>CM045996.1:103963178-106774593 GCA_025175895.1 Wurfbainia villosa
AACGGAAGTCCAGCTTATTAGTATATATAGTCCAAGTGTAATGACAAGCAATGGCTTTAAATGTTAAAGACTTTCTAAATGACTAAAACTCCAAAGTGCAATCAAGTAATTATTTGCAATTGTCTTAAAGTAGTGTTCTAATTATACTAATGGCTAATTTACAAAGGGATTAGATAAAAACATTTATTTGCTACGGGATTCAAAATGGCATAGTAAATAGGATTAGGTAAAAAAGTAAATTCACTTATAATAACAAATCTACCTCCATGCTCTTTATATCCATATTCCTCTCAGAAAATTCTACTAGCATCTCGTGTTCAGACATGGGTGGCTCCACAAAATCCAATTTATGCCTAAGAATAATATTGTCTATGTTCGGAATATATGTCTTTAGTGACAGTCTAACACAACATCCTTGTATATCAATAACTCTTACTCCAGAAAACATAGCTTCAAGTTGTCCATCTGCTTCAAACCTAGAAAATGGAGGGAAAATGGTTAAAGAAACACAGAAAAATATATTTACATGCACATAGAATGCAAGATAGTTCACAGCTGTAAGCACTCAAGAACAAGTTTAAAAGGTTATCCTTAGGTAAGGCTTCAGGGGTTATATAACTACTAATAGGAATCAAAGACTTTCTCAAGTAAATTTTCTGATAAAGAAAACAAGCATTGTAGCAAGACTGTTAATTCCTGTAAATAAATATTCCATCAAAATTGTAAAGAGTACACATATGTGGAAATTTAACACGAATCTTTAGAAACATACTAGCATTAAATGAATGTTCAGTGTCAGAATTTCTTTCCACCTAATCTTGTATGAATAAACATGAAAAGAGAATTATTTGATCCATATGATAGATCATTTATTAACAATGACAACAACCAAGTCTTATCCCACTAGGTGAAGTCGACTATATGGATTCTTTATGTCATTGGACTCTATCTCTTATTATATCATCATGATAGATAATTTGTTAACTTGAAATAATTTCAGGAAAGACCTGAGCCTAAGGAACTGGTGAGATAACCACATTATTTAAAATCAATATGCATATAAAGTGCTCACCTACTTCAATTAGCATTCGCAATTAACCTCTTGTATGTTTAAGTTAATATAGACTAGTGTCACACGCCAAGATATCATGGCTATATTAATTTGAGCTAAGAATACATACAAGTAATTTTGGTTCAACATATAAGTAAATTTCTATATCAATTTTGGTGAGTCAACGGGGCATATACCACCAAGTAAGAAATTTTGATGGTGGAAAGAGAAAGTGAAGGAAAAAAGAACAGCCTATCAGGAATTATATATTTGTAAGAATGAAAAAAAATTTAAAAAAATATATAATAGCCAAGAAAGAGACTAAGAAAGCAGTGAATAAAGTTAAAAATGAAACTTTTTAACAGCTATATCGAAAATTAGATATAAAAGAAGAAAGAAACATTTATAGAATTGCTAAAGTGAGAGAGAGGAAGACAACAGATCTTATCCAAATAAGATATATTAAAGATACATGCAATAGGATACTAGTAAATCATGGAGAGATAAAAGAGCAGTGAAAGAGATATTTTCATCAACTTTTTAATAAAAATTTAGGTGACCAACTTAACTTCGATACTTTAAGTAGGTCAAATGAATATAGAAATTTAAATTTTTATCATAGAATTCAAATTTCAAAAGTAGAAAAAGTTTTAAATGAGATGCAAAATGAAAAAGTCATTGGACCGGATGATATTCCCAAAGAGGTATGGAAGTGTCTAGGGAAATAAGATATTAAATGACTTACAAAATTATTTAACATTATATTGAAAACAAAAAAAAATGTCTGATCAATGAAGGGTAAGTACTCTAATTCCCATATATAAGATATTGAAAACAAAAATAAATATTTGACTATATGATTGACATGGGATTGACCATATGATGGGAAAGTCCAAGTCTTGTATATTTGGCATGGAAAGTCCAAGTCTTATGTACTTGGCATGAAAGTCCAAGCATTGGTCTTAGCAAGGGAAAATCCAAGCTTGAGTCTTGGCAAATGGAGAGTCCAACATTGGCAAGGAAAGAGCAAGGGTACAGTCTTGGTCACGTAAGTCCAAGGGTGTAGTCTTGGCGGTAAAAGTCCAAGTCATGGGTACTTGACAATTAGAAAGTCCAAGGGTATGATATTGGCGATGTAAAGTTCAAGCGGTAGTCTTGGCAGCATAAGTCTAATATTTGGCGGCATAAAGTTCAAGCGTGTGTCTTGCCAGCGTAAGCCCAAATGTACCTTGGTGGTGTAGACAAGTTTAGCATGACAATAGCCGATAGAAGCACCTGAAAGCTAACGTATGGATGAACAAGTCATGAATGACTTGGAGGGATCCGATAAGCGTGAGACTGACGGAGGTGGCTAGAAGGCTTAAGTATAGGCTAAGGGTGGTCTAGCAAGTATGAGGGCATCATACTTAGGGTTAAACCTCTTGGTTGAGGTTTAGCAGTCGATTGGGGTTATTGAACAATCGACTGGTCAAATGCTTTGACACTGATACCGAAAGTCAACACTAAACAATGATCGATTATAACCAATCGATTGGTCGAATCGATCGGGCGCTCGATCGCGGAGCCTTGGCAATTGATCGCGCCAGCAATGATCGAGCCTCGAAAGTACCGATCGCCATGGGAGCAATGGCCGATCGATGTTTGGGTCACGAGCACAAAAAGCTCAGACGATCGAGCGTGGACTACGGGCTCGCAATCGATCCCGTAATGGCAAGTCGATCCGGTGTATCCGCTCCGGAATGCAGACGCGTGGATTAAGTCGTCATGCGAGACAACGGCCACAGGGCTGGCCGATCGAGACCTTTGGGCGATCGTCAGTGCGACCACCACGCAGTAAAAGGAGTAGCTTATGGAGGATTTCGGCCATGGTTTTCTTAAGGGGTTCTTGAGGCGATTTGAAGGCAAAGTGTTGGTGCATTTCAGGATCCTTCAAGCTCATCTAAGGAACCAACAAGCAAATCATTCAAAGCGATCTTCTGTAAAGTGTTCTTTATATAGTATTGTATTTCTTTGTATTTGCTTATATTTTCATATCATGCGTATGTTGGATCGAGAAGCCGCCAGAGAGGGGTGAATAGCGATCAGAATCTTTTCTTTTCGCTTCGCTCGATAAGCACGCGCAAAGACGAAAATAAACGAACACGCTTATTTTACTTGGTTCACAACCCAGCGGTTGCTACTCCAAGGCCCTATCGGTCCTAGACCGCGTACGGAGGGCAAAGCACTATAACGTCTCCTCCTCGTTGGAGGTAGGAGACAACGATCACAAAACCAAATATACGAGGATGAGGCAACAAGCCTACCTCACCTCGTTATGAAGAAAAACAAAGAATACAATATCAAAAATATTACTTGATTCTGCTACCGACGAAGAAGATCGAAACTTGACGTCGCGTCGGCGTTATGATGATGTTGGAGCGTTGGCGTTGTAGGAGCACTTGATGAATAAACTTGATGTAATTTGGAGATGGAATCCTCCCCTCCTTTTATAGACTTTGGCCTCTGAATTTGTCTCCTCTTATTTCGGAACGGATCACGGTTGTCAAATTTTATCGCGAAGTGGCCGCGTCCAAACGTTATCCGCTTTAACCTAAGAAAGTCGAATCGCCGCCATCACCGATCGATGCCTCCCCATCACGATCGATGGGCATCACCGACTTCACGTCCAACAATCATTGCACTAGTCACTTCCCTGCAATAAGAGGTTAGCTCGGAAAATGATAAATACGACGGTTTCTAACCGTCCGATCTCGACCTAGACCTTCCACTGGAAGTCTTAGTCGAATCGCCGCCTACGATCGTCCCCGTAAAAAGGACACGACCTTACAATCTCTCACTCACACAAGCTTACCTCGATAGTAGCTCTTGCTTCCGACCTTCCACTCGATTCCTTCGGCTCCCTCCGAAGTCACTCGAGTGTCGCCCGACCACCGCGGCTTCCTCCGGGTGTCGCTAGCCTTGACTCAGCCTTTAACACTTTTACACTCGATTTAGGCTCGTGAGATATGATGTAGACTTAACTTTGTGTCTTTGCCATAATCAAAACACAGGTTCGATTATCTAGTGCCCCTGCACCAACAATCTCCCCCTTTTTGATCTATGGCAAACCAACACAAAGTTAAGGGGAATTAAAGCATAAACCAAGTATAGTAAATGATGAATGTCATTTTCAAAAACTCCCCCTTAACCAAAACTCCCCCTTAACCTAGGTGAGTTTTGAAAGAGATACTTTAGTCCAAAATTAAATAAATTTTGTGTTACTCTCCCTTAACTTTCGCTCTTCTCCCCCTTTTGCCATAAATCAAAATAAATGTTGGGGTTTGTTATGTAAAATAGGGTTTAAAAACAATACATGGTATATGCACGATCAAGATAAATCATCCATGAGTCCAAGCACGCGTCTAGCAATTAGATAGATTGGTTCGAGATGTGTCCCTCCGCACTAATAATCTAAAGGTTTGTAATATAACCCTTTAGTGGTTAGTTTGCTTCCCCTTACCAAATATATGAAGTATAAGAGATGTAAGGGGGCCAAACTTCGCCTAAGAGTTGTTATACAATAGTTGAGAAAATAAGTAGTATTTTGAAGAGGTTGTTTTAACTATATTTCAATTATCCTCGACATCTCACTTGTGTCTATATGATCAAGCATGTTATACTTATGTGTTTTTGTGAGATGACTTCCAATTAAGTTGATTAAGTGCATTTAGGTTCAAGTAATTTTATGTTAGTTTTGGATTCGATTCCTAGTCACAAGTTTACCTTTTCAAGATCACGGCTTTGTGGTCGTGGCGAGGCACAGGGGCCTTCTTTTATCGGATCATCGACCACTTCCTTAGACAAAGCCATTTTCAAGAAAATGATGACTTGACTCACCTAAGACTATTTCCTAGTCTAACTGTTATTTTTTCAAAAGAGGCTCGAGGCTCAATCTTTTCGTAGGATTTTAGTTATGACGTGTTCTAAGTGAGCTCACACATTTTAAAGCACAAACTTTCTAAGTTTAAGCATGCAATTTCTAAGTTAAAGCACAAACATGTTTCAGATCGCTCCCTGACCTTTCAATCGGTTCCATCCACACAAGGATTCGGTCCCAGGAACCCGACGGGGTTGGATCCCAGAGTTGAAATCAAAAAGTTCTAGGGACCCACGCTGGACATGCTTTCCTACGCCGACTTATTAATCGACATACGACCTATTAGTCGTGTTTCGAGTTAAACCCTAGTCCACTTTGTCAGACACGGCCTCGAGATCCAAGTAGAGGTCAAGTCCTTCGATCCCGAGTGAACCTTTCCAACGCGTGTTCCTAAGATCTTCAACTTGACTTTTCAAGAGAGAGTTTCAACTTCGAGCTTTTCACCGAGTTGGGTCCTCTTCTCGAACTCGACTAGTCGAAGAGGTTAGGGAGACCTTGTGTTCGAGGAGTTTGACCTCCTCAACTAGTGGTCTCGACCTGACTCCTGACTTAACTAATTTCCTGACAAAACCCAACCGTGACATGTAAAGTATTAAATAAAGTTCGACTCACTTTAAGGGTATCTTTCAACCGGACGCGATCCGTGGCTCGACTCAAGGTAGCTCGTAGTCCAAGTCATCCTCGTGTTCCGACTCAAGTTCTGTGTTCGGTCTCCGTGTCCGACTCAATTGATTTCGCCATGAAAGCTATGTCTTCTCTGTTGCTCCAAGTCGCATGGAAGGCTTTCCTTGCTCCCTTTTCTTTCGGTTCTCATTCTTCAATTTCTCCTTTCTTGTTTAACTATTCTCCGCACAATGTCGACTATTATAGCCTCCTCTTCGGATTCGGATTCGCCTTCGGGTTCGAGTTCATCTACTTGCTTAGTAGAGTGGCTTCCTTCTTCATTCCGCAGAGCAATACCTCTCTCGCCCGACCATTAGTTCGCTCACGAAGTTCAAACTCAAAATAATCTGCCTAACCTAAGCTCGAAGGTCTCAGAGACCTCAGACATCGACCATGGATGCCTACAAGGTAGTTCTAGGAAAGCATTTAAAGCTTATAAGGTCCTTCTCTCATGGCTCGCCTGATCGAACGAAGACCGATTGACGATATCTTAGATCCGCGCATGTAGTCAGCGGCGGTCTCACGATCCTCGATCTTTAGATCAGACATTTATTTAAAAGTAAATCTCTTTACATACCTTAGCAGGCCCCCTTCGTAAATCAATCAATTTGTTCTGCAGGTCTCGCGCTTAATGAATGGTCCACGCGGTTGAGTTCCTCCTCGACAAGCCAGATTGCAATATTCGGGTCGCTTCAGATCGGCTTCGATTTCGCCTCTTGGTCAGCATTTGTCCACTATTGAAATCCAAGGCCTCTCTCGATCATCGGTGGGCAGAGAGCAAAGCGGTTTGGATTATTATCCAAGTCTCGACTTGTGTTTTTAGAAAACACTCCATCCGACCTTTCCAATAACGGAAATCATTTCGCTAAAGAATCCGAGGCTCCGTGGTGCTATACCCTCAACGCGAGCCATTAAATATCTTGCAAAATACGAATAAAAACCAAAGAGAATTCCAAGACTTGGTCTTGGATTAGTAGTGTGGGAAATAATAGGAAATAAACAGAAATAAATAAGGAGAATAAAAAAACTAACAAAAACCCAAAACTTACGACCTTCGATGTCCCCGAAAGGGTACTAAACGTTGGATTTTGGGGTCGAAATACTGTTACGAGGGTAAACCTCATAAGAAATGTAGATCTTCGAGAGCTTCGATTTGGTAGGTAGATCGTTATGTGAGTCCACTTATGCGAAAAGTTATAGCCGCTTTACCGCGGCTACTCCAAGAGAGAAAACTCAAGCACAACCAAAAGAACGATCAAGACTTCGTCTCGATTAGTAAAGGGAGGAAAAGACCAAAAAAATACGAATCAAAAATACGAATGTAAAACCAAAACGCGTGCTAGATTGGTGGTTCACTAAATCTTAGCGCCCGCTCGATACCAATTGTTGGATCGAGAAGCCGCCAGAGGGGGCGAATAATGATCAGAATCTTTTCTTTTTCCGCTCGCTCGATACGCAAAGTAAGCACAATGAAAATAAATGAACACGCTTATTTTACTTGGTTCACAACCCAACTTACCTCTAAGGCCCTATCGGTCCTGCATCATCGCACGAAGGGCAAGACTATAACGCCTCCTCCTCGTTGGAGGTAGGAGACAACGATCACAAAACCGAATATACGAGGATGAGGCAACAAGCCTACCTCACCTCGCATGAAGAAAACAAAGAATACAATATCAAAATATTACTTGATTCGACGAAGAAAATCGAAACTCGACGGTGCGCGAGGCGATTATGACGCTGAGCGTTGGCCAGAGAGCACTTGATGAATAAACTTGATGTAATTTGGAGATGGAATCCTCCTCCTTTTATAGACTTTGGCCTCAATTTGTCTCTTATTTCGAACGAATCACTAAGTCGTCAAATTTTATCGCTGGCGCGTCAAACGTTATCCGCTTTTGACCTCGAAAGTCGAATCGTCGCCATCACCGATCGATGGGCATCACGATCGTTCCACGTCCGCAATGATCACTACCGCCACTTCGCAATAAGAGGTTAGCTCCGAAAATGATAAATACGACGGTTTCTAACCGTCCGATCTCGACCTAGACCTTCCACAGGAAGTCTTAGTCGAATCGCCGCCTACGATCGTCCCCGTAAAGAGGACACGACCTTACAATCTCTCACTCACACGAGCTTACCTCGATAGTAGCTCTCGCTTCCGGCCTTCCACTCGATTCCTTCGGCTCCCTCCGAAGTCACTCGAGTGTCGCCCGACCACCGCGGCTTCCTCCGGGTGTCGCTAGCCTTCAGCTCCAGCTTTAACACTTTTCTGCACACTTGATTTAGCTCGTGAGATAACAATGTAGACTTAACTTTGTGTCTTTGTCATAATCAAAACACAGGTTCGATTATCTAGTGCCCCTGCACCAACATCATATCCTTTGTACGGGATTTCTCCACCTCCAAATTGTTCTGAGAAGGAGTGTATTAATGGTGATTTCCATCACTAGAGCTCGTTCGAGCTCAAACCATAGAGTAGGAACCCTAAGGTTCCGAACCACGTTATATCGCCTTATCTTTGTACTTGTGTATTTGTATTTTGAATTTTCGTTGCGTCCTAACGAACTGTAGAAACGAGCACGAACGAATTCCATCAATGCGAAAACGCTATTCACCCCCCTCTAGCGACGTCCGATTCCCCAACAAGTGGTATCCGAGTGGGTCGCTCTTCACCGACTTCACAACCGAATGAGCAAAAGCGCTAGAGGAAAGAAGAAGATAGAGGAGCCAAGACTTAGACTAGGTCGTGACATCAACACTCCACTGCCGTATGGATTCTTTGGAATTGGGAGTTTTGACGAATGGAAGGAAAGTATAGAAACCTTCCTTATGATGAATATCGAAGATTGGTTCATCTTAATGGAAGGTTTCGAACCCCCTAGGGATAAGAAGGGAAATGTGCAAAAATTGAAGAAGTTACCCAAGAGCAACGCTAAAAATTCAAGACTGAGGTCAAGGTAACAAAATTTTTAGAAAATTTAATACCTAATGATATTTTGTGCAAGCTAGGGGATTACATAGATGCCAAAGAGCTATGGAACAAGTTGACAAAATTCCATGAAGAGCCTACACCGGTCCAAGATAAGGAAGAAGAGGAGTGCTCATCCTCCTAAGCTCAAGAAGAAAACACATCATCTTCATCCCAAGAGCTTGAAGAATTAGAGGTTGAACGATCAGCAACATCCGAGGAAGAGGTGGAAGAATCGAGGAAGCTTCCACCCCATGACGAGGGAGAGGAGAGAATTTCCACACCGGAGCAAACTCAAGAGGAAGTTTCAATCTCTGGGAGAGATGAAGAACCAACTCCAGTTCCTACCACCGACCTAGGTAACTCAAGCATTTTAATTAAAAATAAAAATCATATTATATGCTTTGAGTGTAGAAATGTCGGACACTACAAGAGCAAGTGCCCGAAACGAGTCAAGAAGACGGCATAAGTCATGCCAAAGACCACAGAAATCGTAGCCCCAACACATAAGAGCAAGAAGCAGGTGGTGTGCTTCAAATGCAATCAAAAAGGGCATTATAGGAGTCAATGACCTAGGGGAAGGAAGCAAACCAAGGGCCAAGAATGAGCATCACATGTAAGGGGAGCTTCTAAAGCAAACCTTAAGATATCATTTATTAATGCACCTTCAAGTTTTAATGTTAAAAAGCATGTTTTTAATACTCTTGCTATTGTGCATAATCATAAGGAGCATGCTAGAAATAATAGATTTTATTGCTTAGGTGTAAAATCTTGCAACTTTAGGGCTAAGGACAAATCTAGATACAATACCCCTAAAATAATTCTACCTAGGGAAGCAATTAGGAAGGTAAAAAACCATCTAAGCATTAATCCCAAGAATCATAGACATATGCCTAGGAAGAACAAAAATACTCAAAGAAATAATAGGCCCATAAAATTTGAGAAATTAAAGTTAGAAAATCAAGCTTTGAGGTCAAGGCTTGAGAAATTAGAAAAGACCCTTAGGAAGATGCAAAATCCAATTCAAGGATCAAATGGACAAAATCTAAGGTCTAGAAGGCAAGAGTCATCTAGGGGTAAGAAAGGTTTGGGTCACAAACATAAACCCAAGGAGACCTACCATAGTGTTTCATTCGATTATGGAACCATTCATAGGTCTAGGAAAACCAAAGTTAATAGGGAAGTCATCCCTAAAGTTAACCATGCTAGATGTCTAGTGGTCAAAGTTTCTATGAAATCTAGGGAAGTCACTAAGAAGGTTACAATGGGAGTTACCCCTAGAGTTAACCTAGGCAAGACCCAAATGACCAAGGCTTCAAAGCCTAGGAGGGACATTAAGAAGGTATCGAGGGAGGTCATCCCTAGTGAATACCTAATTAATCCAAGGAGCTCCAATAGATATTGGGTTCCTATGAGCGTGATTGATTCACGCTAGATGGGTTAGAGTGTGTTAACCCTAAATGGATAGGTAGTTAACCTAACCATCGTAGAGTTGACACTTTAGGTAATTTTCAAGGTAATATGATACTTTGGAAATGTGGTTAGAATTTAATCCTAAAAGATTTTAGGATGTGCCAATGCAATTTGAGAAGTATAAAAAATTGATCAAGTTGGCACAATTAGGTTTAGAAGTCATAGTGTGTCATTTTGGATTTTTGATACACTTAGTAGATTTGGCTATTATGGCAAAATGGGCTTAATTCTAATAAATGATAATTAATACTAAAAACTTAGGTATTCTTATACCTTTATATTTTATTTGTCATGATTTGTTTGTCATATGTCATGTCATGACATCATATCTCATTTAATCATATAAAATATCATGATCATGTTTAAGGATAATTTTTATGTCGTGTTAGTATTTAGATTTTATTTATATGTCTTAACATATGATTATTGCACATGCTTTATTTATGTTATCTTATATGTCATAATCATCATTCATGCATTTAAGGTTAATTAAAATTGATTTAAGGACTATGACATGATTTGAAGTCCCATGTATAAGGGAATCAAATAGTGTTGCCTAGAAAAATACATGAGACCTTAGTCTAGCAATAAACAAAAACTCACATCTCACAATTACATTGACTTGTGTGTGCTTTTATACACTTTAGATACATGTGAGATATTAGAAGAATGAGTTAAGCTCAAGGTGTATAGATGTTGCATCTAGATGAACTCAAACTCATTTCAATCATAGATATAAATCATGAGGAAAACTAGTATACAAATCATGTATATTTAGCCCATAGATCATGATTGAAATTAAAGTTTTAAAAATATTTTCAAAATCATTTTAAAAAATCTTGGCGAAATCTATCTTTTGATAGCAATCACCATTGATGGAGTTGATTCAAAACTAGAAATTTTTCAATGATTTTGAACTTTGTGTCAATCTCTCATTTTAATTGGTATTTTATTATAAAATATTTTTCAATATAAGTATTATACATATATGAAGTTTCGTGATTTTTCGTATTATGTATAATTACTTATGAATTTCCAAATTTCGATTCGATCGAATTTTTACAGATTAGAATCAATGACCGCCATGGACGGCAATGATCATTGGCAAGAGCAATGACTAGTGGTTGACCAAGTCGATCGCAAAGCCGATTCAAGGTAAACAAGATTATTTAGCCCGTGTTTGTACATTAGTTAGTTAACCGCCCTAACCCTAGGATATGCTTGGAAAGCATTAGAAGTGAAAATCCATCGAAATTGACAGAGAGTCATGAAAGTAGAATCAAATTTCGAGTGTGTGAAAATTCAAGTTTAAACTTTTGTCCTTAATTTTGATTGTTTAGTGTTCCTATAGGCTTAGGGACTCTCCAAGGACATTGTTGGTGCAATGGTCAAAGGGAAGCAAGCATTTAGGGGGAGGTTATCCATTATGGGATGATAGATGTGTTTTTCCTCATAAGGGGAAAAATTTGGAGAAGTGAGGATTGTCTCTCATTTAGTAAAATAGGACTTATCACTAAGAAGAGTGAAAGAATCCTAGATGTTTTGGACCAAGGAAAATCAGAATATCTCATCGATACGAGACATCGATACCATCGAGAGAGTCTTTTTACGAAAGTCAGGGGAGAATTTGAGAATTTTCAATCGGAAGAATTGGAAGTATTTTTGATCGGATCGAGTTAGTGGTCTAACTCAAAGGTTTCATGATTTAAGGTTTTGTGGTTTTTACAAACATCAAAATGGGAGATTGCTGTGCAATCGCCCAGTTACGATTAATCGAACTCGAGTTTGACTCGAGTAGTATTTGTCGATAAATGGTTTCGGGAGATGGTCGACAAGAGATCGACCATACGATGGAGAGTCAAAGTTTTGTGTATTGTACGGAAAGTCCAAGCCACGGGCACTGTAAAGGAAAAGTCCAAATACGGGTCTGCGATAAGAAAGTCCAAGAATGGGTCTTGGCATTTGGAAAGTCCAACATGGAATTTGCATGGAAAGTCCAAGGGTGTAGTCTTGGCCACGTAAGTTAAGTGTGTAATCTTGGCAGTGAAAGTCCAAGTCATGGGTACTTGACAATTGGAAAGTCCAAGGGTATGATATTGGCGGTGTAAAGTTCAAGCGATAGTCTTGGCAGCATAAGTCTAATATTTGACGACATAAAGTTCAAGCGTGTGTCTTGGCAGCGTAAGCCCAAATGTACCTTGGTGGTGTAGACAAGTTTAGCATGACAATTATTGAAATATATACTGAAAGCCTAGCTCTTTTTGTATGAACATTTTATTTTGGAATAAGAATCACATGATCATTGTTTGCACTTTATATATTTACTATATATGTGTGCATAATGTCTAATATTTTATATTGTAGATAATATGGTGCTCAGTGTACGTAAGATCACGTATCACCCTCAGAAATATAAGTAGAGGCTCACGACCAAGATGGTTTTGGACAAACCATTGGAATGGTTGTAGTGTAGCTTAGTATTGTTTTGTCTTGAACATAAAGTTACACTAGTATAATTAGGTGTATTGAGCAGGACCGACATAGAGGTGATTCAATTTAAGATCGACTACATAATCGGACCTGACGATATTACGTCAGACGCCTTAATCCCGATATAATAATCTACACACGCATTTAGTATTTATTTCTTCGATTTACGAGGGCGAGATTTAGATGGATTAAATCAATACGCCTGTAAGTCAGGGAAACGATATTATTTACACGGTGTGTCGCTTGATTAGGAGGAAACCGTATTCTATATATTAGTCGATGATGTCCCCTCGAGGAGCTCATAAGGTTCATCACAGAACTCACCGTTGACTTACCAACACGATGATAAGGTCGAGTAGCGGTACTACTCGAGGAATTAGATGTTAATTAATCACGGTCGAATCAATTAATCGACTGACATTCGATATCTTAAACACGGGAGATTAATGTAAATAATATACGGAGCCCATATTAATTTACGGGGGTCATGAGGTAGTTCAACGATGATCCTCTAGTGGAACGGAACATCATTGATGGATCGTGAGCGTGTTCCGATCCATCGGTGCGCAAGACCCAACTCCTCCTTATGGTCCCTATCGAGCTAATATAATCCTCGCAAGTCTAGATCCAAGAATGTAAAACAAAACCCTAGAACCAACGGCCGAGATTAAATCCCTAAGATCCGATGGTTAGGATTTAAAACCTGTAACCAATAACGGTTGGGATTAAATCCCTAAGATCCGATGGTTAGGATTTAAACCCTAGATCCGACGGTTGGGATGAAACCCTAGATCCGACGGTTGGGATGAAATCCTAGATCCGACGGTTGGGATAAAACCCTAGATCCGACGGTTAGAATAAAACCCTAGATCCGACGGTTGGGATAAAACCCTAGATCCGACGGTGGAGATTAAAGGAGACTTAAGCCCAATTCTATAAATAGAGGCTTAGGCTTGGGCGGCAAGAATAAGATAGAGAATTAGGGTTTGGCTCTACAACAAGTGGGCGGCTAGGGTTTTTGGGCGGCTAGGGTTTTGGAGCAAAACAAGTGGCAAAGAACCTTCTTCCTTCTAGTTGATCACGGCGCCATCCTCCTCCATCAACACTGGCGCCCATCCCAGAGGCCTCTCCTTCTTCCTCGGGCGGTTCTCCTTCCATCGTGGCCTGCTCTCATCTTCCTCCCTTTCTCCTAGTGGCCGCAGAACTTCTTCAAGTCGGCCAAGACTTCATCCATTCGATCCTCGTGGCGGTTGCACCAAATTCCCTAATTTGGTGGTCGGTTCTAGAAAGGATAGGTATTTGTTGGTTCTTCTCTTTGTTCGCAGCGGACAAGGTAGAGGAGAACGCGATCTAGAAGGCTTCTACTCGTGGAGGATCTTCGTCCACACGTCGTCCACGAGAAGGATAGGACATACGGTAGAAGATCGTAAGGTATAAAGTTCTTTTAACTTTAATTACAGATCTGAGCATGTTCTTTTATGTTTTGATTATACATGTGTGTGTATGAAAATATATTGTATAATCATGGACCCCGAAGACAAACACAAAAACCGGCGATCCGTTCGTCGTCTCTTCTGCAGCTAACCAACTAGAAGAGTTGTGTTGCTTGAACAACTAGTTTATTCAAGCGATCACTCAAGTTGTTAGCACGACGACGAAATGGTTATGCTAAGGAAGCTCATCCCATCCGGATTAATTCTTTCATTAGTGAAAATTTTAATCCGGGGACATGGGAGCCAATGAGCCTCTGAAGCGACTCCCTACAACAATAGCCGATGGAAGCACCTGAAAGCTAACGTATGGATGAACAAGTCATAAATGACTTGGAGGGATCCGATAGGTGTGAGACTGAGGGAGGTGGCTAGAAGGCTTAAGTATAGGCTAAGGGTGGTCTAGCAAGTATAAGGGCATCATACTTAGGGTTAAACCTCTTGGTTGAGGTTTAGCAGTCGATTGGGGTTATTGACCAGTCGACTGGTCAAATGTTTTGACACTTGATAGTCGAGTCGACACTAAGCAATCGACTGGGATTATAACCAATCGACTGGTCGGGAGTCAACTAGCGTTCGACTACGACGGAGTGGCTCGGGCTCGATTACACTTTGAGCAAATTAATCAGCCTCGAGCAATGACTACCACGGAGGGCAATCGACCGATGTTTACAAATACGAGCATAAAGTTTCGAGACGATCGAGCGGCTATAGGTTTGGCAATGATCACCGTAATGGCAATAATTGTGCTGTATACGTTGGCTGGAATGCCGACGTGGATTAAATCGTTGTGAGACGACTACAAGGGCAGTCGACTATCTGGCGCGAATCAGCCCGATGCAGGCATAAAAGGAGCAACTTGTGGAGGATTTCGACCATGTTTTTCTTGAGGGATTCTTGAGGCGATTTGAAGGCGAAGTGCTGGTGCATTTCAAGGTCCTTCAAGCTCATCCAAACAACCAACAAGCAAAGCATTCAAAGCGATCTTTTGTAAAGTGTTCTTTACATAGTAATGTATTTCTTGTTTGTATTTTCAGACATCTTGAGTAATCTTTTGTACGAGGTTTCTCCACCTCTGGATTGTTCTAAGAAAGAGTGTATTAGTGGTGGTTTGCATCACTAGAGCTCATTCGAGCTCGAACCATGGAGTAGGAACCCTAAGGTTCCGAATCACGTTATATTATCTTGTCTTTGTGCTTGTGTATTCGTATTTGTATTTGTATTTTGTATTTCCGCTGCGTACTAACGAACTGTAGAAACGAGCACGAACGAATTCTATCAATGCGAAAACGCTATTCACCCCCCTCTAGCAACGTCCAATTCCCCAATAAGGATCATTTTTGTAAGACGATGGAGGGATTGAAAGAGATATCTTATATAGAATATAAGCAGGATTGTTGAAATGGAAAAGAGCATCGAGTGTTTTATGTGATTGTAAAGTATCTCTAAAACTTAAAGGGAAGTTCTACAAACAGAGTTATTTATAATTTAGCCACCCTCATAGATACTAACAAATACATGGAAGATGAGTTTCTAGTATCATATTTACATTATGCGAGCATGTGTCCGACTATTTAAAAAAATTTCAGCACTTATTACTTATTCAATTGATCTGTATATTTCCGTTATGATGGTGATACTATGATTGATACCATTAAGAGCAAGGAGCTCATCCCTTGTATAGGAACAAAGCTCTCAAGCTCATCCAACTACTACTACGGATCAGCATTCTAAATTTTCAAGAACAAGCTTCAAGATAATTACAAGAAGGCACTTAAAGATCTAGATTTTACTAACAAGATCCGGTCTTCATAGAATTCAATGCCTGAACAAGAACCATGTAACTAATCCCAAATAATTGGGATTTGGAATTGTTGCTGCTATCGTTATTGTATATTTGCACTGGATAAAAACTTCAGATAAAGCGTGATCCATAAAGATCAAACAAAAATCATGGCCCACCTAGATAACCTAAAATAATTGGAAATTTTTGCAACAAATTTTTTAACAAATTTTTTGCAACAAATCCATAAAGATCCATTAAATAAAATTGCTTTCAACAATTTTTTTGCAGAAGTCATCAAAGAAGATAGAAATTGTTCCACAAGAGAATAGCAGCTCAGTCTGAAAAAAACACCTGAACTTTACAACTCAAATTCATACGGCAAGAAAATTCAATGGATGAAAATCTTTATGATTGTTCATTTTCTTAAAAAAAACAAAAAAAAAGGTGAATAGGAATAAGAAGCAATTAAGCAATTGGAAGAAGCGTGTAAATTTTTCACTGTGTGCTCTGGTATATTAGATAATTTTATAACTTATATATCCGTAGAAAAAGAAGAATTGCAAAGATAAGCATAAAAATTTACAAAATTAAGTTAGTGTACCTTTTCAAAGCATAATCGAGATCCTGCAAAAGGATTAGATTCTCTTCACTCTTCTTAATCCGCTGATTAAGTTCAAAAATCTGTACATATCATTCACCATTAAGTAACATATATAATCAGGAAATGGAAGAAGCTACCTTGGTGAACATGAAAAACAAAACATTGAAATATTTTCAGCAAGCCAGAAAAGCAATAAAAAAAATTGAAAGAATGAGATTAAATACAAGCAAATCAGAAGAATAAGGCTGTGTTCATTCCTACCCTCAAGATTCAAGCATTCAGATAGAAGTAAAGGCAAAAATGGAATCAAAAGTTAGCATTTTGGTTGTATTGCCAGATAAATGAACAAATACACCATCCAGAGTTCTCTTGCCTCAGTATAGTGGCCAGATGGCCCAGATCCAAGTCCATAGCGAAAAAAAATGTGTAAAAATATTAATGACAATAACATATGAATAACAGGGCATAAACACTCATATGTACAAAAGAATGCAACTTTTGGGTGCTAAGGGAAATAATCATTTTAAACTGTTCAGAAAACCAAGGTTATCAGCAGAAAACTACAAACAAAATATTGAGTTATCGTTTTGGTTCATGAAAAAAAGTTTTCAGAAAATAAAATAAAACCAATAAATTTAAATGTGTCAAGAAATTTAATACTAAATATTTATTTTGTTTAGCTTTTCAACTTTTAAGTGAAAATAGAAAATTTTTCCGAACAAAATAATAAATAATACTCTTTCCATCTTTCAATGGGTTGAGAAATAAAAGGCCCAAAAGGTTAAGCCTAATAAAGGCTAATAAACTATAGCCCCCAAATACAAAAAATGAGTGTATTAACAATTATATAACATGCTTCTAAGAACAAATGAAGGTGATTATATAACATGACATCTCAAATTTCAACTATGGTTATCAACTAAGTTAAATTCAAGTATGGTGTGGATTCAAGAGTCATCACAGCTATTTCGAGAGAGAAAAATATATCTGTGATGGATATCCCATATCTACTAAAAGCATCAGTGTTTGAGGATTTCTATCCAACACAAGTTCAAAGGGCTAGATCAAGAGTCCAAATATCAAAAGTTGTCCAAACAGTATATGTACTGGCATCAAGATCAATTGCTTAAAATATTTAAGTTTTAGCTGTACTAGATTTCACAGCTTAAGTGCTGTGCCTTTTCAGTCAGCACAAACTTTGTAATTCATAGGCCAAATGATATGGATGTTGTGTCTACAAGAGCTTTCTGAATGAAGTCCTTGTTGTTATAGTTCCAACTGATACTGAATGAGTGTCACATTATGATGACCGATACAACCCAAGACAAAGAACCTCAATTGTCAAATGGGAAAATCAAGTATTAGAATGAAAGACGAGAATAAGAAAAAAGACGTACAAACACAGATCAACAAATTAGAGGCGATGCAAAGCAAGGAAGTGTAATAGGTGTAGTAAGAAGAGAACAACCATTGACAAAGGTCACAATATCATTCCAATCAGGTCAAGTAGAGGTGGTGATTTTACAACACCCAAAGAAGAAGATTATACAAGCTGAATGGTCAGTGAATAATTAATTTATAAAATTATTAAATTATTAACAAATTATATTAATAAGTTATTATCAGGTTATATTAGCAAATAACAATCAAGTTTATAAATAAGTTTAAATTAATATAACATAAATCTTTCATTGATGACATAAATGATATTTTTATATTAGTACCATAATATTATTAAGCTATTAAAATATGTACCTAATTAAGTGGAAGTTATAAATAAACTAAATTTACATAACAGAGATTAACTTAATAAAATTTTTAATATATACAGTCAATTCTAACTTTATTAAATATTAATATAGATATTAATTCATAAATAATATAGTTAATACTTATTATAAGTTATATTCAAACTTATACATTGTAAATTAATTAAATAATATTTTTTACATTTACATTTTATATCTTCATAAAAATTATAAAGTTAATTGTCTTTACTTAGTTTAAAGAAATTAAATTAATCATGACTATAAACTTAGTTGTGTTAGAAACAAGATGATAAACGACTGGAGTGATAAAAGAGGGTGAATACTACTTTGTCAAGTTAGTGAACTTAAACAAATATACGTAACAAAAAGTAATAGCAAGCAAGACCACCCATGAGACACTATTATTTAATGTTGTTCAGTAGCCTCCCAAGGTTCCTAGTCAACAACATATTGGTCCATCGATGAGTTACTCCAGAATGTTCACTATCTTTAACCTTCCCAGCGGCACTGGATGTGTGGAAACCTCTATCAAACCCTTCGTCTTTTTGCAAATATAATACTCCTTAAACTCTCAATTACAGGGAATTTGTCACCTCCTATCCTAATAATTTCTCTGCTACATCTAATACTACTAAATTTAAATTTCATGCATTCTACACTCTACTAAGGTTAAAACCTTTTACTTCTAGTATTTTCCACCACAATTCAAGTTTAGCATTTACTCATTTACATGTCTCAACAACCAGAAAATATCATCCGCAAACAATACAAATTTGGTAACTTGTGTTGAATGTATCTCATGAGTTTATCTATAACTAGTGTAAAAATATATGGACTTAGAGTTAATTCTTAGTGTTACCTATCTTCATAAAAAATGTTTTGGTTAATTCGCCTAGAGTTTTTACTCTCATTGCCACATCCTCTTATATATTCTTAATTTTTTCAATATACACAACGCTAATACTCTTCTTTTCTACAATTCTCCATCTAATTTCCCTCAAGACCCTGTCATAAGTTTTTTCTAGATGAATGAAATCATGTATGAGTTTTGTTTCTTTTCCGGATATTTTCATTCTGCTATCCAAAAATATATATAGCTTTTATGGTCATTTTCAGGCATGAATCCAAATTGATTTTCAGCCACCTTGGTCTCTTATAATATTTTTTCTATCAACTTTTCTAAAGTTTCACAATATGACTCATTAGTTTAATGCACTATAATTAGCATAATTTTGTATGTCTCTTCAGTTTTTAATAAAGTGGACTAAAGTACTTACCCTCCGCTTATCAAGTATTTTCTTCATTTTTAATATTAAATTGAATAACTTCATAAGTCATTCAATGCCCCTTCCTTCCCTAGACACTTTTATACCTCTATTGAAATATCATCAGGTTTCACTGCTTTTTCATTTTTCATCTCATTTAACACTTGTTCTACTTCTAAAAATTGAATTTTCTCATAAAAAATTAAATTTCAATACTCCTCTAACCTACTTAAATACATCTTCTATCTCTCTTTTATTTCCTCATCCTTTTAATACCCTATTGGATTTATCTTTAATACATCTCAATTAAGTAAGTTCTCTTGTTTTCCTCTATCTCGCTTTAGCTATTCTATAAATATCTCTTTCTCCTTCTTTTGTATCAAGTTGTAGATACAAACTTTTGAAAGTTGTATGCTTCGTTTTACTCACTGCTTTTTTGATCTCTTTTTTGACAATTGTAAATGTTAGAATATTGTAGATATGATTAGGGATAATTGTTATCCCTAAATATCATTAGGAATAATTATTACTTAGGATAGAATTTTGATTTATTCCTAGGATAGGGTTTGATTTATTCTTTTGAATAAGCCCTAATCTTGTCTATAAATAGGGCTTCTTTCATGTAAGTTAGATATTAATTATTACACAATAACATGGTATCAGAGCATTAGGTTTCTTTTTAGGTTTCGCGTTTTTTTTTTCTCCTCTCTCCCGCGTTTCTCTCCCGAACGCGCGAGCGGGGTCTTTCTTCCCAACGGCGGCGACAATTTCGGGCAGCCATCTTCTTCTCCGTCGTTTCTCTCCGACACCAGAAACCGCCGCCGACGCACGCGACGCCCTCCTCTCACTCGGCTCGCCCCACGCCGGCCAGCTCCTCGCTGCCGTCGGCCGCGTGACGCCCTCCTCTCACTCGGCTTGCTGCCACGCGTCGGCGCCAGGCTCTGCTGCCGTCACCGACGCATCCACGGAATCGCAGTCTCCGCAATCTGGCGACGTCAGGCCGAATCGGGCTGACCGCCGCTCTCGGGCCGCTCAGCGCCCGCACCGCCTCTGAGGTCGTGAAGGACCCCACAGCGCCACCTCCTCCAGCCCGCTTCCATCACCCGCAACAAGCTAGCGCCTCCTACAGTTCCTTGCCGACTACGAACCGTACGAAACCATCCCTGTTCGACTCAGCGACGGTGGCGACACCGCCAGTATCCACAACCTCTCCACTGTCACCTCCTTCGAGGGAAGTCCTTGGAGGTCCTTCTCCTCTTCCACTGCCGCAGTAGCAGGATCGGTTTCCGTACGAATAACGTGGTTCGTTCTCACAGAGAACCCGATCAAGTAGCCAATACCTGTGTCATTCATCATGACTACCTCCAATACTTCGAAGCCGGAGTTTCCAATTTTTACTAACCATGTGACGGCACCGCTCTCGTCTGAGTTCTTGGATGGTAAGAACTACTCCTCTTGGGCCTCTTATATTGAGCTTTGGCTTGGGACGTGGTTATGAAAAGCATCTCACACAAATCAAGAGGATATTCAAGTGGTCGATCGTTCTTTATGGAGAAAAGTTGATGCTCGGTTGTAGCATTATCCGAGCCACCATCCATCCATCTCTTGGGATGTCTTCAACTCATAAGACTGCGAGGATGTTTCGATACAAGCTCAACAATTTTTTACGAATACTTCTGCGACTTTATCAAGTTTGTGATGATCTCACGACCATTCTTAATGCCGTCGGATCATGAGTCTATGCCAACTTATTTGGGATAAGTCTCTCTTCGTGTGAGTTCAACGACCGCTCCCTGCGGCCACTCTATCGCAGAGCTTGAAAAATCGGAAGAAATTTTTATGTCTCTGGCGTTATATGGTCCGCCACGCAGATTACTCGTGTTCGTGATCGGATCCTGGCGCCCATGTAAAAACGACCATGGACTCTACCGGCGACTCTCCTTCGTGTCCCTACCAAAGTCTCGACATTACCATCCTCCGCTCCAAGAGACTCTTCAAAGATTGGTCTCGGAAATAACAATAAACCTCCTGCGTAAGAATGGCAAAGGACGCCCCGGTGTAATCACATCACACCGACCAGGACACACGATTGATAAATGTTGGAGTCTCCATGGTCGACCTCCTCGTACTGCTCAGATCGCTCAGAGTTCTGTCACGTCTTCGGCTTCCAATTCACAGTCAACACCAGCTCCAACTTCACTACCTTCCTATGATGACTTTCTGAAGTGGTATGAGGGTCGACAGGAGTCTAATTCCCTTGCTGCCGTTACACAAGCTGGTAATTCCTTTGCTGGCATATCTCGCTCTTCGGGTCCTTGGGTACTTGACTCTGGGGCCACCGATCATATCACTGGTAATAGATCTCTTTTTTCCTCACTATCTACTTCTGGTTATCTACCCTTTGTCACTATGGGTAAATGGTTCTCGAACTCGATCCAGTGTTAGTATTATTCGTTCTTCTCCATCTCTTCCCATTCAGAATGTTCTTTATGCTCCCTGAGCTCCCTTTAATTTATTATCAATAAGCCACCTTACTCGGCTCTCGATCAGGCATCTCATTCACTAAATCTTCGTTTATCAGCAGACCGAGTACGGGAGGATGATCGTCTCGGATGCTGAATCTCACGGTTTATATCAACTAAGGGCGACAAAGATTCCACTTGTTATCCATCGCTCACTGGGACATCCTAGTCTTGATAAGTTAAAACAATTACATCCTAGTCCGTCTCACTTGTAGTCTTTGTCTCATGAGTCACGTCGCCAGTTAAGCACGACGTAGTTCATTTTCTCCTCGTGATTATAAGTCGCCACGCCTCCTCGCTTTGGTTCATTCACGATATTCGGGGGTCCGAGTCGTTACCTCTACATCGGGGTCACGATATTTTGTTACTTTTGCAGACGATTTTTCCCACAGATTTTGGTTATATCTGATGAAAGATCGCTCTGAATTGTTTTCTATTTTTCAATCTTTTTAACGAAGTCAAAACACAATTTGGTATCCTCTTCGATCCTCGCAGAGTGATAACGAGGAATATCTATCTACTCCGCTTCAAACCTTTTCGCATCTCACGGCATATTACATCTAAGTCTCATTCTCAAACCCCCAACAGTAACGAGAGTCGCAGAACGCAAGAATCGCCATCTTCTCGAGACCACCCTGACCCTTCTCCTCCACTCTCATGTTCCTCTTCGCTTTTGGGTGACAGACTTTCATCGCATGTTATCTCATCAATCGCATGTCTTCCTCTACTTTACATGGTCAAATACCTCATCACGCACTTTATCCGGCAGCCTCCTTCATCCTTTACCACCTGTGGTCTTTGGTTCTACATGTTTTGCTTTACGCTTGATCCCGGCATTGATAAACTCTCTCCTGGCCGTGATAAACGTGTTTTCCTCGGGTATCCAAGGTCTCGTAAAGGGTATAAGTGTTATTCCCTACTCTCCACTCCAGATTTCATCTCTGCCGATGCCACGCTTCTTTGATTCGGCCTTTCTTTGGGTCTTTAGAGTCATCGTCGAGTTTCATCCTTCTACGTCAGATCTTTGATCCTCCGGAAGTTTCTATCACCCCACCCCAATTCCTCCTTCGTTCGAGCAGTTTATCACGCCCTCGCTCGCTTACGCCAACAACCGACTCGCACGGAATCATCTCGAGCCAAATCCTCCGCTCCTCCTCCGTCGATCTTCAATCGATATTCCCATCGCTCTTCGAAAAGGTATACGCCCACTCGTAATCCTTCTCACATTACGCTTTTCGAGTTACCATCGCCTTTCTCCTTCCTATTATTCTTGTCTTTCCTCTTTGTAAATGCTTTCTTCCAAAGACTAGGAGACGATTTGCCCATCCGTGAGGAAAAAGCATGTTATATTTAAATGAGTGCCTTTACAGAGTTGTGGACTTGGGATCTCGCCTCTACCACCGTGAAAGCAGGTGTTGTCCGATGGGTATATACAGTGAAGGTTGTCCAGATGGAACGCGGTTGATCGGCTTAAGGCACGCCTCGCTAAAGGTTATACTCGATCTTGGATTGATTATGGAGACACATTTTCTCATTGCCAAGATGCCCTCTATACGCTTACTCACGCCCATCATTGCGATTCAACACCGGGTCTCTTTATCGATTAGACATTAAGAATGCATTCTTACACGGTAATCGCTTGAGGAAGTTTACTGGAGCAACCTCCGTGTTTTGTTCTCGTGAGTCTTGGTCTTGTACGCCGCTTACGAAAGTCTTTATACGGTCTCGTAGTCACCTGCAGTACGTTGGTAGAGATTTAGTATTGTAATTCAATGCACGACTCGAGCGAGGTCGACCATTCTGCCTTTTATCGCCACTCATCTACCGGGTGCATCTACCTAGTGGTTTATGTTGATGATATTGTCATCACGTAATGATCATCTCGGGATCTCACAGCGAAAACAACATCTTTTCAAACATTTCGACAAAGGATCTCAGACTTAAATACTTCTTGGGAATAAGAAGACACGTAAAATGGGATCATTATATCTCAAAGGAAGTATCGAATGGATATTCTAGAAGAAACAGAATGTTAAACTCAAAGACAATGACAACCCTATGGATCCTAATGTCAAGCTCCTACCAAATCGTGGGGAGCCTCTACTAGATCTCGAACGATACAGCGATTAGTAGGAAGACTAAGTTACCCATCTACTCGTCCGGATATCTCATTGCAGTAAGTGTAGTAAGTCGGTTTCAACTCTCCATGTAAAGAACATTGACGTGTGGATTCGATTGCTCGATATATCGAGGCGCTCAGAAAGGGTCTTCAGAAAGACAAAGGACATACTGAGTTATAGGATATTACGCAGACCGGGCGGGATCTCCCATCGATAGGAAATCTACTGGTTTTGTATATTTGTTGAGATAACCTTATTTCTTGAAAAGCAAAAATGTAATGTCGTCATGCAAGATCCGATAGAGGCAGAGTATCGAGTTACGGCCATAAATGATAAGAACTTATATGGCTCAAACAATTGCTTCAGAGCTAAAATTGAGACATTACACAAATGTCACTTATATGTGATAACCAAGCCGCCTATATCGCCTCAAATCCAGTTTTCACGAGAGAACAAAGCATATAAGTCGATCATTACTGGCGAGAGAAAGTCATATCTGGAGAAATATCTACTAGTTTTGTTAACTCACATGATCAGCTAGCAGATATATTTACTAAGTCACTGAGAGGTTCCCGAATTGACTACATATGTAACAAGCTGGGTGCATATAATTTATATTCTTCAGCTTGAGGGGGAGTGTTAGAATATTGTAGATATGATTAGGGATAATTGTTATCCCTAAATATCATTAGGAATAATTATTACTTAGGATAGAATTTTGATTTATTCCTAGGATAGGGTTTGATTTATTCTTTTGAATAAGCCCTAATCTTGTCTATAAATAGGGCTTCTTTCATGTAAGTTAGATATTAATTATTACACTATAACAGTAAACTTTTTAAAGTTTTCTTCGCTCTTACAAGTGTACCATAATAGGCTATTCTTTTTTCCTTCAATTTCTCTTAAACTTCCTCATTCCACCATCAAGATTCTTTGTTTAGTGATTTCTGTTCTTTTGACTTACTAAGTACGCTCTTGGCTACAATTTTTAAATTTGACATCATCTTATCCCATATTGTATTTGAATCGCTAAGTATTTCTCCTAATACTTGTGTTAATACCCTCTCCTTAAAGATACTTTGTTTCATATCGTTTGACTTCCACCATTTAAAGTTATGAGCCATGCACATTTTCCTTTTACTGATATTATACTAGAAGCACAATATCTAACACCACAAACCTATATTGGATGATTAAGTTTTCTTTAGATATGACCTTTTAATCTTTATAAATTTTTTTATCCCTCTTCTTGACCATAGAAAAATCAATTTGCCACTTAATTGTTCCCACTTTTAAATGTAACCAAGCATTCTTATTTCTTCTTGAAAAACATATTAATTATTACAAATTTATATGCTATCATGAAATCCAATATAATTTTTCCTTCATTTCTTGTTCCAAAACCATAACCATCATGCAACCCACATCATTCCTCGTTTCTTGCTCTACATATTCATTTAGATCTCCTGCTGTTAATATCAACTTATTTGTCAAAAAAAATTTACTATCTCGTCTAAGTCTTCCTAAAACCTATGTTTAGTGTTTTCATCTAATCCCACTTGAGATGCACATATGTTAATTACACTAATAGTTTATTTTACTACCAATATCGAGAACTTTAATCCGACCTCTTATCGACAACTATTATTTCGTCGTTTAATATACTATCTACAATACCTACTCCATCTCTCCTTTTACTCATTCTTATATATTATAATTTAAAAACTCAGTTCTTATTATCTTTATCTTCTTACCAACCCATTGTCTCTTGTATAGACAAAAACTATAATTTTTCTTCTAATCATATCTACTACCTCCATTGCTTACCAATAAACGTTCCTACATTTCTTGTTCAAAATCTAAGACATTGGTATTCCTATATGTATGTTCTTAATCCAATCTAGGGTATGAAAACTCTTGTAGATTTAAAGTTCTCATGGAAATATAGCGGTCTTTATCAGGATGTTGCAATCGAACCCTACAATGTGTATTTCCTGGAAACAACCTAGCATTAGTAAATAGTTTAATGGATCCATACATAATGTTTGCCTATGCTTTACTCTAGCTAACAACCTAATGCAATCCTCCTCCTTTGTCTAAACTTGGGACCAACAATGGCAAGATTTATTCGCCATGGGCAAAGTTCCTCTAGTTGCTAAGAGTCTAGGAAATTTAAGGTGTGACTCAAGTGATTGTGAAACATTCTTTCTCTCCCTATGTGCAAGCTCATTTGGATTCAAGAAATATCAAGATTTCCAAAAGCAACTTCATTTGACAAAATTCCAATTAATTTCATCCATACTCACTCTTGTTGTCCAAATTTCAAACATTTGTATTTATCCTATAATGAAATCTAGATAATTTCTAGCTGATTTTTATGAATCCCTAGTTTTTCCAACTCCCCATCAATCTTTATTGACATGATTGATTACTCAGGAAAGTTCACATAGGCCTCTACTACTAATTATTAAGCTCAGACTATCAATATTGGTACCAATCAATTTTAACAATCAAAATCTCTAAGCATCATTAATGATCATGCAGTGTACCACCTTGAAGGCCATAGAACGGGATGTTCAATATCTACCACATATCACTTGACAAATAGATACTTGTTAGAATTGTCTTCACTCACCCTCCTTATGTAATCGTGAAACAGATCAATTGAGTGAAGACAATCTCTATTTCAATCCTTGATAGGCTCTTTTTCACCTTTCCATGAAGGTACTACTTCGTTATGGTATGTCATTTGAGAGTATTAACCTTAAAATGTAAGTTGCTAATTCATGGATAGATAATTCCACATGTTTGATACCTACTCAAGGCTTCTCTTAAAAGTATAGAATTTCAAGTGGTATCTTGCATCATGCTTGTAAGGAGCTCAGAAAATGGACAAAGTATTGGAATAATTAGCAAGTCCAGATGAAACAAAAATGTTGCATAACATATTGCTTAACGCATTAATACAAAGGATTTCAGAGTGAACAAAATACTGTTGGCAAATAGCTTAAACTAGATACGCCTTTTTCTCTCAATTTTTAATGCAAAATATTTCTCTCAACCCAAGATCAGTCTAGAACAATTCAATTCTCTAGACCATTACACACAATCTAACCAACAAAAATTTTACAATCCCTCATATGTTATGTTTCTTTACTCCTCACCTTGAAAGAATTTAGCTACAATTTAATGTTTCAATAAAGTGAAATAAGGAAGCAAATGAAGTAAACATCAACCTGTAATTAAACAAGTGATTGTCATTGCCAAAAAGGAAAAAAATAATTAGTCTTTTTTAACCTCCTTCACCCTGGACTTTCTTCTTCCCCTTTGACCAAAAAGCTCTCTGCTACAGTAGTCCGATCTCCTGACAATTTTTTGGGTTTTTGTGATCTTAAATTGAGGATTAGTTGATAGGACGTTGACATATGCAATCACTCATCAGGTTGTAATACTTGATCATGACTAATCAAACGCATAACTAGCATCTAGGTCACCTATCCGCATCTAGTACTAATATTAACTTTTACAATATATTTAAAGCAAAAGCATTAATATAGTACCAAGATGAATGTTCAACATATCTCAAGTAAAGAAGCAAAACTTGAGACCATCAATAAATGAGAAACCAGGCTGAATAAACTTTAACCATTTATATGGGACAGACTTTTAGGAAATATATAAACTAAAAGTTAACAGTAACACAGGTCAAAAGCTCTAGCACCTCAAATTTGTACTCGTTAAACAAGTGCAATGGGCTTTCATGCAACACTTCATCAAGTACCTTGTCATCAGCATGAATTGAACTCAAAGAATTTTGGCCCTGCAAAATTATAAATGCTTATCCTCATTTATTAAAAAGGTGTAAAATTATGACAAATATGCATATTAAATGATGAAGAGGAAATCAAAGAAGACTCGGTTAGCAATAATAAAATCCGATAAAATTTATTTAAACATATATGATGATATAGCAAGAAATAGAATCCAATGGCATAGAAGAATCCATATAGTTGACCCCACCTAGTGGGATAAGATTTGGTTATCGATATTGTTGTTATCTTCGTTTATTTGGGGTAGGCCTCATAACAAGCCATATATGAAATAGTACAATCAGATGATTTCTTGTGTTAGCTAGGAGAAATCATTCCAAAGAAGTAAAAATTTAAGCATTAAATCTTTCTTTAACAGTCATTGAAGAAAATGGTTGGTTTACATTTGAAATTAACTCATGAGCATAACCAAGAATGAAGCAATCCTGGATTTATCAAAATTAACCCCAAAATTTGAATCTCATTGCCAATAAACATTTGATGGCAACTAATATTAAGATCAAGTTTTCAATGAGTCACTACAAATTATTTCACAATAACTAACTTACTGTTTTTTATTAAGATAGGATCAGCAAAACACAAGTGGAAGACATGATGGAACATTGATGTCCTAGTATATCATTGGAGTACTACAACTCAAATTCCCTCAAAAATGTATTCAAAAAAAAAAAAAAAAGAGCATAACAATACTACATTTGGAAACTCTAATATGGTGCCATAATTCTGTATTTAATATACTTTAGAACAATATTGGCCACTAAAACTATGTATACATATGTGGCTACTGAATTATTTTCTGTTGATGCTACAATCTTGAAAGGGTCATTTGACTGAATACTTAGAGCAAACATGAAGGTTAACCAGTTATCATATGTGTTGAACCAAGGATCAAGGACATAAACTAGGGTCAAGGCCTAAGGGCACGAGGCTCTTATCAACCCAAGTCTAGAGAATCTTCTAGCTAACAAAACGTTCATTAAAGTAAATTTCTAGAGGGAATAATGTCCATTCTCTGAGTCCAAAGAGGAAGCATTCGGCTTTAGATGTGACAAAGGGAATATTAAATATATGTGTAAAGAGACAAGTATTGGAGACATGTGATATTAAGTTTTTAAACTGAATACGTTGGCAAAAGGACATGTGAAAACACAAATGTGTGCCGTCTGTATCACATGGAAAACAAGAACATGACCTAAAGGGTAAACATAACTTAAATGTCAAACAGATGTGGCAAGAGTTGCAGATCTGCAACTCTAAATTTAATAAATATACCTAGAAGTCAGCTGGTTAGATGAAAGAAATAAGGACAAAAAAGTACCACCTCTGCATCAATGGAGTTCATTGAGTAACTCAATGCTTCAATTTCACCATCCAATTGAACAGAGTCTGCAACATTCCAAGTTGTTAATGGAATCATGTCACTTAGAATAAGAATGTAACATCTTAGTATAGTTACCTTCGACAAACATTTTCGTGAGTGCCTCAATTTCACTGGAAAACCTCATGTTCTCTTCTTCTGCTAAGCAGATCACGTTTTTCAATTTATCCACGTATGCATCTGCAATATAACAAAACTGACACAAGTGAATAGAGAGAATATCCAGCGATATAACACAAAACACCAGACAATTGTTGAACAAAAGAGAAAGGAAAAAAAAATCAAACAGAACAAACAATGCATCCTAAATGCCAAAATCACAAAATGCTCTAGCAAGGAGAACGTTATTAACTAATCCCAGGTGATAACGATATCCCAATAAAATAGAAAATGAAGGTAACACATGCACGAATTGCTAAATTCTTAAAGAACATCAGATGAGTAGTATCTTGCCTAATTCTTCGAGGCTTAGAGATGCAACATCTAATTCCTGCCCATCGAGCTGCTCAAACTTTTCCTGAGATTATTTAAGCATTCATAGCACGTTGAAGAGTTGAAAGAAACAAAATGAGTCTCATAAGAAACTAGGCAAAAAAGGAAGTAAATTAGGACGAACTAGAGACATGCCTTAAAATTGAAAATGCAATCCTCTAACATCTTCGAATCCTCCGATGAAGCATCAGAAGAGTTGAAGAGGTTGTCTCGCGTCTCAGAAAGAACCTTCAAGCGACTTCAAGATTTCGATTTTGAAGTGAAAGAATGAATGCGACACAAATGACCGAAGATTAATCGCAGGAAAAAGCAAAAGGATAGTTTCACAACGAAAAAAGACCGGGAACAGCACCGAAAAATCTTACCTGCGAATGCTTTCCAAGTGGATGGATTCCGTAGCAGACTGGGACGATGTTAGGGTTTCTGCCATGGACGCCCCGTTATCTACTCTCCCGCCTTGATTTCAAAATAAGAGGAAAGGGCGTTTCATTTATCTGGTTCCACAGTTCGCGGACGAGATGACTGAGGGCGTTTGGTTTGAAGGTGAAAATAGAAATGAGAATGGATTTAATAATAGATTGGAATGGGAATATGTTTAGGCTATGTTTGGTGTAATATAATCAGGATTATATTCAAATATATAATGTAATGTAATTGCATTATAAAATAAAAGTCAAGACCATAATCTCGATTACGAAGGAAAAGTTATGTAATCTAATTATATTACGGACTCAATATTTATCATGATAAATATATCTTTCTTTTATTTTTTTTATTATTTTCTGACGCTCATCGATGACGACCACCGACGACGATTGCCGATCGGCGACCGGTCGACGATTATAAGAATTTTGCATGATTATAATGGGCTTTTATGTGGGTTCTTTTAAAAATAAAAGAAAATAGAGCCAAAAAGAATGTATAGCCCATGGTTTGAACCCTGAACTTTCCAAACATATAACTAAACCTTAAGATGCATGTGATAACCAGAAACCCAACAGGGGTGTGTTGTTAGAAGAGTAAGGGAAATGATAGATAAGGGTAAGGGAGGCAAAGGGACACCTTCACTTGAATAAATAGGAGTAATGAGGAGACAAGAGAACACAAGTTATCATTCTCTTCTTCCTCTCTTCTTTCTCCACCGAAAACCTATCCCCTCTTTTGTAACATCCCAAATTTTAATTCCTATTTTTATTAGAGGAAAATAGAAATAAGAATAAGAATAAGAATAATAAAAATAGGAATAGAATAATAATAATAATAATAATAATAAATAGAAATAATTGGTTCGTTAGTCGAGGCTTGAACCATGAACCATTGGTTTGGGAGAATAGGCTTCCCACTACTAAGTCATAAGATTACCAATGGATAGGATATAACAAAATATATCTATAGGCGAAAAAAAAAGGAAAGATTGGTTAATTTGACTAATTATTTAAAGGGATAATTAAATGAAAGAAAACTCTAATTTATATATATATATAGATTATTTTATTATAGAATCTCTCTCTCCTCTCCTTTAAACCTCACGCCGATGCCACCCTAATCTAACCCTCGTTTTGCTCCACCGCCGCTGAATCAAAGAAAAATAAAAAAAAAAAAAAAGAAAGAAAGAGCCTCCATAATTTCTTCCTCGTGGATTAATTCAATAGGAAATTTTCAAAAAGGGGTGAGTCATCAAAAATCCAATAAAAATTTTATATGATTAGGGAGAAGTCACGAATTTAATCAAGAAGGAATTAATTCGTTAAAGAGAGAGATTTAAGGAAATTTATAAGGGAATAGGTTATTTTATAAATTTAACCTCCCTAATACCCTAGAGGACACCTCTCTACTCTCTCTTGGTCCCTCCACCGCCGAACCACACATCAGGGAGAATTTTCTCCTAGGGTTGTCTTCTCCGCCGAATCCAAGGAAAGGTGGGATTCAAGAGACCTTGGAGGGCACTAGGCGGGATAGAAGGTCAGATCTCATTAGGTTTTACAAATATAAGTTAAAGCAATCGAAGGTAAGTATTGCTCACTGCAGATAAGTAGTTATCGTATATCATTGATATGTTTTTTATGTGCATGTTATTTTCAGTTATGCATGGTGTTTTCAGTAACGTGATTTTACCGTTATGTTATGGGTAATTCAACATCATGTTTAGATCCATAATAAGAATGTGATTTATGATCATGCATGTTGTAGATGAGTTGTAGCTTACAATTATATGCATAATGTAGAGTAAGATGTAAAAATATTTCCTTTATAAAGAAAATTCAAAAATGCTCCCCGTTCGAATTGGGGATTAAGAGCACAACGATCTTCAGTATGCTCCTCATTTCAGTTTGAAATTGAGCATAATAATGATCTTTATGGTACTCCCCATTCGTGCTTTAGGGGATTAAGAGCATTTCCTTCCGTATGTATAAGAATATAAGTATAAAGGAAGTATTTTACTTTTTGACAGGGCATGTACCGCATCTTTACTGACCGAGGCCCTGATTTGATTACCCTTGTAGGTTCTGGTTGGCCACCCCTACTATTAGGAATGCGCGCATTGGTACTATGCCGGGCCCATATCCAGGATGATTATTATTTTGAAGTATCAGTATAAGTATAAGTAAAAGTTTTCAAAGTTAATCATTCCAGTTCAGATACACTGTTTACAAGTTTTAAAATACTTAAGAGCATGATTTTATACAAGAGACAAGTAATCAGAGTTATGATTTCCAGTTATGTTTGCATGTGTATCAATGTATCCAGGGCAAGAGAACTAGTTGCATGATTTCATACAGTGCATGTTTTTGTGAGCATAGAAAGTACTTACTAAGCGTTGTTGCTTATAGTTTGCATTTCCTTATACTGCAGATAAAGGTAAAGAAAAGCTTCCGTAAGGTGGCATGGCGGATGAAGTGCTGGGTATGTGTGGCGACGGAACAGTGGAAGTAAAAGATCCTAAGTGAAGATATCTAAATCAGATTTTTAGTTTCTTGTTTTCTTTTGATATTGTTGAAGTTCAACTGGATTAATTATCGTTGAGACCAAAGAATGCTAGAGTCATATTGAGTTAGTTTTAATACCTTCATGTTAGGTGAAGATCTTGAAATGATTATTGTTTAAGTGATGTAAAGGTCCTTATGATTATTTTAATTGTTAGCATATTGCATTGGTATATTGCATGAATTAAAAATAAAGACAATAGTAAAGTAGTGACATCTCCCCTGATAGAGAGTGGAAAGACTAGGGGGGTGTTACAAGATGGTATCAGAGCAAGTTTTCGCCCTTCCATCACACACACATCGAGCATCAGTCCTGCCGCCTCCAAATAAGCAAGTATTTATCTGCTTTATTTACTTTATGAGTAGTAAGGAATGCTTCTTTTAAGTTAAACTTGCTCACTTAGAATGTTCTCTTTGAGTTAAACATGCTTGCATATATATATATGAAGATGATAGACAGTAAGTAATAGAGCATATCTAGATATGTATGTGAAGATGATAAAAAGTAGTGATAATAGTCTTATAGTGGTTTCACTTGATCATCTTATGATGAGTTCACGGAGTTCCGACAAGGGAATTTATCAGTAGACAAAGCGGTAAAGATATTCAATAGGTTGACTCGCCTATGTCTGGAACTGGTCAGTACTGAGAAGGAAAGAGTTAGGTTGATGCTAAAGATGTTGAGACCGGAGATAGCTCTGAATGTAGCTAGTAGAATTAATAGACCACATACCACTGAAGAGCTAGTCAGTAGTGCGCTAATCACGGAACATTACATGAATAGTATCAAGCACCAGAAGCTAGCCTCAATAGAAAACAAAAGCCAGGGAAGTTCAGGGGGTCAGAAACCTCAGAGCGGTAATTCGAACTGGAAGCGAAACAACAATGGCAAGAGGAAACAATGGAATAATGCAAAGGGAGGTTCAGCCAGTAAGCAGCCTACGTATCCAACATGTTCTAAGTGTAGGAGGAAGCATCCAGGAGTTTGCCGCCAGGGCATGAGCGGGTGTTATATATGTGGTGTCAAGGGACACTTCGCCAAACAGTGCCCCACCAAGACCAATCTACCTCCGCCATAGTCTACTCAGTATGGAGGTAGACCAGCTTAGCTACATCAGATGCAAAGAGCACTGGAGGGTCCTTACATCAGCCAAGGAAGATTGGAGGCCCCATCAGTTACACCTAATGCCCGGATCTTCTCCCTCACCAAGAAAGAGGTAGCAAATGTTTCTACGGTAGTCACAGGTCAAATACCTATCCTTAGTCAGCATGCTACCGTACTGTTTGATACTGGAGCAACTCATTCTTTCATGTCTATGACATTTGCTAAGAAGATAGATATAACTCCGGATATCTTAGATATTCAATTTTTAACGACCCTACCTTCGGGTGAAACAATGACATCTACACACTGGTTGCGCGCGTCATCGTCGTAATTTGAGAGAGCTTTATAGTGATCTGATCTTGCTGGACATGCATGCCTATGATGTCATCTTTGGAATGGACTTTCTTAGCAAGTACGGTGCTTCTATTGAGTGTCGTAAGCGAAGAGTAGTATTCTAACCCGAGACCGAGGCCAACTTTGAGTTTATTGGAGAACCAAGGAAGAAGACTAAGAAGTTTTTGTCTGCCATAGAAGCTCAGAAGATGCTAGCTAGTGGATGCACTAGGTATTTAGCACATATAGTTGATACTAAGCAAGAAAGAAGCCAAAAACTGGAAAAGTCTCAATTGTATGTGACTACTCGGAAGTATTTCCTGACGAGCTACCAGGACTAGCACCTAGAAGGGAAGTTGAGTTTGAGATTGAGTTTATTCCTGGTACCAACCCAATCTCAAAAGCACCCTATTGTATGGTTCCAGCTGAATTGAAAGAGCTTCAGGAATAATTACAGGAGTTATTAGACAAGGGATTCATCTGCCCTAGTCATTCCCCGTGGGGAGCTCCAGTGTTGTTCGTGAAAAAGAAAGATGGATCTATGAGGATGTGCATAGACTATCGAGCCTTAAATCAAGTGACAATCAAGAACAGATATCCTCTGCCAAGGATAGAGGATTTATTTGATCAATTGAGGGGAGCCACAATTTTCTCCAAGATTGACTTGCGGTCAGGTTATCATCAAGTAAGAGTTAAAGAGGATGATATACCGAAAACAACCTTCCGAACGAGGTATGGACACTATGAGTTCGTGGTCATGCCCTTCGGAGTGATAAATGCACCCACTATGTTTATGGACTTGATGAATCGGATATTTAAGGAGTACCTTGACAAGTTTGTGGTCGTTTTCATTGACGACATCCTTATCTACTCGAGAACCCAGGAAGAACATGTCGAACACTTAAAGACAGTCTTGCAGACCCTTCAAAGAAAGACGCTTATATGCAAAGTTCTCCAAGTGTGAGTTTTGGCTTGATCGAATATCATTTCTGGGTCATGTTATTTCAAAAGATGGAGTTATGGTAGACCCGACAAAGATAGAAGTAGTCAGTAATTGGGGTCGACCAAAGAATGCCAGTGAAGTCAGAAGTTTCCTCGGATTAGTAGGGTACTACCGGAAGTTTGTGGAAAGCTTCTCAAGGATAGCTTCACAGTTGACGGTTCTTACCAGAAAGAATAAGAAGTTCGAATGGACCGAAGATTGTGAAAAGAGCTTCCTTGAATTAAAGAGGAGACTCACAAGTGCTCCAGTGCTTACCCTTCCAGAAAGTAATGAGGGATTTGACTTGTATAGTGATGCATCCAAGATGGGACTGAGCAAAGATTTCTTATGCAGAAGGGTAAAGTCATTGTTTATGCATCTAGACAACTCAAGGATTGCGAAAAGAATTACCCCACCCATGACCTTGAGTTGACAGCAGTGGTCTTTGCTCTGAAAGTTTGGAGACATTACTTATATGGAGTCCAATGCAAGATTTACACAGATCACCAGAGTCTGAAGTATTTCTTCACTCAGAAGGATTTGAATATGCGACAGCGTAGATGACTTGAGCTAGTAAAGGACTATGACTGTGAAATCCACTACCATCCTGGAAAGGCAAACAAAGTAGCAGACGCGCTGAGTAGAAAATCATGCGCCACCTTGATGTCCCTAGCAACACTATCCCAACCACTGGAGAAAGAGATAATGAATTTTGGAGTTGAGATCATTTCTGGACAGCTCTCCGCCTTGACCATAGTACCTACACTATTTGAGGATATATTAGCGAGACAGGACAAAGATCCTAGCATCCAAAGGATCAAGCAAGAGATCCAAGAAGGGAAGGATGAAGGATTCCGTGTCTCTGATAGTGGGGTATTATATTTGGGTGAATGCCTATGTATCCCCAACGACCCAGACTTAAGAAAGAAGATCCTAGAAGAAGCTGGACCCCATATTCGATGCATCCCGGATCCACCAAGATGTATCAAGATATGAAAGGAAAATTCGTGGCTTGGTATGAAGAGGACGTGGCTAAGTATGTTAGCACTCACTCGACATGTCGAGAGTGAAAGCCGAACACGAGACCGTGAGGAGTTCTACAACCTATCCAGATTCCAGAATGGAAGTGGGAGGAACTAGCCATGGATTTCATAGTAGGATTGCCCAAAACAACCAATGGCTACGATTCTATTTGGGTAGTTGTCGATAGATTGACAAAGTCTGCTCGCTTCATGCCTATCAGAATATCATACTCCATGGAGCGCTTAGCCCGATTATACGTCCAAGGAAGTGATTAGACCGCATGAAGTACCTAAAACCATTATCTCGATAGAGACATGCTTCACTTCACACTTCGAGTGTGTTGAGAAAGCCCTCGAGACTAAGTTACGATTCAAGATCGCATTTCATCCTCGCATGTACGGGCAAACAGAAAGAGTGAATCAGATATTGGAGGACATGCTCAGAGCTTGTGCCTTGGATTTTAAAGGAAGCTGGTGCAAATATTTGTGTTTGGCAGAGTTTGCCTATAATAATAGTTATCAAACCACAATTGGAATGACACCTTATGAAGCCTTGTATAGAAGGAGATGCAGATGGCCTATCTGTTGGTATGAGGGTGGCGAGAAGAAAGAAATGGGACTCAAGACTGATTTTATAGATGACACCACCAAAGCTATAAAGAACATACGTCAAAGGATAGAGACTGCCCAAAGTCGGCAGAAGAGTTACACCGATGTCCGACGCAGACCCCTAGAGTTCCAAGTCGGAGATTCAGTTTTCATTAAGGTAGCTCCTATGAAAGGGGTAATGAGATTTGGAAAGAAAGGCAAGTTAAGTCCCAGATATGTAATCCCCTACCTGATCACCAAGAGAGTTGGTAAGGTAGCTTATGAGCTAGAGCTACCACAGAAAATGTCAGCTATCCACAATGTATTTCATGTTTCAATGCTTAAGAAGCATGTCCCAGACACCAACCAAGTGATTGAGCCACAGACGGTACAGATTCAGACAGATCTAAGTTATGAAAGTCGACCTATTCAGATAATAGATCGAGCAGTCAGGAAACTAAGAAACAAAGAAATACCATTAGTAAAAGTCTTATGGCAAAGTCAAAGGGTTGAAGAAGCAACCTGGGAACGTGAGGATGACATGAAGCAAAAGTACCCTGAGCTTTTCTAAGTTTCGAGGACGAAACTTTTATAAGGTATAAGGGATTGTAACATCCCAAATTTTAATTTCTATTTTTATTAGAGGAAAATAGAAATAAGAATAAGAATAAGAATAATAAAAATAGGAATAGAATAATAATAATAATAATAATAAATAGAAATAATTGGTTCGTTAGTCGAGGCTTGAACCATGAACCATTGGTTTGGGAGAATAGGCTTCCCACTACTAAGTCATAAGATTACCAATGGATAGGATATAACAAAATATATCTATAGGTGAAAAAAAAAGAAAGATTGGTTAATTTGACTAATTATTTAAAGGGGTAATTAAATGAAGAAAACTCTAATTTATATATATATATAGATTATTTTATTATAGAATCTCTCTCTCCTCTCCTTTAAACCTCACGCGACGCCACCCTAATCTAACCCTCGTTTTGCTCCACCGCCACCGAATCAAAGAAAAATAAAAAAAAAAAAAGAAGAAAGAAAGAGCCTCCATAATTTCTTCCTCGTGGATTAATTCAATAGGAAATTTTCAAAAAGGGGTGAGTCATCAAAAATCCAATAAAAATTTTATATGATTAGGGAGAAGTCACGAATTTAATTGAAGAAGGAATTAATTCTGTTAAAGAGAGAGATTTAAGGAAATTTATAAGGGAATAGGTTAAGCCTTGACGGTTATAAATTTAACCTCCCTAATACCCTAGAGGACACCTCTCTACTCTCTCTTGGTCCCTCCACCGCCGAACCACACATCAGGGAGAATTTTCTCCTAGGGTTGTCTTCTCCGCCGAATCCAAGGAAAGGTGGGATTCAAGAGACCTTGGAGGGCAGCTGCTAGGGCGGGATAGAAGGTTGCATCTCATTAGGTTTTACAAATATAAGTTAAAGCAATCGAAGGTAAGTATTGCTCACCTGCAGTATAAGTAGTTATCGTATATCATTGATATGTTTTTATGTGCATGTTATTTTCAGTTATGCATGGTGTTTTCAGTTACGTGATTTTACCGTTATGTTATGGGTAATTCAGCATCATGTTTAGATCCATAATAAGAATGTGATTTATGATCATGCATGTTGTAGATGAGTTGTAGCTTACAATTATATGCATAATGTAGAGTAAGATGTAAAAATATTTCCTTTATAAAGAAAATTCAAAAATGCTCCTGCTCAATTGGGGATTAAGAGCACAACGATCTTCAGTATGCTCCCCATTTCAGTTTTGGGGGTCAAGAGCATAATGATCTTTATGGTGCTCCCCATTCGTGCTTTAGGGGATTAAGAGCATTTCCTTCAGTATGTATAAGAATATAAGTATAAAGGAAGTATTTTACTTTTTGACAGGGCATGTACCGGGCATCAGTTTCGCCGAGGCCCTCGGATTACCCTAGTAGGTTCGGTGGTTGGCCACCCCGGCCTATTAGGAATGCGCGCATTGGTACTATGCCGGGCCCATATCCAGGATGATTATTATTTTGAAGTATCAGTATAAGTATAAGTAAAAGTTTTCAAAGTTAATCATTCCAGTTCAGATACACTGTTTACAAGTTTTAAAATACTTAAGAGCATGATTTTATACAAGAGACAAGTAATCAGAGTTATGATTTCCAGTTATGTTTGCATGTGTATCAATGTATCCAGGGCAAGAGAACTAGTTGCATGATTTCATACAGTGCATGTTTTTGTGAGCATAGAAAGTACTTACTAAGCGTTGTTGCTTATAGTTTGCATTTCCTTATACTGCAGATAAAGGTAAAGAAAAGCTTCAGTAAGGTGACATGGCGGATGAAGTGCTGGGTGTGTGTGGCGACGGAACAGTGGAAGTAAAAGATCCTAAGTGCAGATATCTAAATCAGATTTTTAGTTTCTTGTTTTCTTTTGATATTGTTGAAGTTCAACTGGATTAATTATCGTTGAGACCAAAGAATGCTAGAGTCATATTGAGTTAGTTTTAATACCTTCATGTTAGGTGAAGATCTTGAAATGATTATTGTTTAAGTGATGTAAAGGTCCTTATGATTATTTTAGTTGTTAGCATATTGCATTGGTATATTGCATGAATTAAAAATAAAGACAATAGTAAAGTAGTGACATCTCCCCTGGTAGAGAGTGGAAAGACTAGGGGGGTGTTACATCCTTCTTCCATTTCCGAAAACTCAAGAAGCAAGAAAGAGAGGCTTTGTCTTGGCTCCAAGGGTATAGTTATATTAGTAAACCAAGCGAAATGATGTAAGTAATCCCCTCACCTGCAGTACAAGTTGTTTCGATTGTTGATTTCTTAAGACCATGCTTTGAAAGTTTCGGCCAAGACCCCATTTATGCTCCTAATGATCTTCCATATCATGCTAGGTGTATATATGATGTTAACATGATGTTAGCTAGACCTTGGACAAGTTGTTTGAGTGTTTGATTTCAAACCCCTCCTTGAAAGTTTCGGCCAAGTCCCCATTTATGCTCCTAATGAACTTCCATGTCATGCTAGGTGTATATATGATGTTAACATGATGTTAGCTAGACCTTGGACAAGTTGTTTGAGTGTTTGTTTTCAAACCCCTCTTTGAAAGTTTCGGCCAAGATCCCATTTATGCTCCTAATGATCTTCCGTGTCATGCTAGGTGTATATATGATGTTAACATGATATTAGTTAGACCTTGTGTAAGTTGTTTGAGTATTTGAATCCTTAAAACCCCCATTGGGATTTCGGCCAAAACCATGTATGGGCTACTAATGATATTTCATGTCATGCTACATGTATATAAGATGTTTGTAGGGATTTTTTTATGCAAAATAGCATATGCGCAACGGAAAAATAGGATCCCTTCCAAGTGATCCTTGCGAAAGAAAAACCTCGTACAAAAATAAATTTCTCAAAACCTATCTTATAGGAGAATATTACATTTGTTGCGTGCCCTTTTAAATCCCGCTTCTCCTTGGGTTTGTTGGATCTTTTAGCACGTTCAAATGTCCGTGCCTCTATATGTATCCACACGAGCAAGCTCTTGTCTCACAAAAGAAACTAGAAGAGCTCTCCTTTACTTCTTGCTAGAGAAGTCTCTAAAGGAGAGGAAGGTAGGGAAAAAGAGAAAGGAAGAAGAAGACCACTCTTCTTGCTACACTCACAAAAGCCACACAACCAAAGCCTCTCACCACCAAGCTCTCTCCAAGCCTCAAGCTTACAACTACTTGGCCGGCCACCCCTTGGAGTGTTTTATAGGATTGAAAAAACCTTTCATCTCCTATCACATTCAATGCAATCAATTGCATTGAAAAACAATCAAACAAGGAGTGGAGGAAATCCAAAGGTCAAAACCCTTTGTCTCCTTCCACCTCATCAAGCTTAGGTGGCATGCTTATGTGGCATTCATGCATGTTGAATTAATCTTATTAATTCAATACGCTTATATTATCATATTGAATTAATCTCATTAAATCAATAATGTAACATATTGAATTAATCTTATTAAATCAATTTAGCTTAGGATATCATGATAACATATTTATTTAATCTTATTAAATTAATAAGCTTAGCATATTGAATTAATCTCATTAAATCAATAAGCTAAAATTCTCTTTAAGCTTAAAGTCCAAAAAAAACATTTTGTACTTAAGCTTATTCCCAAATTATTCTTGTCAAACTAGAATGCACTAATTCTTCTAATCATCATGCTCTTTGTGTATGACCCTATAGGCTCTCATAACGTTGGCAGTGGATCTAAACTCTTTTAGATACACAAGCAATGAGTGGCATCTAGCAATACATCATTGCTACCCAAGTTACGAAATAAGTCAAGATCCGACTAACCTTTCCGTGACTACTATAATGTATGACCGTGTCCTTCTATCCTTGATATCAGATTGACCAATGAGGCATAGACCGTGTCATCCTCGATCAATCTATGTGTTTCTTGATCCCTGAGTAAACTAACTCAAACAAATGAGCTCAATATCTCATATTGACTCATTCGAGCATGACAATGCGTTTTAGTAGTTCTACTCAATCAAGGGGCCCACAGATATCACTCCCGTCGTATGGGAGGGATAGATCCCATCTACATCACTCACATCCCTCCGCATAATTTGTTATATACCCAGTAATCGCCTTTATGGTCCACCCTGTTACGGGTGACGTTTGACGATACCAAAGTACATAACTCCTTATGTAGGGAACCGTAGTGACTTCAGGTTTGAGGACTATTCATACCAATAGTCACATGAGAAAGTTTATGACACTCATATGACGATCCATGAAACTTTCTCATGGCGGGTCAGTTCAGTATATATTCTCTAATATATACCCATGTGTCAACTTGATATCATATATCCATGACTTGTGAGATCAAGTCATCAATTGACCTACATGCTAGTCTTTATGTATTAATATTTCCCTTGCATATTAATACTTGACTAGGAACATTTAGGAAAGTGTTCTCTACAGCCTCTCATAATAAATTCTGCCAATTGATGTGTTGTAGATAAGAACCTACTTTTCTAGGGCATTATTATATTTAATTTAGCTGGCACAAGCAAGACGTAAATATAATAACCAATCCTTTGCCTTTATAGAATATGATACAAAATGTTCCCTATTCAACCATCACATGATTCGTTCTAGGGCTATAACTAACAATGTTAACATGATGTTAGTTAGGCTTTGTGTAAGTTGTTTGAGTATTTGAGTCCCTTAAACCTCTATTAGGGTTTCGGCCAAGACCATGTATGTGCCTACTAATGACCTTCCATGCCATACTACATGTATATAAGATGTTAACATGATGTTAGTTAGGCTTTGTGTAAGTTGTTTGGGTGTTGAATTCTTACAAACCTTCCTTGGATGTTTCGGCCATGATAAATTTATGCTCATCAATGATCTTCCATGCTATGATATATATGTATATAATGTTAGCCTGATGTTAGTTAGACCTTGTACAAGTTGAATTAAGGTTTGAATTCTTAAGATCCCCCTTGGAAGTTTCGGCCAAACCTTGTTCATGCTCACCCATGATCTTCCATGCCATGATATATCTATATATGATGTTAACATGTTGATAGTTAGACTTTATGATAGCATGATTTGTTTATGTCACTACTTTATGTTCATGTTAATTGCATGAATGTATGATTATGTTATGCTCATTGCGTCATGATGTACAAGTATGTATGATGAAATGCCTAAGAGACGCTTCCCTATGAATGGGGACTAAGAGAACTCTTTATGTTATGAAAAGGAACCTGATATGTTATGAAAAGGAACATGATATGTTATGATAAGGAACATGATATGTTATGATAAAGAATATGATATGTTATAATAAGGAACATGATATGTTATGATAAGGAACATGATATGCTATTTTACTTTTGTATGGCTTGTACCGGACCCTAGCAAGGTCCACGGGATGGGCTCCTATGTGCCCCTAGATCGACGGTCATAGTACGGACCTAGTATGGGATGGACTCCTAAGTTGCCCTAGGTCGACGGTCGTAGTACGGGCCTAGGATGGGCTCCTATGTTGCCACTAGGTCGACAGTCGTAGTACGGACCTAGTACACTAGTAGGTTTGGGATTAGCTACCTCAGGTCTATTTAGGGATGCGCGCAAAGATGATGATGTATGTGGTACAATGTCGGGCCCTCAATGTTGAGATTATGTTTAAATACCTATAAAATATATGTTTTCAAAGAACATCTTGCATATACCCATTTCATGTCTATGTGATTATGATATTTTATATGAATGATATGCCTATATATTGTTTAGATGAACATGTCAATGTTTTTATGAATTCTAGTCTTATGTTCCTAAATGATCATGTCAAAACTTTTATATGAATGCTATGCCTATATGTTTCCTAAATGATCATGTCATGACTTTTATATGAATGTTATGCATATATGTTGTCTGGATGAACATGTCACTACTCTATGTCTAATATATGATGTGTGACTTTTGTGAGTAGGAAAGGATCTTACTAAGCCTATGTGCTTATAGTTTCATATTTCCCTTGTACTGCAAATAAGGGTAAAGAATGGCTAAACTAAAGGGAGCAGCAGGAGGGACAAAGTGTGTGTGCGGCAGTGGCATGATGGAAGCGATCTGTTTTATGTTTCAAGACTTATGCATGTTTTAAAGTTTGCATGTTAGTTGTTAAGAGTTGATCATTACTTAATGTTTTGATGGTTGCTACTTGATGTTAACTTAGACTTGCTTCGAGGGTTATATATGATGTGAAACTATACTCGTTATACTTTATGAAACCTTAGTATGTTAAGCACTTGATCTAGTTAAAGAATTACTAAGAACATTCTTATCTTGATTGAATTGTTAAGTGATAGAGAACTATGTACCTAGATGATACTCTAAATGTCTCAGTGATGTCCATGTACTCTATACCTGTATTTAGGCTCCCATAACTTCATTATGTTGATTATCATGAACTTGCACCAAGTAGTGTCCTTATGAAATGATTATGCATGTTTAGTAAATGTTCACCTGTTATATGATTAAGAATGTTGAGTTATTTGCACATAAGAAGGTAAATGCATGTTCCATGTTTTATGTTTTTTTTTAAGTTTAAATTATTCCGCTGTAAATGCACGCATGTATGATCGCGTCGCGCCGCCCTTCCTCCCCCTCTAGAGTACGAGAAGGGGCGGGCATGACAGGCGATCGGTCTGCGATCGGCCAGTGATCGGCGATCAGTCAACAACCGACTGACGATCGGCGACCGACGATCGATTGGCGATCGCCGACTGGCCGACGATCGACGATCGATCGGCGACCAGCGACTGACGACCAACCGACAATCGACGATCGGCCGATGACCGACGACCAATCGGTGGTCGACGACCGACCGGCGACCGGTCTGTGATCGACCGGTGACCGACGATCGGTCAGCAATCGATTGGCGATCGAGCAATCGATTGGCGACCGACGATCGATCGGCGACCGACCGACGATCGGCGATCGACCGACGACCGATGACCGATTGACAACCAGTGATCGGTCGACGATCGGCGACCGGTCGACGGGCGATGACCGATTGATGGCCAGTGATCGACGATCAACGACTAAGAATTATATTACCTTAAGAAGAAATTATAAGGGTATTTTTATCATTTTATAATAATATGAATTACATTCCTTATAATAAATATGAATACCAAACAAACGAATGTAATCACTTTTGTAATAAAAAATTACACACCTATCGCTAACCAAATATAGTAATGTAATACACATTACATTACAAAGTTGATTACATTACCTCGTACCAAACGTAGCCTTAGCCATTTTAATAATGTTGTTTGGTTTATAAGTTAGAATGACCGACAACCGACCATGGCGACGACGGCGCGGGCGGCGACGCCCGACGCCCGACGACGCCGACGCTGACGTCAACGACACGATGGTCGGGCGAAGCGCGATGGTCAACGCATTTAATGAGAATGAAACCCAAACCCACCATGTGAGATGAGTTTTGTTGATTCTCAAACTCTGCTTCCTAAAATCATTAACCAAACACTCTATATGATTCTCATTCTCATTCCCTCATTCCAAATCCACCAACCAAACGCCACCTATATTCACCGCAACAAAAAAAAAATCCCATGTAATTAAATTATCATTAAGGATGGCCATTCTATTGAATTAATCATGTCACAAGTAAATTGATCCAAAAAATATTAAAATAATTATATTTATATGATAGAAGCTATTAAAATTTGTTGATAAATTAGTTTCATAAATAGATGAATTTGAATGAATTCATATACATATTTATATTATGCGGTGTCATTTTTAAATTTTATCGACATTAATTATATTTTAAGTAGAGTCAAATCGCATTGGATTCTTATGTCATATTGAATATTATCATCTCTAATCATAATAGATAGAGAAGTATATTAAGATTATGATCCATCGAAAGGAAAACAAGAGAAATTTATTATTATCATTATCATCATCAACATGATCATCATGGCAAGGAGAACTATGAGGGATTAAAATTTAAATTCAAATGATATAAGAAAAATATTCAGAGTGGATCGAGAACAAAAAAAAAAAGAGAAAACTAATAAATAATTTGAATTGCAACAAAGAGGGACATTTACAAAGTAATTGCCTAAATTGAAGAAGAAAAAAATAAGGACAAACCAAAAGTGTGTCGGTGTAAGTATATTATAATATTTTAATCACGGTTTAAATTAAGTATCAGTTATGATCTAATATGGTATATCAAACATGCAGAGACAAATAGTTTGATAAATATATGAAAGTTCTAATGGAAAAGGAAATGAAAATTTAGGAAGGTTTTAGTAGATGGAAACCTTAATAGGTCTTGAAAGATTAAAAAAAGATCTTCACAAGATGAAAGTTTCTACAAGACAGGAAGGCCAAATGTTGGGTGATGAAGACCTACGAATGTGAGTTCTTTGTAGACAGAAGTCTAAAAGGTATAAAGGTCATTTGAAATGAAATAACACTCTCAAATTTAAGAGTTCGAAGTGATGTAATTCTCGGATGAGAATAGACTCGAAGCAAAATAGACATAACTAGTATATTGGTTGAGTCTTGGTATACTAGTCGGTTCACGGAGAGAAACTCATATTTTTTTATTTGTGATGTGCGAATCATTCGATCGAGTGATATATAAAATTGACTGATCGATACCGCGGTCATAGGATGGGTTATGATTTTGCATATATTAATTAATGATAAGTATTACATTATTTGAATTTGTGGTTTGGTAGGGAGCAAATAATAAATTTCAGTCAACTCCGAAAGATAATTAAATGGTGAGCAAATAAAAGATTTGTAAGTCAATTCGGAAAAGTCACATGAAGATATTTGGAGCAAACAAAAAGGTCCTTAGTTGACTGTAAGAATCAATCAAAGATAAAATGGATTGAACAAAAAGCTCAAAAGTAATTTGTGAAAATTAATTGATTGGTGTAAATGACAATCAACTGAAGGTAAAATTTAAAAAAATAATAATGAGGATCCTAAAAATACGAGCTTAACTTTTCTATGATATCAACCATATCAAATGTAACAGTCAATAAATGGTAGGAAAAATGAATGTTCTAAAGTTGTTATTTCAAGTCGATCTGACACCTTCTAAGATTTTGCAACTTTATTGAAAAAAAAAAAAACCCTTCAAGAAAAATGTGTTATCTCTCGAGCAACTGGAAGTAAATTTGATGCTCCAGAGCTTCTTCATCCTTCCTTGCACGTTTACAAGGAAGAACTGGGTTATAGTCCTATCGGTAAGCAGATCAAGATCATCTAATTTGAAAGCTCTATAAAACCTATCTTTTTATTACTACTATCTTTTTTATTATTGTCTCTCCATTTTCACATATATATTATTGTAAATTGTATTGTAAAGGATTTTTTTTACCTTAGGTTTAGATTGGAAAAAATAAAACTAATGATTTTTGTTTGTAAAAACTCTAGGCAGAGTGTTATAGACCCACTCCTCTCTAGCATCGTAACTGATCCTTAAAAGGTGGAGGGGGAAAAAAAGGAATACACCCAATGGCCGTTTGGGACGACGGATTCTTTTTCTGAAGGCAAGAAAAATCAAAGTCAAGCAATTGTCATATTTTAATGACCATATACGATGGAGTCTACGTCACAAGTGAAGAGGAGTGCTCTAGCAAAGATGAAGAGGAGCTCCAAACGAAGCAAAAATAAGGTTAACTCTCCTTAGTTCATCAATTTTTTTATACAATTGCAACTTTATCGAATTATTTGAATAGGGCTAAGGGAAAAAAAAGAAGTAGGAATCTCAAGAAAAAGTTAAAAGTCCAAATTATCTCCTTGCCACAACCTTGCGATAGCTCATACATGAATGATCAATATATAAGTTAAGGAACACTGCCAAAAAAAAAAAAAAAAAAAGCGAGGGGGGGGAGGGGACATTTGGATCGGAATTTTAGAAGCCGTTGTAAAAAATGAGCTTTTAGAAATGGTCTTATTAATCGGTCTTAATACCGCTTCAATTGAACAATTTTTTGAAACGAATATTTTTCCGATTATGTTGGGAAGATTTAGAAGCGGTTAATAAATGATTATATAAATTACTTTTAGAAACGGTTAAAAACCGACCATAATTATTTAGGAACGGTCATAAATTAATCGCTCCTAAAGGTTGATAACGAGATTAATTTAAAAAGGGGTGTGCATATATTTAGACTATTATCTCAAAACCCTAAGCAGCCGTCTTGGATTTGAGGAGTGTATTCAGATCATATTTTTTCAAATTCATCTCTTTGTTTCAACAACCTTCTCTGTTATAGTGGTCAATCAAATCAATTGCGCTTTAGTGTCATCCTTCTACTTCTATGTCATAAGCCTTTGATTTTGTTTGTGGAGGTAATTTCTTAGTTTAGTTTTCAATATGTGATAATTTTTTTAAGTGTTAATGGTGATAAAATTAAAATCGATTAGAGTTTGTATTGGGATAATAGATTTGTAAATTTTTTTAATGAATCCTTTGATTTGTCTTTTTATCCAAGTTATATGTATTGTTTTTCAAATTTATTATTATATTTTATGTATTATAGTTTGTCTATTATGATAAGCTTCATTTTCATTTTTTTCACTCTAAATTAAATAATATCAAAGATTTCTCATAAGGCCATTAGCATATATGATTTTTTTATCTTGTGAAATCATTTTGTTTATATATTTGAAAATTTATATTTAGAAATTGTATTTTATGTGATGGGGATGTACGTAGATTTTCTCACCTCCTTTCAATGTCGAAGGACATCCGGGAGGCTTAGGGTTCTCTTTGGCCACAACAGTAATAGAAAATGAACAAGCAATATGAAAAACTGAAGTAGAGAGCAAAGACATCAAGTTTTACGTGGTTCGGAATGAGGATTCCTACTCCACGGGATGAGCTCTATCATGAGCCGCAACGCTAATGCACTTTCACTATAAAACTTCTCCTTCTTAGAAAGATTTTCAGAGGTGGAGAAAAAATCTCTTACAATACATGCAGTACACAAGAACAGAGAGATTGAATTCACTCTTCACTGTCGTCTTCTCCCCCTCTTCTCCTCCTTCTTCCCCGACGATGCAGTCTCTTCTCAAGCTTGCTTTCTTCAGATCGGAATCAAATCCCCCTCACCTCCGTCCTCTTCTCCTTTTATCCTCTTCCCCATTCTATGCTAGCTGTAATGTAACAAACCATTCCATCATCGTCCACGTGGCAGCCCCCTTATCTGGAGAATCATTATGTTAAAGAGATAAGGAGTGGAGACCCCTCCGAATATTATCTGAGATCCTAATTTATTATGTAACAAACTCCTACAAATGCTTCGAAAAACGTCATAACCCTTCCCTTCACCCTCTCTTCCTTCTCCGACTCAGACCTTGATTCTGTCCCCACCCAGACTAGATCTCCTTCGCATGTCCGGCCCGAAATATACATTACTTACTCTACCTTTACCGGGCTAATATTTGGGCCCTATATAACTATGAGGCCTGATACCTACTATTTTCTGTAACTATCCGAGTCAATTCCTGACTCACTTTACCGAATCAATCTCTGACTCACTTACTGAGTCAATCTCTGACTCGCTTACCAAGTCAATCTCCGATTCACTTACCGAGTCAATCTTCCCGACTCATATCTTGAATCACTCATTTGATCTCTCTTTAGCCCTAGAGCTTATCTTCCCTTTCCTGCGCCTTCATCTTGCCAACCTAATCAATCCTCTGGGATCTAGGTCCTCCAGTTCAACTATTATTCCACGCATAGTCTTTTTCATCTTAATCCTTAAATTAGGTAACAACAGTATCATTATGTTTGTTAAATTCCTTGAAATTGGTATGTGTTTATCTACGAAGTTTATTTAATTTGATAAATCATACTTCAATGTGTAAACGTTTAAAAATTATTAAACAGGATCAAATCATGCAGAAGGAATGGATGGCTGCCCCACTTGGCAGCCTTGAGTATCGGGTGAGAATTTTATATTTTTTATGTTATGCATTTGGTCATGCAACTCAAGAAGTCACGATACCATGTCCTTGTTGCAAATGCATAAATTCATTGAGTCATGATCGAGAGACAATACATGAATATCTGATGATAAATGTTATCTTACAAGATTATCGAATTTGGAATTTTCATGGAGAAAATATAATTGTACAAGATCACGATAACAACGAACTTCGAGATTTAGTGCAACAAGTTCTTGAAGTAACTAGCCATGAACCCATGTTACAAGAAATGTTGAATGATGCATTTGGAATGCATGAAGGATCTGCAAGTAATGAAAACTGCATTGGAGCATCAACTAGTCATATATCGATGGAGTCTAACGTGAGAGATTTTTATCAACTAATAGAGGAAGAGAAATAACAACTATATACCAGATGCACAGAGTTTTCTAAACTGACGTTCCTTATTGAGTTATTTCAATTAAAAGTGAGTGGAAAATGGAGTGATAAGTCATTTACGACATTGTTGGACTTCCTTTGTCGAGTACTTCCAGCTGAAGCTCAAGTGCCTAAGTCTTTTTATGAAGCAAAGAAATTGATTTCTAGTTTAGGACTTCATTATGAAAATATGCATGCTTGTCCAAATGATTGCATGATTTATTGGGGGGGAAGTGAGAATGAACAGGTTTACAAAGTGTGTAACCTTTCAAGATGGAAAATTTTACAGAAATCATCTAGGAGGTCATATAAAGGTGGGAAAAAATGTCTTGTGGTTAAAATTCCAGCCAAAGTCTTTTAGTATTTTTCAATGAAATCAAGATTGCAACAATTATTCATGTCATCCAAGACATTTGAAAGTATGCAATGACATTTCAAAAAGCGAGTTTTGGATGGAAATCTAAGGCATCCAGCTGATTCTCGAGCATGGAAGGAATTTGATGAACGACATTGTGAATTTGCATTTGATCTTAGAAATGTACGCTTGGGACTTGCTACTGATGGATTTAATCCATTTAAAAATCAAAGCACTTCACATAGTACTTGGCCTATTGTTTTGATGCCTTATAATTTGCCACCTTGGGAATGTATGAAGCCTCATTCTATTATTTTATCCACCCTTATTCTAGGTCCAAAAGCATCTAGAAATGATATCGATGTGTATTTACATCCTCTATTGACTGAATTGAAATATTTGTGAGAAAATGGGATTGCCACATTTGATGTTTGTAACAAAGAAATGTTTCAAATGCGGGTTGCATTAATTTGAATAGTTAGTGACTTTCCTGGTTTGGGATGTTTGTCTTGATGGAATACATATGCCAAGAATGCATGTCCAGCTTGTGCTGATAAGACAGATGCATTGTACCTAAAACATGACAAAAAGTGGTCATTCAAAGGGCATCGTCATTTTCTACCACCAGATTTAGAAATTCAAACAATGTCAAGTTATGGGCAACCAAAACAACGTAAGTTAGATTTGGCTCCATTATCTAGATTTGACATTTTACGAATGACCTTAAATAAGAATGTGGTTTTTGGTAAGAGTAATGCATCAAAACCAAATGTGAGAATAAAAACAGGGTCAATTGAACAAATGTGGAGAAAACAAAGCATATTTTTTAGCCTGCCATATTGGGAATTTAATTTGATCTGACATAATTTGGACCCTATGCATATTGAAAAAAATGTTTGCAACAACATTATTGGAACACTTTAGATGATTCCAACAAGAGCAAAGATAATTATGTTGCACGTAAAGATTTAAAGATTTTGGGTATTATGAAATAACTATGGCCTCGAACACAATCAGATGGTAGAGAGCATTTGCCACCTCCATGTTACTCTATGTGTAAAGCTGAAAAAAAAAGATATTTTGTTCAGTATTGAAAGATATTCGTGTCCATGATGGTATGTCATCTGATATTTCAAAGTGTGTAGATGTTGGACGTTGTAGGATTATGAGCTTGAAAAGACATGATTGTCATATCATGATGGAATAATTCCTTCCAATTGCTCTTCGTTGGGTGTTGTCAAAAAAGGTAACTGCTCCACTTATTGTTTTGTGTGAATATTTTAGGAGTGTGAATATTTTAGGACAGTGTGTGCAAAGTCCCTACAAGAAGAATAATTACATAAGGCTGAAGAAGGAGTTGTTTTGGCTTTATGTCAATTAGAGAGAATATTCCCATCATCTTTTTTCATAATATTGGTTCATTTGGTAGTACATTTAGCATATGAAGCAAGAATTATTAGGCCTATACATTATCAATGGATGTATCTGATAGAAAGATATCAAGGAAAGCTTAATTTTTTTTTCAGAAATAAAGCACGACCAGAGGCCAACATTGTAGAGGCATATTTAGCGGATGAATGTATTGTGTTTTGTTCACGTTATCTAGATGGTAACATCTCATTCAACAATCACGGAACACAACATAAAGAGACACCAAATGTTGACTTTCCCACACTTTCGATGTTTCCACAAGTATAGCAACCAACAAAAGGACTTCAAGTACTTACCTTAGATGACAAAACTTTAACTCAAGCTCATAGATATATTCTCTATAATTGTACAACCTTGCAACCATATCGTAAGTAAGTATTACATGTTGAATAACATATTCTCACTCATTTTTTGCATAATGTTTTACTGCTTTATGAACAATAAATTTTTCTAAATATATATTAGTGTTGACATTGAACAGTGAATTAAAAAATGAAATGTAGAGAAGACATAGATATGGTCGTCACCCAAGTAATTCTCAACTAGATGACATGGTTAAAATGCAATTTCCAAAATGGTTTGCAAAATGAGTAAGTAATATTTGTGATTTATTTTTTATTACAGATTCATAATAAATAGATTTGTGACTTTTTTCTTTAAAAATTATGTGTGTACCTTATAGGTTGATCAAGTAAATGAACAGATTGATGACTTGGATCTTAAGATGCTTTCACGTGGTCCAAATCCAGTAGCATTTAGTTATCATGGATTCAACATAAATGGTTTTGCATTTCGCATGGTGGAATCTGAAACAAAAAACAAAAAAGTGCAAAAAGTAGGGTCATGGTGCAGGCGATGCATGATGATGAGCACGAGTCAATCTATTATGGTCAACTAACTGATGTCATCTCACTTGATTATGTTGGTTGTGTTGGGATGTATACTGAAAAGTCTATCTTTTGTATAAATATCTTTATTTTTAAAATAAGAATCACATGATCATTGTTTGCATATTTATGGTTATGCATATTATCTCATACATTATATTGTAGATAACATGGTGTGTAATGTCACACGGTAGATCATGTTATCAACTTCTTATAGAGTATAAGTAAAAGCTCACAACTGAGATGACTTTGGACGACAAACCATTGTTATGGTTGTAGTGTGATTTGGTATTGGTTTGTCTTGACCATAGAATCGCACTAGTACACTTTGTGTGTATTGAGCAGGACCGACTTAGAGGTAATTCGATTTATTACTGACTACAAAATCGAATCGAACCTCAGATATTATATTGTACATGCTCTTAATCCCGATATAATAACGGACACATATACTTAGTATTCATTTCTTTGATTTACCAATGGGCGAGATTTATAGAGTAAATCGATAGACTCGGTAAGTTGGGAAATGATATTATTTATACGGTGTGCCGTTGATTATAAGAGGAAATCGTGTCCTATATATTAGGATGATGATGTCCCCTTGAGAAGCTCATAAGGTTCATCATGTAAACCCTGCAGGTGGACTTGGTCCGGCATGATGATAAGGTTGAGTGGTACTACTCATGGAGTTAGAAGTTGATTACTTAATTGTCAGTAAATTAATTAATCGACGGACATTCAAGATCTTAAACACGGGAAGATATATGTACAAATAATATATGAAGCTCATATTAACTTATGGGGGTTGGTGAGGTAGATCAATGATAATCCTCTAGTGGAATAAATTATCATTAATGGATCGGACTTTATGTGGGCTTGATCCATTGGGTGGCCAAGATCCAACTCCTCCTTATGGTCCCTATTGTAGCCTATTAAAATCTCATGGAGCCTAGATCCGATGGTGGAAGATGAAACTCTAGATCCGATGGTGGAGATTAAATCTTTAGATCCGACGGTTGAGATTAAATCCCTAGAACCGACGGTGGAGATTAAAGGGAGGCTTGAGTCCAACTCTATAAAAGGAGGCTAGGGGTGGGCGGCAAGAAGAGAGGCAAGAGAGGATTAGGGTTTGGGTGGCTAGGTCTTGGAGGCTTGGGCGACCAAAATTTTGGAAAGTTTTTTTCCTTTCTCTTCTTCTTCTTGGCCGGCGCCCAAACTTGCTTCTCCTCTCCTTGGCCGGCATCCAAGCTCTTCTTCCTCTTCTCATTGGCCGGTGGAAACAAGGGTTAGGGTGATTCCTTGGAGCTCTTAGCTGACACCCACCTTCCCCTCTCTTTGGGCCGGCGGAAAGCTTCAAGTTGGGAGCTTGTTGGTTGGTCCTAGATAGAGGAGAGTTTTGATTATATACTTCCTCTTGTTTGGAGCGAGCAAGGAAAGGAAGATCGTGATCTAGGAGACTTCTACTTTTGGAATATCGTCGCCCACACGATGTCCAAAAGGAGAAAGGACATACAATAGAAGATCGAGAGGTATAAATTTTGTTTTGTTTTCCTTTTGTTCCTTTGTATGTTGTATGTTTATGTTATGTGGCTAATTTACTTGGACCCCGAATACAAACGCAAAAACCGGCGATCCGTACATCGTCTATTTCGCGGCTATTCGGAGAATAGAAGTAGGTTGCTTGAACAATAAGTTTGTTCAAGTGACTACTCTAATCGAATAGCACGACGATGAAACGGTAGCTGGGGTAATCCCTTCTTGTCAAAGATAAATTTTTTTTTATCCGGGCACATAGAAGGGATCGCTATGAGAAAACCCCAAGCATTTATATGTTTTGATGTTTGGATAATCATCTAAGTTAGGCAACAATTTGTGATCTAAATTGTGATGATGTTTAAGTGACAGGAAAATCCAAGTATGAAGACTTGGTGAAAGAAAAGTCCAAGGTAAAGGTTTGGCGGCATAAGACCAAGCATGTTGCCTTGGCAGCATTAAATCCAAACGGACCTTGGCAAAGGGAGTCCAAAAGCAAGTCTTGACAGCGTAAGTCTAAGCATGTAGACTTGGCGGCGTAAAGTCCAAGCATGCTTTGGCAAAGAAAAACCTTAGACATGACAAAACCGAAGGAAGCTCTTGGAAGCAAGGCGCAAAGGATGAACAAGTCGCGGACTCAGAGGGATCCTGAAGGCGCAAGGCTTAAGGAAGAGCTAGGAGGTTAAGTCTAGGTCTAGGGGGTGAAATCAAGTGTGAAATATTCACACTTGATGAGTATCAGTCGACTGATATGATGTATCACGATCGGTCAGTGATCTCGGCCGAGTCGGGTGAAACTCGACCACGACCGATCGATCGTGACTAAGCGGTCGTGATGTTGCAATCGGCCGATCGCCAGCCAACGGGCGATCGATAGACGTAAAACGAGCCGCAGAATGAAGTCGCACTCGACTGCGACCATGATCACTCGACTGATCACTCCATCAGTCGACTGATGGAGGGATCAATCGACTGATGAAAGTATCGTTGGATGAAACGACTCTGAATCCCGCGAATCCGACTATTCAGAAGCCGTTAACCACGCCAGCAGTCGACTGATGCTGTACATCAGTCGACTGATCGTGCTCCAACGGGAAAATCAGCCTCTTCTCTATAAAAAGAGGGCTGGTGGAGGTTTTTGGGGTTAATGCTTATTCTCTGATCCCTCTCAAGAGCCTCCACGAATTCTCTAGCTTTCTAAGTGATTTAAATCTCCTCCTCTTCTCTCTAAGCTTAGATCTTCATTCTTTGTAAAGAAGAGGAGTTGTGTTGTAAAGAAAGCTTATTAGTGGATATTGCTTGGATTGATCCACCTTAAGGATCACTGTGGAGTAGGAGCGCTATCTCCGAACCACGTAAAAGGCCTTATTTGCGTTTTGTTATTGTTTTTACATATATTATTGTGTTTGCTTCCGCTAATCATTTTTGTAGAAATCGAAAAACGCTATTCACCCCCCCTCTAGCTTCCAAACGATCCCTAACAAAGCGAAGTTTCCTACCTTCAAGTTGTGGACGAATTTTTCTTTTTCGATGTGATTGGATTAACACTACTACCGGTTTGAAAATTAATCCATTTGGATTTACAATGTTGAATTTTTCATGCTTGATACATACAGGAGAACGTGAGAGCATGAACCTTTTATTTTGGCTATGCAAGCTCAAATGGTTTATTATGTTCGTGATCCAAAGGAGGAGGATTGGTACTGTGCCATTCGTCACACACCAAGAGATACATACAACATGGGTAATGAAGATGATATGGATACAATGTATTTTATTCATAATAATTTATATATTATAGAATCGATATTAGGTGATGTAAATAGAGTAGATGTTGAATTAATTTGAACTGACATTGATGGCTCAATAGTTGATGTTCTTCCGGTTGTGAACAATGAAACAGATGATGAATACATTGGTTGATTTTTGTATTTTATTCATTATGTTGAAATTATCTTTAAAATTCTAAAGCTCTCGAAGATGTTCAGTAAATTTTCATCTTCTGTTTATGTTACTATTATTGTTCGTATTCTTTGCAACTTGAACACTGCAAAGATGTTCTTTCTCCATTATCTGCAAGTTTACAAGTCTTTGTTAACAGATTGAGATGAGTTTTCGATTCTTCCACTCTCTTCAAGATGAGAAGAAGATTTTGGGAATTTGATAGGCTTGGATTTTAATTAGCACTATTGTTTTTTTTTGTCCATTTGGGTAGCTAATGTGTTGGGTTACGACCGACGCGTAGATGTGCTTTTGTCATTTCATAAACGAACGCAGCGGAATAAAATATAATAATTTCCTAAATTATTACAACACACACATCCACGCATACAAGATTACAACACGTGTAGACATATCCGCCAAATAAAATTTTACATTAAATTAACAATAAAACCAATTTTATCCTAGGAACTTTAGGATGATGTTGAGTCGGAAGGGCATCAACCGTACGATGCTCGCGGAGCTTCGTATCTACTCATGTCGACGCCGAATCTTTGGAGGGACGACTTCTCTAAACCACGAGTTTGACCTTCTCTTTGCTACTAGACGAAACAAGAAGGTCAGGTGATCAAAGATAAAGAAAGCCGACCCAACAAAAATAGGAAACGACTCTTGTTTCCTTGGTGGTCGGCTACAAGCTCCAAAATCCAACTCTCCTAGGTTCGACCAAGGGCATAAAGGAAGAAACCTTTGTTCCAAGCTTTAGCCGAAGTTCCCCACTCTCTTGAGGAGGAGTTGGCCGGACCTAAAGCAAGAGATGGACTTGCTAGGGCCGACGACAAGGAAAACCACAACAACTCTTGTTAGCAACAAGAAGAGGAAGGAGAAGAAGGAGTAGGCGGCAAGGAGGAAGAGAAGGGGATTAAACACGACCATTAATTAGGCTTTAGCCTTTATAACTCTTTATATAGGCTCTAAACCTAATGGGTTAAGGGTTAGTGGATCAAATCCATAAGTCTATAAACATTAAGGCTTAATCTCATCCATTAAACCCTAATTGAGCCCCTAATCAAAAGAAGACTCATTTAATTAAAACTAAATGGGTTTGGTTTATAATTAAACCTCTTAATGTCCAACCCGTATTCATAAGACGTGCTCCTTTCACATTTTCAACTTGATAAATATTTCCATATTTATCATGTGTTTGGTCCAACCAAACTCGATCTCTCTCGATCTTGAAAATCCAATTCTCAAATTTGTCTTTAAGTCTCTTCGAAGGATTCATTATGCGTGCGACCTTATAGGTTCTTGGTTTATGTTGGTCATCCATAATTAACCATTAATTATGGAACGATCATGAGCGACACTTAGTAGTACATCATGATCCCTAATTAATCAAAAACTCAACGGTTGATCTCGGAACCATTTTCGAACCCTTTAGCAGCTACAATGAATCGTGTCTCGTTCCTTTCACTCATTTTATACCCACTTGATTCAGGACATGGTCTATTGTATCATTCCCCACTAGGTTGACTACGTCACACCTAGCCCAAGTAATACTTCCTCATCCAGTGGTTTCTAATTACTTCAACATGTATCCAAGAGTACCATACTCTTCACATGCAATGCTTTGGCCAAAGACTTTGAGTAACAATCCGACGAGTGGCCATAGGGTATACATCTCCTCGCAAAGAGCGGTGAATCCTTTGTTGGCTATTAAATCACTTCAACTTATACCCAATCACCCCTTTCCCACACCTCCGTAGAGATGTATCGACTAAGATGTCAAATTATAAGTCTCCATGACCAAGATGACTTGAATACCTCAAGTTGAAGGAAACTCACACTCGAACTGCAGTAATAACTTCACTGACATATCTTATATGTAGAGAACCATGTGAAGTCTTATAGCAGGTCACTCCAATGAACTAGTTACCCATAACCAACATTCATGTTTAACTCTCAACTTCATAATGTCTCCAGCCAGTGAGAAGCAGCTGCTTGGATAGACCAAAGAGTATAACCTGTGCTAGTCTCCCAAAATCGATGATATCCGAACTCATCAATTCATAGACTAGGGAATATTTCAATACTTCATAATTACACATGTAGAGATACTCACTAGTTGTGATCCAATTATAAATTTTCTCATGCTATGAATCGTATTACGGACATTCAGTAAATGAGTTTAAAATCCAATCAAACACATATGAGATGTGCACTCAAATAGTGAATCTTTATTTATCAAATAAATAGTTATAAGACGATTGCCTTAAGACACCTCTCAAACATAACAGACTCCCACTTGACCTAAAGCCAATCGCCATGGTATCCAATCCTATAGTCCGTGACGTGACTCTCAAACTTATTTTGTGATAGAGTCTTTGTCAAATGATCCACTAGGTTCCTTTCTGTGGGAATCTTCTCGATTTGTATTTCTTTTCTACTGATGATTTCTCTGATCGGATGATATTGTCAAAGTACGTGTTTGGATCATTGGTGAGACCTGGGTTCCTTTGCCTATGCGATAGCTCCAGTGTTGTCGCGTAAACTGGTAATGCTTCAATAATGAACGGAACCACCCCAAGTTCGAAGATGAACTTCTTGATCCAAACTGCCTCCTTTACTGTTTCAGAAGCTGTAATGTATTCTACCTCCGTGGTAAAATCGATAACTGTATATTGTTTGGAACTTTTTCAACTCACTGTGCCTCCATTCAGTGTGAATATGTACCCAGACTGTGACTTAGACTTGGAGTCATCCTTGTCTGTTTGGAAGCTGACATCTGTATATCCGCGTGTAACCATATCACCTTCTCCATATACCAAGAACATATCCTTAGTTCTTTTGAAGTACTTAAGGATTTCCTTGACAGTCACCCAACGATCCATTCCTAGATCAGACTAGTATCTGCTCATGAGACTCAGAGCATATGATACGTCGGGCCTCGTACATAATATAACATACATAATAGATCCTATTACAGAAGCATAAGGAATCTTATTCATACAAATCCTCTCGTCTTCTGTACGAGGACACATAGACTTTGAAAGGTGAATCCCATGTCTTATGGGTATATAACCTTTCTTGGATTCAGACATGCTAAACCGCTTTAGCACTCTGTCTATATATGTAAAATGTGAAAGACCAAGCAATTCTTTCGACCTATCTCTACAAATCTAAATCCCAAGGATGTAGGTCGGTTCTCCCATGTCTTTCATAGAGAAGATTTTGGATAACTAAACTTTGACTGACTATAAGACAGATATATCATTTCATATGAGTAATATGTCATCAATATATAATATTAGGAACACGATCGCACTCCCATTAACCTTCTTGTACACACAAGGCTCATCAGGATTTTGTGAGAAATCAAACTCTTTGATCGACTCATCAAAACAGATATTCCAACTCCTGGATGCTTGCTTCAGTCCTTAAATGGATCGTTGAAGATTGCATACTTTGGTTTTGTCAAACGATGTGAAACCCTCACGTTGTATCATATACACATCCTCATGCAGGTTTCCATTAAGGAAAGATATTTTCACATCCATCTGCCATATCTCATAATTATAATGAGCTGCTATGGCTAGGAGTATCTGAATGGATTTAAGCATGACAACTGATGAGAAGGTCTCGTCATAGTCAACACCTTACTTTTGACGATAACCTTTTTCTACCAATCTAGCTTTATAGGTAATCACATTACCATCCATGTCAGTTTTCTTCTTGGAAACCCACTTGCACCTAATAGGTGTGATGCCTTCAGGTGGATCCACCAGTTCCAAACTTAGTTTTCATAAATGGAATCCATTTTTGATTTCATGGCTACTAGTCATTTATCCCTTTCTGTATTTTTTAGAACTTCTTCGCAACTAGTAGGTTTCTCATCCTCAATGAGTAACACATCATTAGATTCACTTACGAGAAATCCATATCTCTTAGGAATCTTATGTGACTTGCCAGATCTGTGAAGAGGTGGTGTAACAATAGGTTCAATCATTATCTTATCATCATGAATAATCGACTGTGGTTCCGGTATAGGTGTCTCTTTAGTGTCTATTGGAGTTTCTTGAACTTCCTCAAGTTCAAGCTGACTCCCACTGTTTTCTTGCAAAAGAAACTCTTTCTCTAGAAATATAATATTCCTTGAAACAAATACCTTTTATCCTAAGGGATGATAGAATTGATAGCCCATCATTTTCTTGGGGTATCCTATAAATAGACACTTATCAGACATAGCATCCCGCTTGTTTGATGTAGTCCTCTTCACGTAAGCAGGACATCCTCATGTCTTCAAATATGACAACTGAGGTTTCTTACCAATCCATATCTAATATGGAGTAGTAGAGACCGCGTTTGTTGGGACTCTATTCAACAAGTGAATAGTTGTCTCAAGTGTGTAACCTCAAAATGATTTGGGATGGTTTGCATGATTCATCATCGATCTCACCATGTCTAACAAGGTTTGATTTCGCCTTTCCAATACACCATTATATTGCGGTGTATAAGGTGAAGTCCATTGAGACAATATACCATTATCCCTTAGATAATCCTGAAACTCTTGGCTTAAGTACTCGCCACCTCGATCAGATCAAAGTATCTTAATACTTTTACCAAGTTGTTTCTCTACTTCATTTCTGAATTCTTTGAACTTTCAAAGGCTTCAGATTTATATCTCATATGATATACATACATAAATCGTGAGTGATCATCGATATAGGTAATGAAGTAGTTGTAACCTCCTTGAGCATGAATTGACATTGGTCCACATACATCAGTATGTATGAGGCCAAGTAACTCTTCCACTGACTTCCCCTTTCCATAAAAGGGCAACTTTGTCATCTTGCCTTGTAAGCATGATTCATATGTATCAAATAAATCCAATTTAAAAGATTCTAGAATTTCACTCTTGTGTAACTCTGATATGCACTTCTTGCTTATATGGCCAAGGCGACAATGCCACGTGTAGGAGGTTAATTGATCATCCTTTCGATCACGTTTGTTGCTCGTTTTGATATTGAATACGTCTCTGGATGTATCTAACATGTAGATACCATTGCATAAAATTCCAGTGCCATAACAAACGTCATTCAATGTTATATAACAATAATTGTTACAAAACATCAAATGGTAACCCTTTCTATTTAAATAAGAAATAGAAACAATGTTCTTTATTAATGCAGAAACAAAATAATAATTGTCCAGTTCTAAGACAAGTCCACTAGGAAGCTTCAACAAATATATTTCGATAGTGATAGCTGTAACTTTTGCTCCATTGACGACTCGCAGATTCGCTTTTCCATTGACAAGTCTTTTGTTATCCCTTAGCCCTTGTATGTCATTACATATATGTGAGCCACATCCGGTATCTAATATCTAAGCATTAAAGAAAATATCATGATAGTCAATAACGAAGATACCTGAAGAGGATGGGGCATCAGATGTCGACTTCTTCAAATACTCAAGGTAGATCTTACAGTTCCTTCGCCAATGGCCCATCTTGCCACAGAGATAGCATGTACCATTTGGAGTTGACTCTCCAGTCTTGGCCTTCTTCTTCTTCCCCTTTGGTTGTTGCTTTGACTTCCTCTTAGAACCTTTCTTCGAGAAGTCAACTAACATCATCGTCTTCTGTTCTTTAGTCACAGAAGGTTCTATAGTCTTGAGCATACTGATCGTCTCGGGAATGGTGGATTCAAGATTATTCATCCGATAGTTCATCACAAATTGTGAGTAACTATTGGGAAAACTATGCAGAATTAAGCCAATACTTAATTTATGATCTATCGCAAACCCTAGTAATCCTAGCCGCTTGATGTACCCATTCATCTTTAGTATAAATTGTACTACAGATGAACCCTCCTCCATCTTCGAGCTAAAGAGAACCTTCGAGACCTCGAACCTTTCGGATCTCGACTGCTCATCGAAGAGTTCACGAAGATGGTTAATCATCGTGTAAGCATCCATATGCTCGTGTTGCTTTTGCAGCTCAGGAGTCATCGTTGCTAGCATGATGCAATTGACAAGCTCAGAATCAATTATCTGCTTCTGATGGGCCAACATTTGGTCCGGAGTTGAATCATGTTCAAGACTGGTGGGAAGAGGCTCTTCAAGGGCATAAGCAAGTTCTCAGTCTTGAGAGCAATTCTCAAGTTTTGAAACCAGTTTAAGAAGTTAAGCCCAGTCAGTTTGTTCGATTCCAAAATTGGACACAGATTAACATATGACATTATCAAATGATTAACCTAGAACTACAAAATCAAGAATGTAATAGAGATGATTTGATATGTAAACAATTTACATATTAGGCTCCCACTCACTTTTCGAATTCAAGAGCCTTTACTTTGAATTCCGGAGATCATAGGTTTTCTCCAAGTGGGTTGATATCTACTATAGATAAGTACAACCTTGGTGTTAGGCCAACAAGCTATTCTTAGCTATAGTGGTAGATATCAAGTATATCGATTACATATCATGTATATGTAACTATCACATTATGCTATCAACTATTTGAATGTTCACATAAACAACGGGTTGTTAATACATTTACAAGTATACATCAAATGTATATCACCAGACTTCACCTCTATCCACATTGACCTTGGCGTGAGGTAACAAGTTAATGCTTCAAGTTAAAGACAATCCATTAATCATGAGATTGTATCTCTATGGTTCGAACATATCTAACTTCAGGTTGAGCTTGACGTGAGCCAACAACTTAAATAAGAAATTAGACTCCGATTCTTACCATATTAATAGTAGGTGTAAGCTTTAAAATTTGTATAAAGGTTTTAGGTCTCATCCTCATGCATATGTTCTACCTATATGACATCGCACGCATGACATATATGATGATATGTCACAACACACACATGGCAAAATGCATCTAATCATGACATACTATATGACATGAGATATGACATGATTATGTCATAGTTGTCATTATATTATTTTGGAATAAAAATATGATTAGGAATTTGACTTCCATAAATCAACATTCATTGATTAAATTTAGAAATAATTTCCAAATTTAATATCATATTTTTGTCTAAGGAAAAATATTAATGATAAAATATATTTTAGAATCTAGATATCATAATTCATGATTCTTTAATTAAATAAGGATTTAAATCCGAATTTAATATTATATTTTATCTAGAAAATATATTAGAAATAAAATATGATTTATAATCTTGATTTCTATAAATCATGATTCTCTAATTAAATAAAGAATTAATTTCGAATTTAATTTTATATTTTATTTGGTAAATATTTTCAGAAATAAAATAATTATAGAATATTTATTTCTATAAATCAAAATTCCAAAATTAAATTAGGAAACAATTTCAAATTTAGTCACATACTTTATTTAAGGAAGCAAATACCTATCAAGAAAATCCAATTAATTATGAAATAATTTCCAAATTAATCTCTGTTGATCAAATATTTTCAAAAATATAATTTTCTAATTTACAAAATTTTCATATTTGGAATTTTCCTAACAAATTAGGAAACTTTCCAAAAATGGAAATGTTTCAAAAATAGAAAAATTTCCAAAATAATTCTATGACCAACTATGACTTCGTAAAATCTATTTTACGAATATGTCGAAGCACGGTCTGACTCTGATACCACTGTTGGGTTACGACCGATGCGTATTTGTGCTTTTATCGTTTCATAAATGAATGCAGCGGAATGAAATATAATAATTTTCTAAATTATTACAACACACACATCCACACACAAGATTACAACAAGTGCGAACATATCATCCAAATAAAATTTTACATTAAATTAAGAATAAAACTAATTTTATCCTAGGTATACCTTTCAGATGATGTTAGCTGGAAGGACATCAACCGTATGACACTCGCGAAACTTCGTCTCTACTCGTGTCCACGCCGAATCTTCGGAGGGACGACTTCTCTAAACCACGAGTTTGACCTTCTCTTCGCTACTAGACGAGGCAAGAAGGTCGGGTGATCGGAGAGCAAGAAAGTGGACCCAATAAAAATAGGAAACAACTTTTGTTTCTTTGGTGGCGGACGACAAGCTCCAAAATCCAACTCTCCTAGGTTCGGCCAAGGGCACAAAGGAAGAAATCTTTGTTCCAAGTCTTAGCTGAAGTTCCCCACTCCCTTGGGGAGGAGTTGGCTGGACCTAAAGCAAGAGATGGACTTTCTAAGGCTGACGACAAGGAAAATCTTAACAACTCTTATTGGCGGCAAGAAGAGGAAGGAGAAGAAGGAGTAGGCGGCAAGGAGGAAGAGAAGGTGATTAAGCACGACCATTAATTAGGTTTTAGCCTTTATAACTCTTTATATAGGCTCTAAACCTAATGGGTTATGTGTTAGTGGATCAAATCCATAAGTCCATAACCATTAAGGCTTAATCTCATCCATTAAATCCTAATTGAGCCATTAACCAAAAGAAGTCTCATTTAATTAAAACCAAACGAGTTTGATTTATAATTAAACCTCTTAATGCCAACCCACCTTCATAAGATGTGGTCTTTTCGCATTTCCGACTTAACAAATATTTCTATATTTGTACAACCAAACTCGATCTCTCTCGATCTTGAGAATCAAATTCTCAAACTCGTCTTTAAGTCTCTTCGAAGGATTCATTATGCGTGCGACCTTATAGGTTCTCGATTTATGTCGGTCGCCCATAATTAACCATTAATTATGGAATGATCATGAGTGGCACCTAGTAGTACATCATGATTCTCAATTAACAAAAAAATCAACGATTGATCTCGGAACCATTTTCGAACCCTTCAGCAGCTACAATGAATCATGTCTCGTTCCTTTCACTCGTCTTATACTCACTTATTTTAGGACATAACCATTTTCCTGGATATGAGGTCTTGCTATTTATCCAGATTAAATAATCTTCATTTACATCAATATGGACATCTCTAATCTCTCATAATGACCATCAAATCAAGAGCATGTTCCATATTCTCAATATTCACAATCACTTTCATACACAATAGAAATGGATCGACTAGTGAATAATTCACAAAAGATATAAATCTATTTAATCTTCCTTTTTAGCATGAATCTATTCATTTTAATCAGTCGCTTTCCTAGTCATGTTCCATAGACCGAATCATTCATAGTCAATAGGTTTATATGCTAAAGTAGCAAACCCTGATTAAAACTTCAAGCAGACACCTAAATAGTCACAAAGGGAAAATGCTGAGATTAACATATAATTTTAAAGGGCTCATATAGTATAGAAACAGAGATCCCTTCTTCTACTACCCTTATTGTCGCTTTAGCACATGTGATATGAATCACATGCTACGATGTTATTCTCTTTAGTAATAATGAGCACATGTTTACCTCAACATCGTACAGATTTTGATCCAGACATTTCAAATGTTTAATCCTGAATTCAACATATGAATTCTAATCTGGCTCTTAAACAGGTATAGTAAATGGTGGGAACATTTACTTCGATCACTTTTCTTAAATGATCTTATCTTATTACACATATCAAGACGACCTCAGCATACAGGTATTTATCTCTATACATATAGCTTCCAAAGCTATCTTATAAGTAATGGTCTTACCCCTATTCGTACATAACAAATAGAGACGATTGTCCATGTGAGAGGACCAATCACTACCTGTCAACATGCTCACCGAGATCTTACTAGAATGTAATCTCACATACACTGAATAAATTATGGATAGTATTTCAAACAATCAAATTATAATATCCGATTGTCATTATAAAAATTGTTACATTCTACGAAGTCCCATAGACTTTACATGCTCATAAAATGACTCTCTAGTCATTGGCTTAGTAAAAAGATCTGCAAGCATATCTCGCGTAGGGATATACTCAAGAATCACTTTCTTTTTAGCAATAATATCCCTAATAAAGTTATACTTTATTGCTATATGCTTGCTCTTGCTGTGATATTTGGGATCCTTGGAAAAAGCCATAGCAGCCTGACTATCACAGTAGACTTCATCGATTCTACCGCCCTCAGAATCTTCAAATGCTTCAGAACCTTCTTAACTGCATATGTACAATTATTCATCTTCCATAGTTGACAAGGCCACACATACCTGTTTCTTGCAGTTTCAGGAGATGACATCACCATTCAACAATAACGCATAACCTGATGTGGATTTTCTATCATCCAAGTCCCCAGCTCAATCTGCATATGAATAGCCCTTCAGGCTCATATCTGATCCTTGATAACAGAGACTATAATCTATTATCTCTTTCAGATATCTAAATATCCTTTTCACCACTTCCAGTGTCTCGGTCCTGGGTTTGACTGGAACCGACTGACTAAGCCAACAACATAGCTTATATCGGGATGAATACACAACATAGTGTACATCAAATTACCAATAGCACTGACATATGGTTTTTTATTCATCTCGGCTATTTCATCAGGAGTTTTGGGACTCATACTCTTGCTCAGAACAATACCTTTTACAATCGGTGTCTGTTCACTGTTGCAATCAGACATGCTGAAATGTTGTAACATCTTATTTATATAAGACTCTTAAGACAAACCCAAAAGTCTCTTAGATTGATCCCTGATGATCTTAACTCCTAAGATGTATTCAACTTCTCCCATATCTATTGCATCAAACTGTGATGAAAGCCACTTTTTGACTTCTTTCATAAAACCTATGTTATTTCCTGCTATCAACATATCATCTACATATAATGATAAAATGACATACTTTTTCTTGTCCTTCTTCAGGAAAACACAATGATCCTCATTGGTCATTTTGAAACTATAAGATAAAACCACTTCGTTAAATCTTATGTTCCACTGTCTTGATGCTTGCTTTAGCCCATATATAGATTTTTTCAATCTACATACTTTATTTTCTTGGCCTTCAGTAATGAAACCTTCTGGCTGAACCATATAAATTTCCTCACCAAGCTCACCATTAAGAAAAGTGGTTTTTATATCCATCTGATGTAATTCTAAGTCATAATGTGCCACAAGAGCCAAAATAACTCATATTGACACAAACTTACTATAGGAGAAAATGTCTCTTCAAAGTCTATACCCTCCAATTGGGTAAATCCTTTTGCAACCAAATGAGCTTTATATCAGTTAATCGATCCATCTGATTTCCTCTTTATTTTGAGAATCCATTTATTCTCAATAGCCCTTCGGCTAGGAGGAAGATCGACTAACTCCCAAACATAATTCTTAATCATTGACTCTATTTCTTCAACCATTGCATCTCTCCACTTTTCTTTAACTCTAAAGCCCAGAGCTTCCCTAACTAATTGAGATTCATCATCGTCAACTGGGAGTGTCATCATTACCTCATTCTCAATATCAAACCTCTTCTTAGGTTTGATCTTACGAAAACTTTTCCGTAAGTTGGGCTTATGAGACGTCACCCTGTGACTAGGTAAATTACTCCCACTGGGTTGACTAGGTCCAGATATTCCACTAGACACCTGTCTTGTTGATAACGACTCTTCCTCCTCAAATAGAAGAACTGTCTTATCAACCTCACCTCTAGATGGGAATGCTATTTCGAGAAAAGTAGCATATCTCGAATCCAATTCGGAGATTGTTCTATCTTGTTGCTCACCTATGAAAACATAACCTTTGGAGGTATTAGAATATCTTATAAAGATACATTTCTTACCTCTAGGTCTTAGTTTTCCATACTTGTGAGAACTATCATGAATATAGACAGCTGATCCCAGGGTCTCAGATTGCTCAAATATGATTTTTTGCCTTCCCAACATTCATATGGGGTAGATGGAACTGACTTTGAAGACACTTTGTTAAGTATATAGACTGCATCTAGTAATGCATCTGTTAGAACCTCGGTGGTCGCTAGAGGGGGGTGGGGGTGAATAGCGCGTACGTTGTAGATGGAGGTATTCTTTCGCGATCGCGTGCTTGCTACAATTCAGTTAGTGTGCAGAGAAAATAGTAGAAATAAAACAATAACAAAATATACAAGCACACAATCACAACACACAATATAATGTGGTTCGGAACCGAATGGTTCATACTCCACGGATTGTGCTCGAATGAGCCCTAGCAATGCCAATCACACACCACTACTAAATAACTCCTTTTCAAAATAATCCGGAGGTGGAGAAACCTCGTACAAGTGATTACTCTAAGTAATACAATGAACAACAAGCAAATATGAATGAAATACAACAAAAGAAGTAAATAACACTTTACAAAAACTCTTTTGGAAGCTTGCTTGTTGATTGCCTTAGACTAGCCTTGAAGACCTTGATTTGCACCAGCAAATCACTCCAAATCGTCCAAGAAAATTGGTGCCAAATCTCTCCTTCTGAGTTGCTTTTATAACTTATAATCGGACTAGATTTCGCCTAGCAGTCGACTGATCGGGACCATCAGTCGACTGCTCCTGTAGCCGTTGTGAGACAACGACATGAACCACATCGGATAAGTTCTAATGGATAGACCATCAATCGACTGATCATGCCCATCAGTCGACTAATCAAGCCTTCACTCAACTTCCAAACCCTAACAGTCGACTCGGGAAGTTTCTGTTCCCGAATTCCCAACTATCAGTCGACTGATATCCAGATTAGTCGACTGCTCAGGCCATCAGTCGACTGTCCAATGCTGGCAGTCGATTGCTAGGCCAATTCCAGCAGTCGAACTCTAGTCGACTCCTATCAGTCGACTGACCATAGTCCCAGATGACTGATACACCTCAAGCATGAGGTTTTAACCCAAGTATGGTGTCTCCATACTTGCTAGACCACCCTTAGTTTAGACCTAAGCCTTCTAGCCACCTTCATCAGCCTCACGCCTATCAGATCCCTCCAAGTCATCCATGACTTGTTCATCCATACGCTAGGCTCCAGGTTCTTCCATCAGCTATTGTCATGTTAATGTGGTCTACACCGCCAAGGCACATTGGGCTTACGCTGCCAAGACTCCGCTTGGACTTTATGCCGCTAACCATTGGACTTATGCTGCCAAGACTCAACCCTTGGACTTTACGCCGCCAATATCCCCCTTGAACTTTTCAATTGCTAAGACTCAAGCTTGGACTTTCCCTCGCCAAGACCTATGCTTGGACTTTCCTTGTCAACCCATGTTGGACTTCCCATGCCAAGACTCAAGCTTAGACTTTTCATGCCAAGTACACAAGACTTGGACTTCTACCATGACAATGATCAACCATTGTCAAACATCAAATATGACCTTGGTCGATTGCACCAACAATCTCCCTAACACATGTCAGACATCAATGTCAAACATCAAAATACTACTCGAGTCAAACTCGAGTCTGGTCAATCGTGACCTGGATCGATTGCATCAATAACATCTCCCCAATAGGAGATCGACAAATTAGCCTGTGTCATCATAGACCTAACCATTTCTAGAAGAATTATATTTCTTCTTTCAGCAACCCCATTTTACTGTGGAGTTCCAGGGATTGTCAGTTGTCTAATAATCCCCTTATCATTACATATTGTCTTGAATATATCAGACAAATATTCTCCTTCATGGTCAGTGCATAAAGTTTTAACCTTACATTTCGTTTGATTCTCAACTTCGTTCATATAACTAATGAAGCAATCAAATGCTTCAGATTTATGAGAAATCAAATACACATGACCGAAATGAGAAAAATCATCAATAAATGTAATGAAATAGGAATCTCCATGTCTAGCCTTCACATTCATTGGACCACAAATATCCGAATGAATTAGTTGCAATAGTGACTCAGCCCTAATAGCCTTATCAAATGGTTTCCTAGTTGCTTTTCCAACTAGACAATGCTCGCACACAGACAAGCTAATCTTAACACGAGAGCTCAAATAACCCTCTTTAGCTAACCAATTCATGCGATCTTATCCTATATGTCCTAATCTAGCATGCCAAATATCATCAGTTATTTTTGTATTACTAGTAAGAGCAATGTTTGAAAAACAACTATCAATCGCACAATTGACATTTGGTTCCACATCAAAAACCATAAAACCATTTGTTAAAAAATCATATCCGATTGACACGGAGTCAATCTTAAGTTCAACACACCAACTGTAAAAATTAATACAATACCTTAAATCAAGAAGACAAGTAATAGAAATAAGATTCCCTCGAATCTCAGGAGCATACAAGACATCATGCAGAAACAAAGTACTTCCACCCCGAAGGTTAAGTTTGTAAGTGTCGATTCCTTTGACTTCAGCTCTTGCATAATTTCCTATATAGATCCATTTGTTGCCAGCTAGTACCCTACGATACTCCACATATATGTAACTGCTCTAGCTACATGGTTGGTTGCTCTCGAATCTATAATCCATAAAGGATAAGAATCAGCCAACAACACAGAACTAGTAACAAATGCTCCGAGAAGAGCAGACTTGAAGTTACCTTTCTTGGCTCGGTACACTCCGGCGTAGTGACCCTTTTTGTCACAATTAAAGCAAATCACCTTGCTTTTAGGTTTCTTCCCTATATTCTTGTTCCTTTTCTTCTTGATTGGGCCTCCCCCACCTACAGCAACAACTTCCTTCTTCTTTCCCTTTCCCTTCTTAAACCATCTCTTTTTCTTGGATCCAGATGATCCAGTATAACCGATAGCCAAATAGGCTTGGCCAGAAATCCTTGCCGATTCTACTCTCTCCGCCTCCAGTTCAACATGACATGAGACGTTAGTGAAAGTCTTAATACTCTCACTGTGAGTTAAGGTCTGCTTCATGGTCTCCCAAGAATCTTGAAGGAAACAAATAACTGCCTGAATCTATTGTTCATCTGTCAGCTCATGACCAATAATTTTAAGCTCCCGAATCATATTCGATATCTCCCTGAGATGTTGAACCATTGTAACATTCGGGCGTTTCTTGTAGTTGTTGAACCCGATCACAATCAGACTCATTCCACTATATCTATCCCTAAGGGAAACCCAGACTGCATGAGCCGAAGGATACGACTCATACTCAAATACTAGGTCATCAACCATTGAACTAATCAATATTCCCTTAGCAGTGGAATCCTTTTTCTTCCATGCCTTATAGACATCAAGGTCACGTCTATGTAGTGTTGTAGGACCCTCAACAGGTTCTTCCATAACCTGATGTACAACCTCCAAAACTTCTTGTTCCTCAAGAACATACTGAATCTTGAGGTGCCAGATCTTGTAGTTTTCACCATTAAGTTTTTCACCCATATTTAGTTCAGCTTTGATATTCTTTGTTGCAATAATCTATTATAAATAAATAAATTATTTAGATATTCAGTGTATGTATTAATGTATGTAATCTTTAAATAAACTTAATGTAAATCTGATTTGATTTACAAAATCAAGTGATAACTACGTTACCACTCATCATCTGTATTTGCCAATCTGACTTACATTGATGTATTTTATTACATACATCCCATTTAATAAACTTAATTATTATCCAAACATGATATTAAATATTAAATGAACTTATCATTTAAAAATATACTTACAATGAACATATCAAAGAGCATAAACTAATATCATGCATCAAGTAGAGTAACAACATAAAATGAACTAATCATTTCGAATGAACATATCATTAACTTAAACATGCTGTACAATGTTAACAGATAACAAGTTTCTACTAAGAATGTTACACAACATTCTTCCTACCCATAACTAACAGAAAACAACCCTAACAAACTAGATAGGTGATTATTACTCCCACTAGTACAAACACTAGCGCAGTAATAATCTAAACACGCTCACTTTTCTTTGCCTGAACTAGAACACCTTCCGCTGAGATGCTCTCTAGATGATGCCAGGACGCAAAATCCTGTGAAGAACACTCACGAAGAGATCCCATAAGAAAAATCTCTTCAGGGTCTTCTTCCGGATCTTCCTCTGGATCTTCTTCTGGATCCTCTTCACAAGCCTCATAGTGAAGTAACTCAGTGCACAACTGGGTGTAGGATACGCGCCCCTCATAGCGTCCCCAGATCTGATGTGCGATATCACTAAGGAGCTCAGGCAATGAATGAATCAAAGCCCAGATCCTGTAGTTATCCAAAATTGGAAACTCCTGCATCTCGAGTCTCCAAAATAGCCTGTCTAGTCTCCCAATATGCCACCCGACTCAATGAGCTGAGTCATACTCTATCCCCTGGATAGCCTCCCTCACCTGATTACGCAACACATCGCGTCGAGTCATAGTGATAATCGTTCGTGCCATCTGAAAAAATTAAAATTAATTAAGTCAGTACAAAACCGACAAACCAGTACATATACCGGCTTAATTGAATTTATATATAGGCATATAACAAACACTATAAATCAAGAATAAATTTCTTTGATTCTCTAGAGAACAGTTGATTGAATCGCTTAGATCAATCGACCTGTACCTTTACCAATCAATTATGATCTAAGTCCAATCGTTTTAAACTGTCTGTTCTTGACATGACCATGTATCTGTGAGAACCCGAACACCATCCAATTTTCTACAAGTACCCCAGACACTCGAGCAACATGAACGGTAATTTATTTTCTCATCATCCCTCAGCCATCAACTCTATTTCATTTAGTCTATCTATAAGTTGTTTACTTCGAGTCCTAGTTGTTCCAAACAACTACTCGAGTTATGAGTCAAGTTGATCAAAGTCAACTTTGTCAACTGATGTTGACCAACAGCAGAGCCAACCCAGGCTGAGCCATCTACTGTAACCCCATCGGTCTGCTAAATTCCTGACCAGTTTCTAGAAATCTAGACTGGCCTCATTAATTCCCGACCAGTTTCTAGAAATCCAAAGCGGTCTCATTAATTCCTGACCAGTTTCTAGAAATTCAAAGCGGTCTCATTAATTCCTGACCAGTTTCTAGAAATCCAAACTGGTCTCATTAATTCCCGACCAATTTCTAGAATTCCCGACTGGTTCATAGAATTCCTGACTGGTTCATAGAATTCCCGACCAATTTCAAAAATTCCCAATTGGTTTCTAGAATTCCAAACTGGTTTCTAGAATTCTCGACTGGTTCAAAAACCAGACCAGTTCAGAAACCAGGCAAGTTTGAAATCCAGATTGGTTTTTTTTCGAATTCCAGACTGATTTATAATCCAGACCGGTCTGAAATCCCGAGCACTTTTCGAGAACTGCTTGGGAACTATTCCCACCAAGGAACTGTTCCCATACCATGCTTAATCGGTCTATAATCCATACTGGTCTGAAAACCAGACAAGTCTGAAATCTCGAGCACTTTTGGGAACTGCTCGGGAACTGTTCCCACCAGGGAACTGTTTGAAAATTCCCAACCAGTCTGTCAACCAGATTGGTCTGAAACTGCTCGACAAGCTCCACCTCTATCCTCAGCCAGTGCCGAGGACCTTGTCCTCAGCTAATGCCAAGGATGGGATCTTTCCCTTGGCCTTGGACAGCCACGTGTGCTTGGCCAATGCTAAGCACCGCATCACTAGAACTTCTGTGCACACGCTCGAGCAGAGAGCAGGTCGTGCTCGGCACGTGTGCGTGCGCAGTGCCGAGAACCGTGCAGGTTTTCCGCCTTTGTGCTCGACATGTGTGCGTGCGCAGTGCCGAGAACCGTGCAGGTTTTCTGCCTTCGTGCTCAGCCCGTGCTCGGCACGTGTGTGCGCGCATGTACATCACATGTCCGTCGCAATTTTCTCGCGATTGTGACGAACACTGTTCATCTTCTTCTTCACGAAGAGAACACTGTTCATCTTCTTCTTCACGAAGAAAATTTTCATTCATGCAAAACATAAACCTACATTGCTCTGATACCATTGTAGGTTATTCAAAATACATGAAGTTACTACATGAATAAAATACAAGAAAAACTTGTAACCACTTACATCGATTATGCTTCCTTTGCGCTGCTCTGATGAGATTTATTTCTCACTGTCGGAAGGACGATCACGAAACCAACCACCCTTGCAATTCCATAAATCAAATCCTGACGAAAGGATGTTCTCGTAATCGATGCTCTCTCCGACAGCCTCTCGGCGTTCTCCTCTTCACCCATTGCTCTTGGACGCTCCCTCCTATATAGGAGTTTGGACGCGCAATAGTCGTGGAGAAATGCACGCACTCCTTCGAGTGCGTGCGCGGTTACTGTGTGATGCACGTAGTAACCGCTCAACGTCTAATAGGCTGAAAGTCCAATCTTCAATATCTAAAGTCTATATGTGACATCTATGCTATTTTCAGTTCTCATAATGGGTGGTTGCTTCACTGCTCGATTATTTATTTGTACATATGATTAATAATTCATTACTGTGTGTATTTTATACTTGTGGTCATCAAACTTTGAGAAGCTAAGCTTATTGATAGTTGGCTTGTTACATAAATACTGCTGATATGCTCACAGGAATTGCACGAACATGCTTCGGAGTTGGTTGGGACATCGGGCCAATCACACAGTATAGGTGATTGGAGGCAGTCCTGCTTTTTTTATGTTCCTTTGACGTGCACAGCTTAATTCGTAACAGTATCAATTAACACTGCCATGTTCTCGTTTACAGCAATGGGGGTGTTCAATATTTATCTTAAGACGGTAACAATCAGTAGGGGCAGCTATCAAAATATATCATCAATGCCGAAAAGGAGTCATTGTTTCTGATCTATGATTTGCGATATCATTAGTCCTAACATGCACACAACGATATCTGGCTATTGGGAGGGTTCTGATACTGAAGATGGGTGGGGTTATATTGAGGCTGTTGTGTTTAGAAGTTTTGATTATTTGCTTTTCTCACCTGTACCTTATTTTCTGAAATTAATGTATTGCAATTTTGTTGTGCTAAATGAATTCCAATTTTTTTAAACCAATTTATGCTAATCCCGAATGATTTTTACCCATTTAATTTGTTTCAATGCAAATTCATTAGTATTATGACATTGATTTTTCTGGTATATATGGGAATGGAATACATAAAATTGTTATGAGAGCAGAGTTTACCTGAATACTTGTGCTAATTAACTAGTAAAATAAATATGAAAATATCAATAAAATTGTTTTTTTGAGATGAAACCTGTATCCTTGCATGCTTCTTTGTTAAAGTTTATGCTAGGAATGTCACTTCCAGACATTATCTGCTACTAGGGACCTCATCAATTATCTGGTTCAAATTGAACAGTCTAACTGAAAACTGTGGTTTAGTTCGATTTGTTTGTGGCATTGGTTTAGTTTGGTGGTTCAATTGTTTCATACCAACAAGTTGAGGGATCAAAGCTGCATTTATACAAGGAATTTTAAGAGCATTATTCCTTATTAACTCACTTCTTGCACATGTTTAAGAAATTCTATAAATTAAGCTTCATGTCATTTGTTATTTTCGAAATACAGAGTATAGATGGAACACAGAACTAGTAACTAATATGCAATCAGATCTTAATTAAGGAGGTGTTTTCTATGTTCTCAGTGATGAGAATTCTATGAGTTGCAGTGCAGTTCTTAGATAGTTAGTTGATTTCCCAAATTATTCGATATTTTTCAATTATGGATGAATTTATGATTTCATCGTATGGTAAAATATTGACAATTGCATTTGGACAGTTGAAGACTTTTGGTTGTTCTGATAATAAGAAATTAGAAGCACATGCAATATCATAATTTCCATAGTAGACGATGTCAGACTATCTGATTAAAGTGTAATATTTTGGATAACTTTAGATGGATTATTTTTGTTTTTTTATAGAGAAAACTTGTTATTGAAGATTGTATATTTTTTGGGAATGGATGAAGGAATTGTATTGGTGGTGTATTATAGAGTAAATGTAAATATTTTGAAATGAAATATGACTATTATGTATTAATTTGGTAATACAATAGATTAGTTTTATGAAGTAAATATCTTAAACTGATTTAATTTGATATTATATTTGATTTTGAAAATCTACGGGTATAATAATGTAGGGTTATTTGTAAATGGGGATAATATGAGCGATTTTTAGTCGCTCCTAGAATTGAAAAATTTTATAAGGAATTTATAGGAGTGGTTTTAACCGCTCCTAATATAAAAATTACCAATGGTTAATAACCACTTCTAATATTTGCATTTAAACAGTTCTAGAAGTCCAACTTTCTGAACTGATTAATAACCATTTATGTAGTACACATTTACATGCGGGTTTAACCACTTTTAAAATCTATCTTTCTAAGTCGATTTTTAATCGTTTCTAAAATCTCTTTTTCTAAATTGGTCTTGTTAAATACCGAAATTTAAAATACGAAATTAAATGACCAAAATTTCGGGGAAATAATCCTAGGGATTATTTTCGAGATTTTTAGGAATTTTTAGGAATTTTTCTGGATTTAAACGGAGGTCGTACGAAATAATTACGGAGATAGGGAAAACAGACTTTTAAAGGGTATGTTTAGATGAGTAAATAGAATAAATTTAACCTAAGTTATTAATATCGGTTTTTATATTTTTCTATTTCCTTTTCTTCTCCCGTGCGCCCGATTCCCTTTTGCGGTTACTTCTCTCGCGCGGCTCCCTGCTCTCCGCCGACGACCAGGCGCCGCTCTTCTCCGCCCCTCTCGCATCTGACCGCCGCCTTGATGGCCGCTGTGGGTTCGCCGATGCCTCTCTCTTCCTCCGCGCGCGTCGGCCGCCACAGCCACAGGGCAGTCGTCGCCGGACTCCTCTGCCCTAGGCGACGAGCGCCGGCCTCCTTTGCCATCGGACCGCCACCGTGAACTATCTCTTCGGTCGTCGCTGCCAGCGTCGGCCAACGAACGATCTTGGGTTCGGCGTCACGATCCTTGTTGGAGGGCTGCGATCACTGCGCCGGTGGTCGCCGGAGCAAGTGAGTTAGGGCAGTCGGAAATTTTCTCCGGTGAACAGGGTAGAGGAGTTGCTGCCGGAGGAGTCTAAATTTCTGGTAAGATGATTGATTTTTCTTTCCTTATTGAAGTTTGTTTGGCCCTAATGTTGCTACAATTAGGGGAGAGCCATCGGTGGAGTTCCTAGGGCTGGTAAGCATGGTTTGGTGTTTGAGGTGGCTGTGATTGGAGTTGTTGTGGGTTGAGAGGGATGTAAGAGTCTATTTGGGTGATATCGGCGGTACATGGCTAAGGTCGGGTGTGAATTTTGGAAATGGAGTTGGGAATCTGATTTGGGGGAAGGATTGGTTGTCAGTGGGATTCTAAGGCCGGTAAGTATGATTCCTGTTATTCGATGATCGCATTTATTCGGAGGATATGGGATTTGGGTGATATTGTTTGATCTTGAGGATATTTTTATAGGTGATGAATTAGGTTAATTGATTTGGAATTAATTGGGCTAAATTAATTGTATGGATATTTATGGAAAAGGAAAATTGGAAATAGTTTGGGTTAATTGGGATATAAAGGAAATCGATTAATTATTCGATTTGTCGTTGAATTGTATTTTTGTGCTTGACTATAGTCATGCTTTATGCAGGTTTCGGTCACGAGGCAGGTCCCCAGTCGTGACGGTTTCATTTTTTTGCGGATATATATTCAGGCGGGTATTTTGACTTAACTTTTAGATTAAGTCAAATTGATATGCTAGTAGGATAGCTTACAATAACTTTTTCATGTTTATATGCCTGGTATGATTTTGGTGCCTACTAGATACATGCATGTGATAGGATATGATTATATTTCCCTGTTTTGACTTGGATCATAGTTACTTGGATTATGGATATGTACATATTGATTGTACATATTATTTGGATAGGTATTTTGAGTAGGATTGACATGCTTTAGTATCATGCACCATCTTGCATGATTGCATGCTAGCTGGACGGGGTTCCATTATTGTTGAGCCCGCAGCTAGTTACATGACCTGCACACACTGCCACTCATGGGTTAGTGGTACATCAGGAGGGTGTGTGCAGTTGCTCTGTCAGGCTCCGCTGGTCCGCTCATGGGTAGCGATGAGGCAGCGTGGTAGCGGGCAGGGATCCCTCCTCTGGCCTATGACACCGGGAGATGAGAGCTTAGCTCCCCCACTATGTTTGGGGCAGGAGGATAGGTGTACTCCGACAGCATCCTGTCCACTCGGTCACTCAGGAGCAGTGATGGCAGAGTGCACAGTTGTCATAGCCCTACCCACTCGGCTTCACCATTGCGTGTGAGGCGGCTGACTGGCGTCAGGGGTGACCATGTCATTGGCACGACATGCATTTTGCACGGATTGCATTTTGTATTGTGTTTGCTGCATTATTGTATTGATGCCTTGGATGTGCATATGATTGTCATGCATACAGGATACATGTTTATATATGGTCAGGACTCTATTACTTCTAGTCAAGCACATGCTCCTATATCAGGGTAGGAGATTCAGGTAAGTACAGTCATTTTGTATTTCTTGCTTGCATACCCTATTTATGTGAGACTGTACTGGCATGATATTTTTATTGTTAGCTATACCTTACTTTGCATATCTACTATACTCGCAGAGTTCTTTGAACTCACCCCGTTGATTTATATCTATTTCAGGATGAAGTCGGGAGAGTCACGGACCCCACTCGTCGTAAATGTTTTATTTTGGATATTTACCTTATGGTTTGGATATTTTGGTTAGAGGACATGTATAGGTTTGGAGATTGATTTTGTATTTGGATTTTTGGTGTCCGTATAGACCTTATTCGGATTTTGGTTTGATTGGATTTTGGTGAGTATTCCTGCCCAGATGGCAGAAGGGGTAAGTTGATTTATGGTAGACTGTTTATCATTTATTTTGGTTGATGGCCTGAGGCCAAATTATATAACTGCGTGTGAGTTTGGATTCCGGTCGTGTTGACCGATGTATAGTGGCCGTGTAGGCCTTGTATGTAAATTGAGATTGTCACCCGTACAGGGGAGATGCTGTCGGATTTTCATCTGGCGGGGTCTCCTTCGGGGCGTGACAATTTATTTGGTATCAGAGCGCCTAGGTTTTCGAGTTCCTAGGGGATTTTGGATTTTTCGGAGTTCGCCATGTATTGGCAGGTTTTGCGAGGTAATTTGGAAATTTTGGATTGGTATGGATTTCCGACGATTTTTATATTTCGAAATTCGAGGATTTATGACGAGGTCAATATGGGGATTTGGCAGCGACATAACCTCTCCTGCGGCAAAATAGGTATGATGAAAATTTTATATATTTTTACTTCTAGTAACATCTGTTCTAGTAGCACCTGTAATAATTTAACAGATATGAGACGAGGTGGGCGTGCACCTGCACCGAGACGTGGTGCAGGGTAACCACGCAAGAGGACAGTGAGATCTCTGGTTATGGAGTTGTCAGAAAGGGTCTATTGAGTTTTGACTCAGGTGCAGACTCGTAGTAGGGGTCGCCCACCAAGGTGACCAGCCGGAGTTGCCGTAGTGTTTATACTCCAGGTTAGATTTGGCTATGTGTTTAGTGGATAACAGGAAATAACATTTAAATGTGTTGGTCACTATTTGTAATCGTAGATGGAGTTGACCACAAATGACTTGTTCAGTTTGTGAGTCTTGGACCTGTGACGAAAAGATGCATTGCCTTTTTGAGAGCTGACTGATATCGAGTCAGAAAGCAGGGGTCAAGTCGTCATATTGGTTGTGGAAATCAAGGACTACAGTGTTAGGGATTTTCACTGATTATGCTAGGCAGATAATTACCCTGTGGGGTATTGGACAAGGACTGTATACTATTGTTGATGCAGACATTGGAGGTTTAAGTTACGAAGTTCCATAGGGATTTTGATTCTTGAGCGGCTTGAGCCTTAGACTGATAACATTGAAGGTACTGATAAGTACCTAACTGGTATTTATATAGGAGTGGAGATAGTTTCTTACTATTGCAATGATCAAGTTGTTACTTGGTGGAATATGTAGGAGAATTTTGGGAAAATAACTCATTACGGGATCACGGGTTCAGGATGTTTTCGAGAGACGGTATTTCTCCATGTTATTTTGTATGACTCATTGTTGGGAAATGCTTGAGCCTTAAGATGAGTGATTAATTGATAATGGAGTTTCATTATAGAGTTTGTTAGACTTGCAGAGTTTACCCCCATTTAAGGGCTCAAGATAGTGATCGAGTTGTTTTCGATCACCTACGATTTATTGGTTTACATTTGGATGAGGATAGTTAGATCTTCCATCAGATCCTATCGGGAGGCATTAGGGTGAGTCATATTTATAAAAATGACTGCAACAAGGGTCTCAAGAGAATAGTGTAGTCAATCTAGTGATAATAACCTACACTTCGGATAAGGTAACGGTAGGAGTCGTGAACGTGCTTTTCTAGCTGAATTCACGTGACATTATTTCGTTCCCATGTTGATGTTCGATATTGATCAAGGCTCTGTCCCGGGAATGAAAGATGGATGAAACACCTCATTTCCCAGTGGAAAACAGGAATATGGATTTAAGTTTTCTCCTAAGATATATGTCGCTATCAGAAGTAGTTTGTACACTTGTGGAGATATGAGGCTGGTTGTATGGTTCTTGAAGAAAATGATAGGAAGAGGTGTATACACTTAGATTCATACAGTTATCGAATTCTTTTTCTAGATCACTGTGAAATAGGGAATCCATTAAGAGCAGAAGTTGGATGAGTTTACATCTTTACTCGAAAGGAGTTGTAGATGATTGAAGGATTGATCATTGAGGTATTACTATAGTTTACCTTACTTGATGATATATTGAGAGATACAGGTGTTTACAGATATCTGTGGTTAAACATGCACTGATAGGATTAAAAAGATTTTCATATTTGGATCATGTGGATTAATAGTGTTTCCACTGATAGGTGAGATGTTGAAATGATTACTGTGATGATTATCACAGGGGTATGAAAATGATTTTGGATGTTTATAGGTTGATTGATGGAAATGTTATATTATGGTGAGAGAGTTGACTTAATTGTTTTATTGTTGACTTGGTTGATATGATGTGAATATCTGGATATTAACTTGAGGTTATGCTTGTGACATGATGGTATAAGAAGGTCTCTCGGATGCCTGTATAATTCGAGAGTAATCAGATGTAGTGTTGGAGGAACTTCTAGGCTTGCCGCTGTATAGGCAAGTAGAGTAGGCGATCGGAGGGATTTCGAAAATAGTTTCGATATCGAAGATCCCCTACTGTGAGATAATTTATTTGGTACTGAGGTAATGTTATTTTTACGAGCTAATATTTTTACTTATGGTGCGTTGGCTGAGGGCTAGTGTAAAGCGTACAAGGTTGTTAAAGCTCGTGATGTACTCAAGGCAATGTCATTCAATTGGCTGTAAGCCAATCGAGTTGCTATGATACTGTCATCGATCGGTCTTTCAAAGTTGGTAAGGTTGATGATGCCGAGAGGTAATTGATGGAAAGATGATTTTTCCAGGGGATAATTTAGTTGGTATCAATGTTGTTTAACACTATGGGAATTGGAAGAATCTAAATTCCAATTATAGGAGGTGTTGGATGGGATATTTATTTGTCCCAGTATTTTATTGCTTGAGAAGCTTTGGAACTCATTGTACAATGAGAGATGAACCTTTGAGGTTATACATCAATTATCGATGATGGAATACGGTAGTGGTAGAAGGAAATGAATATCCTTCATGGTGGATTGAGGATCTATTTAGATCAGCTATAGGACATCTGTGTATACTCTAGGATTGATTTATGATTGGTGTGTTGATATTGTAGTGACAGGGTGTCATACAATTATCAAAGTTATAGGGATGATTGATATATCATCAACCTAGAGTAAAGAGGATGCAGGTGTATAGTGGTGACAATTTCATAGTTGGTATGAATTGTACGAGGTTTGATTATCTTGTTTGACTTATGACGACTTAGTCGTCCAGGGATTTAGGAAATCGTGTATTCTGGACACGATTGGATCATTTATGATGGTGGCAGTTGGAGTTGAGCACTCGGGCACCGTAGATGATGGTTTTCTGGTATTGATTTGATTATTATCATAGATATGGATAGGGTGCTCTAGCGGTATTACATTGCTGACTGGTTGGATCAGGAAGGTGTTGGAATTTATTTAGTCTGAAGCTTGTGAACCTAGTTTCAAGACTCAGACGATGGTTGACTTTTACACCAGTGTTGTGTGATCATTCTCGGGTGAAAGGAAAGTTAATTTATATGCAGATGCGATGTTTCAGGGAATGGAGCGTTTCTGATTTAGTTGATCGAGACGTATCCCATGTTTATGTCAAAAGAGGAACTACGAGATGAGTTGTCATATATATATATGACGTGGACCTAGCAGGAGTTGTTATTTTGCTTTGTAGAGGTGAGGAGCAGGAATGCTCATGGGGTTTTAGCTAGCTACTGTGTAGTTGCATTTGAATTTAGGAAGAGTTACTATTGATTCGGGAACAACAGATAGATTCCTGTTGTGATGATAGAGAGCATCTACAATAGAGTTGTACTTTTGCTCTACCGGTTCGGAATTAGTGATATTGGAATTTGTATGTAGTAGGTGGCTAGATAGCTACCTGGCATCTTGACTGGCTATGAGTCCCGGTCGTGGTAGCATGTCGTTGCCCGTAAGTAGTGCATTTTGCATTACTCCGAGAGCCACGAGACTTGGTCACGATATTTTGATAAGTATTGCTGATGATTGCAATAGGTTCTATATGTTGCAGATGTTTAAGATTGTATCCGGGAAATAGTAAGTATTGAAACGTTCTCCGTGGAGGAACGACATGCGGAATATAGTTGATTTGGAAGTCTGGTAAAGGTGGTATATAAATAATCAGTAAGGTTCTGTACCAAGAGGAAAGTGGGAGCCTAGTATGATGGACGGTGTTGGGAGATTATTTGGAATTCGGAAAGGACTTAGTATGATTAGCTAAGTCCGCTCATTTTCGTTCGATCCATACGATGAGTTTGTTGGATTGCTGGATAGGTTATACTATGGCGATTTCCAGTTCATGGAGGATCTGTGAGTATCGTATGTGATAGCGGTTCAGGATTTACCTTCGGATTATGGATAGTCTTTAACAGGTCATGGATATAGAGATCCACTCAGGTACAGTTAGGTACTTGTAATAGGTGGACGAAATGAAGATACTATTCATATTTTGGAAGGGCTGCTAGAAGCAAGTGTGATTTGATGTTAAGGGATATCAGTAACCCCACTTAGTCACTTGAGGTGTGACTTGTCTCCAGATGCTCGAGATGGTTGTTGGGACATCTCGTACTAATATACGAGTAGGAAATTTGGGGACCAAATTTTTATTAGTGGGGGAGAATGTTAAATACCGAAATTTAAAATACGAAATTAAATGACCAAAATTTCGGGGAAATAATCCTAGGGATTATTTTCGAGATTTTTAGGAATTTTTAGGAATTTTTCTGGATTTAAACGGAGGTCGTACGAAATAATTACGGAGATAGGGAAAACAGGCTTTTAAAGGGTATGTTTAGATGAGTAAATAGAATAAATTTAACCTAAGTTATTAATATCGGTTTTTATATTTTTCTATTTCCTTTTCTTCTCCCGTGCGCCCGATTCCCTTTTGCGGTTACTTCTCTCGCGCGGCTCCCTGCTCTCCGCCGACGACCAGGCGCCGCTCTTCTCCGCCCCTCTCGCATCTGACCGCCGCCTTGATGGCCGCTGTGGGTTCGCCGATGCCTCTCTCTTCCTCTGCGCGCGTCGGCCGCCATACCACCAGGCGTCGTCGCGGACTCCTCTCTAGGCGGCGGCGCCGGCCTCCTTTGCCATCGGACCGCCCGCAGTGAACTATCTCTTGATGTCGTCGCTGCCGGCGTCGGCCAACTCCGATCTTGTTGGCGTCACGATGCATTGGAGGGCTGCGATCACTACGCCGGTGGTCGCCGGAGCAAGTGAGTTAGAAGCGATCGGAAATTTTCTCCCGGTGGGTAGAGGAGTTCTTTGAGGAGTCTAAATTTCGTAAGATGATTGATTTTCTTTCCTTATTGAAGTTTGTTTGGCCCTAATGTCACGCCCAAGGAGACCCCACGCATTTAAAATCCGGCATCTCCTGATGCGGGTGACAATCCCAATTTACATACAAAGGCCTACTACGGCCACTATACATCGGCCAACACGACGGAATCCAAACTCACACGCTATATAATTTGGCCTCGGGCCATCATCCAAAATAAATGACAAACAAAGTCTAAAATAAATAGACTTACCCTTCCGCCATCCGCAGGAGTACTCAACAAAATCAACCAAACCAAAATCCAAATAAGGTCCATATGACACCAAAACCAAATACAAAATCAATCTCCAAACCTATACATGTCCTCTACAAAATATCCAATCACAGTAAAAACAAATATCGAATCAAACTTTCTACGGAGAGTATTGGGAGTCATTTGCACTCTCGATAGCCATCTGAAATAGATATAAAAAGATATAAATTTAACAATGAGATATTATATAAACAAATAATTGAGCTAATAAATTTGGTAAAATTATAGTTTAAAACTAAAATTATATATAAAAACTTACCCTAGACGCAAAATTCAAAGTCCTCATTATCATCTTCCTCATCCTCATCAGTCCTCCTCATCATCGGTCTCCTCCTCCTCTTCCTCCTCGCCCCTCCTCCTCCTCATAATTATCATCAATTTGATTGCATCCACGCTTATCACTACTCACCGGGATCTCGTAACGCTGGAATAATATATTCCTCGGTATGAAACATATTTGTAACTTTGTTGATATGCAATGTCTTGCCACCGCTCTTCAATTTTTTTCCGTGCTTTTGTTTTACAAACAACCCACCATTCATTTTGTCACGCCAAACTAGGATATGGAGCATAGAAAACTTGAATCGCTTTGTGCCAAAATAAATGGTTCATATCTCTTATACAATCTTTATGATTTATTTCAACCAAATTATACTGTGGATGCACCTTTCATCCTCCGACGGGTCAAACCAAGACACATAAATAAGATAACTTGCATTTCGACCAGATATTCAATCTCTATTATTTCATCCAAAGAACCATAAAATTCATTGCTTGCACCTCCATCATTGGAAGACTTAACACATACTCCACTATTCATTGTACTCTTTCCATTTCCATATTCTTGAGTATGGAAATTATAGCCGTTTATGAAATATGCTGGCCAAGTGCATACCATTGCTTTTGGACTCCATGATAGATGGATTAGCAATTCTTGCTGAACGTGAGTTTGATTAGCATAAACCTATACTCAAATGAAAATGATATTTATTTAAAAGCTAAGATATGTGTAAACAAAAATGAGGTAATTAAAACTGCTTACATATGATTTGAACCATGGTGCAAATTCTTGATCGCAGAAGTGATCAAACTCACGTGTCGAGATTTCAGAATATAAGTTTTGGAAAATCCTATAATAAAAAATTTAATTATAACATAAAAAAATTAACACTTAACGAAGAAATATAAAATATATACTAACTCGAAATATGACGATACTTCTGGACAATTAAGTAAAACATATGTCTGGGATGCCCGCCATTCTTGATCAGTTAAGTATCGTTGCTTACACGGTCCACTTGGTCGACCAAGATAATTAAAAATTGAGAATGAATTAAAATTGGGATCGACAGGACCTTCATCATTCCTTCCGGATTTCCGTCTTTTGGTCTGAACATGAGGCTCAAAATAATATGATGCAAAAGTTGTTATTTCCTCCACAATATATGCATTCACAATAGAGGCTTCAACATGTGTCTTATTTTTCACTTTTTTCTTCAAATGATATAAGAATCTGATTGTAATATAAAAAATTATATTAGAAATGAATATATAAAAAAATTATACATTTTTATGCAATATTAACGAAGTATAGAATATGCAATTAAAAGGATACATCCATCGATAATGAATCTGTCCTCTAACTTTGGCCTCATAGGCAATCAACCAAAAGATGTTCCATTGAATCAAAAATCTTGTGAAAAAATCCTTTCTCGAATTGCACAAAATGATTGGAATGTCTCTCTCTAACTTCTCCATGTGTGAATATCCCAAAAGCTGAGCATATATCATGAAGAAAATACTTAACTCAGAATGACAATACAAAATTCGGTAAGAGTTCTTTAAAGGTAATAGGAATTAGTCTTTCCATGAATATATGACAATCATGGCTTTTCAAACCCATCAATTTGCATTCCTTCATATCGACACATCTCCCAAGATTTGAAACATACCCATCAGGAAATCTCAATGACTTCAACCATTCACAAACAACACGTCTCTGTTCCTTATTCAATGTATAAACTGCCTTTGGTTTTGATCCTCTACTATTTTCATCAACATCAAGGGTGGGTCGTTTACAAATGAGTCGCATATCTTTTCTTGCATTCAGATTATCTTTTATTTTTCCGGTGATATCCATCACTGTATTTATCAGATTATCAAAAATATTCTTCTCAATATGCATAACATCGAGATTATGATGTTAGGAGGCTACCGTGGAGGCTAGCGCCGTACCGGTAGGAGGCTCAAGGCGCGAGGTGGTCGGAGGCGGGCTCGCGGCCACCGGGGCATGCGACCAGACGAGGGGGCGCCGGTGAGCTCAGCGGCGCACCGCGCAAGGGCGGCGCTCGGGGCTGCAGCGAATGGGGCGCGGCCGGTCACTCGGCCATGGGGACGCGCGGACGAGGGCGGCGGTGGCCTCACGACCGGCGGCGGATCGATGCGCGGCGGCCCTGGCCGACGAAGCGGCGGCGGCGCTCGGCGGGCGGCTCGGGCGCGGCCCTGGTGCAGACGGTGGTCGGGCCGGCGGCGGTGCGACGCGAAGGGAAGAGCGGCGGAGGCGGATCGTGTCGGGCGCGACGCGAGGGGAAGGAAAAGAAATTAGGGCATCGGGGGTAAAGTTAAAAAAAAATTGCAACGAATCTTTGGATTCGTTGCAAATTTGCAACGAATCCAAAGATTCATTGTAAATTTGCAACGAATCATAGATTCATTGCAAATTTAAAAAAAAATTTTAACTTTTTAAAACGTTAACTTATTTTTGTAATATTAATTTTGCAACGAATCCACGTATTCGTTGCAATTTTGCAACGAATCCACGTATTCGTTGCAATTTTGCAACGAATCCAGTATTCGTTGCAAATTTTAAAAGAAAAAAAATTTAAACTTTTGAAAACGTTAACCGATTTTTTAATATTAATTTTGCAACGAATCCAGGATTCGTTGCAATTTTGCAACGAATCCACGGATTCGTTGCAAAAAAATTGCAACGAATCCTGGATTCGTTGCAAATTTAAAAAAAAAAATAGAAATTTTTTAAAAGTTTGCAACGAATCTGTGATTCGTTGCAAACTTTTTTTTTTAAAAAAATTTAAACATTTGAAAACGTTAACTAATTCTTTTAATATTTTTTTTATTTAAATAATTGCAACGAATCCACGCATTCGTCAAAAATTTTTTAATCCGCGAATTTTCGAATATCGGTGTGTCTAAAAAATCTAATTCACGTTAAAAAAATCACATATTACAATATTTTCGGTAAAATTTATTTTTAAATATATATATATATAATCAAGGGAACTAGACGAACACATAGAACTTGTTTCATCTAATTTCGAACTCTCTAAGTCACTTAATCGGGTTCGACGATTTTTTATTTTTTTTTCTAAAAATAAGAGTTTGCAGCGAATCCTCAGATTTGTTGCAAAATCAGTAACGAATTCTCGGATTTGTTGCAAAATAGCAACGAATCCACGAATTCGTTGCAAAATATTTAAAAATAAACTCGTTCACGAGAACTTGTTTTCTATTTTTTTTTAATAAAATAAATATCTGCGACGAATTCTGAATTCGTCGCTAAATTATGCGACGAAAATTATTTCCGTCGCAAATTGGCGACGAAAAAAAACTTCGTCGCAAATATTTGCGACGAAAATAATTTTCGTCGCCAAATTCCCACGAAAATAAATTCGTCGCAAATTTCTGCAACGAACTTTTAATTCGTTGCAGACATTTGCGACGAATTTATTTTTTCGTCGCAAATTGGCGACGAAAATTGTTTTCCGTCGCCAATTTGCGACGAATTTCGCAACAAAATTTGGATGTTGGAAATTTTTTAATTTTTTCAACAAATTTTTGTCCGTCGAAAAATTCGTTACAAATTTGCGACGAAACATAAAATTCGTCGCTATATTTGTTGCAGATTTTCAACGAAAATAATTCGTTGCCAAAGTTCGTCGACAAAAAGTAGTTTTTTTGTAGTGATATGCACAACTCGCAAATGCAAGGGTGCCGTCTCTCCATGTGCTAGTTATTAGTCTTAAGGGCTAAAGACCTATCGTGATTTATCTCCCTTATGATGGTCCGGAGACGGACTGATAGGGGTCGCTAGGTTGACGGATTCCAACCTTTGTATCAGATGAATATATATATATGCACGAGAAGAAAAGATGAACTGGACTTTAACTTGCAGAAGCGAATCAATATTTACCATTTTGTTGTTGATAAACAATTCAAGGATTGTCGAGAATGTGAAGCTAATTTCCTGAAACTTAAACCAAAAGTTTACAAGAATCTTGTCGAGATGGAAATTGTATCTTGCTGGCCTACTCTATTCAGGTTAGATTACTGTACAAATAAGTGATAGTTATTGAAGGCAGTTTTTTCAAGAAGCAGAGCATAAATCGGAGGAGGAAGAGGAACCTAAGATTTTGATTTCTTCCCTTTTTATACACATTTGCATGACTTGGAAATCAAACTAGAATTAAAAACATTAATTGAAGACTTTTTGAGAAGAGTAAAGTATTTGTTGGGAAGATAATCATCCTTTAATCCATCATGCATGTCGGGAAATGAAGAGGTCTTCTTGGGAAGATAAAATTTGTTTTAAGCCATCAATGCCTTGCGTAAAACAAATTTGCTTCTTACTCCTAGAATAGTAATATTCTTTGAAAATATAGATCCTCTAAGTTGATTTGTGAAAATATCAACAAGTTGTTCATTGTTAGGATAATATTCAAGACTGATTTCACTTTCATTAATAAGGTCTCTTAGGAAGTGAAATCGCAAACGAATATACTTTGTTCTTCCATATAATACTAGATCCTTTGAAATATAAATTGTAGAACGGTTATCACAATCTAATATTGTTGGACTATTTTGCTTGCATTTGAGACTTTCAAGTATTCCTCATAACCATAAAGTTTGACACATTGTTATCGAAGCTGCTATATATTCAACTTTGATAGTTGATAGTGCTTTATTTATTTATTTTTTGCTTCTTTGAACACTAATAGATTGCACAACTACCAAGGTTGAAAATATAACCAGAAGTACTTCGAGAATCATCAATACTTCCTCCAAGATCACTATCCGTATAACTAACAAGTTTGATAGACACATATGATTTATAAAAGATGTCATAATTAATAGTTATTTTAACATATCGAAAAACCCTTTTTACAAGTTCCCAATGATTTGTAAAAGGTTTTTCCATAAACCTACTAATCAAACTTACTGCGTACATAATGCTGGGTCTAGTGGTAGTGAGATACATCAAGTTCCCAACTAGGTTTCGAAATATGGTTGGATTTGCCATTTTTCCTTCACCATTCTTACTTAGTTCGACAATTTACCAAACACAGCTGATAAAGTTCCGAAATGCCCAAAACGCGCACTATACTTTCAGAATTACCAAATCACGCACTTAATTCCTAAAATATCCCTCCCGCCAAATAGCGTTTTTAATGCAAAGATCCCGCATGCATCCGAGCCACATTTCCAAATCTCGAGCCATCGAAACATCCCGTCCAAACAAGTCACCACATTACCGTCTTCGTGTCTTCAGCTTTCGGGAAATCTTCGAGTGCACAAAAACTTGGAAAAGCTTAGACTCCATTTTTCCTCCGGCTTCATTCCGTTAGCTTCCGAGTTCTTGGAATTTCGTCGAGACGCTTCGAGGTAATATGGTGTCGTCCTCTCATTTAACTAGAGTTTTACCTATTTCTTACTCGGTTTTAGGGTTTCCGTTGAAAGACGTACATCTCATTGGTTTTTTTTCTACCATTCTGTGTTGCAGAATGAGTCAAGCATCCGGTTCAACCTCTCCTTCACCGGCCAAGGTATGTGTCGCATTCCTTGCTTTAGTCCAATATGAAGTATGCCATATGTTTAAAATGATTTTTCCGTTATGGTTTTGGAATGGTTTCAAACATTAAAATACAAATGGACGATCTCTTCAATCTGTATATGAATTAGATAAATAGAGCCCTAAAGTTTTTTTAACAGCATTATTGCAAAGAATTGCCGAATCTGAAATTTGTTTTTTACAATGACAAAATGAAGGAATAAATTTTGTATTTTCAAATTGATAGGGAAATAATGAGTGTGCAAAGAAACTGCAATGGACCAGCATTTTAGGCCACTTTATTGAATTTTTTGGAGGTCCAAGTGCTAAAGGAAAGCAACGTCCGTCAGTTTGTTTACATGAAAGGCACAGAGAGATCATTAAACAAACCCCATTTGCTGTTTTTTTGAATATACAAGACATTCCACAAATCCGTGGCATATTGGTCAATATATTTCAAAGTTGGGATTCGACAAGTCAAAGATTTAAGTTTTCAACTGTGTCAGTTGCTTTCATCAGAAAAGATGTGTCCCTTTTGCTCGGTATTGCAGATAGAGGGGCTTATGTTCCTATGAATTCAACTAATGCATCAGGTGCTCTTTTCAATTCTCAATTCTCTAAAAAAGAACCAACTAGATCGAGGTTAGAGTTTTTGCTTAAAACCTTTTCTACTAGAGTAGAAGTAGATGAAGATGTTTTGGTATTTTGTAAGTTGTATGTATTGTATATATTTGCTTGTGTGTTGTTCTATACTGCTACATATAAGGTCCCCATAGGTCTTATAGATATTGTAGATGATTTTGACAACATAGGTAGTTTCAATTGGGTCGAAGCCATCCATCAATTTATGGCTCCACAATTGCCTACTATTGGAGATATATGTTCATATACTAATACAGTTGCGCAGAATAGGCGACTTCCTTACCTAAAGGGATTTGCCGGCCTTTTGGCTGTAAGTTCTTTCTTACTAAATAATTTTTTCTTTTATATTTACGTAAGTATGTAACACTTTCGATATGAGCAGACTTGGTTTCTGGAACATGTCCCAATCCAGAGACCGTACAATACCGAAGGCCCACGAATAAATAAGTGGAGGACAACTCCTTCACATATTAGCAAGGTCAGGAATTTATTGGAGCAAGTCTCCCCTGAACAGGTAAATAGAAGACCACAACTTAGCTTTTTTTCATTTTCGTTATCTAAATAATTGTTGATTTTTTGATAGGTCATTGTTGATCTAGTATGTACCCGTAGTGAAAATATATTGCTTGATAAGGTTGACTATTATATTGAAAATACTCCTCATCCAATAGAGACATCATCATCACAAACTATACAAGAAAAATACCCAGCTAGTGAATGCCATGAGTGTTTAGTTTATCAGAGACAACTCAAAGAGTTAAGAATGGAAAACATGGCACTAACTGAAAGGGTAAAAGAACTAATGGAAATTATAGGAAGAGAAGGTATGGAGGCTGAACCAAATAAGCCCGAAGTTGACCCTCAACCTCAATCGGAACCAATTGCCAGCAGAACAAGACGGCGAGATAGAACCCGCTATGATTACAGGGATACTCCCGTTGATAGTCCACTGTGGCCAAAATTGGTACCTCAAAGCAAAAGAAAAAAGACAAAAATTTCTGATGTTGAGTTATTAGAAGGGCAACCTGATAAAGCTGTAAAAGAAGCAGAAGTATTTGACAAGAAAGGCAAACAAAAAATTGGTATAGATGAATTGCAAGCGAGGGATACTATCTGTATTTTGGAAGAAGATAAAAAAGATCTTGACAGGGATGAAGCAATAATTGATAAATTCAACCAAATGAGAATGGAAGCCATTGCGGTTAGTCAGAATACTTCCCAAAATCAGTTTGTGTTATTTTATTTAAATAACTAATATTATTTTTGTATTATAGTATGTCAAGAAAAAGTGTAAGACGGCAAAGAACCAGAAACAAGATGCTGATGTGACCTACTTGCTAAAAGTTTAGAAAAAATAAAGTATGATCCAATTTGACTTTATTGGATCATTAAAGTATGAACCAGAAACAGGTATAAAAGTCAAAGTCAACACCAAGGACCTAAGAGTCAAAAGTCAACCAAGGGCAAGCAAGGTTTGGGTCACAAACCTAAGCCTAAAGTGGCTTATCATAGTGTTCCATTTGACTATGGAACACAAACTAGGTCTAGGAAGACCAAGGTCAATAGGGAAGTCATCCCTAAGGTTGACCAAAGGTTGTGCCTAGTGGCTAGGGTTTCTAGGAAACCTAGGGTGGCCACTAAGAAGGTTGCAAGGGGAGTTACCCCTAAAGTCAACCTAGGTAAGACCCAAATGACCAAGGCTAATAAGCCTAGGAGGGTCATTAGGAAGGTACCTAGGGAGGTTATCCCTAAGGAATACCTAATTAACCCTAGGAGCTTAAATCGGTTTTGGGTTCCTAAGAGCGTGATTGATTCACGCTAGATGGGTTTAGGGTGTGTCAACCTTGATTGGATGGGTAGTTAACTCAACTATGGTAAAGGTGGCACTTTAGGATATTTTCAAGGTTATGGTTGCCTTGGAAATAAATTTGAATCAATATCCTAAAAGATTTTAGGATGTGCCAATGCACTTTTGAAATTAAGAAAAATCAATTAAATTGGCACAATTTAGGTTTAGAGGTTTTAATGTGCCATTTTGGGTTTTTGGCACATTTGGGAGAATTTAGGTTTTATGGCAAAATAAAATTAATCCCAACAAATGACAACTAATATTAAAATTTAGGTATTATTATACCTATATATTTTATATGCCATGCTTTGTTTGCCATATAACATGCCATGACATCATGCTTACTTTTAATTATTTTATATGTCATGTTCATGTTTTAGGATTAAGGCTTTAAATGTCATGTGTTTTTAGATTTTATCATATGCCATGACATCATGATCATTGACCATGCTTAATTATTGCTATCTTTATGCCATGATCATTTCATGCATTTAATCGATTAAAATTGAACTAAGGACAATGGCATGACTTGGAGTCCCATTTATAAGGGAATCAAGTAGGGTTGCCTTAGAAGATGCATGAAACCCTAGTTTAAATGAACCAAAACCCACAGCTCACATCCAATTGACGTGTATGTGTATTTATACACCCTAGATACATGTGAGATGCTAGGATATGAGTTAAGTTCAAGGTGCATAGTTTTTGCATCTAGATGAACTAAAACTCATCTAATTTCAATTATGGATCATTGGGAAAGCTTGTGTACAAGTCATATACATAGAGCCCAAGGAATATGATCCAAAATAAGGTTTTGAAAATATTTTAAAATCATTTTGAAAAACCTTGGTGAAGTCTATCTTTTGATAGCAATCACCATTGATGAGATTGATACAAAGTGAGCCAAAAACTTAGAAGTTTTCTTCACTTTTGAATTTTGTATCAATTTCACTATTTTATGGGTAAAATAATTTTCAAATATTTTTCACCCATTGTATTGGTCATAGGTATTATACGTACCAAATTTCGTGATTTTTCGATATACATATAATTATTTATGATTTTCCAAAACTTGTTTCTGAAAACTGAAAATCGGATTTTGATTATCGATCACGACGCTCGGTGGCGATCGGTGATGAGTGTCGATCGATATCTGAACCACTCGACTGATTGTCTGATTTTGGGGTAACCAAGGTTGTTTAACCCGATTTCAGCTACGGTTAAGGTCCCTAATCACTCCTAACCCTAGGATATGCTTTGGGAAGCATTATAAAGGGTGAAAATTCATTGGATATGGATTAGGAGAGATGTTTAGGGTTTGTATCAATTTTAAGGTGTTGGAAAGTTCAATGTTGAATTTCTAACCTTAATTTTGATGGTTTAGAGTTCCTATTGGCTTAGGGACTTCCCAAGGACATTGTTGGTGCAATGGTCAAGGGAGAGCAAGACTTTAGGGGGAGGTATCCATCTTGGAATGATGGATGTGTTTTTTCTCCTTGAAGAGGAGAAGTTATTGAGAATATTGATGGATTTTTGATACCCAATTTGGAAATTGGGAGAGTGAATAGGATTGCCTCTCTTGAGTGATATGTGACTTATCACCAGGAAGATGGTAGACATCCTAGGTATTTTTAGACAAAGGGGGAGATTGTAAGAGCTCATTGGCACATGAGACATTGACCTCCTTGGAGAGATAACCTTTTTGATGTTAATCAAAAAGGGGGAGAATGTTTGGGGGAGAACATTTGGAGAATGTTTAAGATTACCAATTTGGGATAATTGGTAAGGGATTTGAGTTAGTGTTCTAACTCAATGTGTTGTTTGGTTTTTGCCAAACATCAAAAAGGGAGAGATTGTTGGTGCAATCGGCCGAGGTCACGATTGACCAGGACTCGAGTTTGACTCGAGTGATGTTTTGACAAAAACATATGACAATGTAATTGTCATGGGAAAGTCCAAGTCATGGGTACTTGGTATGGGAATTCCAAGTGGGACACTTGGCATTTGAGAAAAGTCCAAGCATGGGTCTTGACATGAAAAGTCCAACATAGATTGGCAAGGGAAAGTCCAAGCATGGGTCTTGGCATGGAAAGTCCAAGCATGGGTCTTGGCATGAAAAGTCCAACATAGGTTGGCAAGGGAAAGTCCAAGCTTGAGTCTTGGCATTTGAGAAGTCCAAGGGTTTGATCTTGGCGGCGTAAAGTCCAAGCGGGAGTCTTGGCAGCATAAGTCCAATGCTTGGCGGCGTAAAGTCCAAGCGGAGTCTTGGCGGCGTAAGTCCAATGTGCCTTGGCGGTGTAGACACCGTTAGCATGACATAGCCGATGGAAGCACCTGAAGGCTAGCGCTATGGATGAACAAGTCATGGATATGGTCTTGAAGCTTTATAAGGAGCTCGTGATTGAGGAAAATGGAGTTAAGTGCTACTCGATCAACCTAGCGATCAAGCATTCAAGAGAATTTGTAAAGTGTTTTTCTTTACTTGTTTTGCTTTGTATTTCATTGTATTTGCTTGTAGCTTTTGATTATTGTTGTAATCATCTTGTACGAGGTTTCTCCACCTCCGGATTATTCCGAGAAGGAGTGTTTATTAGTGGTTGCATGTGCATCACTAGAGCTCGTAGAGCTCGATCCGTGGAGTAGGAACCGTGCAGTTCCGAACCACGTTATATTGTTGTGTTAGCGTGTTGTTCATTTCGTTATCATTACTTTCATTTCTATTAATCAAATTCCATCTAGCAAAGCGCTATTCATCTAGCTTCATTCCTTGGCTTCACTCCTTGCCTTCGAGAAGCATTACTACATGAGAACAATATGAGCATCAGTTCTTGAACAAATACTTCCCACTGAGCAAAACTGTTCACATGTGCCATCATATCACAAGCTTCCGTTAGAAGGAGGGGGAGTCCCTATTTGAAGCTTGGGATCGCTACAAGGGTCTACTTTACCAATGCCCCCACCATGGACTGGAAAGGTGGCTAGTGATCCACATCTTCTACAATGGGATCACGTACGCCATGAAGATGTCCCTCAATTCGACCGCAGGAGGAGCACTTATGAATAAGACTATAGAGGAAGCAGAGGAGTTGATAGAAGAGGTGGTCGAGAACCACCATCAATGGGCTTCCAAACGTAGTCATCCAACTCTTGCAGTGGGACGGTATGCTATCTGTTGGGAGTATGGGGAATACAATCAAAGTCCCACATTGGTAAGACATGGAAAAGATCATGTGCTTATAAGAAAAAAGATATCTCCATTGGTATGAGGCCTTTTGGGTAAAGCCCAAAAATAAAACCATGAGGGTCTAGGCCCAAAGTGGACAATATCATGTCATTGTGGAGATATGTGGATATTATAAGCACTAACAATTGGTATCAGAGCCATGGTCCATGTCAAGCCATGAACCTCGAACGAAGGAAGTTGAGCTCCCACGTCCGGATCAAGAGAACCAGACATCAGGAAGGAAGTCTAGTTGGGTCGGGGCCAACAATGGCGAGGAAGTCTGGTGGGTTGAAGATCGGACATCAGCAGAAAAATCCTTCGAGGAGGAGGATAGGCGAGGGGCCCAATGTGGTCCTTCGTTTGAGGATTGTTGAGTATGGGAATACAATCAAAGTCCCACATTGGTAAGACATGGAAAAGATCATGTGCTTATAAGAAAAAAGATATCTCCATTGGTATGAGGCCTTTTGGGTAAAGCCCAAAAACAAAACCATGAGGGCTTGGGCCCAAAGTGGACAATATCATACCATTGTGGAGATATGTGGAGCTTATAAGCACATGATCTTTTCCATGTCTTACCAATGTGGGACTTTGATTGTATTCCCCATACTCTCAACACTATCAACTTTGTGGACCACCTGGCAGTGAGAATGGACGAGCTTAGCAGACGATTCGACTCTATAAATTCTGCATCTGCATGTCTGACCATGACTTTGGGGAAGGAGCAGAAACGTATCGGGAGGACTACTATGGAGGGAAGGGTGGCTTATAAGAGCAAATAGAGCATTGCGATATGGTTGGGGATTATAATCAAAGTCCCAACAATCCATTCTCTAGTACTTACAACCCCGGATGAAAGAACCACCCAAACTTTTCCTATCGGAATAACTCGGGGAACTTCCAACCATCAGGAGAGTATGGGCAGCAACAAGGCAATGGGCAACAGTGACAATAGAAGTCTAGGTTAGAATTGATGATGAAAGACTTCATTGCTACCCAAACAAAGGCCAATGAAGAGTTCCATCGCCAACGTCATAAAATAGAGGAGTCACTCAGAGACTTGAAGGCCACTGTTGATGGTCTTGCAAGTCACACAATGATGTTGGAGAACAAGTAGCCCAGATAGCCCAAACCGTGTCGCAACCTATGGATAATTCTTTGTCATTACTCGAGCCGAGTCAAGCAAAGGAGGAAGGAGTGTGCAATGAGAGAGTAGCACAGCGAAACAGATTCGCCAAGGGGTGTGCAGCAATGATTTCCACCCTACCAAACCAAGCTGAAATTGAAGATAAAATTCCACCCCATCTTGAGGACCCTGGTGAATTTGTTATCCCCTTCTTGATTTATGGGGAAAGCTTCGATGAAGCGCTATGTGACTTAGGGTCATCAGTAAGTGTGATGCCCTACGCATACTACTTGAAGATGGGACTGAATGGGCTCCAACCAGCGAACCTTGGTATTCGTATGGGGGACGACTTAGTCAAGGAACCCGTCGGCATGCTAACACATGTGTCTGTGGTTGTCGAGAACTTCGTGATACATATAGATTTTATTATACTTGACACAGGACTAGACCCCCAGAATCCCATCATCTTGGGAAGGCCCTTTCTGGCAACTGTGGGGGCATGCATAGATGTAAAGGCACAACAGATCTCCTTAGAGGTAGATGGGGAGATTATCCTCTTCAGCCTATTAGAGTGTAGAGCTCTTTGCCTAAATGGATTTACTTTCAGCAAGATAAAGTCGAGCCCACCGAATGTTGACACCGAGACAGATGAATGGAGGTTCACAAAACCTTCAGAGCCAAGTTGATAATGGAGTGTGGTCGAGCTAAACGACCTTAAACAATGTTCTTCTTGGAAGGCAACCCAAGTTTAGTTTTTTAGGTTTTATTTTGATTGTATTGCATTCATTTGGTTAACTTGAACTTTGATTTACATTTCGTTTAGCATTAAAAACAGAAAGAACTTGCTAGGTAAAAATAAAATCAATTTTTAGCTTACACGACAAAGTGTGTGAGAAAATTCGTACCGTTGTGCACAAAAGAAGGGAAATAGGGGACACATGGCCTGACAGTGTGTTTTGCCACGACCATGCCTGACCAACTCGAGGCACACATGGCCAGGCCGTGTGTTTTCACATGGCAGTGTCGCGCGAGGTTAAGTAGGGCACACCATGCATTTTCTCCGCAAATGCACTTTGCGTTTCGATTTTTCTTGCCCTAGCCGTGTGGATCCTTCATCCCCACCATCGAGAAGCAAGGATGAGGAGGACCAAGCAAGTGGTATCTCGATCCGGTGCTTCGGAGCGACGAGCAAGGAGAACCGACGCCCCTTAAGCTCCGGAGGAGGGTAATGCTCTTCCAACCCTTCTTTTTCACAACAATGAGCATAGGGATAGATATAAAATGCTTTCTACTCGTAAAATCACTACAACTAGGTATCTTGATGATGATTTACTAGAGTCCTTAGGGTTGTTGGGTGACATTCAAGCCCTATTTGAAAAAATAGGGTGGGGAGAGATAATGGGGATAAGACACCCAACCTACCCTAGGGTAGTTTTAGAGTTTTTAAGTTCTTTAGAAGATGAAGTTTTAACGGGTAGAGAGAGCAAAGAAAGTAGGATTACCTTTAGGATATTTAACATTAAGCATGAATGGACACTACACCAATGGAACTCATGCTTTGGCTTGCCATGTGGGGGAGAGAGAAGAACTCCTATTGGGTTTAACTCTTGAATCTTTTGGAAAGAATTGACAAGAGAGCATGCTTGTGACCCTTCGAGGGCCAAAGCATCATGCCTCCAAAACCCCATTTTTCGATACCTCCACCGAATAATAGAAAGTATTATTTTTGGTCGTGGGAAGAGTGATGGTGTAGTGAGAGCTAGCGAGCAGCTTTGCCTATGGGACATGCTACAAGAAAGGAGTAGTATCGATGTAGGGTACCATTTCATTTGACACTTAGTGAAAATAGGCAAAGCAGCGAGAGGAGAGATTAATGTGGGGGGCTTGCTTACTCACATTTGCCATAGGATTGGGTATGACTACACTGTTCTAGATAGCATAGGGGAGAGCCCTAGGATCGACCTGGGAGTGTGTATGTCCATGAAGATCATTGTAAGAGAGGGACACTCCTTATGTTCTGTAAGGAAAATCCTGACGGCCCTTAGGCTCCCCGACCCTGATTGTACCACCATCACCACACGGGCCAACTGGCGCTTAGACTTGATAGTTGAGTCCCCGCCATATGAGGGACCATCCACATCGAAGCTCATCTCTCCCCCTTTGCATTAGGCTCCCTCCAGTACACACATGCATAGGAGCCCACCTAGTCCACGTCGACATGAGCCTACACCTGCACCACCACCTTTTTCTACTTTTGAGCAGGATGTAGGTACATCTGCCTACGATTTTTTGGAGTTTCGATCGTGCCTTGACGGCATATATGCCGAACAGCAGACACAGAGGCAGTGATGGGAGGAGCAGAGCGCCTACATGCAGGCAGAGTTCAAGGCTTCCGGGAGCACTTCTAGTGCACCGAGGAGTTCTACGACGAGGCCCGCGTCTACTTCCAGGAGGAGGCTACCTGTCGCCAGGCGGAGGCCGCCTACCACCAGGAGATGCGACAGCATATGCGTGCCTAGCAGGCACAGTGGGCTTGGGAGGAGGAGCACCGAGCAACTGTTGCATCCTCCAACTCTCAGATCGACCACATGTACATGTGGCATCAATGACTCAATAGCAGATTCTCGCAAGATCCCGAGATGCCAGGCTACCAGACTTTCCACCTCGTCCACCATACTAGAGGTATGCTTCACTTAAGTCTGGGGGGGCCCAAGTTTTGTTTTGTTTCTAGCAGTGGTTTCTTTCTTAATGTTTGCAATTTACTTAGCATTCATTTATTAATGCATAGTGTGTTTAGTTTCTTCTTGCACTTAGTCTTGGCTATCTTTAAGCTGCCTTACTAGTATTTTTAAAGTTACTTTCATGAGTTGTTCTCATATATAACTTAACTTTATTTATCTCATGGTATTTTATTTTATTTGCTCTAATGAATGTTTTATACTTGCAATGGTTAGCTTTTATTTTTATACCTATACATGTCGAACATTCTGAAAGGGAGAGTCTAGTACATACCTAGTTATGATTCATCTCAATAGTCTATTACTTTGGAATCGACAAGTGACCCTAAGTTTAGAATTTAGTTACTGGAGATGCTCAGATTGTGTAAGCCCATTTGGAAAAACAAAAATCCCAGTGAGCCGAGAAATAAAAGAGAGAAAAGAAAAGAAAAGAAAAGAAAAGAAAGAAAGAGAGAGAGAGAGAGATAGAGAGAGAGAGAAAAGAAAAAGAAAAGAAAGAAGAAAAAGAGATTATGAGGGATAAAAAAAATAATTATCGTGGGTGGAAATGGTTAGGTGCCCCTTTGAGACCGAATTAGGTTACTGGGGACACACCTACCAATTTCTCTCAATACCGAGCACGTCTTTGAGACTTTGTGCTAGATTTAGGAAATGACCCTCGCTTTGGGACGATAAGTGTCTAAGAGCCGGAGACCTTAGGAAAGCTATAGGATGATGACTTAACTTACCACGGAAGGAGTATCCCCTAAGAAGATTCGCTTATAGCACGAGCACGAGGAGTTAACTTAGTGAATTTCTAGAACATATCTCTTTTGCTTTGATTGCAAATACCACTTGATAAATCTAGTTAACATGCTAAGTATGGAATAATACATTTTTAAAATTTCATGGCGCTGAGGTTTGCTTGAGGACAAGCAAAGATCTAAGTTTGGGGGAATTGATGTGAGAAAAATATATAAGATTTAAGGAATAGTTTTCGCTTACATCTCATCTCATTTTATGTTGGTTTCATGCATATTTTACTTTATTTTCCATGCATTTTCTATTTTTTGCTTCGGAGATCTGCTCTGTATACTTTTGTGCGTAGGATAGCATTTCGTGGGGATAACGACGCACTTTGGGAGCAAAAAGAAGACATTTGGCAGTTGGACGCAGAAGGGAACATGGCTAGGGCGTGTGCCTACACACGGTGATGTTCAGGGGGCAAAAATAGCTCCCATAGCCTGACACACGGGCAGGCCGTGTGTTTTCACATGGTCATGTGGCGCCCAAGCAATTTGACGCAACCATGGTTTTTCTATATTTCGCAGCGATCCGACGTGATGTCTATATAAGAAAAGCTACGTATCAAATGCTAGGGGGAGGCACGCCGGCCGGGACGACACTTCGATTCCCTAAAAAGCTTCGGGAACTCGCATCGGGAAAGGAGAGAGCCGCTCGAGGATCAAGATTTGTACCACAACACTAGAGGGAAGAGCTGCAATTACATTGTAATTCATATTCCTTGCACATTTATCATTATACTCATGAATTCTATAATGTATTGTGACTCTCTTCTCGTATTCATGGAGTAGATTCTCCAATTCTAGGATTAGTGAGTAGTTTCTGTTGAGTAGAACATTGTTATTTCAAATATGTTTCCGTTCTTGAAATCGTATTTGTAGTTGAATGATTGTTTAGATCTATAGATTTGTGTTTTGGTTTTCTATCTTCTGTGCGTTGACGATACGAGGAGTGACAGTCCTCGTATCTAAGCTTTAGGGGATATTAGGAGGAACCTAGAGGTTGTCCTCATCGCCTGCAACTATGGATAGAAGGATGCGATAGAGTCAGTAACGTATCTCATTTCCGGCTCGTCGCAGGGATCGATTCGGCATCCTTGTACCATAGTGTATGATGTCCTTTTCACAAAACTCTAGCTAGAAAATCTAGATACATTCGATTGATAGCATGTTCTGCGATACACAAACAAAATAGAAGTCCTAGAATACCATTCAAATCCTCGTAGCAACCTTTTCTCTTCTTCCGTGTGACACTGTACTGAGTTCAGACCACCAACGACCTCTCATTCGTGAACCCTCAGATTACCAATCCGAACGACAACACATCCACTGGACAAATCGATACTCGAAATCTCAATCCCTATGGGATCGATATTCTTTATTACTTGATGACATCTATGCACTTGCGGTCATTGAGCGCGAGCTCGAACTTCGAGTCCTCGACGGTCTCCGTCACGAGATTTGAGGTTGCGTTTGTGTGCATCAATAGACTGCTTGGAAGAAGAATAAATTGTTCTACTAACATTATACTTCACTTCTGAACCCCACTACACTACTTACCTCTACTAAGCTCGAAAATCACATACACTGCTAGGGAAGAACATAAACTACTCGGAAAGTACTCTTACTGTTCGTCCAATCTTTACACTTCACTTCTGAACACCACTACACTATCTCCCCCTACTAGGCTCTGAAATCACATACACTACTCGGGAAAAAACATAAACTGCTCAGGAAGTGCTCTTACTACTCGGCCATCTTTATACTTCACTTCTAAACACCACTGTACTACTTACCCCTACCCGGCTCGGAAATCACATACACGATTAGGGAAGAACATAAACTGCTCGGCCAATATTTACACTTCACTTTTGAACACCACTGCACTACCTCCCCCTACTGAGCTCGAAAATCACATACACTGCTCGAGAAGAACATAAACTGCTCAAGTAGTGCTCTTACTGCTCAACCAACTTTATACTTCACTTCTAAACACCACTACACTACTTATCCCTTCTTAGCTCGAAATCCACATACAATGCTCGGGAACAACATGAACTGCTTGGGAAGTTCTCTTACTACCCAAGAAGAACAAAAACTTCTCAGGAAGTGCCCTTACTGCTCGACCAACACATAAATTGCTCGAAAAAAGCTTACTCTGATAAAAAAAAATCCCAACCCCATCATAAGTTCCCCCTCTTTAGTGAAACTAAAGAGTGAAGTTGAGTGAAGTTTCATAAGTACTTACTGAAATTGCCTCTATTGAAATAGAAACTGTAGGATCGAGTAAACCGAGAGATGAGGGTGAATCTCGGTATTTTATAAATTTTTCTAAACAGAATATGCAATGGAAATTAAATAAATTAGATATAGTAATTTACTTTGTTCACAACCCAAACCAGGTTGCTACTCCAAGGCTCGTAGCTCTACCACGAGCTACCTCGATGGACAATTCACTAAATACCCTCCGATTCGAGAACTCTCGACTTAGGAGGGTTTCGCTTTTTACAAATAATAGAGATGGGTAACACACTACCCACTCTTGAATTTAAGTACAATAGCGAAAAAATAAATGAGCAAATACAAGACGTAAACCGACACTAAGTAAATGGTAAAAGTGTGCTCGGAGTGTCGGAAGATCGCCTTGTTGTGAGAGTTTAGATTTAGTGGATGAGAATGGATTTCAACAGCACTTTTACGTGAAAAATAATTGATATGGGATTTGGTCGACCACAACTTTTATAAATTGTTTCCAGTCGACTCCACATCTGCCCGTCGATATGGAATTTGGTCTTCCAGTCGATCGAATCCTCTTCAGTCGACTCCACGTCACTCGTCTCAGCATCGGGAAATTTCCCTCTTCAGTCGACTCAAACTCTTCAGTGGACTCAAGCCCTTTCTGTCACGGTCCGAGAGTATGTCATGCCGAAAAGAAAACGGACGGCATCTCCCCTGTACGTGGCAACATTTCGGGTTAATATAAGGCCTGTAGGCCACAACAACAACAATAGATATATATATATAAAACAAACCACAACAACATAACAAACTAACTATAACAAAGACACAGCGGAAACATAATACAACAACATCCCAACCTACACACATGCATACCGGTATGACTAACACCCAAAACATAATGAAAACCTCGTCAAAACCCGCACCAACATGTGTGTACATCACATAACACATAACATCACGAAAAACTCAGAATACATAACAAGGCATACGGAAAACCCAAAAACCCAGACTCTCGGAGTTGAGACGAGACGATTCCAACAAGCAGTGCTCCAAGTCCATCAAGAAGTCAGCTACCTGTTACCTAGGCGACAGAAATGTTGGATCGAAGCGAATCGCTAGAGGGGGGGGGGTGAATAGCGATAAAAACTTTTCTTTTAAATCGTTCGATAGACAATTAAACGCAGCGAAAATGTAAATAAAAACTAAATGAGACAAATAGTTTTTTTACTTGGTTCGTAGCCTTCGGCTACTACTCCAAGGCCCTAACGGTCCTAAACCGTGTACGGAGGGCAATTCACTAAAACACTCCTCGTTGGAGGTAGGAGTTTTACGATTACAAAAGCCTTCGAAGCAAAAAGATAGAGAGACAAACCCTCTCTTCTATTAAAGTAAAATGCAACGAAAAGCCTCGATTAAAAATAATTGCAATATTGAAAGCAATAACAAATTAAGATTATACCAACAACTAAACAAAAGAAACTTTAAGCTAGGGTTGTTGGCAGCACTTCGTTGTTGTAGAGTCGTCGGAGAGTTGCAGCATAACGGAGGCTTTTGAGCACTTAGAATTGAGGATGAAACCCTAGGTTTGGCCCTCCTTTTATAGCCTTTAAGCCCCTCAACGAATGGGTCTTCAACCAATCACAAATGGGCACAAAACTCCTTGAAAAATGGTGATAAAGCTTGACTCCTCGAGGCTGATTTTTGACCACCGCTTGAATCGGGCCGGTTGAATCGGGCGCCGTTGAACTGCCGTTGAATCTGATGGCCAAGATTTTTGACTACAATAAAGATTTAGCTCAAAATATAAGTGGATTCGACGACCACTTGCCGATCTCAACATAGACCTTCCATGGGAAGTCTTGGGTCGGATCGTCCGCCAAGATCATCCCGTAGAAGAGGATACGACCTCACTTACGCTCGCACACACGAGCTTACCTCGATACTTACGTGTTGCTTTTGCTTCCGGCCTTCCACTCGATTCCTTTGGCTCCCTCCGAAGTAACTCGAGTGTCGCCCGACCACCGCGGCTTCCTCCGGGTGTCGCTAGCCTTCAGCTCCAGCATTGAGACTTTTCTGCACACTTGATTTAGCTCGTGAGATAACAATATAAGCTTAACTTTATATCGTTTACTATAATCAAAACTTAGGTTTGACTTAGGTGCCCACTGCACCAACAATCTCCCCCTTTTTGATTTATGGCAAACCCACATACAAAGTTAAGACAAAAATAAGTATGAGATTATGCATGAATGAGTAGGAGTATATAAAAATTCTTTTTCAAGTGCTCCCCCTTGAGGAATCCTCCCCCTTGACCGAGGGTGAGTACTTGAGAAAGGGTTTTAACTCTCCCCCTTGATATGTGCTACTAAGAAAAAGAATTAAGTAACCGAAATTACTTAATATTGGTCATAGTGTTTAAAATAAGTTTTAATTTAAGAAACCAAATGATTTCTTAACCTTGGCCTTTTGTTAAAAGTTTAAATAAGTTTTCAAAACTTAAAGTTAACTTTTGGTTTAATTATGAAGTAAGAGTTAAGTTATCAAAAATTTTTTTTGACCCCTTAACTTTTGTCCTTTTTCTCCTTTTTCTCCCCCTTTTGCCGTATATCGAAAAGAGTAAGGGGTGTGTGGAAAACAAAATAAATGTTAAATTTAAAGTCCAAGCATGTTCCACATTTTTATTTTTAAAAATAATATACTGAAAATAAGTTCATCTATAAAATGTTCGACTCATATTTGACTTGATTGATATGAAGGATCAACCAGTCCTGGTCAGAGTCGGTTAGTATGTATGATTATACTCCGTGGTTTATAGCGATGCACTAGCTCTACATCTGGAACCAGGAGTAAGGTCCTAACATCTCACGCCCATCTACGTGGCTAAGTACACAAACACATTAGTCCTATGTGTTGTGAGATGTATTGGCTCCTTAAATCTATAGGTGCATGATATCTAAGGTATGTCCTATGCTAGTTCCATGAAAAAAAAGTAAGAAATAGTAGTAAGAAAATATAATTTGCAAGTTCCTATTCTATTACGCACATGCCTAATCTTCGTCTCAAGAGACTAAATTCGGCTTCGGGTAGTGGTTTAGTAAATATGTCTGCTAGGTTAGATTTCGAGTCAACATATTCGAGTTGTATGGAGCCGTTGGCTACATGTTCTCGAATGAAATGGTGTTTTACCTCTATATGCTTTGTCCTTAAATGGCATATAGGGTTCTTAGTTAGATTTATCGAACTTATGTTTGTTGGATCAAGAAGCGTCGCTAGAGGGGGGGGGGTGAATAGCGATCGTAAAACTTTAATTTTCGTTCGTTCGATACGCAAAGTAAACGAGTAAACACAGCGGAAAATAAAATGACACGTTTATTTTACTTGGTTCACAACCCAGTGGTTGCTACTCCAAGGCCCTATCGGTCCTTGACCGCGTACGGAGGGCAAAGCACTATAACGTCTCCTCCTCGTTGGAGGTAGGAGACAACTATCACAAATCCGAATACGAGGATGAGGCAACAAGCCTACCTCACCTCGTTACAAAAAAACAACGAATACAATAATAAAAGTATTACTAGATGTCACTTAAGAAGATCCGAGAGGTTACGTCGCTACGGCTATATGGTGTTGAGCGCTGGCGCTTGTAGGAGCACTTGATGAATAATCGATATTTAAGTCAATCAGCAATACGTACTTTTATAGACTTTGGCCTCTAAATTGTCTCCTATTTCTTTGGAGCGGATCATGGATTTTCCAAATTTTATCGCGAAGTGGCCGCGTCAAACGTTATCCGTTTTGACCTAGCGCAAAAGCTGAGTCGTCGCCATCAGTCGACTGATGACTCCCATCGATCGGTGATGGGCATCGGCATCTATGTGTCCAATGATCATTGCCCGGCTTGGCCACTTCCTGCAATAAGAGGTTAGCTCGGAAAATGATAAATCGGACGGTTTTCCGTCCGATCTCGACCTAGACCTTCCACGAAGTCTTAATCGGATCGCCGCCTATGGTCGTCCCGTAAAGAGGACACAACCTTACAATCTCTCACTCACACGAGCTTACCTCGATAGTAGCTCTGCTTCCGGCCTTCCACTTCGATTCCTTGGCTCCCTCGAAGTCACTCGAGTGTCGCCCGACCACCGCGGCTTCCTCGGTGTCGCTAGCCTTGACTCGGCTTTAGTACTTTTCTGCACACTTGATTTAGCTCGTGAGATAACAATATAAACTTAACTTTGTGTCTTTGCCATAATCAAAACACAGGTTCGATTATCTAGTGCCTGCCAATAATCTCCCCTTTGATCTATGGCAAACCAACACAAAGTTAAGGAAATTAAAGCATAAACCAAGTATAGTAAATGATGAATGTCATTTTCAAAACTCCCTTAACCAAAACTCCTCTTAACCCTTGGTGAGTTTTGAAAGAGATACTTTAGTTCAAAATTAAATAAATTTTGTGTTACTCCCCTTAACTTTCACTCTTCTCCCCTTTTGCCATAAATCAAAATAAACGCGTTGGGGTTTGTTATATAAAAATAGGGGTTGAAAGACAATATGGTATATGCATGCATCAAAATAAATCAACTATGAGTCCAAGCACGCGCCTAGCAAGAATTAGATAGATTGGTCTGAGGTGTGTCCCTCTGCACCAATAATCTAAAGGTTTGTAATATAACCCTTTAGGGTTAGTTTGCTCTCCCCCTTAGTCAAATATATGAAGTATAAGAGATGTAGGGGGCGCTAAACTTTGGCCTAAGGTTTGTTAAGTACAATAGTTGAAAAAATAAGTAGTATTTTGAAGAGGTTGTTTTAACTATATTTCAATTATCCTTAACATCTCACCTGTGTCTATATGATCAAGCATGTCATACTTATGTGTTTTTGTGAGATGACTTTCAATTAAGTTGATTAAGTGCATTTAGGTTCAAGTAATTTTATGTTAGATTTGGATTTGACCCTAGGCTTGTCAAGTTTACCTTTTCAAGATCATGGCTTCCAGGTCGTGGCGAGGCACAGGGGCCTTCTTTTATCGGATCATCGACCACTTCCTTAGACAAAGCCATTTTCAAGAAAATGATGACTTGACTCACCTAAGATTATTTCTTAGTCTAACTGGTTATTTTTGAAAAGAGGCTCCCCGAGGCTCAATCTTTTCGTAGGATTTTAGTTGGTTATGTACGTGTTCTAAGTGAGTTCAAAAGTTTTAAAGCACAAACTTTTTAAGTTAAAGCATGCAATTTCTAAGTCAAAGCACAAACATGTTTTGTACTGGCTCCCCCTAGACCGTTGAATCGGTTCGGTCTATCCACATAGTGGATTTGGTCCTTGGGAACCCAGTACGTGTTGGATCCTAGAGTTGAGATCAAAAGGTTCTTAGGGACCCATGCTTGGACTCTTTGATGACTACGATTTACGATAGACATATATGACCTATTCGTAGTCGTTGACCTAAATCCGAGTCCGGCTTTGAGTTTTCTCTCGATTCTCTCGAAATAATCTTCGGGGTCGGAGTCGGAGTTGTAGTTGGACTCGGCTTCGGATTCTGACTCGGACTCCTCCGTTCTTGCCATGTAAGCTATGTCTTCTCTGTTGTCCCAAGTTGCATGGAAGGCTTTTCTTGCTACCTTTTTCTTTTGGTTCTCATTCTTCAATTTCCTTCTTTGTCCTGCAAGTAGAGCAATACCTCTCTCGGCCCGGACCACATTAGTTTGCTCATGAAGTTCAAACTCAGAAAATAATTCGTCTAACCTAAGCTTCGAAAGGTCCTTAGAGACCTTGTAGACATCGACCATGGATGCCCACAAGGTAGTCCTAGGGAAAGCATTTAAAGCGTACCTTATAAGGTCCCGGTTCTCTATGGCTTGCCCGATCGAATGAAGACCGTTGACGATATCTTGGATCCGCGCATGTAGTTGGGTGGCGGTCTCATGATCTTGCATCTTTAGATTATACAGTTTATTTAAAAGTAAATCTCTTTTACATACCTTAGCATCGGCCGTCCCTTCGTGTAAGTCAATCAATTTATTCCAGAGGTCTTTGGCGCTAATGAATGGTCCGATGCGGTTGAGTTCCTCCTTGGACAAGCCGCATTGCAATATTTGGGTTGCTCTTGCATCGGCTTCGATTTGCCTCTTGGTTGCATTTGTCCACTTGTTGAAATCCAAGGCCTCTCCTTGATCATTGGTGGGTAGAGCAAAGCCGGTTTGGATTATTATCCAAGTCTCGACTTGTGTTTTCAAGAAACACTCCATCCGACCTTTCCAATAACGGAAATCATCTCCGTTAAAGAATGGAGGTCGGGTGGTGCTATACCCCTCAATGTGGGTCATTAAGTCTCTTGCAAAAATACAAATAAAACCAAAGAGAATTCCAAGACTTGGTCTTGGATTAGTAGTGCAGGAAATAATAGGAAATAAACAGAAATAAATAAGAAGAATAAGAAACTAAAACAAATTAGAAACTTACGACCTTCGGTGTCCCCGAAAGGCTACTGAACGTTGGATTTTGGGGCTGGAAACAGCTTGTTACGAGGGTAAACCCTCATAAGAAATGTAGATCTTTCTGAGAGCTTCGATTTGGTACGTAGATCGTTATGTGAGTCCACTTGTGCGATGGCTTTACCGTCGGCTACTCCAAGAGAGAAAACTTACAAGCACACAACCAAAGAACGTCAAGACTTCGTCCTTGGATTAGTAAAAGGGAGGAATAAAAACCAGAGAAAGATACGAATCGAAAAATACGAACAAAAAACCAAAACGTGCTAGATCGGTGGTTTCACCAAATCTTAGCGCCCCCGCTCTGATACCAATTGTTGGATCAAGAAGCGTCGCTAGAGGGGGGGGTGAATAGCGATCGTAAAACTTTCATTTTCGTTCGTTCGATACGCAAAGTAAACGAGTAAACACAGCGGAAAATAAAATGACATGTTTATTTTACTTGGTTCACAACCCAGTGGTTGCTACTCCAATGCCCTATCGGTCCTTGACCGCGTACGGAGGGCAAAGCACTATAACGTCTCCTCCTCGTTGGAGGTAGGAGACAATGATCACAAAATCCGGAAGTACGAGGATGAGGCAACAAGCCTACCTCACCTCGTTACAAAAAAAAAGAACGAATACAATAATAAAAAGTATTACTAGATGCTGCTGCCGATGAAGAAGATCTGAGGTTGTCGTCGCGTCGGCGTTATGACGGTGTTGAAGCGTTGGCGTTGTAGGAGCACTTGATGAATAATTGTTGTGATTTGGAGTGGAATCCTCCCCTCCTTTTATAGACTTTGGCCTCTGAAATTGTCTCCTATTTCTTTGGAATGGATCGTGGATTTTTCCAAATTTTATCGCTGGCGGTGGCACAAACGTTATCCGCTTTTGACCTAGCGCAAAGCCGAGTCGCCGCCATCACCGATCGATGACTCCCATCACGATCGCTATGTGTCCAGCAATGATCGCTACCTTGGCCACTTCCCTGCAATAAGAGGTTAGCTCGGAAAATGATAAATGCGACAGTTTCTGACCGTCCGATCTCGACCTAGACCTTCCACGGGAAGTCTTAATCGGATCGCCGCCTATGGTCGTCCCCGTAAAGAGGACACAACCTTACAATCTCTCACTCACACGAGCTTACCTCGATAGTAGCTCTCGCTTCCGGCCTTCCACTTGATTCCTTCGGCTCCCTCCGAAGTCACTCGAGTGTCGCCCGACCACCGCGGCTTCCTCCGGGTGTCGCTAGCCTTTAGCTCCAGCTTTAATACTTTTCTGCACACTTGATAGCTCGTGAGATAACGATGTAAACTTAACTTTGTGTCTTTGCCATAATCAAAACACAGGTTCGATTATCTAGTGCCCCTGCACCAATAATGTTGTCTACAAAAATTTTAGTTTTGGTGAAGTCCAACCTAAAGTCTCGGAGAGTGTGCTTCATCCAAAGAAGCTGAGTTACACACTCACCCATCGCAACGTATTCGGCTTCGGTGGTAGATAAGGCAACACAATGTTGCTTCCTACTGCACCAACTCACTAGACTTGAGCCGAGTAGTTGACAACAACCACTCGTGCTCTTTCTATCGAGTTTACTACCGGCATAATCCGAATCGGAGTAGCCAATTAGTTCGAACTCCGTAGATCTAGGGTACCAAATACGAATGTTAAGTGTACCCTTAAGATATCTAAGGATACACTTAACTAGGGTTAGGTGAGACTCCTTAGCACAGGTTTGAAACCTGGCGCACATACTTACTGTGAATAGGATGTTGGGTCGACTCGCAGTTAAGTATAGGAGACTTCCTATCGCGCTCCTATAGTACTTTAAGTCAATGGACTTACTTTCTAGGTCTTCTCCTATGTTAACATTAATCGCCATTGGGGTGTTTATTATCTTAGCGTCTTGCATTCCAAATCTTTTAATTAACTCCTTAGTGTATTTTTGTTGATATAGGTATATACCATCCTTAGTTTGTTTAATTTGTAGACCTAAAAAGAAACTTAACTCGCCTACCAAGTTCATTTCAAACTCACTTTCCATGAGTGAAACGAACTCGTTTAGTAAGGCTGAGTTAGAGGTTCCAAAAATTATATCGTCTACGTAAATTTGAGCTATGAATATTTCTTTACATAAGGTTTTTTACGAAGAGAGTTGGGTCAACTAAACCTTGGTTAAACCCTTTTGACTTAAGATGGATTGAAAGTCTCTCGTACCAAGCTCGAGGAGCTTGTTTAAGTCCATAGAGAGCTTTCTTAAGTTTTAGAACATGGTCGGGTTTATCTAGATTTTCGAATCCGGGGGGTTGGCTAACATAAACTTCTTCTTTAATGTATCCATTTAAGAATGCCGACTTAACATCCATTTGAAACAGCTTAAATCCTCGATGTGCGGCATAAGCTAGCAACATTCGAATGGATTCGAGTCTAGCTACTGGGGCATAGGTTTCATCGTAATCTAAGCCTTCGACTTGACTAAACCCTTTGGCGACTAACCTAGCCTTGTTTCTAACTACTTCACCTTTATCATCAAACTTATTTCGAAACACCCACCTTGTTCCAATTATCGTTTTGTCTTTAGGTGGTGGTACTAATTCCCACACTTCATTCCTAGTAAATTGAGCTAGCTCTTCTTGCATTGCAATAATCCAATCGGGATCAAGAAGAGCTTGTTCAATTGATTTGGGTTCTATCTTTGAAATTAAGGAAATTTGACTAAGGTTCCTATAGGATGCTCTAGTTCGAACTCCTAGATTAGGATCTCCTATCACTTGATCGATAGGGTGGTTAGTTTGAATCCTAGATTGGGTTGGGTTTGTGTCACCTAATGCTTGATCAATGGGGTGACTTGGTTGAACATTAGTTTGGTTGGAGTCATCTATCACTTGATCAATAGAGTGACTTGGTTGACTTAGGTTAGGATTAACACTAGACCTGATCTCCGGATCAGAGTTAGGTCTAGTATGAATCGGCTCGCTAAATGGGGTTGCCGGGGGTTTTGTAGATTCATGTCCTTCATCAAATACTACATTGATAGTCTCCTCGACTCTAAGGGTGTCGTGGTTATATACTCTATAAGCTCGACTTGTAGTCGAGTATCCTAGAAAGATTCCGGTCGTGGTCTTGGATGTAAATTTCCCTAGGTAATCCTTAGTGTTTAGGATATGTACCTTACACCTAAATACCCTAAAGTACTTGATGTTAGATATTTTATCGTGATAAATCTCGTATGAGGTCTTAAGGTGCCTCTTTACCATAAGGATTCTATTTTGGACATAGCATGCCGTACTCACGGCTTCTGCCCAAAACCTATCGGGTAGGTCATATTCGTTCAACATGGTCCTAGCGGCTTCTTGTAGAGTTCGGTTTTTCCGCTCCACTAGGCCATTTTGTTGAGGGGTCCTAGGGCAAGAGAATTCATGGTGGTATCCATTTAGGTTACAGAAGTTGATGAACCTTGATTTTCGAATTCACCACCATGATCGCTTCTAATTCTTTTAACCTTAAGGTTTTTTTGATTCTCGATTAATTTGAATAAATTGATTAATTGATCTAGGGTATCATTTTTATGTTTGATGAACCTAACCCAGGTAAACCTGGAGTAGTCGTCAATTATGACTAAGCAATATTGACTTTTATTGAGTGACTTGGCTCCATGTGAATCGAATAGTTCCATATGCAGGAGCTCAAGTACACTTGAGGTTCGTTCTTGGTTAGTTAACTTGTGTTGTGTCCTAGGTTGTTTTCCTTGTTGACAAGCATTACAGATTTTATTAACCAAATTGTTAAGGTTGGGTAAGCCTTTGACTAGGCCACTCTGACTCATCTTGTGGACGAGTCTTGGGTGCGAGTGACCGAGTCGTCGGTGCCACAACCATGATTTCTCTTCCTATGTCATAAGACATTTGACTGAGGATTTGATTAAGTTAATTGTATAAATGTTATTTGTCCTAGTTCCTTTGAGTATTGTTTTAGCTGTTTCATTTGTTTTAATTACACATTCATTTTCTAAAAATACGACCTTATAATTATTGTCACATAATTGGCTTACGCTAAGCAGGTTATATTCAAAATTCTCTACAAGTAATACATTTTTAATAACAAAATTCGAGTTAAGCTCGATATCACCTGATCCGATGATTTTGAGCTTGCCGTTATTCCCAAAGGCTATCGATCCTTGTCGTTTGAATTGAAGCTTCGCGAATTTGAGTTGATCCCCGGTCATGTGTCGGGAGCAACCGCTGTCTAACATCCATTGATCCTACACACAAGGTGGTTGGATTGGATGTTAGATTATTATATATATATATATATATATATATTTTAAAAAAAATGGTTGTAAGTTGTTAAACCTAGGTCATCTCACCGGAGTCTATATGATCAAGCATGTTATACTTATGTGTTCTTTGTGAGATGACTTCCAATTAAGTTGATTAAGTGCATTTATGTTTAAGTAATGTTAGATTTGGATTTGACCCTAGGCTTGTCAAGTTTACCTTTTCAAGATCATGGCTTCCAGGTCGTGGCGAGGCACAGGGGCCTTCTTTTATCGGATCATCAACCACTTCCTTAGACAAAGCCATTTTCAAGAAAATGATGACTTGACTCACCTAAAATTATTTCCTCGTCTAACTAGTTATTTTTGAAAAGAGGCTCCCCGAGGCTCAATCTTTTCGAAGGATTTTAGTTGGTTATTTGAAAAGAGGCTCCCCGAGGCTCAATCTTTTCGAAGGATTTTAGTTGGTTATTTGAAAGGAGGCTCCCCGAGGCTCAATCTTTTCGAAGGATTTTAGTTGGTTATTTACGTGTTCTAAGTGAGTTCACGAAAGAAAAAAAAAACAAAAAAAATCTAAGCATGCAATTTCTAAGTTAAAACACAAATATATTTTGTACTGGCTCCCCCTAGACCATTGAATCGGTTCGGTCTATCCACATAGTGGATTTGGTCCTTGGGAACCCAGTACGAGTTGGATCCTAGAGTTGAAATCAAAGTGGTCTTAGGGACCCATGCTTGGACACATTTTTTATGTCTACTTACGATTGACATATACGACTTATTGGTCGTGTTTGAGCTAAACCCTAGTCCGACCTGCTGTACACACCCTTGCGATCCAAGTAGGAGGTCAAGTCCTTTGGATCCCAAAGTAAACCTTTCCAACGTATTCCTAAGATCTTCGACTTGACTTTTCAAGAGTGAGTTCTCAACTTCGAGTTTTTCAACCCGAGTTGAGTCCTTCTCTTGAACTCGACTAGTCGAAGAGGTTAGGGAGACCTCGTGTTTGAGGAGTTTAACTTCCTCAACCAGGGTCTCAACCTTGGACTCAGATTTAACTAATTTCCTAGACAAAAACCTAACCGTATTATGCAAAGTATTAAATAAAGTTCGACTCACTTTAAGGGTATCTTTTGAACCGGATGCGTATCCGTGGCTTGACTTGAAGGTAGCTTCGTAGTCCGAGTCATCCTCAGGTTCTGACTCAAGTTCAGGTTCGGTCTCCGTGTCTGAGTCAATTGATTTCGCCATGAAGACGTGGTCTTCGTCTTCTTCGGATGACGCTTCTTCCCATGTCGCGTTGAGGGCCTTCTTGTGCTTAGGTGCTTGGTGGTTGAGCTTGGGGCACTCGGACTTGATATGTCCAAACCTGTTACACTCATAACACCTAATATTAGAACTTTTAGGCTTACCTTGGTTGGGTCGAGTCGTGGTTCGCTTTCGTCCCTTGGCTATCCTTCGAGCTAGGTTCATTAGTTCGGCAGTCAACTCCGGGTCAATTTCTTCTTCGGACTCGTCTTCCTCCTCGGTTGGTGGTGGCTTGCTTGCGATTTTCTTCTTCTTTGAACCTGCAAACAAGGCTATACCTTTCTCGGGTTCCGAGTTAGACTGCTCATGAAGTTCAAAATCAGAAAAAAGTTCATCTAATCTAAGTTTAGAAAGGTCCTTGGAAACCTTGTAGGCATCGACCATGGATGCCCAAAAGGTAGTCCTCGGAAAAGAGTTTAGAACATACCTTATAAGGTCGCGGTTTTCGACCTTTTGCCCGATTGCGTGTAGGTTGTTGACGATGTCCTGGACTCGGGCGTGAAGTTGCGTCGCGGACTCGTGTTCCTGCATTTTTAGATTATATAATTTATTGAATAAGAGGTCGCGCTTACATACCTTGGCTTCATCGGTCCCTTCGTGTAGCTCCACTAGTTTTGTCCAAAGATCTTTTGCACTTATGAAGGGGCCGACGCGATTTAACTCCTCCTTGGACAAGCCGCATTGGAGGATTTGTGTTGCCTTGGCATCGGCTTTGACTTGTCGTTTTGTTGCAACGGTCCATTGATCATAATCCAAGGAGTCACCCACTTCATTAGTCGGAAGTGTGAAACCCGTTTGGATTATGATCCACATCTCGATTTGGGTTTTGAGAAAGCATTCCATCCGACCTTTCCAGTAACGGAAATCATCTCCGTTGTAAAACGGAGGTCGGACGGTGCTAAAACCCTCGAGATGGGCCATTAGAACAAAAAAACAAGGAGACTAAAAAAAAGACCTAGCAACGACAAAAACACACGAAAGTACCAAGACTTGCGTCTTGGATTAGTAGTGTGGGAAATAAAAAAAAACAAACGGAAAATAGAAAGTTAAGCAAAGAAATAAGAAACTAAATAAAAAGTAAGTGCTCACAACCTTCGATGTCCCCGAAAGGCTACTAAACGTCGAATTTTGAGGATGAAAACAACTTGTTATGGGGATAAACCCCCATAAGAAGTGTAGATCTCTGCGAGGGCTTCGATTTGGTAGGTAGACTGTGTCGTGGGTCAACTTGTACGAAAAGTTATGCCCATTTGACCGTCGGCTACTCCAAAAGCGAATACTTGCAAAACAAAACCAAACGAAGAGTACCAAGACTTCGTCTTGGATTAGTAGTGCGGGAGGAAAATTTAAACGAACGAAAAACAAATCTGTAAAAAATGTTAGATTGGTGGTTTCACCAAATCTTAGCGCCCCCGGCACTGATACCAATTGTTGGATCGAAGTGGATCGCTAGGGGGGAGGGGTGAATAGAGATAAAAACTTTTCTTTTAAATCGTTCGATAGACAATTAAACGCAGCGGAAATGTAAATAAAAACTAAATGAGACAAATAGTTTTTTTACTTGGTTCGTAGCCTTCGGCTACTACTCCAAGGCCCTAACGGTCCTAGACCGTGTACAGAGGGCAATTCACTAAAACACTCCTCCTCGTTGGAGGTAGGAGTTTTACGATTACAAAAGCCTTCGAAGCAAAAAGATAGAGAGACAAACCCTCTCTTCTATTAAAGTAAAATGCAACGAAAAGCCTCGATTAAAAAGAATTGCAATATTGAAAGCAATAACAAATTAAGATTATACCAACAACTAAACAAAAGAAACTTTAAGCTAGGGTTGTTGGCAGCACTTCATTGTTGTAGAGTCGTCGGAGAGTTGCAGCGTAACGGAGGCTTTTGAGCACTTAGAATTGAGGATGAAACCCTAGGTTTGGCCCTCCTTTTATAGCCTTTAAGCCCCTCAACGAATGAGTCTTCAACCAATCACAAATGGGCACAAAACTCCTTGAAAAATGGTGATAAAGCTTGACTCCTCGAGGCTGATTTTTGACCACCGGTTGAACTGGCCGGTTGAACTGATGGCCAGGATTTTTGACTACAATAAAGATTTAGCTCAAAATATAAGTGGATTCGACGACCACTTGCCGTCCGATCTCAATATAGACCTTCCATGGGAAGTCTTCGGTCGGATCGTCGCCTAAGATCATCCCCGTAAAGAGGATACGACCTCACTTACGCTCGCACACACGAGCTTACCTCGATACTTACGTGTCGCTTTTGCTTCCGGCCTTCCACTCGATTCCTTCGGCTCCCTCCGAAGTAACTCGAGTGTTGCCCGACCACCGCGGCTTCCTCCGGGTGTCGCTAGCCTTCAGCTCTAGCATTGAGACTTTTCTGCACACTTGATTTAGCTCGTGAGATAACAATATAAGCTTAACTTTATATCGTTTACTATAATCAAAACTTAGGTTCGACTTAGGTGCCCACTGCACCAACAAGAAAAACCCAGGGTCTGTGGTGGTGAGTAAAACTCAATAGGTAATAAGATAGAACATGTAAATATATGTATCAATATTACATGTCATTCAATAGTTTAATCAACTCGTACAATAGGTATACATCAGCATAACAAGTATACATGCATGCATATACTAAATAAACTGAACAATAAACAATGCTGACATACCTGACAGTCAGCTACTCTATCCTCATAAAACCTGGGCATATATCCACAACATAAGGTATAAAGAATAATACTAACTCACACTACCTCCTGATATGGGTCGAGGGTATCACAGCGAATAACAAATAGGTATACAAGTACCAGCCTACTACCATATAGAAAATGCAATAGCATGTATGATTATGTACAAATAAATGCAACAAGCATAGTATATACAAATGCATCATCAAAGTGAGTATACATATAGACTGCATCTGCATGTATACTAATCACCATCATCCATGTATATATATATAACCATATGCAAAACACCGTATGATACGGCAATGCAGCATGCATGGTCATGCCTGTTGGAATGTATACTGAAAGCCTAGCTCTTTTGTATGAACATTTCTATTTTGAAAAAAGAATCACATGATCATTGTTTGCACTTTATATTTATTATATGTGTGCATATTGTCTAATACTTTACATTGTAGATAACATGGTGCTTGGTGTGGCACAGAAGATCATGTTTTCAGTTCCTTGTAGAATATAAGTAGAGGCTCACAAAAAAGATGGTTTTGGACAAACCATTGGCATGGTTGTAGTGTAGCTTGATATTGTTTTGTCTTGAACATAGAGTTACACTAGTACGCTTAGGTGTATTGAGCAGGACCGACATAGAGGTGATTCAATTTATTGCTGACTACATAATTGAATCGGACCTCAGATATTATGTTGTACATGCTCTTAATCCCGATATAATAACGGGCACATGTACTTAGTATTTATTTCTTTGATTTACCAAAAGGGTGAGATTTATATGGATTAAATCAATATGTCCGGTAAGTTGGGAAATGATATTATTTACATGGTGTGCCGTTGATTATAGGAGGAAACTGTGTCCTATATATTAGGTTGATAATGTCCCCTTCAGGAGCTCATAAGGTTCATCATGTAAACCCTGCAGGTTGACTTAGTCAACATGATGATAAGGTTGAGTGGTACTACTCGAGGAGCTAGATGTTAATTGATTGATGGTCAGTAAATCAATTAATTGACGGACATTCGATATCTTAAACATGGGGAGATGGATGTACGAATAATGTATGAAGCCCATATTAATTTATGGGAGTTGGTGAGGTAATTCAATGATGATCCTCTAGTGGAATGGAACATCATTAATGGATCAAGTTTGTGTGGTTCCGATCCATCGGGTGGCCAAGATCCAACTCCTCCTCATGGTCCCTATCGTATCCTAATATAATCCTCATGAAGCCTAGATCCAATGATGGAAAACAAAACTCTAGATCCGACGGTGGAGATTAAATCTCTAAATCCTACGGTTGAGATTAAATCTCTAGATCCGACGGTTGAGATTAAATCCCTATATCCGACGGTGGAGATTAAATATCTAGATCCGACGGTTGAGATTAAATCTCTAGATCCGACGGTTGAGATTAAATCCCTAGATCCGACGGTGGAGATTAAATCTCTAGTTCCGACGGTTGAGATTAAATCTCTAGATTCTACGGTTGAGATTAAAACCCTAGAACCGACGGTGGAGATTAAAACAAGGTTTAAGCCCAACTCTATAAAAGGGGGCTTAAGGTTGGGCCGCAAGTAGAGTTGGTTGGTTTTTGGAGATTAGGGTTTTGCCTTTCATTGGCTTGGGCGGCAAGAAACCCTAAGGAGGAAACCCTAATTGGATTAGGGTTTAGTTGGGTGGCTAGGGTTTGCAAGGAGAGTGGGCGGCAACTATAGGAGAGGAGCTCTTCTTCTTCCTAGGGTGTGGCCGGCTCCTTCATCTCCTTTCCCTCTACCTTGGTCGGCACTCAACCCATTCCTCTTCTCCTCTTCTTTTCCTCTTCTTTTCCTCTTGGCCGGCGGCACAAAGAGCTAGGGATTGTTCCCTTGTTCGGTTCCTTGGTTGGCCATCTTGTTCTCTCTATTCTTGGGGCCGGCGGCATCAATCCTTTGTCGATTGGTGGTTGACTCAAGCAAGAAGGGAAGGAGAGTTCTTCTTTCTTTCGATTGAAGAAGATCTAGGAAGCTTCAACTTGTGGAGGATCTTCGCCCACACGAAGTCTACAAGGAGGTTAGGACATACGATAGAAGATCTAGAGGTATAAAAGTTTTTATAAGTTTTATTATTGATCTTTGCATGTTCTTATTAATATGAATGTATGTGTCGATTATACATGTCTACATCCATATGTATTTGTATAATCATGGACCCCGAAGATAAACACAAAAATCGGCGATCCGTCCGTCGTCTCTTCCGTAGCTAACCGACTAGAAGAGTTTGGTTGCTTGAACAACTAGTTTGTTCAAGCGATCGCTCAATTCGTTAGCACGACGATGAAATGGTTGATCTTAGGAAACTCATCCCATCAAGATTAGTTTTCATTAGTGAAAATTTTAATCCGGGGACATGGGAGCCAATGAGCCTCCGAGCATGCCATCAATGCCTGCTCACCCATACTCGCTACCACGACCCCATTATGGCCTAGGTGGCACGACATGACAACTGTCCCAAGTCACACCACCACTGCTCTAGAGTGGCTGAGTGGGCAGTATGATCAAGTAGCATATGAGTATAAAGAGCTCGCTACACAACGGGGGTCCCTGCTGCTGGCCACTCCGACTGACAATACCAACGAGTGGTTGAGTGCCATACACCCAGGACAACTGAACGCAACTCTAACTACCACCGTCTATAGTGGTAGAGTGAGGCACAACAGATGCTCTGCCCTCACACCAGTTACTCCTCGGGAAGTAATCTGGGAGGCAAGATGACTGACGACTCTCTCAACCCCAAGGGAGACAATGTCATCAGAATGCATGCAAATGACACGAATGTGCTATCACATATACAGCCATTTACCACAGACTCTCTGTTCAACAGAGAGTCGTACCCATCTGATTAATACACTCTCTATCCTGAAGAGATTCGTACTCAACTGATCGATGGACTCTCTATCCTGTAGAGAGTCGTACTCAACTGATCATTACTCTCTATCCAATAGAGAGTCATACTCAACTGATCGACACACTCTCTATCCTATAGAGAGTCGTACTCGACTAATCATATCAAGTTGGGACTACCAGTCCGTAGCGATACACTAATCACCCTTCACTTAACCATTACACAACACATGGTTGGTAATAAGTATGCAATATAAAGGTATTGGAAATAAATCCTATATTTAGGGCATTACTTGTCCACGGATGACCCTTTTACCAATTTATAAATTTGGTCATCACCCGTACTCTAACATCCACACCCTACTAAACATCTAGGCCTATTTACATCACATCTATACCCCTAAATCATAATAAAGGGAATGTGATATCAACCTTTGAGTAAATATAGCCAACGACAAGTTCAAGCATAAGATAATAAGAGCAGGGTCAAGGTAACATGATCATACAAGATGATCATGCATCTAAATCTGTATGCATTAAAACTACCTTACCAGGGTAGGAATTATCCACTTGCTTTGTAGACACCAATTGTCTTCACATCCGTGAATATTTGCCTTGTATCAATGTCCTATACAATAGCATACAGATTTAATTAAGTGTTGGCTTTGTCTAATACCGAATTTAACACCTAATCCTTTAGTGATTTAATCTCATCCCATTATCTACATCAAGCATTAAGATCCAAACTCACTTGGTTATGCTTCAATCACAAAATCTCCTTTTCCACCTGATAGCACCCAATTTGAATCAATTAACCTCATTTGTCCATACCAGTGAACCCAAACACATAACCAACTACACCTATACAATTCATTAACAATTACTTACTGAACTAACAATTAACTGTAGAACATAGCACACATCCATTAATTATTCAAATCCAAGATTACCTAGCTCCTTGCTTCAATCAGACCGAAGTCCAATCAATTGAATTGGAGACAAACCCCACAATGGTCTACCATATCCCTGCTACATGCGAAACAACCCAAATCCCTATCCAAAACACACCACAATCTGTAATCTAGGAAACAACAAGACGACTAAGAAATTTCCCATAGATGTGAGAGTAGATCATCGGGTAAAACTCTCATGATTGACTGACAAAAGCTGTTGAACAACACCAATGTTGCATTGCTACCAAAACACATGATGGTTGTTGTTGTTCACTGAGGTGAAGATGGTTGCGATGTTCACAGAAATAGACATGGAACAAGATGGATCCCTCAGTGATCAAATGCACCGTGCAACCCATCGGACCATACCCCTCCTTCCCATCTTTCGATCTCATGGTGGAATCCCTAACTAGGGAGTCTGCTGGCACATCACCAACCACAGGCCTTGACGGCATAGGAAGCCTCCGTTGCGAGTGGATACCAAGAAAGATCAAGGAAGAAGAAATCAATCGGTCGGGATTTAGAGAGAAGAACGATCTCTGATAGTGGTTGATCTTCTTCGGCGATCCAGGTGAAAAAGAAGACGACCGTCAGTGATGGAGCATTGGCCAGGTCTGGCAGTGACGAGTGGCCAGACGGCAGAGTCCGACCGCTTGACGGCGGGCGACAGGGCTACAGCTCAGTGGTGCATGAAGCGAGCGGCGATGCATGAGTGGAGAGCAGCGTTGCCGACGTGGCAATCAAGGCAATCGACAAGGTTGAAGGAACCACCATTGTTCATCCCGCACCGAAGATGAGGGGAAGAAAGGGGAGCGACAGCGGCGAGGAATCGAGAGGAATCGTGATCTGGATTTGAGGAGACCGAGATCAAGAGGAGGAGAAGCAGAAATCGCGATAAAAATGAGGGAAAATGGAAGAAACAGCTTGGGCTCACGTTAAATGAAGAGACGAGTGAGTTTTTTTAACGCTAAGTGGTTGAGTTAACCTAGATCAAATCCGAGCAAATCCAACTTGACCCAATGCCCATTTAGACTTTAATCTTCCTCCTAAACGGTCATACCAATCCCTTTTAATTTACGAAAAATTTCGAAAAATTCCTGAAAAATTCCACAAGAATAATTCCCAATTAGCAAGTGGAATTTTTTTCGATATCTTACATTCTCCCCCACTAATAAAAATTTGGTCCCCAAATTTCGTACTTAAGCACCATGAGTAAGCACTATCAAACTCAAGTACTTCGAGAAAAGTAAGGTAGCTCCAGTAACCCTGTGAGAGTATTGAGCTCGAATATTATTTTTTAGCTCTCATACAAGTCTCTGACATCAATTACCTATACTCCCAACATACCTTCTATAGTCTGAATAATACACTCGGTGGCCCCAATAGTCGTCGTTCCCCGACTTCCTCCCACAATACGGGAGATCTACAGGGTCTACCGTATAGGGCCTCAGAAGGAGTCATCTGAATGGAGGAGTGATATTTGTTCTTATAGTCAAATTCCACTAAAGGAATGTGATTCTCCCAACTACCTCCATAATCTATGACACAAGATCTTAATAGATCCTCCAGAGTCTGAATGTTACGCTCAGACTATCCATCTGTGTTCGGGTGAAACATTGTACAGAGTCGAAGCTCTGTGCCCATGGTCTGCTGCCGACTCTGTCAAAATTGCGGGTCTTTATCAGACATAGTACTCAAAGGTACGTCATGCAATCTGATAATCTCTTGGCAATACAACGCTATCGGATGACCCAACGGGTACGACCCACGAATAGAAAGGAAATGAGCTAATTTGGCCAGTCGATCCATAATCACCCAAATCACATCATGCCCTTTACGGTTCTAGGCAATCCCGCAACGAGAATCCATCATGATATGCCCCCACTTCCATTCCGGAATCAGAATTTTTCTGGAGCAATCCAGCGAGTTTCTGATTTTCAGCCTTCACCTACTGGAATACTAAACATCGAGCAACAAGTCTGCAATATCTCTCTTCATACCGTTCCACCAGTATCAATGTTTCAAATCTCGGTACATCCATGTACTATCAGGATGTATAGCAAATCTCAAATAAGGTGCCTCCGGTACCAACTCTATCTTAAGTGGATGTGTGTCCAGAACACGTATCCATATTAGAGACGGAAAATTATCTTCTCACAAGCGAAGTCCATCTACGGTCGAAAATCCACTCCACACACTCTGTAAGTGCATGGAAGACTATAGCGACCAATCTCGCAAATTGTAACTGTTCGCGTTCCAGCAACTCTATAGTAGCTACCCAGTAGCTAGTTAAAATCTCATGGATATTACTGTTCCATACATCTATAAATCCAGATAATAACTACTAAAGCCACGTCATGTATATGACAACCTATCTCGTAGTTCTTAACCATCGTAAGCATAAAATACGCTGTTGGAAATTTGACGCCGCTAGAGGGGGGTGAATAGCGTTAACTCTTGCGTAGATGGAAAACGTTCGCGTGATTGTCTACAATTTTCGTTAGCACAGCGGAAACAAAGATAATAAAGCAATAACAAAAACACAAACACACAAACGCAAGGATATAACGTGGTTCGGAACCGAACCGGTTCCTACTCCACGGATCGAGCTCTAGCGACGCCAATGCAATCACTAATCAATAAACTCCTTCTCGACAACAAGTCAGAGGCGGAGAAACCTTGTACAAATGTTTACAACAATAAACGAAAGAAACACAAGCAAATACAAGTGAAAATGTAAAGAACACTTTACAAACTAGGGTTTTGAGCGCTTGCTTATCGGTTGCTTGGATGAGCTTGAAGGACCCTGAAATGCACCTGCAAATCGCCTTCAAATCGCCTCACCAAAGCCCTCAAAGAACTGATGATAAAATCCTCCATGAGCTCCCCTTTTTATCTTGCGTCGGGCTGGATTTCCGTCTATCAGTCGACTGACATAAGTCCCCAGTCGACTGATGCCACTATTGTCATGAGACAACGACTCAATCCACGTCAGACAAGTTCCACCGCCAACATTGGAAGTCGCGCCTATAGCCGATTGGCGATCGGCTACGGCGTTACGTGCTCGACATTGGAATGGCAATGCTAACCCTTGGCGGGCCGATCAATCGACACTACCGATCGGCTGCTCAATGAGCGATCGCTGCCGAGCATTTCCAGCTCTAAACTGGCAGTCGAACTCAAGTCGACTCACGGCAGTCGAACCGGCTATAATGCTAGTCAACTGACAACCTCAAAAATGAGGTTTTAACCCAAGTATGGTGCCCCCATACTTGCTAGACCACCCTTAGCCTAGACATAAGCCTTCTAGCCACCTCCATCAGCCTCACGCCTCTCGGATCCCTCCAAGTCATCCATGACTTGTTCATCCATCGCGCTAGCCTCTAGGTGCTTCCGTCGGCTATGTCATGCTAACGGTGTCTACACCGCCAAGGCACATTGGACTTACGCCGCCAAGACTCCGCTTGGACTTTACGCCGCCAACCATTGGACTTATGCTACCAAGACTCCCGCTTGGACGTTACGCAGCCAATATCAAACCCCTTGGACTTCTCATTCCAAGACTCAAGCTTGGACTTTCCCTTGCCAACCCATGTTGGACTTTTACATTGCCAAGACCCATGCTTGGACTTTTCCCTTGCCAACCCATGTTGGACTTCTCAAATGCCAAGACCATGCTTGGACTTTCCCTTGCCAACCCATGTTGGACTTTTACATTGCCAAGACCCATGCTTGGACTTTTACATTGCCAAGACCCATGCTTGGACTTTTCATGCCAAGTACTCAAGACTTGGACTTTACCAAATGCCAAGTGTTCCACTTGGACTTTCCATGCCAAGTACACAAGACTTGGACTTTCCCATGACAATTACATTGTCATATGTTTTTGTCGAAACATCAAAAGATCACTCGAGTCAAACTCGAGTCCTGGTCAATCGTGACCTGGGCCGATTGCACCAACAATCTCTCCCTTTTTGATGTTTGGCAAAAACCAAACAAAACATTTGAGTTAGACCACTAACTCAAATCCCTTACCAATTATCCCAAATTGGTAAACACTCTCCAAATGTTCTCCCCCAAACATTCTCCCCCTTTTTGACTAACATCAAAAAGGTTTTCTCTCCAAGGAGGTCAATGTCTCATGTCCCAATGAGATCTTACAATCTCCCCCTTGATCCAAAAATAAATACCTAGGATGCCTACCATCTTCCTAGTGATAATTCACATATCACTCAAGAAAGGCAATCCTATACTCTCTCCCAATTTCCAAATTGAGTATCAAAAACCCATCAATTTTCCCAATTGATGATACTCTCCCAATAACTTCTCCTCTTCAAGGAGAAAAACACATCCATCATCCCAAGATGGATACCTCCCCCTAAAGGCTTGCTTCCCCTTGACCATTGCACCAACAATGTCCTTGGGAAGCCCCTAAGCCAATAGGAACTCTAAACCATCAAAATTAAGGTTCTAAGTTCAACATAGAACTTTCACTCACCCTAAATTTGATACTTTGACCTAACACAGCTCCTAATCCATATCCAATGGATTTTCACCCTTTATAATGCTTCCTAAAGCATATCCTAGGGTTAGGAGTGATTAGGAACCTTTTCCATAGCTGAACACGGGCTAAACAAACTTTGTTAACCCAAAATCGACTCGACTGGCGATGTCAAGAATCGATCGACATCTATATCACCGATCGCCAAAGGCGATGATCGATAATGAAATTTCCAAATTTTAGCTATCAGAATCGAGATTTAGAAAAGCATAAGTAATTCTACGTAATTTGAAAAATCATAAAATTTGATACGTATATTACTTATAGTCATTACAATGGGTGAAAAATATTTGAAAATTATTTTACCCATAAAATAGTAAGTTTGATACAAAACTCAAAACCATTGAAGTTTTCAATGTCTTGGCCCTATTTTGTATCAACTTCATCAATGGTGATTGCTATCAAAAGATAGACTTCACCAAGGTTTTTCAAAATGATTTTAAAATGTTTTCAAAACCTTATTTTGGATCATATTCCTTGGGCTCTATGTACATGACTTGTACACATGCTCTCCAAATGATCCACTAATTGAAATTAGATGAGTTTTAGTTCATCTAGATGCAAAAACTATGCACCTTGAACTTAACTCATATCCTAGCATCTCACATGTATCTAGGGTGTATAAATACACATACATGTCAATTGGATGTGAGATGTGGGTTTTGGTTCATTTAAAACTAGGGGTTCATGCATCTTCTAAGGCAACCTTACTTGATTCCCTTATAAATGAGACTTCAAGTCATGCCATAGTCCTTAAATCAATTTCAACCAATTGTCTTAAATGCATGAATGATTATGGCATTAGAAATGATATAAATAAGCATATGCTCATAATCATGATGTCATGGCATAAGCTGAAATCTAAAAACACATGACATTTAAAACCTTAATCCTAAAACATGAACATGACATATAAAATGATTAAAAGTAAGCATGATGTCATAGCATGTTATATGGCAAACAAAGCATGACATATAAAATATATAGGTATAATAATACCTAAATTTTAATATTAATTGCCATTTGTTGGGATTAATCATATTTTTCCATATTAACCTAATCTCCCTAGTGTGCCAAAAACCCAAAATGGCACACTAACCTCTAAACCTAAATTGCGCCAATTTAATTGATTTTTCTTAATTTCAAAAGTGCATTGGCACATCCTAAAATCTTTTAGGATATTGATTCAAATCTATTTCCAAGGTATCCATAACCTTGAAAATATCCTAAAGTGCCACCTTTACCATGGTTGAGTTAACTACCCATCCAATCAAGGTTGGCACACCCTAAACCCATCTAGCGTGAATCAATCACACTCTTAGGAACCCTAAACTGATTTGAGCTCCTAGGGTTAATTAGGTATTCCTTAGGGATAACCTCCCTAGATACCTTCCTAATGACCCTCCTAGGCTTGTTAGCCTTGGTCATTTGGGTCTTACCTAGGTTGACTCTAGGGATAACTTCCCTTGCAACCTTCTTAGTGGCCACCCTAGGTTTCCTAGAAACCCTAGCCACTAGGCACAACCTTTGGTCAACCTTAGGGATGACTTCCCTATTGACCTTGGTCTTCCTAGACCTAGTTTGTGTTCCATAGTCAAATGGGACACTATGATAAGCCACTTTAGGCTTAGGTTTGTGACCCAAACCTTGCTTGCCCTTTGTTGACTTTTGACTCTTAGGTCCTAGGTATTGACTTTGACTTTTGGACCCTTGATTTTGACCACTAGACCCTTTAAATTGATTTTGTATCTTATTTAGGGTCTTTTCAAGTTTTTCAAGCCTTGACCTCAAGACTTGATTCTCTAATTCTAATTTCCCAATTTTAGAATTTTGATTTAAACCATGGGCATGAGACTTTCTAGGCATATGCCTAGTCCATTTAGGATTTAGATCTAGATGTTCTCCTATTTTCCTAATTGATTCCTTAGGTAAAATATTTTTAGGGACATTAGTCCTAAATTTCTCCTTACTCCTAAGGTAAACATTTTTAGCACCTAAGCAAAATTCCTTACTTCTAGCATGCTCTTTATGAATTGCAAGGGAATTAAAATTCCTAGCATGCTTTTGACTATTAAATCTAGAAGGTGCATTATTGAAATATACCTTAGGGTTTGCCTTGGAGGCTCCCCCTACATGTATAGCTCCTTCTTGGGTCTTTTTGCTCCCCCTAGGACATTGACTCCGGTAATGCCCCTTTGAGTTGCACTTGAAGCATATGATATGCTCCTTGCTCTTTTGACTTGGGGCATCGACATCCTTGACTTTTGGTGCCGGTGGAGCTTTCCTAACCTTCTTTGGGCACTTGCTCTTGTAGTGCCCGGCTTCTCTACACTCAAAACATATTATATGCATTTTATTATTAACACATATGTTTGAGTTACCTAGGTTAATGGAGACCGGAATTGGACTTTGGGCTTCTTCATCTTGACCGGATGTCGAAGCTTCTTCTTGATGTTCCGGTGTGGAAGTTATCTCCTCCCCCTCAACCCTTGAGGTGGATGCTTCTTCCACTTCCTCCACCTCCTTGGAGATTGATGGCCTCTTAACCTCCAATTCTTTACACTCTCCTCTTGCCTCGGATGTTGACTCTTCTTCAACTTCCGAATCCTCACTTGCTTGTGAGGAGGAGCTTGCTTCTTCGGCCTCTTCCGATTGAATCGACGAGCATTCTACATCTTCTTCTTCTTCTTGGACCAGTTGAGGGTTTTCATGGAGCTTAGCCAAATCGCTCCATAGCTCCTTGGCATCCACATAGTCACCTAGACTACACAAGATGTCATTAGGAATTAAATCAAAAATGAATTTGATTACCTTCTTGTTTTTCTCGAATTGTTGGAGTTGCTCCTCACTCCACTTCTTCTTCTTGAGAAACCCTCCCTTTGGTCTCTTAGGATATTCAAATCCTTCCATCAACACGGACCACTCCTCAAGGTCTCTCATCATCAAAAAATCTTCAATTCTCGCCTTCCAAGAATTGAAACCTTCTCGTCCATAGAAGGAATAGGGAATTGGGGTGTTGATGTCCCATCCCAATGATTCTTCCATCTTCACCCTCTAGCCACTTTGTCTTAGCTCCCGGCGGTTAGTCCGAAGAGGAGCCGCGGGCTCTGATACCACTTGTTGGAAATTTGACGCCGCGAGAGGGGGGTGAATAGCGTTTACTCTTGCGTAGATGGAAAACGTTCGCGTGCTTGTCTACAATTTTTGTTAGTGCAACGGAAACAAAGATAATAAAGCAATAACGAAAACACAAACACACAAACGCAAGGATATAACGTGGTTCGGAACCGAACCGGTTCCTACTCCACGGATCGAGCTCTAACGAGCTCTAGCGACGCCAATGCAATCACTAATCAATAAACTCCTTCTCGACAACAAGTCGGAGGCGGATAAACCTCGTACAAATGTTTATAACAATAAACGAAAGAAATACAAGCAAATACAAGTGAAAATGTAAAGAACACTTTACAAACTAGGGTTTTGAGCGCTTGCTTGTCGGTTGCTTGGATGAGCTTGAAGGACCCTGAAATGCACCTGCAAATCGCCTTCAAATCGCCTCACCAAAGCCCCCAAAGAACTGATGATGAAATCCTCCACGAGCTCCCCTTTTTATCTTGCGTCAGACTGGATTTCCGCCTATCAGTCGACTGACATAAGTCCCCAGTCGACTGATGCCACTGTTGTCGTGAGACAACGGCTCAATCCACATCGGACGGAAGACGCATCGACATTGGACTAACGGCCGATCATTGGCGACCCTTGTGGTCGATCGACTGCCGTCACGCTTCCGATTGCTCTGGCCGATCATGCATTCATTTCCAGCTCTAAACTGGCAGTCGAACTCAAGTCGACTCATGGCAGTCGAACCGGCCATAATGCCAGTCGACTGCCAACCTCAAAAATGAGGTTTTAACCCAAGTATGGTGCCCCCATACTTGCTAGACCACCCTTAGCCTAGACCTAAGCCTTCTAGCCACCTCCATCAGCCTCACGCCTCTCGGATCCCTCCAAGTCATCCATGACTTGTTCATCCATCGCGCTAGCCTCTAGGTGCTTCCGTCGGCTATGTCATGCTAACGGTGTCTACACCGCCAAGGCACATTGGACTTATGCCGCCAAGACTCCGCTTGGACTTTACGCCGCCAACCATTGGACTTATGCTGCCAAGACTCCCGCTTGGACTTTACGCAGCCAATATCAAACCCCTTGGACTTCTCATGCCAAAACTCAAGCTTGGACTTTCCCTTGCCAACCCATGTTGGACTTTTACATTGCCAAGACCCATGCTTGGACTTTTCCCTTGCCAACCCATGTTGGACTTCTCAAATGCCAAGACCATGCTTGGACTTTTCCTTACCAACCCATGTTGGACTTTTACATTGCCAAGACCCATGCTTGGACTTTTACATTGCCAAGACCCATGCTTGGACTTTTCATGTCAAGTACTCAAGACTTGGACTTTACCAAATGCCAAGTGTTCCACTTGGACTTTCCATGCCAAGTACACAAGACTTGGACTTTCCCATGACAATTACATTGTCATATGTTTTTGTCGAAACATCAAAACATCACTCGAGTCAAACTCGAGTCCTGGTCAATCGTGACCTGGGCCGATTGCACCAACATACGCCTCATGCAACTATATCGGATTCGCTCCGATCCCTGAAATGATACCTTCGCGCACGACATCCTTTTATCCACTCCGGAAGGATTAACTAATATTCGTGCACAAATTAACCACTATCTAGGTCCTGTAACTGGTTTCACCAGCTTCCGACTAAATGATTTCCATCATCACCTAAGTCAAACAAGTCTGTGGTATAATAATGTCAAGCATTCTATCCACATCTATGGAATTAACCAAAACATACAAGGAAAACCACCATCTACGGTAGTCGAGTGCGCAACTCCAACTACCACAATCAACAGTGGCCAGGTTACGCAACTCCAACAACCATAAACTGATCCAATCATGTCCAGGATACATGATTCTCAAATCCAGTGACAACTAAATCATTAATTAGTCTAACAACTTAATCAAAACTAATAAAATTCATACCAAGTATGAAAGTGTCGTCTTTACACACATGCATTCTCTTTACTCTACATCGATGATATATCAATCATCACAACGACAATGATAATTGTATGACACCATGTCACTACAATATCAACGCTCCAGTCGTAAATCAACCCTAGAGTATACGCAGGGGTCCTTAGCTGATCTAAAGAGATCATCTATCCACAATGAAAGATATTCATTCACAACAACTACTATATTCCATCATCGATAATCGATGTATAATCTCAAAGGTCCATCTCTCTTTCAACAAAGAGTTTCAGATCTTCTCAAGGAGGAATACTGGGATAGATAAATATCCCTTCCAACATCTCCTATGATCGCAACTCATGTTTCTTCCAATTTCTATAGTGTTTAACAACACTGATACCAACAAAACTATCCCCCAGTATGTGATCTTCGATACCAGAACTATTTCTGCAATTATTTTGATCGCCTACTCCACTTGCCTATGCAATGGCAAACCTAGGAGTTCATCCGAAATTACATCTGAATGCTCTCGAATTATACACACATCTGAGAGACATAATCATGTCATAATCTCAACAATTTGACCATCCATAAGGATATGTCTATAGTAAAGGTATGTCTATCAGAATCTAAGGACATCCCTTGACTTCTTACTTATTCATCCCCACCTCACCTAACGGTAGAGATATCACCGACCCACAAGTCGATGTAAAAGAACCCTTCTAATCAGAACTAAAAATGTTCTAGACAAGGATACCTATAGCCTACAAGTATCCCCCAATATATTAACCTTGAGGGTAAACTAAAGTAATACCCTAGACAATCAATTATCTGTCGATCCGATCCAAAGGCCCCTCGCATGTCTCGGCCTTTCTCCGAAGAGAATAAGATCAGATCCAACAGTCCATGATAATTCGGTCGCATTTTTGCGACGAATGCCACGGGAATTTTTTTCTAGATCATCTGATCCATCCCTAAATCCTACGAGCTACAACTGTAGAATACAAAATAGATACGATGATCGTCGTATACTCTCTCCTTTGTACAAAGCAAATCACATCTGGAGGTAACTGTTATTGTCTACATGAGTCTTCTGCGATGTCTTCTGTTGATGCTGCTTCTATGCTGAAGGGTAGTATCAAGGAACTCGAACCACGCCTGAGGTAGTAGGTTGTTGCTGATTAGATAACTCAATCTTCTGTGCTGATCTCTGCTGTCGAGACGATGCATCTTCCTCCTGGAATACCATCGATAGTCTTCAATTGAATCTTCAAAGTACACCTCCTCCACTGTACTGGTTGCTCACAATAGCAACAGATGAACTGATCCAACGGATAATCTGACTTCACGTGTCTTCGTGATCTACACTGCATGCCCCGAGAGTATGACGTGCCGAAAAGCAAACGGACAATATCTCCCCTGTACGTGACAACATTTCGGGTTAATAAAGGCCCGTAGGCCACAACAACAACAACAGATATATATATAAAACAAACCACAACAACTTAACAAACTAACTACAACAAAGACACAGTAGAAACATAATACAACAACATCCCAACCTACACACATGCATACCGCTATGACTAACACCCAAAACATAATGAAAACCTCGTCAAAACCCACACCAACATGTGCGTACATCACATAACACATAACATCACGAAAAACTCAGAATACATAACAAGGCATATGGAAAACCCAAAAACCCAGACTCTCAGAGTTGAGACGAGATGATGCCAGCCAGCGGTGCTCCAAGTCCATCACGAAGTCGGCTATCTGTTACTTGGGCGATAGAAAAACCCAGAGTCTATGGTGGTGAGTAAAACTCAACAGGTAATAAGATAGAACATGTAAATATATGTATCAATATTAAATGTCATTCAACAATTTAATCTACTCGTACAACAGGTATACATCAACATAACAAGTATACATGAATGCATACACTAAATAAACTGAACAATAAACGATGCTGACATACTTGACAGTCAGATACTCTATCCTCATCCAACCTGGGCATATATCCACAACATAAGGTATAAAGAATAATACTAACTCACACTACCTCCTGATATGGGTCGAGGGTATCACAGTGAATAACCAACAGGTATACAAGTACCGAACTACTACCATACAGAAAATGCAATAGCAAGTATGATTATGTACAAACAAATACAACAAAGCATAGTACATACAAATGCATCATCAAAGTGAGTATACATATAGACTGCATGTATACTAATCACCATCATCCATGTATATATATATACAAGCATGTATGTATATATATATAACCATATGCAAAACACCATATGATACGGTAATGCAGCATTCATGGTCATGCTTACTCACCCCTACTTGCTACCATGACCCCAATGTGGCCTAGGTGGCACGACATGACAACTTTCCCAACTCACACCAACCACTGCTCTAGAATGGATGAGTGGGCAGTATGATCAAGAAGCATATGAGCGTAAAGAGCTCGCTACATAATGGGGGTCCCTGCTGTTGGCCACTCCAACTGACACAACCAATGTGTGGTCGAGTGTCACGCACCCAGGACAACTGCACGAAACTCTAACTACAACCATCTATAGGGGTAGAGTGCGGCACAACAGATGCTTTGCCCTCACACCAGTTACTCCTCGGGAAGTAATCTGGGAGGCAAGATGACTGACGACTCTCTTAACCTTAAGGGAGACTATGTCGTCAGAATGCATGCAAATGACATGAATGTGCTGTCACACATACAACCATCTACCACAGACTCTCTGTTCAACAGAGAGTCGTACCCATCTGATCATTGAACTCTCTATCCTGAAGAGAGTCGTACTCAACTGATCGACAGACTCTCTATCCTGTACAGAGTCATACTCAATTGATCATTACTCTCTATCCAATAGAGAGTCGTACTCAATTGATCGACACACTCTCTATCCTGTAGAGAGTCGTACTCAACTAATCATATCAAGCTGGGACCAGCGGTCCGTAGCGACACACTTGTCACCCTTCACTTAACCATTACACAACACATGGTTGGTAATAAGTATGAAATATACAGGTATTGGAAATAAAAACTATATTTAGGGCATTACTTGCCCACGAATGACCCTTTTACCAGTTTGTAAATTTGGTCATCACCCGTACTCTAACATCCACACCCTACTAAACATCTAGCCCTATTTACATGACATCTATACCCCTAAATCATAATAAAGGGAATGTGATATCAACCTTTGAGTAAATATAGCCAACGACAAGTTCAAGCATAAGATAATAAGAGCAGGGTCAAGGTAACATGATCATATAAGATGATCATGCATCTAATTCTGTATGTATTAAAACTACCTGACCAGGGTAGGAATTACCCACCTGCTTTGTAGACACCAATCGTCTTCACATCCGTGAATATCTGCCTTATATCAATGCCCTGTACAATAGCATAAAAATTTAATTAAGTGTTGGCTTCATCTAATACTGAATTTGACACCTAATCCTTTAGTGATTTAATCTCATCCCATTATCTACATTAAGAATTAAGATCCAAACTCACCTGGTTATGCTTCAATTGCAAAATCTCCTCGTCCACCTGATAACACCCAATCTGAATCAATTAGCCTCATTCGTCCATACCAGTGAACCCAAACACATAACCAGCTACACCTATACAATTAATTAACAAATGAACTAACAATTAACTGTAGAACATAGCACACATCCATCAATTATTCAAATCCAAGCTTACCTAGCTCCTTGTTTCAATCAGACTGAAGTCCAATCAATTGAATTGGAGACAAACCCCATAATGGTCTGCCTTATCCCTACTACACGCGAAACAACCCAAATCCCTGTCCAAAACACACCACAATCTATAATCTAGGAAACAACAAGACAGCTAAGAAATTACCCAAAGATGTGAGAGTAGATCATCGGGTAAAACTCTCATGATCGACCGACAAAAGCTATTGAACAACACCGATGTTGCATTGTTAACAGAACACACGATGGTTGTTGTTGTTCACTGAGGTACAGATGGTTGCGATGTTCACAGAAAAAACCAAGGAACAAGATGGATCCCACAGTGATCAAATTTACCGTGCAACCGATCGGACCGTACCCCTCCTTCCCATCTTTTGATCTCATGGTGGAATCCCTAACCAGGGCATCTGCCGGCACATCACCAACCACAGGCCTTGACGGCATAGGATGTTGGATCGAGAAGTGTCGCTAGAGGGGGGGGGGTGAATAGCGATCATAAATCTTTCGTCGAATTCGTTCGTTGAGACACAAGTAAATAAGTAAGCACAGCGGAAAATAAAATGACATGTTTATTTTACTTGGTTCACAACCCAGCGGTTGCTACTCCAAGGACCTATCGGTCCTAGACCGCGTACGGAGGGCAAAACACTATAACGTCTCCTCCTCGTTGGAGGTAGGAGACAACGATCACAAAATCCGGGAATACGAGGATGAGGCAACAAGCCTACCTCACCTCGTTACGAATAAAAACAATGAATACAATATTAAAATAAATTACTAGATGTTGCTGCCGACGAAGAGGATCTGAGGTTGTTGTCGCGTCAGCGTTATGACGGTGTTGGAGCGTTGGCGTTGTAGGAGCAATTGATGAATAATCTTGATGTGTTTGGAGTGGAATCCTCCCCTCCTTTTATAGATTTTGGCCTCTGAATTTGTCTCCTCTTTTTTAGGAACGGATCATGAAGGTGTCCAAATTTTATCGCGAAGTGGCCGCATCAAACGTTATCCGGTTTGACCTAGCACAAAAGCTGAATCGTCGCCATCAGTCGACTGATGGGCATTAGTCGACTGCTCCATGTCCAGCAGTCGACTGTCAGCTTGGCCACTTCCCTGCAATAAGAGGTTAGCTCGGAAAATGATAAATACGACGGTTTCTAACCGTCCGATCTCGACCTAGACCTTCCACAGGAAGTCTTAGTCGGATCGCCACCTACGGTCATCCCCGTAAAGAGGACACGACCTTACAATCTCTCACTCACACGAGCTTACCTCGATAGTAGCTCTCGCTTCCGGCCTTCCACTCGATTCCTTCGGCTCCCTCCGAAGTCACTCGAGTGTCGCCCGACCACCACGGCTTCCTCCGGGTGTCGCTAGCCTTCAGCTCCAGCTTTAATACTTTTCTGCACACTCGATAGCTCGTGAGATAACGATGTAAACTTAACTTTGTGTCTTTGCCATAATTAAAACACAGGTTCGATTATCTAGTGCCCCTGCACCAACATAGGAAGCCTCCGGTGTGAGTGGATACCAAGAAAGATCGAGGAAGAAGAAATCAACCGGTCGGGCTTTGGAGAGAAGAACGATCTGCGACAGCGGTTGATCTACATCGGTGATCCAGGGGAAAAAGAAGACGACCATCGGTGATGGAGCAGTCGCCAGGTCTGGTAGTGATGAGTTGCCAGACGGCAGAGTCCGACCGCGTGATGGCGGGCGATAGGGCTACAACTCAATGGTGCATGAAGTGAGCGGTGATGCACGAGCGGAGAGCAGCGTTACCAGCGTGGTGATCAGGGCAATCGATAAGGCTGAAGGCACCACTGTTGTTCATCCAACATTGAAGATGAGGGGAAGAAAGGGGAGCGAGAGCAGCGAGGAATCGAGAGGAATCACGATCTAGATTTGAGGAGACCGAGATCGAGAGGAGGAGAAGCAGAAATCGCGATGGAAATGAGGGAAAACGGAAGAAACGGCTCGGACTCGCATTAAATGAAGGGACGAGTGAGTTTTTTTAACACTAAGTGGTTGAGTTAACCTAGATCAAATCCGAGCTAATCCAACTTGACCCAACACCCATTTAGACTTTAATCTTCCTCCTAAATGGTCATACCAATCCCTTTTAATTTCAGAAAATTTTTGAAAAATTCATGAAAAATTCCACAAGAATAATTCCCAATTAGCAAGGGGATTTTTTATTTTTTGTTTCAATATCTTACACTTTCTATCTGCGTCACACGATCTCCGATCGATTACAAGCAAATCCTGCCAAATAGGTATCCAGTCGACTGATACATCTCTAGTCAATAGGACTTCAGTCAACTAGAATCCATTCAGTCGACTAATCCCTGCAAAATAGGATTAGCACAAAATATTTAACATGAATGATAGCAGTAGTAATACTTCTCGATCTCAACTACTAAGTCCCATGCGGACTTTTTGTCGAATCGACGCCTAGCTTTGTCCCCTACAGAGGACTCGCCTCACCTCTTCACTCGAGGCTTACTTGTCGACTACCTGCCGAACTTACCATTCTTGACATCCGATCTGACCCACTAGGGCTTCCACCAGCTATCCGGTCTGCCTAATTCAACTGGACTTTTTGCCGATTATCGGGTCTCCTGACCCAACTAGTCTTCATGCCAAATGTCCGATCCACGTGACCCATCTAGACTTCATACCTGTGTTCGGGTCCTCCTGATTTGTCAAGATTCATTCTTAGTATTCGGTCAACTCGACCTACTAGGACTTCCTGTTAAGCCTGCACACTTAACACTTATATTAGATCACATGTGAATCGTAACTCTTAACTATGGTTCATACATCAAAACTAAGGAGTGATGCTTACTGCATCAACAATCTCCCCCTTTTTGATGTATGATACCAATCTCCATATATTGGCATGTACAATAGATGCATAAATTAATTCATGCATGAGATGCATAGGTCCTTATCAAATTTTTGCATTCTCTTAACTTTTTAAGTCTATAATTTTATATCTCTTCTCTCCCCCTTTGACATACATCAAAATAATGATTGAGTTAAAAAATACGCCACCTTAATATAGTGAAGATAACAAATTTACAAGCTCAAAAATTAAGTTTTAAAACTTTCATCTACGAATTTGAATTCAAAAACTTAATTTAATTACAAACAATTATTTCTAACTTTTCAAATGTTTCAAAATTCCCCCTAAATAAAAACTTTATTTTCAAAATATTTAAAGAATTTCCAATTTATCAAAACTCCCCCTGAATAAAAACTTTATTTTTAAAATTTAAATTTTTTTTCAAAATTTTCAATTTTTCAAAACTCCCCCTGAATAAAAACTTTATTTTCAAATTTTTTTAAAGAATTTGAAAACTTATCAAATTTCCCCCTGAATAAACATATTTTTAAATTTCAAAAAATTTCAAAATTTTCTAACTCTTTAAAGTTTTTCAAAACTCCCCCTTGAATAAAGTTTTGTAATATTTAATTGTTTTCTCCCCATACATCAAAACCTAAGTAGAATTTTTATGTATTTTAAACATGAAAATATTTAAGCTTTTCAAAGAGCATTTAAGCCTAAGTTTTTCTCCCCCTTAATTAACATTTTGAAACTTCTCCTTAATTAAAGCTTTAAGTTTTCAAAAAGATAGTTTCTCATAGATTCTTAGTTTTTCTGTTTCCCCCTTAAGAATATTTCTTATCCAATTCCAACATAATTGTAGTGAAGATTTTAAAATTTTCATAATTTAGAAAAATGTTTTAGGTTCTCCCCAAGCTCTTGATCTCCCTCTTAAATTAACCTTATTATATTTACACTTAATTTCTTTTCAAAATAAAATTTTAAATGTTTAACTCTCCCTAGAATTATAATATATCTTAACTCTCCCTTAATTATGTTGATTCTTTTAGAATTAAAGTTGAGTTGATTGAATTAATTGAGTTGTGTTGATTAGAATTGAGTTGAATATGTTGATTATGGTTGAATTAGTTGATTAGGGTTGAATCGATTGATTAGAGTTGAATCGATTAAATTGGTTAGGTTACATTGTTTAGTTAAGTTTAGTTAGGTTAAGTTAAGTTTAATTGTTTAGTTAAGTTGTTAAGTTTAATTAAGTTGTTGTTAAGTTTAATTAAATTGTTGTTAGGTTTAATTAAGTTGTTGTTAGGTTTAATTAAGGTAAGTTTTTAAGTTTAATTAAGTTGTTGTTAAGTTTAATTAAATTGTTGTTGAGTTGTTGTTAAGTTTAATTAAGTTGTTGTTAAGTTTATTTAAGCTAAGTTGTTAAGTTTAATTAAATTGTTGTTAGGTTTAACTAAGTTGTTGTAAGGTTTAATTATGGTAAGTTTTTAAGTTTAATTAAGTTGTTGTTGAGTTTTTGTTAAGTTTAATTAAGTTATTTTTAAGTTTATTTAAGGTAAATTGTTAAGTTTAATTAAGTTGTTGTTAAGTTTATTTAAGGTAAGTTGTTAAATTTAATTAATCTAATTAATCTTAATTAAGTTCTAAATCATCTCATCCAAGCTAGGTTTTCAATACACTTATTCCTATGATTTTTGTGAGATGAAGATTTCTTTTAATTTTAATTAAGTTTAATGAGTAATTTCAAAGTGTTTAAACTTGTGTTAGATTCAAGCTTGGTTTGAGCTAGACAATTAGGTTTTTCTAGCATTGACTTCCAGGTCGTGGCGAGGCACATGACCTTCTTGGTTATCAGAGCAACAACCACTTCCTAGACAAAGTCAATGAAGGAATCAAGTACTTGATTCACTTTGGACGAAGCCTTGGTCTAACTAGTTAAAGACTTAGTGAGTTAGCTTCGGTCAGTTCCACTCGACTTAGTGCACCAGGTCGTGGTGAGGCACATGACCTTCTTGGTTATCGGAGGAACAATCACTTCCTAGACATGCACTTCGAAGAGCTTACCTAACTTACTATTAGTTCACTTGTCTTAGTACTGGGTTGTTCAAGTTTAAACTACTTTCTTTCCTATCTAATCCGTTCTAAATTAAGCAAGTAAAGTAAACTAAAACACGCAAGAATTTATCTAATTAAGGAAACAATCAACAAGTTAGCTCCCCCCGCATAGTAGCTCTATTGGGTCTTGTTCACTAAGTGAACTTGTCCTTTGGGAATCTTAAATTGGTTTGGTCCAACTTGGTTGACTAAGCTAGTCTTAGGAACCCAAGCTTGGACTCGACCCTTAGCATTTCTATTAAACAAGGACATGTATGATCTATATGTGTCCTTAGTCTTGTATCTGAGTCTGGACTTGTTGTACACGGCTCATTGAGACTCAAGCATCATGTTGAGATACTTGGAGCCCGAAGTGAACCTTTCCAACAATCCGGTTAGAACTTCTACTTGCCTTTTTAGGATTGAGTTCTCTTCCTCAAGCTTTGCAACTCGAGTTGAGTCTCTATCCTTAATTTGGCAAGTCGAAGTCTTCGAGTTGACTTGCTCCTTTAGTACTTGGACTTCCTCAAGAAGCGAGTTGACTCGATTTTTAGACTTGGCTAGTTTCCTACCTAAGCATGCAATAATGTTATACAATTTATCTTCTAGGGGAGAAGTTACCTCATCAGAACCTTTAGAAACGGATGCGGATCTGTGGCTTCTCTCGGACTCGGACTCTTGTCTTGACTCAACTTCGGACTCGTCGGCCGTCGTGAGTGCTACGAAGCATGTCGTTGATATTTCCACATTCGACTCCTCCTATGATGACTTGTCCAAGTTTGCCTTAGTTGCTTCCTTCCTTTTCCTTCTTCTCGATTTAGATTTCTTTCCTTTTTTGTTCGTTCCTACCATCAAAACTAAACCATCCACGGGTTGACTCAAGTTAGCCTGTTCATGTATATTAATTAATTTATCCCATAACTCTTTCGAATTTTGAACGGACCCGACTCGATTTAGCTCCTCATTTGTAAGTCTGCATTGTAAGGTGTTTAAAGCCTTGTAATCGACTTGAGTCTTTTTCCTAAAGTTTGCGGTCCATTTCTCCGTATCTAACAACTTACCCGAGTCATCTACCGGAGCTATGAACCCTTTCCTAATCGAGAACCAGACCTCTAGGTCGGTTTTCAAAAAACACTTCATTCGCCTCTTCCAAGAAGAAAAATCCTCTCCGTTAAAGACAGGAGGGCGAACGGTGCTTAGACCCTCTAAATGTGACATTTTTATTTAAAATAACTAAAATTAAGAAATATTCCTACTTGCAATAATTAAGAATTATTTAAGTTGCAAATGTTAATGAAATTTACTCTAAGCAAAGATTATTAAAAATTAAACTAATTGTAGCAAATAAAAAAAATAATCTAATGCATAAAAATATTTTGGAAATTTTCTAAATGAAAAAAAAACATTTTGGTAATTTTTAAATGTTGAAAAAATATTATGGTAATTTTTTAAATGCTGAAAAATATTATGATAATTTTTTAAATGCTGAAAAATATTATGGTAATTTTTTAAATGTTCAAAAAAATATTATGATAATTTTTTTTAATGCTAAAATAATATTATTGTAATTTTTTAAATACAGAAAATTATATTAAGGATTTTTTAAATATAGAAAATTATTTTTAAATGCAGAAAATGATTTTAAATACAAAAAATTATTTTTAAAAGCAGAATTTTTTTAAAATGCAGAAAATAATTTTAAATGCAAAAAATTAATTTAATTAAATAAATGTGCAGAAAATTAATTTAATTTACTAAGTCTGTAGAAAATTAATTTAATTAATTAAATGTGAAAAAAATTAATTTAATTTACTAAATGTGTAGAAAATTAATTTAATTTACTAAGTGAGAAAATTAATTAAAATTATTCTAAGAAAGAAGAATTAATTAAAATTATTCTTAGCAAGAAAAATGAATTAAAATAACTCTAATGCAAGAGAAATCAATTAAAATTATTCTAATGAAATAAAAATTAAATAAAATTATTCTGATACAAGAAAAATTAATTAAAATTATTATAAACAAGAAAAATTAATTAAAATTATTCTAATGCAAGAAAAATTAATTAAAATTATTCTAATGCAAGAAAAAAATTAATTAAAATTATTCTAATGCAAGTAAAATTATTCTAAATTAATCTAAACTCAATGATGAAAGTTGCACCAATTCGGAGCGCCCCCGCTATGATACTAATTGTAGGATCGAGTAAATCGAGAGAGGGGGTGAATCTCAGTATTTTATAATTTTTTCTAGACAGAATATGCAACGGAAATTAAATGAGTTAGACACAACAATTTACTTGGTTCACAACCCGAACCGGGTTGCTACTCCAAGGCCCGTAGCTCTACCACGAGCTACCTCGATGGGCAATTCACTAAATACCTTCCGATTCGAGAACTCTCGACTTCGGAGGGTTTTGCTTTTTACAAATAATAGAGATGGGTAACACACTACCCACTCTTGAATTTAAGTACAATAGTGAAAAAATAAATGAGCAAATACAAGACGTATACCGACACTAAGTTGTTGGTGTAATCGGCCCAGGTCACGATTGACCAGGACTCGAGTTTGACTCGAGTAATATTTTGATGTTTGACAAAGTATGTTTGACAAAGTATGTTAGACATAGGATTGACATTGATGTTTGACATTAATATCGGTTAATATGTTGGGGAGATTGTTTATACAATCGACCCAGGTTATAATTGACCAGACTCGAGTTTGACTCGAGGGAGACTTTGGTGGTTGACTAGGGTTGACCATGTGTTTATGGGAAAGTCCAAGTCATGGGTACTTGGCATGGAAAGTCCAAGTGGGACACTTGGCATTTGGGAAAGTCCAAGTCTTGAGTACTTGGCATGGGAAGTCCAAGCATGGGTCTTGGCAAATGAGAAGTCCAAGCATGGGTCTTGGCAAATGGAAAGTCCAAGCATGGGTCTTGGCATGGAAAGTCCAACATGGGTTGGCAAGGGAAAGTCCAAGCTTGAGTCTTGGCATTTGAGAAGTCCAAGGGGATTGATATTGGCGGCGTAAAGTCCAAGCGGAGTCTTGGCAGCGTAAGTCCAATGTGCCTTGGCGGTGTAGACACCGTTAACATGACATAGCCGATGGAAGCACCTGGAAGCTAGCGCGATGGATGAACAAGTCATGGATGACTTGGAGGGATCTGAGAGGCGTGAGGCTGATGGAGGTGGCTAGAAGGCTTAGGTCTAGGCTAAGGGTGGTCTAGCAAGTATGGGGGCACCATACTTGGGTTAAAACTCGGCCATCGAGTGATCGACTTCGGTAACGCCATGCGAACACCTGAGCGCTCCGTAGCCGGGTAGGCGATCGACTACGGTTAGCGATCGAGTGAGTCCCGCTGGAATTTGTCCAACGTGGATTGAGCCGTTGTCTCACGACTGGGGTCGGCCGATCCGTGATTTATGGCAATGATCGCCATAGAATCGGACCCACGCGAGATAAAAGGAAGTCGCTCGTGGAGATTGCATTAGTTCTGGGAGCTTTGAGGCGATTTGAAGGCGATTTGCAGTGCATTTCAGGGCCCTTCAACCTCATCCAAGCAACCAACAAGCAAAGCGCTCAAACCCTAGTTTTGTAAAGTGTTCTTTACATTTCCTTTGTATTTGCTTGTATTTCTTTAGATTATTGTTGTAATCTTGTGTACGAGGTTTCTCCACCTCCGACTTGTTGTCGAGAAGGAGTTTATTGATTAGTGATTGCATTGGCATCGCTAGAGCTCGTTAGAGCTCAATCCGTGGAGTAGGAACCGTGTGGTTCCGAACCACATTATATGATCGTGTTGTGATTGTGTGTCTTGTTATATTTATTTGTTATTACTATTCCGCTGTGCTAACAAGATTGTAGACGATCGAACGCGAAAGAATTCCATCATTGTACGGTATCACGCTATTCACCCCCCCTCTAGCGGCGTCAAATCTCCAACAAGTGGTATCAGAGCCTGGTGGCTCTTCAACGGATTAACAACCGGGAGCAATACGCTAGAGGGTAAAGATGGAATTTCAAGACAAGCTAGGTTGGGACATCAACACACCGTTCACTTACTCATTATATGGACAAGAAGGCTTCGATTCTTGGAAGAGAAGAATTGAAGATTTTTGATGATGAGGGACTTCGAGGAATGGTCTCTATTAATGGAAGGATTTGAGTATCCTAGAGGACCAAAAGGTGGTTTCCTCAAGAAGAAGAGATGGAGTGAAGATCAACTCCAAAGATTCGAGAAAAACAAGAAGGTAATCAAATTCATTTTTGATTTAATTCCAAATGAATTCTTGTGTAGCCTAGGTGAATGCATGGATGCTAAGGAGCTATGGAGCGATTTGGCAAAGCTCCATGAAAGCCCATCAATGGTCCAAGAGGAAGAGACCGAAGAGGCTAATGCATCATCTTCACAAGGAAGTGAGGACTTGGAGGTTGAGAGATCATCAACATCCAAAGAGGAAGAGGAAGTAGAATCGGAAGTTGATAGGGAGTCAATTTCCGGGTTGGTGGAGGAAGTGGAAGAAGCATCCACCTCAAGGATTGAGGGGGAGGAGAGAACTTCCATACCGACAACAAGAAGAAGCTTCAACATCCAATCAAGATGAGGAAGCTCAAAATACAACTCCGGCACCTACCACCGAACTAGGTAACTCAAACACATCAATCTCAAATAAAAATAATATCATGTGCTTTGAGTGTAGGGAATTTGGGCACTACAAGAGCAAGTGCCCAAAGAAGATTAGGAAAGCTCCACCGGCTCCAAAAGTCAAGGATGACGGTTCCCCAAATATCAAGAGCAAGGAGCATATCATATGCTTCAAGTGCAACTCAAGGTGACATTATAGGAATCAATGTCCTAGGGAAGCAAAAAGACCAAAGAGGGAGCTACATATGTAGGGGGAGCCTCTAGGCAAACCCTAAGGTATATTTCAATAATGCACCTTCTTTAGTTAATAGGCAAAGGCATGCTAGGAATTTAAATTCTCTTGCAATTTATGAAAAGCATGCTAATAGGAATAAATATTTTTGTAGGAGCTAAAAGTGTCCATTTTAGTAATAAGGAGAAATTTGGGACTAATGTCCCTAGAAAAACCATACCTAGTGAATCTATTAAGAAAATACAAGAACATCTAGGTTTTAATCCAAAATGGACTAGGCATATGCCAAGAAAGTCAAATGCCCAAGATTTAAATCAAGATTCTAAAATTGGGAAATTAGAATTAGAGAACCAAGCCTTAAGGTCAAGGCTTGAAAAACTTGAAAAGACCCTTAGGAATATACAAAATCAATTTAAAGGGTCTAGTGGTCAAAATCAAGGGTCCAATAGTCACCAACACTTAGGACCTAAGAGTCAAAAGTCAACCAAGGGCAAGAAAGGTTTGGGTCACAAACCTAAGCCTAAGGTGGCTTACCATAGTGTTCCATTTGATTATGGAACACAAACTAGGTCTAGGAAGACCAAGGTCAATAGGGAAGTCATCCCTAGAGTTGACCAAAGGGTGTGCCTAGTGGCTAGGGTTTCTAGGAAACCTAGGGTGGCCACTAAGAAGGTTGCAAGGGGAGTCACCCCTAGAGTCAACCTAGGTAAGACCCAAATGACCAAGGCTAACAAGCCTAGGAGGGTCATTAGAAAGGTATCTAGGGAGGTTATCCCTAGGGAATACCTAATCAACCCTAGGAGCTCAAATAGATTTTGGGTTCCTAAGAGCGTGATTGATTCACGCTAAGTGGGTTTAGTGTGTGTCAACCTTGATTGGATGAGTAGTTAACTCAACCATGGTAAGGTGGCACTTTAGGATATTTTCAAGGTTATGGTTACCTTGGAAATAGATTTGAATTAATCCTAAAAGGATTTTAGGATGTGCCAATATTAATTATGAAGTTTGATAAAATGACCATTTTGGCACAATTTAAGTTTAGTGGTTAGTGTGCCATTTTGGGTTTTTGGCACACTAGGGAGAAAAGTAGAAATATGGCAAAATGTGATTAATTATATCAAATGGCAAGTAATATTAAAATTTAGGTATTACATACCTTTATATCTTATTTGCCATGCTTTGATTTGCCATATGCCATGACATGACATCATGTTCATTCTCATCATTTATATGTCATGTACATGGTTAGGATTAAGGATTAAATGTCATGTGTTTTTAGATTTCATATTATGCCATGACATCATGATTATGAGCATGTGTTTATCTATATCATCTCTAATGCCATAATCATTCATGCATTTAAGATATTTTGATTGAAATTGATTTAAGGATAATGGCATGACTTGAAGTCCCATTTATAAGGGAATCAAGTAGGGTTGCCTTAGAAAAATGCATGAAACCCTAGATTAAATGAACCAAAACCCACATCTCACATCCAATTGACATGTATGTGTATTTATACACCCTAGATACATGTGAGATGCTAGGATATGAGTTGAGTTCAAGGTGCATAGTTTTTGCATCTAGTTGAACCAAAACTCATCTAATTTTATTGGTGGATCATTGGGAAAGCTTGTGTACAAGTCATGTACATAGAGCCCAAGGAATATGATCCAAAATAAGGTTTTGAAAACATTTTAAAATCATTTTGAAAAACCTTGGTGAAGTCTATCTTTTGATAGCAATCACCATTGATGAAGTTGATACAAAATAGGGCTAAAACATTGAAAATTTCAATGGTTTTGAGTTTTGTATCAAACTCACTATTTTATGGGTAAAATATTTTTCAAACATTTTTCACCCATTGTTTTGGTCATAAGTATTATACGTATCAAATTTCATGATTTTTCGATGTACGTATAATTATTTATGAATTTTTGAATTTCGTTCTGATAGTTGAAATTCGGGAATTTCAGCTAATGATCATTGCCACTTGGTGGCAATCGATCGATGTGAGTGGCAATGATCGACATCGCTGTAAGTCGACTGCCAGGTCTGATTTCGGGTTAACAAGGTTTGTTTAGCCCGTGTTCAGCTATGGTAAAGGTTCCTAACCACTCCTAACCCTAGGATATGCTTTGGGAAGCATTATGAAGGGTGAAAATCCATTGGATATGGATTAGGAGTTGTGTTAGGTCAAAGTATCAAATTTAGGGTGAGTAAAAGTTCTATGTTGAACTTAGAACCTTAATTTTGATGGTTTAGAGTTCCTATTGGCTTAGGGGCTTTCCAAGGACATTGTTGGTGCAATGGTCAAGGGGGAGCAAGCCTTTAGGGGGAGGTATCCATCTTGGGATGATGGATGTTTTTTATGGGGAGAATGTTATCAATTGAAAATTGATGGGTGTTTGATACCCAATTTGGAAATTGGGAGAGTGAGATAGGAGTGCCTCTCTTGAGTGATATGGGACTTATCACTAGGAAGATGGTAGGCATCCTAGGTATTTTTGATCAAGGGGGAGATTGTAAGATCTCATTGGGACATGAGACATTGACCTCCTTGGAGAGAAAACCTTTTTGATGTTAGTCAAAAAGGGGGAGAATGTTTGGGGGAGAACAGTTGATTTACTTTTTCACTTGAATGGTTGGGGGAGAACATTTGGTGAGTGTTTACCAATTTGGGATAATTGGTAAGGGATTTGAGTTAGTGTTCTAACTCATGGTTTTATGTGGTTTTTGTCAAACATCAAAAAGGGGGAGATTGTTGGTGCAATCGGCCCAGGTCACGATTGACCAGGACTCGAGTTTGACTCGAGTGATGTTTTGATGTTTGACAAAGTATGTTTGACAAAGTATGTTAGACATAGGATTGACATTGATGTTTGACATTAATGTCGGTTAATATGTTGGGGAGATTGTTTATACAATCGACCCAGGTTATAATTGACCAGACTCGAGTTTGACTCGAGGGAGACTTTGGTGGTTGACTAGAGTTGACCATGTATTTATGGGAAAGTCCAAGTCATGGGTACTTGGCATGGAAAGTCCAAGTGGGACACTTGGCATTTGGGAAAGTCCAAGTCTTGAGTACTTGGCATGGGAAGTCCAAGCATGGGTCTTGGCAAATGAGAAGTCCAAGCATGGGTCTTGGCAAATGGAAAGTCCAAGCATGGGTCTTGGCATGGAAAGTCCAACATGGGTTGGCAAGGGAAAGTCCAAGCTTGAGTCTTGGCATTTGAGAAGTCCAAGGGGATTGATATTGGCGGCGTAAAGTCCAAGCGGAGTCTTGGCGGCGTAAGTCCAATGTGCCTTGGCGGTGTAGACACCGTTAGCATGACATAGCCGATGGAAGCACCTGGAAGCTAGCGCGATGGATGAACAAGTCATGGATGACTTGGAGGGATCCGAGAGGCGTGAGGCTGATGGAGGTGGCTAGAAGGCTTAGGTCTAGGCTAAGGGTGGTCTAGCAAGTATGGGGGCACCATACTTGGGTTAAAACCTCATTCTTGAGGTTGGCAGTCGACTGACATTATGGCCGGTTCGACTGCCGGGAGTCGACTCGAGTTCGACTGTCGGTTGAGAGCTTTAAGGGCTCTGGCGATCGCTCATGGGAGCGATCGTGGTACGGCAATGATCGCTAAGGGATGGCGATCGACTTCCGGTCGAGTCTGCGAAACCGAAGCGCTCCGTAGCCGTGAAGCGATCGACTACGGCGTTAGCGATCGGCCGCCAATGTTGGCGATCGGTGGTGAGAGTCCCGTTGGAATTTGTCCAATGTGGATTGAGCCGTTGTCTCACCTGATGTTAGCGATCGGTGATTTATGGCGGTGCAGCGCGGAAATCGGCCGGCGCGAGATAAAAGGAAGCGTGGAGATTGCGGCATCGATTCTTGGGGAGCTTTCTTGAGGCGATTTGAAGGCGATTTGCAGGTGCATTTCAGGGCCCTTCAACCTCATCCAAGCAACCAACAAGCAAAGCGCTCAAACCCTAGTTTTGTAAAGTGTTCTTTACATTTCCTTTGTATTTGCTTGTATTTCTTTAGATTATTGTTGTAATCTTGTGTACGAGGTTTCTCCACCTCCGACTTGTTGTCGAGAAGGAGTTTATTGATTAGTGATTGCATTGGCATCGCTAGAGCTCGTTAGAGCTCAATCCGTGGAGTAGGAACCGTGTGGTTCCGAACCACGTTATATGATCGTGTTGTGATTGTGTGTCTTGTTATATTTATTTATTATTACTATTCCGCTGTGCTAACAAGATTGTAGACGATCGAACGCGAAAGAATTCCATCATTGTACGGTATCACGCTATTCACCCCCCCTCTAGCGGCGTCAAATCTCCAACATAAGTAAATGGTAGAAGTGTGCTCAGAGTGTCAGAAGATCACCTTGTTGTGAGAGTTTAGCTTTAGTGGACGAGAATGGATTTCGACAGCACTTCAACGTGAAAAATAATTGATATGGGATCTGGTCGAGCATAAATTTTATAAATTGTTTCCAATCGACTGGAATACCTTGCAGTCGTCTTCACATCAGCCCATCGATATGGAATTCGTGGTCTTCCAGTCGACTGAATCCTCTTCAGTCGACTCCACGTCACTCGGCTCTGCATCGGGAAATTTCCCTCTTTAGTCGACTCAAGCCCTTTCCATCTGCGTCACATTATCTTTGATTAATCACCAGCTGATCCTACCAAATAGGTATCCAGTCGACTGATACATCTCTAGTCGACTGGACTTCAGTCGACTAGAATCCATTCAGTTGACTGATCCCTGCAAAATAGGATTAGCATAAAATATATAACATGAATGATAGCAGTAGTAATACTGCTCGATCTCAACTACTAAGTCCCACGCAGACTTTTCGTCGGATAGACGCCTAGCTTTATCCCCCTATAGAGGACTCGGCCTCACCTCTTCACTCGAGGCTTACCTACCAACTACCTACCGGACTTGTCATTCTTGACATCCAATCTGACCCACCAGGGCTTCCACCAGCTGTCCGATCTACCTGACCCTGCTGGACTCTTTGCCGATTGTCCGGTCTCCAGACCCAACCGGTCTTCATGCCAAATGTCCGGTCCACGTGACCCATTAGGACTTCATGCCTGGTGTCCGATCCTCCTGATCTATCAAGATTCAAGCCTAGTATTTGGTTAACTCGACCTACTAGGACTTCCTGTTAAGTGATGCGCACAAACACGACCTCAAATCTTGCGACAGAGACCTTCGAGGACTCAAAGCGCGCTCTCGTGCTCCACTCCCTCAAGTACATGGATGTCGTCAAGTAATAAAGATTATCGATCCCACAGGGATTGAGATTCAAATACCAATATACTCAGTAGTTGTAATTGTTCGGACGTGATTCTAATAGGTTGCGATTGGTGAAGGTTGTCGGTGGACTTTACTCTATACGGTGTCACACGAAGGAGGAAAGGAGTGTGTCGAGGTCTTCAAAGGTGATTCTAGGACTTTAGTTTCGCTTGTGCATCACAAAACAATGTTGTCAATTGGCGTTGTCTAGATGTTTAGCTATGGTTTTGTGGAAGGGGCATCATACACTCTCCCGCAGAGCCGCCGCATCTATCGGGAGCTATCTTCGCCTAAAAGGATGGGATAGACAATACGAGGATGCCAAATCAATCCCTACAGTGAACCATTTCTGATTCCACCGCACCCTTCTACCCACAATTATAGGAGATCAAGTTTACCCCTAGGTTCCTTATATAAAATCCCCTAAATCTTAAATGCAAAGGTTGTCACCCCTCGTATCGCCTAAGCACAGCAGATGAAAGCCAAACACGCATAGATATAGTAAAGAACAACTACCAATTGTCAAATCAAATTCAAAGGGCAGAATTTAACATGAACCAACATCGTAATGTGTACACAAGCTACTCCCTAATCCTAGAATCGAAAGTACTACTCCATGTATATGAAGGAAGAATCACAAAGCATGACTATGTTCGAATACATAAGGAATAAACGCAGGAACAAAGAATTACAATGGTTCCGTGGTCTTCTCTCCGGCGTTGAAGTGCAAAGCGTGGACCTCCGGTGGCGTTGCTCCTCCTCGTTGTGAGTTACTGAAGCTTTTTAGGGCTTTGGCGTGCCGTCCTAGCCGTCGTGCCTTCCCTCTAGGGTTTGGGAGCCCTAGGGCAGCTCCCTCGCGATCCCCCACCTCTTGGATGAGTTTCCTATATATATAGGTGGCTCCAGCTTTCCCTAAATGCTTGAAAAATCCTATTTTTTTGAATTCATGGCACCGCCACATGGCCGTGTGAATTTCACACAGCCTGGTCGTGTGCAAGGCTAGAAAACAGATGAAATCACGGTTGGAAATTGAGCTGGAAAAAAGGCACGGTCGTGTGTTTTCACACGGCTTGGCCGTGTCTTTTCTTGGAGCCACGATTTTGATCCGTTTCGCTTTAGAAACATGCCCAAGTCTTGGGACATGGCCATTGCATGTTCCCTAAGGTCCGTTCTCTAAAAATTGCTCCCTAATGAATCATAACTAGGTATGTACTAGATTTTCCCTTTCAGAATGTTCAATATGTGTAGGTGTAAAAATAAAAGCTAACCAGCGTAAGTCTTGAACATTCATTAGAGCAAATAAAATAAAATACCATGAGATAAATGAAGTTAAGCTATCTATGGGAACAACTCATGTAAGTAACTTTAAAAATACTACTGAGGCAGCTTATGGATAGCAAAAACTAAGTGCTAAAAGAGACTGAACAACCTATGCATGAATAAATGAATGCTAACTAAAATACAAATAATAGGAAAGAAACTACTGCTAGAAATAAAATAAATCAAAACTTGGGGTCTCCCCCCAGACTTATGTGAGACTGTACCTCTAATATGGTGGCCAAGGTGGGAAGTCTGGTAGTCTCGACATGTCAGGCTCCTGAGAAAATCTTGTGCTAAGCTGCTGATGCCTGTACATGTGGTCGATCTGAGAGTTGGTGGATGCAGCGGCCACTCTGTGCTCCTCCTCCTTGACCCACTATGCCTGCTGGGCATGCATATGTTGCCACATCTCCTGGCGGTAGGTGGCCTCTTCTTGAAAGTAAATACGGGCCTAGTCGTAGAAGTCCTCGGCCCACTAGAAGTGCTCCCGTAAGCCTGTAAACTCTGCCTACGTATAGGAGCTATGATCATCCCATCGCTGCCCCTACGTCTGTTGCTCGGAATATATGTCATCGAGGCACGATCGAAACTCCAATAAATTGTAGGAAGAAGTACCTCAATCATGCTTAAAGGTAGAAAAATAAAATAGTGCAGGTGTAGGCTCTTCACGTGGACTAGGGGGTGCGACATGGCCGTGTGAAATCACACGTCCTGACCATGTCAAATCACATGACCTGACCGTGTGCACCTCTAGAAGTCAGGGCACGACCGTGTGAAAACATACTACCGGACCGTGTGCGACACAGAAGACAGGGCACGACCATGTGAAAACACATGGCCTGGCCGTGTGCCTTTTGTTTCTTTTCTCGTGGTGCACAATGGTCTGATTTCTATCACTCCACTATATAAACTTAAAAATGACTTTTGTTTTTACCTAGCAAGTTCTTTCCTTACCTACAAATGCTAAATACCATAAATCAAAGTTTGAATTAAAAAAAATTGAATGCAATAAAAAGAAATCCTAAAAACTAAATTTGGGTTCCCTCCCAAGAAGCGCTTTGTTTAAGGTCTTTTAGCCCGACTTTATTCCAACATTTCAATTGATGTGTTTGAATCTTGCTCGTGGGGGAGCAAAATATTTGATCACTATGCGCCTCTTGCCCTTTTGTCCTCCATCACTATATCCCTTAAATCTTGCTCGTGGAGGGGCAAGATACTTGTTAGCTACTTTCCTTGGCTCGAGATTGAGCATGCTTAGCCTCAAAGAATTTTCAGAAGTCCAATCATAATATTTCATTTCATCCATATACTATAAATGATGTAACTCACCACAAATATCCTCACCAAAAGATTGATCAATAGATTCCAATATGTCGACTAAAAATTTATCATTATCAATCATTAAAAGAGGTTCGTTATTAATAACTAAGATTTCAGTGAGGATTAAGGTAGGCTCTTCTAGATCCTTGAGGTTAGGAGGTGTTTGGATTGAAGCAATGCTCTCCTCGATTAAAGTATCAATTATATAATCCGCAAGTTCTTCTTCCAGTGGTGATTGAATTGATTGTCCTTCTTCACTTCCTATGTCATCTATGCCCTCCTCATTCATTCGCTCAAAGTGAGTCTCCACCCTTTTAGGTGTGATCCAGTCATTAAAGCCACCTTCTAGTCGTTTGGTTTCAATTCTAGCTAGATCCTGTTCCATCATCTTTGCAAATTGTTGGCTATGCTCCTCGCATTCCCTAGTGAAATTATCTAGCAAGGCTTCTAAGTGGGGACTTGGTTTTGGTTAAAATTTGCATGGTGACTCATAGCTCTCTTTCTCATTTTGGAAACAATATGGAGTCTCTGTCTGTGAATGCCGCCTCAAAATTCAGCGTTTGCCGCTTGTTCTGTTCGAATGAAATCTTCCATCATTTTTTCCAGTCGGGATTTAGGCAGACAATATTGAGGGTTTAAGTAGCCATGGTCATAACTATATAAATAGGAGTCTTCTTGTGGCCACGCATAGTAATTGTATATGACATCTTCTTGTTCAAATTGTGAAGGTTCGAATATATCAGAACAATCATTAATGGTATGTCATGTTTCACCACAATGTTCACAAGAAATATTACCAAAACTTACATCATTAAATTGTCCATAATCATGAGTAAAAGCATGCATCGTTATATGCAAGAAATTATAAATAGGGAAAGAGCAACTGAATAAACAAAACTAAACCAAAATAAAATAAAATAAAATAAAACAAAATAAGAAAAGTAAATCTTTCACAAGTCCAATCTAATTTTACCATTATTCTATTTGATATCAAATCGATCAGTCCTCAGCAACGACGCCAAAAACTTGGTACGCATGAACACGACCTCAAATCTCACAACGGAGACTGTCGAGGACTCAAAGCGTGCGCTCGCGCTCAATGCCCACAAGTGCACGGATGCCGTCAAGTAATAAAGATTATCGATCCCACAGGGACTGGGATTCGAATACCAATATACTCAGTGGTTGTAATTGTTCGAACGTGACTCTAAGAGGTTGCGATTGGTGAGGGCTGTCGGTTGACTTTACTCTATACGGTGTCAGACAGAGGAGAAAAGGAGTGTGCAGAGGTCTTCAAAGGTGATTCTAGGACTTCGATTTCACTTGTGCATCACAAAACAATGTTGTCAATTGGCGTTCTCTAGATGTTTAGCTATAGTTTTGTGGAAGGGACATCATACACTCTCCCGCAGAGCCGTCGCATCTATCGGGAGCTATCTACGCCTAAAAGGACGGAATAGACGGTACGAGGATGCCAAATCAATCCCTATGGTGAACTGTTTCCGATTCCACTGCACCCTTCTACCCACAGTTACAGGAGATCAGGTTTACCCCTAGGTTCCTTAAATAAAATCCTCTAAATCTTAGATGCGAGGGTTGTCAACCCTCGTATCGCCTAAGCACAGCAGATAGAAAGCCAAACACACATAGATATAGTAAAGAACAACTATCAATTGTCAAATCAAATTCAAAGGGCAGAATTTAACATGAACCAACATTGTAATGTGTACACAAGCTACTCCCTAATCCTAGAATCGAAAGTACTACTCCATGTATATGAAGGAAGAATGACAAAGAATGTCTATGTTCGAATACATAAGGAATAAAATGCAGGAACAAAGAATTACAATGCTTTTGTGGTCTTCTCTATGCCATTGAAGTGCAAGGAGTGGACCTCCGGTGGCGTTCCTCCTCCCCATTGTGAGTTACCAAAGCTTTTTAGGGCTTTGGTGTGCCATCCTAGTCCACGTGCCTCCCCTGTAGGGTTTGGGAGCCCTAGGGCGGCTCCCTCGCGATCCCCCGCCTCTTGGATGAGTTTCCTATATATAGAGGCGACTCTGACTTTCCCTAAATGCTTGAAAAACACTATTTTCTTGAATTCGTGGCACCGCCACATGGTCGTGTGTAAGGTAGGAAAATAGATGAAATCTTAGTTGGAAATTAAGCTGGAAAAAAGGCACGGCTGTGTGTTTTCACACGACCTGGCTGTGTCTTTTTCTGAAGCCTCGATTTTGATCCGTTTTGCTTCGAAAACATGCCCAAGTCTTTAGACATGGCTAGTGCATGTTCCTTAAGGTCCGTACTCCATAAATTCCTCAATTTTTGACCCAATAGTGCATCGTTTTCCCACGAAATGCTATCCTGCACACAAAAGTACAAAGAATAAATCTCCGAACCAGAAAATAGGAAATGCATGCAAAATAGAGTGACATATGCATGAAAACTAACATAAAACTGTTGGGATGTATATTGAAAAGTCTATATTTTGAATGAACATCTTTATTTTTGAAATAAGAATCATATGATCATTGTTTGCATATTTATGGTTATGCAAATTGTCTAATGCATTACATTGTAGATAACATGGTGTGTAGTGTCACACAAGAGATCATGTTATTGGTTCATTGTAAAGTATAAGTAAAGGCTCATAACCGAGATGGTTATGGACAAACCATTGGAATGGTTGTAGTGTAATTTGGTATTGGTTTGTCTTGACCATAGAATCACACTGTACACTTTGTGTGTATTGAGCAGGACCGACTTAGAGGTGATTCAATTTATTGCTGACTACATAATCGAATCAGACCTCAGATATTATATTGTACATGCTCTTAATCCTGATATAATAACGGGCACAGATACTTAGTATTCATTTCTTTGATATACCAATAAGCGAGATATATAGAGTAAATCGATAGGCTCGGTAAGTTGGGAAATGGTATTATTTATATTGTGTGTCATTGATTATAGGAGGAAACCGTGTCCTATATATTAGGATGATGATGTCCCCTTGAAGAGCTCATAAGGTTCATCATGTAAACCCTGCAGGTGGACTTGGTCCGGCATGATGATAAGGTTGAGTGGTACTACTCATGGAGTTAGATGTTGATTAATTAATTGTCAATAAATTAATTAATCGATGGACATTCAAGATCTTAAACACGGGGAGAAAAATGTACAAATAATATATGGATCCCATATAAATTTATGTGGGTTAGTGTGGTAGATCAATGATAATCCTCTAGTGGAATGGATTATCATTAATGGATCGGGAATTATGTGGGCTTGATCCATTGGGTGGCCGAGATCCAACTCCTCCTCATGGTCCCTATTGTAGGCTATTAAAATCTCATGGAGCCTAGATCCAATGATGGAAAAAAAACTCTATATCCAACGGTAGAGATTAAATCCCTAGAACCGATGGTGGAGATTAAAACAAGGCTTAAGCCTAACTCTATAAAAGGAGGGATTAGGGTGGGCGGCAAGGGCAATTGGAGGTAAGGAGGGGTTAGGGTTTTGGGCGGCAAGGAGCTTGGAGGTTGGGCGGCCACAAATTAGGAAATTTCTTTCCTTCTTCTTCCTTAGGTGGCCGGCGCCCATCCTCTCCTCTCCTCTCTTTGGCCGACATCCAAAGTTCTTCCTTCTCTTCTCCTTGGCTAGTGGAAACAAGGGTTAGGGTGATTCCTTGGAGCTCTTGGCCGGCACCCACCTTCCTCTCTCTTTAGTCCGGCAGCAAGCTTCAAGTTGGGAACATGTTGGTTGGTCCTAGATAGAGGATAGTTTTGTTTCTTATTCTTCCTTTTGTTCGGAGCGAGCAAAGAAAGAAAGATTGGTGATCTAGGAGGCTTCGACTTTTGGATGATCGTCGCCCACACGACGTCCAAAAATAGGAAGGACATACAATAGAAGATCAAGAGGTATAACACTTGTTTATATTCTTTTGTATTATGTATATAATTGTTTTTCAATTATATGCATGTTGTATGTTTTTGTTTTGTGGCTAAATTAACTTGAACCCCAAGTACAAATGCAAAAACTAGCAATCCGTACATCGTCTATTTCGCGGCTAATCTATAATAGAAGTTGGTTGCTTGAACAACAAGTTTGTTCAAGTGACCACTCTAATCGAATAACACGACGATGAACGGTAGCTTGGGTAATCCCTATTGTCAAAGATAATTTTTTTTATCCAGGGACGTAGAAGGGATCACCATGAACAAGCAACTGAGTTGAAGTGGGAAGCGAAGTTTCCTACCTTCAAGTGGTATCAGAGCTTCGGTTCCGCAAAACCTTCAAGTGGTATCAGAGCCACAGTTTTCGGTTTTGTGTTTAGGATTAGGTTACTTTTATGCACTTTTCATATATTATATGTGCCAGATAATAGAAGATGTGCATAGGTTATCTTTTTTGTTGCAGGCATAGGATCCAACTATTATGGCCATATGTGTGTATGTGATTGTATGTGTGTATTTGTATATTTTATTGAATCCTCGGGGTTGACGAGGCTAGTATTTAATTTTTGTAATTAGATACGACATTGTTTAGCCACTCTTTTTATTTTAGTTTACTTTCGATCTAGATTTCATGCACACTCCTTCGTGGAGTATAGGATCGATGGATGTAAATTAAAATAGTTTTTCTCGGCTCGGATCTCCGGATGGCTTGTACATGGCGTATGGAGGAGCAGACGAGACGACGATACGACGAGAGGCATATTGGAGACAAAAGCCATAATAGTTGGAAAATATTTCTTTTTCATATTTATTGCTTATTGTTTGATATGCATGTCGTAGGATAGAAAATTCCTCAATTTTAAATTACTAAGTGGTAGAGGGATATTTTTATAAATTCCCACGACCTCTATTACGATTTGACATGTGATGCAAACAAACTTGTGCGTTGGCTCTTAGTGCCTTCCTCCACATCAGATGAGTTTGTTTGCGGATCACAAGGTCGAATATGGTTATAGGAAATTATTAAGGAGCGTGTGTACTTTCCCATCGAAAGGCACATAACTCGAGATAATTACCTTGGTACCGAGTAATGGTGAACACTTAGATACAAATATAAGTATCCTCCCCATCGGAGTCACTGCTTTTATTTGTAGGGTCGAAGAGGAACCAACTATTAATTTTATTTGTCAAAAAGTTAGGTTGACAAGATAATAAAATTAATGGGTAAAACCTCCTCTTACAAATGTAGAATTCGTATACGTCCACACTATCATGGCATACGATATTCTCGGTGTTTTGTGGTGTTGGTTGATTTTCAAATTTTATTGTTTGAGGAATCAATAATTTTTTGAAATCTAATGTTTTGATCTATGTGATTCTTAGGTTTTTCAAAATAACTTTCAACTCGCTTGTTGTGATACTGAAAGAAAATAAACTTACTAGACTCAACTATGTTGATTAGAAGAGGAATCTTGACATTGTCTTGACTGCTGAGGAATACAAATATGTACTCCTCGAAGAGTGCCCTCCTAAGCCTGTGGATGATTCTGGAGAAAAGGATAAGGAGAGTTATAAGAAGTGGATTAAGGTCGATGAGATGGTGCAGTGTTACATTTTGGCATCTATGTCAAATGTACTACAACATCAGCATCAAGCCATGCCCACTGCTTATGACATGATGCTCAATCTAAAAGAGCTTTTCAGACACCAGAATCGGGCTGCTAGGCAGGACGCCATGAGAAACTTGATGACGACCACCATGATCAAGGGAACACCTGTGAGGGATCATGTTCTCAAGATGATGGCTCATTTGAATGAGCTGAGATCGATGGGGAAATCGAGGTCGATATCATTCTCCAGTCTCTACCTAGGAGTTTTGAGCAGTTTCTTCTGAACTACAATATGAACAAGAGGTTGTATTCGTTGGCAGAGCTTCTGACAGAACTCTAGGCGACAGAGGGGCTTGTTCGTCAGAGTGCTCAGGCGCAAGCCATGGTTGCCCAAAAGGTTTCTACTTCTAAGCCGAAAGGCAAGAAGAAGAAGAAACAAGTTGGGGCAAAGGCAGTGGGAGGAACTCAGGGAGGAGTGAAGAAGCCAATAGGCAAGTGCTTCACTTGTAAGCAGACTAGACATTGAAAGAAGGATTGCCCCAACCACAAGCAAAACAAAGGTATATCTTTTGGTCTTGTCATTGAAACATGTTTAGCGGTGTTATCTACCGGCACCTGGTGTGTAGATACGGGAGCCACTGATCATGTCTGCAATACTTTACAGGGGTTCTAGGAAACCAGACGACTGGCTGATGGGGAGATTACCGTATACTTGGGCGATGCCACAAAGGTGGCGGCTGTTGCAGTGGGAGATGTTTATTTATCTTTTGAGAGGAATAAAGTTTTGGTTCTTAAAAATTGTATTTATGTACCTCTATTTAGAAAGAATTTGATTTCGATTTCAAAATTATTTATGGATGGATATTCTATTTCTTTTAATGACAGAGTTGTTATAAAAAGGAATAGGGAGATTATCTGTTCTGGTGCATTGATAGGAAATTTGTATACACTGGAACCAAAAGCTCCCACGATGCAAATATAAGTGAATACATCATCTTCTAATTCCAATAAGAGAAAAGAACCTTCGAAGATGAACCAATATCTTTGGAATCTAAGGCTTGGTCATATTAACCTAAGCAGAATTCAAAGGTTGATAGCTGATGGACCTATGAGTTCGTTAGTGGTGGAAGACTTCCCAACCTATGAATCTTGATTGGAAGGTAAAATGACCAAGAGGCCTTTCAAGGCCAAGGGGTATAGAGCCAAAGATGTATTGGAATTGGTTCATTCTGATTTGTGTGGTCCTATGTCTATCCAGGCAAGAGGTGGCTTTGAATATTTTGTCTCTTTTATAGACAATTATTCAAGGTATGGATACATTTACTTGATGCGTTGCAAGTCTCAATGCTTTGACAAGTTCAAAGAATTCAAGGTTGATGCGGAGAAACGTCAAGGTAAAAGTATGAAGACACTACGATCTGATCGTGGTGGTGAGTACCTCTTAGGAGAGTTTAGGAATTACTTATCAGAGGCTGGGATTCAATCCCAATTGTCTGCACCTGGCACACCCCAGCAGAATGATGTAGCAGAGTGAAGGAATAGGACTCTTATGGAGATGGTTAGATCGATAATGAGTTATTCTGAGTTGCCAGATTCGTTTTGGGGATATGCTCTAGATACGACAGTGTATATTCTAAACTTGGTACCATCTAAATCAGTGCCTTCTACTCCCACAGAATTGTGGACTGGGCGAAAGCCTAGTCTAAGACATATTCGGATTTGGGGGAGTCCAGCACATGTGCTGAAGGCAGATATTGGTAAGTTAGAACCTTGTACAGAAGTGCACATGTTCGTTGGCTATCCAACAGGAATAAAAGGTGGTTTGTTTTATTGTCCTAAAGATCAGAAGATGATCATTAGCACAAACGCCAGATTTCTAGAGGAAGACTATGTGATGAACCACAAGCCCATGAGTAAGATTGTTCTGGAGGAATTGAAAGGGGAAGTCACTACTTCAGTACCACCGGTACAAGAGGATATACCACAAGTCACTGCACCGCGTGTCACAGAGGATACACAGGTGAAACCTCGTCGTAGTGGGAGGGTTGTTAGACAGCCTGATAGATTCATGTTCTTGGGAGAATCTTCTGATTTGGTCCTTGACGAACATGAACCTGATCCCTGGACATATGACGAGGCAATCCAAGATAAAGATGCGGTATCTTGGCAAAGTGCAATGAATGCTGAGATTGAATCTATGGATTCAAATCAGGTGTGGGAACTAGTAGAACCACCCGTGCAAGTGGATCTACAAAAGAAAGAGAAGAATAGATCGGAAGGTTGAGACCTTCAAAGTGAGGCTTGTCCCGAAGGGGTATACTCAGAAAGAGGGTATCGATTATGAGGAGACCTTTTCGTCGGTAGTCATGCTTAAGTCTATCCAGATTCTATTATGTATTGCTGCTCATATGGATTATGAGGTATGACAGATGGATATCAAGACATCTTTCCTTAATGGAAGTCTTGAGGAAAACATCTATATGAAGCAACCAGAGGGATTCATTACAAAGGGCAAAGTGCATCTTGTGTGTAAGCTTAATTGGTCCATTTATGGATTGAAGCAAGCTTCGAGATCTTGGAACATCTACTTTGATGAGGTAATCCAGTCTTATGGATTTATTCAAAGCCTGGATGAGTCTTGTGTATACAAGAGATGTGACGGAAACGTAGTGGTATTTCTTGTACTATACGTAGATGACATTTTGTTAATTGGCAATAATGTAAAGGTGTTATCGGACGTAAGGGTATGGTTGTCCAAACAGTTTGACATGAAGGACTTGGGAGAAGTGGAACACATCCTTGGGATCAAGGTTATAAGGGATCACAAGAAAAGGATGTTGTGCTTATCTCAAGCTTCATACATAGACACAATTATGGATCGTTTTAGCATGCAAAACTCCAAGAAAGGTTTTCTACCTTTCAGGCATGGAGTTCCTTTATCTAAGGAGATGTGTCCTAGAACATCTGAGGAGATAGAGGAGATAAAGGCAGTTTCTTATGCTTCGGCAGTAGGAAGCCTCATGTATGCGATGCTATATATGAGACCGGATATCAGCTTTGTCGTTGGCATGGTTAGCAGATATCAGAGTAATACAAGACAGGGATATTAGACTGCGGCAAAGCATATATTGAAGTACCTCAGAAGGACTATGGATTATATGCTAGTTTACCAGGCAGACCAATTACTCCCTGTGTGTTACACAGATTCCGACTTCTAATCAGACAGGGATAACAGTAAGTCTACCTCAGGCTTTGTGTTTACTTTGGGAGGTGGAGCCATTGTATGGAGGAGTGTCAAGAAGAAATGCGTGGCGGACTCTACCATGGAAGCTGAGTATGTGGCGGCCTCTTAGGCGGCCAAAGAAGCTGTGTGGCTCAGGAACTTCTTAATGGACTTGGATGTGATTCCTGGTTTGCTCAGAACTATCACAATTTATTGTGATAATAGTGGTACAGTTGCAAACTCGAAGGAACCACGAGCCCATAAGGCAAGTAAACACATAGAGCGCAAGTACCACCTGATACGAGAAATCTTAAAGAGAGGAGAAGTTGCTGTGGCCAAGATTGCATCGGAGGATAACCTGGCAGATCCTTTCACTAAGGCCCTTCCGACGAGAGCTATTGATAGGTATGTGGATGGAATGGGAATCAGATGTATGGCAGTTTGAGGATAGCATAGTCTTTTAGTATAAGTGGGAGATTGTTGGGATGTATACTGAAAAGTCTATCTATTGTATGAACATCTTTATTTTTGAAATAAGAATCACATGATCATTGTTTGCATATTTTTGGTTATGCAAATTGTCTGATACATTACATTGTAGATAACATGGTGTGTAGTGTTACACAGGAGATTATGTTATCAGTTCATTGTAAAGTATAAGTAAAGGCTCACAACTGAGATGGTTATGGACAAACCATTGGAATGATTGTAGTGTGATTTGGTATTGGTTTGTCTTGACCATAGAATCACACTTGTACACTTTGTGTGTATTGAGCAGGACCGACTTAGAGGTGATTCGATTTATTGCTGACTACATAATCGAATCAGACCTCGGATATTATATTGTACATGCTCTTAATCCCGATATAATAACCGGTACATATACATAGTATTCATTTCTTTGATTTACCAATAAGCGAGATTTTTAGAGTAAATCGATAGGCTCGATAAGTTGGGAAATGATATTAGTTATATGGTGTGTCATTGATTATAGGAGGAAATAGTGTCTTATATATTAGGATGATGATGTCCCCTTGAGGAGCTCATAAGTTTCATCATGTAAACCTTGCAGGTGACTTGGTCCGACATGATGATAAGGTTGAGTCGTACTACTCATGGAGTTAGTTGTTGATTAATTAATTATCAGTAAATTAATTAATCAATAGACATTCGAGATCTTAAATACGGGAAGAAAAATGTATAAATAATATAAGGAGCCCATATTAATTTATGGGGGTTGGTGAGGTAGATTAATGATAATCCTCTAGTGCAATGGATTATCATTAATGGATCGGACTTTATGTGGGCTTGATCCATTGGGTGGCCAAGATCCAACTCCTCCTTATGATCCCTATTGTAGCCTATTATAACCTCATGGAGCCTAGATCCAATGATGGAAAACAAAACTCTAGATCCAACGGTAGAAATTAAATCCCTAGAACCGATTGTGGAGATTAAAATAAGGCTTAATCCTAACTTTATAAAAGGAGGGATTAGGGTGGGCGACAAGGGCAATTGGAGGCAAGGAGGGGTTAGGGTTTTGGGCGGCAAGGAGCTTGGAGCTTGGGCGGCCACAAATTAGGAAATTTCTTTCCTTCTTCTTCCTTAGGTGTTCGACGCCCATCCTCTCCTCTCCTCTCTTTGGTCGGCGTCCAAAGCTCTTCCTTCTCTTCTCCTTGGTCGGTGGAAACAAGGGTTAGGGTGATTCCTTGGAGCTCTTGGCGGCGCCCACCTTCCTCTCTATTTAGGCCGGCGGCAAGCTTCAAGTTGGGAGCTTGTTGGTTGGTCCTAGACAGAGGAGAGTTTTGTTTCTTATTCTTCCTTTTGTTTGAAGCGAGCAAAGAAAGGAAGATTGGTGATCTAGGAGGCTTCGACTTTTGGAAGATCATCTCCCACATGACGTCCAAAAGGAGGAAGGACATACAATAGAAGATTGAGAGGTATATCACTTGTTTATATTCTTTTGTATTATGTCTATAATTATTTTTCAATTATATGCATGTTGTATGTTTTTGTTTTGTGGATAAATTAACTTGGACGCCGAATACAAATGCAAAAACCGACAATCCAGACATCGTCTATTCCACGGCTAATCTAGAATAGAAGTTGGTTTCTTGAACAATAAGTTTGTTCAAGTTACCACTCTAATCGAATAACACGACGATGAAACGGTAGCTTGGGTAATCCTTCTTGTCAAGGATAAATTTTTTTTATCCGGGGACGTAGAAGGGATCGCCATGAACAAAGGGCAAAGTGCATCTTGTGTGTAAGCTTAATTGGTTCATTTATGGATTGAAGCAAGCTTCGAGATCTTGGAACATCTACTTTGATTAGGTAATCCAGTCTTATGGATTTATTCAAAGCCTGGATGAGTCTTGTGTATAGAAGAGATGTGATAGGAATGTAGTGGTATTTCTTGTACTATAGGTAGATGACATTTTGTTAATTGGCAACAATGTCAAGGTGTTATCGGACGTAAGGGTATGGTTGTCCAAACAGTTTGACATGAAGGACTTGGGAGAAGTGGGACACATCCTTGGGATCAAGATTATAAACTAGAATTGAAGGGATAGTAGGAGGAAGGAGGCCTGCACCGTAGCAAATTCGGGCCAAGGGAGGAGTGAACGCAACCATGAGGTCCATACAGCAACACGTAACCGGAACGAAGTTCCTTTATCTAAGGAGATGTGTCCTAGAACATCTGAGGAGATAGAGGAGATGAAGGCAGTTTCTTATGCTTCGGCAGTAGGAAGCCTCATGTATGCGATGCTATATACGAGATCGGATATCTGCTTTGTCGTCGGCATGGTTAGCAGATATCAGAGTAATACAGGATAGGGATATTAGACTACGGTAAAGCATATATTGAAGTACCTGAGAAGGATAAGAGATTATATGCTAGTTTACCAGACAGACCAATTACTCCCTGTGGGTTACACAGATTCCGACTTCTAATCAAACAGGGATAACAGTAAGTCTACCTCAAGTTTTGTGTTTAGTTTGGGAGGTGGAGCCATTGTATGGAGGAGTGTCAAGCAGAAATGCGTGGCGGACTCCACCATGGAAGCTGAGTATGTGGCGGCCTCTTAGGCAGCCAAAGAAGCTGTGTGGCTCAGGAACTTCTTAATGGACTTGGATGTGATTCCTGGTTTGCCCAGAACTATCACAATTTATTGTGATAATAGTGGTACAGTTGCAAACTCGAAGGAACCACGAGCCCATAAGGCAAGTAAACACATAGAGCGCAAGTACCACCTGATACGAGAAATCGTAAAGAGAGGAGAAGTTGTTGTGGCCAAGATTACATCGGAGGATAACCTTGCAGATCCTTTCACTAAGGCCCTTCCGGTGAGAGCTATTGATAGGCATGTGGAGGGAATGGGAATCAGATGTATGACAGTTTGAGGATAGCATAGTCTTTTAGTATAAGTGGGAGATTGTTGGGATGTATATTGAAAAGTCTATCTATTGTATGAACATCTTTATTTTTGAAATAAGAATCACATGAACATTGTTTGCATATTTATGGTTATGCAAATTGTCTGATACATTACATTGTAGATAACATGGTGTGTAGTGGTACACAAGAGATCATGTTATCAGTTCATTGTAAAGTATAAGTAAAGGCTCACAACTGAGATGGTTATGGACAAATCATTGGAATGGTTATAGTGTGATTTAGTATTGGTTTGTCTTGACCATAGAATCACACTTGTACACTTTGTGTGTATTGAGCAGGACCGACTTAGAGGTGATTCGATTTATTGCTGACTACATAATCGAATCAGACCTCGGATATTATATTATACATGCTCTTAATCCCGATATAATAACAGGCACATATACTTAGTATTCATTTCTTTGATTTACCAATAAGCGAGATTTATGGAGTAAATCGATAGGCTCGATAAGTTGGGAAATGATATTATTTATATGGTGTGTCGTTGATTATAGGAGGAAACAATGTCCTATATATTAGGATGATGATGTCCCCTTGAGGAGCTCATATGGTTCATCATGTAAACCCTGCAGGTGGACTTGGTCCGACATGATGATAAGGTTGAGTGGTACTACTCATGGAGTTAGTTGTTGATTAATTAATTATCAGTAAATTAATTAATCGATAGACATTCGAGATCTTAAACACGGGAAGAAAAATGTACAAATAATATAAGGATCCCATATTAATTTATGGGGGTTGGTGAGGTAGATTAATGATAATCCTTTAGTGGAATGGATTATCATTAATGGATCAGACTTTATGTGGGCTTGATCCATTGGGTGGCCAAGATCCAACTCCTCATGATCCCTATTGTAGCCTATTATAACCTCATGGAGCCTAGATCCAATGATGGAAAACAAAATTCTAGATCCAACGGTAGAGATTAAATCCCTAGAACCGATTGTGGAGATTAAAATAAGGCTTAATCCTAACTCTATAAAAGGAGGGATTAGGGTGGGCGGCAAGGGCAATTGGAGGCAAGGAGGGGTTAGGGTTTTGGGCGGCAAGGAGCTTGGAGCTTGGGCGGCCACAAATTAGGAAATTTCTTTCCTTCTTCTTCCTTAGGTGTTCGGCGCCCATCCTCTCCTCTCCTCTCTTTGGTCGGCATCCAAAGCTCTTCCTTCTCTTCTCCTTGGCCAGTGGAAACAAGGGTTAGGGTGATTCCTTGGAGCTCTTGGCGGCGCCCACCTTCCTCTCTATTTAGGCCGGCGGCATGCTTCAAGTTGGGAGCTTGTTGGTTGGTTCTAGATAGAGGAGAGTTTTGTTTCTTATTCTTCCTTTTGTTCGAAGCGAGCAAAGAAAGGAAGATTGGTGATCTAGGAGGCTTCGACTTTTGGAAGATCGTCTCCCACACGACGTCCAAAAGGAGGAAGGACATACAATAGAAGATTGAGAGGTATATCACTTGTTTATATTCTTTTGTATTATGTCTATAATTATTTTTCAATTATATGCATGTTGTATGTTTTTGTTTTGTGGCTAAATTAACTTGGACGCCGAATACAAATGCAAAAACCGGCAATCCGAACATTGTCTATTCTGCGGCTAATATAGAATAGAAGTTGGTTGCTTGAACAATATGTTTGTTCAAGTGACCACTCTAATCGAATAACACGACGATGAAATGGTAGCTTGGGTAATCCTTCTTGTCAAGGATAAATTTTTTTTATCCGGGGACGTAGAAGGGATCGCCATGAGCAAGCAACCGAGTTGAAGTGGGAAGCGAAGTTTCCTACCTTCAAGTTGTATCAGAGCTTCGGTTCCGCAAAACCTTCAAAAACATAATGAGATGTGAACGAAAACTACTCCTAAAACCCTATATGTTTTGCTCACATCACTTCCCCCAAACTTAAATCTTTGCTTGTCCTCAAGCAAACCTCAGTGCCTTGAAGTTTTAAAAAGATATTATTCCATACTTAGCATGTTAACTAAATTTATCAGGTTGTATTTGCAATCAAAGAAAAATAAATATATTCTATAAATTCACTAAGTTACCTCCTCGTGCTCGTGCTAAGCGAATCATTCTTAGGGGATACTCATTCCATGGTAAGTTAAGTCGTCATCCTATAGCTTTCCTAAGGTCTCCGGCTCTTAGGCACTTACCTGCCCAAAGCGAGGGTCGTTCCCTAGATCTAGCACAAAGTCTCAAAGGCGTGCTCGCTACTGAGATAAATTGGTAGGTGTTTCCCCGGTAACCTAACTCGGTCTGAAAAGGGCATCTCACCATTTCCACCCATGACAACTGTTTTTTATCCCTCATAATATTTATATATATTTTTTTTCTTTTCTTTCATTTATCTCTCTTTCTTTTTTTCTCTCTTTTTTTTCTCTTTTATTTTTTTGCTCCCTGGGATTTTTATTTTTCTGAATGGGCTTACACAATCCGAGCATCTCCAGTAACTAAAATGCTAAACCTAGAGTCACCTATGGATTCCAAAGTACTAGACTACTAAGATGAATCATAACTAGGTATGTACTAGATTTTCCCTTTCAGAATGTTTAACATGTGTAGGTGTAAAAATAAAAACTAACTAGTGTAAGTCTAGAACATTCATTAGAGAAAATAAAATAAAATACCACGAGATAAATGAAGTTAAGCTACCTATGGGAACAACTCATGTAAGTAACTTTAAAAATACTATTGAGGCAGCTTATGGATAGCAAAAACTAAGTGCTGAAAGAAACTGAACAAACTATGCATGAACAAATGAATGCTAACTAAAATACAAATAACAAGAAATAAACTACTGCTAGAAAATAAAATAAATCAAAATTTGGGGTCTCCCCCCAGACTTATATGAGACTGTACCTCTAATATGGTGGCCAAGGTGGGAAGTCTTGTAGTCCCGGCATGTCAGGCTCCTGGGAAAATCTTGTGCTAAGCTATTACTGTCACATATACATGTGGTCGATCTAAGAGCTGGTGGATGCAGCGGCCGCTCTATTCTCCTCCTCTCGGACAACTATGCTGCTGGGCATGCATATGTTGCCGCATCTCTTGCCGGTAGGTGGCCTCTTCCTTAAAGTAAATACATGCCTGGTCGTAGAAGTCCTCAACCCATTATAAGTGCTCACGTAAGCCTGTAAACTCCGTATGCATATAGGAGCTATGTGTTGGTGCAATCAGCCCAGGTTGACTCGAGTTTGGCTCGAGCAGTATTTTGATGATAGACAAAACTTATGACATGGGATTGTCATAGGAAAGTCCAACATGGAGTTGACATGGAAAATCCAAGCATGGAGCTTGGTGTTGAAAAGTCCAAAGCATTGCGAAGCTGTGCCCTTGGTGCTTGGTGAGAAATGCATTACGAAGCCATACGCTTAGTGCATGTGGGAAGTCTTGAGGACTTGGTAACTTCACTAGGCTCGGGGTCCTTGAGTCGGTGAAGGATGGCATTGCGAAGCCGTGCGCTTGGTGCATCTAAGGGATCACCATACGGGGAGCGAATGGAGTGAGTCCAAAGGGAAGCATACTTCAAGGGCAAGAGACGTTAAGGATGACATTGCAAAGTCGTGCGCTTGGCGCATCCGAGGGATGTAGGCCGAGGGAAGAGAGCTTCAGTGGGGAACTCCATGAGGGATGAGGTGGACTTGGCCAAGTGGCTAAGACTGAGTGTCGGATGCTCAAATAGCTTGATGTTTGAGGTTTTACCTGACATCAGTCGATTGGCATAGGTGCCAGTCGACTTCTCTAGGTCGTATGGGTTCGACCAGTGTTCGACTGAACAGAGTCTGGATGATCAGTCAGCGCCAAGGAGAGGCGATCGTATTGACATCATCGATTGATCGCTTCCCTTAGCGATCGGCCCGATCGCTGCTGCAGGCACAAAAGCTAATCGAGCTCGCCAACACTCGAATGATGAGTTATCAGTCGACTGATGGGTACCATCAGTCGATTGATGTGTGATCCATTGGAACTTGACCAACGTGGATCTAGCCGTTGTGAGACAATGACTACTGGACCAGTAGACTGATGGTCACGATCAGTCGACTGATGCACACGAAATCAGCTTGATGCAGGTTATAAATGGAGCTAAAGTTGGGGGATTTCGGCAAGCCTTTTGTGAAGCTATTGGAGGGGAATTGTTGTTGCATTCCAGACCTTCAAGAGACATCTAACATAAGCAACAAGCAAAGCGATCAAAGAAATCGGTGAAAGTTTTCTTGTGTATTATATTTGTGTATTTGCTTGTATTTCATATTACTTGTTGTAATAGCTTGTATGAGGTTTCTCCACCTCCGACATGTTGTCGAGAAGGAGTTGTTTAGTTAGTGCCATGCACATAACTAGAGCTCAGTGAGCTCGCCCATGGAGTAGGAACCATTCGGTTCCGAATCACGTATATTTTGTGTATTGTTGTGTGTTTGCATTGTTGTTATCATTATTATTGTTATTTCTGCTGTGCTAACGACAATCATAGACGAGCACGCAAGAAGAACGATCATATTCCACCGTACGACAATTGAGGGCTATTCACCCCCCTCTAGTTGGCCAATCGATCGGCCCTACAAGTGGTATCATAGCCAAGGAGCTTGTCGAGGACTAACCGCCGACACAAGCACTACAAGATGGTCGGCTACAACATCCATCCATCGAAATTCGATGGAGATTTTTCTTGGTGGAAGAAAAGGACGGAGGTATATCTCGAAATCGACTTTGATTTTATGATTATTGTAGAAAACGGTTTTGAGATGCCTAGGGATAAAGACAACAAGCAAATTGAGAAGTCAAGGTGGACCCAAGACCAAATCAAGGACTTCGAGACAAATCTCAAGGTAATCAAATTACTTAGTGATTTGATTCCTAACAACATTTGGTCTAGGTTGGGTAATTTTAGGGATGCAAAGGAATTATGGGAGAAGATAATGAAATTCCAAGAAAATTCCCAACTGGCACAAGTAGCGGAAGATGCCGTGGAAGAAAGCCCATCCACATTCGACGACGTAGATGATTTGGTGGAGACCTCCACCTCTAGTATTGAGGGGTAGGAGAGGCAATCTTCCATCCCGAAGCAAGTTCAACAAGAAACATCCACATCTGGGAGAAATAAAGAGCAAGAAGAAAACTCCTTAGGTAACTCAAGTGTTGTGATTTTAAATAAAGATCATATAATGTGCTTTGAGTGTAGGGAGAAAGGGCATTACAAGAGCAAATGCCCAAAATTGTCTAAGGAAAAGGCATCAGCACCAAAAGTTAACCAAAGGTCAAAGGACGCCAGAGTCCCCACAACTAGAAGCAAAGAGCACATTGTTTGCTTCAAATGCAACCAACAGGGACACTACCGAAGCCAATGCCCTAGGGGGAGGAAGAAAGGGCAAGAAGGTGTATCTCATGTAGGGGGAGCTTCCCTAGCTAACCCTAAGGTAAATTTAAATTATGCACCTTCAATTCTTAAAGTTAAAAAGCATGCTAAGAATTATTTTAGCTCTCTTGCAATTATCAATGAAAAGCATGCTAGTAGAAAGAAATATGTTTGTCTAGGTGCCAAGCATGTTCATATATCTAAGGACAATCCTAGGACCAATAACACTAGAACTATCTTGCCTAGGGAATCAATTAGGAGAGTAGAGGAAAATTTGGGTATTAATCCCAAAAAGTCTAGGCATATGCCTAAAAGGAGGCCTTCCCAAAAATCCAATGATAAATCAAAATTGGGAAAATTAGAGTTAGAGAACCAAGTCTTGAGGTCAAGACTTGAGAGAATGGAAAAGACCCTTAGGATTATAGAAAGCTGAATTCAAGGGTCAAATACCCAAAAGTCAAGACCTAGGGTTCAAAAACGGTATAAGGGCAAGGAAGGTTTGGGTCACAAACCTAAGCCCAAGAAGACTTATCATAATGTTCCATTTGATTATGGAATAATTTCTAGGTCTAAGAAAACCAAAGCTAATAGGGAAGCTATCCCTAAGACTAGCTATGGAAAGTGTCTAGTGGCTAAGACTTCAAAGAAATCAAATGTAGCCACTAAGAAGGTCAAAGGGGGAGTTACCCCTAGGTTTGACTTAGGAAAGACCCAAAAGACTATGACTTTAAAGCCTAAAAGGGTTATTAGGAAGGTATCTAGGGAGGTTATCCCTAGTGAATACCTTGTTAACCCAAGGAGCTCCAATAGGTATTGGGTTCCTAGAAGCGTGATCGATTCACGCTAGGTGGGTTAGGGTGTGTCAACCCTAAGTGGATTGGTAGTTAACCTAGCCATGATGAGTTGACATATTAGGATGTGCCAATATGCCTTGAGAAGTTGAAAAATAATTAATTGTCACAAATAAGTCTTAAAGGTATGGGTGTGCCAGTTTGGGTTTATGGTACACTTAGGAGATGAATGGCATTAAGACAAAAATGGACTTAACCCTAGAAATGACAATTTGGATTCAACACTTAGGTATTTTATACCTTAGTATATTTTACTGGCCATGATTTATTTGCCTTGCCATGTCATGACATCATTTTCATTTTTATCTCTAAAAATGTCATGATCATGTTTAGACTTATTTTTATATGTCATGTATGCAAACAATTTCATTCATATGCTATGACATCATGATTTTGGCACATGTTAAGTTATATCATATATATGCCATAACCATATCATGCATAAAATAAAATGAAATTAAGGACTACGACATGATTTGATGGGACTCAAATAATATTGCCTTAGAATATGCATGAGACCATTAAAGAACTAAAAACTGACATCTCACTAGATTAATTGACTTGTGTGTGTTTTACACATCTAGATACAAGCGAGAAGTTTAGGAAAAAGGAATTAAAGGTTTTGAAAACATTTTGAAAAACCTTGGTGAAGTCTATCTTTTGATAGCTCTCGCCATTGAATGGGATGATACAAAGAGGGCTCTTTATTGAAGCTTTTCTAAACTTTTGGACTTTGTATCAATTTCACCATTTTGTGGGTAAAATAATTTTCCAATATTTTTCACCCATAATAATTGTGATAAGTAATATACGTACAAAATTTCATGATTTATCAATGTATGTATATTTACTTACGAATTTTAGAAGTTCATTTCTGAAATTTAGAAAACTACAATTGATCATTATCAAGTGACGATCGTGATGTGGAATGAGTCGACCGTATCCGATGAGTTGACTAGCACAGGCTAATTTCGGGTAAACCTTGGTGGTTAGGCCCATGTTCAGCTATATTTTGGTCCCCTAACTACTCCTAACCCTAGGACATGCTTGGGAGAGCATTAGAAAGGGTTGAAATCCATTGGACATGGATTAGGAGAAGTGTTTAGGGAGAGTATCAATTTTAAGGTGGATGAGAGTTCATTGTTGAACTTTGCCTTAATTTTGATTTGGTTAATGTTCCTATTAGCTTAGGGACTCTCCAAGGACATTATTGGTGCAATGGTCAAGGGGGAGCAAGCCTCTAGGGGGAGGTATCCATCATGGGAAGATGGATGTGTATTTCCTCATAGGAGGAAAATTCAGTTGCCTCTCTTAAGTGATATGGGATCACTAGAAAGATTGTAAGCATGTGTTTCCTTCAAGGGGGAGATTGTAAGATCTCATTGGGACATGAGACATTCATACCCTTGGGGAGGACCTTTTTGATGTAATGTCAAAAAGGGGGAGAAGTTACCAAGATACCAATTAGGGTTCGTTGGAATTCTCATTGGGATATGAGAATTGCCAATATGGGAGAATTGGTAGATTTGAGATGGTAGTTTTGTCAATCATTAAAAAGGGGGAGATTATTGGTGCAATCTGCCCAGGTTGACTCGAGTAGTATTTTGATGATAGACAAAACTTATGACATGGGATTGTCATATGAAAGTCCAACATGGAGTTGGCATGGAAAATCCAAGCATGGAGCTTGGTGTTGAAAAGTCCAAAGCATTGCAAAGTCGTGCGCTTTGTTCTTGGTGAGAAATGCATTGCGAAGCTGTGTGCTTGGTGTATATGGGAAGTCTTGAGGACTCGGTAAGTTCACTAGGCTCGGGGTCCTTGAGTCAGTGAAGGATGGCATTGTGAAGCCGTGCGCTTGGTGCATCCGAGGGATCGTCGGACGGGGAGCGAATGGAGTGAGCCCAAAGGGAAGCATACTTCGAGGGCAAGAGACACGAAGGATGGCATTGCGAAGTCATGCGCTTGGCGCATCCGAGGGACGTAGGCTGAGGGAAGAGAGCTTCAGTAGGGAACTCTGTTAGGGCAATCTCTTGCCGTAATATGGTTTTGATGGTGTGGCAAAGGGTTTAAGTTAGTTTGATATGTTGATTTGATATGTGCGTTGAAGTTGTGCAGGACTTAGTAATTCGCACATGGAGCCATGGCGAGTTTCGCATCTCATGACTCGTGCTTTGAGTCGGTGAAGGATAGCTTTGCGGAAGCCGTGCGCTTGGAGCATCCGAGGGACCGCCGGACGAGAAGCTTGGAGTGAAGCCGGAGGAAGTAGACTTCGAGGCAAGAGACGCGAAGGAGCATTGCAGAGCCGTGCACCTGATGCTGCCAAGGGACGTGGTCGCGAACGAAGAGAACTTCGAAGGCGAGGGACTTCAAGGGATGAGAGTGAGCGACTGTAACCCGGGAAGGGTAGCTCTTAGGTGAAACTTGGCCATTTGGCCAAGTGTCGGATGAGTTTTTCCGACACCAATTGACTGCCATGGCATGGCAGTCGACTGCTCTGAGTCGATGGGTCGATCGACTGGTCTAATGTGGCTGAATCAAGTTGATCACCGGCATGCGATGGGCGATCGATGAGTTGATCGATCGGCCGATCGAAGAGACGGCGATCGATGTCACTGTGCACGGGCACAGAATGGAGTCGACCTCGTTGAGGACTCGACTGGTTGACATCAGTCGACTGATGGGTGCCATCAGTCGACTGATGCCAGTACCGTTGGATAGTATCCAACATGGAAAGCGGCCGTTATTGAGCAACGACTACAGCACCAGTCGACTGATGGGTGCCATCAGTCGACTGCTCCTGTGTCAATGGGAAGAAACCCTCTTCCTCTATAAAAAGGAAAGGGTTGGGGCTTTGGGGGGTTAATGCTTGAACGCCCAACTACTCCCAAAGTGCCCTAAACGATTTCCCACTCTTCTACTTGCTCTAATCTTCATTCCATTGTAGAAGAGTGATCTTTGTTGTAAAGAGGTTACCTCCACCTAGCTTTGTGCAAAGGAGAGATCTAGTGGATAGATTACGGAGTGATTCACCGTGGACGAATCGGACCGTGGATTAGCGGCGTAGCCGTGAACCACGTTATATCTCCGTGTTTGTATTGTCTTTGTTTTATTTCTATTTGCTTGTCTTAGTTTATTGCTTCCGCTTGCGCTAACGTTTTGAAGACGAGCAAAATACGACATCCAACGAACGAGGGCTATTCACCCCCCTCTAGCCGGCCAATCGATCCCCAACAAGTGGTATCAGAGCAAGGTCGTTTGTCGAGGACTAACCGCCGCAACAAACACTTCATCTAAAGATGGCCGGCTCAAACATCCACCCACCGAAGTTCGACGGCGAATTCTCTTGGTAGAAAAAGAGAATGAAGGTATTCTTCGAAACCGACTTTGAAATTCTATTAATAATGGAAAACGGTTTCGAGTTGCCTAGGAACGAGGATGGGGAGCCATTGGAGAAATCGAGGTGGAGCAAAAGGCAAAGAGAAGAATACTTGGCAAATTCAAAGGCCAAGCACCACCTATACAATGTCCTCCCCCAACAAGAAGTTAATAGGATAGGGGAATGTTCTAGTGCTAAGGAGATGTGGGAGAAGCTAGTGGAACTTCATGAAGGCACTTCGGAAGCCAAGCTAGCGAGAAGAGATCTCCTCCGCTCCCAACTATCAAATATTAAGCTTGAAAAGGGAGAAAAGGTAACTTCCCTACATTCTAGAATTAAAGAAATATTAATTGGGCTAACAAGTGTAGATGAGAAGCTATCAAACCGGGATATGGTAATGAAGGCCATAGATGCCTTTCCCCGGTCCTCAAAATGGAGCTCCATGGTGGACTCATTTTACATCTCCAAGAACCTAGAAGTGAGCACCTTGGAGGAATTCTTTTCAGCCATGGAGCTTCATGAGACAAGGCTTGAAGGTATACAAGAAGAGCCTAGAGTCCAAAATTCACGAGGAGTAGCCTTGATGGCAAACAAGGGGAAGAAGAAGATGGAAGTCCCCTCCTCCTCATCCGATGAAGCCTCTACCTCCTCCATGGATAGCACGGAAGAAGCCTACATGGTAAGGAAGGTAAGGCGTGCATTTAAGAATCTTAGATTTGATAAATCTCATGATAGGAATAGAAGACCAAGGGGGAAGGTCATATGCTATAATTGCCAAGGAGAGGGACATATAAGGGATAATTGTCCCCTCCTAAACAAGAGCAAGAAAGAAGAAAAGAGGAAGAAGAAGGGGAGCAAGAAAAAGGAAGAAGAAAAGAAGGCAAAAGGAAAAGGGAAGGCCATGGCACTCAAAGCCAAGACATGGGATGACGTTGCTTCCGCCTCTTCATCTGAAGAAGAAGAGCATGTCTACTCCAACCTAGCACTAATGGCTCTTCATGACTCGGATTGCTCCTCCTCCTCAAATGAAGAATCAAGCTCAAGTGGGGAGAGCTCAAATGAAGGGGGAGCTTCTACATCCTCATCATCCGAAGAAGAAGAAGAGGACATGGAAACTATGGTAACGAAAGCCTCTCCTAAGAAAATAGTTTCCATAATCTCTAGTTTAACTAAGGACTTATTTGAGGCATTGGAAAATAAGCTAGAAAATGCATGCTTAAATGATAATGTTTCTTTATAATGATGCATGCTCACATGATAACTATATGCCGTTTAATGTTAGTGATGCATGCATGGATGAAAATAGGGCACTAAGGGAAAAGGTAGATTATTTAACAAAAGCCCTAGAGAAATTCACAATTGGCTCCAACACATTAAATATGATCATAGGGAGCCAAAGAGCAAGTTTTAACAAAAAAGGCCTAGGATATAAGGAAAAGAAAAATGAAAAGGCCTATAAATGCCTAATTGCTAGGGGACAAGATAAAAAGAAAGTAAAAGCTAGAAAATGGATCCCCAAGGAATATTTAGTGAACCCAATAGGAAAGAATTTATTTTGGGTTCCAAAATCCATCCTTAAGGGTTAGAAAACCCCTAGGGTAGTCAACCACATGGACCTAACCTATATCATATTTTGGTTGACTTAGGATGATGGGACAACATTTTTTAGATAGTGTTGGGTGATGATAACGTACCCATAAATAGATAATAATGCTTAAATCATGATGATTAATGTAAATCCTATGTATATTTACAATCATGATTTATGTTTTTGAAATTTGGCACGTTATCATAAGAAATAGGTTTGAATCATGCTTTAGGTAATACTTTATTTATTATCATCATATAATACCTAATGCATGACTATTATTTGATGAATACATGAGTTTTATGATCATAATGTAGAATTCATTCATATATGTCTTTATGATCATGAGGATTATTAGGTTGACACTTAACCATGATAGAATTGCATGAACATATTGGTTAAGTATATACAAATACCCCCTAGGATGCATCTCACACTCACTATAGGCTAGCTTGATTGAAAACTTAGCATGAGTGAGATGTTAGGATGATACAAATGTCCACTAATGCCTATGGCATTTAGATGGTCATTTAAAGTATCAAAATAACAATAATAGACCAATCATGGGGAAGACTTATGTTTAATTCATAGACATATTGCCCAAAGATCATGGTTGGATATTTCATATGTTTTCAAAACAATTTCTTACTTTAAAATATATGTATTTATGTTTTGAAACAACTGGATGCAAGATTAGTGTTAAAATGGATACTCTTATGATAAAAAACCTAGTAGTTTTTAAAGCTTTTGGATTTTTGACAAATACGTGGAAATATAATGATTTTTCATGAAAACATATTTTTCACTGATAGATATACTTAAAAGAAACGTGTTCCCCAAATTTCATGATTTTTTGAATTTTCTAGAATTTTTAATGCATTTCTGAAATTCGGTCTGAAAATCAAAAAATCCCGAATTACGTGCGATCAGTATCCGAACCAATGATCGATGGCTGAATATCGCCTAAAGAAAGGCTGAATTCCGAATTTTAAATCAACTTGTGGTATTTTCTTTCTTTTAGACTTGATGCCATGTGTTTTTAACTTAGTGATAATCTTTTTGATGGTGTCAAAGGGGGAGAAAATATTATGTTTAAGTTAATTATAAAAGGGGGAGAAATTTATGATAAGAAAAAAATTTACATAGAGAGTTTCATGGATTAAGGGGGAGTTGCATGTTGCTATATCATGATTACGTTTATATGCTTTCTTTCCTTAAAATTTATATCAAATGTTTTTACCTAACTTAAACGGATTGCCACACATCAAAAAGGGGGAGATTGTTAGGGCAATCTCTTGCCGTAATATGGTTTTGATGGTATGGCAAAGGGTTTAAGTTAGTTTGATATGTTGATTTGATATGTGCGTTGAAGTTGTGCAGGACTTAGTAATTCGCACATGGAGCCATGGCGAGTTTCACATCTCATGACTTGTGCTTTGAGTCGGTGAAGGATAGCTTTGCGGAAGCCGTGCGCTTGGAGCATCCGAGGGACCGCCGGACGAGAAGCTTGGAGTGAAGCCGGAGGAAGTAGACTTCGAGGCAAGAGACGCGAAGGAGCATTGCAGAGCCGTGCACCTGATGCTGCCGAGGGACGTGGCCGCGAACGAAGAGAACTTCGAAGGCGAGGGACTTCGAGGGATGAGAGTGAGCGACTGTAACCCGGGAAGGGTAGCTCTTAGGTGAAACTTGGCCATTTGGCCAAGTGTCAGATGAGTTTTCCCGACACCAGTCGACTGCCATGGCATGGCGATCGCCCGAGTCGATGGGTCGATCGATCGGTCTAATGTGGCTGTTGATCGATCGGATGGCCGATCGATGAGTTGATCGGCCGACCGCTAAGAGACGGCAATGATCGATGTCACCGCGGCACGGGCACAGAATGGAGTCGACCTCGTTGAGGACTCGACTGGTTGACATCAGTCGACTGATGGGTGCCATCAGTCGACTGATGCCAGTACCGTTGGATAGTATCCAACGTGGAAAGCGGCCGTTATTGGGCAACGGCTACAGCACCAGTCGACTGATGGGTGCCATCAGTCGACTGCTCCTGTGTCAACGGGAAGAAACCCTCTTCCTCTATAAAAAGGAAAGGGTTGGGGCTTTGGGGGGTTAATGCTTGAACGCCCAACTACTCCTAAAGTGCCCTAAACGATTTCCCACTCTTCTACTTGCTCTAATCTTCATTCCATTGTAGAAGAGTGATCTTTGTTGTAAAGAGGTTACCTCCACCTAGCTTTGTGCAAAGGAGAGATCTAGTGGATAGATTGCGGAGTGATTCACCGTGGACGAATCGGACCGTGGATTAGCGGCGTAGCCGTGAACCACGTTATATCTCCGTGTTTGTATTGTCTTTGTTTTATTTCTATTTGCTTGTCTTAGTTTATTGCTTCCGCTTGCGCTAACGTTTTGAAGACGAGCAAAATACGACATCCAACGAACGAGGGCTATTCACCCCCTCTAGCCGGCCAATCGATCCCCAACAAACTCCATGAGGGATGAGGTGGACTTGGCCAAGTGGATAAGACTGAGTGTCGGATGCTTAAACAACTTGATGTTTGAGGTTTTACCCGACATCAGTCGACTGACATAGGTGTCAGTCAACTGCTCTAGGTCGTATGGGTTCGACCAGTGTTTGACTGAATAGAGTCTGGCTGATTAGTCGACTGCCAAGGGTGGGCAGTCGATTGTTGACATCATCAGTTTACTGCTTAAGGTAAGTAGTCGACTGATAACACTGTGCACGGGAACAGAAGCTAGTCGAGCTCGCCATCACTCGACTAATGGGTTATCAGTCGACTGATGGGTACCATCAGTCGACTGATGTGTGATTCGTTGGAACTTGACCAACGTGGATCTGGCCGTTGTGAGACAACGACTACAGGACCAGTCGACTGATGGTCACGATCAGTCGACTGATACGCGCGAAATCAGCTTGATGCAGGTTATAAATGGAGCTCAAGATGGGGGATTTCGCCAAGCCTTTTGTGAAGCTATTGGAGGGGAATTGTTGCTGCATTCCAGACCTTCAAGAGCCATCTAAAGCAAGCAACAAGCAAAGCGATCAAAGCAATCGGTGAAAGTTTTCTTGTGTATTGTATTTGTGTTTTTGCTTGTATTTCATATTACTTGTTGTAATAGCTTGTTTGAGGTTTCTCCTCCTCCGACGTGTTGTCGAGAAGGAGTGGTTTAGTTAGTGTCTTTGGCATAACTAGAGCTCGATGAGCTCGCCCGTAGAGTAGGAACCATTCGGTTCAAAACCATGTATATCTTGTGTATTGTTGTGTGCTTGCATTGTTGTTATCAATATTATTTTTATTTCCACTGCGCTAACGACAATCGTAGACAAGCATGCAAGAAGAACGATTGTATTCCACCGTACGACAATTGAGGGCTATTCACCCCCTCTAGCCGGCCAACTGATCGACCCTACACTATGATCATCCCATCGCTGTCCCTACGTCTGCTGCTCGATATATATTTCATCGAGGCACGATTGAAACTCTGAGAAATGGTAGGCAGAAGTACCTGCGTCCTGCTCAAAGGTAGAAAAAAAATTGTGCAGGTGTAGGCTATTCACGTGGACTAGGGGGTGCGACACAGCAGTGTGAAATCTCACGGCCTAACCGTGTGCGCCTCTAGAAGTCAGGGCACGATCGTGTGAAAACACACTGCCTAACCGTTTGTGACTCTGGAAGACAGGGCACGACCGTGTGAAAACAGACGGCCTAGTCCTGCACCTTTTGTTTCTTTTCTCGTGGTGCACAATGGTCTGATTTCAATCACTCACTTCACTGTATAAACTTAAAAATGACTTTTGTTCAGACCTAGCAAGTTCTTTCCTTACCTACAAATGATTAATACCATAAATCAAAGTTCGAATTACAAAAAATTGAATGCAATAAAAAGAAATCCTAAAAACTAAACTTGGGTTGCCTCTCAAGAAGTGCTTTGTTTAAAGTCTTTTAGCCCGACTTTATTCCTACATTTCAATTGATGTGTTTGAATCTTGCTCATGGGGGAGCATGATATTTGCTCACTTTGCGCCTCATTCCCTTTTGTCCTCTATCACTATATCCCTTAAATCTTGCTCGTGGAGGGGCAAGATACTTGTTAGCTACTTTCCTTAGCTCGAGATTGAGCATGATTAGCCTCAAAGAATTTTCAAAAGTCCGATCATAATATTTCATTTCATCCATATGCTGTAAATGATGTAACTCACCACAAATATCCTGACCAAAAGATTGATCAGTAGATTCCAATATGTCGACGGAAATTTTATCATTATCAATAATTAAAAGAGGTTCGTTATTAGTAACTAAGATTTTAGTGAGGATTAAGGTTGGCTCTTCTAGATCCTTGAGGTTAGGAAGTGTTTGGATTGAAGCAATGCTCTCCTCGATTAAAGTATCAATTATATAATCCTCAAGTTCTTCTTCCTGTGGTGATTGAATTGATTGCCCTTCTTCACTTCCTATGTCATCTATGCCCTCCTCATTCATTCGCTCAAAGTGAGTCTCCACCCTATTAGGTGTGATCCAGTCATTAAAGCCACCTTCTAGTCATTTGGTTTCAATTTAGCAAGATCCCGTTCCATCATCTCTGCAAATTGTTAGCTATGCTCCTCGCATTCCCTAGTGAAATTATCTAGCGGGGCTTTTAAGTGGCGACTTGGTTTTGGATAAAATTTGTATGGTGACTCATAGCTCTCGTTCTCATTTTGAAAACAATATGGAGTCTCTGTCTGCGAATGCCATCGTTGAAATTCAGCATTCACTGCTTGTTCTATTCGAATGAAATCTTCCATCATTTGCTCCAGTCGGGATTTAGGCGGACAATATTGAGGGTTTAAGTATCCTTGGTCATAACTATATAAATAGGAATCATCTTGGGGCCACACAATGTAATTGTAGGTGACATCTTCTTGTTCAAATTGTGAAGGTTCGAATATATTCGGACAATCGTTAATGGTATGTCATGTTTCACCATAATGCTCACAATAAATATTACCAAAACTTACAGTATTAATTTGACCATAATCATGAGTAAAAGCATGCATCGTTATATGCAGGAAATTATAAATAAGGAAAAAGCAACTTAATAAACAAAACTGAAATAAAATAAAACAAAATAAGAAAACTAAATCTTTCATAAGTCCGATCCAATTTTACCATTATTCTATTTGATATCGAATCGATCAGTCCTTGGCAACGACGCCAAAAACTTGGTGCGCATGAACGCGACCTCAAATCTCGCGACGGAGACTATCGAGGACTAAAAGCGTGCACTCGCGCTCGATGCCCGCAAGTGCACGGATGTCGTCAAGTAATAAAGATTATCGATCCCACAGGGACTGGGATTCGAATACCAATATACTCAGTGGTTGTAATTGTTCGAACGTGACTCTAAGAGGTTGCGATTGGTGAGGGTTGTCGGTGGACATTACTCTATACGGTGTCACATGGAAAAGGAAAGAAGTGTGCCGAGGTCTTCAAAGGTGATTCTAGGACTTCGGTTTCACTTGTGCATCACAAAACAATGTTGTCAATTGGCGTTGTCTAGACGTTTAGCTATGGTTTTGTGGAAGGGATATCGTACACTCTCCCGCAGAGCCGCCGCATCTACCGGGAGCTATCTCCGCCTAAAAGGACGGGATAGACAGTATGAGGATGCCAAATCAATCCCTACGGTGAACCGTTTCCGATTCCACCGCACCCTTTTACCCACTGTTACAGGAGATCAGGTTTACTCCTAGGTTCCTTATATAAAATCCCCTAAATCTTAGATGCCAGGTTTGTCATTCCTCGTATCGCCTAAGCACAGCATATAGAAAGCCAAACACGCATATATATAGTAAAGAACAACTACCAATTGTCAAATCAAGTTCAAAGGGTAGAATTTAACATGAACCAACATTGTAATATGTACACAAGCTACTCTCTAATTGTAGAATCGAAAGTACTACTCCATGTATATGAAGAAAGAATCACAAAACATGTCTATGTTCGAATACATAAGGAATAAAACGCAGGAACAAAGAATTACAATGCTTTCGTGGTCTTCTCTCCGACGTTGAAGTGCAAGGCGTGGAACTCCGACGACGTTCCTCCTCCCCATTGCGAGTTACCGAAGCTTTTTAAGACTTCGACGTGCCATCCTAGCCGTCGTGCCTCCCACTAAGGGTTTGGGAGCCCTAGGGTGACTCCCTCATGATCCCCCGCCTCTTAGATGAGTTTCCTATATATAGAGGCAGCTCCGACATTGCCTAAATGCTTGAAAAACCCTATTTCCTTGAATTTGCGGCGCTGCCAAACGACCGTGTGAATTTCACACGGCCTGGCCGTGTGCAAGGCTGGAAAACAGATGAAATATCGGCTAGAAATTGAGCTAGGAAAAAGGCACGACCGTGTGTTTTCACATGGCCTGGCCGTGTCTTTTCCTGGAGCCTCGATTTTGATCCATTTCGCTTCGGAAACATGCCCAGGTCTTGGGACATGGCCAGTGCAGGTTCCCTAAGGTCCATGCTCCATAAATTGCTCCATTTTTACTCGAAAAGTGCGTCGTTTTCCCACGAAATGCTATCCTGCACAAAAAAGTACAAAGAGCAGACCTCTGAACCAGAAAATAAGAAATGCATGCAAAATAGAGTGACATATGCATGAAAACTAACATAAAACGTAATGAGATTGTTGGAGATCGATTGGCCGGCTAGAGGGGGGTGAATAGCCCTTGTTCGTTGGATGTCGTAATTCGTTCGTTCTCGTGTGCTTGTCTACAATTGTCGTTAATATACGCAGCGGAATAACAATAGAAATAACAACAATACAAGCACAATCAATACACAAGCATATATGTGGTTCAGAACCGAATGGTTCCTACTCCACGGGGTGAGCTCAACGAGCTCGTGTTATGCGCACGACACTAACAACACTCCTTATCGACTACACGTCGAAGGTGGAGAAACCTCTCACAAGCTATTACAACAAGTAATATGAAATACAACAAGAAATACAAAGACAATATAAAAGAGAACTTTGACACAATTGTTTTGATCGCTTTCTTGTTGCTTGCTTTTGCTTGCTCTTGAAGGTCTGGAATGCAACAGCAATTCCCCTCCAAAGTCACCTCAAAAGCCTTGGCGAAATCCTCCCTCTTGAGCTCCTTTTATAACCTGCATCAAGCTGATTTCGCGCCCATCAGTCGACTGGTCCCGTAGCCGTTGTCTCACAATGGCCAGATCCATGTTGGTTAAGTTCCAACAGATCACACATCAGTCGACTGATGGCACCCATCAGTCGACTGATCATCCATCAGTCGAGTGCTGGCGAGCTCGACTCCATTCTGTGCCCGTGCACAGTGTCATCAGTCGACTGCATCCCTCGATAGTCGACTGATTCTCCCAACAGTCGACTGCCCTCCTTTGGCAGTCGACTGATCAGCAAGACTCGGTTCAGTCGAACACTGGTCGAACCCATACGACCTAGAGCAGTCGACTAGCACCTATGCCAGTCGACTGATGTCGGCTAAAACCTCAAACATAAAGTTGTTTGAGCGTCCGACACTCAGTCTTAGCCACTTGGCCAAGTCCACCTTATCCCTCATGGAGTTCCCCACCGAAGCTCTCTTCCCTCGGTCTACGTCCCTCGGATGCGCCAAGCGCACGGCTTCGCAACGCCATCTTTCGTGTCTCATGCCCTAGAAGTATGCTTCCCTTTGGGCTCACTCCATTCGCTCCCCGTCCGGCGGTCCCTCGGATGCACCAAGCGTACAACTTCGCAATGCCATACTTCACCGACTCAAGGACCCGAGCCTAGTGAACTTGTCAAGTTCTCAAGACTTCCCAAATGCACCAAGCGCACGGCTTCGCAATGCATTTCTCACCAAGAACCAAGCGCACGACTTCGCAATGCTTTGGACTTTCCCATGCCAAGGCTTCCCCCTTGGACTTCCACACTAAGCTCCATGCTTGGATTTTCCATGCCAACCCCATGTTGGACTTTCCCATGACGATCCCATGTCATGAGTTTTGTCTTTCATCAAAATACTATCAAGGTACTGCTCGAGTCAACCTGGGCCGATTGCACTAACAATCTCCCCCTTTTTGATGATTGACAAAACGACCATCTCAAGTCTACCAATTCTCCCATATTGGCAAATCTCATATCCCAATGAGAATTCCAACGAACCCTAATTGGTAACTTGGTAACTTCTCCCCCTTTTTGACATTACATCAAAAAGGTCCTCCCCAAGGGTATGAATGTCTCATATCCCAATGAGATCTTACAATCTCTCCCTTGGAGGAACACATGCCTATAATCTTTCTAGTGATCCCATATCACTTAAAGAGAGGCAACCCAATTTTCATCCCATGAGGAAATACACATCCATCTTCCCATGATGGATACCTCCCCCTAGAGGCTTGCTCCCCCTTGACCATTGCACCAACAATGTCTTTGGTGAGTCCTTAAGCCAATAGGAACATTAAACCAAACAAAATTAAGGCAAAGTTCAACAATGAACTCTCATCCACCTTAAAATTGATACTCACCCTCAACCCAACTCCTAATCCATATCCAATGGATTTCCACCCTCTCTAATGCTCTCCCAAGCATATCCTAGGGTTAGGAGTGGTTAGGGGACCAAAACATGGCTAAACATGGGCCTAACTATCAAGTTTACCAATGATCGATTTGGACTTATCCATCGATCATTGCCATTACAGTACGATCGATAATCGAGATTATGCGCTTTTTCGCCAGAAATGGATTTTCGAAATCCATAAGTAAATATACGTAATTTTAAAAATCTTGAAAATGCATACGTATAATACTTATTCTAAACACTATGGGTGAAAAATATTGGAAATTTATTTTACCCATTAAATTAGGAGATTGATACAAAGTTCAAAATTTAAGAAAAGCTTCAATAAAGAGCCATCTTTGTATCATCCCATTCAATGGTGATAGCTATCAAAAGATAGGCTTCACCAAGGTTTTTCAAAATGTTTTCAAAATGTTTTTCAAACCTTTATTTTTTTTTCCTAAACATCTCACCGATATCTAGATGTGTAAAACACATACAAGTCAAATTTTTGTGAGATGTGGGTTTTGTTTTGTTTATGTTCTCATGCATATTTCTAGGCAACATTAATTTGATTCCCTTCAAGTTGTGCCATAGTCCTTAACTCCATTTTAAACTATGAATGATATGATTATAGCATAGATATGATATAAGTAAAAGCATATGCCAATATCATGATGTCATGGCATGTGAATGATGTTTTAGCATACATGACATATAAGGATGAGTCTAAACATGATCATGACATTTTTAGAGATAAAAATAAAAATGATGTCATGACATGGTAAGGCAAACAAATAATGGCAACTAAAATATACTAAGGTATAGAATACCTAAGTGTGAAAATCAATTTGCCATTTTTTTTAGGGATTAAATACATTTTGTCTTAATGCCATTCATCTCCCTAGTGTGCTAAAAACCCAAAATGACACACCATGACTTCTATGACCTAATTGTGCCAATTTAAATCATTTTAAACTTCTCAAACCATATTGGCACACCCTAATGTGTCAACTCACAATGGCTAGGTTAACCACCCATCCACTTAGGGTTGACACACCCTAACCCATTTAGCGTGAATCAATCACGCTCTTAGGAATCCAATATCTATTGGAGCTCCTTGGGTTAACAAGGTATTCCCTAGGGATAACTTCCCTAGATACCTTACTAATGACCCTTTTAGGCTTTGAAGCCTTAGTCAAATGGGTCTTACTTGGGTCAAACCTAGAGGTGACTCCTCCATTGACCTTCTTAGTGGCTACATTTGATTTCTTTGAGGTGTTAGCCACTAAGCACACACTATGACTAGTCTTAGGGAAGACTTCCCTATTAGCCTTGGTTTTCCTAGACCTAGAAATAGTTCCATAATTAAATGGAACATTATGATAAGTCTTCTTGGGCTTAGGTTTGTGACTCAAACCTTCCTTGCCCTTAGACCGTTTTTGAACCTTAGGTCTTGACTTTTGGGCATTTGACCCTAGAATTGAATTTTCTATGATTCTAAGGGCTTTCTCCATTCTCTCAAGTCTTGACCTCAAGACTTGGTTCTCTAGCTCTAATTTTTCCATTTTTGAATTTTCTTTAGGTTTTTGGGAAAGCCTCTTCTTCTTAGGCATGTGCCTAGACTTTTTGGGATTAATACCCAAATTTTCTTCTACTCTCCTAATTGACTCCCTAGGCAAGATATTTCTAGAATTATGAGTCCTAGGTTTGTCTTTAGTCATATGAATATGCTTGGCACCTAAGAAATAAACCTTATTGTTTCTCCTAGCATGCTTTTCATTAATAATGAAATAGAACTAAAATAATTTTTGGCATGCTTTTTGACTTTAGGAATTGAAGGTGCATTAACTAAATGTACCTTAGGGTTAGCTTTAGAAGCTCCCCCTACATGAGTCACACCTTCTTGCCCTTTCTTCCTCCCCCTAGGGCATTGGCTTTGGTAATGTCTCCGTTGGTTGCATTTAAAGCACACAATGTGCTCTTTGCTCTTGATTTTGGGAACACCGGCATCCTTTGACTTTGGGTTGACTTTTGGTGTTGATGCCTTTTCCTTAGCCAATTTAGGGCATTTACTCTTATAGTGCCCTTTCTCCCTACACTCAAAGCATATTATGTGATTTTTATTTAAAATAATAACACTTGAGTTACCTAGGGAGGTGGTGGAGGCCTCTTCCTGATCTTCACTTCTCCCGGATGTGGATGCTTCTTGTTCTTGCTCCGGGATGGAAGATTGCCTCTCCTCCCCCTCAATGCTAGAGGTGGAGGTCTCCACCAAGTCATCAACATCTTCAAATGTTGTGGGTTCTTCTTCCTCGGTATTTTCTTCTACTTGTGCCGGTTGGGAATTTTCTTGAAACTTTATTATCTTATTCCATAGTTCCCTTGCATCCCTATAATCACCCAATCTAGACCAAATAGTGTTAGGTAACAAATCACTAATCAATTTAATTACCTCGAGATTTGTCTTGAAGTTCTTGATTTGGTCTTGGGTCCACTTTGATTTTTCCATGGGCTTGTTTTCTTTGTCCCTAGGCATCTTAAAACCATTTTCTACAATTAACATAGAATCAAAATCGGTTTAAAGATATACCTCCATCCGTTTCCTCCACCAAGCAAAATCTCCATCGAATTTCAGTGGATGGATGAAGCCGACCATTTTGTAGTGCTCTCGCAGCGGTTAGTCCTTGAAGAGCGACCTCGGCTATGATACCACTTGTTGGAGATCGATTGGCCGGCTAGAGGGGGGTGAATAGCCCTAGTTCGTTGGATGTCATAATTCGTTCATTCTCGTGTGCTTGTCTACAATTATCGTTAATATACGCAGCGGAATAACAATAGAAATAACAATAATACAAGCACAATCAATACACAAGCATATACGTGGTTCGGAACTGAATGGTTCCTACTCCACGGGGTGAGCTCAACGAGCTCATGTTATGCGCACGACACTAACAACACTCCTTATCGACTACACATCGGAGGTGGAGAAACCTCTCACAAGCTATTACAACAAGTAATATGAAATAAAACAAGAAATACAAAGACAATAACAAAGAGAACTTTTACACAATTGTTTTGATCGCTTTCTTGTTGCTTGCTTTTGCTTGCTCTTGAAGGTCTGGAATGCAACAACAATTCCCCTCCAAAGTCACCTCAAAAGCCTTGGCGAAATCCTCCCTCTTGAGCTCCTTTTATAACGATTTTATAACGCCCATCGACCATCGTGATCGATCATCATTCGAGTCTGTAGTCGTTGTCTCACAACGCGGCGGATCCACGTTGGTTAAGTTCCACCGATCGATGGCACCCATCACCGACCGATCATCATCCATCAGTCGAGTGCTGGCGAGCTCGACTCCATTATGTGCTGCGGCACGGTCATCACCGATCTCATCCCTAATGATCGATTTCAACAACGATCGCCTCCCTCAGGTCGGTGATCAGCAAGACTCGGTTTAGTCGAACACTGGTCGAACCCATACGACCTAGAGCAGTCGACTGACACCTATGCCAGTCGACTGATGTCGGCTAAAACCTCAAACACAAAGTTGTTTGAGCGTCCGACACTCAGTCTTAGCCACTTAGCCACTTAGCCAAGTCCACCTTATCCCTCATGGAGTTCCCCACCGAAGCTCTCTTCCCTCGGCCTACGTCCCTCGGATGCACCAAGCGCATGGCTTCGCAACGCCATCCTTCGCGTCTCATGCCCTAGAAGTATGCTTCCCTTTGGGCTCACTCCATTCGCTCCCCGTCCGGCAGTCCCTCGGATGCACCAAGCGCACGACTTTGCAATGCCATCCTTCACCGACTCAAGGACTCGAGCCTAGTGAACTTGCCAAGTTCTCAAGACTTCCCAAATGCACCAAGTGCACGGCTTCGCAATGCATTTCTCACCAAGCACCAAGCGCACGACTTCACAATGCTTTGGACTTTCCCATGCCAAGGCTTCCCCCTTGGACTTCCACACCAAGCTCCATGCTTGGATTTTCCATGCCAACCCCATGTTGGACTTTCCCATGACAATTCCATGTCATGAGTTTTGTCTATCATCAAAATACTATCAAGGTACTGCTCTAGTCAAACTCGAGTCAACCTGGGCCGATTGCACCAATAGAGATGTGAGCGAAAACTACTCCTAAAACCCTATATGTTTTGCTCACATCACTTCCCCCAGAATTAAATCTTTTCTTGTCCTCAAGCAAACCTCAATACCATGAAGTTATAAAAAGATATTATTTCATACTTAGCATGTTAACTAAATTTATCACGTGGTATTGCAATCAAAGCAAAATAAATATATTGTAGAAATTCACTAAGTTATCTCCTCGTGCACGTGCTAAGCGAATCATTTTTAGGGGATACTCATTCCATGGTGAGTTTAGTCGTCATCCTATAGCTTTCCTAAGGTCTCCAGCTCTTAGGCACTTACCTGCCCAAAGCGAGGGTCGTTCCCTAGATCTAGCACAAAGTCTCAAAGGCGTGCTCAGTATTGAGATAAATTGGTAGGTGTTTCCTCAGTAACCTAACTCGGTCTCAAAGGGGCACCTCACCATTTCCACCAATGACAACTGTTTTTTATCCCTCATAATATTTATATATTTTTTCCTTTTCTTTCATTTCTCACTCTTTCTTTTTTTTTTCTCTTTTATTTTTCTACTCCCTGGGATTTTGATTTTTTCGAATGGGCTTACACAATCTGAGCATCTCCAGTAACTAAAATGTTAAACCTAGAGTCACCTATGGATTCCAAAGTACTAGACTACTAAGATGAATCATAACTAGGTATGTACTAGATTTTCCCTTTCATAATGTTCAACATGTGTAGGTGTAAAAATAACAGCTAACCAATGTAAGTCTAGAACATTCATTAGAGCAAATAAAATAAAATAAAATACCACGAGATAAATGAAGTTAAGCTACCTATGGGAACAACTCATGTAAGTAACTTTAAAAATACTACTGAGGCAGCTTATGGATAGCAAAAACTATGTGCTGAAAGAAACTGAACAACCTATGCATGAACAAATGAATGCTAACTAAAATACAAATAATAGGAAAAAAACTACTACTAGAAACAAAATAAATCAAAACTTCGGATCTCCCTCCGGACTTATATGAGACTGTACCTCTAATATGGTGGCTAAGGTAGGAAGTCTGGTAGTCTCGGCATGTCAGGCTCCTGGGAAAATCTGGTGCTAAGCTGCTGATGCCACATGTACATGTGGTTGATCTGAGAGCTGGTGGATGCAGCGACCGCTCTATGCTCCTCCTCCCAGACCCACTTTGCCTGCTGGGTATGCATATGTTGCCGCATCTCCTGGCGGTAGGTGACCTCTTCTTGAAAGTAAATACGGGCCTGGTCGTAGAAGTCCTCGGCCCACTAGAAGTGCTCCTGTAAGCCTGTAAACTCCACCTGTGTATTGGAGCTATGATCATCCTATCGTTGCCCCTATGTCTGCTACTTGGCATATATGTTATCGAGGCATGATCGGATCTCCGAGAAATCGTAGGCAGAAGTACCTTCATCATGCTCAAAGGTAGAAAAAGAAAATAGTGCAGGTGAAGGCTCTTCACGTGGACTAGGGGGTGCGACACGGTCGTGTGAAATCGCACGGCATAACTGTGTTGGCCTCTAGAAGTTAGGGCATGACTGTGTGAAAACACACTACCTGACCGTGTGCGTCTCTAGAAGACAAGGCATGGCCGTGTGAAAACACATGGCCTCGCCGTGCGCCTTTTGTTTCTTTTCTCGTGGTCCACAATGGTCTGATTTCTATCACTCACTTCACTGTATAAACTTAAAAATGACTTTTGTTTTTACCTAGCAAGTTCTTTTCTTACCTACAAATGCTAAATACCATAAATCAAAGTTCGAATTACAAAAAATTGAATGCAATAAAAAGAAATCCTAAAAACTAAACTTGGGTTGCCTCCCAAGAAGTGCTTTGTTTAAGGTCTTTTAGCCCGACTTTATTCCTACATTTCAATTGATGTGTTTGAATCTTGCTCGTGGTAGAGCAAGATATTTGCTCACTTTGTGCCTCTTGCCCTTTTGTCCTCCATCACTATATCCCTTAAATCTTGCTTGTGGAGGAGCAAGATACTTGTTAGCTACTTTCCTTGCCTCGAGATTGAGCATGCTTAGTCTCAAAGAATTTTCAGAAGTCCGATCATAATATTTCATTTCATCCATATGCTGTAAATGATGTAACTCACCACAAATATCCTCACCAAAAGATTGATCAGTAGATTCCTATATGTCGACGGAAATTTTATCATTATCAATCATTAAAAGGGGTTCGTTATTAGTAACTAAGATTTTAGTGAGGATTAAGGTAGGCTCTTCTAGATCCTTGAGGTTAGGAGGTGTTTGGATTGAAGCAATGCTCTCCGCGATTAAAGTATCAATTATATAATCCTCAAGTTCTTCTTCTAGTGGTGATTGAATTGATTGTCCTTGTTCACTTCCTATGTCATCTATGACCTCCTCATTCATTCACTCAAAGTGAGTCTCCACCCTATTAGGTGTGATCCTATCATTAAAGCCACCTTCTAGTTGTTTGGTTTCAATTCTAGCTAGATCCCGTTCCATCATCTTTGCAAATTGTTTGTTATGTTCCTCACATTCCCTAGTGAAATTATCTAGCGGGGCTCTAAGTGGGGACTTGGTTCTGGATAAAATTTGCATGGTGACTCATAACTCTTGTTCTCATTTTGGAAACAATATGGAGTCTCTATCTGCGAATGCCACCATCGAAATTCAGTGTTCGCCGCTTGTTCTATTCGAATGAAATCTTCCACCATTTGCTCCAGTCGGGATTTAGACAGACAATATTGAGGGTTTAAGTAGCCATGGTCATAACCATATAAATAGGAATCATCTTGTGCCCACGCGTTGTAATTGTAGGTGACATCTTCCTATTCAAATTGTGAAGGTTCAAATATATCCGGACAATCATTTATGGTATGCCATGTTTCACCACAATGTTCACAATAAATATTACCAAAACTTACAACATTAATTTGACTATAATCATGAGTAAAAGCATGCATCGTTTTATGCAAGAAATTAAAAATAAGGAAAGAGCAACTGAATAAACAAAATTGAAATAAAATAAAGTAAAATAAAACAAAACAAAACAAAACAAGAAAAGTAAATCTATCCTAAGTCTGATCCAATTTTACCACTATTCGATTTCATATCAAATCGATCAGTCCCCGACAACGTCGCTAAAAACTTGATGCGCACGAGCGTGACCTCAAATCTCACGACGGAGATCGTTGAGGACTCAAAGCGTGCTCTCGCGCTCAATGCCCGCAAGTGCACGGATGTCGTCAAGTAATAAAGATTATCGATCCCACAGCGACTGAGATTCGAATACCAATATACTCAATGGTTGTAATTGTTCGAACGTGACTCTAAGAGGTTGCGATTGGTGAGGGTTGTCAGTGGACTTTACTCTATACGGTGTCACACGGAGGAGGAAAAAAGGGTGTTGAGGTCTTCAAAGGTGATTCTAGGACTTTGGTTTCACTTGTGCATCACAAAAAAATGTTATCAATTGGTGTTGTCTAGTCGTTTAGCTATGGTTTTGTGGAAGAGACATCATACACTCTCCCGCAAAGCCGCCACATCTACCGGTAGCTATCTCCACCTAAAAGGATGGGATAGACGGTACGAGAATGTCAAATCAATCCCTACGGTGAACCATTTCCGATTCCACCGCACCCCTCTACCCATAGTTACAGGAGATCAGGTTTAACCCTAGGTTCCTTATATAAAATCCCCTAAATCTTAGATGTGAGGGCTATCATTCCTCGTATCACCTAAGCACAGCAGATAGAAAGCCAAACATGCATAAATATAGTAAATAACGACTACCAATTGTCAAATCAAATACAAAGGGCAGAATTTAACAAGAACCAACATTGTAATGTGTACACAAGCTACTCCCTAATCCTAGAATCGAAAGTACTACTCCATGTATATGAAGGAAGAATCACAAAGTATGTCTATGTTCGAATACATAAGGAATAAAACGTAGGAACAAAGAATTACAATGCTTTCATGGTATTCTCTCTGGCGTTGAAGAGCAAGGCGTAGACCTTCGGCGGTGTTCCTCCTCCCCGTTATGAGTTACCGAATCTTTTTAGGGCTTCAGCGTGCTGTCCTAGCCATCGTGCCTCCCCCCTATGGTTTGGGAGCCCTAGGGCGGCTCCCTCGTGATCCCCCGCCTCTTGGATGAGTTTCCTATATATAGGGGCGACTCTGACTTTCCCTAAATGCTTGAAAACTCCTATTTCCTTGAATTCGTGGTGCCGCCACATGGTCATGTGAATTTCACATGGCCTGGCCGTGTGCAAGGCTGGAAAATAGATGAAATCTCAGCTGGAAATTGAGCTGGAAAAAAGTCACGACCAAGTGTTTTCACACGACCTGACCATGTCTTTCCCTGGAGCCTCAGTTTTGATCTGTTTCGCTTCAGAAACATGCCCAAGTCTTGGGACATGGCTAGTGCATGTTCTCTAAGGTTCGTGCTCCATAAATTGCTCCATTTTTGCTCCAAAAGTGCGTCATTTTCCCACGAAATACTATCCTACACACAAAAGTACAAAGAGCAGACATCTGAACTAGAAAATATGAAATGCATGCAAAATAGAGTGACATATGCATGAAAACTAACATAAAATATAATAAGATATGAGTGTAAACTACTCCTAAAATCCTATATATTTTGCTCACATCATTAAGCATGCACACTTAACACTTATATTAGATCACACGTGAATCCTAACTCTTAACTATGGTTCATACATCAAAACTAAGGAGTGATGTTTACTACATCAATAGAAACTTCTCTTCCTTAACTGCCAATAACAAAAATTTTACCACTTTAACTGCAAATAACAAAAGACTCAACTGCCTTAGCTGACCCTTCACTAGTTCCTCCTCTTTAGTGAAACTGAAGAGCCAAGTCGAATGAAGTTTCACAACTATTAACTAACACAATTGATTCTTTATTAGATTCTCCTATTTCTTCAACACCCCCCTTTTGAATAACACTTACTGTATCTCCATACTGATTAAACTTCTGAAAGATTTATTAACATCTTGCCCCTTCTGACCCATTCGGATATAATCCACATAACACCTTCGAGACAGCTGTTGATCACCCCTGACCTCTCCTACGTCATTTCCAATAGGGAACTTAATTTTTTGATAACGGGGGGAAGCCACAGCCTGCAAACTGCTCAAAACAGATCTGCCTAGGATAGCATTATAAGAAGAAGGCATGTCAACTACTGTGAAATTAATAAGTGTTGTTCTTCTCCTCGGCTCCTCTCCTAAACTTATAGGTAATTTGATTTGACCCATTGGCTACACCTCATGACCAAAAAACCCAATTAAAGAGGTGTCAATCGACTATAAATCTGTAACATTAACTCCCATTTGCTCTAGAATTGACCAATAGAGAATATCCACTAAACTGCCCGGGTCTATAAAAACTCTCCCTACATCAAAATTAGCTATAAGGGCCTGAATAACTAAGGCATCAATGTGAGGAGTTATTTCTCCCTCTAAGTCACTACGATCAAAACCCAAGAGAGGTCCCCCTGCTCTAGGTAGAACGACTACGGCTACACACTCCTCTCGACTATGCCTTTTTCGACCTCTGTATGAATCTCCATTAGTGGAACCATGAGAAATCATATTAATAGAGCCTCTTACAGAAGGCTGATTAGCAGGCACTACCCTGTCAGTAGCTATCTCTCTTAATTGAGCAGACTGTATAGGTCGGTTCATGAAAGCCCTCACCAGATTTCCTCTACCATAGTTTCTTCCTCCAAACCTCCGCTGATAAGGAGTCGAGTACATAACCATATTTCGAATATGGGGATGGGATCCCATAATTCTTTGCAATTCAAAGTCTAACTGTATTGGGATGTATAATGAAAAGTCTATCTTTTGTATGAACATCTTTATTTTTGAAATAAGAATCACATGATCATTATTTGCATATTGTCTGATACATTACATTGTAGATAACATAGTATGTAGTGTCACACAGAAGATCATGTTATTAGTTCCTTGTAGAGTATAAGTAGAGGCTCACAACTGAGACGGTTTTGGTCAAACCATTGGTATGGTTGTAGTGTGATTTGGTATTCGTTTGTCTTGACCATAGAATTACACTAGTACACTTTGTGTGTATTGAGCAGGACCAACTTAGAGGTAATTTAATTTATTGCTGACTACATAATTGAATCGGAACTCGGATATTATGGTATACATGCTCTTAATCTCGATATAATAACGAGCACATGTACTTAGTATTTATTTCTTTGATTTACCAATGGACAAGATTTATAGATTAAATCGAGAGGCTCGATAAGTTGGGAAATGATATTATTTACATGGTGTGTCGTTGATCATAGGAGGAAACCATGTCTTATATATTAGGATGATGATGTCCCCTTGAGAAGCTCGTAAGGATGATCATGTAAACCCTGCAGGTGGACTTGGTCCGACATGATGATGAGGTTGAGTGGTACTACTCATGAAGTTAGATGTTGATTAATTAATTGTAAGTAAATTAATTAATTGATGGACATTCGAGATCTTAAACATGGGGAGATATTTTTACAATTAATATATGGAGCCCATATTTATTTATGGGGGTTGGTGAGGTAGTTCAATGATAATCCTCTAGTGGAATGGATTATCATTAATGGATCGGACTTTATGTGGGCTAGATCCATTGGGTGGCCAAGATCCAACTCCTCATGGTCCCTATTATAGCCTATTAAAACCCTCATGAAACCAAGATCCAACGGACACAATTAAAAGGAGGCTTGGGTGAGATCTATAAATAATGGCCCAAGGCTTGGCCGACAACTTAGTTTTTTGGATGCTAGGGTTTGGGTTAGGGATGGCTTGGGCGGCAAGGAGATAGGAGGTGTGCTAGGGTTTTGTCCCTTTGGCCGGCGACCCAAGAGGGTCTAGGGTTTGCTTCTTTTCTCTCTTGGCCGGCCACCCTCATCTTCTCCTACGGCCGGCGGTGCCACCTTCGCCCTCTTCCCTTGTCCAGGGCAAGAGTTAGGGTTTCTTCCCTTGGAGCTCTTAGCTAGTGCCCATCCTTCTTCCTCTCCTTATGGTCGGCGGACACCAAGGAATTGGTCTTTGGTGGTTGGCGCAAGTAAGGAGAAGAAGGGTGCATGTATTCTTCCCTTTTTTCAGAGTGAGCAAGGAAGGGAAGAACGTGATCTAGGAAGTTTCATCTCTTTGAGGATCGTTGTCCACATAACGTCCAAGAGGAGGATAGGACATACAATAGAAGACCAAGAGGTAAACAAGAGGTATAATTCTTTTTTAAGTTTGTTTTCTTATTCTATGCAATTAGTATGTATTGTATGTGGTTAATTTACTTGGACCCCAAAGATAAATACAAAAATTGACGATCCGTACATCATATATTCAGCGACTAATCGAGAAAAAGAGTTAGGTTGCCTGAACAACAAGTTTGTTCAAGAGACCACTCTAATCGAATAGCACGATTATGGATCAGTTGCTTGGGTAATCCGTCATCATCTTTGATTAATTTTTTTTAATCCGGGGACGTAGATGGGATCACCATGCACAAGCGACCGAGGTGCGAAGCTAAGCTTCGATTCCAACCTTCAAACTACTAGCAGCCGCCCTGTGTATTGTGCCCATACTCTTGATGATATGAACAAAAAGTAGGAGATGACAAACTCATAGGCCCTCTAGCAGCTCCAAAAGGCCTTCTCAATAATTGTTGTTACTCACAAATATGCATATCCCACTCCTTAGAAAACCTGAATTGAGGAACATATAGAGATATATCTTTTGAAGGCTGGGCGGGTCATACCCATTCAACTCTCCTCTCTGAAATTTCTACCATTCTATAATCCTGCGAAGTTTGCCGAAACTTCTGAGCATCATCAAGATTAATAAACTTATATTCTCAGGATAATAAATCATCAAAACTTGTAGGAGACCTCTTAGCTAAAGATTTAAAGAAATCCCCTTCTATGAGCCCTTGAGTGAAGGCCCCTACCATCATGCCAGACTCCATAGCGGGAATTTCTGGCGATGACTATGTAAATCTATGCACATATCTACACATATTGCTGCAAAATTTCTTTCTCTCTCTGTTTAAGATTAAAAAGACTCAACGGTTGAGGCAAATATATTTTAGAGCAAGAAAAATGTTTTATAATTAATGTCGAGAAATCCTTAAACGAAGCAATACTTTGAGCTTTCAAATCACTAAACCATTGTAGAGCTGGTCCTACTAATGCAGTAAGAAACACCCGATATATAACCCCATCAGTATAATAGTACAATAAAGTAGAATTTTTAAATCTACTCAAATGATCCTTAGGATCAGAGGAACCAGTGTATTCGGGCATCAGAGGAATTTGAAAGTGTCGAGGTAACTCTTCGTTCAACATATCCCCAGTAAAGGGATTTGACCCTTCTACTTTTACAAGAGTACTTACAAAAGGGACCTCCCCCTCTGGTTATATACTCTCAAGAGGAGCTACACACTTCCTTTTCTTCCCCTTTGCTTGCTTGCAGATGCAAGAGGAATCATTCTTCCGGCGAGTGACTCTAACTACCTCTTCTTTAGAGTCATCATTCGATGCATCATCCTCATTCCCCTTCTTCGAGGTGGCCTTCTATAGCATCTGATCCATCACAGCAGTCACCACTTGCATAAGATCTTCTCTGTACAAGGGCTCGCGACGCCTATTGTAGGTGCTTCCTTTAGAAGTACTGGAGAAAGATTTCTCCTCCTCCATCGGCTCCCTCAGCGTCCTCCTAGTGTTCACCATCACGATTTTTTATTCAAATTCTCACAGACAGGGTCAATTTGATGGTGTTCACTTCTTTGGCCTACCACGATCCCCTTCCCCCATCTTGCAAATCTCCTCTGATCACTTTAGATTCAAGAACTCCTAGCTAGATCTCTTTCGATCACCCTAGCAAGATGGATCTGTCATTTCACAAGAGAATATTAACGATGGGTCAGCTTCCCGACATGACCCCTCCAATGCTCAAGTCAGTAACAGTAGAATGAAGAAAATGATAATGCAGAAATAATAGAGATGAATTGAGAAGAAGATCTTTGAGGTACCGAATAGCAAAGAAACAAACATCCCTTCTTTCTTTTACCTCTATCCCTTTTATAGAAGATTCATCCCACCACCTCCTTGAAGTAAATTTACTCTAATGCCTTCACCCAGCTGTCAAGTGTAATTGCTTTTCCCACCTATATTCAAAATATATCTTTCAAATGCTTCATGTGCCTTATATTTCCCTGCTAAAGATTAAATAAAAAATATATAAACAAATGAATAATATCTTATATTAATTACATTCATTCCCTTCAAACTCTTACTTCTTTCCCCAATATTTTAGAATACCTATTCCTCTTTATTTCACCATGTACAACAAGAACCTCTAAACCCCACATATGGTTCGAGAAATAAACAAACTGCTCAGGAAATAAGCATACTAATTGGGAAAAGAATAAACTGCTCTGTTAATACAATACTTGAGTAATACTGCCCTACTCACCCTACTGGGCTCGGAAATTATATACACTTCTCGGGAAACATATAGACTACTCGGGAAACACATAGACGACTCAGGAAAAGCATAGACTGCTTGGCAGAAGAATAAATTGTTCTACCAACACTATGCTTCACTTCTGAACCCCACTGCACTACTTACCCCCACTAAGCTCAGAAATCACATACACTGCTAGGGAAGAACATAAACTGCTCGAGAAACACTCTTACTGCTCGGCCAATCTTTACACTTCACTTCTGAACACCACTGCACTACCTCCCCCTACTTGGCTCGGAAATCACATACACTGCTCGAGAAGAACATAAACTGCTCGGGAAGTGCTCTTACTACTCGGCCAACTTTATACTTCACTTCTGAACACCATTGTACTACTTACCCCTACTGGGCTCGGAAATCACATACACTGTTCGGGAAGAACATGAACTTCTCGAGAAGTGCTCTTACTGCTCGGCCAACACATAAACTGCTCAGGAAAAGCTTACTCTGATAAAAAAAACCTCGACCCCATCACTATGGAAATCCTCCGGCTATTCACTCATCTAAAACCACAACCTAACACCTGTAAACATATGTTATTCAAGATTTTCCACAGATCTACTCATTATCCGATAACCCTTGCTCCGATTGCCCATCTCACCTAGAAATCATAAAGCTCCACCGTTATCACCAAACTCCCATTCTAACTACACAAATCTTCAATACACCGCACAAAAGAATAAATGAAGAAATTACTTGAAATCAAATGTGGCACAAGGAAGAGGGAATCCCATAGTGCTCGACCATAGCAAGGGAAGATGCTGAAGCAATTGCTGCTGCCGAAATTGGGAAAGAAAGGGGCCGACATCGAAGGCGACAAGTGGAAGACAGATTGGGTGCGACAACAACGTCACCGACTTGGCTCGCTGTCAGTATTTTCGCTCACAGCAGAGATAGGCGGTGACAACCCTTCTCACAGCCAACATTGCGCTCGTGACGAAGAGGAGATGGTCGGTCAATCTATGCAACCAAAAGGGTGGCGATGGCTGGCAATCGATGTAGGATCTCCGACGATGAGTGAAGATCTTCAACATGGTGGCAGTGCTCACTGCCATCGGACCGGAAGAAGAAGAGTGGCAAAAGTAAAGGGTAGAAGAGGCGGATTGACTTGCCGGCAAGGCAGGCGACAACTGGCATGGCGACAACAATGGGGCGGCAATGAGAGATTAGGCAGCGCCGATGACCGCGGGGAAGAGAAATAGTGAAATTAGAGAAATAAGAATTGGCGAAAGTGGCAGAAGGAATGGAAATAAAGACCTCTGGCCCTTTAAAAAGCCTATTTGATCTTCACCGTGAAATGTCATAAAAATTCCATTTAAATCTAGAAAAATGTCTAAAAATTCTTGAAAAATTCTATAGGATATTTTTCCTAATTAAAAAGTATTATTTTACTTTATTTTTTGATATATTATACCAATCGATTGTCAAGTGCACTTTTAACAGTCGACTGTTAGAGGATAGACGACTGTTAAACCCTAGTAGTCGACTAAGGTCGACTACACAACTAGTCGACTAGTCATAATCTCAGTCGACTGTTCGAGTCAAACTAAGCTCCCAAGTGTCGTGCACTTAGCCAGTCGACGGGTCCAAAACCCCAATCAACTGTTAAACTTCAAACATGTGGTTTAACACAAGTATGATCCCCTTATACTTGATCGACCACCATTAGCCTAGACCTAAGTATTCTAGCTACCTTCATTAATCTCACGGCCTCAGGGTCCATCCGAGTCCTCCACGACTCTTTCATCCTTCGCATTAGCCTTAGGTGCTTTAATTGGTTATGTCATACTAATCAGGTCTCCTTTGCCAAGGTTCATTTGAACTTATGTCACCAAGACTACATGCTTAGACTTTATGCTGCCAAAACCTCACCATTGGACTTTACCATTGGCAAGCCTCAATGCTTGGACTTTCACCGCCAAGAGTACACACTTGGACTTACATGGCCAAGACTTCAAACTAGGACTTTCCTTAACAAGACTTCAAACTTGGACTTTCCTTGCCAAGACTTCGAACTTGGACTTTCCATGGTAAGACCATTCTTGGACTTCCCCTTGCCATGACCATTCTTGAACTTTCCATGCCAAGACTCTAAACGTTGACTTTCCCTCGAGTCTCACTCGAGTCTAGTCTGTTGGAATGTCGTGTGCCGGCTAGAGGGGGGTGAATAGCCCGATATGCGTAGATGATGGATATCATTCGTTCTTCTTGTGTCACTTGTCTATGATTGTCGTTAGCGCAGCGGAATAGTAATACAAATGAAAATACTAACAACACATACAAGCATACACAAGATATACATGGTTCGGAACCAAATGGTTCCTACTCCATGGGGCGAGCTCTAGTTATGCGCACGACACTAACTAAACTCCTTCTCGACAACATGTCGGAGGTGGAGAAACCTCGTACAAGCAATTACAATAGTAATACAAAAATATAAAGACAATACAAAAGAAAACTTTTACACAATTGCTTTGATCGCTTGCTTATTGCTTGCTTTTGTTTGCTCTTGAAGGACTGGAATGTAGCAGCAATTCCCCTTCAAAATCTTCCCAAAAGTCTTGGTGAAATCCTCCATCTCGAGCTCCATTTATAACCTGCATCGAGCTGATTCCGCGCCCATTAATCGACTGATCGTGACCATCAGTTGACTGGTCCTGTTGTCGTTGTCTCACAATGACTCGATCCACACTGGCTAAGTTCCAATGGATCCATCATCAGTCGACTGATCATGCCCATCAGTCGAGTGAGGATCCCATCAGTCCAGTGATCACTGTGATCACTCAACTGGAAATCATTCTGTGTCCGAATTCACCCCTATTAGTCGATCGTTTCATCATCGTCGATCGATGGCATCGGCTGTCTTCCTCCTCGGCATCATCGTTGGCCGTAACTCGTCTGTCGAACACAAATTGAGTCCAATCGACTGGCACCTATGCTAGTCGACTGATGTCGGATAAAACCTCAAACACCAAGTTGTTTGAACATCCAACCGTTGAGTAAATCCTCAAACACCACATTTGAGCCTCCGACACTCAGTCTTAGCCACTTGGCCAAATCCACCACATCCTCTCATGGAGTTCCCCTCCGAAGCTTCCTTCCCTCGGCCTACGTCCCTCGGATGCACCAAGCGCACGACTTTGCAATGCCATCCTTCGCGTCTCTTGCCCTCGAAGTATGCTTCCCTTGGGCCTCACTCCATTTGCTCCACGTCCGGCAGTTCCTCGGATGCACCAAGTGCATAGCTTCGCAATACCATCCTTCACCAACTCAAGGACCTCGAGCCTAGTGAACTTGCCAAGTTCTCAAGACTTCCCACACCAAGCCTCATGCTTGGATTTTCCATGCCAAGCCCCATGTTTGGACTTTTCACCACCAAGGCTACACACTTGGATTTACGTGGCCAACCCTATGTCGGACTTCCCATGACAATCCCATGTCATACGTTTTGTCTAATATTAAAATACTGTTCAAGTCAAACTCGAGTCCTGGGCTGATTGCACCAATAATCTCCCCCTTTTTGATGTTTGACAAAACCTCAAACTCAAGTCTACCGATTATCCCTAATTCGCAATTCGCACATCCCAATGAGAATTCCAACTATCCCAATTGGTAACTTCTCCCCCTTTTTGACATACATCAAAAAGGTACTCCCCAAGGGTATGAATGTCTCATATCCCAATGAGATCTTACAATCTCTCCCTTGGAGGAACACATGCCTACAATCTTTCTAGTGATAAGTCCCATATCACTTAAGAGATGCAATCTCCCAATTTTCCTCCCATGAGGAAAAAGACACATCCATCTTCCCATGATGGATACCTCCCCCTAAAAGCTTACTCTCCCTTGACCATTGCACTAACAATGTCCTTGGAGAGTCCCTAAGCCAATAGGAACGCTAACCAATCAAAATTAAGGCAAAGTTCAACAATCAACTCTCATGCACCTTAAAACTGATACTCACCCTAAACACTTCTCCTAATCCATATCCAATGGTTTTCCACCCTTTCTAATACTCTCCCAAGCATGTCCTTTGGTTAGGAGTGGTTAGGGGACCAAAACATAGCTGAACATGGGACTAACAACCATGGTTTACTCGAAATCAGAGATTTTCGACTCTCTCGAGATCACTCTTCCCACATTAGTCGACCGCATCCATGGCTGATCGATAATCGAATGCGTAAATTAGATTTTCAGCAATGAATTTCCAAAAATCATAAGTAAATATATATACGTTGAAAAATCATGAAATTTTGTACGTACATTACTTGTTACAATCATTATGGGTGAAAAATATTGGAAAATTATTTTTCCCACAAAATAGTGAGATTGACACAAAGTTCAAAATTTGAGAAAAGCTTCAATTTTGAGTCCTCTTTGTATCACCTCATTCAATGGTGATTGCTATCAAAAGATAGACTTCATCAAGGCTTTTCAAAATAATTTTGAAATATTTTTAAAACCTTTAATTTAATTTTCCTAAACATCTCACTTGTATCTAGATGTGTAAAAAACATACAAGTCAAGTATTAGTGAGATGTGTGGTCTTTGTTATTTAGGGTTTCATGCATATCTCTAGGCAACAATATTTGATTCCCTTCAAATCATGACTTAGTCCTTAAATCCATTTTATTTATGCATGAATAATGATTATGACATAAATGATACAAAGATAAGACCATGTGCCAAAATCATGATGTCATGACATGTGAATGAAATCTAAGCATATGTGACATATAGAAATAACCCTAAAAATGATCATGACATTTTATATGATAAAACTAAATATGATGCCATGTCATGGCAAGGCAAACAAAGTATGCCAATTATAAAATACTAAGGTATAGAATACCTAAGTGTTAAATTCAAATTGTCATTTCATATAATTAAATTCATTTTGCCTTAATGCCAATTATCCCCTAGTGTGGCAAAAAACCCAAAATGGCACACCATTACTCCTAAGACCTAATTGTGCCAATTTAATCATTTTTCAATTTCTCAAAGCACATTGGTACATCCTATTGTGTCAATTCTACCATGGCTAGGTTAACTACCCATCCACTTATGGTTGACACACCCTAACCCATCTAGCGTGAATCGATCATGCTTCTAGGAACTCAATACCTATTGGAGCTCCTTGGGTTAACTAGGTATTCACTAGGGATAACTTCCCTAGATACCTTCCTAATGACCCTTTTTGGTTTTGACACCTTAGTCATTTGGGTCTTTTCTAGGTCAACTCTAGAGGTGACTCCTCCTTTGACCTTCTTAGTGGATTTCTTGGTTTTTCTTAAGTCCTTAGCCACTAAACACTTACCATGGCTAGTCTTAGGGATAACTTCCCTATTAGCCTTGGTTTTTCTAGACCTAGATATTCTTCCATAATTGAATGGAACATTGTGATAGGACATAGGTTTGTGACCCAAACCTCTCTTGCCCTGTACTAATTCTTGTCTCCTAGGTCTTAAATTTTGATCCTTTGACCCCTTAACTGAATTTGTTATTATTGCTAGGGTATTTTCAAGTTTCTCAAGCCTTGACATCAAGGCTCGGTTCTCTAACTCTAACTTTCCCAATTTTAATTTATCATAAGATTTTTGGGAATTGTTTTTTCCTTTTAGGCATATGCCTAGATTTCTTGGGGTTAATATTCAAATTTTCTTCAATTCTCCTAATGGACTCCCTAGGTAAAATAGGTCTAGTGTTATTGGTCCTAGATTTGCCTTAGGTAATTCTACATGCTTGGCACCTAGGCAAACATATCTATTCCTACTAGCATGTTTTTCATTAATAATAGCAAGTGAACTAAAGTAATTAGTATGCTTCTTGGTCCTAGAAATTGAAGGTGCAATAAAATTTAACTTAGGGTTAGTTTTGAAAGGTCCCCCTACATGAGATGCCCCTTCTTGCCCTTTCTTCCTCCCCCTAGGGCATTGGCTTTGGTAGTGTCCTCTTTGATTGCATTTTAAGCACACAATGTGCTCTTTGCTCTTTCTAGCGAGGACTCTCGCATCCTTTGACTTTTGGTTGACTTTTGGTGTCGGTGCCTTCTCTTTAGTCAATTTTGGGCATTTGCTTTTATAGTGGCCTTCCTCCCTACACTCAAAGCATATTATGTGACTTTTATCTTTAATTATAATGCATGAGTTACCTAGAGAGGTGGTGAAAGCCTCTTGATCACTTCTTCTGGAGGTAGATGCTTTGTCTTGACCTTGCTCCGGAATGGAAGACCTCTCCTCCCCCTCAATGCTAGAGGTGGAGGTCTCCTCCAAGTCATCCACATCTTCAAATGTAGATGGACGTTCTTCCTCGGCCTCCTCTTCTACTTGTGTCGATTCAGAATTTTCATGGAATTTTATTACCTTATTCCATAATTCCTTTGCATCCCTATAATTACCTAATCTAGACCAAATATGGTTAGGAATCAAATCACTTAGCAATTTGATTACCTCAAGATTTGTCTTGAATTCCTTGATTTGGTCCTTGGTCCATCTTGACTTCTCTATTGGCTTATTTTCTTCATCCCTAGGCATTTCGAAAATATTTTCTATAATAAGCATAATATCAAAATCGGTTTCAAAATATACCTCCATCCTTTTCTTCTAGCAAGATAAGTCTCCATCAAATTTTGGTGGATGGATGTTTTAGTCAGCCATCTTGTCATGCTTGTGTTGATGGTTAGTCCTCGATAAGCAACCCACTCTGATACCACTTGTTGGAACGTCGATGGTCGGCTAGAGGGGGTGAATAGCCCGATATGCGTAGATGATGGAAATCGTTCGTTCTTCTTGTGTCACTTATCTACGATTGTCGTTAGCGCAGTGGAATAGTAATACAAATGAAAATACTAACAACACATACAAGCATACACAAGATATACGTGGTTCAGAACCGAATGGTTCCTACTCCACAAGGCGAGCTCAACAAGCTCTAGTTATGAGCACAACACTAACTAACTCCTTCTCGACAACACGTTGAAGGTGGAGAAACTTCGTACAAGCAATTACAATAGTAATACAAAAATACAAGCCAAAATACAAAGACAATACAAAAGAAAACTTTTACACAATTGCTTTGATCGCTTGCTTGTTGCTTGCTTTTGTTTGCTCTTGAAGGACTGGAATGCAGTAGAAATTCCCTTTCAAAATCTTCCCAAATGTCTTGGTAAAATCCTCCATCTCGAGCTCCATTTATAACCTACATCAAGCTGATTCTGTACCCATCAATCAACTGATCGTGACCATCAGTCGATAGGTCCTATTGCCATTGTCTCACAACGACTCGATTCACATTGGCTAAGTTCCAACGGATCCATCATCAGTCGACTGATCATGCCCATCAGTCGAGTGGTCGCCGTAATCACTCGACTGGAAACCATCCTGTGCCCAAATTTGACCCTATCAGTCGACTGTTCCCATCATCAGTCGACTAATGGCGTCGACAATCAACTACCCTCCCTCGGTAGTCGACTGTTCGGTCAGAACTTGGTCAGTCAAACACTGATCGATTCAAATCGACCTAGAGCAGTCGACTGATGTCAGGTAAAACCTCAAACACCAAGTTGTTTGAGCATCCGACCATCGGATAAACCCTCAAACACCTTGTTTGTGCCTCCGACACTCAGTCTTAGCCACATTACCAAGTCCACCTCATCCTCTCATGGAATTCCCCTCCGAAGCTCTCTTCCCTCGGCCTACGTCCCTCGGATGCACCAAGCGCATGGCTTCGCAATGCCATCCTTCACTTCTCTTGCCCTTGAAGTATGCTTCCTTTGGGCCTCACTCCATTCGCTCCCCGTCCGACGGTCCTTCGGATGCACCAAGCGCACGACTTCACAATGCCATCCTTCACCGACTCAAGGACCCCGAGCCTAGTGAACTTGCAAAGTCCTCAAGACTTCCCACACCAAGCCTCATGCTTGGATTTTCCATACCAAGCCCCATGCTTGGACTTTTCACCACCAAGGCTACACACTTGGATTTACGTGGCCAACCCTATGTTGGACTTCCCAGGACAATCCCATGTCATGCGTTTTGTCTTACATCAAAATACAGTTCGAGTCAAACTCAAGTCCTGGTTCGATTGCACCAACATGGTCAACCTTGACCTAAGGTTTGATTGCTTCAACAATCTCCCTCAAATAATCTTTCCCATATGACTTTGGATATCTCAATCATCCACTAGGCATATGGTCAATATATGGTCAAACCATATCCAATTGTATTGACAAACATCAAAATACTACTCGAGTCCCACTCCAGTCTAGTCAACATTGACCCGAGGCCTATTCCACCAACACCTTGTGTCTTCAAAAGAATTAGTTGGAGCATAGTTGTCTTTCTCATTTTATATGTAGATGACATAATTATAATTAGAAATGATATCCTTGTCCTACAGTCTGTAATGACTTGGCTTAGAAATTGTTTCTCAATGAAAGACTTAGGTGAGGTTGCCTATATTTTAGGTATTAAGATTTATAGAGATAGATCTAAGAGATTTCTTGTCCTGAGTCAGAGTACATATATTGACAAAGTTCTTAATCATTTTGTCATACAGAATTCTAAGAGAGGATTCTTGCTAATGTCACATAGTGCGAGTCTTTCCAAGGCTCAATGCTCCTCTACTAAAGAGGAGAAGGATCACATGGATAATATTCCTTATGTATCTGCTATTTGATCTATCATATATGTCATGTTATGTGTTTGTCTTGATGCTTCATATGCATTTAGCATGACAAGGAGGTACCAATCAGATCCAAGTGAAGGTCACTGGATAGCAGCCAGGAATATTCTTAAGTACTTGAGAAGAACTAAAGATTATTTCTTGATATATAGAGGTGATGAGGAACTCATTATAAAGGGTTACAGTGATGCAAGCTTCCAAACTGACAAGGATGATTCAAGATCACAATCAAAGAATGTGTTTTGTTTAAATGATGGTGTTGTGAGCTGGAAGAGTTCAAAGCAAGATACAGTTACTGATTCTACTATAAAGATTGAGTATATTTCTACTTCTAATACAGCAAAAGAGGTTGTTTAGATCAAAAAGTTCATTATAGAATTTGGTGTAGTTCCTAGCATAACTAACCCAATAGACTACTATTGTGATAACAATGGGGCCATTGGACAGAATAAGGAACCCAAGTCCCATCAGCCATCCAAACACATACTTCGACAGTTCCATCTCATTCGAGAGATTATCGATAGAGGAGATGCAAAAATATGTAGATTACTGACATATGATAATATTGTAGGATCTATGATTCCGAGAGAGAGGGGTGAATCATACATAGAAAATTTTCTTTAATTATTTTAAAAACTTTTCTTTTATCTTTTAAATCAAAGTGAATATGCAATGGAAATATAAAACAAAAAGCAAAGTATGCAAGTTTTTTTACTTGGTTCGCAATCCGAGCCAAATTGCTACTCCAAGGCCCGTAACTATTCCTAGGGATACTTCGTTGGGCAATCACTAAGATCACTTTGATTTGAGAACTTTTGACTTTGGAGGGGTTTGCTTTTACAAGAATGAGAAGATAAGGTAACACACTACCTTCCCTCTTAATTAAGTACAATAAAGTGAAATACAATAAAGAAAAACTTATACCGACACTGAAGATGTGAAGATGATGTGTATAGTGCCTGAGTGTCAGAGTGTCGACGCGATGGAGCTCTTGCGGACAACAAATCTCGACGAAGTACACAAGGAGCGAGAGGATGAGTAGTAGTCAATATTATTTTGAAGTTTCATCACCATTTCTTTTATAAGTCAATCCCATGCGCCTGGACCACCTCCCAATTACCTCCATATTGGTCTCTTGAAATGACAACTCAGCCTTCCAAGGTGCCTGGACCTAGTCCAAGCAACTCCAAGTCACCCTTATCTGCTATGACACAGTTCTAGAAATTTTCGTTCCCAGACAGTTGAACTTAGTCCAATCGCCTGCTACACCTGCCATCTCGGTCACACGTTCTCTAGTGAGCACCATCTTACCTTGCCAACTCGGCATCCTAGTCGCCTAGACTTGGTCCAGTCAACTGGATATAGAGGAGAATGGACCCTATCCTATAGCTTGGAGACCTGTAACACAAAGTTAGCACAAGTAGAGTATAAAGTGCATTGGTAGTAGAAATACTACCCGATCTCGACTTTTGAGTCCAACTCTAACTCTTCGTCAGATCAACGCCTACCTTTGTCCTCAACCGAGAACTCGGTCTCACCTCTCCACTTGAGAGCTTTCCTGCCAAACATCTCTATTTGGGCTCACACTACTTGACATCTGATCATGACCCATCAGAGCTTCCTACTAGCTGTCCGATCTCCCTAACCCGATTGGGCTTCCCACCAATTGTCTGGTCCTCCTGACCCAACTGATCTTCTTCTAGATGTCCGATCCACTCGACCCATCTAGACTTCCTGCCTGATGTTTGACCCTTTTGATTCATCAAGACTTCTGCCCAGTATCTAGTCATCCTGACCTACTAGGACTTCCAACACATTGCCTAGTATTGGATCAACCAGACCTACTAAGACTTTCCTATTAATCCTGAACGTTTAACATTTCAATTAGATCACTAGTAATTCCTAACTTTAAACCATGGTTCATACATGAAAACCTAGGTGTGGTGCTCCCTGCACTACCAATCTCTCTCTTTTTGATCTATGATAATATAATGTTTAAAGTTAGGTAAAATATATCAAAACCATATGTATGTGAAATATAACAACTAATTATACATGTATGTATACATGCTCCTGTTTCAAATTTTAAACTTTTAAGCACTTTTAACTTAACTTTAAACACTCTCTCTCCCTTTGGCATACATCAAAACATAAAAGATAAGTTTTATATGCCAAATTTCAATAACATGTAAGTCTTAAAGCACAAAGTCAAACTTTAATATTCATAGGAGATTAAAGATTGAAACAACTTATGTATTTTTTAAATTCAAAATAAAACTGAAATTTCTTGACACTTGAAGTTTTTTCAAAACATGAAACCTTAATTTTTACTCCCTTTAAAAGTATCTCTTTTAAAACTTTCAAGACCTGAAAGTAATGAAATTCCCCCTTAACTTGTGCTTTCTTTCTTTTCATGCCAAGATAAATTTCAAAAATAATTTTTCATATATCTCCTTTATGTTCTCACCCTTAAAAAAAAAAGCATATTTTTAAGCTCAAAATATTGAAACTCCTCTTTAAAAAATATTTTCAAAACCTTTTGAATTTAAATTTTAGCTTTTCAAAACCTTTTCAAGTTTATTTTCACTTGACAAAATTTTCTTTGAAAATGTATCCTTAGATCAAATGAATAGCCTCTCCCCCTAAGTTATTTAGAATTGATGCACAAATTAACCTTAAGAAAGTGAATTTCCAAGCATAAATCCCTACTTGTAATTGAACAATTTTTGAAAAAAATAATATATTGAATATAAACATCTAAAAATTGTCTTTAAAATAAATGTCTAACTCTTATTTTGAAAAACTCGAATGATATGAGTACATCATCAAATTTAGTTAAGCGTTAGTCATTGAAGTGATCCATTTTGTTTTAAACTTCTTCCGGTTCATGTCGATGCACTGAATCTACATTTGAACCTTGGGGTACAGTCCTAATATCTCACACCCATCTTTGTGGCTCAATACACAAATAGTTAATCCTAGGTATTTGTGAGATGCAAAGGCTTAGTTAATCCTAGGTGTTTGTGATATGCAAAGGCTTATTTAGACCTATAGGTTCATGAAATCTAAGTTTAACCTAGGCTAGCTCAATTTTCAATTTTCTTAATAATAATACTTTAATAGCAAAATAGGTTTGAATATGAAAGCAATAATGAAATCTTTTCTACAAGACATAAACCGAATTGTCTTCTAAGTGTTATAAACTCGATTTCTAAAAGTGGTTTAGTAAAAATGTCAGCCAAGTTAGACTTGACTCAACATAGTTGAGTTCAATACTTCCTTTGGTAACGTGGTCTCTTATGAAGTGGTGTTTAACATCAATGTGTTTAGTACGTGAGTGATGTATTGGATTTTTAGTCAAATTTATTTAACTTATGTTATCAACAAGTGTCTTGACATTTTTATATTCTAACTCAATGTCTTTTATGGTATGCATCATCTATAACAATTGTGCTACACATTCTCCTATTGCTATGTATTCTCCCTCAGTTGTGGATAAAGTAACGTATTGTTGCTTTCTACTAAACTAGCTAACTAGACAAGATCCTAAGAATTGGCAACCACCACTTGTACTTTTACTATCTAATTTACAGCTGGCATAATCTGAGTCAGAATATCCTAATAATTTAATGTTGTTAGTCCTAGGATACCACATTCTCACATTGATTGTTCCTTTTATGTATCTTAATATCGTTTTAACATGCATTAAATGTGATTATTGTTGGGATGTATACTGAAAGCCTAGCTTTTGTATGGACATCTTTATTTTGAAATAAGAATCACATGATCATTGTTTGAATTTTATATTTATTATATGTATGCATCTTGTCTAATACTTTACATTGTAGATAACATGATGTGTGGTGTCACACAGAAGATCATGTTATCAATTCCTTATAGAGTATAAGTAGAGGCTCACAACGAAGATGATTTTGGACAAACCATTGGCATGGTTGTAGTATAATTTGGTATTGGTTTATCTTGACCATAGAATTACATTAGTACACTTTGTGTGTATTGAGTATGACTGATTTAGAGGTGATTCAATTTATTGCTGATTACATGATTAAATCGGACCTCGGATATAATGGTGTGCATGCTCTTAATCCCGATATAATAATGGGCACTTGTACTTAGTATTTATTTATTTTATTTACTAAAGGGCGAGATTTATGGATTAAATTGATAGGCTCGGTAAGTTGAGAAATAATATTATTTACATGGTGTGTCATTGATTATAGGAGGAAATCGTGTCTTATATATTAGGATGATGATGTCCCCTTGAGGAGATCATAAGGATCATCATGTAAACCCTACAGGTGGACTTGGTCTGGCATGATGATGAGGTTGAGTGGTACTACTCATGGAGTTAGATGTTAATTAATTAATTGTCAGTAAATTAATTATTTAACGAACATTCAAAATCTTAAACACGGGGAGATATTTGTACAATTAATATGTGGAGCCCATATTTATTTATGGGGGTTGGTGAGGTAGATCAATGATAATCCTCTAGTGGAATGGATTATCATTAATGGATCGGATTTTATGTGGCTCGGATCCATTAGGTGGCCAAGATCCAACTCCTCCTCATGGTCCCTATTGTAGCCTATTAAAACCCACATGAAGCCTAGATCCAACTGACACGATTAAAAGGAGGCTTGGGCTAAATCTATAAATAGGAGAGAGGCTTGGGTGAAAACCAAAGTTCTAGGGTTTGGGGTTGGCTTGGGAAGCAAGGAATAGAAGTGGTGCTAGGGTTTGTCTCCTTGGCCGGTGGCACAAGAGAGCATAGGTTTGGTTTTTCCTTCTTTCTCTCTTGGCCGGCACACCACCTTCTTCTCCTAGGGCTGGTGGCGCCACCCTCTCTTCTCTTTCTCCTTGGCTGGCGGTTCCTTCTCCATTGGAAAGGGTCGGCGCCACTTCCTTCTTCCTCTCCTTGGCCGGCGGCAACATCCAAGCTAGGAGGCTTGGTGGTCGGCACTAGATAGGAGAAGAAGGGTTCGGTCATCTTCCCTTTGTTCAGAGTGAGCATGGAAGGGAAGACATGAGATCGAGGAGGCTTCAATTCTTGGAGGATCGTTGCCCACACAACATCCAAGAAGAGGATAGGTCATACAATAGAAGATCAAGAGGTAATCAAGAGGTATAATTCTTGTTTTGGTTTCTTTCTTGTTCTATGCAATATGTTTGTAATTGTATAATCATGGATCCCGATGATAAACACAAAAATTGGTGATCTGTACATCATCTATTCCGTGGCTAATCAAGGAAAAGAGTTAGGTTGCTTGAACAACAAGTTTGTTCAAGCGACCACTCTAATCGAATAGCATGATGATGGATCGGTTACTTGGGTAATCTGTCTTCATCAAGGATTATTTTTTTTTTAATCTTGGAACGTAGATAGTATCTCCATGCATAAGCGACAGAAGCGGGAAGCAATTCCCTTCAAGTGGTATCAGAGCCATGGTTTTCGGTTTTGTGTGTTTAGGATTTGGTTACTTTTATGCACTTATCATATATTATGTGTGCCGAATAATAGTAGGATGTGCATAGGCTAACTTTTTGGTTGCAGGCATAAGATCCAACTATTATGGCCATATGTGTGTGTATGTGATTGGATGTGTGTAATTGTAATATTATTTGAATCCTCGGGTTTGACGAGGTTTGTATTTAATTTTTGTAATTAAGTACGACAATGTTTAGCCACTCTTTTATTTTAGTTTACTTTCGATCTAGACTTCATGTTCACTCCTTTGTGGAGTATAGGATCGATGGATGTAAATTAAAATAATTTTTCTCGGCTCGGATCTCCGGATGGCTTGTACATGGCGTAGGGAGGAGCAGACAAGGTGGCAACATGACTGGAGGCATATTCGAGAACAAAAGCCATAATAGTCAGAATATTTATTTTTCATATTTATTTCTTTTGATTTATATGCTTGTTGTGCTTGCATAGTTAAAATTTCTCAATGTTAAATTACTAAGTGGGAGAGGGATATTTTTTTAAATTCCCACGGCCTCCATTACAATTTGACATGTGATGTGAACAAACTTGCGTGTTGGCTCTGAGTGCCTTCCTCCATATCGGATGAGTTTATTTTGTGGATCACTAGGTCAAATATGGTTGTAGGAAATTATTTAGGAGTGTGTGCACTTCTCCATCGGAAGGCACATAATCCGAGACAATTGCCTTAGTATCGGGTAATGGTGAACACTTAGATGCAAATAAGAGTATCCTCCCCATCAGAGTAACTGCTTCTATTTGTAGGGTCAAAGAGGATGCAACTATTAATTTTATTTGTCAAAAAGTAAGGTTGATAGGATAATAAAATTAATGGGTAAAACCTTCTCTTACAAATGTAGAATTCGTATATGCCCACACTATCGTGGCATGCGATATTCTCAGTGTTTTGAGGTGTTGGTTCATTTTAAAATATTATTGTTTGAGGAATCAATAAATTTTTGAAATCTATTGTTTTGATCTATGTGATTCTTAGGTTTTTCAAAAATGACTTTCAACCCACTTGCTGTGATACTAAAGAAAAATAAACTGACTGGACCTAACTATGTGGATTGGAAAAGGAATCTGGACATAGTCTTGACTACTAAGGAGTACAAGTATGTACTTCTCGAGGAGTGCCCTCCTAAGCCTACAGATGATTTTGGGAAAATGGAGAAAGAGAGTTATAAGAAGTAGATCAAGGCTGATGAGATGGCGTGGTGTTACATTTTGGCTTCTATGTCAAATGTATTATAGCATCAACATCAGGCCATGAATACTGCTTATGACATGATGCTCAGTCTCAAGGAACTTTTCGGACACCAGAATCGGGCTGCTAGGCAGGAAGCCATGAGAAACATGATGACGACCACTATGGTTGAGGGAACACCCGTGAGAGATCATGTTCTCAAGATGATGGCTCATTTGAATGAGCTGGAAGTCCTTGGAGCTGAGATCGATGGGGAAACCCAGGTTGATATCATTCTCCAATCTCTACCTAAGGGTTTTGACCATTTTCTCCTGAACTACAACATAAATAAGAGGTTGTATTCGTTGGCGAAGCTTCTGACAGAACTCCAAGCCACAGAGGGGCATTTCCATTAGAGTTCTCAGGCTTTGGTTGCACAGAAGGTTTCTACTTCTAAGACGAAAGGAAAGAAGAAGAAGAAACAAGGTGCAGCAAAGGTGGTGGGAGATCTCAGGGAGGAGTGAAGAAATCGAAAGGCAAGTGCTTCACTTGCAAGCAGACTGGACATTAGAAGGCTGACTACCTGAACCGAAAGCAGAACAAAGGTATATCTTTTGGTCTAGTCGTTGAAACATGTTTAGCGGTGTTATCTACCTGCACCTTGTGTGTACATACGGGAGCCACTGATCATGTCTGCAACACTTTGCAGGGGTTCTAGGAAACCAGACGACTAGCTGAGGGGGAGATTACCATCTACATGGGCAATGCTACTAAGGTGGCAGCTATTACAGTGGGAGATGTTTATTTATCTTTTGATAGGAATAAAACTTTAGTTATGAGAAATTATCTTTATGTACCTTCATTTAGAACTAATTTAATTTCAATTTCTAAATTATTTTTGGATGGATATTCTATTTCTTTTAATGACAAAGTTATTATAAAAAGGAATAGGGAGATTATCTATTTTGGTACATTGATAGCAATTTATACACTCTTGAACCAAAAGCTCCCACAATGCGAATAGAAATAAATAATTCATCTTCTAAATCTAATAAGAGAAAATAACCTTCAAAAATGAACCAAGAATATCTTTGGCATCTAAGGTTAGGTCATATTAACCTAAATAGAATTCAAAGATTGATAGCTGATGGACTTTTGGGTTCATTAGTGATGGATGATTTCCCAACCTGCGAATCATGCTTGGAAGGTAAAATGACCAAGAGGCCTTTTAAGGCCAAGGGGTATAGAGTCAAAGATGTGTTGGAATTGATTCATTCTGATTTGTGTGGTCCTATGTTTATCCAGGCTAGAGGTGGTTTTTAATACTTTGTCTCTTTTATAGATGATTATTCAAGATATGGATACATTTACTTGATGTGCCACAAGTCTGAATGCTTTGACAGGTTCAAAAAATTTAAGGCTGATGTGGAGAAACGTCAAGGTGAAAGTATCAAGACACTACGATCTGATCATGAGGGTGAGTACCTATTGGGAGAGTTTAGGAATTACTTATCAGAGGATGGAATTCAATCCCAATTGTCTGCACCTGGCACACCCTAGTAGAATGGTGTAGCAGAGCGAAGGAATAGGACTCTTATGGATATGGTTAGATCGATAATGAGTTATTTTGAGTTACCAAAATCATTATGGGGGTATGCTCTCGATATGGCAGTGTATATTCTGAAATTGGTACCATCTAAATTAGTGCCTTCTACTCCCACAAAATTATAGACTGGGCGAAAGCCTAGTCTGAGACATATTCGAATTTGGGAGAGTCCAGCACATGTGCTGAAGGCAGATGCTGGTAAGTTAGAACCTCGTATAGAAGTGCGCTTGTTCGTAGGTTATCCTAGAGGAACGAAAGGTGGTTTGTTCTGTAGTCCTAGAGATCATAGGGTGATCGTTAGCACCAATGCCAAATTTTTAGAGGAAGACTATGTGATGAACCACAAGCCCATGAGCAAGATTGTTCTGGAGGAATTGAGAAGGGAAGTAACTACTTCAGTACCACCAGTACAAGAGGACATACCACAAGTGACTGCACCACGTGTCACAGAGGATACACAGGTGATACCTCGTCATAGTGGGAGGGTTATTAGACAACCTGATAGATTTATGTTCTTGGGAGAATCTTCTGATTTGGTCCCTAGCGAACATGAACCTGATCCCTGGACATATGACAAGGCAATTCAAGATAAAGATGTGGTATCTTGGCAAAGTGCAATGAATTCTGAGATAGAATTTATGGATTCAAATCAAGTCTAGGAGCTAGTAGAACAACCCAATGGTGTAAAAACCATTGGATGCAAGTGGATCTACAAAAGAAAGAGAGGAATAGATGGGAAGGTTGAGACCTTCAAAGAAAGGCTTGTTGCGAAAGGGTATACTCAGAAAGAGGGTATCGATTATGAGGAGACCTTTTCACCAGTAGCCATGCTTAAGTCTATCCGGATTCTCTTGTCTATTGCTGCTCATATGGATTATGAGGTGTGGCAGATGGATGTCAAGACAGCTTTCCTTAATGGAAGTCTTGAGGAAAACAACTATATGGAGCAACCAAAGGGATTCATTACAATGGGCAAAGAGCATCTTGTATGCAAGCTTCATCGGTCCATTTATGAATTGAAGCAAGCTTCAAGATCTTGGAACATCCGCTTTGATGAGGTAATCCAATCATATGGATTTATTCAAAGTCTGGATGAGTCTTGTGTATACAAGAGATGCGACAGAAACGTAGTGGCATTTCTTGTAGTATACGTAGATGATATTTTGTTCATCGGCAACAATGTTAAAGTGTTATCAGACATACGAGTATGGTTGTCCAAATAATTTGATATGAAGGACTTGGGAGAAGTGGGACACATCCTTGGGATTAAAGTTATAAGGGATGGCAGGAAAAGGATGTTGTGTTTATCTCAAGCTTCATACATAGACACTATTTTGGCTCATTTTAGCATGCAGAACTCCAAGAAAGATTTTCTACCTTTTCATAATGGAGTACCTTTATCTAAAGAGATGTGTCCAAGAACATCAAAGGAGATAGAAGAGATGAAGGTGGTTCCTTATGATTCGGCAGTAGGAAGCCTCATGTATGTTATGTTATGTACAAGGCTAGATATCTGCTTTGCCGTGGGCATGGTTAGCTGATATCAGAGTAATCCAGGACAGGGATATTGGACTGCGATAAAGCATATATTGAAGTACCTGAGAAGGACTAGGGATTATATGCTGGTATACCAGACAGATCAATTACTCCTTGTGGGTTACACAGATTCTGACTTCCAATCAGATAGGGATAACAGTAAGTCTACCTAAGGTTTTGTGTTTACTTTGGGAGGTGGAGCCATTGTATGAAGGAGTGTCAAGTAGAAATGCGTGGCAGACTCCACCATGGAAGCTGAGTATGTGGCAGCCTCTGAGGTAGTCAAAGAAGTTGTATGGCTCAGGAACTTCTTGATGGACTTGGATGTGATTCCTGGTTTGCCCAGAACTATCACAATTTATTGTGATAACAGTGGTGCAGTTGTAAACTCGAAGGAACCACGAACCCATAAGGCAAGTAAACACATTGAGCGCAACTACCACCTGATACGAGAGATCGTAAAGCGAGGAGAAGTTGTTATTGCCAAGATTGCATCAGAGGATAACTCGGCAGATCCTTTCACTAAGGCCCTTCCAGAGAGAGCTTTTGATAGGCATGTGGAGAGAATGAGAATCAGATTTATGACAGTTTCAGAGCAGCATAGTCTTTTAAGTATAAGTGGGAGATTGTTGGGATGTATATTGAAAGCCTAGCTTTTGTATGAACATCTTTATTTTGAAATAAGAATCACATGATCATTGTTTGCATTTTATATTTATTATATGTATGCATCTTGTCTAATACTTTATATTGTAGATAACATAGAATGTGGTGTCACACAGAAGATCATGTTTATCAGTTCCTTGTAGAGTATAAGTAGAGGCTCTCAACCAAGATGGTTTTGGACAAACCATTGGCATGGTTGTAGTATAATTTGGTATTGGTTTATCTTGATCATAAAATTACATTAGTACACTTGTGTGTATTGAGCTGGACCGATTTAGAGGTGATTCAATTTATTGCTGACTAAATGATTGAATTGGACCTCGGATATTATGGTGTGAATGCTCTTAATCCCGATATAATAACCGACACATGTACATAGTATTTATTTCTTTGATTTACCAATGGGCGAGATTTATAGATTAAATCGATAAGCTTGGTAAGTTGAGAAATAATATTATTTACATGGTGTGTCATTGATTATAGGAGGAAACCGTGTCTTATGTATTAGGATGATGATGTCCCCATGAGGAGCTCATAAGGATCATCATGTAAACCCTGCAGATGGACTTGGTCCGGCATGATGATGAGGTTGAGTGGTACTACTCATAGAGTTAGATGTTAATTAATTTATTATCAATAAATTAATTAATTAACGGACATTCGATATCTTAAATATGGGGAGATATTTGTACAATTAATATATGAAGCCCATATTTATTTATGGGGGTTGGTGAGGTAGATTAATGATATTCCTCTAGTGGAATGGATTATCATTAATGGATCAAATTTTATGTGGCCCGAATCCATTAGGTGGCCAAGATCCAACTATTCCTCATGGTCCCTATTGTATCCTATTAAAACCCTCATGAAGCCTAGATCCAACTGACACGATTAAAAGGAGGCTTGGGAGAAATCTATAAATAAGAGAGAAGCTTGGGCGAAAACCTAAGTTCTAGGGTTTGGGGTTGGCTTGGCCGGCAAGGAATAGAACTGGTGCTTGGGCTTGTCTCCTTGGTCGGCGGCACAAGAGAGCATAGGTTTGGTTTTTCCTTCTTTCTCTCTTGGCTGGCACACCACCTTCTTCTCCTAGGGTCGGCGGCGCCACCCTCTCTTCTCTTTCTCCTTGGCCGGTGGTTCCTTCTCCATTGGAAAGAGTCGGTGCCACTTCCTTCTTCCTCTCCTTGGCCGGCGGCAACATCCAAGCTAGGAGGCTTGGTGGTCAGCACTAGATAGGAGAAGAAGGGTTCGATCATCTTCCCTTTGTTCGGAGCGAGCAAGGAAGGGAAGACACGAGATCTAGGAGTCTTCAATTCTTGGAGGACCGTTGCCCACACAACATCCAAGAAGAGGATAGGTCATACAGTAGAAGATCAAGAGGTAAACAAGAGGTATAATTCTTGTTTTGGTTTCTTTCTTATTCTATGCAATATGTTTGTAATTGTATGATCATGGACCTCAATGATAAACACAAAAACCGATGATCCGTACATCATCTATTCCGTGGCTAATTGAGGAAAAGAGTTAGGTTGCATGAACAACAAGTTTGTTCAAGCGACCACTCTAATCGAATAGCACAATGATTGATCGGTTGCTTGGGTAATCGGTCTTCATCAAGGATTAATTTTTTTTAATCTGGAGACGTAGATAGGATCGCCATGCACAAGCAACCGAAGCAAGAATCAATTCCCTTCAATTATTTAGCACAAGATTGGTATCTTGCGCACATACTTACTGTAAACAATATGTCAAGTCTGCTTGTAGTTAAGTATAAGAGGCTTCCTATGACACTTCTATAATATTTTAAATCTATAGGCTTTCCTTCTACATCATAATCTAACATTATGTTTGTTGTCATGATTGTTTTTATCTCTTTTGCATTTTTCATTTCAAATTTCTTAATTAACCCTTTAACATATTTATTTTGATATATAAAATTGTCATGTCTTGTTTGTTTTATTTGTAACCCTAAAAAAAAATTTAATTCTCAAACTATGCTCATTTCAAATTTGTGTTCCATTAAGGTTGTGAATTCTTTTAAAAATTTAGAATTGGTTGAACTAAATACTATGTCATCTACATACACTTGGGCTATAAAAATATCTAATTCCAAGGTTTTGACAAAAAGGGTTGAATCAATTCGACCTTATTTAAAACCTTTTAAAATTAGATAGGGTAATAATCATTCATACCATGCTCTAGGTGTTTGTTTAGGCCCAAACAATGCCTTTTCTAATCTATACATGGTTTGGATATTCTATACTCTCAAATCCTGGGGTTAACTCACGTATACTTCTTCTTTAATTACTCCATTTAAGAATATGGATTTAACATCCATCTAATATAATTTGAATCCTTTATGTGCCACATAAGCTAACAACACTCTAATTGATTCAAGCCTAGCTATTGGAGCATAGGTTTCATTATAATATAGTCCTTCTACTTGACTAAACTTTTTTTGCAACTAAACGGGCTTTGTTTCTAACAATTTATCTTTTATCATCTAGTTTATTTCTAAAAACTCATTTAGTATCTATGTCGATTTGTGTGTTGGTGCAAGCACCAAATCCCAAACATTATTTCTTTCGAATTGAGCTAATTCTTTTTACATGGCTATTACCCAATCAGGATCCTGTAAGACCTCATATATTTATTTTGGTTCTATGTTTGATATTAGAGCTACTTGACTTTTGTTTCGTATACCCGATCAAGTTTGAACTCCTAGGGTTGGATCGCCTAATACTTGTTCAATTGGATGGTTTGGGTTTTCCCTAGGTGTTCTTAAGTCTTTGTGATATTTCTTCTTCTTCTTGTATATTTTCTTTAATGCCCCCTTGGTCATTATTTATTTTATCAAAATGTATTTGATCATTATCGATAACTTCTAATTTTATAAAGTCTTCACCAAATATTACATTTCTCGTTTCTTCAATTTTTAGTGTTTTCTTATTCTTTATATTCTATAAGCTCTACTAGTTGTTGAATAATCTAAAACAAATTCCTATTATCTGTTTTTGATGTAAATTTCCCTAAGTAGTCCTTAGTATTTGAAATATATTTTTACACCTAAGTACTCGTAGATATTTTATTGTTAGAGCTTTATTATTAAAAATTTTATATGACATTTTATTAATTAGTTTATTAATTATTATTTTGTTTTGTGTATAACAAGATGTATTAATTGCTTCAACCCAAAAATAATTAGCTAAGTTGTATTCATTTAGCATTGACCTAGCGACTTCTCGTAGGGTTCGATTTTTTCCTTTCTACTATGTCATATTGTTGGTGAGTTTTAGGACATAAGTATTCATGATGACAGTCTTTTTCTAGACATAGGTTTGTGAGCCTTTGATTTTTAAATTCTCCTCCACTATCACTCCTAATTCTTTTTTATTTTAGTGCCCTTTTCATTTTTTATTTGTTTACTATAGTTATTAAAATTTTTAAAGGTTTCATATTTATGTTTTAAAATTTTTTCCCAAGTTTATCTAGAGTAATCATCTATAACTAGACAGTATAGACTTTCATTTAATGATTTAACCTCATGTGAATCAAATATATCTAGATGTAGTAACTCAAGTATAGTTTTTGTTCGTCCTTGATTAGTTAGTTTATGATGAGACTTGGTGTTTTTTCCTTGTTGGCAGGCATTACACACTTTACTTTCCAAGTTTATTAGCTTAGGTAATCCTCTAACTAGTTTTGTTTCACTTAGTTTAGTTATGTGCCTAAAATGGATGTGGACAAGTCTTCTATGCCACAACCAACTTTCCTCTTGTTGTATTAAGAGACACTTGAGTGAGAGTCTAGGTAAGTTTATTGAGTAAATATTATTATTCCTAACACCTCTTACCAAAATATTTGAATTTTTAATATGAGTAATTATACATTCATTAGATAAAAATCTTACTTCATATCCAGTATCACATAATTGACTTATACTAAGAAAATTGAAATTAAAATTTTATACAAGTAGCACTTTTTGTATAACAAAATTTATTTTTAGTTCGATGTTACCTTTTCCAATTAACTTAAGTTTTTCGTTGTTTCCGAAGGCAATAGATCCTAGATTTTTGAGTTGTAGTTCTGAAAACTTGTGTCGATCTCCGTCATGTGCCTGGAGCAACCATTGTCCAAAATCCATTGATCCATTTTAGAGTCCTACATAGATTGTGAAAATTTTAAGTTTGGGATTTAGTTTAATCAGTTCATTCTCATCTAATGCATCTCACCCAACCTAGGTTCTTGTATTTGTTATCCTTATGTGTTTTGTGAGATGAATTCTCATTTTTACTTGATTAAATTTTAATGAATATTAAAAGTGTTTAAACTTGTGTTAGATTCAAGTTTAGCTTTTAGACTAGTCAAGTAGGTGCTTCCTAAATGGACTTCTAGGTAGTGACCAGACAAAAGGCCTTCTTGGATATCAGATGGATCACTTCCTAAGACAAAGTTGATATAGGAATCAAGTAATCGATTACCTTCGAACAAAGCTTTGGTCTAACTAGTTTAAGACTTAGTGAGTTAGCTTCGATTAGTTCCACTCATCTCGATGCACCAAGTAGGACATGCCTCATCCAGCCTAGACATGCACCTTGAGGAGTTTTCCTAACTTACTAACAGTTCAATTCATCTTAATACTATGTTTTTCAAGTTTAAACTACTTTCTTTCCTATATAGGTCATTCTAAATTAAGTAAGTAAATAACTAAGCATGCAAAAGACTTATCTAATTAAAGAAATATATAAGTTATTGGCTCCCCCTAGTTGATATCTTTGTTGAGTCTTATTCACTAAGTGAATTTGACCCTTGGGGATCTAAAATTGGTTTGATCCAACTCGATTAATTAAACAAGTCTTAGGGACCCATGCTTGGACTCAACTTTTAGTGTTTTGACTGAGTAAAGACATGTGTGACTTGTTTGTTGACTTGGCCTTGTATTCGAGTCTGAATTTATTGTACATGGCTCGTTGGGACCCAAGCATTATGTTGAGATACTTTGAACCCGAGGTGAACCTTTCCAATATTTTCATAAGATCTTCTACTTGACTTTTCAAGTTAGAGTTCTCTTTCTCAAGCTTCGCAACTTGAGTTGAGTCTCTATCTTGAAATTGACAAGTTGAAGACTTCGAGTTGACTTTCTCTTTAAGTATTTGGACTTCCTTAATGAGCACTTCAACTTGATCCTCGGATTTAACCAATTTCCTACTTAGGCAAGCTATGATTTTATACATTCTATCTTCTATGAGAGAAGTTACCTCATTTGGTCCTTCGGAAATGGATGCAGATCCGTGCCTTGACTCACACTCAAACTCGGATCCTTGGTTTGACTCGACATCGAACTTGTCAGTATCCATGAATTCTATGAAGTTTTTCTTTGGTACCTCCGCATCTGACTCTTCTAATGATGACTCGTCCCAAGTTGCTTTTATAGCCGTCTTCTTGTTTTCCTTCTTTGGCTTCCTTGCCTTTTTTAGGTTGGCACACTAGGATTAGAAATGGCCCTTTCCGTTGCATTCTTGGCAAGTGACTTCGGACCTTGGTCGGCTTGGTCTATTCTCTATGACTCTTTTGGCATCCTTTTTTCGTAATCTTTTCTTCTTGTTGAACATATTTCTTACAATATTTACAATTTCCTCTTCTTCGTTTGGTTCCGATTTTGATTTGCCTTTGGACTCATGTTTCATTTTGTATTTCTTTCCTTCTTTGGTTTTATTTGAACCTGCAATCAAGGCTATACCATTCTCAATTTAACCCGAATTAGCTAGTTTGTACAGTTCAAGTTTACAAAATAACTCGTCTAATTTAATTATGGAAAGGTCTCTATAAACCTTATAAGCATCTACAATCGAGACCCACAAGTTGTTCTTGAAAAATGCTTTGAGTGCATATATAATTACATCTCAGTTTTCTATTTGGTGGTTGATTAGATGAATACCATTACAGATGTCTTTAAACCTAGTATGAAGTTGATTCACATTTTCTCCATCTAACATTTTACAATTGAAAAGTTTATTTAGTAAAATATCTCTTTTTGTCATTCTAGTGTTGTTGGTCCCTTCATGCAACTCAATTAATTTTTCCCATAACTTGTTCGAATTTTCAAATGGCTCAACTCTATTAAACTCTTCTTTTGTAAGTCCACATTGCAAGGTGTTCAAGGCCTTATAATCAACTTGAGTCTTTTTCCTAGTTTCTAAAGTCCATTTTTTTCGGATCTAATAACTCTCTCGAGTCATCGACCAGAGCTACAAACCCTTTTCTAATGCTAAACCATACAACTTCTTCCAATAACTAAAATCCTCTCCATTAAAGAGAGGATGGTGAGCGGTGTTATAACCTTCCTGATGTGACATGGGATTTTTTTTTGAAAAATAAATTTTTACAGAAATTAAACTAAGATAAGAAATTAATCAAGATGCTAAAAATAAAGAAAATTTTTCTACTTTCTTAATTCAGGGGTTGCATTAAATTTCGAGTGCCCTCGCTCTGATACCAATTGTAGGATCAATGATTTTAAGAGGAGGAGGTGAGTCTCAGATAGAAAATTTTGTTTAATTATTTTAAAAACTTTTATTTTATCTTTTAAATCAAAGTGAATATGTAGAGAAAATATAAAACTAAAGACAAAGTATGTATGTTTTTTTACTTGGTTCGAAATCCAAGCTAGATTGCTACTCTAAGGCCTATAACCCTTCCTAGGGCTACTTCATCGGGCAATCACTAAGATTCCTAGCTTCGATTCGAGAACTCTCGGTTTCGAAAGGGTTTGCTTTTACAAGAATGACAGAGTAAGGTAACACACTATCTTCCCTCTAAATTATGTACAATAAAGTAAAACTTATACCGACACTTAAGATGTGAAGATGATGTGCGTAGTGTCAGAGTGTTGGAGTGTTGACATGATGGAGCTCTTATGGACAATAAATCTTGGTGAAGTACACAAGGAACATGAGGATGAGTAGTAGTCAATATTATTTCAGAGTTGCATTACCATTTCTTTTATAAGCCAATCCTAGGCACTTGGACCACCTCTTAGTCGCCTCTACATCGATCTCTTGAAATGGCAACTCAGCCTTCCCAAGTGCCTGGACCTGGTCCAGTTGACTCCAACTCACCCTTATCTGCTTCGACACAGTTCTGGAATTTTTCATTCCTAGGCACCTGGATGTAGTCCAATCGCGTGCTGCACCTGCTATCTCATTAACAGGTTCTTCAGTGAGTGCCAGTTTACCTTGACAACTCAACATCGTAGTCGTCTGGACCTAGACCAATCGACTAGACATAGAGACGCTTAGGCCCTATCCAATCGCTTGGAGACATTCAATACAAAGTTAACACAAGCAGAGTATAAAGCATATTGCCAGTAATAATATTGCTCGATCTTGACTTTTGAGTCCAACTGTAACTCTCCGTTGGATCGATACCTACCTTTGTCCTCAACCGAGAACTCGGTCTCACCTCTCCACTTGAGAGCTTACCTGCCCAACATCTCTATTTGGACTTACACTAATTGGCATTCGATCTTGACCCACCAGGGCTTCCTGCTAGCTTTCCGATCTCTCTGACCCAACTGGGCTTCCTACTAGTTGTTCGATCCTTTTGATCCATCAAGACTTTTCCTAGTATCTGATCATCCTTACCTACTATGACTTCCAACACATTGTCTAGTATCCGATCAACCAACCCTATTAGGACTTTCCTGTTTAGTCTGCACACTTAACATTTCCATTAGATCACAAGTAATTCCTAACTTTAAACCATGGTTAATATATCAAAACATAGGAGTGGTCCTCCCTGAACGAACAAATATCGTAAACCCACTAACTAAGGCTTTGACACAGAGAAAGCATGATGGTCACACTATGTCACTAGGTATTAGATATTTTAGTTATTGATTGTACTGCTAGTGGGAGATTCCCTAAGAGTCAATCATGAGATGATTGATATGAGACTTTTGTATTATTTTTAATAAAAGATAACATTTTACGTTTCTTTTATTTGCTTTATTTATGTGCAATGTTGAATAAATATAATAATGTCCTAGAGTAGTAGGTTTTATTCTATAGCATATAAATTTTTGAATTAATTGTGAGAAACTATAGTAAACACTACTCTTAATTATCCCTTGTCAACTATTAATATACAAGAGTAATATTAATACATTGAGACTAGCATGTAGGTTAACCGATGACTTAATATCATAAGTCATGGATATAAGATACCAAATTAATACATGGGTATATATTAGAGAATATGTACTGGATTGACTGATCATTAGAATATTTCATGGATTGTTATATGAGTGTCATAAACATTCTCATAGTAACTATTGGTATAAAAAGTCTTTGGCATGAAGTCACTAGGTTCCCTACATAAGGAGTTGTCTACTTTAGTATCGACAAATGTCACCTATAACAAGGCCCATTATAAAGACGTTCACTAGGTATACAATAAGTTATGCAGAGTAATGTGAGTGATTTAGATGAAATTCATCCCTTCTAAATAACAGAAGTGATGTATGTGCACCCCTTGATTAAGTAGGACTACTAAAATGCATGGTAATGCTCAAATAAGTTAATATGAGATATTGAGCTTATTTTATTAAGTTAGTCTACTTAGAGATCAAGAAACACATAGATTGATGAGATAATGATACATTCTATGCCTCATAAATCAATCTAGACGTCATGAACAAGAGAGCTAAGTTATGCAATATAATAGTCACAGACAAGTTAGGCCGGATCTATGACATGCTTGTCACCTGGGTAGTCATGATGCTTTGCTAGATGTCACTCATAGCTTGTGCCTTCAAATGAGATTTAAAAGTCATTATCGATGTTATGAGAACCTATTGGGTCACATACAAAGAGCACATGGATTTTGGAGTTTGATGATTCTTAATTTGAGGGAAAGATTGTTGGGAATACAATCGAAGTCCTCCATTGGGTCTAAGTTAAGATTAATGGGTTAATCTTATTCGATCATAAACTCATTTGATTAATAGTTTAATCTAATTAGATTTGAAACTTATTGATATTACTAGATTAATCTATTTAGATTCAAACTTATTTGATTAATGGATTAATCCAATATGCATTTGAGTTTTTAAAACAAGACCATGGATTATGTCCACATGTCCACATTTTATAAAATAAAGGAAAATGTCATATTAGATATGACTTGGAGATTAAGTAATAAATATGATCTTATTTGATAAGATCGTGTAAGATTATGTCAACCCTAAAAGTTAAGATTTTCTTATATCTCCTTATATATAATAGCTAATGTAGAGGAATTGGTCATCATGCTAGAGGGGGTGAATAGCAAATTTTGCAATTTTTTCGCTCATTCGTGTCTTTCTCATCTACAATCGTTAGTATTGCACAGTGGAAACAAAATAAATCATAAATGAAAGACAAATAGTAGCACAAGATAAGATTTTACATGGTTCAAAACTAGGGTTCCTACTCTATGGGCGGGCTTTAGTGTCTACTCCACTAAACCGTGTCTCCTTCTCAGAATACAATCCGAAGGTGAAGAAACCTCATAAAATATGAATGTTTGCAACAATAAACAAGGAAACAACAAAATACAATAATATACAAAAACAAATACAAAAAAATGTAAAGAACACTTTACAAGAAGCTTGCTTTTGATCACTTGTTTGTTGGTTGCTTTGAATGCCTTGGAAGATCTAGAATACAATGGAAAAATCTCTCCAAAATGCTCAAAAATCAAAAGCTCCAAATCCACCATGAAGCCTCCTTATAAAGCTGAGCTCAGGCTGATTTCCTGATAACAACATTTTAGTATATTATTTTGGTCCTTAATTTCGATGTTTTTAATCCTCTCATAAGGTTAAATGTCGATTCGTAGCATGTTTTACGAGTTGGGGTCTATTTTGGACCTTATTGTAAATTATCCTAAATTTTGGACTTATATGCAAATTTTATCTCTTGTTTATAGGAGATCGAGATGAGCTAATGGACTAGACTCAAGTTAGATCAAATGTGGCTTCATTTAGGGTCATAAAGGGAATTTCAAGCTGGATTAATCTGAGCCCTTCATCAAGATCAGAAGCAGTTTAATCAAAGGGTTCTGATTTGATCGATTTTGATCCATCAATCTAGATCTGGAGAGATTTGAACCATACACTCAGATCTATTCATCTCAACCTTTCATCTTGATCAAGCTAATCATGATTATCCATTCATATCAATTAGATCCACCCATAAGAGATCGGAGCAATTTTAGTCGTTGGATCAGATCTAGGATTTAGGTTGTAATTAAGCTTGATCAGATTTATTTTTGGTCGGTTTCTTCTCACACGACGCAGTCGCTTCTTCATCGATTCGCCGACTCCACACCCCCATCCACTGTCGGTCGCTCTTCCTCTCCTCCACCAAGGGTGGCGGCGGCGGTGTCTTCATCATCTCCACCATCTTCACGGAACAAGTAAGCAGACATCATCTTCATCAAGTCAGCCCATTAATCTTCGACAACCTCCCAACTTTTCCTCCACCCAACATCTCCTCCACCGTCGGCTGAAAAGAAGAAGGGGATACCCCTTCTCTTTAGTTGTGCCATCGCAATTTATCCTCCGGCCAGCCACATCCATAGCCCCGCACCATCTTCATCTCCAACAGCTCCTATTATAGCTTCTGAACAACCTTTCTAGCATTTCAGGATAGCATTCTCTTCATTTGGATTGAAAGCTTATTCTGTGATGTGTTGATTGTTTCTTCACGCTTAATTGGTTGAATGATTGTAATCAAAATTACCTTCCATATTTAGATTGAACGTGCTTGATTTAATTTGTTTCATGCCTATGTAGTATTCGATGAAATGTTTCTATGAGTAATTAGGTTGTAGTTAGTTAGGTTAGATTTAATTTCATGCTTTGCTTTACACTCATATTATTCTGCATTTGAATTGTTGTTTAAATTCCTACACTTTCTTTTTGTTTTTGAATGCTCTTGTTTCAATGCTTAGTTTAAGCTTCCTTAAATTTCATCAGAATCATAGTTTAGTTAGATTAGAGTTTGATTACGTGCATTGGCATTCGTTCAGCAGGATTAGACTTTTAAATTCCAAACCCCATTTATAATAGAAAATACAAAGCAATAATTAGCGATCCTAAGACTACTATTCTATCGATTACACTCTTTGGGAAATGACCCGGGTCATTCACTATACTATATTAGCGTAGAGAGGGTTTGGTAATTAATTTGTAACGGTATCATGACAAAGTCTGTTATCAAATTTGGCACCGTTTGTTGGGAATTGACCGTCACTAGAGGGGGTGAATAGCGTTTCGTTGCGTCGATGGATATCGTTCGCGTGCTTGCCTATGATTGTTAGTACATAGTGGAATATTGAAATAATACAAACAAATATACAAGATAAACACAACCACATAAAATGCGCAAGGATATATGTGGTTCGGAACCTTAGGGTTCCTATCCACAGGGTGAGCTCAACGAGCTCGAGTGATGACAACACCACTAATAAAACTATTTCTCGACAACACGTCGGAGGCGGAGAAACCTCATACAAGGATTACAACAATAATACAATAGAAATACAACAAGAAAAACTAAGCAATACACAAAACAAGTAAAAAACACTTTACACAAGAACTTTGGATTGCTTACTTGTTGCTTGCTTTGGATTGGTCTTGAAGGTCTAGAATGCAGCAGGAATTACCCTTCAAAATCGCCCCAAAAATTGCTGCTCAAATCCTCCACGAGCTGCTCCTTTTATGCCTGCATAGCGTTGGATTAGCACCTGGCAGTCGACTGCCATAAAGCCTAAGTCAACTACCAACAGTTTAGTTGTGAGACAATGACTTAATCCATGTTGCATCCAAGCCAATGGTTACACTAATAGTCGACTGCCAGTTACCATCAGTCAACTGCCAGCCTAGTAGCCGACTGATTAGTCGGCTACCGAACGTTCTGCTATCGCAACCCGACCATCAATCGACTGCCCAATACTGCCAGTCGACTGCCAAGTTATTTTGTACAATCGCACACCAGTCGAGTCCGAGCAGTTCGACTGGCCATAATCCCACTCGACCGTTGCAAGTTGATTCAATTAACAAGTGTTAAAACACTTGACCAGTCGATTGGTCCAAAGCCCTAGTCGACAGTTAAACTCAAACATGAGGTTTAACCTTAAGTATGATGCCCTTATACTTGCTAGACCACCCTTAGCCAAGACCTAAGCCTTCTAGCCACCTCCATCAACCTCACACCTATCAGATCCCTCTAAGTCATCCATGACTTGTTCATCCATACGCTAGCCTTCAGGTGCTTCCATCGGCTATTGTCATGCTAAGCTGGTCTATACCGCCAAGGCACATTGGGCTTAGCTGCCAAGACTACCGCTTGGACTTTACGTCACCAACCATTGGACTTGTGCTTCCAAGACTCCCGCTTGGACTTTACGCCACCAATATCACCCTGTGGACTTTCCTTGCCAACCCATGTTGGACTTTCCATTTGCCAAGACTCAAGCTTGGACTTTCCGTTGCCAAGACCCATGCTTGGACATTCTATGCCAACCCATGTTGGACTTTTCGATTGCCAAGACTCAAGCTTGGACTTTCAATCATATGGTAAACCCCATGCCAACCATATAGTAAAACAATGGTCAAACTATCATCAAACATCAAAATACCACTCGAGTCAAACTTGAGTTTGATCAATCATGACCCGGGTCGACTGCACCAATAATCTCCCCAAAACATTGTCAAACATCAAAACACTACTCGAGTCCAACTTGAGTCTTATCAATCGTGACATGGGTCGATTGCACTAATAATCTCACCTTTTTTGATGTTTGACAAAAACCACAAAACCATTGAGTTAGGCTACCTAACTCAAATCTCCTTATCAATTCTCCCAAATTGCTAATTTCATTAATTCTCTCCCTTTTTGATATACATCAAAAAGGTTCTCCTCAAGGAGGTCAATGTCTCATATCCCAATGAAATCTTTCAATCTCCCCCTTGGTCCAAAAACACCTAGGATGCCTTCACTCTTCCTATTGATAAGTCCCATATCACTTAAGAGAGGCTTCCTATAAACTCTCTCAATTTCCAAATTGGGTATCTCACATTCCCATTTCTCCCTCTCATGAGGAAGAACACATCCATCATACCATGATGGATACCTCCCCCTAAAAGCTTGCTCCCCCTTGACCATTGCACCAACAATGTTCTTGGAGAGTCCCTATGCCTATAGGAACACTAAACCATCAAAATTAAGGGCAAAAGTTCAAACATGAACTCTCACACACCTTAAAATTTATACATACCCTAAACAACTCTCCTAATCCATATCCAATGGATTTTCACCCTTTCCAATGCTTTCCAAAGCATATTCTAGGGTTATGAGCAATTATGGTAACCTAATATAGCTGAAACATGGACTAAACATCTTTGTTTATCCAAAATCATCTCTGGCAGTCAACTCTTATAGTCACCAATCGACTGCCATTGACACCAGTCAACTATCATAAGTGGCAGTCGACTAATTTCTGCAAATGAAGAATTTTATAAATCAGAATCAAAAATTGAAAATACATAAGTAAATATATGTATTTTGAAAAATCTTGAAACTTCATACATATACTACTTATAACAAGCATTATGGGTGAAAAATATTTAAAAAATAAAATACCCATAAAAATAGGAGATTGACACAAAGTTCAAAACCATTAAAAAGTTCAATGTTTTGGCCCTACATTGTATTAACTCTCTCAATGGTGATTCCTATCAAAATATTGACTACACCAAGTTTTTCTAAAATGATTTTAAAATGCTTTTGAAAACCTATATTGGATCATGATCAATGGGCTCAATGCACATGACTTGCACATTAGCTTTCCCAATGATCCACTAATGGTATAAGATGAGTTTGAGTTCATCTAGATGCAAAAACTATGCACCTTGAACTTAACTCATTTCTTAGCATCTCACATGTGTCTAGGGCGTTTAAAAATATACACATGTCAATGTAATGTGAGATATGGGTTTTGGTTATCCTAATCTAGGGTCTCATGCATAGTCCTTATACATGACATATAAGGCAACACTACTTGATTCCCTTATACATGGGACTTCAAGTCATGCCATAGTCCTTAACTCAATTTTATTAATGCATGAAATGATCATGGCATAAATATAACATAAATAAGCATGGCCAATGATCATGATGTCATGACATATGATTAAATCTAAATGTACATGACATAAACCTAAGCTTGATCATGACATATAAATGATAAAAATAAATATGATGTCATGACATGGTATATGGCAAATAAATCATGGCAAATAAAATGTATAGGTATAACAATACCTAAATTTTAATATTAATTTCCATTTGTTATTATTAAGTCCATTTTATCATATTACTACTAATCCCTCAAGTGTGCCAACAACTCAAAATGGCATACCATGACCTCTAAACCTAAATTGTGCCAATTTGATTACTTTATCAAACTTCTTAAATAATATTGGCACACTCTAAAAACCTTTAGGATTCAAATTCAACCACATTTCCAAGGTACCCGTAACCTTGAAAATGACCTAAAGTGCCACCTTTTACCATGGTTAAGTTAACTACCCATCCATTTAAAATTGGCACAACCTTACCGATTTAGCGTGAATCGATCACGGTCCTAGGAACCCAAAACCTATTGGATCTCCTTGGGTTTACTAGGTATTCCTTAGGGATGACCTCCCTAAATACCCTCCTAATGACCCTCCTAGACTTGGTAGCCTTGGTCATTGTGGACTTGCCTAGGTTAACTCTAGGGGTGACTCCCCTTGTAACCTTCTTAGTGGCCTCCCTAAGTATCTTCGAAACCTTAGTCACTAGGCACCTACTACGGTCAACTCTAGTGATGACTTCTCTTGTGACCTTGGTTGACCTAGACCTACTACTAGTTCCATAATTGAATGGAACATTGTGATAGGTAGGTTTATCTACCTTGGACCTAAGCTTGTGGATCAAGCCTTTCTTGACCATAGATGAGCCTTGCCTCCTAGACTCTAGACTTTGACCATTTAACCCTTTAGTTTGATTTTGCATCCTTGCAAGGGTCTTTTCAAGTTTTTCAAGCCTTGACCTCAATACTTTATTTTTCATCTCCAATTGCCCAATTTTTGATTTTTCATCTATTCGTTGGGCATTGTTCCAATTCTTAGGCATATGCCTACCCTTCATAGGGTTAATGCCTAAATGGTTTTCTATCTTCTTAATATTTTCCCTAGGAAGGATTTTCTTAGGGTTATTAGTCCTAATTTTCTCCTTATTTCTAAGATTGACATGTTTAGCACCTAGGCAATAAAATCTATTTCTAGCATGCTTTTGTTCATGAGTAATAGCAATAAAATTCCTAGCATGATTTTCCCTATTAATTAAAGAAGGTGCATTACTAAAATGTACCTTAGGGTTTGCCTTAGAGGCTCCCCCTACATGTGTAGCTCCTTCTTGGACCATGCTAGGCTTCCTCCCCCTAGGGCATTGACTCCTATAATGCCCTCTTTGTTGACATTTGATGCAAATGATGTGCTCCTTGTTTTTAATTGTTGGGGCACCGATGGAGCCTTCTTGACTTTCTTAGGACACATGCTCTTGTAGTGTACATTTTCCCTACACTCAAAGCATACAATATGATTTTTATTTTTTATTGAAATGCTCGAGTTACCTAGGGTGGTGGTGGAATTTTGAGCTTCCTCTTCTTCTTGACCGGAAGTAGAGGCTTCTTCTTGATGCTCCTGAGCGAATGGTCTCTCCTCCCCCTCAATCCTAGAGGTGGAGGCCTCTTCCACTTCTTCCACCTCTTTTGATTCGGATGTTGATTATCTATCAACCTTCGAATCTTTAAGCTCTTGGGATGAAGATGTGCATGCTTCTTCTTGAGCTTGAAAGGATGAGCACTCCTTGGACTCCTCTTCTACTTCATGTGTCGATGATGGGTTTTCATGATATTTTGCCAACTTGCTCCAAAGCTCCTAGGCATCTTTACAATATCCTATCTTACACAATATATCATTAGGAATTATGCTAAGTAACATACCCATTACCTTATTATTTATGTTGAAGTATCGGAGTTGCTCTTGGCTCCAATTCTTCTTCTTGAGTTTTCTACCTTCTTCATCCTTTGGAGTGTTGAAACCAACTATGACACTAATCCAATTATCAAAATCACACATAAGAAAGTGCATCATTCTACCTTTCCAATATGTGAAATCTTCGCGGTCGAAGGACAATAGAATGTTGATGTTGTCACCCAATTTCTCTTGAAAATCCATCTTCTTCTTCCCTCTAGCATGCTCCCTTAGTTGTTAAACCTTGAAGAGTGGCCTCGCTCTGATACCACTTGTTGGGAAATGATCGTCGCTAGAGGGGGGTGAATAGAGTTTTGTTGTGTCGATGGATATCGTTCGTGTGCTTTCCTATAATTGTTAGTACGCAACGGAATATAGAAATAATACAAACAAATACACAAGACAAACACAACCACACAAAATAACAAGGATATACATGGTTCGGAACCTTAGGGTTCCTACTCTATGGGGTGAGCTCAACGAACTCGAGTGATGACAATACCACTAATAAAACTCCTTCTTGAAAACACATCGGAGGTGGAGAAATCTCATACAAGGATTACAGTAGTAATACAATAGAAATACAATAAGAAAAACTAAGCAATACACAAAACAAGTAAAGAACACTTTACACAAGAACTTTAGATTGCTTGCTTTGGATTGACCTTAGAGGTCTGGAATGAAGCACTAATTCCCCTCCAAAATCACCCCAAAAATTGCTGCTCAAATCCTCCACGAGCTGCTCCTTTTATGCCTGCATGGGGCTGGATTCATGCTTGGCAGTCGACTGTCGTAAACCCCCAGTCGACTGCCAATAGTACAGTTGTGAGACAATGACTTAATCCACATCGTCATCCAAGCCAACGGTTACACTGGCAGTCGACTTCAAGTTACCATCAGTCGACTGCCAGCCTCATAGCTGATTGATCAGTTGGCTATCAAGCATTCTGCTCTCGCAACCCGACCATCAGTCAACTGCTCAATACTGGCAGTCGATTGCCAAGCCATTTCCTGCAGTAGAACACCAGTCAAGTCTGAGCAATTCGACTAGCCATATTTCCAATCGACTTAGCTGCCAAGTGTCAAAACACTTGCCAGTTGACTGGTCCAAAGCCCCAGTCGACTGTTAACCTAAAACTTGAGTTTTAACCCCAAGTATGATGCCCTCATACTTGCTAGACCACCATAGCCTAGACCTACACCATCTAGCCACCTCCATCAGCCTCACGCCTATCAGATCCCTCCAAGTCATCTATGACTTGTTCATCCATACGCTAGCCTTCAGGTGCTTGCATCGGCTATTGTCATGCTAAGCTGGTCTATACTGCCAAGGCACATTGGGCTTACGATGCCAAGACTACTGCTTGGACTTTATGCGGTCAACCATTGGACTTATGCTACCAAGATTCCCACTTGGACTTTATGTTGGGATGTATACTGAAAGCTTAGCCTTTGTATGAATATCTTCATTTTGAAATAAGAATTACATGATCATTGTTTGCATTTTATATTTATGCATATTGTTTGATACTTTGCATTGTAGAAAACATGGTGTGTGTTGTCGCACGGAAGATCATGTTATCATTTCATTGTAGAGTATAAGTAGAGGTTCACAACCAAGATGGTTTTGGATAAACCATCGGCATGGTTGTAGTGTAATTTAGTATTGGTTTATCTTGACCATAGAATTACACTAGTACACTTTGTGTGTATTGAGCAGGACCGATTTAGAGGTGATTCAATTTATACTGACTATATAATTGAATCAGACCTCAGATATTATGGTGTACATGCTCTTAATCCCGATATAATAATGGGTGCATGTACTTAGTATTTATTTCTTTGATTTATCAATGGGCGAGATTTATGTGTTAAATCGATAGCCCTGGTAAGTTGGGAAATAATATTATTTACATGGTGTGTCGTTGATTATAGGAGGAAACCATGTCCTATATACTAGGATGATGATGTCCCCTTGAGGAGCTCATAAAGTTCATCATGTAAATTTTGCAGGTGGACTTGGTCCAACATGATGATAAGGATGAGTGGTACTACTCATGGAGTTAGATATTAATTAATTAAATTGTCAATAATTTAATTAATTAATGGACATTCGATATCTTAAATATGGAGAGATATTTTGTACAAATAATATGTGGAGCCCATATTTAATTATGGGGGTTGGTGAGGTAGATCAATGATGATCCTCTAGTGGAATGGATCATCTTTAATGGATCGGGTTATATGTGGTTCGGATCCATTGGGTGGCCAAGATCCAACTCCTCCACATTGTCCCTATTGTAGCCTATTATAAATACCTCATGAATCCTAGACCTAAATATAATTTTTAGGGGGTTGGCATTGGAGAGGCTTGGGTGGCAAGAGATAAGAGTTGTGCTAGGGTTTTGGTTTGTCAATCTCCTTAGGGCCAGCGACAACATGACAAGGAGGCTAGGGTTTTGTTCTTCTCCTCCCTCACTTGGCCGGCGCCTCCTCTCCATCATCTCATTGCCGGCACCTCTTATCCCTCTCCAAGGGCCGACGGAATCAAGGGTTAAGGGTTATCCTTCTCTCTTGGTCGGCGTACATCTTCTCCCTCTCCTTAGGGCTGGCGGATACCAAGGACTTGGTGTTTGGTGGTCGACACAAGATAGGAGAAGAAGGTAGGGTTTTCTTCACTTGTTCAGAGCGATCAAAGAGGGGAAGATACGTGGTCTAGGAGGTTTCGATTCTTGGAAGATCGTCGCCCACACGATGTCCAAGAAGAGGATAGGAATACAATAGGAGATCAAGAGGTAAAACAAGAGGTATAATCTTGTTTAATTTTGATTCAAGTTCTTTTGTACTTGTAATGTATTGATTGACATGGACCCGAAGATAAACACAAAAATCGGCGATCTGTACTTCATCTATTCCGCGGCTAATCGAGGAAATGGGTTAGGTTGCTTGAACAACAAGTTTGTTCAAGCGACCGCTCAAATTGAATAGCATGATGATAAATCGGTTGCTTAAGCAATCCATCTCTGTCCAGATTAGTTTTAACTAATAAAATTTTAATCCAAGAACGCAAGATAGGATCGCCATGCACAAGCGACCGAAGCGTAGCGAAGCGAAATGCAAATTTCCCTTCAAGTGGTATCAGAGACACGGTTTCCAGTTTTGTGTGTTTGGATTCGGTTACTTTCATGCATTTATCATATATTGTATATGCTAGATAATAGTAGGATGTGCGTAGGCTAACTTTTTGGTTGCAGACATAAGATCCAACTATTATGGCTGTGGTTGTATGTGATTGTAACTAATTTTTGAATCCTCGGGGTTGACGAGGCTAATTAGTATTTAATTTTTGTAATTAAATAAGACACTTTTTAGCTGCTCATTTTAATTTACTTTCATTCTAGATATATTGTACACTCCTTCGTGGAGTATAGGATCGATGGATGTAAATTAAAATAGTTTATCTCGGCTCGGATCTCCTTGTGGCTTGCGCTTGGTAAAGGGAGGAGCGGATAAGGTGGCGACACGACGGGAAGCATATTGGAAAAAAAAGCCATAATAGTTGGAAAGTTTTTTTTTTTCATATTTATTGCTTATTGTTTGATATGCATGTTGTGTGAAAATTCCTCAATTTTAAATTACTAAGTAGGAGAGGGATATTTTTTAATTCCCGCGACCTCCATTACAAATTGATATGTAATGCGAACAAACTTGCATGTTGACTCTGAGTGCCTTCCTCCATATCGGATGAGTTTGTTTTGCGGATCACTAGGGAAAATATGGTTATAGGAAATTATTTAGGAGCGTGTGTACTTCCCCATCGGAAGGCACATAATCCAAGATAAATGCCTTAGTATCGGGTAATGGTAAACACTTAGATGCAAATAAAAGTATCCTCCTTATCGGAGTCACTACTTTTATTTGTAGGGCCAAAGAGGAACCAACTATTAATTTTATTTTTCAAAGAGTAAGGTTGGAAGGATAATAAAATTAATGGGTAAAACCTGTTAGGAATATTGGAACGGCTAGAGGGGGGGGTGAATAGCGTAGATGAAATTCGATCCCGTTCGTGTCTACAATTTCGTTAGTGCGCAGCGGAAATAGAAATAATACAATAACGAAATAGATAATTACACACGAACACGAGTATGTAACGTGGTTCAGAACCGCACAGTTCCTACTCCATGGATCGGGCTCAAACGAGCCCTAGTGATGCCAATCACACACCACTATAAAATAACTCCTTCTCGGAACAATCTGGAGGTGGAGAAACCTCGTACAATGTATACAATAGTAATACAAGATGAATACAAGCAATATAATGAAATACAAAGAAATACAAGTAAAGAAAACACTTTACAAATGCTCTTTGAATGCTTGATCACTTGGTTGCTTGATATCAACTTGGAGACCCTGATTTGCAACAGCAAATCGCCCCAAATCACCTCAAAAAACCTCTTTATTTTCCTCCATCACGAGCTCCATATATAGCTTCAACCTATGCTGGAAAAAGTCGATCAGTCGACTGATTGAGACCATCAGTCGACTGATGCCACTGTTGTCGTGAGACAACGTCTAGATCCACATTGGATAAGTCCAACGGATCCATCATCAGTTGACTGATTATGACCATCAGTCGACTGATGGAGTCCTCACTCGACCAGTCGAGTCTCGACTCCGATCAGCGGCGATTTCTCGAGCAACGATCGGTGATTACGATCGATCATTCTGCTGGAGCCATCGATCGCGCAACCTATGGCGATCATTGCTGCTAGGCCATTACCCGCAGTCAAACCCTAGTTGACTCGGTCCAATCGACTGCCACATGGCACCAGTCGACTGGCACACCTCAAACATGAGGTTTTAACCCAAGTATGGTTCCCTCATACTTGCTAGACCACCCTTAGCCTAGACCTAAGCCTTCTAGCCACCTCCATCAGCCTCACGCCTCTCGGATCCCTCCAAGTCATCCATGACTTGTTCATCCATCGCGCTAGCCTTCAGGTGCTTCCATCGGCTATGTCATGCTAATGGTGTCTACACCGCCAAGGCACATTGGACTTACGCCGCCAAGACTCCACTTGGACTTTACGCCGCCAACCATTGGACTTATGCTGCCAAGACTCCAGCTTGGACTTTACGCCGCCAATATCAAACCCTTGGACTTCTCAAGTGCCAAGACTCAAGCTTGGACTTTCCCTTGCCAACCCATGTTGGACTTTCCATGCCAAGACCATGCCTGGACTTTCCTTGCCAACCCATGTTGGACTTTCCATGCCAAGACCATGCTTGGACTTTCCTTGCCAACCCATGTTGGACTTTACATTGCCAAGACCCATGCTTGGACTTTTCATGTGCCAAGTGTCCCACTTGGACTTTCCATGCCAAGTACTCAAGACTTGGACTTTACCAAATGACAATTACATTGTCATATGTTTTTGTCGAAACATCAAAACATCACTCGAGTCAAACTCGAGTCCTGGTCAATCGTGACCTGGGCCGATTGAACCAACAAAACCTCCTCTTACAATAGAATTCGTATACATCCACACTATCGTGGCATACGATATTCTAGGTGTTTTGAGGTGTTGGTTGATTTTAAAATTTTATTGTTTGAGGAATCAATAAATTTTTGAAATCTAATGTTTTGATAACTATGATTCTTAGGTTTTTCAAAAAGGCTTTCAACCCACTTGCTGTGATTCTGAAAGAAAACAAACTTACTGGACCTAACTATGTTGATTGATAATGGAATCTGGACATTTTCTTGACTTCTGAGGAGTACAAATATGTACTTTTCGAAGAATGTCCTCCTAAGCCTACGGATGATTCTGGTGAAAATGAGAAAGAGAGTTATAGGATGCGGATCAAGGTAGATGAGATGACGCGGTGTTACATTTTGGCTTCTATGTCAAATGTATTACAACATCAGCATCAGGCCATGACTACTGCCTATGACATGATGGTCAATCTCAAGGAACTTTTCGGACACCAGAATCGGGCCGCTAGGCAGGAAGTTATGAGGAACTTGATGACGACCACCATGATTGACGGAACATCCATGAGGGATCATGTTCTCAAGATGATTGCTCATTTGAATGAGCTAAAAGTCCTTGGAGCAGAGATCGATGGGGAAACCCAAGTCAATATCATTCTCCAATCTCTACTTAGAAGTTTTGAGCAGTTTCGCCTGAACTACAACATGAATAAGAGGTTGTATTCATTGGCGGTGCTTCTGACAGAACTCTAGGCGGCAGAGGGGCTTTTTCTTCAGAGTACTCAGGCTATAGTTGCTCAGAAGGTTTCTACTTCTAAGTTGAAAGGAAAGAAGAAGAAGAAACAAGGTGTAGCAAAGATGGGGGCAGGATCTCAGGTAGGAGTGAAGAAGTTGAAAGGCAAGTTCTTCACTTGCAAGCAGACTGGACATTGGAAGACGGACTGCCCTAACCTCAAATAGAACATAGGTATATCTTTTAGTTTAGTCATTGAAACATGTTTAACGGTGTTATCTACCGCTACCTGGTATGTAAATACGGGAGCCACTGATCATGTCTGCAACTCTTTGTAGGGGTTCCAAGAAACTAGACGACTAGCTGAGGGAGAGATTACTGTCTACATGGGCAATGCTACGAAGGTGGCGACTATTGTAGTGGGAGATGTTTATTTATCTTTTGATAGGAATAAAACTTTGGTTCTGAGAAATTGCCTTTATGTACCTTCATTTAGAAAGAATTTAATTTCAGTTTCTAAATTGTTTATGGATGTGTATTCTATTTCTTTTAATGACAGAGTTGTTATAAAAAGGAATAGGGAGATTATCTGTTCTGGTGCATTGGTAGGAAATATATACACTCTTGAACTAAGAACTCCGACTATGCAAATAGAAAAAAATAACTCATCTTCTAAATCTAATAAGAGAAAGGAACCTTCGAAAATAAACCAAACATATCTTTGACATCTAAGGATAGGTCATATTAACCTGAGTAGAATTCAAAGGTTGATAACTGATGGACCTTTGGGTTCATTAGTGATGGAAGATTTCTCAACCTGCGAATCTTACTTGGAAGGGAAAATGACCAAGAGGCCTTTTAAGGCCAAGGGGTATAGAGCCAAAGATGTGTTAGAATTGATTCATTCTGATTTGTGTGGTCCTATGTCTATCCAGGCTAGAGATAGTTTTGAATATTTCGTCTCTTTTATAGATGATTATTCAAGATATGAATACATTTACTTGATGCGTCGCAAGTCTAAATGCTTTGACAGGTTCAAAGAATTCAAGGTTGATGTGGAGAAACGTCAAGGTAAAAGTATCAAGACACTACGATCTGATCATGGCGGTGAGTACCTCTTGGGAGAGTTTAGGAGTTACTTATCAGAGGTTGGGATTCAATCCCAACTGTCTACACCTGGTATACCCTAGCAAAATGGTATGGCAGAGCGAAGAAATAGGACTCTTATGGAGATGGTTAGATCGATGATGAGTTATTCTGAGTTACCAGATTTATTCTGGGGGTATGCTCTGGAAAAGACATTATATATTTTGAACTTGGTACCATCTAAATCAGTACCTTCTACTCCCACAAAATTGTGGACTGGGCAAAAGCCTAGTCTGAGACATATTTGGATTTAGGGTAGTCCAGCACATGTGTTGAACGCAGATGATGGTAAGTTGGAACCTCGTACAGAAGTGCGCTTGTTCGTAGGCTATCCAAGAGGAACGAAAGGTGATTTGTTCTATAGTCCTAGAGATCAGAGGTTGATCGTTAGCACGAATGCTCGATATTTAGAGGAAAACTATGTGATGAACCACAAGCCCATGAGCAAGAATGTTCTGGAGGAATTAAAAGGGGAAGTCACTACTTCAGTACCAACGGTACAAGAGGACATACCACAAGTAACTGCACCGCATGTCACAGAGGATACATAGGTGATACCTTATCGTAGTGGGAGGATTGTTAGACAACCTTATAGATTTATGTTCTTGGGAGAATATTCTGATTTGGTCCCTGGTGAACATGAAATTGATCCCTGGACATATGACGAGGCAATCTAAGATAAAGATGTTGTATCTGTTGGATCGATGCGGTTCGCTAGAGGGGGGGGGGTGAATAGCGAAAAACCTTTTCCCTTTTTTTTTTCGTTCGTTAAAACTCGAGAGATAATTAATTGCAGCGGAAATGTAAAGTAAAAAGAGACAATGAATTTTTTACTTGGTTCGTAGCCTTCGGCTACTACTCCAAGGCCCTAGTGGTCCTTGACCACGTACGGAGGGCAAAAGCACTAAAGGAACTCCTCCTCGTTGGAGGTAAGAGTTAATCGATACAAGAAGGAAAAAGCTTGAGGTAGAGGGACACTCCCCCTCTCCTCGTATATGATAAAAGCTCCGAAAAGAAATGAACTTAAATAAGAGCTAAAAAAACGACGTTACAATAGAAAGGAATTTAAGACCTAGTTGTCGGAGAGAAAGCACTTCGTGGTCGAAAAGTTGTAGCTTGGCAGAGGCTTTTTGGAAGCTTTTGAATGATGAAGAAACCCTAGGTTTGGCCCTCCTTTTATAGCCTTTGAGCCCCTTTTCGAGAGGAACCCTAGCCAATCACAATTGAGCACACCTCCCCTTGAAATTTGGTGATAAACCTTGACTCCTCGAGGCTGATCCTTTGACCATCAGTCGATTGATGGTCATCATCGATCGTGATGGCGCATCGATCGAGTGACCTTTAGCGATCATTGTTTGGCGGTTGAGTCCTCAGTGACGGTCGGTGATTCTAGCTGCAGGGTAAAGTTAGCTCAAAGAAAACATTATTTCGATGGCCTTTGACCGTCCGATCTCGACCTGGACCATCGATGGGATGTCTCTGGTCGGATCTACGCTTAAGATCATCCCCGTAAGGATGATACAACCTCACTTACCCTCGCACACACAAGCTTACCTCGATACTTACGTGTTGCTTTTGCTTCCGGCTTTCCACTCGATTCCTTCGGCTCCCTCCGAAGTCACTCGAGTATCGCTCGACCACCGCGGCTTCCTCCGGGCGTCGCTAGCCTTCAGCTCCAGCTATATCAATCTTCTGCACACTCAATTCAGCTCGTGAGATAACGATATGAGCTTAACTTTGTATCATTTTCTATAATCAAAACTCAGGTTCGACTTAGGTGCCCACTGCACCAACAATCTCCCCCTTTTTGATTTATGGCAAACCCACATACAAAGTTAAGAAAAAACAAATTAAGTGCATTAAGTAAAATGAGCAAGAGATATGCATGAATGTGTAGGAGTAAAAACTCTTTTTCAAGTGCTCCCCCTTGAGGAATCCTCCCCCTTGACCGAGGGTGAGTACTTGAGAAAGGGTTTTAACTCTCCCCCTTGATATTTGCTACTAAAAAAGAATTAAGTGACCGAAATTACTTAATATTGGCCATAGTGTTTAAAATAAGTTTTAAGCTAAGAAAAAATTGATTTCTTAACCTTGGCCTTTACTTCTATTTTGTTACAAGTTAAGTAAATTACTTTTTGTTAACAAGTTAAGTAAGAGTTAAGTAAATTATTATATTGTTAACGAAAACAAGTTAACTAAATGTGTTTAAGTTAAGAGTTCCCTTAACTTGTTTTGTTAACTTAAAGTTAAGTAAGCCTTGGCCATAAAAAAAAATTGATCCCTTAACTTTGGCCTTTTTCTCCCCCTTTTGCCATATATCGAAAAGAGTGAGGATGTGTGTGGAATAAAAAATAAGTTTTAATTTTAAAGTCCAAGCATGTTCCACATTATTTTGAAAATAATATACTGAAAATAGGTTCATCTATAAAATGTTCGACTCATATTTGGCTTGATTGATATGAAGGATCAACCAGTCCTGGTCAGAGTCGGTTAGTATGTATGATTATACTCCGTGGTTTATAGCGATGCACTAGCTCTACATCTGGAAGCAGGAGTAAGGTCCTAACATCTCACACCCATCTACGTGGCTAAGTACACAAACACATTAGTCCTATGTGTTGTGAGATGTATTGGCTCCTTAAATCTATAGGTGCATGATATCTAAGGTATGTCCTATGCTAGTTCCATAATAATGAAATTAAAGAAATAGTAGTAAGAACATATAATTTGCAAGTACCTATTCTATTACGCACATGCCCAATTTTCGTCTTAATAGACTAAATTCGGCTTCGGGTAGGGGCTTAGTAAATAGGTCTACTAGGTTAGACTTCGAGTCAACATATTCGAGTTGTATGGAGCCATTGGCTACATGTTCTCGAATGAAATGGTGTTTTACCTCTATATGCTTTGTCCTTGAATGGCATATAGGGTTCTTAGTTAGATTTATCGAACTTATGTTGTCTACAAAAATTTTAGTTTTGGTGAAGTCCAATCCAAAGTCTCGGAGAGTGTGCTTCATCCAAAGAAGCTGAGTTACACACTCACCCATCGCAACGTATTCTGCTTTGGTGGTAGATAAGGCAACACAATGTTGCTTCCTACTGCACCAACTCACTAGACTCGAGCCGAGTAGTTGACAACAACCACTCGTGCTCTTTCTATCGAGTTTACTACCGGCATAATCTGAATCGGAGTAGCCGATTAGTTCGAACTCTGTAGATCTAGGGTACCAAATACCAACGTTAAGTGTACCCTTAAGATATCTAAGGATACGCTTAACTAGGGTTAGGTGAGACTCCTTAGCACAGGTTTGAAACCTGGCGCACATACTTACTGCAAATAGGATGTCGGGTCGACTCGCAGTTAAGTATAGGAGACTTCCTATCGCGCTCCTATAGTACTTTAAGTCAATGGACTTACTTTCTGGGTCTTCTCCTATGTTAACATTAATCGCCATTGGGGTGTTTATTATCTTAGCGTCTTGTATTCCAAATCTTTTAATTAACTCCTTAGTGTATTTCTGTTGATATAGGTATATACCATCCTTAGTTTGTTTAATTTGTAGACCTAAAAAGAAACTTAACTCGCCTACCAAGTTCATTTCGAACTCACTTTCCATGAGTGAAACGAACTCGTTTAGTAAGGCTGAGTTAGAGGTTCCAAAAATTATATCGTCTACGTAAATTTGAGCTATGAATATTTCTTTACCTAAGGTTTTTACGAAGAGAGTTGGGTCAACTAAGCCTTGGTTAAACCCTTTTGACTTAAGATGGATTGAAAGTCTCTCATACCAAGCTCGAGGAGCTTGTTTAAGTCCATAGAGAGCTTTCTTAAGTTTTAGAACATGATCGGGTTTATCTAGATTTTCGAATCCGGGGGGTTGGCTAACATAAACTTCTTCTTTAATGTATCCATTTAGGAATGCCGACTTAACATCCATTTGAAACAGCTTAAATCCTCGATGTGCGGCATAAGCTAGCAACATTTGAATGGATTCGAGTCTAGCTACTGGGGCATAGGTTTCGTCATAATCTAAGCCTTTGACTTGACTAAACCCTTTGGCGACTAACCTAGACTTGTTTCTAACTACTTCACCTTTATCATCAAGCTTATTTCGAAACACCCACCTTCTTCCAATTATCGTTTTGTCTTTAGGTGGTGGTACTAATTCCCACACTTCATTCCTAGTAAATTGAGCTAGCTCTTCTTGCATTGCAATAATCCAATCGGGATCAAGAAGAGCTTGTTCAATTGATTTGGGTTCTATCTTTGAAATTAAGGAAATTTGACTAAGGTTCCTATAGGATGCTCTAGTTCGAACTCCTAGATTAGGATCTCCTATCACTTGATCGATAGGGTGGTTAGTTTGAATCCTAGATTGGGTTGGGTTTGTGTCACCTAATGCTTGATCAATGGGGTGACTTGGTTGAACACTAGTTTGACTCGGATCACTTGTCACTTGGTCGACAAGAGAAGTTGGTTGATGTGGATTAGACTCGATCTCAGGGTCGGAGACGAGTTTGGTATCAGTGGGCTCAACACTTGAGGTCATTAAGGGTTTTGTAGGTTCGGGTACTTCATCGAACACTACATTAATAGTCTCTTCGACTTTAAGGGTATTGTGGTTATATACCCTATAGGCCCTACTCGTGGTTGAGTATCCTAAGAAGATTCCGGTGGAGGTTTTGGATTTGAATTTCCCTAGGTGGTTCTTAGTGTTTAAGATATGTACCTTACATCCAAATACCCTAAAGTACTTGATGTTAGGTATTTTATCGTGCTAAATCTCGTACGAGGTCTTATGGTGCCTCTTTACCATAAGGATCCTATTTTGGACATAGCAAGCCATGCTACGCTTAAAACCTATCAGGTAGGTCGTATTCGTTCAACATGGTCCTAGCGGCTTCTTGTAGAGTTTGATTTTTCCGCTCCACTAGGCCATTTTGTTGAGGGGTCCTAGGGCAAGAGAATTCATGGTGGTATCCGTTTAGGTTACAGAAGTCGGTGAACCTTTGATTTTCGAATTCACCACCATGATCGCTTCTAAGTCTTTTAACCTTAAGGTTTTTTTGATTCTCGATTAATTTGAATAGATTGATTCATTGATCTAGGGTATCATTTTTATGTTTGATGAACCTAACCCAGGTAAACCTGGAGTAGTCGTCAATTATGACTAAGCAATATTGACTTCTATTGAGTGACTTGGCTCCATGTGAATCGAATAGATCCATATGCAGGAGCTCAAGTACACTTGAGGTTCGTTCTTGGTTAGTTAACTTGTGTTGTGTCCTAGGTTGTTTTCCTTGTTGACAAGCATTACAGATTTTATTAACCAAATTGTTGAGGTTGAGTAAGCCTCTGACTAAGCCACTCTGACTCATCTTGTGGACGAGTCTTGGGTGCGAGTGACCGAGTCGTCAGTGCCACAACCATGATTCCTCTTCCTGTGTCATAAGACATTTGGCTGAGGATTTGATTAAGTTAATTGTATAAATGTTATTTGTCCTAGTTCCTTTGAGTATTGTTTTAGCTGTTTTATTTGTTTTAATTACACATTCATTTTCTAAAAATACAACCTTATAGTTATTGTCACATAATTGGCTTACGCTAAGCAGGTTATATTCAAAATTCTCTACAAGTAATACATTTTTAATAACAAAATTCGAGTTAAGCTCGATATCACCTGATCCGATGATTTTGAGCTTGCCGTTATTCCCAAAAAGTCCTTGTCGTTTGAATCGAAGCTTTGTGAATTTGAGTTGATCCCGGTCATGTGTCAGCGTCAACATCCATTGATCCTACACAAGGTGGTTGGATTGGATGTTAGATTTAAAAAAAATTGGTTGTAAGTTTTTAAACCTAGGTCATCTCACCTGTGTCTATATGATCAAGCATGTTATACTTATATTTTTTTTTTGTGAGATGACTTCCAATTAAGTTGATTAAGTGCATTTAGGTTCAAGTAATTTTATGTTAGATTTGGATTTGACCCTAGGCTTGTCAAGTTTACCTTTTCAAGATAATGGCTTCCAGGTCATGGCGAGGCACAGGGGCCTTCTTTTATCGGATCATCGACCACTTCCTTAGACAAAGCCATTTTCAAGAAAATGATGACTTGACTCACCTAAGACTATTTCCTGGTCTAACTGGTTATTTTTGAAAAGAGGCTCCCCGAGGCTCAATCTTTTCGAAGGATTTTAGTTGGTTATGTATGTGTTCTAAGTGAGTTCACAAGTTAAAAAAAACAGAAAAAAATCCTAAGCATGCAATTTCTAAGTTAAAGCACAAACATATTTTGTACTGGCTCCCCCTAGACCGTTGAATCGGTTCGGTCTATCCACATAGTGGATTTGGTCCTTGGGAACCCAGTACGAGTTGGATCCTAGAGTTGAAATCAAAAAGTTCTTAGGGACCCATGCTTGGACATGTTTCCTATGTCGACTCACAATCGACATATACGACCTATTAGTCGTGTTTGAGTTAAACCCTAGTCCAGCCTTGTTGTACACGGCCCTTTGAGATCCAAGTAGGAGGTCAAGTCCTTTGGATCCCGAAGTGAACCTTTCCAACGTGTTCCTAAGATCTTCAACTTGACTTTTCAAGAGAGAGTTCTCAACTTCGAGCTTTTCAACTCGAGTTGAGTCCTTCTCTTGAACTCGACTAGTCGAAGAGGTTAGGGAGACCTCGTGTTTGAGGAGTTTAACCTCCTCAACAAGGGTCTCGACCTTGGACTCGGACTTAGCTAATTTCCTAGACAAAAACCTAACTGTATTATGTAAAGTATTAAATAAAGTTCGACTCACTTTAAGGGTATCTTTTGAACCAGATGCGTATCCGTGGCTTGACTTGAAGGTAGTAACCGTGGTCAAAGTCATCCTCAGGTTCTGACTCAAGTTCAGGTTCGGTCTCCGTGTCTGACTCAATCGATTTCGCCATGAAGACGTGGTCTTCGTCTTCTTCGGATGACGCTTCTTCCAATGTCGCGTTGAGGGCCTTCTTGTGCTTAGGTGCTTGGTGGTTGAGCTTGTGGCACTCAGACTTGATATGTCCAAACCTGTTACACTCATAACACCTAATATTAGAACTTTTAGGCTTACCTTGGTTGGGTCGAGTCGTGGTTCGCTTTCATCCCTTGGCTATCCTTCGAGCTAGGTTCATTAGTTTGGCAGTCAACTATGGGTCAACTTCTTCTTCGGACTTGTCTTCCTCCTCGGTTGGTGGTGGCTTGCTTGCGATTTTCTTCTTCTTTGAACCTGCAAACAAGGCTATACCCCTCTCGGGTTCCGAGTTGGACTGCTCATGTAATTCGAAATCAGAAAATAATTCGTCTATTCTAACTTTAGAAAGATCCTTGGAGACCTTGTAGGCGTCGACCATGGATGCCCACAAGGTAGTCCTCGGAAAAGAGTTTAGAACATACCTTATAAGGTCACGGTTTTCGACCTTTTGCCTATTGAATGCGTGTAGGTTGTTGATGACTATGTCTGGAGCGGCGTGCAATTGTGTTCCGTCTCGTGTTCCTGCATTTTTAGTGTATTACAATTTATTGAACAACAAATCGCGTTTGCAAACCTTAGCTTGATCCGATCCTTCGTGTAACTTTCGATCGGACCTCGTCGAGAGATCTCTTGCTTGATGAAGGGTCAGGCTAAGTTCAGCTCCTCCTTGGATAGCCCGCACTACAGGATTTGAGTCGCCTTTGCATCTGCCTCGACTTGTCATTTAGTGGCAATGGACCACTGATTGTAATCCAAGGATTCACCTTCTTCATTAGTAGGAAGGGTGAACCCGGTTTGGATCACAATCCACATCTCTATTTGGGTTTTTAGGAAGCACTCCATCCGACCTTTCCAGTAACGGAAATCGTCATCGTTGTAAAATGGTGGTCGGACGGTGCTAAAACCCTCGAGATGAGACATTAACATGAAAGACAAAAAGAGACGAAGACGAAAAAACTATCAACGACAAAAACACAAAAACAAGTACCAAGACTCGCGTCTTGGATTAGTAGTGCGAGAGAAAAACCTAACAAAGCGAAATAAATAATAAAAAAAACAGAATTAAAAGAAAAATAAATCTGTAAAAATGGCTAGATTGGTGGTTTCACCAAATCTTAGCAACCCCCGGCTCTGATACCAATTGTTGGATCGATGCAGTTCGCTAGAGGGGGGGGATGAATAGCGAAAAACCTTTTCCCTTTTTTTTTTCGTTCGTTAAAACTCGAGAGATAATTAATTGCAGCGGAAATGTAAAGTAAAAAGAGACAATGAAGTTTTTACTTGGTTCGTAGCCTTCGGCTACTACTCCAAGGCCCTAGTGGTCCTTGACCACGTACGGAGGGCAAAAGCACTAAAGGAACTCCTCCTCGTTGGAGGTAGGAGTTAATCGATACAAGAAGGAAAAAGCTTGAGGTAGAGGGACACTCCCCCTCTCCTCGTATATGATAAAAGCTCCGAAAAGAAATGAACTTAAATAAGAGCTAAAAAAAAATGACGTTACAATAGAAAGGAATTTAAGACCTAGTCGTCAGAGAGAAAGCACTTCGTGGTCAAAAAGTTGTAGCTTGGCGGAGGCTTTTTGGAAGCTTTTGAATGTTGAAGAAACCCTAGGTTTGGCCCTCCTTTTATAGCCTTTGAGCCTGTTGGGTTTCCGGCACCGCGGCGTGTGTGTGTTCGATCATGTTTCGTAAACATGAGCACAGCGGAAGCAATTAGAATTAATAAATCTATATTTATTACAACACACACAACACACGCATGCTATTACAACAAGTGTAGACATAACCGTAAATTAAAATTTGCAATAAAAGAAATTATCTACGTTATACCTTTCGTATGACGTGTAGCGGGAACGACATCAACCGGAACGATCCTCGTAAGAATTGTCTCTATCCGTATCCACGCCGAGCTCCTCGGGATGACTTCGCTAAGTCACGAGCTTCGTCTTCGTACGGGTTACTAGCCTCGTGTTGAAGACGACGTGATCGAGAGATGATCACGATCCGAATCCAAATTCGGATCCTCAAACGAGTTCTCAAAACTCGCTTCTCCGGAGAGGTATTCGTAAACCAATTGACGAATCCTTCGTCCCCCACCTCAGAGGATTACCGGAGATCAAATCCCCGGTAAGTTAGCCGCTGTCGGAGCACTAACCGTCGTCCAAACGACGCTCCGACTAGAAGCTGTCCAGAAAACTGGACAGCTTGGTGGAGGAGTAGGCGCCGGCCAAAACAAGGAGAGAAAAAGCTCACCTTGATGCCGAACCTATAGGAGATCACCGGAGGGTCGCCGGAGGTTCACCGGCTGGAGCTTGGATGCCGACAAGGGTCTTGGACGGCGGCACAAAGCTGGGCGGCGGCAGCTTGTAGTTGGGCGCCGAAATCACCAAGGGTGGGCGGCAACTAGGTTGGGCGGCCAAAATAGATTAGGGTTTTGGATTAGGGTTTAAGCCCTGTTTTATAGAGAACTAATTCTCTTAATGGTTAATGGATCATATCCATAAATCCCGTTAACCCGCTCCATTAAGATAAGTTAAAATAAACCAAACCATGATGGTTTATTTTAAGTTAAAACGAACCGAACCAACTTTTGGTTCATTCGTTTAAAATAAACCAAACCCTTTGGTTTATTCTCATCCATGGATTAGAACCAAACCATTTTGGTCCATCCATTATGTCTTCATAAGACACGGCCCATCCACGCTTCCATTGCGACTGAAACAATTTCATGCTCGCTTTATGTTTGGTCCAACCAAACATAGTTTCTCTCGAGAATCCCATTCTCAAGCTCGTTTTAAATCCTTTGGATTACACTCGTTGTCGCGTGTGACCAAATAGGTTCTCGGTTTATGTTGGCCGTCTATAATTAACCATTAATTATAGAACGATCATGAGTGGCACCTAGTAGTACATCATGATCCCCAATTAACCGAAAAGATCAACGGTTGATCCAGAACTATTTCTGAAACCCTTCAGTAGCTCGAATGAATCGTGCCCCATTTCCTTCACTCATCTTATACCCACTTGGTTCAGGACATGGTCTATTGTGTCAGTCCCCACTAGGCTGACTACGTCACACCTAGCCCAAGTATCATTTCCTCGTCCTACGGATTCTAGTTACTCCACATGTATCGAAGAGTACCTTACTCTAAACATGTAATGCTTTGGCCAAAGACTTTAGTAACAATCCGACGAGAGGCCATGGGTATACATCTCCTCGCAAGGAGTGGTGAATCCTTTATAGGCTATTCAAACACCTTCGATCACTTCGACTTATACCCAATCATCCCGGGTCCACATCTCCTTAGAGATGTTTGCTTAAGATGTCAAAGCATAAGTCTCCATGATCAAGATGACTTGAATACCGCAAGTCAAAGGAACATCGCACTTAAGCCACAGTAAGAACTTCATTGACATATCTATATATGCAGAGAACCATATGAAGTCTTACGGCTGGTCACTCCAATGAACTAGTTACCATAACTAGCATCCACGATTAACTCCGGACATCACAATGTCTCCAGCCAGTGAGAATCAACTGCTTGGATACACCAAGGAGTATACCTCGTGCTAGCCTCGACAGAATTGATGGTGTCCAAATCCATCAATTCATTGACTAGGGATAATTCTGATACATCACAATTACACATGTAGAGATACTCACTAGTTGTGATCCAATCACAAATTCTCTCATGCTGTGAATCGCATCGTGGACATTCAGTAAATGTGTTTAAGATCCAATCAAATACATTAAACATGTATACTCAAATAGTGAATCTTCATTTATCATATAAATGGTTCATACATAAGGCGATTGCCTTAGGACATCTCTCATATATTACTAACAGAGCCCCTTTTTGAGAGGAACCCTAGCCAATCACAATTGAGCATACCTCCCCTTGAAATTTGGTGATAAACCTTGACTCCTCGAGGTTGATCCTTTGACCATCGATCGGTGATGGTCATCATCACGATCGATGGCGATCCGAGTCAGTCGACCTTTTAGCGATCATTGTTTGGTCCTCCAAGTCCTCAAATGATCGGTGATGCTAGCTGCAGGGCAAAGTTAGCTCAAAGAAAACATTATTTCGACGACCTTCGACCGTCCGATCTCGACCTGGACCATCGATGGGATGTCTCTGGTCGGATCTATGCTTAAGATCATCCCCGTAAGGAGGATACGACCTCACTTACGCTCGCACACACGAGCTTACCTCGATAGTACGTGTTGCTTTTGCTTTCGGCTTTCCACTTAATTCCTTCTGCTCCCTCCGAAGTCACTCGAGTATCGCTCGACTACCGCGGCTTCCTCCGGGTGTCGCTAGCCTTCAGCTCTAGCTATATCAATCTTCTGCACACTCGATTCAGCTCGTGAGATAACGATATGAGTTTAACTTTGTATCGTTTGCTATAATCAAAACTCAGGTTCGACTTAGGTGCCCACTGCACCAACAGTATCTTGGCAAAGGGCGATGAATTCTGAGATAGAATCTATGGATTCAAATTAGGTCTGGGAGCTAGTAGAACCACCCAATGCTGTAAAAGCCATTGGATGCAAGTGGATATACAAAAGAAAGAGAGGATCACATGGGACAGTAGAGACCGTCAAAGCAAGGTTTGTTGCAAAAGGCTATACTCAGAAAGAGGGTATCGATTATGAGGAAACCTTTTCACCGGTAGCCATGCATAAGTCTATCTGGATTCTCTTGTCTATTACTGCTCATATGAATTATGAGGTTTAGCAGATAGATGTCAAGACAACTTTCCTTAATGAAAGTCTTGAAGAAAGCATTTATAAAGAGCAACCAGAGGGATTCATTACAACGGGCAAAGAGCATCTTGTGTGGAACCTTAATCGGTCCATTTATGGATTGAAGCATGCTTTGAGATCTTGGAACATCCACTTTGATGAGGTAATCCAGTAATATGGATTTATTCAAAGTCCGGATGAGTCTTGTGTATACAAGAGATGTGACGGAAACATAGTGATATTTCTTGTACTATACGTAGATGACATTTTTCTCATTAACAACAATATCAAAGTGTTTTCAGACGTAAGGGTATGGTTGTCCAAATAATTTGATATAAAGGACTTGGGAGAAGTAGGACACATCCTTGGGATCAAAGTTATAAGGGATTGCAAGAAAAGGATATTGTGTTTATCTCAAGCTTCATACATAGACACTATTTTAGCTCGTTTTAGCATGCAAAACTCCAAGAAATGTTTTCTACCTTTTCGGCATGGAGTACATTTATCTGAAGAGATGTGTCCAAGAACATCAAAGGAGATAGAGGAGATGAAGGCGGTTCCTTATGCTTCGGCGGTAGGAAGCCTCATGTATGCTATGTTATGTATAAGATTGAATATCTGCTTTGTCGTGGGCATGGTTAGCAGATATCAGAGTAATCCAGGACAGGGACATTGAACTGTAGTAAAGCATATATTGAAGTACCTGAGAAGGACTAGGGATTATATGCTGGTATACCAGGAAGATCAATTACTCCCTGTGGATTACACAGATTCTGACTTCTAATCAGATAAGGATAACAGTAAGTCTACCTCGGGTTTTGTGTTTACTTTGGGAGGTGGATCCATTATACGGAGAAGTGTCAAGCAAAAATGCGTGGCGGACTCTACCATGGAAGCTGAGTATGTGGCAGCCTCTGAGGCAGCCAAAGAAGCTGCACGACTCAGGAACTTCTTGATGGACTTGGATGTGATTCTTGGTTTGCCCAGAACTATCACAATTTATTGTGATAACAGTGGTGCAGTTGCAAACTTGAAGGAACCACGAGCCCATAAGGCAAGTAAACACATAGAGTGCAAGTACCACCTGATAAGGGAGATCGTAAAGCGAGGAGAAGTTGTTGTCGCCAAGATTGCATTAGAGGATAACCTGGTAGATCCTTTCACTAAGGCCCTTCCAGTGAGAGCTTTTGATAGGCATGTGGAGGGAATGAGAATCAGATGTATGACAGTTTGATGGTAGCATAGTATTTTAGTATAAGTGGGAGATTGTTGGGATGTATACTGAAAGCCTAGCCTTGGTATGAACATCTTCATTTTGAAATAAGAATCAAATGATCATTGTTTGAATTTTATATTTATGCATATTGTCTGATACTTTGCATTGTAGATAACATGATGTGTGGTATCGCACAGAAGATTATGTTATCAGTTCTTTGTAGAGTATAAGTAGAGGCTCACAACCAAGATGGTTTTGGACAAACCATTGGCATGGTTGTAGTGTAATTTGATATTGGTTTATCTTGACTATAGAATTACACAAGTACACTTTGTGTGTATTGAGCAGGACCGATTTAGAGGTGATTCAATCTATACTGACAATATAATTGAATCAAATCTCAGATATTATAGTGTACATGCTCTTAATCCTGATATAATAACGGGCACATGTACTTAGTATTTATTTCTTTTATTTACCAATGGGCGATATTTATGTGTTAAATTGATAGGCCTGGTAAGTTGAGAAATAATATTATTTATATGGTGTATCGTTGATTATAGGGGGAAACTGTGTCCTATATACTAGGATGATGATGTCCCCTTGAGGAGCTCATAAAGTTCATCATGTAAATTGTGCAGGTTGGACTTGGTCCAACATGATGATAAGGATGAGTGGTACTACTCATGGAGTTAGATATTAATTAATTAAATTATCAGTAATTTAATTAATTAATGAACATTCGATATCTTAAACACGGGGAGATATTTTATACAAATAATATGTGGAGCCCATATTTAATTATGGGGGTTGGTGAGGTAGATCAATGATGATCTTCTAGTGGAATGGATTATCATTAATAGATCGGGTTATATGTGGTTGGATCCATTGGGTGGCCAAGATCCAACTCCTCCTCATGGTCCCTATTGTAGCATATTATAAATACCTCATGAAGTCTAGCCCTAAATAGAATTTTTGGGGGGGTTGGCGTTGGAGAGACTTGGGCGGCAAGAGATAGGAGTTGTGCTAGGGTTTTGGTTTGTCCATCTCCTTAGGGCCAGCGGCAACAAGACAAGGAGGCTAGGGTTTTGTCCTTCTCCTCCCTCACTTGGCCGGCGCCTCCTCTCCATCATCTCATTGCCTGCGCCTCTTCTCCCTCTCCAAGGGACGGTGACATCAAGGGTTAAGGGTTATCCTTCTCTCTTGGCTGGCGCACATCTTCTCCCTTTCCAAGGGCCGGTGGACACCAATGACTTGGTGTTTGGTGGTCGACACAAGATAGGAGAAGAAGGGATGGTTTTCTTCCCTTGTCAGGAGCGAGCAAATAAGGGAAGATACGTGGTCTAGGAGGCTTCGATTCTTGGAAGATCATCGCCAACACGATGTCCAAGAAGAGGATAGGAATACAATAGAAGATCAAGAGGTAAAACAAGAGGTATAATCTTGTTTAATTTTGATTCTAGTACTTTTTTATTTGTTTGTTATTGATTGACATTGACCCCAAAGATAAACACAAAATCCGGTGATCCGTACATCATCTATTCTGCGGCTAATCGAGGAAATGGGTTAGGTTTCTTGAACAACAAGTTTGTTCAAGCGACCGCTCAAATCAAATAGCATGATGATGAATCAATTGCTTGGGCAATCCATCTCTGTCCGGATTAGTTTTCACTAATAAAATTCGAGGACGCGAGATATGATCGCCATGCATAAGCGATCGAAGCGAAGCGAATTGCGAATTTCCCTTCACTTTACGCCGCCAATATCACCCCTTGGACTTTCCTTGCCAACCCATGTTGGACTTTCCATTTGCCAAGACTCAAGCATGGACTTTCACTTGCCAAGACCAATGCTTGGACTTTCCATGCCAACCGGTGTTGGACTTTCCAATTGCCAAGACTCAAGCTTGGACTTTCAATCATATGGTCAACCCCATGTCAACCATATAGTCAAACAATGGTCAAACCATCATCAAACATCAAAATACCACTCGAGTCAAACTCGAGTCTGGTCAATCATGACCCGGGTCGATTGCACCAACAATCTCCCCAAAACATTGTCAAACATCAAAACACTACTCAAGTCTAACTCGAGTCTGGTTAATCGTGACATGGGTCGATTGCACCAACACCGTTGTAGGTGAGTGTAATGATGTTTGATAGACTTAGGATTGTTTCTCCATTTTTCTAAAAGAAAATCTAAAATTTTTGTTTAAGGCTACATTCTTTTATTTTCTTTATATCCATATATTTTATCATGTATACTTCCTATGTCTTTTGATATTGTTTTTCAGTATTTCAGGAAAGAACAAGAAATTTCATTAAACATGGATCCGTATAATCAACAATGTGGAGATTTCAGTAATGCTTATTTTTTAGGCATTGGGCAACAAGAGTATTACCAATATGAAGAGGACTATTATCAATACCAGTCTCAATAACATCAGCCTGTTCCTCAGTATCATTAGTCTTATTAGTTGATTAGTATAATTCAATTTCTGGAATATCTTTTCATAATTTTGATTCAGATTTCGGGTATGGACACACACCACAGTATATTCTTGAGCAGCCTCAGTGTTATCCACCCCTACCATTTATCGATACTTACATGCGCAATTGGGGAGATCAATCAAGTTACAGTTATGGAGATGCACATTAGGAAGAGACTCAGAATTTTTCAGCTTATCAGAGTTCATTGGATTTCAAGATGACACAGTGTGTGATGGACTACAACCATTCCAACAAGCTAAGTCAACTCCCTGGGAGATATTCCAAGACTACAATGAAGAAACCCCTGCTCCCAGTCAAGAAAATATAGAGACAATAGAAAATCTTTTGCATCTACCATCATTGCTACAACAATATTAGCAACAAATGAGTGATAATCAACAACAACAACAACAAAGGATGTAGAATTTGTAAATCCAGCTAGATCAAATTGCATCATCCATCAGCCAAACACAAGCACAAGATTCCTTCCAGTTTTCCTCAGAGATCATTTCTGATGGCAAAGAGGTGCTTAAGGAGATGGATTGCAGAGCTGGTGATAGGCATGTCTCTACTTTTGCAGCTCTATAGAACTCCTTTGCTGATTTGTATAGTGATGATGTAGTTGTTGATGCCCTAGATGCTGATGAGAATATTAATGTATTGCTAGCTATTTCTTTTTCGGATACTATTAAAGAGGAAAGTGCAGAGGTTTTTGTAGATTAGGTTGTACTCCCTGAGTTGCGAGATACCAGTGCCCAGACTTGCTAACCATACTAGAAGACAAGTGAGCCAGTGGCAGCGAGCAATTCTGATGAGTTGATTCCCATGGAAGTGGTGGATTGCTGTTGGAGGCCCCCAGAATGGACACTTCCATCACAACCAAAGTCTCCAACAAGAATTTTGCTGATGAAGACCCTAATAACATATGCAATAATCTAACCTCAAGGCTGGACAGTTTTTCTGAATCATCTCTGACCACCAGAGATTACATATGATGAAGTGATGATATTGGAGGGAGCAACACTGGACTATCCTGATCACACGATGAAGGTGCTCACCCCCATTCTGTCCATCCCACTTCCGACGTGGATGTTAAAGCTGAATCTTCTTCAGCTACCAAGACGGGATTTCGTTCGAAGCACCACATGACCTACGTGGCTTCTTCTACTAAATCTTCTTCGTCCGCCATGACCTCAGAGGAGTTTGCTCCATCTTATCTTCTTTTCTTTTCTTTGTATATACGTTTATTTTACTTCATTCATTTTTGTTTTAGTTGTTAAGTTTTGTTTGTCAAGTCTTTATTTTGTTGTGTTTTGAAATAAATTTCTTATGCATTCCTTTATATCATCTTAGAAGTCATGAAAGCTAGTTAAATTTTATTGTCGAGTTTTGAGATTTATTGTCATGAATGGATTATTTGATTGCATATGGTTGCTACTTGGTGATGGATTCTGTGTTGATAGATTGATATGATTTTTTTTCATTACTAGTAAGGATTGTGCCTATTTTTATTGCTTGTGTGTGGTGCACTTGTGGTTATTATAACTCTAAAACTTGTTTTGATTCTTTCGAGACCACACAACCATTGGTTTGCATGATTACTATGAAGGTAATCTCAAATGTTTTCTTTTACTTCTTTTATCGCCAAATGCTTACTAAATAATATTTTAGTTGTTCATCTTGTCATTTTTCTTTCCTTCCATTACTTTCTTCTTTGTTACTCTTCTGGATGTGGAATACTTGGATGTTCCATTATGAGTGTTTTGCCCAGGACGACTAAAAGTTTAAGTTTGGATGAGAGAGTAGCTCAGAAGAATTAAGTGTAATCATAGGCAAGTCGTGCTTGATCACCAAGAGCTAGCTATGATCTTTATTTTTATAGCTGAGCTTGATGTATTTTTTTTCTAGATCATAGGGATGTGTACTGCATGTCAAAAAAAATTGAAAAAAAAGTTGTTGAAAAAAGTAAAAAAAATTGAAATTGAAAAAAAAAACACATGGCCAAATGAATAAAGGCAATAAAAAATTCTTTAACATGTTATGTATTTTTTTTTATTTGTGTGATAGTATTTTTGTGATAGACATCCCTTGTTGCAACCATTGAGAGATTTATTGTATATCATGTATGGATTTATATTGTAGAAAGTGATATGGGTTGTTTATATCTTATTTGGTAAATTTAGGAAAGCTAGCTTGGATGGAAACTTTTGGGGCAATGCTTTCATTTACTCATCTATGTAGCATTTTAGTATTTCTATAACTTCCTACATTTCTTTAGCTATTTTATTTCTTATCTTTCTTTCCTTTCACACATACTATCATTTTTCCTATATTCATATTTCCCTTACATTCCTAATAAGCCTTCAATAATTGTGCATTCTTATGTGTAAATAGTGGAGAAGGTAGAAGAAAAGCAAGCATATGGTAGTGCATAACTCATGAGTAGCTTGAGTGAACTCCACTATTACATGCTTATGAGAGCGAGAGAAACCGCCACTTACCTTGTGAGGCTTAATCATTCTTAGTTTATTTAGGATGGATTGAAGTTACCATGTTAGTTAACCTATGTAAGATTTGAGTCCATGATTGCATGAGTCTTTGAAAATTCACAATCCTAAGTAACTTTCTTTCACGATTTTGTATGTATGCTTGGGAATTGCTAGGGAAATATATATTTAGTTTAATTTTAGTTTTCTTTACTTGCTCAGGACGTGCAAGAATAAGTGTGAGGGGAATTTGATAACAACATTTTAGTATATTATTTTGGTCCTTAATTTCGATGCTTTAAATCCTCATATTGTTATTTGTCAACTCTTAGCATATTTTACAAGTTGGGATCTATTTTGGACTTTATTGTAAATTTTTCTAAATTTTAGACTTATATGCAAATTTAATCTCTTGTTTTTAGGAGATCGAGATTAGCCAATGGACCAGACTCAAGTTAGATCAAATGTGGCTTCATCAAGGGTCATAAAGGGAATTCGAAGATGGATTAATCTGAGCCCTTCATCAAGATCAGAAGTAGTTTAATCAAAGGGTTCAGATTTCTTCAATCCTGATCGTCCGATGAGATTTGATCGATTTTGAGCCATCCATCTAGATTTGGAGAGATCCAAACCATACACTCAGATCTATTCATCTCAACCTTTCATTTAGATCAAGCTGATCGTGATCATCCATTCATATCGATGAGATCCATCCATAAGAGATCGGAGCAATTTAGTCGTTGGATCATATCTAAGATTTAGGTTGTAATTAAGCTTGATCAGATTTATTTTTGGCCAGTTTATTCTCACACGATGCAGCTTCTTCTTCACCGAGCTTGGCCGACTCCTCACCCCCATCCACCACCGGCCGCTCTTCCTCTCCTCCGCCAAGGTCGGTGGTGGTGGTGTCTTCATCATCTCCACCATCTTCGCGGAACAAGCGAGCAGGCATCATCTTCACCAAGTCGGCACATTCATCTCTGGTAGCCTCCCAACTTTTCCTCCGCCCAACATCTCCTCCACTGCCGACTGAAGAGGAGAAGGGGATACCCCTTCTCTTCAGCTGTGCCATCGCAATTTATCCTCCGGCCAGCCACATTCACAACCCCTCACCATCTTCATCTCCAACATCTCCTATTCTCACTTTCGATCAACCTTTCCAACATTTCAGGATAACATTCTCTTCATTTAGATTGCAAGCTAATTCTGTGATGCGTTGATTATTTCTTCACGCTTAATTGGTTGATTGATTGTAACCAAAATTACCTTCCATGTTTAGATTGCACGTGCTTGATTTAATTTGTTTCATGCTTATGTAGTGTTCAGTGAAATGTTTCTATGAGTAAATAGGTTGTAGTTAGTAAGGTTAGATTTAATTTCATGCTTTGCTTTACACATATTATTCTGCATTTGAATTGTTGTTTAGATTCCTACACTTTCTTTATGTTTTTGAATCCTCTTGTTTGAATTCTTAGTTTAAATTTCCTTTAATATCATCTCAATCATAGTTTAGTTAGATTAGAGTTTGATTATGTGCATTGTCATTCGTTAAACAAGATTAGACTTTTAAATTCCAAACCCCATTTATAATAGAAAATCTAAAGCAATAATTAGCAATCCTAAGGCTACTATTCAATCGATTACACTCTTTGGGAAACTATTCAGACCATTCACTATGCTATATTAGCATAGAAATGGTTTGGTAATTAATTTATAATGGTACCACAACAAAGGCCGTTATCACTTCCCACCTTCCAGTCGACCAACTTCGATATAAGTGGACCTACAAAACGAGCATAACTTTTGATACAAGTGGACCCACAAAACGTGCTACCCACCAAATCGAAGCTCTCTAAGAGATCTATATTTCTTATGGGGTATAGCCCCATAACAAGCTATTTTCAACCCCAAAAAATGGCGTTTAGTACCTTATCAGGTGCATCGAAGGGCGTAAGTGCTTAGTTTTTTGTTTAAGGTTTTTTATTTCTCATTATTTTTGTTGTTTCCAACATTACTAATCGAAGACCAAGTCTTGGAATTTTCTTTTGGTTTGTATTTTTGTTTTTGCAAGATTCTTTTTGATGGCCCATCTTGAGGGGTTTAGTGTTGGTGCAGTAGGCACCATATAATCGAACCTAAGTTTTGATTATGACAAAGACCCAAAGTTAAGGTAATATCGTTATCTCATGAGCTGAACCTAGTGTGTAGGAATGTTAAGTTGAGCTGAAGGTCAGGCGACACACGGGAGAACTTCGGAGGGAGTCGAATAACCCAAGTGGAGATTGGAAGCAAAGCTACAAGTCACATGGACCTAGGGTAAGCTCAAGGTAAGCTTGTGTGTATGAGTGAATGTAAGGTCGGGTCCTCTGTACGGGGACGTCCTTAGGTGACAATCCGACTAAGACTTCCCATGGAAGGTCTAGGTTGAGATCGGATGGTAAGTGGTCGTCGAATTCATTCTTATTACTTTGATTTCGAGCTAACTCTTTAGTGCAGTCGAGAACCCTAGCCAACAGTCGACTGATGGCTTATATCAATTGACTGATGCTTCAATCAGTCGACTGATGAGGGTGAACAGTCGACTACCAATTCAAATTCTAACTTCGATGAGAGTCAAACTTCATCCCCTTTCCCAAAGGTGAGGTGGCCTTTTTGGATAGAACTCAAGCTCAACGTCTAGGGGGTTGGAAGGCTAGAAAATGAGGAGTGTTCTTCACCATTTTCATCATTCAAAAGCTCTCCAAATGCCTCTGCAATGTCGCTACTCTACGACAACTCTACGACGATGAAGCGCTGTCGAAACACCGACAACACGAGCTCAACCTCCATTTCCCTAGTCGTCGGTATAACTTTAGTTTGTCGTCTTCTTTAACATTGTACTTCATTTCATTTATCAAGCTTTTATCATAACGAGGAGAGGGGGTTTGACTCTCTACATCGAGCTTTTCAAGGTTTTGTAATCGTTGTCTCCTACCTCCAACGAGGAGGAGATATTTTAGTGAATTGCCCTCCGTACGCGGTCTCGGACCGCTAGGGCCTTGGATTAGTAGCCGGTAGGCTATGAACCAAATAAAACCAAGTTGTATATTTACTTTTTCTGCTGCACTTTTACTCTTTGCTTGTGTTTTAATCATATTGACGAAAAGAATTCTCGTGCACTATTCACCCCCCCTCTAGCGCTCTTTTTACGATCCAACATTTGGTATCAGAGTGGGAGCCCTAAGATTTGGTGTAACCACCAATCTAGTTTTTTTTTTGGTTTTTTTCGTATTTATTGTCTTACGTTTTTCTCCCACATTACTAATCCAAGATGAAGTCTTGGTACCCTTTTTTTTGTGTGTTTGCAAGTATCTCTTCGCTTCCGGAGTAGCTCATGGTAAAATGGGCATAACTTTTTATACAAGTGGACCCACAAAACATGCTACCCACCAAATAAAAGCTCTCTAAGAGATCTAAACTTCTTACGAGGGTTTACCCTCTTAACAAGCTATTTTCATCCCCAAAAAATAATGTTTAATACTCTTTTGGGGACATTGAAGGTCGTAAGTTTCTAGTTTTTGTTTAGCTTTTAATTTTTCATTTATTTCTTTTATTTCTTTTCATTTCCTGCATTACTAATCCAAGGCGATGTCTTGGAACTTTTCTCGTGTCATTTTTATTTGTGTGCAAGGATTTAAATCATGACCCACATTGAGGGTGTTAGTAATATATGAGAGATGTCCTAAGGCAATCGCCTTATGTATGAACCATTTATATGATAAATGAAGATTCACTATTTGAGTATACATGTTTTATGTATTTGATTGGATCTTAAACTCATTTACTGAATGTCCATGATACGATTCACAGCATGAGAGAATTTGTGATTGGATCACAACTAGTGAGTATCTCTACATGTGTAATTGTGATGTATCGGAATTATCCCTAGTCGATGAATTGATGAATCTGGACACCATCAATTCTGTTGAGACTAGCACGAGGTATACTCCTTGGTGTATCCAAGCAGCTGATTCTCACTGGCTGGAGACATAGTGATGTCCGGAGTTAATCGTGGATGCTAGTTATGGTAACTAGTTCATTGGAGTGACCAGCCGTAAGACTTCATATGGTTCTCTACATATATAGATATGTCAATGAAGTTCTTACTGTGGCTTAAGTGCGATGTTCCTTTGACTTGCGGTATTCAAGTCATCTTGATCATGGAGACTTATGCTTTGACATCTTAAGAAAACATCTCTAAGGAGATGTGGACCCGGGATGATTGGGTATAAGTCGAAGTGATCGAAGGTGTTTGAATAGCCTATAAAGGATTCACCACTCCTTGCGAGGAGATGTATACCCATGGCCTCTCGTCGGATTGTTACTAATGTCTTTGGCCAAAGCATTACATGTTTAGAGTAAGGTACTCTTCGATACATGTGGAGTAACTAGAATCCGTAGGACAAGGAAATGATACTTGGGCTAGGTGTGACATAGTCAGCCTAGTGGGGACTGACACAATAGACCATGTCCTGAACCAAGTGGGTATAAGATGAGTGAAGGGAATGGGGCACGATTCATTCGAGCTACTGAAGGGTTTTGAAATAGTTACGGATCAACCGTTGATCTTTTCGGTTAATTGGGGATCATGATGTACTACTAGGTGCCACTCATGATCGTTCTATAATTAATGGTTAATTATAGACGGCCAACATAAACCGAGAACCTATTTGGTCACACGCACAACGAGCGTAATCCAAAGGATTTAAAACGAGCTTGAGAATGGGATTCTCAGACCGAGAGAAACTAGGTTTGGTTGGACCATACATAAAGCGAGCATGAAATCGTTTCAGTCGCAATGGAAGCGTGGATGGGCCGTGTCTTATGAAGACATAATGGATGAACCAAAATGGTTTGGTTCTAATCCAATGGAGGAGAATAAACCAAAGGGTTTGGTTTATTTTAAACGAATGAACCAAAAGTTGGTTCGGTTCGTTTTAACTTAAAATAAACCATCATGGTTTGGTTTATTTTAACTTATCTTAATGGAGCGGGTTAACGGGCTTTATGGATATGATCCATTAACCATTAAGAGAATTAGTTCTCTATAAAAGTGGGCTTAAGGGATTGTTAAACCCTAAATCATCCAAAACCCTAAAGCAAGTTGCCGCCCACCTCCTTGGTGAATTCGGCGCCAACAGCCTTGTGCCGCCGCCCAACCACTTGTGCCGCCGTCCAACTTGTTGCCGGCGACCAAGCTTCAGCCGGTGAACCTCCGGCGACCCTCCGGTGATCTCCTATAGGTTTGGCATCAAGGTGAGGCTTTTCTCTCCTTGTTTTGGCCGGCGCCTACTCCTCCACCAAGCTGTCCAGTTTTCTGGACAGCTTCTCATCCTCTCGTCAGAGCGTCATTTGGACGACGGTTAGTGCTCCGACAGCGGCTAACTTACCGGGGATTTGATCTCCGGTAATCCTCTGAGGTGGAGGACGAAGGATTCGTCAAACGGTTGACGAATACCTCTCCGGAGAAGCGAGTTTTGAGAACTCGTTTTGGATCCGAATTTGGATTCGGATCGTGATCATCTCTCGATCACGTCGTCTTCAACACGAGGCTAGTAACCCGTACGAAGACGAAGCTCGTGACTTAGCGAAGTCATCCCGAGGAGCTCGGCGTGGATACGGATAGAGACGATTCTTACGAGGATCGTTCCGGTTGATGCCGTTCCCGCTACACGTCATACGGAAGGTATAACGTAGTTTAATTTCCTTTTATTGCAATTTTAATTTACGGTTATGTCTACACTTGTTGTAATAGCATTCGTGTGTTGTGTGTGTTGTAATAAATAGGAGTATTTATTATTTTTATTGCTTCCGCTGTGCTCATGTTTACGAAACATGATCGAACACACACACGCCGCGGTGCAGGAAACCCAAACAGTGGTATCAGAGACCAGGTTGTGTTTCGACATAATCGTAAAAATGGTTTTGCGATAGTCATAATGTATTTCTGGAAGTTTTCTAAATTTTGGAAATTTAGAAGTATTTATGGAAATTTTTCAATTTTGGAAAGTCTAGAAGTATTTATGGAAATCTTCCACTTTTGGAAAGTTGGAAGTATTTATGGAAATTTATATTTTCCATAAATAAAATATTTGATTAGATTCTGGAAATTTGTTTCCTAATTTAATCATGATTTGATTTGGGAAATCAAATCTTAAAATATTTAATTTCCATAAGTAGTTTTAAAGATTTAGGAAATTGGTTTCCTAAATAGATTTTCCTTAATCAAATAATTCCATGAATAAAATATGTGATTAGATTTGGAAATTTGTTTCCTAATTTAATTATGATTTGATTTGGAGAATCAAATCTTAAACATATTTTATTTCCATAAATAGTTATGACATATAAGAAAATTATATACATGACATAATTGTATGCCATGTAATTGCATTAGATGCATAACATTATGCCATGCGTGTCGTGACATGTAGATGTATGCCATGTATGCCATGCCATGTAGATAATAGTTATTTGCATGCAAAGAGGATGAGACATAAAAACCCTTAATCAATATTAAAGCCTACACCTTCCATTAATATGGTTAGAACCAGTTGTTTCTTGTTTGGGTTGTTGGACTCTCTCAAGCCCTCGAACTGAATATGTTCAAACCATGGAATAGTTTAATACTAATATGGTAAGAGTCAGAGGTCAATCGTTAGCTTTGGTTGTTGGACTCTCTCCAAGCTGGGCTAATTGGTTGAATGCGCTCTAACCATATTAAAACTATGTCCTGATTAATGGGTTGGCTTTAACCTGGAGCATCGGCTTGTTGGACTCTCTCCAAGGTCGATGTAAAGGGAGGTGAAGTTGGGTGCTATGCATATGATGCATACTTGTTAATGTGTTAACAACCCGATGTATGTGTGAACATTCAATTAGTTGATAGCACATTGTGATAGTTGCATATACGTGATATGCAATCGGTATAGAAGATACCTACCATCGTAGTTATGAATGGCTTGTTGGACTCTCTCGAGGTTGTTCATAACTATGATGGATATCAACCCATTCGGAGATGGACCTACGATCTCGAAGTGATTTTGGGGTTTTTTGAAATTCGAAAAATGAATGGGATTTATAAATGTATATTGATGCATTTTAAAATCATCTTTCTCATATATGCTCGTTTTGTATTTCTAAGTTAATATATTGATCATGATGTGTTTGAATTTGCGTTCCATTTTGGATTCAAATAAATTAGTGGGCGAACTTCTTGGGTGGCTTAGAAACTTGAGAATTGTTCTCAAGGTGAAAAGCTTGTATGTCCTCGGCGCCTCTTCACTTGTCCTAGTGACGATGCAACTTTGGACCAATTGTTGGCCTATCGAAACATGTGAGTGATTACGAACAAATGAGTTGCATCATGCTAGCCACGATGGAACCCAAAGCTCTGAAGCGGCATGAGCATATGGATGCTCATATCGTAGTCCTTCATCTTTGTGAGTTGGTTGATGAGCAAGTGAGATTGAAAGGTTCGAAGTCTCAGCTCCTCTTCACCTCGAGATGCTAGAGGTTCATACTGCGTAGTCTTGCTCAATATCTTTGAAGGCTGTGGAGTCTTAGAAGCATGAGCGAGGGGCAGTCTTTAGTTGATTCCTCGAAGAAAGGTTCTAAGAGGAAGTCAAAGGAGCAACGAAGGGAAAGAAGAGAAGGGCTAAGAAGGTAGAACTAGCTGAAGGAAACTTGCCATCATTATGGCAAGGAGAGACATTCTTGAAGAAAGTGCAAGATTTATCTTGAGTCCATGAAGAAGGATAAGGCATCGGATGCCCCATCTTCTTGAAATCTTCTTTATTGATTGTCATTCTATTTCCTCGGACACTTGGGTATTTGATCTTTGGGTGTGGCTCACATATATAATGACATACATGGGCTAAGGAATAGAAGAAGACTCGTCGAGGAGAGTCAAATTTACGTGTTGGGAATGGAGCAGCGGTTCTTTGCACTTCGCCATCGGAGCGTATTTATTGGAACTCCTGTAGGACTTGTCTTAGAATGGACAATTGCTTTTATGTTCCTTCGTTGATAAAGAACATCATTTCTATTTCTTGTTTAAATAGAAATGGGTACCATTGACTTTTAGTAACAATTGTTGTTACATAACTTTGAATGGAGTTCTTTATGGGTGGAACTTTAAGCAATGGTGTTTATCGTTGGGCGTATCCGGTGACATTTTCAATATCGAAGCGAGCAACAACAGCGTGCTCGAAGGATAATCAAATAGACTCCTATATGTGGCATTGTCGTCTTGGCCATATAAGCAAGAAGCGCATGTCAGAATTACAGATGTGGAATTGCGGAATCGTTGAATTGGATTCATACGATACATGCGAATCATGCTTAAAAGGCAAGATGACTAAGTTACCTTTCTTGGAAAAGGTGAGCAGTGGGAGAGTTACTAGGTCTAATACATCTTGATGTATGTGGACCTATGTCAACTCAAGCATTAGGAGGCTATAGCTACTTCATTACCTTCAGATGATCACTCACGGTTTGGGTATGTGTTCTTGATGAAACACAAGTCTGAAGCCTTTGAAAGGTTCAAAGAATTCAGAAATGAAGTAGAGAAACAACATGACAAAGTATTAAAATACTTGATCGGATCGAGTGGTGAATACTTAAGTCGAGTTTCTTGATTATCTAAGAGACAATGGCATATTGTCTCAATGGACTCCGCCCTATACACCACAGCATAATGGTGTATCTGAGAGGCGTAACCGGACCTTGTTGGACATGGTCAGGTCAATGATGAATCATGCGACTCTTCCCAAGTCCTTTTGGGGTTATGCACTTGACAATTTGTTTTGTTGTTAAGCAGAATGCCTACAGGTAGTCTCAACTACTCCATATGAGATATGGAATAGTAAGAAACCTCATGTATCTTACTTGAAGATATGGGGTTATCACTGCTTATGAAAGCGTCAGACATATAAATCGATGCTAAGTCCGATAAATGTCTATTTATTGGATACCCTAAGGAAACAAGGGGTTACCAATTCTATCATCCTGTGGAACAAAAGGTGTTTGTTTCAAGGCATGCTGTGTTTCTAGAGAAAGAGTTTCTCTTGCAAGAAAACAGTGGGAGTGTCGTCGAGCTTGAGGAGGCTCGAGAGACTCAAATAGACATTAATGAGATACCTGGTGAAGCACAACAGCCGACAACTCATAGTGATGAGCAATCGGCTGGACCTATTGTAACACCACATCTTCGTAGATCTGGTAGAACACGCAATATTCCTGAGAGATATGGATTTCTCGTAAGTGAATCGAACGACGTGTTACTCATTGATGATGAGGAGCCTACCAGTTATGAAGAAGTGCTGACAAGTTCAGAAAGGGATAAGTGGCTTGGTGCCATGAAGTCGGAAATGGATTCCATGTACGAAAACCAAGTTTGGAACTTGGTTGACCCACTTGAAGGCATAAAGCCTATAGGGTGCAAGTGGGTTTTCAAGAAGAAAACCGACATGGATGGTAATGTGATTACCTATAAGGCTAGATTGGTGGCGAAAGGATATCGTCAAAAGCAAGGTGTTGATTATGACGAAACCTATTCGCCTGTAGCTATGCTTAAATCCATTCGGATGCTCCTGGCCATAGCATCTCATTATGATTATGAGATATGGCAGATGGATGTGAAAACAACTTTCCTTAATGGAAACCTGCTCGAGGACGTGTATATGATACAGCCTGAGGGTTTCACATCGGTTGATAAAACCAAGGTATGCAAATTGCGACGATCCATTTATGGATTGAAGCAAGCATCCAGAGTCGGAATATCCGTTTTGATGAGACGATCAAAAAGTTTGATTTCTCACAAAATCCAGACGAACCTTGTGTGTACAAGAAGGTTAGTGGGAGTGCAGTCGTGTTCCTAGTATTGTATGTCGATGACATATTACTTATAGGAAACGATGTGTCCATCTTACAGTCAGTTAAGGTTTGGTTATCCAAGACATTCTCCATGAAAGACCTGGGAGAAGCAACCTACATCCTTGGGATTAAGATCTATAGAGATAGATCGAAACGGTTGCTTGGTCTTTCGCAGTCTACATATATAGGCCGAAAAGCAAAGAGGTTTAGCATGTCGGAATCCAAGAAAGGTTATCTGCCCATCAGGCATGGGGTACACCTTTCGAAGTCTATGTGTCCGCGCACAGAAGACGAGAGGATTTGCATGAGTAAGATTCCCTATGCTTCCGCAATAGGATCTATCATGTATGCTATGTTATGTACGAGGCCCGATGTATCGTATGCTCTGAGTGTCACGAGCAGATACCAGTCTGATCCAGGAATGGATCATTGGCTAAGATGATCCTTAAGTACTTGAGAAGAACTAAGGATGTGTTCCTAATATATGGAGAAGGGACATGGTGATACGGGTATACAGATGCCACTTCCAGACGGATAAGGATGATTCAGTCTCACCGATACGTGTTCACCTTGAATGGGGCGCATGAGTTGGAAAAGTTCCAAACAAGAGAAGCGGATTCTACCGAGGCGAGAATATATTGCAGCCGAGCAAGGAAGCGGTTTGGATCAAGAAGTTCGTTCATGAACTTGGTGTGATTCCGGCCATTGTTGAAGCAATACCGGTCTACTGCGACAACAATGGAGCAATTGCACAGGCGAAAGAGCCAAGGTCTCATCAACGGTCCAAACATGTGCTTCGCCGCTATCATCTTATCAGAGAGATCATAAGTAGGAACGAAATACAAATCGAGAAAATTCCCATTGAAAGGAACTTAGCGGATCCTTTGACTAAAGCATTACCTCAAAGTAAGTTTGAGGGTCATGTTGATGCTTATGGTATTGGATACCGTAGCGATTGGCATTAGGCCAAGTGGGAGTCTGTTAGTAATATATGAGAGATGTCCTAAGGCAATCGCCTTATGTATGAACCATTTATATGATAAATGAAGATTCACTATTTGAGTATACATGTTTTATGTATTTGATTGGATCTTAAACTCATTTACTGAATGTCCACGATACGATTCACAGCATGAGAGAATTTGTGATTGGATCACAACTAGTGAGTATCTCTACATGTGTAATTGTGATGTATCGGAATTATCCCTAGTCGATGAATTGATGAATCTGGACACCATCAATTCTGTTGAGACTAGCACGAGGTATACTCCTTGGTGTATCCAAGCAGTTGATTCTCACTGGCTGGAGACATAGTGATGTCCGGAGTTAATCGTGGATGCTAGTTATGGTAACTAGTTCATTGGAGTGACCAGCCGTAAGACTTCATATGGTTCTTTGCATATATAGATATGTCAATGAAGTTCTTACTGTGACTTAAGTGCGATGTTCCTTTGACTTGCGGTATTCAAGTCATCTTGATCATGGAGACTTATGCTTTGACATCTTAAGCAAACATCTCTAAGGAGATGTGGACCCGGGATGATTGGGTATAAGTCGAAGTGATCGAAGGTGTTTGAATAGCCTATAAAGGATTCACCACTCCTTGCGAGGAGATGTATACCCATGGCCTCTCGTCGATTGTTACTAAAGTCTTTGGCCAAAGCATTACATGTTTAGAGTAAGGTACTCTTGATACATGTGGAGTAACTAGAACTGTAGGACGAGGAAATGATACTTGGGCTAGGTGTGACGAGTCACCTAGTGGGACCGAACAATAGACCATGTCTGAACCAAGTGGGTATAAGATGAGTGAAGGGAATGGGGCACGATTCATTCGAGCATCAAGGGTTTCAAAATAGTTCGGATCAACTTGATCTTTTCGGTTAATTGGGGATCATGATGTACTACTAGGTGCCACTCATGATCGATCTATAATTAATGGTTAATTATAGACGGCCAACATAAACCGAGAACCTATTTGGTCACACGCACAACGAGTGTAATCCAAAGGATTTAAAATGAGCTTGAGAATTGGATTCTCAGACCGAGAGAAACTAGGTTTGGTTGGACCAAACATAAAGCGAGCATGAAATCGTTTCAGTCGCAATGGAAGCGTGGATGGGCTGCGTCTTATGAAGACGTAATGGATGGACCAAAATGGTTTGGTTCTAATCCAATGGATAAGAATAAACCAAAGGGTTTGGTTTATTTTAAACGAATGAACCAAAAGTTGGTTCGGTTCGTTTTAACTTAAAATAAACCATCATGGTTTGGTTTATTTTAACTTATCTTAATGGAGCGGGTTAACGGGCTTTATGGATATGATCCATTAACCATTAAGAGAATTAGTTCTCTATAAAAGTGGGCTTAAGGGATTGTTAAACCCTAAATCATCCAAAACCCTAAAGCAAGTTGCCGCCCACCTCCTTGGTGAATTCGGCGCCAACAGCCTTGTGCCGCCACCCAACCACTTGTGCCGCCGTCCAACTTGTTGCCGGCGACCAAGCTTCAGCCGGTGAACCTCCGGCGACCCTCCGGTGATCTCCTATAGGTTTGTCATCAAGGTGAGGCTTTTCTCTCCTTGTTTTGGCCGGCGCCTACTCCTCCACCAAGCTGTCCAGTTTTCTGGACAGCTTCTCCTCCTCTCGTCGGAGCATCGTTTGGACGACGGTTAGTGCTCCGACAGCGGCTAACATACCGGGGATTTGATCTCCGGTAATCCTCTGAGGTGGAGGACGAAGGATTCGTCAAACGGTTGACGAATACCTCTCCGGAGAAACGAGTTTTGAGAACTCGTTTTGGATCCGAATTTGGATTCGGATCGTGATCATCTCTCGATCACGTCGTCTTCAACACGAGGCTAGTAACCCGTACGAAGACGAAGCTCGTGACTTAGCGAAGTCATCCCGAGGAGCTCGGCGTGGATACGGATAGAGACGATTCTTACGAGGATCGTTCCGGTTGATGCCGTTCCCGTTACACGTCATACGGAAGGTATAACGTAGTTTAATTTCCTTTTATTGCAATTTTAATTTACGGTTATGTCTACACTTGTTGTAATAGCATGCGTGTGTTGTGTGTGTTGTAATAAATAGGAGTATTTATTATTTTTATTGCTTCCGCTGTGCTCATGTTTATGAAACATGATCGAACACACACACGCCGCGGTGCCGGAAACCCAACAGAGGGGTATAGCACCACCCGCCTCCGTTCTATCACTGAGATGATTTCTTTTATTGGAAAGGTTGGATGGAGTGTTTTCTAAAAACACAAGTCGAGATTTGGATAATCATCCAAACTAGCTTTGTTCTACGCACCAATGATCAAGGCAAGCCCTTGGACTTCGACAAGTGGACCAATGCAACCAAGAGGCAAATCAAAGTCGATGCAAAGGCAACCCAAATGTTGCAGTGCAATTTGTCCAAAGAAGAGCTCAACCGCATCGGCCCCTTCATCAGTGCGAAGGACTTGTGGAACAAGCTCGTCGAGATAAACGAAGGATCCGACGACGCTAAGTTATGTAAGAGGGATCTTTTGTTAAATAAATTGTATAATCTAAAAATGCAGGTTCACAAGACTGCCACCCAATTACATGTACGGATCCAAGATATCATCAACGACCTACATTCGATCGCACAAAAAGTTGAAAACCGGGACCTAATAAGGTATGCACTAAACGTGTTTCCTAGGACTACCTTTTGGGCATCCATGGTTGATGCATACAAGGTTTATAAGAACCTTTCTAAGATTAGATTAGATGAATTATTTTCTGAATTTGAACTTCACGAACAAACTAACACGGTCTGGGCCGAGAAAGGAGTTGCCTTGCTTGCAGGTCAAAGAAGAAAGGAGAAGATCAAGCCACCTCCCGAGCTAGAAAAAAGATCCGAACCCGAGGATGAACCCAAGTCCGAATCCAAAGAGGAGGTTGCGATAGTGAACATGGTGCGAAGAATAATTCTAAAAGAAAGTGGGAAATCGAAGAACACAAAGAAGGGCAATTCAAACCAAAGCAAAAGGGAGCAAATAAGGCTTTTCATGCAACTTGGGGCAATGAAGAAAAGGCGTCAGCGTAGCCTTCATGGCAAGACTGGAAGAGTCCGAGTCAGAGTCCGAAGCCGAATACGAATCTAACTCTGACCCCAAAGACGACTTCGAGAAGAGACTCAAAACCGTGTCAAAAGAGAAAATTAAGGTAAGCTGTTCATTAATTAGTACTCTTTATCATACAATTAAAATGCTAAATAGGAAACTAAGTCCGAGTCTAGGGTCGAGTCCGAGCTTGAGGAGGTTGAAACTCTCAAGCAAGAGGCCACCCTAACCTCTTCGACTAGTCAAGTTCAAGAGGAGTACTCAACTGGAGTTGAAAAACTCAAAAGTGAGAACTCACTCTTGAAATGACAAGTTCTCGATGGGATCCAAGAATCTTAACTGACTTCTTAGAACTCAGAGAGCTGTGTACAATAGAGCCGGACTCGGATTTAGTTCAAAGAGTACGAATAGATCGTACATGTCTATCGTAAATCGTATTCATCAACGAGTCCGAGCATGGGTCCCAAATATGTTATTAAACTCACATATAAGGACCAATGAGTATTGGATTCCCCAATATCAAGTCCACTTTGTGGATAGACCATATTGGTTCAATGGTCTAGGAGGAGCTAATATCAAAATAGTATACCCACTACCCTAACATCATCAACCTTTTTGATTTACTTTTTAGAATGGCTAGATAGAGCAAATAGTTAGTCAACTCTTGACAACATAGTATCAGGACGCGGCGAGATGATAGTACGTTAGGAAAACAAAGTATCGTGTATTCGAGTTAGATAAGGAGTACCTAGCTTGGTGCACTTGGCTGAGTTGAACTAGCTGAAGCTACCTCCCCGTATCGTAAACTAGTTAGACCAGGAAGTAATCTTAAGTGACTCAAGTAATCGATTTCTTGAATTTGGCATTGTCTAAGGAAGTAGTCATTGTTTCGATCAAAGAAGGCCTCTGTTCTATAACGGAGATGACTTCAATTATTGGAAGGGCCAGATGGAATGCTCCCTAAAAACTCAAGTTGAGATGTGGATCATCATCCAGACAAGCTTCACTCTACCAACTAATGAAGACGGTGTGTTCTTGGATTGCGACAAATGGATGAACACCATGAAGCAACAAGTAGAGGTTGATGCGAAAGCCATGCAAATCCTGCAGGCCTCTCCAAGGAAGAACTCAACTGCGTCGGCCCTTTCATCAATGCAAAAGACTTATGGAACAAGATCATCGAGCTACACGAAGGGATGACCGACACAAAGGTATGCAAACGTGACCTTCTTTTAAATAAACTATTTAATCTTAAGGTGCAGGATAATGAGACGGTGATGCAACTCCATGCGAGGATCCAAGACATAATAAATGGTCTCTATTCTTTTTTTTTTTGATGAAGGGTAAATATATATCATCAAAGAAAAGCACAATAATACAAAAGCCTGGAACGCATACTCATGTCATGTCTGACGAAGTGTCAGATTTGAGCTGTGTCTGAGGGGGGGTGTACATGTGCTCTCATGGGTACCTCATCTCTCATGTATACTAGCTCTCTCATGGGTACATCAAACCATGCATGTCCTGCATATATGCGTAGCATAAGTGCATCAGCCGTGCTACCTCATCTCTCATGTGTACTAGCTCTCCATGTGCACCTCCTCTCTCTATCCTCTGCCTCCGTCTTCCCATCCACCTCGCATGGTGTCCCTCCAACATTTGTCCCTTTTGGCAAGTGACCAACCATCAACAGATTTGCCTTGTCTTTACCGTATCCATTTGCTACGGACTAGATAGGCCTTTCAGGTGGGCCTCTTCACCTCTAATAGGCTTATTGGCCAAGCCTCAGCCATAAACGGATTTGCAGCGTCTTTATCGTAGCCGTTTGCTACGGACTAGATAGGTCATTATGGGCAGCCTATTCACCCTTAATTTTTTTTTTTACAAAACCGCCCTTATCCTGAGGACAAACCACTTGGACACTATAGTGCCCGGGACACAAGGTGCTCAGTCCGCCAATTGGATGAGGTTAGACCGCCCTGCTGCTAGACCGCCCTGGAAATAGTGCACTGGTTCAGTGCTCTGGGTAGTGCCCTGAAACCGCGCCCTTGAAAGGCCCTGGAACTGGTCGGTGAACTGGCCTAGCGAGGCGCCCTGGCACAATGCTCTATAAATCACCCTATTGCTCCACCTTTTGGGCCTTCATGTACAGTCGGTCCTCCTTGTGCGAATTCGCCTCTGTGGAAGGGGAACAGTGCCCTGGCACAGTGACCTGGAGCAGTGCCCTATGAGCCACCCTGCTGCTTCACCCATTGGCAGTGCCCTGACGTAGTCAACTCTCGTTTCCCTTGAAAGTTCCCTGAGGCCTCTCTGTGTGGTAAAGTGCCCTAGACAGGGTGAAGTGCCCTGGACATGGTGAAGTACCCTTGCTCGCCCTTGCATGAGAGAAAAGCTGCCCTGGACAACCGCAAACAGCGCCTTGGAACCTTCTAGAACCTGATGGACCGCCCTATGCAGACCTTCCTTTTGGTGCGACTGTGCCCTAGACAGGGCAAAGAACCCTGTACTGGGGGAAGTGCCCTAGATAGGGCGAAGTACTCTGTGTAGGAGAGGTGCCCTGGACAGGGCAAGGTGCCCTATGCCCTTTGTTGTGAAAGGTACCCTGGACACGGCAAATTGCCCTGTCCAGGCCGGAGTGCCCTCACTGTCTGCGCAAACTGCCCTGGCCATGCAAAACCGCTCTGCCTTTGGAAAACCACCCTATCCTTCTTGTGGAAAACCGCCCTGCTCTCTGCGCAAACTGCCCTGTCCAGACTGGAGTGCCCTCGCTGTCTACACAAATTTCCCTGGCCATGCAAAACCGCTCTGCCTTTGGAAAACCCCTTATCCTTCTTGTGGAAAACTTCCATGCTCTCCACGCAAACCACCCTATTTTTTTTTGTGAAGTACTCTGTCCAGGAGAAGTACCCTGGACAGGAGAAGTAAGTACCCTGTCGAGGCGGAAGTGCCCTGGACAGGAGAAGTACTCTGTCCGAGGGAAGTGCCCTGGAAGTGAAGTGCCCGGGATGGTAGAGGCAGGGGTGTGGGTGCCCTGGACAGGAGAAGTACTCTGTCAAGGGAGAAGTGCCCTGGGATGAAGGTAGAAAGAGAAAGAATGAGGGGGGAAGTGCCCTGGAAAGGTTGGGTGAGTGAGGGAACTGCCATGGGATGAGGAGCGGGGGTAGAGAGTGGGAGAGAAAGAAGGGGACTACCCTAGATGAAGGAAAATGGGCTCTGGAAAGCTAGGGGAATAATGGAACTGCCCTGGATTGAGGAGGAATAGGCAAACTGGCCTGTGATAGGGGTGTTGGCCTTGAAGGGGCAAGGGTATTGGCCTTGGATAAGGTAAGGGTAGGTGACCTGATGATTAGGGCAAGATTCCCCTGGGTGTTAGGGACACAGAGAGAGGGAGGCAGAGGGGAAGAGAAGAGAGGGGAAGTACTGCCCTGGATTCATGTGATTCCTACTGGGAGTTGTATGTTGTTGTTCTCCATCGCCCTGTAAACATGGATCTGCACCTTGCGAAAGAGTAGGTCCCCATCGAACCTTGTCCCTTCAAACCTGCTTGAATTTCTCTGCCTCCAGACAATATGAATCAGGGATGACATTGCAAGGTGGCGGGCACGATTCCAAGTCGTGACCTTCTAGTATCGTGTTTTGAAGATTCTGAACATGCACAGGTGGGTTACCATCTCTTCTCTCATTCTTAGCCATCTTCTAATCCTGCTCCAAAGTTGGCGGATTTGCTCACATTTGAAAAAAAATGTGGTCCATAGTTTCCTCCTCCTTCTTGCAGAAAATGCATTCCTTGTCCTCCATATATTCCTGCCATGCTCATACCAGTAGTTTACCATGAGCTAGCATCCACAATGTAAATCTATGAGACCAATAAATGGTCTCGATTCAATTGGACACAAAGTGGAGAATCGAGACGTAATAAGGTACGCACTAAATGAATTTTCTAGGACCACTTTGTGGGCATCCATGGTTGATGCCTACAAAGTATCTAGAGACCTTTCAAAGATTATATTAGATGAGTTATTTTCAAAATTTTATTTGCATGAGCAAACTAACTCTGTTCCGGTCGAGAAAGGTGTAGCTTTGATTGTAGGACCAAAAAGAAAGGCAAAGGGCAAGCCACCTCCCGAAGAAGATGAATACGAATCGGAGGAAGAGATGGAGACTGAACTAGTCAACCTAATTCGAAAGATGATCAAAAAGGGAAGAAAAACTACAAAACAACCAAAGAAGGCATTCCGAGCAACATGGGAAGAAGAATAATACCAAGGCGGCAACTTGTCTTTCATGACGAGACCAATAAAGTCCAAGTCCTAGTCCGAAGCCAACTGCGAATCCGAGTTCGACTCCGAGGATGAATTTGAGTCAAGACTCAAAGCCGGTTCAAAGGAAAAGATCAAGGTAAGTAGTTCACTAATTGGTAATTTATATCGTGCAATTAAATTGTTATATAAGAAGTTAGCTAAGTCCGAGTCTATGGTCGAGTCATTGCTTAAGGACGTTAAACTCCTCAAACATGAGGCTACCCTAACCTCTTCAATGAGTCAAGTTCAAGAGGAAAACTCAACTCAAGTTGAAAAACTTGAGGAGGAGAATTCTCTCTTGAAAGGAAAAGTTCAAGAGCTTAAGGTTAAGTTGGAAAGGTTCACATTGGGATCCTAGGTTCTTGACCTACTTCTTGGATTGCAAAGAGTCGTATACAACAAGGTAGGACTCGGGTTTAGGACAACAACTACGAATAAATCGTACATATCAATTGTCAATCATAGTAATCGAAGAGTCCAGGCATTGGTCCCTAAGATCTTATTAAATTCATATATAAGTACTACTAAGTATTGGATTCCCAAGGATCAAATCCAATATGTGGATAGACCGCATCAGTTCAATGATCTAGGGGGAGCTAGTACTAAATTTGTGTGTTCGATCACTTAGTGTAACTTTACATGCTTAGTTTTTAAATTTTTAGAACGGATAGATAGGACAAATGTTTAATCAACCTTGACAACATAGTATTAGGACACAGTGAGATGATAGTACGTTAGAGAAATGAAGTCTTGTGTATCTGAGTTAGATAAGGAGTATCTAGCTTGGTGCACTTGGCTAAGCGGAACTAGCTAAAGCTACCTCACCGCATCCTAAATTAGTTAGACCAGGGCATAACCCTAAGTGAATAAAGTGAGCATTTTCTTAAAATTGGCTTTGTCTAAGGAAGTGGTTGTTGTTCCGATCAAAGAAGGCCTCTGTTCCTCGTCATGACCTGGAAGCCATTTTTTTTTTTTTGAAAAGTTCACCTAACTAACTAAAGATTAAATCCGAATCTAACCCAAGGTTGATTAATCTTCAAATCACTAAAATTTAACTAAGTAAAAATTTAAATCATCTCACAAAAACATATAAGGTGGGCATGCTTTGAGACATATACAATGGGTGAGATGCTAAGGACAATTAAAAAAAATATAATATTCAAAATATGCTCAAAGCCTATAAGAATATTTATCTTCATGATTGATGGTTTTATTCTTTAAATATCTATAGTTACTTGGCCAATACTAGACATATATCTGTTGGATCGAGAAGCGTCGCTAGAGGGGGGGGGGGTGAATAGCGATCGTAAAACTTTCGTTTTCGTTCGTTCGATACACAAAGTAAACAAGTAAACACAGCGGAAAATAAAATGACACGTTTATTTTACTTGGTTCACAACCCAGTGGTTGCTACTCCAAGGCCCTATCGATCCTTGACCGCGTACGGAGGGCAAAGCACTATAACGTCTCCTCCTCGTTGGAGGTAGGAGACAACGATCACAAAATCCGGAAGTACGAGGATGAGGCAACAAGCCTACCTCACCTCGTTACAAAAAAAACAACGAATACAATAATAAAAAGTAAGAAGATCCGAGGTTCGTCGCGTCGCGTTATGACGGTGTTGAAGCGTTGGCGTTGTAGGAGCACTTGATGAATAATTGATGTGATTTGGAGTGGAATCCTCCCCTCCTTTTATAGACTTTGGCCTCTGAAATTGTCTCCTATTTCTTTGGAACGGATCATGGATTTTTCCAAATTTTATCGCTGGCGGCTGCCACAAACGTTATCCGCTTTGACCTAGCGCAAAGCCGAAGTCGCCGCCATCACGATCGATGACTCCATCACGATCGATGGCATGGGCACGATCACTATGTGTCCAGAATGATCATCGGCCACTTCCCTGCAATAAGAGGTTAGCTCGAAAAATGATAAATGCAACGGTTTCTGACCGTCCGATCTCGACCTAGACCTTCCACGGGAAGTCTTAATCGGATCGCCGCCTATGGTCGTCCCCGTAAAGAGGACACAACCTTACAATCTCTCACTCACACGAGCTTACCTCAATAGTAGCTCTCGCTTCCGGCCTTCCACTTGATTCCTTCGGCTCCCTCCGAAGTCACTCGAGTGTCGCCCGACCACCACGACTTCCTCCGGGTGTCGCTAGCCTTTAGCTCCAGCTTTAATACTTTTCTACACACTTGATAGCTCGTGAGATAACGATGTAAGCTTAACTTTGTGTCTTTTCCATAATCAAAACACAGGTTCGATTATCTAGTGCCCCTGCACCAACAATATCCTTTAGGCCAAATTTAGACCCCTAAACCCTCTGGGTTTTGTGTGATTAACCTTAACGATAAGGGGGAAATACTAATCTTAAAGGTTAAAATTTGTATACAACTCTTTTAAAATAAATAAAGTCTTCAAGATATTTTAAAAACATACTTATGATTATAACTTTTAAGTATTTTTGAAATCTTAGATTATGTTTGTAGTAGTTTTCAAAAATTTACTTTACACACTCTATCATGAAAAGCTAGTTCAATATTGTTGGTGCAGAGGGACGGGAAAACTTACATTAATCCTACACCTAGGGTGCTATACGATCCTTAGGACTCAAATTAATAAGTCAAGAGTTAACCTTAAACGGACACATGCTTGGATTCTTATACTTATTTCTTCTATTTTTTGTTAAAAATGAAATTTCTTTTCTCTTGAATCTTATAAATATACCCCTTGTTTTTTGATATATGGCAAAAGGGGGAGAAGAGACTAAAAGTTAAGGAACAGAGTGAAAACTCAAATTTTCTTTTTCAAAGTTTTTTTAAGTTAAAACTGATAAGTTTCTTTTTCAAAAACTCTCCTATGGTCAAAGGGGAGGTAACCTTGAGGGGGAGGGTTTGAAAAAGAACTTACTCATGCTTATTATTATTTACATGCTTACTACATGTCTACTACATGCTGACTACATGTTTACTACATGTCTACTACATTCTTACTACTCATGCTTAACTTTTTTTTAAATTTGAATCGGTTTGTCATAGATCAAAAAGGGGGAGATTGTTGGTGTAGGGGCACCAGATAATCTAACATAGGTTTTGATTATGGAAAAGGTTCTAAGTTAAGCTATTATTTTTATCTCATGTGTTGGGTTGAGTGTGCAGGAAATGATTTAATCTAGGCTAAAGTCATCGATACCCGGAGAATCTCAGGACGAGAAACTGTGGTGGTCGGATGACACTAGGAGAACCTCGGGGAGTCGAGGAACCTCAGTGGTGACCAAAAGATAAGTGATAGGTCAGGAGAAATATAGGTAAGCACTGAGTGCAGAGTGATAGTAAGGACAAGTCCTCCGTACGGGGATGACTGTAGGCGGCGATCCTACTAAGACTTCTAGAGGAATGTCTAGTTTGAGGTTAGACGGTAAGGAACCATCGTAATTTTCATTACTCAACATTTCTGTGCTAACTCTATGCTGTAGGTAAGTGATCAAGCTAACAATCGACTGAAGGCTAGTAGCAGTTGACTGATCCTACCATCAGTCGAGTGATGGTCAAGCTGATCATATCGAAGAAAGTCAAGATAAGCTCCACCAAAAATGAGGGGATGAGGAGTTTTGACCTAGATCTGGATCTCAACGAGCTAGGGTTTGAGTGACTATAAAAGAAGAGGCTTTTTACCTCTTTGGATGATCTAAGTTTGCTCCCAAGTGCTCTAACCATTCCAAGCTTCCAACAACAATGCTACACCATCGTAACGCCGACAACACACGTCAACTCCATCTACTTCTAAGTTGGTATCTTTTATTTTAGTTGTTGTCATTCTTCTACTTGTGTTTTTAATTGCAAAGAGGAGAGGTAGGCTTGTTGCCTTTTCCTCTACTTTTGATTTGTAATTGTCGTCTCTTACCTCCAACGAGGAAGAAACTCTTAATGGATTACCTCATCGTGCGCGGTCTAGGATCACAGGGCCTTGGATTAGTAACCTTTTGGTTGTGAACCAAGTAAAAAAAAAGTGTTATTTTCTTTTATTGTCTTTACTTCTATTGTTCTTAGTCATGTTTTAACGACGAAAAGAAAGTTTTTAACTAAGCTATTCACCCCCGCCCCCCCTCCAGCATATTCACTTGTTCTAACATTTTCCTCGGTTTAGTCAGTAGGGACGGGCATGACACAGGTTTGTGGCACTTTTCCTCTCAGCAGTGTGGTCTCTAGGCTCTTTTTCAGTGCTCATGGAGGTTTTCGATGGTCCTCAACGTGCTATGGTCGGGCAAGAAGAAGGAGAAGGCCTGGATCCCCAAACGGGGTCAGTAAGTGGGTAATAGGCGGCGCATGTACATACTTTCCATATTTGGGGATGGCAGACTATACCCAGTGTGTTGTCCCCTATTCTTTTCACCAGAATGGCAAGGAGTAGGAAGCACCACCCAGGCAACAACGAGGGGGGCTAATCCATGCATGGCATAGAGCATCTGGAAGCTGTCAATGAGCAGGAGGCTATAGAAGTTGTTGTGGTTCCACTAGGGGATACTGAGGTGGCTGAAAGTAGTCAATGGGTTGCTGAGCATGGCAAGGCAGCTATTGTGGCATCTGAGGCTGACATGGCATGTGAAGCTGACGTGACAAGTGGTGCTGATGTGGTAGACAAAGGTGACATGGCTGGCACTGCAGAGGTCCCAACTAGAGTGGTAGATGAGGTGGTGGGAACATGTGCGGCGGAGGCAGAGGGTGCAGGTAACAATCAACAGGTGTGCGCCAGTCCCTCCCAGCGACACAAGGGGCCAGTGTGTGGTGCTAACAAAGGGCTAAGCGGTGGGGGTAGTGTTGGGTTATGGTCAATGCGTAGATGTGCTTTTGTCGTTTCACAAACGAACGTAATGGAAGAAAAAAGTAATAATTTTCTAAATTATTACAACACTCACACCCATTCATATAGTATTACAACATGTACAGACATATCTGCCAAATAAAATTTTACATACAACAAGAATAAAATAAATTTTACTCTAGATATACATTTCGAATGATGGTGAGCCAGAAGGGCATCAACTGTATGATGCTCGTGGAGCTTCATCTCGACTAGTATCCACTCCGAATCTTCAAAGGGACTACTTTTTAAAGCCACGAGTTTGACCATCTCTTCGCTACTAGACGAAGTAAGAAAGTCGGGTGATCAGAGAGCAATCACCAACTCATTTTGCGACACAAACGAGTCCTCGAACAACCTTTGTAAGGTTGTTGATTTGTGCCAGAATTAGCCGTTATATTTGAAGCTTCAATAAGCGACAATAACATCTCTAAAACCTAGAGTGGTTGACCTCTAAAGAGGTGGAAACTGTTAGATATATATGGGAGATGGCCTAAGGCAATCACCTTATCGTTATACCATTTATTTGATAAATGAAGATTCCCTATTTGAGTGTACATGCTATCATGTATTTGATTGGATCTTAGACTCATTTACTGAATATGCGCAATACGATTCATAGCATGAGAGAATTTATGATTGGATCACAACTAGTGAGTATCTCTACATGTGTAATTATGATGTATTGGAATTATCCCTAGTCGATGAATTGATGTATTCGGACACTATCAATTCTATTGAGACTAGCATGAGTTATACTCCTTGGTTGATCCAAACAGTTGTTTCTCACTGGTTGGAGACATTGGGATGTCCGAAGTTAACTGTGGATGCTAGTTATGGTAACTAGTTCATTGGACTGACTAGTGATGCACGCGAACGCGACCTCAAATCTGGCGATGGGAACTGTCGAGGACTCGAAGCGTGTGCTCACGATCAATGCACGCAAGTGCACTGATGTTGTCAAGTAATAAAAAGATTATTGATCCCATAGGGACTGAGATTCGAGTACCGATTGTTCAGTTGACATTATTATTCGGAGTTTAACATTAAGGGTTATGCTTATGAGATTTGTCGGTGGTCCTAAATCTAGTATGGTGTCACACGGAATAAGAGAAGGGTAGCTACGAGTCTTTTATTGGAATTCTAAGATTTTGGTTTCGCTTGTGTATCGCAGAACACGCTATCAATTGGGTATTATCTAGACGTGTAACTATGGTCTTGTGGAAGGGACATCATACACTTCCCCAATGAGCCTTTGCATCTATCAGGAACTACCTCTACCATACCAGGTCGACCCCTGGCTTTAGGATGGGATAGGCAGTACGAGGATGCTGGATCAATCCCTGTGATGAGTTGGAACGTGTCCCGTGTTGGGGAATTGATTGTCGCTAGAGGGGGGGGTGAATAGCGCGTTCGTTGTTGATGTATATCGTTTGCGTGCTTACTACAATTTGATTAGTATGCAGCGAAAATAATATAAAACATAAACATAGACACAAGCACACAATTACACAATCGATATAATGTGGTTCGGAACCTTAGGGTTCCTACTCCACGAATTGGACTTGAATGAGCCCTAGTGATGCAAACAACACCACTAAGGAATAATACTCCTTCTCGACAACAAGTAGGAGGTAGAGAAACCTCTTACAATGATTACAATAGTAATACAAAGAAAATACGAGAAAATACACTAAAATGCATGTAAAAAAACTTTACAACGAGCTTTTAATTACTTAATCTTTGGTTTCTTGAGAAGAGACTTGAAGGTCTGGATTGCAATAGCAAATCCCCTCTAAATCGGCTCAAAGAACCTTGGCTAAATCATTTTCCACGAGCTCCTTTAAAAGCTTCACCTCGGGCTGGATTCCGCCTAGCAGTCGACTGATCGCGACCATCAGTCGACTGCTCCTGTAGCCGTTGTGAGACAATGGCTTAATCCACATTGGATAAGTTCTAATGGATACACTGGCAGTCGACTGCCATAACCCAGCAGTCGACTGCCAGGGTCGTAGCTGACTAACCAGTCGACTATCGAGCATTCTATGCTCGTAACCCCGACCATCAATTGACTACCCATCCATGGCAGTCGACTGCTGATGCCATTAGTTGACTGCCCAATTCTAGAAGTCGACTGATAGGTTATTTCCTGCAGTCAAACACTTGTCGACTCTGTGCAGTTCGACTGGCCATAATCCCAGTCGACTGCCATGAGTCAACTCAGCTACCAAGTGTCAAAACACATGACCAATTGACTGGTCCAAAGCCCTAGTCGACTGATAACCTAAAACTTGAGGTTTAACCACAAGTATGATGCCCTCATACTTGCTTGACCACCCTTAGCCTAGACCTAAGCCTTCTAGCCCCCTCTGTCAGCCTCACGCCTATCGGATCCCTCCAAGTCATCCATGACTTGTTCATCCATACGCTAGCCTTCAAGTGCTTCCATTATCTATTGTCATGCTAACGTGGTCTATGCCGCCAAGGCACATTCGGCTTATGATGCCAAGACTCTTGCTTGGACTTTACGCCGTCAACCATTGAACTTATGCTTCCAAGACTCCACCCTTGGACTCTCCTTGCCAACCCATGTTGGACTTTCAATTTGCTAAGACTCAAGCTTGGACTTTCCCTTGCCAAGACCCATGCTTCGACTTTCCATTGCCAAGTGTCCCTCTTGGACTTTCCATTTCCAAGTACACAAGACTTGGAGTTCTCCATCATATGGTCAACCCCATGTCAACCATATAGTCAAACCATCATCAGACATCAAAATACCACTCGAGTCCGACAATCATGACCTAGGTCGATTGCACTAACAATCTCTCCAAAACATTGTCAAACATCAAAACACTACTCAAGTTCAACTCGAGTCTGGTCAATCATGACCTGGGCCGATTACACCAACAATCTCCCTCTTTTTGATGTTTGACAAAAACCACAAAGCCATTGGGTTAGGCTACCTAACTCAAATCTCCTTACCAATTCTCCCAAATTGTTAATCTCATACATTCTCCCCCTTTTTGACATACATCAAAAAGGTTCTCTCCAAGGAGGTCAATGTCTCATATCCCAATGAGATCTTACAATCTCCCCCTTGGCCCAAAAACAACTAGGATGCCTTCGCTCTTCCTAGTGATAAGTCTCATATCACTTAAGAGAGGCTTCCTATAAACTCTCCCAATTTCCAAATTGGGTATCTCACATTCTTCCAAAATTTTCCCCCTCATGAGGAAGAACACATCCATCATCCCATGATGGATACCTCCCCCTAAAGGCTTGCTCCCCCTTGACCATTGCACCAACAATATCCTTGGAGAGTCCCTAAGCCTATAGGAACACTAAACCATCAAAATTAAGGTTAAAAGCTCAACCTTGAACTTTCACATACCTTAAAATTGATACACACCCTAAACAACTCTCTTAATCCATATCCAATGGATTTTCATCCTTTCTAATGCTTTCCAAAGCATATCCTAGGGTTAGGAGCAGTTAGGGTAACTAACATAGCTGAAATTAGGCTAAACAAATATTGTTTACCCGAAATAAGCTCTTTCAGTCGACTCATACAATCACTAGTCGACTGTCGTTGACGTCAATCGACTGATTTCTACAAATGCAGAAATTTAGGTTTTCAAAAATGAAATTGATAAATACATAAGTAAATATACGTATTTTGAAAAATCTTGAAACTTTATATGTATACTACTTATATCAATCATAATGGGTGGGAAATATTTGAAAATTAAATTACCCACAGAATAATGAGATTGACACAAAGTTCAAAACCATTGAAAAGTTTAATGTTTTGGCCTTACTTTATATCAACTCTCTCAATGGTGATTGCTATCAAAAGATAGACTTCACCAAGGTTTTCTAAATTGATTTTAAAATGTTTTTGAAAACCTGTAGTATATAGAATATATATATATATATATATATATATAGATTAACCCTTTAATTAATTTGGTCTAATTAGTGATTGGGTTTGAGATTGGGCTTGGGCTAAAACCTGTTGGGCTGAATCCATTGGGCTGAAGCTATTGGGCTAAATCCATTGGGCCGAAATTGTTGGGCTGGAAATGGGCTTGAACCAGATTTGGCTAAATCAGATTGGATTGAACTTGGGTGGGTCTAACCGAATTGCTCGAACGACATTTAAAAGCCGAGAACCGATCGCGTTATTTTCAATCGCGATCTTCGTTTCCTTTCTTCTCCGCGTTGGTTCTTTCTGCACAGCACGATTTCCATCTCTCGATCTCCGCTCGTCGGTATCCGATGAGAGTAGCTCGACGGCGCCACCTTTGGGATGATCTCCGGCCAAAGATCAGGGGGTCTCTCGCCTGGGGGATCTCGGCGATATCCCAGTGGACTGGCAGTGTCATCGCCACGGCAGCAAGCTACCGATCCAGATATGTTGGTGGTCTAGGGCTAGGTTTCACCGTCATTTTCCTTAGATTTAGTTGTGGAGGGTGAACACTTTTATTTGTAGGGCCGAAGAGGAACCAACTATTAATTTTATTTGTCAAAAAGTTAGGTTGACAAGATAGTAAAATTAATGGGTAAAACCTCCTCTTACAAATGTAGAATTCGTATACGTTCACACTATCGTGGTATACGACATTCTTGGTGTTTTGAGGTGTTGGTTGATTTTAAAATTTTATTGTTTGAGGAATCAATAATTTTTTGAAATCTAATATTTTGATCTATGTGATTCTTAGGTTTTTCAAAATGACTTTCAACCCGCTTACTGTGATACTGAAAGAAAATAAACTTACTGGACCCAATTATGTTGATTGGAAGAGGAATCTTGACATTGTCTTGACTGCTGAAGAGTACAAATATGTACTCCTTGAAGAGTGCCCTCCTAAGCCTGCGGATGATTCTGAAGAAAAGGAGAAGGAGAGTTATAAGAAGTGGATTAAGGCTGATGAGATGGCGCGGTGTTACATTTTGGCATCTATGTCAAATGTACTGCAACATCAACATCAAGCCATGCCCACTGCTTATGACATGATGCTCAATCTCAAAGAACTTTTCGGACACCAGAATCGGGCTACTAGGCAGGAAGCCATGAGGAACTTAATGACGACCACCATGATCGAGGGAACACCCATGAGGGATCATGTTCTCAAGATGATGGCTCATTTGAATGAGCTGGAAGTCCTCGGAGCTGAGATCGATGGGGAAACCCAGGTCGATATCATTCTCCAATCTCTACCTAGGAGTTTTGAGCAGTTTCTCCTGAACTACAACATGAACAAGAGATTGTATTCATTGGCAGAACTTCTGACAGAACTCCAGGTGGCAGAGGGGCTTTTTCGACAGAGTGCTCAGGTGCAAGCCATGGTTTCCCAAAAGGTTTCTCCTTCTAAGCTAAAAGGCAAGAAGAAGAAGAAACAAGTTGGGGCAAAGGTGGCGGGAGGAGTGAAGAATCCAAAAGGCAAGTGCTTCACTTGCAAGCAGACTGGACACTGGAAGAAGGACTGCCCGAACCAGAAGCAGAACAAAGGTATATCTTTTGGTCTAGTCGTTGAAATATGTTTAGTGGTGTTATCTACCGACACCTGGTGTGTAGATACGGGAGCCACTGATCATGTCTCTAATACATTGCAGGGGTTCCATGAAACCAGACGACTGGATGAGGGGGAGATTACCGTATACTTGGGCGATGCCACGAAGGTGATGACTGTTGCAGTGGGAGATGTTTATTTGTCTTTTGAGAGGAATAAAGTTTTGGTTCTTAAAAATTTCCTTTATGTACCTTTATTTAGAAGGAATTTGATTTCGGTTTCTAAATTGTTTATGGATGGATATTCTATTTCTTTTAATGACAGAGTTGTTGTAAAAAGAAATAGGGAGATTATCTGTTCTGGTGCATTGATAGGAAATTTGTATACACTCGAACCAAAAGCTCCCACAATGCAAATCGAAGTGAATAACTCATCTTCTAATTCCAATAGGATAAAAGAACCTTCAAAGATGAACCAAACATATCTTTGGCATCTAAGGCTTGGTCATATTAACCTAAGAAGAATTCAAAGGTTGATAGTTGATGGACCTCTGAGTTCATTAGTGGTGGAAGACTTCCCAACCTGCGAGTCCTACTTAGAAGGTAAAATGACCAAGAGGCCTTTCAAGGCCAAGGGGTATAGAGCCAAAGATGTGTTGGAATTGGTTCATTCTGATTTGTGTGGTCCTATGTCTATCCAGGCAAGAGGTGGCTTTGAATATTTTGTCTCTTTTATAGATGATTATTCAAGGTATGGATACATTTAATTGATGCACCGCAAGTCTGAATGTTTTGACAAGTTCAAAGAATTCAAGCCTGATGTAGAGAAACATCAAGGTAAAAGTATCAAGACACTATGATCTGATCGTGGTGGTGAGTACCTCTTGGGAGAGTTTAGGAATTACTTATCAGAGGCTAGGATTCAATTCTAATTGTTTGCACCTGGCACACCGCAGTAGAATGGTGTAGCAGAATGAAGGAATAGGACTCTTATGGAGATGGTTAGATCGATGATGAGTTATTCTGAGTTGCCAGATTCGTTATGGGGATATGCTCTAGATACGGAAGTGTATATTATGAACTTGGTTCCATCTAAATCAGTGCCTTCTACTCCCACAGAATTGTGGACTGGGTGAAAGCGTAGTCTGAGATATATTCGAATTTGGGGGAGTTCGGTACACGTGCTGAAGCCAGATGCTGGTAAGTTGGAACCTCGTACAGAAGTGTGCATGTTCTTTGGCTATCCTAGAGGAACGAAAGGTGGTTTGTTTTATACTCCTAGAGATCAGAGGGTGATCGTCGGCACAAATGCCAAATTTTTAGAGGAAGACTATGTGATGAACCACAAGCCCATGAGTAAGATTGTTCTGAAGGAATTGAGAGGGGAAGTCACTACTTTAGTACCACTGGTACAAAAGGATATACCACAAGTCACTGCACTACGTGTCACAGATGATATACAGGTAATACCTCGTCGTAGTGGGAGAGTTGTTAGACAACTTGATAGATTCATGTTCTTGGGAGAATCTTCTGATTTGATCCCTGGAGAACATGAACCTGATCCCTAGACATATGATGAGGCGATCTAAGATAAAGATGCAGTATCTTTGCAAAGTGCGATGAATTCTAAGATAGAATCTATGGATTCAAATCAGGTCTAAAAGCTAGTAGAACCACCCAATGGTGTAAAAAGCATTGGATGCAAGTGGATCTCCAAAAGAAAGAGAGGAATAAATGGGAAGGTTGAGACCTTCAAAGTAAGGCTTGTTGCGAAAGGGTATACTCAGAAAGAGGGCATCGATTATGAGGAAACCTTTTCGTCGGTAGCCATGCTTAAATCTATCCGGATTCTCTTATGTATTGCTGCTCATATGGATTATGAGGTGTGGCAGATGGATGTCAAGACAACTTTCCTTAATGAAAGTCTTGAGGAAAACATCTATATGAAGCAACCAGAAGGATTCATTACAAAGGGAAAAGAGCATCTTGTGTGCAAGCTTAATTGATCCATTTATGGATTGAAGCAAGCTTCAAGGTCTTGGAACATCCACTTTGATGAGGTAATCCGGTCTTATGGATTTATTCAAAGTCCAGATGAGTCTTGTATATACAAGAGATGTGACGGAAATGTAGTGGTATTTCTTGTACTATATGTAGATGACATTTTGTTAATTGGCAACAATGTCATGGTGTTATCGGATGTAAGGGTATGGTTGTCTAAAAAGTTTGATATGAAGGACTTCGGAGAAGTGGGACACATCCATGGGATCAAGGTTATAAGGGATCGCAAGAAAAGGATGATGTGCTTATCTCAAGATTCATACATAGACACAATTATGGATCGTTTTAGCATGCAAAACTCCAAGAAAGGTTTTCTACCTTTCAGGCATGGAGTTCCTTTATCTAAGGAGATGTGTCCTAGAACATCTAAGGAGATAGAGGAGATGAAGGCGGGTCCTTATGCTTCGACAATAGGAAGCCTCATTTATGCGATGCTATGTACGAGATTGGATATCTGCTTTGTCGTGGGTATGGTTAGCAGATATCAGAGTAATCCAGGATAGGGACATTAGACTGCGGTAAAGCCTATATTGAAGTACCTGAGAAGGACTAGGGATTATATGCTAGTTTACCAGGCAGCCCAATTACTCCCTGTGGGTTACACAGATTCCAACTTCCAATCAGATTGGGATAACAGTTAGTCTACCTCAGGTTTTGTGTTTACTTTGGGAGGTGGAGCCATTTTATGGAGGAGTGTCAAGCAGAAATGCGTGGAGGACTCTACCATTGAAGCTGAGTATGTGGCAGCCTCTGAGGCGGCCAAAGAAGCTGTGTGGCTCAGGAACTTCTTGATGGACTTGGATGTAATTCCTGGTTTGCCCAGAACTATCACAATTTATTGTGATAATAGTGGTGTAGTTGCAAAATCGAAGGAACCATGAGCCCATAAGGCAAGTAAACACATAGAGCGCAAGTACCACCTGATATGAGAAATCATAAAGCGAGGAGAAGTTGTTGTGGCTAAGATTGCATCGGAGGATAACCTGAGAGATCCTTTCACTAAGGCCCTTCAGGCGAGAGCTTTTGATAGGCATGTGGAGGGAATGAGAATCAGATATATGCCTGTTTAAGGACAACATAGTCTTTTAGTATAAGTGGGAGATTGTTGGGATGTATACTGAAAAGTCTATCTTTTGTATGAACATCTTTATTTTTGAAATAAGAATCACATGATAATTGTTTGCATATTTATGGTTATGCATATTGTCTAATACATTACATTGTAGATAACATGGTGTGTAGTGTCACATGAGAGATCATGTTATCAGTTCCTTGTAAAGTATAAGTAAAGGCTCACAACCGAAATGGTTATGGATAAACCATTAGAATTGTTGTAGTGTGATTTGGTATTGGTTTGTCTTGACCATAGAATTACACTAGTACACTTTGTGTGTATTGAGTAGGACCGACTTAGAGGTGATTCGATTTATTGCTGACTACATAATCGAATCGGACCTCAGATATTATGTTGTACATGCTCTTAATCCCGATATAATAACGGGCATATATACTTAGTATTCATTTCTTTGATTTACCAATGGACGAGATTTATATAGTAAATCGATAGGCTCGGTCAGTTAGGAAATGATATTATTTATATGGTGTGTCGTTGATTATAGGAGGAAACTGTGTCCTATATATTAGGATGATGATGCCCCCTTGAGGAGCTCATAAGGTTCATCATGTAAACCCTACAGGTGGACTTGGTCTGGTATGATGATAAGGTTGAGTGGTACTACTCATGGAGTTAGATGTTGATTAATTAATTGTCAGTAAATTAATTAATCGACGGACATTCGAGATCTTAAACACAGAGAGATAAATGTACAGATAATATATGGAGCCCATATTAACTTATGGGGGTTGGTGAGGTAGATCAATGATAATCCTCTAGTGGAATGGATTATCATTAATGGATCAGACTTTATGCAGGCTTAATCCATTGGGTGGCCAAGATCCAACTCCTCATCATGGTCCCTATTGTAGCCTATTAAAACCTCATGGAGCCTAAATCTGATGGTGGAAAATGAAACTCTAGATCCGACAGTGGAGATTAAATCTCTAGATCCGACGTTTGAGATTAAATCTCTAGACTCGACGGTTGAGATTAAATCCCTAGATCTGACGGTGAAGATTAAAAGGAGGCTTAAGCCTAACTCTATAAAAAGGTGGCCAAGGCTTGCGCGTGTAGACACTAAGGAAGATTAGGGTTTTGCCTCCTTTGGCTTGGGCAGCAAGAAACCTAGGAGAGCTAGGATTTGGGTTGAAGGGGTGGGCGACAACTAGTCTTCCCTCTCCTTAGGGTCGGCGGCTACTCAAGAGAAGGACTAGGGTTTTCTCTTCTCTCTTCCTCTTGGCTAGCTTCTCCTTTACCTTAGGAAGCTTCTTCTTCTTCCATTGGAGCTCTTGGCTGATGTTCATCCATTGGAGTTAGCCGGAGTTCAAACTTCTCCCTCTCCTTAGGGCCGGCGGACACCAAGGAACTTGTCCTTGGTGATTGGCGCAAGTAAAAAGAAGAAGAGTGCTTTTCGACTTCCTCTTGTTCGGAGCGAGTAAGGAAAGGAAGATCATGATCTAAGAGGATTCATCTCTTGGAGGATCGTTGCCCACACAACGTCCAAGAGGAGGATAGGACATATGATAGAAGACCTTGAGGTAAACAAGAGGTATAAATCTTGTTTTGCCTTCCTTCTGTTTCTTTGCATGTTGTATGTTTTTATTATGTGGCTAATTTACTTGCACCCCGAATACAAATGCAAAAACCGGCGATCTGTACATCGTCTATTCCGCGGCTATTCGAATAATAGAAGTTGGTTGCTTGAAAAACAAGTTTGTTTAAGTGACTACTCTAATCAAATAACACGACGATGGAACGGTTGCTTGGGTAATATCACCGAGTTGAAGTGGGAAGAGAAGTTTCCCACCTTCAAGAGTGAAGAAATATCACTCCTCTCCAGTGTGTGGGTAGTCTTGAGTATCCGGATGTATTTCCAGATGAACTTCCAGGCTTGCCACCTTCTAGTCAAGTGGAATTCGCGATTGAGGTAATCCCAGGAACCGCACCGGTATCGAAGGCTCCTTATCAGATGGCACTAAAAGAGCTGAGTGAGCTTAAGATACAACTACAAGAGTTATTGGATAAGGGATTTGTGTTGGAAATTTGACGCCGCTAGAGGGGGGGTGAATAGCGTTTACTCTTGCGTAGATGGAAAACGTTCGCGTGCTTGTCTACAATTTTCGTTAGCGCAGCTGAAACAAAGATAATAAAGCAATAACGAAAACACAAACACACAAATGCAAGGATATAACGTGGTTCGGAACCGAACCGGTTCCTACTCCACGGATCGAGCTCTAATGAGCTCTAGCGACCCCATGCAATCACTAATCAATAAACTCCTTCTCGACAACAAGTCGGAGGCGGAGAAACCTCGTACAAACGTTTACAACAATAAACGAAAGAAATACAAGAAAATACAAGTGAAAATGTAAAGAACACTTTACAAACAAGGGTTTTGAGCGCTTGCTTGTCGGTTGCTTGGATGAGCTTGAAGGACCCTGAAATGCACCTGCAAATCGCCTCACCAAAGCCCCCAAAGAACTGATGATGAAATCCTCCACGAGCTCCCCTTTTTATCTTGATTTCCGCCTATCACCGCCATAAGTCCTCAGCCGATCGATGCCACCGCTGTCGTGGAGACACCGGCTCAATCCACGCTTGACAAGTTCCAACGGACCGATCGCAACATTGGCGCCGAATCGCTACAGAGAAGCCGATCGCCACGGCCACGGAGCGTTTCGCGCTCGACATTGATCCGGCAATGATCGCCGACGGCGCCGATCGCCGCGACACTCCGATCGCTAATGAGCGGCCGACCGCAGAGCATTTCCAATTCTAAACCGCAAATAACTTGTCGACTTCACGGCAATGAACCGGCCATAATGTCAGTCGACTGCCAACCTCAAAAATGAGGTTTTAACCCAAGTATGGTGCCCCCATACTTGCTAGACCACCCTTAGCCTAGACCTAAGCCTTCTAGCCACCTACATCAGCCTCACACCTCTCGGATCCCTCCAAGTCATCCATGACTTGTTCATCCATCGCGCTAGCCTCTAGGTGCTTCCGTCGGCTATGTCATGATAACGATGTCTACACCGCCAAGGCACATTGGACTTACGCCGCTAAGACTCCGCTTGGACTTTACGCCGCTAACCATTGGACTTATGCTGCCAAGACCCCCGCTTGGACTTTATGCAGCCAATATCAAACCCCTTGGACTTCTCATGCCAAGACTCAAGCTTGGACTTTCCCTTGCCAACCCATGTTGGACTTTTACATTGCCAAGACCCATTCTTGGACTTTTCCCTTGCCAACCCATGTTGGACTTTTATATTGCCAAGACCCATGCTTGGACTTTTACATTGCCAAGACCCATGCTTGGACTTTTCATGCCAAGTACTCAAGACTTGGACTTTGCCAAATGCCAAGTGTTCCACTTGGACTTTCCATGCTAAGTACACAAGACTTGGACTTTCCCATGACAATTACATTGTCATATGTTTTTGTCGAAACATCAAAACATCACTCGAGTCAAACTCGAGTCCTGGTCAATCGTGACCTGGGCTGATTGCACCAACAATTTGTTCATCCTAGTGTTTCACCCTAGGGAGCACCGGTGCTGTTCGTTAAAAAGAAAGATGGATCTTTGCAGTTATGTATTGACTACCGGCAACTAAATGCAGTGACCGTTAAGAACAAATATCCACTGTCGAGGATAGAGGATTTGTTTGATCAGCTCAAGGATACTTGCGTATATTCCAAGATTAATTTGCGATCAGGTTATCATCAGCTGAGAGTAAGAGACGATGATGTTCAGAAGACAGTGTTCCACACGCATTATGGACATTACGAGTTTCTAGTGATGCCATTTGGTCTTACTAATGTTCCAGCTGCATTTATGGATTTGATGAACCGGGTATTCTTGAGGTACTTGGATCAGTTTGTCATCGTATTCATAGATGATATCTTGATATATTCTCATTATGAGGAGGAGCATGAGCACTATCTTCGGATTGTGTTGGAGACGTTGCGACGAGAGCATTTATATGCCAAGTTCAGTAAGTGTGCTTTTTGGCTATCTTCCGTGGGTTTTCTTGGACATGTGGTATCCAACAGGGGTATTTCAGTTGATCCCCAGAAAATCAAAGCGATTACCAATTGGGAGCAGCCAAAGTCAGTTCAGAAAGTCCGTAGTTTCCTTGGATTAGCCGGGTATTATCGTAGATTTATGGAGGAATTTTCTCGTATAGCCACACCACTCATTCGTTTGACCTGGAAAGGTATCAAGTTTACTTGGTCAGAGGTTTGTGAGACTAGATTTTAGGAGCTTAAGCAGCGACTAGTTTCTGCACTTGTATTAGTGATTCCTTCTGGTTGCAATGGGATGATACTGTATACTGATGCTTCTTTCCAAGGACTGGGAGCAGTTGTTGGATCGAGCGGATTGCTAGAGGGGGGAGGGTGAATAGCGATAGAAAATCTTTCGTTCGACTTCGTTCGTTAAAACACGAGTAGACACAACGGAAGATAAAAACAAAACAAATGAAACAATAGACATGAGGGTTTTACTTGGTTCGTAGCCGAAGGCTACTACTCCAAGGCCCTAGTGGTCCTTGATCACGCATGGAGGGCAAACTACTAAAGAACTCCTCCTCGTTAGAGGTAGGAGATAGACGGATATACGAAATCACAAAAGCTCGAGTTAGAGGGACACTCCCCCTCTCCTCGTTATAATGAAAGCTTTACGAAATAAGTAAACTGAAATACAATTGAAACTTTCGTTACCGACGACTTCAAAGGTTGGAGGTTGAAGCTCTAGTCATCGTCTCGGCAGCGCTTCGTCGTAGGGATGTCGGAGAGTCAGAGCGTATCGGAAGCACTTGGAAGCTTTTGAATTTGATGAAAAACCCTAGGACAAGCCCTCCTTTTATAGCCTTTGAGCCCCTCATCGAATGGGTCTTCAACCAATAGGAATTGTGCACAAGACTCCTTGAAAAATGGTGATAGAGCTTGACTCCTTGAGGCTGATCCTTGACCATCAGTCGACTGATGGCCATCATTAGTTAACTGATGGTAGCATCAGTCGAATGCTGACTGCAAACAGTCGACTAATTGACAACAGTCGAGTCATCTAAGCTGGCAGTCGACTGATGCTAGCTATAGGGCAAAGTTAGCTTAACAGAAACATTATTTTGATGGTCGCCGACCGTCCAATCTCATCCTAGACTATCAATGGGATGTCTTGGGTCGGATCTATGCTTAAGACTATCCCCATAAGGAGGATACGACCTCACATACGCTCGCACACACGAGCTTACCTCGATACTTACTATTTCGCTTTCGCTTTCGGCCTTCCACTCGATTCCTTCGGCTTTCTCCGAAATCACTCGAGTGTCGCCCAACCACCGCGGCTCCCTTCGGGTGTCGCTAGCCTTTAGCTCCAGCTTTATCTCTTTTCTGCACACTCGATTCAGCTCGTGAGATAATAATATATCCTTAACTATGCATCTTTTTTCATAATCAAAATGCAGGTTCGACTTAGGTGCCCCTGCAACAACAACAGTTCTGATGCAGTTCGATCGTGTAGTATCTTATGCCTCCTGTTAGCTTAAGGATCATGAAAGAAATTATTCGGTGCACAATCTGGAGTTAGCAGCTATTATTTTTGCGCTAAAGATATGGAGACATTATCTGTATGGGATTACTTTTGAGATCTATATAGACCATAAGAGCTTAAAATATCTTTTCACTCAGAAGGAATTGAATCTTAGAAAGAGATGATGGATGGAATACCTAAAGGATTATGATTGCACCATTCAGTATCATCCGGGTAAAGCTAACGTAGTAGTGGATGCACTGAGCAGGAAGTCCCATGGGATTCTGGCCAGTCATTTGACAGCAGTGACTGATCTAGTTCGATAGTTCTCAGAGTTGGGGTTGTCTGAATAGGGTCAAACATCTCGGGGGATATTGGTATCCATGGTTGCCCAGTCTGCTATTATTGAGAGGATCAAGGAGGCACAAGCTAGTGATCAGCATCTGCAGTTCTTATGCAGCACTGTGGACTCAGGACGACAGATAGATTTCTCTTGTGACGAGACTAGAGTCCTCCAATTTTGAGGAAGATTATGTGTTCCAGACATGCATCCAATTAAGGAGGAGTTATTACGAGAGGCATATTATTCGAGATTTACTATACATCCTAGCGGTACTCGGATGTATCAGGATTTGAGGCATTCATACTGGTGGGACAGTATGAAGAGGGATATTGCGGATTTTGTCGCTCGATGTTTGGTCTGCCAGCAGGTAAAGGCTGAACATCAGAACCTCATCAGATTGCTACAGAGAATCTCAATTCCGGAATGGAAGTGGGAACATATTACGATGGATTTCGTTACGGGGTTTCCCAGAACTCGTAAAGGACATGATATAATTTGGGTGATTGTGGACAGATTAACTAAATCAGCTCATTTCCTTCCGATTCGTGAGACACACCCATTGGATCGACTATAAGAGCTATACTGTAGAGAGATTGTCAGGATGCACGGAGTGCCCTTGAGTATCATATCTGATAGAGATCCGCATTTTACCTCATGATTCTAGCAGAGTCTTCAGCATGCTATGGGCACCGAGCTTCATCTTAGTACAACATTTCATCCGCAGACAGATGGACAACCTGAGCGTACTATTCAGACTCTAGAGGACTTATTGAGATCTTGCGTCATAGATTTTGAAGGTAGCTAGGAGGATCACGTCCACTTGGTGGAGTTCGCGTATAATAATAGTTATCACTCTTCCATTCAGATGGCTCCGTTTGAGGCTTTGTACAGCCGACCCTACAGATCTCTAGTATTGTGGGAGGATGTTGGGGAGCAGTAGTTATTGGGTCCTCAGAGTATTCAGCACGATGTAGAGTTAGTTCGTGTTATCAGACGACGATTGTCAGAGGCTCAGGATAGATAGAAAAGTTATGCGGATTGGAGGTGAAGACCTTTGGAGTTTTCCATAAGGGATCATGTGTTCCTACGTGTATCACCTACAAAAGGAGTCAAGAGATTCAGAATTAAAGGAAAGTTAGCACCACGCTACATTGGTCCATTCAAGATATTGGAGTGGATTGGGGGTGTAGCATACCGGTTGGCTCTACCTCCGACGCTTGCGAGCGTTCATAAAGTATTCCATGTTTCTATGCTGAGAAAATACGTACCGTATCTGGATCATGTTCTGACAGAGGTGCTGATTCCACTCCAGCCTAATGCGACATATGAGGAGATTCCAGTGCGGATTCTTGGTCGCAAAGAGCGTCAGCTACGGAACAAAACCATCCGCCTTGTAAAGGTTGGATGGCAGCATCACACTGATGAGGAGGCTACGTGGGAGCTGGAGGATACCATCCGGGCTCGATACCCTCACCTATTCACGTGAGGTATGTAGTTGTTCAAGAAATTTCTTTAGTTGATTATTGCATTTAAGTACGGAAATTTGGGGACCAAATTTTATTAAGTGGGGGAGAATGTAGTATCTGAGATATATATATATATATATATATATATATATATATATATATATATATATATATATATATATATATATATATATATGGATTAACCCTTTAATTAATTGGGTCTTATTAGTGGGTTAATTGGGTCTAATTAGTGATTGGGTTTGAGATTGGGCTTGGGCTAAAACCTGTTGGGCTGAATCCATTGGGTTGAAGCTATTGGGCTGAATCCATTGGGCCGAAATTGTTGGGCTGGAAATGGACTTGAATCGGATTAGGCTAAATCAGATTGGATTTAACTTGGGTTGGTCTAACTGAATTGCTCGAATGACATTTAAAAGCCGAGAACCAATCGCATTATTTTCAATTGCAATGTCCGTTTCTTTTCTTCTCCGCGTCGGTTCTTTTCGCTCTGTGCGATTTTCGTCCTCCGATCTCCACTCATTGGTGTCTGGTGAGAGAAGCTCGATGACGCCACCTTTGGGATGATCTCCGGGCAAAGATCAGGGGCTCTCTCGCCTGGGGGATCTCAACGATACCCCGGTGGACTGGCAGTGTCGTCGCCACGGCAGCAAGCTGCCGATCCAGGTACATTGGTGGTCTAGGGCTAGGTTTCACCATCATTTTCCTTAGATTTAGTTATGGATGGTGTGTCTTAGCTCAATCTGTGGTTGGTAGTGATTTGAGGTTGATTTCGTCAGTGAAAAGGGGGGCTGTCGGTGGAGTGGTGAGCTCGGTGAGTATGCGATTTCCTTTCCTTGATTTGGATCAAAGCTATCTTCTTGTGAGTCTCACTGTCAGTAGCTTGAATCAGTGTTAGGAGCTGGGATTTTCATCGGTGAGCAGGGGTCGAGCAGGAGTGGGCTGCCGGAAGTGATCTGAGATCGGTAAGTTATGCGTATTCCTATGGTTTCATCTGTGATTGCTATGCGTTGTGGTGTCAATGTGATTCTTGGATGTCGATGGATCTGTTCTTGCTGTGAGTGTCTTTTGTCGATTGTTTCAAGTGTAGCTCGAATCGTTGTAGGAAGAAGGGGAGCTGTGATTGGAGTGGTAATGTTTGTTTTGGATGTTGATTTATGTTCGGTTATTATTAGTTTGATGTCTGATATGTTCTGATTTGGAGATCTTAGTGTATTGGATTATGTTGGTTATGCTCTGTTAGGGAGTTGTGATGGGTGAAGTAAGTGTGGTTAGATCTATTCACCGTAATTGATCTTGAGGATGTCGGTGATTTATTATGAGTTGGTTATGGTGGATCGGATTGGGATAAGCGGGGTTTTTAAATCGTAGACGAGAAAAGGATGCGAGTATAGAAACGATGTAGTGTTTAGTTCATATATTTGTTGGATACTTGTACTTAATCATTGTTTTCTATTATGTGTAGGTTTGGGATACGAAGCAGGTCCGCGGTCGTGAGGATTATTCGAGCTTCGTATCAGGTGGGTAATATCTACCTGGTCTGGTAGTTTGATCAAATTCCAGTGCATGAATTTGAATATATGTTTATACCTATTTATCTTAAATCCACTCATGTTTAATCATGTGCTTGTACTTAGTCTTTGATCTTTGAGATATTGCTGTTAATTAATCATTCCTTTATCTAAGATATGAATTACAACCCTTCTTGTGTGTTAGCTTATAGGTATTCAGTTAAATGCATGTGGTTATGGTTACTAGAGTGAACTTAGATTGGGTTACCGAGTTGCATCACTAGGTTGGGTGATGAGTCCAATTTATGGGGTCGGTTGTTGTACCGTACACATATTAGTGGGCTAGCTTGATGGACCTATTTATCTGTACATAGATAAATAGGTTGTGATTATGGATTGGTAGTCCTTGCATGGTTGACTTCTGGTTGACTAGGTCTCCCCGTGAGATAGGGAGTGTTGCGATGATTTGTGTGTGAGTTATGCATCATTACATTGCATGCATGCTGACGACTGGGTCTCCCTTGTGGTTGATACAAGTCGCTAGTCATCCTGCCTCCCCGGCCACTCGGGGTAGTGGTAGCAGGGTTGAGTGCAGAGCATTGTTGTGCATGCCATTCTCGGCCACTATGGATCGTGGTAGCTGGAGATGCGCACTTGGCCACTGTACGGAGTGGTAGTTAGTGCACTCACCCACTATAGATGGTGGTCGTGTGATGTTCAGTTGTCCTGGGTGCGGTGCTCGTCTTCTCATGGGTAGGGAAGGAGCGGCTAGCAGCAGAGACCCCCGTGTGAGTAGCATATAGCTTTATGGCGGCTAGCTACTATTACATACTACCCAACTCGGTCACTCGAGAGTGGTGGCGGCTGGAGTCGAGATAGTTGTCATGTCGTGCCACCTTGGCCATACTGGGGTCGTGGTTGGACGGGTCCGCAGACATGGCCACACATAAGCATTGCAGATATATATGTATGCATGTATTCGATATATGTTTTACATATGCCTATGAGATGCTGCATTTGTCTGCTGCATATGATTGTACATCATTCTACATGCCTTTTGCATATTTTACATACCGCTGTGTATGTGTTAAGCATGAGTATGTATTGTTTTAGACTACTGCATGCTATTTGGGTTATGCTATTGTATACCTGTTCAGGTTGTTATAGGTCATGAGGACTGCAGACCATCACGTATATGTAGGGGATCCATCGGCCATCTAGAGGGGGGGGGGGTGAATAGCCCTCTTTCGTTGGATGAAAAAATTTGCTCGTCTACAAAGAGATTAGTGCAAGCGAAATATACAAATACAAATAGACAAATCAAAAGATAAACAAACAATGCTAACACAAGGTCGTAACGTGGTTCACGGCTACGCCGCTAATCCACGATCCCAATTCGTCCAAGGTGAATCACTCCTTTGCCAAATCCACTAATCTCTCCTTTGCACCAAGCTAGGAGGAGGTAACCTCTTTACAATCCCTCTTCTTACAATTGAATGAGAGTTAGCACAAGAAGAAGAGTGGAAGAACCCTTAGAGCACTTTGGGAGATGTTATGAGTTGAAGCATTAGGTTCTCAAAGCCCCACACCATTTCTCTTTATAGAGGAAGAGGGTTTCTTCCCGTTGACACAGGAGCAGTCGACTGATGACTCTATTAGTTGACTGGTCCTGTAGCCGTTGCCCAATAACGGCTGCTTTCCACGTTGGATTTCATCCAATGGCACTAGCATCAGTCGACTGATATTACCATCAATCGACTGATGCTCGATCAGTCGAGTGCTTCGCGAGCTCGACTCGATTCTCGTGCTGCATTGCACGATCGCATCCCTGGCCGGACCGATGTTGATCATCGGCCGATCGCCCCATGGCAGTCGATTGCTTGGGTCAAAACCCTAGTCTTATACGAGTCGAACTCCGTTCGACTCAAAGCAGTCGACTGTCATTACATGGCAGTCGACTGATGTCGGGAAATCTCATCCGACACTTAGCCAAATGGCCAAGTTTCACCTAGGAGCTCTACCTCTTCCCGGGTTACATTCGCTCACTCTCATCCCTCGGAGTCCCTCACCTTTGAAGTTATCTTCGTCCGACCACGTCCCTCGGATGCGCCAAGCACACGGCTCTGCAGTGCCATCCTTCGCGTCTCGCCCTGAAGTCTACTTCCTTCGACTTCACTCCAAGCTCCTCGTCCAGCGGTCCCTCGGATGCTCCAAGCACACGACTTCCGCAAAGCCATCCTTCACCGACTCAAGGACCGAGTCATGAGAGGTGAAACTCACCAAGACTCCATGTGTGAATTACTAAGTCCTGCAAGACTCCAACGCACATATCAAATCATAATAATAATCTAACTTAAGCCCTTTGCCACACACATCAAAACCATATCACGACAATAGATTGACCTAACAATCTCCCCCTTTTTGATGTGTGGCAATCCGTTTAAGTTAGGTAAAAATATTTGATAAAACTATTAAGAGAGGAAAGCATGTAAGTAAACATGATTAGCAACTCTCCCCCTTAATACATGAAACTCCCCCTACATATATTCCCCCTTAAACTATTCTCCCTTACTTAAACATAACATTTCTCCCCCTTTTACACCATCAAAAATAATAAACAAGGTTTATACAAGCATGACATCAAGTCTAGTGGTAAACAAAAGCCAAAACATGCCTTAAAATTGAATACAAAATGTTATTGGGCATTTTATCAGGCTACCAGTCGACTAGTTCAGACTACCAGTCGACTGGCACATGCATTTCGGGTTTTTCAGGTTTTCAGGGTGGTTTTCAGAAATGCACTAGAAAATATATAAAATTCTAAAAATCATGAAATTTGGGGAACACATTTCTTGTAAGTATATCTATTAGTAAAAAATAGTTTTTCATGAAAAATCATTATATTTTCAGAGATTTTCCAAAAATCCAAAAGCTTTAAAAACCACTAGGTTTTAGATCACGTTAGTATCCATTTTAACACCTAGTCTTGCTTTGGATTGTTTCAAAACATGAATACACAAATTTTAAAGTAAGAAATTGTTTTGAAAATATATGAAATATCCAACCATGATCTTTGGGCAATATGTCTATGAATTAAACATAAGCCTTCCCCATGATTGGTCTATTATTGCTATTTTGATACTTTAAATGACCATATAAATGTCATAGGCATTAGTGGACATTTGTATCACCCTAACATCTCACTCATGCTAAGTTTTCAATCAAAGTAGCCTATGGTGAATGTGAGATGTATCCTAAAGGTATTTGTATATACTTAACCATTATATTTATGCAATTCTATCAAGATTAAGTATCATCCTAACAATCCACATGATCATAAAGATGTATATGAATTAATTTCACATTATGATCATGAAACAAATGAATTCATCAAATTGTGATCATGCATTAGGTGTTATATCATGATAATAAGATAAACATCACCTAAAGCATGATTTATCTATTTATAGGTGCATTATCATCACCTAACACTATTTCAAAAATATTGTCCCGCCATCCTAAGTCAACCAAAAAATATGATATAGGTAAAGTTCTTATGGTTGACTATCCTAGGGTTTTCCTAACCCTTTAGGATGGATTTTGGAACCCAATATAAGTTCTTTCCTATGGGGTTCACTAAAAACTCCTTGGGGATCCATTTCCTAGCAATTACTTTCTTTTTGTCTTGACCCCTAGCTATTAAGCATTTATAGGCCTTTTCAATTTTCTTTTCTTTATAACCTAGGCCTTTCTTGTTGAAGCTTGCCCTTTGGCTCCCAATTATCATGTTAAGGGTATTCGAGCCTATTGTAAATTTTTCTAGGGCTTTGGTCAAGTGGTCTACCTTTTCCCTTGAAACCCTATTTCCTTCTATGCATGCATCATCAACATTGAAAGACATATATTCATGTGGGCATGCATCATTTAAACTAGAAGAAATATTATCATTATCATTTAAGCATGCTTTTTCTAATTTTTCTTCTAAGTCCTTAATTTGATCTAGCATGCACTTATTCTTTTTCTTTTCTCTAAATAAATCCTTAGTGAGGCTAGAAATCATAGACATAATTTGCTTAGGGGGTAGATTTGTTACCTCACTTACCAAGTCCTCTTCCGATGATGAGGATGTAGGGGAGGCTCCACCTTCACTTGAGCTCTCTCCACTTGAGCTTGCTTCTTCATTTTCTTGCTCGGAGGAGGAAGTGTCTAGGTCATCAAACACCATTAATGCCAAGTTGGTGACAAAGGCATTCTCCTCTTCCGATGATGATGAAGATGATGAGGAGGGGTCATTCCAAGTTCTTGCCTTTAGTGCCTTTGTCTTTCCCTTTTCTTTGGCTTTCTTCTCTTCTTCTTTTCTCTTGCTATCCTTCTTTTTCTTTTCTTCTTTCTTCTTCCTCTCTTCTTTGCTTTTGTTTAGGAAAGGACAATTGTCCCTTATGTGTCCCTCTCTTTGACAAAACCTTTTAATGTCACCTTAACCTCCTTACCATATAGGCTTCTTCCATGCTATCCATGGAGGAAGATGATGACGCTTCATCAGAGGAGGAGGGGATCTCCATCTTCTTCTTCCCCTTGTGTGCCATCAAGGCTACTCCTCTTGAAGGTTGAAACTTTGGCTCTTCTTGTATTCCTTCAAGCCTCGTTTCGTGGAGCTCCATTGTTGAGAAGAACTCCTCCAAGGTGCTCACTTCTAGATTCTTGGACATGTAGAAGGAGTCCACCATTGAGCTCCATTTTGATGACTGGGGAAAAGCATCAATTGCTTTCATGAGCATGTCCTGGTTGGAGAGCCTTTCTCCTACACTTGTTAGTCCAATCAAAATTTCCTTAAACCTAGAATGCAATGATGTTACTTTTTCTCCCTTTTCTAATTTGATGTTTGATGATTGGGAGCGGAGGAGGTCTCTTCTTGCAAGTTTGGCCTCTGAGGTACCTTCATGAAGCTCTACTAGCTTCTCCCACATCTCCTTAGCACTAGAGCATTCCCCAATCTGATTAACTTCTTGTTGGGGGAGTACATTGTAGAGGTGGTGCTTGGCCTTTAAATTTGCCAAATATTCTTCTCTTTGCCTCTTGCTCCACCTTGATTTTTCCAATGGCTCCCCATCTTCATTCCTAGGCATCTCGAAACCATTTTTCATTATCAATAAAATTTCAAAGTCGATTTCAAAGAATACCTCCATTCTCTTTTTCCACCAACAGAATTCGCCTTCGAATTTTGGTGGGTGAATGTTTGAGCCGACCATCCTTAAATGTGCTTATTGTGGTGATTAGTCCTCGACAAGCTTTCCTTGGCTCTGATACCACTTGTAGGGGATCGATCGGCCAGCTAGAGGGAGGGTGAATAACCCTCTTTCGTTGGATGAAGTAATTTGCTCGTCTACAAAGAGATTAGCGCAAGCGGAATATGCAAATACAAATAGACAAAGCAAAAGATAAACAAACAATGCTAACACAAGGTCGTAACGTGGTTCACGGCTACGCCACTAATCCACGATCCCGATTTGTCCAAGGTGAATCACTCCTTTGCCAAATCCACTAATCTCTCCTTTGCACCAAGCTAGGTGGAGGTAACCTCTTTACAATCCCTCTTCTTACAATTGAATGAGAGTTAGCACAAGAAGAAGAGTGGAAGAACCCTTAGATCACTTTGGGAGATGTTATGAGTTGAAGCATTAGGTTCCCAAAGCCCCACACCATTTTTCTTTATAGAGGAAAAGGGTTTCTTCCCGTTGACACAGGAGCAGTCGACTGATGTCCCTATCAGTCGACTGGTCCTGTAGTCGTTGCCCAATAACGACTGCTTTCCACGTTAGATTTTATCCAACGACACTGGCATCAGTCGACTGATATTACCATCAGTCGACTGATGCTCGATCAGTCGAGTGCTCCGCGAGCTCGACTCCATTCTGTGCCCATGCACAGTGCTATCGATCATTGCCATCCCTCGGCGATCGGTGATCGATCGATCACCGATCATTGCCGATCCATGGCGATTGATTGCTTGGGTCAAAACCCTAGTCTTATACCAGTCGAACTCCGTTTGACTCAGAGTAGTCGACTGCCAATACATGGCAGTCGACTGATATCGGGAAATCTCATCCGACACTTAGCCAAATGGCCAAGTTTCACCTAGGAGCTCTACCCCTTCTCGGGTTACATTCACTCACTCTCATCCCTCGGAGTCCCTCGCCTTTGAAGTTATCTTCATCCGGCCACATCCCTCGAATGCGCCAAGCGCACGACTCTGCAGCGACATCCTTTGCGTCTCACCCTGAAGTCTACTTCCTCCGGCTTCACTCCAAGCTCCTCGTCCAGCGGTCCCTCGGATGCTCCAAGCGCACGACTTCTGCAAATCCATCCTTCACCGACTCAAGGACCGAGTCATGAGAGGTGAAAATCGCCAAGGCTCCATTTGCGAATTACTAAGTCCTACAAGACTCCAACGCACATATCAAATCATAATAACAATCTAACTTAAACCCTTTGACACACACATCAAAACCATATCACGACAAGAGATTTCCCTAACAGTATGTACATTATTTCATGTTAGTGGATTAGCTTAGTGTATGCTATGAGTATGACCGTATCTATGATTACTGCTTACTACGTTTAGTATTGTATGTCTGTTGGACTCATGCTGCATACCTGTAGATCTTCACATGTATACTTGTAGATCTCTATACCTTGTATGTTGTTCATGCACTTTCTATATATTACCCCTGAGTTTTATACTCACCACCCTGGACCCTGGGTTTCCTGTTGCCCAGGTGGAAGATAGAAGACTTCGGCATGGACTTGGAGCATCGCCACATGATCCCATTCCACCGCTTTTCTGAGGGTTTTGTTTCCTATATCGCATGTATCTTTATATAGACTTCTGTTGTTATTAGAGATAGTGCTCTGTTTTTCTTTTATGGTATTCAATATGAGATTTTATTTTAGTATGGATGGATATACCGATATACATATGTTGTTGAGTTTATATTTTTCATTGTGTTGTCTTCCGCTATTGATGTTATACATTTTCCATATGTGTTATGCTGACTGTGACTATTTGTACCCGTATTGGAATTGTCATAAGGGGGTGACGTCCGTTGACTAGACAGAGTCTACCTCGGTGCGTGACAAAACCTATATTGGATCATGGTCAATTGGCTCAATGCACATGACTTGCACATTAGCTTTCTCCATGATCTACCCATAGTATATGATGAGTTTGAGTTTATCTAGATGTAAAAACTATGCACCTTGAACTTAACTCATTTCCTAGCATCTCACATGTGTCTAAGGTGTATAAAAACCCACACAATGTGATGTGAGATGTGGGTTTTGTTCATCCTAATCTAAGGTCTCATGTATTTTCTAAGGCAACACTATTTGATTCTCTTATACATGAGACTTCAAGTCATGTCATAATCCTTAAGTCAATTTTAATTACCTTAAATTCATGAATGATCATGGCATAAATGATAACATAAATAAGCATGGACAATGATCATGATGTCATGGCATAAAATATAAATCTAAGCATACATGACATAAACTTAATTCTAAGCATAAACATGACATTTTATATGATTAAGAATAAGGATGATATCATGACATGTCATATGGCAAATCAATCATGGCAAATACAATATAAAGGTATATAATACCTAAATTTTAACATTTGTTTCCATTTGTTATTATTAATTTTATTTTTCCATATTATCACTCATCCTCTAAGTGTGCCAAAAATCCAAAATGACACACTATGACCTAAGACCTAAATTGTGCCAATTTGATCAATTAATCATAATTCTCAAATGATATTGTCACATCCTAAAATCCATTAGGATATAAGATCAAACTTATTTCCAAGATATCCATAACCTTGAAAATGACCTAAGGTGCCACCTTTACCATGGTTAGGTTAACTACCCATCCATTTAAAGTTGGCACACCCTAACCCATTTAGTGTGAATCGATCACGCTCCTAGGAACCCAAAACCTATTTGAGCTTCTTGGGTTTACTAGGTATTCTTTAGGGATAACTTCCCTAGATATCCTCCTAATGACCCTTCTAGGCTTGGTAGACTTGGTCATTTGGGTCTTGCCTAGGTTAACTCTAGGGGTGACTCCCCTTGTAACCTTCTTAGTGGCTTCCCAAAATTTCATCAAAACCCTAGCCACTAGGCACTTGTCTTGGTTAACCTTAGGAATGACTTCCTATTAACCTTGGATTTCCTAGACCTAGATTGCATTCCATAATCAAATGAAACATTATGATAGGTAGGCTTATCTACCTTGGACTTAGGCTTGTGGCTCAAGCCTTTCTTTCCCATAGATGAGCCTTACCTCCTAGGACCTAGATTTTGACCATATGACCCTTGCATTTGATTTTGCATAATCTTAAGGATCCTTTCCATTTTCTCAAGTTTTGACCTCAAAACTTGATTTTCTAGCTCTAATTTCCCAATTTTTGAGTTGTGATCTAATCTTTGGGAATTGTTCCATTTCCTAGGCATATGCCTACCCCTCTTAGGTTTAATGCCTAAATGATTTTTATTTTCCTAATACTTTCCTTAGGTAGAGTTTTTCTAGGGACATTAGTCCAAAATTTCTCCTTATTCCTAAAATGGACATGTTTAGCTCCTAAGAAATAAAGCCTATTATTCCTAGCATGCTTTTGTTGATGAGTAATAGCAAGAGTACTAAAAGCATGCTTTTTAACCCTAGAACTTGAAGATGCATTAATAGATTTTACCTTAGGGTTTGCCTTAAAGACTCCCCCTACATGTGAAGCTCCTTCTTTCCCCTTCTTCTTCCCTCTAGGGCATTGACTCCTATAGTGTCTCGGTCGTTGGCATTTGAAGCAAATGACATGCTCCTTGCTCCTTTTAGTGGGCACACCGGTATCCTTGACCTTTGGTGTCAGTTGAACGTTCTTAACTCTTTTAGGGCATTTACTCTTGTAATGTCCTACTTCCCTACACTCAAATCATATGATATGAATTTTATTTTTAATTTGAATGCTTGAGTTACCTAGGTCAATGGTGGCCGAAATTGGTTCTTCTTCATCTCTCCCGGCTGTTGAGGCTATCTTTTGATCCAGCATGGAAGGTGATCTAACTTCCTCCCCCTCAATCCTAGAGGTGGAGACTTCTTCTACGACTTCCACTTCTTCTGATCCGGATGTTGATTCCCTAGCAACCTCCGAATCATCAAGCTTTTGGGATGAAGATTTGCTTGCTTCTTCTTGAGCTTGAGAGGATGAGGACTCCTCCCCGGACTCCCTTCGGACTTCTCTTCTACTTCATGAGTCGGTGATGAGTTTTCATGATATTTCACCAACATGCTCCAAAGCTCCTTGGCATCTTTACAATTTCCTATCTGTTGGATTGAGTCCGTGAGGGGAAACTTCACTTCCCACTTCAACTCGGTCGCTTGTTCATTGCGATCCCATTGATGTCCCCGGATCAAAAATTTAATCCTAGACAAAAGGGAACACCCAAGCAACTTTGTCATCGTCGTGCTATTCGTCTAGAGTAGTCACTTGAACAAACTTGTTGTTCAAGCGACCAACCTCTATTCAACGAATAGCCACGGAATAGACGATGTACGGATAGCCGGTTTTTGTGTTTATGTTCGGGGTCCAAGTATATTTAGCCACATATATAAAATAAACAACCACATACAACATGCATATAATTGAAAAGCAATTATAAATATAATACAAAAGAATACTAATCAAAATAAACAAGATTATACCTCTTGTTATACCTCTTGATCTTCTATTGTATGTCCTTCCTCCTTTTGGACGTCGTGTGGGCGACAATCTTCCAAAAGTCGAAGCCTCCTAGATCACCAATCTTCCTTTCCTTGTTCACTCCGAACAAAGGAAGATCATAAAACAAAACTCTTCTTCCTATCTAGAACCGGCCACCAAGTCAATAAAATCGATGTTGCCGCCGGCCAAGGAAGAGAACATGGAGTATGGGAGCCGGCCAAAGGAGAATCAATGAGGGCACGGGCGCCGACCAACACTTGGATAAGAGAAAGGAAAGCAATCCTTCTCCTTGTTGCCGCCCAAACCCTAAACCTAGCTCTCCTAATTTCCGCCCAAGGATGAGGGGAAGAAGAATAGGTTGTGCACCGGACAAGGTAGAGGGAAGTGTTAGGGCAATCTCTTGCCGTGATAAGGTTTTGATGTGTGTGGCAAAGGGTTTAAGTTAGTTTGTTATGTTGATTTGATATGTGCGTTGAAGTCGTGCAGGACTTAGTAATTCGCACATGGAGCCGTGGCGACTTTCACATCTCATGACTCGTGCCTTGAGTCGGTGAAGGATAGCTTTGCGGAAGCCTTGCGCTTGGAGCATCCGAGGGACCGCCGGACGAGAAGCTTGGAGTGAAGCCGGAGGAAGTAGACTTCGAGGCAAGAGACGCGAAGGAGCATTGCAGAGCCGTGCGCCTGATGCTGCCGAGGGACGTGGCCGAGAACGAAGAGAACTTCGAAGGCGAGGGACTCTGAGGGATGAGAGTGAGCGAATGTAACCCGGGAAGGGGTAGTAGCTCGTAGGTGAAACTTGGCCATTTGGCCAAGTGTCGGATGGGTTTTCCCGACACCAGTCGACTGCCATGTCATGGCAGTCGACTGCTCTAAGTCGATGGTTCGATCGACTGGTATAAGACCAGTTTAGTGCTTGGCAGTCGACTGCCATGGACTGGCAGTCGACTGATGTCGATAGCAGTCGACTGCCAGGGAATGACAGTCGACTGATGGCACTGTGCACGGGCACAGAATGGAGTCGACTCCATTGAGCACTCGACTGATCGAGCATCAGTCGACTGATGGTGCCATCAGTCGACTGATGCCAATACCGTTGGATGAAATCCAACGTGGAAAGCAGTCGTTATTGGGCAACGGCTACGGGATCAGTCGACTGATCGAGGGCATCAGTCGACTGATCCTGTGTCAACGGGAAGAAACCCTCTTCCTCTATAAAAAGGAAGGGGATGGGGGTTTGGGAGAATAATGCTTATGCTCTAATACTCTCCCAAAGTTCCCTAAAGCTTTCCATCCTCTTACTCAAGCTTATTTCCATTATATTTGTAAGAGGATTGTTTTTGTGTAAAGAGGTTACCTCCACCTAGCTTTGTGCAAAGGAGAGATCTAGTGGATAGATTGCGGAGTGATTCACCGTGGACGAATCAGACCATGGATTAGCGGCGTAGCCGTGAACCACGTTATACCATTGTGTTTGTATTTCTTGTCTATCTTTTGTGTTGTCTTTATTTGTATTTGTATATTCCGCTTGCGCTAACGCTTTGTAGACGAACGAATTACGACATCCAACGAACGAGGGCTATTCACCCCCCTCTAGCCGGCCAATCGATCCCCAACAAGTGGTATCAGAGCCAAGGTTGCTTGTCACCAGACTAACCGCCGCAACAAGATCTACATCAAAAATGGCCGGCTCAAACATCCACCCACCGAAGTTCGACGGCGAATTATCTTGGTGGAAAAAGAGAATGGAGGTATTCTTCGAAACCGACTTTGAAATATTGTTAATTATAGAAAACGGTTTCGAGTTGCTTAGGAACGAAGATGGGGAGCCATTAGAGAAATCGAGATGGAACAAAAGACAAAGAGAGGAGTATTTGGCAAATTCAAAGGCCAAGCACCACCTCTATATTGTACTCCCCCAACAAGAAGTCAATAGGATAGGGGAATGTTCTAGTGCTAAGGAGATGTGGGAGAAGCTAGTAGAGCTTCATGAAGGTACCTCAGAGGCTAAGCTAGCAAGAAGAGACCTCCTCCGCTCCCAACTATCAAACATCAAATTAGAAAAGGGAGAAAAGGTAACTTCATTGCATTCTAGGTTTAAAGAGATTTTGATTGGGCTAACAAGTGTAGGTGAAAGGCTCTCCAACCGGGATATGGTAATGAAGGCCATAGATGCCTTTCCCCGGTCCTCAAAATGGAGTTCCATGGTGGACTCATTTTACATCTCCAAGAACCTAGAAGTGAGCACCTTGGAGGAATTCTTCTCAACCATGGAGCTCCACGAAACGAGGCTTGAAGGAATACAAGAAGAGCCAAAGTTTCCAACTTCAAGAGGAGTATCTTTGATAGCAAACAAGGGGAAGAAGAAGATAGAGATCCCCTCCTCCTCCGATGATGAAGCGTCTTCCTCCTCCTCCATGGATAACACCGAAGAAGCCTATATGGTAAGGAGGGTAAGACGTGCGTTAAAAGGTTTTCAATTTAATAAATCTCATGATAGGAGAAGAAGACCTAGGGGGAAGGTCATATGCTACAATTGCCAAGGAGAGGGGCACATAAGGGACAATTGTCCCCTCCTAAACAAGAGCAAGGAAGAAAGAAAGAAGAAAGAAGAAAAGAAGAAGAAAAAAGGGAGTAAAAAGAAGGAAGAGGAGAAGAAGGCCAAGGAAAAGGGAAAGGCCATGGCACTCAAAGCAAAGACATGGGATGACCTTGCTTCCTCATCCTCATCCGAAGAAGAAGAGCATGTCTACTCAAATTTAGCACTAATGGCTCTTCATGACTCGGATTGCTCCTCCTCCTTAAATGAAGAATCAAGCTCAAGTGGAGAGAGCTCAAGTGAAGGGGGAGCCTCCTCTACATCCTCATCCGAAGAAGAGGACTTGGTAAGTGAGGTAACGAATCTACACCCTAAGAAAATTATGTCTATGATTTCTAGCCTCAATAAGGACTTATTCAGAGCTAAGAAGAAGAACAAAAGCATGCTAGATCAAATTAAGGCATTAGAAAATAAGCTAGGAAATGCCTGCTTAAATGAAAATGATAATATCTCTTCTAGGTTAAATGATGCATGCTCACACGATAATTATGTGTCATTAGATGTTAGTGATGCATGCATAGAAGAAAATAGGGCATTAAGGGAAAAGGTAGATTATTTAACAAAAGCCCTAGAAAAATTCACTATTGGCTCCAACACCTTGAACATGATCATAGGGAGCCAAAGGGCAAGCTTTAACAAAAAGGGTCTAGGTTATAAAGAAAAGAAAAATGAAAAAGCCTACAAATGCCTAATTGCTAGGGGTCAAGATAAGAAAAAGACAATTGCTAGAAAATGGATTCCTAAGGAGTATCTAGTGAACCCCATAGGCAAGAACTTATTTTGGGTTCCAAAATCCATCCTTAAGGGTTAGAAAACCCCTAGGGTAGTCAACCATATGCAATTGACCTATATCATATTTTGGTTGACTTAGGATGGCAGGACAACATTTTTAAATAGTGTTAGGTGATGATAATGTGCCTATAAATAGTTAATAATGCTTAAATCATGATAATCAATGTAATTGCTATGTATATGTGCAATCATGATTTATGATTTTGAAATTTGGCACATCATCATGAGAAATAGGGTTTAAATCATGCCTTAGGTGATAATTTGTTTATTATCATGACATAATACCTAATGCATGATAACAATTCAATGAATGCATGTATTTCATGATCATAATGTGTAATTCATTCATATATGTTATTATGATCATGTAGATTGTTAGGGTGATACTTAACCTTGATAGAATTGCATGAATTTAATGGTTAAGTACATACAAATACCCCTAGGATGCATCTCACACTCACCATAGGCTACTTTGATTGAAAACTTAGCATGAGTGAGATGTTAGGATGATACAAATGTCCACTAATGCCTATGGCATTTAGATGGTCATTTAAAGTATCAAAATAGCAATAATAGACCAATCATGGGAAAGACTTATGTTTAATTTATATACATATTGCCCAAAGATCATGGTTGAATATTTCATATGTTTTCAAAACAATTTCTTAATCTAAAATCTATGTATTCATGTTTTGAAACAATTGGAACCAAAACTAGGTGTTAAACTTGATACTAGAATGATCAAAAACCTAGTGGTTTTTAAACCTTTTGGATTTTTGGCAAAAACGTGAAAATATGATGATTTTTCATGAAAAATTATTTTTCACTGATAAAGAACCTTACAAGAAATATGTTCCCAAAATTTCATGATTTTTTGAATTTTTTGGAATTTTTAATGCATTTCTGAAATTCAGTTCGAAAATCAGAATTTTCTGAATCATGCTACTGACCGTAGTCCGAACAATGATCGCGGTGGCATGTAAATCAGAACAGAAATGGCCGAATTCAGTTTTTAAACTAATCTTTGGTATTTTTCTTCCATTAGACTTGATGCCATGAGTTTATAACTTAGTGTTAATCTTTTTGATGGTGTCAAAGGGGGAGAATTGATTATGTTTAAGTAAATTATGATAGAGAGAGTTTCATGGATTAAGGGGGAGTTGCATGTTGCTATATCATGTTTGAGTTTCATGGATTAAGGGGGAGTTGCATGTTGCTATATCATGTTTATGTTTACATGCTTTCTTTCCCCTTAAAAATTTTTTTTATCAAATATTTTTACCTAACTTAAACGGATTGCCACACATCAAAAAGGGGGAGATTGTTAGGGCAATCTCTTGCCGTGATAAGGTTTTGATGTGTGTGGCAAAGGGTTTAAGTTAGTTTGTTATGTTGATTTGATATGTGCGTTGAAGACGTGCAGGACTTAGTAATTCGCACATGGAGCCGTGGCGAGTTTCACATCTCATGACTCGTGCCTTGAGTCAGTGAAGGATAGCTTTGCGGAAGCCGTGCGCTTGGAGCATTCAAGGGACCGCCGGACGAGAAGCTTGGAGTGAAGCCGGAGGAAGTAGACTTCGAGGCAAGAGACGCGAAGGAGCATTGCAGAGTTGTGCGCCTGATGTTGCTGAGGGACGTGGCCGAGAACGAAGAGAACTTCGAAGGCGAGGGACTCCGAGGGATGAGAGTGAGCGAATGTAATCCGGGAAGGGGTAGTAGCTCGTAGGTGAAACTTGGCCATTTGGCCAAGTGTCGGATGGGATTTCAGACACACGATCATTGCCATGTCATGGCGGTCGGCTAATCGATCGATGGTTCGATCGGTATAAGACCGCGATTTAGTGCTTGGCGGTTATTTGCCATGGTGCCGATCGGCGATATCGACGATGGTTATTGCCGAGGAATGGCGGATCGATTGCATGGGCACAAAATGGAGTCGACTCCATTGAGCACTCGACTGATCGAGCATCAGTCGACTGATGGTGCCATCAGTCGACTGATGCCAATACCGTTGGATGAAATCCAACGTGGAAAGTAGCCATTATTGGGCAATGGCTACGGGATCAGTCGACTGATCGAGGGCATCAGTCGACTGATCCTGTGTCAACGGGAAGAAACCCTCTTCCTCTATAAAAAGGAAGGGGATGTGGGTTTGGGAGAATAATGCTTATTCTCTAATACTCTCCCAAAGTTCCCTAAAGCTTTCCATCCTCTTACTCAAGCTTATTTCCATTATATTTGTAAGAGGAGTGTTTTTGTGTAAAGAGGTTACCTCCACCTTGCTTTGTGCAAAGGAGAGATCTAGTGGATAGATTGCGGAGTGATTCACCGTGGACGAATCGGACCGTGGATTAGCGGCGTAGCCATGAACCACGTTATACCATTGTGTTTGTATTGTTTGTCTATCTTTTGTGTTGTCTTTATTTGTATTTGTATATTCCGCTTGCGCTAATGCTTTGTAGACGAACGAATTACGACATCCAACGAACGAGGGCTATTCACCCCCCTCTAGCCGGCCAATCGATCCCCAACAGGAAGAAGGATAGAAGCCGACCAAACCTTGGAAGAAGAAGAAAAGGCCTTCTCCTCATGTTGTCGCCCACAACCAACACCCAAAACCCTAACCCTAGCCGCCCACTCCTAATCCTAACCAAACTAGGATTACATGCCACCCAAGGAAGCAAACCCTAATCCTCATCCATTGAGTTGCCGCCCACCCATAATCCATCCTTTTATAGAGTTAAGGATAAGCCTTGTTTTAATCTCCACAATTGCTTCTAGGGATTTAATCTCAACCGTCGGATCTAAAGATTTAATCTCAATCGTCGGATCTAGAGATTTAATCTCTACCTTTGGATCTAGAGTTTTGTTTCTATCCATTGAATCTAAGCTTCATGAGGTAATAATAGGCTACAATAGGGACCATGAGGATGAGTTGGTGTTGGATCTTGTAATGGCTAGAGGGGGGGGGTGATTAGCCTTTCTTTGTTTCTACAAGTACGTTAGCGGAAGCAATACAAATAAAAATACAAATATGAATGAGAAATAAGAAAACACCGCTAACACCCGATGTACGTGATTCGGAGATGACACTCCTACTCCACGGTAATCCGTAAGGTGGATTAGCCCCAGCCAAGCTTCACTAAATACTCCTTTGGATGAACCAAGGTGGAGAAACCTTGTCTTACAATGCACTCCTCTTCTTTACAATGATGGAAGATGAAGACTAGAGAAGAGGAGGTTTAGAATCACAAAAACACTTGGAGAAAACTTGGTGAGCACGAGGGTGTAGCTAGGAATGAGAGCACTCTAGTTTGACCAACCTCCCCAAGGCCTCTTCTTATAGAAGAAGGGTTGTTTTTCCCGTTGAGCTTTGATCAGTCGACTGATGCTCACCATCAGTCGACTGCCGTCGAAGCTAATGACTTCTGACAAAGTGGATCCGCGGGGATTCGCAGCCGCCATTTTCAACGGGAGGCCTATTAGTCGACTGATCACTTCATCAATCGACTGATGAAGCGATCAGTCGAGTGATCGCCGAGAGGAGTCGAGTGAGACTCCATTCTATGCTCATTTTCGACTTGATCAGTCGAGTGATTGCCTTATCAGTCAACTGCCGGTTCCAGTCAGTCAACTGATAGTCCGGTTTTCAGCCTGACTCAGTCGAGCACCTTATCAGTCGACTGCTACATCATATCAGTCGACTGATACTAGTCAAGTATGAATAATTCATACTTGAATTGACTTCCTAGACCTAGACTTGACCTTCTAACTCTTCCTTCAGCCTTGCGCCTGCCTTAAAGAGTTTCCTTCGGCCTCGTCATGTCTTGGGTTGCCAAAAGCATGGACTTTACGCCGCCAAGACTACAAGCTTTGACTTATGCTGCCAAGACTTTACTTTGGACTTCTTTTGCCAAGGTTCACTTGGACTTTATGCTGCCAAGACTACAAGCTTGGTCTTACACTGCCAAGTCCATCCCTTGGACTTCCTTTGCCAAGGTTCACTTGGACTTTACACTGCCAAGACTACAAGCTTGGTCTTACGTTGCCAAGTCCATCCCTTGGACTTCCTTTGCCAAGGTTCACTTGGACTTTACGCTGCCAAGACTACAAGCTTGGTCTTACAGTGCCAAGTCCATCCCTTGGACTTCCTTTACGAAGATCATACTTGGACTTCCTTTTACCAAGTCTTCATCCTTGGATTTTTCTGTCACTTAAACATGTTCACAATTAGATCACAAAGCATTTCCTAACTTAGATGATTATCCAAACATCAAAACACATGAATGCTTGGGGCATTGTTGCACCAACAATCTCCCCCTTTTTGATGTTTAGCAATCATTTAAGTTAGGTCTTTACCATATGCATATAATCATATTTTTAATATGAATTCTTACTTAAACATTCCTTCTCCTCCTTTGACATACATCAAAAAGAGAAGGATTCATAAATTTCATGAAAGAATTAAAGTTGTTGTATCTAGGACTAAGGTATAAGATTGATATTAAGCTCCCCCTTAATCCAAGATATGCTTCATGATGTGTGAGTAACATTTGAAGCAAAGCATAACAAAAGTTCGAAAGCTAAGTCATAACTTTGCACCAACAATGTAAGTTTGGGAATGAAAAGATATATATTATGAAACTCCCCCTAAAACACTGCATTAAACAGTCCTAAAAATTTATTTATACCCAATATTATCATGCTATAGTTTTAGGACATCAAAGATACACTAAATAACAGAAAATGGAGCTATTTATAAAAAAAAACAGTGTATCAGTCGACTGGTTTCTGCCCAACTTCAGAAATGCGTTAGAAATTCTAGAAATCTTGAAAAATCACGAAATTTTGTGTACACATTTCTGAGATCATACTTTATTAAGAAAAAATAGTTTGAAAAATATATGTTTTCCAGATTTCAAGATTGATACAAACTTGGAAACTAACAAAAGTTCTAAAAATTTTGCAAACTTTGTATCACTTTTGTGTTCCACTTGAAAACTATTTTTCAAAATATGATAAACATAGTTTAAAATATATTTTATTTGACATTTCCAATCATGTTCTTGGAGCTATGTATTCATTACTTGAATATAAGCCTTCCCAATGATTGGTCCATGAAGTATTTATGTCTCTAAGTGTGTCATTGCACATAGTAATGCATCATAACAAGCATGATGAACCAAGCACACCTTCCCTATCATCTCACATGTTCCTAAGTGTCTTAATACAAGAATCAAGGTTTCTTAAGGCTTTTGTGAGATGCATCAAGGTGTAAGGCCAACATATGAATATGGAATCATGCAAACCTAGAATTTTACTCTACAAAGCACATACCAAGCTCTCTCCTTAATGATGAAAATTTAGTTTCGGGAAGAGCTTTGGTGAAGATATCGTCAAGGTTGGACTTAGATTCTACATAATCAAGTTCAATGCCCCCTCTTGCTACATGATCTCTTATGAAGTGATGTTTCACTTCAATGTACTTGGTCCTAGAGTAATGTACCGGATTTTTGGTCAAGTTGATGGTACTCACATTGTCACAATAAACTTTAATGTTAGAGTAGTGTAGCTCATAGTCCTCAATAGTATGTCTCATCCAAAGTAATTGAGCTACACAACCACCCATAGCCACATATTCGGCTTCGGTGGTTGATAAAGCAACACAATGTTGCTTCCTACTACTCCAACTAACAAGAGAGGACCCAAGAAATTGACATCCACCACAAGTACTCTTCCTATCCAATTTGCAACCGGCATAATCGGAATCAATATAGCCAAGCAACTCAAAGGATTTAGTCCTAGGATACCAAAGTCCTACATTTAGGGTGCCTTTAATTTATCTTAAAATTCTCTTAACGGCTACTAAATGTGATTCTTTGGCACAAGATTGGTATCTTGCACACATACCTACCGTAAATAAGATATCGGGTCTACTAGCGGTTAGGTATAGTAGGCTACCAATCATACTCCTATAAAGTTTAAGATCAATTGATTTACCATCATGATGACTATCTATTCTAGTGCTAGTGGTCATAGGAGTGGTTACAATTGTGGCATTTTTCAAACCAAATTTCTTGATCATTTCATTTGCATATTTGGTTTGATAAATATGAATCCCTTCATTGGTTTGCTTGACTTGTAACCCTAGGAAAAAGTTAAGCTCTCCAACTAAACTCATTTCAAATTCATTCTCCATGTTTTTTATAAAGTCTTGAAGAAGATCATCGTTTGTTGACCCAAAAACATATATTTGGGCTATAAAGATATCCTTTAATGTTGACTTTATAAAACAAGGTTTGATCTACTTGGCCCCTTCTAAAATCCTTAAAAATTAAGAAAGATGACAATCTTTCATACCATGCCCGAGGAGCTTGTTTTAACCCATATAATGCTTTCCTAAGCTTATATACGTGGTTTGGATAATCTATGTTCTCAAACCCGGGTGGTTGTTCTACATATACTTCTTCCTTAATATAACCACTTAGGAATACCGATTTAACATCCATTTGATAAAGTTTAAATCCCATATAGGAAGCATACCCTAAGAGAATTCTAATAGATTCTAACCTAGCAACCAGAGCATAAGTCTCATCATAGTCAAGCACCTCAACTTGATTGAATCCCCTAGCAACCAACCTAGCCTTATTTCTAGTGATATTTCCTTGGTCATCTAGCTTATTCCTAAAGACCCATCTTGTAGTAATTATGGTGCTATCATTGGGTCTAGGAACTAACTGTTAGTAATATATGAGAGATGTCCTAAGGCAATCGCCTTATGTATGAACCATTTATATGATAAATGAAGATTCACTATTTGAGTATATATGTTTTATGTATTTGATTGGATCTTAAACTCATTTACTGAATGTCCTCGATACGATTCACAGCATGAGAGAATTTGTGTTTGGATCACAACTAGTGAGTATCTCTACATGTGTAATTGTGAAGTATCAGAATTATCCCTAGTCGATGAATTGATGGATTTGGACACCATCAATTCTGTCAAGACTAGCACGAGGTATACTCCTTGGTGTATCCAAGCAGCTGATTCTCACTGGCTGGAGACATTGTGATGTCCGGAGTTAATCGTGGATGCTAGTTATGGTAACTAGTTCATTGGAGTGACCAGCCGTAAGACTTCATATGGTTCTCTGCATATATAGATATGTCAATGAAGTTCTTACTGTGGCTTAAGTGCGTTGTTCCTTAGACTTGCGGTATTCAAGTCATCTTGATCATGGAGACTTATGCTTTGACATCATAATCAAACATCTCTAAGGAGATGTGGACCCGGGATGATTGGGTATAAGTCGAAGTGATCGAAGGTGTTTGAATAGCCTATAAAGGATTCACCACTCATTGCAAGGAGATGTATACCCATGGCCTCTCGTCGGATTGTTACTAAAGTCTTTGGCCAAAGCATTACATGTTTAGAGTAAGGTACTCTTCGATACATGTGGAGTAACTAGAATCCGTAGGACGAGGAAATGATACTTGGGCTAGGTGTGACGTAGTCAGCCTAGTGGGGACTGACACAATAGACCATGTCCTGAACCAAGTGGGTATAAGATGAGTGAAGGGAATGAGGCACGAATCATTCGAGCTGCTGAAGGGTTTCAGAAATAGTTCTGGATCAACCGTTGATCTTTTCGATTAATTGGGGATCATGATGTACTACTAGGTGCCACTCATGATCATTCTATAATTAATAGTTAATTATAGACGGCCAACATAAACCGAGAACCTATTTGGTCACACGCAAAATGAGCGCAATCCAAAGGATTTAAAACGAGCTTGAGAATGAGATTCTCAGACCGAGAGAAACTAGGTTTGGTTGGACCAAACATGAAGCGAGCATGAAATCGTTTCAGTCGCAATGGAAGCGTGGATGGGCCGTGTCTTAAGAAGACATAATGGATGAACCAAAATGGTTTGGTTCTAATCCAATGGAGGAGAATAAACCAAAGGGTTTGGTTTATTTTAAACGAATGAACCAAAAGTTGGTTTGGTTCGTTTTAACTTAAAATAAACCATCATGGTTTGGTTTATTTTAACTTATCTTAATGGAGCGGGTTAACGGGCCTAATGGTTATGATCCAATAACCATTAAGAGAATTAGTTCTCTATAAAAGAGGGCTTAAGGGATAATTAAGCCCTAATCCAAAACCCTAGCTTGGAGTTGCCGCCCAACCTTCATTGCCGCCCAACCTCCATTGCCGCCCAGCTTGTTGTGCTGCCGTCCAGCTCCTTGCCGGCGACCAAGCTTCAGCCGGTGATCCTCCGGCAACCCTCCGGTGATCTCCTATAGGTTTGGCATCAAGGTGAGCCTTTTCTTCCCTTGTTTTGGCCGGCGCTATCTTCCACCAAAGCTGTCCAGTTTTCTGACAGCTTGTTCTCCTCTCGCCGGAGCATCGCTTGGACGACGGTTAGAGCCCGACAGCGCTAACTTATCCGGGATCTGATCTCCGTAATCCTCTGAGGTGGAGGACGGCGATCTGGCCAAATTGGTTGACGAATACCTCTCCGGAGAAGCGAAGTTTTGAGAACTCGATACAGGATCCGAATTTGATTCGGATCGTGATCATCTCTCGATCACGCCGCCTTCAACACGAGGCTAGTAACCCGCATTTAAGACGGCTCGTGGCTTAGCAAGTCATCCCGAGGAACTCCGCGTGGATACGGATAGAGACGATTCTAGCGAGGATCGCTCCGCTGATGCCGTTTCCCGCTACACGCCATACGAAAGGTATAACGAGATAAATTTCCTTTATTGCAAATTTAATTTACGGTTATGTCTACACTTGTTGTAATATGCATGCGTGTGTTGTGTGTGTTGTAATAAATGTAGATTTATTATTTTTATTGCTTCCGCTGTGTTCATGTTTACGAAACGTGATCGAACACACACGCCGCGGTGCCGGAAACCCAACAGTGGTATCAGAGCCCAGGTTGTGTTTTGACATAATCGTAAAAATGGTTTTGCGATAGTCATAATGTATTTCTGGAAATTTTCTAATTTTGGAAATTTAGAAGTATTTATGGAAATTTTTCAATTTTGAAAAGTCTAGAAGTATTTATGGAAATCTTCCACTTTTGGAAAGTTGGAAGTATTTATGGAAATTGATATTTTCCATAAATAAAATATTTGATTAGATTCTGGAAATTTGTTTCCTAATTTAATCATGATTTGATTTGGGAAATCAAATCTTAAAATATTTTATTTCCATAAGTAGTTTTAATGATTTAGGAAATTAGTTTCCTAAATAGATTTTCCTTAATCAAATAATTCCATGAATAAAATATGTGATTATATTTGGAAATTTGTTTCCTAATTTAATTATGATTTGATTTGGAGAATCAAATATTAAACATATTTTATTTCCATAAATAGTTATGACATATAAGGAAATTATATACATGACATAATTGTATGCCATGTAATTGCATTAGATGCATAACATTATGCCATGCGTGTCGTGACATGTAGATGTATGCCATGTATGCCATGCCATGTAGATAATAGTTATTTGCATGCAAAGAGGATGAGACATAAAAACCCTTAAACAATATTAAAGCCTACACCTTCCATTAATATGGTTAGAACCAGAGTTCATTTTCTTGTTTGCGTTGTTGGACTCTCTCCAAGCCCGGCTCGAACCCGAACATGTTCAAACCATGGAATAGTTTAATACTAATATGGTAAGAGTCAGAGGTCAATCGTTAGCTTTGGTTGTTGGACTCTCTCCAAGCTGGGCTAATTGGTTGAATGCGCTCTAACCATATTAAAACTATTTCTCGATTAATGGGTTGGCTTTAACCTGGAGCATCGGCTTGTTGGACTCTCCAAGGTCGATGTAAAGGGAGGTGAAGTTGGGTGCTATGCATATGATGCATACTTGTTAATGTGTTAACAACCCGATGTATGTGTGAACATTCAATTAGTTGATAGCACATTGTGATAGTTGCATATACGTGATATGCAATCGGTATAGATGATACCTACCGTCGTAGTTATGAATGACTTGTTGGACTCTCTCCAAGGTTGTTCATAACTATGATGGATATCAGCCCATTCGGAGATGGACCTACGATCTCTCGAAGTGATTTTGGGGTTTTTAAAATTTGAAAAATGAATGGGATTTATAAATGTATATTGATGCATTTTAAAAATCATTTTCTCATATATGCTCGTTTTGTATTTCTAAGATTGATCATGATGTCTTTGAATTTGCGTTCCATTTTGGATTCGAATAAATTGACTGGGCCGAGCTTCTTGGACTGGCTTAGAAGCTTGAGAATTGTTCTCAAGGTTGAAAAGCTTGCAAATGTCCTCGAAGCGCCTCTTCCCGCCCGTCCTAGTGACGATGCAACTCTGGACCAATTGTTGTCCTATCAGAAACATGTGAGTGATTCTGAACAAATGAGTTGCATCATGCTAGCCGCGATGGAACCCAAGCTACGAAAGCAGGATGAGCATATGGATGCTCATATCGTAGTCCTTCATCTTTGTGAGTTGGTTGATGAGCAAGTGAGTTTCGAAAGGTTCGAAGTCTCAAAGCTCCTCTTCACCTCTGAGATGCTAGAAGGTTCATCTGTGGTACTGCTCAATATGCTGAAGACTGTGGAGTCTTCTGAGAAGCATGAGCAGGGGACGGTGCTGTTAGTTGATTCCCCGAAGAAAGTTTCTAAGAGGAAGTCAAAGGAACAACAGAAGGGAAAGAAGAGAAGGGATAAGAAGGTAGAACTAGCACAAAAGGAAACTTGCCATCATTATGGCAAGGAGAGCCATTTGCGAAGAAAGTGCAAGATTTATCTTGAGTCCGTGAAGAAGAATAAGGCATCGGATGCCCCATCTTCTTCAGATATCTTCGTTATTGATTGTCATTCTATTTCCTCAAACACCCGGGTATTGGATACTGGGTGTGGCTCACATATATGTAATTACATACATGGGCTAAGGAATAGAAGAAGACTTGTCAAGGGAGAGTCAAATTTACGTGTTGGGAATGGAGCAAAGGTTGCTGCACTTGCCATCAGAACGTATTTGTTGAAACTCCCTGCAGGACTTGTCTTAGAATTGGACAATTGCTTTTATGTTTCTTCGTTGATAAAGAACATCATTTCTATTTCCTGTTTAAATAGAAATGGGTACCATTTGACTTTTAGTAACAATTTTTGTTACATAACTTTGAATGGAATTCTTTATGGGACAGGAACTTTAAGCAATGGTGTTTATACGTTGGACGTATCCAGTGACATTTACAATATCGAAGTGAGCAACAAGCGTGCTCGAAAGGATAATCAAATAGACTTCTACATGTGGCATTGTCGTCTTGGCCATGTAAGCAAGAAACGCATGTTCGAATTACACCGATGTGGAATTCTGGAATCGTTTGAATTGGATTCATACGATACATGCGAATCATGCTTAAAAGGCAAGATGACTAAGTTACCTTTTACTGGAAAAGGTAAACGAATGGGAGAGTTACTAGGTCTAATACATACCGATGTATGTGGACCTATGTCAACTCAAGCATTAGGAGGCTATAGCTACTTCATTACCTTCACCGATGATCACTCACGGTTTGTGTATGTGTTCTTGATGAAACACAAGTCTGAAGCCTTTGAAAGGTTCAAAGAATTCAGAAATGAAGTAGAGAAACAACATGACAAGAGTATTAAAATACTTCGATCGGATCGAGGTGGTGAATACTTAAGTCAGGAGTTTCTTGATTATCTAAGAGACAATGGTATATTGTCTCAATGGACTCCGCCATATACACCACAACATAATGGTGTATCTGAAAGGCATAACCGGACCTTGTTGGACATGGTCAGGTCAATGATGAATCATGCGAATCTTCCCAAGTCCTTTTGGGGCTATGCACTTCAGACAACTGTTTACTTGTTAAACAGAATGCCTACCAAGGTAGTCTCAACTACTCCATATGAGATATGGAATAGTAAGAAACCTCATGTATCTTACTTGATGATATGGGGTTGTCCTGCTTATGTGAAGCAGACAGTATCAGACAAATTGGATGCTAAGTCTGATAAATGTCTATTTATTAGATACCCTAAGGAAACAAGGGGTTACCAATTCTATCATCCTGTGGAACAAAAGGTGTTTGTTTCAAGGCATGCTGTGTTTCTAGAGAAAGAGTTTCTCTTGCAAGAAAACAGTGGGAGTGTCGTCGAGCTTGAGGAGGCTCGAGAGACTTAAATAGACATTAATGAGATACCTGGTGAAGCACAACAGCCGACAACTCATAGTGATGAGCAATCGGCTGGACCTATTGTAACACCACATCTTCGTAGATCTGGTAGAACACGCAATATTCCTGAGAGATATGGATTTCTCGTAAGTGAATCGAATGACGTGTTACTCATTGATGATGAGGAGCCTACCAGTTATGAAGAAGTGCTGACAAGTTCAGAAAGGGATAAATGGCTTGGTGCCATGAAGTCGGAAATAGATTCCATGTATAAAAACCAAGTTTGGAACTTGGTTGACCCACCTGAAGGCATAAAGCCTATAGGGTGCAAGTGGGTTTTCAAGAAGAAAACTGACATGGATGGTAATGTGATTACCTATAAGGCTAGATTGGTGGCGAAAGGATATCGTCAAAAACAAGGTGTTGATTATGAAGAAACCTATTCGCCTGTAGCTATGCTTAAATCCATTCGGATGCTCCTGGCCATAGCGGCTCATTATGATTATGAGATATGGCAGATGGATGTCAAAACAGCTTTCCTTAATGGAAACCTGCTCGAGGACGTGTATATGATACAACTTGAGGGTTTCACATCGGTTGATAAAACAAAGGTATGCAAACTGCGACGGTCCATTTATGGATTGAAGCAAGCATCCAGGAGCTGGAATATCCGTTTTGATGAGACGATCAAAAAGTTTGATTTCTCACAAAATCCAGACGAACCTTGTGTGTACAAGAAGGTTAGTGGGAGTGCAGTCGTGTTCCTAGTATTATATGTTGATGACATATTACTTATAGGAAACGATGTTTCAGTCTTCTGATCGATTAAGGTTTGGTTATCCAAGACATTCTCCATGAAAGACACAGGAGAAGCAACCTACATCCTCGGATTAAGATCTATAGAGATAGATCGAAACGGTTGCTTGGTCTTTCGCAGTCTACATATATAGACCGAGTGCTAAAGAGGTTTAGCATGTCGGAATCCAAGAAAGGTTTCCTACCCATCAGGCATGGGATACACCTTTCGAAGTCTATGTGTCCGCACATAGGAGATGAGAGGATTTGCATGAGTAAGATTCCCTATGCATCCGCAATAGGATCTATCATGTATGCTATGTTATGTACGAGGCCCGATGTATCGTATGCTTTGAGTGTCACGAGCAGATACCAGTCTGATCCAGGAATGGATTATTGGATGGCTGTTAAGACGATCCTTAAGTACTTGAGAAGAACTAAGGATGTGTTCCTAATATATGGAGAAGGGTACATGGTGATACGTGGGTATACGGATGCCAGCTCCAGACAGACAAGGATGATTCCATATCTCAGTCTGGGTATGTATTCACCTAGAATGGAGGCGTAATAAGTTGGAAAGGTTCCAAGCTTGACGCTATAGCAGATTCTGCCACTAAGGCAGAATACATTGCAGCTTTGGAAGCAGCAAAGAAAGCGGTTTGGATCAAGAAGTTCATCTCTGAATTTGATGTGGTCTCATCAATGATCCAAACATGTGCTTCGTCGCTATCATCTTATCAGAGAGATCATCAGTAGGAACGAAATACAAATCGAGAAAATTCCCACTAAAAGGAACTTAGCGGATCCTTTGACTAAGGCATTACCACAAAGTAAGTTTGAGGGTCATGTTAGAGCTTATGGTATTGGATACCGTAGCGATTGACATTAGGCCAAGTGGGAGTCTGTTAGTAATATATGAGAGATGTCCTAAGGCAATCGCCTTATGTATGAACCATTTATATGATAAATGAAGATTCACTATTTGAGTATACATGTTTTATGTATTTGATTGGATCTTAAACTCATTTATCAATGTCCTCGATACGATTCACAAGATGAGAGAATTTGTGATTGGATCACAACTAGTGAGTATCTCTACATGTGTAATTGTGATGTATCGAATTATCCTAGTCGATGAATTGATGGATTTGGACACCATCAATTCTCACAAGAATAGCACGAGGTATACTCCTTGGTGTATCCAAGCGGTGATTCTCACCGGGCCGAGACATTGTGATGTCCGAGTTAATCGTGGATGCTAGTTATGGTAACTAGTTCATTGGAGTGACCAGCCGTAAGACTTCATATGGTTCTCTGCATATATAGATATGTCAATGAAGTTCTTACTGTGGCTTAAGTGCGATGTTCCTTAGACTTGCGGTATTCAAGTTATCTTGATCATGGAGACTTATGCTTTGACATCTTAAGCAAACATCTCTAAGGAGATGTGGACCCGGGATGATTGGGTATAAGTCGAAGTGATCGAAGGTGTTTGAATAGCTTATAAAGGATTCACCACTCCTTGCGAGGAGATGTATACCCATGGCCTCTCGTCGGATTGTTACTAAAGTCTTTGGCCAAAGCATTACATGTTTAGAGTAAGGTACTCTTCGATACATGTGGAGTAACTAGAATCCGTAGGACGAGGAAATGATACTTGGGCTAGGTGTGACGTAGTCAGCCTAGTGGGGACTGACACTATAGACCATGTCCTGAACCAAGTGGGTATAAGATGAGTGAAGGGAATGGGGGTACGAATCATTCGGCACAAGGGTTTCAGAAATAGTTCTGGATCAACCGTTGATCTTTTCGGTTAATTGGGGATCATGATGTACTACTAGGTGCCACTCATGATCGTTCTATAATTAATGGTTAATTATAGATGGCCAACATAAACCGAGAACCTATTTGGTCACACGCAAAACGAGCGTAATCCAAAGGATTTAAAACGAGCTTGAGAATGGGATTCTCAGACCGAGAGAAACTAGGTTTGGTTGGACCAAACATGAAGCGAGCATGAAATCGTTTCAGTCACAATAGAAGCGTGGATGGGCCGTGTCTTAAGAAGACATAATGGATGAACCAAAATGGTTTGGTTCTAATCCAATGGAGGAGAATAAACCAAAGGGTTTGGTTTATTTTAAACGAATGAACCAAAAGTTGGTTCGGTTCGTTTTAACTTAAAATAAACCATCATGGTTTGGTTTATTTTAACTTATCTTAATCGAGCGGGTTAACGGGCCTAATGGTTATGATCCAATAACCATTAAGAGAATTAGTTCTCTATAAAAGAGGGCTTAAGGGATAATTAAGCCCTAATCCAAAACCCTAGCTTGGAGTTGCCGCCCAACCTTCATTGCCGCCCAACCTCCATTGCCACCCAGCTTGTTGTGCCACCGTCCAGCTCCTTGCCGGTGACCAAGCTTCAGTCGGTGATCCTCCGGCGGCCCTCCGATGATCTCCTATAGGTTTGGCATCAAGGTGAGCCTTTTCTTCCCTTGGTTGGCCGGCGCCTATCTCCTCCACCAAAGCTGTCCAGTTTTTCTGGACAGCTTGTTCTCCTCTCGTCGGAGCGTCGTTTGGACGACGGTTAGAGCTCTGACAGTAGCTAACTTACCAGGGATTCGATCTCCGGTAATCCTCTGAGGTGGAGGACGAAGGATTCGTCAATTGGTTGACGAATACCTCTCCGAAGAAGCGAGTTTTGAGAACTCGTATTAGGATCCGAATTTGGATTCGGATCGTGATCATCTCTCGATCACGTCGTCTTCAACACGAGGCTAGTAACCCGTACGAAGACGAAGCTCGTGGCTTAGCGAAGTCATCCCGAGGAACTCGGCGTGGATACGGATAGAGACGATTCTAGCGAGGATCGTTCCAGTTGATGCCGTTCCCGCTACACGTCATACGAAAGGTATAAAGTAGATAAATTTCCTTTTATTGCAAATTTAAATTTACGGTTATGTCTACACTTGTTGTAATATGCATGCGTGTGTTGTAATAAATGTAGATTTATTATTTTTATTGCTTCCGCTGTGTTCATATTTACGAAACGTGATCGAACACACACACGCCGCGGTGCCGGAAACCCAACACTAACTCCCATACTTGACTCCTCTCAAATTGAGCCAATTCATCTTGCATTGCTAAAATCCAATCCGGATCGTGTAATACATCATTGATTGATTTGGGCTCAATTTATGAAATAAGAGCAACTTGACTAGTAGGAGCTCTATGAAATGACCTAGTTCTTACTTCTTGAGATAGATCTCCTACTACTTGGTCAAGTGGATGATCTTGATGAATTCTTAGGGTTCTAGAAGGGGTTTCAAATTGATCAATGTTATCTTCTACCCTCCTTTCATCCTCGGAATCTCCTCTTCCTCCCCCTTGATCATTACCCCTTATTGTCAAATTTTGAAGCTTTTGAGTAATGTCTTGATTATTGTCATTAATATACTTATCAATGGAGGACTTTCTAGGGGAGGTACTAGTGGTTTCATCAAATTGAACATTGGAGGACTCCTCAATCCCTTGGGTTCTCTTATTGTAGACTCTATATCCTCTACTCGTAGATGAGTATCCAACTAGGATTCCCTCATCCGCTTTGGATTCAAATTTTCCTAAGTTATCTTTTGTGTTTAAAATATAAACTTTACATCCAAAGACTTTGAAATAATGAATTGTGGGAATAGTCCCATTCCATAATTCAAATGGTGTCTTTCCTAAAAACCTATGGATTTGAATCCTATTTTGGATATAGTAAGCGGTATTAACCGCTTCCGCCCACAAGTAGCTAGGTAGAGAATATGCATTAAGCATAGTCCTAGCCGCCTCTTGTAGGGCACGATTTCTTCTTTCCACCACCCCATTTTGTTGGGGGGTTCTAGGACAAGAGAACTCATGCTTGTACCCTTGCTCTAAATAAAATTGTGAAAATTTAGAATTCTCAAATTCACCGCCATGATCACTACGGATCCGGTTGATTTTGAGACTCTTTTCATTTTCAACCCTTTTACTAAATCCTATGATTATTTTTAAAGTATCATCCTTATGTTTCATAAAATAGACCCAAGTATACCTAGAAAAATCATCTACTATAACTAAACAATATTTGCTACCATTTAAAGAAGGAGTACTATAGCAATCAAATAAGTCAAGATGCAATAGTTCTAACGGTAAAGAGGTATTCGTTAAGGTTTTACCTTTGTGTGATGTCTTTGTTTGTTTTCCTTCTTGGCATGCATCACACATTTTGTTCTTGACATACTTGATCTTTGGTAACCCTTTGACCAACTCCAACTTGGCTACCTTGGCTATGTTTTTCATGTTGATGTGCCCCAATCTCCTATGTCATAGTCAACTTTCTTCTTCTTTTGCAACATGACACTTAGTAGAAATGTTAGAAGCATATGAAAGATCAACATAATAAATATTTGATTTCCTATATCCAACTAACATACAATCAATTAATTCCTTGTGTCTAATCATGCATTTAGAAGATTCAAAAGACACATGGTAGCTTGCATCACAAAGTTGACTAACACTTGATAAATTGAATTTCATATTTTCAACTAGTAAAACTTAGTGAATGACGATTTTGGGGGATACCTCAATTGTACCTCTACCTAATATCTTGAGTTTTCCACTATTTCCAAAAGACACCGCTCCCTTCTTCACATACTTAATTGTGGAGAACTTGCTCACATCCCCGATCATGTGTGTTGAGCAACCGCTATCCACAATCCACATACCTTGCTCTCCTACCTAAATCACATGAAAAACACAATCTTTTGGTACCCAAACATTAGGACCGGTAACATTAAGTAAAAACTTCTTAGGTACCCATGCTTTCTTAACCTTACCCTTAATGGTTGATTTTCTATTAATCAATGAGATATAAGCAACTTCTTTTTCTTTTGACTTATATCCTATACCGGCCTTGTTGTAAACGACTCTTTGTCGGCTAAGGATCATGTCAAGATATTTTGAGCTATTCGTAAATTTCTCTAAGCATGCCTTTAAGTCACTAACATCATCCTTAAGTTTGTCATTCTCTTCCTTAAGTATGCAAGAATCAACATGTGAAGGTTTTTCATTCCTAATGGCCTTTAGTTCTACCTTCATGCTTCTAACCTTAGATTTAGACTTACCTAGAGCCTCTTTAAGATAAGCAATTGATTTATAAAGAAGCTTAACTTTAGGAGAGTTTATTACCTCATCGTCACTAGATGACGATTCATCACTTGAAGAGTCTTCTTCTTGGCTTGATGTACCGGAGTCATCTCCTTGGGCCATGAGTGTCACATGGCGTGTGACGTGGCAAAGCTCATCATCGGAGGAGGAATCTTCAACACTTGGTGTGTCCCATGTGGTTTGAGCCATCATGGCCTCCTTCTTCTTCGTTTCTTTTTCTTCCTTCTTCTTTAGCTCCGGGCAATTTGGCTTTATGTGCCCCTTCTTATTGCAAGCATGGCAAATCACATTATTGTTAAAATTTGAATTACCACTAAACTTACCTCTTGAAGAATGGGACCCCTTCCTTGCTTCTCTATTCTTGAACTCCTTTGATTTTCTATAGAGCTTCTTGACAAAGTGGGCCATCTCACTAGACGAGTCTCCATCACTACTTGAATCATGCTCCGACTCAGATGATGATGACACTTCTTTCCTTTCTTTCTTCTTCTTTTCCTTCTTTTCAACAAATAGAGCTAAACCCTTTTTCTTAGAGGACATGTTAGTTTGCTCATGCAATTCAAACTAACAAAATAATTCATCAATTTTAATTTGAGAAAGATCCCTAGTTACCTTAATAGCATCAACTATAGAAGTCCATAGAGAAGTTCTAGGAAATGCTTGAAGAATGTACCTTACCAAATCCCAGTTGTCAACTCGCTCACCTATGATGTGGAGTCCATTCACAATCTCCTTAAACCTTCCATGCATTTGGCTTACCGTTTCATGCATCTTCATTTGGAAGGCTTGAAGTTGTCAAATTAGCAAGTCCTTCTTGGCCCTCTTTGACTCCTTGGATCCTTCATTTAGCTCAATGAGCTTTTCCCATAACTCCTTGGTGGATTTGAAAGGTCTCACCTTGTTGAGTTGCTCCATTGTAATACCGCATTGGATGGTGAGTACCGCCTTTGCATTTGATTCGAACCTCCTATTCATTTCCCTTGTCCAATCCTTGCTTGGAATAGGGTTTCCATGTTCATCCACCGGTTCCTCAAAGCCATCTACAATGCTATGCCAAATCTCAATATTACTCATTAGATAATACTTCATCCAACCTTTCCAATACGCAAAGTGACTCCCATCGATGAGCGGTGGCTTGGCGGTGCTATATCCCTCTTGAAGAGCCATTGATGCCTTGGTTGATGGTGAAATCTTCCAAGCTATCCGGGGGGGTCATTAGCCTTTCTTTGTTTTCTACAAGTACGTTAGCGGAAGCAATACAAATACAAATACAAATAAGAATGAGAAACAAGAAAACACCGCTAACACCCGATGTACGTGGTTCGGAGATGACGCTCCTACTCCACGGTAATCCATAAGGTGGATTAGCCCCAGCCAAGCTTCACTAAATACTCCTTTGGATGAACCAAGGTGGAGAAACCTTGTCTTACAATGCACTCCTCTTCTTTACAATGATGGAAGATGAAGACTAGAGAAGAGGAGGTTTAGAATCACAAAAACACTTGGAGAAAACTTGGTGAGCACGAGGGTGTAGCTAGGAATGAGAGCACTCTAGTTTCACCAAGCTCCCCAAGGCCTCTTCTTATAGAAGAAGGGTTGTTTTTCCCATTGAGCTTTGATCAGTCGACTGATGCTCACCATTAGTTGACTGCCGTCGAAGCTAACGGCTTCTGACAAAGCGGATCTGCGGGGATTCGCAGCCGCCATTTTCAACAGGAGGCCTATTAGTCGACTGATGAAGCGATCAATCGAGTGATCGCCGCGAGGAGTCGAGTGAGACTCCATTATGTGCCCATTTTCGACTTGATCGATCATTTGCCAATTAGCGGTCGGTGATGCTACTATCGATCATTGCCGATTCTTGTCGGTCAACGCGATAGTCCGATTTTAGCCTCGACTCGAGCACCTTATCGGTCAGCTACATCGTATCGGTCCATGTATGAATAATTCATACTTGAATTGACTCTATAGACCTAGACTTGACCTTCTAACTCTTCCTTCAGCCTTGCGCCTGCCTTAAAGAGTTTCCTTCGGCCTCATCATGTCTTGGGTTGCCAAAAGCTTGGACTTTACGCCGCCAAGACTACAAGCTTGGACTTATGCTACCAAGACTTTACTTTGGACTTCTTTTGCCAAGGTTCACTTGGACTTTATGCTGCAAAGACTACAAGCTTGGTCCTACGCTGCCATGTCCATCCCTTGGACTTCCTTTACCAAGGTTCACTTGGACTTTATGCTGCCAAGACTACAAGCTTGGTCTTACGCGGCCAAGTCCATCCCTTGGACTTCCTTTGCCAATGTTCACTTGGACTTTACGCTGCCAAGACTACAAGCTTGGTCTTACGCTTCCAAGTCCATCCCTTGGAATTTCTTTACCAAGATCATACTTGGACTTCCTTTTACCAAGTCTTCATCCTTGGATTTTCCTGTCACTTAAACATGTTCACAATTAGATCACAAAGCATTTCCTAACTTAGATGATTATCCAAAAATCAAAACACATGAATACTTGGGGCATTGTTGCACCAACAGTTGGATCTTTGCCACCCAATGGATCAAGCCCACATAAAGTCCGATCCATTAATGATTATCCATTCTACTAGAGATTTTTCATTGATCTACCTCACCAACCCTCATAAGTTAATATGGGCTCCATATATTATTTGTACATTTTCTCTCCGTGTTTAAGATCTCGAATGTCTGTCGATTAATTAATTTACTGACCATTAATTAATAAACATCTAACTCCATGAGTAGTACCACTCAACCTTTTCATCATGCCGGACCAAGTCCACTTGCAGGGTTTACATTATGAACCTTATGAGCTCCTCAAGGGGACATCATCATCCTAATATATAGGACACGGTTTCCTGCTATAATCAATGGCACACCATATAAATAATATCATTTCCCAACTTACCGAGCCTATTGATTTAATCTATAAATCTCGCTCATTGGTAAATCAAAGAAATGAATACTAAGTATATGTGTCCGTTATTATATCGGGATTAAGAGCATGTACTAAATAATATCTGAGATCCGATTCGATTATGTAGTCAGCAATAAATCGAATCACCTCTAAGTCGGTCCTGCTCAATACACACAAAGTGCACTAGTGTGATTCTATAGTCAAGACAAATCAATACCAAATCACACTACAACCATACCAATGGTTTGTCCAAAGACATCTCGGTTGTGAGCCTTTACTTATACTTTATAAGGAGCCGATAACATGATCTCACGTGTGACACCACACACCATGTTATCTACAATGTAATGTATTAGATAATATGTATATCATAAATATGCAAACAATGATCATGTGATTCTTATTTCAAAAATAAAGATGTTCATACAAAAGATAGACTTTTAAGTATACATCCCAACAATCTCCCACTTATACTAAAAGACTATGCTGTCCTCATACTGCCATACATCTGATTCACCTTCCCTCTCCATGCCTATCAAAGCTCTCGCTAGAAGGGCCTTAGTGAAAAGGGTTTACCAGGTCATCCTCTGATGCAATCTAGGCGACAGCAACTTCTACCTCCTTTACAATTTCTCGTATCAGGTGGTACTTGCGCTCTATGTGTTTACTTGCCTAATGGGCTTGTGGTTCCTTCGAGTTTGCAACTGAACCACTATTATCACAATAAATTGTGATAGTTCTGGACAAACCAAGAATCACATCCAAGTCCATCAGGAAGTTCCTAAGCCACACAGCTTCTTTGGGCGGCTCAGAGGCTGCCACATACTCAACTTCCATGGTGGAGTCCGCCATGCATTTCTGCTTGACACTCCTCCATACAATGACTCCACCTCCCAAAGTAAACACAAAACCTGAGGTAGACTTACTGTTATCTCTATCAGATTGGAAGTCGAAATCCGTGTAACCCACAGGGAGTAATTAGTCTGCCTGGTAAACCAGCATATAATCCCTAGTCCTTCTCAGGTAATTCAATATATGTTTTACCGCAGTCCAATGTCCCTGTCCTGGATTACTCTGATATCTGCTGACCATGCCCATGACAAAGTAGATATCTGGTCTCGTACATAGCATCGCATACATGAGGCTTCCTACTGCCGAAGCATAAGGAACTGCCTTCATCTCCTCTATCTCCTCAGATGTTCTAGGACACATCTCCTTAGATAAAGGAACTCCATGCCTGAAAGGTAAAAAACCCTTCTTGGAGTTCTGCATGCTAAAACGATCCATAATAGTATCTATGTATGAAGCTTGGGATAAGCACAACATCCTTTTCCTGTGATCCCTTATAACCTTGATCCCAAGGATGTTTCCCACTTCTCTCAAGTCCTTCATATCAAACTGTTTGGACAACCATACCCTTACGTTCGATAACACCTTGATATTGTTGCCTATCAACAAAATGTCATCTACGTATAGTACAAGAAATACCACTACGTATCCGTCACATCTCTTGTATACACAAGACTCATTCAGACTTTGAATAAATCCATAAGACTAGATTACTTCATCAAATCGGATGTTCCAAGACCTCAAAGCTTGCTTCAATCCATAAATGGACCGATTAAGCTTACATACAAGATGCTCTTTGCCCTTCGCAATGAATCCCTCTTGTTGCTTCATATAGATGTTTTCCTCAAGACTTCCATTAAGGAAAGCGGTCTTGACATCCATCTGCCACACCTCATAATCCATATGAGCTACAATGCATAAGAGAATCTGGATAGACTTAAGCTTGACTACCGGCGAAAAGGTCTCCTCATAATCGATACCCTCTTTCTGAGTATACCCCTTCGCAATAAGCCTTGATGGGGAGGATACTTATATTTGTATCTAAGTGTTTGCCATTACTTGGTACCAAGGTAATTATCTCGGGTTATGTGCCTTACGATGGGGAAGTACACATGCTCCTTAATAATTTCCTATAACCATATTCGACCTTGTGATCCGCAAACAAACTCATTTTATGGGGAGGAAAGCACTTAGAGCCGACAGGCAAGTTTGTTTGCATCACTTGTCAAATCGTAATGGAGGCCGTGGAAATTTATAAAAATATCCCTCTCCCACTTAGTAATTTGAAATTGAGAAATTTTCTAGCCTACGACATGCATATAACACAATAAGCAATAAATATGAAAAATAAATTATTTTCTAACTATTATGGCTTTTGTCTTCAATATGTCTCCCATCGCATCACCATCTTGTCCGCTCCTCCTACGCCATGTACGAGCCATCCGGATATATGAGCCGAGACTAAAATCTATTTTAATTTACATCCATCGATCCTATACTCCACGAGGGAGTGTACATGAAATCTAGATCGAAAGTAAACTAAAATAAAAAGAGTGACTAAACAATGTCGTATCTAATTTATAAAAAAATAAATACTAGCCTCGTCAACCCCGAGGATTCAACAAAATATACACATACAATCACATACACACATGTGGCCATAATAGTCGGATCTTATGCCAGCAACCAAAGAGTTAACCTACGCATATCCTACTATTATTCGACACATATAATATATGAAAAATGCATAAAAATTAATAGAATCCTAAACACACAAAATCGGAAACCGTGCCTCTGATACCAATTGTTGAGTTGATCTTCGTGAGGGGAAACTTCGCTTCCCACATCAACTCAGTCGCTTGTTCATGGCGATCCCATTGATGTCCTCGGATTAAAAATTTAATCCTAAACAAAAGGGAACACCCAAGCAACCTTGTCATCGTCGTGCTATTCGTTTAGAGTAGTCACTTGAACAAACTTGTTGTTCAAGCGACCAACCTCTATTCTACGAATAGCCGCGGAATAGATGATGTACGGATCGCCGGTTTTTGTGTTTATGTTCGAGGTCCAAGTATATTTAGCCACATACATAAAATAAACAACCACATACAACATGCATATAATTGAAAAGCAATTATAAACATAATACAAAAGAATACTAATCAAAATAAACAATATTATACCTCTTGTTATACCTATTGATCTTCTATTGTATGTCCTTCCTCCTTTTGTGTTGGGTTTCCGGCACCGCGGCGTGTGTGTGTTCGATCATGTTTCGTAAACATGAGCACAGCGGAAGCAATTAAAAATAATAAATCTATATTTATTACAACACACACAACACACGCATGCTATTACAACAAGTGTAGACATAACCGTAAATTAAAATTTGCAATAAAAGAAATTATCTACGTTATACCTTTCGTATGACGTGTAGCGGGAACGGCATCAACCGGAACGATCCTCGTAAGAATCGTCTCTATCCGTATCCACACCGAGCTCCTCGGGATGACTTCGCTAAGCCACGAGATTCGTCTTCGTACGGGTTACCAGCCTCGTGTTGAAGACGACGTGATCGAGAGATGATCACAATCCGAATCCAAATTCGGATCCTAAAACGAGTTCTCAAAACTCGCTTCTCCGGAGAGGTATTCATCAACCAATTGACGAATCCTTCGTCCTCCACCTCAGAGGATTACCGGAGATCAAATCCCCGGTAAGTTAGCCGCTGTCGAAGCACTAACCGTCGTCCAAACGACACTCCGACAACAAAGAAACAAACTGTCCAGAAAAACTGGACAGCTTTTGGTGGAGGAATAGAGGCCGGCCAAGGAGAGATGGAAGCTCACCTTATCACCGAACCAAGAGGAGATCACCGGAGGGTCGCCGGAGGTTCACCGGCTGAAGCTTGGTCGCCGGCAAGGAGCTGGACGGCGGCACCACAAGCTGGGCGGCAACAATATGTTGGGCGGCAACAATATGTTGGGCGGCAACTATATGTTGGGCGGCAACTAGGTTTAGGGTTTTTGGATGATTAGGGTTTAACAATCCCTTAAGCCCTCTTTTATAGAGAACTAATTCTCTTAATGGTTAATGGATCATATCCATAAAGCCCGTTAACCCGCTCCATTAGGATAAGTTAAAATAAACCAAACCATGATGGTTTATTTTAAGTTAAAACGAACCGAACCAACCTTTGGTTCATTCGTTTAATATAAACCAAACCCTTTGGTTTATTCTCATCCATTGGATTAGAACCAAACCATTTTGGTCCATCCATTATGTCTTAATAAGACATGGCCCATCCACACTTCCATTGCGACTGAAACAATTTCATGCTCGCTTTATGTTTGGTCCAACTAAACATAGTTTCTCTCGGTCTGAGAATCCCATTCTCAAGCTCGTTTTAAATCCTTTGGATTACACTCGTTGTGCGTGTGACCAAATAGGTTCTCGGTTTATGTTGGCCGTCTATAATTAACCATTAATTATAGAACGATCATGAGTGGCACCTAGTAGTACATCATGATCCCCAATTAATCGAAAAGATCAACGGTTGATCCAGAACTATTTCTGAAACCCTTCAGTAGCTCGAATGAATCGTGCCCCATTCCCTTCACTCATCTTATACCCACTTGGTTCAGGACATGGTCTATTGTGTCAGTCCCCACTAGGCTGACTACGTCACACCTAGCCCAAGTATCATTTCCTTGTCCTACGGATTCTAGTTACTCCACATGTATCGAAGAGTACTTTACTCTAAACATGTAATGCTTTGGCCAAAGACTTTAGTAACAATCCGACGAGAGGCCATGGGTATACATCTCCTCGCAAGGAGTGGTGAATCCTTTATAGGCTATTCAAACACCTTCGATCACTTCGACTTATACCCAATCATCCGGGTCCACATCTCCTTAGAGATGTTTGCTTAAGATGTCAAAGCATAAGTCTCCATGATCAAGATGACTTGAATACCGCAAGTCAAAGGAACATCGCACTTAAGCCACAGTAAGAACTTCATTGACATATCTATATATGTAGAGAACCATATGAAGTCTTACGGCTGGTCACTCCAATGAACTAGTTACCATAACTAGCATCCACGATTAACTCCGGACATCACAATGTCTCCAGCCAGTGAGAATCAGCTGCTTGGATACACCAAGGAGTATACGTGCTAGTCTCGACAGAATTGATGGTGTCCAAATTCATCAATTCATCGACTAGGGATAATTCCGATACATCACAATTACACATGTAGAGATACTCACTAGTTGTGATCCAATCACAAATTCTCTCATGCTGTGAATCGTATCGTGGACATTCAGCAAATGAGTTTAAGATCCAATCAAATACATAAAACATGTATACTCAAATAGTGAATCTTCATTTATCATATAAATGGTTCATACATAAGGCGATTGCCTTAGGACATCTCTCATATATTACTAACAGACTCCCACTTGGCCTAATGCCAATCGCCACGGTATCACCATAAGCTCGAACATGACCCTCAAACTTATTTTGAGGTAATGCCTTAGTCAAGGATCCGCTAAGTTCCTTTCAGTGGGAATTTTCTCGATTTGTATTTCGTTCCTACTGATGATCTCTCTGATAAGATGATAGCGGCGAAGCACATGTTTGGATCGTTGATGAGACCTTGGCTCTTTCACCTGTGCAATTGCTCCATTGTTGTCGCAGTAGACCGGTATTGCTTCAACAATGGCCGGAATCACACCAAGTTCATGAACGAACTTCTTGATCCAAACCGCTTCCTTTCCCCGGCCGCAATATATTCTCGCCGCGAGTAGAATCCGCCATGCCTCTTGTTTGGAACTTTTCCAACTCATCGCGCCCCATTCAAGGTGAACACGATCCGCATCGAGACCTGAATCATCCTTGTCTCGGAAGCCGCATCCGTATACCCGCGTATCACCATGTCCCCTTCTCCATATATTAGGAACACATCCTTAGTTCTTCTCAAGTACTTAAGGATCATCTTAACAGCCGCCCAATGATCCATTCCTGGATCGGATTGGTATCTGCTCGTGACACTCAGAGCGTACGATACATCGGGCCTCGTACATAACATAGCATACATGATAGATCCTATTGCGGATGCATAGGGAATCTTACTCATGCAAATCCTCTCGTCTTCTGTGCGCAGACACATAGACTTCGAAAGGTGTTCCCCATGCCTGATGGGCAGATAACCTTTCTTGGATTCCGACATGCTAAACCTCTTTAGCACTCGGTCTATATATGTAGACTGCGAAAGACCAAGCAACCGTTTCGATCTATCTCTATATATCTTAATCCCAAGGATGTAGGTTGCTTCTCCCAGGTCTTTCATGGAGAATGTCTTGGATAACCAAACCTTAACTGACTGTAAGATTGACACATCGTTTCCTATAAGTAATATGTCATCGACATACAATACTAGGAACACGACTGCACTCCCACTAACCTTCTTGTACACACAAGGTTCGTCTGGATTTTGTGAGAAATCAAACTTTTTGATTGTCTCATCAAAACGGATATTCCAGCTCCTGGATGCTTGCTTCAATCCATAAATGGATCATCGCAATTTGCATACCTTGGTTTTATCAACCGATGTGAAACCCTCAGGCTGTGTCATATACACGTCCTCGAGCAGGTTTCCATTAAGGAAAGCTATTTTCACATCCATCTGCCATATCTCATAATCATAATGAGCCGCTATGGCCAGGAGCATCTGAATGGATTTAAGCATAGCTACAGGCGAATAGGTTTCGTCATAATCAACACCTTGCTTTTGACGATATCCTTTCGCCACCAATCTAGCCTTATAGGTAATCACATTACCATCCATGTCAGTTTTCTTCTTGAAAACCCACTTGCACCCTATAGGCTTTATGCCTTCAGGTGGGTCAACCAAGTTCCAAACTTGGTTTTCGTACATGGAATCCATTTCTGACTTCATGGCACCAAGCCACTTATGCCTTTCTGAACTTGTCAGCACTTCTTCATAACTAGTAGGCTCCTCATCATCAATGAGTAACACGTCGTTCGATTCACTTACGAGAAATCCATATCTCTCAGGAATATTGCATGTTCTACCAGATCTACGAAGATGTGGTGTTACAATAGGTCCAGTCGATTGCTCATCACTATGAGTTGTCGGCTGTTGTGCTTCACCAGGTATCTCATCAATGTCTATTTGAGTCTCTCGAGCCTCCTCAAGCTCGACGACACTCCCACTGTTTTCTTGCAAGAGAAACTCTTTCTCTAGAAACACAAAGATGCCTTGAAACAAACACCTTTTGTTCCACAGGATGATAGAATTGGTAACCCCTTGTTTCCTTAGGGTATCCAATAAATAGACATTTATCAGACTTAGCATCCAATTTGTCTGATACTGTCCGTTTCACATAAGCCGGACAACCCCATATCTTCAAGTAAGATACATGAGGTTTCTTACTATTCCATATATCATATGGAGTAGTAGAGACTACCTTGTAGGCATTCCATTTAACAAGTAAACAAATGTGCAAGTGCATAACTCCAAAAGGACTTGGGAAGAGTCGCATGATTCATCATTGACCTGACCATGTCCAACAAGGTCCGGTTACGCCTCTCAGATACACCATTATGCTGGGGTGGATAGGGCGGAGTCCATTGAGACAATATGTCATTGTCTATTAGATAATCAAGAAACTCTTGACTTAAGTATTCACCACCTCGATCGAAGTATTTTAATACTTTTGTCATGTTGTTTCTCTACTTCATTTCTGAATTCTTTGAACCTTTCAAAGGCTTCAGACTTGTGTTTCATCAAGAACACATACCCATACCGTGAGTGATCATCGGTGAAGGTAATGAAGTAGCTATAGCCTCCTAAAGCTTGAGTTGACATAGGTCCACATACATCAGTATGTACTAGACCTAGTAACTCTCCCACTCGTTCACCTTTTCCAGTAAAAGGTAACTTAGTCATCTTGCCTTTTAAGCATGATTCGCATCGTATGAATCCAATTCAAATGATTCCGCAATTCCACATCGGTGTAATTCGGACATGCGTTTCTTGCTTATATGGCCAAGACGACAATGCCACATATAGAGTCTATGTGATTATCCTTTCGAGCACGCTGTTGCTCGCTTCGATATTGAAAATGTCACCGATACGCCCAACGATAAATGCCATTACTCAAAGTTCCGTTCCATAAAGTACGCCATTCAAAGTTATATAACAACAATTGTTACTAAACGTTAAATGGAAACCATTTCTATTTAAGCGAAATAGAAACAATGTTCTTAAATAGAGAAGGAACATAATAGCAATTGTCCAGATCCAAGACTAGTCCACTAGGAGCTTCAAAGAATAAGTTTCGATGGCGTAGCATGAACCTTTGCTCCATTGCCAACTCGCAAATTTGACTCCCTCGACAAGTCTTCTTCTATTCCTTAGCCCCTGTATGTCATTACATATATGTGAGCTACACCCAGTATCCAATACCCAAGTGTCTAAGGAAATAGAATGACAATCAATAACGAAGATACCTGAAGAGGATGGGGCATCGGATGCCTTCTTCTTCTTCATGGACTCAAGATAAATCTTGCAGTTTCTTCGCCAGTGGCCTTCCTTGCCACAGTGATGGCAAGTGCCCTTTTGCGCTAGTTCCGCCTTCTTTGCCTTTTTCTTTCCTTTCTTCTGTTCTTTTGCCTTCCTCTTAGAACCTTTCTTTGAGGAATCAACTAACAGAACCGCCTTCTCCTCATGCTTTACAGAAGGCTCCACAGTCTTCAGCATATTAAGGAGCTCGGGAATGGTGGATTCCAATTTGTTCATCCGATAGTTCATCACAAATTGCGAGAAGCTCTTGGGCAAACAATGCAGAATTAAGTCAATACTTAACTCATGATCCATCACAAAACCGAGGGTAGCTAGTCGCTCGATGTACCCGTTCATCTTTAGCACAAACTGCACTCTGAGATTTAACCTTCTTGCATCTTAGTGAAGAGGAGCCTAGAGACCTCGAACCTTTTGGATCTCGCTTGCTCATCGAACAACTCATGAAGATGGAAGACCATAGTATTAGCATCCATATGCTCATGCTGCTTTTGCAGCTCAGGTACCATCGCCGCTAGCATGATGCAACTCGCCAGCTCAGAATCTGCCACATGTTTCTGATAGACCAACATTTGGTCTGGAGTTGCATCGTCTTCAAGGACATATGCAAGCTTTTCCGCCTTGAGAACAATTCTCAGGTTTCTAAGCCAGTCCAGGAAGTTAGGCCCAGTCAGTTTGTTCGAATCCAAAATAGTGCGCAAATTCAAAGACGTCATGATCAATTTATTGACCTAGAAATACAAAACGAGCATATATGAGAAAGATGATTTTAAAATGCATCAATATACATTTATAAATCCCATTCATTTTTCGAATTTCAAAAACCCTTAAAATCACTTCGGGAGATCGTAGGTCCATCTCCGAATGGGCTGATATCCATCATAGATAAGAACAACCTTGGAGTGAGTCCAACAAGCCATTCTTAGCTATGATGGTGGGTATCAAGTATACCGATTACATATCATGTATATGTAACTATCACAATGTGCTATCAACTAATTGAATGTTTACACATACATTGGGTTGTTAACACATTAACAAGTATGCATCATATGCATAGCACCCAACTTCACCTCTCTTCACATCGACCTTGGAGTGAGTCCAACAAATCGATGCTCCAAGTTAAAGCCGACCCATTAATCGCGAAATAGTTTTAATATGGTTAGAGCGCATTCAACCAATTAGCCAGACTTGGAGTGAGTCCAACAACCCAAACTAACGATTGACCTCTGACTCTTACCATATTAGAGTTAAACTATTCCAATGATTTGAACATGTTCAGGTTCGAGCCGGGCTTGGAGTGAGTCCAACAACCCAAACAGGAAACAGAACTTTGGTTCTAACCATATTAATGGAAGGTGTAGGCTTTAATATTGAGTTAGGGTTTTTATGTCTCATCCTCTTTGCATGCAAATAACTATTATCTACATGGCATGGCATACATGGCATAGATCTACATGTCACGACACGCATGGCATAATGTTATGCATCTAATGCAATTACATGGCATACAATTATGTCATGTATATAATTTCCTTATATGTCATAACTATTTATGGAAATAAAATATGTTTAAGATTTGATTCTCCAAATCAAATCATAATTAAATTAGGAAACAAATTTCTAAATCTAATCACATATTTTATTCATGGAATTATTTGATTAAGGAAAATCTATTTAGGAAACCAATTTCCTAAATCATTAAAACTACTTATGGAAATAAAATATTTTAAGATTTGATTTCCCAAATCAAATCATGATTAAATTAGGAAACAAATTTCCAGAATCTAATCAAATATTTTATTTATGGAGAATATCAATTTCCATAAATACTTCCAACTTTCCAAAAGTGAAAGATTTCCATAAATACTTCTAGACTTTCCAAAATTGAAAAATTTCCATAAATACTTCTAAATTTCCAAAATTCAGAAAATTTACAGAAATACATTATGACTATCGCAAAACCATTTTACGATTATGTCGAAACACAACCTGGGCTTTGATACCACTGTTGGGTTTCCGGCACCGCGGCGTGTGTGTGTTCGATCATGTTTCGTAAACATGAGCACAGCGGAAGCAATTAAAAATAATAAATCTATATTTATTACAACACACACAACACACGCATGCTATTACAATAAGTGTAGACATAACCGTAAATTAAAATTTGCAATAAAAGAAATTATCTACGTTATACCTTTCGTATGACGTGTAGCGGGAACGACATCAACCGGAATGATCCTCGTAAGAATCATCTCTATCCGTATCCACGCCGAGCTCCTCGGGATGACTTCGCTAAGCCACGAGCTTCGTCTTCGTACGGGTTACCAGCCTCGTGTTGAAGACGACGTGATCGAGAGATGATCACAATCCGAATCCAAATTCGGATCCTAAAACGAGTTCTCAAAACTTGCTTCTCCGGAGAGGTATTCGTCAACCAATTGACGAATCCTTCGTCCTCCACCTCAGAGGATTACCGGAGATCAAATCCCCGGTAAGTTAGCCGCTGTCGGAGCACTAACCGTCGTCCAAACGACGCTCCGACAACAAAGAAACAAACTGTCCAGAAAAACTGGACAGCTTTTGGTGGAGGAATAGAGGCCGGCCAAGGAGAGATGGAAGCTCACCTTATCACCGAACCTAGAGGAGATCACCGGAGGGTCGCCGGAGGTTCACCGGCTGAAGCTTGGTCGCCGGCAAGGAGCTGGATGGCGGCACCACAAGCTGGGCGGCAACAATATGTTGGGCGGCAACAATATGTTAGGCGACAACTATATGTTGGGCGGCAACTAGGTTTAGGGTTTTTGGATGATTAGGGTTTAACAATCCCTTAAGCCCTCTTTTATAGAGAACTAATTCTCTTAATGGTTAATGGATCATATCCATAAAGCCCGTTAACCCGCTCCATTAGGATAAGTTAAAATAAACCAAACCATGATGGTTTATTTTAAGTTAAAACGAACTGAACCAACCTTTGGTTCATTCGTTTAATATAAACCAAACCATTTGGTTTATTCTCATCCATTGGATTAGAACCAAACCATTTTGGTCCATCCATTATGTCTTCATAAGACACTGCCCATCCACGCTTCCATTGCGACTGAAACAATTTCATGCTCGCTTTATGTTTGGTCCAACCAAACATAGTTTCTCTCGGTCTGAGAATCTCATTCTCAAGCTCGTTTTAAATCCTTTGGATTACACTCGTTGTCGTGTGACCAAATAGGTTCTCGGTTTATGTTGGCCGTCTATAATTAACCATTAATTATAGAACGATCATGAGTGGCACCTAGTAGTACATCATGATCCCCAATTAACCGAAAAGATCAACGGTTGATCCAGAACTATTTTTCAAACCCTTCGAGCTCGAATGAATCGTGCCCCATTCCCTTCACTCATCTTATACCCACTTGGTTCAGACATGGTCTATTGTGTCAGTCCCCACTAGGCTGACTACGTCACACCTAGCCCAAGTATCATTTCCTCGTCCTACGGATTCTAGTTACTCCACATGTATCGAAGAGTACCTTACTCTAAACATGTAATGCTTTGGCCAAAGACTTTAGTAACAATCCGACGAGAGGCCATGGGTATACATCTCCTCGCAAGGAGTGGTGAATCCTTTATAGGCTATTCAAACACCTTCGATCATTTCGACTTATACCCAATCATCCCGGGTCCACATCTCCTTAGAGATGTTTGCTTAAGATGTCAAAGCATAAGTCTCCATGATCAAGATGACTTGAATACCGCAAGTCAAAGGAACATCGCACTTAAGCCACAGTAAGAACTTCATTGACATATCTATATATGTAGAGAACCATATGAAGTCTTACGGCTGGTCACTCCAATGAACTAGTTACCATAACTAGCATCCACGATTAACTCCGGACATCACAATGTCTCCAGCCAGTGAGAATCAGCTGCTTGGATACACCAAGGAGTATACCTCGTGCTAGTCTCGACAGAATTGATGGTGTCCAAATCCATCAATTCATCGACTAGGGATAATTCCGATACATCACAATTACACATGTAGAGATACTCACTAGTTGTGATCCAATCACAAATTCTCTCATGCTGTGAATCGTATCGTGGACATCCAGTAAATGAGTTTAAGATCCAATCAAATACATGAAACATGTATACTCAAATAGTGAATCTTCATTTATCATATAAATGGTTCATACATAAGGCGATTGCCTTAGGACATCTCTCATATATTACTAACATTTTGGATGTCGGGTGGGCGATGATCTTCCAAAAGTCGAAGCCTCCTAGATCACCAATCTTCCTTTCCTTGTTCACTCCGAACAAAGGAAGATCATAAAACAAAACTCTTCTTCCTATCTAGAACCGGCCACCAAGTCAATAAACTCGATGTTGCCGCTGGCCAAGGAAGAGAACATGGAGTATGGGAGCCGGCCAAAGGAGAATCAATGAGGGCATGGGCGCCGACCAACACTTGGAGAAGAGAAAGGAAAGCAATCCTTCTCCTTGTTGCCGCCCAAACCCTAAACCTAGCTTTCCTAATTTCTGGCCAAGGATGAGGGGAAGAAGAATAGGTTGAGCACCAGCCATGGTAGAGGGAAGAAGGATAGAAGCCGGCCAAACCTTGGAAGAAGAAGAAAAGACCTTCTCCTCATGTTGCCGCCCACAACCAACACCCAAAACCCTAATCCGAGCCGCCCACTCCTAATCCTAACCAAAATAGGATTACTTACCGCCCAAGGGAAGCAAACCCTAATCCTCATCCATTGAGTTGCCGCCCACCCCTAATCCATCCTTTTATAGAGTTAGGGATAAGCCTTGTTTTAATCTCCACCATTGGTTCTAGGTATTTAATCTCAACCGTCGGATCTAGAGCTTTAATCTCAACCGTCGGATCTAGAGATTTAATCTCTACCTTTGGATCTAGAGTTTTGTTTTTATCCATTGGATCTAAACTTCATGAGGTATTAATAGGCTACAATAGGGACCATGAGGAGAAGTTGGATCTTGGCCACCCAATGGATCAAGCCCACATAAAGTCCGATCCATTAATGATTATCCATTCCACTAGAGGATTATCATTGATCTACCTCACCAACCCCCATAAGTTAATATGGGCTCCATATATTATTTGTACATTTTCTATCCATGTTTAAGATCTCGAATGTCCGTCGATTAATTAATTTACTGACTATTAATTAATCAACATCTAACTCCATGAGTAGTACCACTCAACCTTTTCATCATGCCGGACCAAGTCTACCTCTAGGGTTTACATGATGAACCTTATGAGCTCCTCAAGGGGACATCATCATCCTAATATATAGGACATGGTTTCCTCCTATAATCAATGACACACCATATAAATAATATCATTTCTCAACTTACCGAGCCTATTGATTTAATCTATAAATCTCGCCCATTGGTAAATCAAAGAAATGAATACTAAGTATATGTGTCCGTAATTATATCGGGATTAAGAGCATGTACTAAATAATATCTGAGGTCCGATTCGATTATGTAGTCAACAATAAATCGAATCACCTCTAAGTCGGTCTTGCTCAATACACACAAAGTGCACTAGTGTGATTCTATGGTCAAGACAAACCAATACCAAATCACACTACAACCATACAAATGGTTTGTCCAAAGCCATCTCGGTTGTGAACCTTTACTTATACTTTACAAGTAGCTGATAACATGATCTCCCGTGTGACACCACACACCATGTTATCTACAATGTAATGTATTAGACAATATGTATATCCATAATTATGTAAACAATGATCATGTGATTCTTATTTCAAAAATAAAGATGTTCATACAAAAGATAGACTTTTCAGTATACATCCCAACACTATCTTGATCAAAATATCATTAGGAATTACACTAAGTAATATACCCATTACCTTATTATTAATGTTGAAGTATCAGAGTTCCTCTTTGCTCCAATTCTTCTTCTTGAGTTTTCTTCCTTCTTCGTCCTTTGGAGTGTCAAAACCTACTAGGACACTAATCCAATTATCAAAATTGCACATAAGAAAGTACATTATTCTACCTTTCTAATACGTAAAATCTTCGCGGTCGAAGGATGGTGGAATGTTGATGTCGTCACCCAATCTTTCATGAAGATCCATCTTCTTCCCTCTAGCATGCTCCCCCGGATGTGAAGCTAGTGAAGAGCGACCCGATCTGATACCACTTGTTGGGGAATTTATCGTCGCTAGTGGGGGTTGAATAGTGCATTCATCGTTGATGGATATCGTTCGCGAGCTTACTACAATTTGATTAGTATGCAACAGAAATAATATATAACATCAACAAAGACACAAGCACACAATTACACAATCGATATAACGTAGATCGGAACCTTAGAGTCCCTACTCCACGGATTGGGCTCGAATGAGCCCTAGCGATGCAAACAACATCACTAAGCAATAATACTCCTTCTCGATAACAAGTCAGAGGTGGAGAAATCTCTTACAATGATTACAATAGTAATACAAAGTAAATACACTAAAATGCAAGTAAAGAAAACTTTACAACGAGCTTTTAATTGCTTGATCTTTGGTTTCTTGAGAAGAGCCTTGAAGGTCTGGATTGCAGCAGCAAATCCCCTCCAAATCACCTCAAAGAACCTTGGCAAAATCCTTTTCCACGAGCTCCTTTTAAAGCTTTACCTCGAGCTAGATTTCTCCTAGCAGTCGAATGATCGCGACCATCAGTCGAATGATCGCAACGCCATTTTGAGACAATGAATTAATCCATGTTTGATAAGTTCCAACGGATACACTGGCAATCAACTTCCATAACCCAGCAGTCGACTGCTAGGGTCGTAGCCAACTGACCAGTCAACTACCGAGCATTCTGTGCTCGTAACCCCGACCATCAGTCGACTGCCCATCCATGTCAATCGATTGCTCAAGCAATCAGTTTACTGCCGAATTCTTGCAGTTGACTGATAGGCTATTTCCTATAGTCGAATACAAGTCGACTATGAGCAGTTCGACTTGCCATAATCCCAATCGACTGCAACTAGTCAACTCAACTTTCAAGTGTCAAAATACTTGACCAATCGACTAGTCCAACGCCTCAGTCGACTGATAACCTCAAACAAGAGGTTTAACCCCCAAGTATGATGCCCTCATACTTGTTAGACCACCCTTAGCATAGACCTAAGCCTTCTAGCCACCTCCATCAGCCTCACGCCTATTAGATCCCTCCAAGTCATCCATGACTTGTTCATCCATACGCTAGCGTTCAAGTGGTTCCATCAGCTATTGTCATGCTAATGTGGTCTATACCGCCATGACACATTGGGCTTACACTGCCAAGACTCTCACTTGGATATTACGCCGCCAACCATTGGACTTATGCTGCCAAGACTCCACCCTTGGACTTTACGCCGCCAATATCACCCCTTGGACTTCCCTTGCCAACCCATGTTGGACTTTCCATTTGCCAAGACTCAAGCTTGGACTTTCCCTTGCTAAGACCCATGCTTGGACTTTCCATTGCCAAGTGTCCCACTTGGACTTTCCATGCCAAGTACATAAGACTTGGACTTCTCCATCATATAGTCAACCCCATGTCAACCATATAGTCAAACAATGGTCAAAACATCGTCAGATATCAAAATACCACTCGAGTCCGATCAATGATGACCCGGGTTGATTGCACCAACAATCTCCCCAAAACATTTTCAAACATCAAAACACTACTCGAGTCCAACTCGAGTCTGGTCAATCGTGACCTGGGCCGATTGCACCAACATCCCGTTTCCGACTCTATCACACCATTCTATCCACGGTTACCCGAGATGAGGTCAACCCCTAGGTTCCTCCTTAATTTTCCTAAATCTTTGATACGAGAGTTGTTACCCCTCGTATCGGCTACGCATAGTAAATAGAAGACCAAAATAAAAAGTTATTGTTCTAAACAATCACCAATTGCAAATATGAAATCACGAACAGAAGTATATTTGAAATAACATGTTCTACGAACACAATCTACTCCCTAATCCTATAATTAGACAATCTACTCCATGAATACGAGAAGAGGAACACAAAGCATAATCGAATTCATAGATACAATACAAATGATGTAAGGAAAGCGAATTAAAATGTACTTTGGTTCTTCTCCCCGGCGTTGAAGCGTATAATTTGGTCCTCAAGCGGCCTCCTTCCTTCCCGTTACGAGTTCCCGAAACTTTTTAGGGCATCGGTGTACCGTCCCGGCCATCGTGCCACCTCCTTAGGGTTTGGGCGTAGCTTCCTTTATATAGACATGAGGCTGGATCTTCCCAAACCTTGGAAAAAACTAAACCGCATCAAAATCACCCCAGCGCCACACGACCGTGTGGATTCACATGGCCAGGTCGTGTGTGGCGCTGGTGTGTGCTCCAGGGCTCGCCGTGTGGATTCACAGCGTCAGCCCATGTGTCCTTCAGTTCTAGCTTCCAATTACCTTCCTTTTGCTCCAAAAGTGCGCCATTTTCCCCATAGAATGTTGTCCTGCACACAAAAGTACAAAGAGCATATCTCCAAACCAGAAAATAAGAAAGGAATGCAAAATAAAGTGAAATATGCAAGAATCAAATATAAAATGCAACAAGATGTGAGCAAAAACTACTCCTAAAACCCTATATATTTTGCTCACATCAATTCCCCTAGACTTATGTCTTTGCTTGTCCTCAAGCAAACCTCAGTGCCATAAAACTTTAAAAATGTATTGTTCTATACATAGCATGCTAACTAGATTTATCAAATGGTATTTCCAATCAAAGCAAATAGATATGCTCTAAAAAATTCACTAAGTTAGCTTCTCATGCATGTGCTAAGCGAATCTCCTTAAGGGATACTCATTCCAAAGTAAGTTAAGTCGTCATATTATAGCTTCCCTAAGGTCTCTAGCTTTTAGGCATTGGTCCACCCTAAGCAAGGGACGTTCCCTAGATCTAGAACAAAGTCTCAAAGCCATGCTCGGTATTGAGAGAAATTGGTAGGTGTTTCCCCAGTAACCTAACTTGGTCTCAAAGTGGTACCTAACCATTTCCACCCACGACAATTGTTTTATTTTATCCCACATAATCTTTTTCAATACTAGAGTCACCTATGGATTCCAAAGTACTAGACTACTAAGATGAATCATAACTAGGTACGTACTAGATTTTCCCTTTTAGAATTTTCTTCATGTGTAGGTGTAAAATAAAATCTAACCAGTGTAAGTCTAGAGCATCCATTAGAGTAAATAAAATACCACGAGGTAAATGAAGTTAAGCTACCTATGGAAACAACTCATGAAGAAAACTTTTAAAAATACTGCCAAGGTAGCTTATAGATAGGAAGAACTAAGTGCTGAAAGAAACAAAACAACCTATGGATGAACAAATGAATGCTAACTAAAATGTAAATATCAGGATAGAAACTATTGCTAGAAACAACATAAATCAAAACTTGGGGGCCCCCCAGACTTATATGAAATCATACCTCTAATATGGTGGTCGAGGCAGGAAGTCTGGTAGCCTCGACATGTCTGGCTTCTAGGAGAACCTGGTGCTCAGCCGCTGATGCCACATGTACATGTGGTCGATCTGAGAGATGGTTGATGCAGCGGTTGCTCTATGCTCCTCCTCCCTAGCCCACTATACCTACTGGGCGTGCATGTGCTTCCTGACCTCCTGACGACAGGCAGCCTTCTCCTGGAAATGAACTTGGGCCTCTTCGTAGAACTCTTCGGTCCACTGGAAGAGCTCCCGTAGGCCCTGAAACTCCACCTTCATGTAGGCACTCTGCTTCTCACATCGCTGCCTCTACGTCTACTTCTCGGCGTATATGTCGTCGAGGCTTGGTTGGAACTCGGAGAAATCGTAGGCAGATGTACCTACATCCTGCTCAAAAGTAGGAAAAGATGGTGGTGCAAGTGCAGGCTCTCTATGTGGACTAGGTGGGCTCCTATACCTATGAAAAATAAACATACGGTGCGACCCTTTTATCCTTGCGTGATGCAACCGTGTGTAAACACATGGCCTGGCTGTGTGTTCCACTGAGAGATGAGTCGACTTGGGGCACGACCATATGAAACCACACAGCTTGGCCATGTTCCCCCCTGTTTCTCTCCTGAAGTGCACCATGGTCCGAATTCTCTCACAAGCCCCACCGTGTAGGCTCAAAATGATTTTCTACTTAGCAAGTTCTTTCTAGTCCTCAAACTATTTGCAAAAACATAACTTACCATAAATCAAAGTCTAAATTATACACATGAATGCAATAAAATTAAACAACTAAAGACTAAACTTGGGTCGCCTCTCAAGAAGTGTTTTGTTTAAGGTCTTTTAGCTCGACCACACTCCTATGTCTCATCTTGGCTCTAGTGTCCCAAGGAGATTTTTCTCCCTCCCCTTCTTGATGAGTTTGAATCTTGCTTGTGGGAGAGCAAGATATTTGTTCACTTTACACCGCTTGCCTTTTGGTCCTCCATCACTATGTCTTTTAAATCTTGCTCGTGGAGGGGCAAGATATTTATTAGTTGCATTCCTTAGCTAGAGATTGAACATGCTTAGCCTCAAGTAATCATTGGGAGTTTGATCATGATATTCCATTGTGTCCAAATGCTATAAATAATGTAACTCGCCATAGACATCATCACCAAAAGATTGTGTTGGATCGATGCGGTTCCCTAGAGGGGGGGTGAATAGCGAAAAGCCTTTTTCTTTCGAATTCGTTTCAAGACAAATATACGCAGCGGAAATGTAAATGAAACAAAAAGAGACAAGTTTATTTTTTACTTGGTTCGTAGCCTTCGGCTACTACTCCAAGGCCCTAACGGTCCTAGACCGTGTACGGAGGGCAATTCACTAAAACACTCCTCCTCGTTGGAGGTAGGAGTTTGACGATTACAAAAAAACTTTCGAAGCAAAATGATAGAGAGACAAACCCTCTCTTCTATTAAAGTAAAATGCAATGATAGAAAAACCTTGAGTAAGAGAGTTGCAATATTGAAAACAATAACAAGGATTATACTAACAACTAAAAAGAAAGACCTTAAGCTAGGGTTGTTGGCGACTTCGTTGTCGAGAGTCGCTTGAGAGTCGCAGTAGAATTGTTGTAAAAACCCTAGGTTAGGACCTCCTTTTATAGCCTTTGAGCCCCTTTTCGAGAGGAACCCTAGCCAATCATATTTGAGCACCATTCCCCATGAAATTTGGTGATAAACCTTGACTCCTCGAGGCTGATCCTTTGACCAAGAATGATCGATGGCCATCACCACCGATCACGCAAGATCAGTCGAGTGCTAGCCATAGTCACCCGACTGATGGACGGTAGTCGAGTCCTTCAGGTTGGCAGTCGACTGATGCTGGCTGCAAGGCAATGTTAGCTTAAAGAAAACACTATTTCGACGGTCGTCGACCGTCCGATCTCGACCTAGACCACCTATGAGATGTCTTGGGTCGGATCTACGCTTAAGTCTTTCCCCGTAACGAGGATACGACCTTACTTACACTCGCACACACGAGCTTACCTCGATACTTACGTGTTGCTTTTGCTTCCGGCCTTCCACTCAATTCCTTCGGCTCCCTCCGAAGTCACTTGAGTGTCGCCCGACCACCGCGGCTTCCTCCGGGTGTCGCTAGCCTTCAGCTCCAGCTATAGCAATTTTCTGCACACTCGATTCAGCTCGTGAGATAACAACATGAGCTTAACTTTGTATCGTTTGCTATAATCAAAACTCAGGTTCGACTTAGGTGCCTACTGCACCAACAATCTCCCCCTTTTTGATTTATGGCAAACCCACATACAAAGTTAAGTGCATTAAGAAAAGATATGCATGAATGAACAGGAGTATAAAAACTCTTTTTCAAGTGCTCCCCCTTGAGGAATCCTCCCCCTTGACCGAGGGTGAGTACTTGAGAAAGAGTTTTAACTCTCCCCCTTGACATTTGCTACTAAAAAAGAATTAAGTAACCGAAATTACTTAATATTGGCCATAGTATTTAAAATAAATAAGTTTAAGTTAAGAATTCTTTGGCCTTTGAATAAGTTTTAACTTTTGGTTTAAATATAAAGTAAGAGTTTAAGTTGTCAAAAAAAATTTGACCCCTTAACTTTGACCTTTTAACTTTGGCCTTTTTCTCCCCCTTTTGCCGTATATCGAAAAGAGTAAGGGGTGTGTGGAAAACAAAATAAGTGCTAAATTTAAAGTCCAAGCATGTTCCCCATTTTTTATTTAAAAAAAAAATATACTGAAAATAAGCTCATCTATAAAATGTTCGACTCATATTTGGCTTGATTGATATGAAAGATCAATCAGTCCTGGTCAGTGTCAGTTAGTGTGTATACTCCATGGTTCATGGCGATGCACTAGATCTACATCTGGAACCAGGAGTAAGGTCCTAACATCTCACGCCCATCTACGTGGCTAAGTACACAAACACATTAGTCCTATGTGTTGTGAGATGTATTGGCTCCTTAAATCTATAGGTGCATGATATCTAAGGTATGCCCTATGCTAGTTCCATAAAAATGAAAATTTAAGAAATAGTAGTAAGAAAATATAATTTGCAAGTTCCTATTCTACTATGCACATGCCCAATTTTCGTCTTAATAGACTAAATTCGGCTTTGGGTAGGGGTTTAGTAAATAGGTCTGCTAAGTTAGACTTCGATTCGACGTATTCAAGTTGTATTGCTCCGTTGGCCACATGTTCTCGAATGAAATGGTGTTTGACCTCTATATGTTTGTTCCTAGAGTGACATATCGGATTCTTAGTAAGATTAATTGAACTAATGTTGTCTACGTGAAGTTTAGTATTCGTAAAGTCTAACTTAACGTCGCGAAGAGTGTGCTTCATCCAAAGAAGTTGAGTGACACACTCACCCATCGCGATGTATTCGGCTTCGGTGGTAGATAAAGCGACACAGTGTTGCTTCCTACTGCACCAACTTACTAGACTCGAGCCGAGAAGTTGACAACAACCACTCGTGCTCTTTCTATCGAGCTTACTACCGACATAGTCCGAATCGGAGTAGCCGATTAGTTTGAACTCCGTAGATCTAGGGTACCAAATACCAACGTTAAGTGTACCCTTAAGATATCTATGGATACGCTTAACTAGAGTTAGGTGAGACTCCTTAGCACAGGTTTGAAATCTGGCGCACATACTTACTGCGAATAGGATGTTGGGTCGCTCATGATTAAGTATAGGAGACTTCTATCGCTCCTATAGTACTTTAAGTCAATGGACTTACTTTCTAGGTCTTCTCCTATGTTAACATTAATCGCCATTGGGGTGTTTATTATCTTAGCGTCTTGCATTCCAAATCTTTTAATTAACTCCTTAGTGTATTTTTGTTGATATAAGTATATACCATCCTTAGTTTGTTTAATTTGTAGACCTAAAAATAAACTTAACTCGCCTACCAAGTTCATTTCGAACTCACTTTCCATGAGTGAAACGAACTCGTTTAGTAAGGCTGAGTTAGAGGTTCCAAAAATTATATCGTCTACATAAATTTGAGCTATGAATATTTCTTTACCTAAGGTTTTTACGAAGAGAGTTGGGTCAACTAAGCCTTGGTTAAACCCTTTTGACTTAAGATGGATTGAAAGTCTCTCGTACCAAGCTCGAGGAGCTTGTTTAAGTTCATAGAGAGCTTTCTTAAGTTTTAGAACATGGTCGGGTTTATCTAGATTTTTGAATCCGGGGGGTTGGCTAACATAAACTTCTTCTTTAATGTATCCATTTAGGAATGCCGACTTAACATCCATTTGAAATAGCTTAAATCCTCGATGTGCGGCATAAGCTAGCAACATTCGAATGGATTCGAGTCTAGCTACTGGGGCATAGGTTTCGTCATAATCTAAGCCTTCGACTTGACTAAACCCTTTGGCGACCAACCTAGCCTTGTTTCTAACTACTTCACCTTTATCATCAAGCTTATTTCGAAACACCCACTTTGTTCCAATTATCGTTTTGTCTTTAGGTGGTGGTACTAATTCCCACACTTCATTCCTAGTAAATTGAGCTAGCTCTTCTTGCATTGCAATAATCCAATCGGGATCAAGAAGAGCTTGTTCAATTGATTTGGGTTCTATCTTTGAAATTAAGGAAATTTGACTAAGGTTCCTATAGGATGCTCTAGTTCGAACTCCTAGATTAGGATCTCCTATCACTTGATCGATAGGGTGGTTAGTTTGAATCCTAGATTGGGTTGGGTTTGTGTCACCTAATGCTTGATCAATGGGGTGACTTGGTTGAACACTAGTTTGACTCGGATCACTTGTCACTTGGTCGACAAGAGAAGTTGGTTGATGTGGATTAGACTCGATCTCAGGGTCGGAGACGAGTTTGGTATCAGTGGGCTCAACACTTGGGGTCATTAAGGGTTTTGTAGGTTCGTACTTCATCGAACACTACATTAATAGTCTCTTCGACTTTAAGGGTATCGTGGTTATATACCCTATAGGCCCTACTCGTGGTTGAGTATCCTAAGAAGATTCCGTGGAGGTTTTGGATTGAATTTCCTAGGTGGTTCTTAGTGTTTAAGATATGTACTTTACATCCAAATACCCTAAAGTACTTGATGTTGGGTACTTTATTGTGATAAATCTCGACGAGGTCTTAAGGTGCCTCTTACCATAAGGATCCTATTCGACATAGCAAGTGCTAACACGCCCAAAACCTATCGTAGGTCGATTCGCTCAACATGGTCCTAGCGGCTTCTTGTAGAGTTCTTTTTTTCCGCTCCACTAGGCCATTTTGTTGAGGGGTCCTAGGCAAGAGAATTCATGGTGGTATCCATTTAGGTTACGTAAGTCGGTGAACCTTTGATTTTCGAATTCACCACCATGATCGCTTCTAAGTCTTTTAACCTTAAGGTTTTTTGATTCTCGATTAATTTGAATAGATTGATTAATTGATCTAGGTATCATTTTTATGTTTGATGAACCTAGGTAAACCTGAGTAGTCAATTATGACTAAGCAATATTGACTTCTATTGAGTGACTTGGCTCCATGTGAATCGAATAGATCCATATGCAGGAGCTCAAGTACACTTGAGGTTCGTTCTTGGTTAGTTAACTTGTGTTGTGTCCTAGGTTATTTTCCTTGTTGACAAGCATTACAGATTTTATTAACCAAGTTGTTGAGGTTGGGTAAGCCTCTGACTAAGCCACTCTGACTCATCTTGTGGACGAGTCTTGGGTGCGAGTGATCGAGTCGTCGGTGCCACAACCATGATTCCTCTTCCTGTGTCATAAGACATTTGGCTGAGGATTTGATTAAGTTAATTGTATAAATGTTATTTGTCCTAGTTCCTTTTAGTATTGTTTTAGCTGTTTTATTTGTTTTAATTACACATTCATTTTCTAAAAATACGACCTTATAGTTATTGTCACATAATTGACTTACGCTAAGCAGGTTATATTCAAAATTCTCTACAAGTAATACATTTTTGATAACAAAATTCGAGTTAAGCTCGATATCACCTGATCCGATGATTTTGAGCTTGCCGTTATTCCCAAAGGCTACCGATCCTTGTCGTTTGAATCAAAGCTTTGTGAATTTGAGTTGATCCCCGGTCATGTATCGGGAGCAACCGCTGTCCAACATCCATTGATCCTGCACACAAGGTGGTTGGATTGGATGTTAGATTTTTAAAAAATTGGTTGTGAGTTGTTAAACCTAGGTCATCTCACCTGTGTCTATATGATCAAGCATGTTATACTTATGTGTTTTTTGTGAGATGACTTCCGATTAAGTTGATTAAGTGCATTTAGGTTCAAGTAATTTTATGTTAGATTTGGATTTAACCCTAGGCTTGTCAAGTTTACCTTTTCAAGATCATGGCTTCCAGGTCGTGGCGAGGCACAGGGGCCTTCTTTTATCGGATCATCGACCACTTCCTTAGACAAAGCCATTTTCAAGAAAATGATGACTTGACTCACCTAAGATTATTTCCTAGTCTAACTGGTTATTTTTGAAAAGAGGCTCCCCGAGGCTCAATCTTTTCGAAAAATTTTAGTTGGTTATGTTTTTGAAAAGAGGCTCCCCGAGGCTCAATCTTTTCGAAGAATTTTAGTTGGTTATGTTCATGTTCTAAGTGAGTTCACAAGTTTTAAAGCACAAACTTTCTAAGTTAAAGCATGCAATTTCTAAGTTAAAGCACAAACTTTCTAAGTTAAAACATGCAATTTCTAAGTTAAAGCACAAACATGTTTTGTACTGGCTCCCCCTAGACCGTTGAATCAGTTCGGTCTATCCACATAGTGGATTTGGTCCTTGGGAATCCAGTACGGGTTGGATCCTAGAGTTGAAATCAAAAGGTTCTTAGGGACCCATGCTTGGACATGTTTATCGACATATCGAATGCGTATTAGTCGTGTTTGAGTTAAACCCTAGTCCAACCTTGTTGTACACGGCCCTTTGAGATCCAAGTAGGAGGTCAAGTCCTTTGGATCCCGAAGTGAACCTTTCCAACGTGTTCCTAAGATCTTCGACTTGACTTTTCAAGAGTGAGTTCTCAACTTCGAGTTTTTCAACCCGAGTTGAGTCCTCTTGAACTCGACTAGTCGAAGAGGTTAGGGAGACCTTGTGTTTGAGGAGTTTGACCTCCTCAACCAGGGTCTCGACCTTGGACTCGGATTTAACTAATTTCCTAGATAAAAACCTAACTGTATTTTGTAAAGTATTAAATAAAGTTCGACTTACTTTAAGGGTATCTTTTGAACCGGATGTGTATCCGTGGCTTGACTTGAAGGTAGCTTCATAGTCCGAGTCATCCTCAGGTTCTGACTCAAGTTCAGGTTCGATCTCCGTGTCTGACTCAATTGATTTCTCCATGAAGACGTGGTCTTCGTCTTCTTTGGATGACGCTTCTTCCCATGTCGCGTTGAGGGCCTTCTTGTGCTTAGGTGCTTTGTGGTTGAGCTTGGGGCACTCGGACTTGATATGTCCAAACCTGTTACACTCATAACACCTAATATTAGAACTTTTAGGCTTACCTTGGTTGGGTCGAGTTGTGGTTCGCTTTCATCCCTTGGCTATCCTTCGAGCTAGGTTCATTAGCTCCAAATAATTCCGAGTCAACTTCTTCTTCGGACTCGTCTTCCTCCTCAGTTGGTGGTGGCTTGCTTGCGATTTTCTTCTTCTTTGAACCTGCAAACAAGGCTATACCCCTCTCGGGTTCCGAGTTGGACTGCTCATGTAATTCAAAATCGGAAAAGAGTTAATCTAATCTAAGTTTAGAGAGGTCCTTGGAGACCTTGTAAGCATCGACCATGGATGCCCACAAGGTAGTCCTCGGAAAAGAGTTTAGAACATACCTTATAAGGTCACGGTTTTCGACCTTTTGCCTGATTGCGTGTAGGTTGTTGACTATGTCTTGGATACGGGCATGGAGTTGCGTCGCGGACTCGTGTTCTTGCATTTTTAGATTATATAATTTATTGAACAAGAGGTCTCGCTTACATACCTTGGCTTCATCGGTCCCTTCGTGTAGCTCCACTAGTTTTGTCCAAAGATCTTTTGCGCTTATGAAGGGGCCGACGCGATTTAGCTCCTCTTTGGATAGGCCGCATTGGAGGATTTGTGTTGCCTTGGCGTCGGCTTCGACTTGTCGTTTTGTCGCAATGGTCCATTGATTGTAATCCAAGGATTCACCTTCTTCATTAGTAGGAAGGGTGAACCCGGTTTGGATCACAATCCACATCTCTATTTGGGTTTTTAGGAAGTATTCCATCCGACCCTTCGAATAACGGAAGTCATCTCCATTGTAAAACGGAGGTCGGACGGTGCTAAAACCCTCGAGATGGGCCATTAGAATAAAAGACACAAGGAGACGACGACGAAGAAACTAGCAACGACAAAAACACAAAAACAAGTGCCAAGACTCGCGTCTTGGATTAGTAGTGCGGGAGAATACTTAACAAAGCGAAATAAATCCAAAAAAAATAAAAAAAACAGAATTAAAAGAAAAAAAAAATAAATCTGTAAAAATGGCTAGATTGGTGGTTTGACCAAATCTTAGCAACCCCCGGCTCTGATACCAATTGTTGGATCGATGCGGTTCGCTAGAGGGGGGGTGAATAGCGAAAAGCCTTTTTCTTTCGAATTCGTTTCAAGACAAATATACGCAGCGGAAATGTAAATGAAACAAAAAAAGACAAGTTTATTTTTTACTTGGTTCGTAGCCTTCGACTACTACTCCAAGGCCCTAATGGTCCTAGACTGTGTATGGAGGGTAATTCACTAAAACACTCCTCCTTGTTGGAGGTAGGAGTTTGACGATTACAAAAAAACTTTCGAAGCAAAATGATAGAGAGACAAACCCTCTCTTCTATTAAAGTAAAATGCAACGATAGAAAAACCTCGAGTAAGAGAGTTGCAATATTGAAAACAATAACAAGGATTATACCAACAACTAAAAAGAAAGACCTTAAGCTAGGGTTGTTGGCAGCACTTCGTTGTCGTAGAGTCGTCGGAGAGTCACAAATGGAAGCTTTTGAGCACTTAGAATTGTTGTAAAAACCCTAGGTTAGGACCTCCTTTTATAGCCTTTGAGCCCCTTTTCGAGAGGAACCCTAGCCAATCATATTTGAGCACCATTCCCCTTGAAATTTGGTGATAAACCTTGACTCCTCGAGGTTGATCCTTTGACCAGCAGTCGACTGATGTGTTAGTGAAAGCCCTAGAGTCAATCATGTGATGATTGTTGTATGGACTTTATTGTATCATATTCCTATTTATAAAGGCATGGTTATTATATTTACTTGTATTGGTGCCAAATAACTAAATATAATAATGTCCTTTGAGTAGTAGGTTCTTATCTATATCAATCAATTGGTTGAATCGATAATGAGATGATATAGAGAACACTACTCTTAATCATTCCTAGTCGAGTATTAACATTCAGGGACAATGTTAATGCGTAGAGACTAGCATGTAGGTCAACAAGATGACTTGATCTCACAAGTCATGGATATGAGATATTAAGTTGACACATGGGTATGCATTGGAGAATGTATACTGAATGACCCGCCATGAGAAAGTATCATGGATCGTTATATGAGTGTCATATACTTTCTCATGTGGCTATTAGTATGACTATTAGTCCTTAGACCTGAAGTCACCATGGTTCCCTACATAAGGAGTTGCATACTTTGGCTTCATCAAACATCACCTGTAAATGGGTGGACTATAAAGGTGATTACTGGGTATGTAACAAATTATGCGGAGGGATGTGAGTGATGTAGATGAGATCTATCCCTCCTATATGACGGGAGTGACATCGATATTCTTGATAGAGTGAGACCACGAAGTGCATGGCCATGCCCAAATGAGTCAATATGAGATATTGAGCTCATTCGATATGAGTGAGTCTACTTGGAGTTCAAGATTTAGATTGTACTGAGGATGACACGGTCTATGCCTCGATTGGTCAATCTAGATGTCAAGGATAGAGGGACATTGTCACATATTGTGAGAGTCACAATTAGTAGTCACAAAGGTGATGTTGGAGCTCAACATTCTTGTAACTTGGGTAGCAATGATGTGTTGCTAGATACCGCTCATTGCTTATGTTCCTAAATCGGTTTAGGGACATTGCCAACGTTACAAGAACCTATAGGGTCACACACATAAGGGCAATTAGATGGAGATTAGGTTCATATGATGAACCATGAGGATTAGTTGGATTAAGAGTAATCCAAATTAGACTAATTGAGTTAGACTCAAGTTGATTCAAGTGTTGAATGAGTCTAATTTAGATTTGATTCATCAAATCAATTTAAATTAAATGAATAGAGATTCATTAAATTAAATTGACTTGAATCAAATGGTTGGATTTGATCAACCATGGGAGATAAGAGGTCAAGTTTGACTTGACTTGAGAGGGAAGATGAAAGGTCAAGTTTGACTTGACCAAATGTCATGTCATGATGATGACTTGGCATGGCCGACCAATGATGATGTTCCACATCATCATGGACACATCATGGGGTGCCACCTCATGAGGGAGACAAAGAGTCATTGGCTCTTGGAGTTACATGCATGCATGTAATCCCCTTATAGTGGGTTATGGATGATGTGAAGTTAAGTGTGTAACTTCATCTTCTTCCTCATCTCTTCCCTCAAGCTCTCTCTTCCTCATCTATCCATGAACGTCCAAGGGGTGCTAGCACATTCTAAGGTGTTTTTCTCCATCATTTGTCCGTGTGGATACTTGTAGAGGAGTGTACACTTGACACTCTCGAGTTCCGGCGAACCTCTTGGACGAGCGGGATTTGCGAAGGGCGTCGCATTGAGGGTAACGTCCTTATCATGTAGATCTAAGGTAGATCTAGGGTTTTATACAAGCACATACATGTTTTTGTTTTAATACTTCTTCGCACGGATCCGTGGCCGGGGCTTCCGAGGTTTCCTCAACGCAAAAAAGCGGTTTTTGCGGCTCGGAAAAACCCAACAGTGGTATCAGAGCCACGTGTGAAGCATGTATGTGTTTCATTTTTGTAATTTTTGTATTAGATATAAAAATTACAGATTTATATGTTTCTATAAATTTCCTAATTTTATAAAATTTTTGGGTATTTTTCTCAAAGAGTCGAAGCAACAAGTGTTGGGACACTTGTAGGCTTCAACCGTCGTGAAAAACTCTCCGAAACGGCGAGTTCTCGCTTTAGGTTTTTGGGACAGTGACTTAAGTCACTGTAGGATCGTAATAGGGACACTCGCAAAGTTAATTTTGTGAGTATGGGCGCTTCCCTATCCCTGAAAGGGGCTTTGTCCCGCGATCGCGCCCGGAAACCGCTTAGCGGGACCGTTACGGAGAGGTGACTCATTAATTTGAAAAAAAAATTAGGAAAAATTATAGAAATTTCTGTAAAAATACATAATTTAGAATTATGTATTATTCTGTGATTGTCATGGCCCAATGACCCCAATTTGATTTGATTATATGTGTTGTAATTCATAATACGGCCTGAGTGCCGTTTTGTGGTTGTGTGTGTTGTATAGTGTATGCGACCTGTGCGTCGTACCTCTTCTTTTGATATTCTAGTTGTAATTAGTTTTTAGACTCGAATGTAACTCGAGTTTCATATTTGTAATGTACAAAATGGAGCGGTGGAAAGTCCACTCGAAGACGAGATTACGAGAAGGGTGACGACGACACATGGCGGTCAAAGGAAGCGCTTGGAGAAGCCGCTAGCCTTAGGTTGACCGTCCGATCTTCTCATTGGCTTGAGAAGATCGTAGTAGGGCCATGACTATATCACATTTATATATATATTTAATTGATTTTGCTTGTATGTATGTGATGCATGCTAGTAGAATAATGCTTGTATGTATATGATGCATGCTAGGATAATTTTCTTGTATGTATATGATGCATGCTAGAATAATGAATGTATGTATATGATGCATGCTAATATAGGATAATAAAGGCCTAAATGCGTATAAGATACACATTACGATTAGATTAGATCATAATCGAATCAACTCGAAAATGCCTACCGAGCCTTGATACCCATCACTACCTCGATCATTTGTTGTTGTTGAATCTGCCAAAGCAGAGCAACGCATATTATCTTGGTAGGGTGCGGAGGGACAATCTTGGTCCCGCCTATCACGCTTGGGTTAGAGTAAGCTCAATTAGATTGAGCAAAACTAGTTAAACTCAATTGGATTGAGTAGAACTATAGGCATATTCCAATCGTTGGAACGATAGGTCAAGATCGCATTTACACTAAATATTGGGCGATTTAGCCAAAGCTAACTCAAGGTCTTTTGTAAATGTGGGTCTTGATCCTATAAACAAGAGTTGCATAGAGATGTAATCGGTAATGTGTTACCCACCAATCGTACTAAGTCTTGGGCGATTTAGCCAAAGCTAACTCAAGGCTTAGTATGATGTGGATCTTGTCCCGTAAGAATTATAGCTAGTTTGTATGAATCTAGTAAATGTGGTTTGACCACATCCATAAACTCGATTCTACAAAATTCCTATAATTCAGTGGGAGCATCATTTGATTAAAGGCCTAATTAAATGATAAAAGGAATATGATATTAATCCTCTACATTGTACGTTGTAGATTACTATGTCAACAAACACGAACACTCTCTCTCTGCGATCTGTCCTTGAGAAGGACAAGCTCAATGGAGCAAATTTCCTAGACTGGTACAGGAACTTGAGAATTGTTCTCACCCAAGAAAGGAAGTTGTATGTCCTAGAGCAGCCCATTCCGGAGGCACCTCCTGCCAGTGCCTCGCGAGCTGACAAAGATGCTTACAAGAAGCATCAAGATGATGCATTAGATGTGTCATGTCTTATGCTCGCGACCATGAACTCTGAGCTTCAGAAGCAACACGAGTTCATGAATGCTTATGATATGGTTGGACATCTTCGTCAACTATATCAAGGACAAGCTAGGCATGAGAGATATGAAGTCTCTAAGGCATTATTTGGGTCCAAGATGCAAGAAGGGACTCCCGTAGGTACATATGTACTCAAGATGATTGGGTACGTAGAAAACCTACAAAGGCTGGGATTCCCACTTGGCCAAGAGCTGGCCACTGACCTGATCTTGCAATCTTTGCCACAAGCCTTCAATCAATTTGTCATGAATTATAACATGAATGAAATTGATAAGTCATTGCCTGAAATGCTCAAAGATGTTGAGAATCACGAGCTTAACCTTAAGAAGGGTAAATATGACACCATTTTGATGGTGCAGAAGAAGAAAGGCAAGGGCAAGCCTAAAGGTAAGGGAAAGTCCCAAGCCAAGGGCAAAGGCAAAGAACTTAAACCCAAAGGAGGGGTAGCCAAGGAAGGGGCTTGCTTCCACTGCAAGGAAGCAGGACACCGAAGCGAATCGCAAGGCATACCGAAGATCTTAAGAAGAAGAGAAGTGAGACTTCTACTTGGTATAAATGTTATAGAAGTCAATCTATCTATTTCTTCATCATGGGTATTAGATAATGGATGTGCATCTCACATTTGTACCAATGTGCGTGGGATGAGAAATAGCAGGGGCATTGACAAAGGGCGAGAGGTGGACCTACGAGTAGGCAATGGAGCAAGGGTTCTGCTTTATTCTTTGTAGAGGAACTTATGATCTATCTCTGCCCTCTGGGCTTGTACTAGAATTAGATGAATGTTGTTATGTGCCTGCCTTAACTAAGAACATCATTTCAGTTTCTTGTTTGGACAAGAAAGGTTTTTCATTTATAATAAAGAACAAATGTTGTTCAATTTATTTAAATGATATGTTCTATTGTAGTGCACCTCTAATGAACGGACTCTACTTTCTAGACTTAGAGAGCCCTATCTATAACATAAGTACCAAGAGGTTCAAGTCAAATGAGTTGAACTAAACCTATCTCTGGCATTGTCGCTTAGGTCACATAAATGAAAGTCGCTTATCTCAGCTCCATAAGGATGGGCTGCTAGACTCATTTGATTTTGAATCATATGAGACATGCGAGTCTTGCCTTTTAGGCAAGATGACCAAGACTCCCTTTAGTGGACATAGCGAAAGAGCAACAGATTTGTTAGGACTTATACATAGTGATGTATGTGGTCCTTTCAATGTTGCTGCTAGAGGTGGTTACAGGTACTTCATTACATTTACTGATGACTTCAGTAGATATGGTTATGTGTATCTTATGACGCATAAATCAGAATCCTTTGAAAAGTTCAAAGAATTCAAGAATGAAGTACAAAACCAGCTTGGCAAGAGTATTAAGATACTTCGATCAGATCGAGGTGGAGAATACCTTAGCCATGAGTTTCGTGACTATCTAGCTGAGTGTGGGATTCTATCCCAACTTACTCCTCCTGGAACACCACAGTGGAATGGTGTATCCGAAAGGAGGAATCATACCCTATTAGATATGGTACGATCTATGATGAGTCACACAGATCTTCCTATATCCTTTTGGGGATATGCTCTAGACACAGCAGCCTTTACCCTTAACCGTGTACCATCCAAGGCTATGATAAAGACACCATATACGATATGGACAGGGAGAAATCCCATGATGTCTTTTATGAGGATTTGGGGTTGTGAGGCTTACGTTCGACGTCAAGTCTCAGACAAACTGGGACCCAAATCCGATAGGTACTATTTTGTTGGATATCCCAAGGATACAAAGGGATATTACTTCTACATTCCTAGTCAGCACAAAGTGTTTGTGGCAAAGACTGGAGTTTTTCTAGAAAGGGATTTTGTTTCTAGAAAAACTAGTGGGAGTGCCTTCGATCTTGAAGAAATTCAAGATAAGGACCATAGCACTGAGGCTTTGATGGAGGTTGAACAGGAACCACAAAGTGTTGTGGGTGATGAGGTTATTGCACAAAGAGTTGTGGAACAACCACCTGTTCATGTAGACCTACCTCTTCGCAGATCTGATAGGGTACGTCGTCAGCCTGAGAGATATTCATTTCTCTTGTCTGACCATGATGACGTAATGCTCATTGAGAATGAGCCTACCTCCTATCAGGAAGCTGTGATGAGCCCAGATTCTAAGAAATAGCTAGAGGCCATGAGATCCGAGATGGAATCCATGTCACCAACCAAGTATGGACTTTGGTTGATCCACCTAAAGGGGTCAAACCCATTGGGTGTAAGTGGGTCTTTAGGAGAAAAACTGACATGGATGGACTTACACATACCTATAAGGGCCGATTGGTGGCTAAAGGTTTCAAGCAAATTCGTGGTATTGACTATGATGAAACCTTTTCTCCAGTGGCGATGTTTAAGTCCATTCGGATCTTGCTTACTATTGCAGCATACCACGATTATGAGATCTGGCAGATGGATGTCAAAACCGCGTTTCTGAATGGAAACTTGCTCGAGGATGTGTACATGACACAACCTGAGGGTTTTGTAGATCCACAGCATACTGGGAAGGTATGCAAGCTGCAAAGGTCCATTTATGGGCTAAAGCAAGCTTCTCGGAGCTGGAATCTTCGATTCGATGATGCGATCAAACAGTTTGCTTTCATCAAGAATGAAGATGAACCCTGTGTCTACAAGAGGGTTAATGGGAACACAGTTGTCTTCCTTGTATTGTATGTGGATGACATACTGCTCATTGGGAATGACATCCCTTCGCTACAGTCTGTGAAGACTTGGCTCGGGACGTGCTTCTCAATGAAAGACTTAGGTGAAGAAGCCTGTATTCTAGGCATCAAGATCTATAGAGATAGATCTAAGAGATTGCTTGGCCTAAGTCAGAGTACATACATTGACATGGTATTACTTTGGTTTGCCATGCAGAATTCCAAGAAAGGACTTCTATCGATGTCACATGGTGTGAGTCTTTCGAAGACTCAAAGTCCCTCTTCTAGAGAGGAGAGAGACCGCATGGATAAGATCCCTTACGCATCTGCTATAGGATCTATCATGTATGTCATGCTATGTACTCGTCCTGATGTCTCGTATGCTTTGAGCATGACGAGTAGATACCAGTCAGATCCAGGTGAGCGTCATTGGATAGCAGTCAAGAGTATTCTTAAGTACTTGAGAAGAACTAAAGAATATTTCTTGATATTTGGAGGCGATGAGGAGCTAGCTGTAAGGGGTTAAAGCGATGCCAACTTCCAAACTGGCTAGGATGATTATAGATCGCAGTCAGGGTTCGTGTTTTGCTTGAATAGTGGCGCTGTGAGCTGGAAGAGTTCCAGGCAGGACACAGTTGCTGATTCTACAACAAGAGGCCTAGTATATCGGCGCTTCCATCTCATTCGAGAGATTATCGATAGAGGAGATGTGAAGATTTGCAGAGTACCCATAGAGGCTAACATCGTAGATCCCTTGACCAAGGCTTTGGCACAGAAAAAGCATGATGGTCACACTAGGTCGTTGGGTATTAGATACTACGGTGATTGGCACTAGTGCTAGTGGGAGATTGTTAGTGAAAGCCCTAGAGTCAATCATGTGATGATTGTTGTATGGACTTTATTGTATCATATTCCTATTTATAAAGGCATGGTTATTATATTTACTTGTATTGGTGCCAAATAACTAAATATAATAATATCCTTGAGTAGTAGGTTCTTATCTATATCAATCGATTGGTTGAATCGATAATGAGATGATATAGAGAACACTACTCTTAATCATTCCTAGTCGAGTATTAACATTCATGGACAATGTTAATGCGTAGAGACTAGCATGTAGGTCAACAAGATGACTTGATCTCACAAGTCATGGATATGAGATATCAAGTTGACACATGGGTATGCATTGGAGAATGTATACTGAATGACCCGCCATGAGAAAGTATCATGGATCGTTATATGAGTGTCATATACTTTCTCATGTGGCTATTAGTATGACTATTAGTCCTTAGACCTGAAGTCACCATGGTTCCCTACATAAGGAGTTGCATACTTTGGCTTCGTCAAACATCACCCGTAAATGGGTGGACTATAAAGGCGATTACTGGGTATGTAACAAATTATGCGGAGGGATGTGAGTGATGTAGATGAGATCTATCCCTCCTATATGACGGGAGTGACATCGATATTCTTGATAGAGTGAGACCACGAAGTGCATGGTCATGCCCAAATGAGTCAATATGAGATATTGAGCTCATTCGATATGAGTGAGTCTACTTGGAGTTCAAGATTTAGATTGTACTGAGGATGACACGGTCTATGCCTCGATTGGTCAATCTAGATGTCAAGGATAGAGGGACATTGTCACATATTGTGAGAGTCACAATTAGTAGTCACAAAGGTGATGTTGGAGCTCAACATTCTTGTAACTTGGGTAGCAATGATGTGTTGCTAGATACCGCTCATTGCTTATGTTCCTAAATCGGTTTAGGGACATTGCCAACGTTACAAGAACCTATAGGGTCACACACATAAGGGCAATTAGATGGAGATTAGGTTCATATGATGAACCATGAGGATTAGGTTCATGGGATGAACCAAATTGGATTAAGAGTAATCCAAATTAGACTAATTGAGTTAGACTCAAGTTGATTCAAGTGTTGAATGAGTCTAATTTAGATTTGATTCATCAAATCAATTTAAATTAAATGAATAGAGATTCATTAAATTAAATTGACTTGAATCAAATGGTTGGATTTGATCAACCATGGGAGATAAGAGGTCAAGTTTGACTTGACTTGAGAGGGAAGATGAAAGGTCAAGTTTGACTTGACCAAATGTCATGTCATGATGATGACTTGGCATGGCCGACCAATGATGATGTTCCACATCATCATGGACACATCATGGGGTGCCACCTCATGAGGGAGACAAAGAGTCATTGGCTCTTGGAGTTACATGCATGCATGTAACCCCCTTATAGTGGGTTATGGATGATGTGAAGTTAAGTGTGTAACTTCATCTTCTTCCTCATCTCTTCCCTCAAGCTCTCTCTTCCTCATCAAGCCATGAACGTCCAAGGGGTGCTAGCACATTCTAAGGTGTTTTTCTCCATCATTTGTCCGTGTGGATACTTGTAGAGGAGTGTACACTTGACACTCTCGAGTTCCGGCGAACCTTTTGGACGAGCGGGATTTGCGAAGGGCGTCGCATCGAGGGTAACGTCCTTATCATGTAGATCTAAGGTAGATCTAGGGTTTTATACAATCACATACATGTTTTTGTTTTAATACTTCTTCGCACGGATCCGTGGCCGGGGCTTCCGAGGTTTCCGCAACGCAAAAAGCGGTTTTTGCGGCTCGGAAAAACCCAACAGGCACATCATTGCTACCCAAGTTATGTGTGTGACCCCAGTCAAGTCTGATGCGGTATGCAAAGTTCTCTACGAGAACCACTTAATATACTATTAAGTTGCTAGATACCGCTCATTGCTTATGTTCCTAAATCGGTTTAGGGACATTGCCAACGTTACAAGAACCTATAGGGTCACACACATAAGGGCAATTAGATGGAGATTAGGTTCATATGATGAACCATGAGGATTAGGTTCATGGGATGAACCAAATTGGATTAAGAGTAATCCAAATTAGACTAATTGAGTTAGACTCAAGTTGATTCAAGTGTTGAATGAGTCTAATTTAGATTTGATTCATCAAATCAATTTAAATTAAATGAATAGAGATTCATTAAATTAAATTGACTTGAATCAAATGGTTGGATTTGATCAACCATGGGAGATAAGAGGTCAAGTTTGACTTGACTTGAGAGGGAAGATGAAAGGTCAAGTTTGACTTGACCAAATGTCATGTCATGATGATGACTTGGCATGGCCGACCAATGATGATGTTCCACATCATCATGGACACATCATGGGGTGCCACCTCATGAGGGAGACAAAGAGTCATTGGCTCTTGGAGTTACATGCATGCATGTAACCCCGTTATAGTGGGTTATGGATGACGTGAAGTTAAGTGTGTAACTTCATCTTCTTCCTGGCCATCACCAGTCGACTGTTGGCAGCATCAGTCGAGTGCTAGCCGTAGTCACCCGACTGATGGACGGCAGTCGAGTCATTCAGGTTGGCAGCCGACTGATGCTGGCTGCAAGGCAATGTTAGCTTAAAGAAAACACTATTTCGACGGTCGTCGACCATCCGATCTCGACCTAGACCACCTATGAGATGTCTTGGGTCGGATCTACGCTTAAGTCTTTCCCCGTAACGAGGATACGACCTTACTTACACTCGCACACACGAGCTTACCTCGATACTTACGTGTTGCTTTTGCTTCCGGCCTTCCACTCAATTCCTTCGGCTCCCTCCGAAGTCACTTGAGTGTCGCTCGACCACCGCGGCTTCCTCCGGGTGTCGCTAGCCTTCAGCTCCAGCTATAGAAATTTTCTGCACACTCGATTCATCTCGTGAGATAACAACATGAGCTTAACTTTTTATCGTTTGCTATAATCAAAACTCAGGTTCGACTTAGGTGCCTACTGCACCAACAGATTGATTAGTAGATTCTATTATGTTGAATGAAATTTTATCGTCACAATTCACTAAAAGGCATTCATTATTAGTAACTACAGTTTCAGTGAGGGTTAGGGTGGGTTCTGTAGGGATGTATACTGAAAAGTCTATCTTTTGTATGAACATCTTTATTTTGAAATAAGAATCACATGATCATTGTTTGCATATTTTTATGGTTATGCAATATTGTCTAATACTTTATATTATAGATAACATGGTGTGTGGTGTCACATGGGAGATCATGTTATCGGCCCCTTGAAAAGTATAAGTAAAGGCTCGCAACCGAGATGGCTTTGGACAAACCATCGGAATGGTTGTAGTGTGATTTGGTATTGGTTTGTCTTGACCATAGAATCACACTAGTGCACTTTGTGTGTATTCAGCAGGACGGACTTAGAGGTGATTCGATTTATTGCTGACTACATAATCGAAATGGACCTCAGATATTATTTAGTACATGCTCTTAATCCCGATATAATAACGGGCACATATACTTAGTACTCATCTCTTTGATTTACCAATGGGCGAGATTTATAGATTAAATCGATAGGCTCGGTAAGTTGGGAGATGATATTATTTATATAGTGTGTCGTTGATTATAGGAGGAAACTGTGTCCTATATATTAGGATGATGATGTCCCCTTGAGGAGCTCATAAGGTTCATCATGTAAACCCTGCAGGTGGACTTGGTCCGACATGATGAAAAGGTTGAGTGGTACTACTCAAGGAGTTAGATGTTGATTAATTAATGGTCAGTAAATTAATTAATCGACGGACATTCGAGATCTTAAACATGGGGAGAAAATGTACAAATAATATATGGAGGCCATATTATCATATGGGGGTTGGTGAGGTAGATCAATGATGATCCTTTAGTGGATTGGATCATCATTAGTGGATCGGACTTTATGTGGGCTTGATCCGTGGGTGGCCAAGATCCAACTCCTCCTCATGGTTCCTAATGTAGCCTATTAACACCTCATGAAGCTTAGATCCAATGGATAGAAACAAAATTCTAAGATCCATAGGTAGAGATTAAATCTCTAAGATCCGACGGTTGAGATTAAATCTCTAGATCCGACAGTTGAGATTAAATCGCTAGAACCAATGGAGGAGATTAATTCATGACTTATCCCTAACTCTATAAAAGGAGGGCATGGGAGTTGGCATGAACAACATCAAGAGAGCTAGGGTTTTTGGGCAGCAAGGGAGAGGAATCCTAGTTGAGATAGGATTAGGGTTAGGGTTTGGAAGCTAGGGCGGCACCAATTAAGGAAGGTGATTGCTTTCATCTTCCTCCTTCATTGGTTGGCGTCCAGTAGCCCTTCTAGCCTTTTTCCAGCCCTTGGTTGGTGGCCAAAGCCCCTCCTCTCTTCTCCTTAGGTGGTGGAAACAAGATATAGGGCTTCCCTTGGTGTCTTGGTTGTTTTCCATCATCTTCTCCTCCTTCTAGTTGGCCGGCGGCAAGGAGTTTGTGTGCTCCTTGTTGGTTGGTTTTAGGGAGGAGAAAAACCTTGTTTCTATTCTTCCTCTTGCTTTGGAAGAGCAAGGAAGGAAGATTTGCAATCTAGGAGCTTTGACTTTTGGTAGATCGTCGCCCACACGACGTCCAAAAGGAGGAAGGTCATACATTAGAAGATCATGAGGTATATCTATTCTCTTTTCTCTTTTGTTTCTTGCTTGTTTTTGGTTTTAAATTATAAGCATGTTATAAATCTATAAATGGATAAATAATACTTGGATCCCGAGCATAAACACGAAAATCAGCGATCCGGACATCGTCTATTCCGCGGCTACTCATAGAATAGAGGATGGTCGCTTGAACAACGAGTTTGTTCAAGTGACCTCTCTAAACGAATAGCACGATGATGACTTGGTGTTTTGGACAATCCCTTTTGTCTAGGATTAAATTTTTTTAATCTGGGGGCATCGAAGGGATCGCCATGGACAAGGTACTGAGGTGAAGTGGGAAGCGAAGTTTCCTCTCACGGACTCGATAAACAAAAACCCATCAATTGGTTTCAGAGCCAAGGTTTCTGGTTTTGTGTGTTTAGGATTCGGTTAATTTTTATGCACTTTTCCATATATTATATGTGTCGGATAATAGTAGGATATGCGTAGTTTAACTCTTTGGTTGCAGGAATAAGATCTGACTATTATGGCCATATGTGTGTATGTGATTGTATGTGTGTAAATATTTATTTTGTTGAATCCTCAAGGTTGACGAGGCTAGTATTAAGTTTTTGTAAATTAAATATGACATTGTTTAGCCACTCTTTATTTTTTTTACTTTCGATCTAAATTTCATGTACACTCCCTCGTGGAGTATATGATCGATGGATGTAAATTAAAATAGGTTTTAGTCTCGGCTCGGATCTCTGGATGGCTCGTACATGGCGTAGGAGGAGCGGATGAGATGGTGATGCGACGGGAGTCATATTGAAGACAAAAGCCATAATAGTTGGAAAATAATTTATTTTTCATATTTATTTCTTTTTGTTTGATATGCATGTCATAGGCTAGGAAAATTCCTCAATTTCAAATTACTAAGTGGAAGAGGGAATTTTTAAAATTCCCACGGCCTCCATTATGATTTGACAAGTGATGCAAACAAACTTGTGCGTCGGCTCTGAGTGCCTTCCTCCATATCGGATGGGTTTGTTTGCGGATCATAAGGTCAAATATGGTTATAGGGAATTATCAAGGAGCGTGTGTACTTCCCCATCGGAAAGCACATAACCCAAGATAATTACCTTGGTACCGAGTAATGGTGAACACTTAGATACAAATATAAGTATCCTCCCCATCAGAGTCACTGCTTTTATTTGTAGGGCCAAAGAGGAACCAACTATTAATTTTACTTATCAAAAGGTTAGGTTGACAAGATAGTAAAATTAATGGGTAAAACCTCCTCTTACAAATGTAGAATTCGTATACGTCCACACTATCGTGGCATACGATATTCTCGGTGTTTTGAGGTGTTGGTTGATTTTAAAATTTTATTGTTTGAAGAATCAATAATTTTTTGAAATCTAATGTTTTGATTTATGAGATTCTTAGGTTTTCTTTCAACTCACTTGCTGTGATACTGAAAGAGAACAAACTTACTGGACCCAACTATGTTGATTGGAAGAGGAATCTAGACATTGTCTTGACTGCTGAGGAATACAAATATATACTCCTCGAAGAGTGCCCTCCCAAGTCTACAGATAATTCTGGGGAAAAGGAGAGAGAGAGCTATAAGAAGTGCATCAAGGCCAATGAGATGGCGCGGTATTACATTTTGGCATCTATGTCAAATGTACTGCAACATCAGCATCAAACCATGTCCACTGTTTATGATATGATGCTCAATCTCAAGGAGCTTTTCGGACACCAGAATCGGGCTGCGAGGCAAGAGGCTATGAGAAACTTGATGACGACCACCATGATCGAGGGAACACTCGTGAGGGATCATGTTCTCAAGATGATGGCTCATTTGAATGAGATGGAGGTCCTAGGAGCTGAGATCGATGGGGAAACCCAGGTCGATATCATACTCCAGTCTCTACCTAGGAGTTTTGAGCAGTTTCGCCTAAACTACAACATGAACAAGAGGTTGTATTTGTTGGTGGAACTTCTGACAGAACTCACGACGGCAGAGGGACTATTTCATCAGAGTGCTCAGGCGCATGCCGTGGTGACCCAGAAGGTTTCTACTTCTAAGCCGAAAGGCAAGAAGAAGAAGAAACAAACCAGGGCGAAGGCGGAGGGAGGTACTCAGGGATGAGTGAAGAAGCCAAAAGGCAAGTACTTCACTTGTAAGCAGACTGGACACTGGAAGAAGGATTGCCCCAACTGTAAGAACAAAGGTATATCTTTTGGTCTAGTCATTGAAACATGTTTAGCGGTGTTATCTACCGGCACCTGGTGTGTAGATATGGGAGCCACTAATCATGTCTGCAATACTTTGCAGGGGTTCAGAAACAGAGCATTTGGGCCGAGGAGATTACCAGTGTACTTGAGTGATGCCACGAAGGTGGCTATTCTGATGGGAGATGTTCATTTATCTTTTGAGAAAAATAAACTTTTGGTTCTTAAGAATTGCCTTTATGTACCCTTATTTAGAAAGAATTTAATTTCGGTTTCTAAATTATTTATGGATGAATATTCTATTTCTTTTAATCATAGAGTTGTTATAAGAAGGAATAGGGACATTATCTGTTCGGGTGCATTGATAGAAAATTTATACACACTTGAACCAAAACCTCCCACGATGCAAATTGAAGTTAATAACTCATCTTCTAATTCCAATAAGAGAAAAGAACCTTCGAAGATGAACCAAACATATCTTTGGCATCTTAGGCTTGGTAACATTAACCTAAGCAGAATTCAAAGGTTGATAGCTGATGGACCTTTGGGTTCATTAGTGGTGGAGGATCTCCCAACTTGTGAATCTTGCTTGGAGGGTAAGATGACCAAGAGGCCTTTTAAGGCCAAGGGGTATAGAGCCAAAGATGTGTTAGAATTGGTTCATTCTGATTTGTGTGGTCCTATGTCTATCCAGGCTAGAGGTATTTTTTAGTATTTCGTCTCTTTTATAGACGATTACTCTAGATATGGATACATTTACCTGATGCGCCGCAAGTCTGAATGCTTTGAGAAGTTCAAAGAATTCAAGGCTGATGTGGAGAAACGTTAAGGTAAAAGTATCAAGACACTACGATCTGATCGTGGTGATGAGTACTTCTTGGGAGAGTTTAGGAACTACTTATCAGAGGCTGGGATTCAATCCCAATTGACTGCACCTGGCACACCCCAATAGAACGGTGTAGCAGAGCGAAGGAATAAGACTCTTATGGAGATGGTTAGATCGATGATGAGTTATTCTGACTTGCCAGATTCATTCTGGAGATTTGCTCTAGATACGGCGGTGTACATTCTGAACTTGGTTCCATCTAAATCAGTGTCTTCTACTCCCACAGAGTTGTGGACTGGGCGAAAGCCTAGTCTAATACATATTCGGATATGGGGGAGTCCAGCACATGTGCTGAAGGCATATGCTGGTAAGTTGGAACCTCGTACAGAAGTACGCATGTTCGTTGGCTATCCCATGGGAACGAAGGGTGGATTGTTTTATAGTCCTAGAGATTAGAGGGTGATCGTTAGCACGAACGCCAGATTTCTAGAGGAAGACTATGTGATGTGCCACAAGCCCAAGAGTAAAATTGTTCTGGAGGAGTTAAAAGGGGAAGTCACTTCTTTAGTACCGCCGGTACAAGAGGATATACCACATGTCACTGCACCACGTGTCACAAAAGATACACAGGTGATACCTCGTCGTAGTGGGAGGGTTGTGAGATAGCCTGATAGATTCATGTTCTTGGGAGAATCTTCTGATTTGGTCCCTGGTGAACATGAACCTGATCCCTGGACATATGACGAGGCAATCCAAGATAAAGATGCAGTATCTTGGCAAAGTGAAATGAATGCTGAGATTGAATCTATGGATTCGAATCAGGTCTGGGAGCTAGTAGAACCACCCGATGGTGTAAAAACTAATGGATGCAAGTGGATCTACAAGAGAAAGAGAGGAATAGATGGGAAGGTTGAGACCTTCAAAGTGAGGCTTGTTGCCAAGGGGTATACTCAGAAAGAGGGTATCGATTATGAGGAGACCTTTTCACCGGTAGTCATGCTTAAGTCTATCCGAATTCTCTTATGCATAGCAGCTCATATGGATTATGAGGTGTGGCAGATGGATGTCAAGATAGTTTTCCTTAATGGAAGTCTTGAGGAAAACATCTACATGAAGCAACCAGAGGGATTCATTGCTAAGGGCAAAGAGCATCTTGTATGTAAGCTTAATCGGTCTATTTATGGATTGAATCAAGCTTTGAGGTCTTGGAACATCCGCTTTGATGAGGTGATCCAGTCTTATGGATTTATTCAAAGTCCGAATGAGTCTTGTGTATACAAGAGATGTGATGGAAACGTAGTGGTATTTCTTGTACTATACATAGATGACATTTTGTTGATTGGCAACAATATCAAGGTGTTATCGGATGTAAGGGTATGGTTGTCCAAACAATTTGATATGAAGGACTTGGGAGAGGTGGGACACATCCTTGGGATCAAGGTTATAAGGGATCGCAGGAAAAGGATGTTGTGCTTATCCCAAGCTTCATACATAGACACGATTTTGGATCGTTTTAGCATGCATAACTCCAAGAAGGGTTTTCTACCTTTCAGGCATGGAGTTCCTTTATCTAAGGAGATGTGTCCTAGATCATCTGAGGAGATAGTGATGGCATTCTCGGAGGCTCATTGGCTCCCATATCCCCGGATTAAAATTTTCACTAATGAGAACTAATCCGGATGGGATGAGTTTCCTAAGCTCAACCATTTCGTCGTCGTGCTAACGACTTGAGCGATCGCTTGAACAAACTAATTATTCAAGCAACCAAACTCTTCTAGTTGGTAAGCCACGGAAGAGACGACGGACGGATCGCCAGTTTTTGTGTTTATCTTCAGTGTCCATGATTATACAAATACATATGGATGTAGACATGTATAATCAACACATACATTCATATTAATAAGAACATGCAAAGATCAATAATAAAACTTGTAAAAACTTTTATACCTCTCGATCTTCTATCGTATGTCCTAACCTCCTTGTAGATTTCGTGTGGGCGAAGATCCTCCACAAGTTGAAGCTTCCTAGATCTTCTTCAATCGAAAGAAAGAAGAACTCTCCTTCCCTTCTTGCTTGAGCCAACCACCAATCCACAAAGGATTGATGCCGCCGGCCCCAAGAATAGAGAGAACAAGATGGCCAACCAAGGAACCGAACAAGGGAACAATCCCTAGCTCCTTTGTGCTGCCGGCCAAGAGGAAAAGAAGAGGAGAAGAGGAATAGGTTGAGCGCCGACCAAGGTATAGGGAAAAGGAGGAAGGAGCCGACCACCAATCCTAGGAAGAAGAAGAGCTCCTCTCCTATAGTTGCCGCCCACCTTCTTGCAAACCCTAGCCGCCCAACCAAAGAGCAAAACCCTAATCTAATTAGGGTTTCCTCCTTAGGGTTTCTTGCCGCCCAAGCTATTGATAGGCAAAACCCTAATTTCCAAAACCAACCAACACTTTTTGTATTTTGCTGCCCAACCTTAAGCCCCCTTTTATAGAGTTGGGCTTAAGCCTTGTTTTAATCTCCACCGTCGGTTCTAGGGTTTTAATCTCAACCGTCGGATCTAGAGATTTAATCTCAACCGTCGGATCTAGAGATTTAATCTCAACCGTCGGATCTAGGGGTTTAATCTCAACCGTCGGATCTAGAGATTTAATCTCAACCATCGGATCTAGAGATTTAATCTCCACCGTCGGATCTAGGGATTTAATCTCAACCGTCGGATCTAGAGATTTAATCTCAACCGTCGGATCTAGAGATTTAATCTCCACCGTCGGATCTAGGGATTTGTTTTCCATCATTGGATCTAGACTTCATGAGGTTTATATTAGGCTACGATAGGGACCATGAGGAGGAGTTGGATCTTGGCCACCCGATGGATCAGAACCACACATACTTGATCCATCAATGATGTTCCATTCCACTAGAGGATCATCATTGAATTACCTCACCAACCCCCATAAATTAATATGGGCTTCATACATTATTTGTACATCCATCTCCCCGTGTTTAAGATATCGAATGTCCATCAATTAATTGATTTACTGACCATCAATCAATTAACATCTAACTCCTCGAGTAGTACCACTCAACCTTATCATCATGTTGACTAAGTCAACCTGCAGGGTTTACATGATGAACCTTATGAGCTCCTCAAGGGGACATCATCAACCTAATATATAGGACACGGTTTCCTCCTATAATCAACGGCACACCATATAAATAATATCATTTCCCAACTTACCGGGCATATTTATTTAATCCATATAAATCTCACCCTTTTGTAAATCAAAGAAATAAATACTAAGTACATGTGCCCGTTATTATATCGGGATTAAGAGCATGTACTGTAGGATTGTTGGCGTCGCTAGAAAGGGGGGGAATGAATAGCTACGCTCGTCTTTTCGATTCATTGTACCCTTCTACAATGATTAGTATGCAGCGAGAACAAGAGAACGAATACAGAAAGAATGACAAACACAAACACACCAATTTTACGTGGTTCGGAACACAAGTCCCTACTCCACGGTTGAGCCCTCGTCGGCTCTAGTGATGCACACCACCACTATAAACTTCTCCTTCTCGGTGATACACCGAAGGTGGAGCAACCCTTTTGCACAGTTTATCAGAAACTTTACAAGAAAGCTTACAGTAGACAATGAAGAAGCAGTAAAATGAATACAGCTTTCAGAGAGAATGAAAATGCTTCTTGCTTGTTGAATCGTTGACACTCCTGTTGGATGATCAAGGCTTTTTGAATGAAGAAGCTTTTTCACCCGTGTATTTCTTCAGAAAATGTCGTAAGTAATTTTCTTTTTCTTATCCTTCCCTTGAATAACCGCTCAGAATAGTTTATAACTCGAGCCTGATTAGGGCTTTTCTGCCTGCTCAGTTGAGTCACCTCGATTGGCGCCTCGACTAGAGCATTAATTGGCATTTATTAATGGCTTCAATGGTAAGATTTGGACCATAATTAGTTTTATTTCCGTTGAAACATAGGTCCAGGATTTGGTTCCAATGAGCGAAGCAGCTCGAGCTCGATCGATAGTCCTCTTGTGTCTGCTGTTGGATCAAAGCTCGGTCAGTCGCCTCATTGCTGTCGATTTTCCTACGAACATACAGGTCCCAGTCGAGACATCAACCGACTGTGGCTTTCCTCTGCTCGTAATAAATAACCTCAGTCGAGGTGCCGCCTCGACTGATCTGATCAGCTATCGGCCGCTTGTCCAGAGCGGCCGAGCTCTCGATCGACACCCACTTGCGTCGCTTGAACCGAGTATCGGTCAGGCGCCGCCTCGCCACCTTTCTACGATGCCTGAATTCGTTCATAGGTCTTCCATGCCAGGAATCATCTCCGGGACTTCGTGCCAAGACTCCCTGTCCGGGTCTTCACTGCCAAGAGGCCACGCCTCTGGGACTTCACTGCCAAGACTCCTCGTCCGGGTCTTCACTTGCTAGGACTCCACTTCTGGGTCTTCATCAATCTTGCATCCAGTCCTCGACCTACAAGAGATTTTTTGAAAATACATCTCAACCAACCGTATGAGATAACACATAATTATCACCTTGACTTAAACCCTTGTCAATCACCAAAAACATCATTTGGGTTTGATTGCACCAACAATCTCCCCCTTTTTTGATGTTTGACAATACGATTTATGTTTAGGTGATGAAATTATAGCACAATATAACATATTCGAAATTGAATATGCAAAAAGAAGAGATATAGTTGTGTTGTTTAAAAAGTTTTAATTTTAGGTTAAATTAAACTTAAAGCCCATCTTCTCCCCCTTTGGAAAACACCGAAAAAGAAGAGTTTCTTATAGAAGCACTCCCCTTGAATTCATTACCCTTAGTTTATCAAATGCACTAACAATATATTTTAGCAAGATAAATGTCAGTCGTGCATTTCTAAAGAAAGATATAAACCACCAAAAAAAAATTTGACATAATTTTCCTTAATATTTGTTGTAATATCCCTGTTCATGACAGCTCAATCTAAAAAACAAACCTACATACACAGAGATATTAAAAAAATATACAAGCATACACCCAAAAAGTCACCCAAAACATCCTGATATATATATTTTCTTGAATTCAAACTGTTCATACAGGTAAAAAGAAAAAAAAACTAAACTGTTGAAGATGATGGTCCTGATGAATCCGACATCATGGCACGAAGAAGAGTTAGAATTTCCTACTGCTGGGCAGAGACTTCGGAAAACCGAGCATCTAGCTTGGAGTGAAGCTCTTCGAATTTAGTGTCGATTGACGTACTAAGGTCCATGAATTTAGTATCAACTGAGTTTATGAACTCAGCATGATCTTTTCACAGATTCTCCAGCTGTTCAGACATGGTGGAAGATGGTTCATCAGCTAGAACTGGACGTTCTTGTTCACCTTCTTCCTCCATATCCCACCTTTCACCAGCTTGATGTCCATCCGCCCACTCAACGGTTCTACCAACTTTTGACATGCCGGCAAAAGAAAAGTTTCTCCACTTTATGAAATCAAACTCTGTCATCTGCCTAATTTTCCCCCTGCTTGTGTTGATGCCTATGGATTCTAGCCAAAATGTGATGATATGACCAAAAGGCATATAAATTTTCTTTTGGACAGGAGTTGAGAAGTGGACTATGCAGAGAAAGATGTTTAAAGCAACATTAAAGTTTAAACATTTCTTTAAGAGATGTAGAGCTAGTAAATGATGTGGTCTTATCTTAGCTTGCCCCCTAGTAACAATTGGAAGGATGCAACCTACAATGATCTTATATAGGACAATATCGGGGGCAGCTAATGCCATGGCTAAAAATAGAGTAAGACCAGGTTGTCTTGGTTTTTTTAAAGAAGTACTCATGAATTGCATTTATGGAGTATCCCTCAACAGGTTCTTGAATGCTTGGATAGCATTCAAGGGTTGAGTTTGACTCTCGACACTCTATAAATGCTCTGAGGATATCAGGAGTGAAAGATATGTCCTTTCTGGCTACCCTACTCTTAAGGATGAGCCTATCACCTGTAGGCTATAGATTGTTGTAGAATTCACTAACTAAGTCTATATTGATGTCATGATCACAATAGACTAGTTTATTGAGCCCAAAGTAGTTAATCATTTGTATAACATGTTGGGCATGATTTTCAAAAAATTCTTTATCTAATGATCTAGTATGCATCAACTGAAATTTGTGGGCAGTAAAGGTATGTTGATGATGTGTGGAGGGAAACCGGGGATCCGTCGATGGATTATCCCGAGGTGTGTCACTTGACTCGCCTATCCTACATTTTTGTCTAATGAATGCCAAAATGATGTTCCAAAAAAAAATTCAATATGATGGTATGATGAGTGGCAATAACCAACACCCAATTAGTTTACCCAATATTACTAAGTTGTGTAATTAAAGAGATGAGTTTAGAAATTTACTTAGGTGCCATTTTTCCTGTTGTTGACTGGTCTTGAGGGATCAAGAAGATGACTTCTGTGAAATCACCTTCTCCAGCTAGAGAAAAAAAACTGGCGAACCCTAGAAAATCTGGCAAAATCTAGGGTTTGAGAAAATCGTCGTCTAGGGTTAGGGATTGACCAAAAGAATGAATGAGGGGCTAGAGAACTTACTTGAAGTTAGTTTAGGAGCGAGTGAGGTAATCTAGGGTTTTGTCGGTGTTAAACTTGGTCGGAGACTTGAATGGCGACAGCCAGGCGACAGAAGAGAAAAAACCGCGGCGAGAGGAGTCGAGGCGAATCGATAGTTTGGGAGAGGCGGTAAGTGAAATTCATTATATATTTCTTAGTTACGCAGTCGAGGCAGTAAGTTGAATGCCTCGACTGTTATATCAGTCGAGGCGCCAGTCGAGTGCGCCTCGCTTCTGTTTGCTCACACCTATCGAAATATCAAATTTTACTTGGTTGGAATGTCCAATTATGTTTATAAACCAAATACACACAAATTATGTATTGGTCTTCCCCATAATTGGTCAACTTAATGATTCATACAGTTTTCAACCGCATTACTCAAGTTATGCATCATAACAAGCAATTTGAGTAAATTGGTTGCTCCTAACATCTCACCCCTATCTAGTAATACACAAGCATAGTTAATCCTATGATTTGTGTGAGATGTTTCCCAAAAGTATCCCAAACATTATTTTCCCATTTCTTTTGAACTTATGAATTAGTCCTTATGATCACGGAGAGTTTTTACTCAGCTGCACACATTCCCAACTCTCTTCTTAAATGACTAAATTCATTTTCTGGAAGAAGTTTTGTGAAAATATCAAAAGATTAGACTCAACATAATTAAGTATAATATCTCCTCTTGCTACATGATCCCTAATGAAGTGATGTCTCACTTCAATGTGTTTTGTTCTGGAATGATGGACTGGGTTTTTCGTTAAGTTGATCGTGCTAATATTATCACATAGCACTTACACGTTCTTATATGAAAAACCATAATCCTCCAATGTGTGAGTCATCCATAACAATTGTGACACACTCTCTCCCATGGCTATGTACTCAGCCTCAGTGGTGGAGAGAGCAACACAATGTTGCTTTCAACTTGACCAACCAACTAAAGCTCAACCTAGGAATTGACAGCCCCCGCTAGTACTTTTTCTATCTAGTTTGCATCCTGTATAATCTGAATCTGTATAGCCTACTAAATCAAAAGACTCAGTTCGGGGATACCACAGTCCAACTGATATTGTTGCTTTAAGATATCTCATAATTCTTTTAACAGCAACCCAATGAGACTCTTTAGCACACGATTGATATCGTGCACATATGCCCACAGCAAATACTATATCAGGTCTACTTGCTGTAAGATATAAAAGACTACCTATGACACTCCTATAACGCTTTAGATCAACAGGTTTACCATCTACATCACTATCTAGATGAGTGTTTTGTGCCATTGGAGTGGCAACCTCAACATTTTCCATGTTGAATCTTTTTAGCAACTCCATGGCATATTTTGATTGACAAACATGAATTCCTTCTTTGGTTTGTTTGATTTGAAGTCTAAGGAAAAATGTCAACTCCCCTACTAGACTCATCTCAAACTCACTCTCCATGTGTTCTATGAATTCATTGAGATAATCCCTATTGTTTGAACCACAGATTATGTCATCGACATAAATCTAAGCTGCAAATATGACTTCACCGTTTCTTTTCAGAAAAAGTGTGGGATCAATTTGACCTCTTCTAAAACCCCTCTCAACTAGAAAAATTGACAACCTTTCGTACCAAGCACGAGGTGCTTGTTTTAGCCCATAAAGAGCCTTCTTGAGCTTATACACGTGATTTGGAAATTCAGAATTTTCAAATCCCGGTGGTTGTTTAACATAGACCTCTTCCTTTATAAACCCGTTCAAAAATGCTGACTTCACATCCATTTGATATAATTTGAATCCTCTATATCCTGCAAATGCTAGCATTAATCGAATGGATTCTACCTAGCCATGGGTGCATAAGTTTCACCATAATCAAGTCCCTCAATTTGATTGTATCCTTAGGCAACTAACCTAGCTTTATTTCTCACTATTTCTCCTTTATCATTCAATTTATTCTTGAATACCCATTTGGTTCCTATTATGGTAGCTTGATCAGGTCTTGGGACTAAATCCCAAACTTGACTTCTCTCAAATTGTCCCAATTCATCTTGCATTGCTATAACCCAGTCCGGATCAAGCAAAGGTTCATCAATTACTTTTGGTTCAATTTTAGAGATTAATGCTTCTTGATTCACTTCATTTCTAAAGAATGATCTTGTCCTCACCCCATGATGGATGTCTCTAACAACTTGGTCTAGGGAATGACTAGTGATCATTCTAGTGGATCTTGGTACTTGAGATGTTTCTTGACCCTCATTGTTAGATACAATCTCAAGCAATGACCCTTCTGATCTAGATTTTTCATTTTCGGAGTCAGATTTGACTCCCCCTACACTTGTGTCCTCCTTCAAACTCAATCTTTTGAGTTCGACCTTTACTGCATCACTATTATCCTTAGAGTCAATTTGGTCTTTACATTCCTCAAAAACCACATTTGACGATTCCTCAACCAAATTTGTTCGTTTGTTGTAAACTCGATAAGCCTTACTAGTGAGGGAATATCCTAACAGAACACCTTCATCTGCTTTTGTAGTGAATTTTCCTAGATGATCCTTAGTGTTTAAAATGAAAACCTTGCAACCAAAAACCCTAAGATGTTTGACTGTTGGTGGTTTTTCAAATCATAGTTCATGAGGTTTTTTTCCTAAGAATCTATGTATCAAAACTCTGTTTTGAACATAGCATGCAGTGTTAATTGCCTCAGCCCACAAGTAACTAGGAAGAGTATACTCATTTAGCATACTCCTTGCAGCTTCTTGCAAAGCTCTATTCTTCCTCTCTACCACACCATTTTGTTGTGGTGTCCTAGGAGTGGAAAATTCATGTTTATAGCCTTTTTCTAAACAGAATTCCTTAAACCTCATATTTTCAAATTCTCCTTCATGATCACTCCTAATTGTTTTAATTGTTGAGTTTTTCTCATTCTCAATTCTTCTACAAAAAGGAATAAAAATTTCTAATGTTTGATCCTTATGTTTGAGAAAGAAGGTCCATGTATATCTAGTATAATCATCTACTACTACCAAGCAATATCTACTTCCATTCAAGGTTTTTGTGGAGCTACTATCAAACAAATCTAAATGCAATAAATCTAAAGCATTTAAAGTACTTACAGTGTTCTTGCTTTTGTGTGATGCTCTTATTTGTTTACCTTTTTGACATGTATCACATAGCTTGTCCTTTTCGTACTTGAGCAATGGTAGACCCCGCACAAGCTCTTCCTTGGCCAACCTCTTGATATTTTTCATGTTGACGTGTGCTAGTCTCCGATGTCATAGCCATGATTCATCTTCTTTGGACAAAAAACACTTCACACGCAGGTTAGTAGCACTACTAAATTGAACTTGATAGATATTATCCTTCCTCGTCCCTACTAGCATGATAGTATCGGTTTCATTATGTTTAATTAAGCATTTAGTTGAATAAAATTCTACTCTATATCCTTCATCACATAATTGACTGACACTTAACAAATTAAAAACCATTCCTCTAACTAGCAGAACATTCTTAATCCTAAATTGTTCAGATATTACTATGTCTCCTACTCCTATGACTTTAGTTTGCCACTATTACCAAAAGAAACAGTACCTTTACTCTTGTTTTTAAATGTAGCAAACTTCATGGAGTCCCCGGTCATGTGCTTGGAGCATCCGCTATCTACAACCCACATCATTGGATACTCCCCCTCGACCGGTACCTAATCAAACACGAAAAACAAGATCTTTTGGAACCCAGATTTTGGGTCCATTAGCATTTACAACATATTGTTTAAGAATCCAAGCCTTAGTTGTGTTTGCTTTACCAACGTGAGTTCTATTTACTAATGACATGAAACTGAATTCCCTTTTTGTTGGTTTGTAGTCTATTCCTGCTCTGTTGTAAACTGCCCTTTGGGCATCTAAAATCATGTTAAGAGTTTGAGAGCTTGTTGTGAATCTCTCAAGTGTGCACTTGAGATCATCAACTTGTTCTCTCAAGAAATTGTTTTCTTCCCTAAGTTTTTCGATTTCATAAGTATCAATCCTAATTTCTGCAGGAACAGAATCCTGAGTTTTAAGCTCCTCTAATTCTGATTTTAACATCTTAACTTTATTTTTTGATCTACTCAAGGCATTAGTTAAGCATGCTATTGTTTCATACAATTTATCTAGTTCAGGAGATGTTACCTCATCATCATCATCAGATGATGATGTGTCCTTCCGTGAAGACTCATCTGAATCTGTGTGATTAAACGCCATTAGTGTCGTATGCTTGGCTCCTTTTGCCCTGTCTTCATCTTCTGAGGAACTGGAAGAAGAGTCATCCCATGTTGCCCTCAATGCCTTCTTCTTCCTGGACTTGTCCTCTTTCTTGTTGAGATTAGGACATTCACTCTTGATGTGCCCTTTCCAGTTACACTCAAAACAAACCACATCAGATTTACCTCTAAATTTATGTGATGACTTACCTTTCCTCTTGTCTGCGAAGATTTTCTTTACATCCTTCTTATTGTACTTTCTGCTTCTCCTCATCACCCTCCTCATGAAATTGGCCACCTCGCTGGATGAGGACTCGTCGTCACTGTCACTACTTGTCTCAGATGTGGATGAAGATGACTTCTTCTTCTTCTCCTTTTTCTTGTTCTCCTTGTATTGCTCACCTGCAACAAAAGCAATACCTTTCTCTTTTGGACCCTTGTTAGCTTGCTCATGTAATTCCATTTCACAAAATAATTCATCCAACTTTATAGTAGACAGATCCCTTGATACTTTGTAGGCATCTACCATAGATGACCACAAAGCATTTCGAGGAAAAGACTTTAGGACATACCTGATAATGTCTCTGTTCTCCAAATTTTCTCCGACTGAATGCAGCCCATTCAATACTTCCTTGAACCTTCCATGCAACTCACCAACAGTCTCGCCATCTTTCATAGCGAGATTTTGCAGCTGGTTCATGTAGATATCTCGCTTTGCTATCCTCGAGTCTCTTGTCTCTTTGTTCAGTTCTATCAGTTTATTCCAGAGATCTTGTGCGCTGCTAAACGGACCCACTTTGTTGAGTTGATCCTTCGCTAGACCACATTGCAGAGTCACGGTGGCCTTAGCGTTTGCTTGCGCCTTGCATTTTTGTTCTACAGTCCACCTTCCAGACTCAAGTACTTTGCCTTCTGCGTCCATCGGTGTCGTGAAGCCTTCGGTTACCGAAAACCACATATCTATCTCAGTCATGAGATAGTACTCCATCCAGCTTTGCCAATACTGGAAGTTTGTTCCATCAAAGAATGGAGGCCTGTTTGTGCTATAACCTTCTTTCATCGCCATTTGAACTTGCTCTTGCGGTTGTGAATCTGAAGAAGAGCACCAGGCTCTGATACCAATTGTAGGATCATTGATGTCGCTAGAAAGGGGGGGGGAATGAATAGCTACGCTCGTCTTTTCGATTCATTGTACCCTTCTACAATGATTAGTATGCAGCGAGAACAAGAGAACGAATACAAAAAGAATGACAAACGCAAATACACCAATTTTACGTGGTTCGGAACACAAGTCCCTACTCCACGGTAGAGCCCTCGTCGGCTCTAGTGATGCACACCACCACTATAAACTTCTCCTTCTCGGTGATACACCGAAGGTGGAGCAACCCTTTTGCACAGTTTATCATAAACTTTACAAGAAAGCTTACAGTAGACAATGAAGAAGCAGTAAAATGAATACAGATTTCAGAGAGAATGAAAATGCTTCTTGCTTGCTGAATCGTTGACACTCCTGTTGGATGATCAAGCCTTTTTGAATGAAGAAGCTTTTTCACCCGTGTCTTTCTTCAAAAAATTGTAGGGATCCCGAGCGATAAACAAAATTCACAGCGGAAAACATAGGATCCCTTCAGAGATCCAAGCAAAAAAAAAATATACTCGTTTCAATTATCGATCCTATCCTATAGGAATCGAGATTACCTTCGAAGCGTGCGCTTCGAATTCCAGTCAACAACACTTGCGGATCTCAGTGTGGTCAGAATGTCCACGCCTCTACGGTGCACACACACACGATCTTGGAGAGAAGAGGTAAGCCCTTTCGGTTGTGCTAGCAACCACTCTAAGGTCTCACTTTTTCCACTCTATACTTGGCCCTCTTGTGTTGTGAATGAAAAAGATCAGATTTCGTTTTTCATTGTCCACGTTGAAGAAGAAGAAGCAACCATAATACACCTTAATGAGACATTAAATGCACTTCCTTATTCTCCATGGTAAAAGAAAGGAAGTCAATTAATGCTCATTAAATGCACATTAATGAGTTTTAAATCCCATTTAAAACCCCATTTATTAATTCGTGTATTATATTATTAATTCATGTATTATATTATTAATTCGTGTATTATTCATTTTAGCCTTCTTCTCTTGGTTTGACTTGAGTCTAACTCAATATAAACCAATTTGAGTCCAACTAAAATTTAGCCAAGTAATGAGTCTTACTCATTCTAGTTAATACAATTAACTAATAATTCATTTTAGTCAAACCAAAATGATTTCCTCTCCAAAATAATATGTTCTTTGTGTGTGACCCTATAGGCTCTCATAACGTTAGCAATGTATCCAAAACCATTTTAGATACATAAGCAATGAGCGGCATCTAGCAATACATCATTGCTACCCAAGTGATGAGAATGTCGAGATCCGACAACCTCTTCCGTGACTATTATCATATGACAGTGTCCTTCTATCCTTGATATCTCAGATCGATCAATGAGGCATAGACCGTGTCACCCTCTTATCAATCTTTATGTTTCTTGATCCCCAAGTAGACTCACTCAAACAAATGAGCTCAATATCTCATATTGACTCATTTGAGCATGGTCATGCATTTCGTGGTCCTACTCTATCAAGAGGCCAAAGATATCACTCCCGTCATATGGGAGGGATAGATCCCATCTACATCACTCACATCCCTCCGCATAATTCATTACATACTCAGTGATCGCCGTTATAGTCACCCAATTGCGGTGTGACGTTAGACGATATCAAAGTACATAACTCCTTATGTAGGGAACCGTAGTGACTTCAGGTCTAAGGACTATTCATACCAATAGTCACATGAGAAAGTATATGACACTCATATAACGATCCATGATACTTTCTCATGGTGGGTCAATTCAGTATATATAGTCTCCAATATATATACCCATGTATCAATGTGATATCACATATCCATGACTTGTGAGATCAAGTCATCCATTGACCTACATGCTAGTCTCAATGTATCAATATAGCCCTTGTCTATTAATACAATACTCGACTAGGAATATTTAAGAATAGTGTTCTCTACAGCTTCTCATAATCAATTCTACCAATTGATATACTGTAGATAACAACCTACTATTCATGGGCATTATTATATTTATTTAGCTGGCACACGCATAAAGAAATATAATAATCAATCTTTGCCTTTATTAATGCAAGAATATAATACAAAAGTCTCCCTCACCAATCATCTCATAATTGACACTAAGGGCTCATACTAACAATCTCCCACTAGCATTTGTGTCAATCACTGTAATCTCTAAGACCCAGTGACCTAGTATGACCGTCATGCTTCCTCTGTGCCAAAGCCTTGGTCAAGGGATCCGCAATGTTAGCATCAGTGTCTACTCTGCATATCTGAACATCTCCTCTATTGATGATCTCTCGAATGAGGTGATACCGCCGCAGTATGTGTTTGGTCCTCTGATGAGAGCGAGGTTCCTTAGCCTGAGCAATAGCCCCATTGTTGTCACAATAGAGGTCTATTGGGTCTGCTATGCTAGGAACCACCACAAGTTCAGTGATGAACTTTCGGATCCAAACAGCCTCCTTTGCTACAGAAGACGCGAATATACTAAACCTGTTGTAGAATCTGCAATCGTGTCTGCTTGAGCTCTTCCACTCCACAGGCGCCACCATTCAAGCAAAATACATACCTGCGATGTCTGAGTCATCCTTGTCAGTTTGGAAGCTCGCATCACTGTAACCCTTTACAGCTAGCTCCTCATTGCCTCCAAATATCAAGAAATATTCTTTTGTCCTTCACAAGTACTTAAGAATATTCTTGACAGCTGTCCAGTGACATTCACCGGGATCTGACTGATACCTGCTCGTCATGCTTAAAGCATACGAGACATCGGGGCGAGTACAAATCATGGCGTACATGATAGATCCTATAGCTGATGCATAAGGGATCTGATCCATGCGATCTCTCTCCTCCTTAGAAGAGGGAGATTGAGTCTTCGAAAGACTCATACCATGTGACATTGGCAAAAATCTCTTCTTGGAATTCTGCATGGCAAAACGCTTAAGCACCTTGTCCACATATGTACTCTGACTCAAGCCAAGCAATCTCTTAGATCTATCTCTATAGATCTTGATGCCTAGAATATAGGCTGCTTCACCTAAGTCTTTCATTGAAAAACAATTCCCAAGCCAAGTCTTCACAGACTGCAGCATAGGGATATCATTTCCAATGAGCAGTATGTCATCTACATACAATATGAGGAAAACAATTGAGCTCCCACTAACCTTCTTGTAGACACAAGGTTCATCTTCGTTCTTAATGAAACCAAACGTTTTGATCGCATTATCGAAACGAAGATTCCAGCTTCTAGAAGCTTGCTTTAAACCATAAATGGACCTATGCAACTTACAAACCTTTCCAGCATCCTTTGGATCGACAAAACCCTCAGGTTGTGTCATATACACATCCTCGAGTAGATTTCCGTTAAGAAATGTTGTTTTGACATCCATCTGCCAGATCTCATAGTCATAGTAAGCTGCAATAGCAAGCATGATCCGAATGGATTTGAGCATCGCAACTGGAGAAAAGGTTTCATCATAGTCAATACCATGAATCTGCTTGAATCCTTTTGCTACCAATTGCCCTTTATAGGTATGCACATTACCTTCCATGTCAGTCTTTCTCCTAAAGACCCACTTACACCCAATGGGTTTGACCCCTTCAGGTGGATCAACCAAAGTCCAGACTTGGTTAGTGTACATGGATTCTATTTCGGATCTCATGGCCTCGAGCCATTTCTCAGAATCTGGGCTCATTACAGCTTCTTGATAGGATGTCGGCTCATCAAGCATGATACCATCATTATCATCCAAGAGAAAAGAATATCTCTCAGGTTGATGACGTATCCTATCAGACCTGCGTAGAGCTTGGTCTACCTGAACAGGTTGTATCACAACTCCTTGTGATGACTGTTCTTGTTCCATTAAGGTATCAGTGCTATTTTGTGTATCTTGAACTTCTTCAAGATCAATTTTACTCCCACTTATTTTTTTAGAAATAAATTCCCTTTCTAGAAAAACACCATTTCTGGCAACAAACACTTTGTCTTGTGTGGGGTTGTAAAAGTAATATCTCTTAGTTTCCTTGGGATATCCAACGAAATAGCATCTATCTGATTTGGGGCCTAGTTTATCTGATACTTGACGTCGTACGTAAGCCTCACAACCCCAAATCTTCATAAAAGACATCTTGGGACTATTCCCAGTCCATATCTCATATGGTGTCTTTACGACTGCCTTAGAAGGAACACGGTTAAGTGTGAAAGCGGCGGTCTCTAGAGCATATCCCCAGAAGGAAGGAGGAAGTTCTATATGACTTATCATTGATCGTACCATATCTAATAGAGTACGATTTCTCCTCTTAGATACACCATTCAACTATGGTGTTTCAGGTGGAGTGAGCTAAGATCTTATCCCACACTCAACTAGATAGTAACTAAACTCTTGGCTTAGGTATTCCCCACCTCGATCTGATCGAAGCATCTTAATACTCTTACCAAGTTGGTTCTGTACTTCATTCTTGAATTCTTTGAACTTTTCAAAGGATTCTGATTTGTGTCTCATAAGATACACATATCCATATCTACTGAAATCATCAGTAAATGTGATGAAGTACTGATAACCTCCTCTGGCTGCGACTTTGAAAGGACCGCATACATCACTATGTATGAGGCCTAACAAATCTGTCGCTCGTTCGCCTTGTCCACTAAATGGAGTCTTGGTCATCTTGCCTAAAAGACAAGATTCACATACCTCATATGATTCAAAATAAAATGAGTCCAGTAATCCATCCTTATGGAGCTGGGCTATGCGACTCTCATTTATGTGACCCAAGCGACAATGTCAAAGATATGTTTGATTCAAATGATTAGATTTGAATCGTTTGGTATTTATGTTATAGACTGGGTTTTCAAGGTCTAGAACATAGAGTCAATTCATCAAGTGTGCACTACAATAGAACATTTCATTTAAATATACAGAACAACACTTGTCCTTAATTATAAATGAAAAACCTTTCTTGTCCAAACAAGATATAGACATAATGTTCTTAGTTATTGCAGGTACGAAATAACACTCTTCAAGTTCTAGAATTAAACCACTGGGTAATGATAAGGAATATGTTCCTACAGTTATAGCAAACATTGCCAACACGTAAGTCCACTTCTCCTTTTGTTAAAGATCTACTTCTTCTCAAGCCCTACACATTGGTACAAATGTGAGAAGCACAACCGGTATCCAATACCCATGAGGAAGAAATAGATAGATTGACTTCTATAACATGTATACCTGAAGTGGAAGTCTCACTTCCTTTCTTCTTCTGAACTTCCTCGAGGTACTTTTTGCAGTTCCTCTTCCAATGTCCAGCTTCCTTGCAGTGGAAGCAAGTCCCTTCCTTGGCCACCCCACCTTTAGGCTTCAATGCTTTATCCTTATCTTTATTCTGGGTCTTACCCTTGCCTTTAGACTTTTTCTTACCCTTGCCCTTTTTAACCATAAGTACATCATTAGTACCAGGTTGCATCTTCTTAAGATTGCTCTCAGCAGTTCTCAACATGCTTAAGAGCTCAGGCAATGGTTTGTCAATTTCGCTCATGTAATAATTCATGACAAATTGACTAAAGCCTCTAGGCAGCGAATATAGAATAAGGTCAGTGGCCAACTCTTGGCCTAAAGGAAACCCCAATCTTTCAAGGTTCTCAACATACCCAATCATCTTGAGTACATGAGTTCCTACGGGTATTCCTTTATTAATGCAAGAATATAATACAAAAGTCTCCCTCACCAATCATCTCATAATTGGCACTAAGGGCTCATACTAACAAAAATGTCGTAAGTAATTTTCTTTTTCTTATCCTTCCCTTGAATAACCGCTCAGAATAGTTTATAACTCAAGCCTGAATAGGGCTTTTCTGCCCGCTCAGTCGAGTCGCCTCGACTGGCGCCTAGACTAGAGCATTAATTGGCATTTATTAACGGCTTTAACGGTAAGATTTGGACCATAATTAGTTTTATTTCCGTTGAAACATAGGTCCAGTCGAGGCGATGATCCGACGCCTCGACTGGTAGGCTTTAGTTCCAATCGAACAGAGCAACAGTCGAGCTCCCAGTCGATAGTCCCTTGCGTCTGTTCTGTTGGATCAAAGCTCCAGTCGAGTCGCTGCCTCAACTATTGTCGGTTTTTCCTACGAACATACAGGCTCCAGTCGAGACATCAACCGATTGTGGCTTGCCTCTGCTCATAAGAAATAACCTCAGTCGAGGCACCGCCTCGATTGATACAGTCAGAAACTGTTGCTTGTCCAGAGCAGTCGAGCTCTCAGTCGACACCCACTTGCGTCTGCTTAGTTGAACCGAGCATCAGTCGAGGCGTCGCCTCGACTGCCACCTTTACCTGATGGCTATGAATTACTGTTCATAAGTATTCCACGCCAGGAATCATCTTCGGGACTTCGTGCCAAGACTCTCTGTCCAGGTCTTCACTGCCAAGAGGCCACGCCTCCGGGATTTCACTGTCAAGACTCCTCGTCCGGGTCTTCACTTGCCAGGACTCCACTTCCGGGTCTTCATCAATCTTGCATCCAGTCCTCGACCTACAAGAGATTTCCTGAAAATACATCTCAACCAACCGTATGACATAACACATAATTATCACCTTGACTTAAACCCTTGTCAATCACCAAAAACATCATTTGGGTCTGATTGTACCAACATGTACAACATAATATCCGAGGTCCGATTCAATTATGTAGTCAGCAATAAATTGAATCACCTCTATGTCGGTCCTGCTCAATACACCTAAGTGTACTAGTGTAACTCTATGTTCAAGACAAAACAATACCAAGCTACACTACAACCATGCCAATGGTTTGTCCAAAACCATCTTGGTTGTGAGCCTCTACTTATATTCTACAAGGAACTGATAACATGATCTTCTGTGCCACACCAAGCACCATGTTATCTATAATGTAAAGTATTAGACAATATGCACACATATAATAAATATAAAGTGCAAACAATGATCATGTGATTCTTATTTCAAAATAAAAATGTTCATACAAAAGAGCTAGGCTTTCAGTATACATTCCAACAGATAGAGGAGATGAAGGCGGTTCCTTATGCTTCGGCAGTAGGAAGCCTCATGTATGCGATGCTATGTACAAGACCAGATATCTGCTTTGTCGTGGGCATGGTCAGCAGATATCAGAGTAATCCAGGACAGGGGCATTGGACTGCGGTAAAGCATATATTGAAGTACTTGAGAAGGACTAGGGATTATATGCTGGTTTACCGGGCAGACCAATTACTCCCTGTGGGTTACATGAATTCCAACTTTCAATCTGATAGGGATGACAGTAAGTCTACCTTAGGTTTTGTGTTTACTTTGGGAGGTGGAGCCATTGTATAGAGGAGTGTCAAGCAGAAATGCGTGGCGGACTCCACCATGGAAGCTGAGTATATGGCAGCATCTGAGGCAGACAAAGAAGTTGTATGACTCAGGAACTTTCTGATGGACTTGGATGTGATTCCTGGTTTGCCCAGAACTATCATAATTTATTGTGATAATAGTGGTGCAGTTGCAAACTCGAAGGAACCACGAGCCCATAAGGCTAGTAAACACATAGAGCGCAAGTACCACCTGATACGAGAAATCGTAAAGAGAGAAGTTGTTGTGGTCAAGATTGCATCAGGGGATAACCTGGCAGATCCTTTCACTAAGGCCCTTCCGGCGAGAGCTTTTGATAGGCATGTGGAGGGAATGGGGATCAGATGTATGGCAGTTTGAAGACAACATAGTCTTTTAGTATAAGTGGGAGATTGTAGGGATGTATACTGAAAAGTCTATCTTTTGTTTGAACATCTTTATTTTGAAATAAGAGTCACATGATCATTGTTTGCATATTTTTATAGTTATGCAATATTGTCTAATACTTTACATTGTAGATAACATGGTGTGTGGTGTCACACGGGAGATCATGTTATCGACCCCTTGAAAAGTATAAGTAAAGGCTCACAACCGAGATGGCTTTGGACAAACCATCGGAATGGTTGTAGTGTGATTTGGTATTGGTTTGTCTTGACCATAGAATCACACTAGTGCACTTTGTGTGTATTCAGCAGGACCGACTTAGAGGTGATTCGATTTATTGCTGACTACATAATCGAATCGGACCTCAGATATTATTTAGTACATGCTCTTAATCCCGATATAATAACGGGCACATATACTTAGTACTCATCTCTTTAATTTACCAATGGGCGAGATTTATAGATTAAATCGATAGTCTCGGTAAATTGGGAGATGATATTATTTATATGGTGTGTCATTGATTATAGGAGGAAACCGTGTCCTATATATTAGGATGATGATGTCCCCTTGAGGAGCTCATAAGGTTCATCATGTAAACCCTGCAGGTGGACTTGGTCCGGCATGATGAAAAGGTTGAGTGGTACTACCCAAGGAGTTAGATGTTGATTAATTAATGGTCAGTAAATTAATTAATCGACGGACATTCGAGATCTTAAACACGAGGAGAAAATGTACAAATAATATATGGAGCTCATATTATCATATGGGGGTTGGTGAGGTAGATCAATGATGATCCTTTAGTGGATTAGATCATCATTAGTGGATCGGACTTTATATGGGCTTGATCCATGGGTGTCCAAGATCCAACTCCTCCTTATGGTCACTAATGTAGCCTATTAACACCTCATGAAGCTTAGATCCAATGGATAGAAACAAAATTCTAAGATCCATAGGTAGAGATTAAATCTCTAAGATCCAACGGTTGAGATTAAATCTCTAGATCCGACGGTTGAGATTAAATCCCTAGAACCAATGGAGGAGATTAATTCATGACTTATCCCTAACTCTATAAAAGGAGGGCATGGGAGTTGGCATGAACAACATCAAGAGAGCAAGGGTTTTTGGGCGGCAAGGGAGAGGAATCATAGTTGAGATAGGATTAGGGTTAGGGTTTTGAAGCTAGGGCGGCACCAATTAATGAAGGTGATTGCTTTCATCTTCCTTCTTCATTGGACGGCGTCCAACAGCCCTTCCACCCATTTTCCAGCCCTTGGCCGGTAGCCAAAGCCCCTCCTCTCTTCTTCTTAGGTGGTGGAAACAAGATATAGGGCTTCCCTTGGTGTCTTGGTGTTTTTCCATCATCTTCTCCTCCTTCTAGTTGGCCGGCGGCAAAGAGTTTGTGTGCTCCTTGTTGGTTTGTTTTAGGGAGGAGAAAAACCTTGTTTCTATTCTTCCTCTTGCTTTGGAAGAGCAAGGAAGGAAGATTTGCTATCTAGGAGCTTCGACTTTTGGTAGATCGTCGCCCTCACGACGTCCAAAAGGAGGAAGGTTATACATTTGAAGATCAAGAGGTATATCTATTCTCTTTTATCTTTTGTTTCTTGCTTGTTTTTGGTTTTCAATTATAATAATGTTATAAATCTGTAAATGGATAAATAATACTTGGATCCCGAGCATAAACATGAAAATCGGCGATCCGGACATCGTCTATTCCGCGGCTACTCGTAGAATAGAGGATGGTCGCTTGAACAACGAGTTTGTTCAAGTGACCTCTCTAAACGAATAGGACGACGATGATTTGGTGGTTTGGATAATCCATTTTCTCTAGGATTAAATTTTTTTAATCTGGGGGCATCGAAGCGATCGCCATGGACAAGCTACCGAGGTGAAGTGGGAAGCGAAGTTTTCCCTCACGGACTCGTTAAACAAAAACCCTTCAGGTTCTTCTAGATCCTTGAGGTTAGGAGGTATTTTGATTGAAGCAATGCACTCCTTGATTAAAGTATTAATTATATAATCTTCAAGTTCTTCTTCAAGTTGTGATTGAATAGATTGTCCTTCTTTACTTCTTATGTCATCCACGTCTTCCTCATCCATTCGTTCAAAGTGAGTCTCTATCATATTAGGGGTAATCCAGTCATCTAAGACACCTTCTCGTTGTTTGGTTTCTTCTCTTGCTATATCTCGTTGCATAATCTCTGTAAATTGTCGGCTATGCTCCTTGCTTTCCCTAGTAAAATTGGCTATCAAGGCTTCTAAGTGGGGATTTGGTTCTGGATAAAATTCACATGGTGATTCATAGCTCTCGTGCTCACTTGGGAAATAATATTGAGGGTTCAAGTAGCTAGGGTAATAACTATATGAATAAGAATCATCTCGTGACAACTGGTTGTAATCATAGGTGACATCTTCTTGTTCAAATTGCAAAGGTTCAAATATATCCGGAAAATCATTAATAGTATGTCATGTTTTACCACAATGCTCACAATAAATGTTACCAAAGCTCATAGCATTAAATTGACCATGATCATGAGAAAAAGCATGCATGTTTATCTACAAGAAAATATGAATAAGGAACGGAACAATAGTGCCACAACAAGAGACTAAAGCTGCTAAAACAATGATTAATCTAAACAAAAAACTACTAGAAAATAACTAAAGCTAAAAGAAGACTAAAATCTAAATTAGAACCAAATTAAATTGGAAAGCAATAAAAACTAGGAAAAATAAACCTAAACTAGGTCCGATCCAATATCCACTTTCGATTCGATATCGAATCAACAGTCCCCGGCAACGGTGCCAAAAACTTGATGCATGCGAACGTGACCTCAAATCTCACGACGGGAATCATCAAGGACTCAAAGCGCGTGCTCGTGCTCAATGCCCACAAGTGCACAGATGTCGTCAAGTAATAAAAAGATTATCGATCCCACAAGGACTGAGATTCGAGTACCGATTGTTCAGTGGATGTTATTGTTTGGAGTTTAACGTTAAGGGTTGTGCTTATGAGGTTTGTTGGCGGTCCTAACTCTAGTACAGTGTCACACGGAAGAAGAGAAGGGTAGCTATGTGTCTTTTATAGGAATTCTAGGATTTCGATTTCTCTTGTGTGTCGCAGAACACGCTATCAATTGGGTATTATCTAGACATCTAACATGGACTTGTGGAAGAGACATCATACACTTCCTCGATGAGCCTTCGCATTTATCAGGAACTACCTCTTCCATACCAGGTCGACCCCTGGCTTTAGGATGGGATAGGCGGTACGAGAATGCCGGATCAATCCATGTGATGAATCAGAACGTGTCTCGTTTCTGACTCTATCACACCCTTCTATCCACGATTACCCAAGATGAGGCCAACCCCTAGGTTCCTCCTTAATTCTCCTAAATATTTGATACGAGGGCTGTCACCCCTAATATCGGCTACGCATAGTAAATAGAAGACCAAAACCAAAAGTTATCGATCTAAACAATCACCAATTGCAAATATGAAATCACGAATAGAAGTATATTTGAAATAACATATTCTACGCACACAAACTACTCCATAATCCTAGAATTAGAGAATCTACAATATGAATACGAGAAGAGGAACACAAAGCATAATCGAATTCATAGATACAATGCACATGATGTAAGGAAAGTGAATTACAATGTACTTTGATTCTTCTCCCAGGCGTTGAAGCATAGAATTTGGTCCTCGAGCGACCTCCTTCCTCCCCGTTGCGAGTTCCCAAAGCTTTTTAGGGCGTTGGTGTATCGTCCCAGCCATCATGCCTCCTCCTTAGGGTTTGGGAGTAGCTTCCTTTATATAGACATGAGGCTAGATCTTACCGAACCCTGGAAAAAACTAAACCGCGTCTAAATCGCCCCAGCGCCACATGGTCGTGTGGATTCACATGGCCAGGACGTGTGTGGCGTTGGTGTGTGCTCCGGGGCTAGCAGTGTGGATTCACAGGGACAGATTGTGTGTTCTTTGGTTTTAGCTTCCAAACGCCTTCCTTTTGCTCCAAAAGTGCACCATTTTCCCCGTAGAATACTGTCCTATACACAAAAGTACAAAGAGCAAATCTCCGAACTAGAAAATAAGAAATGCATGCAAAATAAAGTGAAATATGCAAGAATCAAATATAAAATGCAACGAGATGTGAGCGAAAACTACTCCTAAAATCCTATATGTTTTGCTCACATCAACTAGCTGTAAGACTTCATATGGTTCTCTACATATACGGATATGTCAATGAAGTTCTTACTGTAGGATTTTGCCACGGAAGCTCTCAAACCAATTTAATGGTTTTAGCTTATCGAGTCCGTGAGGGGAAACTTCGCTTCCCACTTCACCTTGGTCATTTGTTCATGGCGATCCCCTTGATGTCCCCGGATTAAAAAAATTTAATCCTAGACAAAAAGGATTGCCCAAACAACCAAGTCATCGTCGTGCTATTCGTTTAGAGAGGTCACTTGAACAAACTAGTTGTTCAAGCGACCATCCTCTATTCTACGAGTAGCCGCGGAATAGACGATGTCTGGATCGCTGGTTTTTGTATTTATGCTCGGGATCCAAGTATTATTTAGCCATATACAGATTTATATCATGCTCATAAATGAAAAACAAATACAAACATGTAACATATAAAAATTAGAGAATCGATATACCTCTCGATCTTCTAATGTATGACCTTCCTCCTTTCGGACATCGTGTGGGCGACGCTCTACCAAAAGTCGAAGATTCTAGATTGCAAATCTTCCTTCCTTGCTCTTCCAAAGCAAGAGGAAGAATAGAAACAAGGCTCATCTCCTTCCTATAGCCAACCAACAAGCAACAAGGAGAGTGCTTGCCGCCGGCCAACAAGGAGAAGGAGATAATGGTTGAAACCGGCCAAGACACCAAGGGAAAGCCCTATATCTTGTTTCCACCACCTAAGGAGAAGGAGAAGGGGTCTTTGGATGCCAGCCAAGGGCTGGGATAGGGCTGTGGGCGCCGGCCACCAAAGGATAGGAAGAAGAAAACAAACTACTTCCTTATTTGGTGCCACCCAAGCCTCCTAAACCCTAAGCCTCCAAACCCTAATCCTAGCTCTCCTTATGGCCGGCCATGGAAGTGGGGAAGAAGATTAGGATGAGCTCATTCCAAGGTAGAGAGGAGAAGAATAGGGGCTGGCCAACCTTTGGAAGAAGAAGGAACACCACCTTGAGTTGTCGCCCACTCTAATCCTCAAAACCCTAACCCTAGCCACCACTCCCAATCCTAATCTAATTAGGATTGGTTGCCGCCCAAGGGAAAAACCCTAATCCCCTCATCCATTAGTTGCCATCCAAGCCAATAAGCCTTATTTATAGAGTTGGGTTTATGCCTTGGATTAATCTCCACCATTGCTTCTAGGGATTTAATCTCAACAATCAGATCTAGAGATTTAATCTCAACCGTCGGATCTAGAGATTTAATCTCTACCTATGGATCTAGAGATTTGTTTCTATCCTTTGGATCTAAGCTTCATGAGGTGTTAATAGGCTACATTAGGGACCATGAGGAGGAGTTGGATCTTGGCCACCCATGGATCAAGCCCACATAAAGTCCGATCCACTAATGATGATCCAATCCACTAAAGGATCATCATTGATCTACCTCACCAACCCCCATATGATAATATGAGCTCCATATATTATTTGTATATTTTCTCCCCATGTTTAGGATCTCGAATGTTCATCGATTAATTAATTACCTGACCATTAATTAATCAACATCTAACTCCTTGAGTAGTACCACTCAACCTTTTCATCATGCCGGACCAAGTCCACCTGTAGGGTTTACATGATGAACCTTATGAGCTCCTCAAAGGGACATCATCATCCTAATATATAGGACACGGTTTCCTCCTATAATCAATGGCACACCATATAAATAATATCATCTCCCAACTTACCGAGCCTATCGATTTAATCTATAAATCTCTCCCATTGGTAAATTAAAGAGATGAGTACTAAGTATATGTGCCCGTTATTATATCGGGATTAAGAGCATGTACTAAATAATATCTGAGGTCCGATTCAATTATGTAGTCAGCAATAAATCAAATCACCTCTAAGTCGATCCTGCTCAATACACACAAAGTGCACTAGTGTGATTCTATGGTCAAGACAAACCAATACCAAATCACACTACAACCATTCCGATGGTTTGTCCAAAGTCATCTCAGTTGTGAGCCTTTACTTATACTTTACAAGGAGCCGATAAAATGATCTCCCGTGTGACACCACACACCATGTTATCTACAATGTAACGTATTAGACAATATGCATAAACATATAGATATGCAAACAATGATCATGTGATTCTTATTTCAAAAATAAAGATGTTTATACAAAAGATAGACTTTTCAGTATACATCCCTACACTTACAGCAGCTTAAATGCGATGTTCCTTCGATTTGTGGTATTCAAGTCTTCTTGGTCATAAAGACTTATTCTTTGACATCTTAAGCAAGCATGTCCGAGGAGATGTGGACCCGGGATGATTGGGAATAAGTCGAAGTAGCCAAAGGTGTTTGAATAGCCTACAGCGGATTCACCACTCCTTGCGAGGAAATGTATACCTTATGGCCTATCGTCGGATTGTTACTAAAGTTATTGGCCAAAGCATTGCATGTTTAGAGTATGATACTCTTGGATACATGTGTCGTAACTAGAATCCAGAGAACGAGGAAGTAATACTTGGGCTAGGTGTGACATGGTCAGTTTAGTGGGGACTGACATAATGGATCATGTCCTGAACCAAGTGGGTGTAAGATGAGTGAAGGGAATAGGGCACGGCTCATTGTAGCTGCTAAATGATTTCAAAATTTGTTCTGGGGTCAACCGTTGATTTTTCAATTAATTGGGGATCATGATGTACTACTAGGTGCCACTCATGATCATTCTATAATTAATGATTAATTATAGATGGCCAACATAAACCAGGAACCTATTTGGTCACACGCACTACGAGTGTTATCTGAAGGATTTAAAACGAGCTTGAGAATTGGATTCTCATATCAAGAGAGACTTGGTTTGGTTGAACTAAACAAAGAGCGAACATGAAATTGTTTCAGTCGCATCGGAAGCATGGATGACCCGAGTCTTATGAAGACATGATGGATGAACCAAATCATTTTGGTTCTAATCCAATGGTGGAAAATAAACCAAAGTGGTTTGGTTTGTTTTAAATGAATGAACCAAAATTGGTTCGGTTCATTTTAACTTAAAATAGACCAACGCGATTTAGTTTATTTTAACTTAACTTAATGGAGTGGGTTAACGGGTTTTGGTTGTGAACCAATAACCCTTTGAGAAAAGGTTTTTGAGAAAATTCTTTAGAGAAAAGGTCTTGAGAAAAAGTTCTTAATGGTTAAGAGATACGTTCTCTATAAATAATGGGGTTAAGAGATAGCCCTTGTTGGTTTTAAGGTTTTGGAAACCCTAGCCTTTTCTCTCCTCTCCCTCTCCTTTTCTTGTGTGCCGACCCTTGTTGTTTCCGCTGCCCAAGCTAAGCCACCGGCCACCTTTGACCGTCGGCCAGCCACCGACCATCCATCGACCAGCAATCCAATCGTCGACCACCTCCAGCCGCCGGCCACAAGGCTACCGCTGACCACTAGTTTGGTCGGCCATCTCATCAACCAAGATGCCCTCTTGGACAACTTGTGTCCTTTGCGATGAGAGCATCGTTTAGCCGGTGTTCGAAACTCTGGCAGTGATCTCTTTGTCGAAGATTGGATCTCCAACAATCCTCTTTGGTGGAGGATCGAAGTTTCGTCAATCAGTTGATGAAAACCACTTTCGAGAAGTGAGTTTATGAAACTCATTTTGGATTCGAATTATGATTGTCTCTCAGATCACGTCTTCGATATGAGACTAGTATCTCGTGTGAAGACAAGGCTCATAGCTTGTTGAAGCTATCCCGACGATACTCGGTGTGGATACTGATAGAGGCGAAACATGTGAATGATTCTGAACTGGTGAGTTGCATCATGCTAGCTGCGATGGTACCCAAGCATTAGAAGCATCATGAGCATATGGATGCGAATACTATAGTCTTTCATCTTCAAGAGTTGTTTGGTGAGCAAGCGAGATCCGAAAGGTTCGATGTCTCCAAGCTCCTCTTCACCTCTAAGATGCAAGAAGATTCATCTGTAGTGCAATTTGTGCTAAAGATGAATGGGTACATTGAGCGATTAGCAACACTCAGTTTTTGTGATGGATCATGAATTAAGTATTGACTTAATTCTACATTGTTTGCTCAAGAGTTTCTCACAATTTGTGATGAACTATCAGATGAACAAAATTGAAACCACAATTCCTGAGCTCCTCAACATGCTGAAGACTGTGGAGCCTTCTGTGAAGCATAAGGAGAAGACAATGTTGTTAGTTGATTCCTCAAAGAAAGGTTCTAAGAGGTAGTCAAAAGAACAATGCAAGAGAAAGAAGAAAAAGGCAAAGAAGATGGAACCAGCTCAAAAGGGCACTTGCCATCACTATGACAAGGAGGGCCATTGGCGAATAAACTATAAGATTTATCTTGAGTCCGTGAAGAAGAAGACATCCGATGCCCCATCCTCTTCAAGTATCTTTGTTATTGATTGTCATTCTATTTCCTCAGACACTGAGGTATTGGATACTGGGTGTAGCTCACATATATGTAATGATATACAGGGGCTAAGGAATAAAAGAAGACTCGTCAAGGGTTGTTAGGGTTGCCATTGGAACATATTTGTTGAAGCTCCCTACAAGACTTATCTTAGAACTGGATTGTTGCTATTATGTACCTTCGTTAATAAAGGACATCGTTTCTATTTCCTGCTTAAATAGAAATGGGTATCATTTGACTTTTAGTAACAATTGTTATTACATAACTTGGAATGGCATTCTTTATGGGACTGAAACTTTATGCAATGGAATTTATACGTTAGACGTATCCGGTGACATTTTCAATATTGAAGCGAGCAACAAGCGTGCTCGGAAAGATAATCAATTATACTCTTATATGTGGCATTGTCATCTTGGTCATGTAAGCAAGAAATGCATGTCCGAATTACACCGATGTGGAATTCTGGAATCGTTTGAATTTGATTCATTAGATACATGTGAATCATGCTTAAAAGTTAAGATGACTAAGTTACCTTTTACTAGAAAAGGTGAACCAGTGGGAGAGTTGTTTGGTCTAATACATACCGATGTATGCGGACCTATGTCAACTCAAGCTCTAGGAGGCTATAGCTACTTCATTACCTTTATCGATGATCACTCATGATTTGGGTATGTGTTCTTGATGAAACACAAATTTGAAGTCTTTGAAAAGTTCAAAGAATTCAGATATGAAGTAGAGAAACAACTTGAAAAAAGTATTAAAATACTTCAATCTGATCGAGGTGGTGAATACTTGAGTCAAGAGTTTCTGGATTATCTAAGGGACAATGGTATATTGTCTCAATGGACTTCGTTGTACACACCATAGCTTAATGGTGTATCTGAGAGGTGAAATCGAACCTTGTTGGACATGGTTAGGTCGATGATGAATCATGCGAATCTTCCTAAGTCCTTTTGGGGCTATGCACTTCAGATAGTTGTTTACTTGCTAAATAGATTCCCGACCAAAGTAGTCTCTACAACTCCATATGAGATATGGAACAATAAGAAACCTCATTTATCTTACTTGATGATATGGGGCTATCCTTCTTATATGAAGACGACTGTATCAGATAAACTGGATGCTAAGTCTAATAAATATCTATTTATTGGATACCCTAAGGAAACGAGGAGTTACCAATTCTATCATCCTGTGGAACAAAAGGTATTTGTTTCAAGGCATGTTGTATTTCTAGAGAAAGAGTTTCTCTTGCAAGAAAACAGTGGGAGTGTCGTTGAACTTGAAGAGGTTCAAAAGACTCCAGTAGACATTGAGGAGATAACTGGTCAAGCACCTCAATCGATAACTCATAGTGATAAGACATCGGCTAAACCTATTGTGTCACCACATCTTCGTAGATCTGGTAGAACACACAACATTCTTGAGAGATATGGATTTTGTAGGGAAAATCTGAATCGTGACATTCACAATATCACCGGCAAATACTTCGTACAACTGCAGCAGAAACTAAATATAAACTGGATCCATCCAGAGATCCATGCAAAACATATAAATCGTTTCGATTAACCTACTTTGTCTAGATCTTATCTAGAAGGAGAAGTATAACTTCGATGCGAGCCCTTCTCAATCCCGAAATCCAAGCCCTGCTGGATCTCAATACGGTAAGTATAACTATATCTCCACAGTATCCACACTAACACTCAGCAATTTTGGAGTCACGTTGTGCTAGCAACCCTAGCAAATGCCAAGAACACTTGGAAGAAAAAGGATGGAGGAGAAGGAGAAGAACTCTTGGCTTGCCTCTTGTGTTACACGACCAAAACCAAAAGCCTACCAAAGCTTTCACGTTGAAAGCATATCAAGCCACCAAGCCATCAACTCCCATTACTCCTAATGAATACCATGACCCTTGGTATTCTATTTCATCAATGCCTTAAACCTCTCATCTCCTCATCATGAATACCAAGACCCTTGGCATTCCCATGCATGATTAATCTCATTAATCATGCATGATGATAGATGACCCTTGGATTTTCCATATGATGATCATCTTCCATGGTTTAACTTGAGTCTAACTCATGTTCAACCAGCTTGAGTCTAACTCAAGTCTTGGCCATATGCTCAATTATTCTTTTATACAAACTAAAAGAAAACATATCCAAAATAGAATGTCATTTGTGTGTGACCCAATAAGCTCTTATAGTGTTGGCAATGTATCTAAAACTATTTTAGATACATAAGCAATGAGCGGCATCTAGCAATACATCATTGCTACCCAAGCTATAAGAAAGTCGAGATCCGACAACATTTCCATAACTATTATCATGTATGACGATGTCCTTCTATCCTTGATATCTTAGATCGATAAATGAGGCATTGACCGTGTCATCCCCTTATCGATCTTTATGTTTCTTGATCCCCAAGTAGACTCACTCAAACAAATGAGCTCAATATCTCATATTGACTCATTTGAGCATGGTCATGCATTTTGTGGTCATACTCTATCAAGAGGCCAAAGATATCACTCCCGTCATATGGGAGGGATAAATCCTATCTACATCCCTCCGCATAATTTGTTATATGCCCAGTGATCGCCATTATAGTGCACCCTATTACGGGTGATGTTAGACGATACCAAAGTACATAACTTCTTATGTAGGGAACCGTAGTGACTTCAGGTCTAAGGACTATTCATACTAATAGTCACATGAGAAAGTATATGACACTCATATAACGATCCATGACACTTTCTCATGATGAATCAATTCAGTACATATATTCTCCAATATATATACTCATGTGTCAATGTGATATCATATATCCATGACTTGTGAGATCAAGTCATCCATTGACCTACATACTAGTCTCAATGTATCAATATATCCCTTTGTCTATTAATACAATACTTGACTAGGAATGTTTAAGTATAGTGTTCTCTACAGTTTCTCATAATCAATTCTACCAATTGATATACTGTAGATTAAAACCTACTATTCAAGGGTATTATTATATTTATTTACTGGCAACGCATAAAGTAAATATAATAATCAATCTTTGCCTGTTATTAATGAAATATGATGCATATGATCCCTAATCAATCATCTCATGATTGGCACTAAGGGCTGATACTAACAGATTTCTCATAAGTGAATCGAACGATGTGTTACTCATTGACGATGAGGAGCCTACCAATTATGAAGAAGTTCTAAAAAGTTCAGAAATGGGCAAATGTCTTGAAGCCATGAAGTCGAAAATGGATTCCATATATGAAAATCAAGTTTGGAACTTAGTTGACCCACCTGAAGGCATTAAGCCTATGGCTTGCAAGTGGGTTTTCAAGATAAAGAACGACATGGATGGAAATGTGATTACCTTTAAGGCTAGATTTAAGGCGAAAGGCTATCATCAAAAGAAAGGTGTCGATTATGATGAGACTTATTCACCGGTAGCTATGCTTAAATCCATTTAGATGCTCCTAGCCATAGTGGCTCATTATGACTATGAGATATGGTAGATGGATGTGAAAACAGTTTTCCTAAATGGAAACCAACTCAAGGACGTGTATATGATACAACCCGAGGGTTTCACATCAGTTGATAAAACCAAGGTATGGAAACTTCGACGGTCCATATATGGACTGAAGCAAGCATCCAGGAGCTGGAATATCCATTTTGATGAGACAATCAAAAGGTTTAATTTCTCATAAAATCCAGATGAACCCTGTGTGTACAAGAAGGTTAGTGGGAGTGCAGTCATGTTTCTAATGTTGTATGTCGATGACATATTACTTATAGGAAATGATATATCTGTCTTACAATCAGTTAATATTTGGTTATCCAAAACATTCTCCACGAAAGACCTAGGAGAAGCGACCTATATCCTTGGGATTAAGATCTATAGAGATAGATCGAAATGGTTGCTTGGTCTTTCGCAGTCTACATATATAGACCGAGTGCTAAAGAGGTTTGGCATGTCAGAATCCAAGAAAGATTTCTTTCCCATCAGGCATAGGATACACCTTTCGATGTCCACGCACAGAAGATGAGAGGATTTGCATGAGTAAGATCCCCTATGCATCCGCAATAGGATATATCATATATGTTATGTTATGTACGAGACCTAATATATCATATGCTCTGAGTGTCACGAGCAGATACCAGTATGATCCAGGAATGGATCATTGGGTAACTGTTAAGACAAACCTTAAGTACTTGAGAAGAACTAAGGATGTCTTCCTAATATATGGAGAGGGTGATATGGTGATACGTGGGTATACGGATGCCAGCTTTCAGACAGACAAGGATGATTCCAGGTCTCAGTTTGGGTACATATTCACCTTTATTGGAGTCGCAGTAAGCTAAAAAAGTTCCAAAAAAGATACTGTGGTGGATTCTACCACTGAGGCAGAATACATTGTTGCTTCGGAAGCAGCAAAAGAAGCGGTTTGGATCAATAAGTTCATCTCTGAACTTGGTGTGGTTCCAACCATTGTTAAAGCAATACCAATCTACTGTGACAACATGGAGCGATTGCACAGGCAAAAGAACCAAGGTCTCATCAATGATCCAAACATGTGTTTCACCGCTATCATTTGATCAGAGAGATCATAAGTAGGAAGGAAATACAAATTGAGAAGATTCTCACTGAAAGGAACTTAGCGGATCCTTTAACTAAGGGCTTACCTCAGAGTAAGTTTGAGGGTCATGTTAGAGATTATGGTATTGTATACTATGGCGATTGACATTAGGCCAAGTGGGAGTTTGTTAGATATATATGAGAGATGTCCTAAGGCAATAGCCTTATGGTTGTAGCATTTATTTGATAAATAAATATTCCCTATTTGAGTGTACATGCTATCATGTATTTGATTGGATCTTAAACTCATTTACTGAATATCCACAATACGATTCACGACATGAGAAAATTTATTATTGGATCACAACTAATGAGTATCTCTACATGTGTAATTGTGATGTATTGGAATTATCCCTAGTCGATGAATTGATTTACATGGACACCATGAATTCTGTTGAGACTAGCATGAGTTATACTCCTTGGTTTATCCAAGAAGCTATTTCTCATTGGCTGGAGACATTGGAATGTCCAGAGTTAACCGTGGATGCTAGTTATGGTAACTAGTTAATTGGAGTGACTAGCTATAAGACTTAATATGTTTCTCTCCATATATGGATATGTCAATGAAGTTCTTATTAGAGTTTAAGTGCGATGTTTCTTCGACTTGAGGTATTCAAGTCATATTGGTCATGAAGACTTATGCTTTGACATCTTAAGTAAGCATCTCCGAGGAGATGTGGACCCGAGATGATTGGGTAAAGTCAAAGGGGCCGAAGGTGTTTGAATAGCCTACAAAGGATTCACCACTCATTGCGAAGAGATATATATCTTATGGCCTCTCGTCAGATTGTTACTAAAGTCTTTGGCCAAAGAATTACATATTTAGAGTATGGTACTCTTGGATACATGTGCACTAACTAGAATCCGGAGGACGAGGAAGTAATACTTGGACTAGGTGTGACATGGTCAGGCTAGTGGGGACTGACACAATGGACCATGTCCTAAAACAAGTGGGTATAAAACGAGTGAAGGGAATGGGGCATGACTCATTGTAGTTGCTGAAATGTTTCGGAAGTTGTTCTAGGGTCAACCGTTATTTTTTCGGTAATTTAGGGATCATAATGTATTGCTAGGTGCCACTCATGATCGTTCTATAATTAATGGTTAATTATGGACAGCCAACATAAACCAGGAACCTATTTGGTCACACGCACTATGAGTGTTATCCGAAGGTTTTAAAACGAGCTTGAGAATTGGATTCTCAAATCGAGAGAGACTTGGTTTGGTTGAACCAAACAAAAAGAGAACATGAAATTGTTTCAGTCGTATCGGAAGCATGGATGACCTGAGTCTTATGAAGACATGATGGATGAACCAAATCAGTTTGGTTCTAATCCAATCGTGGAAATTAAACTAAAGTGGTTTGGTTTGTTTTAAACGAATGAACCAAAATCGGTCGGTTCATTTTAACTTAAAATAGACCAACGCGGTTTGGTTTATTTTAACCTAAGTTAATGGAGCGGGTTAATGGGTTTTGGTTGTTAACCAATAACCCTTTGAGAAAAGGTTTTCAAGAAAAGGCTTTAGAGAAAAGGTCTTGAGAAAAATTCTCTTAATGGTTAAGAGATACGTTCTCTATAAATAACGGGGTTGAGAGATAACCCATGTTGGTTTTAAGGTTTTGGAAACCCTAGCCTTTTCTCTTCTCTCACTCTCCTTTGCTTGTGCGTCGACCCTTGTTGTTGCTGCCGCCCAAGCTTAGTCGCCGGCCAACCAACAAGCCATCTCCCATCCACCGCCTGGCAGTCCAGCTGCCGACCACCTTCAGCTGCTGACCACTAATTTGGCCAGCCATCTCCTCCACCAAGCTGCCCTCTTGGACAGCTTGTGTCCTTTGCGATGAGAGCGTCATTTAGCCAACGTTCAGAACTCTAGTCGCGACCTCCTTACCGAGGATTGGATCTCCGGTAATCCTCTTTGGTGGAGGATCAAAGTTTCGTCAATTGGTTGACTAAAACTGCTTTCGAGAAGCGAGTTTACAAAACTAGTTTTAGATTATAATTGTGATCGTCTCTCGCATTACAATTTCTTTAATACGAGACTAGTATCTCGTGTGAAGACGGGGCTCGTAGCTTATTGAAGTTATCCCGACGATACTTGGCATGGATATGGATAGAGGCGAAACTTACAAGGGTCGCTAAGATTGATATCATTTCCACTTCACATAATCCATCAGGTATACCTAAAGTAGTTTTTCTTTTATTGCAAAATTTGAAATGGCGATTTTGTCTACACTTCTTGTATCCTTGCATGCGTGTGGTGTGTGTGTTGTAATAAATTAGTTTATTACTTTTTTTTGCTTCTGCTGTGTACATGTTTACGAAACATGTTCGAACACACACTCACGTCGGTATCAGGGAAACCCAATAGAAACAACCCTTGTTTCCTTGATAGCCGGTGGAACACCAAACGCTAATTCTCCTAGGTTCGGCCAAGGGCACAAAGGAAGAAACCTTTGTTCCATGCATTGGTCGAATAGTCAATCCACCTTGGGGAGGAGTTGGCTAGACCTAAACAAGAGGGAGCCTTGCTAGGGCCGGCAGCAAAGAAGATGGAAGAGGGTAGAGAGTTCGCCTAGGTTGAGGAAGAGAGCCTTAAGGACTTCTGTTCATTAGGTTTTGCCTTTATAACCCTTTATATAGGTACTAATCCTAATGGGTTATAGGTTAGTTGAACAAATCCCTTATCCCATAACCATTAAGGCTTAATATCATCCATTAAACCCTAATTGGGCCCTTAACCAAAAGAGGGTCCTTTTAATTAAAACCAAATGGGTTTGGTTTATAATTAAACCTTTTAAGGCCCAAATCAACTTCTTAAGACGTGCTCCTTTCGCGTTTCCAACTTGATAAATATTTTCATATTTCTCATGTGTTTGGTCCAACTAAACTTAATCTCTCTCGATCTTGAGAATTCAATTCTCAAACTCGTTTTAAGTCTCTTCGAAGGATTCATAGTGCGTGTGACCCAATAGATTCACGGTTTATGTTGGCTATCCATAATTAACCATTAATTATGGAAAAATCATGAGTGACACCTAGTAGTACATCATGATCCTCAATTAACCGAAAAATCAACGGTTGATCTCGGAAATATTTCTGAACCCTTCAAAAGCTACAATGAATCGTGCCTCATTCCTTTCACTCATCTTATACCCACTTGATTCAGGACATGGTCTATATGTCAGTCCCCACTAGGCTGACTACGTCACACCTAGCCCCAGTCTTACTTCCTTATCCAGTGGATTCTAATTACTTTGACATGTATCCAAGAGTATCATACTCTTGACATGCAATGCTTTGGCCAAAGACTTTGAGTAACAATTCTGACGAGTGGCCATAGGGTATACATCTCCTCGCAAGGAGTGGTGAATTCTTTGTTGGCTATTCAATAACCTTTGGGTACTTTGACTTACACACAATTATCCTGTACCCACACCTCCGTAGAGATGTATCAACTAAAATGTCAATGTATAAGTCTCCATGACCAAGATGACTTGAATACCTAAAGTCGAAGGAAACTCACACTTGAGCTGCAATAAGAGCTTCACTGACATATCTTATATGCAGAGAACCATGTGAAGTCTTACAGCAGGTCACTCTAATGAATTAGTTACCATAACTAGCATCCACATTTAACTCTCGACATCTCAATGTCTCTAGCTAGTGAGGAGCAGCTGCTTGGATAAACCAAGAAGTATAACCTGTGATAATCTCCTAGAATCGATGATGTCTGATCTCATCAATTCATCGACTAGGGATTATTTCAACACATTCATAATTACACATATAGAGATACTCACTAGTTGTGATCCAATCACAAGTTCTCTCATGCTATGAATCATATCGCGGACATTCAGTAAATGAGTTTAAGATCCAATCAAATACATATGACATGTGCACTCAAATAGTGAATCTTTATTTATCAAATAAGTAGTACAACATAAGGCGATTGTCTTAGGACACCTTTCAAACATAACAGACTCCCACTTGGCTCAAAGCCAATCGCCATGGTATCTAATACCATAGTCCTTGACGTGACTCTCAAACTTACTTTGTGATAGAATCTTTATCAAAGGATCCGCTAGGTTCCTTTCTGTGGAAATCTTCTCGATTTGTATTTCTTTCCTATTGATGATTTCTTTGATTAGATGATATCGCCGAAGCACGTGTTTGGATTGTTGGTGAGACCTAGATTCCTTTGCTTGTGCGATATCTCTAGTGTTGTCACAGTAAACTGGTAATACTTCAACAATGGATGGAACAAGGTTTTACGAATATGTCAAAGTTGGTCATAGAATTATTTTTGAAATTTTCCTATTCTGGAAAATTTTTCATTTTTGGAATGTTTTCTAATTTTTTAGAAAAAAATCGAGATTTGGAAAATTCAGAAATACTTTAGGAAATTATATTTTTGGAAATATTTGATCAAGAAATATTAATATGGAAAATATTTCCTAATTAATTATATTTTCTTGATTGATATTTATTTCCTTAAATAAAGTATGTGATTAAATTGGAAATTATTTCCTAATTTAATTATGGAATTTTGATTTATAGAAATCAATATTCTATAACATATTTTATTTCTAAAAATATTTACCAAATAAAATATGAAATTAAATTTGGAATTAATTCCTTATTTATTTAGAGAATCATGATTTATGGAAATCAAGATTCTAAATCATATTTTATTTCTAATATATTCCCTAGATAAAATATAATAATGTTGATTTATGAAAATCAAATTCCTAAACATATTTTAATTTTAAAATAATATAATGACGACTATGACATAATCATGTCATATCATATGTCCTGATTAGATGCATTTTTCCATGCATGTGTTGTGACATGTCATCATATATGTCATGCGTGTGATGTCATATAGGTAGTGTTGGAACTTCGGTCAGCGCTAGAGGCGGGATAAATAGCGCATTCGTCGTTGCTTGACGGAATTTGATCACGCTTTCGTTCTTGTCTACATTATTTGTTAATATGCGCAACGGAAATAATAATAAAGCATAAACAAAATACACAAACACAAAAATATAATGATATATGTGGTTCGGAACCTTAAGGTTCCTACTCCACGGGGCAAGCTCAATGAGCTCTAGTGATGTACACACCACTACAATAAACTCCTTCTCGACAACAAGTCAGAGGTGGAGAAACCTCTTACAAGTGATTATAAAAGTAATACTACAAAATATTGATACAGAGAGCATCACTCCTTGGTTTTGATGTATGAACCATAGTTAAAGTTAGGACTTACTTATGTTCTAGTATCAGTGTTAAGTGTGCAGACTTAATAAGAAGTCCTAGTAGGTCATGTTGATCGAATACTAGGTAGATGACTTGACATATCAGGAGGATCGGACACTAGGCATGAATTCCATATGGGTCAAGTGGACCGGACATTTGGCATGAAGACCGGTTGGGTCAGGAGATCAGATAATCGATAAAAAGTCCAGCTGGGCCAGACAGACCAGACATGTAAGATATCGAAAAATAAAATATCCCTTGTTAATTAAGAAATTATCTTATATAATTTTTTAGGAATTTTTAGAAAATTTTTTGGATTTAAAATAGAATTGCTATGTTGTTTCATGGGGATAAAGTAAATAGACTTTATTAAAGCCTATTTAGACTATGAGAGTTAATTAGTGTTATTAACCTAGGTTTAGATATTAAACCTATTTCTATTTTCTTCCATATTTCTCATTACCCGATCTGATCCTTTTCTTCTTCGATTCCTTCCCATCCTGATTGCTCCACGTCCCGATTTCTTTATTCCACTGCCTCTCCTCTTTCACTCAAGTGTCGCCGGAGTGACTCGTCAGTCTCTAGGTTGGCGAGCGTCTGTAGTAGCCAGCCGATCGCGCCTTCTTCTTCCTTCTTGTGCTAAGTTGATCGGCATTACTTGCCTCTCCAGATCGCATGTCGCATTGTCGGTCTGCTGTTAGTTATATATGAGAGATGTCCTAAGGCAATCGCCTTATGGTTGTACCCTTTATTTTATAAATGAAGATTCACTATTTGAGTATACATATTTTCATATATTTGATTGGATCTTAAACACATTTACTGAATGTCCGTAATACGATTCACAGCATGAGAGAATTTATGATTGGATCACAACTAGTGAGTATCTATACATGTGTAATTGTGATGTATTAGAATTATCCATAGTTGATGAATTGATGTATTCGGACACCATCAATTCTGTTGAGACTAGCATGATTTGATGAATAGCACATTCGTCATTGCTTGACGGAATTTAATCATGCTTGCGTTCTTTGTTGGGGATCCTTGGAAGGCTAGAGGGAGTGAATAGCCTCTCTTTTGATTTCTATAAAAATGGTTAGCAGAAGTACAACAAATACAATAGAAATAGAAACAAAAATACAATGCTAACACAGAAGCCTTTACGTGGTTCAGAGATAACGCTCCTACTCCACGGCAATCCTTAAGGTGGATCAACCCAAATCAATCTTCACTAAGAAGCTTTCTCTTTTACAAAACCCTCCTCTTCTTACAAAAGATGAAGATGAAGTTTAGAGAGGAGGAGGGGAATTAAAACACTTAGAAAGCTTAGAAAATTTGTGGGGGCTTGAGAGAATTATCAGAATGTAAGCATTAACCCTCTCAACCACCCCAAGCCCCCTTTTTATAGAGAGAGGGTTATTTTCCCCATTGGGCCACGATCAGTCGACTGATGTACAGCATCGGTCGACTGCTGTCGCGGCTAACGACTTCTGAACAGCTAGATTCGCGGGATTCATAAGCGTCATCACCCAACAACATGCTCATCAGTTCGAGTGATCTCAGCGCGCAGTCGAGTGAGACTCCATTTTGTGCTCGGGTTCGACTTGATTAGTCGACTGCCACTTTTTGGCAGTCGACTGATGGCGACATCAGTCGATTGCCACGACTAGGCAGTCGACTGTTCGCCATCTTTTCAGCCTGACTCAGTCGAGTACCCTATCAGTCGATTGCTACATCATATCAGTCGACTAATACTTGTCAAGTATGAATAATTCATACTTGAATTGACTCCCTAGACCTAGACTCAACCTTCTAACTCTTCCTTAAGCCTTGCGCCTCCAGGATCCCTCCGAGTCTACGGCTTATTCATCCTTTGCGCTTGCTTCCAAGAGCTTCGTTCGGTTTTGTCATGTCTTGAGTTTCCCTTTGCCAAAGTGCGCTTGGACTTTACGCCGCCAAGACTACATGCTTGGACTTACGCTGCCAAGACTTGCCTTTGGACTTCCTTTGTCAAGGTCCGCTTGGACTTTACGCCGCCAAGACTACATTCTTGGTCTTACGCCGCCAAGCCTTTTCCTTGGACTTCTCTTGCGAAGATCACACTTGGACTTTCCTTTACCAAGTCTTCATAATTGAATTTTCCTGTCACTTAAACATGTTCACAATTAGATCACAAAGTATTGCCTAACTTAGATTATTATCCAAACATCAAAACATATAAATGCTTGGGGCATTATTGCACCAACAATCTCTCCCTTTTTGATGTTTGGCAATCATTTAAGTTAGGTCTTTAGCACATGCACATAATCAATATGAATTCTAACTTAAACATTCCTTCTCCCCCTTTGGCATATATCAAAAAGAGAAGGATTCATAAATTTCATGAAAGAATTAAATTTTTTGTAATCTTGAACTAAGGTATAAGATTTAAAATAAGCTCCCTCTTAATCCAAGATATGGTTCATGATGTGTGAATAACATGTGAAGCAAAGCCTAACAAAAGATTGGACGTTAAATCCTAACTTTGCACCAACAATATAAGTTAAGGGGATGAAAAGATTTATATTATGAAACTCTCCCTAAAACATTGCATCAAACAGTCCTAAAAATTTCTTGATACTGAAGATTATCATGCCATAGTTTTAGGACATTAAAAAAATACACTAAAAACCAGGAAATAGGGCTATTTTTCAGAAAACACAGTGTATCAATCGATTGAATTCTGATTCAGTCGACTTTCTGATTTTTCAGCCCAACTTCAAAAATGCGCCAAAAATTTTAGAAACATCAAAAAATAACAAAATTTTGTGTACACATTTCTGAAATCATTTTCTATCAAGAAAAATAATTTAAAAAATATATGTTTTCCAAATTTCGAAAATGATACAATTTTGAAACCTAGCAAAAGCTTTAAGTGTTTTGCAAACTTTGTATCACTTTTGTATTCCACTTGAAAACTATTTTTCAAAGTTTGATAAACATAGTTTAAATTGTGTTGTATTTGACATTTCCAATCATATTCTTGGAGCTATATGCACATTAATTGTGGATAAACCTTCCTAATGATTGGTCCAATGAAGGATTAATGTCTCTAGATGACACTTTGGTTCATAGTAATGCATCATAACAAGCATGATGAACCAAGTGCATCTTCCTAACATCTCACATGTTGTCTAAGTGGCTCAATACAAAAATCATGGTTTCTTAGGTGTTTTGTGAGATGCTTAGAGGTATAAATCCTAGAATTTCTATAGGATCGTGCAAACCTACACCTTTATTCAACTAAGCACATCCCAAGTTCTCTCCTAAGTGTTGAAAATTCTACTTCGGGGAGAGACTTGGTAAAGATGTCGGCTAGGTTGGATTTAGATTCAATGTAATTGAGCTCAATGTCTCCCTTAGCCACATGATCTCTAATGAAGTGATGTTTCACTTCAATGTGCTTTGTCCTAGAGTAATGCACCGGATTTTTGGTCAAATTTATGGTTCTCACATTATCACAAAATACTTTTATGTTGGAGTAAGATAGCTCATAGTCCTCTAATGTATGTCTCATTCATAGTAGTTGAGCTACACAACCACCCATAGCCACATATTCGACCTCGATGGTGGATAGGGCAACACAAGGTTGCTTCCTACTACTCCAACTAACTAGGGAGGACCCAAGGAATTGGCATCCACTACTAGTACTCTTCCGATCCAATTTGCAACCGGCATAATCAGAATCAGAATACCCAACCAAATCAAAAGACCTAGTCCTAGGGTCCCATAGTCCTACATTTAGTGTGCCTTTAATATATCTTAAGATTCTCTTATGAAGGTAGGAAACTTCACTTCCCACTTCAACTCGGTTGCTTGTTAATGGTGATCCCGTCTTCGTCACCAGATTAAAAAAATAATCCAAGACAATTAGGGATTACCCAAGCTACCATTTCATCGTCGTGCTATTCGATTAGAGTGGTTACTTGAACAAACTTATTGTTCAAGCAACCTACCTCTATTCTTCGAATAGTCACGGAATAGACGATGTACGAATCGTCAGTTTTTGCATTTGTATTCGAGGTCCAAGTAAATTTAGTCACATGCCATACATACAATATACAAAGAAATAAACAAGGAAAACAAAACAAGATTTATACCTCTTGTTTACCTAAAGATCTTCTATCCTATGTCCTATCCTCCTCTTGGATGTTGTGTGGGCAACGGTCCTCCAAGAGATGAAGCCTCCTAGATCACGAACTTCTTTCCTTGCTCACTCCGAACAAGAGGAAGTATAGAAACAAAACCCTTCTCTTATCTAAGACCAACCATCAAGCTCCAAGCTTGATGCTTGCTGCCAGGCCAAAGAGAGGTGTAACAGGTGGACGTCAGCCAAGAGCTCCAAGGAACAACCTTAACCCTTGTTTCCACCGGCCAAGGAGAAGAGGAAGGGTGTTGGGACGCCGGCAAAGGATGAGAGAAAGAAGGGAGGCGCCGGCCAAAACCCTAGGAAGGAGAGAAAGCCTTGCCGCCCAAGGAGGATAGGAAACCCTAGCCGCCCAATGCCTCCAAACCCTAGCCGTCCAAAACCCTAATCCCCTCTTCAATGTCTCTTGCCGCCCACCCTAGGAGCCTTATTTATAGAGTTGTGCTTAAGCCTCCTTTTAATCTCCACCGTCGGTTCTACGGATTTAATCTCAACCATCGGATCTAGAGATTTAATCTCAACCGTCAGATTTAGAGATTTAATCTCTATCGTCGGATCTAGAGTTTCATTTTCCATCATCGGATCTAAGCTTCATGAGGGTTTTAATAGCCTACGATAGGGACCATGAGGAGGAGTTGGATCTTGGCCACCCAATGGATCAAGGCCACATAAAGTCCGATCCATTAATGATAATCCATTCCACTAAAGGATTATCATTGATCTATCTCACCAACCCCTATAAGTTAATATGGGCTCCATATATTATTTGTACATTTATCTCCCCATGTTTAAGATCTCGAATGTCCGTCGATTAATTAATTTACTAACAATTAATTAATCAACATCTAACTCCATGAGAAGTACCACTCAACCTTATCATCATGCCGGACCAAGTCCACTTGCAGGGTTTACATGATGAACCTTATGCGCTCCTCAAGGAGATATCATCATCCTAATATATAGGACACGATTTCCTCCTATAATCAATGACACACCATATAAATAAAATCATTTTCCAACTTACCGAGCCTATCGATTTACTCTATAAATCTCGCCCATTGGTAAATCAAAGAAATGAATACTAAGTATATGTGCCCGTTATTATATCGGGATAAAGAGCATGTACAACATAATATCTGAGGTCTGATTCGATTATGTAGTCAGCAATAAATCGAATTACCTCTATATCGGTCCTGCTCAATACACACAAAGTGTACTAGTGTAATTCTATGGTCAAGACAAACCAATACCAAATCACACTACAACCATTCCAATGGTTTGTCCATAATCATCTCGGTTGTGAGCCTCTACTTATACGTTACAAGGAACTGATAATATGATCTCCCGTGTGACACTACACACCATGTTATCTACAATGTAATATATTAGACAATATGCATAACCATAAATACGCAAACAATGATCATGTGATTCTTGTTGGGAATCGATTGGCCGGCTAGAGGGGGGTGAATAGCCCTCTTACGTTGGATGTCGGTATTTGCTCGTCTACAAAGAGATTAGCGCAACGGAAACAATAAAGCAAGACAAGCAAATAGAAATACAAGAAATCAAATGCTAACAAGATGGTGTAACGTGGTTCACGGCTACGCCGCTAATCCACGGTCCCCGATTCGTCCTCGGTGAATCACTCCGCCAAAACCAATCCACTAATGGTCTCTCCTTTGCACCAAGCTAGGTGGAGGTAACCTTTACAACCAAGATCACTCTTCTTACAATAGGATTAAAGTAAAGACAGGTAAGAAGAGTTTAAAGCTTGTGGGGCACTAGGAAGATCACTTAGAGCATAAGCATTAGCCTCTCAAAGGCTCACACCCTCTCTTTTTATAGAGAGGGCTGATTTCTTCCCGTTAGCCGCCACCAGTCAACTGCTGCCCTTGGCAGTCGACTGTCGTCACTACAACGGCCTCTAAACACGTCGGATCCTGACCGTTGTAGTCCCAATGGAACACTTGGCAGTCGACTGATGGACCTCACCCGGATCATTCTGCCTCCGTAGTCAATCGCCGATCGGCTCTGGCGATTCTGCGTGCCGCGACATCCTCGGCGGTCATTGCCATTCCATAGCGATCGGCTGCGGGCATAAACCCATCAGTTGGATACCAGTCGAACTCACTCGACTCAGAGCAGTCGACTGCCATTACATGGCAGTCGACTGGTGTCGTGTGAAACTAAAACTTAACATAAGTTTGAGCTTCTGGCGGTCGGGTAAACCTTAACCCTTGCGGTCAAGTCTCCGACACTCAGCCATTCGCTAAGTTCACCTAATGAGCTACTTACATTTCACTCATTCTCTCATCTCACTCGAAGTCCCTCACCGAAGCTCCCTTCGTTCGCGGCCACGTCCCTCGGCAGCATCAGGCGCACGGCTCTGCAATGCTCCGTCGCGTCTCTTGCCTCCAAAGTCTGCTTCCTTTGCTTCACTTCAAGTCATCTCGTCCAGCGGTCCCTCGGATGCTCCAAGCGCACGGCTTCCGTAAAGTCATCCTTCACCTACTCAAGGACCGAGGTTGTGAGGGTGAACCCGCCAAGGCTCCATGTGCGAATTACTAAGTCCTGCAAGACTCCAACGCACATATCAAATAACAATACCAACCTAACTTAAACCCTTTGCCACACACATCAAAACCTTATCATGGCAAGAGATTGCCCTAACAATCGCCCCCTTTTTGATGTGTGGCAATCCGTTTAAGTTAGGTAAAAAACATTTGATATAAATTCTAAGGTAAGAAAGCATGTAAACATAAACATGATATAACAACATGCAACTTCCCCTTAATCCATGAAACTCTCTCTACAAATTCTCCCCCTATCATAATTTACTTAAACACAATTATTTCTCCCCCTTTGACACCATCAAAAAGATTAATACTAAGTTATAAACCTATGGCATCAAGTCTAATAGAAGGAAAATACCAAAAACATGTTTAAAATCTAAAATCAGAAAATATTAGATGTTTGAAGGATCGATCATTTGCTATCAAGATGGCGGTCGGCATAATCGATTTTGGTGAATTTCAAAAATGAATTAAAAATTCTAGAAAATTCAAAAAATCATGAAATTTGGGGAACATATTTCTTGTAAGATTCTTTATCAGTGAAAAATAGGTCTTCATGAAAAATCATTATATTTTCACGTATTTGCCAAAAATCCAAAAGCTTTTAAAAACTACTAGGTTTTTGATTATGATAGTATCCATTTTAACACCTAGTTTCAGTTTGAATTGTTTCAAAACATGAATACACATATTTTAAGGTAAGAAATTGTTTTGAAAACATACGAAATATCCAACCATGATCTTTGGGCAATATGTCTATGAATTAAACATAAGTCTTCCCCATGATTGGTCTATTATTGCTATTTTGATACCTTAAATGACCATCTAAGTGTCATAGGCATTAGTGGACATTTGTATCATCCTAACATCTCACTCATGCTAAGTTTTCAATCAAAGTAGCCTATGGTGAGTGTGAGATGCATCCTAGAGGGTATTTGTATATACTTAACCATTATATTCATGCAATTCTATCAAGGTTAAGTATCATCCTAACACTCAACATGATCATAATGACATATATGAACTAAGTTCATATTATGATCATGAAATACAAGTATTCATCAATTAATAATCATGCATTAGGTATTATATCATGATAATAAACAAAATATCACCTAAGGCATGATTTAAACCCAATTTCTCATGATGATGTACCAAATTTCAAAATCATAAATCATGATTGCACATATACATAGCAATTACATTGATTATCATGATTTAAGCATTATTAACTATTTATAGGCACGTTATCATCACCTAACACTATTTAAAATTGTTGTCCCGCCATCCTAAGTCAACCAAAATATGATATAGGTCAATTGCATATGGTTGACTACCCTAGGGTTATTCTAACCCTTAAGGATGGATTTTGGAACCCAATACAAATTCTTTCCTATGGGGTTCACTAGATACTCCTTAGGGATCCATTTTCTAGCAATTACTTTTTTTTTATCTTGTCCCCTAGCTATTAAACATTTATAGGCCTTTTCATTTTTCTTTTCTTTATAACCTAGGCCTTTTTTGTTGAAGCTAGCTCTTTGGCTCCCTATAATCATGTTCAAGGTGTTTGAGCCAATTGTAAACTTTTCTAGGGCTTTGGTTAAATAATCTACTTTCTCTCTTAAAGCCCTATTTTCATCCATGCATGTGTCACTAACATTAAATGGCATATATTCATGTGAGCATGCATCATTATCATGGCAAGAAGAAATATTATCATCATTTAAGCATGCTTTTTCTAGTTTATTTTCTAAGACCTTAATTTGATCTAGCATGCTTTTGTTCTTCCTCTTAGCTCTAAATAACTCCCTAGTTGAGCTAAAAACCATGGAAACTATTTTCTTAGGAGTTAGATTCGTTACCATAGTTTCCATGTCCTCTTCTTCTTCTTCGGATGAGGAGGATGATGATGTGGAGGAGACTCCCCCTTCATTTGAGCTCTCTCTACTTGAGCTTGATCCTTCATTTTCGGTGGAGGAGCAATCCAAGTCATCAAAGGCCATCAAGGCCAAATTGGTGACAAAGGCATTCTCCTCTTCCGATGATGATGAAGAGGATGAGGAAGGGTCATCCCATGTCTTGGCCTTGAATGCTTTGGCCTTCCCCTTTTCCTTTGCCTTCTTTTCTTCTTCCTTTTTCTTCTTGCTACCTTTTTTCTTCTTCTTTTCTTCCTTCTTTTTCTTTTCTTCCTTGCTCTTGTTTAGGAGGGGACAATTATCCCTTATGTGTCCCTCTCCTTGGCAATTGTAGCAAATGATTTTCCCCCTTTGTATTCTATTCCTATCATTAGATTTATTAAATCTAAAACCTTTTAAAGCACGTCTTACCCTCCTTACCATATAAGCTTCTTCCATGCTATCCATGGAGGAGGAGGAGGAGACTTCATCATCGGAGGAGGAGGGGATCTCTATCTTCTTCTTCTCCTTATTTGCCATCAATGCTACTCCCCTTGAAGGTTGGATTCTAGGCTCTTCTTGTATACCTTCAAGCCTCGTTTCGTGGAGTTCCATTGTTGAGAAGAACTCCTCCAAAGTGCTCACTTCTAAATTCTTGGAGATGTAGAATGAGTCCACCATGGAGCTCCACTTTGAGGACCGGGGAAAGGCATCTATGGCCTTCATTACCAAATCCCAGTTGGAGAGCCTTTCACCTACACTTGTTAGTCCAATCAAAATTTCCTTAAACCTAGAATGTAAGGAAGTTACCTTTTCTCCCTTTTCAAGCATGATATTTGAAAGTTGGGAGAGGAGGAGGTCTCTTCTTGCTAGCTTTGCCTCCAAAGTGCCTTCATGAAGCTCTACTAGCTTCTCCCACATCTCCTTGGCACTTAGGCATTCTCCAATTCTATTTATTTCTTGTTGAGGAAGCACATTGTATAGATGGTGCTTGGCTTTTGAGTTTGCAAGGTGCTCCTCTCTTTGCCTCTTGGTCCATCTTGACTTTTCTATTGGCTTCCCCTCTTCATCCCTAGGCAGAACGAAACCGGATTCCATTGTAATCATAATATCAAAATCCGTTTCGAAAAATAGCTCCATTCGCTTCTTCCACCAAGCGAATTCTCCTTCAAACTTCGGTGGATGAATGTAGGAGCCGGCCATTTTGAATGTTGCTTGTTGTGGCGGTTAGTCCTCGACAAGCTTTCCTTGGCTCGATACCACTTGTTGGGAATCGATTGGCCGGCTATAGGGGGGTGAATAGCCCTCTTACGTTGGATGTCGGTATTTGCTCGTCTACAAAAAGATTAGCACAACGGAAACAATAAAGCAAGACAAGCAAATAGAAATACAAGAAATCAAACGCTAACAAGATGGTGTAACGTGGTTCACGGCTACGCCGCTAATCCACGGTCCCCGATTCATCCTCGGTGAATCACTCCGCCAAAACCAATCCACTAATGGTCTCTCCTTTGCACCAAGCTAGGTGGAGGTAACCTTTACAACAAGATCACTCTTCTTACAATAGGATTGAAGTAAAGACATGTAAGAAGAGTTCAAAGCTTGTGGGGCACTAGGAAGATCACTTAGAGCATAAGCATTAGCCTCTCAAAGGCTCACACCCTCTCTTTTTATAGAGAGGGCTGATTTCTTCCCGTTGGCCGCCACGATCATTCGCCCTTGGCGATCGTCGTCCTACTAGCGGCCTCTGAACATGTCGGATCCCGTTGTAGTCCCCAACGGAACACTTAGCGATCGTGATGGACCTCACGATCGGCTGCGCCTCCGTAGTTGACTACCCGATCGGCTACGAGAGGTTACGTGCGTGACATCCTCACGGCGATCTTGCCATTCCATGGTAGTCGCTGGGCATAAACCCATCGATCGGATACGGTCGAACTCACTCGACTCGGAAGCGATCATTGCCATTACATGGCACGGTGTAAATGTGAAACTCAAACTTAACATAAGTTTGAGCTTCCAGCAGTCGGGTAAACCTTAACCCTTGCGGTCAAGTCTCCGACACTCAGCCATTCGGCCAAGTTCACCTAATGAGCTACTTACATTTCACTCATTCTCTCATCTCACTCGAAGTCCCTCGCCGAAGCTCCCTTCGTTCGCGGCCACGTCCCTCGGCAGCATCAGGCAAACGACTCTGCAATGCTCCTTTGCGTCTCTTGCCTCCGAAGTCTGCTTCCTTGGCTTCACTTCAAGTCATCTCATCCGGCGGTCCCTCGGATGCTCCAAGCGCACGGCTTCCGCAAAGTCATCCTTCACCTACTCAAGGACCGAGGTTGTGAGGGTGAACCCGCCAAGGCTCCATGTGCGAATTACTAAGTCCTGCAAGACTCCAACACACATATCAAATAACAATACCAACCTAACTTAAACCCTTTGCCACACACATCAAAACCTTATCATGGCAAGAGATTGCCCTAACAATTCTTATTTCAAAATAAAGATGTTCATACAAAAGATAGACTTTTCAGTATACATCCCAACAATCTCCCACTTATACTAAAAGACTATGCTGACCTTAAACTGCCATACATCTGATTCCCATTTCCACCACATGCCTATCAAAAGCTCTCACCGAAAGTGCCTTAGTGAAAGGATCTGCCAGGTTATCCTCCGATGCAATCTTGGCCACAGTAACTTCTCCTCACTTTACGATTTCTCGTATCTGGTGGTACTTGCGCTCTATGTGTTTACTTGCCTTATGGGCTCGTGGTTCCTTCGAGTTTGCAACTGCACCACTATTATCATAATAAATTGTCATAGTTCTGGGAAAACCAGGAATCACATCCAAGTCCATCAAGAAGTTCCAAAGTCACACAACTTCTTTGGCCGCCACAGAGGTTGCCACATACTCAGCTTCCATGGAAGAGTCCGCCATGCATTTCTGTTTGACACTCCTCCATACAATGCTCCACCTCCCAAAGTAAACACAAAACTGTTGGGGATCGAACGACCGGCTAGAGGGGGGTGAATAGCTTTCAATGTATGGATGTCGTAATTTACTCGTCTACAAAAAGGTTAGCGCAAGTGGAATATAATAAGACAAGACAAGTAAATATACAAGATAAGAATCAAAACGCTAATGCAAGATGTAACGTGGTTCACGGCTACGCCGCTAATCCATGATCCCGATTCGTTCGAGGTGAATCACTCCTCCAAAGCCAATCACTATTGGTCTCTCCTTTGCACCAAGCTAGGTGGAGGTAACCTTTACAATCAAGATCACTCTTCTTACAATAAGAATGGAGTAAAAGCAAGTAAGAAGAGTTTAAAGCTTGTGGGGCACTTGGATGGTCGTTTGGAGTAAGAGCATTAACCCCCCAAAGCTCCACACCCTTTCTTTTTATAGAGAGGAGGCTTTTCTTCCCGTTGGCCGCCACCGATGTCATTCTTGCCCTTAGCGGTCATTGCCGCCCTCTACAATGGTCTCGAACATGTCGGATCGACCATTATAGTCAGCGGAACACTTGGCGATCGGTGATGGACCTCGTGATCATTGCTACCTCCATCAATCGACTACCCATTGGCTACGGCGGTTTTATGGCCAAACCCTTCGACCCGATCATTGCGCCTTGTGATCGCGCGATGGTCTTAGCGATCGAATGCCCACATATGGCAGTCGACTGATGGCCTCAAAACACTCAGTCGAATACCAGTCGAACCACATTTGACTCAGAGCCGTCGACTGATGTCGGGAAATCCCATCCGACACTTAGCCAAATGGCCAAGTTTCACCTAAGAGCTACCACTTCCCGGGTTACATTTGCTCACTCTCATCTCTCGGAGTCCCTCGCCTTCGAAGTTCTCTTCGTCCTCGGCCACGTCCCTCAGCAGCATCAGGTGCACGACTCTACAATGCTCCTTCGCGTCTCTTGCCTCGAAGTCTACTTCCTCCGGCTTCACTCCAAGCTCCTCGTCCGGCGGTCCCTCGGATGCTCCAAGCGCACGACTTCCGCAAAGCCATCCTTCACCGACTCAAGGACCAAGTCATGAGTTGTGAAACTCGCCACGTTTCCATGTGCGAATTACTAAGTCCTGCACGACTTCAACGCACATATCAAATCAACATAAAAAACTAACTTAAACCCTTTGCCACACACATCAAAACCTAATCATGGCAAGAGATTGCCCTAACAATCTCCCCCTTTTTGATGTGTGGCAATCCGTTTAAGTTAGGTAAAAACATTTGATAAAAATTTCTAAGGTAAGAAGGCATGTAAACATAAACATGATATAGCAACATGCAACTCCCCCTTAATCCATGAAACTCTTTCTACAAATTCTGCCTCTATCATAATTAACTTAAACATAATATTTTCTCTCCCTTTGACACCATCAAAAAGATTAATACTAAGTTATAAACACATGGCATCAAGTCTAATAGAAGGAAAATACCAAAAATTAGTCTAAAGACTGATCGGTCGATCGGCACGCTTCGTAATTCAGAATTTTCTGATTTTCGGACCGAATTTCAGAAATACATTAAAAATTCCAGAAAATTCGAAAAATCATGAAATTTGGGGAACATATTTCTTGTAAGATTCTTTATCAGTGAAAAATAGGTCTTCATGAAAAATCATTATATTTTCACGTATTTGCCAAAAATCCAAAAGGTTTAAAAACCACTAGGTTTTTGATCATGTGAGTATCAAGTTTAACACCTAGTTTTGGTTCCAATTGTTTCAAAACATGAATACATAGAATTTAGATTAAGAAATTGTTTTGGAAACATATGAAATATCCAACCATGATCTTTGGGCAATATGTCTATGAATTAAACATAAGTCTTCCCCATGATCAGTCTATTATTGCTATTTTGATACTTTAAATGACCATCTAAATGCCATAGGCATTAGTGGATATTTGTATCATCCTAACATCTCACTCATGCTAAGTTTTCAATCATGGTATCCTATAGTGAGTGTGAGATGTATCCTAGAGGTATTTGTATATACTTAACCATTATATTTATGCAATTCTATCAAGGTTAAGTATCACCCTAACAATCCACATGATCATAATGACATATATGAATGAATTACACATTATGATCATTAAATACATGTATTCATTGAATTTTTATCATGCATTAGGTATTATATCATGATAATAAATAAGGTATCACCTAAAGCATGATTTAAACCTATTTAACATGATTATGTGCCAAATATCAAAATTATAAATCATGATTGCAAACATATACATAGCAATTATATTGATTATCATGATTTAAGCATTATTATCTATTTATGGGCACATTATCATCATCCAACACTACTTCTAAAAGTGAGGTCCCACCATCCTAAGTCAACCAACATATGATATAGGTGAAATGCATATGGTTGACTATCTTAGGGTTTTCCTAACCCTTAAGAATGAATTTAGGAACCCAAAATAAGTTCTTTCCTATTGGGTTCACTAAATACTCCTTGGGGATCCATATTCTAGCTATTACCTTCTTCTTATCTTGTCCCCTAGCAATTAGGCATTTATAGGCCTTTTCATTTTTCTTTTCTTTGTATCCTAGGCCTTTCTTATTAAAGCTAGCTCTTTGGCTCCCTATAATCATGTTCAATGTATTTGAGCCTATAGTGAATTTTTCTAGGGCTTTGGTTAAATAGTCTACCTTTTCCCTTAAAGCCCTATTTTCATCCATACATGCATCACTAACATTAAATGGGATATATTCATGTGAGCATGCATCATTTAAGCTAGAAGAAATATTTTCATTTTCATTTAAGCATGCTTTTTCTAGTTTATTTTCTAGATCCTTAATTTGATCTAGCATGCTCTTATTCTTCTTCTTAGCTCTAAATAAATCCCTAGTTAAGCTAGAGACCATGGAAACTATTTTCTTGGGAGTTAGATTTGTTACCATAGTCTCCATGTCCTCTTCTTCTTCTTTGGATGAGGATGTAGAGGAGGCTCCCCTTTCACTTGAGCTCTCTCCACTTGTGCTTGATTCTTCATTTTCGGTGGAGGAGCAATCCAAGTCGTCAAATGCCATCAATGCTAGCTTGGTGAAAAATGCATTTTCTTCCTCGGATGATGATGAAGATGAGGAGGAAGGGTCATCCTAAGTCTTTGCTTTGAATGCCTTGGCCTTTCCCTTTTCCTTTGCTTTCTTCTCCTCTTCCTTTTTCTTCTTGCTCCCCTTTTTCTTCTTATTTTCTTCCTTCTTTTTCTTTTCTTCCTTGCTCTTGTTTAGGAGGGGACAATTATCCCTTATGTGTCCCTCTCCTTGGCAATTGTAGCAAATGATTTTCCCCCTTTGTCTTCTATTCCTATCATTAGATTTATTAAATCTAAAACCTTTTAAAGCACGTCTTACCCTCCTTACCATATAAGCTTCTTCCATACTATCCATGGAGGAGGAGGAAGATGCTTCATCATCATCGGAGGAGGAGGGGATCTCTATCTTCTTCTTCCCCTTGTTTGCCAAGAATGCTACTCCTCTTGAAGGTTGGATTTTTGGCTCTTCTTGTATTCCTTCAAGCCTCGTTTCGTGGAGCTCCATTGTTGAGAAGAACTCCTCTAAGGTGCTCACTTCTAAATTCTTTGAAATATAGAAGGAGTCCACCATGGAGCTCCACTTTGAGGATCGCGGAAAGGCATCTATAGCCTTCATAACCATATCCCGGTTTGATAGCTTCTCACCTACACTTGACAAACCGGTTATAATTTTCTTGAAACGAGAATGTAAGGAAATTACCTTTTCTCCCTTTTCTAGTTTAATGTTGTTGAGTTGGGAGCGGAGGAGGTCTCTCCTTGCTAGCTTCGCCTCGGATGTGCCTTCATGAAGCTCAATTAGCTTCTCCCACATCTCCTTGGCACTTAGGCATTCTCCAATTCGGATGATCTCTTGTTGGGGGAGCACATTGAAAAGATGATGCTTGGCTTTTGAGTTTGCAAGGTGCTCTTCCCTTTGCTTTTTGGTCCACCTAGATTTCTCTATTGGCTTCCCTTCTTCATCCCTAGGAAAAACGAAACCGGATTCCAATGTAATCATAATATCAAAATCCGTTTCGAAAAATACCTCCATTCTCTTTTTCCACCAAGAGAATTCATCGTCGAACTTCGGTGGGTGGATGTTGGAGCCGGCCATTTTGAATGTTGCTTGTTGTGGCGGTTAGTCCTCGACAAGCTTTCCTTGGCTCTGATACCACTTGTTGGGGATCAAACGGCGGGCTAGAGGGGGGTGAATAGCCCTCAATGTATGGATGTCATAATTTACTCATCTACAAAAAGGTTAGCGCAAGCGGAATATAATAAGACAAGACAAGTAAATATACAAGACAAGAATCAAAACGCTAACGCAAGATGTAACGTGGTTCACGGCTACGCCGCTAATCCACGATCCTGATTCGTCCGAGGTGAATCACTCCTCCAAAGCCAATCACTAGTGGTCTCTCCTTTGCACCAAGCTAGGTGGAGGTAACCATTACAATCAAGATCACTCTTCTTACAATAAGAATGGAGTAAAAGCAAGTAAGAAGAGTTTAAAGCTTGTGGGGCACTTGGATGGTCGTTTAGAGTAAGAGCATTAACCCCCCAAAGCTCCACACCCTCTCTTTTTATAGAGAGGAGGCTTTTCTTCCCGTTGGCTGCCACCAGTCGACTACTGCCCTTGGCAGTCGACTGCTGCCACTACAACGGTCTCCGAACACGTCGGATGCCGACCGTTGTAGTCCAACGCAACACTTGGCAGTCGATTGATGGACCTCATCAGTCGACTACTACCTCCGTAGTCGACTGCCCAGTCGCCTATGAGCGGTTCTATGGCCAAACCCTTTCGACCCGATCATTGCGCCTTGGGATCGGTGATAATCTTGATCGGCCACATATAGGCGGTCGTGATGGCCTCAAAACACTCAGTCGAATACCAGTCGAACCACGTTTGACTTAGAGCAGTCGAGTGCCATTCCATGACAGTCGATTGGTGTCGGGAAATCTCATCCGACTCTTAGCCAAATGGCCAAGTTTCACCTAAGAGCTACCCCTTCCCGGGTTACATTCGCTCACTCTCATCTCTCGGAGTCCCTCGCCTTCGAAGTTCTCTTCGTCCTCAGCCACGTCCCTCGGCAGCATCAGGCGCACGGCTCTACAATGCTCCTTCGCGTCTCTTGCCTCGAAATCTACTTCCTCCGGCTTTACTCCAAGCTCCTCGTCCGACGGTCCCTCGGATGCTCCAAGCGCACGGCTTCCGCAAAGCCATCCTTCACCGACTCAAGGACCGAGTCATGAGTTGTGAAACTCGCCACGGCTCCATGTGCGAACTAAGTCCTACACGACTTCAACGCACATATCAAATCAACATAACAAACTAACTTAAACTCTTTACCACACACATCAAAACCTAATCATGGCAAGAGATTGCCCTAACAAAAACCTGAGGTAGACTTACTGTTATCCCTATCTGATTGGAAGTCGAAATCTGCGTAACCCACAGGGAGTAATTGGTCTGTCTGGTAAACTAGCATATAATCCCTAGTCCTTCTCAGGTACTTCAATATATGCTTTAACACAGTCCAATGTCCCTTTCCTAGATTACTCTGATATCTGCTAACCATGCCCACGGCAAAGTAGATATCCGGTCTCGTACATAGCAACGTATACATGAGGCTTCCTACTGCCGAAGCATAAGGAACTGCCTTCATCTCCTCTATCTCCTTAGATGTTCTAGGACACATCTCCTTAGATAAATGAACTCCATGCCTGAAAGGTAGAAAACCATTCTTGGAGTTTTGCATGCTAAAACGATCTATAATTGTGTCTATGTATGAAGCTTGAGATAAGCACAACATCCTTTTCTTGCGAACCCTTTTAACCTTGATCTCAAGGATGTGTCACACTTCTCCCAAGTCCTACATATCAAATTGTCTGGACAACCATACCCTTACGTCCGATAACACCTTAACATTGTTGCCAATTAACAAAATGTCATCTACGTATAGTATAAGAAATACCACTACGTTTCCGTCACATCTCTTGTATACACAAGACTCATCCGGACTTTGAATAAATTCATAAGACTGGATTACCTCATCAAAACGGATGTTCCAAGACCTCGAAGCTTGCTTCAATCCATAAATGGACCGATTAAGCTTGCACACAAGATGCTCTTTGCCCTTTGCAATGAATCCCTCTGGTTGCTTCATATAGATGTTTTTCTCAAGACATCCATTAAGGAAAGTTGTCTTGACATCCATCTGCCACACCTCATAATCTATATGAGCAGCAATACATAAGAGAATCCGAATAGACTTAAGCATGGCTACCGGCAAAAAGGTCTCCTCATAATCGATGTCCTCTTTCTGAGTATACCCTTTCGCAACAAGCCTTGCTTTGAAGGTCTCAACCTTCCCGTCTATTCCTCTCTTTTTTTTGTAGATCCACTTGCATCCAATAGTTTTTACACCATTTGGTGGTTCTACTAGCTCTCAGACCTGATTTGAACCCATAGATTCTATCTCAGAATTCATCGCACTTTGTCAAGATACTGCATCTTTATCTTGAATCGCCTCGTCATATGTCCAGGGATCAGGTTCATGTTCGCCACGAACCAAATCAGAAGATTCTCCTAAGAACATGAATCTATCAAGCTGTCTAACAACCCTCCCACTACGACGACGTATTACCTATGTATCCTCTGTGACACACGGTGCAGTGACTTGTGGTATATCCTCTTATACCGGTGGTACTGAAGTAGTGACTTCCCCTTTCAATTCCTCCATAACAATCTTACTCATGGGCTTGTGGTTCATCACAGTCTTCCTCTAGAAATCTGGTGTTCGTGCTGACGATCACCCTCTGATCTCTAGGACTATAAAACAAACCACCTTTCATTCCTCTAGGATAGCCAACGAACATGCACACTTCTGTACAAGATTCCAACTTACCAGCATCTACCTTCAGCACATGTGCTAGACTCCCCAAATCCGAATATGTCTCAGACTAGGCTTTTGCCTAGTCCATAATTCTGTGGGAGTAGAAGGCACTGATTTATATGGAACCAAGTTCAGAATATACACTGTTGTATCTAGAGCATATCCCCAGAACGAATCTGGCAACTCAGAATAACTCATCATCGATCTAACCATCTCCATAAGAGTCCTATTCCTTCGCTCTGCTACACCATTCTACTGGGGTGTGCCAGGTGCAGACAATTGGGATTAAATCCCAGTCTCTAATAAGTAATTCCTAAACTCTCTCAAGAGGTACTCACCACCACGATCAGATCGTAGTGTCTTGATACTTTTACCTTGACGTTTCTCCACATCAACCTTGAATTCTTTGAACTTGTCAAAGCATTCAGACTTGCAGCGCATCAAGTAAATGTAACCATACCTTGAATAATCATCTATAAAAGAGATAAAATATTCAAAGCCACCTCATGCCCGGATAGACATAGGACCACTCAAATCAGAATAAACCAATTCCAACACATCTTTGGCTCTATACCCCTTGGCCTTGAAAGGCCTCTTGGTCATTTTACCTTCCAAGAAGAACTCGCAGGTTGGGAAGTCTTCCACCGCTAATGAACTCAGAGGTCCATCAGCTATCAACCTTTGAATTCTTCTTAGATTAATATGACCAAGCATTAGATGCCAAAGATATGTTTGGTTCATCTTCGAAGGTTCTTTTCTCTTATTGGAATTAGAAGATGAGTTATTCACTTCTATTTGCATCGTGAGAGATTTTGGTTCGAGTGTATACAAATTTCTTATCAATGCACCAGAACAGATAATCTCCCTATTCCTTTTTATAACAACTCTGTCATTAAAAGAAATAGAATATCCATCAATAAACAATTTAGAAATCGAAATCAAATTCTTTCTAAATAAAGGTACATAAAGGCAATTTTTAAGAACCAAAACTTTATTCCTCTCAAAAGACAAATAAACATCTCCCACTGCAATAGCCGCCACCTTTGTGGCATCGCCCAAGTATAGGGTAATCTCCCCCTCAGCCAGTCATCTGGTTTCTTGGAACCCCTGCAAAGTATTGCAGACATGATCAGTGGCTCCCGTATCTACACACCAGGTGCCGATAGATAACACCGCTAAACATGTTTCAACGACTAGACCAAAAGATATACCTTTGTTCTGCTTCCAATTGGGGCAGTCCTTCTTCCAGTGTCCAGTCTATTTGCAAGTGAAGCACTTGCCTTTCGGCTTCTTCACTCCTCCCTGAGTTCCTCCCGCGAGAATTTTCTAAATGGAGGCCGTGGGAATTTATAAAAATATCCCTCTCCCACTTAGTAATTTAAAATTGAGGAATTTTCTAGCCTACGACATGTATATCAAACAATAAGCAATAAATATGAAAAAGAAATATTTTCCAACTATTATGTCTTTTGTCTCCAATATGTCTCCTATCGTATCGTCATCCCGTCCGCTCCTCCCTACGCCATGTACAAGCCATCCGGAGATCCGAGCCGAGAATAACTATTTTAATTTACATCCATCGATCCTATACTCCTCGAAGGAGTGTATAAGAAATCTCAAGATTGAAAGTAAACTAAAATAAATGAGTGGCTAAACAATGTCGTACTTAACTACAAAAATTAAATACTAGCATCGTCAACCCCGAGGATTCAAACAATATTACACACATGCAATCACATACACACATATGGCCATAATAGTTGGATCTTATGCCTGCAATCAAAGAGTTAGCCTACGCACATCCTACTATCATCCGACACATACAATATATGATAAGTGCAAAAAATAACCGAATCCTAAACACACAAAACTGGAAACCGTGTCCCTGATACCGCTTGAAGGTAGGAAACTTCGCTTCCCACTTCAACTCGGTTGCTTGTTCATGGTGATCCCGTCTTCGTCCCCAGATTAAAAAAATAATCCAAGACAATTAGGGATTACCCAAGCTACCATTTCATTGTCGTGCTATTCGATTAGAGTGATTACTTGAACAAACTTGTTGTTCAAGCAACCTACCTCTATTCTTCGAAAAGCTACGGAATAGATGATGTATGGATCATCGGTTTTTGTGTTTGTATTCGAGGTCCAAGTAAATTTAGCCACATTCCATACATACAATATACAAAGAAACAAACAAAGAAAACAAAACAAGATTTATACCTCTTGTTTACCTAAAGATCTTCTATCGTATGTCCTATCCTCCTCTTGGACATTGTGTGGGCAACGGTCCTCCAAGAGATGAAGCCTCCTAGATCACGAACTTCTTTCCTTGCTCGCTCCGAACAAGAGAAAGTATAGAAACGAACTCTTCTCTTATATAGGACAAAACATCAAGCTCCAAGCTTGATGCTTACCGCTGGCCCAAAGAGAGGTGTAAGGGGTGGATGCCGGCCAAGAGCTCCAAGGAACAACCTTAACCCTTGTTTCCACTGGCCAAGGAGAAGAGGAAGGGTGTTGGGATGCCGACCAAGGATGAGAGGAAGAAGGGAGGCGCCGGCCAAAACCCTAGGAAGGAGAGAAAGCCTTACCGCCCAAGGAGGATAGGAAACCCTAGCCGCCCAATGCCTCCAAACCCTAATCCCCTCTTCAATGTCTCTTGCCACCCACCCTAGGAGCCTTATTTATAGAGTTGGGCTTAAGCCTCCTTTTAATCTCCACCGTCGGTTCTAGGGATTTAATCTCAACCGTCGGATCTAGAGATTTAATCTCAACCGTTGGATCTAGAGATTTAATCACTATCATCGGATCTAGAGTTTCATTTTTCCATCATCGGATCTAAGCTTCATGAGGGTTTTAATAGGCTACGATAGTGACCATGAGAAGGAGTTTGATCTTGGCCACCCAATGGATCAAGCCCACATAAAGTCTTATCCATTAATGATAATCCATTCCACTAGAGGATTATCAATGATCTACCTCACCAACCCTCATAAGTTAATATGAGCTCCATATATTATTTGTACATTTATCTCCCCATGTTTAAGATCTCGAATGTTCGTCGATTAATTAATTTACTGACAATTAATTAATCAACATCTAACTCCATGAGTAGTACCACTCAACCTTATCATCATGCCGGACCAAGTCCACCTGTAGGGTTTACATGATAAACCTTATGAGCTCCTCAAGGGGACATCATCATCCTAATATATAGGACACGATTTCCTCCTATAATTAATGACACACCATATAAATAATATCATTTCCCAACTTACCGAGCCTATCGATTTACTCTATAAATCTCGCCCATTGATAAATCAAAGAAATGAATACTAAGTATATGTGCCCGTTATTATATCGGAATTAAGAGCATGTACAACATTATATCTGAGGTCTGATTCGATTATGTAGTCAGCAATAAATCGAATCACCTCTATGTCGGTCCTGCTCAATACACACAAAGTGTACTAGTGTAATTCTATGGTTAAGACAAATCAATAACAAATCACACTACAACCATTCCAATGGTTTGTCTATAACCATCTCGGTTGTGAGCCTTTACTTATACTTTACAAGGAACTGATAACATGATCTCCCGTGTGACACTACACACCATGTTATCTACAATGTAATGTATTAGACAATATGCATAACCATAAATACGCAAACAATGATCATGTGATTCTTATTTCAAAATAAAGATGTTCATACAAAAGATAGACTTTTAGTATACATCCCAACATCTTAACGGCAACTAACTGAGATTCTTTGGCACATGATTGGTACCTAGCACACATACCAACCGCAAATAATATATCGGGTGTACTAGCAGTTAAGTACAAAAGACTACCAATCATACTCCGATAGAGTGTAAGGTCAATTTATTTTCCTTCATGATCATTATCTATTTTTGTATTAGTTGTCATTGGGGTTGACACTACTTTAGCATTTTCCAAACTAAATTTCTTAATCATTTCCTTAGCATATTTGGTTTGGTAAATATAAATTACTTCACTTGTTTGTTTGACTTGTAATCCTAGGAAGAAATTTAGTTCTTCAACTAGACTCATTTCAAACTCATTTTCCATATTCTTGATGAAGTCTTGAAGGAGTTCATCATTTGTTGACCCGAAGATAATGTCATCAACATATACTTGGGCTACAAAGATGTCCTTTGATGTTGACTTTATAAATAGAGTTTGATCTACATTACCCCTCCTAAAGTCATTAGATATTAAGAAAGATGATAATCTTTCATACCAAGCCCGGGGAGCTTGTTTCAAACCATACAAAGCTTTCCTAAGCTGGTATACATGGTTTGGATGGTCCATATTCTCAAACCCGGGTGGTTGTTCTACATATACCTCTTCCTTAATGAACCCATTTAGGAATGTCGATTTAACATCCATTTGATGGAGTGTGAAACCCATATAAGAGGCATACCCTAATAGGATTCTAATAAACTCTAACCTAGCAACCGGGGCATATGTTTCATCATAGTCAAGTCCTTCAACTTGATTAAAGCCCCTTGCAACTAACCTTGTCTTATTCCTAGTTATATTGCCTTTATCATCTAGTTTATTCCTAAAACCCATCTTGTAGTAATGATGGTATTGTCATTAGGTCTAGGAATTAACTCTCATACTTGACTCCTTTCAAATTGAGCCAATTCATCTCGCATTGCTAAGATCCAATTCAAATCAAGTAATGCATCATTGATTGTTTTGGGCTCAATTTGGGAGATTAGTGCTATATGACTAGAGGGATTTCTATGAAATGACCTACTCCTAACACCTTGAGATAGTTCACCTACAATTTGATCTAAAGGGTGATTTTGATGAACTCTTATTGTTCTAGGAGGTGTATTAAATTGATTTTGATCATGATTATACTCAACTCTTCTTTCATTATTGGAATCACCTCTTACTCCCCCTTGATTTAACTCTCCCCCTTGATCATTACCCCCTAAAGTTAAATCTTAAAATTTTTGAGTAATTTCTTGATTTTTGTCATTGATATCACTATCAATGGGGGATTTCCTAGGGTAAGTATTAGAGTTTTCATCAAATTGGACATTTGAAAGTTCCTCAATCTTTTGAGTTCTTTTATTATAAACTCTATACCCTACACTAGTGGATGAGTATCCAACTAGGATTCCTTCATCCACTTTGGACTCAAATTTACCTAGGTTGTCTTTGGTGTTTAAAATATAGACTTTGCATCCAAAAACCTTAAAATAGTGAATTTGTGGAATTGTACCATTTCATAATTCAAATGGGGTTTTTCTTAGGAACCTATGAATTAAAACCTTATTTTGGATATAGCAAGTGGTATTGACCGCTTCTGCCCATAAGTAGCTAGGTAAAGAATATGCATTAAGCATAGTCCTAGCCGCTTCTTATAAGGCATGATTTTTTCTTTCCACAACCCCATTTGTTGGGGTGTTCTAGGATAAGAAAATTCATGCTTTTACCCTTGTTCTAAGCAAAAGTTTGAGAAGTTAGAATTCTCAAATTCTCCACCATGATCACTATGAATCCGGTTGATTTTGAGTTTTCTTTCATTCTCTACTCTCTTGCTAAATCCTATGATTATTCCTAGGGTTTCATCCTTATGTTTCATGAAAAATACCCAAGTAAATCTAGAAAAATCATCAACTATCACTAAGCAATATTTACTTCCAATCATGGAAGGAGTACTATGACAATCAAATAAATCCATATGCAATAGTTCTAAAGGTAAAGCGGTACTAAGTAAAGTTTTACCTTTGTGTGATGATTTTGATTGCTTCCCCTCTTGGCATGCATCACACATTTTGTCCTTGAGATACTTGACTTTTGGCAACCCCTTGACTAACTTCATTTTGGCTATTTTGGCAATGTTCTTCATATTGATGTGCCCTAGCCTTCTATGCCAAAGCCAACTCTCTTCTTCTTTTGCAATAAGACACTTAGTAGAAGCATTAGTAGCATAGGATAAATCAACATAATATATATTTGATTTCCTAAAACCTACTAACATGCAATCATTTAAAGTTTTGTGTCTTATGAAACATTTTGAAGAATCAAATTGAACATCAAAATTGGCATCACATAGTTGACTTACACTAAGCAAATTAAATTTCATATTTTTAACTAATAATACTTTGTGAATTGCAGGGTTGAGGGATACCTCAATTGTACCTTTTCCTAGAATCTTAAGTTTACCACTATTTTCAAAAGACACCTTCCCCTTGCTAGTGTGGTTGATGGTGGAAAATTTTCTCTCATCACCGGTCAGGTGTTTTGAGCACCCACTATCAACAATCCATAAGCTTGGTTCTTCTACCTATACAACATGGAAAATGCAAGCCTTAGGCACCCAAATTTTGGGACCGATAGCATCAACTATATAACTTTTGGGGACCCAAGCCTTTTTAGCCTTTCTCCTAATGGTTGGTTTTCTACTAATTAGAGAGGTGAAGGCTATTTCTTTTTCCTTAGGCTTATATCCTATGTCGGCCTTGTTATAAATGGCCCTTTGATCTCTATTAATCATATCAAGATATTTGGACACATTTGTAAACTTTTCTAAACATGCATATAAATCACCTATTTGTAGGGTCGATCGGTGGCCGGCTAGTGGGGGGTGAATAGCACTCAATCGTCGTACGGTTGAATACGATCATTCTTGGATGCTTGTCTACAATTGTCATTAATATACGAAGTGGAATAATAATAGAAATAACAACAATAAACAATCACACACAAGACACAGCAATATACGTGATTCGGAACCAAATGGTTCCCACTCCACGGGTGAGCCACCGAGCTCTAGTTATGCACACGGTACTAACTAAACCACTCCTTCTCGACAATATGTCGGATGTGGAGAAACCTCTCACAAGCAATTACACTAAGAAATATGAAATACAAGCAATACAAAGACAAATACGAAATATACGTAAAGAACACTTTACAACGCTTGGTTTGAACCCTTTGCTTGTTGCTTGCTTTAGATGGATCTTGAAGGTTTGGAATGCAACAGCAATTCCCCTCCAATAGCTTCCCAAATGGCTTGGCGGAATCCCCCATCTTGAGCTCCATTTATAACCTGCATCAAGCTGATTTCGCATGCATCAGTCGATTGATCGTAACCATCAGTCGACTGGTCCTGTATCCGTTGTCTCACAACGGCCAAAACCACGTTGGTCAAGTTCCAATGGATCACACATCAGTCGACTGATAGTATCCATCGATTGGTAGTAACCCATCACCGAGTGCCGCGAGCTCGACTAGCTTCGTCGTCGCATAGATCGACGGTCATTGCTTCCCTTAAGCGATCGATGTCGACGATCCACCAAACACCGGTCGAACCGTCAAACCCATACGACCTAGAGCAGTCGACTGTCACCTATGTCAGTCCACTGATGTCGGGTAAAACCTCAAACATCAAGCTGTTTGAGCATCCGACACTCAGTCTTAGCCACTTGGCCAAGTCCACCTCATCCCTTATGGAGTTCCCCACTGAAGCTCTCTTCCCTCGGCCTACATCCCTCGGATGCGTCAAGCGCATGGCTTCGCAACGCCATCCTTCGCGTCTTATGCCCTCGAAGTATGCTTCCCTTTGGGCTCACTCCATTCGCTCCCCGTCCGGTAGTCCCTCGGATGCACCAAGTGCACGGCTTCGCAATGTCATCCTTCACCGACTCAAGGACCCCGAGCCTAGTGAACTTACCAAGTCTTCAAGACTTCCCACATGCACCAAGTGCATAGCTTCGCAATGCATTTCTCACCAAGCACCAAGCGCACGGCTTCGCATTGCTTTGGACTTTTCAACACCAAGCTCCATGCTTGGATTTTCGATGTCAACTCCATGTTGGACTTTCCTATGATAATCCCATGTCATAAGTTTTGTCTATCATCAAAATACCGCTCGAGTCAAACTCGAGTCAACCTGGGCCTATTGCACCAATAATCTCCCCCTTTTTGATGTTTGACAAAACTACCATCTCAAGTCTACAAATTCTCCCATATTGGCAATTCGCATATCCCAATGAGAATTCCAACGAACCCTAATTGGTAACTTGGTAACTTCTCCCCCTTTTTGACATTACATCAAAAAGGTCCTCCCCAAGAGTATGAATGTCTCATATCCCAATGAGATCTTACAATCTCTCCCTTGAAGGAAACACATGCCTACAATCTTTCTAGTGATCCCATATCACTTAAGAGAGGCAACCCAATTTTCCTCCCATGAGGAAATACACATCCATCTTCCCATGATGGACACCTCCCCCTAGAGGCTTGCTCCCCCTTGACCATTGCACCAACAATGTCCTTGGAGAGTCCCTAAGCCAATAGGAATATTAACCAAATCAAAATTAAGGCAAAGTTCAACAATGAACTCTCATCCACCTTAAAATTGATACTCTCCCTAAACACTTCTCCTAATCCATGTTCAATGGATTTCCACCATTTCTAATACTCTCCCAAGCATGTCCTAGGGTTAGGAGTAGTTAGGGGACCAAAACACAGTCGAATATGAGCCTAACCACCAAGGTTTACCCGAAATCACTGCGCTACGACCACTCATCGACTATCGACTCCTTCCCACATCATGACCGACACAATGATCTCTGATTTTCTAAATTTCAGAAATAAATTTCCAAAATTCGTAAGTAAATATACATATGTTGAAAAATCTTGAAATTTGGTATGTATATTACTTATCACAATCATTATGGGTGAAAAATATTAGAAAATTATTTTACCCACAAATTAGTGAGATTGATACAAAGTCCAAAAGTTTAGAAAAGCTTCAATATTGAGCCCTCTTTGTATCATCCCATTCAATGGTGATTGATATCAAAATATAGGCTTCACCAAGGTTTTTCAAAATGTTTTTAAAACCTTTAATTCATTTTTCCTAAACATCTCACTTGTATCTAGATGTGTAAAAACACATACAAGGCAATTAATCTAGTGAGATGTGGGTTTTTGTCCTTTAATGGTCTCATGCATATTTCTAGGCAATATTATTTGATTCCTATCAAATCATGTCATAGTCCTTAAAGCAATTTTATTTTATGCATGATATGATTATGGCATATATATGATATATCTAAACATGTGCCAAAATCATGATGTCATGGCATGTGAATGAAATTTTAGCATACATGACATATAAAAATAATTTTAAACATGATCATGACATTTTTATAAATAAAAATGAAAATGATGGCATGACATGGCAAGGCAAATATATCATGGCAAGTAAAATATGCTAAGGTATAGAATACCTAAGTGTTGAATCCAAATTGTCATTTCTAGGGTTTCATTCTATTTTGCCTTAATACCATTATCTCCCAAATGTGCCATAAACCCAAAATGGCACACCCATACCTTTAAGACCTAATCGTGTCAATTTCATCATTTTTCAATTTCTCAAGCATATTGGCACACTCTAATGTGTCAACTCAACATGGCTAGGTTAACTATACATCCATTTAGGGTTGACACACCCTAACCCATCTAGCGTGAATCGATCACGCTCCTAGGAACCCAATACCAATTGGAGCTCCTTGGGTTAACAAGGTATTCACTAGGGATAACTTCCTAATGACCCTTTTAGGCTTTGAAGCCATAGTCTTTTGGGTCTTTCCTAAGTCAAACCTAGGGGTAACTCCCACTTTGACCTTCTTAGTGGTTTTCTTGGTTTTTCTTAAGTCCTTAGCCACTTAGCAAACACCATGGCTAGTCTTAGGGATAGCTTCTCTATTAGCCTTGGTTTTTCTAGACCTAGAAATTGTTCCATAATCAAATGGAACATTATGATAAGTCCTCTTGGGCTTAGGTTTGTGACCCAAACCTTCCTTGCTTTTAGACCGTTTTTGAATCCTAGGTCTTGACTTTTGGGCATTTGACCCTAGAATTGAATTTTCTATTATTCTAAGGGTCTTCTCAAGTTTTTCTAGCCTTGACCTCAAGGCTTGGTTTTCTAATTCTAATTTTCTCAATTTTGATTTTTCATTAATCTTTTGGGAGGGACTCTTTCTAGGCATATGCCTAGACTTTTTGCGATTAAAACCCAAATTTTCTTCAATTCTTCTAATTGATTCCCTAGGCAAGATAGTTCAAGTTTTATTGGTCCTAGGTTTGTCCTTAGATATATGAACATGCTTGGCACCTAGACAAACATATTTCTTCCTACTAGCATGCTTTTCATTAATAATTGCAAGAGAACTAAAATAGTTTTTAGCATGCTTTTTAACTTTAGGAATTGAAGGTGCATAATTTAAATATACCTTAGGGTTAGCTTGGGAAGCTCCCCCTACATGAGATACACCTTCTTGCCCTTTCTTCCTCCCCTTAGGGCATTGGCTTCGGTAGTGTCCCCGTTGGTTGCTTTTGAAGCACACAATGTGCTCTTTGCTTCTAGTTGTGGGGACTCCGGCATCCTTTGACTTTTGGCTGACTTTTGGTGTCGATGCCTTTTCCTTGGACAATTTTGGGCATTTACTCTTGTAATGCCCTTTCTCCCTACACTCAAAGCATATTATATGTTCTTTATTCAAAATCACAATACTTGAGTTACCTAGAGAGATGGTGGAAGCCTCTTAATCATATCTTCCGGAGGTAGATGCTTCATTTTGACTTTGCTCCGGAATTGAGACCCTTTCCTCCCCCTCAATGCTAGAGGTGGAGGTTTCCACCAAGTCATCAACATCTTCAAATGTGGTGGGTGCTTCTTCCTCGGCAATATCCTCTACTTGTGCCGGTTGGGAATTTTCTTGTAATTTTATTACCTTATCCCATAATTCCCTTGCATCCCTATAATTGCCTAACCTAGACCAAATATTGTTAGGTAACAAATCACTAAGTAATTTGATTACCTTGAGATTTGTCTCGAAGTCCTTGATTTGGTCTTGGGTCCACCTTGACTTCTCAATGGGCTTGTTTTCTTTATCGCTAGGCATTTCAAAATCATTTTCTATAATTAACATAAAATCGAAATCAGTTTCGAAATATACCTCCATCCTTTTCTTCCACCAAGAAAAGTCTCCATTGAATTTTGGTGGATGGATGTTGTAGCTGGCCATCTTGTAGTGCTTGTGTCAGCGGTTAGTCCTCGACAAGCTCCTAGCTCTGATACCACTTGTAAGGTCGATCGGTGGCTAGCTAGAGGGGGTGGATAGCCCTCAATTGTCGTACGGTGGAATACGATCGTTCTTGCGTGCTTATCTACAATTGTCGTTAATATACGCAGTGGAATAATAATAGAAATAACAACAATAAACAATCACACACAAGACATGGAAATATATGTGGTTCGGAACCGAATGATTCCTACTCCATGGGCGAGCTCATCGAGCTCTAGTTATGCGTACGACACTAACTAAACCACTCCTTCTCGACAACACGTCGGAGGTGGAGAAACCTCTCACAAGCAATTACACTAAGTAATATGAAATACAAGCAATAGAAAGACAAATACAAAATACACATAAAGAACACTTTACAACGCTTGTTTTGAACCCTTTGCTTGTTGCTTGCTTTAGATGGCTCTTGAAGGTCTGGAATGTAGCAGCAATTCCCCTCCAATAGCTTCCCAAAAGGCTTGGTGAAATCCCTCATCTTGAGCTCCATTTATAACCTGCATCAAGATGATTTCTTGCGCATCATTCGACTGATCGTGACCATCAGTCGACTGGTCCTATAGCCGTTGTCTCAGAACGACCAGATCCACGTTGGTCAAGTTTCAACGGATCACACATCAATCGACTAATGGTACCCATCAGTCGACTAGTAACCCATCAGTCAAGTGTTGGCGAGCTCGACTAGCTTTTATGCCCGTGCATAATGCGATCAGTCGACTGCTTCCCTTAAGCAGTCGACTGATGTCGACTTGATCCAGCCAAACACCAGTCGAACACTGGTCGAACCCATACAATTTAGAGTAGTCGACTGGCACTTATGCCAGTCGACTGATGTAGGGTAAAACCTCAAACATCAAGCTCTTTGAGCATCCGACACTCAGTCTTAGCCACTTGGCCAAGTCCACCTCATCCCTTATAAAGTTTCCCACCGAAACTCTCTTCCTTCGGCCTATGTCCCTTGGATGCATCAAGCGCACGACTTCCAAACACCATCCTTCGCGTCTCATGCCCTCGAAGTATGCTTCCCTTTGGGCTCACTCCATTTGCTCCCCGTCCGACGGTCCCTCGGATGCACCAAGCGCACAGCTTAGTAATGTCATCCTTCACCCACTCATGGACCCCGAGCCTAGTGAACTTACCAAGTCCTCAAGACTTCCCACAGGCACTAAGCGCACGGCTTCACCATGCATTTCTCACCAAGCACCAAGCGCACGGCTGCTTTGGACTTTTCAACACCATGCTCCATGCTTAGATTTTCCATGCCAACTCCATGTTGGACTTTCCTATGACAATCCTATGTCATAAGTTTTGTCTATCATCAAAATACTGCTCGAGTCAAACTCGAATCAACTTGGGCCGATTGCACCAACACTATTTCTTTTTTAAGTTCATTATTCTCATTTCTAAGTGTACATGCATCATCACAAGGTGGTACTACATTTTTAAGTGACTTAATTTCTACTTTTAAGTCCTTAATCCTAGTTTTTGATCTATTTAAGGCATTTTGAAGGCATGCAATGGTTTTATAAAGTAAATATATCCTAGGAGAGTCTCTTACCTCATCATCACTTGATGATGATTCGTCGCTTGAGGATGAGGATGAAGACTCCTCACTTGAGCTTCCGGCTTCCTCCTTCAAGGCCATGAGAGCTAGGTTCCAGATGGCATGACACATTTCTTCATCATCGGAAGAGTCCTCCAAGCTTAGTGTGCCCCATGTTTGTGCCACCATTGTCTCCTTCTTCTTCTTCTCCTTCTTTTTCTTTTCCTTCTCCACCTTCTTCTTTAGTTCCAGGCAATTTGGCTTAATATGCCCTTTCTTGTTGCAACCATAACAAGTTACGTTAGATGTAGAAATTGAACTAGTTGAGGTTTTGCCTTTGGAGGATTGGAACATCCTCCTCACATCCTTCTTGGTGAGTTTCCTTGACCTCCCACCAAACTTCTTCACATAGTGAGCTACCTTACTAGCCGATAGCTCATCGTCGCTACTTGATGACTCATCCTCAGATTCGGATGAGGAAGAGACTTCTTTCTTCTCCTTCTTCTTTTTGTCCTTCTTCCCTACAAAAAGAGCTACACCTTTCTCTTTTGATGAAGTATTAGCTTGCTCATGTAACTCAAATTCACAAAAGAGTTCATCTAATTTTACCAAAGAAAGATCCCTTCGACTTGCGATATTCGAGACATCTTGGCCAAGTAGAATTATTCTTTGACAAAGCAAGTATCTCTGAGGAGATGTGGACTCGGGATGATTGGGTATAAGTCGAAGTGGCCGAAGGTGTTTGAATAGCCTATAGAAAATTCACCACTCCTTGCGAGGAGATGTATACCCTATGGCCTCTCGTCGGATTATTACTAAAGTCTTTGGCTAAAGCATTACATGTTTAGAGTATGATACTCTTTGATACATGTGTAGTAACTAGAATCCGTAGGACGAGGAAGTAATACTTGGGCTAGGTGTGACGTAGTCAGCCTAGTGGGGACTGACACAATGGACCATGTCCTAAACCAAGTGGGTATAAGATGAGTGAAGGGAACGGGGCACGATTCACTGTAGCTGCTAAAAGGTTTGAGAAGTTGTTCTAGGGTCAACCGTTGATTTTTTGGTTAATTGGGGATCATGATATACTACTAGATGTCACTCATGAGGGTTCTATAATTAATAATTAATTATAGACGGCTAACATAAATCAGAAACCAATTTGGTCACACACACTACGAGTGTTATTCGAAGGATTTAAAACGAGTATGAGAATGGGATTCTCATATTGAGAGAGACTTGGTTTTTTTGGACTAAACATGGAGCGAGCATGAAATTATTTCAGTGGCATCGGAAGCATGGATGGGCTGAGTCTTATGAAGACATGATCGATGAACCAAATTGGTTTAGTTCTAATCCAATTGTGGAAAATTAACCAAAGGGATTTGATTTGTTTTAAATGAATGAACCAAAATTGGTTTGGTTCGATTTAACTTAAAATAGACCAACGCATTTTGGTTTATTTTAACTTAAGTTAATGGTGTGGTTTAAAGGATTTTGGTTATGAACCAATAACCATTAAGAGAATGTGTTCTCTATAAAAACATGACTTAAGGGTTTTGTGAACGTCATGACTTTGGTTTTGAAAACCCTAGCCATTTTTTTTCTCTTCTCCTCGCTTGGTGTTGTCGCCCACCCTTGGTGTTACCATCCACTCTTGGTGTTGCCGCCACCTCCTCTTTGTCGTCGGCCAACCACCAGTTGCTGGCAGTCCTACGACCATCCTCAACCACCGACCAACCTCCCTTGGGCATCAATGACCAAGGAGCAGCCCACCAACTTGTTTGGCCAGCCATCTCCTCCACCAAAACAAGTTGTCTAGTTCTTGACAGCTTGCTATCCTCTTCATGGAGAGGCTGTTTGGTCGACGTTTTGCCCTCCGACAGTGGCCTACTGTCAGGGATTGGATCTTCGAAAATCCCCTTTGGTGGATGACCAAGGTTTCGTCAATTGGTTAACGAACATCATTTCCGAGAAGCGAGTTCGTGGAACTCATTTTTAGATCTGAATTTGATTCGAATTATGATCGTCTCTCAGATCACAACGACTTCAATGCGAAGCTAGCACCTCTCGTGAAGTCGGGGCTTGTGGCTTTGTGAAGCTATCCCGACGATACTCGGCATGGATATAGATAGAGGTGAAGCTCGCGAGGGTCGCTTGGTTGATGTCATTCCCGCTTCACATAATTCGTCAGGTATACCTAGAGTAGTTTTCTTTTATTGTCAAATTTAAAAATACAATTATGTGTACACTTGTTGTATCCAACATGCGTGTAGTGTGTATATTGTAATAAATTAGTTTATTACTTATTTTTGCTTCTGCTGTGTGCATGTTTACAAAACGTGTTCGAACACACACCCACGTCAGTGCTTGTGAAACCCAACATCTGCAACCCTCGATCATGACCATTCCCTCACTGTCGCAATTGCCCTTCGGTTGCCTAAGCCCAACTTGTCATCGCCCTCCTCCTCTGTTGTTTCACCGTCGAAAATCTCCACCTGAGCGACTGTCGTTCATCCTGATCCTGCTTTGATTTTCCATCATCGTCGCTTCTCTCCGATCACAAACCATCTTCAGCCAGTTTCTTCGACTGCCTCTGTTGTGGCAACTTATTATATGACCATCATGGTGATTTCCATAGTCTAGCTTCTCGCCATGGCCAACTCTATAACTTTCCTTGGTTAGGCGATGAGGATTTTTTCAGGATCTGGAAGTGATGTCATCGCTACTAGGAAGAAGACCTTTGTACAGTCTAATCATTTAGAGGCTAAGGATTGATATTTGTGGTTCGGCCAATGGGTTTCCTATAATCTAAGCATCAAATTGTTAGACTTGGAGTTCGCCTCCAATTCATCTATATTGTGCATATCAGATTTATCGGAGTGAACTAAAGAGATGGGTGCTATTAAATTAGAATTAAAAAAGTTCTGATCTATTTATGATATAGTGTGCAGTAATAATATTGTTCTAAGATCCTTGTTATAGTAGGTGAATGGTGGATTTGCATGTTGTATTTGGATAAGGAATGTATTTAGTTTAATTGGATTCTTAACTAATTACTTGTATGATTAGTAGGATTAAATGGTAGGATGAATAACTCTCATCTTGGAGATGACCATGAATTATATTAATCCATAAAGAGAATGATTAGTAGGAGTTAACTAATCAGAGTTTAGGGTTGATTTAGGGTTATGCACATTGCATGTTGCAGGATTTTAATCTGAGACATTCATGGACGTGAAGACTAACAACATGAGCTACATATCAGGTGGGTAATATTTTTACCCTGGTCAGGTAGTTGATAATTTTAGTGCATGATATTTTATATTGATGACTTCATTACCTTGACTCCACTCCTGTTCATCTATGCTTGATACTTAGTCATTGCACTTTGAGATGCACTATTGTTTATGTTATATTTCATTCATCGTGGTTATGAATTACTGACGCTATGGTATGTGGACCTATAGATACTTAACTATATGTACGTAGCTGAATATGGTTATAGACTTGACTTGTGTCATCAAGATAAATAACTTGGGGGTGAGTGATGTTCTAAAATGTGGAGTAGATTATCGTGTACATTGTGTGTCTATTATGGATCATGGATCTTTGTATGGTTGTATGGATTGTCGATAGTAGGTTGCTATGGACTGGAGGTCCTAGCATGGTTGGTTGTCAATAGTGGATTACTACGGACTGGAGGTCCTAGAATGGGTGATTGTCGATTGTTGGTTGTTATGGACTGGAGGTCATAGAATAGTTAACTGTCAGTTGTGTATGTATCTGTTGGATAGAGAGTGTGTTGTGGATGTATGTGTGTGTAGTTGTGCATTCATTCTATTTACATGCATCCTGGTGACCTGGTCTCCCTTGTGGTTGAGAGGGTTGTCAGTCATCCTGCCTCTACGGTTACTTGTTGTAGTAGTAGCTGGTGTGAGAGAAATGCATTTGTTGTGCCGCACTCAGCCACTATTGATGGTGGTAGTTGGAGTTATGTGCAGTTTGTCCTGGGTGTATGACACTCGACCACTCATGGATAGTGAAAGTCAGAGTGGCCAGCAGCGGGGACCCCTATTGTGTAGCTTATAGCTCTTTAGCTTATTGTTACTTATTTATACTACTCACTCGGCCACTCGAGAGTAGTGGTTGTTATTGAGTTGGGATAGTTGTCATGTCGTTCCACCTAGGCCACACTAGGGTCGTGATAGTGAGTGGAGTGTGCAAGCATGACCATGCATTTGCATTACCATGTATGATGGCGTCTATGTGTTGTGATGTTGTTTGAGCTATGCTTGCTGCATATGCTTGTTCTTCAACTTGCATGCTATTTGCATTATTTTATACTGTTGTGTGTGGAGTACAGTGTACGAGTTGGATCAAATTGTTGTACGCATTTGATTAGCATTATGTTGTGGTATAGGATGGACCAGGTTAATAATGTATTTATTTATATATTGATTATATACTGTGTGTTGATTACAGGTGTAGTATTGTTCATACATGTTGTGTTAGAGGATCATGGCCCTGCTAGAAGGGGGGGTTGAATAGCCTAAATCGTGCTTGATGGAATTTAATCGTGTTCGTCTCTAAAATTCTTGTTAGTGCAGTGAAAATACGAAATACAATACAAATATGAATATGAATACACAATCATAAAAAATACACAAGGATATACGTGAATCGGAACCTTAGGGTTCCTACTCCACGGGGTGAGCTCAACAAGCTCGAGTGATGGCCATACCACTACTCAAACTCCTTCTCGACAACACGTCGGAGGTGAAGAAACCTCGTACAAGCAATTACAACAGTAATATACAAGATACAAGCGAATACAAAGACAATAAGAAATACATGTAAAGAAACACTTTACAACACTTTGCTTTGAATGCTTTCTTGTTGCTTGATTTCGTTTTCTCTTGAAGGTCTGTAATGCAGCAGTAATCCCCCCCCCCCCAAATCTCCCTAAAAATCGCTATGGGAATCCTCCCCAAGCTCCTCCTTTTATGCTTGTCTTGGGCTGATTCCGCACCTAGCAGTCGATTGCTCACACTAATCAGTCGACTACTCTTGTAACCGTTGTGAGACAATGGTCTAATCCACGTTGGCATCCAGCTAACGGATTCACTGGTAGTCGACTACCCATTACCATCAGTTGACTTCCAGCCCCGTAACCGACAGATCAATCGGCTACCAAATGTTCTATGCTCGCATCCTCGACCAGCAGTCGATTGCTGAAGTCATCAGTCGATTGTCTAATGCTGGCAGTCAACTGCCAAGGCATACAACGTAGTCGAATAGCAGTCGACTTTCACTAGTCGACTGGGACATACCATCAGTTGACTATTGTCAGGAAAAACCTTAAACACAAGTTGTTTGAGCATCCGACCATCAGGTAAAATCTCAAACAACATGTTTGAGCATCCAACACTTGACCTCAATCACTTGGCCAAGTTCACCTCATCCATAAGGTTTAACCCAAGACACCCTTAGCCTAGACCTAAGCCTTCTAGCCACCTCTACTAGCTTCGCACCTATCGGATCCCTCCAAGTCATCCATTCGAAATTTCCACTTCTCCGCTTGTCTGTGGGTGGTACACTGTCGAGACTTTGTGGATGACCCCATATTTGTGTAGCAACTTTTTAAATTTCTTTTTGATGAAGTCAGATCCTCCATCACTGATTAGTATTCGGAAAACTCCGAATCTAGGGAATATGTTTCTTTTGAACTTTTTTCTTACAGTCATAGCGTCGCAGTGGGGCGATGTTATGGCCTCTTTCCACTTGGAGACGTAGTCCACAACCACCAGGATATATCTGTTTGTGTCAGAAATGGGAAAGGGGCTCATGAAATCTATTCCCCATACGTCAAAGAGTTCTACTTCTAATATGGCGCTTGCCAGCATCTCATGTCTCTTACCTATATTCCCTGTCCACTGGCACCGATCACAGGATACTATATAGTTGCACGTGTCTCTAAATAGACTAGGCCAGTAGAACCTTGCCTGAAGTACCTTTGTAGTTGTTTTTTAGATTCTAGCATGTCCCCCATACGCAGAGGAATGGAAGTAAAAGAGAATGCTCCCCACCTCCTCTTCTAGTACACATCTTCAATATATGCTATCTGTGCATTTCCTAAACAGGAAGGGATCATCCCAAACAAACTGCCTAACCTCTGTGAAAAATCTTTTCCTTTGCTGGGTCATGTATTCTGGCGGTATCACTCTCCCGGCCAAAAAATTCACCAAATCTGCATACCAGGGGATGCTAACCTTAGCAATTGCCATGAGGGTATCATCCCGCAGGGCATCGTCTATTTGGGAGTTGTCTCCCCTTTCTACCCTACCGTCTATTGACATACGTGATAAGTGATTTGCAATGACATTGTCCGAGCCCTTTTTATCCCTGATTTCTATATCAAATTCTTGTAATAATAGAATCCAGCGAACAAGGCGGGGTTTAGCTGAAGGGAGTTGCTTCGGAGGCTCATTGGCTCCCATGTCCCCGGATTAAAATTTTCACTAATGAAAGAACTAATCTGGATGGGATGAGTTTCCTTAGCACAATCTATTCGTCGTCGTGCTAATAACTTGAGTGATCGCTTGAACAAACTAGTTGTTCGAGGAACACAACTCTTCTAGTTGGTTAGCCGCGGAAGAGACGACGGACGGATCGCCGGTTTTTGTGTTTGTCTTCGGGGTCCATGATTATACAAAATATATACATACACACACTTGTATAATCAACACATAAAAGAACATGCTAAGATCAGAAAATAAAGTTGTAAAACTTTTATACCTCATGATCTTCTACCGTATGTCCTATCCTCCTCGTGGACGATGTGTGGGCGAAGATCCTCCACGAGTAGAAGCCTTCTAGATCACGTTCCTCCCTTCCTTGTTCGCTGCGAACAAAGAGAAGAACCAACAAAACTTCTCCTTTCTAGAACCGACCACCAATCAAGGGAGTTTGATGTAACCGCTGGCCAAGGAACGAATGGATGAAGCGCCGGCCACCAATGTAAGGGGAACCGCCGGCCACCTTGGAGAGAATGGAGAAGTGAACGCCGGCCAACCATGAAGGGAGGTTGCTGCCGGCCAAGGAATAAGAGAGGGACCAAGAGGATGGGCACCGGCCAAGTCTTGATGGAAGAAGATGGGCGTCGGCCACTTGTCCAAGAGTTGCCGCCCAAGCCAAAGCTTCCAAACCCTAGCCGCCCAACCTAAAACCCTAACTCTAATTGAACCATCTTGCCGCCCAACCTAAGCCCTCTATTTATAGAATTGGGCTTAAGCCTCCTTTAATCTCCATCGTCGGATCTAGGGATTTAATCTCCACTGTCGGATCTATGGTTTTATCCCAACCGTCGGATCTAGGGTTTATTCCCAACCGTCGGATCTAGGATTTCATCCCAACCGTCAGATCTAGGATTTCATCCCAACCGTCGGATCTAGGGTTTTATCCCAACTGTCGGATCTAGGGTTTCATACCAACCGTCGGATCTAGGGATTTAATCCCAACCGTTGGTTCTAGGGTTTCATCCTAACCATCGGATCTAGGGATTTAATCCCTACCGTTCGTTCTAGAGTTTTGTTTTATATTCTTGGATCTAGACATCATGAGGATTATATTAGGCTACGATATGGACCATAAGGAGGAGTTGGATCTTGGCCACCCGATGGATCGGAACCACACAAACTTGATCCATCAATGATGTTCCATTCCACTAGAGGATCTTCATTGAACTACCTTACCAACCCCCATAAATTAATATGGGCTCCATATATTATTTGTACATTCATCTCCCCGTATTTAAGATATCGAATGTCCGTCAATTAATTGATTTATTGACCATCAATTAATTAACATCTAACTCCTCGAGTAGTACCACTCAACCTTATCATCATGTTGACTAAGTCAACCAGCTGGGTTTACATGATGAACCTTATGAGCTCCTCAAGGGGACATCATCAACCTAATATATAGGACACGGTTTCCTCCTATAATCAATGGCACACCATATAAATAATATCATTTCCCAACTTACCGGGCATATTGATTTAATCCATCTAAATCTCACCCTCTGGTAAATCAAAGAAAAAAATACTAAGTACATGTGCCCGTTATTATATCGGGATTAAGAGCATGTACAACATAATATCCGAGGTCCGATTCAATTATGTAGTCAGCAACAAATTGAATCACCTCTATGTCGGTCCTGCTCAATACACCTAAGTGTACTAGTGTAACTCTATGTTCAAGACAAAACAATACCAAGCTACACTACAATCATACCAATGGTTTGTCCAAAACCATCTTGGTTGTGAGCCTCTACATATATTCTACAAGATACTGATAACATGATCTTCTGTGCCACACCAAACACCATGTTATCTACAATGTAAAATATTAGACAATATGCACACATATAATAAATATACAAAGTGCAAACAATGATCATGTGATTTTTATTTCAAAATAAAAATGTTCATACAAAAAGAGCTAGGCTTTCAGTATACATTCCAACAATCTCCCACTTATACTAAAAGACTATGCTGTCATCACACTGCCATACATCTGATCCTCATGTCCTCCACATGCCTATCAAACGCTTTCGCTAGAAGGGCCTTAGTGAATGGATCCGCCAGTTTATCCTCTGATGCAATCTTGGCGACAACAACTTCTCCTCGCTTTACGATCTCTCGTATAAGGTGGTACTTACGCTCTATGTGTTTACTCGCCTTATGGGCTCGTGGTTCCTTCGAGTTTACAACTGCACCACTGTTATCACAATAAATTGTGATAATTCTGGGCAAACCAGGAATCACATCCAAGTCCATCAAGAAGTTCCTAAGCCATACAGCTTCCTTGGCTGCCTCAGAGGCTGTCACATACTCAGCTTCCATGGTAGAGTCCGCCACGCATTTCTGCTTGACACTCCTCCATACTATGGCTCCACCTCCAAAAGTAAACACAAACCCTGAGGTAGACTTACTCTTGTCCCTATCTGATTGGAAATCCGAATCCGTGTAACCCACAGGGACTAATTGATCTGCCCGGTAAACCAGCATATAATCCCTAGTCCTTCTCAGGTACTTCAATATATGCTTTACCGCAGTCCAATGTCCCTGTCCAGGATTACTCTGATATATGCTAACCATGCCCACGGAAAAGAAAATATCTGGTCTTGTACATAGCATAGCATACATAAGGCTTCCTACTGCTGAAGCATAAGGAACCGCCTTCATGTCCTCTATCTCCTTTGATGTTTTGGAACACATCTCTTTAGATAAAGGAACTCCATGCCTAAAAGGTAGAAAACCTTTCTTGGAGTTTTGCATGCTAAAACGATCAAGGATAGTGTCAATGTATGAAGCTTGAGATAAGCACAACATCCTTTTCTTGCTATCCCTTATTACTTTGATCCCAAGGATGTGTCCCACTTCTCCCAAGTCCTTCTTGTCAAACTATTTGGACAACCATACCCTTACGTCTGATAACACTTTGATATTGTTGCCAACTAACAAAATATCATCTACGTATAGTACAAGAAACACCACTACGTTTCCGTCACATCTCTTGTATACACAAGGCTCATCCGGACTTTAAATAAATCCATATGACTGGATTACCTCATCAAAGCGGATGTTCCAAGATCTAGAAGCTTGCTTCAATCCATAAATGGACCGATTAAGCTTATTGTTAGTAATATATGAAAGATGTCCTAAGGCAATCGCCTTATATATGAACCATTTATATGATAAATGAAGATTCACTATTTGAGTATACATGTTTTATGTATTTGATTAGATCTTAAACTCATTTACTGAATGTCCACGATACGATTCACAACATGAGAGAATTTGTGATTGGATCACAACTAGTGAGTATCTCTACATGTGTAATTGTGATGTATCGGAATTATCCCTAGTCGATGAATTGACGGATTTGGACACCATCAATTCTGTCGAGACTAGCACGAGGTATACTCCTTGGTGTATCCAAGCAACTGATTCTCACTGGCTGGAGACATAGTGATGTCCGGAGTTAATCGTGGATGCTAGTTATGGTAACTAGTTCATTGGAGTGACCAGCCGTAAGACTTCATATGATTCTCTGTGTTAGTAATATATGAGAGATGTCCTAAGGCAATTGCCTTATGTATGAACCATTTATATGATAAATGAAGATTCACTATTTGAGTATACATGTTTTATGTATTTGATTGGATCTTAAACTCATTTACTGAATGTCCACGATACGATTCACAACATGAGAGAATTTGTGATTGGATCACAACTAGTGAGTATCTCTACATGTGTAATTGTGATGTATCGAAATTATTCCTAGTCGATGAATTGATGGATTTGGACACCATCAATTCTGTCGAGACTAGCAGGAGGTATACTCCTTGGTGTATCCAAGCAGTTGATTCTCACTGGCTGGAGATATAGTTATGTCCGGAGTTAATCGTGGATGCTAGTTATGGTAACTAGTTCATTGGAGTGACCAGCCGTAAGACTTCATATGGTTCTCTGCATATATAGATATGTCAATGAAGTTCTTACTGTGGCTTAAGTGCGATGTTCCTTTGACTTGGGTATTCAAGTCATCTTGATCATGGAGATTTATGCTTTGACATCTTAAGCAAACATCTCTAAGGAGATGTGGACCCGGGATGATTGGGTATAAGTCGAAGTGATCGAAGGTGTTTGAATAGCCTATAAAGGATTCACCACTCCTTGCGAGGAGATGTATACCCATGGCCTCTCGTCGGATTGTTACTAAAGTCTTTGGCCAAAACATTACATGTTTAGAGTAAGGTACTCTTCGATACATGTGGAGTAACTAGAATCCGTAGGATGAGGAATTGATACTTGGGCTAGGTGTGACGTAGTCAGCCTAGTGGGGACTGACACTATAGACCATGTCCTGAACCAAGTGGGTATAAGATGAGTGAAGGGAATGGGGCACGATTCATTCGAGCTACTGAAGGGTTTCAGAAATAGTTCTGGATCAACCGTTGATCTTTTCGGTTAATTGAGGATCATGATGTACTACTAGGTGCCACTCATGATCGTTCTATAATTAATGGTTAATTATAGACGGCCAACATAAACCGAGAACCTATTTGGTCACACGCACAACGAGCGTAATCCAAAGGATTTAAAACGAGCTTGAGAATGGGATTCTTAGACCGAGAGAAACTAGGTTTGGTTGGACCAAACATAAAGCGAGCATGAAATCGTTTCAGTCGCAATGGAAGCGTGGATGGGCCGAGTCTTATGAAGACGTAATCGATGAACCAAAATGGTTTAGTTCTGATCCAATGGAGGAGAATAAACCAAAGGGTTTGGTTTATTTTAAACGAATGAACCAAAAGTTGGTTCGGTTCGTTTTAACTTAAAATAAACCATCATGGTTTGGTTTATTTTAACTTATCTTAATGGAGCGGGTTAACGGGCATAATGGTTATGATCCAATAACCATTAAGAGAATTAGCTCTCTATAAAAGAGGGCTTAAGGGATAATTAAGCCCTAATCCAAAAACCCTAGCAAGGAGTTGCCGCCCACCCCATTGAGGGAGTTGCCGCCCAACCTCCTTTGCCGCCCAGCTTTTGTGCCGCCATCCAAGTCCTTGCCGGTGTCCAAGCTTCAGCCGGTGATCCTCCGGCGACCCTCCGGTGATCTTCCTAGGCTTCGGTGAAAAGGTGAGCACTTGGATTCCTTGTTTTGGCTGGCGCCTACTCCTCCACCAAAGCTGTCCAGTTTTCTGGACCGCTTGTTCTTCTCTCGTCGGAGCGTCATTTGGACGACGGTTAGAGCTCCGACAGTGGCTAACTTACCGGGGATTCGATCTCCAGTAATCCTCTGAGGTGGAGGACGAAGGATTCGTTAATTGGTTGACGAATACCTCTCCGGAGAAGCGAGTTTTGAGAACTCGTATTAGGATCCGAATTTGGATTCGGATCGTGATCATCTCTCGATCACGTCGTCTTCAACACGAGGCTAGTAACCTGTACGAAGACGAAGCTCGTAGCTTAGCGAAGTCATCCCGAGGAACTCAGCGTGGATACGGATAGAGACGATTCTAGCGAGGATCGTTCCGGTTGATGTCGTTCCCGCTACACGTCATACGAAAGGTATAACGTAGATAAATTTTCTTTTATTGCAAATTTAAATTTACGGTTATGTATACACTTGTTGTAATATGCATGCGTGTGTTGTGTGTATTGTAATAAATGTAGATTTATTATTTTTATTGCTTCCGCTGTGCTCATATTTACGAAACATGATCGAACACACACACGCCGCGGTGCCGGAAACCCAACAGTGGTATCAGAGCCCAGGTTGTGTTTCGACATAATCCTAAAAATGGTTTTGCGATAGTCATAATGTATTTCTGGAAATTTTCTAATTTTGGAAATTTAGAAGTATTTATGGAAATTTTTCAATTTTGGAAAGTCTAGAAGTATTTATGGAAATCTTCCGCTTTTGGAAAGTTGGAAGTATTTATGGAAATTGATATTTTCCATAAATAAAATATTTGATTAGATTCTGGAAATTTTTTTTCTAATTTAATCATGATTATATTTGGAAATCAAATCTTAAAATATTTCATTTCCATAAGTAGTTTTAATGATTCAGGAAATTGGTTTCCTAAATAGATTTTCCTTAATCAAATAATTCCATAAATAAAATATGTGATTAGATTTGGAAATTTGTTTCCTAATTTAATTATGATTTGATTTGGAGAATCAAATCTTAAACATATTTTATTTCTATAAATAGTTATGACATATAAGGAAATTAAATACATGACATAATTGTATGCCATGTAATTGCATTAAATGCATAACATTATGTCATGCGTGTCGTGACATGTAGATGTATGCCATGTATGTCATGCCATGTAGATAATAGTTATTTGCATGCAAAGAGGATGAGACATAAAACCCTTAAACAATATTAAAGCCTACACCTTCCATTAATATGGTTAGAACCAGAGTTCTGTTTCTTGTTTGGGTTGTTGGACTCTCTCCAAGCCTGGCTCGAACCTGAACATGTTCAAACCATGGAATAGTTTAATACTAATATGGTAAGAGTCAGAGGTCAATCGTTAGCTTTGGTTGTTGGACTCTCTCCAAGATGGGCTAATTGGTTGAATGCGCTCTAACCATATTAAAACTATTTCCCGATTAATGGGTTGGCTTTAACCTGGAGCATCGGCTTGTTGGACTCTCTCCAAGGTCGATGTAAAGGGAGGTGAAGTTGGGTGCTATGCATATGATGCATACTTGTTAATGTGTTAACAACCCGATGTATGTGTGAACATTCAATTAGTTGATAACACATTGTGATAGTTGCATATACGTGATATGCAATCGGTATAGTTGATACCTACCGTCGTAGTTATGAATGGCTTGTTGGACTCTCTCCAAGGTTGTTCATAACTATGATGGATATCAGCCCATTCGGAGATGGACCTACGATCTCCCGAAGTGATTTTGGGGTTTTTGAAATTCGAAAAATGAATGGGATTTATAAATGTATATTGATGCATTTTTAAAAATCATTTTCTCATATATGCTCGTTTTGTATTTCTAAGATTGATCATGATGTCTTTGAATTTGCGTTCCATTTTGGATTCGAATAAATTGACTGGGCCAAGCTTCTTGGACTGGCTTAGAAGCTTGAGAATTGTTCTCAAGGTTGAAAAGCTTGCAAATGTCCTCGAAGCGCCTCTTTCCGCCCGTCCTAGTGACGATGCAACTTTGGACCAATTGTTGGCCTATCAGAAACATGTGAGTGATTCTGAACAAATGAGTTGCATCATGCTAGCCGCGATAGAACCCAAGCTACGAAAGCAGCATGAGCATATGGATGCTCATATCGTAGTCCTTCATCTTTATGAGTTGTTTGATGAGTAAGTGAGAATCGAAAGGTTCGAAGTCTCTAAGCTCCTCTTCAACTCTAAGATGCAAGAGGGTTCATTTATGGTACTGCTCAACATGCTGAAGACTGTGGAGCCTTCTGAGAATCATGAACAAGGGATGGTGCTATTAGTTGATTCCTCAAAGAAAGGTTCTAAGAGGAAGTCAAAGGAACAGCAGAAGGGAAAGAAGAGAAAGGCTAAGAAGGTAGAACTAGCATAAAAGGAAACTTGCCATCATTATGCCAAGGAGAGCCATTTGCGAAGAAAGTGCAAGATTTATCTTGAGTCCGTGAAGAAGAATAAGGCATCAGATGCCCAATCTTCTTCAGATATCTTCGTTATTGATTGTCATTCTATTTCCTCAAACACTTGGGTATTGGATACTGGGTGTGCCTCACATATATGTAATGACATACATGGGCTAAGGAATAGAAGAAGACTCGTCAAGGGAGAGTCAAATTTGCGTGTTGGGAATGGAGCAAAGGTTGCTGCAGTCGCCATTGGAACGCATTTGATTGAAACTCCCTGCAGGACTTGTCTTAGAACTGGACAATTGCTTTTATGTTCCTTCGTTGATAAAGAACATCATTTCTATTTCTTGTTTAAATAGAAATGGGTACCATTTGACTTTTAGTAACAATTGTTGTTACATAACTTTGAATGGAGTTCTTTATGGGACTGGAACTTTAAGCAATGGTGTTTATACGTTGGACGTATCCAGTGACATCTTCAATATCGAAGCGAGCAACACGCGTGCTCAAAAGGATAATCAAATAGACTCCTATATGTGGCATTGTCGTCTTGGCCATGTAAGTAAGAAACGCATGTCCGAATTACACAAATGTGGAATTCTGGAATCGTTTGAATTTGATTCATACGATACATGCGAATCATGCTTAAAAGGCAAGATGACTAAGTTACCTTTTACTGGAAAAGGTGAACGAGTGGGAGAGTTACTAGGTCTAATACATACTGATGTATGTGGACCTATGTCAACTCAAGCTTTAGGAGGCTATAGCTACTTCATTACCTTCACCGATGATCACTCACGGTTTGGGTATGTGTTCTTGATGAAACACAAGTCTGAAGCCTTTGAAAGGTTCAAAAAATTCAGAAATGAAGTAGAGAAACAACATGACAAGAGTATTAAAATACTTCGATCGGATCGAGGTGGTGAATACTTAAGTCAAGAGTTTCTTGATTATCTAAGAGACAATGACATATTGTCTCAATGGACTCCGCCATATACACCACAGCATAATGGTGTATCTGAGAGGCGTAACCGGATCTTGTTGGACATGGTGAGGTCAATGATGAATCATGCGACTCTTCCAAGTCCTTTTGGGGCTATGCACTTCAGACAGTTGTTTACTTGTTAAACAGAATGTCTACCAAGGTAGTCTCAACTACTCCATATGAGATATGGAATGGTAAGAAACCTCATGTATCTTACTTGAAGATATGGGGTTGTCTTGCTTATATGAAGCGGACTGTATCAGACAAATTGGATGCTAAGTCTGATAAATGTCTATTTATTGGATACCCTAAGGAAACAAGGGGTTACCAATTCTATCATCCTGTGGAACAAAAGGTGTTTGTTTCAAGGCATGCTGTGTTTCTAGAGAAAGAGTTTCTCTTGCAAGAAAATAGTGGGAGTGTAAATCGAGCTTGAGGAGGCTCGAGAGACTCAAATAGACATTAATGAGATACACAGTGACGGTGAAGCAGTAACAACTCATAGTGATGAGCAATCGGCTGGACCTATTGTAACACCACATCTTCGTAGATCTGGTAGAACATGCAATATTCCTGAGAGATATGGATTTCTCATAAGTGAATCGAACGACGTGTTACTCATTGATGATGAGGAGCCTACCAGTTATGAAGAAGTGCTGACAAGTTCAGAAAGGGATAAATGGCTTGGTGCCATGAAGTCGGAAATGGATTCCATGTATGAAAACCAAGTTTGGAACTTGGTTGACCCACCTGAAGGCATAAAGCCTATAGGGTGCAAGTGGGTTTTCAAGAAGAAAACAGACATGGATGGTAATGTGATTACCTATAAGGCTAGATTGGTGGCGAAAGGATATCGTCAAAAGAAAGGTGTTGATTATGACGAAACCTATTCGCCTGTAGCTATGCTTAAATCCATTCGGATGCTCCTGGCCATAGCGGCTCATTATGATTATGAGATATGGCAGATGGATGTGAAAACAGCTTTCCTTAATGGAAACCTGCTCGAGGACGTGTATATGATATAGCTTGAGGGTTTCACATCGGTTGATAAAACCAAGGTATGCAAATTGCGACGGTCCATTTATGGATTGAAGCAAGCATCCAGGAGCTGGAATATCCGTTTTGATGAGACAATCAAAAAGTTTGATTTCTCACCAAATCCAGATGAACCTTGTGTGTACAAGAAGGTTAGTAGAGTGCGATCGTGTTCCTAGTATTGTATGTCGATGACATACTACTTATAGAAAGCGATGTTTCAATCTTCTGATCAGTGAAGGTTTGGTTATCCAAGACATTCTCCATGAAAGACGGAGAAGCAACCTACATCCTCGGGATTAAGATCTATAGAGATAGATCGAAACGGTTGCTTGGTCTTTCGCAGTCTACATATATAGACCGAGTGCTAAAGAGGTTTAGCATGTCGGAATCCAAGAAAGGTTTCCTACCCATCAGGCATGGGATACCCCTTTCGAAGTCTATGTGTCCGCGCACAGAAGACGAGAGGATTTGCATGAGTAATATTCCCTATGCTTCCACAATAGGATCTATCATGTATGCTATGTTATGTACGAGGCCCGATGTATCGTATGCTCTGAGTGTCACGAGCAGATACCAGTCTGATCCAGGAATGGATTATTGGGTGGCTATTAAGACGATCCTTAAGTACTTGAGAAGAACTAAGGATGTGTTCCTAATATATGGAGAAGGGTACATGGTGATACGTGGGTATACGGATGCCAGCTCCAGACAGACAAGGATGATTCCATGTCTGAGTCTGGGTATGTATTCACCTAGAATGGAGGCGCAATAAGTTGGAAAGGTTCCAAGCTTGACGCTATAGCGGATTCTGCCACTAAGGAAGAATACATTGCAGCTTTGGAAGCAGCAAAGGAAGCAGTTTGGATCAAGAAGTTCATCTCTGAACTTGATGTGGTCTCATCAATGATCCAAACATGTGCTTCGCCGCTATCATCTTATCAGAGAGATCATCAGTAGGAACGAAATACAAATCGAGAAAATTCCCACTGAAAGGAACTTAGCGGATCCCTTGACTAAGACATTACCTCAAAATAAGTTTGAGGGTCATGTTCGAGCTTATGGTATTGGATACCGTAGCGATTGACATTAGGCCAAGTGGGAGTCTGTTAGTAATATATGAGAGATGTCCTAAGGCAATCGCCTTATGTATGAACCATTTATATGATAAATGAAGATTCACTATTTGAGTATACATGTTTTATGTATTTGATTGGATCTTAAACTCATTTTCTTGAATGTCACGATATCGATTCACGGCATGAGAGAATTTGTGATTGGATCACAACTAGTGAGTATCTCTACATGTGTAATTGTGATGTATCGGAATTATCCTAGTCGATGAATTGATGGATTTGGACACCATCAATTCATGAGACAAGCAGTATACTCCTTGGTGTATCCAAGCAGCTGATTCTCACTGGCTGGAGACATAGTGATGTCCGGAGTTAATCATGGATGCTAGTTATGGTAACTAGTTCATTGGAGTGACCAGCCGTAAGACTTCATATGGTTCTCTGTATATATAGATATGTCAATAAAGTTCTTACTGTGGCTTAAGTGCGATGTTCCTTTGACTTGCGGTATTCAAGTCATCTTGATCATAGAGACTTATGCTTTGACATCTTAAGCAAACATCTCTAAGGAGATGTGGACCCGGGATGATTGGGTATAAGTCGAAGTGATCGAAGGTGTTTGAATAGCCTATAAAGGATTCACCACTCCTTGCGAGGAGATGTATACCCATGGCCTCTCGTCGGATTGTTACTAAAGTCATTGGCCAAAGCATTACATGTTTAGAGTAAGGTACTCTTCGATACATGTGGAGTAACTAGAATCCGTAGGACGAGGAATTGATACTTGGGCTAGATGTGACGTAGTCAGCCTAGTGGGGACTGACACTATAGACCATGTCCTGAACCAAGTGGGTATAAGATGAGTGAAGGGAATGGGGCACGATTCATTCGAGCTACTGAAGGGTTTCAGAAATAGTTCTGGATCAACCGTTGATCTTTTCGATTAATTGGGGATCATGATGTACTACTAGGTGCCACTCATGATCGTTCTATAATTAATGGTTAATTATAGACGGCCAACATAAACCGAGAACCTATTTGGTCACACGCACAACGAGCGTAATCCAAAGGATTTAAAACGAGCTTGAGAATGAGATTCTTAGACCGAGAGAAACTAGGTTTGGTTGGAGCAAACATAAAGCGAGCATGAAATCGTTTCAGTCGCAATGGAAGCGTGGATGGGCCGAGTCTTATGAAGACGTAATGGATGAACCAAAATGGTTTGGTTCTGATCCAATGGAGGAGAATAAACCAAAGGGTTTGGTTTATTTTAAACGAATGAACCAAAAGTTGGTTCAGTTCGTTTTAACTTAAAATAAACCATCATGGTTTGGTTTATTTTAACTTATCTTAATGGAGCGGGTTAACGGGCCTAATGGTTATGATCCAATAACCATTAAGAGAATTAGTTCTCTATAAAAGAGGGCTTAAGGGATAATTAAGCCCTAATCCAAAAACCCTAGCAAGGAGTTGCCGCCCACCCCATTGAGGGAGTTGCCGCCCAACCTCCTTTGCCGCCCAGCTTTTGTGCCGCCGTCCAAGTCCTTGTCGGCGTCCAATCTGATGGGTTTTTCCGAGCCGTAAAAACCGCTTTTTGCGTTGCGGAAACCTCGGAAGCCCCGACCACGGATCCGTGCGAAGTATAAAAATATAAAAACATGTATGTGCTTACAAAAACCCTAGATCTACCTTAGATCTAAGAGGTTAGAACATTACCCTCGTAGCGATGCCCTTCGCTTCTCCTGCTCGTCCAAAAGTTCGCCAGAACTCGAGAGTGTCAAGTGCACACTCCTCTATTTGTATCCACACAAGCAATAGGTGGAGAAAAATGCCTTAGAGTGTGCTAGCACTCCTTTAGGAATTTCGGCCAAGGAGAGGTTGGGAGAGGTAGAGCTTGAGAGAAAGAGCACCAAGGTTGAAGATGAAGTTATTAAGCCACCAAAAATCAATTACCCCATCTAATGGAGTGGTCGGCCACTTCATGGAGAGGAGGTTACATGCATGCATGTAACTCCCATGACCCTTGGTCTCCCTCATGATGTGGCACCTATTGACAAAGTCAATGATGATGTGGAGCATCATCATTGGCCGGCCATGCCAAGTCATCATCATGACATGGCATTTGGTCAAGTCAAACTTGACCTTTCATCTTCCCTCTCAAGTCAAGTCAAACTTGACCTCTAATCTCCCATGGTTGATTAAATCTAACAACTTGACTCAAGTCAATTTAATTTAATGAATCTTTATTCATTAATTTAAATTGATTTGATGAATCAAATCAAAATTAGACTCATTCAATACTTGAATCAACTTGAGTCTAACTCAATTAGTCTAATTTGGATTACTCTTAATCCAATTTGGTTCATCCCATGAACCTAATCCTCATGGTTCATCATATGAACCTAATCTCCATCTAATTGCTCTTATGTGTGTGACCCTATAGGTTCTTGTAACGTTGGCAATGTCCCTAAACCGATTTAGGAACATAAGCAATGAGCGGTATCTAGCAACACATCATTGCTACGCAAGTTACAAGAATGTTGAGCTCCAACATCACCTTTGTGACTACTAATTGTGACTCTCACAATATGTGACAATGTCCCTCTATCCTTGACATCTAGATTGACCAATCGAGGCATAGACCGTGTCATCCTCGGTACAATCTAAATCTTGAACTCCAAGTAGACTCACTCTAATCAAATGAGCTCAATATCTCATATTGACTCATTTGGGCATGGCCATGCACTTCGTGATCTTACTCTATCAAGAATATCGATGTCACTCTCGTCATATAGGAGGGATAGATCCCATCTACATCACTCACATCCCTCTGCATAATTTGTTACATACCCAGTAATCGCCTTTATAGTCCACCCATTTACGGGTGACGTTTGACGAAGCCAAAGTATGCAACTCCTTATGTAGGGAACCATGGTGACTTCAGGTCTAAGGACTAATAGTCATACTAATAGCCACATGAGAAAGTATATGACACTCATATAACGATCCATGATACTTTCTCATGGCGGGTTATTCAGTATACATTCTCCAATGCATACCCATGTGTCAACTTGATATCTCATATCCATGACTTGTGAGATCAAGTCATCTTGTTGACCTACATGCTAGTCTCTACGCATTAACATTGTCTCTGAATGTTAATACTCGACTAGGAATGATTAAGAGTAGTGTTCTCTATATCATCTCATTATCGATTCAACCAATCGATTGATATAGATAAGAACCTACTACTCAAGGACATTATTATATTTAGTTATTTGACACCAATATAAGTAAATATAATAACCATGCCTTTATAAATAGGAATATGATACAATAAAATCCATACAACAATCATCACATGATTGGCTCTAGGGCTTTCACTAACAATCTCCCACTAGCACTAGTGTCAATCACCGTAGTATCTAATACCCAATGACCTAGTGTGACCATCATACTTTTTCTGTGTCAAAGCCTTGGTCAAGGGATCTGCGATGTTAGCCTCTGTGGGTACTCTGCAAATCTTCACATCTCCTCTATCGATAATCTCTCGAATGAGATGGAAGCGCCGTAGTATGTGTTTGGTCCGCTGGTGTGAGCGAGGTTCCTTAGCCTGTACAATCGCTCCATTGTTGTCACAATAGAGCTTTATGGGATCTGCAATGCTAGGAACCACCCCAAGCTCAGTAATAAACTTGCAGATCCAAACTGCCTCCTTTGCTGCCTCAGATCGATGATATACTCGACTATTGTAGAATCGATGGCGTGTCCTGCTTTGAACTCTTCCAGCTCACAGCGCCACCATTCAAGCAAAACACGAACCCTGACTGCGATCTATAATCATCCTGGTCAGTTTGGAAGCTGACATCGCTGTAACCCTTTACAACTAGCTCCTCATCGCCTCCAAATATCAAGAAATATTCTTTAGTCCTTCTCAAATACTTAAGAATATTCTTGGTGCTATCGATGGCGCTCACTGGATTTGGTGCGTATCTACTCGTCATGCTCAAAGCATACGAGACATCGAGATAGTACACGGCATGGCGTACATGATAGATCCTATAGCGGTCGTAAGGGATCTTATCCATGCGGTCTCTCTCCTCTCTAGAAGAGGGACTTTGAGTCTTCGAAAGACTCACACCATGTGACATCGGCAGAAGTCCTTTCTTGGAATTCTGCATGGCAAACCGAAGTAATACCGTGTCAATGTATGTACTCTGACTTAGGCCAAGCAATCTCTTAGATCTATCTCTATAGATCTTGATTCCTAGAATACAGGCTGCTTCACCTAAGTCTTTCATTGAGAAGCACGTCCCGAGCCAAGTCTTCACAGACTGTAGCGAAGGGATGTCATTCCCAATGAGCAGTATGTCATCCACATACAATACAAGGAAGACAACTGTGTTCCTATTAACCCTCTTGTAGACACAGGGTTCATCTTCATTCTTGATGAAACCAAACTGTTTGATCGCATCATCGAATCGAAGATTCCATCTCCAAGAAGCTTGCTTTAGCCCATAAATGGACCTTTGCAGCTTGCATACCTTCCCAGTATGCTGTGGATCTACAAAACCCTCAGGTTGTGTCATGTACACATCCTCGAGCAAGTTTCCATTCAGAAACGCGGTTTTTACATCCATCTGCCAGATCTCATAATCGTGGTATGCTGCAATAGGAAGCAAGATCCGAATGGACTTAAACATCGCCACTGGAGAAAAGGTTTCATCATAGTCAAAACCATGAATTTGCTTGAAACCTTTAGCCACCAATCGACCCTTATAGGTATGCGTAAGTCCATTCATGTGAGTCTTTCTCCTAATGACCCACTTACACCCAATGGATTTGACCCCTTCAGGTGGATCAACCAAAGTCCATACTTGGTTGGTGTACATGGATTCCATCTCAGATCTCATGGCCTCTAGCCATTTCTCAGAATCTGGGCTCATCACAGCTTCCTGATAGGAGGTAGGCTCATTCTCAATGAGCATTACGTCATCATGGTCAGACAAGAGAAATGAATATCTCTCAGGCTGACGACGTACTATCGGACCGCGAAGAGGTAGGTCTACATGAACAGGTGGTTGTTCCACAACTCTTTGTGCAATAACCTCATCACCCACAACACTTTGTGGTTCCTGTTCAACCTCCATCAAGGCCTCAGTGCTATGGTCCTTATCTTGAATTTCTTCAAGATCGAAGGTACTCCCACTAGTTTTTCTAGAAACAAAATCCCTTTCTAGAAAAACTCCAGTCTTTGCCACAAACACTTTGTGCTGACTGGGAATGTAGAAGTAATATCCCTTTGTATCCTTGGGATATCCAAAAAAATAGCACCTATCGGATTTGGGTCCCAGTTTGTCTGAGACTTGACGTCGAACGTAAGCCTCACAACCCCAAATTCTCATAAAAGACATCATGGGATTTCTCCCTGTCCATATCGTATATAGTGTCTTTATCACAGCCTTGGATGGTACACGGTTAAGGGTAAAGGCTGTTGTGTCTAGAGCATATCCCCAAAAGGATATAGGAAGATCTGTGTGACTCATCATAGATCGTACCATATCTAATAGGGTACGATTCCTCCTTTCGGATACACCATTCCATTGTGGTGTTTCAGGAGGAGTAAGTTGGGATAGAATCCCACACTCAGCTAGATAGTCACGAAACTCATGGCTAAGGTATTCTCCACCTCGATCTGATCGAAGTATCTTAATACTCTTGTCAAGCTGGTTTTGTACTTCATTCTTGAATTCTTTGAACTTTTCAAAGGATTCTGATTTATGTGTCATAAGATACACATAACCATATCTACTGAAGTCATCAGTAAATGTAATGAAGTACCTGTAACCACCTCTAGCAGCAACATTGAAAGGACCACATACATCACTATGTATAAGTCCTAACAAATCTGTTGCTCTTTCGCTATGTCCACTAAAGGGAGTCTTGGTCATCTTGCCTAAAAGGCAAGACTCGCATGTCTCATATGATTCAAAATCAAATGAGTCTAGCAGCCCATCCTTATGGAGCTGAGATAAGAGACTCTCATTTATGTGACCTAAGCGACAATGCCAGAGATAGGTTTGGTTCAACTCATTTGACTTGAACCTTTTGGTACTTATGTTATAGATAGGGCTCTCTAAGTCTAGAAAGTAGAGTCTGTTCATTAGAGGTGCACTACAATAGAACATATCATTTAAATAAACTGAACAACATTTGTTCTTTATTATAAATGAAAAACCTTTCTTGTCCAAACAAGAAACTGAAATGATGTTCTTAGTTAAGGCAGGCACATAACAACATTCATCTAATTCTAGTACAAGCCCAGAGGGCAGAGATAGATCATAAGTTTCTCAGAATAGAAACCCTTGCTCCATTGCCTACTCGTAGGTCCACCTCACCCTTTGTCAATGCCCTGCTATTTCTCAGCCCCTGCACATTGGTACAAATGTGAGATGCACATCCGGTATCTAATACCCATGATGAAGAAATAGATAGATTGACTTCTATAACATTTATACCTGAAGTAGAAGTCTCACTTCTCTTCTTCTTAAGATCTTCCAGGTATGCCTTGCAGTTACGCTTCCAGTGTCCTGCTTCCTTGCAGTGGAAGCAAGCCCCTTCCTTGGCTACCCCTCCTTTGGGTTTAAGTTCTTTGCCTTTGCCCTTGGCTTGGGACTTTCCCTTACCTTTAGGCTTGCCCTTTCCTTTCTTCTTCTGCACCATCAAAATGGTGTCAGATTTACCCTTCTTAAGGTTAAGCTCAGCAGTTCTCAACATGCTGAGCATTTCAGGCAATGGCTTATCAATTTCATTCATGTTATAATTCATGACAAATTGATTGAAGGCTTGTGGCAAAGATTGCAAGATCAGGTCAGTGGCCAGCTCTTGGCCAAGTGGGAATCCCAACCTTTGTAGGTTTTCTACGTACCCAATCATCTTGAGTACATATGTACCTACGGGAGTCCCTTCTTGCATCTTGGACCCAAATAATACCTTAGAGACTTCATATCTCTCATGCCTAGCTTGTCCTTGATATAGTTGACGAAGATGTCCAACCATATCATAAGCATTCATGAACTTGTTGGTGCAATCGGCCCAGGTCACGATTGACCAGGACTCGAGTTTGTCTCGAGTGATGTTTTGATGTGTTTTGATGTTTCGACAAAAACATATGACAATGTAATTGTCATGGTAAAGTCCAAGCATGGGTCTTGGCATGGAAAGTCCAAGTGGGACACTCTTGGCAATGTAAAGTCCAACATGGGTTGGCAAGGGAAAGTCCAAGCATGGTCTTGGCATTTGAGAAGTCCAAGCATGGTCTTGGCATGGAAAGTCCAACATGGGTTGGCATTTGAAGTCCAAGGGATTTGATATTGGCGGCATAAAGTCCAAGCGGTAGTCTTGGCAGCATAAGTCCAATGGTTGGCGGCGTAAAGTCCAAGCGGAGTCTTGGCGGCGTAAGTCCAATGTGCCTTGGCGGTGTAGACACCGTTAGCATGACATAGCCGACGGAAGCACCTGAAGGCTAGCGCGATGGATGAACAAGTCATGGATGACTTGGAGGGATCCGAGAGGCGTGAGGATGATGGAGGTGACTAGAAGGCTTAGGTCTAGGCTAAGGGTGGTCTAGCAAGTATGGGGGAACCATACTTGAGTTAAAACCTCATGTTTGAGGTGTGCCCGGTCGGGGTGCCATGGCGGTCGGCCGGAAGTCAACTAAGGTTTATTGCGGGTTATAGCCTAGCGATCATTGCCATAGGTTGGCGATCGGTGATGGCTCAGCGATCGTGATCGTCGATCGGATCGGCGGTGCTTCTGAAATTCGACCCGCAGAATGGAGTCGAGACTCGACTGGTCAAGTGAGGACTCCATCGATCGTGATAGTCTGTCGGTCGGCCGATGATGGATCCGTTGGACTTATCCAGCGTGGCGCTAGCCGTTGTCTCCGCGACAAATGGCATCGATCGTGATGGTCTCGATCGATCGGTGATTGGCGTTTTCGGCCTGAGTTGAAGCTATATATGGGCTCGTGGTGGAAGAAAAGGAATGGTTCTTTGAGGCGATTTGGGGCGAGATTCTGCTTTGCATCTCAAGTGCTACTCGATCAACCAAGTGATCAAGCATTCAAGAGCATTTGTAAAGTGTTTCCTTTACTTGTATTGCTTTGTATTTCACTATATTGCTTGTATTCATTTGATTATTGTTGTAATCATATTGTACGAGGTTTCTCCACCTCCGGATTGTTCCGAGAAGGAGGTATTTGATAGTGGTGTGTGATTGGCATCGCTAGGGCTCATTTGAGCCCGATCCGTGGAGTAGGAACCGTGCGGTTCCGAACCACGTTATATACTCGTGTTAGCGTGTTGTGTTTTCATTATTTTTATTGTATTATCTATATTCCGCTGCGCTAATGAATTTGTAGACACAACCGCGATTGAATTCCATTGACGCTAATCACCCCCCCTCTAGCGTTACAAAGGTCCTAACAAGTGGTATCAGAGCCCGTGGCTCTTCTACGGACTAACCGCCCGGAGCTATGACAAGAAGCTAGAGGGAAGACGATGGATCTTCAAGAAAGATGGGGCGGGACATCAATACTCCACCGCCATACATCATCGAGAAGATTTTCCGCATGGAGATCAAGAATGGAAAAATTCTTGATGATGAACATAGAGGATTGGTTCTTCCTCATTGAAAGCTTTGAACCCCTAGGGACAAGAAGGGAAAGGTCTTAAAATTGAAAAAGTGGACCAAGAGCAACGCCAAAAGCTCAAGACGAAATTAAGGTAACAAAACTTTTGGAAGATTTAATTCTAATGATGTTTTGTGCAAGCTAGGGGAGTACGTATGCCAAGGAGCTATGGAGGAGATTGGCAAAATTCCATGAGAGAGCTCATCCTCAAGTGAAAGTGAGAATCGGAAGTTGAGATGGAGTCAACTTCCGGATCGGAGCAAGAAGAAGAAGAAGATGTAGAATGCTCATCGGTTCAATCGGAAGAGGACGAAGAAGCAAGCTCTTCCTCACAAGCAAGTAAGGATTCGGAAATTGAAGAGGAATCAACACCCGAATCCGGAAAAGTGGAAGAAGTTGAAGAAGTATCCACCTCTAGAATTGAGGGGGAGGGAGTTAGACCCTCCACTTCGGAGCAAGAGTCAAGTCAAGAAGAAGCTTCTACATCCGGTCAAGATGAAGAAGCTCAAAATCTAACTCCGGCACCTTCCACCACCCTAGGTAACTCAAACACTATAATTCAAAATAAAAATAATATCATGTGTTTTGAGTGTAGGGAATTTGGGCATTACAAGAGCAAATGCCCAAAGAAGATTAGGAAAACTCCTCCGGCACCAAAAGTAAATGAAAAGGTCAAGGATGCCGATGTCTCCACCAAGAAGAGCAAGGAGCACGTGGTGTGCTTCAAGTGCCGGCAACCGGGACATTACCGGAGTCAATGCCTAAAAGGAGAAGAAAGGAAAAGGGAGCTTCACAAGTAGGGAGCTAAGGCAAACCCTAGGGTAACTTCTAACTTTGCTCCTTCTTCAATTTACAAACAAAAGCATGCTTTTAATTCTCTTGCAATTGTACATGAAAAACATGCTAAAAATAACAAACATATTTGCTTAGGAGCTAAAAGTGTCCATTTTAGTAATAAGGAGAAATTTGGGACTAATGTCCCTAGAAAAACCATACCTAGGGAATCTATTAAGAAAATACAAGAACATCTAGGTTTTAACCCTAAATGGACTAGGCATATGCCTAGAAAGTCCCATGCCCATGATTTAAATCAAAATTCAAAAATTGGGCAATTAGAATTAGAGAATCAAGCCTTGAGGTCAAGGCTTGAAAAACTTGAAAATACCCTTAAAGTTATGCAAAATCAATTGCAAGGGTCAATTAGTCAAACGTCAAGGTCCAAAAGTCAAAGTCAACACCAAGGACCTAAGAGTCAAAGGTCAACCAAGGGCAAGAATGGTTTGGGTCACAAACCTAAGTCCAAGGTGACTTATCATAGTGTTCCATTTGACTATGGAATACTAACTAGGTCTAGGAAGACCAAGGTCAATAGGGAAGTCATCTCTAGAGTTGACCATGGTGTGTGCCTAGTGGCTAGGGTTTCTAGGAAACCTAGGGTGGCCACTAAGAAGGTTGCAAGGGGAGTTACCCCTAGAGTCAACCTAGGTAAGACCCAAATGACCAAGGCTACCAAGCCTAGGAGGGTCATTAGGAAGGTATCTAGGGAGGTTATCCCAAAGGAATACCTAATTAACCCTAGGAGCTCAAATAGGTTTTGGGTTCCTAAGAGCGTGATTGATTCACGCTAGATGGGTTAGGGTGTGCCAACTTTAAATGGAAGGGTAGTTAACCTAACCATGGTTAAGGTGGCACTTTAGGTCATTTTCAAGGATGAGGTGACCTTGGAAATACAATTGAATCATAATCCTAAAAGATTTTAGGATGTGCCAATATTAATTATGAAGTTTGATAAAATGATCAAATTGGCACAATTTAGGTTTAGAGGTTAGTGTGCCATTTTGGGTTTTGGCACACTTGGGAGAAAAATAGTAATATGACAAAATGAACTTAATCCTAACAAATGACAATTAATATTAAAATTTAGGTATTGCTATACCTATATATTTTATATGCCATGTTTGCCATATAACATGCCATGACATCATGCTTACTTCTATCATTTATATGTCATGTGTATGCTTAGGGTTAGATAAATGTCATGTGTTTTAGATTTTATCTTATGCCATGACATCATGATTATGAGCATATGTCTATTTATATTATTTCAAATGCCATAATCATTCATGCATTTAGGATAATTTGATTAAAATTGATTTAAGGACAATAGCATGACTTGAAGTCCCATTTATAAGGGAATCAAGTAGGGTTGCCTTAGAAAAATGCATGAAACCCTAGTTTAGGGTGAGCAAAACCCACATCTCACATCCAATTGACATGTATGTGTATTTATACACCTTAGATACATGTGAGATGCTAGGATATGAGTTGAGTTCAAGGTGCATAGTTTTTGCATCTAGTTGAACCAAAACTCATCTTATTTTTATTTGTGGATCATTGGGAAAGCTTGTGTACAAGTCATGTGCATAGAGCCCAAGGAATATGATCCAAAATAAGGTTTTGAAAACATTTAAAATCTTTTTGAAAAACCTTGGTGAAGTCTATCTTTTGATAGCAACCACCATTGATGAAGTTGATACAAAGTAGGGCCAAAACATTGTAAATTTCAATGTTCTTGAACTTTGTACCAATGTCACTATTTAATGGGTAAAATAATTTTCAAACATTTTTCACCCATTGTATTGGTCATAAGTATTATACGTATCAAATTTCGTGATTTTTCGATAAACGTATAATTATTTATGACTTTTTGAAATTCATTTCTGATAACTGAAAATCGGATTTTGATTATCGATCAGCCTACTGGTGGCGATCGTGATATATGTGATCATTGTTATCGAAGTCATTGCCAAGGCTCGATTTTGGGTTGACAAGGTTTGTTTAACCCGAATTGTTATAAGGTCCCTAACCACTCCTAACCCTAGGATATGCTTTGGGAAGCATTATGAAGGATGAAAATTCATTGGATATGGATTTGGAGAGGTGTTAGGTCAAAGTATCAAATTGAGGTGGTGGAAAGTTCAATGTTGAATTTCCAACCTTAATTTTGATGATTTAGAGTTCCTATTGGCTTAGGAACTCTCCAAGGACATTGTTGGTGCAATGGTCAAGGGGGAGCTAGCCTTTAGGGGGAGGTATCCATCTTGGATGATGGATGTGTCTTTCTCCTTGAAAAGGAGAAGTTATGGGAATGTATCATCAATTGGCAAATTGATGAGTTTTTGATACCCAATTTGGAAATTGGGAGAGTGAATAGGATTGCCTCTCTTGAGTGATATGGGACTTATCACTAGGAAGATTGTAGGCATCCTAGGTATTTTTGGATCAAGGGGGAGATTGTAAGATCTCATTGGGACATGAGACATTGACCTCCTTGGAGAGATAACCTTTTTGCTATTTGTCAAAAAGGGGGAGAATGTTTGGAGAATGTTTGGGGGAGAAAACATTTTCGAAAATGTTTTTAAGATTACCAATTTGGGATAATTGGTAAGGGAATTGAGTTAGTGTTCTAACTCAATGTTTTGTGTGGTTTTTGTCAAACATCAAAAAGGGGGAGATTGTTGGTGCAATCGGCCCAGGTCACGATTGACCAGGACTCGAGTTTGGCTCGAGTGATGTTTTGATGTGTTTTGATGTTTCGACAAAAACATATGACAATGTAATTGTCATGGTAAAGTCCAAGCATGGGTCTTGGCATGGAAAGTCCAAGTGGGACACTCTTGGCAATGTAAAGTCCAACATGGGTTGGCAAGGGAAAGTCCAAGCATGGTCTTGGCATTTGAGAAGTCCAAGCATGGTCTTGGCATGGAAAGTCCAACATGGGTTGGCATTTGAAGTCCAAGGGATTTGATATTGGCGGCGTAAAGTCCAAGCGGTAGTCTTGGCAGCATAAGTCCAATGGTTGGCGGCGTAAAGTCCAAGCGGAGTCTTGGCGGCGTAAGTCCAATGTGCCTTGGCGGTGTAGACACCGTTAGCATGACATAGCCGACGGAAGCACCTGAAGGCTAGCGCGATGGATGAACAAGTCATGGATGACTTGGAGGGATCCGAGAGGCGTGAGGCTGATGGAGGTGACTAGAATGCTTAGGTCTAGGCTAAGGGTGGTCTAGCAAGTATGGGGGAACCATACTTGAGTTAAAACCTCATGTTTGAGGTGTGCCAGTCGACTGGTGCCATGTGGCAGTCGACTGGACCGAGTCAACTAGGGTTTGACTGCGGGTTATGGCCTAGCGATCATTGCCGCCAGGTTGTGGCGGTGATGGCTCAGCGATCGTGATCGTCGATCGGTCGGTGGTGCTCGAATCGACCGCGAGAATGGAGTCGAGACTCGGTGGTCGAGTGAGGACTCCATCGATCGGATGGTCACTCGTCGGTCGGTGATGGTAGTTCCGTTGGACTTATCCAGCGTGGAACTAGCCGTTGTCTCACGACAACGATGGCATCGATCGTGATGGTCTCGATCGATCGGCCCGATTGGCGTTTTCGGCCGAGTTGAAGCTATATATGGGCTCGTGGTGGAAGAAAAGGAATAGTTCTTTGAGGCGATTTGGGGCGAGTTCTTGCAATTCGTCTCAAGTGCTACTCGATCAACCAAGTGATCAAGCATTCAAAGAGCATTTGTAAAGTGTTTCCTTTACTTGTATTGTTTTGTATTTCACTATATTGCTTGTATTCATTTGATTATTGTTGTAATCATATTGTACGAGGTTTCTCCACCTCCGGATTGTTCCGAGAAGGAGTTATTTGATAGTGGTGTGTGATTGGCATCGCTAGGGCTCATTTGAGCCCAATCCGTGGAGTAGGAACCGTGCGGTTCCGAACCACGTTATATACTCGTGTTAGCGTGTTGTGTTTTCATTATTGTTTTTGTATTATCTATATTCCGCTGCGCTAACGAATTTGTAGACACAACCGCGATTGAATTCCATTGACGCTAATCACCCCCCCCTCTAGCGTTACAAAGGTCCTAACAAGTGGTATCAGAGCCCGGGGCTCTTCTACGGACTAACCGCCCGGAGCTAAGACAAGAAGCTAGAGGGAAGACGATGGATCTTCAAGAAAGATGGGGCGGGGACATCAATACTCCACCGCCATACGACCGAGAAGATTTTCCGGCATGGAGATCAAGAATGGAAAAATTCTTGATGATGAACATAGAGGTTGGGAGAGGTAGAGCTTGAGAGAAAGAGCACCAAGGTTGAAGATGAAGTTATTAAGCCACCAAAAATCAATTACCCCATCTAATGGAGTGGCCGGCCACTTCATGGAGAGGAGGTTACATGCATGCATGTAACTCCCATGACCCTTGGTCTCCCTCATGATGTGGCACCTATTGACAAAGTCAATGATGATGTAGAGCATCATCATTGGCCGACCATGCCAAGTCATCATCATGACATGACATTTGGTCAAGTCAAACTTGACCTTTCATCTTCCCTCTCAAGTCAAGTCAAACTTGACCTCTAATCTCCCATGGTTGATTAAATCTAACCACTTGACTCAAGTCAATTTAATTTAATGAATCTTTATTCATTAATTTAAATTGATTTGATGAATCAAATCAAAATTAGACTCATTCAATACTTGAATCAACTTGAGTCTAACTCAATTAGTCTAATTTGGATTACTCTTAATCCAATTTGGTTCATCCCATGAACCTAATCCTCATGGTTCATCATATGAACCTAATCTCCATCTAATTGCTCTTATGTGTGTGACCCTATAGGTTCTTGTAACGTTGGCAATGTCCCTAACCCGATTTAGGAACATAAGCAATGAGCGGTATCTAGCAACACATCATTGCTACCCAAGTTACAAGAATGTTGAGCTCCAACATCACCTTTGTGACTACTAATTGTGACTCTCACTATATGTGACAATGTCCCTCTATCCTTGACATCTAGATTGACCAATCGAGGCATAGACCGTGTCATCCTCGGTACAATCTAAATCTTGAACTCCAAGTAGACTCACTCTAATCAAATGAGCTCAATATCTCATATTGACTCATTTGGGCATGGCCATGCACTTCGTGATCTTACTCTATCAAGAATATCGATGTCACTCCCGTCATATAGGAGGGATAGATCTCATCTACATCACTCACATCCCTCCGCATAATTTGTTACATACCCAGTAATCGCCTTTATAGTCCACCCATTTACGGGTGACGTTTGACGAAGCCAAAGTATGCAACTCCTTATGTAGGGAACCATGGTGACTTCAGGTCTAAGGACTAATAGTCATACTAAGAGCGACATGAGAAAGTATATGACACTCATATAACGATCCATGATACTTTCTCATGGCGGGTCATTCAGTATACATTCTCCAATGCATACCCATGTGTCAACTTGATATCTCATATCCATGACTTGTGAGATCAAGTCATCTTGTTGACCTACATGCTAGTCTCTACGCATTAACATTGTCCCTGAATGTTAATACCCGACTAGGAATGATTAAGAGTAGTGTTCTCTATATCATCTCATTATCGATTCAACCAATCAATTGATATAGATAAGAACCTATTACTCAAGGACATTATTATATTTAGTTATTTGACACCAATATAAGTAAATATAATAACCATGCCTTTATAAATAGGAATATGATACAATAAAGTCCATACAACAATCATCACATGATTGACTCTAGGGCTTTCACTAACACAAGCTTCAGCCGGTGATCCTCCGGCGACCCTCCGGTGATCTTCCTAGGCTTCGGTGAAAAGGTGAGCACTTGGCTTCCTTGTTTTGGCCGGCGCCTACTCCTCCACCAAAGCTGTCCAGTTTTCTGGACAGCTTGTTCTTTCGTAAATCGGGCATCGTTTGGGCGGCCAGTTAGAGCTCAACAGCGGCTAACTATTCGATCTCGGTAATCCTCTGGTGGAGGCGAAGGATTAAGTCAATTGGTTGACGAATACCTCTCCGGAGAAGCGAGTTTTGAGAACTCGTATTAGGATCCGAATTTGGATTCGGATCGTGATCATCTCTCGATCACGTCGTCTTCAACACGAGGCTAGTAACCCGTACGAAGACGAAGCTCGTGGCTTAACGAAGTCATCCCGAGGAACTCGGCGTGGATACGGATAGAGACGATTCTAGCGAGGATCGTTCCGGTTGATGCCGTTCCCGCTACACGTCATACGAAAGGTATAACGTAGATAAATTTCCTTTTATTGAAAATTTAAATTTACGGTTATGTCTACACTTGTTGTAATATGCATGCGTGTGTTGTGTGTGTTGTAATAAATATAGATTTATTATTTTTATTGCTTCCGCTGTGCTCATGTTTACGAAACATGATCGAACACACACATGCCGCGGTGCCGGAAACCCAACACTCTGCATATATAGATATGTCAATGAAGTTCTTACTGTGACTTAAGTGCGATGTTCCTTTGACTTGCGGTATTCAAGTCATCTTGATCATAGAGACTTATGCTTTAACATCTTAAGCAAGCATCTCTAAGGAGATGTGGACCCGGGATGATTGGGTATAAGTCGAAGTGATCGAAGGTGTTTGAATAGCCTATAAAGGATTCACCACTCCTTGCGAGGAGAAGTATACCCATGGCCTCTCGTCGGATTGTTACTAAAGTCTTTGGCCAAAGCATTACATGTTTAGAGTAAGGTACTCTTCGATACATGTGGAGTAAATAGAATCCGTAGGACGAGGAAATGATACTTGGGCTAGGTGTGACGTAGTCAGCCTAGTGGGGACTGACACTATAGACCATGTCCTGAATCAAGTGGGTATAAGATGAGTGAAGGGAATGGGGCACGATTCATTCGAGCTGCTGAAGGGTTTCAGAAATAGTTCTGGATCAACCGTTGATCTTTTCGGTTAATTGGGGATCATGATGTACTACTAGGTGCCACTCATGATCGTTCTATAATTAATGGTTAATTATAGACGGCCAACATAAACCGAGAACCTATTTGGTCACACGCACAATGAGCGTAATCCAAAGGATTTAAAACGAGCTTGAGAATGGGATTCTCAGATCGAGAGAAACTAGGTTTGGTTGGACCAAACATGACGTGAGCATGAAATCGTTTCAGTCGCAATGGAAGCATGGATGGGCCGTGTCTTATGAAGACATAATGGATGAACCAAAATGGTTTGGTTCTAATCCAATGGAGGAGAATAAACCAAAGGGTTTGGTAATTTTAAACGAATGAACCAAAAGTTGGTTCGGTTCGTTTTAACTTAAAATAAATCATCATGGTTTGGTTTATTTTAACTTATCTTAATGGAGCAGGTTAACGAGCCTAATGGTTATGATCCAATAACCATTAAGAGAATTAGTTCTCTATAAAAGAGGGCTTAAGGGATAATTAAGCCCTAATCCAAAAACCCCTAGCCCTAAGGTTGCCGCCCACCTCCTCCTTGGAGCTCTCGGCGCCAACCTATTGCCGCCGCCCAAAACTCCTCCAACCGGCGTCCAGAAGGCTGCTTCCTTCCCCATCGCCGGCGTCGAGCTGCTGTCGGTTAGTGCTCCGGTGATCTCCTTCAAGTTTGGCATCAAGGTGAGCTCTATCTCCCTTGGTTGGCCGGCGCCTATCACCTCCACCAAAGCTGTCCAGTTTTCTGGACAGCTTGTTCTCCTCTCGTCGGAGCGTTGTTTGGACGACGGTTAGAGCTCCGACAGCGGCTAACTTACCGGGGATTCGATCTCCGGTAATCCTTTGAGGTGGAGGACGAAGGATTCGTCAATTGGTTGACGAATACCTCTCCGGAGAAGCGAGTTTTGAGAACTCGTATTAGGATCCGAATTTGGATTCGGATCGTGATCATCTCTCGATCACGTCGTCTTCAACACGAGCCTAGTAACCCGTAGGAAGACGAAGCTCGTGGCTTAGCGAAGTCATCTCGAGGAACTCGGCGTGGATACGGATAGAGACGATTCTAGTGAGGATCGTTCCGGTTGATGCCGTTCCCACTACACGTCATACGAAAGGTATAACGTAGGTAAATTTCCTTTTATTGCAAATTTAAATTTACGGTTATGTCTACACTTGTTGTAATATGCATGCGTGTGTTGTGTGTATTGTAATAAATGTAGATTTATTATTTTTATTGCTTCCGCTGTGTTCATGTTTACGAAACGTGATCGAACACACACACGCCGCGGTGCCGGAAACCCAACAGTGGTATCAGAGCCCAGGTTGTGTTTTGACATAATCGTAAAATGGTTTTGCGATAGTCATAATGTTATTTCTGGAAATTTTCTAATTTTGGAAATTTAGAAGAATTTATGGAAAATTTTCAATTTTGGAAAGTCTAGAAGTATTTATGGAAATCTTCCACTTTTGGAAAGTTGGAAGTATTTATGGAAATTGATATTTTCCATAAATAAAATATTTGATTAGATTTTGGAAATTTGTTTCCTAATTTAATCTTGATTTGATTTGGGAAATCAAATCTTAAAATATTTTATTTCCATGAGTAGTTTTAATGATTTAGGAAATTGGTTTCCTAAATAGATTTTCTTTAATCAAATAATTCCATGAATAAAATATGTGATTAGATTTGGAAATTTGTTTCCTAATTTTATTATGATTTGATTTGGAGAATCAAATCTTAAACATATTTTATTTCCATAAATAGTTATGACATATAAGGAAATTATATACATGACATAATTGTATGCCATGTAATTGCATTAGATGCATAACATTATGTCATGCGTGTCGTGACATGTAGATGTATGCCATGTATGTCATGTCATGTAGATAATAGTTATTTGCATGCAAAGAGGATGAGACATAAAAACCCTTAAACAATATTAAAGCCTACACCTTCCATTAATATGGTTAGAACCAGAGTTCCGTTTCTTGTTTGGGTTGTTGGACTCTCTCCAAGCCCGGCTCGAACCCGAACATGTTCAAACCATGGAATAGTTTAATACTAATATGGTAAGAGTCAGAGGTCAATCGTTAGCTTTGGTTGTTGGACTCTCTCCAAGCTGGGCTAATTGGTTGAATGCGCTCTAACCAAATTAAAACTGTGTCCTGATTAATGGGTTGGCTTTAACCCGGAGCATCGGCTTGTTGGACTCTCTCCAAGGTCGATGTAAAGGGAGGTGAAGTTGGGTGCTATGCATATGATGCATACTTGTTAATGTGTTAACAACCCGATGTATGTGTGAACATTCAATTAGTTGATAGCACATTATGATAGTTGCATATACGTGATATGCAATCGGTATAGTTGATACCTACCATCGTAGTTATGAATGACTTGTTGGACTCTCTCCAAGGTTGTTCATATCTATGATGGATATCAGCCCATTCGGAGATGGACCTATGATCTCCCGAAGTGATTTTGGGGTTTTTGAAATTCGAAAAATGAATGAGATTTATAAATGTATATTGATGCATTTTAAAATCATTTTCTCATATATGCTCATTTTGTATTTCTAAGATTGATCATGATGTCTTTGAATTTGAGTTCCATTTTGGATTCGAATAAATTGACTGGGCCGAACTTTTTGGACTGGCTTAGAAACTTGAGAATTGTTCTCAAGGTGGAAAAGCTTGCGAATGTCCTCGAAGCGTCTCTTCCCGCCCGTCCTATTGATAATGCAACTCTGGACCAATTGTTGGCCTAACAGAAACATGTGAATGATTCTGAAATGGTGAGTTGCATCATGCTAGCCACGATGGAACCCAAGCTACGAAAGCAGCATGAGCATATGGATGCTCATATGGTAGTCCTTCATCTTTATGAGTTGTTTGATAAGCAAGTGAGATTCGAAAGGCTCGAAGTCTCCAAGCTCCTCTTCACCTCTGAGATGCAAGAAGGTTCATCTGTGGTACTGCTCAACATGCTGAAGACTGTGGAACCTTCTGAGAAGCATGAGCAGGGGACAGTGTTGTTAGTTGATTCCTCGAAGAAAGGTTCTAAGAGGGAGTCAAAGGAACAACAGAAGGGGAAGAAGAAAAAGGCTAAAAAGGCAAAACCAGCTCAAAAGGGCACTTGCCATCATTATGGCAAGTAGGGCCATTGGCGAAGAAATTGCAAGATTTATCTTGAGTCCGTGAAGAAGAATAAGGCATAAGATGCTCCATCTTTTTTATATATCTTCATTATTGATTGTCATTCTATTTCCTCAGACACTTGGGTATTGGATACTGGGTGTGGCTCACTTATATGTAATGACATACATGGGCTAAGGAATAGAAGAAGACTCGTCAAGGGAGAGTCAAATTTACGTGTTGGGAATGGAGCAAAGGTTGCTGCACTCGCCATCGGAACGTATTTGTTGAAACTCCCTGCAGGACTTGTCTTAGAACTGGACAATTGCTTTTATGTTTCTTCATTGATAAAGAACATCATTTCTATTTCTTGTTTAAATTGAAATGGGTACCATTTGACTTTTAGTAACAATTGTTGTTACATAACTTTGAATGGAGTTCTTTATGGGACTGGAACTTTAAGGAATGGTGTTTATACGTTGGACGTATCTAGTGACATTTGCAATATCGAAGCGAGCAACACACGTGCTCGAAAGGGTAATCAATTAGACTCCTATATGTGGCATTGTCGTCTTGGCCATGTAAGCAAGAAATACATGTCCGAATTACACAGATGTGGAATTCTAGAATCGTTTGAATTGGATTCATACGATACATGCGTATCATGCTTAAAAGGCAAGATGACTAAGTTACCTTTTACTGGAAAAGGTGAACGAGTGGGAGAGTTACTAGGTCTAATACATACTGATGTATGTGAACCTATGTCAACTCAAGCTTTAGGAGGCTATAGCTACTTCATTACCTTCACCGATGATCACTCACGGTTTGGGTATGTGTTCTTGATGAAACACAAGTCTGAAGCCTTTGAAAGGTTCAAAGAATTCAGAAATGAAGTAGAGAAACAACATGACAAGAGTATTAAAATACTTCGATCGGATCGAGGTGGTGAATACTTAAGTCAAGAGTTTCTTGATTATCTAAGAGACAATGGCATATTGTCTCAATGGACTCCGCCATATACACCACAGCATAATGGTGTATCTGAGAGGCGTAACCAGACCTTGTTGGACATGGTTAGGTCAATGATGAATCATGCGACTCTTCCCAAGTCCTTTTGGGGCTATGCACTTCAGACAACTGTTTACTTGTTAAACAGAATGTCTACCAAGGTAGTCTCAACTACTCCATATGAGATATGGAATGGTAAGAAACCTCATGTATCTTACTTGAAGATATGGGGTTGTCCTGCTTATGTGAAGCGGACTGTATCAGATAAATTGGATGCTAAGTCTGATAAATGTCTATTTGTTGGATACCCTAAGGAAACAAGGGGTTATCAATTCTATCATCCTGTGGAACAAAAGGTGTTTGTTTCAAGGCATGCTGTGTTTCTAGAGAAAGAGTTTCTCTTGCAAGAAAACAGTGGGAGTGTCATCGAGCTTGAGGAGGCTCGAGAGACTCAAATAGACATTAATGAGATACTTGGTGAAGCACAACAGCCGACAACTCATAGTGATGAGCAATCGGCTGGACCTATTGTAACACCACATCTTCGTAGATCTGGTAGAACATGCAATATTCCTGAGAGATATGGATTTCTCGTAAGTGAATCGAATGACGTGTTACTCATTGATGATGAGGAGCCTACCAGTTATGAAGAAGTGCTGACAAGTTCAGAAAGGGATAAATGGCTTGGTGTCATGAAGTCGGAAATGGATTCCATGTATGAAAACCAAGTTTGGAACTTGGTTGACCCACCTGAAGGCATAAAGCCTATAGGGTGCAAGTGGATTTTCAATAAGAAAACCGACATGGATGGTAATGTGATTACCTATAAGGCTAGATTGGTGGCGAAAGGATATCTTCAAAAGCAAGGTGTTGATTATGACGAAACCTATTCGCCTGTAGCTATGCTTAAATCCATTCGGATGCTCCTAGCCATAGCGGCTCATTATGATTATGAGATATGGCAGATGGATGTGAAAATAGCTTTCCTTAATGGAAACCTGCTCGAGGACGTGTATATGATACAACCTGAGGGTTTCACATCGGTTGATAAAACCAAGGTATGCAAATTGCGACGGTCCATTTATGGATTGAAGCAAGCATCCAGGAGCTGGAATATCCGTTTTGATGAGACAATCAAAAAGTTTGATTTCTCACAAAATCCAGACGAACCTTGTGTGTACAAGAAGGTTAGTGGGAGTGCAATCGTGTTCCTAGTATTATATGTCGATGACATATTACTTATAGGAAACGATGTTTCAATCTTACAGTCAGTTAAGGTTTGGTTATCCAAGACATTCTCCATGAAAGACCTGGGAGAAGCAACCTACATCCTCGGGATTAAGATCTATAGAGATAGATCGAAACGGTTGCATGAGTAAGATTCCCTATGCATCCGCAATAGGATCTATCATGTATGCTATGTTATGTACGAGGCCCGATGTATCGTATGCTCTGAGTGTCACGAGCATATACCAGTCTGATCCAGGAATGGATTATTGGGTGGCTGTTAAGACGATCCTTAAGTACTTGAGAAGAACTAAGGATGTATTCCTAATATATGGAGAAGGGTACATGATGATACGTGGGTATACGGATGCCAGCTCTAGACAGACAAGGATGATTCCATGTCTCAGTCTGGGTATGTATTCACCTAGAATGGAGGCGCAATAAGTTGGAAAGGTTCCAAGCTTAACGCTATAGCGGATTCTGCCACTAAGGCAGAATACATTGCAGCTTTGGAAGCAGCAAAGGAAGCGGTTTGGATCAAGAAGTTCATCTCTGAACTTGATGTGGTCTCATCAATGATCCAAACATGTGCTTCGCCGCTATCATCTTATCAGAGAGATCATCAGTAGGAACGAAATACAAATCGAGAAAATTCCCACTGAAAGGAACTTAGCGGATCCCTTGACTAAGGCATTACCTCAAAATAAGTTTGAGGGTCATGTTCGAGCTTATGGTATTGGATACCGTAGCGATTGGCATTAGGCCAAGTGGGAGTCTGTTAGTAATATATGAGAGATGCCCTAAGGCAATCGCCTTATGTATGAACCATTTATATGATAAATGAAGATTCACTATTTGAGTATACATGTTTTATGTATTTGATTGGATCTTAAACTCATTTACTGAATGCCCATGATACGATTCACAGCATGAGAGAATTTGTGATTGGATCACAACTAGTGAGTATCTCTACATGTGTAATTGTGATGTATCGGAATTATCCCTAGTCGATGAATTAATGGAGTTGGACACCATCAATTCTGTCGAGACTAGCATGAGGTATACTCCTTGGTGTATCCAAGCAGCTGATTCTCACTTGCTGGAGACATAGTGATGTCCGGAGTTAATCGTGGATGCTAGTTATGGTAACTAGTTCATTGGAGTGACCAGCCGTAAGACTTCATATGGTTCTCTGCATATATAGATATGTCAATGAAGTTCTTACTGTGGCTTAAGTGCGATGTTCCTTTGACTTGCGGTATTCAAGTCATCTTGATCATAGAGACTTATGCTTTGACATCTTAAGCAAGCATCTCTAAGGAGATGTGGACCCGGGATGATTGGGTATAAGTCGAAGTGATCGAAGGTGTTTGAATAGCCTATAAAGGATTCACCACTCCTTGCGAGGAGAAGTATACCCATGGCCTCTCGTCGGATTGTTACTAAAGTCTTTGGCCAAAGCATTACATGTTTAGAGTAAGGTACTCTTCGATACATGTGGAGTAACTAGAATCCGTAGGACGAGGAAATGATACTTGGGCTAGGTGTGACGTAGTCAGCCTAGTGGGGACTGACACTATAGACCATGTCCTGAACCAAGTGGGTATAATATGAGTGAAGGGAATGGGGCACGATTCATTCGAGCTGCTGAAGGGTTTCAGAAATAGTTCTGGATCAACCATTGATTTTTTCGATTAATTGGGGATCATGATGTACTACTAGGTGCCACTCATGATTGTTCTATAATTAATGGTTAATTATAGACGGCCAACATAAACCAAGAACCTATTTGGTCACACGCACAACGAGCGTAATCCGAAGGATTTAAAACGAGCTTGAGAATGGGATTCTCAGACCGAGAGAAACTAGGTTTGGTTGGACCAAACATGAAGCGAGCATGAAATCATTTCAGTTGCAATAGAAGCGTGGATGGGCCGTGTCTTATGAAGACATAATGGATGAACCAAAATGGTTTGGTTCTAATCCAATGGAGGAGAATAAACCAAAGGGTTTGGCTTATTTTAAACGAATGAACCAAAAGTTGGTTCGGTTCGTTTTAACTTAAAATAAACCATCATGGTTTGGTTTATTTTAACTTATCTTAATGGAGCGGGTTAACGGGCCTAATGGGTATGATCCAATAACCATTAAGAGAATTAGTTCTATAAAAGAGGGCTTAAGGGATAATTAAGCCCTAATCCAAAAACCCCTAGCCCTAAGGTTGCCGCCCACCTCCTCCTTGGAGCTCTCGGCGCCAACCTATTGCCGCCGCCCAAAGCTCCTCCAACCGGCATCCAGAAGGCTGCTTCCTTCCCCCTCGCCGGCGTCGAGCTGTTGCTGGTTAGTGCTCCGGTGATCTCCTTCATGTTTGGCATCAAGGTGAGCTCTATCTCCCTTGGTTGGCCGGCGCCTATCACCTCCACCAAAGCTGTCCAGTTTTCTGGACAGCTTGTTCTCCTCTCGTCGGAGCATCGTTTGGACGACAGTTAGAGCTCCGACAGCGGCTAACTTATCGGGGATTCGATCTCCGGTAATCCTTTGAGGTGGAGGACGAAGGATTCGTCAATTGGTTGACGAATACCTCTCCGGAGAAGCGAGTTTTGAGAACTCGTATTAGGATCCGAATTTGGATTCGAATCGTGATCATCTCTCGATCACGTCGTCTTCAACACGAGGCTAGTAACCCGTACGAAGACGAAGCTCGTGGCTTAGCGAAGTCATCTCGAGGAACTCGGCGTGGATACGGATAGAGACGATTCTAGCGAGGATCGTTCTGGTTGATGCCGTTCCCGCTACACGTCATACGAAAGGTATAACGTAGATAAATTTCCTTTTATTGCAAATTTAAATTTACGGTTATGTCTACACTTGTTGTAATATGCATGCGTGTGTTGTGTGTGTTGTAATAAATGTAGATTTATTATTTTTATTGCTTCCGTTGTGTTCATGTTTACGAAACGTGATCGAATACACACACGCCGCGGTGCCGGAAACCCAACACTTACATACAAGATGCTCTTTGCCTTTAGCAATGAATCCCTCTGGTTGCCACATATAGATGTTCTCCTCAAGACTTCCGTTAAGGAAAGCTATCTTGACATCCATCTGCCAAATCTCATAATCCATATGAGAAGCAATAGATAAGAGAATTCAAATAGACTTAAGCATAGCTACCGGCGAAAAGGTCTCCTCATAATCGATGCCCTCTTTCTGAGTATACCCTTTCGCAACAAGCCTAGCTTTGAAGGTCTCAACCTTCCCGTCTACTCCTCTCTTTCTCTTGTAGATCCACTTGCATCCAATGGCTTTTACACCATCGGGTGATTCTACTAGCTCCCAGACCTGATTAGAATCCATAGATTCTATCTCTGAATCCATCGCTCTTTGCCAAGATACCGCATCTCTATCTTGGAGTGCCTCATCATATGTCCAGGGATCAGGTTCATGTTCACCAGGGACAAGTCCGAAGACTCTCCCAAAAATATGAATCTGTCGGGTTGTCTAACAACCCTCCCACTACGACGAGGTGCCTCCTGTGTATGCTCTGTGACATGTGGTGCAGTGACTTGTGGTATCTCCTCTTGTACCGGTGGTACTGAAGTCGGGACTTCCCCTGTCAACTCCTCAAGACAATCCTACTCGTGGGCCTGTGGTTCATTACATAGTCCTCCTCTAGAAATCTGGCATTCGTACTCACGATCACCTTCTGATCTCTAGGAGTATAGAATAAACCACCCTTCGTTCCCTTAGGGTAGCCAACAAACAAGCGTACTTCTGTACGAGATTCCAACTTACCAGCATCTCCCTTCAGCACATGTGTTGGACTACCCCAAATCCGAATATATCTTAGACTAGGCTTTCGCCCAGTCCACAACTCTGTGGGAGTAGAGGGTACTGACTTAGATGGAACCAAGTTCAGAATGTGTGCTGCTGTTTCCAGAGCAAACCCCCAGAATGAATCAGGTAACTAAGAGTAACTCATCATAGATCTGACCATCTCCATAAGAGTCCTGTTCCTTTGCTCCGCCACACCATTCTGCTGGGGTGTGCCAGGTACGGATAATTGGGATTGAATCCCAGACTCTGATAAGTAACTCCTAAACTCTCCCAAGAGGTACTCGCCACCACGATCAGATCGTAGTGTCTTGATACTTTTACCTTGACGGTTCTCCACATCAGTCTTGAATTCTTTGAACCTGTCAAAGCATTCAGACTTGCGGCGCATCAAGTAAATGTATCCATACCTTGAATAATCGTCTATAAAAGAGACGAAGTATTCAAAGCCACCTCTAGCCTGGATAGTCATAGGACCGCACAGATCAGAATGAACCAATTCTAACACATCTTTGACTCTATACCCCTTGGCCTTGAAAGACCTCTTGGTCATTTTACCTTCCAAGCAAGATTCGCAGGTTGGGAGATCCTCCATCACTAATGAACCCAAAGGTCCATCAGCTATCAACCTTTGAATTTTGCATAGGTTAATATGACTAAGCCTTAGATGCCAAAGATATGTCTGGTTCATTTGCAAAGGTTCTTTTCTCTTATTAGATTTAGAAGATGAGTTATTTACTTCTATATGCATCGTGGGAGTTTTTGGTTCTAGAGTATATAAATTGCCAACCAATGTACTAGAACAGATAATCTCCCTATTCCTTTTTATAACCACTTTGTCATTAAAAGAAACAGAATATCCATCCATAAACAATTTAGAAACTGAAATTAAATTCTTTCTAAAAGTAGGTACATAAAGACAATTTCTCGAAACCAAAACTTTATTCCTATCAAAAGATAAATAAATGTCTCCCACTGCAATAGCCGCCACCTTTGAAGCATTGCCCATGAAGACGGTAATCTCTCCCTCAGCTAGTCGTCGGGTTTCCTGGAACCCCTACAAAGTATTGCAGACATGATCAGTGGCTCTCAGATCTACACACCGTAATCGTAGATAACACCGCTAAACATGTTTCAACAACTAAACAAGAAGATATACCTTTGTTCTTTCGGCGAGGACAGTCCGCCTTCCAATGTCCAGTCTGCTTGCAAGTGAAGCACTTGCCTTTCGGCTTTTTCACTCCTGCCTGAGGTCCCACTGCCACTTTCTTCGCTCCACCTTGCTTCTTCTTCTTCTTACCTTTCGGTTTAGAAGAAGAAACCTTCTGAGCGACCATGGCTTGAGCGCTTTGATGAAAAAGCCCCTCTTTCGCCTAGAGTTCTGTCAGAAGCTCCGCCAACGAATACAACCTTTTGTTCATGTTGTAATTGAGGCGGAACTGCTCAAAACTCCTAGGCAGAGACTGGAGAATGATATCGACCTGGGTTTCCCCATCGATCTCAGCTCCGAGGACTTCCATCTCATTAAGATGAGCCATCATCTTGAGAACATGTTTCCTAAGGGGTGTTCCCTCGATCATGGTGGTCGTCATCAAGTTTCTCATCGCCTCGTCGTCTAGCCTCTACTCGATGTCCAAAAGTTCCTTGAGATTGAACATCATGTCATAAGCCGTGGCTATGGCTCGATGTCGATGTTGCAAAAGACATTTGACATAGAAGCCAAAATGTAACACACCGCCATCTCATCCGCTTTGATCCATTTCTTATAACGCTTCTTTCTCCTTTTCAAGTCATCGGTGGGCTTAGGAGGATGACTCAAGAGTACAAATTTGTACTCCTCCGCAGTTAAGACAATATCCAGATTTCTTTTCCAATGAATATAGTTTGGTCCAGTAAGTTTATTTTCTTTTAATATCACAGTAAGTGGGTTGAAAGCCATTTGAAAAACCTAAGAATCACAATGATCAAAATATTAGATTTCAAATATTATTGATTCCTCAAAACAATAAAATTCCAAAATCAACCAACACCTCAAAACACCGAGAATATCGCATGCCACGATAGTGTGGACGTATACGAATTCTACATTTGTAAGAGGAGGTTTTACCCATTAATTTTATTATCTTGTCAACCTTACTTTTTGACAAATAAAATTAATAGTTGGTTCCTCTTTAGCCCTACAAATAAAAGCAGTGACTCCGATGGGGAGGATACTTTTATTTGCATTTAAGTGTGCACCATTACACGATACTAAGAGAATTATTTCGGATTATGTGCCTTACCGATGGGGAAGTACACACGCTCCTAAATAATTTTCTATAACCATTATTTGACCTAGTGATCCACAAACAAACCCATCCGATGGGGAGGAAGGCACTCAGAGCCAACACGCAAGTTTATTGCATCACACGTCAAATTGTAATGGAGGCCGCGAGAATTAATTAAAATATCCCTCTCCCACTTAGTAAATTGAAATTGAGGAATTTTAAAACATACACAACATGCATATAAAACAAATCAGCAATAAATATGGAAAAAAACAGAATTTTTCCAACTATTATGGCATTGTTCTCCAATACGCATCCCGTCGTGTCGCCACCTCGTCCGCTCCATCTTTTCCCGTGCGCAAGTCACCAAAGAGATCCGAGCCGAGATATATCATTTTAATTTACATCCATCGATCCTATACTCCACGAAGGAGTGTACAAATAATCTAGATCGAAGGTAAACTAAAATGAGCGGCTAAATAATGCCGTATTTAATTATAAAAATTAAATATTAATCTAGCCTCGTCAACCCCGAGGATTCAAATAATATACATACAATCACACACAAAACAATCACATACAACCAAATAGCCATAATAGTCGGATCTTATGCCTGCAACCAAAAAGTTAGCCTACGTACATCCTACTATTATCCGGCATACTCAATATATGATATGTGCATGAAAGTAACCGAATCCAAAACACACAAAACTGGAAACCGTGGCTCTGATACCACTTGAAGGGAGTTGCTTCGGAGGCTCATTGGCTCCCATGTCCCCGGATTAAAATTTTCACTAATGAAAGAACTAATCTGGATGGGATGAGTTTCCTTAGCACAATCTATTCGTCGTCGTGCTAACTTGAGTGATCGCTTGAACAAACTAGTTGTTCAAGCAACACAACTCTTCTAGTTGGTTAGCCGCGGAAGAGACGACGGACGGATCGCTGGTTTTTGTGTTTGTCTTCGGGGTCCATGATTATACAAAATATATACATACACACACTTGTATAATCAACACATAAAAGAACATGCTAAAATCAGAAAATAAAGTTGTAAAACTTTTATACCTCACGATCTTCTACCGTATGTCCTATCCTCCTCGTGGACGACGTGTGGGCGAAGATCCTCCATGAGTAGAAGCCTTCTAGATCACGTTCTTCCCTTCCTTGTTCGCTGCGAACAAAGAGAAGAACCAACAAAACTTCTCCTTTCTAGAACTGGCCACCAAGCAAGGGAGTTTGATGTAACCGCCGGCCAAGGAACGAATGGATGAAGCGCCGGCCACCAATGTAAGGGGAACCGCCGACCACCTTGGAGAGAATGGAGAAGTGAACACCGGCCAACCTTGAAGAGAGGTTGCTTCCGGCCAAGGAATAAGAGAGGGACCAAGAGGATGGGCACCACCCAAGTCTTGATGGAAGAAGATGGGCGCCGGCCACTTGTCCAAGAGTTGCCGCCCAAGCCAAAGCTTCCAAACCCTAGCCGCCCAACCTAAAACCCTAACTCCAATTGAACCATCTTGCCGCCCAACCTAAGCCCTCTATTTATAGAATTGGGCTTAAGCCTCCTTTAATCTCCACCGTCGGATCTAGGGATTTAATCTCTACCGTCAGATCTATGGTTTTATCCCAACCGTCGGATCTAGGGTTTATTCCCAACCGTCGGATCTAGGATTTCATCCCAACCATCGGATCTAGGATTTCATCCCAACCGTCGGATCTAGGGTTTCATCACAACCGTCGGATCTAGGGTTTCATCCCAACCGTCGGATCTAGGGATTTAATCCCAACCGTTGGTTCTAGGGTTTCATCCTAACCATCGGATCTAGGGATTTAATCCCTACCGTTGGTTCTAGAGTTTTGTTTTATATTCTTGGATCTAGACTTCATGAGGATTATATTAGGCTACGATAGGGACCATAAGGAGGAGTTGGATCTTGGCCACCCGATGGATCGGAACCACACAAACTTGATCCATCAATGATGTTCCATTCCACTAGAGGATTATCATTGAATTACCTCACCAACCCCCATAAATTAATATGGGCTCCATATATTATTTGTACATTCATCTCCCCGTATTTAAGATATCGAATGTCCGTCAATTAATTGATTTACTGACCATCAATTAATTAACATCTAACTCCTCGAGTAGTACCACTCAACCTTATCATCATGTTGACTAAGTCAACCAGCTGGGTTTACATGATGAACCTTATGAGCTCCTCAAGGGGACATCATCAACCTAATATATAGGACACGGTTTTCTCCTATATTCAACGGCACACCATGTAAATAATATCATTTCCCAACTTACCGGGCATATTGATTTAATCCATCTAAATCTCACCCTCTGGTAAATCAAAGAAATAAATACTAAGTACATGTGCCCATTATTATATCGGGATTAAGAGCATGTACAACATAATATCCGAGGTCCGATTCAATTATGTAGTCAGCAACAAATTGAATCACCTCTATGTCGGTCCTGCTCAATACACCTAAGTGTACTAGTGTAACTCTATGTTCAAGACAAAACAATACCAACAACCATGCCAATGGTTTGTCCAAAACCATCTTGGTTGTGAGCCTCTACTTATATTCTACAAGATACTGATAACATGATCTTCTGTGCCACACCAAGCACCATGTTATCTACAATGTAAAATATTAGACAATATGCACACATATAATAAATATACAAAGTGCAAACAATGATCATGTGATTCTTATTTCAAAATAAAAATGTTCATACAAAAAGAGCTAGGCTTTCAGTATACATTCCAACATTAGCATCCTTCTTACTCAACAAGTAGTGAATTGTTGTATGGTCAGTGTAAACTATCACCTTTGACCCTACTAAGTACGGTCTGAACTTGTCAAACACAAACACAACTGCTAGCAATTCTTTTTTGGTTATGTCGTAGTTGATCTATGCTCCGTTCAGTGTCCTACTAGCATAATGAATAGCATGCAATTTCTTCTCCTTTCGTTGCCCTAATATCACTTCTACTGCTTACTAGCATCACACATAACCTCAAATGGTAGGCTCCAGTCAGGGGATTGTATTATCGGGGACGTTACTAAGGCTTTTTTTTATTTCTTCAAAAGCTACTAAACATGGTTGATCGAAAACAAAATTTGAGTCCTTGCTAGTAGATTGGTTAGAGGTCTAGTTATCTGAGAAAAATTCTTTATTAATGTCCGATAAAATCCTGCATGCCCAAGGAAGCTCCGGACGCCCTTCACATCCTTGGGTGGTGGCAGCTTTTCAATTACTTTGACCTTCTCCTTGTCTACTTCGATACCGTTCCCTGATACCTTATGTCTCAGAACTATCCCCTCAGTTACCAAGCTATTCTCCTCACTCCTTTGCATGATCCTTTCAAGATTCCTTAAACATGTATCGAAACTTTTTCCGTAGACTGAAAAATCATCCATGAATATCTCCATGATTTGTTCAATCATATCTGTACAAATATCTATCATACAGGGTTGGAAAGTGGTGGGCATTGCATAGGCCAAAGAACATTCTTCAGTATGCAAAGGTTCCATATGGGTAGGTGTAGGTAGTCTTCTCTTGGTCATTAGGTTGAATCGGAATTTGAAAAAAAAACCTGAGTACCCATCAAGGTAACAAAAAATGGGAATGCTTAGCGAGGCGCTCCAACATCTGATCAATGAATGGGAGTGGAAAGTGATATTTCCTTGTTGCTTTGTTTAGTTTACGATAATCTATACACATTCTTCATCCCATCACCGTTCAAACACGGATCTGCTCATTCTCCTCATTTTTTACCACCGTAGTCCCGCCCTTCTTTGGGACTACGTGCACCAGACTTACCCACTCACTATCTGAAATTGGATAGATTATTACGGCATCCAATAGCTTAAGCACTTCCTTTTTTACAACTTCCTGCAAATTTGGGTTAAGTCGCCTTTGATGCTCCATGGTCGACTTACACCCATCATCAAGTATTATCCTATGCATACAAAGAGATGGACTTATCCCCTTTATGTCATCGATGGTGTAACCTAGTTCCTTTTTGTACGTCCTGAGCACCCCCAGCAACTTCCTCATCTCCACTTCACTTAACCTGGAGTTTATAATCACCGAATAAGTTGAAGTTGGACCCAAAAATTCGTACCTGAGACTCGAGGGAAGTGGCTTCATCTCAGGCCTTGGGCATTTCTCTATCGCCACTTGCTCTGATTCTTCTTCCTCTTCTTCGGACCCCAAAGATATGGAAGCTTCTTCTACTCAATACTCTCTCGCCTCATCTTTTTCCTATACTTGGCAGGCTATTTCAAGCTTACCTACCTCTTTTATGGAAAGAGATTCCTGAAGATCCTGCTCTAGATTTGCCCACATTTCAAGGGTCCACATAACTGTCTCTATAATGTGATAGGCTTCGTTTGTGCTCTTTTTCATCAATACCCACCCTCCGCGGTTGTGTCCAAGAGATTTTTGGATGAGTTGGTGCTCCCGAAATAGAAAATATGGATGAGTAACCAGTCCTGTAATCCGTGGTGTGGGCACTGAAGAATCAACTATTGGAGTCTCTTCCATGCTTCTACCAGAGTCTCTTCGTGATCTTTCTCAAACGAGAGAATTTTATCCCTAAAATAGGTCATTTTGTGTGTGTGTGGGGAGAGAATTTATCTAGAAAAACACCTTCCATCTGTTCCCATGTCGCTATACTTCATTCAGGTAGAGTGTGTATCCATTGCCTAGCCTCCTCTTTTAGGGAGAATGGGAACGTAATGAGCTTAATGGCGTCTGTTGGGACCCCTTCAAATTGCACAGTGCCACAGTATGCTAGGAATTCTTCAAGGTGTTGATAAGGCTCCTCGATCTGAGTTCCTCCAAATTGCTTCTTTTGAATAAGGGCGATTAATGCAGGGTTTATTTCCCAACTTGCGGCCTGGATTCGAGGAATAATTATGCAGGAGTTTCGTGCTTTTCGTCTAGGCCCTATGTAATCTTTCAAGGGTCGAGCATGCTATGCTAGCATGACAACGTTCCTTATTGAGAAGGGATTAGTAGATCACACGTAATGAATAAAATAAACCTAAAGGTTGAACCAAAGCTAAATGAAACGTGATTACTATACCGAATTTAAATATCAATAGTCTAAAACTGGAATGAAGCAAGCTGTAATTAATCTAAATAGAAAATCAAATAATAAAAATCTAAAACTGAGATAAAATAAATTAAAATAATAAAATAAATCTACCCTAAGTCTGATCCAACTATCCACTTTTTGAATCGATATCGAATCAATCAGTCCTCGGCAACGACACCAAAAACTTGATAATGCGAATGCGACATCAAATCTCGCAATGGGAGCAATCGAGGACCCGAAGTGCACGTTCACGCTCAATGCCCGCAAGTGCACAGATGTCATCAAGTAATAAATATATTATCGATCCCATAGAGGTTGATATTCGAGTATTGATTGTGCAGTGGACGTTATTGTTCGGAGTTTAGTTCTAAAGGTTGTGATTACGAGGATTGTCGGTAGTCCTAACTCTAGTACGGTGTCACACGAAGGAAGGGAAGATTGGTTCGAGGTTCAAAAAAAAAGATCCTAGGACTTCGATTTCACTTGTGCAACATGGAACATGCTAATCAATTAAATCTAGTTTGGTTCTCTAATTAGGGTCTTGTGGAAGGGGAATCATACCCTTTCCCGATGAGCTTTCACTTCTATCGGGAACTACCTATCCTTAATCAGGCCAACCCTTTCATTAAGATAGGATAGACGGTACGAGGATGCCAAATCAATCTCTATGAGAAGTCAGAACGTGTCCCGTTCCCTACTCCATCATACCCTTCTACCTACGATTACCGTAGATGAGGACAAACACTTGGTTCCTCTTTAATTCCTCTAGATCTTTGATACAAGGGTTGTCACCCATTGTTTCGGCTATGCACAATAGATAGAAAACCAAAACATAATTTTCATCGAATCAAACAAACACGAACTGCGAATAGAAATCCTAAAATAGAATTTACATTCGATCTAGCATGTTCTACGTACACAAGTTACTCAATAATCCTAGAATCAAAGATTCTACTCCATAGACAAAAAGAAGGAACACAATCTATATTAGAATAGGGCATTACAATGTAGGAGATGAATAGAAAGTAAATTGCAGTACTCTTGGTTCTTCTCTTCGACGTCGGAGAGCAAGATACGATCCTCTAGCCATCTTCTTCCTCCCTGTTGCGAGTTTTCAAAGCTTCGTTGGGCTTCGGTGTGTCATCCCAGCCATCATGCCTCTCCTCTAGGGGTTGGGTGTGGCCTTCCTTATATAGACTTGAGGCTGGCACTGCCCGAATCCATGAAAAAACCCTAGTCACATCGTAAAATGCCAACACTACACAACCGTGTGGATCCACACAGCTAGGCCATGTGTGGTGCTAGGTTGGTGGGGCACAGTCGTGTGATTTCACACGGCCGGGCCATGCCTCCCTTCGTTCCACTTGCCAAATGTCTTCCTTTTTGCTCCAAAAGTGTGTTATTTATCCCATAAAATGCTATCCTGCACACAAAAACACAAAGAGCATATCTACGAACTAGAAAATAGGAAATGCATGCAAAATAAAGTATGATATGCATGAAACAAGTATAAAATGCATCGAGATATGAGCGAAAACTACTCCTAAAATGATATATGTTTTGCTCACATCAGATGTCTTAAGCCACCAATAGTTTATTGGCTTATATTCAAATCAGGATGTTTGGATCTTTTATTAGATCCTACCGAAAGGCATTGGATCGAGTCATATGTATGGAAATGACTCCGCAGCTAGTGCTTTAGGAGTTGATGATCGATAAGTAGACATTGCAAGTCAAATATTTGAATCAGAAGAATGATTCCGAAGGGATTATGTGCATGCAGTGTGGGTCACGATGATACGCAAAGTTGGATTATCCATTGGATCAGTTCATCAGTTGCTATCGTAAGCAACCAGTACATATGAGAGGAAGGTGTACTTTGTAGACTCAGTTGAATACCATCGATGTTGTTTTGGGAGAATGATTCACAATCTCGATAGTAGAGACCATCATAGGAGAGTAGGTTATCACACTAACAACAATCTATCACCTCATACATAGTTGGAGTTCCTTGATACTTCCATCTAGGAGAAGCGATTTACTCAGCAGTATCAGCAAAAGACATATTAGAAGACTCATGCAGACAACAACAATTGTTATCTCCCCAGGCGTGGATGTACTTTGTATAGAGGAGGGAGTATACAATGATGGTCGTATCTATTTTGTATTCTCCAGTTGCAACTATACCATTAGCGGGGTTGGAGCATGCTATAATGTTGGCAGTTATTCATTAGTTTACAATTGGTGGTGTACTCTTTACCAGTACAACAGTGTTTACCACCTACATTACAGCCATTTCGATTTGCATCCCCATTTTGGCAATTGACTTTAGTTTATCCATGGTAGTGTTTTGCACCTACATGAGTTCAGTCGCGAAGAGTAGAAGTTGGATGAGTATACATGATTACCCGAGAGGAGATGTAGAGGGTTGAAGGATTGATCATTTGGGGTATTACTTTAGGTTACCCTATTTGTTGATATATTGAGAGATAATGGTAGTTTACAAGTATTTATGTCTAGAACATTCTTAGATAGGATTAAAAAGATTTCTATTTTTGGATCATGTGGATTAGATTATTTCTCTACCGTCAGGTGAGATGTTGACCAACAACCAAGAAGTCAAGGGATTCCCTTAGACTTTGATAGACATACCTTTACTATAGACATATCTTTACGGATAGTTAAATTGTTGAAATAATGGTATAATATGCCTCTCGGGTGTGTGTATAATCCGAAAGTATTCAGATATAGTTTCGGATGAACTCCTAGGCTTGCCACTATATAGGCAAGTGGATGTATGCGATCGGAGTGATTTCAAGAATAGTTTTGATATTGAAGACTTCATACTGGGAGATAATTTTATTAGTATCAGTATTGTTAAACACTATGAAAATTGGAAGAATATAAGTTGTGATCATAGGAGGTATTGGATGGAATATTTATCTATCCCAGTATTTCTTCTTGAGAAGATCTGGAACTCTTGTTGAAAGAGAGACGAACCTTTGAGGTTATGCATCGATTATCGATGATGGTATGTAGTAGTTGTTGAGAATGAATATCCTTTGTTGTGGATTAATGATCTGTTTAGATCAGTTAAAGGACACCTGTATATACTCTAGGGTTGATTTACGATCGGGAGATCATCCGCATAGAGTAAAAGATGTGGATGTGTAGAAGATGACATTTCATACTTGGTATAAATTTTATGAAATTTTGATAATATTGTTAGACTTATTTAACGATTTAAAGTCGTACATGGACTTGAAGAATCGAGTATGCTGGAAGTGATTGGACCAACTTGTGGTTGATTTGTTTAGATGATATTTTTGGATATATTCAAATCTTAAGGGAAGTTGGTGGTTCCCCTAGATTGATTTAGTTGTCACCATAGATGGGGATAAGATGTTGTAGCGTTACAATACCATTGACTTGGTTGACCAAGAAGGTGATGGAAATCACTTGGTCAGAAGCTTGTCAAACTAGGTTTTAGGGCCTGGACGGTGGCTAAATTTTGCATCAGTATTAGTTAATCCTTTCGGTGTAGATTGAAGGGTATTGTATGTAGATACATCATTTAAGGGATTGGAGCGATTCTGATGTAGTGAATGAGATGTATCTCTTGCTTATGCTAGTTGAGTATGCACAGAGTAGGAGTTCACATGGAGGTTTGGCTAGCTACTGTGTAGCTACTATAGAGTTACTAGGACACGGACAGATGCAACAGGGGAGATTGTTCATTAGTGTCTCCCAATCACTTCCAGTTCTGTGTGGTAGAGTGGATTCTGGACAGTAGATTGATTTCTCTTGTGAGAGTGTAATTCTCTATCTCTAAGGAGGATAGTGGTTACATAGTTGCATCAGATTTAGGAAGAGTTGTTTCAGGAGACTTGTCATTCGAGAATGGTGATTTATTCAGAGTGTATCCGAAAATAGTGAGTTTTGAAACGTTCTTAGTGGTGGAACGATATGTGGGACATGATTGGTTACTGTTGGGTTTTCGGCACTGCGCCGTGTGTGTGTTCGATCACGTTTCGTAAACATGAACACAGCGGAAGCAATAAAAATAATAAATCTACATTTATTACAATACACACAACACACGCATTCATATTACAACAAGTGTAGACATAACCGTAAATTTAAATTTGCAATAAAAGGAAATTTATCTACGTTATACCTTTCGTATGACGTGTAGCGGGAACGACATCAACCGGAACGATCCTCGCTAGAATGGTCTCTATCCGTATCCACGCCGAGTTCCTCGGGATGACTTCGCTAAGCCACGAGCTTCGTCTTCGTACAGGTTACTAGCCTCGTGTTGAAGACGATGTGATCGAGAGATGATCACGATCCGAATCCAAATTCGGATCCTAATATGAGTTCTCAAAACTCGCTTCTCCGGAGAGGTATTCGTCAACCAATTGACGAATCCTTTGTCCTCCACCTCAGAGGATTATTGGAGATCGAATCCCCAATAAGTTATCCGCTGTCGGAGCTCTAACCGTCGTCCAAACGACGCTCCGACGAGAGGAGAAAAAGCTGTCCAGAAAACTGGACAGCTTGGTGGAGGAGTAGGCGCCGGCCAAAACAAGGAAGCCAAGTGCTCACCTTTTCACCGAGGCCTAAGAAGATCACCGGAGGGTCGCCGGAGGGTTCACCGGCTGAAGCTTGGACGCCGGCAAGGAGCTGGACGGCGGCACAAGGAGCTGGGCGGCAAGCTTAGGGTTGGCGCCGAAAAACTCCTTCAATGGGGTGGGCGGCAACTTTTGCTAGGGCTTGGATTAGGACTTAATTATCCCTTAAGCCCTCTTTTATAGAGAACTAATTCTCTTAATGGTTATTGGATCATAACCATTAGGCCCGTTAACCCGGTCCATTAAGATAAGTTAAAATAAACCAAACCATGATGGTTTATTTTAAGTTAAAACGAACCGAACCAACTTTTGGTTCATTCGTTTTAAAATAAACCAAACCCTTTGGTTTATTCTCCTCCATTGGATTAGAACCAAACCATTTTGGTCCATCCATTATGTCTTCATAAGACACGGCCCATCCACGCTTCCATTGCGACTGAAACGATTTTATGCTCGCTTTATGTTTGGTCCAACCAAACATAGTTTCTCTCGGTCTGAGAATCCCATTCTCAAGCTCGTTTTAAATCCTTCGGATTACGCTCGTTGTGCGTGTGACCAAATAGGTTCTCGGTTTATGTTGGCCGTCTATAATTAACCATTAATTATAGAACGATCATGAGTGACACCTAGTAGTACATCATGATCCCCAATTAACCGAAAAGATCAACGGTTGATCCAGAACTATTTTTGAAACCCTTCAGCAGCTCGAATGATTCGTGCCCCATTACCTTCACTCATCTTATACCCACTTGGTTCAGGACATGGTCTATAGTGTCAGTCCCCACTAGGCTGACTACGTCACACCTAGCACAAATATCATTTCCTCGTCCTACGGATTCTAGTTACTCCACATGTATCGAAGAGTACCTTACTTTAAACATGTAATGCTTTGGCCAAAGACTTTAGTAACAATCCGACGAGAGGCCATGGGTATACATCTCCTCGCAAGGAGTGGTGAATCCTTTATAGGCTATTCAAACATCTTCGATCACTTCGACTTATACCCAATCATCCCGGGTCCACATCTCCTTAGAGATGTTTGCTTAAGATGTCAAAGCATAAGTCTCCATGATCAAGATGACTTAAATACCGCAAGTCAAAGGAACATCGCACTTAAGCCACAGTAAGAACTTCATTGACATATTTATATATGCAGAGAACCATATGAAGTCTTACGGCTGGTCACTCAAATGAACTAGTTACCATAACTAGCATCCACGATTAACTCCGGACATCACTATGTCTCCAGCCAGTGAGAATCAACTGCTTGGATACACCAAGGAGTATACCTCGTGCTAGTCTTGACAGAATTGATGGTGTCCAAATCCATCAATTCATCGACTAGGGATAATTCCGATACATCACAATTACACAAGTAGAGATACTCACTAGTTGTGATCCAATCACAAATTCTCTCATGCTGTGAATCGTATCGTGGACATTCAGTAAATGAGTTTAAGATCCAATCAAATACATAAAACATGTATACTCAAATAGTGAATCTTCATTTATCATATAAATGGTTCATACATAAGGCGATTGCCTTAGGACATCTCTCATATATTACTAACAGTTACGTAGCTTGGTATTTGATGTGTCAACAAGTAAAGGCGGAATATTAGTGACCAGTAGGGTTACGTACCAAGATGGACGTGAGAGCATATTATGATGGACTACATTGGGAGATTATTTAAAATTCAGAAAGGACTTGATGCAATTTGGGGTAATCGGTGATCGATTAACCAAGTCCGCTCATTTTCTATCGAGTCGCAAGATGGATTTCGTCGGATCGCTCGACGAAAATATACTGTAAAGAGATTTCCAATTTTCTTGGAGTATCCTGGAGTATCATTTCCAATAGTGATTCATGATTCATCTTACGATTCTAGCAAAGTCTCCAACAAGTCACAGATATAAACCTCCACTCTAGTATGAATATTTATTTTTGATAGGTGGTCAATTTGGAGGTATTATTCATACTTTAGAAGGTCTGTTAAAAATATGCGTGGAATATTTTAGAGGCTATATAAGAGCTAGAAAATAATATTCGAACTCAGTACCCCTACTTAGTTATTTGAGGTGTGTGTGATTTTTATTCTAGTACTTGAGTTGAGCAGTATGATATTGCTTACTCATCGTACTTGAGTATGAAATTTGGGGACCAAATTTTTATTAACGTGGAAGAATGTAAGATATCAAAAAATAAAATATTACTTGTTAATTAATAAATTATCTTATATAATTTTTCAGAAATTTTTAAAAATATTTCTAGATATAAAATAGAATTTCTATAGTGTTTCATGGAGATAAAGTAAATAGACTTTATTAAAGCCTATTTAGACTATGAGAGTTAATTAGTGTTATTAACCTAGATTTAGATACTAAACCTATTTCTATTTTCTTCTGTATTTCTCGTTACCCGATCCGATCCTTTTCTTCTCCGATTCCTTCCCATCTCGATTGCTCCACAGCCCGATTTCTTTCTTCCGATGCCTCTCCTCATTCCCTCAAGTGTCGCCGGAGTGACTCGTAGGTTGCCAGGCCGTCGAGCATCCACAACAGCTAGACGATCGTGCCTTCTTCTTCCTTCTCGTGCTCAGTCGATCGGCGTTACCTGCCTCTCTAGATTGCGTGTCGCACCGTTGGTCTGCCACACCCGATCGCGACCATTCCCTCACCGTCATAGTCGCCGTTCGATTTCCTGAGCCCAACTTGCCGTCGCCCTCCTCCTCTGCTGTTTCGTCACTGAAAATCTCCACCTGAGCGACTATCGGTCATCCTGATCCCGCATTGATTTGCCATCGTCGTCGCCTCCCTCCGATCACCGACCATCTTCAGCCAGTTTCTTTGACTGCCTCTGTTGTGGAAACTTGTTCTATGACCATCATGGTGAGTTCTGCAATCCAGCTTCTAGCCACGACCAACTCTGTAACTTTCCTTGGTTAGGCGATGAGGATTTTTACAGTATCTGGAAGTGCTGTCATCGCCACTGGGAAGAAGACCTCTGTATAGTCTAATGGTTTGGAGGCTGAGGATTGATATATGTGGTTCGGTCAATGGGTTTCCTATAATCTAACCATCATATTGTTGGACTTGTAGTTTGCCTCCAATTCATTTATATTGTGGAGATCAGATTTATCGGAGTGAACTAAGAAGATGGGTGCTATTAAATAGGAATTAGGTAAGTTCTGATCTGTTTATGATATAGTGTGCATTAATAATATTGTTCTATGATCCTTGTTAAAGTAGGTGATCGGTGGATTTGCATGCTGTATTTGGATAAGGAATTGATTCAGTTTAAAGGGATTCATAACTAATTACTTGTATGATTAGTAGGATTAAATGGTAGGATGAATAACTCTCATCTTAGAGATGACCATGAATTATATGTAGGGAATCTAAGCGCGCTTGAAACATTTTGCATGCACTATGCAATGGAAAAATTAGATCCCTCCAGAGATCCATGCGAAAAATCATACACATTTAATCGATTTTATCCTATGAGAATCGTAGTTACCTTCGATTCGTGCCCTTCGCTATCCCGTTCGCAACACTTACGTTCAAGGTGTCCGGATCTCAGCGCAATCAGGATGTCCGTGTTAGGAATATTGGAACGGCTAGAGGGGGTGAATAGCCTTTCTTCGTTTCTATAAGTAAGTTAGCGGAAGCAATACAAATACGAACACGAATATGAATAAGAAATAAGAAATCAAACGCTAACACCCGATGTACGTGGTTCGGAGATGACGCTCCTACTCCACGGTAATTCGTAAGGTGGATTAGTCCTAGCCAAGCTTCACTATCTTCTCCTTTGGATGAACCAAGGTGGAGAAACCTTTCTTACAATGCTCTCCTCTTCTTTACAATGATGGATGATCAAGAACAAGAGAAGAGGAGGTTTTGAATCACTAAAAACACTTGGAAAACTTGGTGAGCACGAGGGTGTAGTTAGGAGCAAGAGTACTAGCTTCACCAAGCTCCCCATGGTCCCTTTTTATAGAAGAGGGGCTGTTTTTTCCGTTGGGCCCGATCGATCGTGATGCTTACCATCGATCATTGCCCAGCAACGACTTCAACGCGATCTCCGCGGAGATCGTGGCCGTAATCTCCAACGGCGGTGATCACCGATCGATCCCTCCATCGATCGGTGATGGAGTGATCGATCGAGTGATCAAGCGTGAATGAGTGAGACCGCATTCTATGGCGATATTTTCTTGATCGATCATTCGCGCCCTTGGCGATCGATCGCAACATCGATCATTGCCATGACCAAGCGATCGATGGCCGTGGTTTCACCGACTTAGTTTAACGCGACTCCGATCGGTCGATACATCGTATCGATCGATACTCATCAAGTATGAGTAATTCACACTTGATTTTATACCTAGACCTAGACTCAACCTTTTAGCTCCTCATTAAGCCTTGCGCCTTCGGGATCCCTCCGAGTCCGCGACTTGTTCATCCTGCGCTTTGCTTCCGTGAGCTTCCTTCGGTTTCGTCATGTCTTGGGTTTGCCAAATGCTTAGACTTTATGCCGCCAAGACTACAAGCTTGGACTTATGCTGCCAAGACCTTACTTTGGACTTCCTTTGCCAAGGTTCACTTGGACTTTACGCTGCCAAGACTACAAGCTTGGTCTTACGCTGCCAAGTCCATCCCTTGGACTTTCCTTGCCAAGATCATACTTGGACTTCTCTTTTACCAAGTCTTCATCCTTGGATTTCCCTGTTACTTAAAAACATATTCGCAATTAGATCACAAGATATTGCCTAACTTAGATGATTATCCAAACATCAAAACATATAAATGCTTGGAGCATTGTTGCACTAACAATCTCCCCCTTTTTGATGTTTGACAATCATTTAAGTTAGGTCTTTTAAAGATACACACATAATCATCTAACTTAAACATCCCTTCTCCCCCTTTGACATACATCAAAAAGAGAATGGTTCAAAAATGAAGGAATCAAAGGTGTTGGATCTTGGACTAAGGTATAAAATTAAAATTAAAGCTCCCCCTTAATCCAAGATAAGCTTTATAATGTGTAAATAATATTTGAAGCAAAGCATAACAGAAATTTAAAAACATTAAGTTCTAACTTTGCACCAACAATAGATTTGGGGATGAAAAAGATACAATTTATGAAACTCCCCCTAAACCACTATACTAAACAGTCCTAAACCTTTGTTTATATGCAATATTATCAAGCTATAGTTATAGGACATCAAGGATACACTAAATATCATAAAATGGAGCTGTTTATCAGAAAATACGATTGTATCATGATTTTGAACTGCTGATCGCTTACTAAATCGAAATTTCAGCCTTTTCAGCCCAACTTCAGAAATGCGTTAGAAATTTCAGAAATATCGAAAAATCACGAAATTTTGCATACACATTTCTGAAATCATACTTTATTAAGGAAAAATAATTTGAAAAATATATGTTTTCCAAATTTCAAGATTGATACAAACTTGAAACCTAACAAAAGTTCTAAAGATTTTGCAAACTTTGTATCACTTTTGTGTTCCATTTGAAAACTATTTTTCAAAATATGATGAACATAGTTTAATATATATATTATTTGGAATTTCCAACCATGTTCTTTGAGCTATGTATTCATTACTTGAATACAAGCCTTCCCAATGATTGGTTTATAAGATATTTATGTCTCTAAGTGTGTTATTGACTCATAGTAATGCATCATAACAAGCATGATGAGCTAAGTACACCTTCCCTATCATCTCACATGGTTCTAATTGTCTCAATATAAAAATCAAGGTGTCTTAAGGCTTTTTGTGAGATGCATCAAGGTATAAAGCTACTATAAAAGTATAGGATCATGCAAACCTAGAGTTTTACTCTACAAAGCACATACCAAGCTCTCTCCTTAATTATGAAAATTCGGCTTCGAGAAGAGCTTTGGTGAAGATATTGGCAAGGTTGGACTTAGATTTTACATAATTAAGTTCAATGTCCCCTCTTGCCACATGATCTCTTATGAAGTGATGTTTCACTTCAATGTACTTGGTCCTAGAGTGATGTACCGGATTTTTGGTCAAGTTGATGGTACTCACATTATCACAATAAACTTTAATGTTAGAGTAGTATAGCTCATAGTCCACAAGAGTATGTCTCATCCAAAGTAATTGAGCTACACAACCACCCATAGCCACATATTCGGCTTCGGTGGTTGATAAAGCAACACAATGTTGCTTCCTACTACTCCAACTAACCAGGGAGGACCCAAGAAATTGACATCCACCACTAGTACTTTTCCTATCCAATTTGCACCCGGCATAATCGGAATCGGTATCACCAAGCAATTCAAATGACCTAGTCCTAGGATACCAAAGTCCTACATTTAGGGTGCCTTTAATATATCTTAATATTTTCTTAACGGCTACTAAATGTGATTCTTTGGCACAAGATTGGTATCTTGCACACATACCTACCGCAAATAAAATGGCGGGTCTACTAGCGGTTAGGTATAGTAGGCTACTAATCATACTCCTATAAAGTTTAAGATCAATTGATTTACCTTCATGATCACTATCTATTCTAGTGCTAGTGGCCATAGGAGTGGTTATAATTTTGGCATTTTCCAAACCAAATTTCTTGATCATTTCATTTGCATATTTGGTTTGATAAATATGAATACCCTCATTGGTTTGTTTGACTTGTAAACCTAGGAAAAAGGTAAGCTCTCCAACCAAACTCATTTCAAATTCATTTTCCATATTTTTTATAAAGTCTTGAAGAAGATCATCATTCGTTGACCCAAAAATGATATCATCAACATATACTTGGGCTATGAATATATCTTTTAATGTTGACTTTATAAACAATGTTTGATCTACTTGGCCTCTTCTAAAATCCTTAGAAATTAAGAAAGATGACAATCTTTCATACCATGCCCGGGGAGCTTGTTTTAACCCATATAATGCTTTCCTAAGCTTACATACATGATTTGGATAATCTATATTCTCAAATCCGGGTGGTTGCTCTATATATACTTCCTCCTTAATATAACTATTTAAGAATGCCGATTTAATATCCATTTGGTAAAGTTTAAATCCCATGTAGGAAGCATACCCTAAGAGAATCCTAATAGATTCTAACCTCGCAACTGGGGCATAAGTCTCATCATAGTCAAGCCCCTCAACTTGATTGAATCCCCTAGCAACCAACCTAGCCTTATTTCTAGTGATATTTCCTTGATCATCTAGCTTATTCCTAAAGACCCATCTTGTAGTAATTATGGTGCTATCATTGGGTCTAGGTACTAATTCCCACACTTGACTTCTCTCAAATTGAGCCAATTCATCTTGCATTGCCAAAATCCAATCCGGATCATGTAATGTATCATTGATCGATTTGGGCTCAATTTGTGAGATAAGAGTTACTTGACTAGTAGGAGGTCTATGAAATGACCTAGTTCTTACTCCTTGAGATAGATCTCCTACTACTCGGTCAAGTGGATGATCTTGATGAATTCTTAGGTTTCTAGAAGGGGTTTCAATTTTATCATTGTTATCTTCCACCCTTCTTTCATCATCGGAGTCTCCTCTTCCTCCCCCTTGATCATTACCCCTAATGGTCAAATTTTGAAGTTTTTGGGTAATGTCTTGATTATTGTCATTAATATCCTTATCAATAGAGGACTTTCTAGGGTAGGTACTAGTAGCTTCATCAAATTGAACATTGGAGGACTCCTCAATCCCTTGGGTTCTCTTATTGTAGACTCTATATCCTCTACTTGTGGATGAGTATCCAACTAGGATTCCCTCATCCACTTTGGATTCAAATTTTCCTAAGTTATCCTTGGTGTTTAGAATATAAACTTTACATCCAAAGACTTTAAAATAATGAATTGTGGGAATAGTCCCATTCCATAATTCAAAAGGTGTCTTTTCTAAAAACCTATGGATTTGAACCCTATTTTGGATATAGCAAGCGGTATTAACCGCTTCTGCCCACAAGTAGCTAGGTAGAGAATATGCATTAAGCATAGTCCTAGCCGCCTCTTGTAGGGCATGATTTCTCCTTTCCACCACCCCATTTTGTTGGGGTGTTCTAGGACAAGAGAACTCATGCTTGTACCCTTGCTCTAAATAAAATTGTGAAAATTTTAAGTTTTCAAATTTACCACCATGATCACTACGGATCCGGTTGATTTTGAGACTCTTTTCATTTTCAACCCTTTTACTAAATCCTATGATTATTTCTAAGGTATCATCCTTATGTTTCATAAAGTAGACCCAAGTATACCTAGAGAAATCATCTACAATAACCAAACAATATTTGTTGTCATTTAAAGAAGGAGTACTATGACAATCAAATAGGTCAAGATGCAATAATTCTAATGGTAAGGAAGTATTAGTTAAGGTTTTACCTTTGTGTGATGTCTTTGTTTGTTTTCCCTCTTGACATGCATCACACATTTTATTCTTGACATACTTGATCTTTGGTAGTCCTTTGACCAACTCCATCTTGGCTACCTTGGCTATGTTTTTCATGTTGATGTGCCCCAATCTCCTATGCCATAGCCAACTTTCCTCTTCTTTTGCAACAAAGCACTTAGTAGAAATGTTAGAAACATATGAAAGATCAACATAATAGATATTTGATTTCCTATATCCAACTAACATGCAATCATTTAATTCCTTGTGCCTAATCATGCATTTAGAGGATTCAAAAGAGACATGATAGTTTGCATCACAAAGTTGACTAACACTTAATAGATTAAATTTCATATTTTCAACTAGTAAAACTTTGTGAATGACAATTTTGGGAGATACCTCAATTGTACCTCTACCTAATATCTTGAGTTTTCCACTATTTCCAAAGGACACCGCTCCCTTCTTCACATATTTAATTGTGGAGAACTTGCTCACATCCCCGATCATATGTGTTGAGCAACCGCTATCCACAATCCACATACCTCGCTCTCCTACCTAAATCACATGAAAAACACAAGCTTTTGGTACCCAAACATTTGGACCGGTAACATTAAGTAAAAGCTTCTTAGGTACCCATGCTTTCTTAACTTTTCCCTTAATGGTTGCTTTCCTATTAATCAATGAAATATAAGCAACTTCTTTTTCTTTTGGCTTATATCCTAAACCGGCCTTGTTGTAAACGGCTCTTTTTCGACTAAGGATCATATCAAGACATTTTGAGCCATTTGAAAATTTCTCTAAACATGCTTTCAATTCACTAACCTCATCCTTAAGTTTGTCATTTTCTTCCTTAAGCATGCAAGAATCAACATGTGAGGGTTTTTCATTCCTAATAGCCTTTAGTTCTACCTTCATGCTCTTAACCTTAGATTTAGACTTATCTAGAGCTTCTTTAAGATAGACAATTGATTTATAAAGAAGCGTAACTTTGGGAGAGTTCATTACCTCATCGTCACTAGATGACGATTCATCACTTGAGGAGTCTTCTTGGCTTGATGTGCCGGAATCATCTTCTAATTCCATGAGTGCCACATGGCGTGTGATGTGGCAAAGCTCATCATCGGAGGAGGAGTCTTCAACACTTGGTGTGTCCCATGTGGTTTGAGCCACCATGACCTTCTTCTTCTTCTTCTCCTTCTTATCCTTCTTTTTCTTTTTCTTTTCCTCCTTCTTCTTTAGCTCCGGGCAATTCGGCTTTATGTGCCCCTTCTTGTTGCAAGCATGACAAATCACATTATTGCTAAAACTTGAATTACCACTAAATTTACCTTTTGAGGAATGAGACATCTTCCTTGCTTCTCTATTCTTGAACTCTTTTGACTTCCTATAAAGCTTCTTGACAAAATTTTCCATTTCACTAGATGAGTCTCCATCACTACTTGACTCATCCTCCGACTCGGATGATGATGATGCTTCTTTTCTTTCCTTCTTCTTTTCTTTCTTGTCCTTATTTTCAACAAATAGAACTAAACCCTTTTCCTTAGAGGACATGTTAGTTTGCTCATGTAATTCAAACTCACAAAATAATTCATCAATTTTAATTTGAGAGAGATCCCTAGTTACCTTAATGGCATCAACTATAGAAGTCCATAAAGAATTTCTAGGAAATGCTTGAAGTATATACCTTACCAAGTCCCGGTTGTCGACTCGCTCACCTATGATGTGAAGTCCATTCACAATCTCCTTGAACCTTCCATGCATTTGACTTACGGTTTCATGCATCTTCATTTGGAAAGCTTGAAGTTGTCCAATTAGTAGGTCCTTCTTGGCCCTCTTTGACTCCTTGGAACCTTCATTTAGCTCAATGAGCTTTTCCCATAGCTCCTTGGCGGATTTGAAAGGCCCCACCTTGTTGAGTTGCTCCATTGTAATGCCGCATTGGATGGTGAGTACGGCTTTCGCATTTGACTCGAACTTCCGGTTCATCTCCCTTGTCCAATCCTTGCTTGGAATAGGGTCTCCATGTTCATCCATCGGTTCCTTGAAGCCATCTACAATGTTATGCCAAATTTCAATATTACTCATAAGATAGTACTTCATCCTACCTTTCCAATACGCAAAATGACTCCCATCGAAGAGCGGTGGCTTGGCGGTGCTATATCCCTCTTGAAGAGCCATTGATGTCTTGGTTGATGGTGAGATCTTCCAAGCTATCCGGGCTCTGATACCACTTGTTAGGAATATTGGAACGGCTAGAGGGGGGTGAATAGCCTTTCTTCGTTTCTATAAGTAAGTTAGCGGAAGCAATACAAATACGAATAAGAAATAAGAAACCAAACGCTAACACCCGATGTACGTGGTTCGGAGATGACGCTCCTACTCCACGGCAATCCGTAAGGTGGATTAGTCCTAGCCAAGCTTCACTATCTTCCCCTTTGGATGAACCAAGGTGGAGAAACCTTTCTTACAATGCTCTTCTCTTCTTTACAATGATGGATGATCAAGAACAAGAGAAGAGGAGGTTTTGAATCACTAAAAACACTTGGAAAACTTGGTGAGCACGAGGGTGTAGTTAGGAGCAAGAGCACTAGCTTCACCAAGCTTCCCATGGCCCCTTTTTATAGAAGAGGGGCTGTTTTTTCCGTTGAGCCGATCGATCGTGATGCTTATCATCGATCGACTACGCCGCCAACGGCCGCGCGATCTCCGCGGAGATTCGTAGCCGCAATCTCCAACGGCCAGGTGATCAGTCGACTGATCCCTCCATCAGTCAACTGATGGAGTGATCAGTTGAGTGATCAAGGCAGCAGTCGAGTGAGACTGCATTCTATGGCGATATTTTTCTTGATCGACCGATCACGCCCTTGGTAGTCGTGATCGCAAACATCTGCCGCCGCCAAAGGCGATCGGATCGATGGCCGTGGTTTCACCTCGACTTAGTTTAACGCGACGGTCGGTGATACATCGTATCGATCGGTGACCTCATCAAGTATGAGTAATTCACACTTGATTTTATACCCTAGACCTAGACTCAACCTTCTAGCTCCTCATTAAGCCTTGCGCCTTCAGGATCCCTCCGAGTCCGCGACTTGTTCATCCTTTGCGCTTTGCTTCCAGGAGCTTCCTTCGGTTTCGTCATGTCTTGGGTTTGCCAAATGCTTGGACTTTATGCCGCCAAGACTACAAGCTTGGACTTATGCTGCCAAGACCTTACTTTGAACTTCCTTTGCTAAGGTTCACTTGGACTTTACGCTGCCAAGACTACAAGCTTGGTCTTACGCTGCCAAGTCCATCCCTTGGACTTTCCTTGCCAAGATCATACTTGGACTTCTCTTTTACCAAGTCTTCATCCTTGGATTTCCCTGTTACTTAAAAACACATTCGCAATTAGATCACAAGATATTGCGTAACTTAGATGATTATCCAAACATCAAAACATATAAATGCTTGGAGCATTGTTGCACCAACAGTCCGCACCTCTACGGTATCCACACAAATCGTGAGATGGAGAGGAACCAAACTATGGTGCTAGCCACAAGGTTGGTTAGGCCAAGAAGGTAGAAGAAGAAGAAGAGAAATATCACTCTGTTGGACTTTCCGAGCCGCAAAAACCACTTTTTGCATTGCGGAAACCCCGAAAGTTCGGCCACGGATCCGTGCGAAGATATATTAAAATAAAAACATGTATGTGCTAAGTAAACCTAGATCTACCTTAGATCTAGAAGTTGAGAGTGTTACCCTCGATGTGATGCCCTTCGCAAATCCCGCTCGTCCAAATAGCTTGCCGAAACTCTAGAGTGTCAAGTGTACACTCCTCTATCGGTATCCACACAAGCAATAGGTGGAGAAAACACACCCTTGAGTGTGCTAGCACCCTATGGATGGTTCGGCCAAGGAGGAGAGGGGAGCTTGAGAGGATGATCTAAGGAGGAAGATGAAGTTGGAGTAACTCACAAAATCAATTCCATCTAATGGAATAAGTGGCCGACCACTTCATGGAGGGGGGGGGGGGGGGTTACATGCATGCATGTAACTCCAAGAGCCAATGACTCTTGGTCTCCGTTATCAGGTGATACCACATGATAAGTCAATGATGATGTGGAGCATCATCATTGGCCGGTCATACCAAGTCATCATCATGACATGACATTTGGTCAAGTCAAACTTGATCATTCATCTTCCCTCTCAAGTTAAGTAAAACTTGACCTCTTATCTCTCATGGTTGATCAAATCCAACCATTTGATTAAAGTCAATTTAATTTAATGAATCTCTATTCATTAATTTAAATTGATTTGATGAATCAAATCTAAATTAGACTCATTCAACACTTGAATCAAATTGAGTCCAACTCAATTTGTCCAATTAGGATTACTCTTAATCCAATTTGGTTCATCCTATGAACCTAATCCTCATGGTTCATCATATGAACCTAATATTCATCTAATTGCCCTTTGTGTGTGACCCTATAGGTTCTTGTAACGTTAGCAATGTCCCTAAACCGATTTAGGAACATAAGCAATGAGCGGTATCTAGCAACACATCATTGCTACCCAAGTTATAAGAATGTTGAGCTCCAACATCACCTTTGTGACTACTAATTGTGACTCTCACAATATATGACAATGTCCCTCTATCCTTGACATCTAGATTGACCAATTGAGGCATAGACCATGTCATCCTCGGTACAATCTATATCTTGAACTCCAAGTAGACTCACTATAATCAAATGAGCTCAATATCTCATATTGACTCATTTGGGCATGATCATGCACTTCGTGGTCTCACTCTATCAAGAATAACGATGTCTCTCCCGTCATATAGGAGGGATAAATCCTATCTACATCACTCACATCTCTCCGCATAATTTATCACATACCCAGTAATCGCCTTTATAGTCCACCCATTTATGGGTGACGTTTGACGAAGCCAAAGTATGCAACTCCTTATGCAGGGAACCATGGTGACTTCAGGTCTAAGGACTAATAGTCATACTAATAGCCACATGAGAAAGTATATGACACTCATATGACAATCCATGATACTTTCTCATGGCGGGTTATTCAGTATACATTCTCCAATGCATACCCATGTGTCAACTTGATATCTCATATCCATGACTTGTGAGATCAAGTATCATGTTGACCTACATGCTAGTCTCTATGCATTAACATTGTCCCTGAATGTTAATACTTGACTAGGAATGATTAAGAGTAGTATTCTCTATATCATCTCATTATCGATTCAACCAATTGATTGATATAGATAAGAACCTACTACTCAAGGATATAATTATATTTAGTTATTTGACACCAATACAAGTAAATATAATAACCATTCCTTTATAAATAGGAATATGATACAATAAAGTCCATACAACAATCATCACATGATTGACTCTAGGGCTTTCACTAACAATCTCCCACTAGCACTAGTGTCAATCACTGTAGTATCTAATACCCAATGACCTAGTGTGACCATCATACTTTTTCTGTGGCAAAACCTTGGTCAAGGGATCTGCGATGTTAGCCTCTGTGGGTACTCTGCAAATCTTCACATCTCCGCTATCAATAATCTCTCAAATGAGATGGAAGCATCGTAGTATGTGTTTGGTCCGCTGGTGTGAGCGAGGTTCCTTAACCTATGCAATCGCTCCATTGTTGTCACAATAGAGCTCTATGGGATATGCTATGCTATGAACCACCCCAAGCTCAGTGATGAACTTGCGGATCCAAATTGCCTCCTTTGCTGCCTCAGATGCAGCGATATACTCGGTTTCTGTTGTAGAATCAGCAACTGTGTCCTGCTTCGAACTCTTCCAGCTCACAGCGCCACCATTCAAGAAAAATATGAACCCGGACTGTGATCTATAATCATCCTGGTCAGTTTGGAAGCTGACATCACTGTAACCTTTTACAGCTAGCTCATCATTGCCTCCAAATATCAAGAAATATTCTTTAGTCCTTCTCAAGTACTTAAGAATATTTTTGACTACTATCTAGTGACGCTCACCTGGATCTGACTGGTATCTACTCGTCATGCTCAAAGCATACGAGACATCAGGACGAGGACACAACATGGCAAGTCTCCCAAGTAGCTTAAGTAAAACGGTGGGGGTATTGAGCTCTGATCTTTTCTTCAAGCTCCCAAGTAGCCTCCTTATCAGTGTGGTGACTCCACCCGACCATGACAAGTCACATAATCTTGTTCCGCCATTGTCGTTCTTTGTGATCTAGAATCCGTACCAGAACATCTTCGTAAGTAGCATCAGGTTGAATGGAACTTGACACATCTAACAAAATATGCATAGAGTCTGACACATACTTCCTTAGCATGGACACAAGAAACACATCATGGATACCAGCCAAGGACGGTGATAGTACTAAGCGATAAGCGATTGCTCTAATCCACTCCAAAATCTCGAAAGGACCAATGTACCTTGGAGCTAACATACCACGGTGGCCAAATCTCTTCACCCCTTTCGTGGGTGAAACTCGCAGGAATACCTGGTCACCAATAGAGAACTCCAGAGGTCTCCGTCTCTAAAAGACATAACTCTTCTGACGATCCCACGCCTCTGCCATCCTTTGTCTGATAGTACGGATCAACCCTGTCTCATGTTGAGCTATATGGTGTTGGATCGAAGCAGATCGCTAGAGGGGGGGTGAATAGCGATAAACCTTTTCTTTTTCAAATTCGTTTTAAAATACTTATACGCAGCGGAAAGATAAATGTAAAGTAAATGAGACAAGAGAATTTTACTTGGTTCGTAGCCTTCGGCTACTACTCCAAGGCCCTAGTAGTCCTTGACCACGTACGGATGGCAAAACACTAAAGAACTCCTCCTCATTAGAGGTAGGAGTTAATCGATACAAAAGAAACACAAAGCTTGAGGTAGAGGGGCACTCTCCCTCTCCTCGTTATGATAAAAGCTCCGAGAAAGTAAAGTAATGAACTGAAATAAAACTTATACTGACGTAACAAAAATGAAATCAATTTAAACCTTGACGTCGGAGAAGAAGCACTTCATTGTCGCAGAGTTTAGCTTGGCGGAGGCTTTTAGAAGCTTAGAGTTGATGAAACCCTAGGATAGACCCTCCTTTTATAGCCTTTGAGCCCCTTTTCGAGAGGAACTTTAGCCAATCACAATTGAGCACCACTCCCCTTGAAATGAGGTGATAAGCGATCCTTGACCATCGATCGAGCCATCATCATCGTGATAGGCGATAGCGACATCGGATCGAATCTTGGCCATGACGATCGGTGATTGTGGCCCGATCAAGTCCTCAATCAGCGATCAGCGATGCTAGCTGAAATGACAAGTTAGCTAAACAATAACATTATTTCGACGACCTCCGACCGTTCGATCTCGACCTAGACCACCGATGGAATGTCTTGGGTCGGATCTATGCATAAGTCTATCCCCGTAAAGAGGATACGACCTCACTTACACTCGCACACACACGAGCTTACCTCGATACTTACTGTGTCGCTTTACCTTCCGACCTTCCACTCGATTCCTTCGGCTCCCTCCGAAGTCACCCGAGGTCGCCCGACCACCGCGGCTTCCTCCGGGTGTCGCTGTTAGTGAAAGCCCTAGAGACAATCATGTGATGATTGTTGTATGGACTTTATTGTATCATATTCCTATTTATAAAGGCATGGTTATTATATTTACTTGTATTGGTGCCAAATAACTAAATATAATAATGTCTTTGAGTAGTAGGTTCTTATCTATATCAATCGATTGGTTGAATCGATAATTAGATGATATAGAGAACGCTACTCTTAATCATTCCTAGTCGAGTATTAACATTCAGGGACAATGTTAATGCGTAGAGACTAGCATGTAGGTCAACACGATGACTTGATCTCACAAGTCATGGATATGAGATATCAAGTTGACACATGGGTATGCATTGGAGAATGTATACTGAATGACCCGCCATGAGAAAGTATCATGGATCATTATATGAGTGTCATATACTTTCTCATGTGGCTATTAGTATGACTATTAGTCCTTAGACCTGAAGTCACCATGGTTCCCTACATAAGGAGTTGCATACTTTGGCTTCGTCAAACGTCACCCATAAATGGGTGGACTATAAAGGCGATTACTGGGTATGTAACAAATTATGCGGAGGGATGTGAGTGATGTAGATGGGATCTATCCCTCCTATATGACGAGGGTGACATCGATATTCTTGATAGAGTGAAACCACGAAGTGCATCGCCATGCCCAAATGAGTCAATATGAGATATTGAGCTCATTTGATTAGAGTGAGTCTACTTGGAGTTCAAGATATAGATTGTACCGAGGATGACACGTTCTATGCCTCGATTGGTCAATCTAGATGTCAAGGATAGAGGGACATTGTCACATATTGTGAGAGTCACAATTAGTAGTCACAAAGGTGATGTTGGATCTCAACATTCTTGTAACTTGGGTAGCCATGATATGTTGCTAGATACCGCTCATTATTTATGTTCCTAAATCGGTTTAGCGACATTGCCAACGTTACAAGAAGCTATAGGGTCACACACAAAGGGCAATTAGATGGAGATTAGGTTCATATGATGAACCATGAGGATTAGGTTCATGGGATGAACCAAATTGGATTAAGAGTAATCCAAATTAGACTAATTGAGTTAGACTCAATTTGATTCAAGTATTGAATGAGTCTAATTTAGATTTGATTCATTGAGTCAATTTAAATTAATGAATAGAGATTCATTAAATCAAATTGACTTGAATCAAATGGTTATATTTGATCAACCATGGGAGATAATAGATCAAGTTTGACTTGACTTGAGAGGGAAGATGAATGGTCAATTTTGACTTGACCAATTGCCATGTCATGGTGACGTGGCATGGGGCTTGCCAATGATGATGCTCCACATCATCATGGACACATCATGGGGTGCCACCTCATGAGGGAGACCAAGAGTCATTGGTTCTTGGAGTTACATGCATGCATGTAACCCCCTTATAGTGAGTTATGAAAGTGTGAAGTTAAGTTGTGTAACTTCATCTTCTTCCTTGGTTCTTCCTCTCTTTCTCTCCCAATCCTTCTTGGGCGAAATTTCCATGAGTGCTAGCACACTCTAGGTTGAGTTTCTCTACCATTTGTCCGTATGGAGACCAATAAAGGAGTGTACACTTGACACTCTTGAGTTTCGGCAAGCTTTTGGACGAGCGGGATAAGCGAAGGGCGTCACTACGGGGGTAACACTCTCAACTTCTAGATCTAAGGTAGATCTAGGTTTACTTAGCACATACATGTTTTTATTTTAATAAATCTTCGCACGGATCCGTGGCCGGACTTTCGGAGTTTTCGCAATGCAAAAAGCGGTTTTTGCGACTCGGAAAGTATAATAGTGGTATCAGAGCCACGTGCGAAGCATGTATATGTTTCGTTTTTGTAATTTTTGTATTAGATATAAAAATTACAGATTTTTAAGTTTCTGTAAATTTCCTATTTTTATAGAATTTTTGGATATTTTTCTCGAAGAGTCGAAGCAACGAGTGTTGGGACACTTGTAAGCTTCTACCATCGATAAAAACTCTCTGAAATAGCGAGTTCTCGCTTTAGGTTTTTGGGACAGTGACTTAAGTCGCTATAAGATCATAGTAGGGACACTCGCAAAGTTTATTTTGTGAGTATGGGTGCTGCCCCTACCCCGAAAGGGGCCTTGTCCCGCGATCGCGCCCGGAAACCGCTTAGCGGGATCGTTACGGAGAGGTGACTCATAAAATTAAAAAAAAGGAAAAATTATAGAAATTTTCTGTAAAAATACATAATTTAGAATTATGTATGATTCTGTGATTGTCATGGCCCAATGAACCCCAATTTGATTGGACGTTAATGTGTTGTAATTCATAATACGACCTGCGTGCCGTTTTTGGTGTTGTGCGTGTTGTATAGTGTATGCGACCTGCGCGTCATACCTCTTCTTTTGAAATTCTAGTTGTAAATAGTTTTAGACTTGAATGTAACTCGAGTTTCATATTTGTAATGTACAAAATGGAGCGGTGGAAAGTCCACTTGTAGACGAAGTTACGAGAAGGGTGCCGACGACACATGACGGTCAAAGGAAGCGCTTGGAGAAGCCGCTAGTCCTAGGTTGACCGTCCGATCTTCTCATTGGCTTGAGAATATCGTAGTAGGGCCATGACCACATCACAGTTGATTATATATATGTATTTGATTTTGCTTGTATGTATGAGATGCATGCTAGTAGAATAATGCTTGTATGTATATGATCCATGCTAGGATAATTTTCTTGTATGTATATGATGCATGCTAGAATAATGTATGTATGTGATGCATGCTAATATAGGATAATAAAGGCCTTAATGCATATATGATACACATTACGATTAAATTATATCTTAATCGAATCAACTCGTAAATGCCTACCAGGTCCTTGATACCCATCACTACCTCGATCATTTATAGTTGTTGAATCTGCCAAAGCAGAGCAATGCTTATTATCTTGGTAGGGTGCGGAGAGACAATCTTGGTCACGCCTATCACGGCTTGAGTTAGAGTAAGCTCAATTAGATTGAGTAAAACTCGTTATCTCAATTGGATCGAGTAGAACTATAGGCATATTCCAATCATTGGAAAGATAGGATAAGATCACATTTACACTAAATCTTAGGCGATTTAGCCAAAGCTAACTCAAGGTCTTTTGTAAATGTGGGTCTTAATCCTATAAACAAGAGTTACATAGAGATATAATCGGTAATGTGTTACCCACCGATCGCACTAAGTCTTGGGCGATTTAGCTAAAGCTAACTCAAGGCTTAGTATGATGTGGATCTTGTCCCGCAAGAATCATAGCTAGTTTGTATGAATCTAGTAATGTGGTTTGACCACATCCATAACTCGATTCTACAAAATTTCTATAATTCAGTGGGAGCATCATTTGATTAAAGGCCTAATTAAATGATAAAAGGAATATGATATTAATTTTCTGCATTGTATGTTGTAGATTACTATGTCGACAAACACGAACACTCTCTCTCTGCGTTCTGTCCTTGAGAAGGACAAGCTCAATGGAGCAAATTTCTTGGACTGGTATAGGAACTTGAGAATTATTCTCACCCAAGAAAGGAAGTTGTACATCCTGGAGAAGCCCATTCCGGAGGCACCTCCTGTTGGAGGATCGATTGGCCGGCTAGAGGGGGGTGAATAGCCCTCGTTCGTTGGATGTCGTATTTTGCTCGTCTTCAAAACGTTAGCGCAAGCGGAAGCAATAAACTAAGACAAGCAAATAGAAATAAAACAAAGACAATACAAACACGGAGATATAATGTGGTTCACGGCTACGCCGCTAATCCACGGTCCGATTCGTTCACGGTGAATCACTCCGCAATCTATCCACTAGATCTCTCCTTTGCACAAAGCTAGGTGGAGGTAACCTCTTTACAACAAAGATCACTCTTCTACAATGGAATGAAGATTAGAGCAAGTAGAAGAGTGGGAAATCGTTTAGGGCACTTTGGGAGTAGTTGGGTGTTCAAGCATTGACCCCCCAAAGCCCCAACCCTTTCCTTTTTATAGAGAAAGAGGGTTTCTTCCCGTTGACACAGGAGCAGTCGACTGATGGCACCCATCAGTCGACTGGTGCTGTAGCCGTTGCCCAATAACGGCCGCTTTCCACGTTGGATACTATCCAGGATCGCATCACGATCGATGGCACCCATCACCGATCGATGTCAACCGGCGAGTCCTCAACGAGGTCGACTCCATTCTCGTGCGTCGCGTACGACATGATCACCGATCGCCCCCCTTGGCGAGCCGATCGATCAAGCCATCATCGATCGCCCATGCCGGGCGATCGACTGATCAACTTGATTCAGCCACATTAGACTAGTCGATCGACCCATCGACTCAGAGCAGTCGACTGCCATGCCAAGGCAGTCGACTGGTGTCGGGAAAACTCATCCGACACTTGGCCAAATGACCAAGTTTCACCTAAGAGCTACCCTTCCCGGGTTACAGTCGCTCACTCTAATCCCTCGGAGTCCCTCGCCTTCGAAGTTCTCTTCGTTCGCGGCCACGTCCCTCGGCAGCATCAGGCGCACGACTCTGCAATGCTCCTTCGCGTCTCTTGCCTCGAAGTCTACTTCCTCCGGCTTCACTCCAAGCTTCTCGTCCGGCGGTCCCTCGGATGCTCCAAGCGCACGGCTTCCGCAAAGCTATCCTTCACCGACTCAAGGCACGAGTCATGAGATGTGAAACTCGCCATGGCTCCATGTGCGAATTACTAAGTCCTGCATGACTTCAATGCACATATCAAATCAACATATCAAACTAACTTAAACCCTTTGCCACACCATCAAAACCATATTACGGCAAGAGATTGCCCTAACAATCTCCCCCTTTTTGATGTGTGGCAATCCGTTTAAGTTAGGTAAAAACATTTGATATAAATTTTAAGGAAAGAAAGCATGTAAACATAATCATGATATAGCAACATGCAACTCCCCCTTAATCCATGAAACTCTCTATGTAAATTTCTCCCTATCATAAATTTCTCCCCCTTTTATAATTAACTTAAATATAATATTTTCTCCCCCTTTGACACCATCAAAAAGATTATCACTAAGTTAAAAACACATGACATCAAGTCTAAAAGAAAGAAAATACCACAAGTTGATTTAAAATTTGGAATTCAGCCTTTACTGGTCTGATATTTAGGCCATCAGTCGACTGGTTCAGATACCAGTCGACTGGCACGTGAATTTCGAGATTTTTTGATTTTCAGACCGAATTTCAGAAATGCATTAAAAATTCTAGAAAATTCAAAAAATCATGAAATTTGGGGAACACATTTCTTTTAAGTATATCTATCAGTGAAAAATATGTTTTCATGAAAAATCATTATATTTTCAAGTATTTGCCAAAAATCCAAAAGCTTTAAAAACTACTAGGTTTTTGATCATAAGAGTATCCATTTTAACACCTAGTCTTGCATCCAATTGTTTCAAAACATGAATACATATATTTTAAAGTAAGAAATTGTTTTGAAAACATATGAAATATCCAACCATGATCTTTGGGCAATATGTTTATGAATTAAACATAAGCCTTCCCCATGATTGGTCTATTATTGCTATTTTGATACTTTAAATGACCATCTAAATGCCATAGGCATTAGTGGACATTTGTATCATCCTAACATCTCACTCATGCTAAGTTTTCAATCAAGTTAGCCTATAGTGAGTGTGAGATGCATCCTAGGGGGTATTTGTATATACTTAACCAATATGTTCATGCAATTCTATCATGGTTAAGTGTCAACCTAATAATCCTCATGATCATAAAGACATATATGAATGAATTCTACATTATGATCATGAAATTCATGTATTCATCAAATAAAAGTCATGCCTTAGGTATTATATGATGATAATAAACAAAGTATCACCTAAAACATGATTCAAACCTATTTCTTATGATAACGTGCCAAATTTCAAAAACATAAATCATGATTGTAAATATACATAGGAATTACATCAATCATCATGATTTAAGCATTATTATCTATTTATGGATACGTTATCATCACCCAACACTATCTAAAAAATGTTGTCCCGTCATCCTAAGTCAACCAAAATATGATATAGGTTAGGTCCATGTGGTTGACTACCCTAGGGTTATTCTAACCCTTAAGGATGGATTTTGGAACCCAAAATAAGTTCTTTCCTATTGGGTTCACTAGATATTCCTTGGGGATCCATTTTCTAGCAATTACTTTCTTTTTATCTTGTCCCCTAGCTATTAGGCATTTGTAGGCCTTTTCATTTTTCTTCTCTTTGTATCCTAGGCCCTTCTTATTGAAGCTTGCCCTTTGGCTCCCTATGATCATGTTCAAGGTGTTGGAGCCAATAGTGAATTTCTCTAGGGCTTTTGTTAAATAATCTACCTTTTCCCTTAGTGCCCTATTTTCATCCATGCATGCATCACTAACATTAAACGACATATAGTTATCATGTGAGCATGCATCATTATGGCAAGAAGAAACATTATCATTTAAGCATGCATTTTCTAGCTTATTTTCCAATGCCTTAATTTTATCTAGCATGCTCTTATTTTTCTTTTTCATGCCAAATAAGTCCTTAGTTAAACTAGAGATTATGGAAACTATTTTCTTAGGAGAGGCTTTCGTTACCATAGTTTCCATGTCCTCTTCTTCTTCTTCGGATGATGAGGATGTAGAAGCTCCCCCTTCATTTGAGCTCTCCCCACTTGAGCTTGATTCTTCATTTGAGGAGGAGGATCAATCCGAGTCATGAAGAGCCATTAGTGCTAGGTTGGAGTAGACATGCTCTTCTTCTTCGGATGAGGAGGCGGAAGCAACGTCATCCCATGTCTTGGCTTTGAGTGCCATGGCCTTCCCTTTTCCTTTTGCCTTCTTTTCTTCTTCCTTTTTCTTGCTCCCCTTCTTCTTCCTCTTTTCTTCTTTCTTGCTCTTGTTTAGGAGGGGACAATTATCCCTTATATGTCCCTCTCCTTGGCAATTATAGCATATGACCTTCCCCCTTGGTCTTCTATTCCTATCATGAGATTTATCAAATCTAAGATTCTTAAATGCACGCCTTACCTTCCTTACCATGTAGGCTTCTTCCGTGCTATCCATGGAGGAGGTAGAGGCTTCATCGGATGAGGAGGAGGGGACTTCCATCTTCTTCTTCCCCTTGTTTGCCATCAAGGCTACTCCTCGTGAATTTTGGACTCTAGACTCTTCTTGTATACCTTCAAGCCTTGTCTCATGAAGCTCCATGGTTGAAAAGAATTCCTCCAAGGTGCTCACTTCTAGGTTCTTGGAGATGTAAAATGAGTCCACCATGGAGCTCCATTTTGAGGACCGGAGAAAGACATCTATGACCTTCATTACCATATCCCGGTTTGATAGCTTCTCACCTACACTTGTTAGCCCAATTAATATTTCTTTAATTCTAGAATGTAGGGAAGTTACCTTTTCTCCCTTTTCAAGCTTAATATTTGATAGTTGGGAGCGGAGGAGATCTCTTCTCGCTAGCTTGGCTTCCGAAGTGCCTTCATGAAGTTCCACTAGCTTCTCCCACATCTCCTTAGCACTAGAACATTCCCCTATCCTATTAACTTCTTGTTGGGGGAGAACATTGTATAGGTGGTGCTTGGCCTTTGAATTTGCCAAGTATTCTTCTCTTTGCCTTTTGCTCCACCTCGATTTCTCCAATGGCTCCCCATCCTCGTTCCTAGGCAACTCGAAACCATTTTCCATTATTAATAGAATTTCAAAGTCAGTTTCGAAGAATACCTCCATTCTCTTTTTCCACCAAGAGAATTCACCGTCGAACTTCGGTGGGTGGATGTTTAAGCCGGCCATCTTTAGATGAAGTGTTTGTTGCGGCGGTTAGTTCTCGACAAACGACCTGGCTCTGATACCACTTGTTGGAGGATCGATTGGCTGGCTAGAGGGGGGTGAATAGCCCTCGTTCGTTGGATGTCATATTTTGCTCGTCTTCAAAACGTTAGCGCAAGCGGAAGCAATAAACTAAGACAAGCAAATAGAAATAAAACAAAGACAATACAAACACGGAGATATAACGTGGTTCACGGCTACGCCGCTAATCCACGGTCCGATTCGTCCACGGTGAATCACTCCGCAATATATCCACTAGATCTCTCCTTTGCACAAAGCTAGGTGGAGGTAACCTCTTTACAACAAAGATCACTCTTCTACAATGGAATGAAGATTAGAGCAAGTAGAAGAGTGGGAAATCGTTTAGGGCACTTTGGGAGTAGTTGGGCGTTCAAGCATTGACCCCCCAAAGCCCCAACCCTTTCCTTTTTATAGAGGAAGAGGGTTTCTTCCCATTGACACAGGAACAGTCGACTGATGGCACCCATCAGTCGACTGGTGTTGTAGTCGTTGCCCAATAACGGTCGCTTTCCACGTTGGATACTATCCAACGGTACTGGCATCAGTCGACTGATGGCACCCATCAGTCGACTGATGTCAACCAGTCGAGTCCTCAACGAGGTCGACTCCATTCTGTGCCCGTGCGGTGACATCGATCGATTACGTCCCTTGGCGGCCCTCAAGCCATCGATCGCCCATCTTTCGCGATCGGTCGATCAACTTGATTCAGCCACATTAGACTAGTCGATCGACCCATCGACTCAGAGCAGTCGACTGCCATGCCATGGCAGTCGACTGGTGTCGGGAAAACTCATCCGACACTTGGCCAAATGGCCAAGTTTCACCTATGAGCTACCCTTCCCGGGTTACAGTCGCTCACTCTCATCCCTTAGAGTCCCTCGCCTTCGAAGTTCTCTTCGTTCGCGGCCACGTCCCTCGGCAGCATCAGGCGCACGACTCTGCAATGCTCCTTCGCGTCTCTTGCCTCGAAGTCTACTTCCTCCGGCTTCACTCCAAGCTTCTCGTCCGGCGGTCCCTCGGATGCTCCAAGCGCACGGCTTCCGCAAAGCTATCCTTCACCGACTCAAGGCACGAGTCATGAGATGTGAAACTCGCCATGGCTCCATGTGCGAATTACTAAGTCCTGCATGACTTCAACGCACATATCAAATCAACATATCAAACTAACTTAAACCCTTTGCCACACCATCAAAACCATATTACGACAAGAGATTGCCCTAACACCTCCTGCCACTGCCTCACGAGCTGACAAAGATGCTTACAAGAAGCATCAAGATGATGCATTAGATATGTCATGTCTAATGCTCGCGACCATGAACTCTGAGCTTCAGAAGCAACACGAGTTCATGAATGCTTATGATATGGTTGAACATCTTCGTCAACTATATCAAGGACAAGCAATGCACAAGAGATATGAAGTCTCTAAGGCATTGTTTGGGTCCAAAATGCAAGATGGGACTCCCGTAGGTCCATATGTACTCAAGATGATTGGGTACGTAGAAAACCTACAAAGGCTGGGATTCCCACTTAGCCAAGAGCTGGCCACTGACCAGATCTTGCAATCTTTGCCACAAACCTACAATCAATTTGTCATGAATTATAACATGAATGAAATTGATAAGCCACTGCCTGAGATGCTCAGCATGTTGAGAACTGCTGAGCTTAACCTTAAGAAGGGAAAATCTGACACCATTTTGATAGTGTAAAATAAGAAAGGCAAGGGCAAGCCTAAAGGTAAGGGAAAGTCCCAAGCCAAGGGCAAAGGAAAAGAACTTAAACCCAAAGGAGGGGTGGCCAAGGAAGGGGCTTGCTTCCACTGCAAGGAAGCTGGATACTGGAAGCGTAACTGCAAAGCTTACCTGGAAGATCTTAAGAAGAAGAGAAGTGAGACTTCTACTTCAGGTATAAATATTATAGAAGTCAATCTATCTATTTCTTCATCATGGGTATTAGATACCGGATGTGCATCTCACATTTGTACCAATGTGCAGGCGCTGAGAAATAGAAGGGCATTGAGAAAGGGCGAGGTGGACCTACGAGTAGGCAATGGAGAAAGAGTTGCTGCTGTTGCTGTAGGAACTTATGATCTATCTCTGCCCTCTGGGCTTGTACTAGAATTAGATGAATGTTGTTATGTGTCTGCCTTAACTAAGAACATAATTTCGATTTCTTGTTTGGACAAGAAAAGATTTACATTTATAATAAAGAACAAATGTTGTTCAGTTTATTTAAATGATATGTTCTATTGTAGTGCACCTCTAATGAACGGACTCTACTTTCTAGACTTAGAGAGCCCTATCTATAACATAAGTACCAAAAGGTTCAAGTCAAATGAGTTGAACCAAACCTATCTCTGGCATTGTCGCTTAGGTCACATAAATGAGAGTCGCTTATCTCAGCTCCATAAGGATGGGCTGCTAGACTCATTTGATTTTGAATCATATGAGACATGCGAGTCTTGCCTTTTAGGCAAGATGACCAAGACTCCCTTTAGTGGACACAACGAAAGAGCAACGGACTTGTTAGGACTTATACATAGTGATGTATGTGGCCCTTTCAATGTTACAACTAGAGGTGGTTACAGGTACTTCATTACATTTACTGATGACTTAAGTAGATATGGTTATGTGTATCTTATGACACATAAATCAGAATCCTTTGAAAAGTTCAAAGAATTCAAGAATGAAGTACAAAACCAGCTTGGCAAGAGTATTAAGATACTTCGATCAGATCGAGGTGGTGAATACCTTAGCCATGAGTTTCGTGACTATCTAGCTGAGTGTGGGATTCTATCCCAACTCACTCCTCCTGGAACACCACAGTTGAATGGTGTATCCGAAAGGAGGAATCGTACCCTATTAGATATGGTACGATCTATGATAAGTCACACAGATCTTCCTATATCCTTTTGGGATATGCTCTAGACATAGCAGCCTTTACCCTTAACCGTGTACCATCCAAGGTTGTGATAAAGACACCATATACGATATAGATAGGGAGAAATCCCAAGATGTCTTTTATGAGGATTTTGGGTTGTGAGGCTTACGTTCGACATCAAGTCTCAGACAAACTAGGACCCAAATCCGATAGGTGCTATTTTGTTGGATATCCCAAGGATACAAAGGGATATTACTTGTACATTCCCAGTCAGCATAAACTATTTGTGGCAAAGACTCGAGTTTTTCTAGAAAGGGATTTTGTTTCTAGAAAAACTAGTGGGAGTACGTTCGATCTTGAAGAAATTCAAGATAAGGACCATAAAACTGAGGCCTTGATGGAGGTTGAACAGGAACCACAAAGTGTTATGGGTGATGAGATTGTTGCACAAAGAGTTGTGGAACAACCACCTGTTCAGGTAGACCTACCTCTTTGCAGATCTGATAGGGTACGTCGTCAGCCTGAGAGATACTCATTTCTCTTGTCTAACCATGATGACGTAATGCTCATTGAGAATGAGCCTACATCCTATCAGGAAGCTGTGATGAGCCCAGATTCTGAGAAATAGCTAGAGGCCATGAGATTCGAGATGGAATCCATGTACACCAACCAAGTATGGACTTTGGTTGATCCACCTGAAGGGGTCAAACCCATTGGGTGTAAGTGGGTCTTTAGGAGAAAGATTGACATGGATGGACTTACACATACCTATAAGGGCCGATTGGTGGCAAAAGTTTTCAAGCAAATTCATGGTATTGACTATGATGAAACCTTTTCTCCAGTGACGATGTTTAAGTCTATTCGGATCTTGCTTGCTATTGCAGCATACCACGATTATGAGATCTTGCAGATGGATGTCAAAACTGTGTTTCTGAATGAAAACTTACTCGAGGATGTGTACATGACACAACCTGAGGGTTTTATAGATTCACAGCATACTAGGAAAGTATGCAAGCTGTAAAGGTCTATTTATGGGCTAAAGCAAGCTTCTCGGAGCTGGAATCTTCGATTCGATGATGCGATCAAATAGTTTGGTTTCATCAAGAATGAAGATGAACCCTGTGTCTACAAAAGGGTTAATTGGAATACAGTTGTCTTCCTTGTATTGTATGTGGATGACATACTACTCATTGAGAATGACATCCCTTCGCTACAGTCTGTGAAGACTTGGCTGGGGACGTGCTTCTCAATGAAGGATTTAGGTGAAGCGGCCTGTATTCTAGGCATCAAGATCTATAGAGATAGATCTAAGAGATTGCTTGGCCTAAGTCAGAGTACATACATAGATACGCTATTGCTACGGTTTGCCATGTAGAATTCCAAGAAGGGACTTTTGCCGATGTCACATGGTGTGAGTCTTTCGAAGACTCAAAATCCCTCTTCTAGAGAGGAGAGAGACCGCATGGATAAGATCTCTTACGCATCTGCTATAGGATCTATCATGTACGCCATGTTGTGTACTCGTCCTGATGTCTCGTATTCTTTGAGCATGACGAGTAGATACCAATCAGATCTAAGTGAGCGTCACTAGATAGTAGTCAAGAATATTCTTAAGTACTTGAGAAGGACTAAAGAATATTTCTTGATTTTTGGAGGCGATGAGGAGCTAGCTGTAAAGGGTTACAGCGATGCCAGCTTCCAAACTGACCAGGATGATTATAGATCACAGTCAGGGTTCGTGTTTTTCTTGAATGGTGGCGCTGTGAGTAAGAAGAGTATGCAAGCGAGGACACGATTCTTGATTCTACAATGTGAGTATATTCTTTGCATCGAAGCGTGAAAGGCGATTTGGATCCGCAAGTTCATTACTGAGCTTGGGTTGGTTCCTAGCATAGCAGATCCCATAGAGCTCTATTGTGACAACAATGGAGCGATTGCACAGGCTACGGAACTTCGCTCACACCAGCGGACCAAATACATACTACGACACTTCCATCTCATTCGAGAGATTATCGATAGAGGAGATGTGAAGATTTGCAAAGTACCCACAGAGGCTAACATCGTAGATCCCTTGACCAAGGCTTTGGCAAAGAAAAAGCATGATGGTCACACTAGGTCATTGGGTATTAGATACTACGGTGATTGACACTAGTGCTAGTGGGAGATTGTTAGTGAAAGCCCTAACTAAATATAATAATGTCCTTGAGTAGTAGGTTCTTATCTATATCAATCGATTTGTTGAATCGATAATGAGATGATATAGAGAACACTACTCTTAATCATTCCTAGTCGAGTATTAACATTCAGGGACAATGTTAATGCGTAGAGACTAGCATGTAGATCAACACGATGACTTGATCTCACAAGTCATGGATATGAGATATCAAGTTGACACATGGGTATGCATTGGAGAATGTATACTGAATGACCCGCCATAAGAAAGTATCATGGATCATTATATGAGTGTCATATACTTTCTCATGTGGCTATTAGTATGACTATTAGTCCTTAGACCGTAAGTCACCATGGTTCCCTACATAAGGAGTTGCATACTTTGGCTCCGTCAAACGTCACTCGTAAATGGGTGGACTATAGAGGCGATTACTGGGTATGTAACAAATTATGCGGAGGGATGTGAGTGATGTAGATGGGATCTATCCCTCCTATATGACGGGGGTGACATCGCTATTCTTGATAGAGTGAGACCACAAAGTGCATGGCCATACCCAAATCAGTCAATATGAGATATTGAGCTCATTTGATTAGAGTGAGTCTACTTGGAGTTCAAGATATGGATTGTACCAAAGATGACACGGTCTATGCCTCGATTGGACAATCTAGATGTCAAGGATAGAGTGACATTGTCACATATTGTGAGAGTCACAATTAGTAGTCACAAAGGTGATGTTGGATCTCAACATTCTTGTAACTTGGGTAGCAATGATGTGTTGCTAGATACCGCTCATTGCTTATGTTCCTAAATCGGTTTAGGAGCATTGCCAACGTTACAAGAACCTATAGGGACATACACAAAGGGCAATTAGATGGAGATTAGGTTCATATGATGAACCATGAGGATTAGGTTCATGATGGACACATCATGGGGTGTCACCTCATGAGGGAGACCAAGAGCCATTGGTTCTTGGAGTTACATGCATGCATGTAACCCATTTATAGTGGGTTATGAAAGTGTGAAGTTAAGTTGTGTAACTTCATCTTCTTCCTTGGTTCTTCCTCTCTTGCTCTCCCAATCCTTCTTGGCCGAAATTTCCATGAGTGCTAGCACACTCTAGGTTGAGTTTCTCCACCATTTGTCCGTGTGGATACCAATAGAGGAGTGTACACTTGACACTCTTGAGTTCCGGCAAGCTTTTGGACGAGAGGGATAAGCGAAGGGCGTCGCTACGAGGGTAACACTCTCAACTTCTAGATGTAAGGTAGATCTAGGTTTACTTAGCACATACATGTTTTTATTTTAATATATCTTCGCACGGATCCGTGGCCGGACTTCTGGGGTTTCCGCAACACAAAAAGCGGTTTTTGTGGCTCGGAAAGTCCAACAGTCGCTTGCCTTCAGCTCCAGCTATAGCAATTTTTTGCACACTCGATTCAGCTCGTGAGATAACGACTTGTGCTTAACTTTGTATCGTTTGCTATAATCAAAACTCAGGTTCGACTTAGGTGCCTACTGCACCAACAATCTCCCCCTTTTTGATTTATGGCAAACCCACATACTAAGTTAAGAAAATAGTATACATGAAGAATAATAATGTGTATGAGAAACATGAATGAAGATTAAGTTGGAGTAGTAAGGATTTTCTTCAAGTACTCCCCCTTGAGGAAACCTCCCCCTTGACCGAGGGTGAGTCCTGAAGAAAGACCTTACTCCTCCCCCATGAGGGTTGCTATCTAGAAAGAGTTTAAGTAATTAACATTACTTAAAGTTGGCCTTAGTGAAACGTTTAAGTTAAGAAAACTTCTTAACTTAGCCTTTACTTCCGTTTAGTTAACAAAGATGAGTTAAGTGAATTTTCAAGTTAAGTAAATTTTCAAAACTTAAAGTTAAGTTTTCATAAATATGAAGTGAGTTAAGTTATCAAAAAAAAATTGATCCCTTAACTTTGGCCTTTTTCTCCCCCTTTCGTCAAATATCAAAAAGAGTGGGGGTATGTGAAAGACAAAAATAAGTACTAAATTTAAAGTCCAAGCATGTTCCATATTATTTTGAAAATAATATATTGAAAATAAGCTCATCTATAAAATGTTCGACTCATATTTGGCTTGATTGATATGAAAGATCAATCAGTCCTGGTCAGAGTCGGTTAGTATGTATTATTATACTCCGTGATTCATGGCGATGGACTAGCTCTATATCTGGAACCAGGAGTAAGGTCCTAACATCTCATGCTCATCTATGTGGCTAAATACACAAACACATTAGTCCTATGTGTTGTGAGATATATTGGCTACTTAAATCTATAGGTGCATGATATCTAAGGTTTGTCCTATGCTAGTTCCATGAAAATGAAAAGTAAGAAATAGTAGTAAGAAAATATAATTTGTAAGTTCCTATTCTATTACACACATGCCCAATTTTCGTCTTAATAGACTAAATTCGGCTTCGGGTAGGGGTTTAGTAAATAGGTCTGTCAAGTTAGACTTCGATTCGACGTATTCGAGTTGTATGGCCCCGTTGGCCACATGTTCTCGAATGAAATGGTGTTTGACCTCTATATGTTTGGTCCTAGAGTGACATATCGGATTCTTAGTAAGGTTAATTGAACTAATATTATCTACGTGAAGTTTAGTATTTGTAAAGTATAAATTAAAGTCGCGGAGAGTGTGCTTCATCCAAAGAAGCTGAGTGACACACTCACCCATCGCAATGTATTCGACTTCGGTGGTAGATAAGGCAACACAGTGTTGCTTCTTACTGCACCAACTCACTAGACTCGAGCCGAGAAGTTGACAACAACCACTTGTACTCTTTCTATCGAGCTTACTACCGGCATAGTCCGAATCGGAGCAGCCGGTTAGTTCGAACTCGGTAGATCTAGGGTACCAAATACCGACATTAAGTGTACCCTTTAGATATCTAAGGATACGCTTGACTAGAGTTAGGTGAGACTCCTTGGCACAGGTTTAGAACCTTGCGCACATACTTACTGCAAATAAGATATCAGGTCGGCTTGCAGTTAAGTAAAGAAGACTCCCTATTACGCTTCTATAGTATTTTAAATCAATTGAGTTTCCGATTAAATCTTCTTCTATATTCACATTAGTTGCCATTGGGGTATTAATAATTTTAGCGTCTTGCATTCCAAAGCGTTTAATTAATTTCCTAGTATATTTGCATTGATTTAGGTATATTATCATGATAAATCTCGTATGAGGTCTTAAGGTGTCTCTTTACCATAAGGATCCTATTTTGGACATAGCATGTCGTACTTACGGCTTCCCCCCAAAACCTATCGGGTAGATTGTACTCGTTTAACATTTTCCTAGCGACTTCTTGTAGGGTTCTATTTTTGCGTTCTACTAGGCCATTTTGTTGTGGAGTTCTAGGGAAAGAGAACTCATGGTGGTATCAATTTAGGTTACAGAATTCTGTAAACCTATGGTTCTCGAATTCACCACCATGATCAGTCATAAGTCTTTTGATTTTAATGCTTTGTTGATTTTCTATTAACTTAAATAGGTTGATTAATTGATCTAGGGTATCACTTTTGTGTTTGACAAACCTAACCCAAGTAAATCTAGAATAGTCATCAATTATGACTAAGCAGAATTTACTTCCATTAAGTGACTTAGCTCCGTGTGAATCAAATAGATCCATATGTAGGAGCTCAAGAACACTTTTGGTTCATTCTTGATTAGTTAGTTGATGTTGTGTCCTAGATTGTTTACCTTGTTGACAAACATTACATATTTTATTATTCAAGTTATTGAGGTTAGGCAAACCTCTAACTCATCTTGTGGATGAGTCTTGGGTGTGAGTGACCGAGTCGTCGGTGCCACAACCATGATTTCTCTTGCCGTGTCATAAGACACTTAGTTGAGGAGTTAGTTAAGTTAATAGTGTAAATATTGTTATTTCTAGTTCCCTTAAGGATTGTTTTAGAGGTTTCATTTGTATTAATTACGCATTCATTTTCTAAAAATATGACTTTATAATTATTATCACACAATTGGCTTACACTAAGTAAATTATATTGAAAATTTTCTACCAATAAGATATTTTTAATAATAAAGTTAGAGTTGAGCTCAATATCACCTGATCCGATGATTTTGAGCTTGCTGTTGTTTCTGAAGGCTACCGATCCTTGTCATTTGAATCGAAGCTTCAAAAACTTGAGTTTATCCCCAGTCATGTGTCGGAAGCAACCACTGTCCAACATCCATTGATCCTACATGCAAGATAGTTGGATCGGATATTGGATTTATTAAAGATTGGTTGAAGATTATTAACCTAAATCATCTCACCCATGTCTACATGATCAAACATGCTAACCCTATATGTTCTTGTGAGATGACTTCCAATTTTACTTGATTTAAATTTAATGAATTGAACACTTGTCAATCTTGCGTTAGATTTGGATTTGACCTTAGGCTCATCAAGTCACCTTTTCAAGATCATGGCTTCCAGGTCATGGCGAGGCACAGAGGCCTTCTTTGATCGGAACAATGATCACTTTCTTAGACAAAGCCATTTTCAAGAAAATAGAAACTTGACATACCTAAGACCACTTCCTGGTCTAACTAGTCTAGGATACGATGAGGTAGCTTCGGCTAGTTCCACTCGGTCAAGTGCATCGAACTAGATATGCCTTATCTAGCCCGAATACATAAGACTCCACTTTCTTAGCGTACTATCATCTCGCCGCATTCTAGTACAATGTTATCAAGTATTGACAAGTTATAGTCCTATCTATCCATTCTAAAAAGAAAACTCAAACTAAATAAAGAACCTAAGCATGCAATTTTCTAAGTTAAAATACAAACAAGTTTCGTACTAGCTCCCCCTGGACCGTTGAATCGGTTCGGTCTCTTCACATAGTGGATTTAGTCCTTGGGAACCCAGTACTGGTTCGATCCTAAGTTTGAAATCAAGGTGGTCTTAGGGACCCATGCTTGGACATGTTTTTTATGTCGACTTACAATCGACATATACGACTTATTGGTCGTGTTTGAGCTAAACCCTAGGCCGACCTTGTTGTACACGACCCTTTGCGATCCAAGTAGAAGGTCAAGTCCTTTGGATCCCAAAGTAAACCATTCTAATGTGTTCCTAAGATCTTCGACTTGACTCTTCAAGAGTGAGTTCTCAACTCCGAGATTTTCAACCCGAGTTGAGTCCTCCTCTTGAACTCGACTAGTCAAAGAGGTTAGGGAGACCTCGTGTTTGAGGAGTTTAACTTCCTCAACCAGGGTCTCGACCTTGGACTCGGACTTAGCTAATTTTCTAGTTAAAAACTTAATTGCACTATAAAGTGTACTAATGAGGGATCGACTTACCTTGAGTGTATCTTTTGAACCGGATGCGTATCCGTGGCTTGTATTGAATAGTGCTTCGTAGTCTGACTCGTCTTTGATTTCTGATTCATGTTCTTGTTCCGACTCCGTCTCCGATTCAATCGGTTTAGCCATGAGGATGCAATCATTGTCTTCTTCCTTGGACGCTTCTTCCCATGTAGCGTTGAGTGCCTTTTTGTGTTTCGGTGCTTTGCTCGTGAGCTTCGGGCATTCAGACTTGATGTGTCCAAACCTGTTGCACTCGTAACATCTAATATTGGAACTTTTAGACTTACCTTCGTTAGGTCTAGTGACGGTTCTCTTTCGGCCCTTGACTATCGTCCAGACTAGGTTGACTAGTTCGACCTCCATTTTCGGGTCGACCTCCGAATCAGACTCATCTTCTTCTTCCTTCGGGGGTGGCTTGCTCGTGGTTTTCTCCTTGAACCTGCAAAAAGTACTATACCCTTCTCGGGTTCCGAGTTAGACTGCTCATGGAGTTCGAAATTGGAAAATAACTCATCTAACCAAAGTTTTGAAAGATCCTTGGAGACCTTGTAGGCATCAACCATGGATGCCCACAAGGTAGTCCTTGGAAAAAAGTTAAAAACATACCTTATAAGATCGCAGTTTTCGACCTTTTGCCCGATCGCCTGTTGATTATTGACTATGTCTTGAACGCGGGCGTGAAGTTGTGTCGCCGATTCGTGTTCCTACATTTTTAGATTATATAATTTATTAAATAAAAGATCGCGCTTACATACCTTGGCTTCATCGGTCCCTTCGTGTAGCTCTACTAGCTTTGTCCAAAGGTCCTTTGCGCTGATGAAGGGGCTGACGTGATTAAGCTCCTCCTTGGACAAGCCACATTGGAGGATTTGAGTTGCCTTGGTGTCGGCTTCGACTTGTCTTTTTGTTGCAATGGTCCATTGGTCATAATCAAAGGATTCACCCACTTCGTTAGTCAGAAGTGTGAATCCCGTTTGGATTATGATCTACATCTTGATTTGAGTTTTAAGAAAGCATTCCATCGAACCCTTCCAATAACGGAAGTCATCTCCGTTGTAAAATGGAGGTCGGACGATGCTAAAACCCTCGAGATGGGCCATTAAAACAAAAGAAACAAGGAGATGAAAACGAAAAACCTAGCAACGACACAAACACACGAAATGTACGAAGACTCGCATCTTGGATTAGTAGTGCGGGAGGAAAACTAACCAAATGAAATAAATTTGAAATAAACAGAATTAAAAAGGAAAAAAATCTGCAAAAAGCTAGATCGGTGGTTTCACTAAATCTTAGCAACCCCCGGCTCTGATACCAATTGTTGGATCGAAGCGGATCATTAGAGGGGGAGGGGTGAATAGCGATAAACCTTTTCTTTTTCGAATTCGTTTTAAAATACTTATACACAGCGGAAAGATAAATGTAAACTAAATGAAACAAGAGAATTTTACTTGGTTCGTAGCCTTTGACTACTACTCCAAGGCCCTTGTGGTCCTTGACCACGTACGGAGGGCAAAACACTAAAGAACTCCTCCTCGTTAGAGGTAGGAGTTAATCGATACAAAAGAAACACAAAGCTTGAGGTAGAGGGACACTCTCCCTCTCCTCGTTACCATAAAAGCTCCGATAAAGTAAAGTAATGAAATGAAATAAAACTTATACCGACGTAACAAAAATGAAAGCAATTTAATCCTAGATGACGAAGAAGAAGCACTTCGTTGTCGGAGAGTTGTAGCTTGGCGGAGGTTTTTGGAAGCTTAGAATTGATGATGAAACCCTAGGATAGGCCCTCCTTTTATAGCCTTTGAGCCCCTTTTCAAGAGGAACTCTAGCCAATCACAATTGAGAACCACTCCCCTTGAAATGAGGTGATAAGCCTTGACTCCTCGAAGCTGGTCCTTGACCATCAGTCGACTGATAGCCATCATCAGTCGACTGATGGGAGCATCAGTCGAATGCTGACCGCAGATAGTCGACTGATTGACAACAGTCGAGTCCTCCAAGCTGGCAGTCGACTGATGCTAGCTGAAACGACAAGTTAGCTGAACAATAACATTATTTCGATGGCCTCCGACCGTCCGATCTCGACCTAGACTACCGATGGGTTGTCTTGGGTCGGATCTACACTTAAGTCTATCCCCGTAAAGAGGATACGACCTCACTTACACTCGTACACACACGAGCTTACCTTGATACTTACTATGTCGCTTTCGCTTCCGGCCTTCCACTCGATCCTTCAGCTTCCTCCGAAGTCACTCGAGTGTCGCCCGACCACCGCGGCTTCCTCCTGGTGTCGCTAGCCTTCAGCTCCAGCTATAGCAATTTTCTACACACTCGATTCAGCTCATGAGATAACGACATGAGATTAACTTTGTATCGTTTGCTATAATCAAAACTCAGGTTCGACTTAGGTGCCTACTGCACCAACATATGGGGTCCTAGCAACTAGGCCTCCCCAACCTCCTCCCAGAGGGTGGGTGCACGACACTGTCTACATTACAATACTTCAAACAGAGCCATTTGGATAGCCGAATGATAGCTGTTGTTGTAGGCGAATTCCACTAATGGCAAGTGGTCCTCCCAGTTGCCCCCGAAATCCATAACACAGGACCTCAGCAAATCCTTTAGAGTCTGAATGGTCCGTTCAGACTATCCATCTGTTTGCGGATGGAATGCAGTACTAAAATAAAGTTGTGTGCCTAAGGCCTGCTGCATACTCTGCCAGAACCGAGACGTGAACCGGGGATCTCTATCTGATATAATGCTCAAAGGAACACCATGCAATCTGATGATATCTCGACAATATAACTCTGTCAAACGATCCAAAGAGTCAGTTTTCTGAATCGCTAAGAAGTGCACGGATTTGGTTAGTCGGTCAACGACTACCCAAATCGCGTCATGGCCTTGATGTGTCCTAGGCAAACCCACAACAAAATCCATAATGATATGCTTCCACTTCCATTCCGGAATCAAAATTTCTTGAAGCATCTCTTCCTTAAACAAATGCAACTCCGGAAACCACTATCCTCCTCGGAGTCAGAGAAGGTAGTCCATCTACCGTCCAAAATCCACTCCACCACACACTTTGTAAGTGCATGGGAGGCTATCGCGACCAAGCTTCCTTGTTACAACCATTCGTATTCCAGCTACTATATAGTAGCTATCCAGTAGCTAGCCAAAACCCCATGAGCATTCCTGCTCCTCACCTCTACAAAACAATATAATAACTGCTAAGTCCACGTCATATATATGACGACTTACTTCGCAGTTCTTTAACTACTGTAAGCTTAGGATACGTCTTATTCAATAGCATCGGCATCGCTACGATCCCCGAAATGATGCATCCATGTACACTACCCTTCCATCCACACCAGAATGATTAATCAACACTGGTGTAAAAGTCAACCATCATCTGAACCCTGAAACCAGTTTCACAAGCTTCAGACCAAGTAAATTCCATCACCTTCCTGGTCCAACCAGTCAGCGATATAGTACTGCTAGAGCATCCTATCCATATCTATAATAATAATCAAATCAATACTAGGAAACCACCATCTACGGTGGCCGAGTGCGCAACTCCAACTACCACCATCAACAGTGGCCAAGTTACGTAACTTCAACGACCACAACTGATCCAATAGTGTCCAGAATACATGACTTCCCAAATCCCTGAACGACTAAGTCGTCAAATAGTCTAATAAGATAATCAAAAGCTCATACAATTCATACCAAGTATGAAATTATCGTCGCTACACACCTGCATTCTCTTTACTCTAGGCTGATGATATAACAATCATCACAACGACAATGATAATTGTATGACACCATGTCACTATAATATCAACACACTAGTCACAAATCAATCCTATAGTATACACAGGTGTCCTATAGCTGATCTAAATAGATCCTCTATCCACAATGAAGTATATTCATTTCCTTCCACAACTACCGTATTCTATCATCGATAATTGATGCATAATCTCAAAGGTCCATCTCTCTTTTAACAAAGAGTTCCGGATCTTCTCTAGAAAAAATACTGGGATAGATAAATATTCCATCCAACACCTTCTATAATAAGGTAAAATGATCTTTCATCGTCTTGACCAGTGTAGGTATACATGCCTTATCCATAACCAAATCACTAATAGTAGAGACTGATATTCTCTGAGGGTTTACTCCTTGACCTTCAAATAGGTGGCTAGCAGGCCAAATCCCTAGCTTCCTAATTCGACATTAGTCAGCACCTCTAAAGAGTCCGTACTTCTGAAATCATCGTCAGGTTCCGCAAGCTCAATACGTCATTGACCTCGTCCATAACCATGAGTAGGGGAAATTTCACTAGGTAGCACTTCCTACAATGAGTATAACAAGAACATAATGACAAATTCCTATTACATAAGAATAGTACAGTAACCACTAAAGACAATACTTTTCCTATAGCTCAGAGATATCCTTTAGTTTGCCTGGTCCCAAAACACAGGAACTCCAAAAATCCAAGGAAAAGAAAATCCTCAAAACATAAAACCCACAAACCAAAATCGCAAACCAATAAAATTGTCACGTCCCAGGGGCATATCCGTCATCCAAATGACGGAGGAGCCCCTTAGTGACAATATTCATAAATCCATAGACCAGATCTGGTAAAAACCTCGAAATAATAATAGAAATACAAGTATTTTATTAACTGCATGCATGCACGACTAAACATATATCAATTAAAGTAAAATAGTTTTATGATACCAAATCAAATTGCGACAAAATCCAAAGTGCATAAATAAAATGCAATACCGAATAAGTAAATAAACCGACATCTCGACGATGCAGTGGGACAAGCACAACAAGGGACTCTCTGAGCGACACGTAGGTAGGTCAACAGGACACATCCTCCATCAGTTAACCTAGAGGATAAGTGAGGAGGGGGTGAGTACAACCACTCTATGGATGTATAGACAATAGTGCATAATCATAATGCACATAATGGAAGTCACAGAAAATAAACTAGAGTAACCCAACACTTAGAGTACCAATATCAGTATGCAACTAACAAGGTCAGCAGTAATAGATATACCCGCAAAACATACACAACCACTGCAAGCTACAAGCAATGCACATTCAGATACCATGACAAAGCCTCGTGGCTCTCGTGGAAATACAAAGGGAACTATCTATGAGCTACCGCGAATGGAACTCGTGGGTGGACAATCAATATACTAAGCATTGTCTACGCGCAACTACATGCTACCACGAATGGGACTCGTGGGTAGACAGGCAGTAGAAAAACTCAATGTCTACGGTAATGACATGCTACCACGAATGGGTCTCATGGCAGACAACGTATATAGATGTCTAGTTATTGACTACACGCAACAACATGCTACCACTAATGGGTCTCATGGGCAGTCGATTATCCTAGGTTGTTAAGCCAAGGGTTATCCAATACATCTTGCATAGAACGACTATCAACATCGACAAAGATCATCGATCTACAATTAAACCCATTGAGGCGGTCAAGCGAGGGTTTCAACACCTCTAATATGAAATGTTTACCAAAGTCAGTAAAAATCATCGACTTATAAATACATACGTCAAGATGGTTTAGTCTAGGGTTCCAACCCTTCTAACATGAACGGTTATCAAGGTCGATAAAAATCATAAGTCCACTAATAATCACGTCGAGATGATTAATCATAGTGTTTTATCCCAGCTAACATGAAACACCTATCAAGGCCAATAAGGACAACAAATTTACTAACTGTTAGTGAAAGCCCTAGAGTCAATCATGTGATGATTGTTGTATGGACTTTATTATATCATATTCCTATTAATAAAGGCATGGTTATTATATTTACTTGTATTGGTGCCAAATAGCTAAGTATAATAACGTCCTTGAGTAGTAGGTTCTTATCTATATTAATCGATTGGTTGAATCGATAATGAGATGATATAGAGAACACTACTCTTAATCATTCCTAGTCAAGTATTAACATTCAGGGACAATATTAATGCGTAGAGACTAGCATGTAGGTCAACACCATGACTTGATCTCACAAGTCATGGATATGAGATATCAAGTTGACACATGGATATGCATTAGAGAATGTATACTGAATGACCCGCCATGAGAAAGTATCATTGATCGTTATATGAGTGTCATATACTTTCTCATGTGACTATTAGTTCTTTGATCTGATGTCACCATGGTTCCCTACATAAGGAGTTGCATACTTTGGCTTCGTCAAACGTCACCCGTAAATGGGTGGACTATAAAGGCGATTACTGGGTATGTAACAAATTATGCGGAGGGATGTGAGTGATGTAGATGGGATCTATCCCTCCTATATGACGGGAGTGACATCGTTATTCTTGATAGAGTGAGACCATGAAGTGCATAGCCATGCCTAAATGAGTCAATATGAGATATTGAGCTCATTTGATTAGAGTGAGTCTACTTGGAGTTCAAGATATAGATTGTATTGAGGATGACATGGTCTATGCCTCGATTGGTCAATCTAGATGTTAAGGATAGAGGGACATTGTCACATATTGTGAGAGTCACAATTAGTAGTCACAAAGGTGATGTTGGAGCTCAACATTCTTGTAACTTGGATAGCAATGATGTGTTGCTAGATACTGCTCATTTCTTATGTTCCTAAATCGGTTTAGGAGCATTGCCAACATTACAAGAACCTATAGGGTCACACACAAAGGGAAATTAAATGGAGATTAGGTTCATATGATGAACCAAGAGGATTAGGCTCATGGGATGAACCAAATTGGATTAAGAGTAATCCAAATTAGATTAATTGAGTTAGACTCAATTTGATTCAAGTGTTGAATGAGTCTAATTTAGATTTAATTCATTCAGTCAATTTAAATTAATGAATAGAGATTCATTAAATCAAATTGACTTGAATCAAGTGGTTAGATTTGATCAACCATGGGAGATAAGAGGTCAAGTTTGACTTGACTTGAGAGGGAAGATGAATGGTCAATTTTGACTTGACCAAATGCCATGTCATGGTGACATGGCATGTTGGCTGGCCAATGATGGTGTTCCACATCATCATGGACTTATCATGCAGTGTCATCTCATGAGGGAGACCAAGAGCCATTGGCTCTTGGAGTTACATGCATGCATGTAACCCCCACCCATTGAAGTGGCCAACCACTTCACTTGATGAATAGAATTCATTTGGTGAGTAACTCCATCTTCTTCTTCCTTGGATCTTCTTCCTCTCATGCTCTCCCAACCTCCTTGGCCGAAACTTCCATGAGTGCTAGCACACTCTAGGTTGTTTTTCTCCTCCATTTATCCGTGTGGATACCAATAGAGGAGTGTTCACTTGATACTCTTGAGTTCCGGCAAAGTTTTTGGACGAGCGGGATAAGCGAAGGGCGTCGCTACGAGGGTAATGCTCTCATCTTGTAGATCTAAGGTAGATCTAGGATCTTTAAACATATACATGTTTTTAATTTTATATCTTCGCACGGATCCATGGCCGGGCATCCGAGGTTTTCGCAACGCAAAAAGTGGTTTTTGCAGCTCGTAAATCCCAATACTGGTATCACAGCCACGTGCGAAGCATGTATGTGTTTCATATTTGTAGTTTTTGTATTAGATATACAAATTATAGATTTTTAAGTTTATTTAAATTTCCTATTTTTATAGAATTTTTGGGTATTTTTCTCGAAGAGTCGAAGCAACAAGTGTTGTGACACTTGTAGGCTTCAACCGCCGAGAAAAACTCTCCGAAACGGTGAGTTCTCGCTTTAGATTTTTGGGACAGTGACTTAAGTCACTGTAAGATCTAGTAGGGACACTCACAAAGTTTATTTTTGTGAGTAGAGGCGCTCTCCTATCCCCGAAAGGGGCCTTGTCCCGTGATCACGCCCAGAAACCGCTTAGCGGGACCGTTATGGAGAGGTGACTCATAAAATTGAAAAAAAAATAGGTAAAATTATAGAAATTTTCTGTAAAATACATAATTTAGTATTATGTATAATTCTGTGATGGTCATGGCCTAAGAACCCCAATATGATTGGACGTTAATGTGTTGTAATTCATAATACGGTCTGCGTGCAGTTTTTGTGATTGCACTTGTTGTAAAGGTATGCGACCTGCGTATCGTGCGTCTTCTTTTTAAAATTCTAGTTGTAAATAGTTTTAGACTCGAATGTAACTCAGTTTCATGTTTTTAATGTACAAAATGGAGCGGTGGAAGGTCAACTTCTAGACGGAGTTACGAGAAGGGTGCCGACGACATATGACGGTCAAAGGAGGCGCTTGGAGAAGCCGCTAACCCTAGGTTGACCGTCCGATCTTCTCATTGGCTTGAGAAGATCGTAGTAGGGTCATGACCTAATCACAATTAATTTATATATATGTATATATGTTGATATATATATATATATATATATATATTTGTTATGCTTGTATGTTTGTGATGCATGCTAGTAGAATAATGCTTGTATGTATATGATGCATGCTAGGATATTTTTCTTGTATGTATATGTTACATGCTAGAATAATGCTTGTATGTATGTGATGCATGCTAGTGTAGGATAATAAATGCCTTAATGCGTATATGATACACATTACGATTAGATTAGATCTTAATCGAATCAACTAAAAAATCCCTACATAGTCCTTGATACCCATCACTACCTCGATCATTTGTAGTTGTTGAATCTGCCAAAGCAGAGCAACACATATTATCTTGGTAGGGTGCGGAGAGACAATCTTGGTCCCGCCTATCACGGCTTGGGTTAGAGTAAGCTCAATTAGATTGAGTAAAACTAGTTAACTCAATTGGATCGAGTAGAACTATAGGCATATTCCAACCATTGGAAAGATAGGATAAGATCGCATTTATACTAAATCTTGGGCGATTTAGCCAAAGCTAACTCAAGGTCTTTTGTAAATATGGGTCTTGATCCTATAAATAAGAGTTTCATAGAGATGTAATCGGTAATGTGTTATCCACCGATCATACTAAGTCTTGGGGCATTTAGCCAAAGCTAACTCAAGGCTTAGTATGATGTGGATCTTGTCCCGCAGGAATTATAGCTAGTTTGTATGAATCTAGTAATGTGGTTAGACCACATCCATAACTCGATTCAATAAAATTCCTATAATTCAGTGGGAGTATCATTTGATTAAAGGCCAAATTAAATGATAAAAGGAATATGATATTAATTTTCTGCATTGTGTATGTTGTAGATAACTATGTCGACAAACACGAACACTCTCTCCCAACATTCTATCCTTGAGAAGGACAAGCTCAATGGAGCAAATTTCCTGGACTGGTACAGGAACCTGAGAATCATTCTCACCCAAGAAAGGAAATTGTACGTCCTGGAGTAGCCCATTCCGGAGGCACCTCCTGCCACTGCCTCGCGAGCTGACAAAGATGCTTACAAGAAGCATCAAGATGATGCATTAGATGTGTCATGTCTAATGCTCGCGACCATGAACTCTGAGCTTCAGAAGCAACACGAGTTCATGAATGCTTATGATATGGTTGAACATCTTCGTCAACTATATCAAGGACAAGCAAGACACGAGAGATATGAAGTCTCTAAGGCATTATTTGGGTCCAAAATGCAAGATGGAACTCCTGTAGATTCATATGTACTCAAGATGATTGGGTACGTAGAAAACCTACAGAGATTGGGATTCCCACTTGGCCAAGAGCTGACCACTGACTTGATCTTGCAGTCTTTGCCACAAAGCTACAATCAATTTATCATGAATTACAACATGAATGAAATTGATAAGCCACTACCTGAGATGCTCAACATGTTGAGAACTGCTGAGCTCAACCTTGAGAAGGGAAAATCTGACTCCATTATGATGGTGCAAAAGAAGAAAGGCAAGGGCAAGCCTAAAGTTATGGGAAAGTCCCAAGCCAAGGGAAAAGGCAAATAACTTAAACTCAAAGAAGGGGTGGCTAAGGAAGGGGCTTGCTTCCACTGCAAGGAAGCTGGACACTAGAAGCATAACTGCAAAGCTTACCTGGAACATCTTAAGAAGAAGAGAAGTGAGACTTCTACTTCAGGTATAAATGTTATAGAAGTCAATCTATCTATTTCTTCATCATGGGTATTAGATACCGGATGTGCATCTCATATTTATACCAATGTGCAGACACTAAGAAATAGTAGGGCATTGAAAAGGGCGAGGTGGACCTACGAGTAGGCAATGGAGCAAGAGTTTCTGCTGTTGCTGTAGGAACTTATGATCTATCTCTGCCCTCTGGGCTTGTACTAGAATTAGATGAATGTTGATATGTGCCTGCCTTAACTAAGAACATAATTTCGATTTCTTGTTTGGACAAGAAAGGATTTACATTTATAATAAAGAACAAATATTGTTCAGTTTATTTAAATGATATATTCTATTGTAGTGCACCTCTAATGAACGGACTCTACTTTCTAGACTTAGAGAGCCCTATCTATAACATAAGTACCAAAAGGTTCAAGTCAAATGAGTTGAACCAAACCTATCTCTGACATTGTCGCTTAGGTCATATAAATGAGAGTCGCTTATCTCAGCTCCATAAGGATGAGTTGTTGGACTCATTTGATTTTGAATCATATGAGACATGCGAGTCTTGCCTTTTAGGCAAGATGGATAAGACTCCCTTTAGTAGACACAGCGAAAGAGCAACAGACTTGTTAGGACTTATACATAGTGATGTATGTGGCCCTTTCAATGTTGCTACTAGAGGTGGTTACAAGTACTTCATTACATTTACTGATGACTTCAGTAGATATGGTTATGTGTATATATTGACACATAAATCATAATCCTTTGAAAAGTACAAAGAATTCAAGAATGAAGTACAAAACCAGCTTGGTAAGAGTATTAAGATACTTCGATCGGATCGAGGTTGCGAATACCTTAGCCATGAGTTTCGTGACTATCTAGCTGAGTGTGGGATTCTTTCCCAACTCACTCCTCCTGGAACATCACAGTGGAATGGTGTATCTGAAAGGAGGAATCGTACCCTATTAGATATGATACGATCTATGATGAGTCACACAGATCTTCCTATATTCTTTTGGGGATATGCTCTAGACACAGCAGCCTTTACCCTTAACCATATACCATCCAAGGCTGTGATAAAGACACCATATACGATATGGATAGGGAGAAATCCCAAGATGTCTTTCATGAGGATTTGGGGTTGTGAGGCTTACGTTCGACATCAAGTCTCAGACAAACTAGGACCCAAATCCGATAGGTGCTATTTTGCTGGATATCCCAAGGACATGAAGGGATGTTACTTCTACATTCCTAGTCAGCACAAACTGTTTATGGCAAAGACTCGGGTTTTTCTAGAAAAACAAGTGGGAGTACATTCGATCTTGAAGAAATTCAAGATAAGGACCATAACACTGAGGGCTGATGAGGTTGTTGCATAAAGAGTTGTGGAACAACAACCTATTCAGGTAGACCTACCTCTTCGCAGGTCTGATAGGGTACGTCGTCAGCCTGAGAGATACTCATTTCTCTTGTCTGACCATGATGATGTTATGCTCATTGAGAATGAGCCTACCTTCTATTAGGAAGATGTGATGAGCCCAGACTCTGAGAAATAGCTAGAGGCCATGAGATCTGAGATGGAATCCATGTACACCAACCAAGTATGGATTTTGGTTGATCCACCTAAAGGGGTCAAACCCATTGGGTGTAAGTGGGTCTTTAAGAGAAAAACTGACATGGATGGACTTACGCATACCTATAAGGGCCGATTGGTGGCTAAAGGTTTCAAGCAAATTCATGGTATTGACTATGATGAAACCTTTTCTCCAGTGGCGATGTTTAAGTCCATTCGGATCATGCTTGCTATTGCAGCATACCACGATTATGAGATTTGACAGATGGATGTCAAAACCGCATTTCTAAATGGAAACTTACTCGAGGATGTGTACATGACACAACCTGAGGGTTTTGTAGATCCACAGCAAACTGGGAAAATATGCAATCTGCAAAGGTCCATTTATGGGCTAAAGCAAGCTTCTCGGAGCTGGAATCTTCGATTCGATGATGCAATCAAATAGTTTGGTTTCATCAAGAATAAAGATGAACCCTTTGTCTACAAGAGGGTAAATGAGAATACAATTGTCTTCCTTGTATTGTATGTGAATGACATACTACTCATTGGGAATGACATCCCTTCGCTATAGTCTGTGAAGACTTGGCTGGGGGTGTGCTTCTCAATAAAGGGCTTAGGTGAAGCAGCCTGTATTCTAGGCATCAAGATCTATAGAGATAGATTTAAGAGATTGCTTGGCCTAAGTCAGAGTACAAAATTGATACGGTATTACTACGATTTTCCATGCAGAATTCCAAGAAGGGACTTCTGTCGATGTCACATGGTGTGAGTCTTTCGAAGACTTAAAGTCCCTCTTCTAGAGAGGAGAGAGACCCATAGAGGCTAACATTGCAGATCCCTTGACCAAGGCTTTGGCACAGAAAAAGTATGATGGTCACACTAGGTCATTGGGTATTAGATACTATGGTGATTGGCACTAGTGCTAGTGGGAGATTGTTAGTGAAAGCCCTAGAGTCAATCATGTGATGATTGTTGTATGGACTTTATTGTATCATATTCCTATTAATAAAGGCATGGTTATTATATTTACTTGTATTGGTGCCAAATAACTAAGTATAATAACGTCTTTGAGTAGTAGGTTCTTATCTATATTAATTGATTGGTTGAATCGATAATGAGATGATATAGAGAACACTACTCTTAATCATTACTAGTCAAGTATTAACATTCAGGCACAATGTTAATGCGTGGAGACTAGCATATAGGTCAACACGATGACTTGATCTCACAAGTCATGGATATGAGATATCAAGTTGACACATGGGTATGCATTGGAGAATGTATACTGAATGACCCGCCATGAGAAAGTATCATGGATCGTTATATGAGTGTCATATATTTTCTCATGTGACTATTAGTATGACTATTAGTCCTTGGACTTGAAGTCACCATGGTTCCCTACATAAGGAGTTGCATACTTTGACTTCGTCAAACGTCACCCGTAAATGGGTGGACTATAAAGGCGAATATTGAGTATGTAACAAATTATGCGGAGGGATGTGAGTGATGTAGATGAGATCTATCCCTCCTATATGACGAGAGTGACATCGTTATTCTTGATAGAGTGAGACCACGAAGTGCATGGTCATGCCCAAATGAGTCAATATGAGATATTGAGCTCATTTGATTAGAGTGAGTCTACTTGGAGTTCAAGATATAGATTGTACTAAGGATGACACGGTCTATGTCTCGATTGGTTAATCTAGATGTCAAGGATAGAGGGACATTGTCACATATTGTGAGAGTCACAATTAGTAGTCACAAATGTGATGTTGGAGCTCAACATTCTTGTAACTTGGGTAGCAATGATGTGTTACTAGATACCGCTCATTGCTTATGTTCCTAAATCGGTTTAGGAGTATTGTCAACGGTACAAGAACCTATAGGGTCAAACACAAAGGGAAATTAGATGGAGATTAGGTTCATATGATGAACCATGAGGATTAGGTTCATGGGATGAACCAAATTGGATTAAGAGTAATCCAAATTAGACTAATTGAGTTAGACTAAATTTGATTCAAGTGTTGAATGAGTCTAATTTAGATTTGATTCATTGAGTCAATTTAAATTAATGAATAGAGATTCACTAAATCAAATTGACTTGAATCAAGTGGTTAGATTTGATCAACTATGGGAGATAAGAGGTCAAATTTGACTTGACTTGAGAGGGAAGATGAATGGTCAATTTTGACATGACCAATTGTCATGTCATGGTGACATGACATGTGGGCCGGCCAATGATGGTGTTCCACATCATCATGAACTTATCATGTGGTGCCATTTCATGAGGGAGACCAAGAGCCATTGGCTCTTGGAGTTACATGCATGCATGTAACCCCCATCCATTGAAGTGGCTGGCCACTTCACTTGATGAATAGAATTCATTTGGTGAGTAACTTCATCTTCTTCTTCCTTGGATCTTCTTCCTCTCATGCTCTCCCAACCTCCTTGGACGAAACTTCCATGAGTGCTAGCACACTCTAGGTTGTGTTTCTCCACCATTTGTCCATGTGGATACCAATAGAGGAGTGTTCACTTGACACTCTTGAGTTTCGGCAAAGTTTTTGGACGAGTTGGATAAGCGAAGGGCATCGCTACGAGAGTAATGCTCTCATCTTATAGATCTATGGTAGATCTAAGATCTTTAAATACATACATGTTTTTAATTTTATATCTTCGCACGGATCCGTGGCCGGGCTTCCGAGGTTTCCACAATGCAAAAAGAAATTTTTGCAGCTCGGAAAGTCCAACACTAACAAGCCTGTCAAGAGGGTTAAGCCGAAATTATACCATCCTACCAGTTCAATCATGCATGCCCTAACCTGCTACCACGAACATTGCTCGTGGGTACTTAAGACGTAAAGTAGCTATCTAGCTACATACATCATACAAATCCAATTATCACCAACTCTGAACGGATAACACAAGAGTATAACCTTACAGTAAATTATCTCAACCATGCATGGGAGACATATTCGACCACAAATACACAAAAGCAACCATAGAGAGACTCTACTGCAGACTCTCTCTCAACCAAGAATGGGAGATATAGTTGGCAGCCGAGATATGAACAATGTTATATACCCTCTTAGGATTAATCACATCCTAATCATACGACCTCTACTAGTCCGATCACCATATCAACGGAAATAGTAAATGGATAATCATATATGAATAAGCACGTCCGGGTTATTACGCCTAGGGTTCCAACACCTAAAGTTTTACTAATGTTTCATTCCTGAGATTCGTTCCTATGGAATAACCTCATCTAAGTTATTCTCTCTCTACTAGTCTCAATCATGGTATCCACCACAATATCACATAGCCAAATAAATACATAACACGCTGTCTAATAAACGACAGCATAGTCATACAAATGGCAATCAATGACTGAAATTAATTAGGGTATAATCTAAAGAGGTCATGCCAGTACAAAGTCAAAGAAATATGCTATAGAGCATCAAGTGCAAATATACTTTAAATCAAGTAAGCAACGTAATCATATCATCATGCACTAAATCTAGAGAATTTATCTCTAGAATTTATTCACCTGTTAGCCGTCTGGAGATGTCCTGTCGTCGCCAAATCCCCAAATTGACCTCGTCAATAATACCTCAAATTTTAGAAACATAAAAATCGTCGGAAATCCGTACAAATCCGAAAATACTCAAGTTAACCTGCCAAACATGGTGAACTCCGAAAACCCAAAGACCCTAAGGAACTCAGAACCTATGCTCCGATACCAAATAAATTGTCACGTCCCGAGGGAGTCCTCGTCAAACGAAAATCCGACAGCATCTCCCTTGTACGGGTGACAAAACCAATCTTGCATACAAGGCCTACACAACCACTATACATCGGTCAACACGACCGGAACCAAACTACACACGCAGGTCATAAATAGACCTCAGGCTAACAATCAAAGGAAGTAAAAAAAGTCTATCACATCTAGACTTACCCCTTCTGCCATCTGGGTAGGAATACACAACTAAATCCAATCGAATAAAAATCCGAATAAAGGTCCATAAGGACATACCAAATATCACCAAAACATCCACGAGTACATAAATCAAACACCAGTCCTAAACATATCTTCTAGTCAATACCAAAACCATAAATCTAATAACAAAAAAAAAATCATGATGAGGGGGTTTGGCGACTGGACTCTCCTAACAACTTCATCCTGAAATAAAAATAAAACAACGAGGTAAGTTCAATGAACTCAGCGGATAATAGTCGATATGCATAGTAAGATATAACTAACAATAATAATCATGCCCGTACAGTCTCATATATAGGATATGCAAGAAAGAAATGTGAAAAGATTGTACTTATCTGAATCTCCTATCCTAATATAGGAGCATGTGCCATACTAGCAGAAACAAAGTCATCAGTCCAAATACAAATATGTATCCCGTATGCATGGCAATCATATGCAACATCCAAGGAAGCAATCAAAATGCAACAAACACAATACAAATGTCATCCATGCAATATCATGCGATGCAAATGACATGGTCACCCCTAATGCCAGTCAGCCACCTCACACGCGATGGTGAAGCCGAGTGGGTAGGGCTATGACAACTGTGCACTCTACCATCACTGCTCCTGAGTGACCGAGTGGATAGGATGCTGTCGGAGTACACCTATCCTCCTGCCCCAAACAGAGTGGGGGAGCAAAGCTCTCATCTCCCGGTGTCGTAGACCAGAGGAGGGATCCCTGCCCGCTACCACGCTGCCTCATCGCTACCCATGAGCAGACCAGCGGAGCCTGACAGAGCTACTGCACACACCCTCCTGATGTACCACTAACCCATGAGTGGCAGTGTGTACAGACCATGTAACTGGCTGCGGGCTCAACTATAAAGGAACCCCGTCCAACCAGCATGCAATCATGCAAGATGGTGCATGACACTAAAGCATGTGTAACACCAACAAAAATATGTCTCCGAATAATACGCACAACAAATAGGTACATATCAATGACCTAAGTAAAACAGGGAAGGCATAACTAAAAGCTAATCCAATGCATGTATCAAGTAGACACAATAACAAACAAGGCAGTTAAACATAACAATTATTGCAAGCTATAACCAACTAAGCATATCAATATGACATTATCTAAAAGATAAGTCAAAATACCCGCCTGATTAAATGCTCAAAATACTGTAAATCTTCACGCCCGTGGACCTGCCTCATGACCGAAACCTGCACACAACATAACTATTGTTAAGCATAAAAATATAATCCATCGTCTAATCGAATCCTAAGCCGATTTCGTACATAAACTAATTAACCCAAATCAACTCCCAATTTCACTAATTTATCTATCCCTTTTACAACCTCTCTTCACAGCCGTTCACAACCGTCGCAGCCGTTCACAGCCTGTGAACAACCTTCACAGTCTGTTAACAACCCGAAACACCATCCATAACCACCCCCTCCTTTACAACCGGCCAACAACTCCATACAGGAACATCGCAATCGACTTTAACACCCAAACCCCCAACTCGCAACCCACTTCATGGCTGAGAACAACCTCACAACTGACTCCTTCAATAGTAACCTTCAAACACAGATCATAACTCTGACTCACAGCTGTGCACTGCCCACCCACAGTTGTTCACAGCCCTTACAGTTGACCTTGCCCGACCACCTCCAACACCAACAGCATGACACCCCCAAATAGACACTCACAATCCCTCTCAGCTGGCCACAGTTCCTTCCCTACTGCCCTATTCACCGGCACCATCAACACTCACCGATTACTGACCAAAATCACAGATTCACTATCAATAAGGAAAACAAGATATATATACTGGAAATTAGAAGTTCCCCTTGGCAGTATTTCCTCGGTGCGGGCCGATCACAACTACGGAGGCTGGCTGGAGGACGACCGACGCTGGCAAAGAAGGGCACGCGGTGTGTGCGCATGGGAGGTCGACTGGCTACGGTGAACAACGGCGACTCAGGCGAGCAGCGGCGAAGAGGGCACCCACGGTGACCTGGGCACTAGGAAAGGCAAAATGTTGTCGGCGCTTGCAGAGGGATGACCGACCGCAGGGACTCAGGCGGCTGCGGATGCGAGGAAGAGAAGCCGGCGGTCTTGTGGCTGTGGATGCGAGGAAGAAGAGGCTCACGTGAGAAGAAGGAGAGGCGCAGCGATTGGGTGAGGCGCACCATCGTAAGATGAGGAACGGTCGATGCTCGAGTGTCGAGGACGAAGAGAAGGCAACGGCGCGTGAGAAACCGAGAGGAAGGAATTGCAACACGTTAGAAAGGAATCGGGGAATTAGGAAATAGATAAACCTAGATTTATAACCTAGGTTAAATTTATCCTATTTACGTATCTAAACAGGCCCTTTTAAAAGCCTGTTTTTTTATCCCCATACTTATCTCGTACATGCTCCGTTTAAATCTAGAAAAATTCCAGAAAAATTCTCCAAAAATCTCGAAATAATCCCCATGATTATTTTTCCTAAATTTTGGCCATTAAATTTTATATTTTAAATTTTCTGTATTTAACAGCAGGATTAGCTGGTGATTGATCGAAGATCTGACATCGTAGATGGAAATAGTTTCAGTCGACTGAGGTAGGTTCAGTCGACTAGAGGGCTAAACTTCTCGATGCGGAGCCAGATGACCTGGAGTCGACTGGAGCATTCTCAGTTGATTGGAATACTAGAAGTTCTATATCGACGGGCTAATGTGGAGTCGATTGGATGACATTCCAGTCGATAGGAAAAGCTTTATAAAATAAGTGCTCGATCAGCTCCGACTAGAACACTACTACTATGTCAAAGTACTGAAAAAATTCATTCTCATCCACTAGAGCTTCAATTCCTCGCAAAGACGCACATCCGACACTCTGTGCCTACCTCCATATTTTAATTCGTGTCGGTATAACTTAGCTCTAATTTTGTTTGTATTTATTTTCGCTTTGTCTACTTAATTTCAAAAGAGAAGGTAGAGTGTTACCTATCTCTTATTATTTGTAAAAAGTGAATGCCCTCCGAAGTCGAGAGTTCTTGAATCGGAGGGTATATAGTGATTGCCCACCGAAGTAGCTCTTCGAAGAGCTACCGGCCTTAGAGTAGCAACCCTGCTAGGGTTGTTAACTAAGTAAATAGATTGTGTCTTGATTTCATTTCCGTTTCATAATCTAATTGATAATATAAAATAAGTTTAAAAAAATCTTAAGAAAATTATAACTTTCGAGATTCACCCCCCTCTCTCGGAGCATCTCGATCCTACAATTGGATCAGAGTGGGGGCACTCCGAATTTGGTGTAACCACCATCAAGAACATTAGAATATTTTTTATTAATTTTCTTACTTTAGAATAATTTTTATTAATTTTCTTTCTTTAGATTAATTTTTATTAATTTTCTTGGTTTTGAATAATTTTTATTAATTTTTTTATTTAAAAATTTTTTTTATTAATTTTCTTTCTTTAGAATAATTTTTATTAATTTTCTTGCACTAGAATAATTTTTATTAATTTTCTTGCACTAGAATAATTTTTATTTAATTTTTTGCATTATAAAATATTTCATTAATTTTTTGCATTAAGAAAATATTTTATTTAATATTCTGCATTTAGAAAATATTTCATTAATTTTCTACATTTAGAAAATATTTCATTAATTTTCTATATTTAGGAAATATTTTATTTAATATTCTGCATTTAGAAGATATTTTATTAATTTTCTGCATTTAAGAAATATTTTATTTAATATTATGTATTTAGAAAATATTTCATTAATTTTCTGCATTTAGGAAATATTTTATTTAATATTCTGCATTTAGAAAATATTTCATTAATTTCCTGCATTTAGAAAATATTTTATTTAATATTTTGTATTGAAAAAATATTTCATTAATTTTCTATATTTAGGAAATATTTTATTTAATATTCTGCATTTAGAAAATATTTCATTAATTTTCTGTATTTATGAAATATTTTATTTAATATTCTGCATTTAGAAAATATTTCTTTAATTTTCTGCATTTAGAATTATTTTTTGTTACAACTCTAAAAATAATTCTGAATTTTAATTAAATTAAATTAAATTTAATAATGTCGCACTTAGAAGGGTATAACATTATTCTCCCTCCTCTCTTTAATGGAGAGGACTTTTTTATTGGAAAAGACGGATGAAGTGCAATTTGAAAACCGACCTAGAGGTCTGATTTTCTATTAGGAAAGGTTTCGTCTCGCCAGTAGATGACTCGAATGAGTTGTTAGAACCGAAGAAATGGATCGCCGACGTTAGGAAACGGGCTCAAGTCGTTTACAAGGCGCTTAATACCTTGTAATGCGGACTTACCAAAGAAGAGCTCAATAGGGTGGGTCAATTCGAAAACTCTAAGAAATTATGGGACAAATTAATCGAATTATATGAAGGTACAAATGACACTAAGATAGCTAAACGGGATATATTACTTAATAAACTATTTAATTGTAAAATGAATGAAAATGAAAATGCTAGTCAACTTCACACAAGAATAAAAGACATTTTAAATGATTTACATTTAATCGGAGACCAAATAGAAAATAGGGACGTAATTAGGTATACACTTAAGGCATTCTCGAGGAACGCTCTATGAACATCCATTGTCGATGCCTATAAGGTTTCCAGGGATCTTTCCACAATTAGACTAGATGAATTATTTTGTGAACTTCAACTACACGAACAAGCTAACTCGGGTCAAACCGAGAACGGTATTGCATTAATGGTAGGCTCAACCAAAAAGGAAAGAAAAGCGAGAAGTGAGTCAGAAGATGAGTCAGAGTCGAACCCAAATGTAGAAGAGGAAATCGTAAACATGGTCCGGAAGATGTTCAATCGGAGAAAAAGCTTTACGAAGAAATCTCATGGTCCGAGAGTATGCCGTGCCGAAAAGCAAACATACGACATATTCCCTGTACGTGGCAACATATCGTGTTAATACAAGGCCCGTAGACCCACAACCACAACATAGTAAGCATATATATATATATATATCAAACATAGCGGAAACATAATACAACTACATCACAAACTACACATAGTGCATACCGGTATGACTGACACAATGACATAAAGGAAACATCGGCAAAACCCAAATCCACAAGTGTGTACATCACATAACAAGTCCAATACATAAATCCTGATCAAAATAAGGAACATCAGAAATCAAAAGAAAACATAAATCCATGTTGGGACCCTCGGAGACGAGATTAGACGATGATAACCAGCGATGTTCCAAGTCCATCACGAAGTCGGCTACCTATTACCTGGGTGACAGAAAAACCCAAGGTCCGTGGGGGTGATTAAAACTTAGCAGGTAATAAGGGAGAACATGTATATGTAGGAAAGTTGGTGGGCGGCTAGAGGGGGGGTGAATATCCCTCTTTCGTCGTATGAGCGGAAGTCGTTCTTAATCGTCTACAATTAACATTAGCGCAAACGGAAATATAAAGCAAAGACAATAAAAAACAAACAAAAAGATAAACAATGCTAACAAACAAGATATAACTTGGTTCACGGCCTCGCCGCTAATCCACGGTCTGATTTGTCTCCGGTGAATCACCCCGAAATCAATCCACTATTGGTCTCTCCCTTTAGCCCAAGCAAGGTGGAGGTAAACCTTTACAATACTAAGAACACTCCTTTTACAATAGATATGAAAGAAAACTAGAAGGAGTTTGAGCTTTGTGGGGCACTTAGTAGGATGTTTAGAGAATGAACATTAACCCTCTAAAAGCCCCCACACTCTCTTTTTATAGAGAGGAAGCAATTCTTCCTGTTGGACACTATCAATCGACTGATGCTTTCATCAGTCGACTGATGTCGACTCCAATGACTTCTAACCACGCCGGATTCGCGGGATCCGTGGCCGCTTTCTCCAAAAGTCGGATGATCAGTCGACTGATGTCGACTTTCAATCGAGTGACCCACGAGCTCGACTAGCTTCGGTGCGTGCGCTGCACTGCTCGATCGCTTCCTTCAAAGATGATCGAAGTCGACTTGACTCATCAGCCACACCAGTCGATTGTCGATCGACTTGGAGCAGTCGACTGCCATGACATGGCAGTCGACTGGTGCCGGTTAAAACTAAAACCTTACATCCGTTTGAGCTTTTGGCGGTCGGGTAAACCTCAACCCTTGCGGTCAAGCCTCCGACACTCAGCCATTCGGCCAAGTTCACCTAATGAGCTACTTACAATTCACTCATTCTCTCATCTCACTTGAAGTCCCTCGCCGAAGCTCTCTTCATTCTTGGCCACGTCCCTCGCCAGCATCAGACGCACGACTCTGCAATGTTCCTTCGCGTCTCTTGCCCTCAAAGTTTGCTTCTTTGGCTTCGCTTCAAGTCATCTCGTCCGACGGTCCCTCGGCAGCATCAACCGCACGACTCTGCAATGCTCCTTCTCCGACTCAAGCACGATGTTGTGAGTAGTGACACTTGCCTAAGCTCCATGTGCGAATTACTAAGTCCTGCAAGACTCCAACGCACATATTAAATCTAATCATCCTAACTTAAACCCTTTGCCACACACATCAAAACCATATCACATGGGTTGATTGCCCTAACAATCTCCCCATTTTTGATATGTGGCAATCCGTTTAAGTTAGGTAAACAAATAACAATAAACATAAGCAAGGAAAGCATGTAAGTAAAAACATGAGTATAACAACTCCCCCTTAAATGTGCAACTCCCCCTTAAAACATGCTAAATTTTCCCTTTTTGCGTGATTAACTTAAACCTATCAATTCTCCCCCTTTGACACCATCAAAAATATTATCCAAATGTTATAACCGCATGACATCAACTCTAAGGAGGAAAAATATCCAAAAACCAAGCAAAACCTGATGAAATTAGGTTACTGTGCTCGTGCATAGTACATCAGTCGACTGGTTCAGACTACCAGTCGACTGGCACTCAAAAATCAGGTTTCTGATTTTCTAGATGAAATTCAAAAATGCATTAGAAATTACAGAAAATTTGAAAAATCATGAATTTTTGAAAACACATTTCTTTTAAAGTCCTTTATCAGTGAAAAATGGGTTTTCATAAAAATTACTTTATTTTCAATGTTTTGCCAAAAATCCAAAAGCTTCAAAAACAACTAGAATTTTGATCATGTTTGTATCATTTTTAACACCTAGTTTTGCTTTAAATTGTTTCAAAACATGAGAGCACAGATTTTAAAGTAAGAAATTGTTTTGAAAACATATGAAATATCTAACCATAATCTTTGGAAAATATATCTATGAATTAAACATAAGCATTCCCCATGATTGGTCTATTATTGCTATTTTGATACTTAAAATGACCATCTAAATGCCATAGGCATTAGTGGACCATTAGTATCATCCTATCATCTCACCCATGCTATGTTTTCAATCAAAGTTATCCTTATGGTGAATGTGAGATGTTCCTAAAGGTATTTGTACTTAACCAAAATTTTCATGCATTTCTACCCATCATAAAGACATGTATGCATTGATTTCACAATATGATCATGAAACAAATATATCAATCAAATTTTAATCATGAATTAGGTAAAAAATCATGACAACGGGTCAATTCCTCGCAAAAGAGAGTTCCATCCCTCCATATGCTGGTTACTAGTCTCAAGGGCCAAAGACCCACCGTGATTTATCTCCCTTATGATGGCCCGGGGGCGGGCTGGTAGGGGTCGCTTAGTTGGCGGTTCCAACCTTTTGCACAAATGATAACAAATCAAGTATCAACCAAAGCATGATTTAAACTATTTATGGGTGCATTATCATCACCCAACACTATTTAAAAAAAAAGTCCCGCCATCCTAAGTCAACCAAATAATATGATATAAGTCAAATCTTTATGGTTGACTATCCTAGGGTTTTCCTAACCCTTAAGGATGGATTTAGGAACCCAAAACAAATTCTTTCCTATAGGGTTCACTGAATATTCTTTAGGGATCCATTTTCTTGCAATTGTCTTATTTTTGCTTTGACCCCTAACAATCAGATATTTATAGGTCTTTTCATTTGTCTTTCCCTTATAACCTAGGTCTTTCCTATTGAAGCTTGCCCTTTGGCTCCCTATGATCATGTTTAATGTATTGGAGCCAATTGTGAATTTTTCTAGGGCTTTGGTCAAATGATATACCTTTTCCCTTAACATCCTATTTTCCTCAATGCATGCATCATTAACATCAAAATACATATAGTCATGTGAGCATGCATTATCAATACTAGAAACATAATCATTAACATTTAAGAATGTTTTTCCTAGTTTTTCTTCTAAATCCTTAATTTGATCAAGCATGCATTTGTTCTTTTTCTTAACCCTAAATAAATCCTTAGTAAGGCTAGAAATCATTGAAACTATTTTCTTGGGTGAGAGACTCGTTACCATAGTCTCCATGTCTTCTTCTTCGGATGAGAAGGATGATGATGGGTCTCCCCCTTCACTAGAGCTCTCCTCACTTGTGCTTGATTTTTCTTGCTCAGAGGAGGAGGAGTCTAGATCATCAAATGCCATTAGAGCCAAATTCATGACAAAGGTATTTTCTTCTTCCGATGATGATGATGAGGAGGAAGGATCATCCTAAGTACTTGCTTTGAGTGCTTTGGCCTTCCCTTTTTCTTTGGCCTTCTTCTCTTCTTCCTTCTTCTTCTTGCTCCCCTTCTTCTTTTCCTCTTTCTTCCTCCTCTCTTCTTTGCTCTTGTTCTAGAGAGGACAATCATCTCTTATATGCCCCTCTTATTGACAATTGTAGCATATGATCTTCCTCTTGTGTCTTCTCCTATCATAAGATTTGTTAAATTTTAAATTTCTTAAAGCATGCCTTACCTTCCTTACCATATAAGCATCTTCATTGCTATTCATGAAGGATGATGAGGATGCTTCATCAGATGAGGAGGAGGGAGTCTCTATCTTCTTCTTCTTTCCTTTATTGGCTACTAGTGCCACTCCCCTAGATGGCTTGATGCTTGATTCTTCCATTACTCCCTCAAGCCTTATTTCGTGGAGCTTCATGGTTGAGAAGAACTCCTCCAAGGTGATAACTTCTAAATTCTTCGACATGTAGAAGGAGTCCACCATTGAGCTCCATTTCGATGACCGGGGAAAAGCATCAATTGCTTTCATAAGCATATCCCGGTTCGAAAGTTTTTCTCCTACACTTGTTATCCCAATAAAAATTTCTTTAAACCTAGAATGTAATGAGGTTACCTTTTCTCCCTTTTCAAGTTTAATATTTGTTAGTTGGGAGCGTAGGAGGTCTCTCCTTGCAAGCTTAGCCTCGGAAGTGCCTTCATGGAGTTTTATGAGTTTTTCCCACATTTCCTTGGCACTTGCACATTCTCCAATCCGGTTCACTTCTTGTTGGGGGAGTACTTTTAGAGATGGTGCTTTGCCTTTGAGTTTGCCAAGTATTCTTCCCTTTTTGTTTTTAGTCCATCTAGACTTCTCGATTGACTTCCCCTCTTCATCCCTAGGTACCTCGAAACCATTTTACATTATTAATAAAATTTCAAAGTCAGTTTCAAAGAATACCTCCATTCTCTTCTTCCACCAAGAGAATTCTCCCTCGAACTTCGGTGGGTGAATGTTAGAGTCGGCCATCCTTGATGTAGTGCTTATTGCGGCGATTAGTCCTCGACAAGCTTCCTTGGCTCTGATACCACTTGTAGAAAAGTTGGTGGTCGGCTAGAGGGGGGTGAATAACCCTCTTTCGTCGTATGAGCAGAAGTCATTCTTAATCGTCTATAATTAACGTTAGCGCAAGCGGAAATATAAAGCAAAGATAATTAAGAACAAACAAAAAGATAAACAATGCTAACAAACAAGATATAATGTGGTTCACGGCCTCGTCGCTAATCCATGGTCCGATTCGTCTCCGGTGAATCACCCTAAAACCAATCCACTATTGATCTCTCCCTTTAGCCCAAGAAAGGTGGAGGTAAACCTTTACAATACTAAGAACACTCCTTTTACAATAGATATGAAAGAAAACTAGAAGAAGGAGTTTGAGTTTTGTGGGGGAACTTAGTAGGATGTTTAGAGAATGAACATTGACCCTCTAAAAGCCTCCACCCTCTCTTTTTATAGAGATGAAGCAATTCTTCCCATTGGACACTATTAGTCGACTAATGCTTTCATTAGTTGACTGATGTCGACTCTAACGGCTTCTGACCAGGCCGGATTCGCGGGATCCGCGACCACTTTCTCCAATAGTTGGATGATCAGTCGATTGATTTCGGTCTCGACAAGATGCTCGGCCGACCGCTCTCCCTTTAGCGATGATCGATGTCGACTTGACTCATCAGCCACATCAGTTGATTGTCGATCGACTTGGAGCAGTCGACTGCCATGACATGGCAGTCGACTGGTGCTGGGTAAAACTCAAACCTTACATCCATTTGAGCTTCCGGTGGTCAGGTAAACCTCAATCCTTGTGGTCGAGCCTCCGACACTCAGCCATTCGGCCAAGTTCACCTAACGAGCTACTTACAATTCACTCATTCTCTCATCTCACTTGAAGTCCCTCGCCGAAGCTCTCTTCGTTCGCGGCCACGTCCCTCGGTAGCATTAGGTGCACAACTCTGCAATGCTTCTTCATGGCTCTTGTCCTCGAAGTCTGCTTCCTTGTCTTCGCTTCAAGTCATCTCGTCCGGCGGTCCCTTGGCAACATCAAGCGCACGGCTCTGCAATGCTCCTTCTCTGACTCAAGCACGAGGTTGTGAGTAGTGACACTTGCCTAAGCTCCATGTGCGAATTACTAAGTCCTTCAAGACTCCAATGCACATATCCAATCCAATCATCCTAACTTAAACCCTTTACCACACACATCAAAACCATATCACATGGGTTGATTTCCCTAACAGTATATATATTAAATATCATATGTAATTCAACAGTATAATCTATAGGTACGATAGGTGAACACCAGCATGATAATCATATACATGCATATACCTTCTAATCAAATGAACAATGTAAAATGCAGACATACCTTAAAGTCCGCTACGCTATACCTATCTAACCTGAGCACATATCCACAATATATATATATATATATATATATATATATATATATATATATATATATATATATATATATATATATATATATATATATATATATATATATATATATATATATATATATATATATATATATATATATATATATATATATATATATATATATATATATATATATATAGGAAATCTAGTCTAAATGATACAACATCATAAATACTGGTCGAAGGTATCTAATGGTCCGACCAACAAGTATACAAGTATCTGAGACAACCATATAACAAATGCGAGTAGCATGTATGAAGATGATGTACAACCAAATGCAGGAAGCATAGTACAATCAAATGCAACATCACAATAAGCATATATATATAGACTGCATCTATATATATACTAATCACAATATATATATATATATATATATATATATATATATATATATATATACACATGCATATATGTACATATATGGCAATATGCAAAATGTCATAAGATATGACATTGCAGCATGCATGGTCATGCCTGTGCATCCCTACTCGCTACCATGACCCCAGTATGGCCTAGGTGACACGACATGACAACTGTCCCAACTCAATGCCAACCACTGCTCTAGAGTTGCCGAGTGGACAATATAAACGAGTAGCATATGAGCGTAAAGAGCTTTCTACACAACAGGGGTCCTTGTTGTTGGCCACTCTGGCTAACACTACTCATGAGTGGTCAAGTGCCATGTACCCAGGACAACTGCATGCAACTCCAACTACCACCGTCTATAGTGGTAGAGTGCGACACAACTAATGCTTTGCCCTCACATCAGTTACTCCTCTGGGAGTAACCTGGGAGGCAGGATGAATGACGACCCTCTCAACCATAAGGGAGACTATGTTGTTAGTATGCATGCAAATGATATGATTGCACACTCATGCAACGCACTCTCTATCATACAGAGAGTCGTACTCAACTAATCATAACATTCTCTAGCCTACAGAGAGTCATACTCAACTGATCGACGCACTCCCTATCATGTAGAGAGTCGTACTCAACTGATCGACCCACTCTCTATCCTATAGAGAGTCATATTCAACTCATCATAGAAGATAGGACCACCAGTCCATAGCGACAACTAATCACAATTTACCTGACCATTTACACAACACATGATCTGTAATGCCCGTCCTTCCCGTCCTCCTAACACACATCCTATTGACGGGCGGCGGCGCTATGCGATCATACATTCATGCATATAACAGTGGAAGCATTTTAAAAACTTTACAAATTTTAACTCTAATTACATTAATCCAATCAACCTAACAATTTAATCATGGCAAAAGGTCTTAGCAATTTATTTAACTAAACATGTATTAACCATTTCAAGGTTCATAAAAATAAACATGAGTAACAACCATAGAAAGCATTAACGTCTCCTAACAGTTTACACATAAACTGAAAATCATGCATAAGTCCGTATATGAAAAATGATCTCGTCCACCATGCCACTGCCACACACATCTTTGCCCCTCCTGCTGCTTCCTTTTATTTTATCCATTCCTTGCCCTTTTCTGCAGTACAAGGAAAGTAAACTGTAAGCACATAGGCTTAGTAAGGTCCTTTTCTACTCGGAAAAACATGCATCATGAGTTAAACGTAAAGTAATGACATGTTCGTTTAAACAACATATGAGCACAACATTTATTTAAAGTAGAGACATGATCAATTTAGGAAAAGAACATAAACTTAGCATTTTCATTGCAACAGTACATTGTCTCTAAACATGATAATTCGATGAACATAAAATGGTATAAGCAGGATGCTCTTTGAAAACATATAATTTATATACTTAAACATAATCTCAACATATTGGGCCCGATATTGTACCACATACATCATTCGCGCGCATCCTAAATAGATCCGAGGTAGCTAATCCCGAACCTACTAGGTTACTAGGTCCGTACTATGTCCGTCGACCTAGGGGCAACTTGGAGCCCATCCCGTGGACCTTGTTAGGGTCCGGTACAAGCCATGCATAAAGTAAAATAACATACATGTTCTTTTTCCTAAAGAGTGTTCTTGTCCCCACTCTTAGGGAAACATTTCTTAGACATTTCATACACGTGAGTTATTCCTAACATGGTGAAAACATAAGCATGTAGCATAGCATAAATCGGCATGAGTACAATTTAACATGGCAGAAGGTAGTGACATATGGAAAATTAAGCTAACATAAATAGAAATCATCATCTAACATGCATAACGTGGAAGAATTTCAACAAGAATAATTTCTTTAATCCTATTAGCCGAACCTTCTACACATAGTTCTAGATTCTTTCGTTCAAAATCAAGCATACAACATTATATCGTAAGCACTTATACTGTAGGTGAGGGGATACTTACATCCTACGCTTTTTCACCAATTTATACCATTAGACTTCGCAAAGAGAAAATCTCCTACGCGTTTCTTTGCTTTAGCGTGATCCTCTACCAAGTCCCTCTTGAAAATTCCCTCTTAAATTATCCCACGATGGAGAAATGATAGAGGTTCTTCTTTTTCTTTTCTTCCATTGTTTTCTTCGATGGAGAAAGCCTCCTGTTTTTCTTCGATTCGGCAGCCGAAGGAAATATGAGAGAGAGAGAGATAGAGTGAGGTGAGGGTGGACGTGGGCGTTGGAGAGAGGAGGGGCGTTGGAGAGAGGAGGGAGAGAGGGGCGTTGGTGGCTTTGAGAGAGAAGAGGGAGAGAGAGAGAAAAAATAAAAGAAATCTATATATAAATTAGGATTTTTCTAATTTAATTACCCCTTTAAATGCTTAGTCAAATTAATCAACTTCTTTCGTTTTTTCTACTAATAGATATATTCTGTTATATCCTACTCATTGGTAATCTTATAACTTAATGGTGGGAAGCCTATTCCCCCAAATCAACGGTTCATGGTTCAAGCCTCGATTACAAACTATTTATTCATTTTTTTTATTCTTATATATATATATATATATATATTTATATATATTTCCTTTAAATAAAAATATAGTAACTAAAATTTGGGATGTTACAATCCCTTATACTTTATAAAAGTTTTGTCCTCGAAACTAAGAACAACTCGGGGTTCTTTTGCTTCATGTCATCCTCATGTTCTCAGGTGGCTTCTTCATATCGTTGACTTTGTCATAGGACCTTCACTAAGGGTACTTCTTTATTCCTTAGTCTTTTGACTTCTCGGTCTAATATCCGGATAGGTCGACTTTCATAGCTCAGGTCCTCTTGAATTTACACTGTCTGTGGCTCGACCACTTGGTCAGTATTGGAAATGCACTTCTTAAGCATCAAGACATGGAACACGTTGTGAATAGTAGACATCTCCTGAGGTAGTCCTAGCTCGTAAGCTACCTTGCCAACTCTTTTAAGGATCTTTTACGGTCCTACGTATCATGGACTTAGCTTTCCTTTCTTCCCGAATCTCATTATTCCTTTCATAGGAGCTACCCGGAGAAATATCAAATCTCCGACATTGAATTCCAAAGGTCTACGTCGTTGATTCGTATAGTTCTTCTGCCGGCTCTGAGCAGTCTCTATTCTTTGGCGGATATTCTGTATCGCTCGGGTGGTGTCGTCGATGAAATCCTTCTGAAGTCCCATCTCTTTCTTCTCACCACCTTCGTACCAACAGATCAGAGACCTACATCTCCTCCCATATAATGCTTCATAAGGTGTCATTCCGATGGTAGCTTGGTATCTATTATTGTAAGCGAATTCAGCTAAACATAAGTAGCGACACCAACTCCTTGAAATCGAGCCTGAAGCTCGTAACATGTCTTCAATACTTGGTTCACCCTTTACTGTTTGCCCATACATGCGAGGATGAAAGGCGGTCTTGAAGCGACCGTGCCAAGTGCCTTATGAACGCATCCCCAAAACTGTGAAGTGAAGCAACCATCCCTATATGAAATGATGGTCTTGGGAATACCATGCAGTCTGATGATTTCCTTAGCATATAATTGAGCTAGTTGCTCAATCGAATATGTCATCTTGATTGCTAGGAAATGAGCTGACTTTGTCAATTAGTCAACGATAACCCATATAGCGTCATATCCGTTCGTAGTCCTGGGAAGACCTGAAATGAAATCCATAGAGATGTCTTCCCATTTCCACTCCAGAATTTGGATCGGTTGCAGAACTCCTCCAGGCCTCTGGTGTTCTGCTTTAACTCTAGTGCAACTACCGACTTGACGTCTTTGAGCTATGTCCCTCTTCATACCGGACCACTAGAACTTCTCTTTTAGGTCTTGATACATTTTGGTGGATCCCGGATGCATAGAATAGGGGGTTCCGTGAGCCTCCTCTAATATCTTTTTGCGTAGTTCCGGATCGTTAGGGATACATAACTGATCCCTAAGGTATAATACTCCGCTATTGGCGATACGGAAACCCTCACCTTTTCCTTCTAGGATCTCCTGCTTGATCCTCTGGAGACTTTGATCATCACTTTGTTTTGCTAATATGTCATCAAATAGTGCTGGTATTATTGCCATGGTCAAAAGCTGCCCGGAAATAACCTCGATTCCATAGCGCATAATTTCTTTCTCCAGCGGTCGAGACAATACCGATAAGGACATCAGGGTGGCACTGGACTTCCTGTTGAGTGCATCGGCCACTTTGTTTGCCTTGCCAGGATGGTAAAAGATCTCGCAGTCATAGTCCTTCACGAGCTCCAGCCATCTGCGTTGTCTCATATTGAGGTCCTTCTGAGTGAAGAAATACCGCAGACTCCGGTGATCCGTATAAATCTTGCACTATGCTCCATACAGATAGTGCCTCCATACCTTGAGAGCGAAGACCACAACTACTAGCTTTAAATCGTGAGTGGGATAGTTCTTTTCATGTTCCTTGAGTTGCCTAGAGGCATAGGCAATAACTTTACCCCTCTGCATAAGTACAACTCCGAGTCCCAATCCGGAGGCATCGCTGTACATGTCGAAGCTCTTGTCGTTCTCTGGGAGAGTAAGGATTGGAGCACTTGTAAGTCTCATTTCCAGCTCCAAGAAACTCTTCTCATATTCCTTCGTCCATACATACTTCTTGTTCTTCCGAGTGAGAACTGTCATAGGTGCTGCTATTCTGGCGAAGTCTTCTACGAATTTTCGGTAATAGCCCACTAATCCGAGAAAACTCCTCATTTCACTAGCATTCTTTGGCCAGCTCCAGTTACTCACAGCTTCAATCTTTCTTGGGTCTACCATAACTCCGTCTTTGGATATAATATGACCCAGAAAAGATACTTGATCGAGCCAGAATTCACATTTAGAGAACTTGACATATAGTTGCTTTTCTCGAAGAATCTGTAATACCATCTTCAGGTGTTTGACATGCTCTTCTTGATTTCTTGAATAGATGAGGATATCACCAATGAAGACGATCACGAACTTGTCAAGAAACACCGAGAATACCCGATTCATCAGGTCCATGAACATAGCAGGAGCATTCGTCACTCCGAAAGGCATGACTACGAACTCATAATGTCCGTATCTTGTTCGGAAAGCTGTATTCGGTATATCATCTGGTTTCACTTTCACTTGATGATAGTCAGATCTAAGGTCAATCTTTGAAAAGACGGTGGCACCTTTTAACTGGTCGAACAGATCGTCAATCCATGGTAAAGGGTACCTATTCTTGATCGTCACATTATTTAGCGCTCGGTAGTCTATGCACAGGCGCATAGTCCCATCCTTCTTCTTTACAAACAGTACCGGAGCTCCCCTTGGAGAGTGACTAGGGCGAATAAAACCCTTGTCGAGTAACTCCTGTAGCTGTCCCTGAAGTTCCTTCAATTCGGTCGGCGCCATCTGGTAAGGTTCTTCAGAGATCGGGCGAGTACCAGGAATTAATTCGATCTCAAATTCAATTTCCCTATCAGGGGCTAACTCTGGTAGTTCATTAGGAAATACCTCTGAGTAATGACATACCACTCTGACATCTTCTAACTTTTGGTCCTCGCTTTAGAAGTTAGAAGAAATTCCGCACTAGTATGTACAATTTCTTTTAAGAGAAACTCAATTTTCTGTTTCCCTCTTTGTATGCTTTTCTAAGTGTAACTTTTAAATAGGTTTTGGCCTGCCAATCAAGAGAATGTATGTAGGGCTTTTTTTTTTTTGTTCTCAGGATTTACAAGATAGGAAATATTTTTTTTTTTCGCCCTCTTTGTTAACTCATTCACACAGCTGGTTGACTTTAAACATAATAAGGGTCAGTGTGTAATCATAATGAAGCACAGAAAGTGACACACTCACTGTTAGATCTTTGTCATATTGACCTGTACTCTTCGTGTTTTTCCTGTGTCAATTCTAAGAAGTCTCAACCCGAATATGATTTTTAGTTCTGTTAATATAAGAAGATGGATCTAATTGTTTACAGTATTTGGATATTTAGTCTGATTTGTAAATTCCCTTACAAAAAAACATAAGTTTATCATCCATACTTATATTATACATGCATACCCAACTAAAAACATTTCTTAGCGTATATATATCATACATGAAATAAATAGAGTAGGCATAGAATGTCTTACTTGGAGCGGCAGGATGAAAGCTTGATGTGTGTGTAGTGGAAAGACAGAACTGGACTCTGATACCACCTGTAACGCCCGCCCTTCCCGTCCTCTTATCACACATTCTATAGACGGGCAACGGCGTTACGCGATCATACATTCATGCATATAACAGCGGAAGCATTTAAAAACTTTACAACTTTTAACTCTAATTACATTAACCCAATCAACCTAACAATTTAATCATGACAAAAGGTCTTAGTAATTTATTTAACTAAACATGTATTAACCATTTCAAGGTTCATAAAAATAAACATGCGTAACAACCATAGAAAGCATTAACGTCTCCTAATAGTTTACACATAAACTGAAAATCATGCATAAGTCCGTATATGAAAAATGATCTCGTCCACCATGCCACTGCCACACACATCTTTGCCCCTCCTGCTGCTCCCTTTAATTTATCCATTCCTTGCCCTTTTCTGCAGTACAAGGAAAGTAAACTGTAAGCACATAGACTTAGTAAGGTCCTTTCCTACTCGCAAAAACATGCATAATGAGTTAAACGTAAAGTAATGACATGTTCGTTTAAACAACATATGAGCACAACATTTATTTAAAGTAGAGACATGATCAATTTAGGAAAAGAACATAAACTTAGCATTTTCATCGCAACAGTACATTGTCACTAAACATGATAATTCGACGAACATAAAATGGTATATGCAGGATGCTCTTTGAAAACATATAGTTTATATACTTAAACATAATCTCAACATATTGGGCCCGACATTGTACCACATACATCATTCGCGCGCATCCTAAATAGATCCGAGGTAGCTAATCCCGAACCTACTAGGTTACTAGGTCCATACTATGTCCGTCGACCTAGGGGCAACTTGGAGCCCATCCCGTGGACCTTGTTAGGGTCCGATACAAGCCATGCATAAAGTAAAATAACATACATGTTCTTTGTACTAAAGAGTGTTCTTGTCCCCACTCTTAGGGAAACATTTCTTAGACATTTCATACACGTAAATCATGCCTAACATGGTGAAAACATAAGCATGTAGCATAGCATAAATCGGCATGAGTACAATTTAATATGGCATAAGGTAGTGACATAAGGAAAATTAAGCTAACATAAATAGAAATCATCATCTAACATGCATAACACGGAAGAATTTCAACAAGAATAATTTCTCTAATCCTATTAGCTGAACCTTCTACACATAGTTCTAGATTCTTTCGTTCAAAATCAAGCATACAACATTACATCGTAAGCACTTATACTCCAGGTGAGGGGATACTTACATCCTACGCTTTTTCACCAATTTATACCGTTAGACTTCGCAAAGAGAAAACCTCCTATGCATTTCTTTGCTTTAGCGTGATCCTCTATCAAGTCCCTCTTGAAAATTCCCTCTTAAATTATCCCATGATGGAAAAATGATAGAGGTTCTTTTTTTTTCTTCTATTGTTTTCTTCGATGGAGAAAGCCTCCTGTTTTTCTTCGAATCGGCAGCCGAAGGAAATATGAGAGAGAGAGGTGAGGTGAGGGTGGACGTGGGTGTTGGAGAGAGGAGGGGTGTTGGAGAGAGGAGGGAGAGAGAGGGGCGTTGGCGGCTTTGAGAGAGAAGAGGGAGAGAGAAAAAAATAAAAGAAATCTATATATAAATTAGGGTTTTTCTAATTTAATTATCCCTTTAAATACTTAGTCAAATTAATCAACTTCTTTTCTTTTCTACCAATAGATATATTCTGTTATATCCTACTCATTGGTAATCTTATGACTTAGTGGTGGGAAGCCTATTCCCCCAAATCAACAGTTCATGGTTCAAGCCTCGACTACGAACTATTTATTCATTTTTTTCTTTTTTATTCTTATTTCTATATATATATATATATATATATTTCTTTTAAATAAAAATATAGTAACTAAAATTTGGGATGTTACATGATCGGTAGTAACAAGCAACATAAGAGTATTGATATCAAACCTACGTTCAGGACCTTACTTACCCACGGATGTCCTTTTTATCCAATTTACAAATCAGGTCATCATCCATATTCTACTATTTACACATAACTAAACATTTATAGGTTTACTTACATCACATAACTCCTAATCATGGTGATGGAAAATGTGATAACAACAATAGAGCGTATAAAGCCAACGACAAAGTATCTAGCATAAGAATTAATAAGAGTGGAGTCATGGTAATATGATCATATAATATGATGATACATCTAAATCTGTATGCAACAACTACCTGACCAAGGTAGGAAATTACCCACCTGCTAAGAAGCTCGTGTTGATGATCTTCATATCCAATATCTCTACCTCGAATTAAATATCTGAAATGGTAGAATCCAATATAATCACATGCTAGCATAATCAAATTTTAGGAATAAGAATCTAAACCAATCTTAATCCCTGTTTAATTAACCAAATCCCACAGAGGCACAACCTCATTCCATATCATCATACTAATTAAGCATTCACATTAAACCATATACCGGTTCACTATAAAATGCACAAATTCTTTGGCAATTATTTAGCTGTGAATCACTCACCTAGTCCAGCTAAATCACAAAACCTCCTGATCCAATAGTAAGGTATAAGCTCTAAATCAATAGCTGAACTGGAAGTAGCATCCCCCAAATCCCATATCACTTATCACCTGCAAACACACCATAGATAAATTTCCAAATTCCAATCCACATCTACCAAGATCAACCAGGTCAACAAGCCATAATCGGAAAACCCTATAATTCCATTTTGTATCAGTAGCTTACCTTACAATCCGACCAATACCAGTTCGTCGGCGAGGTTGTTGTGCATCAACCCCTTTCACAGCCACACCCACAGAGCACATATAGCGTAACCAGGCCTCTTACTCTTATTCATAGCCGAGCAACTCTCTGGAACCAACCATTCATCAATTCTCCAACTTTGACTAGATCAATCAAGGAAAAGACTTGAACAACAACTAAAATTAGAGTTGTATTAACAGCTTACCTACTTTAGAAGTCCCTCGGCAGCCAACCTTCCATTACCCCTATTCACCAGAGCAACCGCACCCACGATCACTATCCAAAAAGAATCCACACTCAATCATAAGGAGAACCATAGCAGGGATTTTGATCTCGTCCAAAATCGAAGAAGAGCAACAACTACTCACCCGACTCCGACGGCTATCCTTGAACTCTGGGAATGGGGGAAACGCAGCGGTGGTGCTCGCGTGGCTTGCCATGGTGCCACTAGTGGCTGACAATCGAAGCGTCTGGCGGCGAGTGGGAAGAGCAAGATCCGGCCACGTGACGATGGCAACAGGGGCTACGGCTCAGTGGCGTGCTGATGTGAGCAAAACATATAGGGTTATATGAGTAGTTTTCGCTCATATCTCATTACATTTTTATGTTAGTTTTATGCATATGTCATTCTATTCTGCATGCATTTCCTATTTTTTGGTTTGGAGGTCTGCTCTTTGTACTTTTGTGTGCAGGATAGCATTTCGGGGGGAAATGGTGCACTTTCGGAGCAAAAGAAGGGCATTTTGTAGCTAGACGTAGAATGGGACACGACCAGGGAGTGTGGCTACACACGACCATGTCCAATGGGCGAGATCAGCCACCCTAGGGCCAAACATATCCTGGCCATGTGTCTCCACATGGCTGTGTGGCGGCCCACCAGATTTGCACGACAAGGAGTTTTTCGGATTTTGCAACGGTCCGAGGTGATGTCTATATAAGGATGGCTCCACCCAAACTCTAGGGGGGAGGCACGATGGCTAGGACGGCACGCCGAAGCCCTAAAAAGCTTCGAGAACTCACAACGGGGAGGAGGAACGCCACCGGAGGTCCATGCCTTGAACTTCAAAGCTGGAGAGAAGACCACGAAAGCATTGTAATCCTTTGTTCCTACGTTTTATTCCTTATGTATTTGAACATAAACATGCTTTGTGATTCTTCCTTCATATACATGGAGTAGTACTTTCGATTTTAGGATTAGGGAGTAGCTTGTGTGCACATTACAATGTTGGTTCATGTTAAATTCTGCCTTTGAGTTTGATTTGACAATTGGTAGTTGTTTTTATTATATCTATGCGTGTTTGGTTTTCTATCTGCTGTGCTTAGGCGATACAAGGAGTGACAACCCACATATTTAAGATTTAAAAGATTTTATACAAGGAACCTAGGGGTAAACCTGATCTCCTGTAACCGTGGGTAGAAGGGTGCGATGGAATCAGAAATGGTTCATCGTAGGGATTGATTTGGCATCCTCGTACCGTCTATCCCATCCTTTTAGGCGGAGATAGCTCCCGGTATATGCGGTGGCTCATCGGGAGAGTGTATGATATTCCTTCCATAAAACCATAGATAAACGTCTAGACAACACCAATTGGCAACATTGTTTTGTGATACACAAGCGAAACTGAAGTCCTAGAATCACCTTTGAAGACCTCGGTACACTCCCTTTCTCCTCCGTGTGACACCATATAGAATAAAGTCCACTGACAGCCTTCCCCAATCGAAATCTCTTAGAGTTATGTCTGAATAATTACAACCACTGAATATATTGATATTCAAATCCCAGTCCCTGTGGGATCGATAATCTTTATTACTTGATGACATCTGTGCACTGCGGTTGTTGAGCGTGAGTGCGCACTTTGAGTCTTCGACGGTCTCCATCGCTAGATTTGAGGTCACGTTCGTGCGCATCAAGTTTTTGGCGCCATTGTCGGGAACTGATCGATTCGATACAAATTGAACAGTGGTAAATTGGATCAGATTTAGGATTAGATTTATTTATTTGCTTTATTTTCTTTTTAGTTTTCTTCATTTGCTTTAGTTCTATATTTTCCATATTTAGATTTAGTTTTTAGTTTTAGCAGTAGTTTCCTATTTCCTTATTGCATCTTAGATTTTGCTTAGCTAGATTATTTTGTTTTCTGCTCTTAGAATAGGGTAGCACTCTTAATTTTTGTGGCTCGATTCTTCATATGCTTAGAAACTTAGGATCGGGAGGCCTGATTCCGAACGACGTAGAAATCGAACGGACCTTTCAACGTCAGAAAGCAAAGCAGCGAAGGATGGAGGATCAAGCCGCATCCGAAGTGAATATTGTTGGGCTTTCCGAGCCACAAAAACCGCTTTTTGCATTGCGGAAATCTTGAAAGCCCGGCCACATATCCGTGTGAAGATATATAAAAATAAATTCATGTACGTGTCATGGAAACCTAGATATACCTTAGATCTATATGATGAGAGCGTTACCCGCGTAGCGATACCCTTCGCTTATCCCGCTCGTCCAAATGTTTTACCAGATCTCGAAGAGTGTCAAGTGTACACTCCTCTACAAGTATACACACGGACAAATGGTGGAGAAGACACCTTAGAGTGTGCTAGCACCCTTGAGGAATCTCGGCAAGAAGAGGATGAGGGAGAGAGATTGAGAGGAGCAAGGAAGAAGATGATGTTGCCACACAAAAAAACTTCACACCATCACAACTCCTAAAGTGGCCGACCACTTATTTGGGGGGGGGGGGGGGGTTACATGCATGCATGTAACTCCAAGAGCCAATGACTCTTGGTCTCCCTCATGAGGTGACACTCCATGATGATATGGAACATCATCAATGGTCGGCCCCCATGCCAAGTCACCATGACATGGCAATTGGTCAAGTCAAAATTGACTATTCATCTTCCCTCTCAAGTCAAGTCAAACTTGATCTCTTATCTCCCATGGTTGATCAAATCTAACCACTTGATTCAAGTCAATTTGATTTAATGAATCTCTAGTCATTAATTTAAATTAACTCAATGAATCAAATCTAAATTAGACTCATTCAACACTTGAATAAAATTGAGTCTAACTCAATTAGTCTAATTTAGATTACTCTTAATCCAATTTGGTTCATCTCATGAACCTATTCCTCATGGTTCATCATATGAACCTATTCTCCATCAAATTGCCCTTTGTGTGTGACCCTATAGGTTCTTGTAATGTTGTCAATGCTCCTAAACCGATTTAGGAACATAAGTAATGAGCGGTATCTAGCAACACATCATTGCTATCCAAGTTACAAGAATGTTGAGATCCAACATCACCTTTGTGACTACTAATTGCGACTCTCACAATATGTGACAATGTCCCTCTATCCTTGACATCTAGATTGACCAATTGAGGCATAGACCATGTCATCCTTAGTACACAATATATCTTGAACTCCTAGTAGACACACTCTAATCAAATGAACTCAATATCTCATATTGACTCATTTGGGCATGGTCATGTACTTCGTGGTCTCACTCTATCAAGAATAACGATGTCACTCTCGTCATATAGGAGGGATAGATCCCATCTACATCACTCATATCCCTCCGCATAATTTGTTACATACCCAATAATCGCCTTTATAGTCCACCCATTTACGGGTGACGTTTGACAAAGCCAAAGTATACAACTTTTTATGTAGGGAACCATGGTGACTTCAGATTCAAGGACTAATAGTCACATGAGAAAGTATATGACACTCATATAACGATCCATGATACTTTCTCATGGCGGGTCATTCAGTATACATTCTCCAATGCATACCCATGTGTCAACTTGATATCTCATATCCATGACTTGTGAGATAAAGTCATTGAGTTGACCTACATGCTAGTCTCTACGTATTAACATTTACCTTGAATGTTAATACTTGACTAGGAATAATTAAGAGTAGTGTTCTCTATATCATCTCATTATCGATTCAACCAATCGATTGATATAGATAAGAATCTTCGACTCAAGGATGTTATTAAATTTAGTTATTTAGCACCAATACAAGTAAATATAATAACCATGCCTTTATAAATAGGAATATGATACAATAAAGTCCATACAACAATCATCACATGTTTGGCTCTAGGGCTTTCACTAACAATCTCCCATAAGCACTAGTGCCAATCACCGTAGTATCTAATAGCCAATGACCTAGTGTGACCATCATGCTTTTTCTATGCCAAAGCCTTGGTCATGGGATCTGCGATGTTAGCCTCTGTGGGTATTCAGCAAATCTTCACATCTCCTTTATCGATAATCTCTCAAATGAGATGGAAGCGCCGTAGTATGTGTTTGGTACGCTGGTGTGAGTGAGGTTCCTTAGCCTGCGGAAACGCTCCATTGTTGTCACAATAGAGCTCTATGAGATCAGCTATGCTAGGAACCACCCCAAGCTTAGTAATGAACTTGCAGATCCAAACTCCCTCCTTTTCTGCCTCTGATGCAGCAATATACTCGGCCTCTGTTGTAGAATCAGCAACTGTGTCATGCTTCGAACTCTTCCAGCTCACAGCTTCACCATTCAAGCAAAACACGAACCCTGACTGCGATCTATAATCGTCCTGGTCAGTTTGGAAGTTGGCATTGCTGTAACCCTTTAAAGCTAGCTCCTCATCGCCTCCAAATATAAAGAAATATTCTTTAGTTCTTCTCAATTACTTAAAAATATTCTTGACTATAATCCAGTGAAGCTCACTTGGATCTGACTGGTATCTACTCGTCATGCTCCAAACATATGAGACATCAGGACGAGTACACAACATGGTGTACATGATAGATCCTATAGCAGATGCATAAGGGATCTTATCCATGCGGTCTCGCTCCTCTCTAGAAGAGGGACTTTGAGTTTTCGAAAGACTCACACCATGTGACATCGGCAGAAGTCCCTGCTTGGAATTCTGCATGGAAAACTGTAGTAAAACCGTGTCAATATATAAACTCTGACTTAGGCTAAGCAATCTCTTAGATCTATCTCTATAGATCTTGATGCCTAAAATACAAGCTGCTTCACCTAAGTCCTTCATTGAGAAGCACGTCCCGAGCCAAGTCTTCACAGACTGTAGCGAAGGGATGTCATTCCCAATGAGTAGTTTGTCATCCACATACAATACAAGGAAGACAACTGTATTCCCATTAACCTTCTTGTAGACACAGGGTTCATCTTCCTTCTTGATGAAACCAAAATGTTTGATCGCATTATCGAATCGAAGATTCCAACTCCGAGAAGCTTGCATCAGCCCGTAAATGGACCTTTGCAGCTTGCATACTTTCCCAGAATGCTGTGGATCCACAAAACCCTCAGGCTGTGTCATGTACACATCTTCGAGCAAGTTTCTATTCAGAAATGTGGTTTTGACATCCATCTGCCAGATCTCATAATCGTGGTATGCTGGAATAGCAAGCATGATCCGAATGGACTTAAACATTGCCACTGGAGAAAAGGTTTCATCATAGTCAATACCATGAATTTGCTTGAAACCTTTAGCCACCAATCGACCCTTATAGGTATGCGTATGTCCATCCAAGTCAGTCTTTCTCTTAAAGACCCACTTACACCCAATGGGTTTGACGCCTTCAGGTGGATCAACTGAAGTCCATACTTGGTTGGTGTACATGGATTCCATCTCGGATCTCTTGGCCTCTAGCAATTTCTCAGAATCTGGGCTCATCACAGCTTCCTGATAGAAGGTAGGCTCATTCTCAATGAGCATAACGTCATCATGGTCAGACAAGAGAAAAGTGTATCTCTCAGGCTGACGACGTACCCTATCAGACATGCGAAGAGGTAGGTCTAGCTAAATAGGTTGTTGTTCCACAACTCTTTGTGCAACAATCTCATTACCCACAATACTTTGTGGTTCCTGTTCAACCTTCATCAAGACCTCAGTGCTATTGTCCTTATCTTGAATTTCTTCAAGATCGAACGTACTCCCACTAGTTTTTCTAGAAACAAAATCCCTTTCTAGAAATACCCCAGTCTTTGCCACACACACTTTGTGCTAACTCGAAATGTAGAAGTAATATCCCTTCGTTTCCTTGGGATATCTAACAAAATAGCACTTATCGGATTTGGGTCCCAGTTTGTCTGAGACTTGACGTCGAATGTAAGCCTCACAACCCCAAATCCTCATGAAAGACTATTAGTGAAAGCCCTAGAGCCAATCATGTGATGATTGTTGTATGGACATTATTGTATCATATTCCTATTTATAAAGGCATGGTTATTATATTTACTTGTATTGGTGTCAAATAACTAAGTATAATAAAGTCCTTGAGTAGAAGGTTCTTATCTATATCAATCGATTGGTTGAATCGATAACAGTTGTCTTCCTTGTATTGTAAGTGGATGACATACTACTCATTGAGAATGACATCCCTTCACAACAGTCTATGAAGCCTTGACTGGGGACGTGCTTCTCAATGAAGGATTTAGGTGAAGCAGTCTGTATTCTAGGCATCAAGATCTGTAGAGATAGATCTAAGAGATTGCTTGGCCTAAGTCAGAGTACATATATTGACACGATATTACTACGATTTGCCATGCAGAATTCCAAGAAGGGACTTCTGCCGATGTCACATGGTGTGAGTCTTTCGAAGACTCAAAGTCCCTCTTCTAGAGAGGAGAGAGATCGGATGGATAAGATCTCTTATGCATCTGCTATAGGATCTATCATGTACGCCATGTTATGTACTCGTCCTGATGTCTCGTATGCTTTGAGCATGAAGAGTAGATACCAGTCAGAACCAGGTGAGAGTCATTGGATAGTAATCAAAAATATTCTTAAGTACTTGAGAAGGACTAAAGAATATTTCTTGATATTTGGAGGCAATGAGGAGCTAGCTGTAAAGGGTTACAACGATGCCATCTTCCAAACTAACCAGGATGATTATAGATCACAGTCAAGGTTCGTGTTTTGCTTGAATGGTGGCGCTATGAGTTGGAAGAGTTCGAAGTATGTCACAGTTGTTGATTCTATAATAGAGGCTGAGTATATCGCTGCATCAGAGGCAGCGAAGGAGGCAGTTTGGATCTGCAAGTTCATTATTGAGCTTGGGGTGGATCCTAGCATAGCAGATCCTATAGAGCTCTATTGTGACAACAATGGACCGATTGCGCAGGCTAAGGAACCTCGCTCACACCAGCGGACCAAACACATACTACGGTGCTTCCATTTAATTCAAAAGATTATCGATAGATGAGATGTGAAGATTTGCAAAGTACCCACAGAGGCTAATATCGCAGATCCCTTGACCAAGGCTTTGACACAAAAAAAGCATGATGGTCACACTAGGTCATTGGGAATTAGATACTACGGTCATTGACACTAGTGCTAGTGCGAGATTGTTAGTGAAAACCCTACAGCCAATCATATGATGATTGTTGTATGGACTTTATTGTATCATATTCCTATTTATAAAGGCATGATTATTATATTTACTTGTATTGGTGCCAAATAACTAAGTATAATAACGTCCTTGAGTAGAAGGTTCTTATCTATATCAATCGATTGGTTGAATCGATAACGAGATGATATAGAGAACACTACTCTTAATCATTCCTAGTCAAGTATTAACATTCAGGGACAATGTTATGTAGGGATTTATTATGCAAAATAGTATATGCGCAACGAAAAAATAGGATCCCTTCCAAGTGATCCTTGCGAAAGAAAACCTCGTACAAAAAATAAATTTCTCAAAACCTATCTTATAGGAGAATATTACCTTTGTTGCGTGCCCTTTTTAATCCCGCTTCTCCTTGGGTTTGTTGGATCTTTTAGCACGTTCAAATGTCCGTGCCTCTATATGTATCCACACGAGCAAGCACTTGTCTCACAAAAGAAACTAGAAGAGCTCTTCTTTACTTCTTGCTAGAGAAGTCCCTAAAGGAGAGGAAGGTAGGGAAAAAGAGAAAGGAAGAAGAAGACCACTCTTCTTGCTAGCCTACACTCACAAATGCCACACAACCAAAGCCTCTCACCACCAAGCTCTCTCCAAGCCTCAAGCTTCACCAAGTTTGGCCGGCCACCCCATGGAGTGTTTTATAGGATTGAAAAAACCTTTCACCTCCTATTAAATTCAATGCAATCAATTGCATTGAAAAATAATCAACTCCTTGTTTGGCCGGCCACATGTGGAGAAATTCCAAAGGTCAAAACCCTTTGTCTCCTTCCACCACATCAAGCTTAGGTGGCATGCTTATGTGGCATTCATGCATGTTGAATTAATCTTATTAATTCAATAAGCTTATGTTATCATATTGAATTAATCTCATTAAATCAATAAGGTAACATATTGAATTAATCTTATTAAATCAATTAAGCTTAGGCTATCATGATAACATATTTATTTAATCTTATTAAATTAATAAGCTTAGCATATTGAATTAATCTCATTAAATCAATAAGCTAAAATTCTCATTAAGCTTAAAGTCCAAAAACCATTTTGTACGTAAGCTCATTCCCAAATTATTCTAGTCAAACTAGAATGCACTAATTCTTCTAATCATCATGCTCTTTGTGTGTGACCCTATAGGCTCTCATAACGTTGGCAGTGGATCTAAACTCTTTTAGATACACAAGCAATGAGCGGCATCTAGCAATACATCATTGCTACCCAAGTTACGAAATAAGTCAAGATCCGACTAACCTTTCCGTGACTACTATAATGTATGACCGTGTCCTTCTATCCTTGATATCAGATTGACCAATGAGGCATAGACCGTGTCATCCTCGATCAATCTATGTGTTTCTTGATCTTTGAGTAAACTAACTCAAACAAATGAGCTCAATATCTCATATTGACTCATTCGAGCATGGCCATGCGTTTTAGTAGTTCTACTCAATCAAGGGGCCCACATATATCACTCCCGTCATATGGGAGGGATAGATCCCATCTAGATCACTCACATGCCTCCGTATAATTTGTTATATACCCAGTAATCGCCTTTATGGTCCACCCTGTTATGGGTGACGTTTGACGATACCAAAGTACATAACTCCTTATGTAGGGAACCGTAGTGACTTCAGGTTTGAGGACTATTCATACCAATAGTCATATGAGAAAGTTTATGACACTCATATGATGATCCATTAAACTTTCTCATGGCGGATCAGTTCAGTATATATTCTCTAATATATACCCATGTGTCAACTTGATATCATATATCCATGACTTGTGAGATCAAGTCATCAATTTACCTACATGCTAGTCTTTATGTATTAATATTGCCCTTGCATATTAATACTTGACTAGGAACATTTAGGAAAGTGTTCTCTACAGCCTCTCATAATCAATTCTGCCAATTGATGTGATGTAGATAAGAACCTACTTTTCTAGGGAATTATTATATTTAATTTAGCTGGCACAAGCAAGACGTAAATATAATAACCAATCCTTTGCCTTTATAGAATATGATACAAAATGTTCCCTATTCAACCATCACATGATTGGTTCTAGGGCTATAACTAACAATCTCCCACTAGCACTAGTAACAATCACTATAATATCTGATACCTAGTGACCTAGTGTGACCATCATGCTTCCTCTGTGCCAAAGCCTTGGTCAATGGATCTGCGATGTTATCTTCTGTCGGTACTCTGCATATCCTCACATCTCCTCTATCGATGATCTCTCGAATGAGATAGAAGCGCCGCAGTATGTGTTTGGTCCGCTGATGTGATCGAGGTTCCTTAGCCTGTGCAATAGCCCCATTGTTATCAAAATAGAGGTCTATTGGATCTGCAATGCTAGGAACTACCCCAAGTTCACTGATGAACTTGCGTAGCCAAACAACCTCCTTTGCTGCATCAGACGCAGCAATATACTAGGCTTCTGTTGTAGAATCAGTAACTGTGTCCTGCTTCGAACTCTTCCAGCTCACAGCTCCACCATTCAGGAAAAACACGTACCCCGATTGCGATCTATAGTCATCCTTGTATGTTTGGAAGCTTGCATCACTGTAACCCTTTACAGTTAGCTCCTCATTGCCTTCAAATATCAGGAAATATTCTTTTGTTCTTCGTAAGTATTTAAGAATATTTTTGACTGCTATCCAGTGACTTTCACCTGGATCCGACTGGTATCTACTCGTCATGCTCAAATCATACGTGATGTCAGGACGAGTACAAAGCATGGCGTACATGATAGACCCTATAGCAGATGCATAAGGGATCTTATCCATGCGATCTCTCTCTTCCTTAGAAGAGGGACATTGAGTCTTCGAAAGACTCACACCATGTGATAAAGGCAGAAATCCTTTCTTGGAATTTTGCATAGCAAAATGATCTAGCACTTTATCAATGTATGTACTCTGACTTAGGCCAAGTAATCTTTTAGAGCTATCTCTATAGATCTTGATGCCTAGAATATAGGCAGCTTCACCTAAGTCTTTCATCAAGAAACAATTCCCTAACCACATCTTCACAGACTGGAGTGAGGGAATATCATTTTCGATGAGAAGTATGTCATCTACATACAAGATAAGAAATACAACTGTGCTCCCACTATTTCTCTTGTAGACACAAGGTTTATCTTCATTCTTGATGAAAACAAACTCCTTGATTGCATCATCGAATCGAAGATTCCAGCTTCGAGAGGCTTGCTTTAGTCCATAAATGGACCTTTGCAGTTTGCATACCTTTCCAGGATGCTTTGGATCTTCAAAACCCTCAGGCTGTGTCATGTACACATCCTCGAGTAGCTTTCCATTCAGAAAAGAGGTTTTGACATCCATCTTCCAGATCTCATAATCGTGGTAGGCTGCAATAGCAAGTATGATCCGAATGGATTTAAGCATCGCAACTAGTGAAAAGGTTTCATCATAGTCAATACCATGAATTTGTTTGAATTCTTTAGCCACCAATCTACCTTTATAGGTATGCTTATTACCATCCATGTCAGTCTTTACTTTAAAGACCCAGTTACACCCAATGGGTTTTACCCCTTCAGGTGGATCAACCAAAGTCCATACTTGGTTAGTGTACATGGATTCCATTTCGGATCTCATGGCCTCTAGCCATTTCTCGGAATATGGGCTCATCATAGCTTCTTGACAGGATGTAGGCTCGTCAAGATCGACAAGCAATACATCACCGTTGTCAGTCAAGATAAAAGAATATCTCTCGGGTTGACGACGGATCCTATCAGATCTACGAAGAGGTTGGTCTACTTGAATAGGTGTTTGCTCCACAACTCTTTGGGCAACATTTTCCTCATCCACAACACTTTGTGGTGCCTGTTCATTTTCCATCGGAGCCTTAGTGTTATCTTCATCTTGAATTTCTTCAAGATGAATTTTACTCCCACTAGTTTTTCTAGAAATAAATTCTCTTTCTAGAAAGACATCATTTCTGGCAACAAACACCTTGCCAAGTGTGGGATTGTAAAAGTAATATCCCTTAGTTTCCTTGGGATATCCTACAAAATAACACTTATCTGATTTGGGTCCTAGTTTATCTGAGACTTGACGTCTAACATAAGCTTCACAACCCCAAATCTTTATAAAAGACATTTTGGGAGTCTTCCCAGTCCATAACGTATATGGTGTCTTTTCTATGGCTTTTGATGGGACGCGATTAAGTGTGAAAGCGGCTGTCTCTAGAGCTAAACCCCAAAAGGAAGTAGGTAGATCAGTCTGGCTCATCATTGATCGTACCATATCTAATAGAGTACGATTTCTCCTCTTAGATACACCATTCCATTGTGGTGTTCCAGGTGGAGTGAGTTGGGATATTATCCCACACTCAGCCAGGTGATCACAAAACTCTTGACTAAGGTATTCACCACCTCGATCTGATCGAAGTAGCTTTATACGCTTACCAAGTTGGTTTTGTACTTCATTCTTGAATTCTTTGAACTTTTCAAAGGATTCTGACTTATGTCTCATTAAATATAAGTAGCCAAATCTACTCATATCATTAGTGAAAGTAATAAAGTACTTATAGCCTCCTCTGGCTTCGACATTGAAAGGGCCACATACATCAGTATGTATGAGTCCTAACAAGTCCGTCGCTCTCTCGCCATGTCCACTAAATGGAGTTTTAGTCATCTTTCCTAAAAGACAAGATTCACATACCTCATATGATTCAAAATCAAATGAGTCCAATAATCCATCTTTATGGATTTGGGATATGCATTTTTCATTTATGTGACCTAGGCGACAGTGCCAGAGATATGTTTGGTTCAAATTATTCGATTTGAACCATTTGGTATTTACGTTGTAAATTGGGTTTTCTAAATCTAGAACATAGAGACCATTCATAAGTGGTGCATTACAATAGAACATTTCATTCAAAAAAATGGAACAACATTTGTCCTTTATTATAAAAGAAAAGTTTTTCTTGTCTAAACAAGATACAGAAATTATGTTCTTCATTATTGCAGGTACATAAAAGCACTCCTCTAGTTCTAAGATAAGCCCAGTGGGCAAAGACAAAGAATATGTTCCTACAGCTACAGCAACAACTTTTGCGTCATTGCCTACTCGTAGGTCCACTTCGCCTTTTGCCATTAGTCTACTATTTCTCAGTCCCTGCACATTAGTACAAATGTGAGATGCACATCCGGTATCTAATACACATGTAGAAGATATAGATAGATTAACTTCTATAACGTGTATACCTGAGGCAGAAGTCCCACTTCTTTTCTTCTTTACTTCCTCAAGGTAGACTTTGCAGTTCCGCTTCCAGTGTCCAGTCTCACAGCAATGGAAACAGTCCCCTTCCTTAGGTACTTTACCTTTACCCTTTGAAGTTGATGAATTGGCCTTGCCTTTGGCTTGGGTCTTACCCTTGCCTTTGCGCTTACCTTTGCCCTTCTTGACCATTAGTACGTTACTAACTTTCTTCTTGAGATTCGGTTCAGTAGTTCTTAACATGCTGAGAATCTCAGGCAAAGGCTTATCAATTTCATTCATGTTATAATTCATGACGAATTGATTATATGCTTCCGACAATGATTGCAGGATAACATCGGTTGCCAATTCTTGGCTCAGTGGAAAACCTAGTCTTTCAAGGTTCTCAACGTACCCTATCATTTTAAGTACGTGAGTTCCTACAGGTATTCCTTCTTGCATCTTGCATGCAAAAAGAGCCTTAGACACTTCAAAACGCTCGTGCCTAGCTTATCCTTGATATAGTTTTTTCAAATGCTCAACCATACCATAGGCATCCATGTTCTCATGTTGCTTCTGTAGCTCAGAGTTCATGGTGGCAAGCATAAGACATGACACATCTAATGCGTCATCTTGATGCTTCTTATAAGCATCCATTTCAGAACGAGTGGCCGCAAGGGTGGGTGTTTCAGGGGTAGACTGCTCTAGGACATACAGTTTACGTTCTTGCTTGAGGATAATCCTCAAGTTCCTATACCAGTCTAGAAAGTTAGCTCCATTGAGCTTGTCTTTCTCAAGGACAGATCGCAAGTTGAGGGGGTGTGTCGTGTTAGATGACATGGTGATCTACAACATTAAAATGCAAAATTAAGTATCATACCTAAGTCATTTAATTAGGCCTTTAATTAAATGAGGCTCCCACTAAATTCTCATAGCTTTGATATGAGCTAGTCATTGATGTAGGTAAACACATTTTGCTTACATCATTAGCTTCTATTTAGCTATAAATTTATATGGGATAAAGATCCACATCATACTTCGTCTTGAGTTAGCTTTGGCTAATCGCCCAAGACGTAGTATGATTAGGTAGGCAATCTTTTGCCAATTACATCTGATGTAACTCTTTAATAGCTTTGGTTAAGTTTAGATTAGTTTAGTGCTTATTCCTAAACTAGCTTCCAGGCCGTGGCGAGGCACAGAGGCCTTCTTTGATATCGGAGCAACGACCACTTTCTAAGACAAAGCTGATGTTTGGAAATCATACAAAACTAATTTTTAAAACTTATGTTCAAAGCTAATATATGCCTTTACTTTCATAATAAATTAAGAAAAACTTAATTAAGTCTTAACCAAGTTTGATAGCGGGACATCACGATTGTCCACTTGCACTCTTCCAAGATAAAATGCATTGCTTTGCTTTGGCAAACCCAACAACAAATGATCGAGGAAGTAGTGAGTACCAAACTTTGGTAGGCATATCATTTTTGACTTATTAAGAAATAAACTTAAACATGCATCACATACATATTAGCATACATCACATATAAGCTAAATTAACATGCATCACATACATATTAAACTAAGCGTGTCATGGTTATGGCCCTTATTCTACAATCTTCTCAAGCCAATGAAAAGATTGATTGGTCAACCTAGAGATAGCATCTTCTCCCAAGTGCTTCCTTTTGGTTGTCTTGTGTTGTTGACTTCCTCCTTGTAACGTCATCTTCCAATGGACCCTCCATCTTTGTTTTGTATATTACAAAAGGATAAATACTCGAGTTACATTCGAGTCAAAAACTAATTTTACAACAAGAATTTTAGGAGAAAGGCACGACACGCAGGCCGTATTAAGAATTACAACACACACATTCACAAACTTTTTTGGACTAGGCCTTAACCATGCACCATGTCAATTTTAACTTTTAAAAGACATCGGATATTTTATTATGTTTGAAAAATTGCTAATGCAATTATCAACTCATAATAAAATTTATCCCACTTCTATATCATATATAAAATAGAGAAAACCTATTTTTTTATACGATCTTTTGCAAGTGGCTCTGATACCACTGTAGGGATTTATTATGCAAAATAACATATGCGCAATGGAAAAATAGGATCCCTTCCAAGTGATCCTTGCGAAAGAAAACCTCGTACAAAAAATAAATTTCTCAAAACCTATCTTATAGGAGAATATTACCTTTGTTGCGTGCCGTTTTTAATCCCGCTTCTCCTTGGGTTTGTTGGATCTTTTAGCACGTTCAAATGTCCGTGCCTCTATATGTATCCACACGAGCAAGCTCTTGTCTCACAAAAGAAACTAGAAGAGCTCTTCTTTACTTCTTGCTAGAGAAGTCCCTAAAGGAGAGGAAGGTAGGGAAAAAGAGAAAGGAAGAAGAAGACCACTCTTCTTGCTAGCCTACACTCACAAAAGCCACACAACCAAAGCCTCTCACCACCAAGCTCTCTCCAAGCCTCAAGCTTCACCAAGTTTGGCCGGCCACCCCATGGAGTGTTTTATAGGATTGAAAAAACCTTTCACCTCTGATCACTTTCAATGCAATCAATTGCATTGGAAAATAATCACACTCCTTGTTTGGCAGGCCACATGTGGAGAAATTCCAAAGGTCAAAACCCTTTTTCTCCTTCCACCTCATCAAGCTTAGGTGGCATGCTTATGTGTCATGCTTATGTGGCATGCTTAGGTGGCATGCTTATGTGACATTCATGCATGTTGAATTAATCTTATTAATTCAATAAGCTTATGTTATCATATTGAATTAATCTCATTAAATCAATAAGGTAACATATTGAATTAATCTTATTAAATCAATTAAGCTTAGACTATCATGATAACATATTTATTTAATCTTATTAAATTAATAAGCTTAGCATATTGAATTAATCTCATTAAATCAATAAGCTAAAATTCTCATTAAGCTTAAAGTCCAAAAACCATTTTGTACTTAAGCTCATTCCCAAATTATTCTAGTCAAACTAGAATGCACTAATTCTTTTAATCATCATGCTCTTTGTGTGTGACCCTATAGGCTCTCATAACGTTGGCAGTGGATCTAAACTCTTTTAGATACACAAGCAATGAGCGGCATCTAGCAATACATCATTGCTACCCAAGTTATGAAATAAGTCAAGATTCGACTAACCTTTCCGTGACTACTATAATGTATGACCGTGTCCTTCTATACTTGATATCAGATTGACCAATGAGGCATAGACCGTGTCATCCTCGATCAATCTATGTGTTTCTTGATCTCTGAGTAAACTAACTCAAACAAATAAGCTCAATATCTCATATTGACTCATTCGAGCATGACTATGCATTTTAGTAGTTCTACTCAATCAAGGGGCCCACAGATATCACTCCCGTCATATGGGAGGGATAGATCCCATCTAGATCACTCACATCCCTCTGCATAATTTGTTATATACCCAGTAATCGCCTTTATGGTCCACTCTGTTACGGGTGACGTTTGACGATACCAAAGTACATAACCCCTTATGTAGGGAACCGTAGTGACTTCAAGTTTGAGGACTATTCATACCAATAGTCATATGAGAAAGTTTATGACACTCATATGATGATCCATTAAACTTTCTCATGGCGGGTCAGTTCAGTATATATTCTCTAATATATACCCATGTGTCAACTTGATATCATATATCCATGACTTGTGAGATCAAGTCATCAATTGACCTACATGCTAGTCTTTATGTATGAATATTGCCCTTGCATATTAATACTTGACTAGGAATATTTAGGAAAGTGTTCTCTACAGCCTCTCATAATCAATTCTGCCAATTGATGTGATGTAGATAAGAACCTACTTTTCTAGGGCATTATTATATTTAATTTAGCTGGCACAAGCAAGACGTAAATATAATAACGAATCCTTTGCCTTTATAGAATATGATACAAAATGTTCCCTATTCAACCATCACATGATTGGTTCTAGGGCTATAACTAACAATCTCCCACTAGCACTAGTACCAATCACTATAATATCTGATACCTAGTGACCTAGTGTGACCATCATGCTTCCTCTATGCCAAAGCCTTGGTCAATGGATCTGCGATGTTATCTTCTGTCGGTACTCTGCATATCCTCACATCTCCTCTATCGATGATCTCTCGAATGAGATGGAAGCGCCGCAGTATGTGTTTGGTCCACTGATGTGATCGAGGTTCCTTAGCCTGTGCAATAGCCCCATTGTTGTCACAATAAAGGTCTATTGGATCTGCAATGCTAGGAACTACCCCAAGTTCACTGATGAACTTGCGGAGCCAAACAACCTCCTTTGCTGCATCAGACGCAACAATATACTCGGCTTCTGTTGTAGAATCAGCAACTGTGTCCTGCTTCGAACTCTTCCAGCTTACAGCTCCACCATTCAGGCAAAACACGTACCCCGATTGCGATCTATAGTCATCCTTGTCTGTTTGGAAGCTTGCATCACTGTAACCCTTTACAGTTAGCTCCTCATTGCCTCCAAATATTAGGAAATATTCTTTCGTTCTTCGTAAGTATTTAAGAATATTTTTGACTGCTATCCAGTGACTTTCACCTAGATCCGACTGGTATCTACTCGTCATGCTCAAAGCATACGAGACGTCAGGACTAGTACAAAGCATGACGTACATGATAGATCCTATAGCAGATGCATAAGGGATCTTATCCATGCGATCTCTCTCCTCCTTAGAAGAGGGACATTGAGTCTTCGAAAGACTCACACCATGTGATAAAGGCAGAAATCCTTTCTTGGAATTTTGCATAGCAAAATGATCTAGCACTTTATCAATGTATGTACTCTGACTTAGGCCAAGTAATCTTTTAGATCTATCTCTATAGATCTTGATGCCTAGAATATAGGCAGCTTCACCTAAGTCTTTCATCGAGAAACAATTCCCTAACCACATCTTCACAGACTGGAGTGAGGGAATATCATTTTCGATGAGAAGTATGCCATCTACATACAAGATAAGAAATACAACTGTGCTCCCACTATTTCTCTTGTAGACACAAGGTTCATCTTCATTCTTGATGAAAACAAACTCCTTGATTGCATCATCGAATCGAAGATTCCAGCTTCGAGAGGCTTGCTTTAGTCCATAAATGGACCTTTGCAGTTTGCATACCTTTCCAGGATGCTTTGGATCTTCAAAACCCTCAGGTTGTGTTATGTACACATCCTCGAGTAGATTTCCATTCAGAAAAGCGGTTTTGACATCCATCTACCAGATCTCATAATCGTGGTAGGCTGCAATAGCAAGTATGATTCGAATGGATTTAAGCATCGTAACTGGTGAAAAGGTTTCATCATAGTCAATACCATGAATTTGTTTGAACCCTTTAGCCACAAATCTACCTTTATAGGTATGCTTATTACCATCCATGTCAGTCTTTACTTTAAAGACCCACTTACACCCAATGGGTTTTACCCCTTCAGGTGGATCAACCAAAGTCCATACTTGGTTAGTGTACATGGATTCCATTTTGGATCTCATGGCCTCTAGCCATTTCTCGGAATCTAGGCTCATCATAGCTTCTTGATAGGATGTAGGCTCGTCAAGATCGACAAGCAATACATCACCGTTGTCAGTCAAGAGAAAAGAATATCTCTCGGGTTGACGACGAATCCTATCAGATCTATGAAGAGGTTGGTCTACTTGAACAGGTGTTTGCTCCATAACTCTTTGGGCAACATTTTCCTCATCCACAACACTTTGTGGTGCATGTTCATTTTCCATCGAAGCTTTAGTGTTATCTTCATCTTGAATTTCTTCAAGATGAATTTTACTCCCACTAGTTTTTCTAGAAATAAATTCTCTTTCTAGAAAGATAGCATTTCTGGCAACAAACACCTTGCCAAGTGTGGGATTGTAAAAGTAATATCCCTTAATTTCCTTGGGATATCCTACAAAATAACACTTATCTGATTTGGGTCCTAGTTTATCTGAGACTTGACGTCTAACATAAGCTTCACAATCCCAAATCTTTATAAAAGACATTTTGGGAGTCTTCCCAGTCCATAACGTATATGGTGTCTTTTCTACGGCTTTTGATGGGACGCGATTAAGTGTGAAAGCGGCTGTCTCTAGAGCTAAACCCCAAAAGGAAGTAGGTAGATCAGTCTGACTCATCATTGATCGTACCATATCTAATAGAGTAAGATTTCTCCTCTCAGATACACCATTCCATTGTGGTGTTCCAGGTGGAGTGAGTTGGGATATTATCCCACACTCAGCCAGGTGATCACGAAACTCTTGACTAAGGTATTCACCACCTCGATCTGATCGAAGTAGATTTATACGCTTACCAAGTTGGTTTTGTACTTCATTCTTGAATTCTTTGAACTTTTCAAAGGATTCTGACTTATGTCTCATTAAATATAAGTAGCCAAATCTACTCATATCATCAGTGAAAGTAATAAAGTACTTATAGCCTCCTCTGGCTTCGACATTGAAAGGGCCACATACATCAGTATGTATGAGTCCTAATAAGTCCGTCGCTCTCTCGCCATGTCCACTAAATGGAGTTTTAGTCATCTTTCCTAAAAGACAAGATTCGCATACCTCATATGATTCAAAATCAAATGAGTCAAATAATCCATCATTATGGAGTTGGGATATGCGTTTTTCATTTATGTGACCTAGGCGACAGTGCCAGAGATATGTTTGGTTCAAATTATTCGATTTGAACCATTTGGTATTTTCGTTATAAATTGGGTTTTCTAAATCTAGAACATAGAGACCATTCATAAGTGGTGCATTACAATAGAACATTTCATTCAAATAAATGGAACAACATTTGTCCTTTATTATAAAAGAAAAGTTTTTCTTGTCTAAACAAGATACATAAATTATGTTCTTCATTAATGCAGGTACATAAAAGCACTCCTCTAGTTCTAAGATAAGCCTAGTGGGCAAAGACAAAGAATATGTTCCTACAGCTACAGCAACAAAATTAGTACAAATGTGAGATACACATCCGGTATCTAATAGTCATGTAGAAGAAATAGATAGATTAACTTCTATAACGTGTATACCTGAGGCAGAAGTCCCACTTCTTTTCTTCTTTACTTCCTCAAGGTAGACTTTGCAGTTCCACTTCCAGTGTCCAGTCTCACCGCAATGGAAACAGTCCCCTTCCTTAGGTACTTTTCCTTTACCCTTTGAAGTGGATGAATTGTCCTTGCCTTTGTCTTGGGTCTTACCCTTGCCTTTGTGCTTACCTTTGCCCTTCTTGACCATTAGTACGTTACTAACTTTCTTCTTGAGATTCGGTTCAGCAGTTCTTAACATGCTGAGAATCTTAGGCAAAGGCTTATCAATTTCATTCATGTTATAATTCATGACGAATTGATTATATGCTTCCGGTAATGATTATAGGATAACATCGGTTGCCAATTCTTGGCTCAGTGGAAAACCTAGTCTTTCAAGGTTCTCAACGTACCCTATCATTTTAAGTACGTGAGTTCCTACAGGTGTTCCTTCTTGCATCTTGCATGCAAAAAGAGCCTTAGACACTTCAAAACGCTCGTGCCTAGCTTGTCCTTGATATAGTTTTTTTAAATGCTCAACCATACCATAGGCATCCATGTTCTCATGTTGCTTATGAAGCTCAGAGTTCATGGTGGCAAGCATAAGACATGACACATCTAATGCGTCATCTTGATGCTTCTTATAAGCATCCTTTTCAGCACAAGTGGCCACAGGGGCGGGTGTTTCAGGGGTAGACTGCTCTAGGACATAAAGTTTACGTTCTTGCTTGAGGATAATCCTCAAGTTCCTATACCAGTCTAGAAAGTTAGCTCCATTGAGCTTGTCTTTCTCAAGGACAGATCGCAAGTTGAGGGGGTGTGTCGTGTTAGATGACATGGTGATCTACAACATTAAAATGCAAAATTAAGTATCATACCTAAGTCATTTAATTAGGCCTTTAATTAAATGAGGCTCCCACTAAATTCTCATAGCTTTGATATGAGCTAATCATTGATGTAGGTAAACACATTTTACTTACATCATTAGCTTCTATTTAGCTATAAATTTATATGGGATAAAGATCCACATCATACTTCGTCTTGAGTTAGCTTTGGCTAATCGCCCAAGACGTAGTATGATTAGGTAGGCAATCTTTTGCCAATTACATCTGATGTAACTCTTTAATAGCTTTGGTTAAGTTTAGATTAGTTTAGTGCTTATTCCTAAACCAGCTTCCAGGCCGTGGCGAGGCACAGAGGCCTTCTTTGATATCGGAGCAACGACCACTTTCTAAGACAAAGCTGATGTTCGAAAATCACACAAAACTAATTTTTAAAACTTATGTTCAAAGCTAATATATGCCTCTACTTTCTTAATTAATTAAGAAAAACTTAATTAAGTCTAAACCAAGTTTGATAGCGGGACATCACGATTGTCCACTCGCACTCTTCCAAGATAAAATGTATTGCTTTGCTTTGGCAAACCCAACAACAAATGATCGAGGAAGTAGTGAGTACCAAACTTTGGTAGGCATATCGTTTTTGACTTATTAAGAAATAAACTTAAACATGCATCACATACATATTAGCATACATCACATATAAGCTAAATTAACATGCATCACATACATATTAAACTAAGCGTGTCATAGTTATGACCCTTATTCTACAATCTTCTCAAGCAAATGAAAAGATTGATTGGTTAACCTAGGGATAACATCTTCTCCCAAGTGCTTCCTTTTGGTTGTCTTGTGTTGTTGACTTCCTCCTTGTAACGTCATCTTCCAATGGACCCTCCATCTTTGTTTTGTATATTACAAAAGGAGAAATACTTGAGTTACATTCGAGTCTAAAACTAATTTTACAACAAGAATTTTAGGAGAAAGGCACGACACGCAGGCCGTATTAAGAATTACAACACACACATTCACAAACTTTTTAGGACTAGGCCATAACCATGCACCATGTCAATTTTAACTTTTAAAAGACATCAGATATTTTATTATGTTTGAAAAATTGCTAATGCAATTATCAACTCATAATAAAATTTATCCCACTTCTATATCATATATAAAATAGAGAAAACCTATTTTTTTATACGATCTTTCGCAAGTGGCTCTGATACCACTGTAAGGATTTATTATGCAAAATAGCATATGCGCAACGGAAAATAGGATCTCTTCCAAGTGATCCTTGCGAAAGAAAACCTCGTACAAAAAATAAATTTCTCAAAACCTATCTTATAGGAGAATATTACCTTTATTGCGTGCCCTTTTTAATCCCACTTCTCCTTGGGTTTGTTGGATCTTTTAGCACGTTCAAATGTCCGTGCCTCTATATGTATCCACACGAGCAAGCTCTTGTCTCACAAAAGAAACTAGAAGAGCACTCCTTTACTTCTTGCTAGAGAAGTCCCTAAAGGAGAGGAAGGTAGGGAAAAAGAGAAAGGAAGAAGAAGACCACTCTTCTTGCTAGCCTACACTCACAAAAGCCACACAACCAAAGCCTCTCACCACCAAGCTCTCTCCAAGCCTCAAGCTTCACCAAGTTTGGCCGGCCACCCCATGGAGTGTTTTATAGGATTGAAAAAACTTTTCACCTCCTATCACATTCAATGCAATCAATTGCATTGAAAAATAATACACTCCTTGTTTGGCCGGCCACATGTGGAGAAATTCCAAAGGTCAAAACCCTTTGTCTACTTCCACCTCATCAAGCTTAGGTGGCATGCTTATGTGACATGCTTATGTGGCATGCTTAGGTGGCATGCTTATGTGGCATTCATGCATGTTGAATTAATCTTATTAATTCAATAAGCTTATGTTATCATATTGAATTAATCTCATTAAATCAATAAGGTAACATATTGAATTAATCTTATTAAATCAATTAATCTTAGGCTATCATGATAACATATTTATTTAATATTATTAAATTAATAAGCTTAGCATATTGAATTAATCTCATTAAATCAATAAGCTAAAATTCTCATTAAGTTTACAAAAACCATTTTGTACTTAAGCTCATTCCCAAATTATTCTAGTCAAACTAGAATGCACTAATTCTTCTAATCATCATGCTTTTTGTGTGTGACCCTATAGGCTCTCATAACATTGGCAGTGGATCTAAACTCTTTTAGATACACAAGCAATGAGCGACATCTAGCAATACATCATTGCTACCCAAGTTACGAAATAAGTCAAGATCCGACTAACCTTTCCGTGACTACTATAATGTATGACCGTGTCCTTCTATCCTTGATATCAGATTGACCAATGACGCATAGACCGTGTCATCCTTGATCAATCTATGTGTTTCTTGATCCCTGAGTAAACTAACTCAAACAAATGAGCTCAATATCTCATATTGACTCATTCGAGCATGACCATGCGTTTTAGTAGTTCTACTCAATCAAGGGGCCCACAGATATCACTCCCGTCATATGGGAGGGATAGATCTCATCTACATCACTCATATCCCTCCGCATAATTTGTTATATACCCAGTAATCGCCTTTATGGTCCATCCTGTTACGGGTGACGTTTGATGATACCAAAGTACATAACTCCTTATGTAGGGAACTGTAGTGACTTCAGGTTTGAGGACTATTCATACCAATAGTCACATGAGAAAGTTTATGACACTCATATGACGATCCATGAAACTTTCTCATGGCAGGTCAGTTCAGTATATATTCTCTAATATATACCCATGTGTCAACTTGATATCATATATCCATGACTTGTGAGATCAAGTCATCAATTGACCTACATGCTAGTCTTTATGTATTAATATTGCCCTTGCATATTAATACTTGACTAGGAACATTTAAGAAAGTGTTCTCTACAGCCTCTCATAATCAATTCTGCCAATTGATGTGTTGTAGATAAGAACCTACTTTTCTAGGACATTATTATATTTAATTTAGCTGGCACAAGCAAGACGTAAATATAATAACCAATCCTTTGCCTTTATAGAATATGATACAAAATGCACATGATTGGTTCTAGGGCTATAACTAACATGTTAATGTGTAGAGACTAGCATGTAGGTCAACTCGATGACTTGATCTTACAAGTCATGGATATGAGATATCAAGTTGACACATGGGTATGCATTGAAGAATGTATTCTGAATGACCCGCCATGAGAAAGTATCATGGATCGTTATATGAGTGTCATATACATTCTCTTGTGACTATTAGTATGACTATTAGTCCTTGAACCTGAAGTCACCATGGTTCCCTACATAAGGAGTTGCATACTTTTGCTTCGTCAAACATCACCCGTAAATGGGTGGACTATAAAGGCGATTACTGGGTATGTAACAAATTATGCGGAGGGATGTGAGTGATGTAGATGGGATATATCCCTCTTATATGATGGGAGTGACATCGTTATTCTTGATAGAGTGAGACCACGAAGTGCATGACCATGCCCAAATGAGTCAATATGAGATATTGAGTTCATTTGATTATAGTGAGTCTACTTGGGTTTCAAGATATAGATTGTACCGAGGATGACACAGTCTATGCCTCGGTTGGTTAATCTAGATGTCAAGGATAGAGGGACATTGTCACATATTGTGAGAGTCACAATTAGTAGTCACAAAGGTGATCTTGGATCTCAACATTCTTGTAACTTGGGTATCAATGATGTGTTGCTAGATACCGCTCATTGCTTATGTTCCTAAATCGGTTTAGGAGCATTGCCAACGTTACAAGAACCTATAGCGTCACACACAAAGGGCAATTAGATGGAGATTAGGTTCATATGATGAACCATAAGGATTAGGTTCATGAGATGAACCTAATTGGATTAAGAGTAATCCAAATTTGACAAATTGAGTTAGACTCAATTTGATTCAAGTGTTGAATGAGTCTAATTTAGATTTGATTCATTGAGTCAATTTAAAATAATGAATAGAGATTCATTAAATCAAATTGACTTGAATCAAGTGGTTAGATTTGATCAACCATGGGAGATAAGAGGTCATATTTGACTTGACTTGAGAGGGAAGATGAATGGTCAATTTTGACTTGACCAATTGTCATGTCATGGTGACTTGGCATGGGGGACGTCCAATGATGGTGTTCCACATCATCATGGACTTATCATGGGGTGCCACCTCATGAGGGAGACCAAGAGCCCTTAGCTCTTGGAGTTACATGCATGCATGTAACCCACAAAATTAAAGTGGCTGGCCACTTTAGAGTTTGCATTAGTGTGTGAAGTTATTTTGGGTGTAACTTCATCATCTTATTCCTTGGTTCTTCCTCTCTTGCTCTCCCAATCCTCCATTGCCGAGACTATCAAGGAGTGCTAGCACACTTAAGATTTTCTTTTTCTCCACCTATTTCTTGTGTGGATACTTGTAGAGGCGTGTACACTTGACACTCTTCGAGATCCGGCAAAGCGTTTGGATGAGCGGGATAAGTGAAGGACGTCGCTACGAGGGTAACACTTTCATCATGTAGATCTAAGGTAGATCTAGGTTTCCATAACACATACATGAATTTATTTTTATATATCTTCGCACGGATCCGTGGCCGGGCTTCCGAGGTTTCCGCAACGCAAAAAGTGGTTTTTGCGGCTTGGTTAGTCCAATAGTGGTATCAGAGCCACATGCGAAGCATGTATGTGATTGAATTTTTGTAGTTTTTGTATTAGATATAAAAATCACATATTTTTAAGTTTATTTAAATTTCCTATTTTTATAGAATTTTTTTCATATTTTTCTCGAAGAGTCGAAGCAACAAGTGTTGGGACACTTGTAGGCTTCAACCACTGAGAAAAACTCTCCAAAACGGCGAAATTTCACTTTAGGTTTTTGGGACAGTGACTTAAGTCGCTGTAAGATCAAGATGGGACACTTGCAAAGTTTGTTTTGCAAGTAGGGGCGCTGCCCCTAACCTCGAAAGGGGCATTGTCCCGCGATCGTGTCCGAAAATTACTTAGCAGGACCGTTACGGAGAGGTGACTCATAAAATTGAAAAAAATAGGAATAATTATAGAACTTTTCTGTAAAATATGTAATTTAGAATTATGTATAATTCTTTGATGGTCATGACCCAAGAACCCCAATATGATTGGATGATATATGTGTTGTAATTCATAATACAACCTGCATGTCGTTTTTGTGGTTGTGCATGTTGTATAGGGTATGCGACCTGCGCGTCGTGTCTCTTCTTTTAAAATTCTAGTTGTAAATAGTTTTAGATTCGAATGTAACTTGAGTTTCATGTTTGTAATGTACAAAATGGAGCGGTGGAAGGTCCACTAGTAGACGGAGTTACGAGAAGGGTACCACCGACACATGGCGGTCAAAGGAGGCGCTTGGAGAAGCCACTAACCCTAGGTTGACCGTACGATCTTCTCATTGGCTTGAGAATATCGTAGTAGGGCCATGACCACATCACAATTAATTTATATATATATATATATGTTGATATATATATATATATATTTGTTTTACTTGTATGTATTTGATGCATGCTAGTAAATTTTGCTTGTATGTATATGATGCATGCTAGGATATTCTTCTTGTATGTATATGATGCATGCTAGAATAATGCTTATATGTATGTGATTCATGCTAGTGTAGGGTAATAAAGGCCTTGATGCGTATATGATACACATTCACGATTAGATTAGATCCTAATCGAATCAACTCTAAAATGCCTACCAAGTCTTGATACTCATCACTACCTCGATCATTTGTAGTTGTTGAATCTGCCAAAGCAGAGCAACGCATATTATCTTGGTAGGGTGTGGAGGGACAATCTTGGTCCCGTCTATCATGGCTTGGGTTAGAGTAAGCTCAATTAGATTGAGTAAAAACTAGTTAACTCAATTGGATTGAGTAGAACTATAGGCATATTCCAACCGTTGGAAAGATATGATAAGATCGCATTTACACTAAATCTTGGGCAATTTAGCCAAAGCTAACTTAAGGTCTTTTGTAAATGTGGGTCTTGATCCTATAAACAAGAGTTTCATAGAGATGTAATCGATAATGTGTTACCTACCGATCATACTAAGTCTTGGGCGATTTAGCCAAAGCTAACTCAAGGCCTAGTATGATGTGGATCTTGTCCCGCAAGAATTATAGCATGCTTGTATGAATCTAGTAATGTGGTTTTACCACATCCATAACTCGATTCTACAAAATTCCTATAATTCAGTAGGAGCATCATTTGATTAAAGGCCTAATTAAATGATAAATGGAATATGATATTAATTTTCTGCATTGTGTATGTTATAGATTACTATGTTGATAAACACGAACACTCTCTCCCTGCATTCTATCCTTGAGAAGGACAAGCTCAATGGAGCAAATTTTCTGGACTGGTACAGGAACCTGAGAATCGTTCTCACCCAAAAAAGGAAACTGTACATCCTGGAGCAGCCCATTCCGAAGGCACCTCCTGCCACTGCCTCGTGAACTGACAAAGATGCTTACAAGAAGCATCAAGATGATGCATTAGATGTGTCATGTCTCAAGTTCGCGACCATGAACTCTGAGCTTCAGAAGCAACATGAGTTCATCAATGCTTATGATATGGTTGAACATCTTCGTCAACTATATCAATGACAAGCAAGGCACGAGAGATATGAGATCTCTAAGGCATTGTTTTAGTCCAAGATGCAAGATGGGACTCCCGTAGATCCATATGTACTCAAGATGATTGGGTACATAGAAAACTTACAGAGATTGGGATTTCCACTTGGCCAAGAGCTGGCCACTGACTTGATCTTGCAATCTTTCCCACAAACCTACAATCAATTTGTCATAAATTACAACATGAATGAAATTTATAAGCCACTGCCTGAGATGCTCAGCATGTTGAGAACTACTGAGCTCAAACTTAAGGAGGGAAAATCTGACTCCATTTTGATGGTGTAAAAGAAGAAAGGCAAGGGCAAGCCTAAAGGTAAGGGAAAGTCCCAAGCCAAGGGCAAATGCAAAGAACTGAAATCCAAAGGAGGGGTGGCCAAAAAGGGACTTACTTCCAATGCAAGGAAGCTGGACACTGGAGGCGTAACTGCAAAGCATACCTGGAAGATCTTAAGAAAAAGAGAAGTGATACTTCTACTTCAGGTATAAATGTTATAGAAGTCAATCAATCTATTTCTTCATCATGGGTATTAGATACCGGATGTGCATCTCAAATTTGTACCAATATGTAGGCGCTGAGAAATAGCAGGGCATTGACAAAGGGCGAGGTGGACCTACGAGTAGGCAATGAAGCAAGAGTTGTTGCTATTGCTGTAGGAACTTATGATTTATCTCTGCCCTCTGGGCTTGTACTAAAATTAGATGAATGTTGTTATTTGTCTGCTTTAACTAAGAACATAATTTCGGTTTCTTATTTGGAGAAGAAAGGATTTACATTAATAATAAAGAACAAATGTTGTTCAGTTTATTTAAATGATATGTTCTATTGTAGTGCACCTCTAATGAACAGACTCTATTTTCTAGACTTAGAGAGCCCCATCTATAACATAAGTACCAAAAGGTTCAAGTCAAATGAGTTGAACCAAACCTATCTTTGGCATTGTTGCTTAGGTCAAATAAATGAGAGTCGCTTATCTCAGCTCCATAAGAATGGGCTGCTAGACTCATTTGATTTTGAATCATATGAGACATGCGAGTCTTGCCTTTTAGGCAAGATGACCAAGACTCCCTTTTGTGGACACAGCGAGAGAGCAATAGATTTGTTAGGACTTATACATAGTGATGTATGCGGTCCTTTCAATGTTGCTGCTAGAGGTGGTTACAGGTACTTCATTACATTTACTGATGACTTCAGTAGATATGGTTAAGTGTATCTGATGACACATAAATCTGAATCCTTTGAAAAGTTCAAAGAATTCAAGAATGAAGTACAAAACCAACTTGGCAAGAATATTAAGATACTTCGATCAGATCGAGGTGGTGAATACTTTAGCCATGAGTTTCATGACTATCTAGCTAAGTGTGGGATTCTATCCCAACTCACTCCTCCTGGAACACCACAGTGGAATGGTGTATCTGAAAGGAGGAATTGTACCCTATTAGATATGATACTATCTATGATGAGTCACACAGATCATCTTATATCCTTTTGGGGATATGCTCTAGACACAGCAACCTTCACACTTAACCGCATACCATCCAAGGTTGTGATAAAGATGCCATATACGATATGGACAGCGAGAAATCTCAAGATGTCTTTCATGAGGATTTGGGATTGTGAGGCTTACATTCGATGTCAAGTCTTAGACAAACTGGGACCCAAATCTGATAAGTGCTATTTTGTTGGATATCCCAAGGACACGAAGGAATATTATTTCTACATTCCCAGTCAGGACAAAGTGTTTGTGGCAAAGATTGGGGTTTTTCTAGAAAGGGATTTTGTTTCTATAAAAACTTATGGGAGTACATTTGATCTTGAAGAAATTCAAGATAAGGACCGTAGCACTGAGGCCTTGATGGAGGTTGAACAGGAACCAAAAAGTGTTGTGGGTGATGAGATTGTTGCACAAAGAGTTGTAGAACAATCACCTATTCAGGTAGACCTACCTCTTCGCAGGTCTGATAGGGTACGTCGTTAGCCTGAGAGATACTCATTGCTTTTGTCTGACCATGATGATGTTATGCTCATTGAGAATGAGCCTACCTCCTACCAGGAAGATGTGATGAGCCCAGATTCTGAGAAATGACTAGAGGCCATGAGATCCGAGATGGAATCCATGTACACCAACCAAGTATGGACTTTGGTTGATCCACCTGAGGGCGTCAAATCCATTGGGTGTAAGTGGGTCTTTAAGAGAAAGACTGATATGGATGGACTTACACATACCTATAAGGGTCGATTGGTGGCTAAAGATTTCAAGCAAATTCATGGTATTGACTATGATGAAACCTTTTCTCCTGTGGTGATGTTTAAGTCCATTCGGATCATGCTTGCTATTGCAGCGTACCACGATTATGAGATCTAACAGATGGACGTCAAAATCGCATTTCTGAATGGAAAATTACTCGAGGATGTGTACATGACATAGCCTGAGGGTTTTGTAGATCCACAGCATATTGGGAAAGTATGCAAGCTGCAAAGGTCCATTTATGGGCTAAAGCAAGCTTCTCGGAGCTGGAATCTTCGATTCGATGATGCGATCAAACAGTTTGGTTTCATTAAGAATGAAGATGAACCCTGTGTCTACAAGAGGGTTAATAGGAACACAGTTGTCTTCCTTGTATTGTATGTGGATGACATACTACTCATTGGGAATGACATCCCTTCGCTACAGTCTGTGAAGACTTGGTGGGGGACGTGCTTCTCAATTAAGGACTTAGGTGAAGTCGCCTGTATTCTAGGCATCAAGATCTATAGAGATAGATCTAGGAGATTGCTTGGCCTAAGTTATAGTACATATATTGACACAGTATTACTACGATTTTCCATACAGAATTCCAAGAAGGGACTTTTGCCGATGTCATATAGTGTGAGTCTTTCGAAGACTCAAAGTTCCTCATCTAGAGAGGAGAGAGACCGCATGGATAAGATCCCTTATGCATTTGCTAAAGGATCTATCATGTACACTATGTTATGTACTCGTCCTGATGTCGCATATGCTTTGATCATGACGAGTAGATACCAGTCAGATCCAGGTGAGCATCACTAGATAACAGTCAAGAATATTCTTAAGTACTCGAGGACTAAAGAATATTTTTTTATATTTGGAGGCGATGAGGAGCTAGCTGTAAAGGGTTACAGTGATGCCAGCTTCCAAACTGACCAGGATGATTATAGATCACAGTCAGGGTTCATGTTTTGCTTGAATGGTGGCGCTGTGAGCTGGAAGAGTTCGAAGCAGGACACAGTTGCTGATTCTACAACAGAGACTGAGTATATCACTACATCAGAGGCAGCGAAGGAGGCAGTTTGGATCCTCAAGTTCATTACTGAGCTTTGGGTGGTTCCAATCATAGTAGATCCTATAGAGCTATATTGTGACAACAATGGAGTGATTGCGCAGACTAAGGAACCTCGCTCACACCAGCGGACTAAACAAATACTATGACACTTCCATCTCATTCGAAAGATTATCGATAGAGGAGATGTGAAGATTTGCAGAGTACCCACAGAGGCTAACATCGCAGATCCCTTGACCGAGGCTTTGGCACAAAAAAAGCATGATGGTCACACTAGGTCATTGGGTATTAGATACTACAGTGATTAGCACTAGTGCTAGTGTGAGATTGTTAGTGAAAGCCTTAGAGTCAATCATGTGATGATTGTTGTATAGACTTTATTGTATCATATTCCTATTTATAAAGGCATGATTATTATATTTACTTGTATTGGTGCCAAATAACTAAGTATAATAACATCCTTGAGTAGAAGGTTCTTATCTATATCAATCGATTGGTTGAATTGATAACGAGATGATATAGAGAACACTACTCTTAATCATTCCTAGTTAAGTATTAACATTCAGAGACAATGTTAATGCGTAGAGACTAACATGTAGGTCAACTCGATGACTTGATCTCATAAGTCATGGATATGAGATATCAAGTTGACACATGGGTATGCATTGGAGAATGTATACTGAATCACCTGCCATGAGAAAGTTTCATGGATTGTTATTTGAGTGTCATATACTTTCTCATGTGACTATTAGTCGTTGGACCTGAAGTCACCATGGTTCCCTACAAAAGGAGTTGCATACTTTGGCTTCGTCAAATGTCACCCGTAAATGGGTGGACTATCAAGACGATTACTTGGTATGTAACAAATTATGCGGAGGGATGTGAGTGATGTAGATGGGATCTATCCCTCCTATATGACGGGAGTGACATCGTTATTCTTGATAGAGTGAGATCACGAAGTGCATGACCATGGCCAAGTGAGTCAATATGAGATATTGAGCTCATTTGATTAGAGTTAGTCTACTTGGGTTTCAAGATATAGATTGTACCGAGGATGACACGGTCTATGTCTCAGTTGGTCAATCTAGATGTCAAGGATAGAGGGACATTGTCACATATTGTGAGAGTCACAATTAGTAGTCACAAAGGTGATGTTGGATCTCAACATTCTTGTAACTTGGCTAGCAATGATGTGTTGCTAGATACCACTCATTGCTTATGTTCCTAAATCAGTTTAGGAGCATTGCCAACATTACAAGAACCTATAGGATCACACACAAAGGGCAATTATATGGATATTATGTTCATATGATAAACCAAGAGGATTAGGTTCATGGAATGAACCAAATTGGATTAAGAGTAATCCAAATTAGACTAATTGAGTTAGACTCAATTTTATTCAAGTGTTGAATGAGTCTAATTTAGATTTAATTCATTGGTCAATTTAAAATAATGAATAGAGATTCATTAAATCAAATTGACTTGAATCAAGTGGTTAGATTTGATCAACCATGGGAGATAAGAGGTCAAGTTTGACTTGACTTGAGAGGGAAGATGAATGGTAAATTTTGACTTGACCAATTGCCATGTCATGGTGACTTGGCATGGGGGCCAACCAATGATGGTGTTCCACATCATCATGGACTTATCATGGAGTGCCACCTCATGAGGGAGACCAAGAGCCATTGGCTCTTGGAGTAACATGCATGCATGTAAACCTCAAATTTAAGTGGTCGACCACTTTAGAGTTTGCATTAGTGTGTGAAGTTATTTTGGGTGTAACTTCATCATCTTCTTCCTTGGTTCTTCCTCTCTTGCTCTCCCAATCCTCCATTGTCGAGACTCTCAGGGAGTGCTAGTACACTCAAGATTGTCTTTTTCTCCACCTATTGCTTGTGTGGATACTTGTTGAGGAGTGTACACTTGATACTCTTCGAGATCCGACAAAGCATTTGGACAAGTTGGATAAGTGAAGGGCATCGCTATGAGGGTAACGCTCTCATCATATAGATCTAAGGTAGATATAGGTTTCCATAACACATACATGAATTTATTTTTATATATCTTCGCACGGATCCGTGGCCGGGTTTCTGAGGTTTCTGCAATGCAAAAAGTGGTTTTTGTGGCTCGATTAGTCCAACAAAGACATCTTAGGATTTCTCCCTGTCCATATCGTATATGGTGTCTTTATCACAGCCTTGGATGGTACACGGTTAAGTGTGAGGGCTACTATGTCTACAGCATATCCCCAAAAGGATATAGGAAGATTTGTGAGACTCATCATAGATAGTACCATATCTAATAGGGTACGATTTCTCCTTTTGGATACACCATTCCACTGTGGTGTTCCAGGAGGAGTGAGTTGGGATAGAATCCTGTTAGGGCAATCTCTTGCCGTAATATGGTTTTGATGGTGTGGCAAAGGGTTTAAGTTAGTGTGTTATGTTGATTTGATATGTGCGTTGAAGTCGTGCAGGACTTAGTAATTCGCACATGGAGCCTTGGCGGGTTCACCCTCACAACCTCGGTCCTTGAGTCGGTGAAGGATGACTTTGTGAAAGCCGTGCGCTTGGAGCATCCGAGGGACCACCGGACCAGATGACTTGAAGTGAAGCCAAGGAAGCAGACTTCGGAGGCAAGAGACGCGAAGGAGCATTGCAGAGCCGTGCGCCTGATGCTGCCGAGGGACGTGGCCGCGAACGAAGAGAGCTTCCGCGAGGGACTTCGAGTGAGATGAGAGAATGAGGGAAATGTATGTAGCTCATTAGGTGAACTTGGCCGAATGGCTGAGTGTCGGAGACTTGACCGCAAGGGTTAAGATTTACCCGACCGCCGGAAGCTCAAACTTATGTTAAGTTTGAGTTTTACATGACACCAGTCGACTGCCAAGTCATGGTAGTCGACTGCTCTGAGTCGAGTGGGTTCGACTGGTATCCGATTGATGGGTTTATGCGTGATCGCAATGATCGCATGGAATGTCCCGATCGCAGAGGATATCGCGCACGAACGCTTGTAGCCAATCGGGCGCGATTATGGGGCCGCAATGATCGGGTGAGGTCCAGTGATTGCCAAGTGTGCCGTTGGACTACAACGGTCGGGATCCGACGTGTTCGGAGGCCGTTGGAGTGGCGGCAGTCGACTGCCAAGGGCAGCAGTCGACTGATGGCGGCCAACGGGAAGAAATCAACCTTCTCTATAAAAAGAGAAGGTGTGGAGCTTTGGGAGGTTAATGCTCAAGTTCTAAACGACCATCCAAGTGCTCCACAAGATTCAAACTCCTTCTTTTAGCTTTCTTTCACATCTATTGTAAAAGAGGGAGTGTGCTTGATTTGTAAAGGTTACCTCCACCTAGCTTGGTGCAAAGGAGAGACCAATAGTGATTGGCTTTGGAGGAGTGATTCACCCTGACGAATCGATCTGGATTAGCGGCGTAGCCGTGAACCACATTATATTCTTTGTTAGCATTTGTATTTTCATTTATTGCTTATCTTAGTTTATTGCTTCGCTTAACGCTCTTGTAGAGCAAAATACGACGTCCATCGTAAGAGGGCTATTCACCCCCCTCTAGCTGGCCGTACCCATCCCCTACAAGTGGTATCAGAGCCAAGGAAAGCTTGTCGAGGACTAACCGCCACAACAAGCAACATTCAAAATGGCCGGCTCAAACATCCACCCACCGAAGTTCGACGGCGAATTCTCTTGGTGGAAAAAGAGAATGGAGGTATTCTTTGAGACCGATTTTGATATTATGCTAATAATGGAAAATGGGTTCGAGTTGCCTAGGGATGAAAAGGGTGAACCAATCGAAAAATCACGATGGACTAAGAAGCAAAGAGAGGAGCACCTTGTGAACTCAAAGGCAAAACATCATCTTTTCAATGTGCTCCCCCATCAAGAGATCAACCGGATCGGAGAATGTGCTAGCGCCAAAGAGATGTGGGAGAAGCTTATAGAACTCCATGAAGGCACATCCGAGGCCAAGCTAGCAAGGAGAGACCTCCTCCGCTCCCAACTATCCAATATAAAACTAGAAAAGGGAGAAAAGGTAATCTCACTACACTCTAGGTTTAAAGAAATTTTAATTGGGCTAACAAGTGTAGGTGAGAAGCTATCAAACTGGGACATGCTCATGAAGGCTATAGATGCCTTTCCCCGGTCCTCAAAGTGGAGCTCCATGGTGGATTCGTTCTACATCTCCAAGAACTTGGAAGTAAGTACCTTGGAGGAATTTTTCTCAACAATGGAGCTCCACGAAACTAGGCTTGAAGGAATACAAGAGGAGCCTAGAATTCAACCCTCAAGAGGAGTAGCATTGTTGGCAAATAAGGGGAAGAAGAAGATAGAGATCTCCTCCTCCGATGATGATGAAGCGTCTTCCTCCTCCTCCATGGATAGCACCGAAGAAGCCTATATGGTAAGGAAGGTAAGACGTGCATTTAAGAATTTTAGATTTGATAAATCTCATGATAGGAATAGAAGACCAAGGGGGAAGATCATATGCTACAATTGCCAAGGAGAAGGGCACATAAGGGATAATTGTCCCCTCCTAAACAAAAGCAAAGAAGAAAAGAAAAAGAAGCAAGAAAAGATGAAGAAAAAGGGGAGCAAGAAGAAAAAGGAAGAGGAGAAGAAGACAAAGGAAAAGGGAAAGGTCAAAGCCCTAAAGGCAAGGACTTGGGATGACCCATCCTCATCCTCTTCATCATCATCGGATGAGGAGAATGCCTTTGTCACCAATTTGCCCTTGATGGCCTTTGATGACTTGGATTGCTCTTCCTCCGAAAATGAAGGATCAAGCTCAAGAGGAGAGAGCTCAAGTGAAGGGGGAGCTTCTACATCCTCCTCATCCGAAGAAGAAGAAGAAGATATGGAAACTATGGTAACGAAAGCTTCTCCTAAGAAAATAGTTTCCATAATTTCTAGTTTAACTAAGGACTTATTTGGAATGAAAAAGAAAAATAAAAGCATGCCTTAATCAAATTAAGGCATTAGAAAATAAGCTAGAAAATGCATGCTTAAATAATAATGATACTTCTTCTTGCCATGATGATGCATGCTCACATGAATACATGCCGTTTAATGTTAATGATGCATGCATAGAGGAAAATAGGGCATTAAGGGAAAAGGTAGATTATTTAACAAAAGCCCTAGAAAAATTCACAATTGGCTCCAACACATTAAATATGATCTTAGGAAGCCAAAGAGCTAGCTTCAACAAGAAAGGCCTAGGATATAAGGAAAAGAAAAATGAAAAGACCTATAAATGCCTAATTGCTAGGGGACAAGATAAGAAGAAGGTAATAGCTAGAAAATGGATCCCCAAGGAGTATTTAGTGAACCCAATAGGAAAGAATTTATTTTGGGTTCCAAAATCCATCCTTAAGGGTTAGAAAACCCCTAGGGTAGTCAACCATATGAACTTGACCTATATCATATTTTGGTTGACTTAGGATGACGGGACAACATTTTTTTGATAGTGTTGGGTGATGATAACGTGCCCATAAATAGGTAATAATGCTTAAATCATGTTGATTAATGTAATTGCTATGTATATGTGTAATCATGATTTATGAAATTGGGCACATCATCATGAGAAATAGGTTTAAATCATGCTTTAGGTGATAATTTGTTTATTATCATCACATAATACCTAATGCATGGTTATAAATTGATGAAAACATGCATTTCATGATCATAATGTGAAATTAAATCATATATGTCATTATGATCATGTAGGTTGTTAGGTTGATACTTAACCATGATAGAATTGCATGAATATATTGGTTAAGTATATACAAATACCCCCTAGGATGCATCTCACACTCACTATAGGCTAACTTGATTGCAAACTTAGCATGGGTGAGATATTAGGATGATACAAATGTCCACTAATGCCTATGGCATTTAGATGGTCATTTAAAGTATCAAAATAGCAATAATAGAACAATCATGGGGAAGGCTTATGTTTAATTAATAGACATATTGCCCAAAGATCATGGTTGGATATTTCATATGTTTTCAAAACAATTCCTTAATCTAAAATCTATGTATTCATGTTTTGGAACAATTCAAAGCAAGACTAGGTGTCAAAATGGATACTCTTATGATCAAAAACCTAGTAGTTTTTAAAGCTTATGGATTTTTGGCAAATACATGGAAATATAATGATTTTTCATGAAAACCTATTTTTCACTGATAGATATACTTAAAAGAAATGTGTTCCCAAAATTTCATGATTTTTAGAATTTTCTAAAATTTTTAATGCATTTCTGAAATTACTTGAAAATCGTAAATTTGGAATCCATTAGTCGGTCATTGCCCGCCATATCGATAGCATGATGATAACTAAAAACAGCCCAATATTTTCTGATTTCAGATTTTAATCAAGTTTTTGGGTTTCTCTTTTTACTATACTTGATGCCATGAGTTTATAAATTAGGATTAAACTTTTTGATGGTATCAAAGGGGGAGAAATGTATGTTTAAGTAAAGGGGAACATATTTAGGGGGAGAAATGATTATGCTTATGATAGGGGGAGAAGATTTTTATGATGAGTTTCATGGATTAAGGGGGAGTTGTATGTTGCTATATCATGTTTATCTTTACATGCTTTCTTACCTTAGAATTTATATCAAATGTTTTTACCTAACTTAAACGGATTGTCACACATCAAAAAGGGGGAGATTGTTAGGGCAATCTCTTGCCGTAATATGGTTTTGATGGTGTGGCAAAGGGTTTAAGTTAGTGTGTTATGTTGATTTGATATGTGAGTTGAAGTCGTGCAGGACTTAGTAATTCGCACATGGAGCCTTGGCGGGTTCACCCTCACAACCTCGGTCCTTGAGTCGGTGAAGGATGACTTTGCGGAAGTCGTGCGCTTGGAGCATCCGAGGGACCCCCGGACCAGATGACTTGAAGTGAAGCCAAGGAAACAGACTTCGGAGGCAAGAGACGCGAAGGAGCATTGCAGAGCCGTGCTGATCCGCAGGGACATGGCCGCGAACGAGAAGAGAGCTTCACGAGGACTTGAGTGAGATGAGAGAATGAGTGAAATGTAAGTAGCTCATTAGGTGAACTTGGCGAATGGCCGAGTGCCTGAGACTTGACCGTAAGGGTTAAGGTTTACCCGACCGCCGGAAGCTCAAACTTATGTTAAGTTTGAGTTTTACGACACCGACCGCTAAGTCATGGCGATCGCCCGAGTCGAGTGGGTTCAATTGGTATGCGATCGATGGGTTTATGCCCAGCAATGATCGCCAGAGGATATCGCGCACAGACCGCCAGAGCCGATCGGGCCGATTACGGGTCGTCAGATCGGGTGAGGTCCAGCAGTCGACTGCCAAGTGTGCCGTTGGACTACAACGGTCGGGATCCGACGTGTTCGGAGGCCGTTGGAGTGGCGGCAGTCGACTGATGGCGGCCAACGGGAAGAAATCAGCCTTCTCTATAAAAAGAGAAGGTGTGGAGCTTTGGGAGGTTAATGCTCAAGTTCTAAATGACCATCCAAGTGCTCCACAAGATTCAAACTCCTTCTTTTAGCTTTCTTTCACATCTATTGTAAAAGAGGGAGTGTGCTTGATTTGTAAAGGTTACCTCCACCTAGCTTAGTGCAAAGGAGAGACCAATATTGGATTGGCTTTGAAGGAGTGATTCACCTCGGACGAATCTGGATCGTGGATTAGCGGCGTAGCCGTGAACCATGTTATATTCTTTGTTAGCGTTTGTATTTTCATTTATTGCTTGTCTTAGTTTATTGCTTCCGCTTGCGCTAACGTTCTTGTAGACGAGCAAAATACGACGTCCATCGTAAGAGGGCTATTCACCCCCCTCTAGCCGGCCATTCGATCCCCTACAAATCCCACACTCAACTAGATAGTCACGAAACTCATGACTAAGGTATTCACCACCTCGATCTGATCGAAGTATCTTAATACTCTTGCTAAGCTGGTTTTGTACTTTATCCTTGAATTCTTTGAACTTTTCAAAGGATTCTAATTTATGTATCATAAGATACATATAACCATATCTACTGAAGTCATCGGTAAATGTAATGAAGTACCTGTAACCACCTCTAGTAGCAACATTGAAAGGGTCACATACATCACTATGTATAAGTCCTAACAAGTCTGTTGCTCTTTCGCTGTGTCCACTAAAGGGAGTCTTGGTCATCTTGCCTAGAAGGCAAGACTCGCATGTCTCATATGATTCAAAATCAAATGAGTCCAGCAGCCCATCCTTATGGAGCTGGGATAAGCGACTCTCATTTATGTGACCTAAGCGACAATGCCAGACATAGGTTTGGTTCAACTCATTTGACTTGAACCTTTTCATACTTATGTTATAGATGGGGCTTTCTAAGTCTAGAATGTAGAGTCCGTTCATTAGAGGTGTACTACAATAGAACATATCATTTAAATAAACTGAACAACATTTGTTCTTTATTATAAATGAAAATCCTTTCTTGTCAAAATAAGAAACCGAAATTATGTTCTTAGTCAAAGCAGGCACATAACAACATTCATCTAGTTCTAGTACAAGCCCAGAGGGCAAAGATAGATCATAAGTTCCTACAGCAACAGCAGCAACTCTTGCTCCATTGCCTACTCGTAGGTCCACCTCGTCCTTTGTCAATGCCCTGCTATTTCTCAGCGCCTGCACATTGGTACAAATGTGAGATGCACATCCGGTATCTGATACCCATGATGAAGAAATAGATAGATTGACTTCTATAATATTTATACCTGAAGTAAAAGTCTCACTTCTCTTCTTCATAAGATCTTCCAGGTATGCCTTACAGTTACGCTTCCAGTGTCCAGCTTCCTTGTAGTGGAAGCAAGTCCCTTATTTGGCTACCCCTCCTTTCAGTTTCAGTTCCTTGCCTTTGCCCATGACTTAGGACTTTCCCTTACCTTTAGGCTTGCCCTTGCCTTTCTTCTTTTGCACCATAAAAATGGAGTCAGATTTTCCCTTCTTAAGGTTGAGGTCAGTAGTTCTCAACATGCTGAGCATCTCAGGCAGTGGCTTATCAATTTCATTCATGTTGTAATTCATGACAAATTGATTGTAGCTTTGTGGCAAAGATTGCAAAATCAAGTCAGTGGCCAGCTCTTAGCCAAGTGGGAATCCCAACCTCTGTAGGTTTTCTATGTACCCAATCATCTTGAGTACATATGACCTATGGGAGTCCCATCTTGCATCTTGGACTGAAACAATACCATAGAGATCTCATATCTCTCGTGCCTTGCTTGTCCTTGATATAGTTGACAATGATGTTCAACCATATCATAAGCATTGATGAACTCGTGTTGCTTCTGAAACTCAGAGTTCATGGTCACGAGTATGAGACATGACACATCCAATGCATCATCTTGATGCTTCTTGTAAGCATCTTTGTCAGTTCGCGAGGCAGTGGTAGGAGATGCCTCCGAAATGGGCTGCTCCTGGATATACAGTTTCCTTTCTTGGGTGAGAACGATTCTCAGGTTCCTATACCAGTCCAGGAAATTAGCTCCATTGAGCTTGTCCTTCTCAAGGATAGAATGCAAGGAGAGAGTGTTCGTGTTTGTCGACATGGTAATCTACAACATACACAATGTAGAAAATTAATATAATATTCCATTTATCATTTAATTAGGCCATTAATCAAATGATGCTCCCACTGAATTATAGGATTTGTATAGAATCGAGTCATGGATGAGGTCAAACCACATTACTAGATTCATACAAATATGCTATAATTCTTGCGGGACAAGATCCACATTATACTAGGCCTTGAGTTAGCTTTGGCTAAATCGCCCAAGACTTAGTATGATCGGTAGGTAACACATTACCGATTACATCTCTATGCAACTCTTATTTATAAGATCAAGACCTACATTTACAAAAGACCTTGAGTTAGCTTTGGCTAAATCGCCCAAGATTTAGTGTAAATGTGATTTTATCCTATCTTTTCAACGGTTGGAATATGCCTATAGTTCTACTTGATCCAATTGAGTTAACTACTTATACTCAATCTAATTAAGCTTACTCTCACCCAAGCCGTGATAGGCGGGACCAAGATTGTCCCTCCACACCCTACCAAGATAATATGCGTTGCTCTGCTTTGGCAGATTCAACAACAACAAATGATCGAGGTAGTGATGGGTATCAAAACTTAGTAGGCATTTTATGAGTTGATTCGATTAAGATCTAATCTAATCGTGAATGTGTATCATATACGCATCTAGGCCTTTATTATTCTACACTAGCATGCATCACATACATACAAGTAATATACTAGCATGCATCATATACATACAAGCAAAATATCCTAGCATGGCTCATATACATACATACTAAATTTGCTAGCATGCATCACATACATATAAGCAATAAACAAATATATATATATATATATATATATATATATATATATATATATATATATATATATATATATATATTTATTTATTTATTTATTTATTGTGATGTGGTCATGACCCTACTATGATCTTCTTAAGCTAATGAAAAGATCGGACAGTCAACATAGGGTTAGCGGCTTCTCCAAGCGCCTCCTTTGATCGTCATGTGTCGTTGGCTCCCTCCTCGTAACTCCGTCTACAAGTGGACTTTCAACTACTCCATTTTGTACATTACAAACATGAAACTCGAGTTACATTCGAGTCTAAAACTATTTACAACTAGAATGTTAAAAGAAGAGGCACGACGCGCAGGCCGCATACCCTATACAACATGCACAACCACAAAAATGGCGCGCAGACGATATTATGAATTACAATACATTTATTATCCAATAATATTGGGGTTATTGGGCCATTACCATCACAAAATTATACATAATTATAAATTATATATTTTACATAAATTTCTATAATTTTTCCTATTTTTTTTCAATTTTATGAGTCACCTCTTTGTAACTGTCTCGCTAAGCGGTTTTCGGGCGCGATCGCGGGACAATGCCCCTTTTGGGGTTAGGGTCAGTGCCCCTACTCTCAAAATGAACTTTGTGAGCATCTCATCTTGATCTTACAGCGACTTAAGTTGCTATCCCAAAACCCTAAAGCGAGATTTCGCCGTTTCGTAGAGTTTTTCTCGGTGGTTGAAGCCTACAAGTGTCCAAACACTTGTTGCTTCGACTCTTCAAGAAAAATACCCAAAAATTCTATAAAAATAGGAAATTTACAGAAACATATAGATCTGTAATTTTTATATCTAATATAAAAACTATAAAATAAAACACATACATGCTTCGCACGCGGCTTTGATACCACTGTTGGGCTTTCCGAGCCACAAAAACCACTTTTTGCGTTGTGGAAACCTCGGAAGCCCGGCCACGGATCCGTGCAAAGATATATAAAAATAAATTCATGTACGTGTTATGGAAGCCTAGATCTACTTTAGATCTACATGATGAGAGCATTACCCTCGTAGCGATGCCCTTTGCTTATCCCGCTCATCCAAACGCTTTGCCGGATCTCGAAGAGTGTTAAGTGTACACTCCTCTACAAGTATCCACACGGACAAAATTATGGAGAAGACACCTTAGAGTGTTCTAGCACCCTTGAAGAATCTCAGCAAGAAGAGGATGAGGGAGAGAGCTTGAGAGGAGCAAGGAAGAAGATGATGTTACCACACAAAATAACTTCACACCATCACACCTCCTAAAGTGGCCGACCACTTATTTGGGGGGGGAGGGGGCGGGCGGGTTACATGCATGCATTTAACTCCAAGAGCCAATGGCTCTTGGTCTCCCATATGAGGTGGCACCCCATGATAAGTCCATGATGATGTGGAACATCATCATTGGCCGACCCCCATGCCAAGTCACCATGACATGACAATTGGTCAAGTCAAAATTAACCATTCATCTTCCCTCTCAAGTCAAGTCAAACTTGACCTCTTATCTCCCATGGTTGATCAAATCTAACCACTTAATTCAAGTCAATTTGATTTAATGAATCTCTATTCATTAATTTAAATTGACTCAATGAATCAAATCTAAATTAGACTCATTCAACACTTGAATCAAATTGAGTCTAACTCAATTAGTCTAATTTAGATTACTCTTAATCTAATTTGGTTCATCCCATGAACCTAATCCTCATGGTTCATCATATGAACCTAATCTCCATCTAATTTCCCTTTGTGTGTGACCCTATAGGTTCTTGTAACGTTGGAAATGCTCCTAAACCGATTTAGGAACATAAGCAATGAGTGGTATCTAGCAACACGTCATTGCTACCCAAGTTACAAGAATATTGAGATCCAACATTGACTACTAATTGTGACTCTTACAATATGTGACAATGTCCCTCTATCCTTGACATCTAGATTGACCAATTGAGGCATAGACTGTGTCATCCTCGGTACAATCTATATCTTTAACTCCAAGTAGACTCACTCTAATCAAATGAGCTCAATATCTCATATTGACTCATTTGGGAATGGCCATGCACTTCGTGGTCTCACTCTATCAAGAATAACGATGTCACTCCTGTCATATAGGAGGGATAGACCCCATCTACATCACTCACATCCCTCTGCATAATTTGTTACATACCCAGTAATCGCCTTTATAGTCCACCCATTTACGGGTGACGTTTGACAAAGCCAAAATATGCAACTCCTTATATAGGGAACCATGGTGATTTCAGGTTCAAGGACTAATTGTCATACTAATAGTCACATGAGAAAGTATATGACACTCATATAACGATCCATGATACTTTCTCATGGTGGGTCATTCAGTATACATTCTTCAATGCATACCCATGTGTCAACTTGATATCTCATATCCATAACTTATGAGATCAAGTCATTGAGTTGACCTACATGCTAGTCTCTACGCATTAACATTGCCCCTGAATGTTAATACTTGACTAGGAATAATTAAGAGTAGTGTTCTGTATATCATCTCATTATCGATTCAACAAATCGATTGATATAGATAAGAACCTTCTACTCAAGCATGTTATTACATTTAGTTATTTGGCACTAATACAAGTAAATATAATAACCATGACTTTATAAATAGGAATATGATACAATAAAGTCCATACAACAATCATCACATGATTGGCTCTAGGGCTTTCACTAACAAACATAGGTTGCCGACTTCTGCGGGATTATGCAGCTCCTACCACTAGAGGATTTTGGCCGAGTATAGCTGGGCCACCTATTTCGGCGAATAACTTTGAACTTAAACCAGCACTTATACATATGGTCTAGTAGAGTCAATTCAGGGGAGCTGCGACTGAAGACCCGAACCGACACCTAGAGGCATTTTTAGAAATCTGCTCACAATGAAGATGAACGGAGTCCCTGCTGACACGATTCACCTGAGCCTTTTCCCGTTCTCATTGTAGGATAAGGCTAAGGCATGGATTCACTCCCTACCTTCGGGAAGCATCACTACATGGGATCAATGTGAGCAGCAGTTCCTGAACAAATACTTTCCACCAAGCAAGATTGCTCACATGTGTCATCTTATCACGAGCTTCTACCAGAAGGAGGGGGAGTCCTTATTCGAAGCCTGGATTGCTACAAGGGGCTACTCTACCAATGCTTCCACCATGGACTGGAAAGGTGGCTGGTGATCCACATTTTCTACAATGGGATCGCTTACGCCACGAAGATGTCCCTAGATTCTGCGACAGGAGGAACACTGATGAATAAGACCATAGAGGAAGCGGAAGAGCTGATTGAAGAAGTGGCTCAGAACCACCATCAATGGGCTTCCGAACGTGGTCAACCAACACTTGCAGCGGGACAATACACTATCGACTCCATGGACCACCTAGTAGCAAGGATGGATGCGCTCAGCAGACGATTCGAATCTATGAATCCTTCATCTGCATGCGCTGCCATTGACTTCGGAGAGGGAGCAGCAGCATATCGAGAGGACCACCATGGAGGGCAGGGAACCCTAGACGAGCAGATCGAGCACTGCGATGTGGTTGGGGACTATGACCAAAGGCCCAACAACCCATACTCTAATACCTACAATTCTGAATGGAGGAATCACCCGAATTTCTCCTATAAGAATAACTCGGGAACCTCCCAACCATTAGGGGGTATGGGCAACAGCAGGGCAATGGGCAGTGACCACAGAAGTCCAGACTGGAACTGATGATGGAGGACTTCATTGCTACCCAGACTAAGGCCAATGAGATATTTTGTCGCCAACCTCAGAAATCTGAAGAATCACTTAGAGACTTGAAGGCCACTGTTGACGGCCTTGCAAGTCACACAAGGATGTTGGAGACACAAGTGGCCCAGATAGCCTAATCCGTGTCGCAACCTGTGAAGAGCTCTCCATTATCACCCGAGCAGAGTAACAAATTCACCAAGGGGTGTGTAACCATGATTACCACCCTACCTGATCAAGCTGAAATTGAAGATAAGATTCCACTACAGCTTGAGAACCCTGGTGAATTTGTTATCCCCTGCTCAATTTATGGGAAGAGCTTCGATGAAGCACTATGAGACTTGGGGTCATCAGTCAGTGTGATGCCCTACGCATACTATCTGAAGATGGGACTAAATGGGCTCCAACCAGCGAATCTTGGTATTCGTATGGGGGATGACTCAGTCAAGGAGCCCATCAGCTTGTTGGCACATGTGCCTGTGGTGATTGAGCATTTTGTGATACCCACGGACTTCATCATACTGGACACAGGACCGGATCCCTAAAATTCTATCATTCTGGGAAGGCCTTTTCTAGCGACTACAGGGGTGTGCATAGATGTGAAGGCACAACAGATCTCCCTGGAGGTAGATGGGGAGATCATCCTCTTTAGCCTTTCGGAGCATAGGGATTTCTACCTCGATGGCTTCATGTTTAGCAGAATGAAGCCAGGGCCACCGGATGAAGATCCCGAGATGGATGAATGGAGGTTTACTGAACCTCCAGAGCCATGTTAATAGTGGAGTTGTTAGTAATATATGAGAGATGTCCTAAGGTAATCGCCTTATGTATGAACCATTTATAAGATAAATGAAGATTCACTATTTGAGTATACATGTTTTATGTATTTGATTGGATCTTAAACTCATTTACTGAATGTCCACGATACGATTCACAGCATGAGAGAATTTGTGATTGGATCACAACTAGTGAGTATCTCTACATGTGTAATTGTGATGTATTGAAATTATCCCTAGTCGATGAATTGATGGATTTGGACACCATCAATTCTGTCGAGACTAGCACGAGGTATACTCCTTGGTGTATCCAAGCAACTGATTCTCACTGGCTAGAGACATTGTGATGTCCAGAGTTAATCGTGGATGCTAGTTATGGTAACTAGTTCATTGGAGTGACCAGCCGTAAGACTTCATATGGTTCTCTGCATATATAGATATGTCAATGAAGTTCTTACTGTAGCTTAAGTGCGATGTTCCTTTGACTTGTGGTATTCAAGTCATCTTGATCATGGAGACTTATGCTTTGACATCTTAAGCAAACATCTCTAAGGAGATGTGGACCCGGGATGATTGGGTATAAGTCGAAGTGATCGAAGGTGTTTGAATAGCCTATAAAGGATTCACCACTCCTTACGAGGAGATGTATACCCATGGCCTCTTGTCGGATTGTTACTAAAGTCTTTGGCCAAAGCATTACATGTTTAGAGTAAAGTACTCTTCGATACATGTGCAGTAACTAGAATCCGTAGGACGAGGAAATGATAATTGGGCTAGGTGTGACGTAGTCAGCCTAGTGGGAACTGACACTATAGACCATGTTCTGAACCAAGTGGGTATAAGATGAGTGAAGGGAATGGGGCATGAATCATTCGAGCTGCTGAAGGGTTTCAGAAATAGTTCTGGATCAACCATTGATCTTTTCAGTTAATTGGGGATCATGATGTACTACTAGGTGCCACTCATGATCGTTCTATAATTAATGGTTAATTATAGACGGCCAACATAAACCGAGAACCTATTTGGTCACACGCACAATGAGCGTAATCCAAAGGATTTAAAACGAGCTTGAGAATGAGATTCTCAGACCGAGAGAAACAAGATTTGGTTGGACCAAACATGAAGCGAGCATGAAATCGTTTCAGCCGCAATGGAAGCGTGGATGGGCCATGTCTTATGAAGATATAATGGATGAACCAAAATGGTTTGATTCTAATCCAATGGAGGAGAATAAACCAAAGGGTTTGGTTTATTTTAAACGAATGAACCAAAAGTTGGTTCGGTTCGTTTTAACTTATAATAAACCATCATGGTTTGGTTTATTTTAACTTATCTTAATGGAGCGGGTTAACAGGCCTAATGGTTATGATCCAATAACTATTAAGAGAATTAGTTCTCTATAAAAGAGGGCTTAAGGGATAATTAAGCCCTAATCCAAAACCCTAGCAAAAAGTTGCCGCCCACCCCATTGAAGGAGTTTTCGGCGCCAACCCTAAGCTGCCGCCCCTCTTCTCCAACCGGCCACCAGATGCTGCCGTCTTCTCCCATTGCCGGCGTCGAGATGCTGCCGGAAGAGTTCCGGTGATCTCCTTTAGGTTTGACATCAAGGTGAGCTCTATCTCCCTTGGTTGGCCGGCGCCTATCACCTCCACCAAAGCTGTCCAGTTTTCTGGACAGCTTGTTCTCCTCTCGTCGGAGCGTCGTTTGGACGACGGTTAGAGCTCCGACAGCGGCTAACTTACCGGAGATTCGATCTCCGGTAATCCTCTGAGGTGGAGGACGAAGGATTCGTCAATTGGTTAACGAATACCTCTCCGGAGAAGCGAGTTTTGAGAACTCGTATTAGGATCCGAATTTGGATTCGGATCGTGATCATCTCTCGATCACGTCGTCTTCAACACGAGGCTAGTAACCCATACGAAGACGAAGCTCGTGGCTTAGCGAAGTCATCCCGAGGAACTCGGCATGGATACGGATAGAGACGATTCTAGTGAGGATCGTTCCAGTTGATGCCGTTCCCGCTACATATCATACGAAAGGTATAACGTAGATAAATTTCCTTTTATTTCAAATTTAAATTTATGGTTATGTCTACACTTGTTGTAATATGCATGCGTGTGTTGTGTGTGTTGTAATAAATGTAGATTTATTATTTCTATTGCTTCCGCTGTGTTCATGTTTACGAAACGTGATCGAACACACACACGCCGCGGTGCCGGAAACCCAACAGTGGTATCAGAGCCCAGGTTGTGTTTCGACATAATCGTAAAATGGTTTTGCGATAGTCATAATGTTATTTCTGGAAATTTTCTAATTTTGGAAATTTAGAAGTATTTATGGAAATTTTTCAATTTTGGAAAGTCTAGAAGTATTTATGGAAATCTTCCACTTTTGGAAAGTTGGAAGTATTTATGGAAATTGATATTTTCCTTAAATAAAATATTTGATTAGATTCTGGAAATTTGTTTCCTAATTTAATCATGATTTGATTTGGGAAATCAAATCTTAAAATATTTTATTTCCATAAGTAGTTTTAATGATTTAGGAAATTGGTTTCCTAAATAGATTTTCCTTAATCAAATAATTCCATGAATAAAATATGTGATTAGATTTGGAAATTTGTTTCCTAATTTAATTATGATTTGATTTGGAGAATCAAATCTTAAACATATTTTATTTCCATAAATAGTTATGACATATAAGGAAATATATACATGACATAATTGTATGCCACGTAATTGCATTAGATGCATAACATTATGCCATGCGTGTCGTGACAAGTAGATGTATGCCATGTATGCCATGTCATGTAGATAATAGTTATTTGCATGCAAAGAGGATGAGACATAAAACCCTTAAACAATATTAAAAAAAAATGTGGAACCGCCACATTAGCGGCCCCCTCCGGCTGCCCCTACCGGTGGAGGAGGTAAATCCCTTAAACCTTCCATTGATATGGTTAGAACCAGAGTTCCGTTTCTTGTTTGGGTTGTTGGACTCTCTCCAAGCCCGGCTCGAACCCGAACATGTTCAAACCATGGAATAGTTTAATACTAATATGGTAAGAGTCAGAGGTAAATCGTTAGCTTTGGTTGTTGGACTCTCTCCAAGCTGGGCTAATTGGTTGAATGCGCTCTAACCATATTAAAACTATTTCTCGATTAATGGGTTGGCTTTAACCTGGAGCATCGACTTGTTGGACTCTCTCCAAGGTCGATATAAAGGGAGGTGAAGTTGGGTGCTATGCATATGATGCATACTTGTTAATGTGTTAACAACCCAACGTATGTGTGAACATTCAATTAGTTGATAGCACATTGTGATAGTTGCATATACGTGATATGCAATCGGTATAGATGATACCTACCGTCGTAGTTATGAATGGCTTGTTGGACTCTCTCCAAGGTTATTCATAACTATGATGGATATCAGCCCATTCGGAGATGGACCTACGATCTCCCGAAGTGATTTTGGGGTTTTTGAAATTCAAAAAATGAATGGAATTTATAAATGTATATTGATGCATTTTAAAATCATTTTCTCATATATGCTCGTTTTGTATTTCTAGGTTAATAAATTGATCATGACGTCTTTTGAATTTGCGCACTATTTTGGATTTGAACAAACTGACTGGGCCTAACTTCCTGGACTGGCTTAGAAACCTGAGAATTGTTCTCAAAGCGGAAAAGCTTGCATATGTCCTTGAAGAGCCTCTTCCTGACCGTCCTAAGGACGATGCAACTCCAGACCAAATGTTGGTCTATCAGAAGCATGTGGCAGATTCTGAGCTAGCAAGTTGCATCACGCTAGCGGCGATGGTACCTGAGCTGCAAAAGCAGCATGAGCATATGGATGCTAATACTATGGTCTTCCATCTTCATGAGTTGTTCGATGAGCAAGCGAGATCCGAAAGGTTCGAGGTCTCTAGGCTCCTCTTCACCACGAAGATGCAAGAAGGTTCGTCTGTAGTGCAGTTTGTACAAAAGATGAACGGGTACATTGAGCGGCTAGCTACCCTCGTTTTTGTGATGGATCATGAGTTAAGTATTGACTTAATTCTGCATTGTTTGCCCAAGAGTTTCTCGCAATTTGTGATGAACTATCGGATGAACAAATTGGAATTCACCATTCCCGAGCTCCTCAATATGATGAAGACTGTGGAGCCTTCTGTGAAGCATGAGGAGAAGGCGGTTCTGTTAGTTGATTCCTCAAACAAAAGGTTCTAAGAAGAAGGCAAAAGAACAGAAGAAAGGAAAGAACAAAAAGGCAAAGAAGGCAGAACCAGCGCAAAAGGGCACTTGCCATCACTGTGGCAAGGAAGGCCACTGGCGAAGAAACTACAAGATTTATCTTGAGTCCATGAAGAAGAAGGCATCCGATACCCCATCCTCTTTAGGTATCTTCGTTATTGATTGTCATTCTATTTCCTTAGACACTTGGGTATTGGATACTGGGTGTGGCTCACATATATGTAATGACATACAGGGGCTAAGGATAGAAGAAGACTTGTCAGAGGGGAGTCAAATTTGCGAGTTGGCAATGGAGCAAAGGTTGCTGCGGTCGCCATCGGAACTTATTTGCTGAAGCTCCCTAGTGGACTAGTCTTAGAACTGGACAATTGCTATTATGTTCCTTCTCTAATAAAGAACATTGTTTCTATTTCCTGTTTAAATAGAAATGGTTTCCATTTGACGTTTAGTAACAATTGTTGTTATATAACTTTGAATGGCGTACTTTATGGAACTGGAACCTTGAGTAATGGCATTTATATGTTGGACGTATCCAGTGACATTTTCAATATCGAAGTGAGCAACACGCGTGCTCGAAAGGATAATCAAATAGACTCCTATATGTAGCATTGTCGTCTTGGCCATATAAGCAAGAAACGCATGTCCGAATTACACCGATGTGGAATTCTGGAATCGTTTGAATTGGATTCATACGATACATGCGAATCATGCTTAAAAGGCAAGATGACTAAGTTACCTTTTACTGGAAAAGGTGAACGAGTGGGAGAGTTACTAGGTCTAATACATCCTGATGTATGTGGACCTATGTCAACTCAAGCATTAGGAGGCTATAGCTACTTCATTACCTTCACCGATGATCACTCACGGTTTGGGTATGTGTTCTTGATGAAACACAAGTCTGAACCCTTTGAAAGGTTCAAAGAATTCAGAAATGAAGTAGAGAAACAACATGACAAGAGTATTAAAATACTTCGATCGGATCGAGGTGGTGAATACTTAAGTCAAGAGTTTCTTGATTATCTAAGAGACAATGGTATATTGTCTCAATGGACTCCGCCCTATACACCACTGACATAATGGTGTATCGAGGCATGTCGGACCTTGTTGGACATGGTCAGTCAATGATGAATCATCGACTCTTCCAAGTCCTTGGGGCTATGCACTGCATACCGCTTACTTGTTAAATGTAATGCCTACCAAGGTAGTCTCAACTACTCCATGAGATATGGAATGGTAAGAAACCTCATGTATCTTACTTGAAGATATGGGGTTGTCTGCTTATGTGAAGCTGATCATCGCATAAATTGGATGCTAAGTCTGATAAATGTCTATTTGTTGGATACCCTAAGGAAACAAGGGGTTACCAATTCTATCATCCTGTGGAACAAAAGGTGTTTGTTTCAAGGCATGCTGTGTTTCTAGAGAAAGAGTTTCTCTTGCAAGAAAACAGTGGGAGTGTCATCGAGCTTGAGGAGGCTCGAGAGACTCAAATAGACATTGATGAGATACCTGGTGAAGCACAACAGCCGACAACTCATAGTGATGAGCAATCGACTGGACCTATTGTAACACCACATCTTCATAGATCTGGTAGAACACGCAATATTCCTGAGAGATATGGATTTCTCGTAAGTGAATCGAACGACGTGTTACTCATTGATGATGAGGAGCCTACCAGTTATGAAGAAGTGCTAACAAGTTCAGAAAGGGATAAATGGCTTGGTGCCATGAAGTCGGAAATGGATTCCATGTATGAAAACCAAGTTTGGAACTTGGTTGACCCACCTGAAGGCATAAAGCCTATAGGGTGCAAGTGGGTTTTCAAGAAGAAAACCGACATGGATGGTAATGTGATTACCTATAAGGCTAGATTGGTGGCGAAAGGATATCGTCAAAAATAAGGTGTTGACGAAACCTATTCGCCTGTAGTTATGCTTGAATCCATTCGGATGCTCCTGGCCATAGCGGCTCATTATGATTATGAGATATGGCAGATGGATGTGAAAACAGCTTTCCTTAATGGAAACCTGCTCGAGGACGTGTATATGATACAGCCTGAGGGTTTCACATCGCTGATAAAACCAAGGTATGCAAATCATGCATGGTCCATTTATGGATCAAGCAAGCATCCAGAGTCGGAATATCCGCTTTGATGAGACAATCAAAAGTTTGATTTCTCACAAAATCCGCATTTAACCTTGTGTGTACAAGAAGGTTAGTGGGAGGCAATGTGTTCCTAGTATTGTATGTCGATGACATATTACTTATAGGAAACGATGTTTCAATCTTACAAATTAAGGTTTGGTTATCCAAGACATTCTCCATGAAAGATTCGGGAGAAGCAACCTACATCCTGGGATTAAGATCTATAGAGATAGATCAAACGCTTGCTTGGTCTTTCGCAGCTTCATATATAGACCGAAAGCAAAGAGGTTTAGCATGTCTAATCCAAGAAAGGTTTCCTACCCATCAGGCATGGGGTACAACTTTCGAAGTCTATGTGTCCGCGCACAGAAGACGAGAGGATTTGCATGAGTAAGATTCCCTATGCATCCGCAATAGGATCTATCATGTATGCTATGTTATGTACGAGGCCCGATGTATCGTATGCTTTGAGTGTCACGAGCAGATACCACCGATCCAGAATGGATCATTGGGTGTCATAAGACGATCCTTAAGTACTTGAGAAGAACTAAGGATGTGTTCCTAATATACGGAGAAGGGTACATGGTGATACGTGGGTATACGGATGCCCGCATGCATAAGGATGATTCCATGTCTCAGTCTGGGTATGTATTCACCTAGAATGGAGGCGCAATAAGTTGGAAAGGTTCCAAGCTTGACACTATAGCGGATTCTGCCACTAAGGTAGAATACGTTGCAGCTTTGGAAGCAGCAAAGGAAGCGGTTTGGATCAAGAAGTTCATCTATGAACTTGATGTGGTCTCATCAATGATCCAAACATGTGCTTCGCCGATATCATTTGATCAGAGAGATCATTAGTAGGAAGGAAATACAAATCGAGAAAATTCCCACTGAAAGGAACTTAGCGGATCCTTTGACTAAGGCATTACCTCAAAATAAGTTTGAGGGTCATGTTAGAGCTTATGGTATTGGATACCATAGCGATTAACATTAGGCCAAGTGGGAGTCTGTTAGTAATATATGAGAGATGTCCTAAGGCAATCGCCTTATGTATGAACCATTTATATGATAAATGAAGATTCACTATTTGAGTATACATGTTTTATGTATTTGATTGGATCTTAAACTCATTTACTGAATGTCCATGATACGATTCACAGCATGAGAGAATTTGTGATTGGATCACAACTAGTGAATATCTCTACATGTGTAATTGTGATGTATCGAAATTATCCCTAGTCGATGAATTGATGGATTTGGACACCATCAATTCTGTCGAGACTAGCACGTGGTATACTCCTTGGTGTATCCAAGCAACTGATTCTCACTGGCTAGAGACATTGTGATGTCCGGAGTTAATCGTGGATGCTAGTTATGGTAACTAGTTCATTGGAGTGACCAGTCGTAAGACTTCATATGGTTCTCTGCATATATAGATATGTCAATGAAGTTCTTACTGTAGCTTAAGTGCGATGTTCCTTTGACTTGCGGTATTCAAGTCATCTTGATCATGGAGACTTATGCTTTGACATCTTAAGCAAACATCTCTAAGGAGATGTGGACCTGAGATGATTGGGTATAAGTCGAAGTGATCGAAGGTGTTTGAATAGCCTATAAAGGATTCACCACTCCTTGCGAGGAGATGTATACCCATGGCCTCTTGTCGGATTGTTACTAAAGTCTTTGGCCAAAGCATTATATGTTTAGAGTAAAGTACTCTTCGATACATGTGCAGTAACTAGAATCCGTAGGACGAGGAAATGATACTTGGGCTAGGTGTGACGTAGTCAGCCTAGTGGGGACTGACACTATAGACCATGTCCTGAACTAAGTGGGTATAAGATGAGTGAAGGGAATGCGGCACGAATCATTCGAGCTGCTGAAGGGTTTCAGAAATAGTTCTGGATCAACCGTTGATCTTTTCGGTTAATTGGGGATCATGATGTACTACTAGGTGCCACTCATGATCGTTCTATAATTAATAGTTAATTATAGACGGCCAACATAAACCGAGAACCTATTTGGTCACACGCACAGTGAGCGTAATCCAAAGGATTTAAAACGAGCTTGAGAATGGGATTCTCAGATCGAGAGAAACAAGGTTTGGTTGGACCAAACATGAAGCGAGCATGAAATCGTTTCAGTCGCAATGGAAGCATGGATGGGCCGTGTCTTATGAAGACATAATGGATGAACCAAAATTGTTTGGTTCTAATCCAATGGAGGAGAATAAACCAAAGGGTTTGGTTTATTTTAAACGAATGAACCAAAAGTTGGTTCGGTTTATTTTAACTTAAAATAAACCATCATGGTTTGGTTTATTTTAACTTATCTTAATGGAGCGGATTAACGGGCCTAATGGTTATGATCCAATAACCATTAAGAGAATTAGTTCTCTATAAAAGAGGGCTTAAGGGATAATTAAGCCCTAATCCAAAACCCTAGCAAAAAGTTGCCGCCCACCCCATTGAAGGAGTTTTCGGCGCCAACCCTAAGCTGCCGCCCCTCTTCTCCAACCGGCCACCAGCTACTGCCGTCTTCTCTCATTGCCGACGTTGAGCTACTGCCGGAAGAGTTCCAGTGATCTCCTTTAGGTTTTTCATCAAGGTGAGCTCTATCTCCCTTGGTTGGCCGGCGCCTATCACCTCCACCAAAGCTGTCCAGTTTTCTGGACAGCTTGTTCTCCTCTCATCGGAGCATCGTTTGGACGACGGTTAGAGCTCCGACAGCGGCTAACTTACCGGGGATTCGATCTCCGGTAATCCTCTGAGGTGGAGGACGAAGGATTCATCAATTGGTTGACGAATACCTCTCCGGAGAAGCGAGTTTTGAGAACTCGTATTAGGATCCGAATTATGATTCGGATCGTGATCATCTCTCGATCACGTCGTCTTCAACACAAGTCTAGTAACCCGTACGAAGACGAAGCTCATGGCTTAGCGAAGTCATCCCGAGGAACTCGACGTGGATACGGATAGAGACGATTCTAGTGAGGATCGTTCTGGTTGATGTCGTTCCCGCTACACGTCATACGAAAGGTATAACGTAGATAAATTTCCTTTTATTGCAAATTTAAATTTACGGTTATGTCTACACTTATTGTAATATGCATGCGTGTGTTGTAATAAATGTAGATTTATTATTTCTATTGCTTCCGCTGTGTTCATGTTTATGAAACTTGATCGAACACACACACGCCGCGGTGCCGGAAACCCAACAGGAGTGCGGTCGAGCTAAACGACCTTAAACAAAGCGCTTCTTGGGAGGCAACCCAAGTTTAGTTTTAGATTTCCCCTTGATTGTATTTCATGCATTTGTTAGATTTTAGTTTTGATATCCATCTCATTTAGAGTTAGGACTAGAAAAGAAGTTTGCTAGGTAAAAATGAAATCTATATTAGCCTACACGGCGAAATGTATGAGAAAATTCGGACCGTGGTGCATAAATGGATGAAAAATGGGGATGCACGGCCTGGCTGTGTGTTTTCCCACGGCCGTGCCCGACCAACCCGAGGCGCACATGGCCTAGCTGTGTGTTTTCACACGGCCGTGTCGCGCGAGGTTAAAAGGGGCGAGCTGTGTGTTTTCACCCCATTTGCGCCGTGTTCTTCGAAAGCTCTTGCCCTAGCTGTGTAGTTTTGTCTTCCCCACCACCTAGAAGCACTTTTAACCTATAAGGAAGCCAAAAGAAGCAAGGATGAGGAGGACCAAGCATGTAGCTCCTCGATCTGATGCCTCAGAGCGACGAACAAGGAGAGTCGACGCCCCTCAAGCTCCGGAGGAGGGTAACGCCCTACCCACTCTTTTTTTTCACAACAATGAACATAGAGATAGATATAATATGCTTTCTACTCATAAACTCACTGCTACTATGTACTTAGATGAAGATTTGCTAGAGTCTTTAGGGTTGTTAGGTGATATTCAAGCCCTATTTGAAAAAGTGGGGTGGGAAGAGATGATGGGAATAAGACACCCAACCTACCCTAGGATAGTTCTAGAGTTTTTGAGTTTCTTAGAGGCAGAAATTTTAACGGGTAGAGAGAGCGAAGAGGGTAGGATAACTTTTAGGATTTTAACATTGAGTAGGAATGGACCCTTCACCAATGGAATTCATGTTTTGGCTTGCCAAGTGGGGGAGAGAGAAGAATCCCTATTAGGTTTAGGGGAGCACGCTTATGACCCATCTAGGGCCAAAGCGTCGCGCCTCCAAAACCCCATTTTTTGATACCTCCACCGCATCATGGCCAGTACTATATTTGGTCGTGGGGAGAGTGACAGTGTAGTTAGAGCTAGCGAGTTGCTTTGCCTCTAGGACATGCTACAAGAAAGGAGTAGCATCGATGCAGGGTCCCACTTCATCAAACACTTAGTGAAGATGGGCAAAGTAGCACGAGGAGAGATTAATGTGATAGGCTTACTTACCCACATTTGCCAAAGGATGGGTACGATTACACTGCATTAGAGAATATAGAGGGGAGCCCTAGGATCAATCTAGGAGTTTGCATGGCCATGAAAATGATTGAGAGAGAAGGAGACTCCTTATGCTTTGTAAGGAAAAATATGACAGCCCTTAGGCTCCGCGACCCGGATCGAACCACCCTCTCTATACACGCCAATTGGCGTTTGGACCTAACAGTGGAGTCCCCTCCACATGAGGGACCATCCACATCGGCGCCCATCTCTCCACCTTTATATCACTCTCCCTCTAGTCCACACATGCATAGGAGCCCACCTAGTTCACGCCGACATGCGCCTACACCTGCACCACCACCTTTTTCTACTTTTGAGCAGGATGCAGGTATGTCAACCTTTGATTTCTCAGAGTTCTGATCGTGCCTCGACGATATATACACCGAGCAGCAGATGCAGAGGCAGTAATTGGAGTAGCAGAGCGCCTACACGCAGGCAGAGTTCCAAGGTTTTCGAGAGCACTTCTTGTAACGCCCGCCCTTATCTGCTCTCAGGGCGGCGCTACTGTTACTCCTTTTTTTTTTAAAACATACTACATATGGATCCTCTCACAACCTACGTACTTTAACAGGCCATCATAACTTAAACTTTCTTTTGCACATGCATCACATATCATATTCATCATTAGCATGTTAACATATCTTTCATAACATGCATACATAAAGATTCGTTCATGAGTTCTAACATTTCCAACCTGCTTAAGTAGATGATACTCATTAAACACAAGTCTTATAAGCGGAAGCAATGTCTTAAGTTGTTCTTAGAACATATAAATACAAGAAGATAGTATAGGGTCTTCTTTCACCATGCCACTATCACACACATTTGGCCCCTCCTGCTACTTCCTCTAGCGTAGACTTCCTTTATCTGCAGTATATGGACAACATGAACTATAAGCATATAGCTTAGTAAGATCCTTGCCTACTCACAAAAGCCACAAACTTCATCAAGCAATTAGAACATGAGCATACTAGCATAAAGGACCTAAGTATTTCATGGCAACCCTGATCAACAACATATCCATGTAATAAAAACTGAGCATGGCATAGAAAGCATAATTTGAACATAAGCATTATAACTACATAAAACTAAGCATGCATGAAAGACATATTCATAAGCGTTTTAAAACTTAACAATAAGCATTCCTAACCTAAGCATCCGTAACATCCTACATCTTAAACCTACATAAAGTACACAGGCACAAATATTCTTCAACTTAACCATGACCATTCATCAGGGAATCCAATCATGCATAAAGGACATAATCATAAGCATTTGTTTAACTTGGACATAAACATTTGTAATAACATAAATCCTAAACTTGTAGAAAGAACATAATCGCAAGTATTCATAAACTTAACCATAACATTCACCACATCATAAATTCTAAACTAGCATGAAGTACATAGTCACAACATTCTTAAACTTAACTCTAAACATCATAACTTCATAACATCTAGCATGCATAAGGAACATAGTTCGCAAGCATTCAGGGTATTTAACATAAGCATACACAATATCATGAAAAGTCTTTTCTTTTCAAACATATACTTATAGATACTTCCATATCATCATAACTTCATAACATCTAGCATGCATAAAAAACATAGTTCGCAAGCATTCAGAGTATTTAACATGAGCATACACAATAATCATAAAAGTCTTTCCTTTTCAAAACATATACTTATAGATACTTCAATATCATCATAACTTCATAACATCTAGCATGCATAAAGAACATAGTTCGCAAGCATTCAGAGTATTTAACATGAGCATACACAATAATCATAAAAGTCTTTCCTTTTCAAAACATATACTTATAGATACTTCAATATCATCATAACTTCATAACATCTAGCATGCATAAAGAATATAGTTCGCAAGCATTCAGAGTATTTAACATGAGCATACACAATAATCATAAAAGTCTTTCCTTTTCAAAACATATACTTATAGATACTTCAATATCATCATAACTTGTTTGGGGGGCCCCACGTTAAGTACCACATAATGCGCGTTCCCTAATAGGCTGGGGTAGCGAGCCACCAGTCCTACTAGAGCAAGACCTCTTACGTCTTACCAGGGCAAGACCTCTTACGTCTTCTTATGTCCCTATGGATTTGATTAACGACCACCTGACGGGTCGGGTACTTAACCTCTTGCAAAGTAAAATACTTAATTCTTTTCTTTTCTTGTCATAATATAAAGAATGCTCTTGATCCCCCATCATAAAAAGGGAAGCATCTTAATCTCATCTTATCATAAGGAGAGCTCTTGATCCCTACTTGAAAGGGAAGCATCTCCATTTTATCTTATCTTAAGGAGAGCTCTTGATCCCTACTTGAAAGGGAAGCATCTCCATCTTATCATAAGGAGAGCTCTTGGTCCCTACTTGAAAGGGAAGCATCTCCATCTTATCATAAGGACACATGCATTCATAACATAAGAGTACCCTAAAGGGGTCATAAAGTATAAACATGTTCATCAGTGCATATTTCGTGGCACATTACATCATAAACATGAAGCATATTTCGTTGGCATATTCATGGCATATTAAATCACAAAAACATGTTCATCACCTAAGCATATTTCATGGCACATTACATCATCAACATGTATCATGTTTCCTAAGCATATTCAAGGCATATTAAATCATAAAAACATGTTCATCACCTAAGCCTATTTCATGGCACATTACATCATAACATGAAGCCTATTTCTTTGGCATATCCATGGCATATTAAATCATAAAAACATGTTCATCACCTAAAAATATTTCATGGCACATTATATCATAAACATGAAGAATATTTCCTATGCATATTCATGGCATATTAATCAAACAAAAACCATACCCTTAGCACAACTACATGTGGGGGGGGGGGGGTGTTTTCATGAAACCCTAACCCTAAAACCATGGGTTGGCCGAATCTTGTAAGGGGCTCGAGCTTGGGTTTTGTCCCCTAAAGTTCACTCATGAAGCCTTATAACTAATCATAGTATCATTAGGGATATTTTCATGCAACCCTAACCTTACTTTCATTGGTTGGCCGAATCTTGTAAGGTTAGATCTTTGGACTTTTGTCCCCTAAAGTTCATTCATAAGCATTATTACTTACCCTAGTGTCATTAGGAACATTTTCATGCAACCCTAACCCTAATTATATGGGTTGGCCGAAACATGGAATGGGTTCAAACTTAGGTTTTATCCCCTAAAGTCCATTCATAAAGCATTATTACTTAACCTAGTGTCATTAGGAACATTTTCTTGCAACCCTAACCCTAATTATATGGGTTGGCCGAAACATGGAATGGGCTCAAACTTAGGTTTTGTCCCCTAAAATTCATTCATAAGCATTATCATGGCCTAACCTCATAAGAGGGAGTTGTCATAAAAACCCTAACCCTAAAAGGCCTTGGTGGCCGAAACCTATAAGGGCACCAAGTTAGAATCTTTGTCCCCTAAAAGGTCCTATAGTGAGCATACAACCTATAGAAGTTCCCTAGAAACATTTTCATTAATCTTAGCCCAAGAAAACTTGATTGGCCGAAACCTACAAGGGCTACAACTTCATCGTTCTTACATGAAATTTAACCTACGAAACTAATACACTGCAGGTGAGGGGAAAACTTACATCCTTCGCTTTGCTTGAGAGATGACCTAATGGAGGTCACCTAGCTTTCTCCTAGCTTGAAAGGGGGGTCTCGGCCAAAGGAAGAAGAAGGAGGTGGGTTTCGGTGAGGATGAAGAGGAGAGGAAGAAAATGGCCAAATGGAAACTTCCTTCTTCTTTATAAAGGGAGGAAGAGAAGTTTCTCTTTTCTTTGTCATGCCCCTTCACTTACCCTTCTTCCACTTATCTATAAATTCCCCTCTTCCTCTAATGATATAATTCTATTGGGCTTATGGTTAGTGGGTGCATCTATAGGGCTTGGTTATCTCTAGAGGTTTGGTGTTCAATTCCTAGGCTTTGCATCTCTTTTTTTTTTGGCTTATTTTCTTTTATTTTTCCAAAAAAGGCCCACATAAAGCCTATCATCATAAAGCCAAAATTCTCATAAAATTGCTAGAAATTTTACGGGCGTTACAATCCCTCATACCTTGTAAAAGTTTCGTTCTCGAAACTTAAAACAATTCTGGGTACTTCTGCCTCATGTCCTCCTCTCGTTCCCAGGTAACTTCCTCATATTGCGAATTCTGCCACAGGACCTTTACTAAGGGCACCTCTTTGTTTCTTAGCCTTTTGACATTTCAGTCTAATATTTGGATAGGCCGACTTTCAACACTCAGGTCCTCTTGAACGTGTACTGTTTGTGGCTCGATCACTTGGTCCGCACTGGATACGCATTTCTTGAGCATAGAGACATGTAACACGTTGTGTATAGCCGACATCTCTTGAGGCAGCTCCAGCCTGTACGCTACCTTGCCCACCCTCTGCGATATCGAATACGGTCCCACGTAGCATGGATTCAGTTTACCCTTCCTTCCGAATCTCATCACTCCCTTTATAGGGGTCACTTTGAGGAATACCAGGTCCCCGACTTCGAATTCTAACGGTCTACGCCGCATATCCGCATAGCTCTTTTGTCGGCTTTGGCGGTTTGATTCTCGACGGATAGTCTATATAAGCGCGGGTGGTATTGTCAATAATATCGGCTCAAGACCCATTTCCCTCCTTTCACCACCCTCGTATCAATGTGAGACTGCATCTTCTCCCGTATAGAGCTTCATAGGTGCCATTCCAATGGTAGCCTGTAGCCATTGTTGTAAGCAAATTCGCCACACAAATATCGACACGGCTCCCTTAAAGTCTAGAGCACAAGCCCGACATATCTTCCAAAGACTGGTTCACTCTTTCCGTCGGCCGTCGGTCGAGGATGAAACGATCTTGAATCTCAACTTAGTGCAAAGAGCCTTCTGAACACATTCCCAGAAATGGGAGGTAAAACGGCCATCACGGTTAGAAACAATAGCCTTAGGCACTCCATGTAATTTGATAATTTCCTTGACATATAATTGAGCTAGCTGCTCGATCGAATAGGTCATCTTAATTGCCAGGAAATGGGCAGACTTCGTCAACCAGTCTATGATTACCCATATAACATCGTAACCATTTGTTGTTCTGGGTAATCCTGAGATGAAATCCATAGATAGTTCTTCCCATTTCCACTGAATGAATCCCCTGTGCTCGTGTTCTCGCTTCACCTTCTAGCAGTCGATGTGTGACGCATCGAGCCACCTCCTTTTCATGCCGGACCACCAAAATTTATCCCTTAAGTCTGATACATTTTATTAGACCTGTGGTGCATGGTATAAGGTGTTCCATGGGATTCCTCGAGTATCTTCTTCCGTAATTCCGGATCGTCCGAAATACATAGTCAGTCCCGGAGGTATAATAGTCCGCCATTGAAAATGCGGAATCCATTATCCCTTCCTTCCAGTACTTCTTGTTTGATCTTCTGGATGTCTGAATCACCATCTTGCATTCCCTTTATATCGTCGAACAGCATTATAGTCATGGTGGAAAGTTGCCCGAAATAATATCTATCCGTAATTCATTATTTCCCTTTTCAGGGGTTGAGATAGCATCGATAAGGACATCAAAGCGGCAAAGGGCTTTCTGCTAAGCGCATCTGCCACCTTGTTGGCCTTTCCTGGGTGATAGAATATCTCACAATCATAATCTTTGACTAGCTCAAGGCCATCTGCGTTGTCTCATGTTTAGGTCTTCTGGGTAAAGAAATATCTCGGACTACGATGGTCGGTATAGATCCTGCACCGTGCTCCATATAAGTAGTGTCTCCATATTTTTAGAGCGAATACCACGGCCGCCAGTTCTAAGTCATGGGTAGGATAATTTATTTCGTGCTCTTTGAGCTGTCTAGAGGCGTAAGTGATGACCTTGCCATTTTGCATAGTACTCCGAGCCCCATTTGGGCGTCACTATACATATCAAGCTTTCATTATCTTGGGGAGTCGAGAATGGGATGGTCGGTCTCCTCTTTAGTTCCGTAAAACTCCTCTCACATCCTCACCCATTTGTATTGCTTGTCCTTTCGTGAGGGTCGTCATAGGTTGCAATTCTAGAGAAGTCCTCTACAAACTTCTGTAATAGTGCTAGCCCAAGGAAACTTCGATTTCACTCGCATTCCTTGGCCTATTCCAGGTTTCTGACCTCAATCTTCATTGAGTCTACCATGATTCCTTCTTTAGAGATGACATGACCCAAGAATGACACTTGATCGAGCCATAACTCGCATTTGGAGAACTTGGCATATAGTTGCTCTTTCAAGAATCGTAATCATCTTGGATGTTCGGCATGCTCTTCTCGGGCTCTCGAGTAGATAAGAATATCGTCGATGAAGACGATTACAAATTTGTCGAGGAAGGCCGAGAATACTCGATTCATCAGTCCATGAACATTGCAGAGCATTGGTTACGCCAAAGGGCATAACTACAAACTCATAATGTCCGTGATCTTGTCCGAAGGCCGTCTTGAATATCGCTGGCTTCACTTTTACTTGATGATAGCCGGCACTGAGATCGATCTTTGAAAAGACAAGAGTTCTTCTGGTCGAATAGGTCATCGATCAAGGGGTACCTATTCTTGATGGTCACGCTTGTTCAGGTCATAGTCTATACACATTCGCATGGACCCATCTCTTTCTTTATGAACAAAGACCGAGCTCCCCATGGGAGTGATCGAGCGATAAATCCTCGCCAAGTAACTCATTGCTTTCAAGTTCTTTCAACTCAGTTGGCGCCATACGGTAAGGTGCCTTGGAGATCGGATTAGTTCCGGGAATCAATTCGATCTCGAACTCAATTTCTCTATCAGGTGGCAATCCAGGTAGGTCATCAGGGAACACCTCCAGATGGTCACATACCACTCTGACATCTTCTATTTTCCGATTCTTCGATGATATGGTATCCACCACATGTGCGAGAAATCCGGTGCATCCGTCTTCTAACATTTTTCGGGCCTTTAGCGCTGATAAGAACTTCTTTGTTCCTTCCTTCGACTCCCCGATAAATTCAAATGAAACCTCGCGTTCGGAAGATTACCCTCCATTTACGGCACTCAATTGAAGCGCCGTACTTGTGCAGAAAATCCATGCCCAATATAACATCATAGTCCCACATATCTAGGACTATTAGGTCACAATAGAGCTCCCTGTCTGCGAGTCTAATTAGTGTGGCACGCAGAACATGGGTGGATGGCATCACTTCTCCCGAAGGTAATGTTGTTAAAAATTTATAGTCCAAAGCTTGGGGATGCCTATCTATCTTTCTTATGAAAGGCATAGAGATGAATGAAGGTGTCAAACAAGATAGTAAGCGTATTGAGGAAATAATTAGCCGACTGTGACAACCGGCCGAGGCACTCGCCACATCTTCTCTGGTGAGGGAGAACACCCTGGCATTTGTCCCAACTGGCGGGGCTTCCAGTCTCCCTTGACTTATCTGGGGACCCTCTATCGTAGCCTGCATCCGTGTGAAGTGGAGGAGCTCCCTGCATCGGACATACTGCTATGGTGGTGCCTTAACTCGGGTAGGGCAATTCCAGGCTATGTGCCCCTCCCTTCCACAGTTGTAACACTTCCTCGTGCCCTGACGACATTCCCCCGGATGCTTCTTCCCACACGTAGGATAGTCAAGATACCCTGCTTGTTGCTGGGCCCCTGGGCCATTCCACGCTTTCTTCTTGCATCATGCGGTCCCTCTTCCAGCTAGTATTCTGAGATTTCGGATCTCCGATCCGTGCCTTACTCTGCTGACTGATGTTGTTCAGGTAGTGCTCGGTGACCAAGGCACTACTGAATAGCTCTTCGGCGGTCTGGGGTCGATTGACTCCACCGGCCACATTCTGGGCTATCTCTGATCGCAACATTTTCAGCAGGAGTCTGATCCTCTCCCTTTCAGTACCGACTAACTCTGGGCAGAGACGTGTCAGTCGGTTGAACCTTTTCATAGCTTCACTAACTGATAGATCGCCTTGTCAGAACTCGAGGAACTCATCGTAGTGCTTATTTGTGATCCTCCTCTGAAAGAACTCCTCGAAGAACTCTGCTCAAATCATCCACCTCATTTGATTTACTTGTCTCTTTGCTTTGACTCTCTCCCACCACATCCTTGCTCTGGAAAGACGAACGAGGCACATTTTATCTTTTCGTGCTCGGGCCAATCCAAAGACTCCACGATGCTCTCAACTTTTGAACCAAGCTTGGGCATCCCATGGTTCGCGGCACGATGAAACTTTTCGGTTTCCTCGCCAATCGATAGGCTTGGCCGGGGGCCCCAAGGGCAGCGTTGATTAGCGGTGCTTGCACCATAGTGGTCATGTTGGGAGTTACGTTCTGCGTCCCTGGCATGGTGCTAGGGTTCCCTTGTTGATTCGTGAGAGCATTGATAACCAGCTGTTGTTCTGCGACACGACGTAGCTCGGTAACCACATGCATCAAATCTGGTGGGGGTGCTGAGTCATTCCCTCTAGCACTACGTCTCCCGTTCATGTTATCTAAGTGATAAATAAATAATTTAATTAAGGTGTTATTATAATTTCTATTCCTATATAGGCATCTAACATCCCATATCATAAACAAGGTAAGGTGTCCTTTCTAGGGATATTTCTAGGGTAGAGACATGTTTCCATCATATAAAACTTGGTCAGGTATACTATCTAAGTCACAACTATGATTCCATTATACTAAACAGGACGAGGTATTATTTCTATATAAATCTCAAGTGTGAGTCCATTCTACTAAAACATGATGAGGTATTATTTTTTTTTCATTCTAGATAGAAAACATTCTTCATTATAAAGGAAACTTAAGTATGCATAAAATTACTTACTTGGAAATAGCAAGATGGAGGCTTGATGTGTGATAGTGGAAAGGTGAACCTAGCTCTGATACCACCTGTAACGCTCGCCCTTATCTGCTCTTAGGGCGGCGCTACTGTTACTCCTTTTTTTTTTTTTTAAACATACTACATATGGATCCTCTCACAACCTACGTACTTTAACAGGCCATCATAACTTAAACTTTCTTTTGCACATGCATCACATATCATATTCATCATTAGCATGTTAACATATCTTTCATAACATGCATACATAAAGATTCGTTCATGAGTTCTAACATTTCCAGCCTGCTTAAGTAGATGATACTCATTAAACACAAGTCTTATAAGCGGAAGCAATGTCTTAAGTTGTTCTTAGAACATATAAATACAAGCAGATAGTATAGGGTCTTCTTTCACCATGCCACTATCACACACATTTGGCCCCTCCTGCTACTTCCTCTAGCGCAGACTTCCTTTATCTGCAGTATATGGACAACATGAACTATAAGCATATAGCTTAGTAAGATCCTTGCCTACTCACAAAAGCCACAAACTTCATCAAGCAATTAGAACATGAGCATACTAGCATAAAGGACCTAAGTATTTCATGGCAACCCTGATCAACAATATATCCATGTAATAAAAACTGAGCATGACATAGAAAGCATAATTAATCTAAGCAGGGCATAATTTGAACATAAGCATTATAACTACATAAAACTAAGCATGCATGAAAGACATATTCATAAGCGTTTTAAAACTTAACAATAAGCATTCCTAACCTAAGCATCCGTAACATCCTACATCTTAAACCTACATAAAGTACACAGGCACAAACATTCTTCAACTTAACCATGACCATTCATCAGGGAATCCAATCATGCATAAAGGACATAATCATAAGCATTTGTTTAACTTGGACATAAACATTTGTAATAACATAAATCCTAAACTTGTAGAAAGAACATAATCGCAAGTATTCATAAACTTAACCATAACATTCACCACATCATAAATTCTAAACTAGCATGAAGTACATAGTCGCAACATTCTTAAACTTAACTCTAAACATCATAACTTCATAACATCTAGCATGCATAAGGAACATAGTTCGCAAGCATTCAGGGTATTTAACATAAGCATACACAATATCATTAAAAGTCTTTTCTTTTCAAACATATACTTATAGATACTTCCATATCATCATAACTTCATAACATCTAGCATGCATAAAAAACATAGTTCGCAAGCATTCAGAGTATTTAACATGAGCATACACAATAATCATAAAAGTCTTTCCTTTTCAAAACATATACTTATAGATACTTCAATATCATCATAACTTCATAACATCTAGCATGCATAAAGAACATAGTTTGCAAGCATTCAGAGTATTTAACATGAGCATACACAATAATCATAAAAGTCTTTCCTTTTCAAAACATATACTTATAGATACTTCAATATCATCATAACTTCATAACATCTAGCATGCATAAAGAACATAGTTCGCAAGCATTCAGAGTATTTAACATGAGCATACACAATAATCATAAAAGTCTTTCCTTTTCAAAACATATACTTATAGATACTTCAATATCATCATAACTTGTTTGGGGGGCCCCAGGTTAAGTACCACATAATGCGCGTTCCCTAATAGGCTGGGGTAGCGAGCCACCAGTCCTACTAGAGCAAGACCTCTTACGTCTTACCAGGGCAAGACCTCTTACGTCTTCTTATGTCCCTATGGATTTGATTAACGACCACCTGACGGGTCGGGTACTTAACCTCTTGCAAAGTAAAATACTTAATTCTTTTCTTTTCTTGTCATAATATAAAGAATGCTCTTGATCCCCCATCATAAAAAGGGAAGCATCTTAATCTCATCTTATCATAAGGAGAGCTCTTGATCCCTACTTGAAAGGGAAGCATCTCCATTTTATCTTATCTTAAGGAGAGCTCTTGATCCCTACTTGAAAGGGAAGCATCTCCATCTTATCATAAGGAGAGCTCTTGGTCCCTACTTGAAAGGGAAGCATCTCCATCTTATCATAAGGACACATGCATTCATAACATAAGAGTACCCTAAAGGGGTCATAAAGTATAAACATGTTCATCATACAGGCATATTTCGTGGCACATTACATCATAAACATGAAGCATATTTCCTTGGCATATTCATGGCATATTAAATCACAAAAACATGTTCATCACCTAAGCATATTTCATGGCACATTACATCATCAACATGTAGCATGTTTCCTAAGCATATTCAAGGCATATTAAATCATAAAAACATGTTCATCACCTAAGCCTATTTCATGGCACATTACATCATAACATGAAGCCTATTTCTTTGGCATATCCATGGCATATTAAATCATAAAAACATGTTCATCACCTAAGCATATTTCATGGCACATTATATCATAAACATGAAGAATATTTTCTATGCATATTCATGGCATATTAATCAAACAAAAACCATACCCTTAGCACAACTACATGTGGGTGTTTTCATGAAACCCTAACCCTAAAACCATGGGTTGGCCAATCTTGTAAGGGCTCGAGCTTGTGTTTTGTCCCCTAAAGTTCACTCATGAAGCCTTATAACTAATCATAGTATCATTAGGGATATTTTCATGCAACCCTAACCCTACTTTCATTGGTTGGCGAATCTTGTAAGGTTAGATCTTTGGACTTTTGTCCCCAAAGTTCATTCATAAGCATTATTACTTACCCTAGTGTCATTAGGAACATTTTCATGCAACCCTAACCCTAATTATATGGGTTGGCCGAAACATGGAATGGGTTCAAACTTAGGTTTTGTCCCCTAAAGTCCATTCATAAAGCATTATTACTTAACCTAGTGTCATTAGGAACATTTTCATGCAACCCTAACCCTAATTATATGGGTTGGCCGAAACATGGAATGGGTTCAAACTTAGGTTTTGTCCCCTAAAATTCATTCATAAGCATTATCATGGCCTAACCTCATAAGAGGGAGTTGTCATAAAAACCCTAACCCTAAAAGGCCTTGGTGGCCGAAACCTATAAGGGCACCAAGTTAGAATCTTTGTCCCCTAAAAGGTCCTATAGTGAGCATACAACCTATAGAAGTTCCCTAGAAACATTTTCATGAATCTTAGCCCAAGAAAACTTGATTGGCCGAAACCTACAAGGGCTACAACTTCATCGTTCTTACATGAAATTTAACCTATGAAACTAATACACTGCAGGTGAGGGGAAAACTTACATCCTTCGCTTTGCTTGAGAGATGACCTAATGGAGGTCACCTAGCTTTCTCCTAGCTTGAAAGGGGGGTCTTGGCCAAAGGAAGAAGAAGGAGGTGGGTTTCGGTGAGGATGAAGAGGAGAGGAAGAAAATGGCCAAATGGAAACTTCCTTCTTCTTTATAAAGGGAGGAAGAGAAGTTTCTCTTTTCTTTGTCATGCCCCTTCACTTACCCTTCTTCCACTTATCTATAAATTCCCCTCTTCCTCTAATGATATAATTCTATTGGGCTTATGGTTAGTGGGTGCATCTATAGGGCTTGGCTATCTCTAGAGGTTTGGGGTTCAATTCCTAGGCTTTGCATCTCTTTTTTTTTTTTGGCTTATTTTATTTTATTTTTCCAAAAAAGGCCCACATAAAGCCTATCATCATAAAGCCAAAATTCTCGTAAAATTGCTAGAAATTTTACGGGCGTTACACTTCTAGCAGGCTGAGGAGTTCTACGACGAGGCCCGTATATACTTCTAGGAGGAGGCTATTCGTCGCCAGGATGAAGCCGCCTACCGCAGGGAGATGCTGCAGCACATGCATGCCCAGCATGCGCAGTGGGCTAGGGAGGAAGGGCACCGAGCAGCCGCTGCATCCACTAGCTCTCATATCGACCACATGTACATGTGGTATCAGTGACTCAGCAGCAGGTTCTCCTAGGATCTAGAGATGCTGAGGCTCCCAGACTTTCCACCTCGTCCACCTTACTAGAGGTATATTTTCATTTAAGTATGGGGGGCCCAAAGTCTATTCTGTTTTGTTTCCTAGCAGTAGTTTCTTTTCTGGTGTTTTCATTCATTTATTCATGCATGGGTTGTTGAGTTTCTTTCAGTACTTAGTTTTTGTTATCTGTAAAGTTGCATCAGTAGTATTTTTAAAAGTCTTCTTCATGTGTTGTTTCCATGAGTAGTGTAACTTCATTTATCTCGTGGTAATTTATTTTATTTGCTCTAATGAATGTTCTAGACTTACACTGGTCAGCTTCTATTTTTACACCTACACATGTCGAACACTCTGAAAGGGAAAATCTAGTACATACCTAGTTATGATTCATCTCAGTAGTCCGGTGCTTTAGAATCCATAGGTGACTCTAGGTTTAGCATTTTAGTTACTGGAGATGCTCAGATTGTGTAAGCCCATTCGAAAAAATCAAAATCTCGGTGAGTAGAAAAAATAAAGAGAAAGGAAAGAAGGAAAAGAGATTATGAGGGATAAAAAATAGTTGTCGTGGGCGGAAATGGTTAGGTGCCCCTTTGAGACCAAGTTAGGTTACTAGGGAAATACCTATCAATTTCTCTCAATACCGAGCATGCCTTTGAGACTTTGTGCTAGATCTTTGGAATGACCCTTGCTTTGGGCAGGTAAGTACCTAAGAGCCGAAGACCTTAGGAAAAGCTATAGGATGACGATTTAACTTACCATAGAACATGTATCCCCTAAGAAGATTCGCTTAGCACGTGCACGAGAAGCTAACTTAGTGAATTTCCTAGAACATATCTATTTTGCTTTGATTGAAAATACCACTTGATAAATTTAGTTAGCATGGTAAGTATGGAACAATATCTTTTTAAAATTTCATGGTACTGAGGTTTGCTTGAGGACAAGCAAAGATTTAAATCTGGGGGAAGTGATGTGAGCAGAACATATAGGATTTTAGGACTAGTTTTCACTCACATCTCATTTCATTTTTATGTTAGTTTCGTTCATATGTCACACTATTCTGCATGCATTTCCTATTTTCTGGTTCGGAGGTCTGCTCTTTGTACTTTTGTGTGCAGGATAGCATTTCGGGGGAAAAAGGTGCACTTTCGGAGACAAAGAAGGGCATTTTGTAGCTAGACGCAGAATGAGACACGACCAGGGCGTGTGGCTACACACGGCCGTGTCCAATAGGCGAGATCAACCACCCCAGGGCCGCACACAGCCTAGCTGTGTGTTTCCACATAGCCATGTGGCAGCCCGCCAGATTTGTTCGACAAGGGTTTTTTCGGATTTTATAGCGGTCCGAGGTGATGTCTATATAAGGATGGCTCCGCCCAACCCCTAGGGGGGAGGCACGACGGCTAGGATGACACGCTGAAGCCCTAAAAAGCTTCGGAAACTCGCAACGGGGAGGAGGAATGCCGCTGGAGGTCCACACCTTGCACTTCAATGCCGGAGAGAAGACAACGAAAGCATTGTAATCCTTTGTTCCTGCGTTTTATTCCTTATGTATTCGAACATAAACATGCTTTGTGATTCTACCTTCATATACATGGAGTAGTACTTTCGATTCTAGGATTAGGGAGTAGCTTGTGTACACATTACAATGTTGGTTCATGTTAAATTCTGCCTTTGAGTTTGATTTGACAATTGGTAGTTGTTTTTACTATATCTATGCATGATTGGTTTTATATCTGCTGTGCTTAGGTGATACGAGGTGTGACAGCCCTCGTATTTAAGATTTAGGGGATTTTATACAAGGAACCTAGGGGTAAACTTGATCTCCTGTAACTGTGGGTAGAAGGGTGCGGTGGAATCGGAAACGGTTCATCGTAGGGATTGATTTGGCATCCTCATATCGTCTATCCCATCCTTTTAGGCGGAGATAGCTCTTGGTAGATGTGGCGGCTCATTGGGAGAGTGTATGATGTCCCGTCCACAAAACCATAGATAAATGTCTAGACAACACCAATTGAGAGTATTGTTTTGTGATACACAAGCGAAACTGAAGTCCTAGAATCACCTTTGAAGACCTCGACACACTCCCTTCCTCTTCTGTGTGACACCCTATAGAGTAAAGCCCACCGACAGCCCTCACCAATCGAAACCTCTTAGAGTTACGTCTGAATAATTACAACCACTGAATATATCGATATTCGTATCCCAGTCCCTGTGGGATCGATAATCTTTATTACTTGACGACATTCGTGCACTTGTGGGTGTTGAGCGTGAGTGCACGCTTTGATTCTTCGATGGTCTCTGTCACGAGATTTGAGGTCGTGTTCGTGAGCATCACGTGCATAGCGAGCGACGGCGAGGAGGCGGCATGATTCTCCCTCTCGGTCACAAGAACTCCTTGGGAGATGCCGACGGTTGCTGGAGATGCTCACTGTCGGCGATGGAGCTTCTTCACGCCGCCAGTCACGAGGAGAAGGATGCGGCGAAGAAATCAGAAGAGAAGAAGGAGAAGAGGAATCACACAGTGATGAAATGAGCGGAAGGGGAATCGCGGAAAGAAAAGAAAAGGTCGCGAGAATGAGAAGTCGCGGAAGGAAGGAATTGACGGATTATAAACTTATGTTAATTACCTATTAATTTGCTCAATAGCAGATAGTCTAAACAGACTTTACAAAAGCCTATCCGCTTTATCCCCATGAAATATCCATAAAGCCTCCGTTTTAATCCAGAAAAATTTCTAAAAATTCCTGGAAAATTATATAAGATAATCTCTTAATTAACAGAGGTATTTTATTTTATTATATATATATATATATATATATATATATATTTTTTTGATATCTCACATTTTTCCCCACTAATAAAAATTTGGTCCCCAAATTTCCAAATTAAATGTAAGAACCAATTCAAGAAATTTTCGAAATTACCACATACCTCTGGTAAACAAATGAGGGTATCGAGCTCGAATAGTATCTTTCAGCTCCCACATAGCCTCCTCATCCATATGATGTTGTCATCCAACCATTATTAGTCAGATGGTTTTGCTCTGCACTATCGCTCCTTGTGACTAAGAATTCACACAGAAATCTCCTCATAGGTCTCATAAGACTGAGGTAGAATCAAAACCTCTTTTAGAACATGATCTGAATGCAGAACGTATTTCCTCAGCATATAAACATGAAATACATTATGAACACCCGCAAGTGTCAGAGGTAAAGCCAACCGGTAAGCTACACCCTCAATCCACTCCAACATATCAAATCACTTCACCCCTTTCGTAGGTGAAACACACAGAAATACCTAATCCCCAATTGAGAATTTCAAAGGCCTTTGCCTTCGGTCTGCGTAACTCTTCTGTCGATCCTATACCTTTAATAACCATCATCTAATGATGCACACCAACTCTGCATCATGTTAGATACTCAATGACCCCAGCAACTGTCGCTCCCTGACTTCCTCCCACAACAAAGAAGATCTATAGGGTCTGCCGTATAAGGCCTCGAAAGGAGCCATATGAATGGATGAGTGATAACTATTCTTATAGTCAAATTCCACTAAAGGAATGTGATCCTCCCAACTACCTCCGAAATCCATAACGCAAGATCTTAATAGATCCTTCAAAATCTGAATCGTACACTCAGACTGGCCATCAGTCCGCGGATGAAACGCGGTATTGAATCGAAGCTCTGTGCCCATGGCCTGCCACAGACTCTATCAAAATCGCGAGGTAAATCGTGGATCTCTATCCGATATGGTACTTAAAAGTACCCCGCACAATCTGATAATCTCTCAGCAATACAACTCTACCGAATGATCCAACGGGTATGACCCACGAATAGGAAGGAAATGAGCTGATTTGGTTAGTCGATCCACAATCACCCAAATCACATCATGTCCTTTACGGGTTCTAGGCAATCCCGTAATGCAATCAATAGTGATATGCTCCAACTTTCATTCCAGAATCGGATTTTCCTAGAGCAATCTAGCGAGTTTCTGATGTTCAACCTTCACCTACTGCCATACTAAACATCGAGCAGCAAGTTTGCAATATCCCTCTTCATACCGTTCCACCAGTATCAACGTTTCAAATCTCGGTACATCCAAGTACCATCAAGATGTATAGAAAATCTCAAATAATGTGCCTCCTGTAGCAACTCTTTCTCAAGTGGATGCGTGTTTAGAACACATATCCATATTAGAGACGGGAAATTATCTTCTACCAAGAGAAGTCCATCTATCGTCCAAAATTCACTCCACCACACACTCTGTAAGTGCACGGATGACTATAGTGACCAATCTCACTTGTTGCAACTATTCGTGTTCCAGCAACACTATAATAGCTACCCTGTAGCTAGTCAAATTCAATGAACACTTCTGCTCCATACATCCATAAATCAAGATAATAACTACTAAATTCACATCATGTATATGCCAGCTTATCTCGTAGTTTCTCAATTGACTTAGGCATAAGATACGTCTCATGCAACTGTATCAGATTCACTCCGATCCCTGAAACAATGCATCTGCGTAAAATACACTTCCAACCACATCAGAAGGATTAACTAACACTGATGCAAATGTCAACCACCATCTAGGTCCTGAAACCCAATCTCACAAGCTTCCAACCGGGTGAATTCGATTACCCTTTTAGTGAAACAAATCTGTGGCATAGTAATGCTAAAAGTATCCTATCCACATTCGTAGTAATAACCAAATCATACAAGGCAAACCACCATCTATGGTGGCCGAGTGTGCAACTCCAACTACCACCATCAACAATGACCAAGTTACGCAACTACAATGACCACAACCTGATCCAATTGTTAGAGATCGAAACGGCCGGCTAGAGGGGGCTGAATAGCCCTCAATCGTTTGGTGGCAGAATTCACTCGTTCTCATTGCGTTGCTTGTCTACGATTGTTGTTAGCGCAGCGGAATAACAATAATAATGAAACTAACAAAAATACACAATCACACAACACAAGATATACGTGGTTCAAAACCAAATGGATCCTACTCCACGGGCAAGCTCACCGAGCTCTAGTTATGCGCACGAGACTAACTAAACTCCTTCTCGACTACACGTCGAAGGTGGAGAAACATCTCACAAGCAATTACAACAGTAATATAAAATACAAACAAGAATAAAAATACAATACAAAAGAAACACTTTTCACCGATTGCTTTTGATCACTTGTTTGTTGCTTGCTTTGATTGACTCTTGAAGGACTGGATTGCAGCAACAATTCCCCTCCAATAGCTCCACAAAAACCATTTCAAAAACCTCCATCTCGAGCTCCTTTTATAACCTGCATCGAGCCGTTTTCGTGCCTAGCAGTCGACTACCAAAAGGCCCCAGTCGACTGCCCCTGTAGCTGTTGTCTCACAATGGCCAGATCCACGTCAGACAAGTTCCAACGGATCACCTACCAGTCGACTGATGATGCCCATCACCCGATCGACCTAGTAGTCGATCGCCTACCGGCCACGGAGCGCTCGCCTCGCGACACTCCCATCGCTTGATTGCCATCCCTCGGCCGATCATTGCCGATATCGGGCTATCGACATCGATCGGCCGATCGCTACCCATGATACCAACTGCCAAGCACAAAACCCTAGCCTTACACCAGTCGAACCATAGTCAACTTGGATCAGTCGAACCGACACTTATGCCAGTCGACTGATGTCGGGCAAAACCTTAAACACCAAGTTGTTTGAGCATCCGACCGTCGGGTAAACCCTCAAACATCAAGTTTGAGCCTCCGACACTCAGTCATAGCCACTTGGCCAAGTCCACCTTATCCCTCATGGAGTTCCCCACCGAAGCTCTCTTCCCTCGGCCTACGTCCCTCGGATGCGCCAAGCACATAACTTCGCAATGCCATCCTTCGCATTTCTTGCCCTCGAAGTATGCTTCCCTTTGGGCTCACTCCATTCGCTCCCCGTCCGGCGGTCCCTCGGATGCACCAAGTGCACGGCTTCGTAATGCCATCCTTCACCGACTCAACGACCCCGAGCCTAGTGAACTTACCAAGTCCTCAAGACTTCCCATATGCACCAAGCGCACGGCTTCGCAATGCATTTCCCATGCCAAGCACCAAGCACATGACTTCGCAATGCTTTGGACTTTCCCATGCCAAGGCTTCCCCCTTGGACTTCCACACCAAGCTCCATGCTTGGATTTTCCATGCCAACCCCATGTTGGACTTTCCCATGACAATCCCATGTCATGAGTTTTGTCTATCATCAAATACTATCAAGGTACTGCTCGAGTCAAACTCGAGTCAACCTGGGCCGATTGCACCAACAATCTCCCCCTTTTTGATGATTGACAAAACTATCATCTTAAGTCTACCAATTCTCCCATATTGGTAATTCTCATATCCCAATGAGAATTCCAATGAACCCTAATTGGTAACTTGGTAACTTCTCCCCCTTTTTGACATTACATCAAAAAGGTCCTCCCCAAGGGTATGAATGTCTCATATCCCAATGAGATCTTACAATCTCTCCCTTGGAGGAACACATGCCTACAATCTTTCTAGTGATCCCATATCACTTAAAGATAGGCAACCCAATTTTCCTCCCACGAGGAAATACACATCCATCTTTCCATGATGGATACCTCCCCCTAGAGGCTTGCTTCCCCTTGACCATTGCACCAACAATGTCCTTGGAGAGTCCCTAAGCCAATAGGAACATTAAACCAAACAAAATTAAGGCAAAGTTCAACAATGAACTCTCATCCACCTTAAAATTGATACTCACCCTCAACCCAACTCCTAATCCATATCCAATGGATTTCCACCCTCTCTAATGCTCTCCCAAGCATATCCTAGGGTTAGGAGTGGTTAGGGGACCAAAACACAGCTGAACATGGGCCTAACAAACAAGGTTTACCCGAAATCAACATTTTTAGTCGATCACGTCGAAAACTCGATCGACACACTCATCGATTGGTGGCCTCCTGGCGGTTGGTGATAATCGATTCTGATTTCAATTCAGAAATAATTTTCCGAAATTCATAAGTAAATATATATACGTAGATAAATCTTGAAATTTGGTATGTATACTACTTATCACAAACATTATGGATGAAAAATATTAGAAAATTATTTTACCCATTAAACTAGGAGATTGATACAAAGTTCAAAATTTAAGAAAAGCTTCAATAAAGAGCCCTCTTTGTATCATTCCATTCATTGGTGATAGCTATCAAAAGATAGGCTTCACCAAGGTTTTTCAAAATGTTTTCAAAATGTTTTTTAAAACCTTTATTTTCTTTTTCCTAAACATCTCACCAATATCTAGATGTGTAAAACACATACAAGTCAAGTTTTTAGTGAGATGTAGGTTTTGTTTTCTTTATGTTCTCATGCATATTTCTAAGGCAATATTCTTTGATTCCCATCAAATCATGCCATAGCCCTTAATTTCATTTTATTTAATGCATGATATGATTATGGCATAAATATGATATAGATAAAAGCATATGCCAAAATCATGATGTCATGGCATGTAAATGACATTTAAGTATACATGACATATAAAAATAAATCTAAACATTATCATGACATATTTAGAGATAAAAATGAAAATGATGTCATGACATGGCAAGGCAAATAAAGCATGGCAAGAAAAATATACTAAGGTATAAAATACCTAAGTGTTAAAATCAATTTGCCATTTCTAGGGATTAAATTCACTTTGCCTTAAACCATTCATTTCCCTATTGTGCCAAAAACCCAAAATAGCACACCATGACCTCTATGACCTAATTGTGCGAATTTAAATCATTCTAAACTTCTCAAACACATTGGCACATCCTAATGTGTCAACTCTACTATGGTTAGGTTAACTACCCATCCATTTACGGTTGACACACCCTAACCCATCTAGCGTGAATCAATCACGCTTTTAGGAACCCAATACCTATTAGAGCTCCTTGGGTTAACAAGGTATTCCCTAGGGATAACTTCCCTAGATACCTTTCTAATGACCCTTTTTGGCTTTGAAGCCTTAGTCAATTGGGTCTTTCCTAGGTCAACTCTAGAGGTGACTCCTCCATTGACCTCCTTAGTGGCTTTCTTGGTTTTCCTTAAGTCCTTAGCCACTAAGCACACACCATGGCTAGTCTTAGGGATAGATTCCCTATTAGCCTTGGTTTTCCTAGACCTAGAAATAGTTCCATAATCAAATGGAACATTATGATAAGTCTTCTTGGACTTAGGTTTGTGACCCAAACCTTCCTTGCCCTTAGACCGTTTTTGAACCCTAGGTCTTGACTTTTGGGCATTTGACCCTAGAATTGAATTTACTATTATTCTAAGGGTTTTCTCCATTCATTCAAGTCTTGACCTCAAGACTTGGTTCTCTAGCTCTAATTTTTCCATTTTTGAATTTTCATTAGGTTTTTGGAAAGACCTTTTCCTTTTCGGCATGTGCCTAGACTTTTTGGGATTAATACCCAAATTTTCTTCTACTCTCCTAATTGATTCCCTAGGCAAAATATTTCTAGAATTATGAGTCCTAGGTTTATCCTTAGAGAAACTAACATGCTTAGCACCTGAGCAATAAACCTTATTGTTTCTCCTAGCATGCTTTTCATTAATAATGGCAAAAGAACTAAAATAATTCTTAGCATGCTTTTTAATTCTAGAAATTGAAGGTGTATTATTTAACTATTCCTTAGGGTTAGCTTTAGAAGCTCCCCCTACATGAGTCACACCTTCTTGCCCTTTCTTCCTCCCCCTAGGGCATTGGCTTCGGTAATGTCCCCGTTGGTTGCATTTAAAGCACACAATGTGCTCTTTGCTCTTGATTTTGGGAACACCGACATCCTTTGACTTTGGGTTGACTTTTGGTGTTGATGCCTTTTCCTTAGCCAATTTAGGGCATTTACTCTTGTAGTGCCCTTTCTCCCTACACTCAAAGCATATTATGTGATTTTTATTTAAAATAACAACACTTGAGTTACCTAGGGAGTTGGTGGAGGCCTCTTCACTTCTTCCGGAGGTAGAAGCTTCATTTTGGTCTTGCTCCGGAATTGAAATCCTTTCCTCCCCCTCAACGCTAGAGGTGGAGGTCTCCACCAAATCATCAACATCATCAAAAGTAGATGGTGCTTCTTCTTCGGCATTATCCTCTACATGTGCCGGTTGGGAGTTTTCTTGAAATTTCATTATCTTCTCCCATAATTCCTTTGCATCCCTAAAATTACCCAATCTAGACCAAATAGTGTCAGGTAACAAATCACTAATCAACTTGATTACCTTGAGATTTGTCTTGAAGTCTTTGATTTGGTCTTGGGTCCATTTTGACTTCTAAATTTGCCTATTTCTTTCATCCCTAGGCAATTCGAAACCGTTTTCTAGGATTAGCATAAAATCAAAATCGGTTTCTAGATATACCCCCATTTTTCTTCTCCACCATAGAAAGTCTCCTTCGAATTTTGGTGGTTGAAGGTTGTAGCCGGCCATCTTGTAGTGCTCTCGAGGTGGTTAGTCCTCGAAGAGCGACCTCGGCTATGATACCACTTGTTGGAGATCGAAACGACCGACTAGAGGGGGGTGAATAGCCCTCAATCGTTTGGTGGCGGAATTCACTCGTTCTCGTTGTGTTGCTTGTCTACGATTGTTGTTAGCGCAGCGGAATAACAATAATAATGAAACTAACAACAATACACAATCACACAACACAAGATATACGTGGTTCGAAACCAAATGGTTCCTACTCCATAGGCGAGCTCATCGAGCTCTAGTTATGCGCACGACACTAACTAAACTCCTTCTCGACTACACGTCGGAGGTGGAGAATCCTCTCACAAGCAATTACAAGAGTAATATACAAATACAAACAAGAATACAAATACAATACAAAAGAAACACTTTTCACCGATTGCTTTTGGTCACTTGTTTGTTGCTTGCTTTGATTGGCTCTTGAAGGACTGGAATGCAGTAGCAATTCCCCTCCAATAGCTCCACAAAAATCATTTCAAAAACCTCCATCTCGAGCTCCTTTTATAACCTGCATCGAGCTATTTTCGCGCCTAGCAGTCCACTGCCAAAAGGCCCCAGTCGACTGCCCCTGTAGCCGTTGTCTCACAACGACCAGATCCACGTCAAACAAGTTCCAACGGATCACCTACCAGTCGACTGATGATGCCCATCAGTCGACTGGTGACCTAGTAGTCGACTGCCCAATCGGCTACGGAGCATTCTGTTCTCGCGAAACTCCCATCACCGATTGCCATCCTCTATCATTGCTGTCGCATCGATCACGGATCCATGGCGATGATCGCCAAGCACAAAACCATAGCCTTACACCAGTCGAACCATAGTCAACTTGGATCAGTCAAACCGACACTTATGTCAGTCGACTGATGTAGGGCAAAACCTCAAACACCAAGTTGTTTGAGCATCCGACCGTCGGGTAAACCCTCAAACATCAAGTTTGAGCCTCCGACACTCAGTCTTAGCCACTTGGCCAAGTCCACCTTATCCCTCATGGAGTTCCCCACCGAAGCTCTCTTCCCTCGGCCTATGTCCCTCGGATGCACCAAGCGCATGACTTCACAATGCCATCCTTCGCGTTTCTTTCCCTCGAAGTATGCTTCCCTTTGGGCTCACTCCATTTGCTCCCCGTCCGGCGGTCCCTCGGATGCACCAAGCGCACGGCTTCGTAATGCCATCCTTCACTGAATCAACGACCCCGAGCCTAGTGAACTTACCAAGTCCTCAAGACTTCCCATATGCACCAAGCGCACGGCTTCGCAATGCATTTCCCATGCCAAGCACCAAGCGCACGGCTTCGCAATGCTTTGGACTTTCCCATGCCAAGGCTTCCCCCTTGGACTTCCACACCAAGCTCCATGCTTGGATTTTCCATGCCAACCCCATGTTGGACTTTCCCATGACAATCCCATGTCATGAGTTTTGTCTATCATCAAAATACTTTCAAGGTACTGCTCGAGTCAAACTTGAGTCAACCTGGGCCGATTGCACCAACACCAATCGTGTCTAGAATATATGATTTCTCAAATACATGGACGACTAAATCATTTAATGGTCTAACAACAAAATCAAAACTCATAAAATTCATACCAAGTATGAAATTGTCGTCTTTACACACCTGCATCCTCTTTACTCTTCACTGATGATATATCAATCATCACAACGACAATGATAATTGTATGACATCATGTCACTACAATATCAATACTTCAGTCATAAATCAACCATAGAGTATATATAGGTGTCTTTAGCTGATCTAAATAGATCATTTATCCTCGACGAAGGATATTAATTTTTTTAACAACTACCGTATTTCATCATCGATAATTGATGCCTAATCACAAAGGTCCATCTCTCTTTCAACAGAGAGTTCCGGATCTTCTCAAGGATAAATACTGGGATAGATAAATATCCTCTCCAACATATCCTATAATCGCAACTTACATTCTTCCAATTCCCATAGTGTTTAGTAACACTTATACCAATCAAATTATCACCCGGTATGAGATCTTTGATATCAGAACTATTTCCACAATCATTTCGATCGCCTACTCCACTTGCCTATGTGGCAAGCCTGGGAGTTCATTCGAAACTACATCCGAATGCCCTCGGATTATATGCAGATCTGAGAGACATAATCATACCATAATATCAACAAGTTGACCATACGTAAGGATATGTATATAGTAAAAGGGCATCCCTTGACTTCTTAATTTTTGATCCACATCTCACTAGACAGTAGAGATACCACCGACCCACAAGTCGATGTAAAGGAACCCTTCTTATCCGAACTAAAAATGTTCTAGACAAGGATACTTGTAAACTACAAGTATCTCTCAATATATTAACCCAGAGGGTAAATTAGAGTAATATCTTGAATGATCAATTATCTATCGATCCGATCCAAAGGCTCCCCGCAAGTCTCAGCCTTTCTCCGAAGAGAACAAGATCAGATGCAATAGTCTGTGACAAAGCGATCACATTTCTACGACGAATGCCCCGGGAATTTTTTCCTAGATCATTTGATCCCATCACTAAATCCTACGAGCTGCAACTGTAGAATACAAAATAGATACGACCATCGTCATATACTCTCTCCTTTGTACAAAGCCAATCCACATCTGGGGGATAACTATTGTTGTTGTCTACATGAGTCTTCTATGATGTCTTCTTCTGATACTGCTGCGTAAATCACTTCTCTTAAAGGGAAGTATCACAAAACTCCAACCACGCCTGAGGTAGTAGGTCGCTGCTAATGAGATAACCCAATCTTCTGTGTTGATATCTATTGTCGAGACGGTGCATCCTCCTCCTTGAACACCATCGATAGTCTTCAATTGAGTCTTCAAAATACACCTCTTCAACTGTACTAGTTGCTCACAATAGCAACAGATAAACTGATCCCACGAATAATCTGACTTTGCGTGTCTTTGTGATCTGCACTGTACACACATAATCCCTCCGGAGTCTTTGTTCTGATTTTACTGATAACATCAGACAGTTATGACGATCTGTGGTGGGTCTTCTATGATGGGAAAAACTCTCTACTAGTAGCTTGTGGCCTATGACTCTGATCTTGCTCCTTTTGTCCAACATTCGGAGGCTTCTTATTCCAATATCTGACTTGCAATGTCTATTTATCAATCTTCATCTCCTAAACACTTGTGTGGAGTCATTTCTAAACTCCTGACTCAATCCAATGTCTTCCGGCAGGATCTGATAGAAGATCCAATCATCTTAATCCAACAGTAAGCCAACAACCGTGGGTGGCTTAAAACATCCATTCACATTCTTGAGCTATTAGGTGAGCGTAAACTCTGCAAGTCTAATGAATCTGCATGGTATTCCCATTATCGACGATCACCCTACTTGAAGCTCAAGAATTCCCTACAATGTGTCACTAAAAGTAACACGGGGAAATACTCTCTTTCAACATCACTACACCATGATCATGTGATATATTATTCCTCGAATATTATTTTATGCATTTACCACCAAATACTGGCTTGATCTCGATAATGATATGCAAATAACTCTACTTTCTATGTATAACACAAGTTAAGTACTCAAAAGTATCTTTAAAGTTATACAACCCAGTACGAACAACTCATGGATAAAAAAATCCCTATGAAACACCGTAAACTAGCTTTCTGCTATCTGCATCAACAATAGCCTAATTGTTTTGTCCATTACCCAACAGGTAATGTTCTGACTAGCATAATTAGTGAAAATCTCTAAGACTATAGTCTCTGATTTCCACAAGAAATGTGACGACTTGACCCCTATTTCCAACACGGTATCAGTCAGCTCTCAAAGGTAAATTATCTTTTTGACACAAGTTCAAGACTCACAGACTCAACAGGTCGCTCACGTGGTCAACTCATACCACAGTTATGAATAATAACCAACACACTGCAGGTTATTCCCTGTTATATACACTAAATGCATACCCAACAAAACCGAGAGTATAAACACTAAAGGTAACTCCGGTTAGTCGCCTCGGTGGATGACCCCTACTATGAGTCTGCACAGGTGTCATAACTCTGACTGTATACACCTATTGATCAAGTTTAGATAAATATCTACTAAACTATAAGCTATCAGGAATTCTTACATCGTGCTGCTTGGAGCTCAAGCCGCTATCAGTCTCATCTCAGAAAACCAAAACCGAAACAAATCGACTCCCAAGAATCCAAGACTCGACACAAAAACAATATTGTATGACATCGCAGAACCTAGGGCTTTGATACCAATAAAGTTGTCACACCCTGAGAGTATGCCATGTCGAAAAGTAAACGTACGACATCTCTCCTGTACGTGACATTATATCGTGTTAATACAAGGTCCGTAGGCCCACAACCACAATATAGTAAGCATATATATATATATATATCAAACACAGTGGAAACATAATACAACTACATCACAAACTACACACAGTGTATACTGGTATTCCTGACACCATGACATAAAGGAAACGTCGGCAAAACCCGAATCCACAAGTGTGTACATCACATAACAAGTCCAACACATAAATCCGGATCGAAATAAGTACATCCGAAATCAAAAGAAAACATAAATCCATGCTGGGACCCTCGAAGACGAGATTAGACTATGACAGCCAGCGATGCTCCAAGTCCATTACGAAGTCGGCTACCTGTTACCTGGGCGACAGCAAAACTCAGGGTCTATGGTGGTGAGTAAAACTCAGCAGGTAATAAGGGAGAACATGTATATATATCAAATATCATATGTAATTCAACAGTATAATCTACAGGTACGATAGATGAACACCAGCATGATAATCATATACATGCATATACCTTCTAACCAAATGAACGAGCACATATCCACAATATATATATATATATATATATATATATATATATATATATATATATATATATATATATATATATATATATATATATATATATATATATATTGTTGGGTTTTCGGCACCGCGGCGTGTGTGTGTTCGATCATGTTTCGCAAACATGAGCACAGCGGAAGCAATTAAAAATAATAAATCTATATTTATTACAACACACACAACACACGCATGCATATTACAACAAGTGTAGACATAACCGTAAATTAAAATTTGCAATAAAAGGAAATTTATCTACGTTATACCTTTCGTATGACGTGTAGCGGGAACGACATCAACCGGAACGATCCTCGTAAGAATCGTCTCTATCCGTATCCACGCCGAGCTCCTCGGGATGACTTCGCTAAGCCACGAGCTTCGTCTTCGTACGGGTTACTAGCCTCGTGTTGAAGACAACGTGATCGAGAGATGATCACAATCCGAATCCAAATTCGGATCCATAACCGAGTCCTCAAAACTCGATTCTCCGGAGAGGTATTCGTCAACCGTTTGACGAATCCTTCGTCCTCCACCTCAGAGGATTACCGAAGATCAAATCCCCGGTAAGTTAGCCGCTGTCGGAGCACTAACCGTCGTCCAAACGACGCTCCGACAACAAAGAAACAAGCTGTCCAGAAAAACTGGACAGCTTTTGGTGGAGGAATAGAGGCCGGCCAAAGGAGATGTGGAGCTCACCTTATCACCGAACCCACAAGAGATCACCGGAGGGTCGGAGCACGCTCGCTGAAGCTTGGATGCCGGCGGCAAGGAGGTGGCAGCAGCTCCATGAAGTTGGCGGCAACACCATGTTGGGCGGCAACAACAAAAGGAGGCTAGGGTTGGGCGGCCAAAACTTCATTAGCTTTAGGGTTAGGGTTTAAGCCCTATTTTATAGAGAACTAATTCTCTTAATGGTTAATGGATCATATCCATAAAGCCCGTTAACCCGCTCCATTAGGATAAGTTAAAATAAACCAAACAATGATGGTTTATTTTAAGTTAAAATGAACCGAACCAACTTTTGGTTCATTCGTTTAAAATAAACCAAACCCTTTGGTTTATTCTCATCCATTGGATTAGAACCAAACCATTTTGGTCCATCCATTATGTCTTCATAAGACACGGCCCATCCACGCTTCCATTGCATCAAACAATTTCATGCGCTTATGTTTGGTCCAACCAAACATAGTTTCTCTCCCGAGAATCCCATTCTCAAGCTCGTTTTAAATCCTTTGGATTACACTCGTTGTGCGTGTGACCAAATAGGTTCTCGGTTTATGTTGGCCGTCTATAATTAACCATTAATTATAGAACGATCATGAGTGGCACCTAATAGTACATCATGATCCCCAATTAATCGAAAAGATCAATGGTTGATCCAGAACTATTTCTGAAACCCTTCAGTAGCTCGAATGAATCTTGCCCCATTCCCTTCACTCATCTTATACCCACTTGGTTCAGGACATGGTCTATTGTGTCAGTCCCCACTAGGCTGACTACGTCACACCTAGCCCAAGTATTATTTCCTCATCCTACGGATTCTAGTTACTCCACATGTATCGAAGTGTACCATACTCTAAACATGTAATGCTTTGGCCAAAGACTTTAGTAACAATCCGACGAGAGGCCATGGGTATACATCTCCTCGCAAGGAGTGGTGAATCCTTTATAGGCTATTCAAACACCTTCGATCACTTCGACTTATACCCAATCATCTCGGGTCCACATCTCCTTAGAGATGTTTGCTTAAGATGTCAAAGCATAAGTCTCCATGATCAAGATGACTTGAATACCGCAAGTCAAAGGAACATCGCACTTAAGCTACAGTAAGAACTTCATTGACATATCTATATATGCAGAGAACCATATGAAGTCTTACTACCGGTCACTCCAATGAACTAGTTACCATAACTAGCATCCACGATCAACTCGACATCACTATGTCTCCACCAAGGAGAATCACCGCTTGATACACCAAGGAGTATACCTGCGTTAGTCTCAATGTAATCGATGGGTGTCCAAATCCATCAATTCATCGACTAGGATAATTCCGATACATCACAATTACACATGTAGAGATACTCACTAGTTGTGATCCAATCACAAATTCTCTCATGCTGTGAATCGTATCGTGGACATTCAGTAAATGAGTTTAAGATCCAATCAAATACATTAAACATGTATACTCAAATAGTGAATCTTCATTTATCATATAAATGGTTCATACATAAGGCGATTTGCCTTAGGACATCTCTCATATATTACTAACAGACTCCCACTTGGCCTAATGCCAATCGCTACGGTATCCAATACCATAAGCTCTAACATGACCCTCAAACTTACTTTCGAGGTAATGCCTTAGTCAAAGGATCCGCTAAGTTCCTTTCAAAGGGGAATTTTCTCGATTTGTATTTCCTTCCTACTAATGATCTCTCCGATCAAGATGATAGCCGAAGGCCCATGTTTGGATCATTGATGAGACCACATCAAGTTCATAGATGAACTTCTTGATCCAAACCGCTTCCTTTGTCGCCTAAAGTCGCAACGTATTCTCGCCTTAGTGGCGTAATCCGCTATAGTGTTAAGTTTGGAACCTTTCCAACTTATTGCGCCCATTCTAGGTGAATACATACCTGCATCGAGACATGGAATCATCCTTGTCCGTCGAGTCCGCATCCGTATACCCACGATCACCATGTACCCTTCTCCATATATTAGGAACACATCCTTAGTTCTTCTTAAGTACTTAAGGATCGCCTTAATACCACCCAATGATCCATTCTCGATCGATCGTATCCGCCGTGACACTCAGAGCATACGATACATCGGGCCTCGTACATAACATAGCATACATGATAGATCCTATCATGATGCATAGGGAATCTTACTCATGCAAATCCTCTCGCCTTCTCGGCGCGACACATAGACTTCGAAAGGTGTACCCCATGCCCGATGGGTAAGAAACCTTTCTGATTCCGACATGCTAAACCTCTTTAGCACTCGGCCTATATATGTAGACGCGAAAGACCAAGCAACCGCTTCGATCTATCTCTATAGATCTTAATCCCGAGGATGTAGGTTGCTTCTCCTGTGTCTTTCATGGAGAATGTCTTGGATAACCAAACCTTCACTGATCGATCAGAAGATTGAAACATCGCTTCCTATAAGTAGTATGTCATCGACATACAATACTAGGAACACGATCGCACTCCCACTAACCTTCTTGTACACACAAGGTTCGTCGATTTTGTGAGAAATCAAACTTTTGATTGTCTCATCAAAACGGATATTCCAGCCTCTCGATGCTTGCTTCAATCCATAAATGGATCGTCGCAATTTGCATACCTTGGTTTTATCAACCGATGTGAAACCTCAGTTGTATCATATACACGCCCTCGAGCAAGTTTCCATTAATGAAAGTCACACACATCCATCTTCCATATCTAGTTTTGGGATCATAATTGCAGTCGCTTGACTGGCCAGGTTCTTTTTGGGTGGATTTATGCAAATAGCTACAAAGTATTTAGGAACATAAGTAAATGAGCAGATCTAGCAAATACAAGCAACAGTAACTGAAACGAAGTTAGGTAATCACATTACCATCCATGTCGGTTTTCTTCTTGAAAACCCACTTGCACCCTATAGGCTTTATGCCTTCAGGTGGGTTAACCAAGTTCCAAACTTGGTTTTCATACATGGAATCCATTTCCGACTTCATGGCACCAAGCCACTTATCCCTTTCTGAACTTGTCAGTACTTCTTCATAATCGTAGGCTCCTCATCATCAATGAGTAACACGTCGCTCGATTCACTTACGAGAAATCCATATCTCGTAAATATTGCGTGTTACGCGGATCTACGAAGATGTGGTGTTACAATAGGTCCACCGAATTGCTCATCACTATGAGTTGTCACCGTTGTGCTTCACCGGGTATCTCATCAATGTCTATTTGAGTCTCTCGAGCCTCCTCAAGCTCGACGACACTCCCACTGTTTTCTTGCAAGAGAAACTCTTTCTCTAGAAACACAGCATGCCTTGAAACAAACACCTTTTGTTCCACAGATAATAGAATTGGTAACCCCTTGTTTCCTTAGGGTATCCAATAAATAGACATTTATCGACTTAACATCCAATTTGTCGATCCTCTTCACATAAGCAGACAACCCCATATCTTCAAGTAAGATACATGAGGTTTCTTACTATTCCATATCTCATATGGAGTAGTTGAGACTACCTTGGTAGGCATTCTGTTTAACAAGTAAACAGCTGTCTGAAGTGCATAGCCCCAAAAGGACTTGGGAAGAGTTGCATGATTCATCATTGACCTGACCATGTCTAACAAGGTCCGGTTACGCCTCTCAGATACACCATTATGCTGTGGTGTATATGGCGGAGTCCATTGAGACAATATACCATTGTCTCTTAGATAATCAAGAAACTCTTGACTTAAGTATTCACCACCTCGATCCGATCGAAGTATTTTAACACTCTTGTCATGTTGTTTCTCTACTTCATTTCTGAATCCTTTGAACCTTTCAAAGGCTTCAGACTTGTGTTTCATCAAGAACACATACCCAAACCGTGAGTGATCATCGGTGAAGGTAATGAAGTAGCTATAGCCTCCTAATGCTTGAGTTGACATAGGTCCACATACATCAGTATGTATTAGACCTAGTAACTCTCCCACTCGTTCACCTTTTCCAGTAAAAGGTAACTTAGTCATCTTGCCTTTTAAGCATGACTCGCATGTATCGTATGAATCCAATTCAAACGATTCCAGAATTCCACATCAGTGTAATTCGGACATGCGTTTCTTGCTTATATGGCCAAGACGACAATGCCACATATAGGAGTCTATTTGATTATCCTTTCGAGCACGCGTGTTGCTCGCTTCGATATTGAAATCGTCACTGGATACGTCCAACGTATAAACACCATTGCTTAAAGTTCCAATCCCATAAAGAACTCCATTCAAAGTTATGTAACAACAATTGTTACTAAAAGTCAAATGGAACCCATTTCTATTTAGACAAGAAATAGAAATGATGTTCTTTATCAACGAAGGAACATAAAAGCAATTGTCCATTCTAAGACAAGTCTGTAGGGAGTCTCAACAAATACGCGTTACGATGGCAAGTGCAGCAACCTTTGCTCCATTCCCATCACGTAAATTTGACTCTCCCTTGACGAGTCTTCTTCTATTCCTTAGCCCATGTATGTCATTACATATATGTGAGCCACACCCAGTATCCAATACCCAAGTGTCTAAGGAAATAGAATGACAATCAATAACGAAGATACTGAAGAAGATGGGGCATCGATGCCTTATTCTTCTTCAGGACTCAAGATAAATCTTGCACTTTCTTCAAATGGCTCTCCTTGCCATAATGATGGCAAGTTTCCTTTGTGCTAGTTCTACCTTCTTAGCCCTTCTCTTCTTTCCCTTCTCATTGCCTTTGACTTCCTCTTAGAACCTTTCTTGAGGAATCAACTAACAAAGACCACTTCATGCTTCTCAGAAGACTCCACAGTCTTCAGCATATTGAGCAGTACCACAGATGAACCTTCTAGCATCTCAGAGGTGAAGAAGAGCTTTGAGACTTCGAACCTTTCGAATCTCACTTGCTCATCAACCAACTCACAAAGATGAAGGACTACGATATGAGCATCCATATGCTCATGCTGCTTTCGTAGCTTGGGTTCCATCGCGGCTAGCATGATGCAACTCATTTGTTCAGAATCACTCACATGTTTCTGATAGGCCAACAATTGGTCCAGAGTTGCATTGTCACTAGGATGGCGGGAAGAGGCGCCGAGGACATACATAGCTTTTCCACCTTGAGAACAATTCTCAGGTTTCTAAGCCAGTCCAGGAAGTTAGGCCCAGTCAGTTTGTTCGAATCCAAAATAGTGCGCAAATTCAAAGACATCATGATCAATATATTAACTTAGAAATACAAACGAGCATATATGAGAAAGATGATTTTTAAAATGCATCAATATACATTTATAAATCCCATTCATTTTTCGAATTTCAAAAACCCCAAAAACACTTCGGGAGATTGTAGGTCCATCTCCGAATGGGCTGATATCCATCATAGATAAGAACAACCTTGGAGTGAGTCCAACAAGCCATTCTTAGCTATGATGGTGGGTATCAAGTATACCGATTACATATCATGTATATGTAACTATCACAATGTGCTATCAACTAATTGAATGTTTACACATACATTGGGTTGTTAACACATTAACAAGTATGCATCATATGCATAGCACCCAACTTCACCTCTCTTCACATCGACCTTGGAGTGAGTCCAACAAATCGATGCTCCAAGTTAAAGCCGACCCATTAATCGCGAAATAGTTTTAATATGGTTAGAGTGCATTCAACCAATTAGCCAGGCTTGGAGTGAGTCCAACAACCCAAACTAACGATTGACCTCTGACTCTTACCATATTAGAGTTAAACTATTCCAATGATTTGAACATGTTCAGGTTCGAGCCGGGCTTGGAGTGAGTCCAACAACCCAAACAAGAAACAGAACTCTGGTTCTAACCATATTAATGGAAGGTGTAGGCTTTAATATTGAGTTAGGGTTTTATGTCTCATCCTCTTTGCATGCAAATAACTATTATCTACATGGCATGGCATACATGGCATACATCTACATGTCACGACACGCATGACATAATGTTATGCATCTAATGCAATTACATGGCATACAATTATGTCATGTATATATTTCCTTATATGTCATAACAATTTATGAAAATAAAATATGTTTAAGATTTGATTCTCCAAATCAAATCATAATTAAATTAGGAAACAAATTTCCAAATCTAATCACATATTTTATTCATGGAATTATTTGATTAAGGAAAATCTATTTAGGAAACCAATTTCCTAAATCATTAAAACTACTTATGGAAATAAAATATTTTAAGATTTGATTTCCCAAATCAAATCATGATTAAATTAGGAAACAAATTTTCAGAATCTAATCAAATATTTTATTTATGGAAAATATCAATTTCCATAAATACTTCCAACTTTCCAAAAGTGGAAGATTTCCATAAATACTTCTAGATTTTCCAAAATTGAAAAATTTCCATAAATACTTCTAAATTTCCAAAATTTAGAAAACTTCCAGAAATACATTATGACTATCGCAAAACCATTTTTACGATTATGTCGAAACACAACTGGGCTCGATACCATCAAGTTGGGTTTTGCACATGGCGTGTGTGTTCGATCATGTTTCGCAAACATGAGCACAGCGGAAACAATTAAAAATAATAAATCTATATTTATTACAACACACACAACACACGCATGCATATTACAACAAGTGCAGACATAACCATAAATTAAAATTTGCAATAAAAGGAAATTTATCTACGTTATACCTTTCGTATGACGTGTAGCGGGAACGGCATCAACCGGAACGATCCTCGTAAGAATCGTCTCTATCCGTATCCACGCCGAGCTCCTCGGGATGACTTCGCTAAGCCACGAGTTTCGTCTTCGCACGGGTTACTAGCCTCGTGTTGAAGACAACGTGATCGAGAGATGATCACAATCCGAATCCAAATTCGGATCCATAACCGAGTCCTCAAAACTCGATTCTCCGGAGAGGTATTCGTCAACCGTTTGATGAATCCTTCATCCTCCACCTCAGAGGATTACCGGAGATCAAATCTCCGGTAAGTTAGCCGCTGTCGGAGCACTAACCGTCATCCAAACGACGCTCCGACAACAAAGAAACAAGCTGTCCAGAAAAACTGGACAGCTTTTGGTGGAGGAATAGAGGCCGGCCAAAGGAGATGTGGAGCTCACCTTATCACCGAACCCACAAGAGATCACCGGAGGGTCGCCGGAGCATCGCCGACTGAAGTTTGGATGCCGGCGGCAAGGAGGTGGCAGCAGCTCCATGAAGTTGGCGGCAACACCATGTTGGGCGGCAACAACAAAAGGAGGCTAGGGTTGGGCGGCCAAAACTTCATTAGCTTTAGGGTTAGGTTTTAAGCCCTATTTTATAGAGAACTAATTCTCTTAATGGTTAATGGATCATATCCATAAAGCCCGTTAACCCGCTCCATTAGGATAAGTTAAAATAAACCAAACCATGATGGTTTATTTTAAGTTAAAACGAACCGAACCAACTTTTGGTTCATTCGTTTAAAATAAACCAAACCCTTTGGTTTATTCTCATCCATTGGATTAGAACCAAACCATTTTGGTCCATCCATTATGTCTTCATAAGACACGGCCCATCCACGCTTCCATTGCGACTGAAACAATTTCATGCTCGCTTTATGTTTGGTCCAACCAAACATAGTTTCTCTCGGTCTGAGAATCCCATTCTTAAGCTCGTTTTAAATCCTTTGGATTACACTCGTTGTGCGTGTGACCAAATAGGTTCTCGGTTTATGTTGGCCGTCTATAATTAACCATTAATTATAGAACGATCATGAGTGGCACCTAGTAGTACATCATGATCCCCAATTAACCGAAAAGATCAACGGTTGATCCAGAACTATTTCTGAAACCCTTCAGTAGCTCGAATGAATCTTGCCCCATTCCCTTCACTCATCTTATACCCACTTGGTTCAGGACATGGTCTATTGTGTCAGTCCCCACTAGGCTGACTACGTCACACCTAGCCCAAGTATTATTTCCTCGTCCTACGGATTCTAGTTACTCCACATGTATCGAAGTGTACCATACTCTAAACATGTAATGCTTTGGCCAAAGACTTTAGTAACAATCCGACGAGAGGCCATGGGTATACATCTCCTCGCAAGGAGTGGTGAATCCTTTATAGGCTATTCAAACACCTTCGATCACTTCGACTTATACCCAATCATCCCGGGTCCACATCTCCTCGGAGATGTTTGCTTAAGATGTCAAAGCATAAGTCTCCATGATCAAGATGACTTGAATACCGCAAGTCAAAGGAACATCGCTCTTAAGCCACAGTAAGAACTTCATTGACATATCTATATATGCAGAGAACCATATGAAGTCTTACGGCTGGCCACTCCAATGAACTAGTTACCATAACTAGCATCCACGATCAACTCCGGACATCACTATGTCTCCAGCCAGTGAGAATCAGCTGCTTGGATACACCAAGGAGTATACCTCGTGCTAGTCTCGACAGAATTGATGGTGTCCAAATCCATCAATTCATCGACTAGGGATAATTTCGATACATCACAATTACACATGTAGAGATACTCACTAGTTGTGATCCAATCACAAATTCTCTCATGCTGTGAATCGTATCGTGGACATTCAGTAAATGAGTTTAAGATCCAATCAAATACATAAAACATGTATACTCAAATAGTGAATCTTCATTTATCATATAAATGGTTTATACATAAGGCGATTGCCTTAGGACATCTCTCATATATTACTAACATATATATAAGCATATATATATAGACTGCATCTATATATATACTAATCACAATCATCCATATATATATATATATACATGCATATATGTACATATATGGCAATATGCAAAATGCCATAAGATATGGTAATGCAGCATGCATGGTCATGCCTGCGCACCCCTACTCGCTACCACGACCCCAGTGTGGCCTAAGTGGCACGACATGACAACAGTTCCAACTCAACACCAACCACTACTCTAGAGTGGCCAAGTGGGCAGTATGAACGAGTAGCATATGAGCGTAAAAAGCTCGCTACATAACAGGGGTCCTTGCTGCTAGCCACTTCGACTAACACTACTCATGAGTGGTCGAGTGCCACACACCTAGGACAACTGCATGCAACTCCAACTACCACCATCTATAGTGGTAGAGTGCGATATAATAAATGCTCTACCCCCACACTAGTTACTCCTCTGGGAGTAACCTGGGAGGCAGGATGACTCACGACCCTCTCAACCACAAGGGAGACTATGTCATCAGTATGCATGTAAATGATATGAATGCACAATCACACATACAAACATCCATCACAGACTCTCTATTCAATAGAGAGTCATACCAATCTGATTAGCGCACTCTCTATCCTGCATAGAATCGTACTCAATTGATCATAATACTCTCTAGCCTATAGAGAGTCGTACTCAACTGATCGACGCACTCCCTATGATGTAGAGAGTCGTACTCAACTGATCGATGCACTCTCTATCCTGTAGAGAGTCGTATTTAACTGATCATAGAAGCTAGGACCATCGGTCCGTAGCGACAACTAATCACAATTTACCTGACCATTTACACAACACATGATCGGTAGCAACAAGCAACATAAGAGTATTGATATCAACCCTACATTCAGGACCTTACTTACTCATGGATGCCCTTTTTACCCAATTTACAAATCAGGTCATCATCCGTATTCCACTATTTACACATAACTAAACATTTAGAGGTTTACTTACATCACATAACTCCTAATCATGGTGAGGGAAAATGTGATAACAACAACAGAGCGTATAAAGCCAACGACAAAGTATCAAGCATAAGAAATAATAAGAGTGGAGTCAAGGTAATATGATCATATAATATGAACATACATCTAAATCTGTATGTAATAATAACTACCTGACCAGGGTAGAAAATTACCCACCTGCTAAGAAGCTCGTGTTGATGATCTTCGTATCCAAGATCTTTACCTTGAATCAAATATGTGAAATAGTAGAATCCAATATAATCAAATGCTAGCATAATCAAATTTTAGGAATAAGAATCTAAACCAATCTTAATCCCTGATTAATTAACCAAATCCCACAGTGGCACAATCTCATTCCATATCATCATACTAATTAAGCATTCACATTAAACCATATACCGATTCACTATAAAATGTTAGTAATATATGAGAGATGTCCTAAGGTAATCGCTTTATGTATGAACAATTTATATGATAAATGAAGATTCACTATTTGAGTATACATGGTTTCATGTATTTGATTGGATCTTAAACTCATTTACTGAATGTCCGCGATACGACTCACAACATGAGAGAATTTTTTATTGGATCACAACTAGTGAGTATCTCTACATGTGTAATTGTGATGTATCGGAATTATCCCTAGTCGATGAATTGATGGATTTGGACACCATCAATTCTATCGAGACTAGCACGAGGTATACTCCTTGGTGTATCCAAGCAGCGGATTCTCACTGGCTGGAGACATTGTGATGTCCGGAGTTAATCGTGGATGCTAGTTATGGTAACTAGTTCATTGGAGTGACCAGCCGTAAGACTTCATATGGTTCTCTGCATATATTGATATGTCAATGAAGTTCTTACTGTAGCTTAAGTGCGATATTCCTTTGACTTGCGATATTCAAGTCATCTTGATCATAAAGACTTATGCTTTGACATCTTAAGCAAGCATCTCTGTGGAGATGTGGACCCAGGATGATTGGGTATAAGTCGAAGTGATCGAAGGTGTTTGAATAGCCTATAAAGGATTCACCACTACTGTCGAGGAGATGTATACCCATGGCCTCTCGTCGGATTGTTACTAAAGTCTTTGCCCAAAGCATTACATGTTTAGAGTAAGGTACTCTTCGATACATGTGCAGTAACTAGAATCCATAGGACGAGGAAATGATACTTGGGCTAGGTGTGACGTAGTCAGCCTATTGGGGACCAACACTATAGACCATGTCCTGAACCAAGTGGGTATAAGATGAGTGAAGGGAATGGGGCACGATTCATTCAAGTTGCTGAAGGGTTTTAGAAATAGTTCTGGATCAACCGTTGATCTTTTCGGTTATTTGGGGATCATGATGTACTACTAGGTGCCACTCATGATCGTTCAATAATTAATGGTTAATTATAGACGGCCAACATAAACCAAGAACCTATTTGGTCACACGCACAACGAGCGTAATCCAAAGGATTTAAAACGAGCTTGAGAATGAGATTCTCAGACGGAGAGAAACTAGGTTTGGTTGGACCAAACAAGAAGCCAGCATGAAATTGTTTCAGTCGCAATGGAAGTGTGGATGGGCCGTGTCTTATGAAGACATAATGGATGAACCAAAATGGTTTGGTTCTAATCCAATGGAGGAGAATAAACCAAAGGGTTTGGTTTATTTTAAACGAATGAACAAAAGTTGGTTCGATTCGTTTTAACTTAAAATAAACCATCATGGTTTGGTTTATTTTAACTTATATTAATGGAGCGGGTTAATGGACTTTATGGTTATGATCCAATAACCATTAAGAGAATTAGTTCTCTATAAAAGAGGGCTTAAGGGTTTGTTAAGCCCTAACCCAAAAACCCTAGCCTTAAGTTGCCGTCCACCTCCTCCCCTTAGAGATTTCGGCGCCAACCCTAGGCTGCCGCCCATCTTCTCCAACCGGCCACCCACTGCTGCTGTCTTCTCCCATTGCCGGCGTCGAGCTACTGCCGGAAGAGTTTTGGTGATCCTCCTTGGCTCCGGTGACAAGGTGAGCAAGCCACTTTCCTTATTTGGCCGGCGCAAGGTTTCCACCAAAGCTGTCCAGTTTTCTGGACAGCTTGTTTCCTTCTCGTCGGAGCATCATTTGGACGATGTTTGGAGCTCCGACAGTGCCTTACTTATCGGGGATTCGATCTCCGGTAATCCTCATAGGTGGAGGATGAAGGATTCGTCAAACGGTTGACGAATACCTCTCCGGAGAAGCGAGTTTTGAGGACTCGTCTTTGGATCCGAATTTGGATTCGGATCGTGATCTTCTCTCGATCACATCGTCTTCAACACGAGGCTAGTAACCCATACGAAGACGAGGCTCGTGACTTAGTGAAGTCATCCCGAAGATACTCGGCGTGGACACGGATAGAGACGATTCTAGCGAGGATCGTTCTGGTTGATGTCGTTCCCGCTACACGTGATACGTAAGGTATACGTAGTTAAATTTCCTTTTATTGCAAAATTTAAATTTACGGTTATGTCTACACATGTTGTACTATGCATGTGTGTGATGTGTGTGTTGTAATAAATTAGATTTATTATTTTTATTCCTTCCGCTGTGCACATGTTTACGAAAGATGTTCGAACACACACTCGCCGCGGTGCCGGAAACGCAACAGTGGTATCAGAGCCCAGGTTGTGTTTCGACATAATCATAAAATTGTTTTGCGATAGTCATAATGATATTTTTGGAAATTTTCTACTTTTGGAAAGTTAGAAGTATTTATGGAAAATTTTCAATTTTGGAAAGTATAGAAGTATTTATGGAAATCTTCCACTTTTGGAAAGTTGGAATTATTTATGGAAATTGATATTTTCCATAAATAAAATATTTGATTAGATTTGGAAATTTGTTTCCTAATTTAATCATGATTTGATTTGGGAAATCAAATCATAAAATATTTTATTTCCATAAGTAGTTTTGATGATTTAGGAAATTGGTTTCCTAAATTGACTTTCCTTAATCAACTATTTCCACGAATAAAATATGTGATTAGATTTGGAAATTTTTTTCCTAATTTAATCATGATTTGATTTGGAGAATCAAATCTTAAACATATTTTATTTCCATAAATAGTTATGACATATAAGGAAACATTGTACATGACATAATTGTATGCCATGTAATTGAATTAGATGCATATCATTATGCCATGCGTGTCGTGACATGTAGATGTATGCCATGTATGCCATGCCATGTAGATAATAGTTATTTGCATGCAAAGAGGATGAGACATAAAAACCCTAACTCAATATTAAAGCCTACACCTTCCATTAATATGGTTAGAACCAGAGTTCCGTTTCTTGTTCGGGTTGTTGGACTCTCTCCAAGCCCAGCTCGAACCCGAACATGTTCAAACCATGGAATAGTTTAATACTAATATGGTAAGAGTCAGAGGTCAATCGTTAGCTTTGGTTGTTGGACTCTCTCCAAGACGGGCTAATTGGTTGAATGTGCTCTAACCATATTAAAACTATTTCTTGATTAATGGGTTGGCTTTAACCTGGAGCATTGGCTTGTTGGACTCTCTCCAAGGTCGATGTAAAGGGAGGTGAAGTTGGGTGCTATGCATATGATGCATACTTGTTAATGTGTTAACAACCCGATGTATGTGTGAACATTCAATTAGTTGATAGCAAATTGTGATAGTTGCATATACGTGATATGCAATCGGTATAGTTGATACCTACCATCGTAGTTATGAATGGCTTATTGGACTCTCTCCAAGGTTGTTCATATCTATGATGGATATCAGCCCATTTGGAGATGGACCTACGATCTCCTGAAGTGATTTTGGGGTTTTTGAAATTCGAAAAATGAATGGGATTTATAAATGTATATTGATGCATTTTAAAATCATTTTCTCATATATGCTCGTATTGTATTTCTAGGTCAATCGATTGATCATGACGTCTTTGAATTTGCGCACTATTTTGGATTCAAACAAACTGACTGGGCCTAACTTCCTGGACTAGCTTAGAAACCTAAGAATTGTTCTCAAGGCGGAAAAGCTAGCATATGTCCTTGAAGAGCCTCTTCGCAACCGTCCTAAGGACGATGCAACTCCAGACCAAATGTTGGTCTATCAGAAGCATATGGCAGATTCTGAGCTGGCGAGTTGCATCATGCTAGCGACGATGGTACCTGAGCTGCAAAAGCAACATGAGCATATGGATGCTAATACCATGGTCTTCCATCTTCATGAGTTGTTTGATGAGCAAGCGAGATCCGAAAGGTTCGAAGTCTCCAGGCTCCTCTTCACCACGAAGATGCAAGAAGGTTCATCTGTAGTGCAGTTTGTGCTAAAGATGAACGGATACATCGAGCGGCTAGCCACCCTCGGGTTTGTGATGGATCATGAATTAAGTATTGACTTAATTCTGCATTGTTTGCCCAAGAGTTTTTCACAATTTGTGATGAACTATCGGATGAACAAATTAGAATCCACTATTCCTGAGCTCCTCAATATGCTGAAGACTGTGGAGCCTTCTGTGAAGCATGAGGAGAAGGCGATTCTGTTAGTTGATTCCTCAAAGAAAGGTTCTAAGAGGAAGGTAAAAGAACAGAAGAAAGGGAAGAACAAGAAGACAAAGAAGGCAGAACTAGCACAAAAGGGCACTTGCCATCACTGTGGCAAGGAAGGCCTCTAGCGAAGAAACTGCAAGATTTATCTTGAGTCCATGAAGAAGAAGAAGGCATCTGATGCCCCATCCTCTTCAGGTATCTTCGTTATTAATTGTCATTCTATTTCATTAGACACTTGGGTATTGGATACTGGGTGTGGCTCACATATATGTAATGACATACAGGGGCTAAGGAATAGAAGAAGACTCGTCAGAGGGGCGTCAAATTTGCGAGTTGGCAATGGAGCAAAGGTTGCTGCGGTCGCCATCGAAACTTATTTCCTGAAGCTTCCTAGTGGACTAGTCTTGGAACTGGACAATTGCTATTGTGTTCCTTCTCTAATAAAAAACATTGTTTCTATTTCCTGCTTAAATAGAAATGGTTTCCATTTGACGTTTAGTAACAATTGTTATTATATAACTTTGAATGGCGTACTTTGGGACCGAACTTAAGCACCGGTGTTTACACGCTGATCGATCCAGCTGACATTTGTACATCGGGCTGCAGCAAACAAGAGTGCTCAAAGGATAATCAAATAGACTTAAGACGTGGCATTGTCATCTCAAGCATGAAGCAAGAAACGCATGTCCGACTACACCGATGTGACCGAATCGCTTGAATTGATTCATGCGATACATGCGAATCATGCCTAAAAGGCAAGATGACCAAGTTACCTTATGGGAAAAAAGGTGAACGAGTGGAGAGTTAATAGGTCTAATACATACCGATGTACGGACCCACGCCAACTCGCTTGGGAGTTATAAAGTACTTCATTACCTTCACCGATGATCACTCATGGTTTGGGTATGTGTTCTTGATGAAACACAAGTCTGAAGCCTTTGAAAGGTTCAAAGAATTCAGAAATGAAGTAGAGAAACAACATGACAAGAGTATTAAAATACTTCGATCGGATCGAGGTGGTGAATACTTAAATCAAGAGTTTCTTGATTATCTAAGAGACAATGACATATTATCTCAATGGACTCTGCCATATACACCACAGCATAATGGTATATCTGAGAGGCGTAACCGGACCTTGTTGGACATGGTCAGGTCAATGATGAATCATGCGAATCTTTCCAAGTCCTTTTGGGGCTATGCACTTCAGACAGCTGTTTACTTGTTAAATAGAATGCCAACTAAGGTAGTCTCTACTACTCCATATGAGATATGAAATGGTAAGAAACCTCATGTATCTTACTTGAAGATATGGGGTTGTCCAGCTTATGTGAAGCGGACTGTATCAGACAAATTGGATGCTAAGTCTGATAAATGTTTATTTATTGGATACCCTAAGGAAACAAGGGGTTACCAATTCTATCATCCTGTGGAACAAAAGGTGTTTGTTTCAAGGCATGTTGTGTTTCTAGAGAAAGAGTTTCTCTTGCAAGAAAACAGTGGGAGTGTCGTCGAGCTTGAGAAGGCTCGAGAGACTCAAATAGACATTGATGAGATACCTGGTGAGCAACCGGTACCTGATAACTCATAGTGATGAGCAATCGGCTGGACCTACTATAACACCACATCTTCATAGATCTGGTAGAACACGCAACATTCCTGAGAGATATGGATTTCTCGTAAGTGAATCGAACGACGTGTTACTCATTGATGATGAGGAGCCTACCAGTTATGAAGAAGTGCTGACAAGTTCAGAAAGGGATAAGTGGCTTGAAGCCATGAAGTCGGAAATGGATTCCATGTATGAAAACTAAGTTTGGAACTTGGTTGACCCACCTGAAGGCATCAAGCCTATAGGGTGCCAGTGGGTTTTCAAGAAGAAAACCGACATGGATGGTAATGTGATTACCTATAAAGCTAGATTAGTGGCGAAAGGATATCGTCAAAAACAAGGTCTTGATTATGACGAAACCTATTCGCCTGTAGCTATGCTTAAATCCATTCGGATGCTCCTGGCCATAGTGGCTCATTATGATTATGAGATATGACAGATGGATGTGAAAACAACTTTCCTTAATGGAAATCTGCTCGAGGACGTGTATATGATACAACCTGAGGGTTTCACATCGGTTGATAAAACCAAGGTATACAAATTGCGACGGTCCATATATGGATTGAAGCAAGCATCCAGGAGCTGGAATATCCGTTTTGATGAGACGATCAAAAAGTTTGATTTCTCACAAAATCCATACGAACCTTGTGTGTACAAGAAGGTTAGTGGGAGTGCAGTCGTATTCCTAGTATTGTATGTCGATGACATATTACTTATAGGAAATGATGTTTCAATCTTACAGTCAGTTAAGGTTTGGTTATCCAAGACATTCTCCATGAAAGACCTGGGAGAAGCAACCTACATCCTCGGGATTAAGATCTATAGAGATAGATCGAAATGGTTGCTTGGTCTTTCGCAGTCTACATATATAGACCGAGTGCTAAAGAGGTTTAGCATGTCGGAATCCAAGAAAGGTTTCCTACCCATCAGGCATGGGGTACACCTTTCGAAGTCTATGTGTCCGCACACAGAAGACGAGAGGATTTGCATGAGTAAGATTCCCTATGCATCCGCAATAGGATCTATCATGTATGCTATGTTATGTACGAGGCCCGATGTATCGTATGCTCTGAGTGTCACAAGCAGATACCAGTCTGATCCAGGAATGGATCATTGGGTGGCTGTTAAGACGATCCTTAAGTACTTAAGAAGAACTAAGGATGTGTTCCTAATATATGGATAAGGGGACATGGTGATACGGGGGTATACAGATGCCAGCTTCCAGACAGACAAGGATGATTCTAGGTCTCAGTCTGGATACGTGTTCACCTTGAATGGGGGAGCAGTGAGTTGGAAAAGTTCCAAACAAGACACTGTAGCGGATTCTACCACTGAGGCAGAATACATTGCAACTTCGGAAGCAGCAAAGGAAGTGGTTTGGATCAAGAAGTTCATTTATGAACTTGGTGTGATTCTATCCATTGTTGAAGCAATACCGGTCTACTACGACAACAATGGAGCAATTGCATAGGCGAAAGAGCCAAGGTCTCATCAATGATCCAAACATCTGCTTCGCCACTATCATCTTATCAGAGAGATCATCAGTAGAAAAGAAATACAAATCGAGAAAATCCCCACTGAAAGGAACTTAGCAGATCCTTTGACTAAGGCATTACCTCAAAGTAAGTTTGAGGGTCATGTTACAGCTTATGGTATTGGATACCGTAGCAATTGGCATTAGGCCAAGTGGGAGTTTGTTAGTAATATATGAGAGATGTCCTAAGGCAATCGCCTTATGTATGAACCATTTATATGATAAATGAAGATTCACTATTTGAGTATACATGGTTTATGTATTTGATAGGATCTTAAACTCATTTACTGAATGTCCGCGATACGACTCACAACATGAGAGAATTTGTGATTGGATCACAACTAGTGAGTATCTCTACATGTGTAATTGTGATGTATCGGAATTATCCCTAGTCGATGAATTGATGGATTTGGACACCATCAATTCTGTCGAGACTAGCACGAGGTATACTCCTTGGTGTATTCAAGCAGCTGATTCTCACTGGCTGGAGACATTGTGATGTCCGGAGTTAATCGTGGATGCTAGTTATGGTAACTAGTTCATTGGAGTGACCAGCCGTAAGACTTCATATGGTTCTCTGCATATATAGATATGTCAATGAAGTTCTTACTGTAGCTTAAGTGCGATGTTCTTTTGACTTGCGGTATTCAAGTCATATTGATCATAAAGACTTATGCTTTGACATCTTAAGCAAGCATCTCTGTGAAGATGTGGACCCGGGATGATTGGGTATAAGTCGAAGTGATCGAAGGTGTTTGAATAGCCTATAAAGGATTCACCACTCCTTGCGAGGAGATGTATACCCATGGCCTCTCGTCGGATTGTTACTAAAGTCTTTGGCCGAAGCATTACATGTTTAGAGTAAGGTACTCTTCGATACATGTGCAGTAACTAGAATCTGTAGGACGAGGAAATGATACTTGGGTTAGGTGTGACGTAGTCAGCCTAGTGGGGACCGACACTATAGACCATGTCCTGAACCAAGTGGGTATAAGATGATTGAAGGGAATAGGGCACGATTCATTCGAGCTGCTGAAGGGTTTCAGAAATAGTTCTGGATCAACCGTTGATCTTTTCGGTTATTTGGGGATCATGATGTACTACTAGGTGCCACTCATGATCGTTCAATAATTAATGGTTAATTATAGACGGCCAACATAAACCAAGAACCTATTTGGTCACACGCACAACGAGCGTAATCCAAAGGATTTAAAACGAGCTTGAGAATGAGATTCTCAGACGGAGAGAAACTAGGTTTGGTTGGACCAAACAAGAAGCCAGCATGAAATTGTTTCAGTCGCAATGGAAGTGTGGATGGGCCGTGTCTTATGAAGACATAATGGATGAACCAAAATGGTTTGGTTCTAATCCAATGGAGGAGAATAAACCAAAGGGTTTGGTTTATTTTAAACGAATGAACCAAAGTTGGTTCGGTTCGTTTTAACTTAAAATAAACCATCATTGTTTGGTTTATTTTAACTTATATTAATGGAGCGGGTTATTGGGCCTTATAGTTATGATCCAATAACCATTAAGAGAATTAGTTCTCTATAAAAGCGGGCTTAAGGGTTTGTTAAGCCCTAATCTAAAAACCCTAGCCTTAAGTTGCCGCCCACCTCCTCCCCTTAGAGATTTCGGTGCCAACCCTAGGCCGCCGCCCATCTTCTCCAACTGGCCGCCAGCTGCTGTCGTCTTCTCCCATTGCCGGCGTCGAGCTGCTGCCGGAAGAGTTCCGGTGATCCTCCTTGGCTCCGGCAAGAAGGTGAGCAAGCCGCTTTCCTTATTTGGCCGACGCAAGGTTTCCACCAAAGTTGTCCAGTTTTCTGGACAGCTTGTTTCCTTCTCGTTGGAGCGTCGTTTGGACGACGTTTGGAGCTCCGACAGCGCCTTACTTACCGGGGATTCGATCTCCGGTAATCCTCATAGGTGGAGGACGAAGGATTCGTCAAACGGTTGACGAATACCTCTCCGGAAAAGCGAGTTTTGAGGACTCATCTTTGGATCCGAATTTGGATTCGGATCGTGATCTTCTCTCGATCACATCGTCTTCAACACGAGGCTAGTAACCCATATGAAGACGAGGCTCGTGACTTAGTGAAGTCATCTCGAAGATACTCGGCGTGGACACGGATAGAGACGGTTCTAGCGAGGATCGTTCCGGTTGATGTTGTTCCCGCTACACGTGATACGTAAGGTATACGTAGTTAAATTTCCTTTTATTGCAAAATTTAAATTTACGGTTATGTCTACACATGTTGTACTATGCATGCGTGTGATATGTGTGTTGTAATAAATTAAATTTATTATTTTTATTCCTTCCGCTGTGCACATGTTTACGAAACATGTTCGAACACACACTCGCCGCGGTGCCGGAAACGCAACATAAAATGCACAAATTCTTCGGAAATTACTTAGCTATGAATCACTCACCTAGTCAAGCTAAATCACAAAACCTCCTGATCCAATAGTAAGGTATAAGCTCCAAATCATTAGCTAAACTGGAAGTAGCATCCCCCAAATCCCATATCACTTATCACCTGCAAACACACCATAGATAAATTTCCAAATTCCAATCCACATCTACCAAGATCGACCAGGTCAACAAGCCATAATCGGAAAACCCTATAATTCCATGTTGTATCAATAGCTTACCTTACAATCCGACCAATACTAGTTTGTCGACGAGGTTGTTGTGCATCAAACACTTTCACATCCACACCCACAGAGCACATATAGCGTAACCAGGCCTCTTACTCTTATTCACAGCCGAGCAACTCCCCGGAACCAACCATTCATCAATTCTCCAACATTGACTAGATCAATCAAGGAAAAGACTTGAATGACAACTAAAATTAGAGTTGTATTAACAGCTTACCTTCTTTAGAAGTCCCTCGGCAGCCAACTTTCCATTACCCCTGTTCATCGGAGCAACCGCACCCATGATCACTATCCAAATAGAATCCACACTCAACCATAAGGAGAACCATAGCAGGGATTTCAATCCTATCCAAAATTGAAGAAGAGCTGCACCTACTCACCCTACTCCAGCGGCGATCCTTGAACTCACCGGAATAGGGGAAACACATCGGTGGTGCTCACGTGGCTTGCCAAGGTGCCACGACTGGCCGACAATCGAAGGGTCCGGCGGTGAGTGGGAAGAACAAGATTCGACCGCGTGACGATGGTGACAGGGGCTACGGCTCGGTGGCGTGCGCAGCGAGCGACGGAGAGGAGGCGACCTAATTCTCCCTCTCGGTCTCGAGATCTCCTCGGGAGATGTCGATGATTGTTGGAGATGCTCACTGTCGGCGATGGAGCTTCTTCACGCCACTGGTCACGAGGAGAAGGATGCGGCAGAGAAATCGGGAGAGAAGAAGGAGAAGAGGAATCACGCGGTGATGAAATGCGGAGAAGTGGAATCGCGGAAAGAAAAGAAACGGTCGCGAGAATGAGAAGTTGTGGAAGGAAGGAATTGACGGATTATAAACTTAGGTTAATTACCTATTAATTTCCTCAATAGCAGATAGTCTAAACAGACTTTACAAAAGTCTATCCGCTTTATCCCCATGAAATATCCATAAAACCTTCGTTTTAATCCAGAAACATTTCTAAAAATTCTTGGAAAATTATATAAGATAATCTCTTAATTAAAAGGGGTATTTTATTTTATTTTTTTTATTTTTTTTTGATATCTCACAAGAAAGATGCCAAGAAAGTCATCGACAACAAGCCGAGACCCCGATCAAAAGTGACATGCTACGAGTGCAACAGAAAAGGACATTACAAGTCGGAGTGCGCAAATCTAAAAAAGGAAGAAAAACCGAAAAAGGAAAAGAAGAAGAAAGCACTTAAGACAACTTTAGACGAATCTCCTCTGAAGAGTCGGATGCAGAAGAGATGAAGATAAGCTTTGTGGCGTTCATGGCTGAATCAAGCTCTGGAGCCGAATTAAATTCTAAGTATGAGTCCTATTCAAAGTCGGAGAGAAACCACAGATCCGCATCCATTTTCGAAGGACTAAACAAGGTAACTTCTCCCTTAGAAGATAAGTTATACAATATAATTGTATGCCTAGTTAGGAAGTTAGCTAAGTTCGAGAATCGAGTCGACTCACTACTTAAGGAAGTCCAAGTACTTAAGGAGCAAGTCAACTCGAAGACTTCGACTTGCCAAACTAAGGATAGAGACTCAACTCAAGTTGCGAAGCTTGAGGAAGAGAACTCGGTCTTGAAAAGGCAAGTAGAAGATTAAACCGGATAGTTGGAATGGTTCACTTCAGGCTCCAAGTATCTCAACATGATGCTTGGATCTCAACGAGACATGTATAACAAGTCCGGACTCGAACACAAAGCTAAATCCTCCTATAAATCATACATGTCATTACTTAGCCGAAACGCTAAGAATCGAGTCCAAGCATGAGTTCCTAAGTCTAGCTTAGTCAACCAAGTTGGACCAAATCAATTTTAGGTTCCCAATAATCAAGTTCACTTGGTGAACAAAACTCAACCTAGCTATCACTTAGGGGGAGCTAACACTTTGCTTGTTTCCTTGTTTAGTTAAACTCTTGCATGCATTAGTTTACTTTACTTGCTTAATTTAGAATAGACTAGATAGGAAAAAAAGTAGTTTAAACTTGAACAACCTAGTACTAAGACGAAGTGAACTGATAGTAAGTTAGGAAAGCTCTTCGAAGTGCATGTCTAGGATGTGGTCGTTGCTCTGATATCCAAGAAGGCCATGTTTCTCACCATGACCTAGTGTACTAAGTCGAGTGGAACTGACCGAAGCTAACTCACTAAGTCTTTGACTAGTTAGACCAAGGCTTAGTCCAAAGTGAATCAAGTACTTCATTTCTTCATTGACTTTGTCTAAGAAATGGTCGTTGCTCCAATATCCAAGAAGGTTGTATGTCTCGCCATGACCTGGAAGTCAATGCTAGAAAAACCTACTTGACTAGCTCAAGCTAAGCTTGAATCTAACATAAGTTTAAAAACTTTGAAAATGCTCATTAAATTTGATTAAGATAAAAAGAAACTCTCATCTCACAAAACCCATAAGAGTAACGTGTATTGAAAACCTAGCTTGGGTGAGATGATTTAGAATTTAATCAAGTTTAATTAGCTTAATACAATTTACGTAACTTAACAAATTTAAACTAAACAGACTTACTTTAACTAAACCTAACTTAATAAATATACAAAACTCAACTTAATTTAAACAAACTTACTTTAACTAAACCTAACTTAATAAATATACTTAAATTAAACGAACTTACTTTAACTAAACTCAACCCAATCAATTTAATCAACTCAACTTAATCAATTCAATTTAATCAAATTAAATCAATCAACGAAATTAACCTAATAAAATCAACTAAACCGAACGAAACATAAAAATTAAAATTAATCATTTTCAGTCGACTGGACCATTTCTAGTCGACTTGAAAAGAGTCGACTGAATCAACTTCAGTTGCCTCCAAGCCTCGGGAAGGTAAAAATGTGACTTTAGTCGATTGAAATTAATTCAGTCTACTAAAATGAAACGGTTGATAAAAGTTAGGCATCGCAGTAAATGGTAAAATTAATTACAGTCGACTGAAACAGTTCCAGTCGACTCTAATTCAGTCGACTGGCCTAGTCTCAGTCGACTGAATTCCGTCTATAAGAACAATGCTAAGCCAGTGCCAAATCAACTCACAACCACCTTAATCCACCGTGAAAATCCTATTTTTAGTCCTTCAAAGCATCTAGGTTGTCATATCTTTCTGATAACATCGTCTATAATGCCGAGGTAATACTCCTAAACTCAAAATTTAATTATTATTTTTAAATATAAAATAGTTGTAATTTAATTAGGGGTAAAAGAAGAGTTGTTGAGGTTGAGTCTATTGGATCGAGAAGCGTCACTAGAGGGGGGGGTGAATAGCGAGCGTAAATCTTTTCGTTCGATCGTTCGATACACGAGTACACACAACGGAAAGATAAAAAGACACATTTATTTTTACTTGGTTCACAACCCAGCGGTTGCTACTCCAAGGCCCTAACGGCCCTAGACCGCGTATGGAGGGCAAAGCACTATAACGTCTCCTCCTCGTTAGAGGTAGGAGACAACGAACACAAAATCAAAAGTACGAGGATGAGGCAACAAGCCTACCTCACCTCGTTGCAAATAAAAACAAGAATACAATAACAAAATATGTTACTTGTTGCTACCGACGAAGAAGATCAGAACTTGTCGTCGCGTCGGCGTTATGACGATGTTGGAGCTTTGACGTTGTAGGAGCACTTGAGAATTAAACTTGATGATGTTTGGAGTTGGAATCCTCCCCTCCTTTTATATATTTTGGCCTCTGAATATATCTCCTCATCTTTCAGAACAGATCACGAAGTTGTACAAATTTTATCGCGAAGTGGCCACGTCAAACGTTATCCATTTTGACCTAGCGCAAAGGCTGATTTGTCGTCATCAGTCGACTAATGCCTCCCATCAGTCGACTGATGAGCATCAGTCGACTGCCCAATGTCCAGTAGTCTATTGTCAGCCTGGCCACTTCCCTGCAGTAAGAGGTTAGCACGAAAAATGGTAAATGCGATGGTTTCTAACTATCTGATCTCGACCTAAACCTTCCACAAGAAGTCTTAGTCGCATCGCCGCCTATGGTCGTCCCCGTACAGAGGACATGACCTTACCATCTCTCACTCACACGAGCTTACCTCGATACTTACTGGGTCGCTTTCGCTTTCGGGCTTCCACTCGATTCCTTCACCTTCCTCCGAAGTCACTCGAGTGTCGCCCGACCACCGCGACTTCCTCCGGGTGTCGCTAGCCTTCAGCTCTAGCTTTAGTACTTTTCTGCACACTCGATTTAGCTCGTGAGATAACGATGTAAACTTAACTTTGTGTTTTTGCCATAATCAAAACACAGGTTTGATTATCTGGTGCCCCTGCACCAATAGAGTCATCTACTCCATGCATGGACATTAGGTTTCCTATTGAGGGGCATAGGATTAGGTTTGAGAACACGATTTATACTCCCATGCCTACTAGATACATTAATAGATCATTTTTTAGTAATTCATGCATGCTTAGTATGGAAGTCAATGCATTACGGGTCAGAGAAATTAGTGTATTGTAAAAACTCTATTAACACAGATCTATGTGCAGAGTTTTTCAATAACTTTAGTAAAATTGATGATCTTGCATATTCGACTAGAGTACAGGGTAAGGATTTTATTTTTACCCCCTCTATGTTGAGAGAGCATCTAGGACTCATGCATTCAACATGTCTGGTGGCATATTTTCCATCCATGGAGTTGTCGTACGATGACCCCTACTCGCACAGTACATTAGATAGGATACACTTGCATCTATTTGGTGAGGAGAGGACTCCATCTATGAGTATCTTTAGTTCCACTAGACTCAGAGTACATAACTATGTCCTGTATTGAGTTATATGGAATTGCATTTTGCCACTCACCACTAGGGACATCGTTATGATGCGTCCCTATCATTCATTTCTACTTTATGCACTTAGTTATAGATTAGATTGAGACATTAGTTTGCAGATGTTTCATTCCATCATTCATCATTCTAGGTCAGTTACTAGCAGGAAGGCATACTTGACCTACTGCCATGTCATCACATCCTTACTAGACACATTAGTATTTGATGTTACCACAGGTAACATCAAACAACTTACTGAGTATGACATGATAAGTTCTAGCCAATTTGGTTTAGCTAAAATAGGTTTAGATGAGAATATTGTCATATCATGGAAGAGAGATGACCCTCAACCCCAGCCCCAACCTGAGTCGGAGAAGGAGCCTGAGCCTGAGGTTGACCCCGAGCACCACTCTGAGTCTGAGCATCAGGAAGCCCCAGGATTCGATAGTCTATCACCATTTCTTGGGATTCCAACACCTCCTACTGTTGCAGAGAGATTATCCAAATTAGAGGATACGATACAACACCAGGAGCAGCATCATCAAGCTCATCATCTTGAGATGATGCAGATGTTGGAGGCACAAAGAGAGGATCATCGAGAGATGATGGAGCTTCTTAGGTCTTGGAGCATGGGGCATCCACCTCTTCCACCTCCACCTTCCTCTTCTGACTAAGAATGTTATGCTAGTTGTTACTAGTTGAACATAATTAATAAATTTGATAACTTTTAAATCTTGGTTATGATTTGGATTATGCTTGGTAGACTAGGATGTTTTTATGTTCATTACTCAAAATTCATTTTGAAAAGTAATATTATATTTAAAAGGAAATTTAAAAATAAATCTAGCCTTGGTCAATTTAGATTTCATGATCCTATAAACCAAGATAAGCCTTCGCATCTCACAAACACCTAGTATTACCTATTAGTGTATTGAGCCACGAAGATGGGCGTGAGATGTTAGGATTGCACCCCTAGTTCAAGATGTAGATTCAGTGCATCGACATGAACCAACACGGGGTTTACAAGAAAATATCAATCACTTCGGTGACTAACTCTAATTCAAAGCTTGATGATAATTCTATATCACTTTAGCTAGTAAAGAGTTGGACATTTGCTTTAAGGACTATTTTTATATGTGTATTTTTAAATATAAATAATATCTAGGAATTCATACTTGGACATATTTTTCTATCACATTTGCATCATCTTGTAAATTTTGAAAAATGTTTTTATTGAGGGGGAGTTAGAAAATTTTGAAATTTTAAAAAATGAAAAATTTTAGAATTTGAAAAATATTTTTATTGAGGGGGAGTTAGAAAGTTTTGAAATTTTAAAAAATGAAAAATTTTAGAATCTGAAAAATATTTTTTTTAAAGAATTTTTTTTTATTGAGGGTAATTTTTGAAAACTAGACCTTTAAAGAATTTTAAGGTGGAGTTTCAAAGATTTTTAAAAATTTCAAAAACATTTTAAGGGAAGCATTGATAAATTTTGAAAATTGAGACATTAAGAGTTTTGAAATTTTATAAATTTATTCTTTTGAAAATTTTGAATCAAAAAAATGTAGGGAGAGATCCCATCTTTAAAAGAAAATTTTATTTAAGAGGAGTATTGATAAATTATTTTCAAAACTTAAGCATTTTTGTTAGAGCTTCATCTATAGTTTGAAAGCTTTATTTCTCATCTTATGGCATTTTGAACTTAAAGTTGATTTTGATGTATGCCAAAGGGGGAGAGAGGAGATTTAAAGTTAGAGAGAAGAGACTTAAAAGCGTGAGATTTAAAGTTCTTTATGCATATGAGCATTTCATTCACATGCATCTTTAACTCAATGCATTTTTGATATATGCTTTAATTGGATATTGCAGTTTGATTCTCCTAACTTTAACTGATGTGTTGGCATACATCAAAAAGGGGGAGATTGTTGATGTAGAGAGCATCACTCCTTGGTTTTGATGTATGTACCATAGTTAAAGTTAGGCCTTACTTTTGTTCTAATATCAGTGTTAAGTATGCAGACTTAACAGGAAGTACTAGTAGGTCATGTTGACCAGATACTAGGAAGATGACTTGACAGATTAGGAGGACCGGACACCAGACATGAAGTCCAGATGGGTCATATGTGGACTAGACATTTTGTAAAATACCGGAGAAAAAAAAATATTCCTCGGTAATTGATAAAACATCTTGTGGAATTTTTCAGAAATTTTCAGAAATTTTTAGAAATTTTTCTGGATTTAAACGGAGGTCTTATGGACATTTTATAGGGATAAAGCGGATAGGCTTTTGTAAAGCCTGTTTAGACTATCTGAGTAATTAATAGGTAATTAACTTTAAAGCCGTCGAATCCCTTCTCTTCCCCGACGCTCTCTTTCTCTTCCGAAACCGCTGTCGATCCGTCTCCTTCTCCATCTCGGCGTCTTCTTCCTCGTGACTCAACTCTCGCGTCCTTATTCCTCGCTGCAGTCGACCTCTTATCCTTTCTCCTAGTGGCGAGCGATGGCAACCAGTCTCAGCGGAGCCCAAGGATGAGCCGACGGGGAGCACGCGCGGCTGGGAGCTTGAAATTGACGGTGTCCAGTTGGCACCTGCCTTGCAATCACTGTCGAAGCAAGCTTAGGAACTGGTGGTGCTAGGGTAGCGCCAAGGGTTGTCGGCAAACGGAGTAAGTCTGGGTAGCCAACAAAGCCGTCGGGAAAAGAGGGGGGGGGATTTCGCTGGCGATTGTCGCAGTAACAGGGTAAGGGGCCGACCTCCTTGGTTCTCGACGAGATCGATACCAAGCTGTGGACTTTCCATTCTGAGCTTCATTGGTCGATGTGGGCAGGGATCCGGAGTCGGTGAGCAGAGGAGAAGAGGAAGGAGTACCTGTTTGTCGGTGGCTCGAGTTGCTATTCTCGATCTATGCCAGAGCAAGGTGAGGTGTCGTTACGTTCTCAATTTTGGATGAGAAGCCATTTCACACCCATTCCATCTCCTTGGGAAGTACTCCAACCTGGGATTAGGGCAGCAATGGTTTTCTTCCGGCGAACAAGGCAATTAGGGGAGAAACACCGCCGGTGGATCCTAAGTGATGGTAAATATCCTGATTGCTCTTTCGTTTGGGCTTGTGATGTCTGATCAATTCGGATTAAATTGAGGTTGAAATCCTTTTTGTAGATCAAGAAGAAGAGGATGTGAACCAGTGTTAGGTAAGCTTAGATTTGGATAAATGAATGGTTAAATTGTGTAGTGGAGACTATCAAGCTTAGAGAAGTTTATGGTTTCTACATTTACAGATTTTGAGGAGCCTTGTGAATCCAATTGGGCATTGACCATATCTACGATGGTGTTAGGTAATTTTCTGGTCTCTTTGGATTTGGTATGCACGTATCGGTAGGATGCAGAAAAACTTAGATACTATGTATCTGCAGGTGTTTCGGGATTATTGTGGTGGAGTTTCGCCTTCAGTTTATCTGGATTTAACTTGTTGATAAGTTGTGGTCGATTGAAGGGGGAGAGGTAAGCTTTGATCTAGTAATGATATAGTTGGAGAACAATCATATTTTGTTTGTGATCATTAATATAGTGGTGTTAAGTGTAGATTTACATATCGTATTTTTAGGTAGTCGAGTAGATCTGATGAGATCAAGAAGATGTGCAAAGAAAGTTAAGCTTGGTTCATATCTGGATAAGTTATGCACTTCTAGGTTGATTAAAGAGTGTAAGGGAATCGATAGGGATTTCATAGCACTGTTGGACTTATAAAGAACTTAGATATTTTCCTTGTTCTTTCTTGCAGGATTAATTGTGAGAAACTCTTAGACATGGAGATTTATTGGGATATTCTACATATCAGGTGGGTAATTTCCTACCTGGTCCGGGTAGATGTATTGCATTCAGATTTAGTCATAGATATGTGTTGGTGCAATCGGCCTAGGTCACGATTGACCAGGACTCGAGTTTGACTCGTGTGATGTTTTGATGTTTCGACAAAAATATATGACAATGTAATTGTCATGGGAATGTCCAAGTCTTGAGTACTTGGCATGGGAAGTCCAAGTGGGACAGTTGGCATTTGGTAAAGTCAAAGTCTTGAGTACTTGGCATGAAAAGTCCAAGCATTGGTCTTGGCAATGTAAAAGTCCAAGCATGGGTCTTGGCAATGTAAAAGTCCAACATGGGTTGGCAAGGGAAAGTCCAAGCTTGAGTCTTGGCATGAGAAGTTCAAGGGGTTTGATATTGGCTGTGTAAAGTCCAAGCAGGAGTCTTGGTAGCATAAGTCCAATGATTGGCTACATAAAGTCCAAGCGGGAGTCTTGGCGGCATACGTCCAATGGTTGGCGGCGTAAAGTCCAAGCGGAGTCTTGGCGGCGTAAGTCCAGTGTGGCTTGGCGGTGTAGACACCATTAGCATGACATAGCCGATGCAAGCACCTGAATGCTAGTGCGATGGATGAACAAGTCATGGATGACTTGGAGGGATCCGAGAGACGTGAGGCTGATGGAGGTGGCTAGAAGGCTTAGGTCCAGGCTAAGGGTGGTCTAGCAAGTATGGGGGAACCATACTTGAGCTAAAACCTCTTGTTTGATGTGTGACAAGATCGGTGTCATGTGGCGCAATGACCGACCGAGTCAACTAGGGTTTGATCATGAGTTGTGGCCTAGCAGATGCGCTGGCGGTGGCAATGATCGATGGCTCGAGCAGTCGACTAATCGTGTGATCAGTCGACTGGTGCTCGAGAAATCGGCCACATAATGGAGTCGAGACTCGACTGGTCGAGTGAGGACTCCATCAGTCGACTGATGGGTATGATCAGTCAACTGATGGTAGATCCGTTGGACTTATCCAACGTGGATCTAGTCGTTGTCTCACGACAACAGTGGCATTAGTCGACTGATGGTCCCGATCAGTCGACTGATCGAATTTTTCCAGCGCAGGTTGAAGCTTTATAAGGAGCTAGTGATGGAGGAAAACGGTATGGTTCTTTGAGGCAATTTGGGGCGAGTTACTGCTGCAATTCAGGGTCTCCAAGTGTTACTCGATCAACCTAGCGATCAAGCATTCAAAGAGCATTTGTAAAGTGTTTTCTTTACTTGTATTGCTTTGTATTTCATTATATTTCTTGTATTCATCTTGTATTACTGTTGTATACATTGTACGAGGTTTCTCCACCTCCGGATTGTTCCGAGAAGGAGTTATTACATAGTGGTGTGCTTGTGGCATCGCTAGGGCTCGTTTGAGCCCGATTCGTGGAGTAGGAACCGTGCGGTTCCGAACCACGTTACATACTCATGTTCGTGTGTAATTGTCTATTTCGTTATTGTTATCATTATCTATATTCCGCTGCGTTAACGAAATTGTAGACACGACTGCGATCGAATTCCATCTACAAACGAAGAAACGCTATTCACCCCCCTCTAGCTGTTACAAAGATCCTAACAAGTGGTATCAGAGCCCGGGGCTCTTCTACGGATTAACAACCCGGAGTCAAGAAGCTAGAGGGAAGGATATGGATTTCCAAGAAAAATTTGGTGATGACGTCAACATTCCATCTTCCTTCAACCGTGAACATTTCGCGTATTGAAAAGGTAGGATGGAATATTTTCTAATGACAATTATCGAAAATTGGTTTGCTGTGACTATAGGTTTTGATGCTCCGAGAGGGGAGAACGGCGAAATCCTCAAAATGAAGCGATGGACCGAGGAGCAATGGGAAAAATTCAAGGCAACCGTTAAGGTAACAAAAATGTTGATTAACTTGATACCTAACGACATTTTGTCCAGATTAGGAATCTATAGGGATACCAAGGAGTTGTGGAACAAGTTGATCAAGTTCCACGACAATCCCGAATCGGTCCAAGAAGACTTGGAAGAGGAGGAGACCGAAGAAGAATCATCATCATTCTCACAAGAAAGTGAGGAGTCAACTTCCGGATCAGAAGAGGTGGAGGAAGTGGAAGAAGCATCCACCTCAAGGATTGAGGGGGAGGAGAGAACCTCCATACCGGAACATCAAGAAGAAGCTTTGACATCCGGTCAAGATGAGGAAGCTCAAAATTCAACTTCGGCACCTACCATCACCCTAGGTAACTCAAGCATATGTGTTAATAATAAAATGCATATAATATGTTTTGAGTGTAGGGAATTTGGGCATTACAAGAGCAAATGCCCAAAGAAGGTTAGGAAAGCTCCACCGGCACCAAAAGTCAAGGATGTCGGTTCCCCAACATCTAAAGGCAAGGAGCACATCATATGCTTCAAGTGCAATTCAAAAGGACATTATAGGAATCAATGTCCTAGGGGGAGCAAAAAGACCAAAGAGGGAGCTACACATGTAGGGGGAGCATCCAAGGCAATCCCTAAGGTATATTTCAATAATGTACCTTCCTTAGTTAATAGGCAAAAGCATGCTAGAAGATTTAATTCTCTTGCTATTGTACATGAAAAGCATGCTAGAAGTAATAGACATATTTGTTTAGGTGCTAAAAAGGTCCACTTAGGAAATAAGGAGAAATTGTGGACTAATGTCCCTAGAAAAACCTTACCTAAGGAATCTATTAGGAAAATACAAGAACACTTAGGTTTTAACCCTAAATGGACTAGGCATATGCCTAGAAAGGAAAATGCCCATGGTTTAAATCAAAACTCAAAAATTAGGCAATTAGAATTGGAGAACCAAGCCTTGAGGTCAAGGCCTGAGAAACTAGAAAAGACCCTTAGGAATATACAAACTCAATTTAAAGGGTCTAATGATCAAAAGTCTAGGTCTAGATCTCAAAGTCAACATCTAGTACCTCAAAGTCAAAAGTCAACCAAGGGCAAGCAAGGTTTGGGTCACAAACCTAAGCCTAAGGTGGCTTACCATAGTGTTCCATTTGATTGTGGAACACAAACTAAGTCTAAGAAGACCAAAGTTACTAGGGAAGCTATCCCTAAGAGTAACCATAGTTTGTGCCTAGTGGCTAGGGTTTCTAGGAAACCTAGGGTGGCTACTAAGAAGGTTGCAAGGGGAGTTACCCCTAGAGTCAACCTAGGTAAGACCCAAATGACCAAGGCTAATAAGCCTAGAAGGGTCATTAGGAAGGTATCTAGGGAGGTTATCCCTAAGGAATACCTAGTTAACCCAAGGAGCTCAAATAGGTTTTGGGTTCCTAGGAGCGTGATAGATTCACGCTAGATGGGGTTAGGATGTGTCAAACTTGATTGGATGGGTAGTTAACTCAACCATGGTAAAGGTGACACTTTAGGATATTTTCAAGGTTATGGTTACCTTGGAAATACATTTGAGTCTTAATCCTAAAAGTTTTAGGATGTGGCAATATTACTTGAGAAGTTTGATAAAATGATCAAAATTGGCACAATTTAGGTTTAGAGGTTAGTGTGTCATTTTGGGTTTTTGGCACACTTGGGAGAAAAAAAGAAATATGGCAAAATATAATTAATTATATGAAATGACAATTAATATTAAAATTTAGGTATTACTATACCTATATATTTTATATGTCATGCTTTGTTTGCCATATAACATGCCATGACATCATGCTTATTTTTAATCATTCTATATGTCATGTTCATGTTTTAGGATTAAGGTTTTAATTGTCATGTGTTTTTAGATTTTCTCATATGCCATGACATCATGATCATTGGCCATACTTAATTATTGCTATCTTTATGCCATGATCATTTCATGCATTTAATTGAATAAAATTAAACTAAAGACAGTGGCATGACTTGAAGTCCCATTTATAAGGGAATCAAGTAGGGTTGCCTAGGAAATGCATGAAACCCTAGATTTAATGAACCAAAACCCACATCTCATATCCAATTGACATGTATGCGTATTTATACACCCTAGATACATGTGAGATGCTAGGATATGAGTTAAGTTCAAGGTGCATAGTTTTTGCATCTAGTTGAACCCAAACTCATCTTAACTCAACATGTGGATCATTAGGAAAGCTTGTGTACAAGTCATGTACATAGAGCCCAAGGAATATGATCCAAAATAAAGTTTTGAAAACATTTTAAAATCATTTTGAAAAACCTTGGTGAAGTCTATCTTTTGATAGCAATCACCATTGATGAGATTGATACAAAGTGAGCTTAAACTTAAAAGTTTTTAGTCACTTTTGGATTTTGTATCAATTTTGCTATTTTAAGGGTAAAATATTTTTCAAACATTTTTCACCCATTGTATTGGTCATAAGTATTATACGTATCAAATTTCATAGATTTTCGATAAACGTATAATTATTTATGAATTCTCAAATCTCATTTCTGATAACTAAAAATCGGATTTTTCAGTTATCAGTCGACTGCTCATAGTGGCAGTCGACTGATGGAGGTGCCAGTCGACTGATGTCTGAATCACTCGACTGGTAGCCTGATTTCGGGGTAACCAAGGTTGCTTAACCCGATTTCAGCTACGGTTAAGGTCCCTAATCCCTCCTAACCCTAGGATATGCTTTGGGAAGCATTATAAAGGGTGAAAATCCATTGGATATGGATTAGGAGAGTTGTTTAGGGTTTGTATCAATGTTAAGGTGATGGAAATTTCAATGTTGAATTTCTAACCTTAATTTTGATAGTTTAGAGTTCCTATTGGTTTAGGGACTTCCCAAGGACATTGTTGGTGCAATGGACAAGGGGGAGCAAGCCTTTAGGGGGAGGTATCCATCTTGGGATGATGGATGTGTTTTTCTCTTTAAAGAGGAGAAGTTATGGGAGAATATGACATCAATTGGGAAAATTGATGGATTTTTTTTTTGATACCCAATTTGGAAATTGGGAGAGAGTATAGGATTGCCTCTCTTGAGTGATATGTGAATTATCACTAGGAAGATGGTAGGCATCCTAGGTATTTATTTTTGGATCAAGGGGGAGATTGTAAGATCTCATTGGAACATGAGAAATTGACCTCCTTGGAGAGAAAACCTTTTTGATGTTAGTCAAAAAGGGGGAGAATGTTTGGGGAAGAACATTTGGAGAGTGTTTACCAATTTGGGATAATTGGTAAGGGATTTGAGTTAGTGGTCTAACTAAAATGATTTGTTTGGTTTTTGTCAAACATCAAAAAGGGGGAGATTATTGGTGCAATCGGCCTAGGTCACGATTGACCAGGACTCGAGTTTGACTCGAGTGATGTTTTGATGTTTCGACAAAAATATATGACAATGTAATTGTCATGGGAAAGTCCAAGTCTTGAGTACTTGGCATGGGAAGTCCAAGTGGGACACTTGGCATTTGGTAAAGTCCAAGTCTTGAGCACTTGGCATGAAAAGTCCAAGCATTGGTCTTGGAAATGTAAAAGTCCAAGCATGGGTCTTGGCAATGTAAAAGTCCAACATGGGTTGGCAAGGGAAAGTCCAAGCTTGAGTCTTGGCATGAGAAGTCCAAGGAGTTTGATATTGGCTGCGTAAAGTCACCGCGGGAGTCTTGGCAGCATAAGTCCAATGATTGGCTGCGTAAAGTCCAAGCGGGAGTCTTGGTGGCATAAGTCCAATGGTTGGCGGCGTAAAGTCCAATCGTAGTCTTGGCGGCATAAGTCCAGTGTGCCTTGGCGGTGTAGACACCATTAGCATGATATAGCCGATGAAAGCACCTGAAGGCTAGCATGATGGATGAACAAGTCATGGATAACTTGGAGGGATTCGAGAGACGTGAGGCTGATGGAGGTGGCTAGAAGGCTTAGGTCCAGGCTAAGGGTGGTCTAGCAAGTATGGGGGAACCATACTTGGGCTAAAACCTCATGTTTGAGGTGTGCCAGTCGACTGGTGCCATGTGGCAGTCGACTGGACTGAGTCAACTAGGGTTTGACTGCGGGTTGTGGCCTAGCAGTCGACTGCCAGAAGTGGGCAGTCAACTGATGGCTCGAGCAGTCGACTAATCGTGTGATCAGTTGACTGGTGCTCGAGAAATCGGCCACAGAATGGAGTCGAGACTCAACTGGTCGAGTGAGGACTCCATCAGTCGACTGATGGGTATGATCAGTCGACTGATGGTTGATCCGTTGGACTTATCCAACATGGATCTAGCCGTTGTCTCACGACAACAGTGACATCAGTCGACTAATGGTCCCGATCAGTCGACTGATCGACTTTTTCCAGCACAGGTTGAAGCTTTATAAGGAGCTCGTGATGGAGGAAAATGGTATGGTTCTTTGAGGCGATTTGGGGCGAGTTACTGCTGCAATTCAGGGTCTCCAAGTTTTACTCGATCAACCTAGCGATCAAGCATTCAAATAGAATTTGTAAAGTGTTTTCTTTACTTGTATTGCTTTGTATTTCATTATATTGCTTGTATTCATCTTGTATTACTGTTGTATACATTGTACGAGGTTTCTCCACCTTTGGATTGTTCCGAGAAGGAGTTATTACATAGTGGTGTGCTTGTGGCATCGCTAGGGCTCGTTTGAGCCTGATCCGTGGAGTAGGAACCGTGCGGTTCCGAATCACGTTACATACTCGTGTTTGTGTGTAATTGTCTATTTCGTTATTGTTATCATTATCTATATTCCGCTGCACTAACGAAATTGTAGACACGACCGCGATCGAATTCCATCTACAAACGAAGAAACGCTATTCACCCCCCCTCTAGCCGTTAAAAAGATCCTAACAATATGAGCATGTTAGGTGTTCATATTACCTTGACCCTGTTCTTATTATCGTATGCTTGAACTTATCGTTGGATGTATTTATGCTCAATTGTTGATATCACACATATACCCTATCAAGATTTAGGAGTTATAGATGTGATGTAAATTGGCCTAGATGTTTAGCAGGGTGTAAATGTTAGTACAGGGGATGACCCAATTTATAAATTGTCAAAAAGGTCATCAGTGGGTAGGTAATGCCCTAAAAGTAGGATTTATTTCCAATACCCGTATGTTGCATACTATTACCAACCATGAGTTGTGTAATGGTTAAGTGAAAGGTGATTAGTGTGTCGCTACAGACCGGTGGTTCTCGCTTGATATGATTAGTCTGGTACGACTCTCTATTGGAGAGAGTTATGATCAGTGGAGTACAACTCTCTATAGGATAGAGAGTCCGTCGATCAGTTGAGTACGACTCTCTCTATTGGAGAGAGAGTCATGATCAATCGAGTACGACTCTCTACAGAATAGAGAGTCCGTCGATCAGTTGGGTACGACTCTCTACAAAATAGAGAGTGTATTGATCAGATGGGCATGACTCTTTGTTGAACAGAGAGTCTGTGGTAGATGGTTGTACGTGTGACAGCATACTCATGTCATTTGCATGCATTCTGACGACATAGTCTCCCTTGGGGTTGAGAGAGTCATCAGTCATCTTGCCTCCCAGAGCACTCCCCGAGGAGTAACTGGTGTGAGGGCAGAGCATCTGTTGTGATGCACTCTACCACTATAGACGGTGGTAGTTGGAGTTGCGTGCAGTTGTCCTGGGTGCGTGGTACTCGACCACTCATTGGTAGTGTTAGTCGGAGTGGCCAGCAGCAGGGACCCCCATTGTGTAGCGAGCTCTTTATGCTCATATGCTACTTGATCATACTGCCCACTCGGCCACTCTATAGTAGTGGTTGGTGTGAGTTGGGATAGTTGTCATATCGTGCCACCAAGGCCACACTGGGGTCGTGGTAGCGAGTAGGGGTGAGCAGACATGACCATGGATGTTGCATTGTCATATCTGATGGAACTTTGCATATTACCATATATATATACATATATGTTTGTATATATATATATGGATGGTTGAGATTAATATATATATAGATGCGGTCTATATATATATGATTATTGTGATGTTGCATTTGATTGTACTATGCTTGCTGCATTTGGGTGTACATCATATTCATGCATGTTTCTTGCATTTGTTATGCGATTGTGTCAGATACTGGTATGGGTTGGACAGACTATTAGATACCTTGACCTATAGCTAGAGTATATTGTGAGTTGATCTACTCTTTCTGTTATATATATATATATGTTTGATATATGCTCAAGTTGGATCCGAGTAGCGTAGCAGACTTCAGGTATGTTTGCATTTTTATGTTGTTTATTTGGTTAGACGGTATATGTTTGTATTTATATACTATGGTGATATACCTGTTGTACCTCTAGAGTATGTTGTTGAAAATACATGTGATTTGACATATATACATGTTTTTCTATTACCTGCTGAGTTTTACTCACCACCCCCCACGGACCCTAGGTTTTCTGTCGCCCAGGTAATAGGTAGAAGACTTCGTGACAGCTTGGAGCACCGTTGGCTGGCATCTCATCTCACCTCTGAGGCTCTCATATTGGTTTTGTGCTTTGCATCCGCCGTGTATTGTATTTGGAGTTTTCGTAGTGTACTGTGTTGTGGACTTGTAGATTCGGATTTTGTCGATGTACTGTATGTGGTTGTGGTGTGTTAGTCAACCGGTATGCATGATGTGGATGTATTGTATATGTGGGGTTATGGTTATGTCGTTGTATTAGTTTCCGCTGTGTTTCGTTATGTTGTTGTGTTTTTATTTGTTATGTTATTGTTATTGTGGGCCTACGGGCCTTGTATTAACCCGAAATGTTGCCACGTACAGGGGAGGTGTCGTTCGTTTGATTTTCGGCTCGGTATGCTCTCGGGGTGTGACAACTTTAGTGGTATCAGAGCCCAAGGTTCTGCGATGTCATACAATGTTGTTTTGTGTCGAGTCTTGGATTCTCGGGAGTCGATTTGTTTCGATTTTGGTTTTTTGAGATGAGATGGAAAGCGGCCTAAGCTCCAAGCAGCACGAGGAAAGAATTCCTTAAAAACTTATGGTTCAGTAGATATTTATCTAAGCTTGATCAGTAGGTGTATATAATAGAGTTATGACACCTGTGCAGACTTGTAGTAGGGGTCGTCCACAGAGGCGACCAACCGGAGTGACCTTTAGGGTTTATACTCCCGGTTATGTTGGCTATGCATTTAGATGCTTATACCAGGGAATAACCTGTAGTGTGTTGGTTATTATTCGTAACCGTGGTATGAGTTGACCATGGGAACGACCTGTTGAGTCTTGAACCTGTGTCGAGGAGGTGATTTACCTCTGAGAGCCGACTAATACCTAGTCGGAAAACAGGGGCCAAGTCGTCACATTTATTATGAAAATCAGAGACTACAGTCTTAGAGATTTCCACTAACTATGCTAGTCAGATCATTACCAGTGGGTAATGAACAGACTTGTAGACTATTGTGATACAGATAGCGGAAGGCTAGGATACGGTGTTTCATTGGGATTTTATCCCTGAGTTGTTTGTACTGAGATGTATAACTTTGAGAGTACTTTTGAGTACTTAACTCATGTTATACCGAGAAAGAAGAGTTGTTTGCATACCATTATCAGAATCAAGCCGGTATTTGGTGATAAATATAGAAAATAATCTTTGAAAAATAATATATCACTTGATCATGGATTAGTGATGTTGAAAGAGTGTATTTCCCCGTGTCACTTTTAGTGACACATTGTAAGGAATTCTTGAGCTTCAAGAAAGGGTGCTCGATTAGTAATAGTGTACTGTGCAGAGTCGTGAGACTTGTGGAGGTTATGGCCACCTAATAGCTTAAGAAGATGAATGAATGATTTAAGCCACCATGAGTTATTGGCTTATAGTTGGATTAGGATGCCGGGATTTTCTACCAGATCCTGCCGGAAGACGTTGGATTGAGTCAGGAGTTTAGAAATGACTCTGTACAATGGTTTAAGAGTTGGAGACCGATAAGCAAATATTATAGGTCAACTTAATAGAGTTAGAAGTCTCCAAATGTTGGATAAAAGGAGCAATATCAGGGTCATAGGCCTTGAGCTACTTTTCGATTATAGAAGACCAACCGCAGATCATCAGGATGTTCTTGTGGATATCTGCAAAATCAGAACAATGACTCCGAAGGGATTGTGTGCGTGCAGTACGGAGCACGAAGACACACGAAGTCAGATTATCCATTGGATCAGTTCAGCTGTTGCTATTGTGAGCAACAAGTACAGTGGAGGAGGTGTAGTTTGAAGACTCAGTTGAAGACTATCGATGGTATTCCGGGAGGAAGATGCATCATCTCGACAGTAGAGATCAACACAGAAGATTGGGTTATCTCAATAGCAACAACCTACTACCTCAATCGTGGTTGGAGTTCCTTGATACTCCCCTTTAACAGAGATCATCACAGAAGAAGCGTCAGCAGAATACATATTATAAGATTTAGCAGACAATAATAGTTACCTCCAGATGTGATTTGCTAAGTACAGAGGAGAGAATATACGAAGATGGTCGTATCTAGTTTGTATTCTATAGTTGCAGCTCGTAGGATTAAGTGATGTGATCAGATGATCTAGCAAGATCCTCGGGCCATCCGTTGTAGAAATGCGACCGCTTTGTCCCGAACTAATGGATCTGATCTGGTTCTCTATGGAGAAAGGCCGAGACCTGCGGGGAGCCTTTGGATCGGATCGACAGATATTTGATCGTCCACGGTATTACTCTAGTTTACCCTCTGAGTTAATATATTGAGAGATACTTGTAGTTTACGGGTATCTTAGTCTATAACATTCTTTGTTTGGATAGGAAGGGTCCTTTACATCGACTTGTAGGTCGGTGGTATCTCTACCGTCAGGTGAGAAGTGGACCAACAATTAAGAAGTCAAGGGATACCCTTAGACTTTGATAGACATACTTTTGCTGTAGACATATCCTTATGGATGGTCAGGTTGTTGAGATTATAGTATGATTATGTCTCTCAGATGTGCGTATAATCTGAGAGCATTTAGATGTAGTTTCGGATGAACTCCTAGTCTTGCCGTTGCTTAGGCAAGTGGAGTAGGCGATCGAAATGATTGCAAAAATAGTCCGGTATCGAAGATCACATAACGAGTGATATTTTTGTTGGTATCAGTGTTGTTAAACACTATAAAAGAATTGGAATAACGTGAGTTGCGATTATAGGAGATGTTGGAAGGGATATTTATCTATCTCAGTATTCCTCCTTGAGAAGATCTGGAACTCTTTGTTGAAAGAGAGATGGACCTTTGAAAGTATGCATCGATTATCAATGATGGAATACAGTAATTGTCGTGATAAATATCCTTATTGTGGATAGATGATCTATTTAGATCAGCCAAAGACACCTGTGCATACTCTAAGATTGGTTTACGATTGGAGTACTGATATTGTAGTGACATGATGTCATACAGTTATCATTGTCGTTGTGATGATTAATATATATCATCAGCTTAGATTAAAGGGGATGTAGGTGTATGGAGGACGACAATTTAATACTTAGTATGAATTGTATGAACTTTGATTAATTTTTTAGACTAATTAACGATTTAGTCGTCATTGGATTTGAGAATCGTGTATCTTGAACACGATTGGATCCTTTTGTAGTTGTTGGAGTTGCATAACCTGACCACCGTTGGTTGTGGTAGTTGGAGTTGCCACTCGACCACCGTAGATGGTGGTTTGCCTTGTATGGTTTGGTTAGTACTGTAGATGTGGATAGAATGTCTTAGCATTACTATACCACAGACTTTTTTGACAAAGGTGATGTTGGAAATCATTTAGTCGAAAGCTGGTGAAACCAGTTACAGGACCTAGATGGCGGTTAACTTTTACACGAGTACTAGTTAATTCTTCCGGAGTGGATAAAAGGATGTTGTACTCAAATGTATCGTTTCAGGGATGGGAACGATTATGATGCAGTTGAATGAGGCATATCTTATGCCTACGTCGGTTAAGAAACTACGAGATAGTCTGTCATATACATGACAAGGCTTTAGTAGTTATTATCTGGATTTATAGATGTATAGAGAAGGAATGCTCATAGGATTTTAACTAGCTACTGGGTAGCTACTATAGAGTTGCTGGAGCGCGAACAGTTGCAACAATTACAACAAGGGAGATTGATCGCTATAGTCTTCCATGCACTTACAGCGTGTGTGGAGTGTATCTTGGATTGTTGATGGATTTTTCTTTTGAGAAAATAATTCCTCGTCTCTGATAAGGATAGTGGGTTACAGAGTTGTAGTGTTTAAGAAAAAGTTGCTACTGGAGGCACATCATTTGAGATTTGCTATGCATCCTGGTGGTACTCGGATGTACCGGGATATGAAACGTTTGTACTGGTGGAACGGTATAAAAAGAAATATAGCAGATTTTGCTACTCGATGTTAGTATGCTAGTAGGTGAAGGCTGAACATCAGAAACTCGCTGCATTGCTCTAGAAAATTCTGATTTCGGAATGGAAGTGGGAGCATATCACGATTGATTGCATTATGGGATTGCCTAGAACCCATAAAGGACGTGATGCGATTTGGGTGATTATGGATCGACTGATCAAATCAGCTCATTTCCTTCCTATTCATGGGTCGTACTCGTTGGACCAACCGGTAGCGTTGTATTACCGGAAGATTATTAGATTGCGTGGGGCACTTTTAAGTACCATATCGGATAGAGATTCGTGATTTACCTTGCGATTTTGGCAGAGTTTGCACAAGACTATGGGCACAGAGCTTCTGCTTAGTGAAACGTTTCATCCGCACACAGATGAACAGTCTGAGTGTATCATTTAGACGTTGGAGGATCTATTCAGATCTTGTGTCATGGATTATGAAGGTGTAGCTTATCGACTGGCTTTACCTCCGACACTTGCGGGTGTTCATAACATATTTCATGTTTATATGCTGAGGAAATACGTGGCGCGATCTGACCATGTTCTGTAAGAGGTTCCGATTCTATCTCAGTCTAATGCAACTTACGAGGTGATTCCAGGGTAGAGCCTGGGTCGCAAGGAGCGACAGTAGTGGGACGAAAATCATCCGACTCGTAAAGGTTGGATGACAGCATCATACCAATGAGGAGGCTATGTGGGAGCTGGAAGATACTATCCGAGCTCGATGGTCTCATCTGGTCACTTGAGGAAGGTATATGGTCCTTTCGGAAACTTGCTTGAAGTAAATTTTTTGCATGTTAGTACGAAATTTGGGGATCAAATTTTTATAAGTGGGGGAGAATGTAAAATACCGGAGAAAAAAAAATCCTCGGTAATTGATAAAACATCTTGTGGAATTTTTCAGAAATTTTTAGAAATTTTTCTAGATTTAAACGGAGGTCTTATGGACATTTTATGGGAATAAAGCGGATAGGCATTTGTAAAGCCTGTTTAGACTATCTGAGTAATTAATAGGTAATTAACTTTAAAGCCGTCGAATCCCTTCTCTTCCTCGACGCTATCTTTTTCTTCCGAAACTGCTGTTGATCCCTCTCCTTCTCCATCTCGGCGTCTTCTTCCTCGCGACTCAACTCTCACGTGCTTATTCCTCGCCGTAGTCGACCTCTTATCCTTTCTCCTGGCGGCGAGCGACGGCAACCAGTCTCGGCAGAGCCCAGGGATGAGCCGACGGGGAGCACGCGCGACTGGGAGCTTGAAATTGACGGTGTCCAGTTGGCACCTACCTTGCAGTCGCTGCCGGAGCAAGCTTAGGAACCGGTGGTGCTAGGGCAGCGACAAGGGTTGTCGGCAAACGGAGTAAGTCTAGGTAGCCAACAAAGCCGCAGGGAAAAGGGGGGGATTTCGCTGGCGATTGTCACAATAACAGGGTAAGGGGCCGACCTCCTTATTCTCGATGAGATCGATACCAAGCTGTGGACTTTCCATTCTGAGCTTCATTGGTCGATGTGGGCAAGGATCCGGAGCGGGTGAGCAAAAGAGAAGAGGAAGGAGTACCGTCGGTGGCAGCTTAACCGTGTCTTGATCGAGAGTTGCTATTCTCGATCTCTGCCAGAGCAAGGTGAGGTGTCGTTACATTCTAAATTTCGGATGAGAAGCCATTTCTCACCCATTCCGTCTCCTTGGGAAGTACTCCAACCTGGGATTAGGGCAACAATGGTTTTCTTCCGACGAACAAGGCAATTAGGGGAGAAACACCACCGGTGGATCCTAAGTGATGGTAAATATCCTGATTGCTCTTTCGTTTGGGCTTGTGATGTCTGATCAATTCGAATTAAATCGATGTTGAAAATCTTTTGTAGATCAAGAAGAAGAGGATGTGAACCAGTGTTAGGTAAGCTTAGATTTGGATAAATGAATGGTTAAATTGTGTAGTGGAGACTGTCAAGCTTAGAGAAGTTTATGGTTTCTACATTTAAAGATTTTGAGGAGCCTTGTGAATCCAATTGGGCATCGACCATATCTACGATGGTGTTAGGTAATTTTTTGTTCTCTTTGGATTTGGTATGCACGTATCGGTAGGATGCAGAAAAACTTAGATACTATGTATCTGCAGGTGTTTCGGGATTATTGTGGAGGAGTTTCGCCTTCAGTTTATCTGGATTTAACTTGTTGATAAGTTGTGGTCAATTGAAGGGGGAGAGGTAAGCTTTGATCTAGTAATGATATAGTTGGAGAACAATCATATTTTGTTTGTGATCATTAATATAGTGGTGTTAAGTGTATATTTACATATCGTATTTTTAGGTAGTCGAGTATATCTGATTAGATCAAGAAGATGTGCAAAGAAAGTTAAGCTTGGTAAGTTCATATCTGGATAAGTTATGCACTTCTGGGTTGATAAAATAGTGTAAGGGAATCGATAGGGATTTCATAGCACTGTTGGACTTATAAAAAACATAGATATGTTCCTTGTTCTTTCTTGCAGGATTATTTGTGAGAAACTCTTAGACATGGAGATTTATTGGGATATTCTACATATCAGGTGGGTAATTTCCTACCTGGTCTGGGTAGATGTATTGCATTCAGATTTAGTCATAGATATGAGCATGTTAGGTGTTCATATTACCTTGACCCTGCTCTTATTATCATATGCTTGAACTTATCGTTGGATGTATTTATGCTCAATTGTTGATATCACACATATACCCTATCATGATTTAGGAGTTATAGATGTGATATAAATTGGCCTAGATGTTTAGCAGGGTGTAAATGTTAGTACGGGGGATGACCCAATTTATAAATTGGCAAAAAGGTCATCGGTGGGTAGGTAATGCCCTAAAAGTAGGATTTTTTTCCAATACCCGTATGTTGCATACTATTACCAACCATGAGTTGTGTAATGGTTAAGTGAAAGGTGATTAGTGTGTCGCTACGGACCGATGGTCCTAGCTTGATATGATTAGTCTAGTACAACTCTCTATTGGAGAGAGTTATGATGAGTCGAGTTCGACTCTCTATAGGATAGAGAGTCCGTCGATCAGTTGAGTACGACTCTCTCTATTAGAGAGAGAGTCATGATGAGTCGAGTACGACTCTCTACAGGATAGAGATTCCGTCGATCAGTTGGGTACGACTCTCTACAGGATAGAGAGTGTATTGATCAGATGGGTACGACTCTTTATTGAACAGAGAGTCTGTGGTAGATGGTTGTATGTGTGACAGCATACTCATGTAATTTGCATGCATTCTGACGACATAGTCTTTCTTGGGGTTGGGAGAGTCGTCAGTCATCTTGCCTCCCAGAGCACTCCCCGAGGAGTAACTGGTGTGAGGGCAGAGCATCTGTTGTGCCTCACTCTACCACTATAGACGATGGTAGTTGGAGTTGCGTGCAGTTGTCCTGAGTGCGTGGTACTCGACCACTCATTGGTAGGGTTAGTCGGAGTGGCCAGCAGTAGGGACTCCTATTGTGTAGCAAGCTCTTTACGCTCATATGCTACTTGATCATACTGCCCACTCGGCCACTCTATAGTAGTGGTTGGTGTTAGTTGGGACAGTTGTCATATCATGCCACCTAGGCTACACTGGGGTCGTGGTAGCGAGTAGGGGTGAGCAGGCATGACCATGCATGTTGCATTGCCGTATCTGATGGCACTTTGCATATTACCATATATATATATACATATATGTATGTATATATATATATATGGATGGTTGAGATTAATATATATATAGATGCGGTCTATATATATATGATTATTGTGATGTTACATTTGATTGTACTATGCTTGCTGCATTTGGGTGTACATCATATTCATCCATGTTTCTTGCATTTGTTATACGATTATGTCGGATACTGGTATGGGTTGGACAGACCATTAGATACCTTGACCTGTAGCTAGAGTATATTGTGAGTTGATCTACTCTTCCTGTTATATATATATATGTGTTTGATATATGTTCAGGTTGGATCAGAGTAGCGTAGCAGACTTCAGGTATGTCTGCATTTTTATGTTGTTTATTTGGTTAGACGGTGTATGCTTGTATTTATATACTATGCTGATATACCTGTTGTACCTCTAGAGTATGTTGTTGAAAATACATGTGATATGTAATATATACAAGTTTTTCTATTACCTGCTGAATTTTACTCATTACCCCCCACGGACCCTGGGTGTTTTGTCGCCCAGGTAACAGGTAGAAGACTTCGTGACAGCTTGGAGCACCGCTGGTTGACATCTCATCTCACCTCCGAGGATCCCGTATTGGTTTTGTCCTTTGCATCCGCCGTGTATTGTATTTGGAGTTTTCGTAGTGTACTGTGTTGTGGACTTGTAGATTCGGATTTTGTCGATGTACTGTATGTGGTTGTCGTGTGTTAGTCATATCGGTATGCATGATGTGGATGTATTGTATATGTGGGGTTATGGGTATGTCGTTGTATTAGTTTTCGCTGTGTTTCGTTATGTTGTTGTATTTTTATTTGTTATGTTATTGTTATTGTGGGCCTACGCGCCTTGTATTAACCCGAAATGTTGCCACTTACAGGGGAGGTGCCGTCCGTTTGATTTTCGGCTCGGTATGCTCTCGGGGCGTGACAACTTTGGTGGTATCAGAGCCCAAGGTTCTGCGATGTCATACAATGTTGTTTTGTGTCGAGTCTTGGATTCTCGGGAGTCGATTTGTTTCGATTTTGGTTTTTTGAGATGAGATGGACATCGGCCTGATCTCCAAGCATCACGAGGTAAGAATTCTTGAAAAATTTATGGTTTAGTAGATATTTATCTAAGCTTGATCAGTAGGTGTATACAATAGAGTTATGACACATGTGCAGACTTGTAGTAGGGGTCGTCCACCGAGGCAACCAACCGGAGTGACCTTTAGGGTTTATACTCCTGGTTATGTTGGCTATGCATTTAGATGCTTATACCAGGGAATAACCTGTAGTGTGTTGGTTATTATTCGTAATCGTGGTATGAGTTGACCACGGGAACGACCTGTTGAGTCTATGAGTCATGAACCTGTGTCGAGGAGGTGATTTACCTCTAAGAGCCGACTGATACCGAGTCGAAAAATAGGGGCCAAGTCGTCACATTTATTATGAAAATCAGAGACTACAGTCTTAGAGATTTCCACTAACTGTGCTAGTAAGATCAATACATGTGGGTAATGAATAGACTTGTAGACTATTGTGATGCAGATAGCGGAAGGCTAGGTTACGGTGTTTCATAGGGATTTTATCCTTGAGTTGTTTGTACTGAGATGTATAACTTTGAGAGTACTTTTGAGTACTTAACTCATGTTATACCGAGAAAAAAGAGTTGTTTGCATACCATTATCGAGATCAAGCCGGTATTTGGTGATAAATGTAGAAAATAATCTTCGGGAAATAATATATCACTTGATCATGGATTAGTGATGTTGAAAGATTGTATTTCCCCGTGTCACTTTTAGTGACACATTGGAAGGAATTCTTGAGCTTCAAGAAAGGGTGCTCGATTAGTAATAGTATACTGTGCAGAGTTGTGAGACTTGTGGAGGTTACGGCCACCTAATAGCTCAAGAAGATGAATGAATGATTTAAGCCACCCAGAGTTATTGGCTTATAGTTGGATTAGGATGCCAGGATCTTCTACCAGATCCTGCCGGAAGACGTTGGATTGAGACGGGAGTTTAGAAATGACTCCGTACAATGGTTTAAGAGTTGGAGACCGATAAGCAAATATTACATGTCAACTTAATTGAGTTAGAAGTCTCTGAATGTTGGATAAAAGGAGCAATATCAGTGTCATAGGCCTTGAGCTACTTTTCGATTATAGAAGACCAACCGCAGATCATCAGGATGTTCTTGTGGATATCAGCAAAATCAAAACAAAGACTCCAAAGGGATTGTGTGCGTGCAGTGTGGAGCACGAAGACACGCGAAGTCAGATTATCCATTGGATTAGTTCAGTTGTTGCTAGTATAAGCAACCAGTACAGTGGAGGAGGTGTACTTTGAATACTCAGTTGAAGACTATCGATAGTATTCCTGGAGTAATGCGACCGCTTTGTCGCGAACTGATGGATCTGATCTGGTTCTCTATGGAGAAAGGTCGAGACCTACGGGGAGCCTTTGGATCTGATCGACTGATATTTGATCATCCAGGGTATTACTCTAGTTTACCCTCTGAGTTAATATATTGAGAGATACTTATAGTTTACAGGTATCTTAGTCTAGAACATTCTTTGTTTGGATTGGAAGGGTCCTTTACATCGACTTGTAGGTTGGTGGTATCTCTACCGTCAGGTGAGAAGTGGACCAACAATTAAGAAGTCAAGGGATACCCTTAGACTTTGATAGACATAATTTTTCTGTAGACATATCCTTATGGATGGTCAGGTTGTTGAGATTATAGTATGATTATGTCTCTCAGATGTGCATATAATCCGAGAGCATTTAGATGTAGTTTCGGATGAACTCCTAGTCTTGCCGTTACTTAGGCAAGTGGAGTAGGTGATCGAAATGATTGCAAAAATAGTCCAGTATCGAAGATCACATAACGAGTGATATTTTTGTTGGTATCAGTGTTGTTAAACACTATAAAAGAATTGGAATAACATGAGTTCCGATTATAGGAGATGTTGGAAGGGATATTTATCTATCCCAGTATTCCTCCTTGAGAAGATCTGGAACTCTTTGTTGAAAGAGAGATGGACCTTTGAAAGTATGCATTGATTATCGATGATGGAATACAGTAGTTGTCGTGATAAATATCCTTGTTGTTGATAGATCATCTATTTAGATCAGCCAAAGACACCTGTGTATACTCTAAGGTTGGTTTACGACTGGAGTACTAATATTGTAGTGACATGATGTCATACAGTTATCATTATCATTGTGATGATTAATATATATCATCAGCTTAGAGTAAAGGGGATGCAGGTGTATGGAGGACGACAATTTCATACTTAGTATGAATTGTTTGAACTTTGATTAAGTTGTTAGACTAATTAACGATTTAGTCGTCACTGGATTTGAGAATCGTGTATCGTGAACACGATTGGATCCTTTTGTAGTTGTTGGAGTTGCGTAACCTGACCACTGTTGGTTGTGGTAGTTGGAGTTGTGCACTCGACCACCGTAGATGGTGGTTTGCCTTGTATGGTTTGGTTAGTACTGTAGATGTGGATAGAATGTCTTAGCATTACTATACCACAGACTTGTTTGACAAAGGTGATGTTGAAAATCATTTAGTCGGAAGCTGGTGAAACCAGTTACAGGACCTAGATGGCAGTTAACTTTTACACGAGTACTAGTTAATCCTTCCGGAGTGGATAAAAGGATGTTGTACTCAAATGTATCATTTCAGGGATCAAAACGATTCTGATGCAGTTGAATGAGGCATATCTTATGCCTACGTCGGTTAAGAAACTACGAGATAGTCTGTCATATATATGACAAGGTTTTAGTAGTTATTATCTGGATTTATAGATGTATAGAGCAGGAATGCTCATAGGATTTTAACTAGCTACTGGGTAGCTACTATAGAGTTGCTGGAGCGCGAATAGTTGCAACAATTACAACAAGGGAGATTGATTGCTATAGTCTTCCATGCACTTACAGCGTGTGTGGAGTGTATCTTAGATGGTTGATGGATTTTTCTTTTGAGAAAATAATTCCTCGACTCTGATAAGGATAGTGGGTTACAGAGTTGTAGTGTTTAAGAAAGAGTTGCTACAGGAGGCACATCATTTGAGATTTGCTATGCATCCTGGTGGTACTCGGATGTACCGGGATATGAAACGTTTGTACTGGTGGAACGGTATAAAGAGAAATATAGCAGATTTTGCTACTCGATGTTAGTATGCTAGTAGGTGAAGGCTGAACATCAGAAACTCGCTGGATTGCTCTAGAAAATTCTGATTTTGAAATGGAAGTGGGAACATATCACGATTGATTGCATTATGGGATTGCCTAGAACCCGTAACGGACGTGATGCGATTTGGGTGATTATGGATCGACTGATCAAATCAACTCATTTCCTTCCTATTCATGGGTCGTACTCGTTGGACCATCCGGTAGCGTTGTATTATTGGAAGATTATCAGATTGTGTGGGGTACTTTTATGTACCATATCGGATAGAGATTCGTGATTCACCTTACGATTTTGGCAGAGTCTGCACCAGACTATGGGCACAGAGCTTTGGATTAGTGCAACGTTTCATCCGCAGACAGATGAACAGTCTGAGTGTATCATTTAGATGTTGGAGGATCTATTCAGATATTGTGTCGTGGATTATGGAGGTGTAGCTTATCGGCTGGCTTTACCTCCAACACTTGCGGGTGTTCATAACGTATTTCATGTTTATATGCTGAGGAAATATGTGGCGCGATCTGACCATGTTTTGTAAGAGGTTCCGATTCTACCTCAGTCTAATGCAACTTACGAGGTGATTCCAGGGTGGAGCCTGGGTTGCAAGGAGCGACAGTAGTGGGATGAAAATCATCCGACTCGTAAAGGTTGGATGACAGCATCATACCAATGAGGAGGCTATGTTGGAGCCGGAAGATACTATCCGAGCTCGATGGTCTCATCTGGTCACTTGAGGAAGGTATATGGTCCTTTCGGAAACTTGCTTGAAGTAAATTTTTTTCATGTTAGTACGAAATTTGGGGACAAAATTTTTATAAGTGAGGGAGAATGTAAAATACCAGAGAAAAAAAAATATTCCTCGGTAATTGATAAAACATCTAGTGGAATTTTTCAGAAATTTTTAGAAATTTTTCTAGATTTAAACGGAGGTCTTATGGACATTTTATGGGGATACAGCGGATTGGCTTCTGTAAAGCCTATTTAGACTATCTGAGTAATTAATAGGTAATTAACTTTAAAGCCGTCGAATCCCTTCTCTTCCTCGACGCTCTCTTTCTCTTCCGAAACCGCTGCCGATCCCTCTCCTTCTCCATCTCGACGTCTTCTTCCTCGCGACTCAACTCTCGCGTCCTTATTCCTCGCTGCAGTCGACCTCTTATCCTTTCTCTGGCAGCGTGACGGCAGCCAGCCGTCTCATCGGGCCTAGGGATGAGCCAGCGGGAACCGGTGGGAGCTTGAAATTGGCGGTGTCAATTTGCACTGCCTTGAAGTCATTTGCTTGAACAAACTTAGGAACCCGATGGTGCTAGAAGGCGGCAACAAGGGTTGTCGACAAGCGGAGTAAGTGCGGGTAGCCAACAAAGCGCGAGTAAAGGGGATTTCTTGGCGATGGTCATGCGATGCGAGGGTAAGGGGCCGACCTCCTTGATTCTCGACGAGATCGATACCAAGCTGTCGAATTTCCATTCTGAGCTTCATTGGTCGATGTGGGCAGGGATCCGGAGCCGGTGAGCAGAGGAGAAGAGGAAGGAGTACCATTGGTGGCAGCTTCACTGTGTCTTGATCGAGAGTTGCTATTCTCGATCTCTGCCAGAGCAAGGTGAGGTGTCGTTACGTTCTCAATTTTGGATGAGAAGCCATTTCTCACCCATTCCGTCTCCTTGGGAAGTACTCCAACCTGGGATTAGGGCAGTAATAGTTTTCTTCCGGCGAACAAGGCAATTAGGGGAGAAACACCGCCGGTGGATCCTAAGTGATGGTAAATATCCTGATTGCTCTTTCATTTGGGCTTGTGATGTCTGATCAATTAGGATTAAATTAAGGTTGAAATCCTTTTTGCAGATCAAGAAGAAGAGGATGTGAACCAGTGTTAGGTAAGCTTAGATTTGGATAAATGAATGGTTAAATTGTGTAGTGGAGACTATCAAGCTTAGAGAAGTTTATGGTTTCTACATTTACAGATTTTGAGGAGCCTTGTGAATCCAATTGGGCATCGACCATATCTACGATGGTGTTAGGTAATTTTCTGTTCTCTTTGGATTTGGTATGCACGTATCGGTAGGATGCAGAAAAACTTAGATACTATGTATCTGCAGGTGTTTCGGGATTATTGTGGTGGAGTTTCGCCTTCAGTTTATTTGGATTTAACTTGTTGATAAGTTGTGGTCGATTGAAGGGGGAGAGGTAAGCTTTGATCTAGTAATGATATAGTTGGAGAACAATCATATTTTGATTGTGATCATTAATATAGTGGTGTTAAGTGTAGATTTACATATTGTATTTTTAGGTAGTCGAGTAGATCTGATGAGATCAAGAAGATGTGCAAAGAAAGTTAAGCTTGGTAAGTTCATATCTGGATAAGTTATGCACTTCTGGGTTGATTAAATTGTGTAAGGGAATCGATAGGGATTTCATAGCACTGTTGGACTTATAAAAAACTTAGATATGTTCCTTGTTCTTTCTTGCAGGATTAATTGTGAGAAACTCTTAGACATGGAGATTTATTGGGATATTCTATATATTAGCTGGGTAATTTTCTACCTAGTCTGGGTAGATATATTGCATTAAGATTTAGTCATAGATATGAGCATGTTAGGTGTTCATATTACCTTGACCCTGCTCTTATTATCGTATGCTTGAACTTATCGTTGGATGTATTTATGCTCAATTATTGATATCACACATATACCCTATCATGATTTAGGAGTTATACATGTGATGTAAATTGGCCTAGATGTTTAGCAGGGTGTAAATGTTAGTACGGGGGATGACCCAATTTATAAATTGGCAAAAAGGTCATCGGTGGGTTGGTAATGCCCTAAAAGTACGATTTATTTCCAATACCCGTATGTTGCATACTATTACCAACCATGAGTTGTGTAATAGTTAATTGAAAGGTGATTAGTGTGTCGCTACGGACCGGTGGTCCTAGCTTGATATGATTAGTCTAGTACGACTCTCTATTGGAGAGAGTTATGATCAGTCGAGTATGACTCTTTATAGGATAGAGAGTCCGTCGATCAGTTGAGTACGACTCTCTCTATTGGAGAGAGAGTCATGATCAGTCGAGTACGACTCTCTACAGGATAGAGAGTCCGTCGATCAGTTGTGTATGACTCTCTACAGGATAGAGAGTGTATTGATCAGATGGGTACGACTCTTTATTGAACAGAGAGTCTGTGGTAGATGGTTGTATGTGTGACAGCATACTCATGTCATTTACATGCATTCTGACGACATAGTCTCCCTTAGGGTTGAGAGAGTCGTCAGTCATCTTGCCTCCCAGAGCACTCCCCGAGGAGTAACTGGTGTGAGGGCAGAGCATATGTTGTGCTGCACTCTACCACTATAGACGATGGTAGTTGGAGTTGTGTGCAGTTGTCCTGGGTGCGTGGTACTCGACCACTCATTGGTAGTGTTAGTCGGAGTGGCCAGCAGCAGGGACCCCCGTTGTGTAGCGAGATCTTTACACTCATATGCTACTTGATCATACTGCCCACTCGGCCACTCTATAGTAGTGGTTGGTGTGAGTTGGGATAGTAGTCATGTCGTGCCACCTAGGCCACATTGGGGTCGTGGTAGCGAGTAGGGATGAGCAGGCATGACCATGCATGTTGCATTGTCGTATCTGATGGCACTTTGCATATTACCATATATATATATACATATATGTATGTATATATATATATATATATATATGGATGGTTGAGATTAATATATATATAGATGCGGTCTATATATATATGATTATTGTGATGTTGCATTTGATTGTACTATGCTTGCTGCATTTGGGTGTACATCATATTCATCCATGTTTCTTGCATTTGTTATACGATTGTGTCGGATACTGGTATGGGTTGGACAGACCATTAGATACCTTGACCTGTAGCTAGAGTATATTGTGAGTTGATCTACTCTTCCTGTCATATATATATATGTTTGATATATGTTAGGGTTGGATCAGAGTAGCATAGCAGACTTCAGGTATGTCTGCATTTTTATGTTGTTTATTTGGTTAGATGGTATATGCTTGTATTTATATACTATGCTGATATACCTGTTGTACCTCTAGAGTTTGTTGTTGACAATACATGTGATATGGCATATATACATGTTTTTCTATTACCTACTGAGTTTTACTCACCACCCCCCACGGACCCTGGGTTTTCTGTCACCCAGGTAACAGGTAGAAGACTTCGTGACAGCTTAGAGCACCGCTGGCTGACATCTTATCTCACCTCCGAGGCTCCCATATTGGTTTTGGGCTTTGCGTTCGCCATGTATTGTATTTGGAGTTTTCGTAGTGTACTGTGTTGTGGACTTCTAAATTCGGATTTTGTCGATGTACTGTATGTGGTTGTGGTGTGTTAGTCATACCGGTATGCATGAGGTGGATGTATTGTATATGTGGGGTTATGGGTATGTCGTTGTATTAGTTTCCACTGTGTTTCGTTATGTTGTTGTATTTTTATTTGTTATGTTATTGTTATTGTGGGCCTACGGGCCTTTTATTAACCCGAAATGTTGCCACGTACAGGGGAGGTGTCGTCCGTTTGATTTTCGGCTCGATATGCTCTCGGGGCGTGACACATTTGGCATGAAGACTAGTTGGGTCAGGAGACCAGATAATCAACAAAAAGTCTAGCTGGGTCAGGCAGACCAGACAACTTGTGGAAGCCCTGGTGGGTCAGATTGAATGTCAAGAATTGTAAGTCCAGCATGCAGCCAACAAGTAAGCCTTGAGTGGAGAGGTGAGGCCGAGTCTTCTATAGGGGGACAAAGCTAGGCGTTGATCTAAAGGATAGTCCGCGTGGGTCTTAAAAGTCGAGATCAAGCAGTATTACTACTGCTATCCTATTTTGTATTATCTATTTGTGCTAATCTTGTTTTGTAGGGACCAGTCGACTAAAGTTCAGTCGACTCGGTTTAGTTCAGTCGACTAGGGGAGGTTCAGTCGACTAGAGGGCCAAACTTCCCGATGCGGAGCCAGATGACCTGGAGTCGACTAGAGCATTCTCAGTCGACTGGAAGACCAGAAGTTCAATATTGATGGGCTGATGTGGAGTCGACTGGATGGCATTCCGATCGACTGGAAAAGCTTTATAAAACAAGTGTTCAACCTACTCCGACTAGAACACAACTACTATGTCGAAGTATTGGAAAAATCCATTCTCGTCCACTAGAGCTTCAATTCCTCGCAAAGACGCACATCCGACACTCTGTGCCTACCTCCATATTTCAATTAGTGTCGGTATAACTTAGCTCTAATTTTGTTTATATTTATTTTCACTTTGTGTACTTAAATTCAAAAGAGAAGGTAGAGTGTTATATATCTCTTATTATTTGTAAAAAGCAAATCCCTCCGAAGTCGAGAGTTCTTGAGTAGGAGGGTATATAGTGATTGCCCATCGACGTAGCTCTTGGAAGAGCTATGGACCTTGGAGTAGCAACCCTATTAGGGTTGTGAAAAAAGTAAATAGATTGTGTCTTGATTTCATTTCCACTACATACTCTAATTGATAAAATAAAATAAGTTTAAAAAAATCTTAAGAATATTATAACTTCCGAGATTCACCCCTCTCTCGGAGCATCTCGATCCACACAAAATACAAGCAATTACAAGAAAAACAAGTAAAGAAAACTTTATAAAAGATCTTTTGAATGCTTGCTTGTTTGGTTGCTTGGGCTACACTCAAAGACCCTGAATTGCACCACCAAATTACTCCAAATTCCCCTAAGAACCATGGCCAAAAACCTCCCCTTCAAGCTCCCTTTAAAGCTGCAACTCGAGCTAATTTCCACCTAGTAGTCGACTGCCAATACCCATCAGTTGACTGCTCCTGCAGCCGTTGTCTCATAAGGACTTAATCCATGCTAAAAAAAATCCAACAAATACCTAGCAGTCGAGTGCCAAACCCTAGCGGGCGACTTAGAAGTATTCTGTGGTCGTGTCCTCTACTAGCAGTCGACTGCCATCCATGGCAGTCGACTGCTCAAGGCCAGTCGACTGCCATAACATGGTAGTCGACTACCCAGGCCACTCGACCATGGTCGATCACCAGTCGACTCTTATGAGTCGACTGGTCATAATCCCAGTCGACTGCCCAGAGTCGACTCAACTACCAAGTGTCAAACATTTGACTAGTCGATTGGTCTATAACCCCAGTCGACTGCTACACCTCAACCATGAGGTTTACCCCAAGTATGATGCCCTCATACTTGCTAGACCATCTTTAGCCTAGACCTAAACCTTCTAGCCACCTCCATCAACCTCACGCCTATTAGATCCCTCCAAGTCATCCATGACATGTTCATTCATACGCTAGCCTTCAGGTGTTTCCATCGGCTATTGTCATGCTAAGCTGGTCTACACCGCCAAGGCACATTGGACATACGCTACCAAGACACATGCTTGGACTTTACACTGCCAACCATTGGACTTATGCTGGCAAGACTCCACCCTTGGACTTTACGCCACCAATATCAACCCTTGGACTTTCTATGCCAACCCATGTTGGACTTTCTAATTGCCAAGACCCATGCTTAGACTTTCCATGCCAAGTACTTAAGACTTGGACTTTACCATTGTCATGACCCAAGCTTGGACTTTCCCTTGCTAAAACCCTGCTTAGACTTTCCATGCCATGTACTCAAGACTTGGACTTTACATGTCAAGTGTCCCACTTGGACTTCTCCATTATATGGTCAAACCATTGTCAAACAATGGTCAACTCATTGTCAAACATCAAAACACAAATATCAAAATACTACTTGAGTCAAAGTCGAGTCTGGTCATTCATAACCTAGGCCGATTGCAACAACAGATAGAACATATGATGAGGATGAGACTTAAAACCCTTATATGAATTTTAAAGCTTACATCTATCGTTAATATGGTAAGAACCAGAGTCTAATTCCTTGTTTGAGTTGTTGACCCAAGTCAAGCTCAATCTGAACTTAGATATGTTTGAACCATAGAGATACGATCTCATGATTAACGGGTTGGTTTTAAGTCGAATCATTGGCTTGTTGACCTAACGCCAAGGTCAATGTGGATAGAGGTGAAGTCAGGTGATATACATTTGATGTATACTTGTTAATGTGTTAACAACTCGATGTTTATGCAAACATTCAAATAGTTGATAGCATAATGTGATAGTTATATATACGCGATATGTAATCGATATACTTGATACCAACCACTATAGCTAAGAATGGCTTGTTGGCCTAATGTCAAGGTTGTTCATATCCATAGTAGATATCAACCCACTTGGAGAAAAATCTACGATCTCTCGAATTCAAAGTAAGGGCTCTTGAATTCGAAAAGTGAGTAGGAGCCTAAGATGTAAATTGTTTACATATCAAATCATCTCTCTCACATTCTCGATTTTGTATTTCTAGGTTAATCATTTGATAATGTCATCTGTTAATCTGCATTCGATTTTGGAATCGAACAAACTGACTAGGTCTAACTTCTTGGACTAGCTTCGAAACTTGAGAATCATTTTTAAGGATGAAAAGCTTGTTTATGTCCTTGAAGAGGCTCTTCCCACCAGTCTTGACCATGATGCAACTCCGAACCAATGTTGGCCCATCAGAAGCATACAACTGATTTTGAGCTTGCCAGTTACATCATGCTAGCGATGATGACTCCTAAGTTGCAAAAGCAGCATGATCATATAGATGCTTGCACGATCATTTACCATCTTTGTGAACTCTTCGATGAGCAGTCGAGATCCGAAAGGTTTAAGGTCTTGAAGCTTCTCTTTAGCTCGAAGATGGAGGAGGGTTCATTTTGTTAGAATGTATACTGAAAGCCTAGCTCTTTTTGTATGAACATTTTATTTTGAAATAAGAATCACATGATCATTGTTTGCACAATTATATGTGTGTGCATATTGTCTAATATTTTACATTGTAGATAACATGGTGCTTGGTGTGGCACAGAAGATCATGTTATCAGTCCCTTGTAAAATATAAGTAGAGGCTCACAACCAAGATGGTTTTGGACAAACCATTGGCATGGTTGTAGTGTAGCTTGGTATTGTTTTATCTTGAACATAGAGTTACACTAGTATACTTAGGTGTATTGAGCAGGACCGACATAAAGGTGATTCAATTTAGTGCTGACTACATAATTGAATCGGACCTCGGATATTATGTTGTACATGCTCTTAATCCCGATATAATAACGGGCACATGTACTTAGTATTTATTTCTTTGATTTACCAGTGGGTGAGATTTAGATGGATTAAATCAATATGCCCGGTAAGTTGGGAAATAATATTATTTACATGGTGTGCCGTTGATTATAGGAGGAAACCGTGTCCTATATATTAGGTTGATGATGTCCCCTTGAGTAGGTCATAAGGTTCATCATGTAAACCCTGCAGGTTGACTTAGTCAACATGATGATAAGGTTGAGTGGTACTACTCGAGGAGTTAGATGTTGATTAATTGATGGTCAGTAAATCAATTAATTGACGGACATTCGATATCTTAAACACGGGGAGATTAATGTACAAATAATATATGGAGCCCATATTGATTTATGGGGGTTGGTGAGGTAGTTCAATGATGATCCTCTAGTGGAATGGAACATCATTGATGGATCAAGTTTGTGTGGTTCCGATCCATCGGGTGGCCGAGACCCAACTCCTCCTTATGGTCCCTATCGTAGCCTAATATAATCCTTGTGAAGTCTAGATCCAAGAATGTAAAACAAAACCTAGAACCAACGGTTGGATTAAATCCATAGATCCGATGGTTAGGATGAAACCCTAGAACCAACGGTTGGATTAAATCCATAGATCCGATGGTTGGGATGAAATCCTAGATCCGACGGTTGGGATGAAATCTTAGATCCGACGGTGGAGATTAAATCCCTAGAACCGACGGTGGAGATTAAATCCTAGATCCGACGGTGGAGATTAGAGGAAGCTTAAGCCTAAATTATAGAATTAGGGTTTGGCTCATCTTTGGTTGGGCGGCAACAAATCTTAAAGGGGATAAGGTTGGTTGGGCGGCAAGAATATAGGAGTTAGTTCCTATATTTTAGGCTAACCAACTTTCTCCTAAATTCTATAAATATATGGATTAGGGTTGGGCGGCAAGATATATAGATTTTCGAATAGGGATTAGGGTTTGGGAAAGAGTTGGGCGGCTAGGGTTTGGAGCTAGGTTGGGCGGCAACCATCTTCTTCCATCATTGTTGCCGGCGCCCAATTCACTCAAGCTTTCCTTGGCCGGCGCCCTTCACCTTAGCCATTCTCTTCTTCCTTTGCCGGCGGTTCTCCTCTCATTGGTGGCCGGCAAGATCATCTTCATCCAATTCCTCTAGGTGGGCCGGCGGCATCATTCCATTGGTGGCCGGCGCATCTTCATCCATTCCTTGGCCGGCGGTTGCATCAAACTTCCTAGCTTGGTGGCCGGTTCTAGATAGGAAAGGTATTTGTGGTTTTTCTCTTTGTTCGCAGCGGACAAGGTAGAGGAGAACTCGATCTAGAAGGCTTCTACTCGTGGAGGATCTTCGTCCACACGTCGTCCACGAGAAGGATAGGACATACGGTAGAAGATCGTAAGGTATAAAGTTATTTTAACTTTATGTACAGATCTGAGCATGTTCTTATTTGTTTTGATTATGCATGTTCGTATATGAATATATGTTGTATAATCATGGACCCCGAAGACAAACACAAAAATCGGCGATCCGTCCGTCGTCTCTTCCGCGGCTAACCAACTAGAAGAGTTGTGTAGCTTGAACAACTAGTTTGTTCAAGCGACCACTCAAGTTGTTAGCACGACGACGAAATGGTGTGGCCTAGGAAGCTCATCCCATCCGGATTAATCCTTTCATTAGTGAAAATTTTAATCCGGGGACATGGGAGCCAATGAGCCTCCGAAGCGACTTCCATCAAATGGTATCAGAGCCACGGTTTCCGGTGTTGTGTGTTTAGGATTCGGTTATTTTTTTTTATGAATTTTTCATATATTATATGTGCCGGATAATAGTAGGATATGCGTAGTTTAACTCTTTGGTTGCAGGCATAAGATCCCACTATTATGGCCATGTGTGTGTATGTGAATGGATGTGTGTAAAATTTATTATTTGAATCCTCGGGGTTGACGAGGCTAGATTAGTATTTAATTTTTGTAATTAAATACGGCATTGTTTAGCCGCTCATTTTAGTTTACTTTCGATCTAGATTATTTGTACACTCCTTCGTGGAGTATAGGATCGATGGATGTAAATTAATATGATTTATCTCGGCTCGGAACTCTTTGGTGACTTGCGCACGGGAAAAGATGGAGCGGACGAGGTGGCGACACGACGGGATGCGTATTGGAGAACAATGCCATAATAGTTGGAAAAATTCTGATTTTTCCATATTTATTGCTTATTTGTTTTATATGCATGTTGTGTTTGGTTTTAAAAATTCCTCGATTTCAATTTACTAAGTGGGAGAGGGACATTTTAAATAATTCCCGCGGCCTCCATTACAATTTGACGTGTGATGCAAACAAACTTGTGTGTTGGCTCTGAGTGCCTTCCTCCCTGCGGATGGGTTTGTTTGCGGATCACTAGGTCAAATAATGGTTATAGGAAATTATTTAGGAGCATGTGTACTTCCACAGCGGTAAGGCACATAATCCGAAATAATTCCCTTAGTATCGTGTAATGGTGCACACTTAGATGCAAATGAAAGTATCCTCCCCATCGGAGTCACTGCTTTTGTTTGTAGGGCCAAAGAGGAACCAACTTTTAATTTTATTTGTCAAAAAGAAAGGTTGACAAGATAATAAAATTAATGGGTAAAACCTCCTCTTACAAATTTTCAGATATACGCCCACACAGCGTGGCATACGAAATTCTCGGTGATTTGAGGTGTTGGTTGATTTCGGGATTTTATTGTTTTGAGGAATCAATATTATTTGAAATCTGATATTATTTTGATCATTGTGATTTTTAGGATTTTCAAATGGCTTTCAACCCACTTGCTGTGATTTTAAAAGAAAACAAACTTACTGGTCCAAACTACATTGATTGGAAAAGAAACCTGGATATTGTCTTAACTGCGGAGGAGTACAAATTTGTACTCTTCGAGGTCTGTCCTCCTAAGCCCACTGATGACTCTGATGAAAAGGAGAAAGAACGTTATAAGAAATGGGTCAAGGCAGATGAGATGGCGCGGTGTTACATTTTGGCATCTATGTCAAATGTGCTGCAGCATCAGCATCAGGCCATGGCTTCCGCTTATGACATGATGTTCAATCTCAAGGAACTTTTCGGACATCAGAGTAGGGCGGCTAGGCAGGAGGCAATGAGAAACTTGATGACGACCTCCATGATCGAGGGAACACCCGTTAGGGATCATGTTCTCAAGATGATGGCTCATCTTAATGAGATGGAAGTCCTCGGAGCTGAGATCGATGGGGAAACCCAGGTCGATATCATTCTCCACCGCCTTAGGAGTTTTGAGCATTCGCCTCAACTACAACATGAACAAGAGGTTGTATTCTTGGCGGAGCTTCCGATGTAACTCCAGCAGAGGGGCTTTTTCGTCGAGTTCTCAAGCCATGGTCGCTAAGGTTTCTTCCTCTAAACCAAAGGTAAGAAGAAGAAGAAGCAAGGTGGAGCAAGAAAGTGGCAGTGGGACCTCAGGAGTGAAGAAGCCGAAAGGCAAGTGCTTCACTTGCAAGCAGACTGGACATTGGAAGGTGGACTGTCCTCGCCGAAAGAACAAAGGTATATCTTCTTGTTTAGTTGTTGAAACATATTTAGCGGTGTTATCTACCAGCACCTGGTGTGTAGATACAAAAGCCACTGATCATGTCTGCAATACTTTGCAGGGGTTCCAGGAAACCCGACGACTAGCTGAGGGAGAGGTTACCGTCTACATGGGCAATGCTTCAAAGGTGGCGGCTATTGCAGTGGGAGACGTTTACTTATCTTTTGATAGGAATAAAGTTTTGGTTTTGAGAAATTGTCTTTACGTACCTACTTTTAGAAAGAATTTAATTTCAGTTTCTAAATTGTTTTTGGATGGGTATTCTGTTTCTTTTAATGACAGAGTTGTTATAAAAAGAAATAGAGAGATTATCTGTTCTGGTACATTGGTTGGCAATTTATATACTCTTGAACCAAAAACTCCCACGATGCAAATAGAAGTAAATAACTCATCTTCTAAATCTAATAAGAGAAAAGAACCATCGCAAATGAACCAGACATATCTTTGGCATCTAAGGCTTGGTCATATTAACCTAAGCAGAATTCAAAGGTTGATAGCTGATGGACCTTTGGGTTCATTAGTGGTGGAGGATCTCCCAACCTGCGAATCTTGCTTGGAAGGTAAAATGACCAAGAGGCCTTTCAAGGCCAAGGGGTATAGAGCCAAAGATGTGTTGGAATTGGTTCATTCTGATTTGTGCGGTCCTATGTCTATCCAGGCTAGAGGTGGCTTTGAATATTTCGTCTCCTTTATAGACGATTATTCATGGTTTGGATACATTTACTTGATGCGCCGCAAGTCTGAATGCTTTGACAGGTTCAAAGAATTCAAGGCTGATGTGGAGAACCGTCAAGGTAAGAGTATCAAGACCCTACGATCTGATCGTGGTGGTGAGTACCTCTTAGGGAGAGTTTAGGAATTACTTATCGAGAGGCTAGGATTCAATCCCAATTGTTCGCACTGGCACACCCCAGAATGGTGTAGCGAGCGAAGGAATAGGACTCTTATGGAGATGGTCGATCGATGATGAGTTATTCGAGTTACCCCTGGGGTTTGCGACTAGATAGCGACATGTATATTCTAAACTTGGTTCCATCCAAATCACACTTCTACCCTCAGAGAATTGTGGATCGGGCAAAGCCTAGTCTAAGACATATTCGGATATGGGGAGTCCAAAGACATGTGCCAAGGTCGATCCGGTAAGTTGGAACCTCGCATGCAAGTGTGCATGTTTGTTGGCTACCCTAAGGAACGAAGGTGGTTTATTCTATAATCCTAGAGATCGAGGGTGATCGTAGCACGAACGCTGATTTCTAGAGGAGGATTATATAATGAACCACAAGCCCATGAGTAGGATTGTTCTTGAGGAGTTGACAGGGGAAGTCCCGACTTCAGTACCACCGGTACAAGAGGAGACACCACAAGTCACTGCACCGCGTGTCACAGAGCATACACAGGAGGCACCTCGTCAGAGTGGGAGGGTTGTTAGACAACCCGGCTGATTCATGTTTTTGGGAGAGTCTTCGAACTTAGTCCCTGGTGAACATGAACCTGATCCCTGGACATATGACGAGGCACTCCAAGATAGAGATGCTGTATCTTGGCAAAGTGCGATGAATTTAGAGATAGAATCTATGGATTCTAATCAGGTCTGGGAGCTAGTAGAACCACCCGATGGTGTAAAAGCCATTGGATGCAAGTGGATCTACAAGAGAAAGAGAGGAGTAGACGGGAAGGTTGAGACCTTCAAAGCTAGGCTTGTTGCGAAAGGGTATACTCAGAAAGAGGGCATCGATTATGAGGAGACCTTTTCACCGGTAGCTATGCTTAAGTCTATCCGGATTCTCTTATCTATAGCTGCTCATATGGATTATGAGATTTGGCAGATGGATGTCAAGACAGCTTTCCTTAATGGAAGTCTTGAGGAGAACATCTATATGCGGCAACCAGAGGGATTCGTTGCTAAAGGCAAAGAGCATCTTGTATGTAAGCTTAATCGGTCCATTTATGGATTGAAGCAAGCTTCTAGATCTTGGAACATCCGCTTTGATGAGGTAATCCAGTCATATGGATTTATTCAAAGTCCGGATGAGCCTTGTGTATACAAGAGATGTGACGGAAACGTAGTGGTGTTTCTTGTACTATACGTAGATGACATTTTGTTAGTTGGAAACAATATCAAAGTGTTATCAGACGTAAGGGTATGGTTGTCCAAACAGTTTGACATGAAGGACTTGGGAGAAGTGGGACACATCCTTGGGATCAAAGTTATAAGGGATCGCAAGAAAAGGATGTTGTGCTTGTCTCAAGCTTCATACATTGACACTATCCTTGCTCGTTTTAGCATGCAGAACTCCAAGAAAGGTTTTCTACCTTTTAGGCATGAAGTTCCTTTATCTAAAGAGATGTGTCCCAAAACATCAAAGGAGATAGAGGACATGAAGGCGGTTCCTTATGCTTCGGCAGTAGGAAGCCTTATGTATGCTATGCTATGTACGAGACCGGATATCCGCTTGAAGTGGGCATGATTAGCGATATCGAGTAATCTCGAGGACATTGGACTGCGATAAATCATATATTGAAGTACCTGAGAAGGACTAGGGATTATATGCTGGTTTATCGGGCAGATCAATTAGTCCCTGTAGGTTACACGGATTCGGATTTCCAATCAGATAGGGACAAGAGTAAGTCTACCTCAGGGTTTGTGTTTACTTTTGGAGGTGGAGCCATAGTATGGAGGAGTGTCAAGCAGAAATGCGTGGCGGACTCTACCATGGAAGCTGAGTATGTGGCAGCTTCTGAGGCAGCCAAGGAAGCTGTATGGCTCAGGAACTTCTTGATGGACTTGGATGTGATTCCTGGTTTGCCCAGAACTATCACAATTTATTGTGATAACAGTGGTGCAGTTGCAAACTCGAAGGAACCACGAGCCCACAAGGCAAGTAAACACATAGAGCGCAAGTACCACCTTATACGAGAGATCGTAAAGCGAGGAGAAGTTGCTGTCGCCAAGATTGCATCAGAGGATAACCTGGCGGATCCATTCACTAAGGCCCTTCCAGCGAAAGCGTTTGATAGGCATGTGGAGGACATGGGGATCAGATGTATGGCATTGTGATGACAGCTTAGTCTTTTAGTATAAGTGGGAGATTGTTAGAATGTATATTGAAAGCCTAGCTCTTTTTGTATGAACATTTTATTTTGAAATAAGAATCACATGATCATTGTTTGCACTTTATATATTTATTATATGTGTGTGCATATTGTCTAATATTTTACATTGTAGATAACATGGTGCTTGGTGCATGTAAGATCATGTTATCAGTCCCTTGTAAAATATAAGTAGAGGCTCACAACCAAGATGGTTTTGGACAAACCATTGGCATGGTTGTAGTGTAGCTTGGTATTGTTTTATCTTGAACATAGAGTTACACTAGTACACTTAGGTGTATTGAGCAGGACCGACATAGAGGTGATTCAATTTAGTCTTGACATAATTGAATCGGACCTCGGATATTATGTTGTACATGCTCTTAATTCCCGATATAATAACGGGCACATGTACTTAGTATTTATTTCTTTGATTTACCAAAGTGAGATTTAGATGGATTAAATCAATATGCCTTAAGTTGGGAAATAATATTATTTACATGGTGTGCCGCTGATTATAGGAGGAAACCGTGTCCTATATATTAGGTTGATGATGTCCTTGAGGAGCTCATAAGGTTCATCATGTAACCCAAATTGGTTGACTTAGTCAACATGATGATAAGGTTGAGTGGTACTACTCGAGGAGTTAGATGTTGATTAATTGATGGTCAGTAAATCAATTAATTGACGGACATTCGATATCTTAAACACGGGGAGATTAATGTACAAATAATATATGGAGCCCATATTGATTTATGGGGGTTGGTGAGGTAGTTCAATGATGATCCTCTAGTGGAATGGAACATCATTGATGGATCAAGTTTGTGTGGTTCCGATCCATCGGGTGGCCGAGACCCAACTCCTCCTTATGGTCCCTATCGTAGCCTAATATAATCCTTGTGAAGTCTAGATCCAAGAATGTAAAACAAAACCTAGAACCAACGGTTAGATTAAATCCATAGATCCGATGGTTAGGATGAAACCCTAGAACCAACGGTTGGATTAAATCCATAGATCCGATGGTTGGGATGAAACCCTAGAACCAACGGTTGGATTAAATCCATAGATCCGACGGTTGGGATTAAATCCTAGAACCGACGGTGGAGATTAAATCCTAGATCCGACGGTGGAGATTAGAGGAAGCTTAAGCCTAAATTATAGAATTAGGGTTTGGCTCATCTTTGGTTGGGCGGCAACAAATCTTAAAGGGGATAAGGTTGGTTGGGCGGCAAGAATATAGGAGTTAGTTCCTATATTTTAGGCTAACCAACTTTCTCCTAAATTCTATAAATATATGGATTAGGGTTGGGCGGCAAGATATATAGATTTTCGAATAGGGATTAGGGTTTGGGAAAGAGTTGGGCGGCTAGGGTTTGGAGCTAGGTTGGGCGGCAACCATCTTCTTCCATCATTGTTGCCGGCGCCCAATTCACCCAAGCTTTCCTTGGCGCGCCCTTCACCTTAGCCATTCTCTTCTTCCTTTGCAAGGTTCTCCTCTCATTGGTGGCGGCAAGATCATCTTCATCCAATTCCTCTAGGTGGGCGGCATCATTCCATTGGTGGCGGCGCATCTTCATCCATTCCTTGGCGGTTGCATCAAACTTCCTAGCTTGGTGGCCGGTTCTAGATAGGAAAGGTATTTGTGGTTTTTCTCTTTGTTCGCAGCGGACAAGGTAGAGGAGAACTCGATCTAGAAGGCTTCTACTCGTGGAGGATCTTCGTCCACACGTCGTCCACGAGAAGGATAGGACATACGGTAGAAGATCGTAAGGTATAAAGTTATTTTAACTTTATGTACAGATCTGAGCATGTTCTTATTTGTTTTGATTATGCATGTTCGTATATGAATATATGTTGTATAATCATGGACCCCGAAGACAAACACAAAAACCGGCGATCCGTCCGTCGTCTCTTCCGCGGCTAACCAACTAGAAGAGTTGTGTTGCTTGAACAACTAGTTTGTTCAAGCGACCACTCAAGTTGTTAGCACGACGACGAAATGGTGTGGCCTAGGAAGCTCATCCCATCCGGATTAATCCTTTCATTAGTGAAAATTTTAATCCGGGGACATGGGAGCCAATGAGCCTCCGAAGCGACTTCCATCACATTTGCAGTACAGTTTGTACTGAAGATGAATGCATACATTGAGCGGTTAGGATCACTAGGGTTTACGATGGATCACGAATTAAGTATTGACTTAATTCTGCATAGTTTGTCCAAGAGTTACTCACAATATGTGATGAACTATTGGATGAACAATCTTGAATCCACCATTCCCGAGCTGATCAATTTGCTTAAGATTATAGAACCTTCTATGACTAAAGAATAGAAGACAGTGATGTTGGTTGACTCCTCGAAGAAAGGTTCTAAGAGGAAGCCAAAGCAACAGCCAAAGGGGAAGAAGAAGAAGGCCAAGATTGGAGAGTCGGCTTCAAAGGGCACATGCCACCACTGTGGTAAGATGGGCCATTGGCGAAAGAACTGCAAGATCTCTCTTGAGTCCATGAAGAAGAAGTCAGCATTTGATGACCCATCCTCTTCAGGTATCTTCATTATTGATTTTCATGCTATTTTCTTTGACACTTGGATATTGAATACTGGGTGTGGCTCACATATATGTAATGACATACAGGGGCCAAGGGATAGCAGATGACTTGTCAAGGGAGAAGAAAATCTGCGAGTCGACAATGGAGAAAAGGTTACAGTTGTCGCCGTTGGAACATATTTGCTGAAGCTTCCTAGTGGACTTGTCTTAGAACTGGACAATTGTTATTTTGTTTCTGCATTAATAAAGAACATTGTTTCTATTTCTTGTTTAAATAGAAAGGGTTTTCATTTGATGATTAGTAACAATTATTGGTATATAACCTTGAATGACGTTCTTTATGGCACCGAAACTTTATGCAATGACATCTACGTGTTAGATACATTAAGTGATGCATTCAATATTGAAGCAAGCAACAAGCATGCTCGAAAGGATGATTAGTTAACCTCTTACACATGGCATTGTCACCTTGTCCATATATGCAAGAAGTGCATGTCAAAGTTACACAGGAGTGAAATTCTAGAATCATTTGAATTGGATTCATTTGATACATGTGAATCATGCTTACAAGGCAAGATGACAAAGTTGCCCTTTTCTGGAAAGGGTAAGCTAGTGCAAGAGTTACTTTGTCTCATACATACTGATGTATGTGGACCAATGTCAATTCATGATCAAGTAGGTTACAACTACTTCATTACCTTTATCAATGATCACTCACGATTTGGGTATGTATATCTTATGAGATATAAATCTGAAGCCTTTGAAAAGTTCAAAGAATTCAGAAATAAAGTAGAGAAACAACTTGGTAAAAGTATTAAGATACTTCGATCTGATCGAGGTGGTGAATACATAAGCCAAGAGTTTCAGAATTATCTAAGAGACAATGGTATATTGTCTCAATGGACTCCGCCTTATACACCGCAATATAATGGTGTATCTAAAAGGCGAAATCAAACCTTATTGGACATGGTGAGATCGATGATGAATCATGCAAGCCTTCCCAAATCTTTTTGGGGCTACACACTCAAGATAGCTATTCACTTGCTGAATAGAGTCTCGACCAAGGCAGTCTTTGCTACTCCAGATCGGATATGGACTATTAAGAAACCCTAGTTGTCTTATTTGAAGACATGGGGATGTCCTGCTTATGTAAAGAGATCAGACAAGTTGGATGCTAAGTCTTATAAGTGTCTATTTATTAGATACCTCAAGGAAACGAGGGGTTACCAATTCTATCATCCCTTGGAACAAAAGGTGTTTGTTTCAAGGAATGTTGTATTTCTAAAGAAAGAGTTTCTCTTGCAAGAAAATAGTGGGAGTAAGTTTGAACTTGAGAAAGTTCAAGAAACTTCAATAGACACTAAAGAGACAACTATACCGGAACTACAGTCGATTATTCATGATGATGAGATAATGACTGAACCTATCATTACACTACCTCTTTGCAGATCTGGTAGGTCACATAAGATTCCTGAGAGATATGAATTTCTCGTAAGTGAATCTAATGATGTGTTACTCATTGAGGATGAGGAACCTACTATTTTCAGAGAAGATATGAAAAGTTCAAAAAGGGATAAATGGCTAGTAGCTATGAAGTCGGAAATAGATTCCATGTATGAAAACCAAGTTTGGAACTTGGTGGATCCACCTGAAGGCATCACGCTTATTAGGTGCAAGTGGGTTTTCAAGAAGAAAACTGACATAGATGGTAATGTGATTACCTATAAAGCTATATTGGTGGCAAAAGATTATCATCAAAAGCAAGGTGTTGACTATGACGAGACCTTCTCACTAGTTGCCATGCTTAAATCCATTTGGATACTCCTAGCCATAGCAGCTCATTATGATTATGAGATATGGAAGATGGATGTGAAAATAGCTTTCCTTAATGGAAACTTTCATGAGGATGTGTATATGATACAACCCAAGGGTTTCACATCGATTGACAAAACCAAAGTATGCAAGCTTCAATGGTCCTTTTATGTACTGAAGCAAGCATCTAGGAGTTGGAATATATGTTTTGATGAGGCAATCAAAGAGATTGATTTCTCACAAAATCCTGACAAAGCTTTTGTGTACAAGAGGGTCAGTAGGAGTGTGATCGTATTCTTAGTACTATATGTTGATGACATATTACTCATAGAAATGATATACCTATCTTCCAGTCAGTCAAAGGTTGGTTATCCAAAATATTCTCCATGAAAGACATGAGAGAAGCGACCTACATCCTCGAGATTAAGATCTATAGAGATAGATCAAAAAGGTTACTTGGTCTTTCACAGTCTACATATATAGACAGAGTGCAAAGCGGTTTAGCATGTCTAAATCCAAGAAAGATTATATACCCATGTGACATGGGATTCACCTTTCAAAGTCTATGTGTCCCCACACAGAAGACGAGAGGATTTGCATGAATAAGAGTCCTTATGCTTTTGCAATAGGATCTATTATGTATGTTATGTAATATACAAGGCCTGACGTATCATATGCTCTGAGTGTCACGAGCAGATACCAGTCTGATCCAGAAATGGATCATTGGGTGGTTGTCAAGGCAATCCTTAAGTACTTGAGAAGAACTAAGGATATGTTCTTAGTATATGGAGAAAGTTGTTGGGATGTATACTGAAAAGTCTATCTTTTGTATGAACATCTTTATTTTTAAAATAAGAATCACATGATCATTGTTTGCATATTTATGGTTATACATATTTGTCTGATACATTACATTGTAGATAACATGGTGTGTAGTGTCACACAGGAGATCATGTTATCAGTTCCATGTAAAGTATAAGTAAAAGCTCACAACCGAGATGGTTATGAACAAACCATTGGTATGGTTGTAGTGTGATTTGGTATTGATTTGTCTTGACCATAGAATTACACTAGTACACTTTGTGTGTATAGAGCAGGACCGACTTAGAGATGATTCGATTTATTACTGACTACATAATTGAATCGGACTTCGGATATTATGGTGTACATGCTCTTAATCCCGATATAATAACGGGCACATATACTTAGTATTTATTTCTTTGATTTACCAATATGTGAGATTTATAGAGTAAATCGATATGCTCGGTAAGTTGGGAAATGATATTATTTACATGGTGTGCCATTGATTATAGGAGGAAATCGTGTCCTATATATTAGGATGATGATGTCCCCTTGAGGAGATCATAAGGTTCGTCATGTAAACCCTGCAGGTGGACTTGGTCCGGCATGATGATAAAGTTGAGTGATACTACTCATGGAGTTAGATGTTGATTAATTAATTGTCAATAAATTAATTAATTGACGAACATTCGATATCTTAAACACGGAGAGATATTTGTACAATTAATATATAGAGCCCATATTTATTTATGAGGGTTGGTGAGGTAGATCAATGATAATCCTCTAGTGGAATGGATTATCAATAATGGATCAGACTTTATGTGGGCTTGATCCATTAGGTGGCCAAGATCCAACTCCTCCTCATGGTCCCTATTGTAGCCTATTAAAACCCTCATGAAGTCAAGATCCAATGATGGAAAATGAATCTCTAGATACGACGGTTGAGATGAAATCTCTAGATCCGACGGTGGAGATTAAATGGAGGCATAAGCCTAGCTCTATAAAAGGTGGGCTAAGGCTTGGGTGGCACAACATCTTTTGGGAGATTAGGGTTAGGGTTTTGAGTTGGCTTTAGGCTTGGCCGGCAAGGGTGTGCTAGGGTTTCTCTCCTAGGGCCAGCGACATAAGCAAGGTGAGATCTTCCTTCTCCTTTTCTTCATTGCCGGCGCCACCCTCTCTCCCTCTTCTTTGGCCGGCGGTGCCACCCTCTTCCCCTCTTCCTTGGTCGGCAGCAAAAGTTAGGGTTTCTTCCCTTGGAGCTTTTGGCCGGCACCCATACTTCTATCTTCCTCTCCTTGGCTGGCGGCAACCACCAAGCAAGGTGGCTTGGTGGTCGGTTATAGATAAGAAAAGAAGTTTTGTTTTATTCTTTCCTTTGTTCGGAGCGAGCAAGGAAGGGAAGAATGTGATCTAGGAGGCTTCGACTTTTGGAAGATCATTGCCCACACGACGTCCAAAAGGAGGATGGACATACAATAGAAGACCTTGAGGTAAACAAGAGGTATAATTCTTGTTTTAGTTTCCTTTTGTTTCATGCAAGTTGAATGTATTGTATATGGCTAATTTACTTGGGCCCCGAAGATAAACACAAAAATCGGCGATCCGTACATCGTCTATTCCACGGCTAATCGAAGATAAGAGGTAGGTTGCTTCAACAACAAGTTTGTCCAAGTGACCACTCTATTCGAATGACACGACGATGGATCGGTTGCTTTAGTAATCCCTATTTGTAAAAGGATTAATTTTTTTAATCCGGGGACGAAGATGGAATCGTCATGCACAAGCGACTGAGTTGAAAGGGGAAGCGAAGTTTCTCCCTTCAAGTGGTATTAGAGCTACGATTTCTGATTTTGTGTGTTTAGATTCAATTTATAATTTATCATATATTGTATAGCCGATGATAAGTAGGAATAGCTAACTTTTGCAGGTATAAGATCCAACTATTATGGCCATATGTGTGTGTATGTGATTGCCTGTTTAATATGAAAGCAATACGTAAACTGAACGAAGCCCTAGTATTTAATTTTTGTAATTAAGTACGACATTGTTTATCCACTCTTTTATTTTAGTTTACTTTCGATCTAGATTTCTTGTACACTCCTTCGTGGAGTATAGGATCGATGGATGTAAATTAAAATAATTATTCTCAACTCAGATCTCCGGATGACTTGTACATGGTGTTGGGAGGAGCGGACGAGATGGTGATACGACGGGAGACATATTGGAGAACAAAAGCCATAATAGTTGGAAAATATTTTTTTTCATATTTATTGCTTCTTATTTGATATGCATGTTGTGTGCTAGGAAAATTCCTCAATTTTAAATTACTAAGTGGGAGAGGGATATTTTTTTATAAATTCCCACGACCTCCATTATGATTTGACATGTGATGCAAATAAACTTGTGCATCGGCTCTGAGTGCCTTACTCCCCATTGGATAAGCTTATTTTGCGGATCATAGGGTCAAATATGGTTATAGGAAATTATTAAGGAGCGTGTGTACTTCCCCATTGAAAGGCACATAACCCGTGATAATTGCCTTAGTACCGAGTAATGGTGAACACTTAGATGCAAATAGAAGTATCCTCCCCATCGGAGTCACTGCTTTTATTTGTAGGGCCGAAGAGGAAGAAAGTATTAATTTTATTTGTCAAAAAGTTAGGTTGACAGGATAGTAAAATTAATGGGTAAAACCTCCTCTTACAAATGTAGAATTCATATACATCCACACGATCATGGCATACGATATTCTCGGTGTTTTGAGGTGTTGGTTGATTTTAAATTTTATTGTTTGAGGAATCAATAATTTTTTGAAATCTAAGGTTTTGATCTATATGATTCTTAGGTTTTTCAAAAATGACTTTCAACCCGCTTGCTGTGATACTAAAAGAGAATAAACTTATTAGACCTAATTATGTTGATTGGAAGAGGAATCTTGATATTGTCTTGACTATGGAGGAGTACAAGTATGTACTCTTCGAAGATTCTGGGGAAAAGGAGAAGAAGAGTTATAAGAAGTGGATAAAGGCTGATGAGATGACACGGTGTTATATTTTGGCTTCTATGTCAAATGTATTGCAACATCAACATCAAGCCATGCCCACTGCTTATGACATGATGCTCAATCTCAAAGAGCTTTTTGGACACCAAAATCGGGCTACAAGGCAGGAAGCCATGAGAAACTTGATGACGACCACCATGATCGAGGGAACACCCGTGAGGGATCATGTTCTCAAGATGATGGCTCATTTGAATGAGTTGGAAGTCCTTGGAGCTGAGATCTATGGGGAAACCCAGGTCGATATCATTCTCCAGTCTCTACCTAGGAGTTTTGAGCAGTTTTTCCTGAATTACAACATGAATAAAAGGTTGTATTCATTGGCGGAGCTTCTGACAGAACTCCAGCCGACAAAGGGGCCTTTTCATCAGAGTGCTCAGGCTTAGGTCATGGTTGCCCAAAAGGTTTCTACTTCTAAGCTGAAAGGTAAGAAGAAGAAGAAACAAGGTGGGGCAAAGGTGGCGAGAGGATCTCAGGGAGGAGTGAAGAAGCCAAAAGGCAAGTGCTTCACTTGTAAGTAGACTGGACATTGGAAGAAGGACTGCCCCAACCGGAAGCAGAACAAAGGTATATCTTTTGGTCTAGTCGTTGAGACATGTTTAACGGTGTTATCTATCAACACGTGGTGTGTAGATACGGGAGCCACTGATCATGTCTGCAATACTTTGTAGGGGTTCTAGAAAACCAGACGACTGGCTGAGGGGGAGATTACCGTTTACTTGGCCTATGCTACGAATGTGGTGGTTGTTGCAGTGGGAGATGTTTATTTATCATTTGATAGAAATAAAATATTGGTTCTGAAAAATTTCCTTTATGTACCTTTATTTAGAAAGAATTTGATTTCGGTTTCTAAATTTTTTATGGATGGATATTCTATTTCTTTTAATGATAGAGTTGTTATAAAAAGGAATAGGGAGATTATCTGTTCTGGTGCATCGATAGGAAATTTATATACACTTGAACTAAAAGCTCCCATGATGCAAATAGAAGTAAATAACTCATCTCCTAATTCTAATAAGAGAAAAGAACCTTCGAAAATGAACCAAACTTATCTTTGGCATCTAAGGTTAGGTCATATTAACCTGAGTAGAATTCAAAGGTTGATAGCTGATGGACCTTTGGGTTCATTGGTGGTCAAAGATTTCCCAACTTGCGCATCTTTCTTGGAAGGTAAAATGACCAAGAGGTCTTTTAAGGCCAAGGGGTATAGTGCAAAAGATGTGTTGGAATTGGTTCATTCTGATTTGTGTGGTCCTATGTCTATCCAGGCAAGAGGTGGTTTTGAATATTTCATCTCTATTATAGACGATTATTCAAAATATGGATACATTTACTTGATGCACCGCAAGTTTGAATACTTTGACAGGTTCAAAGAATTCAAGGCTAATGTGGAGAAACGTCAAGGTAAAAGTATCAAGACACTGTTGGGGATCGAAACGGCCGGCTAGAGGGGGGGTGAATAGCCCTCATTCGTTGGATGTCGTAATTCGTTCGTTCTCGTGTGCTTGTCTACAATTGTTGTTAATATACGCACCGGAATAACAATAGAAATAACAACAATACAAGCACAATCAATACACAAGCATATACGTGGTTCGGAACCGAATGGTTCCTACTCCACGGGGTGAGCTCACCATGCTCTAGTTATGCGCACGACACTAACTAAACTCCTTCTCGACTACATGTCGAAGGTGGAGAAACCTCTCACAAGCAATTACAACAGTAATAAACAAATACAAACAAGAATACAAATACAATACAAAATAAACACTTTTCACCGATTGATTTTGATCACTTGTTTGTTGCTTGCTTTGATTGGCTATTGAAGGACTAGAATGCAGCAGCAATTCCCCTCCAATAGCTCCACAAAAACCATGGCAAAAACCTCCATCTCGAGCTCCTTTTATAACCTGCATCGAGCTGTTTTCACACCTAGCAGTCGACTGCCAAAAGGCCCGATCATTGCCCTGTGCGTTGTCTCACAGCGGCGGATCCACGTCGAGACAAGTTCCAGCGGATCACCTACCGGATCGTGATGATGCCCGATCGGTGGTCGTATCATTCGATCGGCTGTATGCGGTGCTATGCGACGACACTCCCATCGATCATTGCCATCCCTCGGCGTCATCTCTATCGACATCGATCGATCAATCCATGGCGATCGGCGCCAAGCACAAAACCCTAGCCTTACACCAGTCGAACCCTAGTCGACTTGGATCAGTAGAATCAGCACCTATGCCAGTCGACTGATGTCGGGCAAAACCTCACACACCAAGTTGTTTGAGCATCCGACCATCGGGTAAACCCTCAAACATCAAGTTTGAGCCTCCGACACTCAGTCTTAGCCACTTGGCCAAGTCCACCTTATTCCTTATGGAGTTCCCCACCGAAGCTCTCTTCCCTCGGCCTACGTCCCTCGGATCGCCAAGCGCCGCGGCCATAGCGCCATCCTTCGCTCTCATACCTAAGTATGCTTCCCTTTGGGCTCACTCCATTCGCTCCGTCGTCGGGTCCCTCGGATGCACCAAGCGCCGCGCCGCAATGCCATCCTTCACGACTCAAGGACCCGAGCCTAGTGAACTTGCCAAGTTCTCAAGACTTCCCAAATGCACCAAGCGCCGCGGCCGCAATGCATTTCTCACCAAGCACCAAGCGCCGCGGCCGCCAATGCTTTGGATTTCCCATGCCAAACACCAAGCGCACGACTTCGCAGTGCTTTGGACTTTTCCATGCCAAGGCTTCCCCATTGGACTTCCACACCAAGCTCCATGCTTGGATTTTCCATGCCAACCCCATGTTAGACTTTCACATGACAATCCCATGTCATGAGTTTTGTCTATCATCAAAATACTATCAAGTTACTGCTCGAGTCAAACTCGAGTCAACCTAGGCCGATTGCACCAACAATCTCCCCCTTTTTGATGATTGACAAAACTACCATCTCAAGTCTATCAATTCTCCCATATTGGCAATTCTCATATCCCAATGAGAATTCCAACGAACCCTAATTGGTAACTTGGTAACTTCTCCCCCTTTTTGACATTACATCAAAGGTCCTCCCAAGGTATGAATGTCTCATATCCCAATGAGATCTTACAATCTCTCCTTGGAGAGGAACACATGCCTACAATCTTTCTAGTGATCCCATATCACTTAAAGAGAGGCAACTCAATTTTCCTCCCATGAGGAAATACACATTCATCTTCCCATGATGGATACCTCCCCCTAGAGGCTTGCTCCCCCTTGACCATTGCACCAACAATGTCCTTGGAGAGTCCCTAAGCCAATAGGAACCAAACAAAATTAAGGCAAAGTTCAACAATGAACTCTCATCCACCTTAAAATTGATACTCACCCTCAACCCAACTCCTAATCCATATCCAATGGATTTCCACCCTCTCTAATGCTCTCCCAAGCATATCCTAGGGTTAGGAGTGGTTAGGGGACCAACACACAGCTGAACATGGGCCTAACCAACAAGGTTTACCCGAAATCAGCATTTTTGATCCATTCGTCAAAACGATCGGTGACACACTCATCGATCGACCTCCTGGCGGTCGATAATACATTTGATTTTCTGAATTTCAAAAATGACTTTCCGAAATTCATAAGTAAATATATATAAGTAGATAAATCTTGAAATTTGGTATGTATACTACTTATCACAAACATTATGGGCGAAAAATATTAGAAAATTATTTTACCCATTAAATTAGGAGATTGATACAAAGTCCAAAATTTAAGAAAAGCTTCAATAAAGAGCCCTCTTTGTATCATCCCATTCAATGGTGATAGCTATCAAAAGATAGGCTTCACCAAGGTGTTTCAAAATGTTTTCAAAACCTTTAATTTCTTTTCCTTAAACATCTCACTTATCTCTAGATGTGTAAAACACATACAAGTCAAAAATCTTAGTGAGATGTGAGTTTTTTGTTCTTTATGTTCTCATGCATATTTCTAAGGCAACATAATTTGATTCCCTTCAAATTGTGCCATAGTCCTTAATTTCATTTTATTTAATGCATGATATGATTATGGCATAAATATGATATAAGTAAAAGCATATGCCAATATCATGATGTCATGGCATGTAAATGAGATCTAGGCATTCATGACATCTAAACATAAATCTAAACATGATCATGACATTTTTATAGATAAAATGAGAATGATGTCATGACATGGCAAGACAAACAAATCATGGCAAGTAAAATATACTAAGGTATAAAATACCTAAGTGTTAAAATTAATTTGTCATTTCTAGGGATTAAATTCATTTTGCCTTAATGCCATTCATTTTCCTAGTGTGCCAAAAATTCAAAATGACACACCAATACCTCTAAGACCTAATTGTGCCAATTTAAATCATTTTAAAACTTCTTAAACCATATTGGCACATACTAATGTGTCAACTCATCATGGCTAGGTTAACTACCCATCCACTTAGGGTTGACACACCCTAACCCATCTAGGGTGAATCGATCACGCTTCTAGGAACCCAATACCCATTGGAGCTCCTTGGGTTAACAAGGTATTCCCTAGGGATAACTTCCCTAGATACCTTCCTAATGACCCTTTTAGGTTTTGAAACCATAGTCTTTTGGGTCTTACTTAGGTCAACTCTAGAGGTAACTCCCCTAATGACCTTCTTAGTGGCCTTCTTGGTTTTCCTTAGGTCCTTAGCCACTAAGCAAACACCATGGCTAGACTTAGGGATAGCTTCCCTATTCGCCTTGGTTTTTCTAGAACTAGATGTTGTCCCATAATTAAATGGAACATTATGGTAGGACATAGGTTTGTGACCCAAACCCTTCTTGCCCTTAGATATTTCTTGTTTCCTAGGCCTTGACTTTTGTGTATTTGACCCTTGAACCAATTTTTTGATTATTGCTAGGGTCTTCTCCAATTTGTCTAGCCTTGACCTCAAGGCTTGATTTTCCACCTCTAATCTTCCCAATTTTGAATTTTCATTAGGTTTAGGGGAAATGTTCTTCTTCTTAGGCATGTGTCTACCCTTCTTAGGGTTAATGCCTAGATGGTTTTCAACTCTCCTAATGGACTCTTTAGGTAAAATAGGTCTAGAATTATGAGTCCTAGGTTTATCCTTAGTTATATGAACATGCTTGGCACCTAAGCAGTAAACCTTATTATTTCTCTTAGCATGCTTTTCATTTATAATTGCAAGAGAACTAAAATAATTTTTGGCATGCTTTTTGACTTTAGGAATTGAAGGTGCATTAACTAAATGTACCTTAGGGTTAGCTTTTGGAGCTCCCCCTACATGATATACACCTTCTAGCCCTTTCTTCCTCCCCCTAGGGCATTGGCTTCGGTAGTGCCCCTTTTGATTGCATTTAAAGCACACAATGTGTTGGTGCAGTGGGCACCAAAGTCGAACCGGTATTTTGATTATGGCAAAAGGCTCAATAGTTAAGGGTATATTTGTTATCTTACGAGCTCAATTAAGTGTGCAGAAATGCTAAAGTTGAGCGGAAGGTCTGCGACACCCGGTGGGAACCGAGGTGGTCGGGCAACGCCAGAGGGACTTCGGAGGAAGCCGAGGTACTCGGGTGAAGACCGGAAGCGAGGCTACAAGGTAAGCTCGTGTGAAAGCGAAGCAAGGTCGTTAAGCGTAGATCCGACCCAATACCTCCAATGGAAGGTCTAGGTCGAGATCAGATGGTTAGAACCATCGTACTTTATATTTTAAGCTAACTTGTATCATGCGGTCCAAAACCCTTTGACTACATCAAGCTGCTAGTCAAGTTCGACCTCGAGAAGAGCTCAATTTCAAGGGGGTGAATTTGGACTTGACTCGTGTTTTGGTACAAAGGGTGATGTGGCATCAAGGTGGACATCAAACCATCACCAAGCTTCCTTGTGGTGGGCGCCCAAGATAAGGTGAGTTGGCACAAGATGGTTGGCTCCCATGATGTGGCACAAGTTGAATGGCTCCAACAAGTTGGCGCCCAAGGAGGTTGGAGGTGGCACAAGGTGGTTGGATGAAACACCTCATCCTTGAGTTGGCGCCCAAGGAGGTTGGAGGTGGCACAAGGTGGTTGGATGAAACACCTCATCCTTGAGTTGGCGCCCAAGGAGGTTGGAGGTGGCACAAGGTGGTTGGATGAAACACCTCATCCTTGAGTTGGGATAAGAACCTCACCTTGGACACTACCTATGTCTAAATTCATAGATCAATATCCATAAATAGACATGTTCAAGCCAAGCAAAACAAGAATTCAAGAGCTCTCAACACGCCGTCGTAACGCCACTACTACTACTCACATTTGCTACGACGAAGTGCCGCCGACAACGAAAGCTACATCTTCTACTTATAAGAGTTGTCGGTATATTTATTTAAGTTCTACTTCTTTAAATTGTCTTTGTGCTTTAATCGTAACAAGGAAAGGGGGAGTGTCCCTTTGCCTTGATTTCTTTTTGTAATCGTTGCTCCTACTTCCAACGAATAGGAGTGGTTTTAGTGAATTGCCCTCCGTACGTGATCAAGGATCACTAGGGCCGTGGATTAGCAATCGAAAGATTGTGAACCACGTAAAAATATCTTGTCTACTTTATATTTCCGCTGTGCATTCTCTACTTGCTTTTTACTTATTGCAAAAGTTTTTAACGACACCGTATCGCTATTCACCCCCCCCCTCTAGCGACACTTTCGATCCAACAATTGGTATCAGAGCCGGGGGCGCTAAGATTCGGTGAAACCACCAATCTAGCTTTGTTTTTCTTTTTTTTACAGATTTTTTATTTATTTATTTCTGTTTTCGTATAATTATTTCACTTGCTTATCTTCTCCTACATATAGAATTGCATTAGAGGCTTTAGGATCCGGATAAGGTTGTCCTTCGGGTTAGATCCCGAGTAAGGTTGTCCTCCGGAACTTCAACGACATTCGCATTTGATTGTTTATTTCTTTTTGCAAGTTACATTTTATATAACTTTTTTTACTTCACGCACTACTAATCCAAGACGAAAGACTAGGAATATTCTTTACGTGTGTGTTTTGCAAGATTCTTTTCGTCGTTCTTCTTCTTGTTTTTAAATGGCCCATCTCGAAGGGTTTAGCACCGCCCGACCCCCGTTTTACAACGGTAATGACTTTCCTTATTGGAAGGGTCGGATGGAATGCTTTCTTAAAACCCAAATCGAGATGTGGATCGTAATCCAAACCGGTTTCACACTTCCTAATGAAGATGGTGAATCTTTGGGTTACGATCAATGGTCAAATTCCATGAAAAAACAAGTAGAAGCCGATGCCAAGGCAACTCAAATCTTGCAATGTGGGTTGTCCAAGGAAAGAGCTCAACCGCGTCGGCCCCTTCATTAGTGCAAAGGACTTATGGACCAAGCTAGTGGAACTACGAAGGCAAGCGACACGAAGGTATGTAAAAGAGATTTACTTTTAAATAAATTGTATAACTTGAAAATGCAGGAAAACGAGACCGCAACTCAACTACATGCTCGTATCCAAGACATCGTCAACCAACTCCATGCCATCGGACAAAAGGTCGAGAATCGCGACCTTATCAGGTATTCTCTTAACTCGTTTCCTAGGACCACCTTGTGGGCATCCATGGTCGATGCCTACAAGGTCTCCAAGGACCTTTCTAAAATTAGGTTAGGCGAATTGTTTGAACTTGAATTACATGAGCAAACTAACGTGGTCGGGCGAGAAGAGTATTGCGTTAGTTGCGAGTTCCAAGAAGAAGAAGCCCCAAGCAAGCCACCCTCGGAGGAAGAAGGCGATATCCAAGCTCTATTGGCCATGCCGACCTAGCACGACTCCGAAACCGAAGAAGAGTCGAGTCGAATCGATGATGAGCTTCCATTCAAGACAAAGCCACGGATCCGTATCCGGTTCAAAAGAATCATTAAGGGTAAGTCGGTGCGTTACTTAATACTTTGTATGGTGCAATTAAATTTTTAAATAAGAAACTAGCTAAGTCCGAGTCCAAGGTCGAGACCCTAATTGAGGAGGTTAACCTTCTCAAACATGAGGTCTCCTAACCTCTTCGACTACTCGTATTCAAGAGGAGGACTCAACTCAAGTTGAAAAGCTTGAAGTTGAGAACTCGCTTTTGAAAACACAAGTCGAAGACCTTAGGAACACGTTGGAAAGGTTCACTTTGGGATCCAAGGGACTTGACCTCTTACTTGGATCACAAAGGGCCGTGTACAACAAGGCCGGACTCGGGTTTAACTCAAATACAACCAATAAGTCATATATGTCTATAGTAAACCAACATAAGAAAAATGTCCAAGCATGGGTCCCTAAGATCACTTTGATTTCAACTTTAGGATCTAACATGTATTGGGTTCCCAGGACCAAATTCACTATGTGAATAGACCCACTCGATTCAATGGTCGAGAGCCAATACAAAATGTATTTTGTTAAGTCTTAGAAATTGCATGCTTAGTTTTTCCTTTATTTTTAGAATGGTTAGATAGGACTCATAACCAACTAAAATCCTGCGAAAAGATTGAGCCTCGGGGAGCCTCTTTTCAAAAATAAACCAACTAAAATCCTACGAAAAGATTGAGCCTCGGGGAGCCTCTTTTCAAAAATAACTAGTTAGACCAAGACGTAGTCTCAAGTACGTCGAGTTATCAATTTCTTGAAATTAGCTTTGTCTAAGGAAGTGGTCGTTGTTCCGATCAAAGAAGGCCTCTGTGCCTCGCCACGACCTGGAAGCTAATCTCTTGAAAAGATTACTTGATGAGCTTAGACTAAATCCGAATCTAACCTAATGTTGGTTAATTTAAATTCATTAAAATTAATCAAGTAAAATTGAAAGTCATCTCACAATAACACATAGGAATAACATGTTTTGATCATGTAGATATTGGTGAGATGATTTAGGTTTAAAAACTTACAAACAACCCTTTAGTAATTCCATTGATCCTACACATAAGAGTCGAAGAAACCATTAATATAGTTTTCGACGAAGGACACGAACCCGTTCAATCCTTAACAAAACCAACTAGCAAATCAACTTATAGCGAACCCGACTCTGATCTTGAACTTGAATCTCGTCCTAACCCAAGTCATCCTATCGACCAAGTGATAGATGACTCTAACCCAAGTCAAACTAGAACTCACCCAAGTCATCCTATCGACCAAGTGATAGATGACCCTAACCCGAGTCACACTAAGACTCAAACAAATCAGCCTATCAATCAAGTTATAGGTGATCCAAATTTAGGGGTTCGAACTAGAGCTTCATATCGAAACCTTAGTCAAATCTCGTTAATTTCCAAAATCGAACCCAAAACTATTGAACAAGCACTTCTTGATCCCGACTGGATTATTGCTATGCAAGAAGAGCTAGCTCAATTCACTAGAAATGAAGTATGGAAATTAGTACCACCACCTAAAGAAAAATCAATTATTGGAACAAGGTGGGTATTTCGAAATAAACTTGATGATAAAGGTGAAGTAGTTAGAAATAAAGCTAGGTTAGTCGCAAAAGGGTTTAGTCAAGTCGAAGGTTTAGATTACGATGAGACCTACGCCCCCGTAGCCAGACTAGAGTCCATCCGAATGTTGTTAGCATATGCTGCACATCGAGGTTTTAAATTGTTTCAAATGGATGTCAAGTCAGCATTTTTGAATGGATACATTAAGGAAGAAGTTTCGTCGTCAACCTCCGGATTGAAAATCTAGATAAACGACCATGTCCTTAGACTTAAGAAAGCCCTATATGGACTCAAACAAGCCCCAAGAGCTTGAGTACGAAGGCTTCGATCTATCTTAAGTCCAAAGGATTCAACCAAGGTTTAGTCGACCCAACCTTAGTTAAAACCGTAGGAAAAGAAATCTTTATAGCCCAAATCTATGTAGATGATATAATTTTTGGAACTACCAACTCGATCCTGCTAAACGAATTCATCTCACTTATGGAAAGTGAATTTGAAATGAATTTAGTGGGAGAGTTAAGTTTCTTCTTAGGTTTACAAATTAAACAAACTAAAGATGGAATATATTTACATCAACAAAAATATACTAAGGACTTAATAAATCGATTTGGACTGCAAGATGCTAAAATAATCAATACACCTATGGCAACTAATGTTAATATAAACGAAGATGTAGAAGGAAAACCCGTTGACCTAAAATACTATAGGAGCGCAATAGGAAGTCTCCTATACTTAACCGCGAGCCGACCCGACATTTTATTCAGTAAGTATGTGCGCAAGGTTACAAACCGCGAGGAGTCTCACCTAACCCTAGTCAAGCGTATCCTTAGATATCTAAAGGGCACGCTAAACGTAGGTATTTGGTACCCTAGATCTACCGAGTTTAATCTAATCGGCTACTCCGACTCCGACTATGCCGGTAGTAAACTCGATAGAAAGAGCACGAGTGGTTGTTGTCAAATCCTCGGCTCGAGTCTAGTAAGTTGGTGCAGTAGGAAGCAGCATTGCGTTGCCTTATCTACCACCGAAGCCGAATACGTTGCGATGGGTGAGTGTGTCTCTCAGCTCCTGTGGATGAAGCACACTCTCCAAGACTTTAGCTTAATCTTTAACAACATTAAAAGTTAGGTATGTGCGTAATAGAGTAGGATTTAAATTTTTCTATATATGTACTCTATTTTTGCTTCTTTTTATGAAATTAGCCTAAGTCTTACCTTAGAAATCATATTGGGAACTTGCTTGGACTTACAAACCCTAAAATATTTTTACAAACTTTTTGAGTTAAGGCAAAAGGGGGAGAAAGTCACAAAAGTAACCAAAATTAACCAAAATTAAAGGGGAAGAAAGTAAACAAAATTATTACCTTTTATATTAAGTAATTCCGTTTACTTAAGCAACTATTAAGGGGGAGTAAAAATTATTTTTCAAGAACTCACCTTCGGTCAAGGGGGAGGTTACCTCAAAGGGGAGAACTTGAAACAATAATATTTCTCATTCATACTTAATCATTATGCTAGCTCATTCATATTTAATCATTATGCTAGCTCATTCATATTTAATCTTTATGCTAGCTCATTCATATTTAATCTTTATGCTAGCTCATTCATGCTTAATCATTATGCTAGCTCATTCATATTTAATCTTTATGCTAGCTCATTCATATTTAATCTTTATGCTAGCTTCTTATATGTTAATTTTTCCTTAACTTTTGTGTCGGTTTGCCATGAATCAAAGGGAGATTGTTGGTGCAGTGGGCACCAAAGTCGAACCGGTATTTTGATTATGGCAAAAGGCTCAATAGTTAAGGGTATATTTGTTATCTTACGAGCTCAATTAAGTGTGCAGAAATGCTAAAGTTGAGCGGAAGGTCTGCGACACCCGGTGGGAACCGAGGTGGTCGGGCAACGCCAGAGGGACTTCGGAGGAATCCGAGGTACTCGGGTGAAGACCGGAAGCGAGGCTACAAGGTAAGCTCGTGTGAAAGCGAAGCAAGGTCGTTAAGCGTAGATCCGACCCAATACCTCCAATGGAAGGTCTAGGTCGAGATCAGATGGTTAGAACCATCGTACTTTATATTTTAAGCTAACTTGTATCATGATCCAAAACCCTTTGACTACAGTCAACTGCTAGTCAAGTTCCAGCCTCGAGAAGAGCTCGAATTTCAAGGGGGTGAATTTGGACTTGACTCGTGTTTTGGTACAAAGGGTGATGTGGCATCAAGGTGGACATCCAAACCATCACCAAGCTTCCTTGTGGTGGACGCCCAAGATAAGGTGAGTTGGCACAAGATGGTTGGCTCCCATGATGTGGCACAAGTTGAATGGCTCCAACAAGTTGGCGCCCAAGGAGGTTGGAGGTGGCACAAGGTGGTTGGATGAAACACCTCATCCTCAAGTTGGCGCCCAAGGAGGTTGGAGGTGGCACAAGGTGGTTGGATGAAACACCTCATCCTTGAGTTGGCGCCCAAGGAGGTTGGAGGTGGCACAAGGTGGTTGGATGAAACACCTCATCCTTGAGTTGGGATAAGAACCTCACCTTGGACACTACCTATGTCTAAATTCATAGATCAATATCCATAAATAGACATGTTCAAGCCAAGCAAAAACAAGAATTCAAGAGCTCTCAACACGCCGTCGTAACGCCGCTACTACTACTCACATTTGCTACGACGAAGTGCCGCCGACAACGAAAGCTACATCTTCTACTTATAAGAGTTGTCGGTATATTTATTTAAGTTCTACTTCTTTAAATTGTCTTTGTGCTTTAATCGTAACAAGGAAAGGGGGAGTGTCCCTTTGCCTTGATTTCTTTTTGTAATCGTTGCTCCTACCTCCAACGAGGAGGAGTGGTTTTAGTGAATTGCCCTCCGTACGTGATCAAGGATCACTAGGGCCGTGGATTAGCAATCGAAAGATTGTGAACCACGTAAAAATATCTTGTCTACTTTATATTTCCGCTGTGCATTCTCTACTTGCTTTTTACTTATTGCAAAAGTTTTTAACGACACCGTATCGCTATTCACCCCCCCCTCTAGCGACACTTTCGATCCAACACAATGTGCTCTTTGCTTCTAGTTTTGGGAACACCGGCATCCTTTGACTTTGGGTTGACTTTTGGTGTTGATGCCTTTTCCTTAGCCAATTTAGGGCATTTACTCTTGTAGTGCCCTTTCTCCCTACACTCAAAGCATATTATGTGATTTTTATTTAAAATAACAACACTTGAGTTACCTAGGGAGGTGGTGGAGGCCTCTTCCTGATCTTCACTTCTCCCGGATGTGGATGCTTCTTGTTCTTGCTCCGGGATGGAAGATTTCCTCTCCTCCCCCTCAATGCTAGAGGCCACCAAGTCATCAACATCTTCAAATGTTGTGGGTTCTTCTTCCTCGGCATTTTCTTCTACTTGTGTCGGTTGGGAATTTTCTTGGAAATTTATTATCTTATTCCATAGTTCCCTTGCATCCCGATAATCACCCAATCTAGACCAAATAGTGTTAGGTAACAAATCACTAATCAATTTAATTACCACGAGATTTGTCTTGAAGTTCTTGATTTGGTCTTGGGTCCACTTTGATTTTTCAATGAGCTTGTTGTGTTTGTCCCTAGGCATCTCAAAACCATATTCTATAATAATCATATAATCAAAATCGGTTTCGAGATATACCTCCATCCGTTTCTTCCACCAAGCAAAATCTCCATCGAATTTCGGTGGATGGATGAAGCCGGCCATTTTGTAGTGCTCTCACGACGGTTAGTCCTTGAAGAGCGACCTCGGCTCTGATACCACTTGTTGGGGATCGAAACGACCGGCTAGAGGGGGGGTGAATAGCCCTCGTTCATTGGATGTCGTAATTCATTCGTTCTCGTGTGCTTGTCTACAATTGTCGTTAATATACGCAGCGGAATAACAATAGAAATAACAACAATACAAGCACAATCAATACACAAGCATATACGTGGTTCGGAACCGAATGGTTCCTACTCCACGGGGTGAGCTCACCGAGCTCTAGTTATGTGCACGACACTAACTAAACTCCTTCTCGACTACACGTCAAAGGTGGAGAAATCTCTCACAAGCAATTACAATAGTAATATACAAATACAAACAAGAATACAAATACAATACAAAAGAAACACTTTTCACCGATTGCTTTTGATCACTTGTTTGTTGCTTGCTTTGATTGGCTCTTGAAGGACTAGAATGCAGCAGCAATTCCCCTCCAATAGCTCAACAAAAACCATGGCAAAAACCTCCATCTCGAGCTCCTTTTATAACCTGCATCGAGCTATTTTCGCACCTAGTAGTCAACTGCCAAAAGGCCCCAGTCAACTGCAAAAAGGCCTCAGTCCATTTCCCCTGTAGCCATTGTCTCACAACGGCCAGATCCACGTCAGACAAGTTCCAACGGATCACCTACCAGTCGATTGATGATGCCCATCAGTCGACTGGTGACCTAGTAGTCGATCGGCCCGATCGGCTCACGGAGCATTCTCTGCTCACGACACTCCCATCACGATCATTCATCCCTAGCGATCATTGCCGATCATCGGGCCGATCGCTAATCCATGGCAATGATCGCCAAGCACAAAACCCTAGCCTTACACCAGTCGAACCCTAGTCGACTTGGATCAGTCGAACCGGCACCTATGCCAGTCGACTGATGTCGGGAAAAACCTCAAACACCAAGTTGTTTGAGCATCCGACCGTCGGGTAAACCCTCAAACATCAAGTTTGAGCCTCCGACACTCAGTCTTAGCCACTTGGCCAAGTCCACCTTATCCCTCATGGAGTTCCCCACCGAAGCTCTCTTCCCTCGGCCTACGTCCCTCGGATGCGCCAAGCGCACGACTTCGCAACGCCATCCTTCGCGTCTCATACCCTAGAAGTATGCTTCCCTTTGGGCTCACTCCATTCACTCCCCGTCCGACGGTCCCTCGGATGCACCAAGCGCACGGCTTCGCAATGCCATCCTTCACCGACTCAAGGACCCGAGCCTAGTGAACTTGCCAAGTTCTCAAGACTTCCCAAATGCACCAAGCGCACGGCTTTACAATGCATTTCTCACCAAGCACCAAGCGCACGGCTTCGCAATGCATTTCTCACCAAGAACCAAGCGCACAGCTTCGCAATGCTTTGGATTTCCCATGTCAAGCACCAAGCGCACGGCTTCGTAGTGCTTTAGACTTTCCCATGCCAAGGCTTCCCCCTTGGACTTCCACACTAAGCTCCATGCTTGGATTTTCCATGCCAACCCCATGTTGGAATTTCACATGACAATCCCATGTCATGAGTTTTTTCTATCATCAAAATACTATCAAGTTACTGCTCGAGTCATACTCAAGTCAACCTGGGTCGATTGCACCAACAGACACTACGATCTGATTGTGGTGGTGAGTGCCTCTTGGGAGAGTTTAGGAATTACTTATCAGAGGCTGAGATTCAATCCCAATTGTCTGCACCTGACACACCCCAGTAGAATGGTGTAGTGGAGCCAAGGAATAGGACTCTTATGGAGATGGTTAGATCAATGATAAGTTATTCTGAGTTGCCAGATTTGCTCTGGGGGTATGCTCTAGATACAGTAGTGTATCTTTTAAACTTGGTACCATCTAAATCAGTGCCTTCTACTCCCATAGAATTGTGGACTGAGTGAAAGTCGAGTTTGAGATATATTCGGATTTGGGGGAGTCCAGCACATGTGCTGAAGGTAGATGCTGGTAAGTTGGAATCTCGTACAGAAGTGCGCATGTTCTTAGGCTATCCTAGAGGAACGAAAGGTGGTTTATTTTATAGTCCTAGAGATCAGAGGGTGATCGTTAGCACGAACGCCAGATTTTTACAGGAAGACTATGTGATGAACCACAAGCCCATGAGTAAGATTGTTCTAGAGGAATTGAGAGGGGAAGTCACTACTTCAGTACCACTAGTACAAGAGGATATACCACAAGTGACTGTACCGCATGTCACAGAGGATACACAGGTGATACCTCATCGTAGTAGGAGGGTTGTTAGACAACCTGATAGATTTATGTTCTTGGGAGAATCTTCTGATTTGGTCCATGGTGAACATGAACCTGATCCCTGGACATATGAAGTGGCAATCCAGATAAAGATGTGGTATCTTGGCAAAGTGCGATGAATTCTGAGATAGAATCTATGGATTCAAATCATGTCTGGGAGCTAGTAGAACCATCCAATGGTGTAAAAACCATTGGATGCAAGTGGATCTACAAAAAAAAGATAGGAATAGACGAAAAGGTTGAGACCTTCAAAGCAAGGCTTGTTGCAAAAGGGTATACTCAGAAAGAGGGTATCGATTATGAGGAGACATTTTCGTCGGTGGCCATGCTTAACTCTATCCAAATTCTCTTATGTATTGCTGCTCATATGGATTATGAGGTGTGGCAGATGGATGTCAAGATAGCTTTGCTTAATGGAAGTCTTGAGAAAAATATCTATATGAAGCAACCAGAGGAATTCATTGAAAAGGGCAAAGAGCATCTTGTGTGCAAGCTTAATCGGTCCATTTATGGATTGAAGCAAGCTTCGAGGTCTTGGAACATCCGCTTTGATGAGGTAATCCAGTCTTATGGATTTATTCAAAGTCCGGATGAGTCTTGTGTATACAAGAGATGTGACGGAAACGTAGTGATATTTCTTGTACTATACGTAGATGACATTTTGTTAATTGGAAACAATGTCAAGGTGTTATCGAACGTAAGGGTATGGTTGTCCAAACAGTTTGATATTAAGGACTTGGGAGAAGTGGGACACATCCTTGGGATCAAGGTTACAAGGGATCGCAGGAAAAGGATGTTGTGCTTGTCTCAAGCTTCATACATAGACACCATTTTGGCTCGTTTTAGCATGCAGAACTCCAAGAAAGGTTTTCTACCTTTTAGGCATAGAGTACCTTTATCTAAAGAGATGTGTCCTAGAACATCAAAGGAGATAGAGAAGATGAAGGAGGTTCCTTATGCTTCGGCAGTAGGAAGCCTCATGTATGCTATGCTATGTATGAGACTGGATATCTGCTTTTTCGTTGGCATGGTTAGACGATATCAGAGTAATCCAGGACAGAGACATTGGACTGCAGTAAAGCATATATTGAAGTACTTGAGAAGGACTAGGGATTATATGCTGGTATACTAGGCAGATAAATTACTCCCTGTGGGTTACACAGATTCCGACTTCCAATCAGATAGGGATAACAGTAAGTCTACCTTAGGTTTTATGTTTACATTGGGAGGTGGAGCGATTGTATGAAGGAGTGTCAAGCAGAAATGCATAGCAGACTCTTCCATAGAAGCTGAGTATGTGGCAGCCTCTGAGGCGGCCAAAGAAGTTGTATGACTCAGGAACTTCTTGATGGACTTGGATGTGATTCCTGGTTTGCCCAGAACTATTACAATTCATTGTGATAACAGTGGTGTAGTTGCAAACTCGAAGGAACCACGAGCCCATAAGGCAAGTAAACACATAGAGTGCAAGTACCACCTGATACGAGAAATCGTAAAGCGAGGAGAAGTTGTTGTAGCCAAGATTGCATCAGAGGATAACCTGGCAGATCCTTTCACTAAGGCCCTTTCAGCGAGAGCTTTTGATAGGTATGTGGAGGAAATGAGAATCAGATGTATGACAGTATGAGGACAGCATAGTCTTTTAGTATAAGTGGGAGATTGTTGGGATGTATACTGAAAAGTCTATCATTTGTATGGACATCTTTATTTTTGAAATAAGAATCACATGATCATTGTTTGTATATTTATGATTATGCATATTTGTCTGATACATTACATTATAGATAACATGGTGTGTAGTGTCACATAGGATGTAACAGCCTGTTGGCGGTTCGATGACCCTATTGGTCGGCCATCGTCGCCTGTTGGCGTCGTTACTCACCTTCCCACTGAAGTGGGTTTTTGCCTTCCCCAGGATTCGAACTCTAGACCTCCAGGTTAAGTACTAAAGTTTATGAATCTTGGTAACCAAGTGATCACTTGGTTACCAGGATTCATAAACTTTAGTACTTAACCTGGAGGTCTAGAGTTCGAATCCTGGGGAAGGCAAAAACCCACTTCCAGGGGTGGGAAGACCAAGTGAGTAACGACGGGCCAACAAGGCGACTTACTGTCGACCAATAGGGTCGCCGACCCGCCAACACATAGGAGATCATGTTATCAGTTCCTTGTAAAGTATAAGTAAAGGCTCACAACCGAGATGGTTATGGACAAACCATTGGTATGGTTGTAGTGTGATTTGGTATTGGTTTGTCTTGACCATAGAATTACACTAGTACACTTTGTGTGTATAGAGCAGGACCGACTTAGAGGTGATTCGATTTATTGTTGACTACATAATTGAATCGGACCTCAGATATTATGGTGTATATGTTCTTAATCCCGATATAATAACGGGCACATATACTTAGTATTTATTTCTTTGATTTACCAATAGACGAGATTTATAGAGTAAATCGATAGGCTTGGTAAGTTGGGCAATGATATTATTTACATGGTGTGTCATTGATTATAGGAGGAAACTGTGTCCTATATATTATGATGATGATGTCCCCTTGAGGAGCTCATAAGGTTCGTCATGTAAACCCTACAGGTGGACTTGGTTCGGCATAATGATAAGGTTGAGTGATACTACTCATGGAGTTAGATGTTGATTAATTAATTGTCAATAAATTAATTAATTGACGGACATTCGATATCTTAATCACGGGGAGATATTTGTACAATTAATTTATGGAGTCCATATTTATTTATGGGGGTTGGTGAGGTAGATCAATGATAATCCTCTAGTGGAATGGATTATCATTAATGGATCAGATTTTATGTGGACTTGATCCATTGGGTGGCCAAGATCCAACTCCTCCTCATGGTCCCTATTGAAGCCTATTAAATCCCTCATGAAGCCTAGATCCAATGGTGGAAAATGAATCTCTAGATCCGACGGTTGAGATTAAATCTCTAGATTCGACGATGGAGATTAAATCTCTAGATCCGACAGTTGAGATTAAATCTCTAGATCCGACGGTGGAGATAAAATGGAGGTTTAAGCCTAGCTCTATAAAAGGTGGGCTAAGGCTTGGGTGGAACTACATCTTTTGGGAGATTAGGGTTAGGGTTTGGAGTTGGCTTTAGGCTTGGGCGGCAAGGGTGTGCTAGGGTTTCTCTCCTAGGGTCGGTGGCATAAGCAAGGTGAGATCTTCCTTCTCTTTTTCTTCATTGACGGTGCCACCCTCTCTCCCTCTCCTTTGTCCGGCAGCGCCACCCTCTTCCCCTCTTCCTTGGCCGGCGGCAAAAGTTAGGGTTTCTTCCCTTGGAGCTTTTGGCCGGCGCCCATACTTCTATCTTCCTCTCCTTGGCCGACGACAACCACTATGCAAGGTGCCTTGGTGGTCGGTTCTAGATAAAATAAGATGTTTTGTTTTATTCTTCCCTTTGTTCGAAGCGAGCAAGGAAGGGAAGAACGTGATCTAGGAGGCTTCGACTTTTGGAAGATCGTCGCCCACACGACATCCAAAAGGAGAAAGGATATACAATAGAAGACCTTGAGGTTAACAAGAGGTATAATTCTTATTTTAGTTTCCTTTTGTTTCATGCAAGTTGAATGTATTATATATGGCTAATTTACTTGGACCCCGAAGACAAACACAAAAATTGACGATTCATACATCGTCTATTCCGCGGCTAATCGAAGATAAGAGGTAGGTTGTTTGAACAACAAGTTTGTTCAAGTGACCACTCTATTCGAATAGCACGATGATGGATCGGTTGCTTGGGTAATCCCTATTTGTAAAAGGATTAATTTTTTTAATCCAGGGACGAAGATGGGATCGCCATACACAAGCGAGCGAGTTGAAAGGGGAAGCGAAGTTTCTCCCTTCAAAAGTGATATGGTTACATGCGGGTATATGAATGTCAGCTTCTAGACCAACAAGGATGACTCCAAGTCACAGTCTTGGTACATATTCACACTGAATGGTGGCACAGTAAGTTGGAAATGTTCCATACAAGACACAGTTGCCGATTCTACCACGGAGGCAGAATACATTGCAGCTTCTGAAGCAACAAAGGAGGCAGTTTGGATCAAGAAGTTAATCTCTGAACTTGGGGTGGCTCCATCCATTGTTGAAGCACTACCAGTTTACTGCGAGAACACTGGAGCTATCGCACAGGCAAAGGAACCAAGGTCTAACCAACGATCCAAACACGTGCTTCAGCGATATCATCTGACCAGAGAAATCACCAGTAGGAAAGAAATACAAATCGAGAAGATTCCAACAAAAGGGAACCTAGCGGATCCTTTGACAAAGGTTCTATAACAAAGGAAGTTTGAGAGTCACGTTAAGGACTATGGTATTGGATACCATGGCGATTGGCTTTAGGCCAAGTGGGAGTATGTTATGTTTGAGAGGTATCCTAAGGCAATTGTCTTATGATTATACTATTTATTTGATAAATAAAGATTCATTATTTGAATGGACATGTCATATGTTTTTGATTTGATCTTCGACTCATTTAATGAATGTCCGCGATACGATTCATAGCATGAGAGAACTTGTGATTGGATCACAACTAGTGAGTATCTCTACATGTGTAATTATGAATATATTGAAATAATCCCTAGTCGATGAATTGATGAGTTTGGACATCATCAATTCTGAGAGACTAGCACGGGTTATACTCCTTGATTTATCCAAACAGCTGCTCCTCACTGGCTGGAGACATTGAGAGGTCGAGAGTTAAATGTGGATGCTAGTTGGGGTAACTAGTTCATTAGAGTGACCTGCTATAAGACTTCACATTGTTCTCTGCATATAAGATATGTCAATGAAGCTCTTACTGCAGCTCGAGTGCGAGTTTCCTTCGACTTGAGGTATTCAAGTCATCTTAGTGATGGAGACTTATACTTTGACATCTTAGTCGATACATCTCTATGGAGGTGTGGGTACGAGATGATTGGGTATAAGTCAAAATGCCCGAAGGTGATTGAATAGACAATAAAAAATTCACCACTCCTTGAAAGGAGATGTATACCCTATGGCCACTCGTTAGGATTGTTACTCAAAGTCTTTAGCCAAAGCATTGTATGTCAAGAGTATGATACTCTTGGATACATGTCGAAGTAATTAGAATCCACTGGACTATGAAGTAAGAATTGGGTTAGAAGTGACGTAGTCATCCTAGTGGGGACTGGCACATAGACTATGTCCTGAACTAAGTGGCCATAAGACGAGTGAAAGGAACGAGACACGATTCACTATAGCTGACGATGGGTTCAGAAATTGTTCCGAGATCAATCATTGATTTTTTGGTTAATTGGGTATCATGATGTACTACTAGGTGTCACTCATGATTGTTCAATAATTAATGGTTAATTATGAACAACCAACATAAACCAAGAATCTATTAGGTCACATGCACTACGAATCCTTTGAAGAGACTTAAAACGAGTTTGAGAATTGGATTCTCAAGATCGAGAGAGATCAAGTTTGGTTGGACCAAACACATGACAAATATGGAAATATTTGTCAAGTTGGAAACGCGAAAGGAGCACATCTTAAGAAGACGGGTTGGCCTTAAAATTTTTAATTATAAATCAAACCCATTTGGTTTTAATTAAAAAAGACCCTCTTTTGGTTAAGGGTCCAATTAGGATTTAATGGATGAGATTAAGCATTAATAGTTATGGGCTTAGGGATTTGATCCACTAACCTATAACTCATTAGGATTAGTGTAACACCCCAAAATTTTTCTCCAAAATTTTTGTATAGAATTTAATTTCATGTCTAGTAGATTATATATGGAATCCTGGAAAATGATGATAAAGAATAAAAAGTGGAGAGGTGAGGTTTGAACCTTAAACCTCTTGGTGAGAGTTAACTCTTACCATGCATGTGATGACCAAGTGCTCAACAGCAGCTTACTGTTGGAGAAAGAGGAGAAATTGTAGATGAGTGTGAGGAGGGTAAATGAAGAGGCATGAAAAGAGAAGAGACACTTCTCTTCCTCCCTTTATAAATGAGAGGGAAAGTTTCATTTGCCAACTTCTTCTTCCTTCTTCCTCCTTCCACCGAAATCCTAGGGCTCCTTCCTTGAGTTTCGGCCAAAACAAAATAGGGTTCCACCCCAGAGAGTTAAGCAAAGGGAAGGGTTCACCTAAGGGGCTAATCTTCATCTAAGGGTCAAGAGCACCAAGAAGGGTTCTAGGGGAAGATTATTTCTTGTCTCCTCTCCAATAAAGGTCTCTCTTATTAAGGGGTAATATAAGTGGTAAGATTCCCTCACCTGCAGTATATTTGTTCTTGTAGGATATGATATATGAAAGAAAAATAAAATTTTGATACCCTACAAGTTTCGGCCAACTAAGGTTTTAGGGCTAGGGTTGCATGAAAACACCCCTTATGAAGTTATGATATGTTGTATGCCTTCATGTATGAATTTTAGGTGAAAAAAAATAATAATAAAATTTTGATACCTACAAGTTTCGGCCAACTAAGGTTTTAGGGCTAGGGTTGCATGAAAATACTCCTTATGAAATTATGATATGTTGAATGCCTTAATGTATGAATTTTGTGACAAAAAAATGAAAGTTTGGTGCCCCTACAAGTTTCGGCCAATTAGGGTTTTATGGCTAGGTTTGCATGAAACCACTCCTTATGAAATTATGACATGAAATATGCCTATGTGATGAACATGTTTATGATTTAATATGCCATGCATTATGCCTATGTGATGAACATGTTTATGATTTATTATGCCATGAAATATGCCTATGTGATGAACATGTTTATGGTTTAATATGCCATGAATTATGCCTATGTGACGAACATGTTTATGATTTAATATGCCATGAATTATGCCTATGTGATGAACATGTTTATGATTTATTATGCCATGAAATATGCTTATGAGATGAACATGTTTATGATTTAATATGCCATGAATTATGCCTATGTGATGAACATGTTTATGATTTATTATGCCATGAAATATGCCTATGTGATGAACATGTTCATGATTTGATATGCCATGAAATATGCTTATGTGATGAACATGTTTATGCTTTAAGACCCCTTTAGGGTATTCTTATGTTATGAATGCATGTATGCTATGAAATGTCTAAGAAGATGCTTCCCCTTTTTATGTTGGGATTAAGAGCTCTCCTTATGATAAGATAAGACGGAGATGCTTCCCTTTTTATGTTGGGGATTAAGAGCATTCTTTATGATATGACAAGAAAGAAAAGAAAGAAAATTAAGTATTTTACTTTGTAAGAGGTTAAGTACCCGACCCGTTAGGTGATCGTTAATCAAATCCAAGGGACATAAGAAGACGTAAGAGGTCTTGCCCTGGTAAGATGTAAGAAGTCTTGCTCTAGTAGGTCTGGTGGCTCGCTACCCCAGCCTATTAGGGAACGCGCTTTATGTGGAACTTAGCCTGGGGCCCCCCCTTCATGTTATGATTATGTTGAAGTATCTATATGTATATGTTTTGAAAAGAAAGGACTTGTATGAAATTGTGAATGCTTATGTTTAAGTTTAAGAATGCTTATGATTATGTCCTTTATGCATGTTTAGGATTGATGATGTCATGAATGCTTATGTTTAAGTTTAAGAATGCTTATGATTATGTCCTTTATGCATGTTTAGGATTGATGATGTCATGAATGCTTATGTTTAATTTTAAGAATGCTTATGATTATGTCCTTTATGCATGTTTAGGATTGATGATGTCATGAATGCTTATGTTTAAGTTTAAGAATGCTTATGATTATGTCCTTTATGCATGTTTAGGATTGATGATGTCATGAATGCTTATGTTCAAGTTTAAGAATGCTTATGATTATGCCCTTTATGCATGTTTAGGATTGATGATGTCATGAATGCTTATGGTTAATTTATGTCATGCTTAGATTTAATTATGTTCAGCATGCTTATGTCAATTTTAGGCCATGCTTATGTTTCATTACGATAGTATGTTGATGATTAGTGTTGTTATGAAATACTTATGTTATTTATGCTAGTATGCTCATGTTTTCTAATTATTTGATGTAATTTGCGGCTTTTGTGAGTAGGCAAGAATCTTACTAAGCTATATGCTTATAGTTTATGTTGTCCATATACTGCAGATAAAGGAAACATGAACTAGAGGAAGTAGCAGGAGGGGCAGAGTGTGTGTGATAGTGGCATGGTGGAAAAAGACCCTATTACTCTCTGCTTTTATTTATATGCTCAATGAACAACTTAAGACATTTGCTTCCACTTTTTTGACTTGTGATTTATTAGTACCATGTTGGATGTTACTTAGTTCATGTTATTATTCACCTTACTTATGAAAGTTTGATATGTTAGAACTCATGAATGGATAGTGTTAATAATAGTTACATTCTCTAATCTTTATGTTATGCATATTATAAAATGAGATATGATGTGGTAACATGCTAATTATGATTATGATATGTGATGCATGTTATAAAAGAAGTTAGGATATGTTAACATGCTAATTATGATTATGATATGTGATGCATGTTATAAAAGAAGTTATGATATGTTAACATGCTAATTAGGTCTATGATATGTGATGCAAAGAAGATTTATGTCATGATAACATGTTTGATTATGTAGATTGTGAAATGATCCATATAAGTTATGTTATAAAATAAAAAAAAAAAAAGGTAGCGCCGCCCTGAGAGCAGATATGGGCGGGCGTTACAGGTTGGTATCAGAGCGGGTTCACCTTTCCACTATCACATATCAAGCCTCCATCCTGCTGTTTCCAAGTAAGTAACTTTATATATACCTAAATTTATTTTATAATGAAGAATGTCTTCTATCTAGATAGAAATAATACCTTATCATGTTTTAGTAGAATGGAACCATGCTTGTGACTTAGATAGTAATGATACTTACCATGCTTTATATGATGGAAACATGTTTCTAACCTAGAAATACAATAGAAAGGATACCTTACCTTGTTTATGATAAGGAATGTTTAGATGCATGTATATGAGTAGAAATTATAATAATACCTTAATTATTTATTTATCACTTAGATAACATGGATGGGAGACGTAGTAATAGAGGGAAGGAATCAGCACCCCCACCAGATTTGATGCATGTGGTTACCGAGCTACAGCGTCAGGTCGCAGAACAATAGCTGGTTATCAATGCTCTCATGAATCAACCCGGGAACCCTAGCACCACACTAGAGTCGCAGAACGTGACGCCAAACACGACCACTATGGTGCAAGCACCACTAGTCAATGCTGCCACCGGGGTCCGACCCGAAGCTTATCTGATTCAATGGCAGAGGCTGAAACCAGAAAATTTCTCAGGTGCCTGCGAACCATGGGATGCCCAAGCCTGGTTCAAAATAGTTGAGAGCATCGTGGAGCTGCTGGATTGGCCCGAGCACGAAAAGATAAAATGTGCCTCATTCTGCCTTTCTGGAGATGCAAGGATGTGGTGGGAGAGAGTCAAAGCCAAGAGACAAGTAAATCAAATAAGGTGGACAGACTTTGAATCCGAGTTCTTCGAGGAGTTCTTTCAGAGATGGATCACAAATAAGCACTACGATGAGTTCCTCGAGTTCCAACAAGGCGATCTATCAGTCGGTGAAGCTATGAAAAGGTTCAGCCGCGCGTCTCTGCCGATTAGTCGATCTGAAAGGAGAGGATCGGACTCATCTGAAAATGTTACGGCCAGGAGATAGCCACGAATGTGGCCGAGTCAATCGACCCCGAGCCGCGAAGAGGCTATTGATGTAGTGCCACGATCACGAGCACTACGAACAACATCGATCAGTGAGAATAAGGCCGGCGGAGATCGAAATCTCGAATACTAGTGGAAGAGGGCCGCGATGGCAAGAAGAAAGCAGTGGAATGGCCCAAAGGGGCCCGAGAAACAACAAAAGGTATCTGTTGTCCTACATGTAGGAAGAAGCATCAGGGAGAATATCGTCGAGCACGAGGAAGTGTTACAGCTTGTGGTGGAGGGCACATAGCACAGGCGCCCTACAGAGTTGAGCACCTCCTCGGTGATATGTCCAATGCAGGAGCTCCTCCACGGCTTCACGGTCACGGGCTACAATAGAGGTCGAGATAAGCCAGGAGCCAAGGGAGACTGGAAGCCCCACCCGTTGCGACAAATGCCAGGGTGTTCTCCCTCACCAGAGAAGATGTAGCGAGTGCCTCGACAATTGTCACAGGTCAGATATTTATTTTCAGTCAGTATGCTACTGTATTGTTTGACACTGGGGCAACCCATTCGTTCATCTCTACACCTTTCACAAGAAAAATAGATAGGCATCCCCAAGTTTTGGACTATAAATTCTTAACAATGTTACCTTTGGGAGAGGTGATGCCATCCACCCATATTCTGCGCGCCGCACCAATTAGACTCGCAGACAGGGAGCTCTGTTGTGACCTGATAGTTCTGTATATGCGGGACTATGATGTTATATTGGGCATGGATTTTCTGCACAAGTACGGCGCTTTAATTGAGTGTCGTAAACGGAAGGTGATCTTCCGACCCGAAGCAGAGGTTTCATTTGAGTTTATCGGGGAGCCAAAGAAAGGAACAAGGAAATTCTTATCAGCGCTGAAAGCCCAAAAAATGTTAGAAAATGGATGCACCTGATTTCTAGCACACGTGGTTGATACCAGACAAGAAAGAACCGTAAGTAGAAGATGTCGAGTGGTATGCGACCATCCTGAGGTATTCTCGATGACCTACCCGGATTACCACCGATAGAGAAATTGAGTTCGAGATCGAATTGATTCCTGAACTAACCCGATCTCCAAGGCACCTTACCGTACGGGCGCCAATCGAGTTGAAAGAACTTCGTAAACAGCTACAAGAGTTACTTGACTAGGATTTATCCGCCTAGTCACTCACCATGGGGAGCTCCAAAGGTTGTTCATAAAGAAAAAGATGGGTCTATGCGAATGTTAGACTATCACCGAACAACGTGACCATCAAGAATAGGTACCCCTTCCCGTGATCGACGACCTATTGCTACCAATCAAGGGAGCTACTATCTTTTTCAAAGATCGATCTCGTGTCCGCTATCATCAAGTAAAAGTAAAGCCAGCGATATTCAAGACGGCCTTCCTGACGAGATACGATACATTATGAGTTCGTAGTTATGCCCTTCGAGTAACCAATGCTGCGATGTTCATGGACCTGATGAATCGAGTATTCTCGGCCTTCCTCGACAAATTTGTAATCGCTTTTCATCGACGATATTCTTATCTACCGAGAGACCGAGAAGAGCATGCTAAACATCCAAGACAAGATTACGATTCTTCGAAAGAGCAACTATATGCAAAGTTCTCCAAATGTGAGTTCGCTCGATCATGTCATTCTTGGGTCCATGTCATCTCTAAAGAAGGAATCATGGTAGACCCAATAAAGATTGAAGCCGTGAGGAACCGAATAGGCCAAGGAATGCGAGTGAAATCGTTTTCTGCCAGCGCTATTACAGAAAGTTTGTAGAGGACTTCTCTAGAATTGCAGCCCGTATGACAGCCCTCACCAGAAAGGACAAGCAATACAAATGGACCGAGGACTGTGAGAGGAGTTTTACGAAACTGAAGAGGAGACTGACTAGCGCTCCCATTCTGACTCTCCCGGAAGATAATGAAAGCTTCGATATGTATAGTGACGCTTCTAAACTAGGGCTCGGAGCTGTACTTATGAAAAATGGCAAGGTTATCGCTTACACCTCTAGATAGCTCAAGGAGCACGAAAGAAATTATTCTACCCATGACTTAGAACTAGCAGCCGTGGTATTCGCTCTGAAAATATGTAGACACTACTTATACGGAGCTCGGTGCAGGATTTATACAGACCACCAGAGTCTGAGATATTTCTTCACTCAGAAAGACCTAAATATGAGACAACGTAGATGGCTCGAGCTAGTCAAAGATTATGATTGTGAGATATTCTATCATCCAGGAAAGGCCAACAAAGTGGAAGATGCACTTAGCAGAAAGTCCTATGCCGCTTTGATGTCCTTATCAATGCTATCTCAGCCCCTGAAAAGGGAAATAATGAATTACGGAATAGAGATTATTTCTGGACAACTTTCCACCATGACGATAGCGTCGACATTGTTCGACGATATATTGGGAAAGCAAGATGGTGATTCAGACATCCAGAAGATCAAATAGGAAGTCCTGGAAGGAAGGGATAATGGATTCCGCATTTTCGACAGCGGATTATTATACCTCCGGGACTGACTATGTATTCCGGACGATCCGGAATTACGAAAGAAGATACTCGAGGAATCCCATGGAACCCCTTATACCATGCATCCTGGATCTACAAAAATGTATCAGGACTTAAGAGATAAATTTTGGTGGTCCGGCATGAAAAGGGATGTGGCTCAAGACGACAAGACTGTCTGACCTGCCAGAGGGTTAAGGCAGAGCACCAGAAACCTGGAGGATTACTGCAGCCGATACAGATTCCAGAGTGGAAATGAGAAGAAATTTCTATGGATTTCATCTCGGGATTACCCAGAACAACAAATGGTTATGATGCTATATGGGTAATCATAGACCGGTTGACAAAGTCTGCCCATTTCCTGGCAATTAAGATGACCTATCCGGTTGAGCAGCTAGCTCAATTATATGCCAAGGAAATTATCAGATTACATGGAGTGCCTAAGGCTATTATTTCTGATCGTGATGGCCGTTTTACCTCCCATTTCTGGGAATGTGTTCAGAAGGCTCTTGGCACTAAGTTGAGATTCAAGATCGCTGCTTTCATCCTCGCAATCGACTGGCCGATGTAAAGAGTGAACCAGGTGCTGGAAGATATGTTGCGGGCTTGTGCTCTAGACTTTAAGGGGAGTTGGTGTCGATATTTGTGCTTGGCAGAATTTGCTTACAACAACAGTTACCAGGCTACTATTGGAATGACACCATATGAAGCTCTATACGGGAGAAGATGTCAGTCTCCTATCTGTTGGTACGAGAGTGGTGAAAGGAGGGAAATGGGTCTTCAGGCCGATATTATTGACGATACCACCCGAGCTATACAGACTATCCGTCAGAGGATAGAGACTGCTCAGAGCCGGCAAAAGAGTTATGCGGATAAGAGACGCCGACCATTGGAATTCGAAGTTGGGGATTTTGTGTTCCTCAAGGCCGCCCCTATGAAAGGAGTAATGAGATTTGGAAGAAAAGGAAAGCTGAGTCCGCATTATGTAGGACCTCGATCTCAAAAGGATCGATAAGGTGGCCTATGAGTGGAGCTACCTCGGAGATGTCGGCTATCACAATGTCTTCCATGTATCAATGCTCAAGAGATGCTTTCCCAATGGTACTGGTGATCGAACCAATGGCGACAAATTCAAGGGGACCTAAGTTATGTAAAGTCGACTGCTTCGGATATTGGTCGACGAGAGGTTAAGAAGCTAAGGAGCAAAGAGGTACCCTAGTGAAGGTCCTATGGCGAAGTCAAGGGTTCAAGAGTTCACGTGGGAACGAGAAGGCGAGATGACAAAAGTATCCGAATCGCTTTTAAGTTCGGGACGAACTTTTCATAAGTTACGGTGGATTGTAACACACCAAAATTTTTCTCCAAAATTTTTGTATAGAATTTAATTTCATGTCTAGTAGATTATATATGGAATCCTGGAAAATGATGATAAAAGAATAAAAAGTGGAGAGGTGAGGTTTGAACCTTAAACCTCTTGGTGAGAGTTAACTCTTACCATGCATGTGATGACCAAGTGCTCAACAGTAGCTTACTGTTGGGGAAAGAGGAGAAATTATAGATGAGTGTGAGGAGGGTAAATGAAGAGGCACGAAAAGAGAAGAGACACTTCTCTTCCTCCCTTTATAAATGAGAGGGAAAGTTTCATTTGCCAACTTCTTCTTCCTTCTTCCTCCTTCCACCGAAATCCTAGGGCTCCTTCCTTGAGTTTCGGCCAAAACAAAATAGGGTTCCACCCTAGAGAGTTAAGCAAAGGGAAGGGTTCATCTAAGGGGCTAATCTTCATCTAAGGGTCAAGAGCACCAAGAAGGGTTCTAGGGCAAGATTATTTCTTGTCTCCTCTCCAATCAAGGTCTCTCTTATTAAGGGGTAATATAAGTGGTAAGATTCCCTCACCTGCAGTATATTTGTTCTTGTAGGATATGATATATGAAAGAAAAATAAAATTTTGATACCCTACAAGTTTCGGCCAACTAAGGTTTTAGGGCTAGGGTTGCATGAAAACACCCCTTATGAAGTTATGATATGTTGTATGCCTTCATGTATGAATTTTAGGTGAAAAAAAAAAATTTTGATACCCTACAAGTTTCGGCCAACTAAGGTTTTAGGGCTACGGTTGCATGAAAATACTCCTTATGAAATTATGATATGTTGAATGCCTTAATGTATGAATTTTGTGACAAAAAAATGAAAGTTTGGTGCCCCTACAAGTTTCGGCCAATTAGGGTTTTAGGGCTAGGTTTGCATGAAACCACTCCTTATGAAATTATGACATGAAATATGCCTATGTGATGAACATGTTTATGATTTAATATGCCATGAATTATGTGTTGGTGCAATCAGCCGAGGTCACGATTGACCAGGACTCGAGTTTGACTCGAGTGATGTTTTGATGTTTCGACAAAAACATATGACAATGTAATTGTCATGGGAAAGTCCAAGTCTTGTGTACTTCACATGGAAAGTCCAAGTGGAACACTTGGCGTTTGGTAAAGTCCAAGTCTTGAGTACTTGGCATGAAAAGTCGAAGTTGGACACTTGGCACATGAAAATTCCAAGCATGGGTCTTGGCAATGTAAAAGTCCAACATGGGTTGGCAAGGGAATGTCCAAGCATGGTCTTGGCATTTGAGAAGTCCAACATGGGTTGGCAAGGGAAAAGTCCAAGCATGGGTCTTGGCATGTAAAAGTCCAACATGAGTTGGCAAGGGAAAGTCCAAGCTTGAGTCTTGGCATGAGAAGTCCAAGGGGTTTGATATTGGTTGCGTAAAGTCCAAGCGGGAGTCTTGGCAGCATAAGTCCAATGGTTGGCGGCGTAAAGTCCAAGCGGAGTCTTGGCAGCGTAAGTCCAATGTGCCTTGGCGGTGTAGACACCGTTAGCATGACATAGCCGATGGAAGCACCTGAAGGCTAACGCGATGGATGAACAAGTCATGGATGACTTGGAGGGATCCGAGAGGCGTGAGGCTGATGGAGGTGGCTAGAAGGCTTAGGTCTAGGCTAAGGATGGTCTAGCAAGTATGGGGGCACTATACTTTGGCTAAAACCTCATGTTTGAGGTGTGCCACCGATCCGTGCCATGTGACACCGACCGACCAAGTCAACTAGGGTTTGATCATGGGAAGTGGTCTAGCAATGACCGCTGAGGGCGGGCCGATCGATCGTGCGATCACCGATCGGGTGCTCGGATTTTCGGCCATAAAATGGAGTCTCACTCGACCGCTGCAACGAGTAGTCGAGTGATGGCTCATCAGTCGACTGATGCTCATGATCAGTCGACTGATGTCCTAGCCGTTGGATCTTTCCAGCGTGGATTACACCATTGTCTCACAGCAACAGTGTGATCAGTCGACTGATGGTCCCGATCAGTCGACTGATCGACCTTTTCCAGCACAGGTTGAAGCTATAAAAGGAGCTCGTGATGGAGGAAATGATAACGATTTTCTTGAACAAAATTGAAGGGGGAAGTTGGTGCTTTCCAGTCCTTCAAAGCTAGTTCAAGGCAATCAAAGATCAAGCAATCCAAAGCTCTTGTAAAGTGTTTTTCCTTTACTTGCATTTGTATTTCATTGTATTTGCTTGTATTCATTTGATTATTGTTGTAATCATTATTGTACGAGGTTTCTCCGCCTCCGGATTGTTCCGAGAAGGAGTGTTTATTAGTGGTTGCGTGTGCATCACTAGAGCTCATAGAGCTCGATCCGTGGAGTAGGAACCGTGCGGTTTCGAACCACGTTATATCCTTGTGTTCGTGTGTAATTGTCTATTTTGGTATTGTTATCATTATCTATATTCCGCTGCGCTAACGAAATTGTAGACACGAACGAGATCGAATTCCATCTACAAACGAAGAAACGCTATTCACCCCCCTCTAGTTGTTACAAAGATCACAACAAGTGGTATCAGAGCTCGGGGCTCTTCTACGAACTAACCGCCAAGAGTTAAAGAAGCTAGAGGGAAGAATATGGACTTCCAAGAAAGATTGGGTGACGATGTCAACATTCCACCTTCTTTCAACCGCGAACATTTCACTTATTGGAAAGGTAGGATGGAATATTTTCTAATGACAAATATCGAAAATTGGTTTGCCGTGACTATAGGTTTTGATGCTCCGAGAGGAGAGAATGGCAAAATCCTCAAAATGAAGCGATGGACCGAGACCGAGGAGCAATGGGAAAAATTCAAGACAACCGTTAAGGTAATAAAAATGTTGATTAATTTGATACCTAACGACATTTTGTCCAGATTAGGAAGCTATAGGGATGCCAAGGAGTTGTGGAACAAGTTGATCAAGTTCCACGACAATCCCGAATCGGTCCAAGAAGACTTGGAAGAGGAGGAGACCGAAGAAGAATCATCATCATCCTCACAAGAAAGCGAGGAGTCAATTTCTGGATCGGAAGAGGTGGAGGAAGTGGAAGAAGCATCCACCTCAAGGATTGAGGGGGAGGAGAGAACCTCCATACCGGAACATCAAGAAGAAGCTTCGACATCCGGTCAAGATGAAGAAGCCCAAAGTCAAATTCCAGTCTCTACCACCGAACTAGGTAACTCAAGCAATTTGGTTTTAAATAAAAAATATATAATTTGCTTTGAGTGTAGGGAAACCGGGCACTACAAGAGCAAGTGCCCAAAGAAGGTCAAGAAAGCTCCACCGGCGCCAAAAGTCAAGGAAACTGGTGCCTCAACACAAAAGAGCAAGGAGCAAGTGATTTGCTTCAAATGCCGACAACCGGGACATTACTGGAGTAAATGCCCGAAGGGGGAGAAGAAGGGGCAAAAGGGAGCTTCACAAGTAGGGGGAGCCACTAAGGCAAACCCTAAGGTATATCATTTAAATAATGCACCATCTTTAGTTAATAGGCAAGAGCATGCTAAGCGTTTTAACTGTCTTGCTATTGTACATATAAAGCATGCTAGAAGAAATAGACATATTTGTTTAGGTGCTAAAAATGTCAACCTTAAGAATAAGGAAAATTTTGGGACTAATGTCTCTAAAAATATCTTACCTAGGGAATCAATTAGGAAAATAGGAGAACACCTAGGTCTTAATCCCAAATGGACTAGGCATATGCCTAGGAAGACCCATGCCCAAGGATTAACTAAAAATTCAAAAATTGGGAAATTAGAATTGGAGAACCAAGCCTTGAGGTCAAGGCTTGAGAAACTAGAAAAGACCCTTAGGAATATACAAACTCAATTTAAAGGGTCTAACGATCAAAAGTCTAGGTCCAAGAGTCAAAAGTCAACCAAGGGCAAGCAAGGTTTGGGTCACAAACCTAAGCCTAAGGTGGCTTACCATAGTGTTCCATTTGATTATGGAACACAAACTAGGTCTAAGAAGACCAAGGTTACTAGGGAAGTTATCCCTAAGAGTAACCATAGTTTGTGCCTAGTGGCTAGGGTTTCTAGAAAACCTAGGGTGACCACTAAGAAGGTTACAAGGGGAGTTACCCCTAGAGTCAACCTAGGTAAGACCCAAATGACCAAGGCTAATAAGCCTAGAAGGGTCATTAGGAAGGTATCTAGGGAGGTTATCCCTAAGGAATACCTAGTTAACCCAAGGAGCTCAAATAGGTTTTGGGTTCTAGGAGCGTGATAGATTCACGCTAGATGGGGTTAGGATGTGTCAACCTTGATGGATGGGTAGTAAACTCAACCATGGCAAAGGTGACACTTTAGGATATTTTCAAGGTTATTGTTACCTTGGAAATACATTTGAGTCTTAATCCTAAAAGTTTTAGGATGTGCCAATATTCCTTGAGAAGTTTGATAAAATGATCAAAATTGGCACAATTTAGGTTTAGAGGTTAGTGTGTCATTTTGGGTTTTTGGCACACTTGGGAGAAAAATAGAAATATGACAAAATATAATTAATTATATGAAATGACAATTAATATTAAAATTTAGGTATTACTATACCTATATATTTTATATTTCATGCTTTGATTGCCATATAACATGCCATGACGTCATGCTTATTTTTAATCATTCTATATGTCATGTACATGTTTAGGATTAAGGATTAAATGTCATGTGTTTTTAGATTTCATATTATGCCATGACATCATGATTATGAGCATGTGTTTATCTATATCATCTCTAATGCCATAATCACTCATGCATTTAAGATAATTTGATTGAAATTGATTTAAGGACAATGGCATGACTTGGAGTCCCATTTATAAGGGAATCAAGTAGGGTTGCCTTAGAAAAATACATGAAACCCTAGATTAGGGAGAACAGAACCCACATCTCACATCCAATTGACATGTATGTGTATTTATACACCCTAGATACATGTGAGATGCTAGGATATGAGTTAAGTTCAAGGTGCATAGTTTTTGCATCTAGATGAACTAAAACTCATCTAATTTCAATTGTGGATCATTGGAAGAGCATGTGTACAAGTCATGTACATAGAGCCCAAGGAATATGATCCAAAATAAGGTTTTGAAAACATTTTAAAATCATTTTGAAAAACCTTGGTGAAGTCTATCTTTTGATAGCAATCACCATTGATAGAGTTGATACAAAATAGGGCCAAAATATTGAAAAGTTCAATGATTTTGTGTTTTGTATCAAACTCACTATTTTATGGGTAAAATAATTTTCAAACTTTTTCACCCATTGTATTGGTCATAGGTATTATACGTATCAATTTTCGTGATTTTTCGATAAACGTATAATTATTTATGAATTTCCAAATCTCATTTCTGATAACTAAAAATCAGATTTTTCAGTTATCAGTCGACTTCTCATAGTGGCAGTCGACTGATGTGGGGTTCAGTCGACTGATTTCTGAATCACTCGACTGATTGTCTGATTTCGGGATAAACAAGCTTGTCTAACCCGATTTCGGCTGCGGTTAAGGTCCCTAGCCACTCCTAACCTTAGGATATGCTTTGGGAAGCATTATAAAGGGTGAAAATCCATTGGATATGGATTAGGAGCTGTGTTAAGTCAAAGTATCAAATTTAGGGTGAGTGAAAGTTCTATGTTGAACGTAAAACCTTAATTTTGATGGTTTAGAGTTCCTATTGACTTAGGGGCTTCCCAAGGACATTGTTGGTGCAATGGTCAAGGGGAAGCAAGCCTTTAGGGGGAGGTATCCATCTTGGGATGATGGATGTGTTTTTCTCCTTGAAGAGGAGAAGTTATTGGGAGAGTATCATCAATTGGGAAAATTGATGAGTTTTTGATACCCTATTTGGAAATTGGGAGAGAGTATAGGATTGCCTCTCTTGAGTGATATGTGAATTATCACTAGGAAGTTGGTAGGCATCCTAGGTATTTTTGGACAAAGGGGGAGATTGTAAGATCTCATTGGGACATGAGACATTGACCTCCTTGGAGAGAAAACCTTTTTGATGTTAGTCAAAAAGGGGGAGAATGTTTGGGGAAGAACATCTGGAGAGTGTTTACCAATTTGGGATAATTGGTAAGGGATTTGAGTTAGTGGTCTAACTCAAATGATTTGTTTGGTTTTTGTCAAACATCAAAAAGGGAGAGATTGTTGGTGCAATCGGCCCAGGTCACGATTGACCAGGACTCGAGTTTGACTCGAGTGATGTTTTGATGTTTCGACAAAAACATATGACAATGTAATTGTCATGGGAAAGTCCAAGTCTTGTGTACTTGGCATGGAAAGTCCAAGTGGAACACTTGGCATTTAGTAAAGTCCAAGTCTTGAGTACTTGGCATGAAAAGTCCAAGTGGGACACTTGGCACATGAAAAGTCCAAGCATGGGTCTTGGCAATGTAAAAGTCCAACATGGGTTGGCAAGGGAAAGTCCATGCATGGTCTTGGCATTTGAGAAGTCCAACAAGGGTTGGCAAGGGAAAAGTCCAAGCATGGGTCTTGGCAATGTAAAAGTCCAACATGGGTTGGCAAGGGAAAGTCCAAGCTTGAGTCTTAGCATGAGAAGTCCAAAGGGTTTGATATTGGCTGCGTAAAGTCCAAGCGGGAGTCTTGTCAGCATAAGTCCAATGGTTGGCAGCGTAAAGTCCAAGCAGAGTCTTAGCGGCGTAAGTCTAATGTGCCTTGGCGGTGTAGACACCGTTAGCATGACATAGCCGATGGAAGCACCTGAAGGCTAACGCGATGGATGAACAAGTCATGGATGACTTGGAGGGATCCGAGAGGCGTGAGGCTGATGGAGGTGGCTAGAAGGCTTATGTCTAGGCTAAGGGTGGTCTAGCAAGTATGGGGGCACCATACTTGGGCTAAAAACTCATGTTTGAGGTGTGTCAGTCGACTGGTGCCATGTGGCAGTCGACTGGACCAAGTCAACTAGGGTTTGACTGCGGGAAGTGGTCTAGCAGTCGACTGCCAGAGGAGGGCAGTCGACTGATTGCTCGAGCAGTCGACTGATCGTGTGATCAGTCGACTGGTGCTCGAATTTTTGACCACAAAATGGAGTCTCACTCGACCGCTGTAATGAGCAGTCGAGTGATGGCTCATCAGTCGACTGATGCTCATGATCAGTCGACTGATGTCCTAGCCGTTGGATCTTTCCAGCGTGGATTACACCATTGTCTCACAGCAACAGTGTGATCAGTCGACTGATGGTCCCGATTAGTCGACTGATCGACCTTTTCCAGCACAGGTTGAAGATATAAAAGGAGCTCGTGATGGAGGAAAAATAGCGATTTTCTTGAGCGAAATTGAAGGGGGAAGTTGGTGCTTTCTAGTCCTTCAAAGCTAGTTCAAGGCAATCAAAGATCAAGCAATCCAAAGTTTTTTGTAAAGTGTTTTTCCTTTACTTGCATTTGTATTTCATTGTATTTGCTTGTATTCATTTGATTATTGTTGTAATCATTATTGTACGAGGTTTCTCCGCCTCCGGATTTTTCCGAGAAGGAGTGTTTATTAGTGGTTGCGTGTGCATCACTAGAGCTCGATCCATGGAGTAGGAACCGTGCAGTTTCGAACCACGTTATATCCTTGTGTTCGTGTGTAATTGTCTATTTCGGTATTGTTATCATTATCTATATTCCGCTGCGCTAACGAAATTGTAGACACGAACGAGATCGAATTCCATCTACAAACGAAGAAACGCTATTCACCCCCCTCTAGCCGTTACAAAGATCACAACATTATGCCTATGTGATGAACATGTTTATGATTTATTATGCCATGAAATATGCCTATGAGATGAACATGTTTATGATTTAATATGCCATGAATTATGCCTATGTGACGAACATGTTTATGATTTAATATGCCATGAATTATGCCTATGTGATGAACATGTTTATGATTTATTATGCCATGAAATATGCCTATGAGATGAACATGTTTATGATTTAATATGCCATGAATTATGCCTATGTGATGAACATGTTTATGATTTATTATGCCATGAAATATACCTATGTGATGAACATGTTCATGATTTGATATGCCATGAAATATGCTTATGTGATGAACATGTTTATGCTTTAAGACCCCTTTAGGGTATTCTTATGTTATGAATGCATGTATGCTATGAAATGTCTAAGAAGATGCTTCCCCTTTTTATGTTGGGATTAAGAGCTCTCCTTATGATAAGATAAGACGGAGATGCTTCCCTTTTTATGTTGGGGATTAAGAGCATTCTTTATGATATGACAAGAAAGAAAAGAAAGAAAATTAAGTATTTTACTTTGTAAGAGGTTAAGTACCCGACCCGTTAGGTGGTCGTTAATCAAATCCAAGGGACATAAGAAGACGTAAGAGGTCTTGCCCTGGTAAGACGTAAGAAGTCTTGCTCTAGTAGGTCTGGTGGCTCGCTACCTCAGCCTATTAGGGAACGCGCTTTATGTGATACTTAGCCTTGGGCCCCCCTTCATGTTATGATTATGTTGAAGTATCTATATGTATATGTTTTGAAAAGAAAGGACTTGTATGAAATTGTGAATGCTTATGTTTAAGTTTAAGAATGCTTATGATTATGTCCTTTATGCATGTTTAGGATTGATGATGTCATGAATGCTTATGTTTAAGTTTAAGAATGCTTATGATTATGTCCTTTATGCATGTTTAGGATTGATGATGTCATGAATGCTTATGTTTAAGTTTAAGAATGCTTATGATTATGTCCTTTGTGCATGTTTAGGATTGATGATGTCATGAATGCTTATGTTTAAGTTTAAGAATGCTTATGATTATGTCCTTTATGCATGTTTAGGATTGATGATGTCATGAATGCTTATGTTCAAGTTTAAGAATGCTTATGATTATGCCCTTTATGCATGTTTAGGATTGATGATGTCATGAATGCTTATGGTTAATTTATTTCATGCTTAGATTTAATTATGTTCAGCATGCTTATGTCAATTTTAGGCCATGCTTATGTTTCATTACGATACTAAGTTGATGATTAGTGTTGTTATGAAATACTTATGTTATTTATGCAAGTATGCTCATGTTTTCTAATTATTTGATGTAATTTGTGGCTTTTGTGAGTAGGCAAGAATCTTACTAAGCTATATGCTTATAGTTTATGTTGTCCATATACTGCAGATAAAGGAAACATGAACTAGAGGAAGTAGCAGGAGGGGCAGAGTGTGTGTGATAGTGGCATGGTGGAAAAAGACCCTATTACTCTCTGCTTTTATTTATATGCTCAATGAACAACTTAAGACATTTGCTTCCGCTTTTATGACTTGTGATTTATTAGTACCATGTTGGATGTTACTTAGTTCATGTTATTATTCACCTTACTTATAAAAGTTTGATAAGTTAGAACTCATGAATGGATAGTGTTAATAATAGTTACATTCTCTAATCTTTATGTTATGCATATTATAAAATGAGATATGATGTGGTAACATGCTAATTATGATTATGATATGTGATGCATGTTATAAAAGAAGTTAGGATATGTTAACATGCTAATTATGATTATGATATGTAATGCATGTTATAAAAGAAGTTATGATATGTTAACATGCTAATTAGGTCTATGATATGTGATGCAAAGAAGATTTATGTCATGATAACATGTTTGATTATGTAGATTGTGAAATGATCCATATAAGTTATGTTATAAAAAAAAAAAAAAAGGTAGCGCTGCCCTGAGAGCAGATAAGGGCGGGCGTTACAATTAGTGCCTATATAAAGAGTTATAAAGGCTAAACCTAATGAATAGAAGTCCTTAAGGCCCTCTTCCTCAACCAAGCCAAACTTTCTACCCTCTTCCTTCTTCTTTATCGTCGGCCCTAGCAAGGCTCCCTCTTGTTTAGGTCCGACCAACTCCTCCCCAAGGAAGTGTTGAACTCTGGCTAAGTCTTCCTCAAGGTGGATTGACTATTCGGCCAAGGCTTGGAACAAATGTTTCTTCCTTTGTGTCCTTGGCTGAACCTAGGAGAATTAGGGTTTGGTGTTCCGTCGACCATCAAGGAAACAAGGGTGGTTTCCACCTCTTTAAAGTTCGACCACTCTAGGTTTTAGGGTTATTATTGTCGCTTATTGAAGCTTCAAAAATAGTGGCTAATTCTGACACGAATCAACAACCTTACAAAGGTTGTTCGAGAACACATTTGTGTCACAAAATGAGTAGGTGATTGCTCTCCGATCACTCGACCTTCTTGCTTCATCTAGTAGCGAAGAGAAGGTCAAACTCATGGCTTTGAGAAGTCATCCATTCGAAGATTTGGCATGGATACGAGTAGAGACGAAGCTCCATGAGCATCGTACAGTTGATGCCCTTCCGACTCGCTATCATCTAAAAGGTATACCTAGAGTAAAATTTATTTTATTTGGCAGATATGTTCGCATGTGTTGTAATCCTGCATTCTTGGGTGTGAGTGTTGTAATAATTTAAAAAATTATTACCTTTTTCTTCCGCTACATTCATTTATGGAATGACAAAAGCACATCTACGCATCGGCCGTAACCCAACAAGTAGTTCCTGGGCAAATCTTTTTCAGAACAACCACAACGAGGCTGCAACTATGCGTTTGGACCAATTTGAGCACACCAGGGTAGCAATTAAGATTGGATATTAGGACATTGATACGGTAGAGACAGTGCTGGTTCCATTCTTGGTGGGTTGTTTTATGGGGAGGCATCAAGATAGATGGGGTGTGGACCTAGCGGCGAAGCGGTGGGTGGTGCTATGCACCTTTCATTTGCAATGGAGCAGATGGGTGGTATATAAATTCACCACCGAGGAGGACCAGGAGAAGGTGATGTTGGGTGGCCCATACTTTGTGTTTGGAACCCTATTGTTCTTAAAGATTATGTCGTGGTGCTTCTTGTTTGTGGAGGATGGTCGACATGTGCCCGCATGGGTGCAAATATATGGACTGCTGCCAGACTGTTAGACTCATTGTGTGCTTAGCTAGATTGGTTCAGAGATTGGCCGACCGATGTATACAGACAAGCTGACATGAACGTGTGAGTGGATCACTTTCACGCGCTTACTGATTGAGGTCGTTGTGCAAGCCCCGCAAGTCTATCGGGTGTCGATTGAGCTACCCACGGGAGGCAAGGTTGACCTACGGGTGGTCTATGAGGTGATCCTGGACTTTTGTGGCATATGGCATCGGCTTGGACATCGGATTGGGATGTGCAAGGGAGACGAAGTCCCAGCGGCGGCCTACACGGCGGTGCACGCACGAGCGGCACCTACACGGCGGCGCTGCACCGAGCGATCTGGAAACACATGGGATTGAGCAGGGTGAGTAGCACCCAGCCAAGTAGGGTGGGGCAGCTGCTAATGTGCTAGGCCCTGTGGAGGCATGGGGGAGACACTCTCGCTCTCAAAGACGAAGGGCGGCTATGCTAAGTAGGGAGTCGACCACCCCGGTGGTCACCATTGTGGAGGGCACCACTTTCATTGCTGCGATGCCTAGACAATAGGTTTATGCTGACAATGGTCAGGCGATGTGTTGGATCGAGCGTATCGCTAGAGGGCGGGTTGAATAGCGATAGATACTCTTTTTCGAAATCGTTCATTGAGTAGACAATTCATCGCAGCTGAAAGATAAATGACAAATAAATAGAGACAAATGGTTTTTTTACTTGGTTCGTAGCCTTCGGCTACTACTCCAAGGCCCTAACGATCCTAGACTGTGTACAGAGGGCAATTCACTAAAACACTCCTCCTCGTTGGAGGTAGGAGTTAGACGATTACATAAACCTTCGAAAGCAAAAGATAGAGAGACAAACCCTCTCTTATAATAATGTAAAATGCAATGATAGAAAACCTCGATTAACAAAAAGAATTACAATATTAAAGATTATAATAACAACTAGAGAATAGAAAATAAGCTAGGGTTGTTAGCACTTCATCGTTGTAGAGTCGTCGGACAGTCGTAGCGTTGCGGAGGCTTTTTGGGCACTTAAAATTGATGAGAAAACCCTAGGAGAGGCCCTCCTTTTATAGCCTTTGAGCCCCTTCTCGAGAGGAACTTCAGCCAATAAGATTTTGTTGGTGCAATCGGCCCAGGTTGACTCGAGTTTGACTCGAGCAGTACCTTGATAGTATTTTGATGATAGACAAAACTCATGACATAGGATTGTCATGGGAAAGTCCAACATGGGGTTGACATGGAAAATCCAAGCATGGAGCTTGGTGTGGAAGTCCGCTTGATGCTTGGCATGGGAAAGTCCAAAGCATTGCGAAGCCGTGCACTTGGTGGTTGGCATGGGAAATCCAAAGCATTGTGAAGTCGTACGCTTGGTGCTTGGTGAGAAATGCATTGCGAAGCCGTGTGCTTGGTGCATTTGGAAAGTCTTGAGAACTTGGCAAGTTGACTAGGCTCGGGTCCTTGAGTCGGTAAAGGATGGCATTGCGAAGCCGTGCACTTGGTGCATCCGAGGGACCACCGGACGGGGAGCGAATGGAGTGAGCCCAAAGGGAAGCATACTTCTAGGGTATGAGACGTGAAGGATGGCGTTGCGAAGCCGTGCGCTTGGTGCATCCGAGGGACGTAGGCCGAGGGAAGAGAGCTTCGGTGTGGAACTCCATGAGGGATAAGGTGGACTTGGCCAAGTGGCTAAGACTGAGTGTCGGACACTCAAATAACTTTGTGTTTGAGGTTTTAGCCGACATCAGTCGACTGGCATAGGTGCCAGTCAATGGCCTCTAAATATGGGTTCGACGGTGTTTTATTGAATCAAGTCTTTCGGTCGGGCGGGGCGATCGTATTGGGAGAAATCACGATCGACCACGAGGGATGGAAGTCGTGATGGCCTTAATGCAGACGCGCGAATGGAGTCGAGCTTCGCCGGACTCGACTTGATGGATGATCGGTCGGTCGATGTGTGCCATCGGTCGGCCCGATGTGTGATCCGTTGGTAGGTTATAAAAGGAGCTCAAGTTGGAGGATTTCGCAATGGTTTTTGTGAAGCTATTGGAGGGGAATTGCTGCTGCATTCCAGACCTTTAAGAGCCATCTAAAAGCAAGCAACAAGAAAGCGATCAAAGCAATTATGCAAAAGTTCTCTTTTGTATTGTCTTTGTATTTCTTCTTGTATTTGATATTACTTGTTGTAATAGCTTGTGAGAGGTTTCTCCACCTCCGACGTGTAGTCGATAAGGAGTGTTGTTAGTGTCGTGCGCATAACACGAGCTCGTTGAGCTCACCCCGTGGCGTAGGAACCATTCGGTTCCAAACCACGTATATGCTTGTGTATTGATTGTGCTTGTATTGTTGTTATTTCTATTGTTATTCTGCTGCGTATATTAACGACAATTGTAGACAAGCACACGAGAACGAGCGAATTTCGACATCTAACGAACGAGGGCTATTCACCCCCCTCTAGTCGGCCGCTTCGATCCCCCAACAAGTGGTATTAGAGCCGAGCTCGCTCTTCAAGGACTAACCACCACGAGAGCACTACAAAATGGCCGGCTTCATCCATCCACCGAAATTCGATGGAGATTTTGCTTGGTGGAGGAAACGGATGGAGGTATATCTCGAAACCAATTTTGATTATATGATTATTGTAGAAAATGGTTTTGAGATGCCTAGGGACAAATACAACAAGCCAATTGAAAAGTCAAGGTGGACCCAAGACCAAATTAAGGACTTCAAGACAAATCTTGAGGTAATAAAATTATTTAGTGATTTGTTACCTAACAAAATTTGATCTAGTTTGGGTGACTATAGGGATGCAAAGGAATTATGGGAGAAGATAATGAAATTTCATGAAAACTCCCAACCGGCACATGTAGAGGATAATGCCGAAGAAGAAGGACCATCTACTTTTTATGATGTTGATGATTTGGTGGAGACCTCCACCTCTAGCATTGAGAGGGAGGAAAGGATTTCAATTCCGGAGCAAGATCAAAATGAAGCTTCTACCTCCGGAAGAAGTGAAGAGGCCTCCACCACCTCCCTAGGTAACTCAAGTGTTATTATTTTAAATAAAAATCACATAATATGCTTTGAGTGTAGGGAGAAAGGACATTACAAGAGCAAATGCCCAAAATTGGCTAAGGAAAAGGCATCGACACCAAAAGTCAACCTAAAGTCAAAGGATACCAGTGTTCCCAAAACTAGAAGCAAAGAGCACATTGTGTGTTTTAAATGCAATCAAAAGGGGCACAACCGAAGCCAATGCCCTAGGGGGAGGAAGAAAGGGCTAGAAGGTGTATATCATGTAGGGGGAGCTCCAAAAGCTAACCCTAAGGTACATTTAGTTAATGCACCTTCAATTCCTAAAGTCAAAAAGCATGCTAAGAATTATTTTAGTTCTCTTGCCATTATTAATGAAATGCATGCTAGGAGAAACAATAAGGTTTATTGCTTAGGTGCTAAGCATGTTAGTTTCTCTAAGGACAAACCTAGGACTCAAAACACTAGATCTATTTTACCTAGGGAGTCAATTAGAAGAATTGAAGAAAACTTGGGTGTTAATCCCAAGAAATCTAGGCATATGCCTAAAAATAAAAACATTTCCCTAAAGATAAATGAAAATTCAAAATTGGGAAAATTAGAGTTAGAAAACCAAGCCTTGAGATCAAGGCTAGAAAATTGCAGAAGACCCTAGCAATAATATCAAATTCGGTTAAGGGGTCTAATGTACAAAAGTCAAGACCTAGAAAACAAGAAATGTCTAAGGGCAAGAAGGGTTTGGGTCACAAACCTATGTCCTACCATAATGTTCCATTTAATTATGGAACCACATATAGGTCTAGGAAAACCAAGGCTAATAGGGAAGCCATCCCTAAGCCTAGCCATGGTATGTGTTTAGTGGATAACACCTCAAAGAAATCAAATGTAGCCACTAAGAAGGTCAATGGAGGAGTCACCTCTATAGTTGACCCAAGTAAGACCCATTTGACTATGGCTTCAAAGCCAAAAAGGGTCATTAAGAAGGTATCTAGGGAAGTTATCCCAAGGGAATACCTGTTAGGGCAATCTCTTTCCGTGATAAAGTTTTGATGTGTGTGGCAAAGGGTTTAAGTTAGTTTGTTATGTTGATTTAATATGTGCGTTGAAGTCGTGCAGGACTTAGTAATTCGCACATGGAGTCATGGCAAGTTTCACATCTCATGACTCGTGCCTTGAGTCGGTGAAGGATAGCTTTGCGGAAGCATTGCTCTTGGAGCATCCGAGGGACCGCCGGACGAGAAGCTTGGAGTGAAGCCGAAGGAAGTAGACTTCGAGGGAAGAGACGCGAAGGAGCATTGCAGAGTCGTGCGCCTGATGCTGCCGAGGGACGTGGCCGCGAACGAAGAGAACTTCGAAGGCAAGGGACTCCGAGAGATGAGAGTGAGCGAATGTAACCCAGGAAGGGGTAGCTCTTAGGTGGAATTTGACCATGTGCCTAAGTGTCGGATGGGATTTCCTGACACCAGTCGACTGCCATGTCATGGCAGTCGACTGCTCTGAGTCGATGGTTCGATCGACTGGTATAAGACCAGTTTAGTGCTTGTCAGTCGACTGATAGCACTGTGCACGGGTACAGAATGGAGTCGACTTCGCGGAGCACTCGACTCATTGACATCAGTCGATTGATGGGTGCCATCAGTCGACTGATGCCAATATCGTTGGATGGGATCCAACGTGGAAAGCGGTCGTTATTGGGCAACAGCTACGGGATCAGTCGACTAATCGAGGGCATCAGTCGACTGATCCTGTGTCAACGGGAAGAAACCCTCTTCCTCTATAAAAAGGAAGGGGATGGGGCTATGGGAGGCTAATGCTTATGCTCTAATACTCTCCCAAAGTTCCCTAAGGCTTTCCATCCTCTTACTCAAGCTTATTTCCATTATATTTGTAAGAGGAGTGTTTTTGTGTAAAGAGGTTACCTCCACCTAGCTTTGTGTAAAGGAGAGATCTAGTGGATAGATTGCGGAGTGATTCACCGTGGACGAATCGGACCGTGGATTAGCGGCGTAGCCGTGAACCACGTTACATCTCGGTGTTTGTATTGCTTGCTTATATTTTGCTTGTATTTATTTATATTTGTATATTCTGCTTGCGCTAACATTTTGTAGACGAGCAAAATACGAAATCCAACGAAGAGGGCTATTCACCCCCCTCTAGCTGGCCAATCGATCCCCATCAATACCTTGTTAACCCAAGGAGCTCCAATAGGTATTGGGTTCCTAGGAGCGTGATTGATTCACGCTAAATGGGTTAGGGTGTGTCAACCCTAAGTGGATGGGTGGTTAACCTAGCCATTGTGAGTTGACACATTAGGATGTGCCAATATGGTTTGAGAAGTTTTAAAATGATTTAAATTGGAACAATTAGGTCTTAGAGGTATTGGTGTGCCATTTTGGCTTTTTGGTACACTAAGGAAATAATGGCATTAAGGCAAAATGTATTTAATCCCTAAAAATGGCAAATTGATTTTCACACTTAGGTAATTTATACCTTAGTATATTTTACTTGCCATGATTTGTTTGTCTTACCATGTCATGACATCATTTTCATTTTTATCTATAAAAATGTCATGATCATGTTTAGATTTATGTTTAGATGTCATGAATGCCTAGATCTCATTTACATGTCATGACATCATGATATTGGCATATGCTTTTATTTATATCATATCTATGCCATAATCATATCATGCATATAAATAAAATGAAATTAAGGACTATGGCATGATTTGATGGGAATCAAATAATATTGCCTAGAAATATGCATGAGACCATTAAAAGAATAAAAACCCACATCTCACTAGATTAATTTCCTTGAATGTGTTTTACACATCTAGATATAAGTGAGATGTTTAAGGAAAAGAAATTAAAGGTTTTGAAAACATTTTGAAAAACCTTGGTGAAGCCTATCTTTTGATAGCTATCACCATTGAATGAGATGATACAAAGAGGGCTCTTTATTGAAGTTTTTCTTAAATTTTGAACTTTGTATCAATCTCTTAATTTAATGGGTAAAATAATTTTCTAATATTTTTCACCCATAATATTTTTGATAAGTAGTATACATACCAAATTTCAAGATTTATCTACTTATGTATATTTACTTATGAATTTCGGAAAGTCATTTCAAATTGAAATCAAATGCAATTATCGGTTGATTGCCGAGGCGATCGGTGATGAGTGTGTCGATCGACTAGTTTCTATGATCATGAAAATCTGATTCGGGTAAACCTTGTTGGTTAGACCCATGTTCAGCTGTGTTTTGGTCCCCTAACCACTCCTAACCCTAGGATATGCTTGGGAGAGCATTAGAGAGGGTGGAAATCCATTGAATATGGATTGGGAGTTGGGTTGAGGGTGAGTATCAATTTTAAGGTGGATGAGAGTTCATTGTTGAACTTTGCCTTAATTTTGTTTGGTTTAATGTTCCTATTGGCTTAGGGACTCTCTAAGGACATTGTTGGTGCAATGGTCAAGGGGGAGCAAGCCTCTAGGGGGAGGTATCCATCATGGGAAGATGGATGTGTATTTCCTCATTGGAGGAAAATTGGGTTGCCTCTCTTTAAGTGATATGGGATCACTAGAAAGATTGTAGGCATGTGTTCCTCCAAGGGAGAGATTGTAAGATCTCATTGGGATATGAGACATTCATACCCTTGGGGAGGACCTTTTTGATGTAATGTCAAAAAGGGGGAGAAGTTACCAAATTACCAATTAGGGTTCGTTGGAATTCTCATTGGGATATGAGAATTGCCAATATGGGAGAATTGGTAGACTTGAGATGGTAGTTTTGTCAATCATCAAAAAGGGGGAGATTGTTGGTGCAATCGGCCCAGGTTGACTCGAGTTTGACTCGAACAGTACCTTGATAGTATTTTGATGATAGACAAAATGTTGGGTTTCCGGCACCGCCGCGTGTGTGTGTTCGATCACATTTCGTAAATATGAACACAGCGGAAGCAATAAAAATAATAAATCTACATTTATTACAACACACACAACACACGCATGCATATTACAACAAGTGTAGACATAACCGTAAATTTAAATTTGCAATAAAAGGAAATTTATCTATGTTATACCTTTCGTATGACGTGTAGCGGGAACGACATCAATCGGAACGATCCTCACTAGAATCGTCTCTATCCGTATCAACACCGCGTTCCTCGGGATGACTTCATTAAGCCACGAGCTTCGTCTTCGTACGGGTTACTGGCCTCGTGTTGAAGACGACGTGATCGAGAGATGATCACGATCCGAATCCAAATTCGGATCCTAATACGAGTTCTCAAAACTCGCTTCTCCGGAGAGGTATTCGTCAACCAATTGACGAATCCTTCGTCCTCCACCTCAGAGGATTACCGGAGATCGAATCCCCGGTAAGTTAGCCGCTGTCGGAGCTCTAACTGTCGTCCAAACGATGCTCTGACGAGAGGAGAACAAGCTGTCCAGAAAACTGGACAGCTTTGGTGGAGGTGATGGGCGCCGGCCAACCAAGGGAGATAGAGCTCACCTTGATGCCAAACTTGAAGGAGATCACCGGAGCACTAACCGGCAGCAGCTCGATGCCGGCGAGGGGGAAAGAAGCAGCCTTCTGGACGCCGGTGGGAGGAGCAATGGGCGGCGGTTTAGGGTTGGCGCCGAGAGCTCCCTCAATGGGGTGGGCGGCAACCTTAGGGCAAGGGTTTTTTATTAGGGCTTAATTATCCCTTAAGCCCTCTTTTATAGAGAACTAATTCTCTTAATGGTTATTGGATCATAACCATTAGGACCGTTAACCCGCTCCATTAAGATAAGTTAAAATAAACCACCCCATGATGGTTTATTTTAAGTTAAAACGAACCGAACCAACTTTTGGTTCATTCGTTTAAAATAAACCAAACCCTTTGGTTTATTCTCCTCCATTGGATTAGAACCAAACCATTTTGGTTCATCCATTATGTCTTCATAAGACACGGCCCATCCACGCTTCCATTGCGACTGAAACGATTTCATGCTCGCTTCATGTTTGGTCCAACCAAACCTAGTTTCTCTCGGTCTGAGAATCCCATTCTCAAGCTCGTTTTAAATCCTTTGGATTACGCTCGTTGTGCGTGTGACCAAATAGGTTCTCGGTTTATGTTGGCCGTCTATAATTAACCATTAATTATAGAACATTCATGAGTGGCACCTAGTAGTACATCATGATCCCCAATTAACCGAAAAGATCAACGGTTGATCCAGAACTATTTCTGAAACCCTTCAGCAGCTCGAATGATTCGTGCCCCATTCCCTTCACTCATCTTATACCCACTTGGTTCATGACATGGTCTATAGTGTCAGTCCCCACTAGGCTGACTACGTCACACCTAGCCCAAGTATCAATTCCTCGTCCTACGGATTCTAGTTACTCCACATGTATCGAAGAGTACCTTACTCTAAATATGTAATGCTTTGGCCAAAGACTTTAGTAACAATCCGACGAGAGGCCATGGGTATACATCTCCTCGCAAGGAGTGGTGAATCCTTTATAGGCTATTCAAACACCTTCGATCACTTCGACTTATACCCAATCATCCCGGGTCCACATCTCCTTAGAGATGCTTGATTAAGATGTCAAAGCATAAGTCTCTATGATCAAGATGACTTGAATACCGCAAGTCAAAGGAACATCGCACTTAAGCCACAGTAAGAACTTCATTGACATATCTATATATTCAGAGAACCATATGAAGTCTTACGGCTGGTCACTCCAATAAACTAGTTACCATAACTAGCATCCACGATTAACTCCGGACATCACTATGTCTCCAGCCAGTGAGAATCAGCTGCTTGGATACACCAAGGAGTATACCTCGTGCTAGTCTCGATAGAATTGATGGTGTCCAAATCCATCAATTCATCGACTAGGGATAATTCCGATACATCACAATTACACATGTAGAGATACTCACTAGTTGTGATCCAATCACAAATTCTCTCATCTTTGTGATCGTATCGTGGACATTGATAAATGAGTTTAAGATCCAATCAAATACATAAAACATGTATACTCAAATAGTGAATCTTCATTTATCATATAAATGGTTCATACATAAGGCGATTGCCTTAGGACATCTCTCATATATTACTAACAGACTCCCACTTGGCCTAATGCCAATCGCTACGGTATCCAATACCATTAGCTCGAACATGACCCTCAAACTTATTTTGAGGTAATGTCTTAGTCAAGGGATCCGCTAAGTTCCTTTCACTGGGAATTTTCTCAATTTGTATTTCGTTCCTACTGATGATCTCTCTGATAAGATGATAGCGGCGAAGCACATGTTTGGATCATTGATGAGACCACATCAAGTTCAGAGATGAACTTCTTGATCCAAACCACTTCCTTTGCTGCTTCCAAAGCTGCAATGTATTCTGCCTTAGTGGCAGAATCCGCTATAGTGTCAAGCTTGGAACCTTTCCAACTTATTGCGCCTCCATTCTAGGTGAATACATACCCAGACAAAGACATGGAATCATCCTTGTCTGTCTGGAGCTGGCATCCGTATACCCACGTATCACCATGTACCCTTCTCCATATATTAGGAACGCATCTTTAGTTCTTCTTAAGTACTTAAGGATCGTCTTAACAGTCACCCAATGATCCATTCCTGGATCAGACTAGTATCTGTTCGTGACACTCAGAGCATACGATACATCGGGCCTCGTACATAACATAGCATACATGATAGATCCTATTGCGGATGCATAGGGAATCTTACTCATGCAAATCCTCTCGTCTTCTGTGCGTGGACATATAGACTTCGAAAGGTGTACCCCATGCCTGATGGGTAGGAAACATTTCTTGGATTCCAACATGCTAAACCTCTTTAGCACTCGGTCTATATATGTAGACTGCGAAAGACCAAGCAACCGTTTCAATCTATCTCTATAGATCTTAATCCCGAGGATGTAGGTTGCTACTCCCAGGTCCTTCATGGAGAATGTCTTGGATAACTAAACCTTAACTGACTGTAAGATTGAAACATCGTTTCCTATAAGTAATATGTCATCAACATATAATACTAGGAACACGACTGCACTCCCACTAACCTTCTTGTACACACAAGGTTCGTCTGGATTTTGTGAGAAATCAAACTTTTTGATGGTCTCATCAAAATGGATATTCCAGCTCCTGGATGCTTGCTTCAATCCATAAATGGACCGTCGCAATTTACATACCTTGGTTTTATCAACCGATGTGAAACCCTCAGGCTGTATCATATACACGTCCTCGAGCATGTTTCCATTAAGGAAAGTTGTTTTCACATCCATCTGCCATATCTCATAATCATAATGAGCCGCTATGGCCAGGAGCATCCGAATGGATTTAAGCATAGCTACAGGCGAATAGGTTTCGTCATAATCAGCACCTTGCTTTTGACGATATCCTTTCGCCACTAATCTAGCCTTATAGGTAATCACATTACCATCCATGTCGGTTTTCTTCTTGAAAACCCACTTGCACCCTATAGGCTTTATGCCTTCAGGTGGGTCAACCAAGTTTCAAACTTGGTTTTCATACATGGAATCCATTTCCGACTTCATGGCACCAAGCCACTTATCCCTTTCTGAACTTGTCAGCACTTCTTCATAACTAGTAGGCTCCTCATCATCAATGAGTAACACGTCGTTCGATTCACTTACGAGAAATCCATATCTCTTATGAATATTGCGTGTTCTACCAGATCTACGAAGATGTGGTGTTACAATAGGTCCAGCCAATTGCTCATCACTATGAGTTGTCGGCTGTTGTGCTTCACCAGGTATCTCATCAATGTCTATTTGAGTCTCTCGAGCCTCCTCAAGCTCGACGACACTCTCACTGTTTTCTTGCAAGAGAAACTCTTTCTCTAGAAACACAGCATGCCTTGAAACAAACACCTTTTGTTCCACAGGATGATAGAATTGGTAACCCCTTGTTTCCTTAGGGTATCCAATAAATAGACATTTATCAGACTTAGCATCCAATTTGTCTGATACTGTCCGCTTCACATAAGCAGGATAACCCATATTTTAAAGTTAGATACATGAGGTTTCTTACTATTCCATATCTCATATGGAGTAGTTGAGACTACCTTGGTAGGCATTCTGTTTAACAAGTAAACAGCTGTCTGAAGTTCATAGCCCCAAAAGGACTTGGGAAGATTCGCATGATTCATCATTGACCTGACCATGTCCAACAAGGTCCGGTTACGCCTCTTAGATACACCATTATGCTGTATATGGCGGAGTCCATTGAGACAATATACCATTGTCTCTTAGATAATCAAGAAACTCTTGACTTAAGTATTCACCACCTCGATCCGATCGAAGTATTTTAATACTCTTGTCATGTTGTTTCTCTACTTCATTTCTGAATTCTTTGAACCTTTCAAAGGCTTCAGACTTGTGTTTCATCAAGAACACATACCCAAACCGTGAGTGATCATCGGTGAAGGTAATGAAGTAGCTATAGCCTCCTAAAGCTTGAGTTGACATAGGTCCACATACATCAGTATGTATTAGACCTAATAACTCTCCCACTCGTTCACCTTTTCCAGTAAAAGGTAACTTAGTCATCTTGCCTTTTAAGCATGATTCGCATGTATCGTATGAATCCAATTCAAACGATTCCAGAATTCCACATCGGTGTAATTCGGACATGCGTTTCTTGCTTACATGGCCAAGACGACAATGCCACATATAAGAGTCTATTTGATTATCCTTTTGAGCACACTTGTTGCTCGCTTCGATATTGCAAACGTCACTGGATACATCCAACGTATAAACACCATTGCTTAAAGTTCCAGTCCCATAAAGAACTCCATTTAAAGTTATGTAACAACAATTGTTACTAAAAGTTAAATGGTACCCATTTCTATTTAAACAAGAAATAGAAATGATGTTCTTTATCAACGAAGGAATATAAAAGCAATTGTCCAGTTCTAAGACAAGTCCTGTAGGGAGTTTCAACAAATGCGTTCCAATGGCGACTGCAGCAACCTTTGCTCCATTCCCAACATGCAAATTTGACTCTCCCTTGACGAGTCTTCTTCTATTCCTTAGCCCATGTATGTCATTACATATATGTGAGCCACACCCTGTATCCAATACCCAAGTGTTTGAGGAAATAGAATGACAATCAATAACGAAGATATCTAAAGAAGATGGGGCATCCAATGCCTTATTCTTCTTCACGGACTCAAGATAAATCTTGCACTTTCTTCGCAAATGGCTCTCCTTGCCATAATGATGGCATGTTTCCTTTTGTGCTAGTTCTACCTTCTTAGCCTTTTTATTCTTTCCTTTCTTCTGTTCTTTTGCCTTCCTCTTAGAACCTTTCTTTGAGGAATCAACTAACAGAACCGCCTTCTCCTCATGCTTCACAGAAGGCTCCATAATCTTTAGCATATTGAGGAGCTCGGGAATGGTGGATTCTAATTTGTTCATCCGATAGTTCATCACAAATTGTAAGAAACTCTTGGGCAAACAATGAAGAATTAAGTCAATACTTAACTCATTATCCATCACAAAACCGAGGGTGGCTAGCCGCTCGATGTACCCGTTCATCTTTAGCACAAACTGCACTACAGACGAACCTTCTTGCATCTTCGTGGTGAAGAAGAGTCTAGAGACCTCGAACCTTTCGGATCTCGCTTGCTCATCGAACAACTCATGAAGATGGAAGACTATAGTATTAGCATCCATATGCTCATGCTGCTTTTGCAGCTCAGGTACAATCGCCGCTAGCATGATGCAACTCGCCAACTCAGAATCTGCCACATGCTTCTGATAGACCAACATTTGGTCTGGAGTTGCATCGTCCTTAGGACGGTTAGGAAGAGGCTCTTCAAGGACATATGCAAGCTTTTCCGCCTTGAGAACAATTCTCAAGTTTCTAAGTCAGTCTAGGAAGTTTGGCCCAGTTAGTTTGTTCGAATCCAAAATAGTGCGCAAATTCAAAGACGTCATAATCAATTTATTGACCTAGAAATACAAAACGAGCATATATGAGAAAATGATTTTAAAATGCATCAATATACATTTATAAATCCCATTCATTTTTCGAATTTCAAAAACCCCAAAATCACTTCGGGAGATCGTAGGTCCATCTCCGAATGGGCTGATATCCATCATAGTTATGAACAACCTTGGAGAGAGTCCAACAAGCCATTCATAACTATGACGGTAGGTATCATCTATACCGAATGCATATCACGTATATGCAACTATCACAATGTGCTATCAACTAATTGAATATTCACACATACGTTGGGTTGTTAACACATTAACAAGTATGCATCATATGCATATCACCCAACTTCACCTCCCTTTACATCGACCTTGGAGAGAGTCCAACAAGCCGATGCTCCAGGTTAAAGCCAACCCATTAATCGGGAAACAGTTTTAATATGGTTAGAGCGCATTCAACCAATTAGCCCAGCTTGGAGAGAGTCCAACAACCAAAGCTAACGATTGACCTCTGACTCTTACCATATTAGTATTAAACTATTCCATGGTTTGAACATGTTCGGGTTCGAGCCGGGCTTGGAGAGAGTCCAACAACCCAAACAAGAAACGGAACTCTGGTTCAAACCATATTAATGGAAGGTGTAGGCTTTAATATTGTTTAAGATTTTTTATGTCTCATCCTCTTTGCATGCAAATAACTATTATCTACATGGCATGACATACATGCCATACATCTACATGTCACAACACGCATGACATAATGTTATGCATCTAATGCAATTACATGACATACAATTATGTCATGTATATATTTACTTATATGTCATAACTATTTATGGAAATAAAATATGTTTAAGATTTGATTCTCCAAATCAAATCATAATTAAATTAGGAAACAAATTTCCAAATCTAATCACATATTTTATTTATGGAATTATTTGATTAAGGAAAATCTATTTAGGAAACCAATTTCCTGAATCATTAAAACTACTTATGGAAATGAAATATTTTAAGATTTGATTTCCCAAATCAAATCAAGATTAAATTAGGAAACAAATTTCCAAAATCTAATCAAATATTTTATTTATGAAAAATATCAATTTCCATAAATACTTTCAACTTTCCAAAAGTGGAAGATTTCCATAAATACTTCTAGACTTTCCAAAATTGAAAAATTTCCATAAATACTTCTAAATTTCCAAAATTATAAAATTTCGAGAAATAATATTATGACTATCGCAAAACCATTTTACGATTATGTCGAAACACAACCTGGGCTCTGATACCACTGTTGGGTTTCCGGCACCGCGGCGTGTGTGTGTTCGATCACGTTTCGTAAACATGAACACAGCGGAAGCAATAAAAATAATAAATCTACATTTATTACAACACACACAACACACGCATGCATATTACAACAAGTGTAGACATAACCGTAAATTTAAATTTGCAATAAACGGAAATTTATCTACGTTATACCTTTCGTATGACGTGTAGCGGGAACGACATCAACCGGAACGATCCTCGCTAGAATCGTCTCTATCCGTATCCACGCCGAGTTCCTCGGGATGACTTCGTACGGGTTACTAGCCTCGTGTTGAAGACGACGTGATCGAGAGATGATCACGATCCGAATCCAAATTCGGATCCAAATATGAGTTCTCAAAACTCGCTTCTCCGGAGAGGTATTCGTCAACCAATTGATGAATCCTTCGTCCTCCACCTCAGAGGATTACCGGAGATCGAATCCCCGGTAAGTTAGCCGCTGTCGGAGCTCTAACCGTCGTCCAAACGACGCTCCGAGAAGAGGAGAACAAGCTGTCCAGAAAACTGGACAGCTTTGGTGGAGGTGATGGGCGCCGGCCAACCAAGGGAGATAGAGCTCACCTTGATGCCAAACTTGAAGGAGATCACCGGAGCACTAACCGGCAGCAGCTCGACGCTGGCGAGGGGGAAGGAAGCAGCCTTCTGGACGCCGGTTGGAGGAGCAATGGGCGGCGGTTTAGGGTTGGCGCCGAGAGCTCCCTCAATGGGGTGGGCGGCAACCTTAGGGCAAGGGTTTTTTATTAGGGCTTAATTATCACTTAAGCCCTCTTTTATAGAGAACTAATTCTCTTAATGGTTATTGGATCATAACCATTATGCCCGTTAACCCGCTCCATTAAGATAAGTTAAAATAAACCAAACCATGATGGTTTATTTTAAGTTAAAACGAACCGAACCAACTTTTGGTTCATTCGTTTAAAATAAACCAAACCCTTTTGTTTATTCTCCTCCATTGGATTAGAACCAAACTATTTTGGTTCATCCATTATGTCTTCATAAGACACGGCCCATCCACGCTTCCATTGCGACTGAAACGATTTCATGCTCGCTTCATGTTTGGTCCAACCAAACCTAGTTTTTCTCGGTCTGAGAATCCTATTCTCAAGCTCGTTTTAAATCCTTTGGATTACGCTCGTTGTGCGTGTGACCAAATAGGTTCTCGGTTTATGTTGGTCGTCTATAATTAACCATTAATTATAGAATGATCATGAGTGGCACCTAGTAGTACATCATGATCCCCAATTAATCGAAAAGATCAACGGTTGATCCAAAACTATTTCTGAAATCCTTCAGCAGCTCGAATGATTTGTGCCCCATTCCCTTCACTCATCTTATACCCACTTGGTTCAGGACATGGTCTATAGTGTCAGTCCCCACTAGGCTGACTACGTCACACCTAGCCCAAGTATCATTTCCTCGTCCTACGGATTCTAGTTACTCCACCTGTATCGAAGAGTACCTTACTCTAAACATGTAATGCTTTGGCCAAAGACTTTAGTAACAATCCGACGAGAGGCCATGGGTATACATCTCCTCGCAAGGAGTGGTGAATCCTTTATAGGCTATTCAAACACCTTCGATCACTTCGACTTATACCCAATCATCCCGGGTCCACATCTCCTTAGAGATGCTTGCTTAAGATGTCAAAGCATAAGTCTCTATGATCAAGATGACTTGAATACCGCAAGTCAAAGGAACATCGCACTTAAGCCACAGTAAGAACTTCATTGACATATCTATATATGCAGAGAACCATATGAAGTCTTACGGCTGGTCACTCCAATGAACTAGTTACCATAACTAGCATCCACGATTAACTCCGGACATCACTATGTCTCCAGCCAGTGAGAATCAGCTGCTTGGATACACCAAGGAGTATACCTCGTGCTAGTCTTGACAGAATTGATGGTGTCCAAATCCATCAATTCATCGACTAGGGATAATTACGATACATCACAATTACACATGTAGAGATACTCACTAGTTGTGATCCAATCACAAATTCTCTCATGATGTGATGCGTATCGTGGACATTCAGTAAATGAGTTTAAGATCCAATCAAATACATAAAACATGTATACTCAAATAGTGAATCTTCATTTATCATATAAATGGTTCATACATAAAGCGATTGCCTTAGGACATCTCTCATATATTACTAACACAAAACTCATGACATGGGATTGTCATGGGAAAGTCCAACATGGGGTTGACATGGAAAATCCAAGCATGGACCTTGGTGTGGAAGTCCGCTTGATGCTTGGCATGGGAAAGTCCAAAGCATTGCAAAGCCATGCGCTTGGTGGTTGGCATGGGAAATCCAAAGCATTGTGAAGCCGTACGCTTGGTGCTTGGTGAGAAATGCATTGCGAAGTCGTGCGCTTGGTGCATTTGGGATGTCTTGAGAACTTGGCAAGTTCACTAGGCTCGGATCCTTGAGTCGGTGAAGGATGACATTGCGAAGTCGTGCGCTTGGTGCATCCGAGGGACCGCCGGATGGGGAGCGAATGGAGTGAGCCCAAAGGGAAGCATACTTCTAGGGTATGAGACGTGAAGGATGGCGTTGCGAAGCCGTGCGATTGGCGCATCCGAGGGACGTAGGCCGAGGGAAGAGAGCTTCGGTGGGAACTCCATGAGGGATAAGGTGGACTTGGCCAAGTGGCTAAGACTGAGTGTCGGACACTCAAACAACTTTGTGTTTGAGGTTTTAGCCGACATCAGTCGACTAGCATAGGTGCCAGTCGACTGCTCTAGGTCGTATGGGTTCGACCAGTGTTCGACTGAATCAAGTTCTGGTTGATCGATCCGATCAGAGAGAGTCATTCGTTGGAGAATCGATCATCGAGGATGGCGGATCATGACACCGCATGGCCACAAAATGGAGTCGAGCTCGCCAGCACTCGACTGATGGATGATCAGTCGACTGATGGGTGCCATCAGTCGACTGATGTGTGATCCGTTGGAACTTAACCAACGTGGATCTGGCCGTTGTGAGACAATGGCTATGGGACCAGTCGACTGATGGTCACGATCAGTCGACTGATGGGCGCGAAAATAGCTTGATGCAGGTTATAAAAGGAGCTCGAGTTGAAGGATTTCACAATGGTTTTTGTGAAGCTATTGGAGGGGAATTGCTGCTGCATTCCAGACCTTCAAGAGCCATCTAAAAGAAAGTAATAAGAAAGCGATCAAAGCAATTGTGTAAAAGTTCTCTTTTGTATTGTCTTTGTATTTCTTCTTGTATTTCATATTACTTGTTGTAATAGCTTGTGAGAGGTTTCTCCACCTCCGACGTGTAGTCGATAAGGAGTGTTGTTAGTGTCGTGCGCATAACACGAGCTCGTTGAGCTCACCTTGTGGAGTAGGAACCATTTGGTTCCGAACCACGTATATGCTTGTGTATTGATTATGCTTGTATTGTTGTTATTTCTATTGTTATTCCATAGCGTATATTAACGACAATTGTAGACAAGCACACGAGAACGAGCGAATTCCGACATCCAACAAACGAGGGCTATTCACCCCCCTCTAGCCGGTCGTTTCGATCCCCCAACAGATTTGAGCACCACCACGCTTGAAATGAGGTGATAAGCCTTGACTCCTCAAAGTTGATCCTTGATCATCAGTCGACTGATGGCCATCATCAGTCGACTGATGGCAGCATCAGTCGAATGCTGACCGCAGGTAGTCGGCTGATGGATGACAGTCGAGTCCTCCAAGCTAGCTGTCGACTGATGCTAGCTGCAAGGCAAAGTTAGCTTAACAAAAATATTATTTCGACAGTCGCTGACCATCCGATCTTGATCTAGACCATCCATGGGATGTATTTGGTCAGATCTATGCTTAAGATCATCCCTGTAAGGAGGATACGACCTCTCTTACTCTCACACACACGAGCTTTACCTCGATACTTACCGTGTCACTTTCGCTTCCAGCCTTCCACTCGATTCCTTCGGCTTCCTCCGAAATCACTCGAGTGTTGCCCGACCACCGTGGCTTCCTCCGGGCGTCGCTAGCCTTCAGCTCCACCATTCGTACTTTTCTGCACACTCGATTTAGCTCGTGAGATAACAATATGAGCTTAACTTTGTATTGTTTGTTGTAATCAAAACTCAGGTTCGACTTAGGTGCCTACTGCACCAACAATCTCCCCCTTTTTTATCTATGGCAACCCACATACAAAGTTAAGAAAATAATATGCATGAAGAATAATAATGTGCATAAAAAATACGAATAATAAAGATTAAGTAGGAGTAGTAAGAATTTTCTTCAAGTACTCCCCCTTGAGGAAACCTCCCCCTTGACCGAGTGTGAGTCTTTAAAGAAGACCTTAATCCTCCCCCTTGATGGTTTCTATTTAGGAAGAGTTTAAGTAATTAACATTACTTAAAGTTGGCAAAATGTTTAAGTTAAGAGGACTTCTTAACTTGGCCCTTTCTCCCCCTTTTCTTAACATTTGGCCATAGTATTAAAAATAAGTTTAAGTTAAGAATTCTCTTAACTTGGCCTTTATTTCCTTTTTTCTTAACTCAAACAAGTTAAGTAAAAGTAAACATTTACTTAACTTTTGGCCATGTGAATAAATATTAAGTAAGTTAAGTTATCAAAAAAAAAAAATTATCCCTTAACATTGGCCTTTTTCTCCCCTTTTTGCCATATATCGAAAAGAGTGGGGGGGGTGTGAAAAATGAATATATGTATTAAATTTAAAGTCCAAGCATGTTCCATATTATTTTGAAAATAATATACTGAAAATAAGCTCATCTATAAAATATTCGACTCATATTTGACTTGATTGATATGAATGATCAACTAGTCCTGGTCAGAGTCGGTTAATATGTATGATTATACTCCGTGATTCATGGCGATGCACTAGCTCTACATCTAGAACCAGGAGTAAGGGTCCTAACATCTCATGCCCATCTACATGGCTAAGTACACAAACACATTAGTCCTATGTGTTGTGAGATGTATTGGCTCCTTAAATCTATAGGTGCATGATATCTAAGGTATGTCCTATGCTAGTTCCATAAAAATGAAAAGTAAGAAAATAGTAGTAAGAAAATATAATTTGCAAGTTCCTACTCTACTATGCATATGCCCAATTTTCATCTTAATAGACTGAATTCAGCTTCGGGTAGGGGTTTAGTAAATAGATCTACCAAGTTGGACTTCGATTCGACGTATTCATGTTGTATGGCTCCGTTGGCCACATGTTCTCGAATGAAATGATGTTTGACCTCTATATGTTTGGTCGTATAATGACATATTGGATTCTTATTTAGGTTAATTGAGCTAATGTTATCTACGTGGAGTTTAGTGTTTGTAAAATCTAACTTAAAGTCTCGGAGAGTGTGCTTCATCCAAAGAAGCTGAGTAACACACTCACCCATTGCAATGTATTCGACTTCGGTGGTAGATAAGGCAACACAGTGTTGCTTCCTACTGCACCAACTCACTAGACTCGAGCCGAGAAGTTGACAACAACCACTCGTACTCTTTCTATCAAGCTTACTATCGGCATAGTCCGAGTCGGAGTAGCCGGTTAGTTCAAACTCGGTAGATCTAGGGTACCAAATACCGACATTAAGTGTACCCTTTAGATATCTAAGGATACGATTGACCAGAGTAAGGTGAGACTCCTTGGCACAGGTTTAGAACCTTACGCACATACTTACTGCAAATAGGATATCAGGTCGGCTCGCAGTTAAGTAAAGGAGACTCCCTATTATGCTCCTATAGTATTTTAAATCAATTGAATTTTCGATTACATCTTCTTCTATATTCACATTAGTTGCCATTGGGGTATTAATAATTTTAGCGTCTTGCATTCCAAAGCGTTTAATTAATTCCCTAGTATATTTGCGTTGATGTATGTATATTCCATCTTTAGTTTGTTTAATTTGTAGACCTAAGAAGAATCTCAACTCACCCACTAAATTCATTTCAAATTCACTTTCCATAAGTGAAATGAATTCATTCAGTAGGATCGAGTTGGTGGTTCTGAAAATAATATTATCTACGTAGATTTGGCCTATGAATATGTCTTTATCTACGGTTTTTACGAAAAGGGTTGGATCAACTACACCTTGGTTAAATCCTTTGGATTTAAGATAAACCAAAAGCCTCTCGTACCAAGCTCGAGGATCTTGTTTAAGTCCATAGAGAGCTTTCTTTAACCTAAGAACATGGTAAGGTTTATCTAGACTTTCGAAACCAGGGGGTTGACTAACATAAACCTCTTCTTTAATGTATCCATTCAAGAATTCTGACTTTACATCCATTTGAAATAACTTAAATCCTCGATGTGCAACATATGCTAATAACATTCGAATGGACTCTAGTCTAGCTACCGGGGCATAGGTCTCGTCGTAATCTAAACCTTCGACTTGACTAAACCCTTTAGCGACTAGTCTAGCTTTATTTCTAACTACTTCACCTTTATCATCAAGTTTATTTCTAAACACCCACCTTGTTCCAACGATAGTATCCTAGGAAGATTCCGGTCGAGGTTTTGGATGTAAATTTCCCTAGGTAATCCTTAGTCTTTAGGATATGTACCATACACCCAAATACCCTAAAGTACTTGATGTTAGGTATTTTATCATGATAAATCTCATATGAGGTCTTAAGGTGCCTCTTTACCAAAAGGATCCTATTTTGGACATAGCATGCCATACTTACGTCTTCCGCCCAAAACCTATCGGATAGGTTATACTCGTTTGACATTGTCCTAGCGGCTTCTTGTAGGGTTCTATTTTTACGTTCTACTAGGCCATTCTGTTGTGGGGTTCTAGGGCAAGAGAACTCATGGTGGTATCCATTTAGGTTACAGAATTCTGTAAACCTGTGGTTCTCAAATTCACCACCATGATCACTCCTAAGTCTTTTGATTTTAAGGTTTTGTTGATTTTCTATTAGTTTAAATAGATTGATTAATTGATCTAGGGTATCACTTTTGTGTTTGATGAACTTAACCCAAGTAAATCTAGAATAGTCATCAATTATGACTAAGCAGAATTTACTCCCATTAAGTGACTTCGCTCCATGTGAATAAAATAGATCCATGTGTAGGAGCTCAAGAACACTTTTGGTTCGTTCTTGATTAGTTAGTTGATGTTGTGTCCTAGATTGTTTACCATATTGATAAGCATTACATATTTTATTATCCAAGTTTTTGAGGTTAGGCAAACCTCTGACTAAGTCACTTTGACTCATCTTATGGATGAGTCTTGGGTGTGAGTGACCGAGTCGTCGGTGCCACAACTATGATTCCTCTTGTCGTGTCATAAGACACTTGGTTGATGAGTTAGTTAAATTAATAGTATAAATATTGTTATTTTTGGTTCCCTTAAGGATTGTTTTAGAAGTTTCATTTGTATTAATTACGCATTCATTTTCTAGAAATATGACCTTATAGTTATTATAACACAATTGGCTTACACTAAGTAAATTATATTGAAAATTTTCTACCAATAATACATTTTGAATAATAAAGTTAGAGTTGAACTCAATATCACCTGATCCGATGATTTTGAGCTTGTCGTTGTTTCCGAAGGTTACCGATCCTTATCGTTTGAATCGAAGCTTCGAAAACTTGAGTTGATCCCCGGTCATGTGTCAGGAGCAACCACTGTCCAACATCCATTGATCCTACACGCAAGGTAGTTGGATCAGATATTGGATTTATTAAAGATTGGTTGAAGATTATTAACCTAAATCATCTCACTCATGTCTACATGATCAAACATATTAAGCCTATATGTTCTTGTGAGATGCCTTCCAATTTTACTTGATTTAAATTTAATGATTTGAATACTTGTCAATCTTGCATTAGATTCGGATTTGACCCTAGGCACATCAAGTCACCTTTTCAAGATCATGGCTTCCAGGTCGTGGCGAGGCACAGAGGCCTTTGATTGGAACAACGACCACTTCCTTAGACAAATCCATTTTCAAGAAAATAGAGACTTGACTCACATAAGACCACTTCCTGGTCTAACTAGTCTAGGATACGGCGAGGTAGCTTTAGCTAGTTCCACTCGGTCAAGTGCACCGAACTAGATACGCCTTATCTAGCCTGAATACACAAGACTTCATTTTCCTAACGTACTATCATCTCACCGCGTCCTGGTACTATGTTATCAAGTATTGACGAGTTATAGTCCTATCTAACCATTCTAAAAAGAAAAATAAATAACTAACCTAAGCATGCAATTTCTAAGTTAAAACACAAACAAATTTTGTACTGGCTCCCCCTAGACCGTTGAATCGATTTGGTCTCTCCACATAGTGGATTTGGTCCTTGGGAACCTAGTACTGGTTCAATCCTAAATTTGAAATCAAAGTGGTCTTAGGGACCCATGCTTGGACACATTTTTTTTGTTGACTTAGAATCGACATATACGACTTGTTGGTCGTATTTGAGCTAAACCCTAGTCCATCCTTGTTGTACATGGCCCTTTGTGAACCAAGTAGGAGGTCAAGTCCTTTGGATCCCAAAGTGAACCTTTCCAACGTGTTCCTAAGATCTTCGACTTGACTCTTCAAGAGTGAGTTCTCAACTTCGAGCTTTTCAACCCGAGTTGAGTCCTCCTCTCGAACTCGACTAGTCGAAGAGGTTAGGGAGACCTCGCATTTGAAGAGTTTAACTTCCTCAACCAGGGTCTCGACCTTGGACTCAGACTTAGCTAACTTCCTAGTTAAAAACTTAATTTCACTATAAAGCGTACTAATAAGAGATTGACATACCTTGAGAGTATCTTTTGAACCGGATGCATATCCATGGCTTGTCTTGAATAGCGCTTCACAGTCCGATTCGTCTTCGGTTTCAGACTCATGTTCCAATTCCGACTCCGTCTCCAATTCAACCGGTTTAGCCATAAGGATGCGATCATTGTCTTCTTCCTCGGACACTTCTTCCCATGTAGCGTTGAGTGCCTTTTTGTGTTTTGGTGCTTTGCTCTTGAGCTTTGGGCATTCGGACTTGATGTGTCCAAACTTGTTGCACTCATAACACCTAATATTAGAACTTTTAGGCTTACCTTCGTTGGGTCAAGTGACGGTTCTCTTTCGGCCCTTGACTATCCTCCGAACTAGGTTGACTAGTTCTACCTCCATTTCTGGGTCGACCTCCGAATCTGACTCATCTTCTTCTTCCTTCGGGGGTGGCTTACTTGCGGTTTTCTTTCTCGAACCTGCAAAAAAGTGCTATACCCTTCTCGGGTTCCGAGTTAGACTGCTCATGAAGTTCAAAATCGGAAAATAACTCATCTAACCTAAGTTTTGAAAGATCCTTGGAGACCTTGTAGGCATCGACCATGGATGCCCACAAGGTAGTCCTAGAAAATGAGTTAAGAACATACCTAATAAGATCGTGGTTTTCGACCTTTTTCCCGATCGCGTGTAGGTTATTGACTATGTCTTGAACGTGAGCGTGGAGTTGCGTCATCATTTCGTGTTCCTGCATTTTTAGATTATATAACTTATTAAACAAAATATCGCGCTTACATGCCTTGGCTTCATCGGTCCCTTCGTGTAGCTCTACTAGCTTTGTCCAAAGGTCCTTTGCGCTGATGAAGGGGCCGACACGATTAAGTTCCTCCTTAAACAAGCCGCATTGGAGGATTTGAGTTGTCTTGGCGTCAGTTTCGACTTGTCTTTTTTACACATTGGTCCATTGGTCATAATCCAAGGATTCACCCACTTCGTTAGTCGGAAGTGTGAATCCCATTTGGATTATGATCCACATCTTGATTTGGGTTTTAAGAAAGCATTCCATTCGACCCTTCCAATAACGGAAGTCATCTCCGTTGTAAAACGGAGGTCGGACGGTGCTAAAACCCTCGAGATGGGCCATTGAAACAAAAAAAAGACAAAAGAATGAAGCGGAAAATAAACCTAAAACCACAAACAATGAAAATGTCCCAAGACTCGCGTCTTGGATTAGTAGTACGGGAGAAGAAAGACTACACGAATGAAAATAAAAAAAATCGAAATTAAACAGAAAAAAAATCGAAAAAAATATGTAGAAAGCTAGATTGGTGGTTTCACCAAATCATAGCACCCCTAGGTCTGATACCAATTGTTGGATCGAGCGGATCGCTAGAGGGGGGTGAATAGCGATAGAAAATCTTTTTCCAAATCGTTCGTTGAGTAGACAATTAATCGCAGTGGAAAGATAAATGACAAATAAAGAGAGACAAATGGTTTTTTACTTGGTTCGTAGCCTTCGGCTACTACTCCAAGGCCCTAACGGTCTTAGACCGTGTACGGAGGGCAATTCACCAAAACACTCCTCCTCGTTAGAGGTAGGAGTTAGACAATTACATAAACCATCGAAAGCAAAAGATAGAGAGACAAACCCTCTCTTCTAATAATGTAAAATGCAACAATAGAAAACCTCGATTAACAAAAAGAATTGAAAAATTAAAGATTATACAAACAACTAGAGAATAGAAATTAAGCTAGGGTTGTTAGTACTTCGTCGTTGTAGAGTCGTCGAAGAGTCATAGCGTTGCGGAGGCTTTTTGGGCACTTAGAATTTATGAGAAAACCCTAGGAGAGGCCCTCCTTTTATAGCCTTTGAGCCCCTTCTCGAGAGGAACTTCAGCCAATAAGATTTGAGCACCACCACCCATGAAATGAGGTGATAAGCCTTCACTCCTCGAAACTTATCCTTGACCATCAGTCGACTGATGGCTATCATCAGTCGACTGATGGCAGCATCAGTCGAATGCTAACCACAGGAAATCGACTGATGGACGACAATCGAGTCCTCCAAGCTAGTAGTCAACTGATGCCAGCTGCAGAGCAAAGTTAGCTTAACAAAAATATTATTTTGACGGGCGCAGATCGTCCGAACTCGACCGAGACCATCCATGGGATGTCTTTGGTCGGATCTACGCTTAAGATCATCCCCGTAAGGAGGATACGACCTCTCTTACTCTCACACACATGAGCTTTACCTCGATAATTACTGTGTCGCTTTCGCTTCTGGCCTTCCACTCGATTCCTTCGGCTTCCTTCGAAATCACTCGAGTGTCACCCGACCACCGTGGCTTCCTCCGGGTGTCGCTAGCCTCTAGCTCCAGCATTGGCACTTTTCTGCACACTCGATTTAGCTCGTGAGATAACAATATGAGCTTAACTTTGTATCATTTGCTATAATCAAAACTCAGGTTCGACTTAGGTGCCTACTGCACCAACACGACGCACTTGGCATAGGCTGATGGTGGGGTTCATTATCAACAAGCGTAGGTGGGCAGGGTCGTGCATGGTGTGGGTGTGGGTGGTGCACCATCCAGCCAGCATGCAGCGCTACCTGAAAGCCCCCCCCCCATGGGTTTGGGACATGTTGACAGTGCAAATGCACCTGCGGATAGTGAGCCATAGAGCATCATGGCTAGCAATGATGACACCACCAAGAGTGTCACCTTGGGCTCTGCGGACACCGGGGCCACTGCAGATGGAGTGAGCAGCAGCAAGGTGATAGAGAGGTGAATTGTCGTGATACCGTTCCCAAATTATTTACCGAACCCCCTAACTACACTAATGCAGTATAGGACTGACTCAGATCGTCTCCCAACGAACCTAATGGCTGGACGTTTGTTTTTAAACAGAAGTAAACACTTGGGGTTTTTACAATTTATCAAAACAATTATTCAAAGCTAACCTACTGCAAGAACGATTCAACCTTTCACCGCACTGTCACTATACGATGCAATGTTGAATCAATTCTGATAAACAGACATAGAAATTAAATTTGCAGGAAGTAAATCTAACTAATGCGCAAAAGTAAGTAATCACGCACCGCACTGTCACTATACGGTACAATGATCACGAAACAAAGGTGAACAATTTAACCATGTACCGCACTGTCACTATACGACACAGTGGTCAAATATGTTGGATCGAAAAGCGTCGCTAGAGGGGGGGGTGAATAGCGATCGTAAATCTTTCGTCGAATTCGTTCGTTGAGACACAAGTAAATAAGTAAGCACAGCGGAAAATAAAATGACACATTTATTTTACTTGGTTCACAACCCAACGGTTGCTACTCCAAGGCCCTATCGGTCCTAGACCGCGTACGGAGGGCAAAGCACTATAACGTCTCCTCCTCGTTGGAGGTAGGAGACAACGATCACAAAATCCGGGAATACGAGGATGAGGCAACAAGCCTACCTCACCTCGTTACGAATAAAAACAATGAATACAATATTAAAATAAATTACTAGATGTTGCTGCCGACGAAGAAGATCTGAGGTTGTCGTCGCGTCGACGTTATGACAGTGTTGGAGCGTTGGCGTTGTAGGAGCACTTGATGAATAAACTTGATTTAATTTTGGAGTTGGAATCCTCCTCCTTTTATAGACTTTGGCCTCTGAATTTGTCTCCCTTTTTTTGGAATGGATCACGAAGTTGTCCAAATTTTATCGCGAAGTGACCGCGTCAAACGTTATCCGTTTTGACCTAGCGCAAAGGCTGAGTCGTCGCCATCAGTCGACTGATGCCTCTCATCACCGATCGGATGCCTCTCATCACCCGATCGATAATGATGATGCCTAATGTCCAGAAATAACAACCGGCTGGCCACTTCCCTGCAGTAAGGGGTTAGCTCGGAAAATGATAAATGCGACGGTTTCTAACCGTCCGATCTCGACCTAGACCTTCCACAGGAAGTCTTAGTCGGATCATCACCTAAGGTCATCCCCGTAAAGAGGACACGACCTTACCATCTCTCACTCACACAAGCTTACCTCGATACTTAATTTGTAGCTCTCGCTTCCAACCTTCCACTCGATTCCTTCGGCTCCCTCCGAAGTCACTCGAGTGTCGCCCGACTACCGCGGCTTCCTCTGGGTGTCGCTTGCCTTCAGCTCTAGCTTTAGTACTTTTCTGCACACTCGATTTAGCTCGTGAGATAACGATGTAAACTTAACTTTGTGTCTTTGCCATAATCAAAACACAGGTTCGATTATCTGGTGCCCCTGCACCAACAAAATAGTCACTAAAAATTGCAATAAACGAAATGCAATAAACGAAAGCAATTCGACCAGGCACCGCACTGTCACTATACAACAACTGGTCGAATGTAAATGAAATCTAATCTAATAATGAAAGCACTCCAACCATGCACTGCACTGTAACTATACGGTACATTGATCGAATGTAAATGAAAACGAAACTAAACATGATCAAACATAACCTAACAAGTTAACCGTAACAAAACAAACATGATAAAGTAAAATATCCAATTAAATGGAGTGAATTCAAATATAAGTAATCGGTAACCCCACGATGGCCACAATAACCCGAACAACCATTCCGATGGTGAATGTGAAGCTGCCCCGATCGGCGCAGCAGGGAGGACGGACAGATGGAGGAACACGAACACTGTTCTTGCGATCTGAATTGACCGGACAGTGAATGGAATCTTCACCGATTGGAGATGGAACTGCCCCAATCCGGCACAGCTAGTGGGTGACTCCGGCGATGTGGAAAGGCCTATCCCAGTCGTCGGAATTGAATGGAACACCAGTGAAGGTGAATCACCGGAATCCTGCCTCGCCTCGCTTTGGATCAGCTGACCGAATCACGACATCTGGTCTACCGTCAAGGGTCGGATGGGATTACCGTCAGATCTCAGAAGGGAGATCACCGGAAGAAGCTGCCGGACTGTCACCGCCGCTTGTGGGGAAGAAGACGCTCTGCCGCACATGAAAAGGGAAAAAAAACACCTCGGCTCGAGTTGCGCTGCTCGTCGCAATGTTTAGGATCTTCTTCCTGCTTCGTCGCCGGCTTCCTATGCCATCCAGCCGCTGCTCACGCGGAAGCGGAAGAGGTTGCCGTCGTTCGTCGCGAGGAAGAAGACCGTCAGCGTGAAATTGTTCTGCGCGATTTTGAAGGACCTCCTTCTGCTCGTCCCCGGCGACTCCTGTGCAATCCCACCGCCGCTCGGACGGAAGTGGAAGAGGACGCCGCCGTTCATCGCGAGGAAGAAGACGCCGTTCGTGAAGTTTTTCTGCCACTGCCTTCTCGATTCTGTTCTTCGATTTGGTAAGGTAGGTTTTATTAAATGAAAAACCTTAGCCATCTGATCTGAACCTCATCTGATCCCAGCCGTCCAAACAAGGTAGGGTTTGATGGATATATTAATTGCTTAATTAGGCTGCTCCATCCAACGGATGAATTATGTCTGATTTGAAATGGACGGATTTGATCCGTCTGAAGGTATAATCACGTCCAACGGTCCGGATGAACGACCAAGACGCGTAGATCTTAATGTACGGGCCGGATCGCTCCAGATCCAGATGGATGGCTCAGAATCAATCACTTTCCTCGGACGGTCCATAATGCTCAGATCTGAACCCTTGATTTAATTTTCCTTCTGATCTGGATGAAGGGCTCAGATTAAATCATTTTGAAATGTCCATTATGACCCCAGATGAAGCCATATTTGATCCAACTCGAGTCTAGTTCATTGGCTCATCTAGATCTCCTACAAACAAAGATAAAATTTGCATATATGTCCAAAAATTAGGAGAATTTACAATAAGGTCCAAAAATATATCCAACTCATAAAACATGATAATAATCAATAATAAATCACTCGAGAGGATAAAAAACAGTGATATTAAGGACCAAAATAATACAACAAAATGGCAGTTATCACTTCCCCCACACTTATTTTTGCGCGTCCCGAGCAATAATGAAAATAAAGAAACACTAACTCCCTAACTCATTCCCCTAGCAATACCTAGATCAATAATTCAGAGACAGAAAAAATAAGTTACTTAGGATCACCAAATTCATCAGGATCTAGGGTATTCAAAAGATCCGACTCCTACAACAGTCAACATGTATGATGGTTTATAGTCAAATCAAATAAACTAAGCCTGATACAAAACCTCCCAAAATGGATAAATGCACTAATGCTCACATAATAACGTAGGAGTGGGGCGCCCTCAAAACAACATGCAATTTTGTACTACCATATGCTTGCTTATCATCTACTTCTCTACTGCTATCAATACATCTCATACACGAATCAAAAGGATTTATCATGAATCAGAATAAGATCAAAAGTAGAGTGCAGATAAAGTATGCAAATATAAGTACAAGACAATGGTACAAAATGAATAGGGAACACGAGAAGAATTGGAGAAATAAACCTGATGAGTTGCTCTATGAAATACTCAGTAACCAGCAATATGGGAAGAGGCTAGGACAATTGGAAACTTTAGAATTGGATTCAGGATCAAATGGCTCTATCCAACACATTACAATTCCATTTGCCTGCATTACAATTGCACATTTTTTTTCTTCTTCTCCCTTTTTTTTTCCTTCTTTTTTTCAACAAAAGAAACATCAATGGCGCCATATTTTTTTCTTTTTTTGTGTGTGCAGGAAATCAAGTACTAATCACAGACAAATATATCTCAGGACCAATGACCTCTGAAAACTATTCCTTCCATATCATGTTTCCAACAAAAATAATATAGCTCCTCCCCCACACTTAAAAATTTTGTCCGTCTTGGACAATACAACCCATCAAAGCATTCCTCCAACATGGAAAACAATAGATATACAAAAGATAATCTACAAAGACACAAAGACAATGGATAGCAAATGAAAAGATATTATAAGTACGATATGGAAGATGGAAGTATCAAGTGGATTAGACAATCAAACCAAGTCAGGAAAAGAGTCAAGAATGAAATCCTTCATCATATTCATGCAAGTAAATGTTACTGCATTTTTGAAAAGATTCAAAGCAAGTTCTAGAGTAACAAGAATCACATGTATTATCACACAAAAGTGGGTATATGATAAGAATGGCTTGCAACCTCACTAGGTGAATCAAAATCAAGCTTAGTATATCAATAAAAAGTTCACCATCATAACAAGTGATTGCATGCAAGTGAAGTCTCCTATCATACACAAAAACCCACAATTTGATGATCAAACTTAACTAATTTTTACCACCTCTGAAGTGATACTAAAGCATGCATAGGGAATATTATTTGACTCAACAACAGACAAACAAACCTAGGTAAACAGGCAAACACGCAATCAACCACACAAATTATTCCGAACATGAAAGGAAGAAAATAAATGTAGTAAATAAAAGAGCACACTCCCCTTTCATGTCGGAGAAGAAGTATCATCATGTCTGACCCCACCGTATTCTCTAGTATAGACTTGATCTCTCTGTTCGACACTTCATGAGTTTGTTGCAAAAGTGAGACCCTTGATCGCTAATGATCGCCCTGGGAACTCCACATCTGCAAAATATGTGAGACCTAACAAAATCCATAACAACTAGAGAATCATCAGTCCTGGTGGGGATGGCCTCCACCCATTTAGAAATATAATCATATGCCAATAGAGTATATGAAAATACAAAAGATACAGGAAATGGACCCATAAAATCAATACCCCAAATATCGAGAATCTCACAGAATAACAAAAGTTTTTGAGGCATTTCATTTCTACGTCCTATGTTCTCTGTTCATTGACATCGCTAACAACACTTGTAGAATTCAGAGGCATCATGAAATAAGGTGGGCCAATACAAACTAGACTATAAAACTTTTCTAGCAGTTCTTTTGGGGTCCAAAGTACCCCCCACAAGCCAGAGAATGACAAAAAAAATAAGTATGGAATGAAACTCATAATCAAGTCCAGATTGTTTAATGATCTGATCACTACAAAATTTTTAAAGATAAAGATCATCCCATACATAGTACTTAACATCATGGTTCAATTTCTAGACTTGTGCATAAGTAAAATGTAGTTTAATTAACTAAAACATTTCTATCAATCGTACCGCAAGGATATAACTTCTTGATGATCTAAGTTCCGCCTTTATGAAAATGAACTTCGCCTGTCATCTCGCTCGACGGCCCCTAAAGATTAATTCATGGCTTCAGAATGGACAATGCGATTTGAAGGTAGATTGTCAAAGCAACATGTAACTGGAACGATAAAAAGTCCAGAAACCTGCATGACCTAGAAAAGCACGAACTTCCCGCACAGAAGCGGGGTAAGATAAAAAAGATATAACATGAATTATAGCAGGATCTACTTCAATACCATACATAGAGATAATATAACCTAAGACTATCCCATGCTCGACCATGAAATGACATTTCTTACAAACATCTGATGGAAGTGATCCTTGGGGCATCGCCTAAAGAGCGCTAGTCCCTACACATTTCATATCCCTGTCTACATAAAGAGGGCCCACAGATAGGTCCAATGACAAATCATTATCAACATCATAATCAACAGAATCAATAAAATCACAACAAAATGTAGAAGGTGCAGAGATATCCAAATGAAAAATAGACTAAGAAATAAAGTTCATGCAGTCCAACTCATCAGCTATAACCACGCTAAGAATAGAATGATCCTCCATCGAGTACCTCATAGCGTCCAAAATACTTAACCGAACTACAGTATCTCCTACCTTCATATCAAGAGTACAACTTCTTGTGAACATACAGATCTTTAAAAAAAACTTGGCATACTTGGGAATCTGTTAGCTCTTGGAATTCCCTAGCCTTTTCTTTAACAACTCCCTTCCTAGGCTGGGCCTCTGAGGGAAGAGAAAAACTGCTGCATAAAACTCAAGAAGATTATCGCCTGAAGACCTAGTCATCCACACAAACAAATACAATGAGAAAAAAATATAAATGATAAGAAAGACAGTAATAACAAAAGAAAAGAAAACAAACTGACTAACTACAGTTTAAAGACAAACGAACCCATTAAAGTTCCCCGGTAACGGCACCAAAATTTGATAGAGCGGTGAATTGTCATGATACCGTTCCCAAATTATTTACCGAACCCCCTAACTATACTAATGCAGTATAGGACTGACTCGGATAGTCTCCCAATGAACCTAATGGCTAGACGTTTGTTTTTAAACAGAAGCAAACACTGGGGTTTTTTACAATTTATCAAAACAATTATTCAAAGCTAACCTACTGCAAGAACGATTCAACCTTGCACCGCACTGTCACTATATGATGCAATGTTGAATCAATTCTGATAAACAGACATAGAAATTAAATCTACAGGAAGTAAATCTAACTAATGCGCAAAAGTAAGTAATCACGCACCGCACTGTCACTATACGGTACAATGATCACGAAACAAAGGTGAACAATTTAACCATGTACTGCACTGTCACTATACGACACAGTAGTCAAATAGTCACTAAAAATTGCAATAAATGAAATGCAATAAATGAAAGCAATTGGACCAGGCACCGCATTGTCACTATACGGCAACTAGTCGAATGTAAATGAAATCTAATCTAATAATGAAAGCACTCCAACCATGCACCGCACTGTCACTATACAGTACATTGATCGAATGTAAATGAAAACAAAACTAAACATGATCAAACATAACCTAACAAGTTAACCGTAATAAAACAAACATGATAAAGTAAAATATCCAATTAAATGGACTGAATTCAAATATAAGTAATCGGTAACCCCACGATGACCACAATTGTTGGAATGTATACTGAAAGCCTAGCTCTTTTTGTATGAACAGTTTATTTTGGAGTAAGAATCACATGATCATTGTTTCCACTTTATATATGTGTGCATATTGTCTAATATTTTACATTATAGACAACATGGTGCTTGGTGTGGCACAGAAGATCATGTTATCAGTCCCTTGTAAAATATAAGTAGAGGCTCACGACCAAGATGGTTTTGGACAAACCATTGGCATGGTTGTAGTGTAGCTTGGTATTGTTTTGTCTTAAACATAAAGTTACACTAGTACACTTAGGTGTATTGAGCAGGACCGACATAGAGGTGATTAAATTTAGTACTGACTACATAATTGAATCGGACCTCGGATATTATGTTGTGCATGCTCTTAATCCCGATATAATAACGGGCACATGTACTTAGTATTTATTTCTTTGATTTACCAGAGGGTGAGATTTAGATGGATTAAATCAATATGCCCGGTAAGTTGGGAAATGATATTATTTACATGGTGTGTCGTTGATTATAGGAGGAAACCGTGTCCTATATATTAGGTTAATGATGTCCCCTTGAGGAGCTCATAAGGTTCATCATGTAAACCCAGCTGGTTGACTTAGTCAACATGATGATAAGGTTGAGTGGTACTACTCGAGGAATTAGATGTTAATTAATTGATGGTCAGTAAATCAATTAATTGACGGACATTCGATATCTTAAACACGGGGAGATTAATGTACGAATAATATATGGAGCCCATATTAATTTATGGGGGTTGGTGAGGTAGTTCAATGATGATCCTCTAGTGGAATGGAACATCATTGATGGATCAAGTTTGTGTGGTTCCGATCCATCGGGTGGCCAAGACCCAACTCCTCCTTGTGGTCCCTATCGTAGCCTAATATAATCCTTGTGAAGACTAGATCCAAGAATGTAAAACAAAACCTAGAACCAAAGGTTGAGATTAAATCCCTAGATCCGATGGTTAGGATGAAACCCTAGAACCAACGGTTGGGATTAAATCCCTAAGATCCGATGGTTAGGATGAAACCCTAGAATCGACGGTTGAGATTAAATCCCTAGATCTGACGGTTGGGATAAAACCCTAGATCCGACGGATGGGATGAAACCCTAGATTTGACGGTTGGGATGAAATCATAGATCCGACGGTTGGGATGAAACCCTAGATCCGACGGTTGGGATAAAACCCTAGATCGGACGGTGGAGATTAAATCCCTAGATCCGACGGTGGAGATTAAAGGAGTCCTAAGCCTAACTCTATAAAAGGAAAGCTTAGGATTGGGTGGTAGTATCAATTTGAATTGGGATTAGGGTTTGGAGCAAAAGTGGGCGGCTAGGGATTGGAGCAAATGTGGGCAACAACCATCTTCCATCAATTGTTGCCGGCGCCCACTTCCTTCCATCAAGACTTGGCCGGCACCCATCCTATAGGCCTCTCCCTTCTTCCTTGGCTGGCGGTTCTCCTTCCATTGGTGGCCGACGTTCATCTTCCTCCATACTCTCCAAGGTGGCCGGCGGTTCTCCTTACATTGGTGACCGGTGCATCATCCACTTGTTCCTTGGCCGGCGTTTGCATCAAACATTCTATCTTGGTGGCCGGTTCTAGAAAGGAAAGATATTTGTTGGTTCTTCTCTTTGTTCGCAGCGGACAAGGAAGGGAAGAACGCTATCTAGAAAGCTTCTACTCGTGGAGGATCTTCGTCCACACGTCGTCCACGAGAAGGATAGGACATACGGTAGAAGATCGTAAGGTATAAAGTTTTATAACTTTATTTTCAGATTTGAGAATGTTCTTTTAATTTTTGATTATACAATTATGCATATGTATATGTTTGGTATAATCATGGACCCCGAAGACAAACACAAAAATCGGCGATCCGTCCGTCGTCTCTTCCGCGGCTAACCAACTAGAAGAGTTGTGTTGCTTGAACAACTAGTTTGTTCAAGCGACCACTCAAGTTGTTAGCACGACGATGAATAGGTTGTGCTAAGGAAACTCATCCCATCCGGATTAATTCTTTCATTAGTGAAAATTTTAATCCGGGGACATGGGAGCCAATGAGCCTCCGAAGCAACTCCCTTCAATTGGTATCAGAGCCACGGTTTCCGGTTTTGTGTGTTGAGGATTCGGTTAATTTTTTTATGCATTTTTCATATATTATATGTGCGGATAATAGTAGGATATCGTAGTTTAACTCTTTAGTTGCGGGCATAAGATCAAACTATTATGGTCATGTGTGTATGTGAATGGATGTGTGTAAAAATTTATTATTTGAATCCTCGGGGTTGTGAGGCTAGATTAGTATTTAATTTTTGTAATTAAATACGGCATTGTTTAGCCGCTCATTTTAGTTTACTTTTGATCTAGATTATTTGTACACTCCTTCGTGGAGTATAGGGTCGATGGATGTAAATTAAAATGTTTTATCTCGGCTCGGAACTCTTTGGTGACTTGTGCACGGGAAAAGATGGAGCGGACGAGGTGGCGACACGACGGGATGCATATTGGAGGACAATGCCATAATAGTTGGAAAAAAATTCTGTTTTTTCCATATTTATTGCTTATTTGTTTTATATGCATGTTGTGTATAATTTAAAATTCCTCATTTGCAATTTACTAAGTGGGAGAGGGACATTTTAATTAATTCTCGCGACCTCCATTACAATTTGACGTGTAATGCAACAAACTTGTGTGTCGGCTCTGAGTGCCTTCCTCCCTGAGGACGGGTTTGTTTGCAGATCACTAGGTCAAATAATGGTTAGAGGAAATTATCTAGGAGCATGTGTACTTCCACAGAGGTAAGGCACATAATCCAAAATAATTCCCTTAGTATTGTGTAATGGTGCACACTTAGATACAAATAAAAGTATCCTCCCCATAGGAGTCACTGCTTTTATTTGTAGGGCCAAAGAGGAACCAACTATTAATTTTATTTGTCAAAAAGTAAGGTTGACAAGATAATAAAATTAATGGGTAAAACCTCCTCTTACAAATGTAGAATTCGTATACGTCCACACAGCATGGCATGCGATATTCTCGGTGATTTGAGGTGTTGGTTGATTTCGGGATTTTATTGTTTTGAGGAATCAATAATTTTTGAAATATAATATTTTGATCATTGTGATTTTTAGGATTTTCAAATGCCTTTCAACCCACTTGCTGTGATTTTAAAAGAAAACAAACTTACTGGACCAAACTACATTGATTGGAAAAGAAACTTGGATATTGTCTTAACTGCGGAGGAGTACAAATTTGTACTCTTTGAGGTCTGTCCTCCTAAGCGCTCCGATGACTCTGATGAAAAAGAGAAAGAGCGTTATAAGAAATGGGTTAAGGCAGATGAGATGGTGCGGTGTTACATTTTGGCATCTATGTCAAATGTGCTGCAACATCAGCATCAGGCCATAGCCACAGCTTATGACATGATGTTCAATCTCAAGGAACTTTTCGGACATCAGAGTAGGGCGGCTAGGCAGGAGGCAATGAGAAACTTGATGATGACCACCATGATCGAGGGAACACCCGTTAGGGATCATGTTCTCAAGATGATGGCTCATCTTAATGAGATGGAAGTCCTCGGAGCTGAGATCGATGGGCAAACCCAGGTTGATATCATTCTCCAGTCTCTGCCTAGGAGTTTTGAGCAGTTCTGCCTCAACTACAACATGAACAAGAGGTTGTATTCGTTGGCGGAGCTTCTGACAGAACTCCAGGCGACAGAGGGGCTTTTTCATCAGAGTGCTCAAGCTATGGTCGCTCAGAAGGTTTCTTCCTCTAAACCGAAAGGTAAGAAGATGAAGAAGCAAGGTGGAGCGAAGAAAGTGGCAATGGGACCTCAGGCAGGAGTGAAGAAGCCGAAAGGCAAGTGCTTCACTTGCAAGCAGACTGGACATTGGAAGGCGGACTGTCCTCGCCGAAAGAACACAGGTATATCTTCTTGTTTAGTTGTTGAAACATGTTTAGCGGTGTTATCTACCAGTGCCTGGTGTGTAGATACAGGAGCCACTGATCATGTCTGCAATACTTTACAGGGGTTCCAGGAAACCCGACGACTAGCTGAGGGAGATATTACCGTCTTCATGGGCAATACTTCAAAGGTGGCAGCTATTGCAGTGGGAGACGTTTATTTATCTTTTGATAGGAATAAAGTTTTGGTTTTGAGAAATTGTCTTTATGTACCTACTTTTAGAAAGAATTTAATTTCAGTTTCTAAATTGTTTATGGATGAGTATTCTGTTTCTTTTAATGACAAAGTGGTTATAAAAAGGAATAGGGAGATTATCTGTTCTGGTACATTGGTTGGCAATTTATATACTCTTGAACCAAAAACTCCCACGATGCATATAGAAATCAATAACTCATCTTCTAAGTCTAATAAGAGAAATGAACCTTCGCAAATGAACCAAACATATCTTTGGCATCTAAGGCTTGGTCATATTAACTTAAGCAGAATTCAAAGGTTGATAGCTGATGGACCTTTGGGTTGATTAGTGGTGGAGGATCTCCCAACCTGCGAATCTTGCTTGGAAGGTAAAATGACCAAGAGGCCTTTCAAGGCCAAGGGGTATAGAGCCAAAGATGTGTTAGAATTGGTTCATTCTGATTTGTGCGGTCCTATGTCTATCCAGGCAAGAGGTGGTTTTGAATACTTCGTCTCATTTATAGATGATTATTCAAGGTATGGATACATTTACTTGAAGCACCGCAAGTCTGAATGCTTTGACAAGTTCAAAGAATTCAAGGCTGATGTGGAGAACCATCAAGGTAAAAGTATCAAGACACTACGATCTGATCATGGTGGCGAGTACCTCTTGGGAGAGTTTAGGAGTTACTTATCAGAGTCTGGGATTCAATCCCAATTGTCTGCACCTGGCACACCCCAGCAGAATGGTGTAGCGGAGCAAAGGAATAGGACTCTTATGGAGATGGTCAGATCGATGATGAGTTATTCTGAGTTACCTGTTTTGTTCTGGGGGTATGCACTGGATACGGCAATGTACACTCTGAACTTGGTTCCATCTAAATCAGTACCTTCTACCCCTGTAGAATTGTGGACTGGGCGAAAGCCTAGTCTGAGACATATTCAGATATGGGGGAGTCCAGCACATGTGCTGAAAGCTGATGCTGGTAAGTTGGAACCTCGTACAGAAGTGTGCATGTTTGTTGGCTGCCCTAAAGGAACAAAAGCTGGTTTGTTTTATAATCCTAGAGATCAGAGGGTGATCGTTAGCACGAACGCCAGATTTCTAGAGGAGGATTATGTAATGAACTACAAGCCCAAGAGTAGGATTGTTCTTGAGGAATTGACAGGGAAGTCCCGCCTTCAGTACCACCGATACAAGAGGAGACACCACAAGTAACTGCACCGCGTGTCACAGAGCATACACAGGAGGCACCTCGTCGTAGTGGGAGGGTTGTGAGACAACCCGATAGATTCATGTTTTTGGGAGAGTCTTCGGACTTAGTCCCTGGCGAACATGAACCTGATCCCTGGACATATGATGAGGCAATCCAAGATAGAGATGCGGTATCTTGGCAAAGAGTGATGAATTCAGAGATAGAATCTATGGATTCTAATCAAGTCTGGGAGCTAGTAGAACCACCCGATGGTGTAAAAACCATTGGATGCAAGTGGATCTACAAGAGAAAGAGAGGAGTAGACGGCAAGGTTGAGACCTTCAAAGCTAGGCTTATTGCGAAAGGGTATACTCAGAAAGAGGGCATCGATTATGAGGAGACCTTTTCATCGGTAGCTATGCTTAAGTCTATCCGGATTCTCTTATCTATAGCTGCTCATATGGATTATGAGATTTGGCAGATGGATGTCAAGACAGCTTTCCTTAACGGAAGTCTTGAGGAGAACATTTATATGCGGCAACCAGAGAGATTCATTGCTAAAGGCAAAGAGCATCTTGTATGTAAGCTTCATCGGTCCATTTATGGATTGAAGCAAGCTTCTAGATCTTGGAACATCCTCTTTGATGAGGTAATCCAGTCATATGGATTTATTCAAAGTCCGGATGAGCCTTGTGTATACAAGAGATGTGACGGAAACGTAGTGGTGTTTCTTGTACTATACGTAGATGACATTTTGTTAGTTGGAAACAATATCAAAGTGTTATTAGACGTAAGGGTATGGTTGTCCAAATAGTTTGGCATGAAGGACTTGGGACAAGTGGGACACATCCTTGGGATCAAAGTTATAAGGGATCGCAAGAAAAGGATATTATGCTTATCTCAAGCTTCATACATTGACACTATCCTTGCTCGTTTTAGCATGCAGAACTCCAAGAAAGGTTTTTTACCTTTTAGGCATGGAGTCCCTTTATCTAAAGAGATGTGTCCCAAAACATCAAAGGAGATAGAGGACATGAAGGCGGTTCCTTATGCTTCGGCAGTAGGAAGCCTCATGTATGTCATGCTATGTACGAGACTGGATATCTGCTTTGCCGTGGGCATGGTTAGCAGATATCAGAGTAATCCTGGATAGGGACATTGGACTGTGGTAAAGCATATATTGAAGTACCTGAGAAGGACTAGGGATTATATGTTGGTTTACCAGGCAGATCAATTAGTCCCTGTGGGTTACACGGATTCGGATTTCCAATCAGATAGTGACAAGAGTAAGTCTACCTCGGGGTTTGTGTTTACTTTTGGAGGTGGAGCCATAGTATGGAGGAGTGTCAAGTAGAAATGCATGGCGGACTCTACCATGGAAGCTGAGTATGTGGCAGCCTCTGAGGCAGCCAAGGAAGCTGTATGGCTCAGGAACTTCTTGATGGACTTGGATGTGATTCCTGGTTTGCCCAGAACTATCACAATTTATTGTGATAATAGTGGTGCAGTTGCAAACTCGAAGGAACCACGATCCCATAAGGCGAGTAAACACATAGAGCGCAAGTACCACCTTATACGAGAAATCGTAAAGCGAGGAGAAGTTACTGTCGCCAAGATTGCATCAGAGGATAACCTGGCGGATCCATTCACTAAGGCCCTTCCAGCGAAAGCGTTTGATAGGCATGTGGAGGACATGGGGATCAGATGTATGGCAGAGTGATGACGACATAGTCTTTTAGTATAAGTGGGAGATTGTTGGAATGTATACTGAAAGCCTAGCTCTTTTTGTATGAACATTTTATTTTCGAATAAGAATCACATGATCATTGTTTGCACTTTATATATGTGTGCATATTGTCTAATATTTCACAATGTAGATAACATGGTGCTTGGTGTGGCACAGAAGATCATGTTATCAGTCCCTTGTAAAATATAAGTAGAGGCTCACGACCAAGATGGTTTTGGACAAACCATTGGCATGGATGTAGTTTAGCTTGGTATTGTTTTATCTTAAACATAAAGTTACACTAGTACACTTAGGTGTATTGAGCAGGACCGACATAGAGGTGATTCAATTTAGTACTGACTACATAATTGAATCGGACCTCGGATATTATGTTGTGCATGCTCTTAATCCCGATATAATAACGGGCACATGTACTTAGTATTTATTTCTTTGATTTACCAGAGGGTGAGATTTAGATGGATTAAATCAATATGCCCGGTAAGTTGGGAAATGATATTATTTACATGGTGTGCCATTGATTATAGGAGGAAACTGTGTCCTATATATTAGGTTGATGATGTCCCCTTGAGGAGCTCATAAGGTTCATCATGTAAACCCAGCTGGTTGACTTAGTCAACATGATGATAAGGTTGAGTGGTACTACTCGAGGAATTAGATGTTAATTAATTGAAGGTCAGTAAATCAATTAATTGACGGACATTTGATATCTTAAACACGAGGAGATTAATGTACGAATAATATATGGAGCCCATATTAATTTATGGGGGTTGGTGAGGTAGTTTAATGATGATCCTCTAGTGGAATGGAACATCATTGATGAATCAAGTTTGTGTGGTTCCGATCCATCAGGTGGCCAAGCCCAACTCCTCCTTATGGTCCCTATCGTAGCCTAATATAATCCTTGTGAAGACTAGATCCAAGAATGTAAAACAAAACCTAGAACCAAAGGTTGGGATTAAATCCCTAGATCCGATGGATAGGATGAAACCCTAGAACCAACGGTTGGGATTAAATCCCTAAGATCCGATGGTTAGGATGAAACCCTAGAATCGACGGTTGGGATTAAATCCCTAGATCCGACGGTTGGGATAAAACCCTAGATCCGACGGATGGGATGAAACCCTAGATCCGACGGTTGGGATGAAATCATAGATCCGACGGTTGGGATGAAACCCTAGATCCGACGGTTGGGATAAACCCCTAGATCCGACGGTGGAGATTAAATCCCTAGATCCGACGGTGGAGATTAAAGGAGTCCTAAGCCTAACTCTATAAAAGGAAAGCTTAGGGTTGGGCGGTAGTATCAATTTGAATTGGGATTAGGGTTTGGAGCAAAAGTGGGCGGCTAGGGTTTGGAGCAAAAGTGGGCGGCAACCATCTTCCATCAATTGTTGCCGGCGCCCACTTCCTTCCATCAAGACTTGGCCGGTGCCCATCCTATAGGCCTCTACCTTCTTCCTTGGCCGGCGGTTCTCCTTCCATTGGTGGCCGGCGTTCATCTTCCTCCATACTCTCCAAGGTGGCCGGCGGTTCTCCTTACATTGGTGGCCGGCGCATCATCCACTTGTTCCTTGGCCGGCGGTTGCATCAAACATTCTATCTTGGTGGCTGGTTCTAGAAAGGAAAGGTATTTGTTGGTTCTTCTCTTTGTTCGCAGCGGACAAGGAAGGGAAGAACGCTCGTGGAGGATCTTCGTCCACATGTCGTCCACGAGAAGGATAGGACATACGGTAGAAGATCGTAAGGTATAAAGTTTTATAACTTTATTTTCAAATCTGAGAATGTTCTTTTAATTGTTGATTATACAATTATGCATATGTATATGTTTGGTATAATCATGGACCCCGAAGACAAACACAAAAACCGGCGATCTGTCCGTCGTCTCTTCCGCGGCTAACTAACTAGAAGAGTTGTGTTGCTTGAACAACTAGTTTGTTCAAGCGACCACTCAAGTTGTTAGCACGACGACGAATAGGTTGTGCTAAGGAAACTCATCCCATCCGGATTAATTCTTTCATTAGTGAAAATTTTAATCCGGGGACATGGGAGCCAATGAGCCTCCGAAGCAACTCCCTTCAACAATAACCCGAACAACCATTCCGGCGGTGAATGCGAAGCTGCCCCGATCGGCGCAGTAGGGAGGACGGACAGATGGAGGAATGCGAACACTGTTCTGGCTATCTGAATTCACCAGACATTGAATGGAATCTTCACCGGTTGGAGATGGAACTGCCCCAATCCGGCACAGCTGGTGGGTGACTCCGGCGATGTGGAAAGGCCTATCCCAGTCGCCGAAATGGAATGGAACGCCGGTGAAGGTGAATCACCGGAATCCTGCCTCGCCTCGCTTTGGATCAGCTGACCGAGTCATGACATCTGGTCTGTCGTCGAGAGTCGGATGGGATTACCGTCGGATCTCGGAAGGGAGATCGCCGGAAGAAGCTGCCGGACTGTCGCCGCCGCTCGTGGGGAAGAAGATGCTCTGCCGCGCGTGAAAAGGGAAAACAAAAACACCTCGGCTCGAGTTACGCTGCTCATCGCGATGTTTAGGATCTTCTTCCTGCTTCGTCGCTGGCTTCCTGTGCCATCCAGTCGTCGCTCACGCGGAAGCGGAAGAGGTTGTCGTCGTTCGTCGCGAGGAAGAAGACCGTCTGCGTGAAATTATTCTACGTGATTTTGAAGGACCTCCTCTGTTCGTCGCCGATGACTCCTGTGCAATCCCGCCACCGCTCGGACGGAAGCGGAAGAGGATGCCGTCGTTCATCGCGAGGAAGAAGATGTCGTTCGTGAAGTTTTTCTGCCGCTGCCTTCTCGATTCTGTTCTTCGATTTGGGAAGGTAGGTTTTATTAAATGAAAAACCTTAGCCATCCGATCTGAACCTCATCTGATCCCAGCCATCCAAACAAGCTAGGGTTTGATGGATATTTTAATTGCTTAATTAGGCTGCTCCATCCAACGGCTGAAATCAGTCTGATTTGAAATGGATGGATCTGATCCGTCTGAAGGTATAATCACGATCCAACGGTCCGGATGAATGGCCAAGACGCATAGATCTTAATGTACGGGCCAGATCACTCCAGATCCAGATGGATGGCTCAGAATCAATCACTTTCCTTGGACCGTCCATAATGCTAAGATTTGAACCCTTGATTTAATTTACCTTCTGATCTGGATGAAGGGCTCAGATTAAATCATTTTGAAATGTCCATTATGACCCCAGATGAAGCAATATTTGATCCAACTTGAGTCTAGTTCAGTGGCTCATCTAGATCTCCTATAAACAAAGATAAAATTTACATATAAGTCGAAAAATTAGGAGAATTTACAATAAGGTCCAAAAATATATCCAACTCATAAAACATGATAATAATAAATAATAAATCACTCGAGAGGATAAAAAATAGTGATATTAAGGACCAAAATAATACAACAAAATGATAGTTATCACAAGGACAACCCTCTAATAAAGGGGGTGAGGTCGTCTGGCAGTCGATTGGGTAGTGACGGGCACATGCAGCCCGTGCTCACCACCCATGAAGGTAATGACATGGAACATCAGGGGCTTCCACAAGCCCTTGAAGCGTGTGGGGGCGGGGGGCAACACTTCCTCAAGAGCAAAGGGATACAAGTGCTTGCCTTACTCGAGAGGAAACTCATGGAGGAGCATCTCTCTACCATCCTTAGTCGTCGCTGTTAGTTATAGCCCTAGAACCAATCATGTGATGGTTGAATAGGGAACATTTTGTATCATATTCTATAAAGGTAAAGGATTGGTTATTATATTTACATCTTGCTTGTGTCAGCTAAATTAAATATAATAATGCACTAGAAAAGTAGGTTCTTATCTACAGCACATCAATTGGCAGCATTGATTATGAGAGGCTGTAGAGAACACTTTCCTAAATGTTCCTAGTCAAGTATTAATATGCAAGGGCAATATTAATACATAAAGACTAGCATGTAGGTCAATTGATGACTTGATCTCACAAGTCATGGATATATGATATCAAGTTGACACATGGGTATATATTAGAGAATATATCTCGAATCGACCCGCCATGAGAAAGTTTCATGGATCGTTATATGAGTGTCATAAACTTTCTCATGTGACTATTGGTATGAATAGTCCTCAAACAAGTCACTACGGTTCCCTACATAAGGAGTTATGTACTTTGGTATCGTCAAACGTCACCCATAACAGGGTGGACCATAAAGGCGATTACTGGGTATATAACAAATTATGCGGAGGGATGTGAGTGATGTAGATGGGATCTATCCCTCCCATATGACGGGAGTGATATCTGTGGGCCCCTTGATTGAGTAGAACTACTAAAACGCATGGCCATGCTCGAATGAGTCAATATGAGATATTGAGCTCATTTGTTTGAGTTAGTTTACTCAGGGATCAAGAAACACATAGATTGATCGAGGATGATACGGTATATGCCTCATTGGTCAATATGATATCAAGGATAGAAGGACACGGTCATACATTATAGTAGTCATGGAAAGGTTAGTCGGATCTTGACTTATTTCGTAACTTGGGTAGCAATGATGTATTGCTAGATGTCGCTAATTGCTTGTGTATCTAAAAGAGTTTAGATCCACTGCCAACGTTATGAGAGCCTATAGGGTCACACACAAAGAGCATGATGATTAGAAGAATTAGTGCATTCTAGTTTGACTAGAATAATTTGAGAATGAGCTTAAGTACAAAATGGTTTTTGGACTTTAAGCTTAATGAGAATTTTAGCTTATTGATTTAATGAGATTAATTCAATATGCTAAGCTTATTATTTTAATAAGATTAAATAAATATGTTATCATGATAGCCTAAGCTTAATTGATTTAATAAGATTAATTCAATATGTTACCTTATTGATTTAATGAGATTAATTCAATATGATAACATAAGCTTATTGAATTAATAAGATTAATTCAACATGCATGAATGTCACATAAGCATGCCACCTAAGCATGCCACATAAGCATGCCACCTAAGCTTGATGAGGTGGAAGGAGACAAAGGGTTTTGACCTTTGGAATTTCTCCACATGTGGCCGGCCAAACAAGGAGTGATTATTTTTCAATGCAATTGATTGCATTGAATGTGATAGGAGGTGAAAGGTTTTTTCAATCCTATAAAACACTCCATGGGGTGGCCGGCCAAACTTGGTGAAGCTTGAGGCTTGGAGAGAGCTTGATGGTGAGAGATTTTGGTTGTGTGGCTTTTGTGAGTGTAGGCTAGCAAGAAGAGTGGTCTTCTTCTTCCTTTCTCTTTTTCCCTACCTTCCTCTCCTTTAGGGACTTCTCTAGCAAGAAGTAAAGGAGAGCTCTTCTAGTTTCTTTTGTGAGACAAGAGCTTGCTCGTGTGGATACATATAGAGGCACGGATATTTGAACGTGCTAAAAGATCCAACAAACCCAAGGAGAAGCGGGATTAAAAAGGGCATGCAACAAAGGTAATATTCTCTTATAAGATAGGTTTTGAGAAATTTATTTTTTACAAGGTTTTCTTTCGCAAGGATCACTTGGAAGGGATCCTATTTTTCTGTTGCGCATATGCTATTTTGCATAATAAATCCCTATAGTGGTATCAGAGACACTTGCGAAAGATCGTATAAAAAATAGGTTTTCTCTATTTTATATATGATATAGAAGTGGGATAAATTTTATTATGAGTTGATAATTGCATTAGCAATTTTTCAAACATAATAAAATATCCGATGTCTTTTAAAAGTTAAAATTGACATGGTGCATGGTTATGGCCTAGTCCCAAAAAGTTTTTGAATGTGTGTGTTGTAATTCTTAATATGGCCTGCGTGTCGTGCCTTTCTCCTAAAATTCTTGTTGTAAAATTAGTTTTAGACTCGAATGTAACTCGAGTATTTCTCCTTTTGTAATATACAAAACAAAGATGGAGGGTCCATTGGAAGATGACATTACAAGGAGGAAGTCAACAACACAAGACAACCAAAAGGAAGCACTTGGGAGAAGATGCTATCCCTAGGTTGACCAATCAATCTTTTCATTGGCTTGAGAAGATTGTAGAATAAAGGCCATAACCATGACACGCTTAGTTTAATATGTATGTGATGCATGTTAATTTAGCTTATATGTGATGTATGCTAATATGTATGTGATGCATGTTTAATTTTATTTCTTAATAAGTCAAAAACGATATGCCTACCAAAGTTTGGTACTCACTACTTCCTCGATCATTTGTTGTTGGGTTTGCCAAAGCAAAGCAATGCATTTTATCTTGGAAGAGTGCGAGTGGACAATCGTGATGTCCCGCTATCAAACTTGGTTAAGACTTAATTAAGCTTTTCTTAATTAATTAAGAAAGTAGAGGCATATATTAGCTTTGAACATAAGTTTTAAAAATTAGTTTTGTGTGATTTCCGAACATCAGCTTTGTCTTAGAAAGTGGTCGTTGCTCCGATATCAAAGAAGGCCTCTGTGCCTCGCCACGGCCTGGAAGCTGGTTTAGGAATAAGCACTAAACTAATCTAAACTTAACCAAAGCTATTAAAGAGTTACATTAGATGTAATTGGCAAAAGATTGCCTACCTAATCATACTACGTCTTAGGCGATTAGCCAAAGCTAACTCAAGATGAAGTATGATGTGGATCTTTATCCCATATAAATTTATAGCTAAATAGAAGCTAATGATGTAAGCAAAATGTGTTTACCTACATCAATGATTAGCTCATATCAAAGCTATGAGAATTTAGTGGGAGCCTCATTTAATTAAAGGCCTAATTAAATGACTTAGGTATGATACTTAATTTTGCATTTTAATGTTGTAGATCACCATGTCATCTAACACGACACCCCCCCCCCAACTTGCGATCTGTCCTTGAGAAAGACAAGCTCAATGGAGCTAACTTTCTAGACTGGTATAGGAACTTGAGGATTATCCTCAAGCAAGAACGTAAACTGTATGTCCTAGAGCAGTCTACCCCTGAAACACCCGCCCCTGTGGCCACTCGTGCTGAAAAGGATGCTTATAAGAAGCATCAAGATGACACATTAGATGTGTCATGTCTTATGCTTGCCACCATGAACTCTGAGCTTCAGAAGCAACATGAGAACATGGATGCCTATGGTATGGTTGAGCATTTGAAACAACTATATCAAGGACAAGCTAGGCACGAGCATTTTGAAGTGTCTAAGGCTCTTTTTGCATGCAAGATGCAAGAAGGAACACCTGTAGGAACTCACGTACTTAAAATGATATGGTACGTTGAGAACCTTGAAAGACTAGGTTTTCCAGCAGGCCAAGAATTGACAACCGATGTTATCCTGCAATCATTGCCGGAAGCATATAATCAATTCGTCATGAATTATAACATGAATGAAATTGATAAGCCTTTGCCTGAGATTCTCAGCATGTTAAGAACTGCTGAACCGAATCTCAAGAAGAAAGTTAGTAACGTACTAATGGTCAAGAAGGGCAAAGGTAAGCGCAAAGGCAAGGGTAAGACCCAAGCCAAAGGCAAGGCCAATTCATCCACTTCAAAGGGTAATGGTAAAGTACCTAAGGAAGGGGACTGTTTCCATTGCGGTGAGACAGGACACTAGAAGCGGGCTATGCAAAGTCTACCTTGAGGAAGTAAAGAAGAAAGAAGTGGGACTTCCGCCTCGTATACACGTTATAGAAGTTAATCTATCTATTTCTTCTACATGGGTATTAGATACGGATGTGCATCTCACATTTGTACTAATGTCAGGATGAGAAATAGTAGACTAATGGAAAAAGGCGAAGTGGACCTCTGAGTAGGCAATGGTGCAAAAGTTCTTCTTGTAGGCTGTAGGAACATATTCTTTGTCTTTGCCTTTGGGCTTATCTTAGAACTAGAGGAGTGCTTTTATGTACCTGCATTAACGAAGAACATAATTTCTGTATCTTGTTTAGATAAGAAAAACTTTTCTTTTATAATAAAGGACAAATGTTGTTCCATTTATTTGAATGAAATGTTCTATTGTAATGCACCACTTATGAATGGTCTCTATGTTCTAGATTTAGAAAACCCAATTTATAACGTAAATACCAATCGGTTCAAATCGAATAATTTGAACCAAACATATCTCTGGCACTGTCGCCTAGGTCACATAAATGAAAAACGCATATCCCAACTCCATAAAGATGGATTATTGGACTCATTTGATTTTGAATCATATGAGGTATGTGAATCTTGTCTTTTAGGAAAGATGACTAAAACTCCATTTAGTGGACATGGCGAGAGAGCGACGGACTTGTTAGGACTCATACATACTGATGTATGTGGCCCTTTCAATGTCGAAGCCAGAGGAGGCTATAAGTACTTTATTACTTTCACTGATGATATGAGTAGATTTGGCTACTTATATTTGATGAGACATAAGTCAGAATCCTTTAAAAAGTTCAAAGAATTCAAGAATGAAGTACAAAACCAACTTGGTAAGCGTATAAAGCTACTTCGATCAGATCGAGGTGGTGAATACCTTAGTCAAGAGTTTCGTGATCACCTGGCTGAGTGTGGGATAATATCCCAACTCACTCCACCTGGAACACCACAATGGAATGGTGTATCTGAGAGGAGAAATCGTACTCTATTAGATATGGTACGATCAATGATGAGCCAGACTGATCTACCTACTTCCTTTTGGGGTTTAGCTCTAGAGACAGCCGCTTTCACACTTAATCGCGTCCCATCAAAAGCCGTAGAAAAGACACCATATACGTTATGGACTGGGAAGAGTCCCAAAATGTCTTTTATAAAGATTTGGGGTTGTGAAGCTTATGTTAGACGTCAAGTCTCAGATAAACTAGGACCCAAATCAGATAAGTGTTATTTTGTAGGATATCCCAAGGAAACTAAGGGATATTACTTTTACAATCCCACACTTGGCAAGGTGTTTGTTGCCAGAAATGTTGTCTTTCTAGAAAGAGAATTTATTTCTAGAAAAACTAGTGGGAGTAAAATTCATCTTGAAGAAATTCAAGATGAAGATAACACTAAGGCTTCGATGGAAAATGAACAGGCACCACAAAGTGTTGTGGATGAGGAAAATGTTGCCCAAAGAGTTGTGGAGCAAACACCTGTTCAAGTAGACCAACCTCTTCGTAGATCTGATAGGATCCGTCGTCAACCCGAGAGATATTCTTTTCTCTTGACTGACAACGGTGATGTATTGCTTGTCGATCTTGACGAGCCTACATCCTATCAAGAAGCTATGATGAGCCCAGATTTCGAGAAATGGCTAGAGGCCATGAGATCCGAAATGGAATCCATGTTTACTAACCAAGTATGGACTTTGGTTGATCCACCTAAAGGGGTAAAACCCATTGGGTGTAAGTGGGTCTTTAAAGTAAAGACTGACATGGATGGTAATAAGCATACCTATAAAGGTAGATTGGTGGCTAAATGATTCAAACAAATTCATGGTATTGACTATGATGAAATATTTTCACCAGTTGCGATGCTTAAATCCATTCGGATCATACTTGCTATTGCAGTCTACCACGATTATGAGATCTGGCAGATGGATGTCAAAACCTCTTTTCTGAATGGAAAGCTACTCGAGGATGTGTACATGACATAGCCTGAGGGTTTTGAAGATCCAAAGCATCCTGGAAAGGTATGCAAACTGCAAAGGTCCATTTATGGACTAAAGGAAGCCTCTCGAAGTTGGAATCTTCGATTCGATGATGCAATCAAGGAGTTTGGTTTCATCAAGAATGAAGATGAACCTTGTGTCTACAAGAGAAATAGTGGGAGCACAGTTGTATTTCTTATCTTGTATGTAGATGACATACTTCTCATCGGAAATGATATTCCCTCACTCCAGTCTGTGAAGATGTGGTTAGGGAATTGTTTCTCGATGAAAGACTTAGGTGAAGCTGCCTATATTCTAGGCATCAAGATCTATAAAGATAGATCTAAAAGATTACTTGGCCTAAGTCAGAGTACATACATTGATAAAGTGCTAGATCATTTTGCTATGCAAAATTCCAAGAAAGTATTTCTGCCTTTATCACATGGTGTGAGTCTTTCGAAGACTCAATGTCCCTCTTCTAAGGAGGAGAGAGATCGCATGGATAAGATCCCTTATGCATCTGCTATAGGGTCTATCATGTACGCCATGCTTTGTACTCGTCCTGACGTCTCGTATGCTTTGAGCATGACGAGTAGATACCAGTCGGATCTAGGTGAAAGTCACTGGATAGCAGTCAAAAATATTCTTAAATACTTACGAAGAACGAAAGAATATTTCTTGATATTTGGAGGCAATGAGGAGCTAACTGTAAAGGGTTACAGTGATGCAAGCTTCCAAACAGACAAGGATGATTATAGATCGCAATCGGGTTATGTGTTTTGCCTGAATGGTGAAGTTGTGAGCTGGAAGAGTTCGAAGCAGGACACAGTTGCTGATTCTACAACAGAAGTCGAGTATATTGCTGCGTCCGATGCAGCAAAGGAGGTTGTTTGTCTCCGCAAGTTCATCAGTGAACTTGGAGTAGTTCCTAGCATTGCAGATCCAATAGACCACTATTGTGACAACAATGGGGCTATTGCACAGGCTAAGGAACCTCGATCACATCAGCGGACCAAACACATACTGCGGCACTTCCATCTCATTCGAGTGATCATCGATAGAGGAGATGTGAGGATATGCAGAGTACTGACAAAAGCTAACATCGCAGATCCATTGACCAAGGCTTTGGTACAGAGGAAGCATGATGGTCACACTAGGTCATTAGGTATCAGATATTATAGTGATTGGTACTAGTGCTAGTGGGAGATTGTTAGTTATAGCCCTAGAACCAATCATGTGATGGTTGAATAGGGAACATTTTGTATCATATTCTATAAAGGCAAAGGATTGGTTATTATATTTACGTCTTGCTTGTGCCAGCTAAATTAAATATAATAATACCCTAGAAAAGTAGGTTCTGATCTACAGCACATCAATTGGAAGAATTGATTATGAGAGGCTGTAGAGAACACTTTCCTAAATGTTCCTAGTCAAGTATTAATATGCAAGGGCAATATTAATACATAAAGACTAGCATGTAGGTCAATTGATGACTTGATCTCACAAGTCATGGATATATGATATCAAGTTGACACATGGGTATATATTAGAGAATATATACTGAATCAATTCGCCATGAGAAAGTTTCATGGATCGCCATATGAGTGTCATAAACTTTCTCATGTGACTATTGGTATGAATAGTCCTCAAACCTCAAGTCACTACGGTTCCTACATAAGGAGTTATGTACTTTGGTATCACAAACGCCACCCGTAATAGGTGGACCATAAAGGCGACATCGGGTATATAACAAATTATGCGAGGGATGTGAGTGATGTAGATGGGATCTATCCTCCCATATGACGGAGTGATATCTGGGTTCTTGATTGAGTAGAACTACTAAAACGCATGGCCATGCTCGAATGAGTCAATATGAGATATTGAGCTCATTTGTTTGAGTTAGTTTACTCAGTGATCAAGAAACACATAGATTGATCGAGGATGACACGCCTATGCCTCATTGATCAACTGATATCAAGGATAGAAGGACACGGTCATACATTATAGTAGTCACGAAAGGTTAGCCTGATCTTGACTTATCTCAGAATCTGGGTAGCAATGATGTATTGCTAGATGTCGCTCATTGCTTGTGTATCTAAAAGAGTTTAGATCCACTGCCAACGTTATGAGAGCCTATAGGGTCACACACAAAGTGCATGATGATTATAAGAATTAGTGCATTCTAGTTTGACTAGAATAATTTGGGAATGAGCTTAAGTACAAAATGGTTTTTGGACTTTAAGCTTAATGAGAATTTTAGCTTATTGATTTAATGAGATTAATTCAATATGCTAAGCTTATTAATTTAATAAGATTAAATAAATATGTTATCATGATAGCCTAAGCTTAATTGATTTAATAAGATTAATTCAATATGTTACCTTATTGATTTAATGAGATTAATTCAATATGATAACATAAGCTTATTGAATTAACAAGATTATTTCAACATGCATGAATGCCACATAAGCATGCCACCTAAGCTTGATGAGGTGGAAGGAGACAAAGGGTTTTGACCTTTGGAATTTCTCCACATGTGGCCGGCCAAACAAGGAGTGTTGATTATTTTTCAATGCAATTGATTGCATTGAATGTGATAGGAGGTGAAAGGTTTTTTCAATCCTATAAAACACTCCATGGGGTGGCCGGCCAAACTTGGTGAAGCTTGAGGCTTGGAGAGAGCTTGGTGGTGAGAGGCTTTGGTTGTGTGGCTTTTGTGAGTGTAGGCTAGCAAGAAGAGTGGTCTTCTTCTTCCTTTCTCTTTTTCCCTACCTTCCTCTCCTTTAGGGACTTCTCTAGCAAGAAGTAAAGGAGAGCTCTTCTAGTTTCTTTTGTGAGACAAGAGCTTGCTCGTGTGGATACATATAGAGGCACGGACATTTGAACGTGCTAAAAGATCCAACAAACCCAAGGAGAAGCGGGATTAAAAAGGGCACGCAACAAAGGTAATATTCTCCTATAAGATAGGTTTTGAGAAATTTATTTTTTACGAGGTTTTCTTTCGCAAGGATCACTTGGAAGGGATCCTATTTTTCCTTTGCGCATATGCTATTTTGCATAATAAATCCCTACAGTCGCTTCATCGATATGGACTGCATTCACAATTTTGGTTTTTCTAACCATGGATGTATTTTTGTTCTTTGGGATAAACACCAAGCGACATTGGAGCTACTTGAGGTGACGAAAACATATCCATTGTCGCCTACATTGCCTTGTCACCAAGAAGACTTTCGTTGCCACATTTGTGTACGGTCGTCATTCGATGGCCACCCGGAGGCTACTTTGGAGTGCACTTTGTAGGATCGGAGAGTTCCAAATGAGGGGGGTGAATCTCGAAAAATAAAATTTTCTTTTACATTTTAAAATTTTTCTTTTCAAGAGTATGCAGCGGAATTAAATAAAAATAAAAATAAAGAGACAATTATTTTTACTTGATTCACAACCCTAGCCGAGTTGCTACTCCAAGTCCCATAGCTCTCCGAGAGCTACATCGATGGGCAATCCACTAAATGACCCTCCGACTCGAGAACTCTCGACTTCGGAGGGGTTTGCTTTTTACAAGAGATAAAGAGAAAGGTAACAAGCTACCTTCTCTTGAATTAAAGTACACAAGAGAAACTATAACAAAATATTAAATATACCGACACTTATATCTTTTGAAATGGAGCTCGAAGTGTCGGAGTTATAGTGTTGCAATATGGCGAAGCTTTTGCGGATGAAGAACACTTGCGACAGCACTTGGACGTGGTAGGGTTATCTTTTTCGGAGTTGGGCTCCCATTTTTATATGCCTTTTCTAGTTGATTGGAATGTCCTCCAATCGACTCCAAATCAACTCATCGATTTGATACATCATCCTTTCCAGTCGACTGGACCTGGTCCAGTCGACTCCAGATCATCTGGCTCCACAACGAAAAATTTGCCTTTCTAGTCGACTGGACCTCCCTAGTCGACGGGAGCTCTTGCCATCTTTGTCGCCATATCACTGATCGATCATCAACTTATCTTGCCAACTAGGTATCTAATCGACTAGACCATACTTAGTCGGCTGGAAACCTTTCAATCGACTGGTCCCCTATAAAGCAAGATTAGCAAAGCATACAATATGAAATGTAATGGCATAGTATTACTGCTCGATCTCGACTTCTTAGTCCCACGTGTACTATCCATATGATTGATGCCTAGATTTGTCTCCACTTGAGGACTCTGTTGGAGGATCGGTGGCCGGCTAGAGGGGGGTGAATAGCCCAAATCGTATGTACGGTGGAAATCGATCGTTCGTTGCATGCTCATCTACAATACTCGTTAATGCGCAACAGAAATAATAGTAATACGAATACAAAAGACAAGCATATACAAATACACACGATATATGTGGTTTGGAACATTAGGGTTCCTACTCCACGGGGTGAGCTCAACGAGCTCATGTTATGCGCATAGCACTAACAAAACTCCTTCTCGACAACACGTCGGAGGTGGAGAAATCTCGTACAAGCAATTACAATGTAATACAATAAGTACAAGCAAACACAAAGACAATACTAAAGAAAACTTTACATAAATTACTTTGATCGCTTTGCTTGTTGCTTGCTTTGGTTTGGCTCTTGAATGACTGGAATGGAGCAGCAATTCCCCTCCAAAATCACCCCAAAAGTCTTGGCGAAATCCTCCATCTCGAGCTCCATTTATAACCTACATCGAGCTGATTCCGCACCCATCAGTCGACTGATCGTGACCATCAGTCGACTACTATTGTAGCCATTGTCTCACAACGTCTTGATCCACGCTGGCCAATTCCAATGGATCCATTATCAGTCGACTGATCATGCCCATCAGTCCACTGCTGACCTCATAGTCGACTGTCCAGTCGGCTACTGAGTGTTCTATGCCCGCAACACTTCCCATCAGTCGACTTCCATCCCTTGGCAGTCGACTACTGTCGACATCAGTTGACTACTATTGACATCAGTCGACTGGTAATACTTGGCAGTCGACTACCAGGCTACAGAATGCAGTCTAACACCAATCGATTGCCATCGACTTGGATCAGTCGAATCGACACCTATGCCAGTCGACTGCTATCGGGTAAAACCTTAAACATCAAGTTGTTTGAGCATCCGACCATCGAGTAAAACCTCAAACACCATGTTTGAGTATCTGACACTCAGTCTTAGCCACTTGGCCAAGTCCACCTCATCCTCTCATGGAGTTCCCCACCAAAGCTCTCTTCCCACGACCTACGTCCCTCGGATGCACCAAGTGCATGGCTTCGCAATGTCATCCTTCGCATCTCTTGCCCTCAAAGTATACTTCCTTTAGACATTACTCCATTCACTCCCCGTCCAGCGGTCCCTTGGATGCACCAAGCACACGGCTTCGCAAGGCCATCCTTCACCGACTCAAGGATGTTGGACTTTGCGAGCCGCAAAAACCGCTTTTTGCATTGCGAAAACCCCGGAAGTCCGGCCATGGATCTGTGCGAAGATATATTAAAATAAAAACATGTATGGGCTAAGTAAACCAAGATCTACCTTAGATATAGAAGTTGAGAGTGTTACCCTCGATGCGACGCTCTTCGCAAATCCCGCTCATCCAAATAGCTTGCCGGAACTCTAGAGTGTCAAGTGTACACTCCTCTATTGGTATCCACACAAGCAATAGGTGGAGAAAACACACCCTTGAGTGTGCTAGAACCCTATGGATGGTTCGGCCAAGGAGGAGAGGGGATCCTGAGAGGATGATCCAAGGAGGAAGATGAAGTTGGAGTAACTCACAAAATCAATTCTCATCTAATGAGAATAGTTGGTCGGCCACTTCATGGGGAGGGGGGGGGGGGGTGTTACATGCATGCATGTAACTCCAAGAGCCAATGTCTCTTGGTCTCCCTCATGAGGTGGCACCACATGATATGTCAATGATGATGTGGAACATCATCATTGGTGGCCATGCCAAGTCATCATCATGACATGGCATTTGGTCAAGTCAAACTTGACCTTTCATCTTCCCTCTCAAGTCAAGTCAAACTTGACCTCTTATCTCCCATGGTTGATCAAATCCAACCATTTGATTCAAGTCAATTTAATTTAATGAATCTCTAATGATTAATTTAAATTGATTTGATGAATCAAATCTAAATTAGACTCATTCAACACTTGAATCAAATTGAGTCCAACTCAATTAGTCTAATTTGGATTACTCTTAATCCAATTTGGTTCATCCCATGAACCTAATCCTAAGTGTTCATCATATGAACCTAATCTCCATCTAATTGCTCTTTGTGTGTGACCCTATAGGTTCATGTAACATTGGCAATATCCCTAAACTGATTTAGGAACATAAGCAATGAGCGGTATCAAGCAACATATCATTACTTCCCAAGTTACAAGAATGTTGAGCTCCAACATCACCTTTGTAACTACTAATTGTGACTCTCACAATATGTGACAATGTCCCTCTATCCTTGACATCTAGATTGACCAATTGATGCATAGACCATGTCATCCTTGGTACAATCTATATCTTGAACTCTAAGTAGACTCACTCTAATCAAATGAGCTCAATATCTCATATTGACTTATTTGGGCATGACCACGCACTTCGTGGTCTCACTCTATCAAGAATATCGATGTCACCCCCGTCATATAGGAGGGATAGATCTCATCTACATCACTCACATCCCTCCGCATAATTTGTTACATACCCAGTAATCGCCTTTATAGTCCACCCATTTATGGGTGACATTTGACGAAGCCAAAGTATGCAATTCCTTATGTAGGAAACCATGGTGACTTCAGGTCTAAGGACTAATAGTCACATGAGAAAGTATATGACACTCATATAATGATCTATGATACTTTCTCATGGCGGGTCATTGAGTAAACATTCTCTAATGTATACCCATGTGTCAACTTGATATCTCATATCCATGACTTGTGAGATCAAGTCATCGAGTTGACCTACATGCTAGTCTCTACGCATTAACATTGTCCCTGAATGTTAATACTTAACTAGGAATGATTAAGAGTAGTGTTCTCTATATCATCTCATTATCGATTCAACCAAACGATTGATATAGATAAGAACCTACTACTCAAGGACATTATTATATTTAGTTATTTGGCACCAATACAAGTAAATATAATAACCATGCCTTTATAAATAGGAATATGATACAATAAAGTCCATACAACAATCATCACATGATTGACTCTAGGGCTTACACTAACAATCTCCCACTAGAACTAGTGCCAATCACCGTAGTATCTAATACCCAATGACCTAGTTTGACCATCATGCTTTTTCTGTGCCAAAGCCTTGGTCAAGGGATCTGTGATGTTAGCCTCTATGGGTACTCTACAAATCATCACATCTCCTCTATCGATAATCTCTCGAATGAGATGGAAGTACCGATATATTCGGCCTCTGTTGTAGAATCAACAATTTTTTCCTGCTTGGAACTCTTCCAGCTCACAGTGCCACCATTCAAGCAAAACACGAACCCTGACTGCGATCTATAATCATCCTGGTCAGTTTGGAAGCTTGCATCGTTGTAACCCTTTACAGCTAGCTCCTCATCGCCTCCAAATATCAAGAAATATTCTTTAGTCCTTCTCAAGTACTTAAAAATATTCTTGACTGCTATCCAGTGACGCTCACCTGAATCTTATTGGTATCTACTCGTCTTGCTCAAAGCATACGAGACATCAGGACGAGTACACAGCATGGCGCATGGATATGATCCCTTACGCAGATCTATCCATGCGGTCTCTCTCCTCTCTAGAAGAGGGACTTTGAGTCTTTGAAAGACTCACACAATGTGACATCGGCAGAAGTCCCTTCTTGGAATTCTACATTGCAAACCGTAGTAATACTGTGTCAATGTATGTACTCTGACTTAGGCTAAGCAATCTCTTAGATCTATCTCTATAGATCTTGATGCCTAGAATACAGGCTGCTTCACCTAAGTCCTTCATTGAGAAGCACATCCCCAGCCATGTCTTCATAGACTGTAGCGAAGGGATGTCATTCCCAATGAGTAGTATGTCTTCCACATACAATACAAGGAAGACAACTGTGTTCCCATTAACCCTCTTGTAGACACAGGGTTCATCTTCATTCTTGATGAAACCAAACTGTTTGATCACATCATTGAATCGAAGATTCCAACTCTGAGAGGCTTGCTTTAGCCCATAAATGGACCTTTGCATCTTGCATACTTTTCCAGTATGTTGTGGATCTTCAAAACCCTCAGGTTGTGTCATGTATACATCCTCGAGTAAGTTTCCATTCAGAAATGTGGTTTTGACATCCATTTGCCAGATCTCATAATCGTGATATGCTGCAATAGCAAGCAAGATCTGAATGGACTTAAACATCGCCACTGGAGAAAAGGTTTCATCATAGTCAATACCATGAATTTGCTTGAAACCATTATCCACCAATCGACCCTTATAGGTATACGTAAGTCCATCCATGTCAGTCTTTCTCCTAAAGATCCACTTATACCCAATGTGTCTGACCCCTTCAGGTGGATCAACCAAAGTCCATACTTGGTTGGTGTACATGGATTTCATCTCGGATCTCATGGCCTCTAGCCATTTCTCAGAATTTGGGCTCATCACAGCTTCATGATAGGAGGTAGACTCATTCTCAATGAGCATAACGTCATCATGGTCAGACAAGAGAAATGAGTATCTCTCAGGCTGACGACGTACCCTATCAGACCTGCGAAGAGGTAGGTCTATATGAACAGGTGGTTGTTCCACAACTCTTTGTGCAACAATCTCATCACCCACAACACTTTGTGGTTCCTGTTCAACCTCCATCAAGGCCTCAGTGCTATGGTCCTTATCTTGAATTTCTTCAAGATCGAATGTACTTCTACTAGTTTTTCTAGAAACAAAATCCCTTTCTAGAAAAAAACTCTAGTCTTTGCCACAAACACTTTGTGTTGACTGGGAATGTAGAAGTAATATCCCTTTGTATCCTTGGGATATCCAACAAAATAGCACCTATCAGATTTGGGTCCCAGTTTGTCTGAGACTTGTCGTCGAACGTAAGCCTCACAACCCCAAATCCTCATGAAAGACATATTGGATTTCTCCCTGTCCATATTGTATATGGTGTCTTTATCACATCCTTGGATGGTACACGGAAAAGGATATAGGAAGATCTGTGTGACTCATCATAGATCGTACCATATCTAATAGGGTACGATTCCTCCTTTCGGATACACCATTTCACTGTGGTGCTCCAGGAGGAGTGAGTTGAGATAGAATCCCACACTTAGCTCGATAGTCACGAAACTCATGGCTAAGGTATTCACCACCTCGATCTGATCGAAGTATCTTAATACTCTTGCCAAGCTAGTTATGTACTTCATTCTTGAATTCTTTGAAATTTTCAAAGGATTCTGATTTATGTGTTATAAGATACACATAACCATATCTACTGAAGTCATCAGTAAATGTAATGAAGTACCTGTAACTGTTGGTGCAGGGGCACCAGATAATCGAACCTGTGTTTTGATTATGGCAAAGACACAAAGTTAAGTTTACATCATTATCTCATGAGCTAAATCGAGTATGCAGAAAAGTACTAAATCTAGAGCTGAAGGCTAGCGACACCCGGAGGAAGCCACGGTGGTCGGGCGACACTCGAGTGACTTCGAAGGGAGCTGAAGGAATCGAGTGGAAGGCCAGAAGCGAAAGCGACACAGTAAGTATCGAGGTAAGCTCGTGTGAGTGAGAGATGGTAAGGTCGTGGCCTCTGTACGAGGATGATCGTAGGCGGTGATCCGACTAAGACTTCTTGTGAAAGGTCTAGGTCGAAATCGGACGGTTAGAAATCGTCGTATTTATCATTTTCCGAGCTAACCTCTCCGTAGGAAGTGGCCAGTTGGCGGTCATTCTTTGGACATTAGGCGATCGGTGATGCTCATTAGTCGACTGATGGGAGTCATCCGTCGACTGATGGCGACGAATCAGCCTTTACGCTAGGTCAAAATGGATAAGGTTTGATGCGGCCACTTCGCGATAAAATTAATTACAACTTCGTGATCTGTTCCGAAAAAAGAGGAGCCATATTCAGAGGGAAAAATATATAAAAGGAGGGGTGGATTCCAACTCCAAATATTATCAAGTTTATTCATCAAGTGCTCCTTCAACACCAACGCTCCAACACCGTCATAAAGCCGACGCGACAACAAGTTCAGATCTTCTTCGTCGGCAGCAGCATCTAGTAATATATTTTGATATTGTATTCATTGTTTTTATTCGTAATTTGGTGAGGTAGGCTTGTTGCCTCATCCTCGTATATTCGGTTTTGTGATCGTTGTCTCCTACCTCCAACGAGGAGGAGACGTTATAGTGCTTTGCCTTCCGTACGCGGTCTAGGACCGATAAGGCCTTGGAGTAGCAACCGCTGGGTTGTGAACTAAGTAAAAATAAACATGTTTCTTTATTTTCCACTGCTCTTACTCATTTAATTATCTACTTGAACGAAACGTCGAAAAGATTTACGATCGCTATTCACCCCCCCCCCTCTAGCGACGCTTCTCGATCCAATAGTAACCACCTCTAGCAGCAACATTGAAAGGGTCACATACATCACTAAGTATAATTACTAACAAGTCTGTTGTTCTTTCGCTATGTCCACTAAAGGGAGTCTTGGTCATCTTGCCTAAAAGGCAAGACTCACATGTCTCATATGATTCAAAATCAAATGAGTCTAGCAGCCCATCCTTATAGAGCTGAGATAAACGACTCTCATTTATGTGACCTAAGCGACAATGGCAGAGATAGGTTTGGTTCAACTCATTTGACTTGAACCTTTTGGTACTTATGTTATAGATAGGGCTCTCTAAGTCTAGAAAGTAGAGTCCGTTCATTAGAGGTGCACTACAATAGAATATATCATTTAAATAAACTGAACAATATTTGTTCTTTATTATAAATGTAAATCCTTTCTTGTCCAAACAAGAAACCGAAATGATGTTCTTAATTAAGGCATGCACATAACAACATTCATCTAATTCTAGTACAAGCCCAGAGAGCAGAGATAGATCATAAGTTCCTACAGCAACAACAGCAACCCTTGCTCCATTGCCTACTCGTAGGTCCACCTCTCCCTTTGTCAATGCCCTGCTATTTCTTAGTGCCTGCACATTGGTACAAATGTGAGAAGCACATCCGGTATCTAATACCCATGATAAAGAAATAGATAGATTGACTTCTATAACATTTATACCTAAAGTAGATGTCTCACTTCTCTTCTTCTTAAGATCTTCTAGGTATGCCTTGCAGTTACGCTTCCAGTGTCCAGCTTCCTTGCAGTGGAAGCAAGCCCCTTCCTTGGCCACCCCTCCTTTGGGTTTCAGTTCCTTGCCTTTTCCCTTGGCTTGGGACTTTCCCTTACCTTTAGGCTTTCCCTTGCCTTTCTTCTTTAGCACCATCAAAATGGCATCAGATTTTCCCTTCTTAAGGTTGAGCTCAGCAGTTCTCAACATGTTGAGCATCTCAGGCAGTGGCTTATCAATTTCATTCATGTTATAATTCATGACAAATTGATTGTAGTTTTGTGGCAAAGACTGCAAGATTAATTCAGTGGCCAGCTCTTGGCTAAGGGTGAATCCCAATCTCTGTAGGTTTTCTACGTACCCAATCATCTTGAGTACATATGAACCTACGGGAGTCCCATCTTGTATTTTGGAACCAAACAATGCCTTAGAGACTTCATATCTCTCGTGCCTTGCTTGTCCTTGATATAGTTAACAAAGATGTTCAACCATATCATAAGCATTCATGAACTCGTGTTGCTTCTGAAGCTCAGAGTTCATGGTCGCGAGCATTAGACATGACACATCTAATGCATCATCTTGATGCTTTTTGTAAGCATCTTTGTCAGCTCGCGAGATAGTGGTAGAAGGTGCCTCTGGAATGGGCTGCTCCAGGACCTACAGTTTCCTTTCTTGGGTGAAAACAATTCTCAGGTTCCTATACCAGTCCAGGAAATTTGCTCCATTGAGCTTGTCCTTCTCAAGGACAGAACGCAGAGAGAGAGTGTTCGTATTTGTCGACATAGTAATCTACAATATACAATGCAGAGAATTAATATCATATTCCTTTTATCATTTAATTAGGTCTTTAATCAAATGATGCTCCCACTGAATTATAGGAATTTTGTAGAATCGAGTTATGGATGTGGTCAAACCACATTACTAGATTCATACAAACTAGCTATAATTCCTGCGGGACAAGATCCACATCACACTAAGCCTTGAGTTAGCTTTGGCTAAATCGCCTAAGACTTAGTATGATTGGTGGGTAACACATTATCGATTACATCTCTATGCAACTCTTGTTTATAGGATCAAGACCCACATTTACAAAAGACCTTGAGTTAGCTTTGGCTAAATCGCCCAAGATTTAGTGTAAATGCGATCTTATCCTATCTTTCCAACGGTTGGAATATCTCTATAGTTCTACTCGATCCATTTGAGTTAATTAGTTTTACTCAATCTAATTGAGCTTACTCTAACCCAAGCCGTGATAGGCAAGACCAAGATTGTCCCTCCGCACCCTACCAAGATAATATGCGTTGCTCTGCTTTGGCAGATTCAACAACTACAAATGATCGAGGTAGTGATGGGTATCAAGGACTTGGTAGCCATTTACAAGTTGATTCGATTAAGATCTAATCTAATCGTAATGTGTATCATATACACATTAAGGCCTTTATTATCCTATATTAGCATGCATCACATACATACAAGCATTATTCTAGCATGCATCATATACATACAAGCATTATTCTACTAGCATGCATCACATACATACAAGCAAAATAATATATATATATATATATATATATATATATATATATAATTAATTGTGATGTGGTTATGGCTTTACTATGATCGTCTCAAGCCAATGAGAAGATCGGACGGTCAACCTAGGGCTAGCGGCTTCTCAAGCGCTTCCTTTGACTGCCATGTGTTGTCGGCACCCTTCTCGTAACTTCGTCTACAAGTGAACTTTCCACCGCTCCATTTTGTACATTACAAATATGAAACTCGAGTTACATTCGAGTCTAAAACTATTTACAACTAGAATTTCAAAAGAAGAGGCACGACGCGCAGGTTGCATACACTATACAATACGCACAACCAAAAAAATGGCACGCAGGCCGTATTATGAATTACAACACATTAACGTCCAATCAAATTGGGATTCTTGGGCCATGAAAATAACAGAATTATATATAATTCTAAATTATGTATTTTTACAGAAAATTTCTATAATTTTTCCTATTTTTTTTTCAATTTTATGAGTCACCTCTCCGTAACGGTCCTACTAAGCAGTTTTCGGGCGCGATCACGGGACAAGGCCCCTTTCGGGGATAGGGGCAGCACCCCTACTCGCAAAATAAACTTTGTGAGTGTCCCTACTATGATCTTACAGCGACTTAAGTCGCTATCCAAAAAACCTAAAGCGAGAACTCACCATTTCGGAGAGTTTTTCTCGATGGTTGAAGCCTATAAGTGTCCCAACACTCGTTGCTTCGACTCTTTGAGAAAAATACCCAAAAATTCTATAAAATTAGGAAATTTACAGAAACATAAAAATATGTAATTTTTATATCTAATACAAAAACTACAAAAGTGAAACACATACATGCTTCGCACGTGGTTGTGATACTGCTGTTGGACTTTCCGAGAAGCAAAAACCGCTTTTTGCGTTGTGGAAACCCCGGAAGTCCGGCCACGGATCCGTGCAAAGATATATTAAAATAAAAACATGTATGCGGTAAGTAAATCTAGATCTACCTTAGATCTAGAAGTTGAGAGTGTTACCCTCAATGCGACGCCCTTTGCAAATCTTGCTTGTCCAAATAGCTTGCCGGAACTCTAGAGTGTCAAGTGTACACTCCTCTATTGGTATCCACACATGCAATAGGTGGAGAAAACACACCCTTGAGTATGCTAGCACCCTATGGATGGTTCGGCCAAGGAGGAGAGGGGAGCTTGAGAGGATGATCCAAGGAGGAAGATGAAGTTGGAGTAACTCACAAAATCAATTCTCATCTAATGAGAATAGCTGGCCGGCCACTTCATGGAGGGGGGGGGGGTTACATGCATGCATGTAACTCCAAGAGCCAATGTATCTTGGTCTCCCTTATGAGGTGGCACCACATGATAAGTCAATGATGATGTGGAACATCATCATTGGCCGGCCATGCCATGTCATCATCATGACATGCCATTTGGTCTAGTCAAACTTGACCTTTCATCTTCCCTCTCAAGTCAAGTCAAACTTGACCTCCTATCTCCCATGATTGATCAAATCCATCCATTTGATTCAAGTCAATTTAATTTAATGAATCTCTATTCATTAATTTAAATTGATTTGATGAATCAAATCTAAATTAGACTCATTCAACACTTGAATCAAATTGAGTCCAACTCAATTAGTTTAATTTTGATTACTCTTAATCCAATTTGGTTCATCCCATGAACCTAATCCTCATAGTTCATCATATGAACCTAATCTCCATCTAATTGCTCTTTGTGTGTGACCCTATAGGTTCTTGTAACGTTGGCAATGTACCTAAACTGATTTAGGAACATAAGCAATAAGTGGTATCTAGCAACGCATCATTGCTACCCAAGTTACAAGAATGTTGAGCTCCAACATAACCTTTGTGACTACTAATTATGACTCTCACAATATGTGACAATGTCCCTCTATCCTTGACATCTAGATTGACCAATTGAGGCATAGACCGTGTCATCCTTGGTACAATCTATATCTTGAACTCCAAGTATACTCACTCTAATCAAATGAGTCAATATCTCATATTGACTCATTTGGGCATGGCCATGCACTTCGTGGTCTCACTCTATAAAGAATATCGATGTCACCCCCGTCATATAGGAGGGATAGATTCCATCTACATCACTCATATCCCTCCGCATAATTTGTTACATACCCAGTAATCGCCTTTATAGTCCACCCATTTACGGGTGACGTTTGACGAAGCCAAAGTATGCAACTCTTTATGTAGGGAACCATGGTGACTTCAGGTCTAAGGACTAATAGTCATACTAATAGCCACATGAGAAAGTATGACACTCATATAATGATCAATGATACTTTCTCATGGCGGGTCATTCAGTATACATTCTCTAATGTATACCCATGTGTTAACTTGATATCTCATATACATGACTTGTGAGATCAAGTCATCGAGTTGACCTACATGCTAGTCTCTATGAATTAACATTGTCCCTGAATGTTAATACTTGATTAGGAATGATTAAGAGTAGTGTTCTCTATATCATCTCATTATCGATTCAACCAATCGATTGATATAGATAAGAACCTACGACTCAAGGACATTATTATATTTAGTTATTTGGCACCAATACAAGTAAATATAATAACCATGCCTTTATAAATAGGAATATGATACAATAAAGTTCATACAACAATCATCACATGATTGACTCTAGGGCTTACACTAACAAAGGACCCCGAGCCTAGTGAACTTGCCAAGTCCTCAAGACTTCCCACACCAAGCCTCATGCTTGGATTTTCCATGCCAAGCCCCATGCTTGGACTTTTCACCACTAAGGCTACACACATGGATTTACGTGGCCAACCCTATGTCGGACTTCCCATGACAATCCCATGTTATGCATTTTGTCTAACATCAAAATATAGTTCGAGTCAAACTCAAGTCCTTGGCTGATTGCACCAACAATCTCCCCCTTTTTGATGTTTGACAAAACCTCAAACTCAAGTCTACCAATTATCCCAATTGGCAATTCTCACATCCCAATGAGAATTCCAACTATCCCAATTGGTAACTTCTCCCCCTTTTTGACATACATCAAAAAGGTTCTCCCCAAGGGTATGAATGTCTCATATCCCAATGAGATCTTACAATCTCTCCCTTGGAGGAACAAACATGCCTACAATCTTTTTAGTGATAAGTCTCATATCACTTAAGAGAGGCAATCCCAAATTTTCCTCCCATGAGGAAAAATACACATCCATCTTCCCATGATGGATACCTCCCCCTAACGGCTTGCTCCCCCTTGACCATTGCACCAACAATATCCTTGGAGAGTCCCTAAGCCAATAGGAACACTAAACAATCAAAATTAAGGCAAATTTCAACAATGAACTCTCACACACCTTTAAATTAATACTCACTCTAAACACTTGTTCTAATCCATATCCAATGGATTTCCACCATTTCTAATGCTCTCCAAAGCATGTCCTAGGGTTAGGAGTGGTAGGGGACCAAAACATAGCTGAACATGGGCCTAACAATCATGGTTTATCCGAAATCAACATTATCAGTCGACTCTCTCAGCTACCAGTCGACTCCTCCCACATCAGTCGACTGCCATACATGGTAGTCTACTGATAACTGCAAAATGTAGTTTTCAGTTTTCATAACCTAAGTTCCAAAATTCATAAGTAAATATACATAGGTTGAAAAATCATGAAAATTCATATGTATATTACTTATAACAATTATTTTGGGTGAAAAATATTTGAAAATTATTTTACCTACAAAATAGTGAGATTGATACAAAGTTCAAAAGTTGAGAAAAGCTTCAATATTGAGCCTTCTTTGTATCAACTCATTCAATGGTGATTGCTATCAAAAGATATACTTCACCAAGGTTTTTCAAAATGATTTTGAAATGTTTTTAAAACCTTTAATTTCATTTTCCTAAACATCTCACTTGTATCTAAATGTGTAAAACACATACAAGTCAAGTTCTAGTGAGATGTGGACTTTATTCATTTAGGGTCTCATGCATTTTTCTACGTAACATTATTTGATTCCCTTATGCATGCGACTTCAAATTATGTCATAGTCCTTGAATTCATTTTATTTATGAATGAATGATGATTATGACAAAATGATAACAAAAATAAAAATATGTGCCAAAATCATGATGTCATGGCATGTGAATGAAATCTAAGCATACATGACATATATAAATAACCCTAAATATGATCATGACATTTTATATGGTAAAAATAAATATGATGTCATGACATGGCAAGGCAAATAAATCATGACAATTATAAAATACTAAGGTATAAGATACCTAAGTGTTAAGCCCAAATTGTCATTTCTAAAATCAAATCAATTTTTGCCTTAATGCCAATTATCCCCCTAGTGTGCCAAAAACCCAAAATGACACACCATAACTTCTAAGACCTAACTTGTGCCAATTTAATCATTTTTCATCTTCTCAAATTACATTGGCACACCCTAAAGTGTCAACTCACCGTGATTAGGTTAACTACCCATCCACTTAGGGTTGACACACCGTAACCCATCTAGCATGAACCGATCACGCTCCTAGGAACCCAATACCTATTGGAGCTCCTTGGGTTAACTAGGTATTCGCTAGGGATAACTTCCCTAGATACCTTCCTAATGACCCTTTTGGCTTTGAAGCCTTAGTCAATTGGCTCTTTCTTAGGTCAGCCCTAGAGGTAACTCCCCCTTTGACCTTCTTAGTGGCTACATTAGATTTTCTTGATCCTTGAGCCACTAGACACACACCATGGCTAATCTTAGGGATAACTTCCCTATTAGCCTTGATTTTTCTAGACCTAGAAGTAGTTCCATAATCAAATGGAATATTATGGTAGGATATAGGTTTGTGACCCAAACCTTTCTTGCCCTTGGACATTTCTTATTTCCTAGGCCTTAAATTTTGAACATTTGACCGTTTAATTGAATTTGTGATTCTTGTTGGTGCAATCGGTCTAGGTTGACTCGAGTTTGACTCGAGCAGTATTTTGATGATAGACAAAACTTATGACATGGGATTGTCATAGGAAAGTCCAACATGGAGTTGGCATGGAAAATCCAAGCATGGGGCTTGGTGTGGGAAAGTCCAAAGCATTACGAAGCCGTGCACTTGGTGCATTTGGGAAGTCTTGAGGACTTGGTAAGTTCACTAGACTCGGGGTCCTTGAGTCGGTGAAGGATGGCATTGCGAAATTGTGCGCTTGGTGCATCCGAGGGACCGTCGGACGAGGAGCGAATGGAGTGAGGCCCAAAGGAAGCAGACTTCTAGGGCAAGAGATGAGAAGGATGGCGTTGCGAAGTCGTGCGCTTGGTGCGTCCGAGAGACATAGGCCGAGGGAAGAAAGCTTCAGTGGGGAACTCCATGAGGGATGAGGTGGACTTGGCCAAGTGGCTAAGACTGAGTGTCGGATGCTCAAACAACTTGGTGTTTGAGGTTTTACCCGACATCAGTCGACTGGCATAGGTGTCAGTCGACTGCTCTAAGTCGACTAGGATTCGACTAGTGTTTGACTGAACATGGTCTGGCTGATCAATCGACTGCCAAGGGATGGTAGTCGACTGATAACACCATCAGTCAACTGATGTGGGAGATCAGTCGATTGATCGGGGTGTTTTCAGCCACAGAATGGTTTCCAGTCGAGTGCTCGCGACAACACTCGATTGATGGTGTTACCAGTCGACTGATGGGTATCATCAGTCGACTGATGTGTGATCTGTTGGACTTGACCAATGTGGATCTGGCTGTTGTGAGACAACAACTACAGGACCAGTCGACTGATGGTCACGATCAGTTGACTTATGCGCGCGAAATCAGCTTGATGCAGGTTATAAATGGAGCTCAAGATGGGGGATTTTACCAAGACTTTAAGGGAGACTTTGAAGGGGAATTGCTGTTGCATTCCAGTCCTTCAAGAGCCAACCAAATCAAGGAACAAACAAGTGATCAAAAGCAATCGGTGAAAAGTGTTTTTTTGTATTGTATTTGTATTCTTGTTTGTATTTCTATATTACATTGTAATTGTTTGTGAGAGGTTTCTCCACCTCCGACGTGTTATTGAGAAAGAGTGTTACTTAGTGTCGTGCGCATAACTAGAGCTTGGTGAGCTCGCCCGTGGAGTAGGAACCATTCGGTTTTGAACCACGTATATCTTGTGTATGCTTGTATGTGTTGTTAGTATTTTCATTATTATTGTTATTTCACTGTGCTAACGACAATTGTAGACAAGTGATGCAAGAAGGACGATCATATTCCACCATACGACGATTGAGGGCTATTCACCCCCCTCTAGACAACCAACATCGATCCCCTACAATTCTTGCTAGGGTCTTCTCAAGTTTCTCAAGCCTTGACCTCAAGGCTTGGTTTTCCACCTCTAAACTTCCCAATTTTGATTTTTCATTTATCTTTTGAGAATTGTTTTTCTTCTTAGGCATGTGTCTATCCTTCTTAGGGTTTATGCCTAATGTCTCTTCTATTCTCCTAATGGACTCCTTTGGTAGGATTGGTCTAGAGTTGTGGTGTCTAGGTTTATCGTTAGATAAATCAACATGCTTGGCACCTAGACAAAAATATTTATTCCTACTAGCATGCTTTTCATTAATAATAGCAAGTGAACTAAAGTAATTTCTAGCATGCTTCTTAGTCCAAGAAATTGAAGGTGCATTAATTAAATTTACCTTAGGGTAAGCTTTGGAAGCCCCCCCCCCCCTATATGAGATGCCCCTTCTTGCCCTTTCTTCTTCCCCCTAGGGCATTGGCTTCTATAATGTCCTCTTTGGTTGCATTTGAAATACACAATGTGCTCCTTGCTTCTAATTGTGGGGACACCGACATCTTTCACCTTTGGTACCGATTGAACCTTCTTCACCTTCTTGAGACACTTTCTTTTATAGTGCCCTTGCTCCCTACACTCAAAGCATATTATGTGTTTTTTATCCTTAATTATAATGCATGAGTTACCTAGAGAAGTTGAATCCTCTTGATCTTTACTTCTCCCGAATTTAGATACTTCTTCTCGTTCTTGTTCCGGGATGGAAGGCCTCTCCTCCCCCTCAATGCTAGAGATTGAGGTCTCCACCAAATCATCCACGTCGTCGAAGGTTAATGGCAATTCTTCCTTATCATGGACCAATGTGGGCTCTTCATGAAATTTGATCACCTTGTCCCATAGGTCCTTAGCATCCCTACATTTACCTAGTCTAGACCAAATATTGTTAGGAATCAAATCACTAAGAAATTTGATTACCTTGAGATTTATCTTGAAATACTTCATTTGGTCCTTGGTCCATCTCGCCTTTTCAATTTGCCTATTGCTTTCATCCCTAGGCATTTCGAAACTATTTTCTAGAATTAGCATTAAATCAAAATCGGTTCGAAATATACCTCCATCCTTTTCTTCCACCAAGGAAAGTCTCCATCGAATTTCGATGGATGGATGTTGAAGATGGCCATCTCTTATCGTGCTTGTGTTGGCGATTAGTCATCGACAAGCTTCTGGCTTTGATACCACTTGTTGGAGGATCGGTGGCCGGCTAGAGGGGGTGAATAGCCCAAATCACATGTACGGTGGAAATCGATCATTCGTTGCATGCTCGTCCATAATACTCGTTAATGCACAACGGAAATAATAGTAATAGGAATACAAAAGACAAGCAAACACAAATACACACTATATACATGGTTCGGAACCTTAGGGTTCCAACTCAACAGGGTGAGCTCAACGAGCTCGTGTTATGAGCACGACACTAACAAAACTCTTTCTCGACACCACGTCGGAGGTAGAGAAACCTGAAGGGTTTTGCTTGTCGAGTCCATGAGAGGAAACTTCACTTCCTACTTCACCTTGGTCGTTTGTTCATGACGATCCCCTCGATGTCCCCGGATTAAAAAATTTAATCCTAGACAAAAGGGATTTCCCAAACAACCAAGTCATCGTCGTGCTATTCGTTTAGAGAGGTCACTTGAACAAACTCGTTGTTCAAGCGACCATCCTCTATTCTATGAGTAGCTGCGGAATAGACGATGTCCGGATCGTCGTTTTTTGTGTTTATCCTCGGGATCCAAGTATTATTTAGCCATATATAGATTTATATCATGCTCATAGTTGAAAAACAAATACAAACATGTAACATATAAAGATTAGAGAATCGATATACCTCTCGATCTTCTAATGTATGACCTTCCTCCTTTCGGACGTCGTGTGGGCGACGCTCTACCAAAAGTCGAAGCTCCTAGATCACAAATCTTCCTTCCTTACTCTTCCAAAGCAAGAGGAAGAATAGAAACAAGGTTCTTCTCCTCCCTAAAACCAACCAACAAGGAACAAATAGAATCCTTGCCGCCGGCCAACTAGGAGGAGTTTGTGGTGGAATCCGGCCAAGACACCAAGGGAAATCCCTATATCTTGTTTCCACCACCTAAGGAGAAGGAGAAGAGAAGATTTGGCTGCCGGCCAAGGTTGGAAAGGGTCTGGAAAAGCTGTTGGACGCCGGCCAATGAAGGAAGAAGAAGAAAAGAAATCCTTCCTTATTTGGTGTCGCCCAAGCCTCCAAACCCTAACCCTAATCCTATCTCAACTAGGATTCCTCTCTTGCCGCCCAAAACCCTAGCTCTCTTGGATATTCTTCACGCCGACCCCCTTGCCCTCCTTTTATAGAGTTAGGGATAAGTCATGATTTAATCTCCTCCATTGGTTCTAGGGATTTAATCTCAACCGTCGGATCTAGAGATTTAATCTCAACCATCGGATCTTAGAGATTTAATCTCTACCTATGGATCTTAGAATTTTGTTTCTATCCATTGGATCTAAGCTTCAAGAGGTGTTAATAGGCTACATTAGGGACCATGAGGAGGAGTTGGATATTGGCCACCCATGGATCAAGCCCACATGAAGTCCGATCCACTAATGATAATCCAATCCACTAAAGGATCATCATCGATCTACCTCACCAACCACCATATGATAATATGGGCTCCAAATATTATTTGTATATTTTCTCCCCGTGTTTAAGATCTCGAATGTCCGTCGATTAATTAATTTACTCACCATTAATTAATCAACATCTAACTCCTTGAGTAGTACCACTCAACCTTTTCATCATGCTGGACCAAGTCCACCTGCAGGGTTTACATGATGAACCTTATGAGCTCCTCAAGGGGACATCATCATCCTAATATATAGGGCACAATTTCCTCCTATAATCAACGACACACCATATAAATAATATCATCTCCCAACTTACCGAGCCTATCGATTTAATCTATAAATCTCGCCCATTGGTAAATCAAAAAGATGAATACTAAGTATATGTGCCCGTTATTATATTGGGATTAAGAGCATGTACTAAATAATATCTGAGGTCTAATTCAATTATGTAGTCATCAATAAATCGAATCACCTCTAAGTCGGTCCTTCTCAATACACACAAAGTGCACTAGTGTGATTCTATGGTCAAGACAAACCAATACCAAATCACACTACAACCATTTTGATGGTTTGTCCAAAGTCATCTCGGTTGTGAGCCTTTACTTATACTTTACAAGGAGCCGATAACATGATCTCCCGTGTGACACCACACACCATGTTATCTACAATATAATGTATTAGACAAGATTGCATAACCATAAAAATGCAAACAATGATCATGTGATTCTTATTTCAAAATAAAGAAGTTCATACAAAAGGTAGACTTTTCAGTATACATCCCTACAAAACCTCGTACAAGCAATTACAATGTAATACAATAAAGAAAATATAAAGACAATAATAAAGAAAACTTTACAAAAATGGTTTTAATCGCTTTGCTTGTTGCTTGCTTTGGTTTGGCTCTTGAAGGACTAGAATGCAGCAGCAATTCCCCTCCAAAATCACCCTAAAAGTCTTGGCAAAATCCTCTAACTCGAGCTCCATTTATAACCTACATCGAGCTGATTTCGCGCCCATCAGTCTATTGATCGTGACCATCAGTCGACTGCTGTTGTAGCCGTTGTCTCACAATGACTTGATCCATGTTGGCCAAATTCCAATGGATCCATCATCATTCGACTGATCATGCCCATCAGTCGACTACTGACCTCGTAGCTAACTGCCCAGTCGGCTACAGAGTGTTCTATGCCCGCGACACTTCCCATTAGTTGTCTGTCATCCCTTGGCAGTCGACTGCCAGGCTACAGAATGCAGTCTAACACCATTCGATTGCCATCGATTTGGATCAGTCGAACTGACACCTATGCTAGTCGACTGTTGTCGGGTAAAACCTTAAACGCCAAGTTGTTTGAGCATCCGACCATTGGGTAAAACCTCAAACACCATGTTTGAGCATCCGAAACTTAGTCTTAGCTAGTTGGCCAAGTCCACCTCATCCTTTCATGGAGTTCCCCACCGAAGCTCTCTTCCCTTGGCCTACGTCCCTCAGATGTACCAAGCGCATGACTTCCCAATCCCATCCTTCATGTCTCTTGCCCTTGAAGTATGCTTCCCTTGGACCTTACTCCATTCGCTCCCCGTCCACTGGTCCCTAGGATGCACCAAGTGCACGACTTCGCAATGACATCCTTCACCGACTCAAGGACCCTGAGCCTAGTGAACTTGCCAAGTCCTCAAGACTTCCCACACCAAGCCTCATGCTTAGATTTTTCATGCCAAGCCCCATGCTTGGACTTTTCACTACTAAGGCTACACACTTGGATTTACGTGGCCAACCCTATGTCGAACTTTCCATGACAATCCCATGTCATGCGTTTTGTCTAACATCAAAATACAGTTCGAGTCAAACTCGAGTCCTGAGCCGATAGCACCAATAGACTCGGCCTCACCTCTTCACTCGAGGCTTACCTGCTAGCTGTCCAGCTGTACTTACCATTCTTGACATCTGATCTAACCCACCAAAACTTCTGTCAGCTGTCCAGTCTCCCTAACTCAGCTGGTCTTCATGTCGATTATCCGGTCTCCTTACCCAATCAATCTTCATGCCATATGTCCTGTCCACTTGACCTATCTGGACTTCATGTCTAGTGTTTGGTCCTCCTGATATATTAAGGCTTCTGCTTAGTATCCAGTCAACACGACCTACTAGGACTTTCCTGTTAGCCTGTGCACTTAGCAACACATATATCAAACCACAAGTAATTCCTAACATTAACTATGGTTCATACATCATAACTAAGGAGTGGTGCTCTCTGCACCAACAATTTTCCCCTTTTTGATGTATGACAACACATTAGTTAAAGTTAGGGGAATCGATTTGCAATATTCAAGTTCAATCATATATTAGCAATGCATCAAGCTAAAAATGTATTTAATCATATATCAAGCTAAATATATATAATATTGATATGAAATGTTCATATGCATGAAATGCTTCCTTACTTTAAACTTCTCTAACTTAAAACCTTCTCTATCCCCCCTTTGGCATACATCAAAAATATCATTATTCACCAAATACCAAAATTCAAAGACTAGTTCAAAGTATTTAGCTTTTTATCACAAGAACTAAACTTATAAAATTGACTTCTAATAAAAAATACTAGCTTGACATGTATCATAAGTATTTTAAAAATACCTAAACTTTGCAATATAAATATTCATTTCAAAGTACTTTAAGTTTTTCAAATTTCAAAAGTGTTTTAAAAATATGCATCCCCTTCAAAAGATTTTAAACGATTAAAACTTAAAATAATTAAATGAATAATTCAAAAATCCTTAAATTTTTATAAGTGAGTTTTTTTTTAAACTATATTTTCAAATTTTAAAAAGTTTCAAAGTTTGAACTCCCTCTTAAATAAAACTAAAATATTTTCAAAAATTTTCTCCACCTCGATAAAAGATAGAGTTTTTGAAAATGTTTTAAAGCTAAAATATATTAAATTTTCAACACTCCCCCTTAAATAAAGCTTAAATATTTTCAAAACTCCCCCTTTAATAAAGCTTAAATATTTTTAAAACTCTCCCTTAAATAAAGCTCTTCAAAATTGTAATAGCCTTAAAATTATTTTTTGCCTTTTTAAAAAATTTTAAGTAATGCAATATAAAATGTCCAAGCTTGAATTCCTATTCATAATTGATTTAAATAATATATTAAAAATACACATCTAAAAATTGTCCTTAAAGTGAATTTTCAACTCTTTAGTAGCTCAAGTATAATAGAATTATCATCAAGCTTTGGATTAGAGTTAGTCACCGAAGTGATTGATTTGCTATTTAAACCCCGTTATGGTTCATGTCAATACACTGAATCTACATATGGAACCTGAGGTGCAGTCCTTGTAGGGAATTCTTTATGCCAAATGGCATATGCGCAACGGAAAATAGGATCCCTTCCAAGTGATCCATGCGAAAGCAAACTCGTATAAAATAAATTTCTCTAAACCAAACCTATCTTATAGGAGAGGATTACCTTTGTTGCGTGCCCTTGCTAATCCCGCTTTTCCTTTGGGTTTGTTGGATCTTTAGCACGTTCAAGTGTCCGTGCCTCTATACGTATCCACACGAGCACGCTCTTGTCTCACAAAAGGAAAACTAGAAGAGCTCTCCTTTACTTCTTGCTAGAGAAGTCCCTAAAGGAGAGGAAGAGAGGGAAAAGGAGAAAGGAAGAAGAAGACTCCTCTTCTTGCTAGCCTACACTCACAAACCCACACAACCAAAGCTTCCACCAAGCTCTCTCACAACCACAACACCAAAAACTCTCTATGGCCGGCCACTCCATGGAGCCTTTTATAGGGTTGGAAAAACCCTTCCACCTCCTTCACATTCAATGCAATCCATTGCATTGAGACACACTCAAAAAGGATTTGGCTTCCTTGTTTGGCCAGCCACTTAAGGAGACAAAACCATTTTGTTTCCTTCCACCTTAACTAGCTTAGGTGGATGCTTAGGTGGCATGCTTATGTGGCATGCTTATGTGGCATTCTTATGTGGCATTCATGCATGTTGAATTAATCTTATTAATTCAATTAAGCTTATGTTATCATATTGAATTAATCTTATTAAATCAATAAGGTAACATATTGAATTAATCTCATTAAATCAATTAGCTAAAATTATTAAGCTTAAAGTCCAAAACCATTTTGTACTTAAGCTTATTCCCATATTATTCTAGTCAAACTAGAATACTCTAATTCCTCTAATTATCATGCTCTTTGTGTGTGACCCTATAGGCTCTCATAACGTTGGCAGTGGATCTAAACTCTTTTAGATACACAAGCAATGAGCGGCATCTAGCAATACATCATTGCTACCCAAGTTACGAGATAAGTCAAGATCCGACTAACCTATACTTGACTACAATAATATATGACCTTGTCCTTCTATCCTTGATATCAGATTTATCAAAGAGGCATAGACCGTGTCATCCTCGATCAATCTATGTGTTTCTTGATCCCTGAGTAAACTAACTCAAACAAATGAGCTCAATATCTCATATTGACTCATTCGAGCATGGCCATGCTTTTAGTAGTTCTACTCAATCAAGGGGCCCACCGATATCACTCCCGCATATGGAAGGGATAGATCCCATCTACATCACTCACATCCTCCGCATAATTTGTTACATACCCGAATCGCTTTATGGTCCACCTGCTACGTGACGCTTTGACGATACCAAAGTACATAACTCATTATGTAGGGAACCGTAGTGACTTCAGGTCTAAGGACTATTCATACCAATAGTCACATGAGAAAGTTTATGACAAACATATAACGATCCATGAAACTTTCTCATGGCGGGTCATCAAGATATATTCTCCAATATATACCCATGTGTCAACTTGATATCATATATCCATGACTTGTGAGATCAAGTCATCAATTGACCTACATGTTAGTCTTTATGTATTAATATTGCCCTTGCATATTAATACTGACTAGGAACATTTAGGAAAGTGTTCTCTACACCTCTCATAATCAATTTCACAATTGATGTGTCAGAGATAAGAACCTACTTTTCTAGGGCATTATTATATTTAAATTAGTGCACAAGCAAGATGTAAATATAATAACCAATCCTTTGCCTTTATAGAATATGATACAAAATGTTCCCTATTCAACCATCACATGATTGGTTCTAGGGCTATAACTAACAATCTCCCACTAGCACTAGTACCAATCACTATGATATCTAATACCTAGTGACCTAGTGTGACCATCATGCTTTTTCTGTGCCAAAGCCTTGGTCAAGGGATCTGCGATGTTAGCCTCTGTGGGTACTCTGCAAATCTTCACATCTCCTCTATCGATGATATCTCGAATGAGATGGAAGCGCCGCAGATGTGTTTGGTCACGATGTGATCGAGGTTCCTTAGCTCTGTGCAATAGCCCCATTGTTGTCACAATAGAGGTCTATTGGATCTGCAATGCTAGGAACTACCCCAAGTTCAGATGAACTTGCATGAGCCAAAGCCTCCTTTCACGCATCGGATGCCGCAATATACTCGGCTCATGTAGAATCAAGAATCGTGGTCCGCTTGAACTCTTCCACACACTCCACCATTCGTGCAAAACACGCACTCGATTGCGATCTATAGTCATCCTTGTCTGCTTGGAAGCTTGCATCATCGTAACCCTTTACGCTTAGCTCTCATTGCCTCCAATATCAGAAATATTCTTTCGCTCTTCGTAAGTACTTAAGAATATTTTTGATCGCTATCCAATGACTTTCACCGATCCGATCGGGTATCTACTCATGCTCAAAGCATACGAGACGTGTGGACGAGTACAAAGCATGGCGCATATGATAGACCCTATAGCCGATGCATAAGGGATCTTATCCATGCGATCTCTCTCCTCCTTAGAAGAGGGACATTGAGTCTTCGAAAGACTCACACCATGTGATAAAGGCAGAAATCCTTTCTTAGAATTTTGCATAGCAAAACGATCTAACACTTTATCAATGTATGTACTCGACTTAGGCCAAGTAATCTTCTAGATCTATCTCTATAGATCTTGATGCCTAGAATATAGGAGCTTCACCTAAGTCCTTCATCGAGAAACAATTCCCTAACCACATCTTCACAGATCGGAGTGAGGGAATGTCATTTCCGGCGAGAAGTATGTCATCTACATACAAGACAAGAAATACAACTGTGCTCCCACTATTTCTCTTGTAGACACAAGGCTCATCTTCATTCTTGATGAAACCAAACTCTTTGATTGCATCATCGAATCGAAGATTCCAGCTTCGAGAGGCTTGCTTTAGTCCATAAATGGACCTTTGCAGTTTGCATACCTTTCAGATGCTTTGATCTTCAAAACCTCGTTGTGTCATGTACACATCCTCGAGTAGCTTTCCATTCGTAAAAGTGGTTTTGACATCCATCCGCCAGATCTCATAATCATGGTAGGTCAAATAGCAAGTATGATCCGAATGGATTTAAGCATCGCAACTGATGAAAAGGTTTCTTCATAGTCAATACCATGAATTTGTTTGAATCCTTTAGCCACCAATCTACCTTTATAGGTATGCTTATTACCATCCATGTCAGTCTTTACTTTAAAGACCCACTTACACCCAATGGGTTTTACCTTCGTGGATCAACCAAAGTCCATACTTGGTTAGTGTACATGGATTCCATTTCGATCTCATGGCCTCTAGCCATTTCTAACTGGCCTCATCATAGCTTCTTGATAGGATGTAGGCTCGCCAAGATCGATAAGCAATACTTCACCGCTGTCACTCAAGAGAAAAGAATATCTCTCGGGTTGACGACGGATCCTATTAGATCTACGAAGAGGTTGGTCTACTTGAATGTGTTTGTTCCACAACTCTTTGGGCAACAATTTCTCATCCACAACACTTTGTGGTTCCTGCTCATTTTCCATCGAAGCCTTAGTGTTATCGCCATCTTGAACTTCTTCAAGATGAATTTTACTCCCACTAGTTTTTCTAGAAATAAATTCTCTTTCTAGAAAGACAAAGATTTGCAACAAACACCTTGCCAAGTGTGGGATTGTAAAAGTAATATCCCTTAGTTTCCTTGGGATATCCACAAAATAACACTTATCCGATTTGGGTCCTAGTTTATCCGAGACTTGACGCTTACATAAGCTTCACAACCCCAAATCTTTATAAAAGACATTTTGGGACTCTTCCTTCCCATATCGATATGGTGTCTTTTCTACGGCTTTTGATGGAACGCGATTAAGTGTGAAAGCTATCTCTAGAGCTAAACCCCAAAAGGAAGTAGGTAGATCGGCCTGCTCATCATTGATCGTACTATATCTAATAGAGTACGATTTCTCCTCTCGATACACCATTCCATTGTGGTGTTCGTGGAGTGAGTTGGGATATTATCCCACACTCACCAGTGATCACGAAACTCTTGACTAAGGTATTCACCACCTCGATCCGATCAAGTAGCTTAATACACTTACCAAGTTGGTTTTGTACTTCATTCTTGAATTCTTTGAACTTTTCAAAGGATTCTCGACTTATGTCTCATCAAATATAAGTAGCCAAATCTACTCATATCATCGCTGAAAGTAATAAAGTACTTATAGCCTCCTCTGCTTCGACATTGAAAGGGCCACATACATCGCATGTATGAGTCCTAACAAGTCCCGCTTCGCCATGTCCACTAAATGGAGTTTTAGTCATCTTTCCTAAAAGACAAGATTCAGATACCTCATATGATTCAAAATCAAATGAGTCCAATAATCCATCTTTACGGAGTCGATATGCTTTTCATTTATGTGACCTAGGCATAGGTTGTGAGATATGTCCGGGTTCAAATCATTCGATTTGAACCGCTTGGTATTTACGTTATAAATTGGGTTTTCTAAATCTAGAACATAGAGACCATTCATAAGTGGTGCATTACAATAGAACATTTCATTTAAATAAATGGAACAACATTTGTCCTTTATTATAAAAGAAAAGTTTTTCTTGTCTAAACAAGATACGTAGATTATGTTCTTTGTCAATGCAGTACATAAAAGCACTCTCTAGTTCTAAGATAAGCCCAAAGGCAAAGACAAAGAATATGTTCCTACAGAAGAACTTTTGCGCCATTGCCTACTCAGAGGTCCACTTCACCCTTTGCACATTATTCTACTATTTCACCCTCGCACATTAGTACAAATGTGAGATGCACATCCTGATCTAATACCCATGTAGAAGAAATAGATAGATTAACTTCTATAACGTGTATACCGAGGCGTAAGTCCCACTTCTCTTGTTCTTTACTTCCTCAAGGTAGACTTCATAGCCTGCCCAAAGGTCCGGGCCTCACCGCAATGGAAGCAGCCCCTTTCCTTAGGTACTTTACCTTTACCCTTTGAAGTGGATGAATTGGCCTTGCTTTGGCTTGGGTCTTACCCTTGCCTTTGGCTACCTTTGTCCTTCTTGACCATTAGTACATTACTAACTTTCTTCTTGAGATTTGGTTCAGCAGTTCTTAACATGCTGAGAATCTCAGGCAAAGGTTTATCAATTTCATTCATGTTATAATTCATGACGAATTGATTGTATGCTTCCGGCAACGATTGCAGGATAACATCAGTTGCCAATTCTTGGCTCAGTGGAAAACCTAGTCTTTCAAGGTTCTCAACGTACCCAATCATTTTGAGTACGTGAGTTCCTACAGGTGTTCCTTCTTGCATCTTGCATGCAAAAAGAGCCTTAGACACTTCAAAACGCTCGTGCCTAGCTTGTCCTTGATATAGTTGTTTCAAATGCTCAACCATATCATAGGCATCCATGTTCTCATGTTGCTTCTGAAGCTCAGAGTTCATGGTGGCAAGCATAAGACATGACACATCTAATGCGTCATCTTGATGCTTCTTCTAAGCATCCTTAAGACGAGTCGCAGGGGCGGTATTTCAGTGGTAGACCGCTCTAGGACATATAGTTTATGCTCTGCTTGAGGATAATCCTCAAGTTCCTATACTACCAAGAAAATTTGCTCCATCGAGCTTGTCCTTCAGTTAAGTATCATACCTAAATCATTTAATTAGGCCTTTAATTAAATGAGGCTCCCACTAAATTCTCATAGCTACTATTTAGCTATAAATTTATATGGGATAAAGATCCACATCATAATTCGTCTTGAGTTAGCTTTGGCTAATCGCCCAAGACGTAGTATAATTAGGTAGGCAATCTTTTGCCAATTACATCTGATGTAACTCTTTAATAGCTTTGGTTAAGTTTTAGATTAGTTTAGTGTTTATTCCTAAACCAGCTTCAGTGTGGCGAGGCACGGGGCCTTCTTGGATATCGAGCAACGACCACTTCTAAGACAAAGTCGATGTTCGAAATCACACAAAACTAATGTTAACACTTATGTTCAAAGCTAATATATGCCTCTACTTTCTTAACCAATTAAGAAAACACTTAATTAAGTCTTAACTAAGACTGATAGCGGGACATCACGATTGTCCACTGCACTTCTCCAAGATAAAATGCATTGCTTTGCTTTGGCAAACCCAATAACAAATGATCGAGGAAGTAGTGAGTACCAACTTTGGTAGGCATATCGTTTAGACTTATTAAGAAATAAACATGTATCATATACATATTAGCATACATCACATATAAGCTAAACTAATCATGCATCACATACAAGCTAAACTAACATGCATCACATACATATTAAACTAATGTGTCATGGTTATGGCCCTTATTCTACAATCTTCTCAAGCCAATGAAAAGATTGATTGGTCAACCTAGGGATAGCATCTTCTCCTAAGTGCTTCCTTTTGGTTGTCTTGTGTGTTGACTTCCTCCTTGTAACCTCATCTTCCAATGGACCCTCCATCCTTGTTTTGTACATTACAAAAGGAGAAATACTCGAGTTACATTCGAGTCTAAAACTAATTTTACAACAAGAATATTAGGAGAAAGGCACGACACGCAGGCCGTATTAAGAATTACAACACACAATCACAAACTTTTTGGGACTAGGCCATAACCATGCACCATGTCATTTTAACTTTTAAAAGACATTGGATATTTTATTATGTTTGAAAATTTGCTAATGCAATTATCAACTCATAATAAAATTTATCCTACTTCTATATCACATATAAAATAGAGAAAACCTATTTTTATACGATCTTTCGCAAGTGGCTCTGATACCACTGTAGGGAAATCTCGTATGCCAAATGGCATATGTGCAACGGAAAATAGGATCCCTTCCAAGTGATCCATGCGAAAGCAAACTCGTATAAAATAAATTTCTCTAAACCAAACCTATCTTATAGGAGAGGATTACCTTTGTTGCATGCCCATGCTAATCCCGCTTTTCCTTTGGGTTTGTTGGATCTTTAGCACGTTCAAGTATCCGTGCCTCTATACGTATCCACACGAGCACGCTCTTGTCTCACAAAAGGAAAACTAGAAGAGCTCTCCTTTACTTCTTGCTAGAGAAGTCCCTAAAGGAGAGGAAGAGAGGGAAAAGGAGAAAGGAAGAAGAAAACTCCTCTTCTTGCTAGCCTACACTCACAAACCCACACAACCAAAGCTTCCACCAAGCTCTCTCACAACCACAACACCAAAAACTCTCTATGGCCGCCACTCCATGGAGCCTTTATAGGGTTGGAAAACCCTTCCACCTCCTTCACATTCAATGCAATCCATTGCATTGAGACACACTCAAAAAGGATTTGGCTTCCTTGTTTGGCCGGCCACTTAAGGAGACAAAACCATTTTGTTTCCTTCCACCTTAACTAGCTTAGGTGGATGCTTAGGTGGCATGCTTATGTGGCATGCTTATGTGGCATTCTTATGTGGCATTCATGCATGTTGAATTAATCTTATTAATTCAATTAAGCTTATGTTATCATATTGAATTAATCTTATTAATTCAATTAAGCTTATGTTATCATATTGAATTAATCTTATTAAATCAATAAGGTAACATATTGAATTAATCTCATTAAATCAATTAGCTAAAATTCTCATTAAGCTTAAAGTCCAAAAACCATTTTGTACTTAAGCTTATTCCCATATTATTCTAGTCAAACTAGAATACTCTAATTCCTCTAATTATCATGCTCTTTGTGTGTGACCCTATAGGCTCTCATAACGTTGGGAGTGGACCTAAACTCTTTTAGATACACAAGCAATGAGCGGCATCTAGCAATACATCATTGCTACCCAAGTTACGAGATAAGTCAAGATCCGACTAACCTTTCCGTGACTACTATAATGTATGACCGTGTCCTTCTATTCTTGATATCAGATTGATCAATGAGGCATAGACCGTGTCATCCTCGATCAATCTATGTGTTTCTTGATCCCTGAGTAAACTAACTCAAACAAATGAGCTCAATATCTCATATTGACTCATTCGAGCATGGCCATGCGTTTTAGTAGTTCTACTCAATCAAGGGGCCCACCGATATCACTCCCGTCATATGGAAGGGATAGATCCCATCTACATCACTCACATCCCTCCGCATAATTTGTTACATACCCAGTAATCGCCTTTATGGTCCACCCTATTACGGGTGACGTTTGACGATACCAAAGTACATAACTCCTTATGTAGGGAACCGTAGTGACTTCAGGTCTAAGGACTATTCATACCAATAGTCACATGAGAAAGTTTATGACACTCATATAACGATCCATGAAACTTTCTCATGGTGGGTCAGTTCAGTATATATTCTCCAATATATACCCATGTGTCAACTTGATATCATATATCCATGACTTGTGAGATCAAGTCATCAATTGACCTACATGCTAGTCTTTATGTATTAATATTGCCCTTGCATATTAATACTCGACTAGGAACATTTAGGAAAGTGTTCTCTACAGCCTCTCATAATCAATTCTGTCAATTGATGTGCTGTAGATAAGAACCTACTTTTCTAGGGCATTATTATATTTAAATTAGCTGGCACAAGCAAGATGTAAATATAATAACCAATCCTTTGCCTTTATAGAATATGATACAAAATGTTCCCTATTCAACCATCACATGATTGGTTCTAGGGCTATAACTAACAGTCCTAACATCTCATGCCCATCTTCATGGCTCAATACACAAACAGATAGTCCTAGGTGTTTGTGAGATGTGAAGGCTTACCTAGGTCTATAGGATCATGAAATCTAAACATGACCTAGGCTAGATCAATTTTTAATTTTCCTTTAAAATAATATTACTTAGTAAAACAAAATAGATTTTGAATAATGAAAATTTAAAAAAGCCTAGTTTACTAAGCATAACCCTAGTTGTCTTCTAAGGAACTAAACTCAGCTTCTGGAAGTGGTTTAGTAAAAATATCGACAAGATTAGACTTGGACTCAACATAATTGAGTTCAATATTATCCTTTGCCACATGATCTCTCACAAAGTGATTTTTAACATCAATATGTTTAGTACGTGATTGATGAATTGGATTTTTAGTTAAGTTTATAGTGTTGGGATGTATACTGAAAAGTCTATCTTTTGTATGAACATCTTTATTTTTGAAATAAGAATCACATGATCATTGTTTGCATATTTTTTTTGGTTATGCATATTGTCTAATACATTACATTGTAGATAACATGGTGTGTGGTGTCATACGGGAGATCATGTTATCGGCTCCTTGTAAAGTATAAGTATAGGCTCACAACCGAGATGGCTTTGGACAAACCATTGGTATGGTTGTAGTGTGATTTGGTATTGGTTTGTCTTGACCATAGAATCACACTAGTACACTTTGTGTGTATTGAACAGGACCGAATTAGAGGTGATTCGATTTATTGCTGGCTACATAATCGAATCGGACCTCAGATATTATATTGTACATACTCTTAATCCCGATATAATAACGAGCACATATACTTAGTATTCATTTCTTTGATTTACCAATGGGAGATATTTATAGATTAAATCGATAGGCTCGGTAAGTTGGGAAATGATATTATTTATATGGTGTGTCGTTAATTATAGGAGGAAGCCATGTCCTATATATTAGGATGATGATGTCCCCTTGAGGTGCTAATAAGGTTCATCATGTAAACCCTTCAGGTGGACTTGGTCCGGCATGATGAAAAGGTTGAGTGGTATTACTCATGGAGTTAGATGTTGATTAATTAATGGTCAGTAAATTAATGTAAAGGAGAAAGGTCATACAATAGAAGATCGAGAGATATATCACTTATCTATCTTCATGTGTAACATGTTTATATTTGTTTTTCAATTATATGAATTTTATATTTTTTTTTGTGGCTAATATAACTTGGACCCCGAATATAAACTCAAAAGTCGGCGATCTCTACATCGTCTATTCCGCGGCTATTCATAAAATAGAGGTTGGTCGCTTGAACAACAAGTTTGTTCAAGAGACTACTCTAATCGAATAGCACGACGATGACAAGGTTGCTTGGGCAATCCCTCTTGTTAAGGATAAATTTTTTTAATCCGGGGACATCGATGGGATCGCCATGAACAAGTGACCGAGTTGAAGTGGGAAGCGAAGTTTCCTACCTTCAAGTGGTATCAGAGCCACGGTTTCCGGTTTTGTGTGTTTAGGATTCGGTTACTTTTATGCACTTTTCATATATTATATGTGTCGGATAATAGTAGGATATGCGTAGGTTAACTCTTTGGTTGCAGGCATAGGATCCAACTATTATGGCAATATGTGTGTATGTGATTGTATGTGTGTAAATATTTATTTTGTTGAATCCTCGGGGTTGACGAGGCTAGTATTTAATTTTTTGTAAATTAGATACGACATTGTTTAGCCACTCCTTTTATTTTAGTTTGCTTTCGATCTAGATTTCATGTACACTCCCTCGTGGAGTATAGGATCGATGGATGTAAATTAAAATAGTTTTTTATTCTCATCTCGGATCTTCAGATGGCTCGTACATGGCGTAGGAGGAGCGGATGAGATGGCGATACGACGGTAGACATATTTAAGACAAAAGCCATAATAGTTGGAAAATAATTATTTTTCATATTTATTGCTTATTGTTTGATATGCCTATCGTAGGCTAGAAAATTCCTCAATTTCAAATTACTAAGTGGGAGAGGGATATTTTAATAAATTCCCACGGCCTCCATTACAATTTGACATATGATGTAAGCAAACTTGCGCATCGGCTCTGAGTGTCTTCCTCCCCATCGGATGAGTTTGTTTGTGGATCACAGGGTCGGATATGGTTATAGGAAATTATTTAGGAGCATGTGTACTTCCCCATCGGAAGACACATAACCCGAGATAATTTCCTTGGTATCGAGTAATGGTGAACATTTAGATGCAAATAGGAGTATCCTCCCCATCGGAGTCACTGCTTTTATTTGTTGGGCCGAAGAGAAACCAACTATTAATTTTATTTGTCAAAAAGTTAGGTTGACAAGATAGTAAAATTAATGGGTAAAACCTCCTCTTACAAATGTAGATTTCATATACGTTCACACGATCGTGGCATATGATATTCTCGGTGTTTTGAGGTGTTGGTTGATTTTAAAATTTTATTGTTTGAGGAATAAATAATTTTTTAAAATCTAAAGTGATGATCTATGTGATTCTTAGGTTTTCTTTCAAAATGACTTTCAGTCCACTTGCTATGATACTAAAGGAAAATAAACTTACTATACATAATTATGTTGATTGGAAAAAGAAATCTTGACATTGTCTTAACTACTAAGGAGTACAAATATGTACTCTTCAAAGAGTGTCCTCCTAAGTCTGCGAATGAGCTGGAAGTCCTTGGAGCTGAGATCGATGGGGAAACCCAGGACGATATCACTCTCTAGTCAACAGAAAGGCTTGCTCAGGCTCAGGCCATGGTTGCTCAGAAGGTTTCTACTTCTAAGCCATAAGGAAAGAAGAAGAAACAAGGTGGAGTAAAGCTGGTGGGAGGATCTCAGGGAGGAGTGAAGAAGCCGAAAGGCAAGTGCTTCACTTGCAAGCAGACTGGACATTGGAAGAAGGATTGTCCCAATCCGAAACAGAACAAAGGTATATCCTTTGGTCTAGTCGTTAAAACATGTTTAGCGGTGTTATCTACTGACACTTGGTGTGTAGATATGGGAGCCACTGATCATGTCTGCAATACTTTGCAGGAGTTCCAGGAAACCTGACGACTAGCTAAAGGGGAGATTATCGTTTACTTGGGCAATGCCACGGAGGTGGCGGCTATTGCAGTGGGAGATGTTTATTTGTCTTTTGAGAAAAATAAAGTTTTGGTTCTTAAGAATTTCCTTTATGTACCTTTATTTAGAAAGAATTTAATTTCGATTTCTAAATTGTTTATGGATGGATATTCTATTTCTTTTAATGATAGAACTGTTATAAAAAAAATAGGGAGATTATCTGTTCTGGTGCATTGATAGGAAATTTATATACACATGAACCAAAAGCTCCCACGATGCAAATAGAAGTTAATAACTCATCTTCTAATTCCAATAAGAGAAAAGAACCTTCGAAGATGAACCAAACATATCTTTGGCATCTAAGATTTGGTAATATTAACCTAAGTAGAATTCAAAGTTTGATAGCTGATGGACCTCTGGGTTCATTAGTGGTGGAAGATTTCCCAACCTGTGAATCTTGCTTGGAGGGTAAAATGACCAAGAGGCCTTTTAAGGCCAAGGGGTATAGAGCCAAAGATGTGTTAGAATTGGTTCATTCTGATTTGTGTGGTGCTATGTCTATCCAGGCTAGAGGTGGTTTTGAGTATTTTGTCTCTTTTATAGATGATTATTCGAGATATGGATACATTTACTTGATGCGCCGCAAGTCTGAATGCTTTGACAAGTTCAAAGAATTCAAGGCTGATGTGGAGAAACGTCAAGGTAAAAGTATCAAGACACAACGATCTGATCATGGTGGTGAGTACCTCTTGGGAGAGTTTAGGAATTACTTATCAAAGGCTGGGATTCAATCCCAATTGTCTGCACTTGGCACACCCCAGCAGAATGGTGTAGTAGAGTGAAGGAATAGGACTCTTATGGAGATGGTTAGATCGAAGATGAGTTATTCTGAGTTGCCAGATTCGTTCTGAGGATATGCTCTAGATACGGCGATGTACATTATGAACTTGGTTCCATCTAAATCAGTGCCTTCTACTCCCACAGAATTGTGGACTGGGCGAAAGCCTAGTCTAAGACATATTCGGATATGGGGGAGTCCAGCACATGTGCTGAAGGCGGATGCTAGTAAGTTGGAACCTCGTACAGAAGTACGCATGTTCGTTGGCTATCCTAGAGGAACGAAGGGTGGTTTGTTTTATAGTCCTAGAGATCAGAAGGTGATCGTTAGCACGAACGCCAGATTTCTAGAGGAAGACTATGTGATGAACCACAAGCCCATGAGTAAAATTGTTCTGGAGGAATTAAAAGGGGAAGTCACTTCTTCAGTACCACCGGTATAAGAGGATATACCACAGGTGATACCTCATCATAGTGGGAAGGTTGTGAGACAGCCTGATAGATTCATGTTCTTGGGAGAATCTTCTGATTTGGTCCCTAGCGAACATGAACCTGATCCCTGGACATATGACGAGGCAATCCAAGATAAAGATGCAGTATCTTGGCAAAGTGCAATGAATACTGAGATTGAATCTATGGATTCAAATCAGGTCTGGGAGCTAGTGGAACCACCCGATGGTGTAAAAACCATTGGATGCAAGTGGATCTACAAAAGAAAGAGAGGAATAGACGGGAAGGTTGAGACCTTCAAAGCAAGGCTTGTTGCAAAGGGGTATACTCAGAAAGAGGGTATCGATAATGAGTAGACCTTTTCGCCGGTAGCCATGCTTAAGTCTATCCGGATTCTCTTATGCATTGCAGCTCATATGGATTATGAGGTGTGGCAGATGGATGTCAAGACAACTTTCCTTAATAGAAGTCTTGAGGAAAACATCTATATGAAGCAACCAGAGGGATTCATTGCTAAGGGCAAAGAGCATCTTGTATGTAAGCTTAATCGGTCCATTTATGGATTGAAGCAAGCTTCGAGGTCTTGGAACATCCGATTTGATGAAGTAATCCAGTCTTATGGATTTATTTAAAGTCTGGATGAGTCTTGTGTATACAAGAGATGTGACGGAAACGTAGTGGTATTTCTTGTACTATACATAGATGACATTTTGTTGACTGGCAACAATATCAAGGTGTTATCGGACGTAAGGGTATGGTTGTCCAAACAGTTTGATATGAAGGACTTGGGAGAAGAGGGACACATCCTTGGGATCAAGGTTATAAGGGATTGCAAGAAGAGGATGTTGTGCTTATCCCAAGCTTCATACATAGACACGATTATGGATCGTTTTAGCATGCAAAACTCTAAGAAAGGTTTTCTACCTTTTAGGCATGGAGTTCATTTATCTAAGGAGATGTGTCCTAGAACATCTGAGGAGATAAAGGCAGTTCCTTATGCTTCGGCGGTAGGAAGCCTCATGTATGCGATGCTATGTATGAGACCAGATATCTGCTTTACTGTGGGCATGGTCAGCAGATATCAGAGTAATCCAGGACAGGGACATTGGACTGCGGTAAAGCATATATTGAAGTACCTGAGAAGGACTAGGGATTATATGCTAGTTTACCAGGCAGACAAATTACTCCCTATGGGTTATACAGATTCCGACTTCCAATCAGATAGGGATAACAGTAAGTCTACCTCAGGTTTTGTGTTTACTTTGGGAGGTGGAGCCATTGTATGGAGGAGTGTCAAGCAGAAATGTGTGGCGGACTTCACCATGGAAGCTGATTATTTGGTAGCCTCTAAGGCGGCCAAAGAAGTTTTGTGGCTCAGGAACTTCCTGATGGACTTGGATGTGATTCCTACTTTGCCCAGAACTATCACAATTTATTGTGATAATAGTGGTGTAGTTGGAAACTCGAAAAAACCAGGAGCCCATAAGGCAAGTAAACACATAGAGCGCAAGTACCACCTGATATGAGAAATCGTAAAGAGAGAAGTTGTTGTGGCCAAGATTTCATCGGAGGATAACCTGGCAGATCCTTTCACTAAGGCCTTTCCGCCGAGAGCTTTTGATAGGCATGTGGAGGGAATGGGGATTAGATGTATGGCAGTTTGAGGACAACATAGTCTTTTAGTATAAGTGGGAGATTGTTGGGATGTATACTGAAAAATCTATCTTTTGTATCAACATCTTTATTTTTGAAATAAGAATCACATGATCATTGTTTGCATATTTTTGTGGTTATGCATATTGTCTAATACATTACATTGTAGATAACATGGTGTGTGGTGTCACACGGGAGATCATGTTATCGGCTCCTTGTAAAGTATAAGTATAGGCTCACAACCGAGATGACTTTGGCTAAACCATTAGTATGGTTGTAGTGTGATTTGGTATTGGTTTGTCTTGACCATAGAATCACACTAGTACACTTTGTGTGTATTGAACAGGTTCGAATTAGAGGTGATTCGATTTATTACTGACTACATAATCAAATCGAACCTCACATATTATATTGTAAATGCTCTTAATCCTGATATAATAACGGGCACATATACTTAGTATTCATTTCTTTGATTTACCAATGGGCGAGATTTATAGATTAAATCGATAGGCTCGGTAAGTTGGGAAATGATATTACTTATATGGTGTGTCGTTGATTATAGGAGGAAACCGTGTCCTATTTATTAGGATAATGATGTCCCCTTGAGGAGCTCATAAGGTTCATCATGTAAACCCTACAAGTGGACTTAGTCCGGCATGATGAAAAGGTTGAGTGGTACAACTCATGGAGTTAGATGTTGATTAATTAATAGTTAGTAAATTAATTAATCGACGGACATTCGAGATCTTAAACACGGAGAGAAAATGTACATATAATATATGGAGCCCATATTAACTTATGGGGGTTGGTGAGGTAGATCAATGATAATCCTCTAGTGGAATGGATAATCATTAATGGATCGGACTTTATGTGGGCTTGATCCATTGGGTGGCCAAGATCCAACTCCTCCTCATGGTCCCTATTGTAGCCTATTAATACCTCATGAAGCTTAGATCCAATGGATGAAAACAAAACTCTAGATCCAAAGGTAGAGATTAGATCTCTAGATCCGACGGTTGAGATTAAATCTCTAGATCCGACGGTTGAGATTAAATCCCTAGAGCCAATGGTGGAGATTAAAACAAGGCTTGAGCCCAACTCTATAAATAGAGGATTAAGGTGGGCGACAAGGCTGGATGGCTTAGGGGATTAGGGTTTGCTTCCCTTGGGCGGCAAGCAATCCTAGTTAAGTTAGGATTAGGAGTGGGCGGCTAGGGTTTTGGGTGTTGGAGTAGGCGGCAACAAGAGGAGAATCTCCTTTCTTCTTCTTCATAAGGTGTTGCCGGCAACCTATCCTTCTTCTCTTTGTTTTGGCCGGTGCTCAACCTATCCTTCTTCCCCTCTTCTTTGGCCGGCAATTAGGAGAGCTAGGGTTAGGGTTTTGGGCGGCTACAAGGAGAAGGGTTGGTTTTTTTTCTCTTCTCCAAGTGTTGGTCGGCGCCCATGCTCTTATTGATTATCCTTTGGCCGGTTCCCATACTCCATGTTCTCTTCCTTGGCCGGCGGCAACATCGAGTCTATTGACTTGGTGGCCGGTTCTAGAAAGGAAGAAGAGTTTTGTTTCATGATCTTCCTTTGTTCGGAGTGAACAAGGAAAGGAAGATTGGTGATCCAGGAGCTTCAACTTTTGGTAGATCGTCGCCCACACGACGTCCGAAAGGAGAAAAGTCATACAATAGAAGATCGAGAGGTATATCACTTATCTATCTTCACGTGTAACATGTTTATATTTGTTTTTCAATTATATGAATGTTATATTCTGTTTTGTGGCTAATATAACTTGGACCCCGAACATAAACACAAAAGCCGACGATCCGTACATTGTCTATTCCACGGTTATTCGTAAAATAGAGGTTTGTCACTTGAACAGCAAGTTTGTTCAAGAGACTACTCTAATCGAATAGCACGACGATGACAAAGTTGCTTGGGCAATCCCTCTTGTCAAGGATAAATTTTTTTAATTCGGGGACATCGATGCGATCGCCATGAACAAGCGATCGAGTTGAATTGGGAAGCGAAGTTTCCTACCTTCAAGAACTTATATTATCAACCAATGTTTTGACCTTTTTGTTTTCTAATTCAAAATCTTTATGTGTGTGCAAAATCCATAGTAATTGTGTCGCACATTCTCCTAATGCTATGTATTCGGCTTCAGTTGTAGAAAAAGCAACACAATGTTGCTTTCTACTGAACCAACTAACCAAGCATGACCCTAAGAGTTGACATCCTCCATTAGTACTTTTCCTATCCAGTTTACACCCAGCATAGTCCGAGTTAGAATATCTTACTTACTCAAAGTTATCAATTGTTGGGTATCACATTCCTATATTAATTGTTCCTTTAATGTATCTTAGGATTCTTTTAGCATGTGTTAAATGTGATTCCTTAGCACAAGTCTGATATCTAGCACACATATTGCAAATAGTATGTCAGGTCTACTTGTAGTTAAGTATAGTAAACTTCCTATGGCACTCTATAATGCTTTAGATCTTCAATCTTTCCCTCTTTGTCATCATCTAATATAATATTTATTGCCATGGGTGTTTTTATTTCTTTTGCATTTTCCATTCCAAAATTTTTAATTAACTCTCTTGCATATTTGCTTTGATATATATAGTTATCGTCTCATGTTTGTTTTATTTGTAGACCTAAATCGAAGTTTAACTCACCTACTAGACTCATTTTGAACTCTTATTCTATTAAGGTTATGAATTCTTTTAAAAAAATTGAATTTATTGATCCAAATACAATATCATTGACATATATTTGAGCAATGAAAATATCTAGGTTCAAAGTTTTCACGAAGAGGGTTGAGTCAATTTGACCTTGTCTAAAGCTTTTTGAAATTAAGTATGAAGATAATCTCTCATACCAAGCTCTAGGAGCTTGTTTTAGTCCATACAAGGCCTTTTTTAACTTGTATACATGATTAGGATATTCTAAGCTTTCAAAACCTGGGGGTTGGCTTACGTATACCTCTTCTTTTATTACTCTATTTAAGAATGTGAACTTAACATCCATTTGGTATAGCTTGAATCCTTTCTGTGTCGCATAGGCTAGCAACATCCTAATTGACTCAAGCCTAGCTACTGGATAGTCTAACCCTTCTACTTGACTAAACCCTTTAGATACTAATCGAGCTTTATTCCTTATGATTTCTCCTTGATCATGTAATTTATTTCTAAATACCCTTTTAGTGTCTATGATTGATTTATTTGTTGGTGGAGGTACTAAGTCTTATACTTCATTGCTTTCAAACTGTGCTAGTTCTTCTTGCATGGCTATTATCCAATCAGTATCAAGTAAAGCCTCTTCTATTGACTTCAGTTCTATTTTTGATATTGATGTGATTTGACTTATGTTTCTTAAGGTTGACCTAGTTTGAACTCCTAGAGTTGGATTTCCTAATACTTGTTCAAGTGGATGGTTTTGATTAATTCTAGGTGTCTTCAAGTTGTCTTAACATTGGGTTTGCTCATCTTCATCATGTATGGTTTCAATTACCCCTTCTTTATTGTCTTTTAATGTGTTTCTTTGCCAATTATTAATCTCCTCTTCATCAAATGTTACATTAGTTGTTTTTTCAATTTTTAGGGTTTTCTTATTAAAAATCCTATAAGCCCTACTAGTGGTTGATGTTAGTTATATATAAAAGGTGTCCTAAGGCAATCACCTTATTGTTGTACCATTTATTTGATAAATGAAGATTCACTATTTGAGTATACATGTTTTCATGTATTTTATTAGATCTTAAACTCATTTACTGAATGTCCACAATACGATTCACAGCATAAGAGAATTTGTAATTGGATCACAACTAGTGAGTATCTCTACATGTGTAATTGTGATGTATTGGAATTATCCCTTGTCGATGAATTGATGCATTCGGAGACCATCAATTCTGTTCAGACTAGTACGAGTTGTACTCTTTGATTTATCCAAGCAGCTGTGTCATGCCCCGAGAGTATATCGAGCCCAAAAATCAGACAACATCTCCTTTGCACGTCATACAACTCCCTGTTGATACAAAGCCTTTCGGGCACAACCACACAACATATAGAAGTATATAACTAAAGTCACAGCGGAATACAACAACAATAATAAAAAAAATAAAAAAACTCAAATACATGCATACCGGTACAACTTTGACACAACAAGGAAACATGATTGAAACCAAATACATAACAACATAATCGATTACCAAAAAACAGAAACAATATAGGATAAAAATCCAAAACATGTCATCCAAAATATACAACACCAATATGGATTTCAATCCAAATACTCAAGGTGAGATGGGATCAGTTGGCGATTCTCCCAGCATCCAAGGAATCTTCTACCTGTTACCTGGGCAACAAGAAAACTCAGGGTTTGTGGTGGTGAGTATAAAACTCAACGGTAATATAAACGATATTGCATGAACAAATAACATATGTAGAGCAACAGGTATACAAATGAAGATCAACAGGTATACCTAGGGAGATCAACGTACATACAGTCTTAAAGGAAACAATGAACTATCGGTATAATACTAATCAGTGCATATACCAAACCAACTAATCAATCGTACATAACGTAATGTAAGGTACTGACATACCTGAGGAACTACAACGATACAACTAATACACGTTGAACACATATACCACACTATAACACATACAACATAAAGGAACAATACTATATTTGTAATCAACACACTACTATATGAACAACATATAGACAAGTACAAAAATGAACATGGTTCATCCTATACCACAACATGACGCTGATCAAATGCGTACAATAGTCTGATCCAACTCGTACATTGTACACCACACATAACAGTATAGAATATGCAAATAATATGCAAAATACAAGAAGCATATATATATACTACTATATATATATATATATATATATATATATATATATATATATATATATATATATATATATATATATATATATATATATATATATATATATATATATATATACTACTATATATATATATATATATATATATATATATATACTGCTCACACTCATACACATATATATATACATAAATATATGTATATGTATATGTATATATAGACAAATGCCCTCACACATGGAAAATCAAATGCATGGTCATGCCTGCGCACCCCACTCGCTACCACGCCCCGGTGTGGCCTAGGTGGCACGACATGATAACTATCCCAACTCAACAACAACCACTGCTCTCGAGTGACCGAGTGGGTAGTATGAATAAGTAGCGATAAACTAAAGAGCTATAAGCTACACAATGGAGGTCCCTGCTGCTCGCCACTCCGACTGACACTACCCATGAGTGGTCGAGTGTCACACACCCATGACAACTGCACGCAACTCCAACTACCACTATCAAGAGTGGTCAAGTGTGGCACAACAAATGAACTACCCTCACACTAGTTACTACTACCACGAGTAACCGTGGAGGTAGAATGACTGACGACCCTCTCAACCACAAGGGAGACCAAGTCGCCAGCATTCATGTAAATGACATGAATGCACAACCACATATACATCCACAATACACTCTCTACCCAACAGAGAGTCGTATACAACATACCATCGACTATGCTACGACTTCCAGTCCGTAGCGACACACCATCAACAACCCACACTACCATGTACAAACATATGATCTGTAATTGTTATACAACGAAAGATAAGGTGGACAACCATAAACTCTACATTAAGGATATCATCCACCCCCGGATGATTATTCCTTATGACACGAGTCAAATCGACATTTATACTCAGCTACACCCCCCATGGTTAAGCATCTAAAGATCTATATACCATAGCATCGGTAAGTTATAGCAATGATGAATGAAATATGACAACAATAACAGTATATCTCAAAGTACAAAGACTTAAGTATCAAGCACAGAATAACATGAGTGGAGTCAAGGTATAATATCAACCATATAGAAACTCATGCACTAATAATAATCAACTACCTGACCAGGGTAGAATATTACCCACCTGATATGAAGCTCGTGGCAAGAATCTTCACGCCCACGGACCTGCTTCGTAACCAAGTTCTACACATAATATAAATTACTATTAAGTTATAACACACGAAAAATGATTAATTCGAATACTACATCAACTCTGTATTCCATTAACTATTCAATCAACATACAAACTCACAATATGATCTGCAACCACACCGATCCAAGCTTACCTTACACTGCCAAATCAAATCTGCTTCCCTGCTCAACTCCATCAATTGAACCCATAGCTCCCTTACCATAGAACACATTCATCCAACTTCTACCATCTCGTTCATAGCTCCATAACAGAGCATCAAACAGAGCACATTCCATATCAACCTGCCACAACCAATCAATAACACCTTTGCTCAACTAAAATCATCACTTCACAATCCACAGTAGCGCAACACAACATTCAACATATTACAAAATTAAAAAAAAATGACTGTGACATAGATCAAGAATCACCACTACCAATTCTCGGTGGAAACCAGAAATTTGACCGAATCTATAGATTAATATAGGACTTACCCCTCGACTTTGATCCTTAGCTCTCAGACCCACAGAACTCTTGATCATCGCTGCCAATCTCTATCAGACGCTAGTTGTTTACAAGATCACGGAGTAACAGTCCACGAATAGAGGAGAAGAAGACACCACTGCAGCAACGACAACGCTGATCTGAGTCCCCACCATGCCGACGAATGGAAATCGACAGCAGCTCCACCACAGTTATAACCCCGCTAATCTAAGCTCGACGACGAGAATATTAGACCACCAGCTCCTCTCAATTTCTTGATCATCTTAAGTCGGCGGTGCTTCTACTGAGCGCTCCATAAAGAAATGGAAGAAGACGGGAAGAGAATGGGGGAGAAACAGCGATGAGGGAAAGGGGATCGGGATCGGGTGAGAGATGAACGACGGAAGAAGGGAAGAGTGATGGTGCGTGGAGAAATGAAATCGGGGATTAAATGTAAGAATAGGGTTTAGTTATTTAAACATTGGAAACTTAGGCTTATTAAACCCATTAATTGCTCCTTGCTAATAAATCAAATAGGCTTTCTCGAAGCCTATTAAATCTTTCCCCATAAATTGACCAAACAAAATCCATTTAAATCCAGAAAAATTTATAAAAACAATTCCTAGAAAATTCCATAAAAAAATTCTTAATTAACAAGGGGCATTTATTATCATTTTGTTTATTTTTCGATATCTCACATTCTCCCCCACTAATAAAAATTTGATCCCCAAATTTCTACTCAAGTAAGATGAGTAAGCAATGTCACACTGCTCGACTCAAGTACTTGGAGAATAATCACACACTTCAAGTAATTAAATGGGGATACTGAACTTAAATATTATTTTTCAGCTCTGACATAGCCTCGAAAATCTATCATGTACGCTTTCAACAGACCTTCCAAAATCTGAATAGTACATTCATATTGACCATCTATCACAAGGTAAATAATCATACCAAAGTGGAGCTCTAAATCCGTGACCTGATGGAGACTTTACCAAAATCGTAAGGTGAATCATAAATCACTATCGGAAATGGTACTCAAGGATACTCCAAGAAAATTGAAAATCTCCTCACAGTATAAATCAATCAAGCGATTCAACAAGTTCATCTAACGGACCGGAAGAAGATGAGCAGACTTAGTTAATCAATCACTGATTACCCAAATCGCATCAAGTCCTTTCCGAATTCTAGATAATCTCGTAACACGGTATCTCAGTACACAACCTTGCTAATCACTAGTATTTCACTTTTACTAGTTGACACACCCAATGTCAGACTACGGAATCAACCATGTCCTACATGTTGTTCCACCAACAAGAACGTTTCAAAACTCACTATTTTTTAATACACTTCGAATAAATCACTAATCTCGAATGACGAGCCTCTTGAATCAACTCATCCTGAAACTAAAACAACTCTGGGTCACAGTCTTCCTAGAAGGTGAAGAATCTCTCTATCAACACAACAGAGATATGTCTACTGTCTTGAATCAAAAGTAACTCTTCCTAAATTTGAATGCAACTCTGTAACCCACTATTCTCCTCGAAGACGGAGAATTCCTTTCTCGCAAGAGAAATAAATCTACTTTCCAAAGTTCACTCTATCACACAGAACTAGAAGTGACTGGGAGACTATAATGACCAATCTCCCTTGTTATATTTGTCCGTGTTCTAGCAGCTCTATGCAGTTACCCAGTAGCTAGCCAAACTCCATGAGCACTCCTGCTCCATATATCTACAACCCCTCTGCTGTCGTAAGCCTAGGATACGTCCCATTCAACTATATCGGAACCACTCCAATCCCCACAATGATACATTTGTGTATAATATCCTTCCATCCACCTCGGAAGAATTAACTACTACTCGTGCAAAAGTTAACCACTGTCTAGGCCTTAAAAACTGATTTCAGCAGCTTCCTGTAGGGATGTATACTGAAAAGTCTATCTTTTGTATGAACATCTTTATTTTGAAATAAGAATCACATGATCATTGTTTGCATATTTTTATGGTTATGCATATTGTCTAATACTTCACATTGTAGATAACATGGTGTGTGGTGTCACACGAAAGATCATGTTATCGACTCCTTGAAAAGTATAAGTAAAGGCTCACAACCGAGATGACTTTGGACAAACCATCGGAATGGTTGTAGTATGATTTGGTATTGGTTTGTCTTGACCATAAAATCACACTAGTGCACTTTGTGTGTATTGAGCAGGACCGACTTAGAGGTGATTCGATTTATTGTTGACTACATAATCGAATCGGACCTCAAATATTATATTGTACATACTCTTAATCCCAATATAATAACGGGCACATATACTTAGTATTCATCTCTTTGATTTACCAATGGACGAGATTTATAGATTAAATCGATAGGCTAAGTAAGTTGGGAGATGATATTATTTATATGGTGTGTTGTTGATTATAGAAGGAAACCGTGTCCTATATATTAGAATGATGATGTCCCCTTGAGGAGCTCATAAGGTTCATCATGTAAACCCTGTAGGTGGACTTGGTTCGGCATGATGAAAAGGTTGAGTGGTACTACTCATGGAGTTAGATGTTGATTAATTAATGGTTAGTAAATTAATTAATCGACGAACATTCGATATCTTAAATGCGGAGAGAAAATGTACAAATAATATATGGAGCCCATATTATCTTATGGGGGTTGGTGAGGTAGATCAATGATAATCCTTTAGTGGATTGGATTATCATTAATGGATCGGACTTTATGTGGGCTTGATCCATGGGTGGCCAAGATCCAACTCCTCCTCATGGTCCCAAATGTAGCCTATTAACACCTCATGAAGCTTAGATCCAAAGTATAGAAACAAAACTCTAGATCCAAAGGTAGAGATTAAATCTCTAGATCCGACGGTTGAGATTAAATCTCTAGATCCGACGGTTGAGATTAAATCCCAAGAACCAATGGTGGAGATTAAAAGGAGGCTTATCCCTAACTCTATAAAAGGAGAGAAAGGGGTTGGCGTGGAGGATAATTGAAGAGAAGCTAGGGTTTTGGAAGTTGGCGGCAAGGCATACGAGCTAGGGTTTGGGCTTGGGCGGCACCTAATAAGGAAATATTTTCCTTGTGTTGTTCTTCTTCCCCAAGCTACTGGCGCCCTTGGAGTTCCTTCCAGCCCTTGGCCGACATCCAAAACAGGTCCTCTCCTTCTCCTTGGCCGGTGGAACAAAGGTTTAGGGTCCTCCCTTGAAGCTTTTGGTCAGCCACTCTCAATCTCCTCTTCCTTCTTGGCCGGCGGCAAGCTTCCTCCTTGGAAGTTATTGGTTGGTTGAAAGAAGGAATAGAGCTTTGTTTCTATTCTTCCTCTTGCTTTGGAAGAGCAATGAAGGAAGATTTGCGATCTAGGAGCTTCAACTTTTGGTAGATCGTCGCCCACACGACGTCCGAAAGGAGGAAGGTCATACATTAGAAGATCGAGAGGTATATCGATTCTCTAATTTTTATATGTTACATGTTTGTATTTGTTTTTCAATTATGAGCATGATATAAATCTGTTTGTGGATAAATAATACTTGGATCCTGAACATAAACACAAAAGTTGGCGATCCGGACATCGTCTATTCCGCGACTACTCGTAGAATAGAGGATGGTCGCTTGAACAACGAGTTTGTTCAAGTGACCTCTCTAAACGAATAGCACGACAATGACTTGGTTGTTTGAGCAATCCCTTTTGTGTAGGATTAAATTTTTTTAATCCTGGGACATCGATGGGATCACCATGAACAAACAACCAAGGTGTAGTGGGAAGTGAAGTTTCCCCTCACGGACTCGATAAGCAAAAACCCTTCAACTGCTATCAGAGCATAGGTTTCTGGTTTTGTGTGTTTAGGATTCGGTTAATTTTTATGCACTTTTCATATATTATATGTGCCGGATAATAGTAGGATATGCGTAGTTTAACTCTTTGGTTGCAGGCATAAGATCCGACTATTATGGCCATATGTATGTATGTGATTGTATGTGTGTAAATGTTTATTTTGTTGAATCCTCGGGGTTGATGAGGCTAGTATTTGATATTTTGTAAATTAGATACGACATTGTTTATCCACTCTTTATTTTAGTTTACTTTCGATCTAGATTTCATGTACACTCCCTCGTGGAGTATAGGATCGATGGATGTAAATTAAAATAGGTTTTAGTCTCGGCTCGGATCTCCGGATGGCTCGTACATGGCGTAGGAGGAGCGGACGAGATGGCAATGTGACGGGAGACATATTGAAGACAAAAGCTATAATAGTTGGAAAATAATTTATTTTTCATATTTATTGCTTTTTTTTTTATATGAATGTCGTAGGCTAGGAAAATTCCTAAATTTTAAATTACTAACTGGGAGAGGGAATTTTTTTTTTAAATTCCCATGGCCTCCATTACGATTTGACAAGTGATGCAAACAAACTTGCGCGTCGGCTCTGAGTGCCTTCCTCCCCATCGGATGAGTTTGTTTGCAGATCACAAGGTCAAATATGGTTATAGGGAATTATCAAGGAGCGTGTGCACTTTCTCATCGGAAGACACATAACCCGAGATAATTACCGTGGTACCGAGTAATGGTGAACACTTAGATACAAATATAAGTATCCTCCCGATCGGAGTCATTGCTTTTATTTCTAGGGCCAAAGAGGAACCAACTATTAATTTTACTTGTCAAAAAGTTAGGTTAACAAGATAGTAAAATTAATGGGTAAAACCTCCTCTTACAAATGTTGAATTCGTATACGTCTACACTATCGTGGAATACGATATTTTTGGTGTTTTGAGGTGTTGGTTGATTTTAAAATTTTATTTTTTAAGGAATCAATAATTTTTTGAAATCTAATGTTTTGATTTATGTGATTCTTAGGTTTTCTTTCAAAATAACTTTCAACCCACTTGCTGTGATACTGAAAGAGAACAAACTTACTAGACCCAACTATGTTGATTGGAAGAGGAATCTAGACATTGTCTTGACTGCTGAGGAATACAAATATGTACTCCTCGAAGAGTGCCCTCCCAAGCCTGCAGATGATTCTGGAAAAAAGGAGAGAGAGAGCTATAAGAAGTGGATCTAGGCTGATGAGATGGCACGGTGTTACATTTTGGCATCTATGTCAAATGTACTGCAACATCAGCATCAAGCCATGCCCACAGCTTATGACATGATGCTCAATCTCAAGAAGCTTTTCGGACACCAGAATCGGGCTGTGAGGAAAGAAGCCATGAGAAACTTGATGACGACCACCATGATCGAGGGAACACCCGTAAGGGATCATGTTCTTAAGATGATGACTCATTTGAATGAGCTATAGGTCCTTGGAGCTGAGATCGATGGGGAAACCCAAGTCGATATCATACTCCAGTCTCTACCTAGGAGTTTTGAGCAGTTTCGCCTGAACTACAACATGAACAAGAGGTTGTATTCATTGGAGGAACTTCTAACAGAACTCCAGGCGACAGGGGGCTATTTCGTCAGAGTGCTCAGGTGCATGCTATGGTGACCCAATAGGTTTCTACTTCTAAGCCGAAAGGCAAGAAGAAGAAGAAACAAACTGGGGCGAAGGCAGTGGGAGGTACTCAGGGAGGAGTGAAGAAGCCGAAAGGCAAGTGCTTCACTTGTAAGTAGACTGGACACTAGAAGAAGGATGACCCCAACCGTAAGAACAAAGGTATATCTTTTGGTCTAGTCGTTGAAACAAATTTAGCAATGTTATCTACCGGCACCTGGTGTGTAGATACGGGAGCCACTAATCATGTCTACAATACTTTGCAGGGGTTCCAGGAAACTAGGCGACTGGCTGAAGGGGAGATTACCGTGTACTTCGGTGATGCCACGAAGGTGGCGGCTGTTGCAGTGGGAGATGTTCATTTATCTTTTGAGAAAAATAAACTTTTGGTTCTTAAGAATTGCCTTTATGTACCCTTATTTAGAAAGAATTTAATTTAAGTTTCTAAATTGTTTAAGGATGGATATTCTATTTCTTTTAATGGCAGAGTTGTTATAAAATGGAATAGGGACATTATCTGTTCGGGTGCATTGATAGGAAATTTGTACACACTTGAACCAAAAGCTCCCACGATGCATATTGAAATTAATAACTCATCTTCTAATTCCAATAAGAGAAAAGAACCTTCGAAGATGAACCAAACATATCTTTGGCATCTTAGGCTTCGTCATATTAACCTAAGCAGAATTCAAAGGTTGATAGCTGATGGATTTTTGGGTTCATTAGTAGTGGAGGATCTCCCAACCTGCGAATCTTGCTTGGAGGGTAAGATGACCAAGAGGCCTTTTAAGGCCAAGGGGTATAGAGCCAAAGATGTGTTAGAATTGGTTTATTTTGATTTGTGTGGTCCTATGTCTATCTAGGCTAGAGGTGGTTTTGAGTATTTCGTCTCTTTTATAGACGATTACTCAAGATATGGATACATTTACCTGATGCACCGCAAGTCTGAATGCTTTGACAAGTTCAAAGAATTCAAGGCTGATGTGGAGAAACGTCAAGGTAAAAGTATCAAGACACTACGATCTGATCATGGTGGTGAGGACCTCTTGGGAGAGTTTAGGAACTACTTATCAGAGGTTGGGATTCTATCCCAATTGACTCCACTTGGCACACCCCAGCAGAACGGTGTAGCAGAGCGAAGGAATAGGACTCTTATGGAGATGGTTAGATCGATGATGAGTTATTCTGAGTTGCCAGATTCATTCTGGGGATATGCTCTAGATACGGCGGTGTACATTCTGAACTTGGTTCCATCTAAATCAGTGTCATCAACTCCCACAGAGTTGTGGACTGGGCGAAAGCCTAGTCAAAGATATATTCGGATATGGGGGAGTCCAACACATGTGATGAAGGAAGATGCTGGTAAGTTAGAACCTCGTACAGAAGTAAGCATATTCGTTGGCTATCCTAGAGGAACGAAGGGTGGTTTATTTTATACTCCTAGATATCAGAGGGTGATCGTTAGCACGAACGCCAGATTTCTAGAGGAAGACTATGTGATGAGCCACAAGCCCAAGAGTAAAATTGTTTTGGAGGAATTAAAAGGGGAAATCACTTCTTTAGTACCACCAGTAAAAGAGGATAACCACATCTCACTGCACCGCATGTCGCAGAGGATTCACAGGAGATACTTCGTCGTAGTGGGAGGGTTGTGAGACAGCCTGATAGATTCATATTCTTGGGAGAATCTTCTGATTTGGTCCCTAGTGAACATGAACCTGATCCCTGGACATATGACGAGGCAATCCAAGATAAAGATGTAGTATCTTGGCAAGGTGCAATGAATGCTGAGATTGAATCTATGGATTCAAATCAGGTCTGGAAGCTTGTGGAACCACCCGATGGTGTAAAAATCATTGGATACAAGTGGATCTACAAGAGAAAGAGAGGGATAGATGGGAAGGTTGAGACCTTCAAAGCGAGGCTTGTTGCGAAGGGGTATACTCAGAAAGAGGGTATCGATTATGAGGAGACCTTTTCGCCAGTAGCCATGCTTAAGTCTATCCGGATTCTCTTATGCATAGCAGCTCATATGGATTATGAGGTGTGGAAGATGGATATCAAGATAGCTTTCCTTAATGGAAGTCTTGAGGAAAACATCTACATGAAGAAACTAGAGGGATTCATTGCTAAAGGGAAAGAGCATCTTGTATGTAAGCTTAATCGGTCCATTTATGAATTGAAGCAAGCTTCGAGATCTTGGAACATCCGCTTTGATGAGATAATCCAGTCTTATGGATTTATTCAAAGTCCAGATGAGTCTTGTGTATACAAGAGATGTGATGGGAACGTAGTGGTATTTCTTGTACTATACGTAGATGACATTTTGTTTATTGGCAACAATATCAAGGTGTTATCCGACGTAAGGTTATGGTTATCCAAACAGTTTGATATGAAGGACTTGGGAGAGGTGGGACACATCCTTGGGATCAAGGTTATAAGGGATCGCAAGTAAAGGATGTTGTGCTTATCCCAAGCTTCATATATAGACACGATTATGGATCGTTTTAGCATGCAGAACTCCAAGAAGGGTTTTCTACCTTTCAGGCATGGAGTTCCTTTATCTAAGGAGATGTGTCCTAAATCATCTGAGGAGATAGAGGAGATGAAGACGGTTCCATATGCTTCGACAGTAGGAAGCCTCATGTATGCAATGCTATGTACGAGACCAGATATCTACTTTGCCATGGGCATGGTCAGCAGATATCAGAGTAATCCAGGACAGGGACATTGAACTGCGGTAAAGCATATATTGAAGTACCTAAGAAGGACTAGGGATTATATGCTGGTTTACCGGGAAGACCAATTACTCCCTATGGGTTACATAGATTCCGACTTCTAATCTGATAGGGATAACACTAAGTCTACCTCAGGTTTTGGATATAGTTTGGGAGGTGGAGCCATTGTATGGAGGAGTGTCAAGCAGAAATGCGTGGCGGGCTCCACCATGGAAGCTGAGTATGTGGCGCCTCTGAGGCGGCCAAAGAAGCGGTGTGGCTCAGGAACTTCCTGAGGGACTTGGATGTGATTCTTGGTTTGCCCAGAACTATCACAATTTATTGTGATAATAGTGGTGCAGTTGCAAACTCGAAGAAATCACGAGCCCATAAGGCTATTAAACACATAGAGCGCAAGTACCACCTGATACGAGAAATCGTAAAAAGAGGAGAAGTTGTTGTGGCCAAGATTGCATTAGAGGATAACCTGGCAGATCCTTTCACTAAGGCATGTGGAGGGAATGGGGATAAGATGTATGGCAGTTTGAGGACAACATAGTCTTTTAGTATAAGTGGGAGATTATAGGGATGTATACTGATAAGTCTATCTTTTGTATGAACATCTTTATTTTGAAATAAGAATCACATGATCATTGTTTGCATATTTTTATGGTTATGCATATTGTCTAATACTTCACATTGTAGATAACATTGTGTGTGGTGTTACACGGGAGATCATGTTATCGGCTCCTTGAAAAGTATAAGTAAAGGCTCACAACCGAGATGACTTTGGACAAACCATCGGAATGGTTGTAGTGTGATTTGGTATTGGGTTGTCTTGACCATAAAATCACACTAGTGCACTTTGTGTGTATTGAGCAAGACCGACTTAGAGGTGATTCGATTTATTGCTGAGTACATAATCGAATTCAACCTCAGATATTATATTGTACATACTCTTAATCCCGATATAATAATGGGCACATATACTTAGTATTCATCTCTTTGATTTACCAATGGGCGAGATTTATAGATTAAATCGATAGGCTCGGTAAGTTGAGAGATGATATTATTTATATGGTGTGTCGTTGATTATTGGAGGAAACCGTGTCCTATATATTAGGATGATGATGTCCCCTTGAAGAGCTCATAAGGTTCATCATGTAAACCCTGCAGGTGGACTTGGTCCGGCATGATGAAAAGGTTGAGTGGTACTACTCATGGAGTTAGATGTTGATTAATTAATGATTAGTAAATTAATTAATCGACGGACATTCGAGAACTTAAACACGGGGAGAAAATGTACAAATAATATATGGAACCCATATTATCTTATGGGTGTTGGTGAGGTAGATCAATGATAATTCTTTAGTGGATTGGATTATCATTAATGGATCGGACTTTATGTGGGCTTGATCCATGGGTGGCCAAGATCCAACTCCTCCTCATGGTCCCTAATGTAGCCTATTAACACCTCATGAAGCTTAGATCCAAAGTATAGAAACAAAACTCTAGATCCAAAGGTAGAGATTAAATCTCTAGATCCGACGGTTGAGATTAAATCTCTAGATCTTACGGTTGAGATTAAATCCCTAGAACCAATGGTGGAGATTAAAAGGAGGCTTATCCCTAACTCTATAAAAGGAGAGCAAGGGGTTGGCATGGAGGATAATTGAAGAGAAGCTAGGGATTTGGAAGTTGGCGGCAAGGCATACGAGCTAGGGTTTGGGCTTGGGCGGCACCTAATAAGGAAATATTTTCCTTGTGTCGTTCTTCTTCCCCAAGCTGCTGGCGCCCTTGGAGTTCCTTCCAGCCCTTGGTCGGTGTCCAAAACAGGTCCTCTCCTTCTCCTTGGCCAGTGGAACAAAGGTTTAGGGTCCTCCCTTGAAGCTTTTGGCCGGCCACTCTCAATCTCCTCTTCCTTCTTGGCCGGCGGCAAGCTTCCTCCTTGGAAGTTATTGGTTGGTTGAAAGAAGGAATAGAGCTTTGTTTCTATTCTTCCTCTTGCTTTGGAAGAGCAAGGAAGGAAGATTTGCGATCTAGGAGCTTCAACTTTTGGTAGATCGTCGCCCACACGACATCCGAAAGGAGGAAGGTCATACATTAGAAGATCAAGAGGTATATCGATTCTCTAATTTTTATATGTTACATGTTTGTATTTGTTTTTCAATTATGAGCATGATATAAATCTGTTTGTGGCTAAATAATACTTGGATCCCGAATATAAACACAAAAGTCGGCGATTCGGACATCTTCTATTCCACGGCTACTCGTAGAATAGAGGATGGTCGCTTGAACAACGAGTTTGTTCAAGTGACCTCTCTAAACGAATAGCACGACGATGACTTGGTTGTTTGAGCAATCCCTTTTATCTAGGATTAAATTTTTTTAATCCGGGGACATCGATGGGATCGCCATGAACAAACAACCAAGGTGTAGTCGAAAGCGAAGTTTCCCCTCACGGACTCGATAAGCAAAAACCCTTCACTTCCAACCAAGTGAATTCCACCGCCTACTTGGTCAAACAAATCTGTGGTATAGTAATGCTAGAAGCATCCTATCCACATCTGCGGTAATAACCAAATCAATACAAGGAAACCACCATCTACGGTGGCCAAGTGCGCAACTCCAACTACCACCATCAACCGTGCCCATGTTGCGCAACTCCAACAACCACAAACTAATCCAATCGTGTCTAGAATACACGATTTCTCAAATCTATGGATGACTAAAATCGTTAACTAAGTCTAACAATATTATCAAAAGCTCATAAAATTCATACCAAGTATGAAATGTCGTCTTCTACACACCCGCATCCTTTTTACTCTAAGCCGATGATATCTCAATCATCACACCGACAATGATAACTGTATAACACCAAGTCACTACAATATCAACACTCCAATTAAAAATCAACCCTAGAATATACACAGGTGTTCTTTAGCTGATCTAAACAGATCATCTATCCCCAATGAAGGATATTCATTCTCAACAGCTACTACATACCATCATCGATAATCGATGCATAACCTCAAAGGTCCATCTCTCTTTCAACAAAGATTTTCGGATCTTCTCAAGAAGAAATATTGGGACAGATAAATATCTCATCCAACACCTCCTATAATCGCAACTTACGTTCTTCCAATTTCCATAGTGTTTAGTAACATTGATACCAATAAAGTTATCTCCTAGTAAAATCGTCATTCTAACAAATACCTCCTATGCATCATCGACCTTGCCAACTTTGTAAAACCTGAATAAAGTTGTCACCTGGTATGAGGTCTTCAATACTGAAACTATTTCCGAAATCACCCCGATCATATACTCCACTTGCCTATGCAGTGGCAAGCCTGGGAGTTCATCTGAAACTACAACCGAATACTCTTGGATTATACACACATCCGAGAGACATAGCATATCATTATTTCAACAATTTAACTATCAGTAAGGATATGCCCACAATAAAAAGATGTTTATCAAAGTCCAAGGGCATCCCTTGACTTCTTGGTTGTTGGTCAACATCTCACCTGATAGTAGAGATACCATCGACCTACATGATCTGTGTATAGTAACCCTTCTAATCCGAACTAAGAATGTTCTAGACATAGATAATTATAAACTACCAGTATCTTTCAATATGTCAACCGAGAGGGTAAACTAAAGTAATACCCCGAACGATCAATCCTTCGACCCTCTGTGTCTTCTCTCTAGTAATCATATAAACTCTTCCAACTTCTGCTCATGGCGGATGAGCTTATGTAGGTGCAAAAGACTACCCTAAAGGAACTAACATCAACTACTGAAGTTGAGATACAAACTAACCGACTGCAATGAAGGTGGCAAACATTGTTGTACTGGTAGCGAGTACACCACCAACTGTAAGGTATTGAAGAACTGCCAACATCGTAGCATGCTCCAACTCTGCAAATAATATAGCTGCAACTGAAGAATACAAAATAGATATGACCATCGTTGTATACTCTCTCCTCTGTACATAGCAAATCCACGTCTGGGGAGGTAACAATTATTGTTGTCTGCATGAGTCTTCTAAGATGTCTTCTACTGATAGTGCTGAATAAATCGCATCTCCTATATGAAAGTATCATGGAACTCTAACCGTGCCTGAAGTAGTAGGTCACTGCTGGTGTGATAACTCAATCTTCTATAATGATCTCTACTATCGAGATTGTGAATCATCCCTCCTGAAAGCAACGTCGATCGTCTTCAACTGAGTCTTCAAAGTACACCTCCTCAAATGTACTGGTTGCTTACAATAACAACAGATGAATTGATCCAATGGGTAATCTGACTTCGCGTGTTGTCATGTCTAGCATTGCACGCACATAATGCTTTCAGAGTCTTTCTTTTGATTTCGCTGATAACATGAGAGAGTTCTAACAATCTGCGGTTGGTCTTCTATGATCGAAAAAACTCTCCAATAGTACCTCATGGCCTATAACTCTGATCTTGCTCCTTTTATCCAACATTCGGAGACTTCTGATTCTAATAATTTAACCTGTAATATCTTCTTATCGGTCTCCAACTCTTAAACACTTGTACGGAGTCATTTCTAAACTCATGACTCGATCCAATGTCTTCCGACATGATCTGATAAAAGATCCGAACAACCTGATCAAAGTGTAAGCTAATAAACTCTGGGTGGCTTAAGACATCCATTTACACTCTTGAGCTATTAGGTGGGCATAAACTCTGCAAGTCTAATGACTCTGCATGGTATTCCCGTTACCGATGATCACCCTACTTGAAGCTCAAGAATTCCCTGACAACGAGTCAAAGAAAGTGACGTGGGGAAATGCTCTCTCACAACATCACTAAATCGTGATCAAGTGATATGTTATTCCCCGAAGATTATTTCCTACATCTTCCACCATGTACTAGCTTAATCCCAATAATGGTATTCAACTAATTATACTTTCTCTATATAACACGAGTCAAGTACTCAAAAGTACCTTCAAAGTTATACAACCCAACATGACAAGCTCAGAGGTCAAAATCTCTATGAAACACCATATACAAATCCTCTACCATCTGCATCAACAATAGTATACTCATTTGTCCATTACTCCATGGGTAATGATCTGACTAGCATAAATAGGTGAAAATCCTTAAGACTGTAATATTTGATCTCCATAAGAAATGTGACTACCTGACCCTGCTTTTTGACTCGGTATCAGTTGGCTCTCAAAGGTAATTCACCTTTTCGAAAGTAGGTATTGTTGGGGATCGAAACGGTCGGCTAGAGGGGGGTGAATAACCCTCGTTCGTTGGATGTCATAATTTACTCGTCTACAAAAGATTAGCGTAAGCGGAAGACTAATAAAGACAAGCAAATTGAACAAAGAGAAATACAAACAATGCAAACATGGAGATGTAACGTGGTTCATGGCTACGCCACTAATCCACGGTCCGATTCGTCCACGATGAATCACTCCACAATATATCCACTAGATCTCTCCTTTGCACAAAGCTAGGTGGAGGTAACCTCTTTACAATCTCTCTTCTTACAATAGAATGGAATTAAAACAAGTAAGAAGAGTGGAAATCGTGTATGGCACTTTGGGAGAAGTTTAGAGCTCAAGCATTAGCCTCCCAAAGCCCCATCCTCTTTCTTTTTATAGAGGAAGAGGGTTTCTTCCCGTTGACACAGGAGCAGTCGACTGATGCCCTCGATCAGTTGACTGGTCCTGTAGCCGCTGCCCAATAACGGTCGCTTTCCACGTTGGATTCCATCCAACGACATTGGCATCAGTCGACTGATGGCGCCCATCAGTCGACTGATGTTAATCAGTCGAGTGCTCTGCGAGATTGACTCCATTCTATGCCCGTGCACAGTGTCATCAGTCGACTGCCATCCCTTGGCAGTCGACTGATCAAGCCACCAGTCGACTGCCCATGCCGGCAGTCGACTGATCAACTTGATTCAGCCATATTAGACCAGTCGATCGAACCATCGACTCAGAGCAGTCGACTGCCATGACATGGCAGTCGACTGGTGTCGAGAAAACTCATCCGACACTTGGCCAAATGGCCAAGTTTCACCTAAGACCTACCCTTCCTGGGTTACAATCGCTCACTCTCATCCCTCGGAGTCCCTCGCCTTCGAAGTTCTCTTCGTTCGCGGCCACGTCCCTCGGCAGCATCAGGCGCACGGCTCTGCAATGCTCCTTCACGTCTCTTGCCTCGAAGTCTACTTCCTCCGGCTTCACTCCAAGCTTCTCGTCCGGCTGTCCCTCGGATGCTCCAAGCGCACGGCTTCCGCAAGGCAATCCTTCACCGACTCAAGGACCGAGTCATGAGATGTGAAACTTGCCACGGCTCCATGTGCGAATTACTAAGTCTTGCACGACTTCAATGCACATATTAAATCAACATAACAAACTAACTTAAACCCTTTGCCACACACATCAAAACCTAATCATGGCAAGAGATTGCCCTAACAATCTCCCCCTTTTTGATGTGTGGAAATCCGTTTAAGTTAGGTAAAAACATTTGATATAAATTTTTAAGGTAAGAAAGCATGTAAACATAAACATGATATAGCAACATGCAACTCCCTCTTAATCCATGAAACTCTTTCTACAAATTGTCCCCCTATCATAATTAACTTAAACATAATTATTTCTCCCCCTTTGACACCATCAAAAAGATTAACATTAAGTTATAAACTCATGGCATCAAGTATAATAGAAGGAAAATACCAAACATTAGTCTAAAACCTGAATTTGGCCTTTACTGCTCGATTTTGTGCCATCAATGATTCGTCTGATTTACCAAATGATCGACACGCTGATTCGTAACTTTCTGATTTTCGGATCGAAATTCAGAAATGCATTAAAAATTTCAGAAAATTCAAAAAATCATGAAATTTGGGGAACATATTTATGGTAAGATTCTTTATCAGTGAAAAATAGGTTGTCATGAAAAATCATTATATTTTCATGTATTTGCCAAAAATCCAAAAGGTTTAAAAACCACTAGGTTTTTGATCATGTGAGTGTCAAGTTTAACACCTAGTTTTGGTTCCAATTGTTTCAAAACATGAATACAAAGATTTTAGATTAAGAAATTATTTTGAAAACATATGAAATATCCAACCATGATCTTTGGGCAATATGTCTATGAATTAAACATAAGCCTTCTCCATGATTGGTCTATTATTGTTATTTTGATACGTTAAATGACCATCTAAATGCCATAGGCATTAGTGGACATTTGTATCATCCTAACATCTCACCCATGCTAAGTTTTCAATCAAAGTAGCCTATGGTGAGTGTGAGAAGCATCCTAACAATTCTATCAAGGTTAAGTATCCACCTAACAATCCTCATGATCATTAAGGCATATATCAATTAATTCTACATTATGATCATGAACCTAAAGTATTCATCAATTAATGATCATGCATTAGGTATTATGTCATGATAATAAACAAAGTATCACCTAAAGCATTATTTAACCCTATTTCTCATGATTATGTGCCAAATATCAAAATCATAAATCATGATTGCAAGCATACATAGCAATTACATTAATTATCATGATTTAAGCATTATTAACTATTTATAGACACGTTATCATCACCTAACACTATTTAAAAATGTTGTCCCGCCATCCTAAGTCAACCAAAATATGATATAGGTCAATTGCATATGGTTGACTACCCTAGGGGTTTTCTAACCCTTAAGGATGAATTTTTTAATCCAAAATAAGTTCTTGCCTATGGGGTTCACTAGGTACTCCTTAGGAATCCATTTCCTAGCTATTACATTCTTCTTATCTTGTCCCCTAGCAATTAGGCATTTGTAGGCCTTTTCATTTTTCTTTTCTTTATAACCTAGGCCCTTTTTGTTGAAGCTAGCTCTTTGGCTCCCTATGATCATGTTCAAGGTGTTTGAGCCAATTGTGAATTTCTCTAGGGCTTTTGTCAAATAGTCTACCTTTTCCCTTAAAGCCCTATTTTCATCCATACATGCATCACTAACATTAAATGGCATATAGTTATCATGTGAGCATGCATCATCATTACAAGAAGAAATATTTTCATTTTCATTTAAGCATGCTTTTTCTAGTTTATTTTCTAAGTCCTTAATTTGATCTAGAATGCTTTTGTTCTTCTTCTTATCTCTAAATAAATCCCTAGTTAAGCTAGAAACTATGGAAACTATTTTCTTAGGAGTTAGATTCGTTACCATAGTTTCCATGTCCTCTTCTTCTTCTTCGGATGAGGAGGATGTAGAGGCTCCCCCTTCACTTGAGCTTGATTCTTCATTTTCGGTGGAGGAGCAATCCAAGTCATCGAAATCCATCAATGCAAGGTTGGAGTAGACATGCTCTTCTTCATCGGATGAGAAAGAGGAAGAAGGGTCATCCCATGTCTTGGCCTTGAATGCTTTGGCCTTCCCCTTTTCCTTTGCCTTCTTCTCCTCTTTCTTCTTGCTCCCCTTTTTCTTCTTCTTTTCTTCTTCCTTCTTCCTCTCTTCTTTGCTCTTGTTTAGGAGAGGACAATTGTCCCTTATGTGCCCCTCTCCTTGGCAATTGTAGCATATGACCTTCCCCCTTGGTCTTCTATTCCTATCATTAGACTTATTAAATCTAAAACCTTTTAATGCACGCCTTACCCTCCTTACCATATACGCTTCTTCCGTGCTATCAATGGAGGAGGAAGAGGCTTCATCATCGTCGGAGGAGGGGATCTCCATCTTCTTCTTCTCCTTATTTGCCATCAATGCTACTCCCCTTGAAGGTTGGATTCTAGGCTCTTCTTGTATTCCTTCAAGCCTCGTTTCGTGGAGCTCCATTGTTGAGAAAAACTCCTCCAAGGTACTTACTTCCAAGTTCTTGGAGATGTAAAATGAATCCACCATAGAGCTCCATCTTGAGGACCGGGGAAAGACATCTATGGCCTTCATTACCATATCCCGGTTGGAGAGCTTCTCTCCTACACTTGTTAGCCCAATTAATATTTCCTTAAACCTAGAATGTAATGATGTTACCTTTTCTCCCTTTTCCAATTTGATATTTGATAGTTGGGAGCAGAGGAGGTCTCTCCTTGCAAGTTTGGCTTTCGAAGTGCCTTCATGAAGTTCAACCAATCTCTCCCACATCTCCTTGGCACTTGAGCATTCCCCAATTCGGTTGATCTCTTGTTCGGGGAGCACATTGAAGAGATGGTGCTTGGCTTTTGAATTTGCAAGGTGCTCTTCCCTTTGCTTTTTGGTCCACCTAGATTTTTCTATTGGCTTCCCTTCTTCATCCCTAGGCAAAACGAAACCGGATTCCATTGTAATCATGATATCAAAATATGTTTCGAAAAATACCTCCATTAGCTTCTTCCACCAAGCGAATTCTTCTTCAAACTTCGGTGGATGGATGTTGGAGCCGGCCATTTTGAAAGTTGCTTGTTGTGGCGATTTGTCCACGACAAGCATTCCTTGGCTCTGATACCACTTGTTGGGGATCGAAACGGCTGGCTAGAGGGGGGTGAATAGCCCTCATTCGTTGGATGTCGTAATTTACTCGTCTACAAAAGTTTAGCGCAAGCGGAAGACTAATAAAGACAAGCAAATTGAACAAAGAGAAATACAAACAATACAAACACGGAGATGTAACGTGGTTCACAGCTACGCCGCTACTCCACGGTCCAATTCGTCCACGGTGAATCACTCCACAATCTATCCACTAGATCTCTCCTTTGCACAAAGCTAGGTGGAGGTAACCTCTTTACAATCTCTCTTCTTACAATAGAATGGAATTAAAACAAGTAAGAAGAGTGGAAATCGTGTATGGCACTTTGGGAGAAGTTTAGAGCTCAAGCATTAGCCTCCCAAAGCCCCATCCTCTTCCTTTTTATAGAGGAAGAGGGTTTCTTCCCGTTGACACAGGAGCAGTCGACTGATGCCCTCGATCAGTCGACTGGTCCTGTAGCCGTTGCCCAATAACGGCCGCTTTCCACATTGGATTCCATCCAACGGCATTGGCATCAGTCAACTGATGGCGCCCATCAGTCGACTGATGTCAATCAGTCGAGTGCTCCACGAGATCGACTCCATTCTGTGCCCATGCACAGTGTCATCAGTCGACTGTCGTCCCTTGGCAGTCGACTGATCAAGCCACCAGTCGACTGCCCATGCCGGCAGTCGACTGATCAACTTGATTTAGGCATATTAGACCAGTCGATCGAACCATCGACTCAGAGCAGTCGACTGCCATGACATGGCAGTCGAATGGTGTCGGGAAAACTCATCCGACACTTGGCCAAATGGCCAAGTTTCACCTAAGACCTACCCTTCCCGGGTTACAATCGCTCACTCTCATCCCTCGGAGTCCCTCGCCTTCGAAGTTCTCTTCGTTCGCGACCACGCCCCTCGGCAGCATCAGGCGCACGACTCTGCAATGCTCCTTCGCGTCTCTTGCCTCGAAGTCTACTTCCTCCGGCTTCACTCCAAGCTTCTCATCCGGCGGTCCCTCGGATGCTCCAAGCGCACGGCTTCCGCAAGGCAATCCTTCACCGACTCAAGGACCGAGTCATGAGATGTGAGACTTGCCATGGCTCCATGTGCGAATTACTAAGTCCTGCACGACTTCAACGCACATATTAAATCAACATAACAAACTAACTTAAACCCTTTGCGACACACATCAAAACCTAATCATGGCAAGAGATTTCCCTAACAGGTACATGTCTAATAGACTCAACATGTCATTCCCATGGTCAACCCACACCACGGTTACAAATAATAACTAACACACTACATGTCATTACCTATTATAATCAACTAAATGCATAACCAACAAAATAATATGTGATAACAATTAGCATACCTTAAATCTTGTAGCTCGGAGATGTCCAGCTATAGCCAAATTCCAAAACTCACAAAATCAAAATCGAGTAACACGAAACTCGATATCCGAACGACATAAAATCTGAAAGTGGACTTCGCAACCTAGGTCTCTGATACCAATAAAATTGTCACGCCCCGAGAGTATGTCGAGCCCGAAAATCGGACAGCATCTCCCCTGTACATGATATAATTCCCTATTGATACAAAGCCTTCCAGCCATAACCACACAACATATAGAAGTATATAACCAAAATCATAGCGGAATACACCAACAATAATAAAAAAAATACAAAGACGCAAATACATGCATACTGGTAGGACTTTGACACAACAAGGAAACATAATCAAAACTAAATACATAACAACATAATTGATTACCAAACAACGAAAACAATATAGGATAAAAATCCAAAACATACAATCCAAAATATAAAACACCAATATGGATTTCAATCCAAATACTTAAGGTGAGATGGGATCACCTGGCAGTGCTCCGACCATCCAAGAAATCTTCTACCTATTACTTGGGAAACAAGAAAACTCAGATTATGTGGTGATGAGTATAAAACTCAGCAGTAATATAAAAGATAGTGCATGAACAAATAACATATGTAGAGCAACAGGTATACAAATGAAGATCAACAGGTATACCTAGGGAGATCAACGTACATACAGTCTTAAAGGAAACAACGAACTATCAGTATAATACTAATCAATGCATATACCAAACCAACCGATCAATCGTACATAACGTAATGTAATGTACTGACATACCTGAGGATCTGCAATGATACAACTAATACACCCTGAACACATATACCACACTATAACACATACAACATAAAAGAACAATACTATATCTGTAATCAACACACTACTATATGAACAACATATAAACAAGTACAAACATAAACCTAGTCCATCCTATACCACAACATGACACTGATCAAACGCATATAATAGTCTGATCCAACTCGTACATTGTACTCCACACACAACAGTATAGAATATGCAAATAATATGAAAAATGATGTATAATCAAATGCAACAAACATAGAACAAACAAATGCAACAAATATATATATACACACCCCACTCACTACCACAACTCCAGTGTGGCCTAGGTGGCACGACATGACAACATTCCCTACTCAACAACAACCACTGCTTTCGAGTGATCGAGTGAGTAGTATGAATAAGTAGTGATAAGCTAAAAAGCTATAAGCTACACAACGAGGGTCCCTGCTGCTTGCCACTCCGACTGACACTACTCATGAGTGGTCGAGTGTCACACACCCAGGACAACTGCATGCAACTTCAACTACCGCTATCAAGAGTGGTCGAGTGTGGCACAACAAATGAACTGCCCTCACACTAGTTACTACTACCACGAGTAACCGTGGAGGTAGAATGACTGACGACCCTCTCAATCACAAGGGAGACCAAGTCTCAAGCATGCATGTAAATGACATGAATGCACAACTACACATACATCCACAATAGACTCTTTACCCAACAGAGAGTCATATACAACTAACCATCGACCATGCTAGGACTTCCAGTTCATAGCGACACACCGTCGACAACCCACACTACCATGTACAAACATATGATCCGTAATAGTTATACAACGAAAGGTAAGGTGATACAACTACAAACTCTACATTAAGGACATCATCCACCCCTGGATGATTATTCCTAATGACACGAGTCAAATCGACATCTATACTCACTTACACCCCCAATAGTTAGCATCTAAAGATCTACATACCATAGCATCGGTAAGTTATAGCAACGATGAACGATATATGACAACAACAACAGTATATCTCAAGATGCAAAGACTTAATTATTAAGCACAAAATAACATGAGTTGAGTCAAGGTACAATATCAACCATATAGAAATTCATGCACTAAGAATAATCAACTACGTGACAAGGGTAGAATATTACCCACCTGATATGAAGCTCGTGGCAGGAATCTTCATGCCCACGAACCTACTTCGTAACCAAGTCCTACACATAATATAAACTACTATTAAGTGTTGGATCGAAAGTGTCGCTAGAGGGGGGGGGGGGGGTGAATAGCGATACGATGTCGTTAAAAAACTTTTGCAATAAGTAAAAAGCAAGTAGAGAGTGCACAGCGGAAATATAAAGTAGACAAGATATTTTTACGTGGTTCACAATCTTTCGATTGCTAATCCACGGCCCTAGTGATCCTTGATCACGTACGGAGGGCAATTCACTAAAACCACTCCTCCTCGTTGGAGGTAGGAGCAACGATTACAAAAAGAAATCAAGGCAAAGGGACACTCCCCCTTTCCTTGTTACGATTAAAGCACAAAGACAATTTAAAGAAGTAGAACTTAAATAAATATACCGACAACTCTTATAAGTAGAAGATGTAGCTTTCGTTGTCGGCGGCACTTCGTCGTAGCAAATGTGAGTAGTAGTAGCGGCGTTACGACGGCGTGTTGAGAGCTCTTGAATTCTTGTGATTTGCTTGGCTTGAACATGTCTATTTATGGATATTGAACTATGAATTTAGACATAGGTAGTGTCCAAGGTGAGGTTCTTATCCCAACTCAAGGATGAGGTGTTTCATCCAACCACCTTGTGCCACCTCAAGGAAGCCTTCACGCCAAGAAGAAGAAGCCATCCAACTTGTGCCACATCATGGGAGCCAACCATCTTGTGCCACCTCAAGGAGGCCTTCACGCCAAGACGAAGAAGCCATCCAACATTTGCCACATCTAGGGAGACAACCTTCTTGTGCCACCTCAAGGAGGCCTTCACGCCAAGAAGAAGAAGCCATCCAACTTGTGCCACATCATGGGAGCCAACCATCTTGTGCCACCTCAAGGAGGCCTTCACGCCAACTCAAGGATGAGGTCCAAGCTTGGTGATGGTTTGGATGTCCACCTTGATGCCACATCACCCTTTGTACCAAAACACGAGTCAAGTCCAAATTCACCCCCTTGAAATTCGAGCTCTTCTCGAAATTTGGAACTTGACTAGCAGTTGACTGTAGTCAAAGGGTTTTGGACTGCAGTACAAGTTAGCTTAAAATATAAAGTACGATGGTTCTAACCATCTGATCTCGACCTATACCTTCCATTGGAGGTATTGGGTCGGATCTACGCTTAACGACCTTGCTTCGCTTTCACACGAGCTTACCTTGTAGCCTCGCTTCCGGTCTTCACCCGAGTACCTCGGCTTCCTCAGAAGTCCCTCTGGCGTTGCCCGACCACCTCGGTTCCCACCGGGTGTCGCAGACCTTCCGCTCAACTTTAGCATTTCTGCACACTTAATTGAGCTCGTAAGATAACAAATATACCCTTAACTATTGAGCCTTTTGCCATAATCAAAATACCGGTTCGACTTTGGTGCCCACTGCCCACTGCACCAACAATCTCCCCCTTTTTGATTCATGGCAAACCGACACAAAAGTTAAGGAAAAATTAAGCATAACAGTAAGCTAGCATAATGATTAAGCATGAATGAGCTAGCATAAAGATTAAATATGAATGAGCTAGCATAATGATTAAGCATGAATGAGCTAGCATAAAGATTAAATATGAATGAGCTAGCATAAAGATTAAATATGAATGAGCTAGCATAATGATTAAGCATGAATGAGCTAGCATAAAGATTAAATATGAGTGAGAAAAATTATTGTTTCAAGTTCTCCCCTTTGAGGTAACCTCCCCCTTGACCGAAGGTGAGTTCTTGAAAAATAATTTTTACTCCCCCTTAATAGTTGCTTAAGTAAACGGAATTACTTAATATAAAAGGTAACTTTCTTCCTTACTTTTGTGACTTTCTCCCCCTTTTGCCTTAACTCAAAAAGTTTGTAAATATATTTTAGGGTTTGTAAGTCCAAGCAAGTTCCCAATATAATTTCTAAGGTAAGACTTAGGCTAATTTCATAAAAAGAAGCAAAAATAGAGTACATATATAGAAAAATTTAAATCCTACTCTATTACGCACATACCTAACTTTCGTCTTAATAAACTAAATTCGGCTTCGGGTAGTGGTTTGGTGAAGATGTCCGCTAGGTTTGATTTGGACTCAACATACTCTAGTTGTATAGTTCCATTAGTTACATGTTCCCTAATGAAGTGGTGTTTAACTTCTATATGTTTTGTCCTAGAATGACATATTGGATTTTTAGTTAAGTTAATTGAACTAATGTTATCTATGTAGGTTTTAATGTTGTTAAAGATTAAGCTAAAGTCTTGGAGAGTGTGCTTCATCCACAGGAGCTGAGAGACACACTCACCCATCGCAACGTATTCGGCTTCGGTGGTAGATAAGGCAACGCAATGCTGCTTCCTACTGCACCAACTTACTAGACTTGAGCCGAGGATTTGACAACAACCACTCGTGCTATTTCTATCGAGTTTACTACTGGCATAGTCGGAGTCGGAGTAGCCGATTAGATTAAACTCGGTAGATCTAGGGTACCAAATACCTACGTTTAGCGTGCCCTTTAGATATCTAAGGATACGCTTGACTAGGGTTAGGTGAGACTCCTTGGCATAGGTTTGTAACCTTGCGCACATACTTACCGCGAATAAAATGTCGGGTCGGCTCGCGGTTAAGTATAGGAGACTTCCTATTGCGCTCCTATAGTATTTTAGGTCAACGGGTTTTCCTTCTACATCTTCGTTTATATTAACATTAGTTGCCATAGGTGTATTGATTATTTTAGCATCTTGCATTCCAAATCGATTTATTAAGTCCTTAGTATATTTTTGTTGATGTAAATATATTCCATCTTTAGTTTGTTTAATTTGTAAACCTAAGAAGAAACTTAACTCTCCCACTAAATTCATTTCAAATTCACTTTCCATAAGTGAGATGAATTCGTTAGGATCGAGTTGGTAGTTCCAAAAATTATATCATCTACATAGATTTGGGCTATAAAGATTTCTTTTCCTACGGTTTTAACGAATAAGGTTGGGTCGACTAAACCTTGGTTGAATCCTTTGGACTTAAGATAGATCGAAAGCCTTTCGTACCAAGCTCTTGGGGCTTGTTTGAGTCCATATAGGGCTTTCTTAAGTCTAAGGACATGGTCAGGTTTATCTAGATTTTCGAATCCGTGAGGTTGGTAGCGTAAACTTCTTCCTTAATGTATCCATTTGAAAATGCTGACTTGACATCCATTTGAAACAATTTAAAACCTCAAGTGATAGTTCGAACCCCTAAATTTGGATCACCTATCACTTGGTCGATAGGATGACTTGGGTGAGTTCTAGTTTGACTTGGGTTAGAGTCATCTATCACTTGGTCGATAGGATGACTTGGGTTAGGACGAGATTCAAGTTCAAGATCAGAGTCGGGTTCGCTATAAGTTGATTTGCTAGTTGGTTTTGTTAAGGATTGAACGGGTTCGTGTCCTTCGTCGAAAACTATATTAATGGTTTCTTCGACTCTTATGTGTAGGATCAATGGAATTACTAAAGGGTTGTTTGTAAGTTTTTAAACCTAAATCATCTCACCAATATCTACATGATCAAAACATGTTATTCCTATGTGTTATTGTGAGATGACTTTCAATTTTACTTGATTAATTTTAATGAATTTAAATTAACCAACATTAGGTTAGATTCGGATTTAGTCTAAGCTCATCAAGTAATCTTTTCAAGAGATTAGCTTCCAGGTCGTGGCGAGGCACAGAGGCCTTCTTTGATCGGAACAACGACCACTTCCTTAGACAAAGCTAATTTCAAGAAATTGATAACTCGACTTACTTGAGACTACGTCTTGGTCTAACTAGTTATTTTTGAAAAGAGGCTCCCCGAGGCTCAATCTTTTCATAGGATTTGAGTTGGTTTATTTTTGAAAAGAGGCTCCCCGAGGCTCAATCTTTTCGTAGGATTTTAGTTGGTTATGAGTCCTATCTAACCATTCTAAAAATAAAGGAAAAACTAAGCATGCAATTTCTAAGACTTAACAAAAATACATTTTGTATTGGCTCTCGACCATTGAATCGAGTGGGTCTATTCACATAGTGAATTTGGTCCTTGGGAACCCAATACATGTTAGATCCTAAAGTTGAAATCAAAGTGGTCTTAGGGACCCATGCTTGGACATTTTTCTTATGTTGGTTTACTATAGACATATATGACTTATTGGTTGTATTTGAGTTAAACCCGAGTCCGGCCTTGTTGTATACGGCCCTTTGTGATCCAAGTAAGAGGTCAAGTCCCTTGGATCCCAAAGTGAACCTTTCCAACGTGTTCCTAAGGTCTTCGACTTGTGTTTTCAAAAGCGAGTTCTCAACTTCAAGCTTTTCAACTTGAGTTGAGTCCTCCTCTTGAATACGAGTAGTTGAAGAGGTTAGGGAGACCTCATGTTTGAGGAGGTTAACCTCCTCAATTAGGGTCTCGACCTTGGACTCGGACTTAGCTAGTTTCTTATTTAAAAATTTAATTGCACCATACAAAGTATTAAGTAACGACCGACTTACCCTTAATGATTCTTTTGAACCGGATACGGATCCGTGGCTTGTCTTGAATGGAAGCTCATCATCGGATTCGGACTCGGACTCTTCTTGGTTTCGAGTCGTGCTCGGTCGGCTTGGCCATTAGAGCTTGGATATCGTCCTTCTTCCTCCGGGGTGGCTTGCTTGCGGGCTTCTTCTTCTTGGAACTCGCAACTAACGCAATACTCTTCTCGGCCGACCACGTTAGTTTGCTCATGTAATTCAAGTTCAAACAATTCCTAACCTAATTTTAGAAAGGTCCTTGGAGACCTTGTAGGCATCGACCATGGATGCCCACAAGGTGGTCCTAGGAAACGAGTTAAGAGAATACCGATAAGGTCGCGATTCTCGACCTTTTGTCCGATGGCATGGAGTTGGTTGACGATGTCTTGGATACGAGCATGTAGTTGAGTTGCGGTCTCGTTTTCCTGCATTTTCAAGTTATACAATTTATTTAAAAGTAAATCTCTTTTACATACCTTCGTGTCGCTCGTGCCTTCGTAGTTCCACTAGCTTGGTCCATAAGTCCTTTGCACTAATGAAGGGGCCGACGCGGTTGAACTCTTCCTTGGACAACCCACATTGCAAGATTTGAGTTGCCTTGGCATCGGCTTCTACTTGTTTTTTCATGGAATTTGACCATTGATCGTAACCCAAAGATTCACCATCTTCATTAATAGGAAGTGTGAAACCGGTTTGGATTACGATCCACATCTCGATTTGGGTTTTAAGAAAGCATTCCATCCGACCCTTCCAATAACGAAAGTCATTACCATTGTAAAACGGGGGTCGGGCGGTGCTAAACCCTTCGAGATGGGCCATTTAAAAACAAGAAGAAGAACGACGAAAAGAATCTTGCAAAACACACACGGAAAGAATATTCCAAGACTTTCGTCTTGGATTAGTAAAAAGGGAAGTAAAAAGATATATAAAATGTAACTTGCAAAAAGAAATAAACAATCAAATGTCGTTGAAGTTCCGGAGGACAACCTTACTCGGGATCTAACCCGAAGGACAACCTTATCCGGATCCTAAAGCCTCTAATGCAATTCTATATGTAGGAGAAGATAAGCAAGTGAAATAATTATACGAAAACAGAAATAAATAAATAAAAAATCTGTAAAAAAAAAAGAAAAACAAAGCTAGATTGGTGGTTTCACCGAATCTTAGCGCCCCCGGCTCTGATACCAATTGTTGGATCGAAAGTGTCGCTAGAGGGGGGGGGGTGAATAGCGATACGATGTCGTTAAAAAACTTTTGCAATAAGTAAAAAGCAAGTAGAGAGTGCACAGCGGAAATATAAAGTAGACAAGATATTTTTACGTGGTTCACAATCTTTCGATTGCTAATCCACGGCCCTAGTGATCCTTGATCACGTACGGAGGGCAATTCACTAAAACCACTCCTCCTCGTTGGAGGTAGGAGCAACGATTACAAAAGAAATCAAGGCAAAGGGACACTCCCCCTTTCCTTGTTACGATTAAAGCACAAAGACAATTTAAAGAAGTAGAACTTAAATAAATATACCGACAACTCTTATAAGTAGAAGATGTAGCTTTAGTTGTCGGCGACTTCGTCGAGCAAATGTGAGTAGTAGTAGCATTCTGACGGCGTGTTGAGAGCTCTTGAATTCTTGTGATTTGCTTGGCTTGAACATGTCTATTTATGGATATTGATCTATGAATTTAGACATAGGTAGTGTCCAAGGTGAGGTTCTTATCCCAACTCAAGGATGAGGTGTTTCATCCAACCACCTTGTGCCACCTCAAGGAAGCCTTCACGCCAAGAAGAAGAAGCCATCCAACTTGTGCCACATCATGGGAGCCAACCATCTTGTGCCACCTCAAGGAGGCCTTCACGCCAAGAAGAAGAAGCCATCCAACTTGTGCCACATCAAGGGAGCCAACTATCTTGTGCCACCTCAAGGAGGCCTTCACGCCAAGAAGAAGAAGCCATCCAACTTGTGCCACATCATGGGAGCCAACCATCTTGTGCCACCTCAAGGAGGCCTTCACGCCAACTCAAGGATGAGGTCCAAGCTTGGTGATGGTTTGGATGTCCACCTTGATGCCACATCACCCTTTGTACCAAAACACGAGTCAAGTCCAAATTCACCCCCTTGAAATTCGAGCTCTTCTCGAGGCTGGAACTTGACTAGCAGTTGACCGTAGTCAAAGGGTTTTGGACTGCAGTACAAGTTAGCTTAAAATATAAAGTACGATGGTTCTAACCATCTGATCTCGACCTAGACCTTCCATTGGAGGTATTGGGTCGGATCTACGCTTAACGACCTTGCTTCGCTTTCACACAAGCTTACCTTGTAGCCTCGCTTCCGGTCTTCACCCGAGTACCTCGGCTTCCTCCGAAGTCCCTCTGGCGTTGCCCGACCACCTCGGTTCCCACCGGGTGTCGCAGACCTTCCGCTCAACTTTAGCATTTCTGCACACTTAATTGAGCTCGTAAGATAACAAATATACCCTTAACTATTGAGCCTTTTGCCATAATCAAAATACCGATTCGACTTTGGTGCCCACTGCACCAACATTAAGTTCTAACATACGACAAATGATTAATTCAAATACTACATCAAATCCGTATTCCATTAACTAATCAATCAACTTACAAACTCACAATATGATTTGCAACCACACCAATCCAAGCTTCCCTGCTTAACTCCTTCAATTAAACCCAAAACTCTCTTACCATAGAACACATTCATCTAGCTTCTACCATCTCATTCACAGCTCCATAACAGAGCATTAAACGGAGCACATTCTAGATCAACCCTACCACAACCAATCCATAACACCTTTACTCAACTAAAATCATCACTTCACCATCCACAGTAGTTCAACACAACATTCAACATATTACAAAATTAAAAAAAATGAATGTAACATAGATCAAGAATCACCACCACCAATTCTCGGTGGAATCCAGAAATCTGACTGAATTTATAGATTAATATAGAACTTACCCCCGACTTTGATCCTCAGCTCTCAAACCCACAGAAATCTTGATCGTCGCTGCCAATCTCTAGCAGACGCTGGTTGTTTACAAGATCACGGAGTACCATTCCATGAATAGAGGAGAAGAAGACACCACTACAGTGACGACAATGCTAATCTGAGTCCCCACCATGCCGACGAATGGAAATCAACAGCAACTCCACCGCAGTTACAACCCCGCCGATCTAAGCTCAACGACGAGAATATTAGACCGCTAGCTCCTCTCAATTTCTTGATTGTCTTGAGACGACAGTTCTTCTACCAAGTGCTCAATAAAGAAATGGAAGAAGACGGGAGAAGAATGGGGGAGGAAACAGTGATGAGGGAAAGGGGATCGGGATCGAGTGAGAGACGAACGGTGGAAGAAGAGAAGAGTGATGGAGTGTGGAGAAAAGAAATCGAAGATTAAATTTAAGAATAGGGTTTAGTTATTTAAACATAGGAAACATAGGCTTATTAAACCCATTAATTCCTCCTTACTATAAATCAAATAGGCTTTCTCGAAGCCTATTAAATCTTTCCCCATAAATTGACCATACAAAATCCATTTAAATCTAGAAAAATTAAAGAAAAAATTCCTAGAAAATTCCATAAGAAAATTTCTTAATTAACAAGGGGAATTTATTATCATTTTATTTTTTTCGATATCTCAAAGTTGTTTCTCATTGGCTGGAGACATTGGGATGTCCGGAGTTAATCGTGGATGCTCATTATGGTAACTAGTTCATTGGAGTGACTAGCTGTAAGACTTCATATGGTTCTCTACATATACAGATATGCCAATGAAGTACTTACTGCAGCTTAAGTGCGATGTTCCTTCAACTTGTGGTATTCAAGTCATCTTGGTCATGGAGACTTATGCTTTGACATCTTAAGCAAGTATCTCCGAGGAGATGTGGACTCGGGATGATTAGGTATAAGTCGAAGTGGCCGAAGGTGTTTGAATAGCCTACAGAGGATTCATCACTCCTTGCGAGGAGATGTATACCCTATGGTCTCTCGTCAGATTTTTACTAAAGTCTTTGGCCAAAGCATTACATGTTTAGAGAATGGTATTCTTGGATACATGTGCAGTAACTAGAATCCACAGGACGAGGAAATGATACTTGGTCTAGGTGTGATGTAGTCAGCCTAGTGGGGACTGACACAATAGACCATGTCCTGAACCAAGTGGGTATAAGATGAGTGAAGGGAACGGGGCACGTTATCACTGTAGTTGCTGAAAGGTTTCAGAAATTGTTCTGGGGGCAACAATTGATTTTTCGATTAATTGGGGATCATGATGTACTACTAGATGTCACTCATGATTGTTCTATAATTAATGGTTAATTATAGATGACCAACATAAACTGGGAATCTATTTAGTCACACGCACTACGAGTGTTATCCGAAGTATTTAAAACGAGTTTGAGAATGGAATTCTCATATCGAGAGAGACTTGGTTTGGTTGGACAAAACATGGAGTGAGCATGAAATTGTTTCAGTCGCATCTGAATCATTGATGGGCCGAGTCTTTTGAAGACATGATGGATGAACAAAATTGATTTGGTTCTTATCCAATGGTGGAAAATAAACCTAAGGGGTTTGGTTTGTTTTAAATGAATGAACCAAAGTTGGTTTGGTTTATTTTAACTTAAAATAGGCCAACGCGGTTTGGTTTATTTTATCTTAAATTAATGGAGCAAGTTAACGGGCTTTGGTTGTGAACCAATAACCATTGAGAGAGGGTTTCTTAATGGTCAAGAAACACACTCTCTATAAATAAAACGTTTGAGACAAATTTCGTGGACGAGTTAGAGTTTGTGAAACCCTAACCACCTTCCTCTCTTTTGCATTGCCCAACTCCTTGGTGCCGCCCAAAATTGTTTGGCCGCCACCTCCTTGTTGTCATCGGCCTACCACCATCCACCGACCATCCTCCGTCCAGCAACTCCAACCGTCGGCCATCCTCCGGCTAGCTAGCAGTCGTCGGCCAACCTTGTAGCCACCGGCCACCTTGCTGCAGCCAGCCAATTAGATTGGCCAGCACTTCCGAGGAAACAAGTTTGTGGAACTTGTTTTGTGATTGTCTCTATGATCACAACATCTTCTACGCGAGACTAGTATCTCTCATGAAGACGGGGCTCGTTGCTTAGTGAAGCTATCCCAACGATACTCGGCGTGGACTCGGATAGAGGTGAAACTTACGAGGGTCGCTAAGGTTGATGTCATTTCCGCTACACGTAATTAGTCAGGTATACCTAGTATAATTTCTTTTATTGCAAAATTTTAAATATGTGATTATATCTACACTGTTGTATCCAGCATCCGTGTGGTATGTGTGTTGTAATAAATAGTTTATTGCCGTTTTATTTGCTTTCACTATGCATGTTTACGAAACATGTTCGAACACACGCCCATGTCGGTGCCCTAGAAACCCAATAGTTGAATATCTAAGAAATATTCCTTCATTGATTTTTGAAGAGAATTTTCAAAAATAATATTTTGTGTTTAAAATGAATACTTTACATCCAAATACTCTTAAATATTTTATTGTAGGTATTTTATTATTAAAGATTTCATAAGATGTTTTATTATGTATTTTATTAATTATTATTCTATTTTTTCACAAAACATGCAATGTTTATAGCCTCGGTCCATAATTAACTAGGTAAATTATATTCATTTAACATTGACCTAGTGACTTCTTGTAGAGTTCTATTTTTCCTCTCTACTATTCCATTTTGTTGAGGTCTTCTAGGGCTTGAATATTCATGGTGATATCTATTTTCTAGACACATTGTAAATTTTTTTATTTTTAAATTCTCCTTCATTATCACTTCTTATTCTTTTTATCTTAAGGAATTTTTCATTTTCTATTTATTTACTAAAGTTTTTAAATATTTCAAATGTTTCATTTTTTTTGTTTTAAAAATTTTACCCATGTGAACCTAGAGTAATCATCTATTTTTACTAAACAGTATAAATTTCCATTTAGTAATTTTACTCCATGTGAATCAAATAAGTCTAAGTGGATTAATTCAAGTATTGAGTTTGTTCGACTATGATTAGTTAATTTATATTGGGATTTGGTTTGTTTTCCATGTTGGCAAGCATTACAAACTTTACTTTCAACATTTTTTTTAGTTTAGACAAACCTCTAACAAAGTTAGTTTCACTTAATTTAGTTAGATGCCTAAAATTGATATGAGCAAGTCTCCTATGACACAACCAACTTTCCTCTTGCTGTGTCAAATGACACTTGATTGAGGATTTTCTAAATTTATTGAACATATATTTTTATCCCAACTCCTTTAAGTAATATTTTTGAATTATCAATATTATTAATAAAAAATTCATTTGATAGAAACTTTACTTCATAACCAACATCAAATAACTAACTTACCCTAAGAAGATTAAATTTTAAATTTTCTACAAGCAAAACTTTCTGTATAACAAAATTTGATTTCAATTCAATGTTACTTGTTCCAATTACCTTAAGTTTGTCGATGTTTCCAAAGGCGACTGAACCTAGGTTCTTGAGTCTTAATTTTGAGAATTTTTGACTATCTTTAGTCATGTGTCTAGAGCAGCCACTATCCAAAATCCATTGGTCCATTACGGAGTCCTACATGAATTAAACATTCTTAAGGTTTTTGTAAAATTTCTCAAATTTTGAATAAGATGAGTTATTTTTAATTGATTTGGGATTAATTTGATTGAGTTGGTTAAATTGGTTAAGTTGATTAATTTGATTTAAATTGATTAAGTTGATTTAAATTGTATTGAGTTGATTAAGTCTATTTAAATTGATTAAGTTGATTAAGTTCTAAATCATCTCATACGATCTATGTTTTCAATACACGTTAATCCTATGGGTTTTATGAGATGAGGATTCATTTTTATCTTAAATAATTTTAATGAAAAATTTCAAAGTTTTTAAACTTATTAAATTCAAGTTTATCTTGAGCTAATCAAGTAGGTTTTTCCAAAATTGACTTCCAGGTAGTGGCGAGGCATATGACCTTCTTGGATATCAGGTGGACCACTTCCTAAGACAAAGTAAATGAAGGAATTAAATACTTAACTCACTTTGGACTAAGCTTTGGTCTAACTAGTTAAAGACTTAGTGAGTTAGCTTCGGTTAGTTCCACTCAACTTAGTGCACCAGGTCATGGCGAGGAATATTGCCTTCTTTGGATATCAGGTGAACCACTTCCTAGACATGCACCTCGAAGAGTTTTCCTAACTTACTATCAGTTCACTTTATCTTAGTACTATGTTGTTCAAGTTTAAACTACTTTGTTTCCTATCTAGTCCATTCTAAATTAAGCAAGTAAAGTAAACTAAACATGCAAGAGTTTAATTAATTAAAGAAACAAGCAAAGTGTTTGCTCCTCCTAAGTGATAACTTGGTTGAGTTTTGTTCATTAAGTGAACTTGACTCTTGGGAACCCAAAATTGGTTTGGTCCAACTTGGTTGACTAAGTTAGATTTAGGAACCCATGCTTTGACTCGACTCTTAGAGTTTCGGCTAAGTAATGACATGTATGATTTATACGAAGATTTAGCCTTATGTCCGAGTCCAAACTTGTTGTACACAGCTCGCTGAGATCCAAGCATCATGTTCAGATACTTGGAGCCCGAGGTGAACCTTTTCAATATTCCAATGAGATCTCCTACTTGCCTTTTTAGGATTGAGTTCTCTTCCTCAAGCTTTTCAACTGAAGTTGAGTCTCTATCCTCTACTTGGAAAGATAAAGTCTTTGAATTAAATTAGTCCTTAAGTACTTGAACTTCATTAAGGAATTAGTCTACTCGATTCTCGAACTTAGCTAATTTCCTATCTAGGCATGCAATTATGTTATATAATTTATCTTCTAAGGGAGAAGTTACCTCGTCTAGTCCTTCGAAAATGGATGCAGATCCATGGCTTCTCTTGGACTCGGACTCGGTCTTGAATCTGGAACTTGATTCGGTCTCTAAACTTGATTCGACCATGAATTCTATAAAGCTCCTCTTGGTTTCTTCTATATCCGACTCTTTCGAAGATGATTCATCCCAAGTTGCCTTGAGTGCTTTCTTCTTCTTTTCCTTTTTTAGATATGTTCACTCCGACTTGTAGTGACCTTTCCCGTTGCACTCATAACTATTCACTTCCGATCTAGGTCTTGGCTTGTTATCGACGACCTTTTTGGCATCTTTCTTCGCAAATCTCTTTTTTCGGTTGAACATCTTCTAGACCATGTATACAATTTCTTCTTCTCCATTTAGATCTGACTCTGACTCATCTTCGGACTCACTCTTGTTTTTCTTTCCTTTTTGGTTGAACTAGCTACTAAAGCAATATCATTCTCGATTTAACCTGAGTTAGCTTGTTTGTATAATTCAAGTTCACAGAAAAGTTTGTCTAGTCTAATTAAGGAAATATTCCTGAAGACCTTATAGGCATCAATGATGGATGTCCATAAGGCGCTCTGAGGAAATGCCCTAAGGGTAAACTAATTATATCCCTATTTTTAAGTTGATGACCTATTAGGTGGAGTCCATTTAGTATGTCCTTTATTCTAGTGTGAAGTTGACTAACACTTTCATTTTCAAGCATTTTACAATTAAATAGCTTATTAAGTAGCATGTCTCTTTTAGCTATTCTAGTATCATTAGTGCCCTCATGTAATTCAATTAATTTATTCCAAAGTTCCTTAGAATTTTTAAAGGGTCCAACTCTATTGAGCTCTTCTTTAGTAAGTCCATATTGCAAGGTATTCAGGGCCTTGTAATCGACTTGAACATGTTTCCTTATGTTCGTGGTTTATTTCTCTAGATCTAACAACTCTCCCAAGTCATCTATCGGAGGAACGAAAAATTTTGTAATTGAAAACCACACCTCAATGTCAGTTTTCAGGAAGCACTCCATTCGCCTCTTCCAATAGGAAAAGTCTTCTTTGTTAAAGAGATGAGAGCGAACAGTGCTATACCCTTCTAAGTGTGACATAATTAACTTTTTTATTTATAAAAATATATTTTTCAATTTTAAGATATATTCCTAGAGTTACACAAATGAAGCAATATTATACTTGTGCAAGAAAAAGAATGAATTTATTTAACAACAAGATAAGCAAATATTAGCAACTTTATTCTAGTGCAAAAGCAAATGCAAAGCTTAATCTAAGACAAGAATACTAAAAATTAAATAAAATTTTCTAATTCTCTCGTTGGTGGTTGCACTAAACTCGGAGCGCCCCTTCTCTGATACTAATTGTAGGATCAAAGAGTTCCGAGAGGGGGGTGGTGAATCTCAGAATATAAAATTTTCTTTTAGATTTTAAAACTTTCCTTTTCAAGAGTATGCAATGGAATTAAATAAAAATAAAAATAAAGAGACAATTATGTTGATGCAGTGTGCATCACTCCTTAGTTTTGATGTATGAACCATAGTTAAAAGTTAGGATTGTCACGCCCAGAGGTAAACTCTGTCCGGCCAATAGACGATACCCGCTTATGACAATTCCAATACGGTACAAATAGTCACAGCCAGTATAACACATATCGAAAATGTATAACATCATTAGCGGAAGACAACACAATGAACAATATAAACTCAACAACATACGTATATCGGTATATCCGTCCATAGTAAAACAAAATCCCATACTGAATACGATAAAAGAAAAACACAGCACGATCTCCAATAACAATAGAAGTCCATATGAAGATACATGCGATATAGGAAACAAAACCCTCGGAAAAGCAACGGGATGGGATCAAGTGGCGATGCTCCAAGTCCATGCCGAAGTCTTCTATCTACCACATGGGCGATAGGAAACTCAGGGTCCAGGGCGGTGAGTATAAAACTCAGGGGTAATATATAGAAAGTGCATGAACAACATACAAGGTATAGAGATCTACAAGTATACATGTGAAGATCTACATGTATGCAGCATGAGTCCAACAGACATACAGTACTAAATGTAGTAACCAATAACTACAAATACGGTCATAGTCACAACATACACTAAACTAATCAACTGACATGAAATAATATACATACCTGACGGTCTGCCGTCCACATGACCTATAACATCCTGAACAGGTATACAATAGCATAACCCAAATAGCATGCAGTAGTCTAAACCAATACATACTCATGCTCAACACATGCACAGCGGTATATAAAATATGCAAAAGGCATGTAGCATGATGTACAATCATATGTAGCAAACAAATGCAGCATCTCATAGGCATATGTAAAACATATATCGAATACATGCATACATATATATCAGCAATGCATATGCATGGTCATGTATGTGGACCCGTCCAACCATGACCCCAATATGGCCCGAGTTGCACGACATGACGACTAGCCCGACTCCAGCTACTACTACTCTCGAGTGGCCAAGTTGGGTAGTATGAATGAGTAGCATATAAGCGTAAAGAGCTAACTACTCCATGGGGGTCCCGGCTGCTAGTCGCTCCGTCACTACCCATGAGTAGACGAGCTCCGCACACAAGACGACTGCACGTCACACAACCACCATCTATAGTGGGCGAGTGCTAACACCACTCTGCACAGTGGCCAGGTGCGTATCTCCAGCTACCACCGTCTATAGTGGCCAAGCGCGGCACATCCAACTCACGAATCGGAAGGAAATGAGTGGATTTGGTTAACCTGTCCACAATCACCCAAATCACATCATGTCCTTTACGGGTTCTGGGCAACCCCGTAATGAAATTCATCGTGATATGTTCCCACTTCCATTCCGGAATTGGGATTCTTTGTAGCAATCCAGTGGGTTTTTGATGTTCAGCCTTTCCCTGTTAGCAGACAAAACATCGAGCGACGAAATCCACAATATCTCTCTTCATGGCGTCCCACCAATATGAATGCCTCAAATCCAGATACATCTGAGTACCGCCAGGATGTATAGCAAATCTCGAATGATGTGCCTCTCGTAATAGCTCCTCCTTAATTGGATGCATGTCTGGAACACATAATCTTCCTCGAAAATGAAGGACTCCAGTCTCGTCACACGAGAAATCTGTCTGTCGTCCTGAGTCCACAGTGCTGCATAAGAATTGCAGATGTTGATCGCTAGCCTGTGCCTCCTTGATCCTCTAAATAATAGCGGACTGGGCAACCATGGATACCAATATCCCCCAGGATGTTTGACCCTGTTCAGACAACCCCACCTCTGAGAACTGTCGAACTAGATCAGTCACTGCTGTCAAATGGCTAGCCAGAATCCCACGGGACTTCCTGCTCAGTGCATCCGCTACTACGTTAGCTTTATCCGGATGATACTGAATGGAGCAATCATAATCCTTTAGGTATTCCATCCATCGTCTCTGTCTAAGATTCAATTCCTTCTGAGTGAAAAGATATTTCAAGCTCTTATAGTCCCTATAGATCTCAAAAGTAATCTCATACAGATAATGTCTCCATATCTTTAATGTAAAAATAATGGCTGCTAATTCCAGATCGTGTACCAGATAATTTCTTTCATGATCCTTAAGCTGATTGGAGGCATAAGATACTACACGATCAAACTGTAAAAAAAACTACTCCCAATCCTTGGAAAGAAGCATCAGTATACAGTACCATCCCATCGCAACCAGAAGGAATCACTAATACAAGTGCAGAAACTAGTCGCTGCTTAAGCTCCTGAAAACTCGACTCACAAGCCTCTGACCAAGTAAACTTGATCCCTTTCTGAGTCAAGCGAGTGAGTGGGGTGGCTATACGAGAAAATCCCTCTACAAATCTACGGTAATACCCGACCAATCCAAGGAAACTACGGACTTCCTGAACTGACTTTGGCTGCTCCCAACTGGTAATCGCTTCTATTTTTTAGGGATCAACTGAAATACCCCTGCTGGATACCACATGTTCAAGAAAACCCATAGAAGACAACCAGAAAGTGCACTTACTAAACTTGGCATATAAATGCTCTCGTCGCAATGTCTACAACACAATCTGAAGATGGTGCTCATGCTCCTCCTCAGAACTAAAATATATCAAGATATCATCTATGAATACGATGACAAACTGATCCAAGTACCTCAAGAATACCCAGTTCATCAAATCCATAAATGCAGCTGGAGCATTAGTAAGACCAAATGACATCACCAGAAACTCGTAATGTCCATAACGCGTGCAGAACGCTATCTTTTGAACATCCTCGTCTCTTACTCTCAATTGATGATAACCTGAACACAGATCAATCTTGGAATACATGCAAGTATCCTTGAGCTGATCAAATAAATCCTCTATCCTCGGCAGTGGATATTTGTTCTTAATGGTCACTGCATTTAGTTGTCGGTAATCAATACATAACCGCAAAGATCCATCTTTCTTTTTAACGAACAGCACTGGAGCTCCCCAGGGTGAAACACTAGGATTAACAAATCGCTTATCCAATAGCTCTTGCAGTTGTATCTTAAGCTCACTCAGCTCTTTCAGTGCCATATGGTAAGGAGCCTTCGATACCGGTGCAGTTCCTGGGATTACCTCTATCGCAAATTCCACTTGCCTAGGAGGTGGCAAGCCTGGAAGTTCCTCTGAAAATACATCCGGATACTCACCAACTACCTGCACACTAGAGAGGGGTGGTACTTCCTCACTCTCCACTTTGACCAAGGACAATAAGTACCCTTGACAGCCATGAGTCAATAATCTTCGAGCCTGAAGTGCAGATATAATGGACACTCCATCATCTCGGGTACCCACGAATTCCCATGCAGGCTGATCTGGTGGTCGAAAAGTCACTACTCTCACCCTACAATCCACTGTAGCACAGTAAGTAGCCAACCAATCCATTCCGAGTATAATATCGAATTCGACCATCTCCAACACCTTAAGGTCCACCATAAGTATATGTCCATCGAAATCTAACAGACAACCTTTGATTACTTGATGACTGGTCAAAACCTCGCCCGAGGGTAATGATATCGCTAACCCACAAGAACGAATCATAGGAATTCTTCCAATTTTACTTAGAAATATTCTAGATATAAAGGAATGCGAGCTACCAGTATCAATCAAAGTATCTGCATGTATAGAATAAATCGAAATCATACCCCGAATTACCGATCCCTCGGCCCGCTGAGCATCCTCTCTGGTAATGGCATAAACTCATCCAGTCTCCAAATTCGACGGCTGCACTCCCGATATAATAGTAGAATGCCTCCACTCGTGATGGATCACGATGATGCCGCCGAGGCTAACCGCCACGCAGGCATACATAATATATCCCCGAGCCGGGCCGATAGATATCGCTGAGTAGGTGGCCCTGAATAATAACTCTTTGGAGCTGGAGTATCGTCGCTGGCATCTCGGAAGAGTCACCCCCATGTATATGATATATCTGGGTTGTGGGAGGTGGTGGCTGCCTCTGACCATATGTCTGCGTCTTAGGTACTGACCTCTACTGGTAATGCTGGCCAGATTTCTTTCCCTTGCTGGAATTACCTGAAAACTCCAACTGTGCCTTCAGAGTACACTCTCGACTCGTATGTCCTGGATGCTTGCAGTAAAAGCAAACATCGAGATCCAAGGGACATTTTGAAACACTATGGCTCTCAGACCCACATCTCTGGCATCTAGTCATGTGCTCGCTCTTACGGTTCTTCTGAAAACCTCCAGACTGTCCCGAAGTTGGTCGCTTCCCTTTATGTGCTCTCGATGAACCTTCTGCAGTACCTCGAGAAGATCCACTCTGATTTTGCTTCTTCTTAGTCTCAGTCATCGTATCCTATTTTCGCTGCTTTCCCTGAGACATCTGCTTCTCCACCTCCTTCTCATTTGCAATTTGTTGAGAAGTCATCTCAATAGATAAAGCCCTATCCAGTGCCTCTCAGTACGAGTTAATGGAGTATCTAGACATTCTTACTCGAATATAAGCTGCCAAACCCTGTGTGAACTGGAACATCCGGTCCCCATCCTGTGCTACCAGATACGAACAGAATTTTGCTAGTCGAGTAAACTCTGCATTGTATTCCATAACTGAACGATCCCCCTGCTTAAGACTTAAGAACTCCTGGCGGTGTGCTGTAGAGAACGCAGAAGAAAAGTACTGCCTCCAGAAGATATCTCAGAAAACTACCCAGGTGATGTTCTGCTCTCCCATCAAGGTCTTCTGCATTTTCCACAACGTAACCGCCTGCTCCCGAAGGTGATAAGCTGATAGACCCACCTTCTCCTCATCGGTACAACTCATGAACTCGAAAGTGTACTCTAGATTATCTAACCAGGTACGGGCAATCCAAGGATCTGACTCACCTCGAAAAAACATAAATCGGTCCTTGGCTGAACGCGCTGACACAAGTATACGTGCTTTGACTCTGACCCAACTAGAATATGTAGAAGTCGGCATAGTCGGGGGTACATCTGGCTCTTGAGGTTCTGAACCTCTTGTAGGAGACCGTCGTGGCTCTTCCTGATCAACAGGTCCACCAGTAGTAGGTTGCTTAGGTGGACGACCTCTAGTACGAGTCCGAACAGGTGCCATAATATCGTCTGTCCACACCTGCTGAATGACTTACATAAATATCTAACCAGAAAATATTAAGTGTCAAGATTTCTCATTTCGTACAACTTGGATCTCACGCCGCTGTCAATCCCATCTCACCAAAATAGAAATCAAAGCAAATCAAAATGATTTTCGAGGTCCAAAATCCGAGGAAAATCATTATTGCATGGCATTGCAACCTAGAGCTCTGATACCAATAAAATTGTCACGCCCCGAGATAAACTCTGTTCAGCCAACGGACGGCACCACCTTATGACAATTCCAATACGGTACAAATAGTCGCAGCCAGTATAACACATATCGAAAATGTATAACTTCATTAGCGGAAGACAACACAATGAAGAATATAAACTCAACAACATACGTATATCGGTATATCCGTCCATACTAAAACAAAATCCCATACTGAATACCATAAAAGAAAAACACGGCACGATCTCCAATAACAATAGAAGTCCATATGAAGATACATGCGATATAGGAAACAAATCCCTCGGAAAAGCAGTGGGATGGGATCAAGTGGTGATGCTCCAAGTCCATGTCGAAGTCTTCTATCTACCACCTGGGCGACAGGAACCCCAGGGTCCAAGGTGCTGAGTATAAAACTCAGGGGTAATATATAGAAAGTGCATGAACAACATATAAGGTATAGAGATATACAAGTATACATGTGAAGATCTACAGGTATGCAGCATGAGTCCAACAGACATATAGTACTAAATGTAGTAACCAGTAACTACAATTACAATCATACTCACAGCATACAATTAACTAATCAACTGATATGAAATAATGTACATACCTGACGGTCTGCCGTCCACATGACCTATAACATCCTGAACAGGTATACAATAGCATAACCCAAATAGCATGCAGTAGTCTAAACCAATACATACTCATGCTCAACACATACACAGCGGTATATAAAATATGCAAAAGGCATGTAGCATGATGTACAATCATATGCAGCAAACAAATGCAGCATCTCACAGGCATATGTAAAACATATATCTAATACATGCATACATATATATAACAGCAATGCATATGCATAGCCATGACTGCGGACCCATCCAACCACAACCCTAATATGGCCCGGGTGGCACGACATGACGACTAGCCCGACTCCAGCTACCACTACTCTCGAGTGGCCGAGTTGGGTAGTATGAATGAGTAGCATATAAGTGTAAAGAGCTAACTACTCCATGGGGGTCCCTACTGTTGGTCGCTCCGTCACTACCCATGAGTAGACGAGCTCCGCACACAAGACGACTGCACGTCACACAACCACCATCTATAGTGGGCGAGTGCTAACACCACTCTACACAATGCCCAGGTGCGCATCTCCAGCTACCACCGTCTATAGTGGCCGAGCGCGGCACATCCAATGCTCTGCCCTCAACCCTGCTACCACTACCCCGAGTGGCCAGGGAGGCAGGATGACTGACGACCCTTCTCAACCACAAGGGAGACCCCAGTCGACAGCATGCATGCAATGTAATGATGCATAGCTCCACATACGTATCCTCGCAACACTCCCTATCCCACGGGGAGTCCTAGTTACCCGAAAGTCAACCATGCAAGGACCACTAATCTACAATTATGATCTACTTATCTATGTATAGATAAATAGATCTACCATAGATGCATAACTAATAGGTGTACGATACCATAATTCGACTCCATAACCTGATCCATTACCTTACCCTAGTGATGCAACTCGGTAACCCAATCTAAGTTCACTCTAGTAATAATAACCACATTCATTTAACTGAATACCTATTAGCTAACACACGAGAAGGGTTATAATTCATATCCAAGATAAAGGAATGATGAATTGGAAGCAATATCTCAAAGATCAAAGACTAAGTACAAGCACATGATTAAACATGAGTGGATTTAAGGTAATCAGGTATAAACATATATCCAAATTCATGCACTAGAATTTGATCAAAACTATCGGACCAGGTAGATATTACCCACCTGATACGAAGCTCGACTAATCCTCACGATCGTGGACCTGCTTCGTATCCCAACCCTGCACACAATAATAACAAATTATGGTTAAGTACAAGTCTCCGATAATTGTTCGTATAAAATACTAATTCGTTCTATATTCGCATTCTTTTCTTGAATACATTTTAACCACCCTGATTATATCTAACAGATTCACCATAACCAACTCATAATAAATCACCGACATCCTCAAGATCGATTAAGGTGAATATATCTAACCACACTTACTTAAACCATCACAACTCTCTAACAGCGCATACTCAAACATAATCCAATATACTACAATCTCCAACTACCTAACAAATCACAACACAAAAACCATAACCCATAGCGATTACAGATGGAACAATAGGCATACCCAAAACTTACCGATCAGATCAAATAGAAACCTATCTCCCCGATCTGCCAATCAGACCCCCAACTACAACCTTCTTCCTCACTAAAAATCACCATCATCCATAATAATTATAGCCATCACAAGTAGCTTGCTCCACCGAACATCCACACTCCAAATCAACACATCGGCAAATCAAATTTGCAATAACAGAACATAAATCAACACCGAAACAAACATTACCACTCCAATCACAGCTTAGGTTCCAATCGAAAATCCATCACAGATGACAAGAATAGGTTAGATCCATCTTACCGACACTAATCTCCATCGGCAGCGAACCTTTCCCGATCCCAGCTACTCACCACGCACAGTTTAGCCACCAATGTAAACCGAGCTCCGATCACTGCCCACACACCATAGATCTAAGCTAAAACCCGAAAACCCACAGCTAACTGCAGATCTCAACTCGAAAGGGAAAGAAAATGATCGATCCTTACCTTCAATGGCAGCTCACCACCGCGGCGACAGCACCACCGACCCGTCGAGCGAAGGAAAACGCTGACACCCCCCCCACCCAAGGCAAAGCACCTACCGACCTCCGATCGGAGATCAACTACTGAGGCGGAACTGTCGAGCGGCTCTCGTCGGACGCCAACGAGCTGGAGATCGACCGACGAAAATCACACGGAGTGAAAGAAACAGCGACGGGAAGAAGGAAGGAAATAGAATTGCGAGTGAAATGTCGTGATAGGTTTGTTTTCGGCTTTTTAAATTCCATTCGAGAGATTCGGTTAGACCAACCCAAGTTCAATCAAATCTGATTTAGCCCAATCTGGTTCAAGCCCATTTCCAGCCCAATAACTTCAACTCAATGGATTCAACCCAACAGGTTTTAGCCCAAGCCCAATCTCAAACCGCAACACTAATTAGACCCAATTAACCCACAAATTAGACCAAATTAATTAAAGGGTTAATCCATATAATTTTTTTTTTCGTATACTACAAGGATTCACTTGTATTTTAATATCAGTGTTAAGTGTGCAGGCTTAACAAGAAGTCCTAGTAGGTCGTGTTGACCGGATACTAAGCAAGTATCTTGACAGATCAGATGGACCGGACACTAGGCATGAAGTTCAAATGGGTCGCGTGGACCGGACATTTGGAATGAAGATCGGTTGGGTCAGGAGACTGGACAATCGGTAATAAGTCCAGCTAGGTCAGGCAGACCGGACAGCTGATGGAAGCCTTGGTGGGTCAGATCGAATGTCAAGAGTGGTAAGTCAGGCAGATAGTCGGTAGGTAAGCCTCGAGTGAAGAGGAGAGGTGGAGTCCTTTGTAGGGGAACAAAGCTAGGCGTCGATCCGACGAAAAGTCCGTGTGGGACTTAGTAGTCGAGATCGAGCAGTATTACTACTACTATCACATTTTATATTATCTATTTTGTGCTAATCCTGATTTGTAGGGATCAGTCGATTGAATGAATTCGAGTTGACTGAATTCCAGTCGACTGGATACCTATTTGGCAAGATCAGCTAATGATCGACTGGACATGGTTTGAGTCAACTGAAGCAGCAAATTTCCCAATGTGGAGCCGGGTGACATGGAGTCGACTGAAGAGGTTTCAGTCGACTGGAAGACCAGAAGTTCCATATCGACGGGCTGATGTGGAGTCAACTGGAAGGCATTTCAGTCGACTAGAAAAGGTCTTTAAAACAAGTGCTCAACCGGATCAGAGGAGAATATTGAATCGATGTCGAAGTGCTGTTGAAATCTACACTCATCCACCAAAACTAAATCTTCACAACAAGGCGATATTTCGACACTCCGAGCAAACTTCAATTATCTACTTAGTGTCGGTATAAGCTCTTGTATTATTCACTTTCTTTTTCGCTTCCATACTTAATTTCAAAGAGTGAGTAGTGTGTTACCCATCTCTAACATTTGTAAAAAGTGAAACCCTCCGAAGTCAAGAGTTTTCGAGTCGGAGGGCATTTAGCAATTGTCCATCGAGGTAGCTCTCGGAAGAGCTACGGGCCTTGGAGTAGCAACCTAGTTAGGGTTGTGAACCAAGTAAAATAATTATCTCATTTTCATTTTCGCTGCATACTCAATATTCTAAATTGTTTTATAAATTAAAATAAATTTTTTAAACTCCGAGATTCACCTCCCTCTCTTGGAGAAACACAATCCTACAATTGGTATCAGAGCGGGGGCGCTCCAAATTGGTGCAACCACCATCGTGAGCTTTAAAATAATTTAGAATAATTTTTCTTACTTTAAAAAATTTAGAATAATTTTTCTTGCTTTAGAATATTTTTTTTTACTTTAAAATAAATTAGAATAATTTTTCTTGCTTTAGAATAATTTTCAATTTCATTTTCTATATTTTAAATAATTTAAAATTCATTTTCTGCATTTTAGAATATTTAAAATTCATTTTCTGCATTTTAGATAATTTAAAATTAATTTTCATCATTTGAGATAATTTAAAATTCATTTTCTATATTTATAATTTTTAAAATTCATTTTCTACATTTTAGATAATTTAAAATTCAATCTCTGTATTTTAGAATATTTAAAATTCATTTCCTGCATTCTAGATAATTTAAAATTCATTTTCTATATTTTAGAATAATTAAAATTCATTTTCTGCATTCTAGATAATTCAAATTTTATTTTCTATATTTAATAATATTTAAAATTTATTTTCTGCTTTCTAGAAAAATTTAAATTTCATTTTCTATATTTTAGAATATTTAAAATTCATTTTTTGCATTCTAGATAATTTAAAATTTATTTTCTATATTTTAGAATATTTAAAAATCATTTTTTGCATTCTAGATAATTTAAAATTCATTTTCTGTATTTTTTTAATATTTTAAAATTCATTTTCTACATTTTTAGATAATTTAAAATTAATTTTCTATATTTTAGAATATTTAAAATTTATTTTCTACATTCTAGATATTTCAAAATTCATTTTCTGTATTTTAGAATATTTAAAATTTATTTTCTACATTTTAGAATAATTAAAATAAATTGTCTGCACTTTAGATTAATTTTATTTAATTTTCTTGTCTTAAAAATTATTTGATTTAGTTTTCTGTACTTAGAAAATATTTTATTTAATTTTCTTGCCTTAGAAAATATTTGATTTAATTTTCTTGTCTTAAAAAATATTTGATTTAATTTTCTTGTCTTAAAAAATATTTGATTTAATTTTCTTGCCTTAGAAAATATTTGATTTAATTTTCTGCACTTAGAAAATATTTGATTTAATTTTCTTGCCTTAGAAAATATTTCGTTTATAATGTCACACTTATAGGGATACAACGCTGTTCACCCTCCTCTCTTCAATGGAGAGAGTTTTTCCTACTGGAAAAGGAAAATGGAGTGTTACTTAAAGACCGACCTAGAGGTCTAGTTCTCAATTAGGAAAGGGTTCGTAGCTCCGGTAGACGACTTGGGTGAGTCGTTAGAACTGAATAAATGGACCGTGAACATTAGAAAAAGAGCTCAAGTCGATTACAAGGCACTTAACACCTTACAATGCGGACTTACCAAAGAAGAGTTCAATAGGGTAGGTCCATTTGAAAATTCTAAGGAATTATGGGAAAAATTAATTAAACTGCATGAGGGTACAAATGACACTAGGATAGCTAACGGGACATGTTATTAAATAAACTATTTAATTGTAAAATGAATGAAAATGAAAATGCTAGTCAACTTCATACTAGAATTAAAGATATACTAAATGAATTACACTTAATATGACACCAAATAGAAAATAGGGACATAATTAGGTATATGCTTAAGGCATTCCCAAGAAATGTCGTATGGACATCGATTGTCGATGCCTATAAAGTCTCTAGGGATCTTTCCATAATGAGGCTAGAAGAACTATTTTGTGAACTTGAACTACATGAACAAGCTAACTCAGGTTCGAGAATGGTATAGTGTAGGTGGCAGTTTCGACTAACAAGGAAAGAAAAATGAAGAGTGAGTCTGAAGATGAGTCGGAGTCGGAAACAAACGGATAAGAGGAGATCGTAAATATGGTCTGGAAGATGTTCAATCGGAGGAAGAGATTTATGAAGAAAGATGCTAAAAAGGTCGTGACAACAAGTCAAAACCCCGATCGAAAGTGACGTGCTATGAATACAACGAAAAGGGACACTACAAGTCGGAGTGAACAAACCTCAAAAAGGAAGAAAAACCAAAAAAGGAAAAGAAGAAGAAAGAACTTAAGGCGACTTGGGACGAGTCATCATTAGAAGAGTCGAATGCAAAAGAGACAAAGAGAAGTTTCGTCACATTTATGGTCGAATCAAGATCTAGAGTCGAGTCAAGTTCTGAGTACGAGTCCGTTTTCGAGTCCGAGAGAAACCACAGATCCATATCCATTTCCGAAGGTTCAAATGAGATAACTTCTCCCTTAGAAGATAAGTTGTATAATATAATTTCATGTCTAAGTAGAAAGTTAGCTAAGTCCGAGAATTGAGTTGACTCGCTACTTAAGGAAGTCCAAGTACTTAAGGAGAAAGTCAACTCGAAGACTTCGACTTGCCAAATTAAGGATAGAGACTCAACTCAAGTTGCAAAACTTGAGGAGGAGAACTCGGTCCTAAAAGGGAAAGTAGAAGATCTAACCGGATCTTTGGAAAGGTTCACTTCGGGTTCGAAGTATCTCAACATGATGCTTGTGTTGGGATGTATACTATAAGCATAGCTTTTGTATGGACATCTTTATTTTGAAATAAGAATCACATGATCATTGTTTGCATTTTATATTTATTATATGTATGCATCTTGTCTAATAATTTCCATGGTAGATAACATGGTGTGTGGTGTCACACAGAAGATCATGTTATCAATTCCTTGTAGAGAAGTAGAGGCTCACAACCAAGATGGTTTTGGACAAACCATTGGCATGGTTGTAGTGTAATTTGGTATTGGTTTATATTGACCATAAGTTGGTGTACATGGTGTGTCATTGATTATAGGAGGAAACCGTGTCCTATGTATTAGGATGATGATGTCCCCTTGAGGAGCTCATAAGGATCATCATGTAAACCCTGCAGGTGGACTTGGTCCGGCATGATGATGAGGTTGAGTGGTACTACTCATGGAGTTAGATGTTAATTAATTAATTGTCAGTAAATTAATTAATTAACGGACATTCGATATCTTGAACACGGGGAGATATTTGTATAATTAATATATGGAGCCCATATTTTTTATGGGGGTTGGTGAGGTAGATCAATAATAATCCTCTAGTGGAATGAATTATCTTTAATGTATCAGATTTTATGTGGGCTAGATCCATTAGGTGGCCAAGATCCAACTCCTCCTCATGGTCCCTATTGTAGCCTATTAAAACCCTCATGAAGTCTAGATCCAACGGACATGATTAAAAGGATGCTTGGTCGAAATCTATAAATAGGAGAGAGGCTTGGGTGAAAACCTAAGTTCTAGGGTTTGGGGTTGGCTTGGGCGGCAAGGAATAGAAGTGGTGCTAGGGTTTGTCTCCTTGGTCGGCGGCACAAGAGAGCATAGGTTTGGTTTTTTCTTCTTTCTCTCTTGGCTGGCACACCACCTTCTTCTCCTAGGGCTGGCGGTGCCACCCTCTCTTCTCTTTCTCCTTGGCCAGCAGTTCCTTCTCCATTGGAAAGGGCCAACACCACTTCCTTCTTCCTCTCCTTGGCCGGAGGCAACAACCTAGCTAGGAGCTTGGTGGTCGGCACTAGATAGGAGAAGAAGGGTTCGGTCATCTTCCCTTTGTTCGGAGCGAGCAAGGAAGGGAAGAACGAGATGAAGAAGTCTTCAATTCTTGGAGGATCGTTGCCCACACAACATCCAAGAAGAGGATAGGTCGTACATTAGAAGATCAAGAGGTAAACAAGAAGTATAATTCTTGTTTTGGTTTCTTTCTTGTTCTATGCAATATGTTTGTAATTATATGATCATGGACCCCGATGATAAACACAAAACCGGTGATCCGTACATCATCTATTCCGCTGCTAATCGAGGAAAAGAGTTAGGTTGCTTGAACAACAAATTTGTTCAAGCGACCACTCTAATCGAATAGAACGATGATGGATCGGTTGCTTGGGTAATCCGTCTTCGTCAAGGATTAATTTTTTTAATCTGGGGATGTAGATAGGATCGTCATGCACAAGCGACCGAAGAGGGAAGCAATTCCCTTCAAATGGTATCTTAGAGCCACAATTTCTGATTTTGTGTGTTTAGAATTTGGTTACTTTTATGTACTTATCATATATTATGTGTGTCAGATAATAGTAGGATGTGTGTAGGCTAACTTTTTGGTTGCAGGCATAAGATCCAACTATTATGGCCATATGTGTGTGTATGTGATTGGATGTGTGTAATTGTAATATTATTTGAATCCTCGGGGTTGACGAGGCTAGTATTTAATTTTTGTAATTAAGTACGACATTGTTTAGCCACTCTTTTATTTTAGTTTACTTTTGATCTAGATTTTATGTACTATCCTTTGTGGAGTATAGGATCGATGGATGTAAATTAAAATAATTTTTCTCGGCTCGGATCTCCGAATGGCTTGTACATGGCGTAGGGAGGAGGGACGAGGTGGCAACACAACTGGAGGCATATTGGAGAACAAAAGCTATAATAGTTGGAAAATTTATTTTTCATATTTATTGCTTTTGATTTATATGCTTGTTGTACTTGCATAGTTAAAATTCCTCAATGTTAAATTACTAAGTGGGAGAGGTTATTTTTTTAAATTCCCACGGCCTACATTACAATTTGACATGTGATGCGAACAAACTTGCGCGTTGGCTCTGAGTATCTTCCTCCATATCAGATGAGTTTGTTTTGTGGATCACTATGTCAAATATGGTTATAGGAAATTATTTAGGAGTGTTTGTACTTCCCCATCGGAAGGCACATAATCCGAGATAATTGTCTTAGTATCGTGTAATGGTGAACACTTAGATGCAAATAAGAGTATCCTCCCCATCGGAGTCACTACTTTTATTTGTAGGGCCAAAGAGGAACCAACTATTAATTTTATTTGTCAAAAAATAAGGTTGACAGGATAATAAAATTAATGGGTAAAACTTCCTCTTACAAATGTAGAATTCTTATACGTCCACACTATCGTGGCATGCGATATTCTCGGTGTTTTGAGGCAAGTGCTTCACTTGCAAGCAGACAAGAAATTGGAAGGTTGACTGCCCGAACCAGAAGCAGAACAAAGGTATATCTTTTGGTCTAGTCATTGAAACATGTTTAGCGGTGTTATCTACCGGCACCTGGTGTGTAGATACGGGAGTCACTGATCATGTCTGCAATACTTTACAGGGGTTCCAGAAAACTAGACGACTAGCTGAGGGGGAGATTACCGTCTACATGGGCAATGCTACGATGGTGGCGGCTATTACTGTGGGAGATGTTTATTTATCTTTTGATAGGAATAAAACTTTGGTTCTGAGAAATTGCCTTTATGTACCTTCATATAGAAATAATTTAATTTCAGTTTCTAAATTGTTTTTGGATGGATATTCTATTTCTTTTAATGACAGAGTTGTTATAAAAAGGAATAGAAAGATTATCTGTTCTGGTACATTGATATGGAATTTATATACTCTTGAACCAAAATCTCCCACGATACGAATAGAAATAAATAATTCATCTTCTAAATCTAATAAGAGAAAAGAACCTTTGAAAATGAACCAAACGTATCTTTGGCATCTAAGGTTAGGTCATATAAACCTAAGTAGAATTCAAAGGTTGATAGCTAATGGACCTTTGGGTTCATTAGTGGTGGAAGATTTCCCAACCTACGAATCTTGCTTGGAAGGTAATATGACCAAGAGGCCTTTTAAGGCCAAGGGGTATAGATCCAAAGATGTGTTAGAATTGGTTCATTCTGATTTGTGTGGTCCTATGTCTATCCAGGCTAGAGGTGGTTTTGAATACTTCGTCCCTTTTATAGACGATTATTTAGGATATGGATACATTTACTTGATGTGCTACAAGTCTGAATGCTTTGACAGGTTCAAAGAATTCAAGGCTGATGTGGAGAAACATCAAGGTAAAAGTATCAAGACATTACGATTTGATCATGGTGGTGAGTACCTCTTGGGAGAGTTTAGGAATTACTTATCAGAGGCTGGGATTCAATCCCAATTATCTGCACTTGGGATACCCCAGCATAATGGTGTAGTGGAGCAAAGGAATATGACTCTTATGGAGATGGTTAGATCGATAATGAGTTATTCTGAGTTACCAGAATTGTTCTGGGGGTATGCTTTGGATACGAAAGTGTATATTCTGAACATGGTACCATCTAAATCAGTTCCTTCTACTCCCACATAATTGTGGATTGGGCGAAAGCCTAGTCTGAGACATATTCATATTTGGAGGAGTCCAGCACATGTGCTAAAGGCAGATGCTGGTAAGGTGGAACCTCGTACAGAAGTGCGCTTATTCGTAGGCTATCCTAGAGAAACGAAAGGTGGTTTGTTCTATAGTCCTAGAGATCAGAGGGTGATTGTTAGCACGAATGCCAGATTTTTAGAGGAAGACTATGTGATGAACCATAAGCCAATGAGCAAGATTATTCTGGAGGAATTGAGAGGGGAAGTCACTACCACCGATACAAGATGACATACCATAAGTGACTGCACCACGTGTCACAGAGGATACACAGGTTATACCTCGTCGTAGTGGGAGGGTTGTTAGACAACCTGAGAGATTTATGTTCTCAGGAGAATCTTCTAATTTGGTCCCTAGCGAACATGAACCTAATCCCTAGACATATGATGAGGCAATTCAAGATAAAGATGCGGTATCTTGGCAAAGTGTAATGAATTCTGAGATAGAATCTATGGATTCAAATCAGGTCTGAGAGCTAGTAGAACCATCCAATGGTGTAAAAACCATTGGATGCAAGTGGATCTACAAAAGAAAGAGAGGAATAGACGTGAAGGTTGATACCTTCAAAGCAAGTCTTGTTGCGAAAGGGTATACTCAAAAAGAGGGTATTGATTATGAGGAGACCTTTTCACCAGTAGTCATGCCTAAGTCTATCCGAATTCTCTTGTCTATTGCTGCTCATATGGATTATGAGTTGTGGCAAATGGATGTCAAGACAGCTTTCCTTAATCGAAGTCTTAAGGAAAATATTTATATGGAGCAATCAGAGGGATTCATTGCAAAGGGAAAAGGGCAAAGGGCAAAGAGCATCTTGTGTACAAGCTTAATCGATCCATTTATGAATTGAAGCAAGATTCAAGATCTTGGAACATCCGCTTTGATGAGGTAATCCAATCATATGAATTTATTCAAAGTTCGGATGAGTCTTGTGTATACAAGAGATGTGATGGAAACGTAATGGTATTTCTTGTACTATACGTAGATGACATTTTGCTCATTAGCAACAATATCAAAGTGTTATCAGACATAAGGGTATGGTTGTCCAAACAATTTGATATGAAGGACTTGGGAGAAGTGGGACACATCCTTGGGATTAAAGTTATAAGGGATCACAGGAAAAGGATGTTGTGCTTATCTCAAGCTTCATACATAGACACTATTCTGGCTCATTTTAGCATGCAGAACTACAAGAAAGATTTTCTACCTTTTCGGCATGGAGTACCTTTATCTAAAGAGATGTGTCCTAGAACATCAAAGGAGATAGAGGAGATAAAGGTGGTTCCTTATGCTTCAACAATAGGAAGCCTCATGTATGTTGTGTTATGTATAGGGCCAAATATCTACTTTGTCGTGGGTATGGTTAGCAGATATCAGAGTAATCCAGGACAGGGACATTGGACTGCGATAAAACATATATTGAAGTACCTGAGAAGGACTAGAGATTATATGCTGGTATACCAGACAGATCAATTACTCCCTGTGAGTTACACAGATTCTGACTTCCAATCAGATAGGGATAACAATAAGTCTTTCTCGGGCTTTGTGTTTACTTTGGGAGGTGGAGCCATTGTATGGAGGAGTGTCAACCAGAAATGCGTGGCGGACTCCAACATGGAAGCTGAGTATGTGGCAGCCTCTGATGCAGCCAAAGAAGTTGTATGGCTCAGGAACTTCATGATGGACTTGGATATGATTCCTGATTTGCCCAGAACTATCACAATTTATTGTGATAACAGTGGTGTAATTGCAAACTCGAAGGAACCACGAGCCCATAAGGCAAGTAAACACATAGAGTGCAAGTACCACCTGATACGAGAGATCATAAAGCGAGGAGAAGTTGTTGTTGCCAAGATTGCATCAGAGGATAACTTGGTAGATCCTTTCACTAAGGCCCTTCCAGCGAGAGCTTTTGATAGGCATGTGGAGGGAATGGGAATCAAATGTATGAAAGTTTGAGAGCAGCATAGTATTTTAGTATAAGTGGGAGATTATTGGGATGTATACTGAAAGCCTAGCATTTGTATGGACATCTTTATTTTGAAATAAGAATCACATGATCATTGTTTGCATTTTATATTTATTATATGTATGTATTTTGTCTAATACTTTCCATTGTAGATAACATGGTGTGTGGTGTCACACAGAAGATCATGTTATCAGTTCCTTGTAGAGTATAAGTAGAAGCTCACAATCAAGATGGTTTTGGACAAACCATTGGCATGGTTGTGGTGTAATTTGGTATTGGTTTATCTTGACCATAGAATTACATTAGTACACTTTGTTTGTATTGAGCAGGACCGATTTAGAGGTGATTCAATTTATTGTTGACTACATGATTGATTCGGACCTCGGATATTATGGTGTATATGCTCTTAATCTCGATATAATAATGGGCACATGTACTTAGTATTTATTTCTTTGATTTACCAATGGGCGAGATTTATGGATTAAATCGATAGGCTCAGTAAGTTGGGAAATAATATTATTTACATGGTGTGCCATTGATTATAGGAGGAAATCATGTCCTACATATTAGGATGATGAAGTCCCCTTGAGGAGCTCATAAGAATCATCATGTAAACCCTGTAGGTGGACTTGGTCCAGCATAATGATGAGGTTGAGTGGTACTACTTATGGAGTTAGATGTTAATTAATTAATTGTCAGTAAATTAATTAATTAACGGACATTTGATATCTTAAACACGGGGAGATATTTGTACAATTAATATATGGAGCCCATATTTATTTATGGGGTTTGGTGAGGTAGATCAATGATAATCCTCTAGTGGAATGGATTATCATTAATGGATCGGATTTTATGTGGGATGGATCCATTAGATGGCCAAGTTCCAACTCCTCCTCATGGTCCCTATTATAGCCTATTAAGACCCTCATGAAGCCTAGATCCAACGGACACGATTAAAAGGAGGCTTGGGAGAAATCTATAAATAAGAGAGAGGTTTGGGCAAAAACCTAAGTTCTAGGGTTTGGGGTTGGCTTGGGCGGCAAGGAATAGAAGTGGTGCTAGGGTTTGTCTCCTTGGTCGGCGGCACAAGAGAGCATAGGTTTGGTTTACTCTTCTTTCTCTCTTGGCCGGCACACCACCTTCTTCTCCTAGGGCCAGTGGCACCACCCTCTCTTCTCTTTCTCCTTGGCCGGTGGTTCCGCCTCCATTGGAAAGGGCCGGCACCACTTCCTTCTTCCTCTCCTTGGCCGGCAACAACAACCTAGCTAGGAGCTTGGTGGTCAGCACTAGATAGGAGAAGAAGGGTTCGATCATCTTCCCTTTGTTAGGAGCGAGCATGGAAGGGAAGAACGAGATCAATAAGGCTTCAATTCTTGGAGAATCGTTGCCCACACAATGTCCAAGAAGAGGATAGGTCATACAATAGAAGATCAAGAGGTATAATTCTTGTTTTGGTTTCTTTATTGTTCTATGCAATATGTTTGTAATTATATAATTGACGTGAGCAAAACATATAGAGTTTTAGGGGTAGTTTTCGCTCACATCTCATTACATTTTATGTTAGTTTCATGCATATGTCACTCTATTTTGCATGCATTTCCTATTTTCTGGTTCGGAGGTTTGCTCTTTATACTTTTGTATGCAGGATAGCATTTCATGGGAAAATGATGCATTTTTAGAGCAAAAATGGAGTAATTTATGGAGCACGGACCTTAGGGAACATACACTAGCCATGTCCCAAGACTTGGGCATGTTTCCGAAGCGAAACGGATCAAAATGGAGGCTCCAGAAAAAGACACGACTAGGCCGTGTGAAAACACACAGTCGTGCTTTTTTTCCAGCTCAATTTCCATCCAAGATTTCACCTGTTTTCCAACCTTGCACAGGGCCAGGCCATGTGAAATTCACACGATCGTGTGTCGGCACCATGAATTCAAAGAAATAGGGTTTTTCAAGCATTTATGGAACGTCGGAGCCACCTCTATATATAGGAAACTCATCCAAGAGGTGAGGGATCACGAGGGAGCCACCCTAGGGCTCCCAAACCCTAAGAGGGAGGCACGACGACAAGGATGGCACACCGAAGCCCTAAAAGGCTTCGGTAACTCGCAACGGGGAGGAGGAACGCCGCCGGAGGTCCATACCTTGCAATTCAATGCCGGAGAGGAGATCACAAAAGTGTTGTATATCTGTGTTTCTATGCTTCATTGCATAAATATTCAAACTTAGATATGTTTTATGATTCTTCTTTCATATTTATGAAGTAGTACTTTCGATTCTAGGATTAGGGAGTAGCTTGTGTACATAAACAAAGTTGGTTCATGTTAAATTCTGCTCATGAGTTTGATTTGACAATTGGTAGTTGTTCTTTATTATATCTATGCGTATTTGGCTTTCTTTCCGCTGTGTTTAGGCAATACGAGGGGTGACAGCCCTCGCAATCTAAAATTTAGGAGATTTGATCCAAGGAACCTAGGGGTAAATTAGATCTCCCGTAACTGCCGGGAGAAGAGAGCGGTGGAATCGAAAACGGTCCACCACAAGGATTGATTTGGCATCCTCGTACCATCTATCCCGTCCTTTTGGACAGAGATAGCTCTCGGTGAATGGGGTTGTCACGCCCCGAGAGCATGTCGTGCTAAAAAGCAAACGTACGACACCTCCCCTGTACGTGACAACATTTCGGGTTAATACAAGGCCCGTAGGCCCACAATAACAACAACACATATAAAAATATAACCAAACCACAACAACATAACAAACTAACTACAACAAATACACAGCAGAAATAACACAACAACAATACAATCCAACACACATGCATACCGGTATGACTAACACCAAAACTAAGAACCACTGTAACAAAACCAGAAAGAAACATACAACAACAATAGTACATCACAAAAACTCCAAATACACTACACCCATGCAGAAAGCCCAAAACGACCACAAGAGTCTCGGAGATGAGATGAGATGTCAGCCAGCGGTGCTCCAAGTCCATCACTAAGTCGGCTACCTGTTACCTGGGCGACAGAAAAACCCAAGGTCCGTGGTGGTGAGTAAAACTCAGCAGGTAATAGGAAAAACATGTATATATATCAAATATCACATGTTTCAACAACATAATCTAGAGGTACAACAGGTATATCAGCATAGTATATAAATACAAGCATATACCATCTAACCAAATGAAAACGTAAATTGCAAACATACCTGAAAGTCTGCTATGCTACTCTGATCCAACCTGAGCATATATTCAACATATATATAACAGGAAGAGTAATACCAACTCACCATGCCAGAGTCTCAGAGATGAGATGAGATGTCAGCCAGCGGTGCTCCAAGTCCATCACGAAGTCAGCTACCTGTTACCTAGGCGACAGAAAAACCCAGGGTCCGTGGTGGTGAGTAAAACTCAGCAGGTAATAGAAAAAACATGTATATATATCAAATATCACATGTTTCAACAACATAATCTAGAGGTACAACAGGTATATCAGCATAGTATATAAATACAAGTATATACCGTCTAACCAAATGAAAACGTAAAATATAAACATACCTGAAAGTCTGCTACGCTACTCTGATCCAACCTGAGCATATATCCAACATATATATAATATGAAGAGTAATACCAACTCACCATACTACAGGTCAAGGTAACTAATGGTCTGTCCAACACATATACAAGTATCCGACACAACCGTATAACATATACAAGAAGCATGCATGAATATGATGTACAACCAAATGCAGCAAGCATAGTACAATCAAATGCAACATCAAAATAAGCATATATATATATAGACTGCATCTATATATATATTAATCATAACCATCCATATATATATATATATATATATATATATATATATATATATATATATATATATATATATATATATATATATATATACACATACATATACATGCATATGTGTATATATATATGGTAATATGCAAAAAACCATAAGATATGGCAATGCAGCAAGCATGGTGATGCTTGCGCACCCCTACTCGCTACCACGACCCTAGTGTGACCTAGGTGGCACGATATGACAACTGTCTTAACTCAACACCAACAACCGCTCTAGAGTGGCTGAGTGGGCAGTGTTAGGGCAATCTCTTTCCATGATAAGGTTTTGATGTGTGTGGCAAAGGGTTTAAGTTAGGATGATATTGTTATTTGATATGTGCGTTGGAGTCTTGCAGGACTTAGTAATTCGCATATGGAGCCTTGGCGGGTTCACCCTCACAACCTCGGTCCTTGAGTCGGTGAAGGATGACTTTGCGGAAGTCGTGCGCTTGGAGCATCCGAGGGACCGCCGGACGAGATGACTTGAAGTGAAGCCAAGGAAGCAGACTTCGGAGGCAAGAGACGCGAAGGAGCATTGTAGAGCCGTGCGCCTGATGCTGCCGAGGGACGTGGCCGCGAACGAAGAGAGCTTCGGCGAGGGACTTCGAGTGAGATGAGAGAATGAGTGAAATGTAAGTAGCTCATTAGGTGAACTTGGCCGAATGGCTGAGTGTCGGAGACTTGACCGCAAGGGTTAAGGTTTACCCGACCGCCGGAAGCTCAAACTTATGTTAAGTTTGAGTTTCACACGGCACCAGTCGACTGCCATGTAATGGCAGTCGACTGCTCTGAGTCGAGTGGGTTCGACTGGTATCCGACTGATGGGTTTATGCCCAACAGTCGACTTCCATGGAATGACAATGATCGCCGGAGGATATCGCGGCATTACCGCTCGTAGCCGATCGGGCGCCGATTACGAGGCAATGACCGTGAGGTCCATCACGATCGCTAAGAGTTCCGTTGGACTACAACGGTCGGGATCCGACGTGTTCGAAGGTCGTTGTAGTGATGGCAGTCGACTACCAAGGGCAGCAGTCGACTGGTGGCGGCCAACGGGAAGAAATCAGCCCTCTCTATAAAAAGAGAGGGTGTGAGCCTTTGAGAGGCTAATGCTTATGCTCTAAGTGATCTTCCTAGTGCCCCACAAGCTCTAAACTCTTTTTACTTGTTTTTACTCCATTCTTATTGTAAGAAGAGTGATCTTGATTGTAAAGGTTACCTCCACCTAGCTTGGTGCAAAGGAGACACCAATAGTGATTGGCTTTGGAGGAGTGATTCACCTCGGACGAATCGGGATAGTGGATTAGCGGCGTAGCCGTGAACCACGTTACATTCATTGTTAGCACTTGGTTTCTCATATTTCTATTTGCTTGTCTTTATTAGTCTTCCGCTTGCGCTAATTAGTTTTGTAGATGAGCAAATACCGGCATCCAAACGAAAAGGGCTATTCACCCCCCTCTAGTCGGCCGTACCGATCCCCTACAAGTGGTATCAGAGCCAAGGAAAGCTTGTCGAGGACTAACCGCTACAACAAGCAACTTTCAAAATGGCCAGCTCCAACATTCATCCTCCGAAGTTTGAAGGAGAATTCACTTGGTGGAAGAAGCGAATGGAGGTATTTTTCGAAACGGATTTTGATATTATGATTACAATGGAATCCGGTTTCGTTTTGCCTATGGATGAAGAGGGGAAGCCAATAGAAAAATCTAGGTGGACCAAAAGGCAAAGGGAAGAGCACCTTGCAAATTCAAAAGCCAAGCATCATCTCTTCAATGTGCTCCCCCAACAAGAAATCAACCGAATAGGAGAATGCCTAAGTGCCAAGGAGATGTGGGAGAAGCTAATTGAGCTTCATGAAGGCACATCCGAGGCGAAGCTAGCAAGGAGAGATCTCCTCCGCTCCCAACTATCCAACATTAAATTAGAAAAGGGAGAAAAGGTAACTTCTTTGCATTCTAGATTCAAAGAAATTTTAAATGGACTAACAAGTGTAGGAGAAAGGCTCTCCAATCGCGATATGATAATGAAGGCCATAGATGCTTTCCCCCGATCATCCAAGTGGAGTTCAATGGTGGACTCATTTTACATTTCAAAGAATCTAGAGGTAAGTACTCTAGATGAATTTTTCTCCACTATGGAATTACATGAATCTAGGCTTGAAGGAATACAAGAAGAGCCAAAAATACAACCTTCAAGGGGAGTAGCATTGTTGGCAAATAAGGGGAAGAAGAAGATAGAGATCTCCTCCTCCTCCGATGACGAAGCGTCTTCCTCCTCCTCCATGGATAGCACCGAAGAAGCCTATATGGTAAGGAGGGTAAGACGTGCTTTAAAAGGTTTTCATTTTCATAAATCAAATGATAGGAATAGGAGACCAAGGGGGAAGGTCATATGCTACAATTGCCAAGGAGAGGGGCACATAAGGGACAATTGTCCTCTCCTAAACAAGAGCAAGGAAGAGAGGAAAAAGAAAGAAGAAAAGAAGAAGAAAAAGGGGAGCAAGAAAAAGAAGGAGGAGAAGAAGACAAAAGAAAAGGGGAAGACCAAAGCTCTAAAGGCAAGGACTTGGGATGACCCATCCTCATCCTCCTCATCATCATCGGATGAGGAGAATGCCTTTGTCACCAATTTGGCCTTGATGGCCTTTGATGACTTGGATTGCTCTTCATCCGAAAATGAAGGATCAAGCTCAAGAGGAGAGAGCTCAAGTGAAGGGGGAGCTTCTACATCCTCCTCATCCGAAGAAGAAGAAGAGGATATGGAAACTATGGTAACGAAAGCCTCTCCTAAGAAAATAGTTTCCATAATTTCTAGTTTAACTAAGGACTTATTTGGAATGAAAAAGAAAAATAAAATCATGCTTAATCAAATTAAGGCATTGGAAAATAAACTATAAAATGCATGCTTAAATGATAATATTTCTTCTAGCTTAAATGATGCATGCTCACATGACCTTTATGTGCCATTAGATGTTAGTGATGCATGTATAAATGAAAATAGGGCCTTAAGGGAAAAGGTAGATTATTTAACAAAAGCCCTAGAAAAATTCACAATTGACTCCAACACATTGAACATGATCTTAGGGAGCCAAAGGGCAAGTTTCAATAAAAAGGGCCTAGGTTATAAAGAAAAGAAAAAATGAAAAGGCCTATAAATGCCTAATTGCTAGGGGGCAAGATAAAAAGAAAGTAATTGATAGAAAATGGATCCCTAAGGAGTTCTTAGTGAACCCAATAGGCAAGAACTTATTTTGGGTTCCAAAATCCATCCTTAAGGGTTAGGATAACCCTAGGGTAGTCAACCATATGCAATTGACCTATATCATATTTTGGTTGACTTAGGACGGCGGGACAATATTTTTAGAATAGTGTTGGGTGATGATAACGTGCCCATAAATAGATAATAATGCTTAAATCATGATGATTAATGTAATTGCTATGTATGTTTGCAATCATGATTTATGATTTTGATATTTGGCACATCATCATAAGAAATAGGGTTTAAATAATGTCTTAGGTGATATTTTGTTTATTATCATGATATAATACCTAATGCATGATTATTATTCGACGAATACATGTATTTCATGATCATAATGTTAAATTAATTGACATATGCCTTTATGATCATGATGATTGTTAGGTTGATACTTAACCATGATAGAATTGCATGAATACAAGGGTTAAGTATATACAAATACCCCCTAGGATGCATCTCACACTCACTATAGGCTAACTTGATTGCAAACTTAGCATGGGTGAGATGTTAGGATGATACAAATGTCCACTAATGCCTATGGCATTTAGATGGTCATTTAAAGTATCAACATAGCAATAATAGACCAATCATGGGGAAGGCTTATGTTTAATTCATAGACATATTGCCCAAAGATCATGGTTGGATATTTCATATGTTTTCAAAACAATTTCTTAATCTAAAATCTATGTATTCATGTTTTGAAACAATTCAAAGCAAGACTATGTGTCAAAATGGATACTCTTATGATCAAAAACCTAGTAGTTTTTAAAGCTTTTGGATTTTTGGCAAATACATGAAAATATAATAATTTTTCATGAAAACCTATTTTTCACTGATAGATATACTTAAAAGAAATGTGTTCCCAAAATTTCTTGATTCTTCGAATTTTCTGGAATTTTTAATGCATTTCTGAAATTCACCCAGAAAATCAGAATTTCGGAATCCATTGTGTCACGATCAGCATATCGATAGCGATGATCGCTAGCTAAAATAGCCAAATATTCTCTGATTTCAGATTTTAATCATGATTTTAGTGTTTTCCTTCTATTACACTTGATGCCATGAGTTTATAAATAAGGATTAATCTTTTTGATGGTGTCAAAGGTGGAGAAATGTATGTTTAAGTAACGGGGAATATATTTTGGGGGAGAAATGATTATGCTTATGATAGGGGGAGAGAATTTGTAGAGAGAGTTTCATGGATTAAGGGGAGTTGCATGTTGCTATATCATGTTTATGTTTACATGCTTTCTTACCTTAGAATTTTTATCAAATGTTTTTACCTAACTTAAACGGATTGCCACACATCAAAAAGGGGGAGATTGTTAGGGCAATCTCTTGCCATGATAAGGTTTTGATGTGTGTGGAAAAGGGTTTAAGTTAGGATGATATTGTTATTTGATATGTGCGTTGGAGTCTTGCAGGACTTAGTAATTCGCACATGGAGCCTTGGCGGGTTCACCCTCACAACCTCGGTCCTTGAGTCGGTGAAGGATGACTTTGCGGAAGCCGTGCGCTTGGAGCATCCGAGGACCGCCGGACGAGATGACTTGAAGTGAAGCCAAGGAAGCAGACTTCGGAGGCAAGAGACGCGAAGGAGCATTGCAGTCGTGCTGATCTTTGCTGAGGAGGGCGTGGCGCGAACGAGAGAGCTTGGCGAGGACTTCGAGTGAGATGAGAGAATGAGTGAAATGTAAGTAGCTCATTAGGTGAACTTGGCCAGATGGCTGAGTGTCGGAGACTTGACCGTACGGGTTAAGGTTTACCCGACCGCCGAAAGCTCAAACTTATGTTAAGTTTGAGTTTCACACGGACCCGATCATTGCCATGTAATGGCGATCAGCTCTAGTCAAGTGGGTTCGACCGTATCCATCGATGGGTTTATGCCCCAGCGATCGGCATGGAATGGCGATCATTGCGCAGAGGATATCGCGCGAACCTGAAGCCGAAGCCGTAGGCGGTCGACTACGGAGGCAACGATCGGGTGAGGTCCATCGATCGGCGCCAAGAGTTCCGTTGGACTACAAGCGGTCGAGATCTGGCGTGTTCGAGGCCGTTGTAGTGGCAGCGATCGGCGCCAAGGGCGTGAATCGGTAGTGGCGGCCAACGGGAAGAAATCATCCCTCTCTATAAAAAGAGAGGGTGTGAGCCTTTGAGAGGCTAATGCTTATGCTCTAAGTGATCTTCCTAGTGCCCCACAAGCTCTAAACTCTTCTTACTTGTTTTTACTCCATTCTTATTGTAAGAAGAGTGATCTTGATTGTAAAGGTTACCTCCACCTAGCTTGGTGCAAAGGAGACACCAATAGTGATTGGCTTTGGAGGAGTCATTCACCTCGGATGAATCGGGATCGTGGATTAGCGACGTAGCCGTGAACCACGTTACATTCTTTGTTAGCGCTTGGTTTCTCGTATTTCTATTTGCTTGTCTTTATTAGTCTTCCGCTTGCGCTACTTAGTTTTGTAGACGAGCAAATATCGGCATCCAAACGAAAAGGGCTATTCACCCCCCTCTAGCCGGCCGTACCGATCCCCTACAGGCAGTATGATCAAGTAGCATATGCGCATAAAGAGCTCGCTACACAATTGGGGTCCCTGCTGCTAGCCACTCCGACTGACACTACCAATGAGTGGTTGAGTACCACGCACCCAGGATAACTGCATGCAACTCCAACTACCATCGTCTATAGTGGTAGAGTGCGGCACAACAAATGCTCTACCCTCACATCAGTTACTCCTCGAGGAGTAACCTTGGAGGCAAGATGACTGACGACTCTCTCAACCCCAAGGGAGACTATGTCGTCAGAATGCATGCAAATGACATGAATGTGTTGTCACACGTACAGCCATCTACAACACTCTCTGTTCAACAGAGAGTCGTACCCATCTAATCAATACACTCTTTATCCTGAAGCGAGTCGTACTCAACTGATCGATGGACTCTCTATCCTGTAGAAAATCATACTCAATTGATCATAACTCTCTATCCAATAGAGAGTCGTACTCAACTGATCGACGCACTCTCTATCTTGTCGAGTATTGTACTCGACTAATCATATCAAGCTGGGACTACCGATCCGTAGCGACAAACTAATCACCCTTCACTTAACCATTACACAACACATGGTTGGTAATAAGTAAGCAACCTAAGGGTAATAGAATTAACCCTAGTTTCAAGACATTATCTACCTATGGATGACCTTTTTATCCAATTTTATAGTCAGGTTGTCATCCGGACTTTTCTATTTGCACTTAACTAAACAAATTCTAGGTTACTTTACATCACCTATATATATAACTCCTAATCATGATTAAATCAAACATGATATCAGCAATGGAGTTAACAGTCAATGGTAAAGTATCAAGCGCAAGAGTAAATAAGAACAGAGTCAAGGTAACATGATTATATAAGATGATCATGTATCTAAATCTGTATGCATTAAAACTACCGGACCAGGGTAGGGATTACATACCTAATTCGTAGACACCAATCATCTTCACGTCCGTGAATATCTCGAACCAAAATCCTACAAACATAACTTATATAAACAAATGGCAGCATAATCAAACTATAGGTATAGAATCTAATCCAACCTAAATCTTTAGCTGATTCGCTATTATCTGCAAGGGTAGCTCCATACACTTCCATACTAATCCCTAATTACATCCTAACCCTTGTTTAGTCAATTCAATCATGTAGTAGTGTAATCCTCTACACTTCATTTACTAATCATATTCGATCTATGATTATTTGACACCTAATACTACTATAACATATCACATCGGATCAATAACCATATCCAAATTCAGGTCAACTTCTGACATCAACCTAAAATCAACCCCAACTCCAATACAAGGCATAATAGAGCATCTATGCTTGCTCCTCCACTACCTCATCCTCACCTCAGTCGTCCATTCCACACACAACATCACAGTCGACCAACCTTCATTCCACAGCTAAGCAACATCCGACAACTCCATCGACAGAACCCTCCACAACTTCACAAATCAAGCAATTTAAAGTTAAAAGAGAGGGGATAAAACAAGCTTACCAACCTTGGACTCCATTGGCAGCCACTCCTTCCTCTGTTCACCGGCTTCTGGATCAACTGTCCAAACAAGATCCACACTCAACCATAAGGAGAAGCACAACGGTAATCATCCGAGATTCTCATCAGTAAAGAGAAGAAGGAGATATATCACACTTACCTGCCCTAGCAACTCCACTGGCGGCAAATCCCTAATTCGGACATGTTCACCGGGGAGGACTCACCGGCACGACTGTGAGCGCTAACCGTACCGTGTGACGGCGCCTGCAGTGGAAGGGAGAAGAGTGATTGGCTGACCAGTGACGCATAGAGAAAGGAAGAGATCCAACCGACACCGATCAGGTGGACAAAAAAGGGGAGACGACCGATAAATCTCCATCGAGAGGGAAACAGCTCCGACGTCAAAAACTGAACGGGGCACAGTGGGAGAATGCGATCTCCTGCTCCCAGTCGCCGTCCAGCCGTAGTCGCCGCTTCTCCGTGCTCCAACGAGGTCATGATCTTGTCAATCAATCAGACGTGAGATCGCGAGAAGAAGAAAAGAGCAGTCATGGAGGAAAGAAACTGACAAGGAAACGGAAGGAAATCAGTTAATTAAACCCATTTAATACCTTAGTCTAAATAGGTTTTACAAAAGCCTGTTTGCTTTATCCCCATGAAATATCTATAAACCTTCCGTTTAAATCCAAAAAAATTTCTAAAAATTTCTGAAAAATTTCACAAGATAATTTATCAATTAACTAGGAATATTTTAATTTTAAATTTTTTTTCGATATTTTACATTCTCCCCCACTAATAAAAATTTAGTCCCCAAATTTCGTACTAACATATGGGAACCAACTCAAGAGATTTCTTGAACTACTACATGCCTCAAGTGAACAAATGAGGATATCGAGCTCGGATAGTATCTTCCAGCTCCCATGTAGACTCCTCATCAGGCGGATACTGTCATCTAACCTTTACGAGTCGGATGGTCTTGTTCCGCTATTGTCGCTCCTTGCGACCCAAATCGTTTCACCCCTTTCTAAGGTGAAACACACAGAAATACTTATTCCCCAACTGAGAATTTCTAAAGGCCTTCGCCTCCGGTCTACATAACTCTTCTGTCGACCCTGTGTCTCTTATAACCATCATCCCATGACGCGGACTAACTCTGCATCATGTTGGATACTCTGTGCCCCCCAATAGTTGTCATTTCCCCGACTTCCTCCCACAACACAGGAGATTTTCATAGTCTAACGTATAGGGTCTCAAAAGGATTCATCTGAATGGAGTGATAACTGTCCTCATAGTTAAATTCCACTAAAGGTATGTGATCCTCCCCACTACTCTCATAATTCATGACACAAGATCTTAATAGATCCTCCAGAGTCTGAGTGTCATGCTCAGACAGTCCATCAGTCTGCAGATGAAATGTTACACTAAGCCGAAGCTCTGTGCCCATATTCTGATACAGACTACCAAAATCGTAAGGTAAATCATGGATCTCTATCCGATATGGTACTTAAAAGTACCCCACGCAATCTGATAATCTTTCGGCGATACAACTCTGTCAGACGATCCAATGGGTACGACCCATGAATAGGAAGGAAATGAGCTGATTTGGTCAATCGATCCACAATGACCCAAATCGCATCATGTCCTTTACGGGTTCTAGGCAATCCTGTAACGCAATCAATCGTGATATGCTCCCTCTCCAATTCCGGAATCGAAATTTCCTGGAGCAACCCAGTGGGTTTCTGATGTTCAACCTTCACCTGCTGGTATACTAAATATCCAGCAACAAAATCTGTGGTATCTCTCTTCATACCATTCCCACCAGTATAAACATCTCAAATCTTGGTACATCCAAACACCACCAGGATGTATAACAAATCTCGAATGATGTGTCTCCTATAACAACTCTTCCTTAACTGAATGTGTGTCCGAAACACACATCCATATTAGAGACAGACAATTATCTTCTCACAAGAGAAATCCATCTACCATCCAAGATACACTTCACCACACATTCTGTAAGTGCATGGGAGACTATAGCTACCAATTTCACTTGTTACAACCGTTCACGTTCCAGCAACTCTATAGTAGCTACCCGGTAGCTAGTCAAATTCAATGAGCACTTCTACTCCATACATCCACAAATCTAGTTAATAACTACCAAAGCCTCATCATATATATGACAGCCTATTTCATAGTTGCTTAACCATCGTAAGCATAAGATACACTTCATGCAACTGTATCAGATTCACTCCGATCCTTGAAACGATACATTTGAGTACAACATCCTTTGATCCACTCCGGAAGGATTAACTAATACTCGTGTAAAAGTTAACTGTCGTCTAGATCCTGTAAACTAGTTTCACCAGCTTCCGACTAAATGATTTCCATCATCACCTAAGTCAAACAAGTCCGTGGTATAGTAATGCTAAAACATTCTATCCACATCTACAGAACTAACGAAACCATACAAGGCAAACCACCATCTACGGTGGTCGAGTGCGCAACCCCAACTACCACAATCAACAGTGGCCAGGTTATGCAACTCCAACAATCACGAACGGATCCAATCATGTTCAGGATACACGATTCTCAAATCCAGTGGCGACTAAATCGTTCATTAGTCTAACAACTTAATCACAACTCATAAAATTCATACTAAGTAAGAAATTATCGTCTTTACACACCTGCATTCTCTTTACTCTACATTGATGATATATCAATCATCACAATGACAATGATAATTGTATGACACCATGTCACTACAATATCAATCCTCTAGTCGTAAACCAACCCTAGAGTATACACAGGTGTCTTCAGCTGATCTAAATAGATCATCTATCCACAACGAAGGATATTCTTCACAACAACTACTGTATTCCATCATCGATAATCGATGCATACTTTCAAAGGTTCATCTCTCTTTCAACAAAGAGTTCTGGATCTTCTCAAGGAGGAATACTGGGATAGATAAATATCCCCTCCAACATCTCCTATAATTGCAACTCACGTTCTTCTAATTTCCATAGTGTTTAACAACACTGATACCAACAAAATTTATCAGTCATATGAAGTATTCAATATCGACACTATCTCCAAGAATCACTATGATAGCCTACTCCACTTACCTATGCAATGGTAAGGCTAGGAGGTCATCTGAAACTATATCTGAAGGCTCTCGGATTATACGCACATCCGAGAGACATATTATACCATAATCTCAACAATTTGACCATTCGTAAGGATATGTCTACAGTAAAAGTATGTCTATCAAAGTCTAAAGGCATCCCTTGACTTCTTAATTGTTGATCCCCATCTCACCTGACGGTAGAGATACCACCGACTCATAAGTCGATGTAAAGGACCCCTCTAATCCAAACTAAAAATGTTCTAGACAAGGATACCTATAAATGATAAGTATCCCTCAACATATTAACCCATAGGGTACTATAATAATACCCTGAACGATCAATTATCTGTCGATCCGATCCAAAGGCTCCATACAAGTCTCAGCCTTTCTCTGAAGAGAACCAGATCAGATCCAACAGTTCACGACAAAGTGGTCGCATTTCTGTGATGAATGATCCGAGGATTTTTCCTAGATCATCCGATCCTATCACTTAATCCTATGAGCTGCAACTGTCGAATACCAAATAGATACGACCATCGGCGTATACTCTCTCCTCTGTACAAAGCAAATCACATCTGGAAGTAACTGTTATTGTCTGCATGAGTCTTCTGCGATGTCTTCTGCTGATGCTGCTTGTGTGTTGATCTCTGCTGAAGGATAGTATTAAGGAACTCCAACCATGCCTGAGGTAGTAGGTTGCTACTGATGAGATAACTCAATCTTCGGTGATGATCTCTGCTGTCGAGACGGTGCATCATCCTCCTGGTACACTATTGATAGTCTTCAACTGAGTCTTTAAAATACAACTCCTCAATCTGTACTGGTTTCTTACAATATCAACATATGAATTGATCCAACGGATAATCTAACTTCGTGTGTCTTTGTGATCCGCACTGCACGCACATAATCTCTTCGGAGTCTTTGTTCTGATCTCGCTGATAACACCAGGCAATTCTGACGATCTACGGTGGGTCTTCTATGATCGGAAAAACTCTTCACTAGTAGCTCGTGGCTTATGACTCCGATCTTGCTCCTTTTGTCCAACATTCGGAGACTTCTCATTCCAACATCTTCCGGCAGGATCTGACAGAAAATCTTGTCATCTTAATGAAGGTAGGAAACTTCGCTTCCCACTTCAACTCGGTCACTTGTTCATGGCGATCCCTTCAACTTCCCCTGATAAAAAAAAATTATCCTTGACAAGAGGGATTGCCCAAGCAACCTTGTCATCGTCGTGCTATTCGATTAGAGTAGTCACTTGAACAAACTTGTTGTTCAAGCGACCAACCTCTATTCTACGAATAGCCGTGGAATAGACGATGTACGGATCGCCAGCTTTTGTGTATATGTTCGGGGTCCAAGTATATTTAGCCACAAAATAGAATATATCATGCATATATAATTGAAAACAATAACAAACATGTTACATATGAAGATAGATAAGTGTTATACCTCTCGATCTTCTATTGTATGGCCTTCCTCCTTTCGGACGTCGTGTGGGCGAAGATCTACCAAAAGTTGAAGCTCCTAGATCACCAATCTTCCTTCCTTGCTCGTTCCGAGCAAGAGGAAGAATAGAAACAAGACCCTTCTCCTTCCTTTAGTCAACCAACAAGCAACAAGCTAGTTGCTTGCCGCCGGCCAACAAGGAAAAGGGTCAGAAAGATGAATACCGGCCAAAAGCTCCAAGGGAAGACCTTAAGCTATGTTTCCACCGGCCAAAGAGAGGAGAAGAGGCTGGTTTGGACGCCGACCAAGGGCTAGAAAAGGCTTATGGGCGCTGGCCACCTTGAGGGAGAAGAGAAGAAAGGAAACTCTTTCCTTATTTGGTGCCGCCTGTTGGGATGTATACTGAAAGCCTAGCTTTTTTGTATGAACATCTTTATTTTGAAATAAGAATCACATGATCATTGTTTGCACTTTATTTATATATGTGCATATTGTCTAATACTTTACATTATAGATAACATGGTGCTTGGGTGTGGCACAGAAGATCATGTTATTAGTCCCTTGTAGAGTATAAGTAGAGGCTCACAACCAAGATGGTTTTGGACAAACCATTGGCATGGTTGTAGTGTAGCTTGGTATTGTTTTATCTTGAACATAGAGTTACACTAGTACACTTAGGTGTATTGAGCAGGACCGACATAGAGGTGATTCAATTTATTGCTGACTACATAATTGAATCGGACCTCGGATATTATGTTGTACATACTCTTAATCCAGATATAATAACGGGCACATGTACTTAGTATTTATTTCTTTGATTTACCAAAGGGTGAGATTTCTATGGATTAAATCAATAGGCCCGGTAAGTTGGGAAATGATATTATTTACATGGTGTACAGTTGATTATAGGAGGAAACCGTGTCCTATGTATTAAGTTGATGATGTCCCCTTGAGGAGCTCATAAGGTTCATCATGTAAACCCTGTAGGTTGACTTAGTCAACATGATGATAAGGTTGAGTGGTACTACTCGAGGAGTTAGATGTTAATTAATTGATGGTCAGTAAATCAATTAATTGATGAACATTCGATATCTTAAACATGGGGAGATGGATGTACAAATAATATATGGAGCCCATATTGATTTATGGGAGTTGGTGAGGTAATTCAATGATGATCCTCTAGTGGAATGGAACATCATTGATGGATCAAGTTTGTGTGGTTCCGATCCATCGGGTGGCCAAGATCCAACTCCTCCTCATGGTCCCTATCGTAGCCTAATATAAACCTCTTGAAGTCTAGATCAAATGATGGAAAACAAATCTCTAGATCCGACGGTTGAGATTAAATCTCTAGATCCGACGGTTGAGATTTAATCTCTAGAACCAATGGAGGAGATTAAACCTGGGCCTAAACCTAACTCTATATATATGGGAGAATGGGTTGGGCGGCAACTAAGATTTGGATGATGGAGATTAGGGTTTAGCCTCTCATTGCTTGGGCAGCAAGAAACCCTAAGGAGGAAACCCTAATTGGATTAGGGTTTGGCTCTTTGGTTGGGCGGCAAGGTTTGGAAGGAAGAGTGGGTGGCAACTTGTGGAAGATCTCTTCTTCTTCCTAGAAGGTGGACGGCTCCTAGATCTCTTCCCTCCACCTTGGTTGGGCGGCAAGAAACCATAAGGAAGAAACCCTAATTAGATTAGGGTTTGGCTCTTATGGTTGGGCGGCTAGGGTTTGCAAGAAGGTGGGGGCAACTATAGGAGAGGAGTTCTTCTTCTTCCTAGGGTGTGGTCGATTCCTTCCTCTATTCCCTCCACTTTGGCTGGCGCCCAATATATTCCCTTTCTCCTCTTCACTCCATCTTGGCCAGCGACACTAGGAGCTAGGGTTTGTCCCTAGTTCGGTTCCTTGGTTGTTTCCATTTTGTTCTCTATATTCTTGGGGCCGGCGGCATCAATCCTTTGAGGATTGGTGGTTGGCTCAAGCAAGAAGGGAAAGAGAGTTCTTCTTTCTTTGGATTGAAGAAGATCTAGGAAGCTTCAACTTGTGGAGGATCTTCGCCCTCACGAAGTCTACAAGGAGGTTAGGACATACGATAGAAGATCGAGAGGTATAAAAGTTTTACAACTTTTATTATTGATCTTTGCATGTTCTTATTGTTATGCTAGCTTATGTTCTTTATGTTAGTATGTGTTGATTATACTAGTTTACATTCGTATGTATTTGTATAATCATGGACCCCGAAAACAAACACAAAAACCGGTGATCCGTCCATCGTCTCTTCCGCGGCTAACCGACTAGAAGAGTTGATTGCTTGAACAACAAGTTTGTTCAAGTAATTGCTCGAGTCATTAGCACGATGACGAATTGGTTGTGCTTAGGAAACTCATCCCATCCGGATTAGTTTTCATTAGTGAAAATTTTAATCCGGGGACATGGGAGCCAATGAGCCTCTTAGCGAGCATGATTTCCAACAAATTGGTATCAGAGCCACGGTTTCTGGTTTTTTGTGTTTTGGATTCGGTTACTTTCATGCACATATCATATATTGAGTATGCCGGATAATAGTAGGATGTGCGTAGGCTAACTTTTTGGTTGCAGGCATAAGATCTGACTATTATGGCTATATGTGTGTATGTGGTTGTTTGTGTGTGATTGTATGTATATTATTTGAATCCTCGGGGTTGATGAGGCTAGATTAGTATTTAATTTTTGTAATTAAATACGGCATTGTTTAGCCGCTCATTTTAGTTTACTTTCGATCTAGAGTATTTGTACACTCCTTCGTGGAGTATAGGATCGATGGATGTAAATTAAAATGATATATCTCGGCTCGGATCTCTTTATGTGGCTTGTGCACAGAAAAGGTAGAGCGGACGAGGTGGCGATACGGTGGGATGCATATTGGAGAACAAAGCCATAATAGTTGGAAAAATTCTGTTTTTTCCATATTTATTGCTGATTTGTTTTATATGCATGTTGTGTGTGCTAGAAAATTCCTCATTTTCAATTTACTAAGTGGGAGAGGGATATTTTAATTAATTCCCGCAGCCTCCATTACAATTTGACGTGTGATGCAACAAACTTGCGTGTCGGCTCTGAGTGCCTTCCTCCCTGCGGATGAGTTTGTTTGCGGATCACTAGGTCAAATAATGGTTATAGGAAATTATCTAGGAGCTTGTGTACTTCCACAGCGGTAAGGCACATAATCCAAAATAATTCCCTTAGTATCGTGTAATGGTGCACACTTAGATACATATAAAATGGTATCCTCCCCATCGGAGTCACTGCTTTTATTTGTAGGGCCTAAGAGAAACCAACTATTAATTTTATTTGTCAAAAGGTAAGGTTGACAAGATAATAAAATCAATGGGTTAAACCTCCTCTTACAAATGTAGAATTCGTATACGTCCACACTATCGTGGCATGCGATATTCTCGGTGTTTGAGGTGTTGGTTGATTTCAAAATTTTATTGTTTGAGGAATCAATAATTTTTATTGAAATCTACAGTAATAATAAGCATATTGTGTGTTCTTGAAAATTCCTCATTTTTAATTTACTAAGTGGGAGAGGGACATTTTAATTAATTCCCGCGGCCTCCATTACAATTTGACGTGTGATGCAACAAACTTGCGCGTCGGCTCTGAGTGCCTTCCTCCCCATCGGATGGGTTTGTTTGTGGATCACTAGGTCAAATAATGGTTATAGGAAATTATCTAGGAGTGTGTGTACTTCCACAGCGGTAAGGCACATAATCCGAAATAATTCCCTTAGTACTGTGTAATGGTGCACACTTAGATGCAAATAAAAAGTATCCTCCCCATCGGAGTCACTTCTTTTATTTGTAGGGCCAAAGAGGAACCAACTATTAATTTTATTTGTCAAAAAGTAAGGTTGACATAATAATAAAATTAATGGGTAAAACCTCCTCTTACAAATGTAGAATTTGTATACGTCCACACTATCGTGGCATGCGATATTCTCGGTGTTTTGAGGTGTTGGTTGATTTTGAAATTTTATTGTTTGAGGAATCAATAATATTTGAAATCTAATATTTTGATCATTGTGATTCTTAGGATTTTCAAAATTGACTTTTCAGTCCACTTACTATGATACTAAAGGAAATAAACTTACTGTACCCAAATAATGTTAATTGGAAAAGATTCTAGATATTGTCTTATCTGCTAAGGAGTACAAGTATGAACTCTTCAAAGAGTGTCCTCAAGCTATCATTGCTCAAAAAGGTTTCTACTTCTAAGCCGAAAGGCAAGAAGAAGAAGAAACATGGTGAAGCAAAGATGGTGGGAGGATCTCAAGGAAGAGTGAAGAAGCCGAAAGGCAAGTACTTCACTTACAAACAGGATGGACATTGGAAGAAGGACTGTCCCAATCCAAAACAGAACAAAGGTATATCTTTTGGACTAGTCATTGAAACATGATTAGCGGTGATATCTACCGACACCTGGTGAGTAGATACGGGAGCCACTAATCATGTCTGCAACACTTTGCAAGGGTTCCAGGAAACCCGATGACTAGCTAAAGGGGAGATTACCATTTACTTGGGCAATACCATGATGGTGACGGCTATTGCAGTGGGAGAAGTTTTATTTATCTCTTGAGAATAATAAAACTTTGGTTTTGGAAAATTCCCTTTATGTACCTTTATTTAGAAAGAATTTAGTTTCAGTTTCTAAATTATTATGGATGGATATTCTATTTCTTTTAAAGACAGAGTTTTTATAAAAGGAATAGGGAGAATATCTATTCAGGTACATTGAAAGGAAATTTGAACCATAACCTTCCACGATGCAAATTGAAGTTAATAACTCATCTTCTAATTCCAATTAGAGAAAAGAACCTTCGAAGATGAACCAAACATATCTTTGGCTTCTTAGGCTTGGTCACATTAACCTAAGCAGAATTCAAAGGTTGATAGCTAATGGACCTTTGGGTTCATTAGTGGTGGAGGACCTTCCAACCTACGAATCTTGCTTGGAGGGTAAGATGACCAAGAGGCCTTTTTAAGGCCAAGGGGTATAGAGCCAAAGATGTGTTAGAAATGGTTCATTCTGATTTGTGAGGTCCTATGACTATCTAGGCAAGAGGTAATCTTGAATATTTCGTCTCTTTTATAGACGATTATTCAAGATATGGATGACACTACGATCTGATCGTGGTGGTGAAAACCTCTTGGGAGAGTTTAGGAACTGCTTATCAGAGGTTGGGATCCAATCCCAATTGATCACACCCAATCTGTAGCAGACACGAAGGAATAGGACTCTTATGGAGATGGTTAGATCGATGATGAGTTATTCTGACTTGTTTTGTAGTCCTAGAGATCAGAGGGTGATCGTTAACACGAATGCCAGATTTCTAGAGGAAGACTATGTGATAAGCCACAAGCCCAAGAGTAAAATTGTTCTGGAGGAGTTAAAAGGGGAAGTCACTTCTTTAGTACCACCGGTATAAGAGGATATACCACATGTCACTGCACTGCGTGTCACAAAGGATACACAGATGATACCTCACCGTAGTGGGAGGGTTGTTAGACAGCCTCTTAGATTCATGTTTTTGGACGAATCTTCTGATTTGGTCCCTAGCAAACATGAACCTGATCCCTAGACATACGACGAGGGAATCCAAGATAAAGATACAGCATCTTGGCAAAGTGCAATGAATACTGAGATTGAATCTATGGATTCAAGTCAAGTCTGGGAGCTCTTATGCATAGCAGCTCATATGGATTATGAGGTGTGGCAGATGGATGTCAAGACAGCTTTCCTTAAAGGAAGTCTTGAGGAAAACATCTATATGGAGCAACCAGAGGGATTCATTGCTAAGGGCAAAGAGCATATTGTATGTAAGCCTAATCGGTCCGTTTATGGATTGAAGCAAGCTTCGAGGTCTTGGAACATCCGCTTTGATGAGGTAAATCTAGACTTATGGATTTATTCAAAGTCCGGATGAGTCTTGTGTATACAAGAGATGTGACGGAAACGTAGTGGTATTTCTTGTACTATACGTAGATGACATTTTGATAGTTGGCGATAATATTGAAGTGTTATCAGACGTAAGGGTATGGTTGTCCAAACAGTTTTGAAGGACTTGGGAGAAGTGGGACACATCCTTGGGATCAAGGTTAGTGTGCTAATCCCAAGCTTCATACATAGACACAATCTTGATCGTTTTAGCATGCAAAACTCCAAGAAAGGTTTTCTACCTTTTTGGCATGGAGTACCTTTATCTAAAGATATGTGTCCCAACATCAAAGGAGATAGAGGAGATGAAGGTGGTTCCTTATGCTTCGGCAATAGAAAGCCTCATGTATGCGATGCTCTATACGAGGTCAGATATCTGCTTTGCCGTGGGCATGGTCAGTAGATATCAGAGTAATCCAGGATAGAGACATTGGACTGCAGTAAAGCATATATTGTAGTGCCTGAGAAGGACTATGGATTATATGCTAGTTTACCGGGCAGACCAATTACTCCCTGTGGGTTGCATGGATTGCGACTTCCAATCAGATAGGGATAACAGTGAGTCTACCTCAGGTTTTGTGTTTACTTTAGGAGGTGGAGCCATTGTATGGAGGAGTGCCCAGCAGAAATGCGTGGCGGACTCCACCATGGAAGCTGAGTATGTGGCAGCCTATGAGGCGACCAAAGAAGCTGTGTGGCTCAAGAACTTCCTGATGGACTTGGATTTGATTCCTGGTTTGCCCAGAACTATCACAATTTATTGTGATAATAATGGTGCAGTTGCAAACTCGAAGGAACCACGAGCCCATAAGGCTAGTAAACACATAGAGCGCGAGTACCACCTGATACGAGAAATCGTAAAGGAGGTAGAAGTTGTTGTCGCCTAGATTGCATCAGAGGATGACCTGGTAGACCCTTTCACTAAGGCCCTTCTAGCGAGAGCTTTGATAGGCATGTGGAGGGAAGGGGAATTAGATGTATGACAGTATGAGGATAGCATAGTCTTTTAGTATAAGTGGGAGATTGTTGGGATGTATACTGAAAGCCTAGCTCTTTTGTATGAACATCTTTATTTTGAAATAAGAATCACATGATCATTGTTTGCACTTTATTTATATATGTGCATATTGTCTAATACTTTACATTATAGATAACATGGTGCTTGGGTGTGGCACAGAAGATCATGTTATCAGTCCCTTGTAGAGTATAAGTAGAGGCTCACAACCAAGATGGTTTTGGACAAACCATTGGCATGGTTGTAGTGTAGCTTGGTATTGTTTTATCTTGAACATAGAGTTACACTAGTACACTTAGGTGTATTGAACAGGACCGACATAGAGGTGATTCAATTTATTGCTGACTACATAATTGAATCGGACCTCGGATATTATGTTGTACATGCTCTTAATCCCGATATAATAACGGGCACATGTACTTAGTATTTATTTCTTTGATTTACCAAAGGGTGAGATTTCTATGGATTAAATCAATAGGCCCGGTAAGTTGGGAAATGATATTATTTACATGGTGTGCCATTGATTATAGGAGGAAACCGTGTCCTATGTATTAGGTTGATTATGTCCCCTTGAGGAGCTCATAAGGTTCATCATGTAAACCCTGCAGGTTGACTTAGTCAACATGATGATAAGGTTGAGTGGTACTACTCGAGGAGTTAGATGTTAATTAATTGATGGTCAGTAAATCAATTAATTGACGAACATTCGATATCTTAAACACGGGGAGATGGATGTACAAATAATATATGGAGCCCATATTGATTTATGGGGGTTGGTGAGGTAATTCAATGATGATCCTCTAGTGGAATGTAACATCATTGATGGATCAAGTTTGTGTGGTTCCGATCCATCGGGTGGCCAAGATCCAACTCCTCCTCATGGTCCCTATCGTAGCCTAATATAAACCTCTTGAAGTCTAGATCAAATGATGGAAAACAAATCTCTAGATCCGACGGTTGAGATTAAATCTCTAGAACCAATGGAGGAGATTAAACCTGGGCCTAAACCTAACTCTATATATATGGGAGAATTGGTTGGGCAGCAACTAAGATTTGGATGATGGAGATTAGGGTTTAGCCTCTCATTGCTTGGGCGGCAAGAAACCCTAAGGAGGAAACCCTAATTGGATTAGGGTTTGGCTCTTTGGTTGGGCGGCAAGGTTTGGAAGGAAGAGTGGGCGGCAACTTGTGGAAGATCTCTTCTTCTTCCTAGAAGGTGGTCGGCTCCTAGATCTCTTCCCTCCACCTTGGTTGGGCGGCAAGAAACCATAAGGAAGAAACCCTAATTAGATTAGGGTTTGGCTCTTATGGTTGGGCGGCTAGGGTTTGCAAGAAGGTGGGCGGCAACTATAGAAGAGGAGTTCTTCTTCTTCCTAGGGTGTGGCCGATTCCTTCCTCTATTCCCTCCACCTTGGCCGGTGCCCAACATATTCCCTTTATCCTCTTCACTCCATCTTTGTCGGCGGCACTAGGAGCTAGGGTTTGTCCCTAGTTTGGTTCCTTGGTTGTTTCCATTTTGTTCTCTCTATTCTTGTGGCCGGCAGCATCAATCCTTTGAGGATTTGTGGTTGGCTCAAGCAAAAAGGGAAAGAGAGTTCTTCATCCTTTGGATTGAAGAAGATCTAGGAAGCTTCAACTTGTGGAGGATCTTCGCCCACACGAAACCGAGTGCTACTCTGACTCACCGTTATCTTCCTCGAGAGCATGATAGTGCTGGCCTATCCCACCGCTTCACTCGTACGAGTGCATGCCTTTCCGGGGTTCCCTCTGCCCTCTAAATAGTTATGTCCTTTGTCTCTTCCTTTGAGTCCTTCGTCTCTTCCTTTGAGTCTTCGAACCCTCTTTCAGTTTCAGAATGAGAGTTTGATTGACCGACCCGAACTAGAATGAATCTACAAGGAACCATTTCCTACACATTTCCTACTGACTGAATGAATCTCCTTGGCTTTCTTTATTACCAAACAAACCATGCCACCCTTGACTTTAGGGGAAATAAAGAGAAAATAAATAAATAAATGACCCACCATTCATTGCCACCCAAAGAAGATAAAGATAAAAAATATGGAGGGATGGCTGTCTTCAGCATCGGTTGATACAAGGAGGTTAGGACATACGATAGAAGATTGAGAGGTATAAAAGTTTTACAACTTTTATTATTGATCTTTGCATGTTCTTATTGTTATGCTAGCTTATGTTCTTTATGTTAGTATGTGTTGATTATACTAGTTTACATTCGTATGTATTTGTATAATCATGGACCCCGAAAACAAACACAAAAACCTGCGATCCGTCCGTCGTCTCTTCCGCGGCTAACCAACTAGAAGAGTTGATTGCTTGAACAACAAGTTTGTTCAAGCAATTGCTTGAGTCATTATCACGACGACGAATTGGTTGTGCTTAGGAAACTCATCCCATCTGGATTAGTTTTCATTAGTGAAAATTTTAATCCGGGGACATGGGAGCCAATCAGCCTCTTAGCGAGCATGATTTCCAACACCGCTAACACCCAATGCTCCTTGCCGTCCAAAACCCTAGCCTCTCCCCTTGATTCTAATTTTTTTTTCACGCCAACCCTAGCCTCTCCTTTTATAGAGTTAAAGATAAGCCTTGTTTTAATCTCCACCATTGGTTCTAGGGATTTAATATCAACCATCGGATCTAGATATTTAATCTCAACCGTCAGATCTATAGATTTAATCTCTACCTTTGCATCTAGAGTTTTGTTTCCATCCATTGGATCTAGGCTTCATGAGGTATTAATAGGCTACAATAGGGACCATGAATAGGAGTTAGATCTTGTAACGCCCGTAAAATTCCTAGCAATTTTACAGGAATTTTTGGCTTGATGATCATGGGCCTTGGGTGGGCTTTTTTTCCAAAACAAAAGAAAATAAGCCAAAAATGGATGCAAGACCTAGGAATTGAACTCCAAACCTCTAGAGATAGCCAAACCCTATAGATGCACCCACTAACCAGAAGCCCAATAGGATATCATCATTAGAGGAAGGGGGGGGATTATAGATAAGTGTGATAAAGGCAAATGAAGAGGCATGGAAGAAGAGAAGAGAAACTTCTCTTCCTCCCTTTATAAAGAAGAGGGACACTTCCTCTCTTCTTCTTCTTCTTCTTCTCACCGAAATCAAGCTCCTTCTCCACCTTTGGCCGAACCCTATCCAAGCAAGAGAAGGTTAGGTTTTGATCTCCTTAGGTCATCTTCCCCACCCAAAGCAAAGCGAAGGATGTAAGTATCCCTCACCTGCATACGAGTAGCTTCGTTTGATGTTTTATAAAAGAAATCTATATGTTATATTCGGCCAAGCTATGATTTTAGGTTTCCATGAAGTTATATGCTATGTTTTAGTAACTAGATGATGATGTAGGATGGAAAAAGGGTTTAGGTAAAAAGCTAACCCTAATGGCCACCAAGACCCATTCGGCCAAGCCATGCTTTTAGGGTTTCAATGAAGTTTCATGCTATGTTTTGGTAACTATATGATGATGTTAGGAGTTAAAATGAATTAGGACAAAAGCTAACCCTAATGGCAACCAAGACCCATTCGGCCAAGCCATACTTTTAGGGTTTCAATGAAGTTTCATGCTATGTTTTGGTAACTATATGATGATGTTAGGAGTTAAAATGAATTAGGACAAAAGCTAACCCTAATGGCCACCAAGACCCATTCGGCCAAGCCATGCTTTTAGGGTTTCAATGAAGTTTCATGCTATGTTTTGGTAACTATATGATGATGTTAGGAGTTAAAATGAATTAGGACAAAAGCTAACCCTAATGGCCACCAAGACCCATTCGGCCAAGCCATGCTTTTAGGGTTTCAATGAAGTTTCATGCTATGTTTTGGTAACTATATGATGATGTTAGGAGTTAAAATGAATTAGGACAAAAGCTAACCCTAATGGCCACCAAGACCCATTCGGCCAAGCCATGCTTTTAGGGTTTCAATGAAGTTTCATGCTATGTTTTGGTAACTATATGATGATGTTAGGAGTTGAAATGAATTAGGTTAAAAGATAACCCTAGAAAACCCTATGGACCATTCGGCCAACCTAGGCTTTTGGGTGACTAAATGAAGTTTTATTCCATGTTCTTTATGCAAATGAAGTTGTTGTTATGCTAAATGAATTAGGTTAAAAGATAACCCTAGAAAACCCTATGGACCATTCGGCCACCATGAACCTTGGATGATTAAATGAAGTCTAATCCAAGTTTTATGTGCATATGAAGTTGTTGTTAAGTTAAATGAATAGGTTAACATGTGTTTTAAGTTGGGTGAATTCATGATCACTTGTGATATTGAATAATGCTAGATGAAGATAACATGCCTTAGGTTAGTGTTACTTACTTTGATGCCATGCCTTATGCCATGTCTATGTGTATGCGATATTTGAAATATGTTATGAAATGAAGTATGCTATGCTATGTTAATGCAATGAAGCATGATGTGTTATGAAATGAAGTATACTATGCTATGTTAATGCAATGAAGCATGATGTGTTATGAAATGAAGTATACTATGCTATGTTAATGCAATGAAGCATGATGTGTTATGAAATGAAGTATGCCATGCTATGTTAATGAAATGAAGCATGATGTGTTATGAAATGAAGTATGCTATGCTATGTTAATGAAATGAAGCATGATGTGTTATGAAGTGAAGTATGCTATGCTATGTTAATGAAATGAAGCATGATGTGTTATGAAATGAAGTATGCCATGCTATGTTAATGAAATAAGCCATGTTGTACAAATAAGCATATAAGTATTTTACCTTCTGCATGGCTTGTACCAAGACCTTAACAAGGTCCAAGAAGGGATGGGCTCCTAAGAAGCCCTAGGTCGATGGAATAAGAATCGGGCCTAGGATGGGCTTCTATGTATGATTGCCCCTAGGTCGATGGAATAAGATTCGGGCCTAGTACGGGATGGGCTCCAAGATGCCTTAGGTCGATGGAGTAAGACTCGGGCCTAGGATGGGCTTCTACGCTATGACGATTGCCCCTAGGTCGATGGAATAAGACTCGGGCCTAGAAACCTATTAGGTTCGAGACTTGCTACCTCGGGCCTATTTAGGGATGCGCGCTATGATAATGAAGAAGTGGTACAATGCCGGGCCCAAATATGTTGAGATTTATGTTTACGTACCTAAAATATATGTTTTCAAAACATCCTGCATATGTTTACCTGCTGATTGTCTATGTTTACATGCTTATGTTATATATGTTTACATGTTATGTTTGATGATATGATATGATGTCTATGTTTACATGTTATGCTTGATGATATGATATGATGTCTATGTTTACATGCTTATGTTATATATGTTTACATGTTATGTTTGATGATATGATATGATGTCTATGTTTACATGTTATGCTTGATGATATGATATGATGTCTATGTTTACATGCTTATGTTATATATGTTTACATGTTATGTTTGATGATATGTTAGGAATGTTTACATGCTTATGTTATATACTGACACTGTTATGTTTGAGGATATGCTATGATGTTTGTGTTACTAAGTTACATACGATGCATGTTATGTTGGTTAAGCATATATTCATGTTATGCCGCTAAGTTATGGATGATACATGTTATATTTACTTATGTTACTTATGCTACATGTTAAGTTGATGATGCCATGTATGTTACATATTATATTGCTTATATGTTATGAATGCTACATGCCATGATTAATGTCGATGTATGGTTTTTGTGAGTAGGACAGGATCTTACTAAGCCTATGTGCTTATAGTTTATCTTTCCCTCGTACTGCAGATAAGGGTAAGGGATGGATACTCTAATGGGAGCAGCAGGAGGGGCGAAGTGTGTGTGGTAGTGGCATGGTGGAGAAGATCCGTTAGGTCTACATATGTATGTGTTTACCTATGATGATGATGTCTATGGATGTCCTTATTATGCCTGCTTATGATGGTGTCGTTTAAGAACTTGAACTAAGCACTAAGTACCTATCTATGTTATGATGCATGTTCTATGCTAATAAGAAGAAGTAAAGAAGAAGTAAGAAGAAGTATCTATATATGCTATGATGCATGCTCTATGTGAAGAAGAAGAAGTATATATATATATATATATATATATATATATATATATGTCAATGCATGTTTATGTTTTAAAAAGAAAAAAAAAATATCTAAAGTCTTCCGCTGTAAGAATTAAGAAGTATGCATAAAGTCTTCCGCTGTATGTAATGTAAGTATGTACGATCGCGTCACGCGCCGCCCCTCCGGACATTCAGGGTCTGGAAAAGGGCGGGCGTTACAGGTGGTATCAGAGCGGATCTGCCTTACCACTACACACACATCAAGCTCCAAAATCCTGCCGCTCCAAGTAAGAATTCTATGTCTACTCTAACTTGGTTAATTTTATTCATGTATGATATGAAATGCCTTTAGCTTATTTTATTCATGTATGATATGAAATGCCTTTAGCTTATTTTATTCATGTATGATATGAAATGCCTTTAGCTTATTTTGTTCATGTATGACATGAAATGCCTTTAGCTTATTTTGTTCATGTATGACATGAAATGCCTTTAGCTTATTTTGTTCATGTATGACATAAAATGCCTTTAGCTTATTTTGTTCGTGTATGATGTTAAATGCCTTAAGATTAAATATGCATGAATTCATGTAGGATAAACTTATGCTAGCCTTATTATAATATATGAAGATAAGTGCATGATAAAGAATGTGTCTAGCTAAATATGCATGAAACTATGTAAATGACTTTATGCTAGCTTTAGTCTAATTATGCGTAGGTCAACGAACGAAAACTTATACTAGCCTTACCTTAATATGTGAAGATAAACATGTCTGGAAGACGCAGTAGTAGAACTGATGAGCTAGCACCCCCGCATGACCTTACACACGTAGTCACAGAACTCCAACGACAAGTCACAGAACAACAACAAGTGATAAATACCCTAATGAATCAGCGAGGAAACCCTACTGCCCCACCAACGGGCCCCGGCCCGATGGTTCGACAGGAAGCTTACCTGATCCAGTGGCAGAGACTAAAGCCGGAAAATTTCTCTGGTACTGGTGAGCCATGGGATGCCCAGGCCTGGTTCAAGATGGTGGAAAGCATCGTGGAGCTACTGGACTGGCCCGAATGTGAGAAGATTAAGTGTGCATCATTCTGCCTTTCGGGAGATGCTCGGATGTGGTGGGAACGGGTTAAAGCAAAGAGACAAGTAAATCAGATGAGATGGACAGATTTCGAGTACGAGTTCTTCGAAGAATTCTTCCACATGAGGGTGACCAACAAGCATTACGATGAGTTCATTGGGTTTCGACAAGGTGACCTATCGGTCAGCGAAGCCGTGAAGAGATTTAACCGACTCGCACGTCTGTGCCCAGAGTTGGTCAGCACGGAAAGAGAAAGGGTCAGACTCATGCTTAAGATGCTCCGACCAGAAATAGCTCTAAATGTGGCCGACGGAGTTCATAGACCGCAGACCGCAGAGGATCAAGCAAGAGGTCTTAGAAGGAAAGGACGACGGGTTTCGGATCTCTGATAGTGGAGTACTCTACCTCAGGGATCGCCTATGCATTCCCGACGATCCAGAATTACGGAAGGAGATACTTGAGGAAGCTCACGGAACTCCTTATACGATGCATCCTGGAACCACCAAGATGTACCAAGACCTGAAACGAAAGTTCTGGTGGTCTGGAATGAAAAGAGATGTGGCTCAGTATGTCAGTACCTGCCTGACCTGCCAGAGGGTTAAGGCAGAACACCAGAGACCTGGAGGGACACTGCAGCCGATCCAGATTCCAGAATGGAAATGGGAGGACATTTCTATGGATTTCATCTCAGGATTGCCCAAGACGACAAACGGTTATGATGCTATATGGGTAATTGTGGACAGATTGACGAAGTCCGCCCATTTCTTAGCAATCAAGATGACCTATTCGACGGAGCAATTGGCTCAGTTATATGCTAAGGAAATTATTAGACTACATGGAATTCCTAAGACCATCATTTCTGACAGAGATGGTCTCTTTATTTCCATTTAAGGAATGTGTTCAGAAAGCCCTAGGCACGAAGCTATTGTTCAGTACTGCCTTCCATCCCCAGACGGACGGACAGACCGAAAGGGTGAATCAAGTACTGGAGGATATGTTACGAGCCTGCGCCCTGGATTTCAAAAATAGCTGGTGCCGATACTTATGTTTGGCAGAATTCGCCTACAACAATAGCTATCAAGCTACTATTGGGATGGCACCCTACGAGGCTCTATACGGGAGGAAATGTAGATCTCCCATATGCTGGTACGAGGGTGGTGAAAAGAAGAGGATGGGACTCCAGACGGATTTCATCGACGACACCACCCGAGCTATACGGAACATCCGCCAGAGAATTGAAACTGCTCAGAGCCGACAAAAGAGCTATGCGGATATGCGACGTAGACCGTTAGAATTCGAAGTTGGGGACCTAGTATTCCTCAAAGTGGCTCCTATGAAGGGAGTGATGAGATTCGGAAGGAAGGGTAAACTGAGTCCACGCTACGTGGGACCGTATCCGATATTGCAGAGGATTGGCAAGGTAGCTTACAAGCTAGAGCTGCCTCAAGAGATGTCGGCTATTCACAACGTGTTCCATGTCTCTGTGCTCAAGAAATGCATTTTTAGTACGGACCAAGTGATCACGCCACAAACAGTACAAGTTTAAGAGGACATGAGTATTGAAAGTCGGCCTATCCAAATACTAGACCGAGAAATCAAGAGGCTAAGGAACAAAGAGGTGCCCTTAGTAAAGGTCCTGTGGCAGAATCAACGGTACGAGGAAGCTACCTGGGAACGCGAGGAGGACATGAAGCAGAAGTACCCACAATTGTTCTAAGTTTCGAGGACGAAACTTTTTAAAGGTATGAAGGATTGTAACGCCCGTAAAATTCCTAGCAATTTTACAGGAATTTTTGGCTTGATGATCATGGGCTTTGGGTGGGCTTTTTTTCCAAAACAAAAGAAAATAAGCCAAAAATGGATGCAAGACCTAGGAATTGAACTCCAAACCTCTAGAGATAGCCAAACCCTATAGATGCACCCACTAACCAGAAGCCCAATAGGATATCATCATTAGAGGAGGGGGGGGGGATTATAGATAAGTGTGATAAAGGCAAATGAAGAGGCATGGAAGAAGAGAAGAGAAACTTCTCTTCCTCCCTTTATAAAGAAGAGGGAAGGTTCTAATTTGCCACTTCCTCTCTTCTTCTTATTCTTCTTCTTCTCACCGAAATCAAGCTCCTTCTCCACCTTTGGCCGAACCCTATCCAAGCAAGAGAAGGCTAGGTTTTGATCTCCTTAGGTCATCTTCCCCACCCAAAGCAAAGCGAAGGATGTAAGTATCCCTCACCTGCATACGAGTAGCTTCGTTTGATGTTTTATAAAAGAAATCTATATGTTATATTCGGCCAAGCTATGATTTTAGGTTTCCATGAAGTTATATGCTATGTTTTAGTAACTAGATGATGATGTAGGATGGAAAAAGGGTTTAGGTTAAAAGCTAACCCTAATGGCCACCAAGACCCATTCGGGCAAGCCATGCTTTTAGGGTTTCAATGAAGTTTCATGCTATGTTTTGGTAACTATATGATGATGTTAGGAGTTAAAATGAATTAGGACAAAAGCTAACCCTAATGGCCACCAAGACCCATTCGGCCAAGCCATGCTTTTAGGGTTTCAATGAAGTTTCATGCTATGTTTTGGTAACTATATGATGATGTTAGGAGTTAAAATGAATTAGGACAAAAGCTAACCCTAATGGCCACCAAGACCCATTCGGCCAAGCCATGCTTTTAAGGTTTTAATGAAGTTTCATGCTATGTTTTGGTAACTATATGATGATGTTAGGAGTTAAAATGAATTAGGACAAAAGTTAACCCTAATAGCCACCAAGACCCATTCGGCCAAGCCATGCTTTTAGGGTTTCAATGAAGTTTCATGCTATGTTTTGGTAACTATATGATGATGTTAGGAGTTAAAATGAATTAGGACAAAAGCTAACCCTAATGGCCACCAAGACCCATTCGGCCAAGCTATGCTTTTAGGGTTTCAATGAAGTTTCATGCTATGTTTTGGTAACTATATGATCATGTTAGGAGTTGAAATGAATTAGGTTAAAAGATAACCCTAGAAAACCCTATGGACCATTCGGCCAACCTAGGCTTTTGGGTGACTAAATGAAGTTTTATTCCATGTTCTTTATGCAAATGAAGTTGTTGTTATGCTAAATGAATTAGGTTAAAAGATAACCCTAGAAAACCCTATGGACCATTCGGCCACCATGAACCTTGGATGATTAAATGAAGTCTAATCCATGTTTTATGTGCATATGAAGTTGTTGTTAAGTTAAATGAATAGGTTAACATGTGTTTTAAGTTGGGTGAATTCATTCTCACTTGTGATATTGAATAATGCTAGATGAAGATAACATGCCTTAGGTTAGTGTTACTTACTTTGATGCCATGCCTTATGCCATGTCTATGTGTATGCGATATTTGAAATATGTTATGAAATGAAGTATGCTATGCTATGTTAATGCAATGAAGCATGATGTGTTATGAAATGAAGTATACTATGCTATGTTAATGCAATGAAGCATGATGTGTTATGAAATGAAGTATACTATGCTATGTTAATGCAATGAAGCATGATGTGTTATGAAATGAAGTATGTCATGCTATGTTAATGAAATGAAGCATGATGTGTTATGAAATGAAGTATGCTATGCTATGTTAATGAAATGAAGCATGATGTGTTATGAAGTGAAGTATGCTATGCTATGTTAATGAAATGAAGCATGATGTGTTATGAAATGAAGTATGCCATGCTATGTTAATGAAATAAGCTATGTGGTACAAATAAGCATATAAGTATTTTTCCTTCTGCATGGCTTGTACCAAGACCTTAACAAGGTCCAAGAAGGGATGGGCTCCTAAGATGCCCTAGGTCGATTGAATAAGACTCGGGCCTAGGATGGGCTTCTATGTATGATTGCCCCTAGGTCGATGGAATAAGATTCGGGCCTAGTACGGGATGGGCTCCAAGATGCCTTAGGTCGATGGAGTAAGACTCGGGCCTAGGATGGGCTTCTACGCTATGACGATTGCCCATAGGTCGATGGAATAAGACTCGGGCATAGAAACCTATTAGGTTCGAGACTTGCTACCTCGGGCCTATTTAGGGATGCGCGCTATGATAATGAAGAAGTGGTACAATGTCGAGCCCAAATATGTTGAGATTTATGTTTACGTACCTAAAATATATGTTTTCAAAACATCCTGCATATGTTTACCTGCTGATTGTCTATGTTTACATGCTTATGTTATATATGTTTACATGTTATGTTTGATGATATGATATGATGTCTATGTTTACATGTTATGCTTGATGATATGATATGATGTCTATGTTTACATGCTTATGTTATATATGTTTACATGTTATGTTTGATGATATGATATGATGTCTATGTTTACATGTTATGCTTAATGATATGATATGATGTCTATGTTTACATGCTTATGTTATATATGTTTAAATGTTATGTTTGATGATATGTTAGGAATGTTTACATGCTTATATTATATACGATACCTGTTATGTTTGAGGATATGCTATGATGTTTGTGTTACTAAGTTACATACGATGCATGTTATGTTGGTTAAGCATATATTCATGTTATGCCGCTAAGTTATGGATGATACATGTTATATTTACTTATGTTACTTATGCTACATGTTAAGTTGATGATGCCATGCCATGATTAATGTCGATGTATGGTTTTTGTGAGTAGGACAGGATCTTACTAAGCCTATGTGCTTATAGTTTATCTTTTCCTCGTACTGCAGATAAGGGTAAGGGATGGATAAACTAATGGGAGCAGCAGGAGGGGCGAAGTGTGTGTGGTAGTGGCATGGTGGAGAAGATCCGTTAGGTCTACATATGTATGTGTTTACCTATGATGATGATGTCTATGGATGTCCTTATTATACCTGCTTATGATGGTGTCGTTTAAGAACTTGAACTAAGCACTAAGTACCTATCTATGTTATGATGCATGTTCTATGCTAATAAGAAGAAGTAAAGAAGAAGTAAGAAGAAGTATCTATATATGCTATGATGCATGCTCTATGTGAAGAAGAAGAAGTATATATATATATATATATGTCAATGCATGTTTATGTTTTAAAAAGAAAAAAAAATATCTAAAGTCTTCCGCTGTAAGAATTAAGAAGTATGCATAAAGTCTTCCGCTGTATGTAATGTAAGTATGTACGGTCGCGTCACGCGCCGCCCCTCCAGACATTCAGGGTCTGGAAAAGGGCGTGCGTTACAGATCTTAGCCGCCCAATGGATCAAGCCCACATAAAGTCCGATCCATTAATGATAATCCAATCCACTAAAGGATTATCATTGATCTACCTCACCAACCCCCATAAGTTAATATGGGCTCCATATATTATATGTACATTTTTTCCCCGTGTTTAAGATCTCTAATGTCCATCGATTAATTAATTTACTGACTATTAATTAATCAACATCTAACTCCATGAGTAGTACCACTCAACATTTTCATCATGCCGTACCAAGTCCACCTGCAGGGTTTACATGATTAACCTTATGAGCTCCTCAAGGGGACATCATCATCCTAATATATAGGACACGATTTCTTCCTATAATCAATGACACACCATATAAATAATATCATTTCCCAACTTACCGAGTCTATCGATTTAATCTATAAATCTCGCCTATTGGTAAATCAAAGAAATGAATACTAAGTATATGTTCCCGTTATTATATCGGGATTAAGAGTATATACAATATAATTTCTATGGTCCGATTCGATTATGTAGTCACCAATAAATTGAATCACCTCTAAGTCGGTCCTGCTCAATACACACAAAGTGTACTAGTGTGATTTTATGGTCAAGACAAACCAATACCAAATCACACTACAACCATACCAATGGTTTGTCCAAAGTCATCTCGGTTGTGAGCCTATACTTATACTTTACAAGAAGCCAATAACATGATCTCCCGTGTGATACCACACACCATATTATCTACAATGTAATGTATTAGACAATATGCATAACCATAAAAATATGCAACCAATGATCATGTGATTCTTATTTCAAAAATAAAGATGTTCATACAAAAGATAGACTTTTCAGTATACATCCCAACAATCTCCCACTTATACTAAAAGACTATGTTGTCCTCAAACTGCCATACATCTGATCCCCATTCCCTCCACATGCCTATCAAAAGCTCTCACTGGAAGGGTCTTAGTGAAAGGATCTGCCAGGTTATCCTCCGATGCAATCTTGGCCACAGCAACTTCTCCTCTCTTTACGATTTCTCGTATCAGGTGGTACTTGCACTCTATGTGTTTACTTGCCTTATGGGCTCGTGGTTCCTTCGAGTTTGCAACTGCACCACTATTATCACAATAAATTGTGATAGTTTTGGGCAAACCAGGAATCACATCCAAGTCCATCAGGAAGTTCCTGAGCCACACAACTTCTTTTGCCACCTCAGAGGTTGCCACATACTCAGCTTCCATGGTGGAGTCCGCCATGCATTTCTACTTGACACTCCTCCATAAAATGGCTCCACCTCCCAAAGTAAACACAAAACCTGAGGTAGACTTACTGTTATCTCTATCTGATTGGAAGTCGGAATCTGTGTAACCCACAGGGAGTAATTAATCTGCCTGGTAAACTAGCATATAATCCCTAGTCTTATCATGTACTTCAATATATACTTTACTGCAGTCCAATATCCCTGTCCTGGATTACTCTGATATCTGTTGACCATGCCCACGGCAAAGCAGATATCTGGTCTCGTACATAACATTGCATACATGAGGCTTCCTACCGCCGAAGCATAAGGAACCGCCTTCATCTTCTCTATCTCCTCAGATGTTCTAGGACACATCTCCTTAGATAAAGGAACTCCATGCCTGAAAGGTAGAAAACCTTTCTAGGAGTTTTGCATGCTAAAACGATCCATAATAGTGTCAATGTATGAAGCTTGAGATAAGCATAACATCATTTTCCTGCGATCCCTTATAACCTTGATCCCAAGGATGTGTCCCACTTCTCCCAAGTCCTTCATATCAAACTATTTGGACAACCATACCCTTACGTCCGATAACACCTTGATATTGTTGCTAATTAACAAAATGTCATCTACGTATAGTACAAGAAATACCACTGCATTTTCGTCACATCTCTTGTATACACAAGACTCATCCGAACTTTGAATAAATCCATAAGACTGGATTACCTCATCAAAGCGGATGTTCCAAGACCTCGAAGCTTGCTTCAATCTATAAATGGACCAATTAAGCTTACATACAAGATGCTCTTTGCCCTTCGCAATGAATCCCTCTGGTTGCTTCATATAGATGTTTTCCTCAAGACTTCCATTAAGGAAAGCCATCTTGACATCCATCTGCCACACTTCATAATCCATATGAGCTGCAATGCATAAGAGAATGCGGATAGACTTAAGCATGGCTACTGACGAAAAGGTCTCCTCATAATCGATACCCTCTTTCTGAGTATACCCCTTCGCAACAAGCCTCGCTTTGAAGGTCTCAACCTTCCCATCTATTCCTCTCTTTCTTTTGTAGATCCACTTGCATCCAATGGTTTTTACACCATCGGGTGGTTCCACTAGCTTCCAGACCTGATTTGAATCTATAGATTCAATCTCAATATTCATTGCACTTTGCCAAGATACTGCATCTTTATCTTGGATTGCCTCGTCATATGTCCAAGGATCAGGTTCATGTTCGCCAGGGAACAAATCAGAAGATTCTCCCAAGAACATGAATCTATCAGGCTATCTCACAACCCTCCCACTACGATAAGATATCACCTATGTATCCTCTATGACACGCGGTGCAGTGACTTGTGGTATATCCTCTTGTACTGGTGGTACTGAAGAAGTGACTTTCCCTTTCAATTCCTCCAGAATAATCTTACTCATGGGCTTGTGGATCATCACATAGTCTTCCTCTAGAAATCTGGTGTTCGTGCTAACGATCACCCTCTGATCTCTAGGACTATAAAACAAACCACCTTTCGTTCCCCTAGAATAGCCAACCAACATGCGTACTTCTGTACGAGGTTCCAACTTACCAGCATCCACTTTCAGCACATGTGTTGGACTCCCCCATATCCGAATATGTCTTAGACTAGGCTTTTGCCCAGTCCACAATTCTGTGGGAGTAGAAGACACTGATTTAGATGGGACCGAGTTCAAAATATACACTTCCGTATCTAGAGCATATCCCCAGAATGAATCTGGCAACTCAGAATAACTCATCATCGATCTAACCATATCCATAAGAGTTCTATTCCTTCGCTCTGCTACACCATTCTGTTGGGGTGTGCCAGGTGTAGACAATTGGGATTGAATCTCATCCTCTGATAAGTAATTCCTAAACTCTCCCAAGAGGTACTCACCACCACGATCAGATCGTAGTGTCTTGATACTTTTACCTTGACGTTTCTCCACATCAGCCTTGAATTCTTTAAACTTGTCAAAGCATTCAGACTTGCGGCGCATCAAGTAAATGCATCTCGAATAATCGTCTATAAAAGAGACGAAATACTCAAAACCACCTCTAGCCTGGATAGACATAGGACCACACAAAGCAGAATAAACCAATTCTAATACATCTTTAGCTCTATACACCTTGGCCTTAAAAGGCCTCTTGGTCATTTTACCCTCCAAGCAAGATTCGCAGGTTGGGAAATCTTCCACCACTAATTAGCCCAGAGATCCATCAGCTATCAACCTTTGAATTCTGCTTATATTAATATGACCAAGCATAAGATGCCAAAGATATGTTTGGTTCATCTTCGAAGGTTCTTTTATCTTATTGGAATTAGAAGATGAGTTATTAACTTCTATTTGCATCGTGGGAGATTTTGGTTCAAGTGTATATAGATTTCCTATCAATGCACCTGAACAGATAATGTCCCTATTCCTTTTTATAACAACTCTGTCATTAAAAGAAATAGAATATCCATCCATAAACAATTTAGAAACTGAAATTAAATTCTTTCTAAATAAAGGTATATAATGGAAATTCTTAATAACCAAAACATTATTTTTCTCAAAAGATAAATAAACGTCTCCCACTGCAGCAGCTGCCACCTTCGTGGCATCGCCCAAGTATACGGTAATCTCCCCCTCAGCCAGTCGTCTGGTTTCTTGGAACCCCTACAAAGTATTGCAGACATGATCAGTGACTCCTGTATCTACACACCAGGTGCCGGTAGATAACACCGCTAAACATGTTTCAATGACTAGACCAAAAGATATACCTTTGTTCTGCTTGCGGTTGGGGCAGTCCTTCTTCCAGTGTCTAGTCTGCTTACAAGTGAAGCACTTGCCTTTCGGCCTCTTCACTCCTCCCTGAGTTCCTCCCACCACCTTCGTCCCAGTTTGTTTCTTCTTCTTCTTGCCTTTCGGCATAGAAGTAGAAACCTTTTGGGTCACCATGGCATGCGCCTGAGCACTCTGACGAAATAGCCCCTCTGCCGCCTGGAGTTATGTCAGAAGCTCCGCCAATGAATACAACCTTTTGTTCATGTTGTAGTTTAGGCGAAACTGCTCAAAACTCCTAGGTAGAGACTGGAGAATGATATCGACATGGGTTTCCCCATCGATCTCAGCTCCAAGGACTTCCAGCTCATTTAAATGTGCCATCATCTTGAGAACATGATCCCTCACGGGTGTTCCCTCGATTATGGTGGTCGTCATCAAGTTCCTCATGGCTTCTTGCCTAGCAACCCGATTCTGGTGTCCGAAAAGCTCTTTAAGATTGAGCATCATGTCATAAGCAGTGGGCATGGCTTGATGCTGATGTTGCAGTACATTTGACATAGATGCCAAAATGTAACACCGCGTCATCTCATCGGCCTTTATCTACTTCTTATAACTCTCTTTCTTCTTTTCCCCATAATCATCTGCAAGCTTAGGAGGGCACTCTTCGAGGAGTACATATTTGTATTCCTCAGCAGTCAAGACAATGTCAAGATTCTTATTCCAATCAACATAGTTGGGTCCAGTTAGTTTATTCTCTTTCAGTATCACAGCAAGCGGGTTGAAAGTCATTTTGAAAGAAAACCTAAGAATCACATAGATCAAAACATTAGATTTCAAAAAATTATTGATTCCTCAAACAATAATATTTTAAAATCAACCAACACCTCAAAACACCGAGAACATCGTATGCTATGATAGTGTGGACGTATACGAATTCTACATTTGTAAGAGGAGGTTTTACCCATTAATTTTACTATCTTGTCAACCTAACTTTTTGACAAGTAAAATTAATAGTTGGTTTCTCTTTGGCCCTACAAATAAAAGCAGTGACTCCGATGGAGAGGATACTTATATTTGTATCTAAGTGTTCACCATTACTCGGTACCAAGATAATTATCTCGGGTTATGTGCCTTCTGATGGGGAAGTACACACGCTCATTAATAATTTCCTATAACCATGTTTGACCTTGTGATCCGCAAACAAACTCATCCGATGGGGAGGAAGGCACTCAGAGCCGATGCGCAAGTTTGTTTGCATCACTTGTCAAATCGTAATAAAGGTCGTGGGAATTTATAAAAAATATCCCTCTCCCACTTAGTAATTTGAAATTGAGGAATTTTCTAGCCTACGACATGCATATCAAACAATAAGCAATAAATATGAAAAATAAAAATTTTCCAACTATTATGGCTTTTGTCTTCAATATGTCTCTCATCGTATCGTCATCTCGTTCACTCCTCCTACGCCATGTACGAGCCATCCGGAGATCCGAGCCGAGACTAAATATTTTAATTTACATCCATCGATCCTATACTCCACGAGGGAGTGTACATGAAATCTAGATCAAAAGTAAACTAAAATAAAAAGAGTGGCTAAACAATGTCATCTCTAATTTACAAAAAATAAAATACTAACCTCGTCAACCCCGAGGATTAAACAAATTATACATTTACACACATACAATCACATACACACATATGGCCATAATAGTTGGATTGTATGCCTACAACCAAAGAGTTAGCCTACTCATATCCTACTATTATCCGGCACATATATTATATGAAAAGTGCATAAAAGTAATCGAATCCTAACCACACAAAACCGGAAACCGTGGCTCTGATACAACTTGAAGGTAGGAAACTTCGCTTCCCACTTCAACTCGGTCGCTTGTTCATGGCGATCCCTTCTACGTCCCCAGATAAAAAAAATTTATCCTTGACAAGAGGGATTGCCCAAGCAACCTTGTCATCGTCGTGCTATTCGATTAGAGTAGTCACTTGAACAAACTTGTTGTTCAAGCGACCAACCTCTATTCTACGAATAGCTGCGGAATAGACGATGTACGGATTGTCGGCTTTTGTGTTTATGTTCGGGGTCCAAGTATATTTAGCCACAAAATAGAATATATCATGCATATATAATTGAAAACAATTACAAACATGTTATATATGAAGATAGATAAGTGTTATACCTCTCGATCTTTTATTGTATGAACTTCCTCCTTTCGGACGTCGTGTGGGCGACGATCTACCAAAAGTTGAAGCTCCTAGATCACCAATCTTCCTTCCTTGCTCATTTTGAGCAAGAGAAAAAATAGAAACAAGACCCTTCTCCTTCCTTTAGTCAACCAACAAGAAACAAGCAAGTTGCTTGCCGCCAGCCAACAAGGAAAAGGGTCAGAAAGATGAATATCGGCCAAAAGCTCCAAGGGAAGACCTTAAGCTATGTTTCCACCAGCCAAAGAGAGGAGAAGAGGCTGGTTTGGACACCAGCCAAGGGCTGGAAAAGGCTTATGGGCACCAGCCACCTTGAGGGAGAAGAGAAGAAAGGAAACTCATCCCTTATTTGGTGCCGCCAACACCCAATGCTCCTTGCCGCCCAAAACCCTAGCCTCTCCCCTTGATTCTAATTTTTTTTCACGCCAACCCTAGCCTCTCCTTTTATAGAGTTAGGGATAAGCCTTGTTTTAATCTCCACCATTGGTTCTAGGGATTTAATCTCAACCATCGGATCTAGAGATTTAATCTCAACCGTCGGATCTAGAGATTTAATCTCAACCGTCGGATCTAGAGATTTAATCTCTACCTTTGGATCTAGAGTTTTGTTTCCATCCATTGGATCTAGGCTTCATGAGGTATTAATAGGCTACAATAGGGACCATGAGGAGGAGTTGGATCTTGGCCACTCAATGGATCAAGCCCACATAAAGTCTGATCCATTAATGATAATCCAATCCACTAAAGGATTATCATTAATCTACCTCACCAACCCTCATAAGTTAATATGGGCTCCATATATTATATGTACATTTTCTCCCCGTGTTTAAGATCTCGAATGTCCATGGATTAATTAATTTACTGACTATTAATCAATCAATATCTAACTCCATGAGTAGTACCACTCAACCTTTTCATCATGCCGGACCAATTCCACTTGCAGGGTTTACATGATGAACCTTATGAGGTCCTCAAGGGGACATTATCATCCTAATATATAGGACACGGTTTCCTCCTATAATTAACGACACACCATATAAATAATATCATTTCCCAACTTATCGAGTCTATCGATTTAATCTATAAATCTCGCCCATTGGTAAATCAAAGAAATGAATACTAAGTATATGTGCCCGTTATTATATTGGGATTAAGAGTATGTACAATATAATATCTGAGGTCCGATTCGATTATGTAGTCAGCAATAAATCAAATCACCTCTAAGTCGGTCCTGCTTAATACTCACTAAGTGTACTAGTGTGATTTTATAGTCAAGACAAACCAATACCAAATCACACTACAACCATACCAATGGTTTGTCCTAAGTCATCTCGGTTGTGAGCCTATACTTATACTTTACAAGGAGCCGATAAAATGATCTCCCATGTGATACCACACACCATGTTATCTACAATATAATGTATTAGACAATATGCATAACCATAAAATTTTGCAAACAATGATCATGTGAATCTTATTTCAAAAATAAAGATGTTCATATAAAAGATAGACTTTTCAGTATACATCCCAACACTTAATCCAACAATAAGCCAACAACTGTGGGTGGCTTAAAACATCCATTCACTTTCTTGAGCTATTAGGTGGTCGTAACCTCTGCAAGTCTAACGACCCTGCATGGTAATCCCGTTACCGACAATCACCCTACTTGAAGCTCAAGAATTCCTTACAATGTGTCACTAAAAGTGACATGGGAAAATACTCTCTTTCAACATCACTAAACAATGATCAAGTGATATATTATTTCCCGAAGATTATTTTCTGTATTTACCACCAAATATCGGCTTGATCCCGATAATGGTATGCAAATAACTCTACCTTCTCTGTATAACTTGAGTTAAGTACTCAAAAGTACCCTCGAAGTTATACAACCCAGTACAACAACTCAGGGATAAAAATCCCTATGAAATACGGTAAACTAGTTTTCCGCTACCAGCATCAACAATAGTCTACTTGTCTTGTCCATTACCCAACAGGTAATGATCTGACAAGCATAATTAGTGAAAATATCTAAGACTGTAGTCTCTGATTTCCACAAGAAATGTGACGACTTGACCCCTATTTTTCGACTCGGTATCAGTCGGCTCTCAAAGGTAAATCACCTTTTCGACATAGGTTCAAGACTCACAGACTTAACATGTCATTTTCGAGGTCAACTCATACCACGGTTATGAACAATAACCAATACACTACAGGTTATTCCCTGTTATTAACATTAAAAGCATAGTCAACTAAAACCAGGAGTATAAACCCGAAAGATAACTCTGGTTGGCCGCCTCGGTGAACGCCCCAACTACAAGTCTGCACAGGTGTCATAACTCTACTGTATACATCTACTGATCAAGTTTAGATAAATATCTACTAAACCATAAGTTTTCATGAATTCTTACCTCATGCTTCTTGGAGCTCAGGCCGCTGTCCATCTCATCTCGAAAAACAAAAACTGAACAAATCGACTCCCGAGAATTCAAGACTCGACATAAAAACAACATTGTATGGAATCGCATAACCTAGGGGTCTGATACCACTAAAATTATCATGCCTCAAGAGCATGTCGTGCCGAAAAGTAAACAGACGGTATCTCCCCTGTACGTGGCAACATTTCGGATTAATACAAGGCCCGTAGGCCCACAATAACAACAACACATATAAAAATATAACCAAACCACAACAACATAACAAACTAACTCAACAAATACACAGCGGAAACAACACAACAACAATACAATCCCACACACATACATACCGGTATGACTAACACCAAAACTAAGAACCACCGTAACAAAACCAGAAAGAAATAGACAACAACAATAGTACATCACGAAAACTCCAAATACACTACACCCATACGGAAAGCCCAAAACGACCACCAGAGTCTCGGAGATGAGATGAGATGTCAGCCAGCGGTGCTCCAAGTCCATCACGAAGTCGGGTACCTATTACCTGGGCGACAAAAAAACCCAGGGTCTGTGGTGGTGAGTAAAACTCAGCAGGTAATAGGAAAAACATGTATATATATCAAATATCACATGTTTCAACAACATAATCTAGAGGTACAACAGGTATATCATCATAGTATATAAATACAAGCATATACCGTCTAACCAAATGAAAACGTAAAATGCAGACATACCTGAAAGTCTGCTACGCTACTCTGATCCAACCTGAGCATATATCCAACATATATATAACAAGAAGAGTAATACCAACTCACCATACTCCAGGTCAAGGTACCTAATGGTCTGTCCAACACATATACAAGTATCTGACGCAATCGTATAACAGATACAAGAAGCATGCATGAATATGATGTACAACCAAAATGCAGCAAGCATAGTACAATCAAATGCAACATCACAATAAGCATATATATATAGACTGCATCTATATATATATTAATCATAACCATCCATATATATATATAGTAATATGCAAAGCGCTAATGCAAAGATGCATGGTCATGCTCACAAGCACTCTACTCGCTACCATGACCCCAGTGTGGCATAGGTGGCACGACATGACAACTGTCTCAACTCAATACCAACCACCACTCTAGAGTGGTCGAGTGGGCAGTATGATCAAGTAGCATATGAGCGTAAAGAGCTCGCTACACAACGGGGGTCCCTGCTGCTAGCCACTTCGACTGACACTACCAATGAATGGTCGAGTACCACGCACCCAGGATAACTGCATGCAACTCCAACTACCACCGTCTATAGTGGTAGAGTGTGGCACAACAAATGCTCTGCCCTCACACCAGTTACTCCTCGGGGAGTAACCTAGGAGGCAAGATGACTGACGACTCTCTCAACCCTAAGGGAGATTATGTTGTCAGAATGCATGCAAATGACATGAATGTGTTGTCATACATACAACCATCTACCACAGACTCTCTGTTCAACATAGAGTCGTATCCATCTGATCAATACACTCTCTATCCTGAAGAGAGTCATACTCAACTGATCGACGAACTCTCTATCCTGTAGAGGGTCGTACTGAACTGATCATAACTCTCTATCCAATAGAGAGTCATACTCAACTGATCGACGCACTCTCTATCCTATAGAGAGTCGTACTCGACTAATCATATCAAGCTGGGACTATCAGTCCGTAGCGACACACTAATCACCCTTCACTTAACCATTACACAACACATGGTTGGTAATAAGTAAGCAACCTAAGGGTACTAGAATTAATCCTAAGTTCAAGACATTATCTACCTACGGATGACCTTTTTACCCAATTTTACAATCAGGTTGTCATCCAGACTTTACTATTTGCACTTAACTAAACAAATTCTAGGTTACTTACATCACCTATATATATAACTCCTAATCATGATAAAATCAAACATGAAAGCAGCAATGGAGTTAACAGCAAACGGTAAAGTATCAAGCGCAAGATTAAATAAGAACAAAGTCAAGGTAACATGATCATATAAGATGATCATGCATCTAAATCTGTGTGCATTAAAACAACCTGACAAGGGTAGGGATTACCCACCTGATTCGTAGACACCAATCGTCTTCACGTCCATGAATATCTCGAACCAAAATCCTGCAAACAAAACATATATAAACAAATGCCAGCATAATCAAACTATAGGTATAGAAATCTAATCCAACGTAAATCATTAGCTGATTTGCTATTATCTGTAAGGGTAACTCCATACACTTTCATACTAATCCCTAATTACATCCTAACCCTTGATTAGTCAAGTCAATCATGTAGTAGTGTAATCCTCTACCCTTCATTTACTAATCATATTCGATCTATGATTATTTGACACCTAATAGTACTATAACATATCACATCGGATCAATAACCATATCCAAATTCAGGTCAACTTCTGACATCAACCTAAAATCAACCCCAGCTCCAATACAAGGCATAATAGAGCATCTATGTGTGCTCCTCCACTACCTCATCCTCGCCTCAGTCGTCCATTCCACACACAACATCACAGCAGACCAACCTGTTGGTGCAATCGGCCCAGGTCACGATTGACCAGGACTCGAGTTTGACTCGAGTGATGTTTTGCTGTTCGACAAAAATATATGACAATGTAATTGTCATGAGAAAGTCCAAGTCTTGGGTACTTGGCATGTAAAGTCCAAGCATGGGTCTTGGCAATGGAAAGTCCAACATGGGTTGGCAAGGGAAAGTCCAAGCATGGTCTTGGCATTTGAGAAGTCCAACATGGGTTGGCAAGGGAAAGTCCAAGTTTGAGTCTTGGCATGAGAAGTCCAAGGGGTTTGATATTGGCTGCGTAAAGTGCAAGCAGGAGTCTTGGCAGCATAAGTCCAATAGTTGGTGGCGTAAAGTCCAAGCGGAGTCTTGGCGGCGTAAGTCCAATGTGCCTTGGCGGTGTAGACACCGTTAGCATGACATAGCCGATGGAAGCACCTGAAGGCTAGCGCGATGGATGAACAAGTCATGGATGACTTGGAGGGATCCGAGTGGCGTGAGGCTGATGGAGGTGGCTAGAAGGCTTAGGTCTAGGCTAAGGGTGGTCTAGCAAGTATGGGGGAACCATACTTGGGTTAAAACCTCATGTTTGAGGTGTGCCAGTCGACTGGTGCCATGTGGCAGTCGACTGGACCGAGTCAACTAGGGTTTGACTGCGGGTTATGGCCTAGCAGTCGACTGCCAAAGGTGGGCAGTCGACTGATGGCTCGAGCAGTCGACTGATCGTGTGATCAGTCGACTGGTGCTCGAGAAATCAGCCACAGAATGGAGTCGAGACTCGACTGGTCGAGTGAGGACTCCATCAGTCGACTGATGGGTATGATCAGTCGACTGATGGTAGATCCGTTGGACTTATCCAATGTGGATCTAGCCGTTGTCTCACGACAACAGTGGCATCAGTCGACTGATGGTCCCGATCAGTCGACTGATCGACTTTTTCCAGCACAGGTTGAAGCTATAAAAGGAGCTCGTGATGGAGGAAATTGGCATCGGTTTCTTGAGGGTTTTGGAGCGATTTGTTGTTGCAAATCAGGGTCTCCAAGGTGATTTCAAGCAACCAAGCAATCCAAAGGCAATCGTAAAGTAGTTTTCTTTACTTGCATTGTATTTTATTATTGTAATTTCTTGTATTTGTATCTTATTGTTGTAAGATTACTTGTAAGGGGTTTCTCCACCTCCGACTTGTGTCGAGAAGGAGTTTTTGTGATTAGTGAGTGTGTGTGCATCACTAGAGCTCGATTCGTGGAGTAGGAACCGTGCGCTTCCGAACCATGTTACATACTCGTGTTCGTGTGTAATTGTCTATTTCATTATTGTTATCATTATCTATATTTCGCTGCGCTAACGAAATTGTAGACACGAATGAGAACGAATTCCATCCACGCACGGGCAAAATGCTATTCACCCCCCCCCCTCTAGCTTCCAAACGATCCCTAACAAGTGGTATCAGAGCCCGGGGCTCTTCTACGGATTAACAACCCAGAGTCAAGAAGCTAGAGGGAAGAATATGGATTTCCAAGAAAAATTGGGTGACGACGTCAACATTCCACCTTCCTTCAACCGCGAACATTTCGCGTATTGGAAAGGTAGGATGGAATATTTTCTAATGACAAATATCGAAAATTGGTTTGCCGTGATTATAGGTTTTGATGCTCCGAGAGGAGAGAATGGTGAAATCCTCGAAAAGAAGCTATGGACCAAGGAGCAAAGGCAAAAATTCAAGACAACCGTTAAGGTAACAAAAATGTTGATTTATTTGATACCTAACGACATTTTGTCTAGATTAGGGAGCTATAAGGATGCTAAGGAGTTGTGGAACAAATTGGTCAAGTTCTGCGAAAATCCCGAATCGGAGAAAGAAGAGGTGGAAGAAGTGGAAGAAGTATCCACTTATAGGATTGAGGAGGAGAGACCCTCAACACCGGAGCATCCTCAAGAAGAGCCTTCGACATCTGGTCAAGATGAAGAAGTTCAAAATACAACTCCGGCACCTACCACCGAACTAGGTAACTCAAGCAATTTGGTTTTAAATAAAAAACATAAAATTTGCTTTGAGTGTAGGGAAAGTGGACATTACAAGAGCAAATGTCCAAAGAAGATTAGGAAAGCTCCACCGGCACCAAAAGTCAAGGACGCCGGTTCCCCAACACCTAAAGGCAAGGAGCACATCATATGCTTCAAGTGCAATTCAAAAGGACATTATAGGAATCAATGTCCTAGGGGGAGCAAAAAGACCAAAGAAGGAGCATCACAAGTAGGGGGAGCTACTAAGGCAAACCCTAAGGTATATTTCAATAATGCACCTTCTTTAGTTAATAGACAAAAGCATGCTAGGAGTTTTAATTCTCTTGCTATTGTACATGAAAAGCATGCTAGAAGTAATAGACATATTTGTTTAGGTGCTAAAAAAGTCCACTTAGGAAATAAGGAAAAATTTAGGACTAATGTCCCTAAAAATATTTTACCTAAGGAATCTATCAGGAAAATAGGAGAACATTTAGGTCTTAACCCTAAATGGACTAGGCATATGCCTAGGAAGTCTAATGCCCATGGTTTAAATCAAAATTTTAAAATTGGGCAATTAGAATTAGAGAACCAAGCCTTGAGGTCAAGGCTTGAAAAAGTAGAAAAGACCCTAAATAAGATACAAAATCAATTTCAAGGGTCTAATGGTCAAAGTCAAAGGTCCAAAAGTCAAAGTCAAAACCTAGGACCTCAAAGACAAAAGTCAACCAAGGGCAAGCAAGGTCTGGGTCACAAACATAAGCCTAAGGTGGATTATCATTGTGTTCCATTTGATTATGGAACACTAACTAGGTCTAGGAAGACCAAAGTCAATGGGGAAGTCATCCCTAGAGTTGACCAAAGGTTGTGCCTAGTGGCTAGGGTTTCTAGGAAACCTAGGGTGGCCACTAAGAAGGTTGGAAGGGGAGTTACCCCTAGAGTCAACCTAGGTAAGACCACAATGACCAAGGCTAACAAGCCTAGGAGGGTCATTAGGAAGGTATCTAGGGAGGTTATCCCTAAGGAATACCTAAGTAACCCTAGGAGCTCAAGTAGGTTTTGGGTTCCTAAGAGCGTGATTGATTCACGCTAGATGGGTTAGGGTGTGCCAACCTTGATTGAATGGGTAGTTAACTCAACCATTGTAAAGGTGGCACTTTAGGATATTTTCAAGGTTATGGTTACCTTGGAAATAAATTTGAATCAATATCCTAAAAGATCTTAGGATGTGCCAATGCACTTTTTTGTATGAGCATATGCTTATTTATATGGAGATTAATGATAATATGGCAAAATATATCTAATTATATCAAATGGAAATTAATATTAAAATTTAGGTATTACTATACCTATATATTTTATATGTCATGTTTTGTTTGCCATATAACATGCCATGACATCATGTTTATTTTAATCATTTTATATGTCATCATCATGTTTAGGATTAAGGTTTCAAATGTCATGTGTTTTTAGATTTCATCTTATGCCATGACATCATGATTATGAGCATATGCTTATTTATATCATTTCTTATGCCATGATCATTTCATGCATTAAATTGATTGAAAATTGAGTTAAGGACAATGGCATGACTTGGAGTCTCATTTATAAGGGAATCAAGTAGAGTTGCCTTAGAAAATGCATGAAACCCTAGATTAAATGAACCAAAACTCACATCTCACATCCAATGGACATGTATGTGTATTTATACACCCTAGATACATGTGAGATGCTAGGATATGAGTTAAGTTCAAGGTGCATAGTTTTTACATCTAGTTGAACTCAAATTCATATTAACCCAACATGTGGATCATTGGGAAAGCTTGTGTACAAGTCATGTACATAGAGCCCAAGGAATATGATCCAAAATAAGATTTTGAAAACTTTTTAAAATCATTTTGAAAAACCTTGATGAAGTCTATCTTTTGATAGCAATCATCATTGATAGAGTTGATACAAGATAGGGCCAAAACATTGAAAATTTCAATAGTTTTGAGTTTTATATCAAACTCTTTATTTTATGGGTAAAATATTTTTCAAACATTTTTCACCTATTGTATTGGTCATAAGTATTATACGTACCAAATTTCATGATTTTTCGATATACGTATAATTATTTATGATTTTCTAAAATTCAACTCTGATAACTGAAATTCAGAAATTTGATTATCGATCGCTATATTATTGGTGGCGATGACTAATGGAAGTGTAATGATCGTGATTTCTGAATCACTCGACTGATTGCCTGATTTTGGGATAACCAAGGTTGTTTAACCCGATTTCAGCTACGGTTAAGGTCCCTAACCACTCCTAACCCTAGGATATGCTTTGGGAAGCATGATGAAGGGTGAAAATCCATTGGATATGGATTAGGAGAGGTGTTTAGGGTTTGTATCAATGTTAAGGTGTTGGAAAGTTCAATGTTGAATTTCTAACCTTAATTTTGATGGTTTAGAGTTCCTATTGGCTTAGGGACTTCCCAAGGACATTGTTGGTGTAATGGTCATGGGGGAGCAAGCCTTTAGGGGGAGTTATCCATCTTGGGATGATGGATGTGCTTCTCCTCTTGAAGGGGAGAAGTTATTGGGAGAATATTATCAATTGGTAAAATTGATGGGATGTTTGAGAAACCCAATTTGGAAATTGAGAGAGTGTATAGGATTGCCTCTCTTGAGTGATATGAGACTTATCACTATGAAGATGGTAGGCATCCTAGATATTTTTAGACCATGGGGGAGATTGTAAGATCTCATTGGGACATGAGACTTTGACCTCCTTGGAGATAATCTTTTTGATGTTAGTCAAAAAGGGGGAGAATGTTTGGGGGAGAACATTTGGAGAATGTTTAAGTTTACCAATTTGGAATAATTGGTAAGGGATTTGAGTTAGTGTTCTAACTCAATGTTTTGTTTGGTTTTTGTCAAACATCAAAAAGGGGGAGATTGTTGGTGCAATCGGCCCAGGTCACGATTGACCAGGACTCGAGTTTGACTCGAGTGATGTTTTGATGTTCGACAAAAATATATGACAATGTAATTATCATGGGAAAGTCCAAGTCTTGGGTACTTGGCATGTAAAGTCCAAGCATGGGTCTTGGCAATGGAAAGTCCAACATGGGTTGGCAAGGGAAAGTCCAAGCATGGTCTTGGCATTTGAGAAGTCCAACATGGGTTGGCAAGGGAAAGTCCAAGTTTGAGTCTTGGCATGAGAAGTCCAAGGGATTTGATATTGGCTGCATAAAGTGCAAGCGGGAGTCTTGGCAGCATAAGTCCAATGGTTGGCGGCTTAAAGTCCAAGCGGAGTCTTGGCGGCGTAAGTCCAATGTGCCTTGGCGGTGTAGACACCGTTAGCATGACATAGCCGATGGAAGCACCTGAAGGCTAGTGCGATGGATGAACAAGTCATGGATGACTTGGAGGGATCCGAGAGGCATGAGGCTGATGGAGGTGGCTAGAAGGCTTAGGTCTAGGCTAAGGGTGGTCTAGCAAGTATGGGGGAACCATACTTGGGTTAAAACCTCATGTTTGAGGTGTGTCAGTCGACTGGTGCCATGTGGCAGTCGACTGGACCGAGTCAACTAGGGTTTGACTGTGGGTTATGGCCTAGCGTTTCATGCCAAAGGTGGGCGATCAATCGATGGCTCGGCGATCGGCGATCGTGTGATCGATCGATCGGTGCTGCTCGAGAAATCGGCCACAGAATGGAGTCGAGACTCGACTGGTCGAGTGAAGACTCCATCAGTCGACTGATGGGTATGATCAGTCGACTGATGGTAGATCCGTTGGACTTATCCAATGTGGATCTAGCCGTTGTCTCACGACAACAGTGGCATCAGTCGACTGATGGTCCCGATCAGTCGACTGATCGACTTTTTCCAGCACAGGTTGAAGCTATAAAAGGAGCTCGTGATGGAGGAAATTGGCATCGGTTTCTTGAGGGTTTTGGAGCGATTTGTTGTTGCAAATCAGGGTCTCCAAGGTGATTTCAAGCAACCAAGCAATCAAGCAATCCAAAGGCAATCGTAAAGTAGTTTTCTTTACTTGCATTGTATTTCATTATTGTAATTGCTTGTATTTGTATCTTATTGTTGTAAGATTACTTGTAAGGGGTTTCTCCACCTCCGACTTGTGTCGAGAAGGAGTTTTTGTGATTAGTGAGTGTGTGTGCATCACTAGAGCTCGTAGAGCTCGATCCGTGGAGTAGGAACCATGCAGTTCCGAACCACGTTACATACTCGTGTTCGTGTGTAATTGTCTATTTCGTTATTGTTATCATTATCTATATTCCGCTGCGCTAACGAAATTGTAGACACGAATGAGAACGAATTCCATCCACACACGGGCAAAATGCTATTCACCCCCCCCTCTAGCTTCCAAACGATCCCTAAAACAACCTTCATTCCACAGCCGAGCAACATCCGACAACTCCATCGACAGAACCCTCCACAACTTCATAAATCACACAACCAACAAATCTAGCAATTTACAGTTAAAAGAGAGGGGATAAAACAATCTTACCAGCCCTGGACTCCATCGGCAGCCACCCCTTCCTCTGTTCACCGGCTCCCGGATCAACTGTCCAAACAAGATCCACACTCAACCATAAGGAGAAACACAGCGGTAATCATCCGAGATTCTCATCAGCAAAGAGAAGAAGGAGATAGATCACGCTTACCTACCCTAGCAACTCCACCGGTGGCAAATCCCTAATTCGGTCCTGTTCACCGGGGTGGACTCACTGGCACGGCTGTGAGCGCTAACCGTACCGTGTGACAGCACCTGCGGTGGAAGGGAGAAGAGTGATTGGTCGGCCGGCGACGCATAGAGAAAGGAAGAGATCCAGCCAACACCGATCGGGTGGACAAAAAAGGGGCGACGACCGATAAATCTCCATCGAGAGGGAAATAGCTCCGACGTCGAAAACTGAACGGGGCACAGTGGGAGAATGTGATCCCCTGCTCCCAGTCGTCGTCCAGTCGTAGTCGCCGCTTCTCTGCGCTCCGACGAGGTCACGATCTCGGCAATCAATCGGACGTGAGATCGCGAGAAGAAGAAAAGAGCAGTTGCGGAGGAAAGAAATCGACGGGGAAACGGAAGGAAATCAATTAATTAAACCCATTTAATACCTTAGTCTAAATAGGCTTTACAAAAGCCTGTTTGCTTTATCCCCATGAAATACCTATAAATTTTCCTTTTAAATCCAGAAAAATTTTTAAAAATTTCTGAAAAATTTCACAAGATAATTTATCAATTAACGAGGAATATTTTATTTTTTTCGGTATTTTACAGTGGCGGCTCTGTGGGAGAGTGTATGATGTCCCTTCCCCAAGACCGTAGGTAGACATTTAGATAACGCCAATTAACAACATTGTTCTGTGATACACAAGTGAAACCGAAGTCCAAGAATCACCTTTTAAGACCCCGGCACACTCTTTTCCTCGTCCGTGTGACACCATACAGAGTAGAGTCCACCAACAGTCCTCACTAACCGAAATCTCTTAGAGATCACGTCCGAACAATTACAACCACTTAGTATTTTGGTATTCGAATCTCAGTCCCTGTGGGATCGATAATCTTTATTACTTGACGACATCCGTGCACTTGTGGACGTTGAGCGTGAGCACGTACTTTGAGTCATTGACGGTATCCATCGCGAGATTTGAGGTTGCATCCGTGCGCATCAAGTTTTTAGCGCCATTGTCGGGGACTGAGCGATTCGATATCAAATTGAACAGTGGTAAATTGGATCGAACTTAGGATATATTTACTTTTCTTGTTTTGTTTTATTTCATTTTATTTTATTTTATTTTATTTCAGTTTTGTTTATTCAGTTGCTCTTTCCTTATTTAGAATTTCCTGCATATAACTATGCATGTTTTTACCCATGATTATGGTAAATTTAATGTTGTATGTTTTGGTAATATTTATTGGGAACATTATGGTGAAACATGGCATACCATTAATGATTGTCTGGATATATTTGAACCTTCACAATTTGAACAAGAAGATGTCACCTACAATTACAACCAGTGGCCACAAGATAATTTCTATTCATATAGTTATAACCCTGGGTACTTAAACCCTCAATATTGTCTGCCTAAATCCCGACTTGAGCAGATGATGGAAGATTTCATCGAACAGAACAAGTGGCGAACGATGAATTCCGACCGCGACATTCGCAGATAGAGACTCAATATCGTTTCCAAAATGAGAACGAGAACTATGAGTCACCAAGCAAATTTTATCCAGAACCAAGCCCCCACTTAGAAGCACCGCTAGATAATTTTACTAGAGAATGCAAAGAGCATAGCCAACAATTTATAGAGATGATGGAACGGAATCTAGCTAGAATAGAAACCAAATGACTAGAAGGTGGCTTTAATAACTGGATCACACCTAATAGGGTGGAAACTTACTTTGAGCGAATAAATGAGGAGGGCATAGATGACATAGAAAGTGAAGAAGGACAATCAATTCAATCACCACTAGAAGAAGAACTTGAGGATTATATAATTGATACTTTGATCGAGGAGAGCATTGCTTCAATCCAAACACCTCCTAACCTCAAGGATCTAGAAGAGCCTACCATAACCCTCACCGAAACTCTAGCTACCAATAACGGAGCCCATTTAGCGATTTGTAATGATAAAATTTCATTCGACATAATAGAGTTTGCTAATCAAACTTTTGGTGAGGATGTCTATGGTGAGTTAAATTATTTACAGCATTTAGAATATAATGATCAAACTATTGATGATTCATTGAGACTAAGCATATTAAACCTCGAGTCAAGGAAAGAAACACCCAATTATCTTGTCCCTCCACGAGGAAGATTTAAAAGATATAGTAATGGAGGACCAAAAGGCAAGAAACGAAAGGGGAGAAAATATCTGGCCCCTCCACGAGCAAGATTTAAGGGATATAGCGATGGAGGACCACCAGGCAAGAGGCATAAAGTGAGCAAGTATCTTGCTCCCCCACGAGCAAGATTCAAATGCCTCAAATGAAATGTAGCAATAAGGTCGAGCTAAAAGACCTTAAACAAAGCGCTTCTTGGGAGGCAACCTAAGTTTAGTCTTTAGATTTCCCTTTGATTGTATTGCATGCATTTAGTTAATTCAAACTTTGATTTATGGTATTTAGCATTTGTAGGAAAGGAAAGAACTTGCTAGAAAAAAACAAAAGTCATTTTAAGTTTATGCGGTGAAGTGAGTGAGAGAAATCAGACCATTGTGCACCACAAGAAAAGAAACAAAGGGCACATGACCAGGTCATGTGTTTTCACACGATCATGCCCTGACTTCTAGAGTTGCACACGGGCAAGCCGTGTTTTTTCACACGGCTGTGCCCTGACTTCCAGAGGCGCACATGGTCAAGCTGTGTGTTTTCACACGGTCGTGTCGCGCCCCCTAGTCCACATGAAATGCCTACACCTACACCATTTTTGTTTCCTACTTTTGAGCAGGATGCAGTTACTTCTGCCTACGATTTCTCAGAATTACAATCGCGCCTTGATGACATATATGTTGAGCAGCAGACGCAAGAGAAACGATGGGATGATCATAGCTCCTTTATGCAAGGAGAGTTTATAGGCTTACGGGAGCACTTCCAATGGCCCGAGAACTTCTACGACGAGGCCCGTATTTACTTTCAGGAGGAGGATGTCCGACGCCAGGAGGAGGCCACCTACCGCAAGGAGATGCGACAACATATGCGTACCAAACAAATATAGTGGGCCCTGGAGGAGGAGCACAGAGCAGCCGCTGCATCCACCAACTCTCATATCGACCACATGTACATGTGGTAGCAGCGGCTTAGCACCAGGTTTTCCCAAGAGCCTGACATGCCGAGACTACCAGACTTCCCGCCTCGACCAAAATATTAGAGGCATTGATTCGTATAAGTCTGGGGGGGCCCAAATTTTATTTTGTTTCTAACAGTAGTTTCTTTCTTGGTGTTTGCATTATTGTTAGCATTCATTTGTTCATGCATAGGTTGTTGAGTTTCTTTCAGCACTTAGTTTTTGTTATCTGTAAAGCTACCTCAGTAGTATTTTTGTTAAAGTTACTTACATGAGTTGTTCCCATAGGTAGCTTAACTTCATTTATCTCGTGGTATTTTATTTTATTTGTTTTAATGAATGTTCTAGACTTACACTAGTTAGTTTTTATTTTTACACCTACACATGTCGAACACTCTGAAAGGGAGAATCTAGTACATACCTAGTTATGATTCATCTTAGTAGTCTAGTACTTTGGAATCCATAAGTGACTCTAGGTTTAACATTTTAGTTACTGGAGATGCTCAGATTGTGTAAGCCCATTCAAAAAAAATCAAAATCCCAGTGAGCCGAAAAATAAAAGAAAAAGAAAATAGAGAAAAAAAAAAGAGAGAAGATTATGAGGGATAAAAAACAGTTGTCGTGGGTGGAAATGGCTAGGTGCCCCTTTGAGACTGAGTTAGGTTACTGGTGAAACACCTACCAATTTCTCTCAATACCAAGCACGCCTTTGAGACTATGTGCTAGATCTAGGGAACGACCCTCGCTTTGGGCAGGTAAGTGCTTAAGAGTTGGAGCCCTTAGGAAAGCTATAGGATGATGACTTAACTAACCACGGAACGAGTATCCCCTAAGAATGATTAAGCCTTGCAGCACGAGCTAACCTGAGCTAACCTAGTGAATTTCTAGAACATATTTATTTTGCTTTGATTGTAAATACCACTTGATAAATTTAGTTAATATGCTAAGTATGGAACAATCTTTTTAAAAATTTCATGGCACTGAGGTTTGCTTGAGGACAAGCAAAAATTTAAGTCTGGGGGAAGTGATGTGAGCAAAACATATAGGGTTTTAGGAGTAATTTTCGCTCACATCTCATTATATTTTATGTTAGTTTCATGCATATGTCACTCTATTTTGCATGCATTTCCTATTTTCTGGTTCGGAGGTCTGCTCTTTATATTTTTGTGTGTAGGATAGCATTTCATGGGAAAATGGTGCATTTTTGGAGCGAAAATGGAGTAATTTATGGAGCACGAACCTTAGGAAACATGAACTGGTCATGTCCCAAGACTTGGGCATGTTTCCGAAGAGAAACGGATCAAAATGGAGGCTCCAGAAAAAGACACGGCTAGGTCGTGTGAAAACACACGGTCGTGCCTTTTTTCCAGCTCAATTTCCAGCTGAGATTTCACCTGTTTTCCAGCCTTGCACACGGCCAGGCCATGTGAAATTCACACGGTCGTGTGGAGGCACTGCGAATTCAAAGAAATAGGGTTTTTCAAGTATTTATGGAACGCTGGAGCCGCCTCTATATATAGGAAACTCATCCAAGAGGTGAGGGATCACGAGGGAGCCGCCCTAGGGCTCCCAAACCCTAGGAGGGAGGGACGACAACTAGGAAGGCACACAGAAGCCCTAAAAAGCTTTGGTAACTCACAACGGGGAGGAGGAACGCCGTCGGAGGTCCATACCTTGCAATTCAATGTCGGAGAGGAGATTACAAAAGTATTCTATATCTGTGTTTCTACACTTCATTGCATAAATATTCAAACTTAGATATGTTTTATGATTTTTCCTTCATATTTATGGAGTAGTACTTTCGATTCTAGGATTAGGGAGTAGTTTATGTACATAAACAAAGTTGGTTCATGTTAAATTCTGCTCATGAGTTTGATTTGACAATTGATAGTTGCCCTTTATTATATCTATGCATGTTTGGCTTTCTTTCCGCTGTGTTTAGGCGATACGAGGGGTAACAGCCCTTGCAATCTAAAATTTAGGAGATTTGATCCAAGGAACCTAGGGGTAAACCTGATCTCCCATAACTGCGGGGAGAAGGGAGCAGTGGAATGGGAAACGGTTCACCGCAAGGATTAATTTAGCATTCTCGTATCGTCTATCTCATCCTTTTGGGTGGAGATAGCTCCCGGTGAATGTTGCGGCTCTGCGGGAGAGTGTATGATGTCCCTTCCCCAAGACCGTAGGTAGACATTTAGACAACGCCAATTGACAACATTGTTCTGTGATACATAAGTGAAATCGAAGTCCTAGAATCACCTTTTAAGACCCCGGCACACTCTTTTCCTCCTCCGTGTGACACCGTATAGAGTAGAGTCCACCGATAGTCCTCACCAATCGAAATCTCTTGGAGATCACGTCTGAACAATTACAACCACTTAGTGTATTGGTATTCGAATCCCAGTCCCTGTGGGATCAATAATCTTTATTACTTGACGACATTCGTGCACTTGCGGGAGTTGAGCACGAGTGCGTACTTTGAGTCCTCGACGGTATCCGTCGTGAGATTTGAGGTTGTTAGTAATATATGAGAGATGTCCTAAGGCAATCGCCTTATGTATGAACCATTTATATGATAAATGAAGATTCACTATTTGAGTATACATGTCTTATGTATTTGATTGGATCTTAAACTCATTTACTGAATGTCCACGATACAATTCACAGCATGAGAGAATTTGTGATTGGATCACAACTAGTGAGTATCTCTACATGTGTAATTGTGATGTATCGGAATTATCCCTAGTCGATGAATTGATGGATTGGGACACCATCAATTCTGTCGAGACTAGCACGAGGTATACTCCTTGGTGTATCCAAGCAGCTGATTCTCACTGGCTAGAGACATTGTGATGTCCGGAGTTAATCGTGGATGCTAGTTATGGTAACTAGTTCATTGGAGTGACCAGCCGTAAGACTTCATATGGTTCTCTGCATATATAGATATGTCAATGAAGTTCTTACTGTGGCTTAAGTGCGATGTTCCTTAGACTTGCGGTATTCAAGTCATCTTGATCATGGAGACTTATGCTTTGACATCTTAAGCAAACGTCTCTAAGGAAATGTGGACCCGGGATGATTGGGTATAAGTCGAAGTGATCGAAGGTGTTTGAATAGCCTATAAAGGATTCACCACTACTTGCGAGGAGATGTATACCCATGGCCTCTCGTCGGATTGTTACTAAAGTCTTTGGCCAAAGCATTACATGTTTAGAGTAAGGTACTCTTCGATACATGTGGAGTAACTAGAATCCGTAGGACGAGGAAATGATACTTGGGCTAGGTGTGACGTAGTCAGCCTAGTGGGGACTGACACTATTAGACCATGTCCTGAACCAAGTGGGTATAAGATGAGTGAAGGGAATGGGGCACGATTCATTCGAGCTACTGAAGGGTTTCAGAAATAGTTCTGGATCAACCGTTGATCTTTTTGGTTAATTGGGGATCATGATGTACTACTAGGTGCCACTCATGATCGTTCTATAATTAATGGTTAATTGTAGACGGCCAACATAAACCGAGAACCTATTTGGTCACACGCACAATGAGCATAATCCAAAGGATTTAAAACGAGGTTGAGAATGAGATTCTCAGACCGAGAGAAACTAGGTTTGGTTGGACCAAACATAAATCGAGCATGAAATCGTTTCAGTCGCAATGGAAGCATGGATGGGCCGAGTCTTATGAAGACATAATGGATGAACCAAAATGGTTTGGTTCTAATCCAATGGAGGAGAATAAACCGAAGGGTTTGGTTTATTTTAAACGAATGAACCAAAAGTTGGTTCGGTTCGTTTTAACTTAAAATAAACCATCATGGTTTGGTTTATTTTAACTTATCTTAATGGAGCGGGTTAACGGGCCTAATGGTTATGATCAAATAACCATTAAGAGAATTAGTTCTCTATAAAAGAGGGCTTAAGGGATAATTAAGCCCTAATCCAAAAACCCCTAGCCCTAAGGTTGCCGCCCACCTCCTCCTTGGAGCTCTCGGCGCCAACCTCTTGCCGCCGCCCATAACTCCTCCAACCGGCGTCCAGAAGGCTGCTTCCTTCCCCCTCGTCGGCGTCGAGCTGCTGCCGGTTAGTGCTCCGGTGATCTCCTTCAAGTTTGGCATCAAGGTGAGCTCTATCTCCCTTGGTTGACCGGCGCCTATCACCTCCACCAAAGCTGTCCAGTTTTCTGGACAGCTTGTTCTCCTCTCGTCGAAGCATCGTTTGGACGACGGTTAGAGCTCCGACAGCGGCTAACTTACCGGGGATTTGATCTCCGGTAATCCTCTGAGGTGGAGGATGAAGGATTCGTCAATTGGTTGACGAATACCTCTCCGGAGAAGTGAGTTTTGAGAACTCGTATTAGGATCCGAATTTGGATTCAGATCGTGATCATCTCTCGATCACGTCGTCTTCAACACGAGGCTAGTAACCCGTACGAAGACGAAGCTCGTGGCTTAGCGAAGTCATCCCAAGGAACTCGGCGTGGATAAGGATAGAGACGATTCTAGCGAGGATCATTCCGGTTGATGTCGTTCCCGCTACACGTCATACGAAAGGTATAACGTAGATAAATTTCCTTTTATTGCAAATTTAAATTTACGGTTATGTCTACACTTGTTGTAATATGCATGCGTGTGTTGTGTGTGTTGTAATAAATGTAGATTTATTATTTTTATTGCTTCCGCTGTGTTCATGTTTACGAAACATGATCGAACACACACATGCCAAGTCTTAAACCCAACAAAGGTATCGAGAGCCGTGTTGTGTTTCGACATAATCGTAAAATGGTTTTGCGATAGTCATAATGTTATTTCTGGAAATTTTCTAATTTTGGAAATTTAAAAGTATTTATGGAAATTTTTCAATTTTGGAAAGTCTAGAAGTATTTATGGAAATCTTCCACTTTTGGAAAGTTGAAAGTATTTATGGAAATTGATATTTTCCATAAATAAAATATTTGATTAGATTCTGGAAATTTGTTTCCTAAATTAATCATGATTTGATTTGGGAAATCAAATCTTAAAATATTTTATTTCCATAAGTAGTTTTAATGATTTCGGAAATTGGTTTCCTAAATAGATTTTCCTTAATCAAATAATTCCATGAATAAAATATGTGATTAGATTTGGAAATTTATTTCCTAATTTAATTATGATTTGATTTGGAGAATCAAATCTTAAACATATTTTATTTCCATAAATAGTTATGACATATAAGGAAATTATATACATGACATAATTGTATGTCATGTAATTGCATTAGATGCATAACATTATGCCATGCATGTGGTGACATGTAGATGTATGCCATGTATTTCATGTCATGTAGATAATAGTTATTTGCATGCAAAGAGGATGAGACATAAAACCCTTAAACAATATTAAAGTCTATACCTTCCATTAATATGGTTAGAACCAGAGTTCCCGATTAATGGGTTGGCTTTAACCTGGAGCATCGGCTTGTTGGACTCTCTCCAAGGTCGATGTAAAGGGAGGTGAAGTTGGGTGCTATGCATATGATGCATATTTGTTAATGTGTTAACAACCCGATGTATGTGTGAACATTCAATTAGTTGATAGCACATTGTGATAGTTGCATATACGTGATATGCAATCGGTATAGTTGATACCTACCATCGTAGTTATGAATGGCTTGTTGGACTCTCTCCAAGGTTGTTCATAACTATGATGGATATCAGCCCATTCGGAGATGAACCTACGATCTCCCGAAGTGATTTTGGGGTTTTTGAAATTCGAAAAATGAATGGGATTTATAAATGTATATTGATGCATTTTAAAAATCATCTTTCTCATATATGCTCGTTTTGTATTTCTAAGATTGATCATGATGTGTTTGAATTTGCGTTCCATTTTGGATTCAAATAAATTGACTGGGCCGAACTTCTTGGACTAGCTTAGAAACTTGAGAATTGTTCTCAAGGTGGAAAAGCTTGCGTATGTCCTTGAAGCGCCTCTTCCCGCCCATCCTAGTGACAATGCAACTCTGGACCAATTGTTGGCCTATCAGAAACATGTGAGTGATTCTGAACAAATGAGTTGCATCATGCTAGCCGCGATGGAACCCAAGCTATGAAAGCAGCATGAGCATATGGATGCTCATATCGTAGTCCTTCATCTTTATGAGTTGTTTGATAAGCAAGTGAGATTCGAAAGGTTCGAAGTCTCCAAGCTCCTCTTCACCTCTGAGATGCAAGAAGGTTCATCTGTGGTACTGCTCAACATGCTGAAGACTGTGGAGTCTTCTGAGAAGCATGAGCAGGGGACGGTGTTGTTAGTTGATTTCTCGAAGAAAGGTTCTAAGAGGGAGTCAAAGGAACAACAGAAGGGGAAGAAGAAAAAGGCTAAAAAGGCAGAACCAACTCAAAAGGGCACTTGCCATCATTATGGCAAGTAGGGCCATTTGCGAAGAAAGTGCAAGATTTATCTTGAGTCCATGAAGAAGGATAAGGCATCGGATGCCCCATCTTCTTCAGAAATCTTCTTTATTGATTGTCATTCTATTTCCTCAGACACTTGGGTATTTGATACCGGGTGTGGCTCACATATATGTAATGACATACATGGGCTAAGGAATAGAAGAAGACTCGTCAAGGGAGAGTCAAATTTACGTGTTGGGAATGGAGCAACGGTTGCTGCATTCGCCATCGGAACGTATTTGTTGGAAATTCCTATAGGACTTGTCTTAGAACTGGACAATTGCTTTTATGTTCCTTCGTTGATAAAGAACATCATTTCTATTTCTTGTTTAAATAGAAATGGGTACCATTTGACTTTTAGTAACAATTGTTGTTACATAACTTTGAATGGAGTTCTTTAAGGGACTGGAACTTTAAGCAATGGTGTTTATACGTTGGACGTATCCAGTGATATTTTCAATATCGAAGCGAGCAACAAGCGTGCTCGAAAAGATAATCAATTAGACTCCTACATGTGGTATTGTCGTCTTGGCCATGTAAGCAAGAAACGCATGTCCGAATTACACCGATGTGGAATTCTGGAATCGTTTGAATTGGATTCATACGATACATGCGAATCATGCTTAAAAGGCAAGATGACTAAGTTACCTTTTATTGGAAAAGGTGAACGAGTGGGAGAGTTACTAGGTCTAATACATACTGATGTATGTGGACCTATGTCAACTCAAGCTTTAGGAGGCTATAGCTACTTCATTACCTTCACCGATGATCACTCACGGTTTGGGTATGTGTTCTTGATGAAACACAAGTCCAAGCCTTTGAAAGGTTCAAAGAATTCAGAAATGAAGTAGAGAAACAACATGACAAGAGTATTAAAATACTTCGATCGGATCGAGGTGGTGAATACTTAAGTCAAGAGTTTCTTGATTATCTAAGAGACAATGACATATTGTCTCAATGGACTCCGCCATATACACCACAGCATAATGGTGTATCTGAGAGGCGCAACCGGACCTTGTTGGACATGGTCAGGTCAATGATGAATCATGCGACTCTTCCCAAGTCCTTTTGGGGCTATGCACTTCAGACAGCTGTTTACTTGTTAAACAGAATGCCTACCAAGGTAGTCTCAACTACTCCATACGAGATATGGAATAGTAAGAAACCTCATGTATCTTACTTGAAGATATGGGGTTGTCCTGCTTATGTGAAGCGGACTGTATCAGAAAAATTGGATGCTAAGTCTGATAAATGTCTGTTTATTGGATACCCTAAGGAAACAAGGGGTTACCAATTCTATCATCCTGTGGAACAAAAGGTGTTTGTTTCAAGGCATGCTGTGTTTCTAGAGAAAGAGTTTCTCTTGCAAGAAGACAGTGGGAGTGTCGTCGAGCTTGAGGAGGCTCGAGAGACTCAAATAGACATTGATGAGATACCTGGTGAAGCACAACAGCCGACAACTCATAGTGATGAGCAATCGGCTGGACCTATTGTAACACCACATCTTCGTAGATCTGGTAGAACACGCAATATTCCTGAGAGATATGGATTTCTCGTAAGTGAATCGAACGACGTGTTACTCATTGATGATGAGGAGCATACCAGTTATGAAGAAGTGCTGACAAGTTCAGAAAGGGATAAGTGGCTTGGTGCCATGAAGTCGGAAATGGATTCCATGTATGAAAACCAAGTTTAGAACTTGGTTGACCCACCTGAAGGCATCAAGCCTATATGGTGCAAGTGGGTTTTCAAGAAGAAAACCGACATGGATGGTAATGTGATTACCTATAAGGCTAGATTAGTGGCGAAAGGATATCTTCAAAAGCAAGGTGTTGATTATGACGAAACCTATTCGCCTGTAGCTATGCTTAAATCCATTCGAATGCTCCTGTCCATAGCGGCTCATTATGATTATGAGATATGGCAGATGGATGTAAAAATAGCTTTCCTTAATGGAAACCTGCTCGAGGACGTGTATATGATACAACCTGAGGGTTTCACATCGGTTGATAAAACCAAGGTATGCAAATTGCGATGGTCCATTTATGGATTGAAGCAAGCATCCAGAGTCGAATATCCGCTTTGATGAGACAATCAAAAAGTTTGATTTCTCACAAAATCCGCATTTAACCTTGTGTGTACAAGAAGGTTAGTGGGAGTGCAACAGTTCTAGTATTGTATGTCGATGACATACTACTTATAGGAAACGATGTTTCAATCTTACACGGAAGGTTTGGTTATCCAAGACATTCTCCATGAAAGACTGGGAGAAGCAACCTACATCCTCGGATTAAGATCTATAGAGATAGATCGAAACGTTGCTTGGTCTTTCATACATACATATAGACCGAAAAGCAAAGAGGTTTAGCATGTCGGAATCCAAGAAAGGTTTCCTACCCATCAGGCATGGGGTACACCTTTCGAAGTCTATGTGTCCGCGCACAGAAGACGAGAGGATTTGCATGAGTAAGATTCCCTATACATCCGCAATAAGATCTATCATGTATGCTATGTTGTGTACGAGGCCCGATGTATCGTATGCTCTGAGTGTCACGAGCAGATACCAGTCTGATCCAGGAATGGATCATTGGGTGGCTGTTAAGACGATCCTTAAGTACTTGAGAAGAACTAAGGATGTGTTCCTAATATATGGAGAAGGGTACATGGTGATACGTGGGCATACGGATGCTGATCCGCATGCATAAGGATGATTCCATGTCTTAGTCTGGGTATGTATTCACCTAGAATGGAGGCGCAATAAGTTGGAAAGGTTCCAAGCTTGACACTATAGCGGATTCTGCCACTAAGGCAGAATACATTGCAGCTTTGGAAGCAGCAAAGGAAGCGGTTTGGATCAAGTAGTTCATCTCTGAACTTGATGTGGTCTCATCAATGATCCAAACATGTGCTTCGCCGCTATCATCTTATCAGAGAGATCATCAGTAGGAACGAAATACAAATCGAGAAAATTCCCACTGAAAGGAACTTAGCGGATCCTTTGACTCAAGCATTACCTCAAAGTAAGTTTGAGGGTCATGTTAGAGCTTATGGTATTGGATACCGTAGCGATTGGCATTAGGCCAAGTGGGAGTCTGTTAGTAATATATGAGAGATGTCCTAAGGCAATCGCTTTATGTATGAACCATTTATATGATAAATGAAGATTCACTATTTGAGTATACATGTTTTATGTATTTGATTGATCTAAACTCATTTCATCAATATCCACGATACGATTCACAGCATGAGAGAATTTGTGATTGGATCACAACTAGTGAGTATCTCTACATGTGTAATTGTGATGTATCAGAATTATCCCTAGTTGATGAATTGATGGATTTGGACACCATCAATTCTGTCGAGACTAGCACGAGGTATACTCCTTGGTGTATCCAAGCAGCTGATTCTCACTGGCTGGAGACATTGTGATGTCCGGAGTTAATCGTGGATGCTAGTTATGGTAACTAGTTCATTGGAGTGACTAGCCGTAAGACTTCATATGGTTCTCTGCATATATAGATATGTCAATGAAGTTCTTACTGTGGCTTAAGTGCGATGTTCCTTAGACTTGCGGTATTCAAGTCATCTTGATCATGGAGACTTATGCTTTGACATCTTAAGCAAACATCTCTAAAGAGATGTGGACCCGGGATGATTGGGTATAAGTCGAAGTGATCGAAGGTGTTTGAATAGCCTATAAAGGATTCACCACTCCTTGCGAGGAGATGTATACCCATGGCCTCTCGTCGGATTGTTACTAAAGTCTTTGGCCAAAGCATTACATGTTTAGAGTAAGGTACTCTTCGATACATGTGGAGTAACTAGAATCCGTAGGACGAGGAAATGATACTTGGGCTAGGTGTGACATAGTCAGCCTAGTGGGGACTGACACTATTAGACCATGTCCTGAACCAAGTGGGTATAAGATGAGTGAAGGGAATGGGGCATGATTCATTCGAGCTACTGAAGGGTTTCAGAAATAGTTCTGGATCAACCGTTGATCTTTTCGGTTAATTGGGGATCATGATGTACTACTAGGTGCCACTCATGATCGTTCTATAATTAATGGTTAATTGTAGACGGCCAACATAAACCGAGAATCTATTTAGTCACACGCACAACGAGCGTAATCCAAAGGATTTAAAACGAGCTTGAGAATGGGATTCTCAGACCGAGAGAAACTAGGTTTGGTTGGACCAAACATAAATCGAGCATGAAATCGTTTCAGTCGCAATGGAAGCGTGGATGGGCCGAGTCTTATGAAGACGTAATGGATGAACCAAAATGGTTTGGTTCTAATCCAATGGAGGAGAATAAACCAAAGGGTTTGGTTTATTTTAAACGAATGAACCAAAAGTTGGTTCGGTTCATTTTAACTTAAAATAAACCATCATGGTTTGGTTTATTTTAACTTATCTTAATGGAGCGGGTTAACGGGCCTAATGGTTATGATCAAATAACCATTAAGAGAATTAGTTCTCTATAAAAGAGGGCTTAAGGGATAATTAAGCCCTAATCCAAAAACCCCTAGCCCTAAGGTTGCCGCCCACCTCCTCCTTGGAGCTCTCGGCGCCAACCTCTTGTCGCCGCCCATAGCTCCTCCAACTGGCATCCAGAAGGCTGCTTCCTTCCCCCGCTCGAGTGCTCTGGTGATCTCCTTCAAGTTTGGCATCAAGGTGAGCTCTATCTCCCTTGGTTGGCCGGCGCCTATCACCTCCACCAAAGCTGTCCCGTTTTCTAGACAGCTTGTTCTCCTCTCGTCGAAGCGTCGTTTGGACGACGGTTAGAGCTCCGACAGCAGCTAACTTACCGGGGATTCGATCTCCGGTAATCCTCTGAGGTGGAGGACGAAGGATTCGTCAATTGGTTGACGAATACCTCTCCGGAGAAGCGAGTTTTGAGAACTCGTATTAGGATCCGAATTTGGATTCGGATCGTGATCATCTCTCGATCACGTCGTCTTCAACACGAGGCTAGTAACCCATACGAAGACGAAGCTCATGGCTTAGCAAAGTCATCCCGAGGAACTCGGCGTGGATACGGATAGAGACGATTCTAGCGAGGATCGTTCCGGTTGATGTCGTTCCCGCTACACGTCATACGAAAGGTATAACGTAGATAAATTTCCTTTTATTGCAAATTTAAATTTACGGTTATGTCTACATTTGTTGTAATATGCATGTGTGTGTTGTGTGTGTTGTAATAAATGTAGATTTATTATTTTTATTGCTTTCGCTGTGTTCATGTTTACGAAACGTGATCGAACACACACACGCCGCGGTGCCGGAAACCCAACAGAGGTCGCGTCCGTGCGCATCAAGTTTTTATCACCGTTGCCGGGGACTGAGCGATTCGATATCAAATCGAACAGTGGTAAATTGGATCGGACTTAAGATAGATTTACTTTTCTTGTTTTGTTTTATTTCATTTTATTTCATTTTATTTTATTTCAGTTTTGTTTATTCAGTTGCTCTTTCCATATTTAAAATTTCTTACATATAACGATGCATGCTTTTACTCATGATTATGGTAAATTTAATGTTGTAAGTTTTGGTAATATTTATTGTAAACATTGTGGTGAAACATGGCATACCATTAATGATTGTCCGGATATATTCGAACCTTCACAATTTAACAAGAAGATGTCACCTATAATTACAACCAGTGGCCACAAGATAATTTCTATTCATATAGTTATGACTCTGGGTACTTAAACCCTCAATATTGTCCGCCTAAATCCCGACTTGAACAGATGATGGAAGATTTCATTCGAACAAAACAAGCAGCGAACGATGAATTCCGACGGCGGCATTCGCAGACAGAGACTCAATATCCTTTCCAAAATGAGAACGAGAGCTATGAGTCACCATGCAAATTTTATCTAGAACCAAGTCCCCACTTCGAAGCCCCGCTAGATAATTTTACTAGGGAATACAAAGAGCATAGCCAATAATTTACAAAGATGATGGAACCGAATCTAGCTAGAATAGAAACCAAATGACTAGAAGGTGGCTTTAATAACTGGATCACACCTAATAGGGTGGAAACTTACTTTGAGCGAATGAATAAGGAGGGCATAGATGACATAGAAAGTGAAGAAGGATAATCAATTCAATCACCACTGGAAGAAGAACTTGAGGATTATATAATTGATACTTTGATCGAGGAGAGCATTGCTTCAATCCATACACCTCCTAACCTAAAGGATCTAGAAGAGCCTACCATAACCCTCATCGAAAATCTAGCTACCAATAACGAAGCCCATTTAGCGATTTATAATGATAAAATTTCATTCGACATAATAGAGTTTGCTAATCAATCTTTTGGTGAGGATGTCTATGGTGAGTTAAATTATTTACAGCATTTAGAATATAATGATCAAACTATTGATGATTCGTTGAGACTAAGCATGTTAAACCTCGAGTCAAGTAAAGCAGCACCCAATTATCTTGCCCCTCCACGAGGAAGATTTAAAAGATATAGTAATGGAGGACCAAAAGGCAAGAAACGAAAGGTGAGAAAATATCTGGCCCCTCCACGAGCAAGATTTAAGGGATATAGCGATGGACGACCACCAGGCAAGAGGCATAAAGTGAGCAAGTATCTTGCTCCCCCATAAGCAAGATTCAAATGCCTCAAATGAAATGAAGGAATAAGGTCGATCTAAAAGACCTTAAACAAAGCGCTTCTTGGGAGGCAACCCAAGTTTAGTCTTTAGATTTCCCTTTGATTGTATTGCATGCATTTAGTTAATTCGAACTTTGATTTATGGTATTTAACATTTGTAGGAAAGGAAATCAAAATTCTAGTGAGCTGAAAAATAAAAGAGAGAAAAGAAAAGAGAAATAAAGTTGAGAGAGAAAAATAAATGAAAAAGAAAACAAAGCAAAAAAAAAGAGAAGATTATGAGAGATAAAAAACATTTGTCGTGGGTGGAAATGGCTAGGTGCCCCTTTGAGACCGAGTTAGGTTACTGAGGAAACACCTAGCAATTTCTCTCAATACCAAGCACGCCTTTGAGACTTTGTGCTAGATCTAAGGAATGACCCTCGCTTTGGCCAGGTAAGTGCTTAAGAGCTGGAGACCTTAGGAAAGCTATAGAATGACGACTTAACTCACCATGGAAAGAGTATCCCCTAAGAATGATTTGCTTAGCACGAGCACGAGGAGCTAACCTAGTGAATTTCTAGAACATATTTATTTTGCTTTGATTGTAAATAACACTTGATAAATTTAGTTAACATGCTAAGTATGGAACAATATCTTTTTAAAAATTTCATGGCACTGAGGTTTACTTGAGGACAAGCAAAGATTTAAGTTTGGGTGAAGTGATGTGAGCAAAACATATAAGGTTTTAGGAGTAGTTTTTGCTCATCTCATTACATTTTATGTTAGTTTCATGCATATGTCACTCTATTTTGCATGCATTTCCTATTTTCTGGTTCGGAGGTCTGCTCTTTGTACTTTTGTGTGCAAGATAGCATTTCATGGGAAAACGGTGCATTTTAGGAGCAAAAATGGAGTAATTTGTGGAGCACTGACCTTAGGGAACTTGCACTAGCCATGTCCCAAGACTTGGGCATGTTTCCGAAGAAAAACGGATCAAAACGGAGGCTCCATAAAAAGACACGGCAAGGCTATGTGAAAACACATGGTCGTGCCTTTTTTCCAGCTCAATTTCCAGCCGAGATTTCACCTATTTTCCAGCCTTGCACACAACCAGACCGTGTGAAATTCACACGGTCGTGTGGCGGCACCGCAAATTCAAAGAAATAGGGATTTTCAAGAATTTATGGAACGCCGGAGTTGCCTCTATATATAGGAAACTCATCCAAGAGGCGAGAGATCACGAGGGAGCCGCCCTAGGGCTCCCAAACCCTAGGAGGGAGCCACGACGGCTAGGACGGCACACCAAAGCCCTAAAAAGCTTCGGTAACTCGCAACGGGGAGGAGGAACGTCGTCGGAGGTCCATACCTTGCAATTCAACGTCGGAGAGGAGATTACAAAAGTATTTTATATCTGTGTTTCTATGCTTCATTGCATAAATATTCAAACTTAGATATATTTTGTCATTCTTCCTTCGTATTTATGGAGTAGTACTTTCGATTCTAGGATTAGAGAGTAGCTTGTGTACATAAACAAAGTTGGTTCATGTTAAATTCTACTCATGAGTTTGATTTGACAATTGGTAGTTGCTCTTTATTATATCTTTGCGTGTTTGGCTTTCTTTCTGCTGTGTTTAGGTGATACGAGGGGTGACAGCCCTCGCAATCTAAAATTTAGGAGATTTGATCCAAGGAACCTAAGGGTAAACCTGATCTACCGTAACTCGGGGAGAAGGGAGCGGTTGAAACAGAAACGGTCCAGCACAAGGATTGATTTGGCATCCTCGTACCGTCTATCCCGTCCTTTTGAGCGGAGATAGCTCCCGGTGAATGCGGTGGCTTTGTGGGAGAGTGTATGATGTCCCTTCCCCAAGACCGTTGGTAGACGTTTAGACAACGCCAATTGACAACACTGTTCTGTGATACACAAGTGAAACCGAAGTCCTAGAATCACCTTTTAAGACCCCAGCACACTCTTTTCCTCCTCCGTGTGACACCATACAGAGTAAAGTCCACCACAGTCCTCACCAATCGAAATCTCTTGGAGATCACGTCTGAACAATTACAACCACTTAGTGTATTGGTATTCGAATCCCAGTCTCTGTGGGATCGATAATCTTTATTACTTGACGACATCCATGCACTTGCAGGTGTTGAGCGCGAGCACGCACTTTGAGTCCTTAACTGTATCCGTCGTGAGATTTGAGGTCGTGTCCATGTGCATCAATGATCATGAGCCCCGATGATAAATATAAAAATCGGCGATCCGTACATCATCTATTCCGCGGATAATCGAGGAAAAGAGTTAGGTTGCTTGAACAATAAATTGTTTCAAGCAACCACTCTAATCGAATAGTACGATGATGGATCGATTGCTTGGGTAATCCATCTTCGTCAAGGATTAATTTTTTTAATCCGGAGATGTAGATAGGATCGCCATGCACAAGCGAACGAAGTGGGAAGCAATTCCCTTTTGTTTGGATCTCAGCAAGCCGTGTACAACAAGTCCGGAATCAGATACAAAGGTAAATCCTCCTATAAATTATACATGTCATTACTTAGCCGAAACGCTAACAATCGAGTCCAAGCATGAGTTCCTAAGTCTAGCTTAGTCAACCAAGTTGGACCAAATCAATTTTGGGTTCCCAAAATTCAAGTTCACTTTTAAACAAAACTCAATCTAGCTACCATTTAGGGGGAGCTAACACTTTGCTTGTTTCCTTGTTTAGTTAAACACTTACATGCTTTAGTTTACTTTACTTGCTTAATTTAGAATGGACTAGATAGGAAACAAAGTAGTTTAAACTTGAACAACCTAGTACTAAGACAAGTGAACTGATAGTAAGTTAGGGAAGCTCTTCGAAGTGCATGTCTAGGAAGTGGTCGTTGCTCCGATAACCAAGAAGGCCATGAACCTTGCCACGACCTGGTGCACTGAGTCGAATGGAATTGACCGAAGCTAACTCACTAAGTCTTTAACTAGTTAGACCAAGGCTTTGTCCAAAGTGAATCAAGTATTTGATTCCCTTATTGACTTTGTCTAGGAAGTGGTTGTTGCTCCGATAACCAAGAAGGTCATGTGCCTCACCACGACCTAGAAGTCAATGCTGGAAGAACCTACTTGACTAGCTCAAACCAAGCTTGAATCTATCACAAGTTTAAACACTTTGAAATTGCTCATTAAATTTAATTAAGATAAAAAGAAATCCTCATCTCACAAAATCCATAGGAATAAGTGTATTGAAAACTTAGCTTGAGTCAGATGATTTAGAACTTAATTGAGAATAATTAGTTTAATTTAGAATAACTCAACCTAATAGACTTAAATAAAAATTAATAAATTTACCTTAACAACTTACCTTAATTAAACTTAACTTAATTCAACCCAACTTAATTTATTAAACTAAACAAACATACCTAAATAAACAGATTCACTTAACTTAACAAACTACTTAATAACTTGCCTTAAATTTAATTAAATTAAATCTAATTTAACTAAATTAAAACAAACCCAGTTGACTCACTAAACTAAACATAAATAACGTAGTAAATTAAACTTAATCATTTAATCGATACGACTAACTTAATCAAATCAAAACAATTAAGTAAATAAATGAAATTTACCTAATAAAATCAATTAAATCAAATTAAACATACTTGAATTCAGTCAACTGAATTGTTTTCAATCGATTCAATAAGAGTCGACTAAATCAGCTTCAGTTACCTCCGAGTATCGGGAAGGTAAAACGCGACTTCAGTCGACTGAAATGTTTTCAGTCGACTGAAATGAAACGGTAGATAAAATTTAGGCAGTGAAGTAAATGGTAAAATTAATTACAGTCGACTGAAATTGGTTCAGTCGACTCAAAGTCTGTCAACTGGACTAGTTTCAGTCGACTGGATCTCGTCTATAAGAACACCGCCGAGCCATGCCAAAAAGATTCACAACCACTACAAATCCACCGTGGAAACCCTAATTCCAGGCTTCTAAAGTGTTTTGATCGTCATATTTCTTTAATATCATCCAAAATTCCAAGGTAATAAGTCTAAAACTTTAGTTTCAATTACTTTCAATAAATATTGAATAGTTGTAATTTAAATAGGGGCAAAAGAAGAGTTGTTGAGATTGAATCATCGACTCCATGCTTGGATATTAGGTTCCCTACTAAGGGGCATAGGATTAGATTTGAGAACACACTCTATACTCCTATGCCTACTCGATACATTAGTAAATCATTTTTTAGTAGTTCATGCATGCTTAACATAGATGTCATAATGCATTATGGGTTAGAAAAATTGGTCTGCTGCAAAAACTCTATTAACATAGACTTATGTGTAGAGTTTTTCAATAATTTTAGTAAAATTGATGATCTTGCATATTTGACTAGAGTGCAGGATAAGGACTTTGTTTTTACCCCCTCTATGTTGAGAGAGCATTTAAGGCTCATGCATTCTACTTGTCCGATTGCATGCTTTCCATCCACGGAGTTATGGTACAATGACCCCTACTCTCATATTACATTAGATAGGATACATATGCATTTTTTTGGTGAGGAAAGAACTCCGTCTGTGAGTATCTTTAGTTCTACTAGACTCAGAGTATAAGACTATGCCCTAAATCGAGTTATAGTGAACTGCATTCTGCCACTCACTACTAGGGACATCGCTATGATGCACCCTTATCACTCATTTTTACTTTATGCATTTAGTCATAGGTTAGAAATAGACATTAGCTTACAGATGTTTCATTCCATTATCTACCATTCTAGGTTAGTTACCAGTAGGAAGGGGCATTTGCCTTACTGTCATGTCATCACATCCCTCTTAGTCGCATTAAGATTTGATGTTACCACAGGTAACATCAAATAGCTTACTAAGTACGACATGATAGGGTCTAGGCAGTTTGTGTTAGTAAAAATAGGGTTAGATGAAAATAATATCCTTGCATGGAAGAGAGATGGTCCTCAGGACCAGCCCCAGCCTGAGTCGGAGCAGGAGTGTGAGCCAAAGATTGATCCCGACCACCACTCCGAGTCTGAGCATCAGGAAGCCCCAAGATTTGACAATCTATCACCATTTCATGGGATTCCAGCACCTCCTACCATAGGAGAGAGATTATCCAGGTTGGAGGATGCGATGCAGTGCCAGGAGCAACAACATCTTGAGATGATGCAGATATTGCAAGCAAAGAGAGAGGATCATCGAGAGATGATTGAGCTTCTTAGGTCTTGGGGCATGGGTCCTCCTCCTCCTCCACCTTCTTCCACTGACTAGGAGTGTTATGTCACTTTAGTTGAACTTAATAAATTTAATTTTTAAATCTTGTGTGTGAATTGTTTTATGCTTGGTATATTAGGATGTTTTCATGCTTAATATTCATAATTTATTTTGAAAAGTAATATTATATTATTTTTAAAGGAAATTGAAAATTAATCTAGATTAGGTCAATCTAGATTTCATGATCCTATAGATTTAATAAGCCTTCGTATCTCACAAACACCTAGGATTACCTGTTTGTGTATTGAGCCACGAAGATGGGCGTGAGATGTTAGGACTGTACCTTTGGTTCTAGATGTAGATCAAGTGTATCGACATGAACCAATACGGGGTTTACAAGAGCAAATCAATCACTTTAGTGACTAACTCTAATTCAAAGCTTGATGATTAATTTTATATCATTTGAGCTAGTAAAGAATTGGATATTGTCTTTAAGGATAATTTTTAGATGTATATTTTTTTTAATATAATATTTAGCAATTCATGCTTGGATTTATTCTCTATCATTTTTTCATCAACTTAAAAAATTTTGAAAATTCTGAAAATAAGTTGTCATTCAAGGGGAGTTAGAAAAATTGTTTGAAAATTTTGAAAACCTTGAATTTTTAAACCTTTTAAATAATAAAGGGGAGTTAGAAAAATTGTTTGAAAATTTTTGAAAAGCTTAAATTAAGTTTTTGAAATCAAATTCACGGGTGAAATATTTTAACTTAATTTTTGAGCTTGAATATTTCTCATTTTTGTGAAATTTCAACTCTCCACTATGTCATTTTGGCATTTTAAATTTGATCTTTATTTTAATGTATGCTAAAGGGGGAGAGAAGAGATATAAAGTTAGAGATTTATTAAAAGAAGAGATTTATTGAAAGAGAGATGCAAAAATTTGATAAGGTTTTATGAATCTCATACATGGTTAATTTTATGCATCTATTATACATGTCAATATTTGATAGTTCATCTCTTATACATGTCAATATTTGGATATTGGTATTTGATTCTCCTAATTTTAACTGATGTGTTGTCATACATCAAAAAGGGGAAGACTGTTGATGCAGTAAGCATCACTCCTTAATTTTGATGTATGAACCATAGTTAAAAGTTAGGATTTACTTGTGTTCTAATATCAGTGTTAAGTGTGCAGGCTTAACAGAAAGTCCTAGTAGGTCGTGTTGATCAAATACTAGGCAAGTATCTTGACAGATCAGGAGGACTAGACACCAGGCATAAAGTCCAGATGGGTCGCGTGGATCAGACATTTGGCATGAAGATCGATTGGGTCAGAAGATCGGACAACCGACAAAAATTCCAATTGGGTCAAGCAGATTGGACAGCTAGTGGAAGCCTTGGTGGGTCAGATCGGATGTCAAGAGTGGTAAGTCCGGCAGATAGTCGGCAGGTAAGCCTCGAGTGAAGAGGTGAGGTTGAGTCCTCTGTAGGGAGAAAAAGCTAGGCGTCGATACGATGAAAAGTCCACGTGAGACTTAGTAGTCGAGATCGAGCAGTATTACTACTGCTATCACATTTTATATTATCTATTTTGTGCTAATCTTTCTTTGCAGGGATCAGTCGACTGAATGAATTCAAGTTGAGTGAATTCCAATCGAATGGACATGGATCAATCGACTGGATACCTATTTGGCAGGATTAGCTGGTGATCAATCGGAGATCGAGCGACGCAGATGGAAAGGGTTTCAGTCAACTGAAGGGTTTGAGTCAACTAAAGCGGAAAATTTCTCGATGCAGAGTCGGGTGACATGGAGTTGACTAAAGAGGTTTCAGTCGACTGGAAGACCAGAAGTTCCATATCGATGGGCTGATGTGGAGTCAATTGGAAGGCATTCCAGTTGACTGGAAAAGGTCTTTAAAACAAGTGCTCAATCGGATCAGAGGAGAATATTGAATCTACGTTGAAGTGTTGTCGAAATATACACTCATCCACCAAAGTTAAATCTTCACAACAAGGCGATCTTCCGACACTCCGAGCAAACTTCAATTATCTACTTAGTGTCAGTATAAGCTCTTATATTGTTCACTTTCTTTTTCTCTTTCATACTTAATTTCAAAGAGTGGGTAGTGTGTTACCCATCTCTAACATTTATAAAAAGCGAAACCCTCCGAAGTCGAGAGTTCTCGAGCCGGAGGGCATTTAGTGATTGCCCATCGAGGTAGCTCTCGGAAGAGCTACAAACCTTGGAGTAGCAACCCAGTTAGGGTTGTGAACCAAGTAAAACAATTGTCTCATTTTCATTTCCACTACATACTCAATATTCTAAATTGTTTTATAAATTAAAATAAATTTTTTAAACTCCGAGATTCACCCCCCTCTCTCGGATAAATATGATTCTACAAATTATTTTTACTTGGTTCACAACCCTAGCTGGGTTGCTACTCCAGGTCCATAGCTCTCCAAGAGCTACCTCATTGGGCAATCCACTAAATGACCCTCTGACTCAAGAACTGTCGACTTTGGAGGGGTTCGCTTTTTATAAGAGATAAAGAGAAAGATAATAAGCTACCTTCTCTTGAATTAAAGTACACAAAGTGAAAGTGCAATAAAATATTAAATATACCAACACTTCTAGCTTTTGAAATAGAGCTCGAAGTGTCAGAGTTGTGTTGCAATGTGGCGAAACTTTTGTGGATGAAGAACACATGTCACAGCACTTGGACATTGTAGAGTTATCTTTTTTGGAGCTAGTAGTCCATTTCTTTTATAGGCATTTTCTAGTTGATTGGAATGCCCTCCAATCGACTCTAAATCATCTCGTCGATTTGGTACATCGGCCTTTCTAGTCGACTGGACATGGTCGAGTCGACTCCATATCATCTGGCTCTACAACAAAAAATTTACCTTTCCAGTCGACTCCACCTCCCCAATCGACTAGAGCTCTTGCCATCTTGGTCGCTAGATCTCCGATCGATCACTAGCTTATCTTGCTAACTAGGTACCCAGTCGACTGGACCATACTCAGTCGATTAGACCTCAGTCGATTGGAAATCTTTTAGTCAACTGGTCCCCTGCAAAACAAGATTAGCAAAGCATACAATATGAAATGTAATGGCAATAGTAATGCTGCCCGATCTCGACTTCTTAGTCTCATGCGAACTATCCGTCAGATCGACGCCTAGCTTTATCCCCACCTAAGGACTTGGCCTCACCTCTTTATTCGAGGCTTACTTGCCGACTGCCCAGTCGAACTTACCATTCTTGACATCCGATCTTACTCACCAGAACTTCTGCCAGCTGTCCATTCTCCACAACCCAGTTGGTCTTTATGTCGATTGTTCGGCCTCCTGACCCAATCGATCTTCAGGCTAGATGTCTGGTCCACATGACCCATCTAGACTTCATGCCTAGTGTCTGGTCCTCCTAATCTATCAAGGCTTCTGCCTAGTATCCAGTCAACACGACCTACTAGGACATTCCTATTAGCTTGCACACTTAGCAGCACATATATCAAACCACAAGTAATTCCTAACTTTAACTATGGTTCATACATCAAAATTAAGGAGTGGTGCTCTCTGCACCAACACACTTGCCTGCCTTGGTGAGACCATCTAGGTGCCTTGGATAGTGATGGGAGATTTCAACTCATTCCTTAGCATGGAGGACAAGGAGGGAGGACAACCGACCTCCAATTATGAGCTCCGAGATCTCAACTTGTTGGTGCACACATGCAGCTTAGCGGACCTCAATTCTATTGGATACTGACACACATGGCCAATGCTATGGTTTCATCCAAGCTTGATCATTCTATGGTTAATTCTTATTGGATGACAACGACGTACGAAAGTTTTGTGGAGCTCACACCGCTGGGATGCCTATCGGATCATTCGTGTTGCATTATGTCCACATTCAAGTGGGAGGGTGGCACCATGTGACCCTTCAAGTTCTACAACATGTGGACATTGCACGGTGACTTCCAATGGCAAGTGTCAAAGTCATGGGAGGAGACGGTGTCAAGCATTACACAATTTACCCTCAAGGCTAAGCTTTCACGACTTAAACGATGACTGTGGTAGCTTGATCGCCTACACTTCAACCACATCACCGAGAGGGAAAAAAGAGTGAAGGCAAATCACAATGTTAGGCAGCATTATGAGGTAGAGCATAGCCCTGGGCACTGGTCAGGGAGGTGCACAACCTGTCCTTGGCGGGGCACCAGTAGGGCCTACGACCAAGTCAGGCATGCAAGGGGCGCAGTGAGCGGAGGGCAGCAGCACACACAAGCAGCAGATAGAGGGCAGGGTATCGACAGTGGCACCTGCCCTGTATATGCAGAGCTGCGGTTGAAAGGCCACCTTGCTTGCGGATGCAGAGTGCCTTTTCTACCAACAATGCGTGAAAGTGGCCTATCTAAATGGCAACGACCATTGTACCTGCATCTTCCACAACATGGTCAAGGGGAACAACAAGAGGGATGCCATTTGTATCCCTCACAAAAGAGTGTGGTGAGCAAACAACCAGCATGGAAGATGTTGCCGAGCAGTTCGTGCAACATTTCTACATGCTCCTGGGTGTTGCGGACCACTGTCGGGTACTAGATAGCAGCTCCCTGCCTGGGCGACAATTCACTGCAGCCCAGGCAGACAGCATGTGCAGCCCAGTTTGTGCATAAGACATTTGGAAGGCACTGCGGGACATTGGAGGGGGCAAAGTGCCGGGCCAAATGGGTATAATTCTAAATTGTACATGGCTGCTTGGGACACTGTTGGTATAGATTTTACAGTGGCATTAGAGGAGTTTTTCGCACCAAGCGCTTACTCATGTAATGGAACCACACTTTGATCGCTTTGGTGCCGAAGTTGACGCATGCTACAACAATGAAAGACTATCAGCCTATCTCCTGTTGTACGGTGTTCTACAAGGTGATCTCAAAGATCCTTGTTAGGCGGTTAGCGGAGATTATTGATGGCATACTTGACCCGGCATAGGCGGCCTTCGTTCGAGACAAAAATATAGGTGCGAACATCCATCTTGCGCAGGAGCTCCTTCAGAAATATGCACGCAGCGGATTTCTCCGAGATGTACACTCAAGATTAACTAAGGAAGGCATTTGGCACGGTGGATCTTGGCTTTCTCTCTACGGCTCTTGTTTGTTTTGGATTTCCCCAATAATTCCGTGAATGGATTCACATGTGTGTTTCCACCATCACCTACTCAATTAGCGTTAATGGCGGCATCCATGGGTTCTTCTATGGTTGGCGGGGCCTTAAGCAAGGGGACCCCCTTTCCCCCTTGTTCTTTCGTCTATGCTTGGAGGTTTTCTCTAGGCGGCTGACAGAGGCATCACACCGTCCAAACTTTCACTTCCATCCCATGTGTGAGGTGTCTCAGATAACACATCTCACCTATGCAGATGATCTATTGGTTTTCACGAGGGCAGATGCGCCAACCCTTTCAGTGGTCTTTCGATTCTTAGAGGAGTTTGGCGACATGGCGGTCTTGAGGGCTAACCCCCACAAGTCTAACCTCTACATGGCGAGAGTGGATGCGTAGATGAGGGAGGAGCTCCTTAGGATCATGGGCTTCCAATAAGGCACATTTCCATTCCGCTACTTAGGAATCCCATTGGCGTCGGAGAAGCTTCGGATCGCCAACTATGTATCATTGCTTGATGCGGTGAGTCAGAAGGTGGTGGCATGGCCCAAGCACACACTATCATATGTAGGTCGCTTGTATCTAGTGCGGTCCGTGCTCCAAGGAGTGGAGTGCCATTGGCTATCCATCATTCCCATACCGGTGGAGGTGGTAGATAAGCTCTATGGGATATGACAATCTTTCATGTGGTCGACCAAGCACCAAATGATCGCTTGGAGCACCTTATGCCTCCCCAAGGCGGAGGGTGGTTATGGCCTTCGTGACTTGGGTGCTTAGGACACCGCCTTGCTTTGCCGGATGTTATGGGACATACAACATAAGGCGGACTCATTGTGAGTGAGGTGGGTGCACCATCATTACCTTACCTGTGTGGACATTTGGCATTGGCAATCCAAGGCATCAGACTCACCCTTGCTCAAGAGGCTTTCACAAATCCGGAATCTCATAGTGCAACGGATGGGGGACGTGGAGGCTACCCGAGCGACACTGGAGGGTTGGTTTGCAGCACCAACAGGACATGGCGTGCACAGCCCCCCGGGGGAGTTGACAGAGGCTCACGGTGTAGACAGCAACTACACCAGTGGCCACTTGGCACTAGATGGCCAGACAGGCCCCTGCAGGAGACTAGCGGAGGCCCATGGTGCAGGCAGACAGTGCACCAAGGGCCATGAGGCATTGGTCAGGCAGATAGTCCCCCAGGCGGGGCTAGCAGAGGCTTGTGGTGCATGCAAGCAGTGCACTGCGGGTGAATTAGTGCTAGGCAGACAAAATGGACTAGGTAGGAGACTGGTAGAGGGTCGTGCTACGGGCAAACTACGCACCACGGTAGGCCGAGCACCAGACGTGCAGACTGCTTGAAGATGAAGGTTGACAGTGGCTCGCGGTGCGGCCAGACATAGCACAATGGGGTTGTGTGGATGGTGAGGCATAGGGCAGCTGTTGCCTATGACTTTTTCCAGCCCCGTGGCCAGGTGGTGCACTAGGCAGCGGTGATGTGGCGGCCTAGCATCATGCCTAAGCACCGCTTTGCATAGTGGTTCGCTGCTCATGGGCGACTTCGCACAGCGGATAGGATGTCATATGACCCAATGAAGGAATGTTCACTGTGTCATAGGACGGATGAGAAAAACTCCGACATATTCTTCAAATGTCCTATCACACATCAGTTGTGGGATGAGGTTCGAGCTTGGCTCCACATCCGACCTGCGATTTTCTCCATGGCCCATCTTTTTCATGCCTTTCGGAGCGATCTTTGCGGCAAGGGACGTCTGTGGAAGATACGTTATTTAGCTATATCTTGTATGATTTTTCTAGTTTGGCAGGCTCGCAATCGGAGCTGTTTTGAAGGCACTGAGCCTTGTATTAAGAGGATGTTCCTTAAGATACAAACTCATGTCTACCGCCTTGTGAATATGTAGATCTTGTACACTTTCCTAACCTCATTCATATATATTTATCATTCCCAAAAAAAACATATGATCAAACCATATAGTTGAACAATTGTTAAACCCATTGTCAACATATTGTCAAATATCAAAACACTACTCGAGTTTGGTCAACATTGACTCGGGACTTGTTACTCCAACAGCTAGCACTACAACGTAGGATAATTTTTCTCCAAGTGTGCTCACGAGACGGATGACAGCGGCTATTCTCGTGTGGAAATCAAAGAGGCATGAACATACTGATCACGCTCAGATCGACTTGGCTCTCCAAATTTATAAAGTTCAGTGATGTGGCATGGATTTTCTACCTCCTTTGAAATGAAGATGTCAATGAGGCTTGGGGGTCATCTCCAACCACAATAGTAAAAATGAGAAAAGAGATAATAACAAGAGATTTAACATGGTTTATGATGGGGCCAGGGTTTTCAGAGTAGTTAAAAGATTTCTCGGTCTGTTTATATGTTTACCCGGCAGTTTAGGTAATTGCTGAGCAGTATATATGATCCCCAATCTTAGAGAGGAAGAGTAGTGTAAAGGGGTTCAGGGACTAAGTAATCAGTATCGACAGAGCGGTGGATTTATTTTCAGAGTAGTATATGTAGTTTCAGGGCAGTATGTGTATTTCCAAAGCGGTAAGTATGATCCCTGAGTATGATAGGGGTGAATAAGACAATGTGGCTCGGTGGTTAAGTATAGTGCTAGTTAAGCAGTTTATATAAAGTCTCGAGCAGTTAAGTCATTTCCAATGCAGTTAAAGCATTTTCAGAATAGTATGATCAGTTTTAGAGCAGTATGTGTATTTCCCGGATAGTGTGTGTATTTCCAGAGCAGTATGTATGATTCTTGAGCATGATAGGGGTAAATAAGATAGTATGGTTCAGTGGTTAAGTATAGTACTAATGAAGCAGTTTATATAAAGTCATTTCGCGATTAAGTCATTTCCAAGCGATTAAGGCATTTCCAGCGCAAAGATGATAATTTTGAGAAAGATGTATTTCAGTAGTGTGTGTATTTTCAAGGCAGTATGTGTGATTCTTGAGCATGATAGGGGTAAATAAGATAGTATGGTTCAGTGGTTAAATATAGTACTAATGAAGCAGTTTATATAAAGTCCCGAGTTGTTAAGTCATTTCCTGAGCAATTAAGTCATTTCCATAACAGTTAAGTCATTTCTAGAGAAGTACGCTCATTTCCCGATCAGTATGTTTATTTTCTAAGTAGTATATTCATTTCCCAAGTCATTTTCGAATTTCTAGATTTTCTTATGAATACGGTGAAATAAGGAGGAAGAGGACATGCCGAGGGACAGGAAGCAGCAAGGGGAAGTTAAGGATGGTTAACTTAATATAACCACTTTTATTCTTATATTTTATTTAAATTAATATGCGACAGGGAAATATAAGGAGATATTTTGAATTGGAGCAGGAAAAGCAGTTACGAAGATAGCTTGGAAAAGGGCATTAAAGTAAATTTACATCATGGAGAAGGCGGTTGATCCATCTATAAAAGGGGTAAAGGAGAATGAAGCAGGGGATGGTGGTTTCTTCGCTATTCGGTACCTCAAAGATGTCCTTCTCATTTCTTCTACTACATTCCCTTTGTGTTGTTGTTTTTTGTATACTTTTACTGACTTGAGCGTCAAAGTGGCAGCGTCGGGCAGCCGATCCATATCTCACGTTCCTTCGTTGAGCAACAAATCTAGTTCTACTTCCATGATCCAAGGTGATTATAGGAGTAGATCCATCTTTATCTCATTTCTAATCTTCTTTAGCATCAGATCTAGTAAACCACAAGAACGGGGAGGGAGATCTCAGTAGGTCGAAGAAGCTAACACCATCAAATTGGCTCCGTCTGTGGGAACTTGAATAAAAAGTCATAATGGTGAACACTAGGAGGACGCTGAAGGAACCGGTGAAGGAGGAGAAATTTATCTCCAATACTTCTAAAGGGGGCACCAGCAGAAGTCATTGCCAGCCCTTGTACAAGGAGGATCTTATGCAAGTAATGGCCGCTGTAATGGATCAAATGTAATAGAAGGCTACCCTGAAGAAGATGAAGGAGGATGATACATCCAATGATAACTCTAAAGAAGAGGTAGTCAGAGTCTCCCACCCGAAGAATGATTCCTCTCACGTTTGCAAGCAAGCAAAGGGGAAAGAGAAATGTGTTACTCCTTTGGAGGAAGCACAGGATGAGGAGGAAGTTCCTATTGTAAGCACTATTGAAAAAGTAGAAGGGTTGAATCCTTTTATGGAGGATATCTTGAACGAAGAATTACCTCGGCATTTTTGACTTCCTCAAATACCTAAATACGCTAGTTCTTTCGATCCTAAGGATCATCTAGGTAGGTTTGAAAATTCTGGTCTGTTGTATCGTTACATTAATAGGGTGAAATGTTGAGTGCTCCTTACTACCTTAATAGGACCGACACATCAATGGTTCAGTGATTTGAAGCCGCAACGGAGTATTGTGTTCTTCAAGGATTTTTCTACGTTATTTTTAAGATATTTTTCTAGTTCTAAAAAAGTTTTGCCTCCACAGTTAAGTCTTTTTAATCTTAAATAGAGAGAACAAGAAAGTTTGCGGCAGTATGTGCATAAATTTATACAGTCCACCCAGAAAATTCTTACTATGGAATACGGTATGATGGTGGAAGCATTTACTCGGGGGCTCAAAGAAGGGGACTTCTTTAAATCCTTGGCTAAAAAGTCTCCTACAAGCTTTGATGATCTACTATCCCAGGTTGAAAAGTTTATTAATCTAGAAGATGCTCAAAAGTCTCGGCAAATCTCTCGGGATTTCAGAATGGTAGAAATGCCAAAAAAGAGGATTGAATGGGTAGGACTTGCTCGGCCTTTGGAGAACAGATCTTTATATGCTCCTCAATTGCGGTTTTCTAAGGAGAGGGCTATGAATATTTATATGGAACAAAGGTTATTGAGAAGACCCTTTGGAGCTGATAAAGGGCCTAGGAGATTGGCATCCCCTACTTTTTGTGCTTTTCATTAGGAATATGGGCATAATACTCAGAATTGTCAGCAATTAGATTTTGAGCTACAAAGAATTATGGGAGCTCATCCTCATGTTGGGAATCTAGTTATGAATACAACTCCTTATCGGCGGGGTTTTGGAGGGAGGAATTATGGTAGAGGAACTCCGGGAATACCTCTTATAAATCAGCCTGTACAGACTACTCAGTTGAGAGAAATAGTGCTCGACCGGGTAGTGCCCGCTATCAGCCCCTGTAAGAGGTTCTATTAATATGATAGCTGGTGGTTCCACTAATGGAGATTCTAACAGAGCATGGAAAAGACATAGTAGAGAAGAATGTGAAGCTGTTTCTTCTCTTCCTAGAGTTAGAGGACCCATGTTAGGAGTTGATTCTAATGATTTAGAGGGAGTAATAACCCCTCATAATGATGTCTTGGTCATTCGAGCTCTTATTGCTAATTTTGATGTGGGAAGAGTTTTTGTCGACCCGGGCAGTTCAGTGGATATTCTGTATTTGTCAACCTTAGAGCAAATGGGAGTTCCTATCATTGATTTGCAGCCAGTGAAAAATTCTTTATTTGGGTTTTCTGGTCATGAGGTGCAACCCATGGGCCAAATCAAACTGCCTTTATCTTTAGGAGAAGAGCTGAGGAGGAGAACCGTGCTTATTAATTTCATAGTGGTTGATATGCCTTCTTCTTATAATGCTATTTTAGGAAGACCTGTTCTAAGTAGTTTACAGGTTGTAGCTTCTCCTTATCATCAGAAGATTAAGTTCCCTGTCGGGAATGAAGTATGAGAAGTTAAGGGTGACCAACAACTCTCTCGTAGATATTATGTAGATGCTATTCGGACAAAACAGAAAGGAAAATTTGTTAGTAAGTCTTTTCAGAAATCTAAGTATAGAGATACAGTGTGTATCGTTCAGAAGGGGGTTGCTGAAGAGATAGGGGAACCTAATAAAGAGTCAATTGTGTTAGATGATAAGTATACTGAGCATGTTACCTTTATAGCCCAAGATCTTCCTTTGTTTCTTAAAGCAGATTTGATACAATGTCTTGTCAAAAATGTCGATATCTTTGCATGGTCTCCACAGGACTTGTCAGGAATTAATCGTACTATTATAGAGCATAAATTATATATCTTGCCTACTATAGTCCCTGTCAAACAAAAGTGTCGACACTTTGGAGCTGGGAAGATGTTATTATTAAAGAGGAAATATATAAATTGTTGAAGGTTGGACATATCAAAGAAGTATAGTACCCAACTTGGTTATCTAATGTGGTACTGGTACCTAAGCCATCAGCAAAATGGAGGATGTGTGTTGACTTTATAGATCTTAACAAAGTTTGTCCTAAGGATTGCTATCCTTTACCCCACATTGATCAGTTAGTAGATTCTACTATCGGGCATCAATTTATCTCAATGATGGACACTTATCAGGGGTATCATCAGATATCATTGGCCTTGGAGGATCAGAATAAAGTCAGTTTTATTACTGCAAAGGGGACTTTCTGTTATGTGGTTATGCCTTTTGGGTTAAAGAATGTCTGGGCTACTTATCAGAGATTAATGGATAGAATCTTTGAAAAGCAGTTGGGGAGAAATGTAGAGGTATATGTGGATGATATTTTGGTTAAAACTTTACATCCCGAGCAGTTAATATTGGATTCAGAGGAAACTTTCAACACTTTGTGTAAGTATAAAATGAAGTTAAATACAGAGAAGTGTGTATTTGGGGTTATTCAGGGTCGTTTCTTGGGATATGTGGTTACTGAACATGGTATAAAAGTTAATCCTATTAAGATTGAGGCTATTCAGCAAATGCAACCTCCAAAAAATTTGAAAGAAGTACAAAGGTTATTAGGCTGGATTACTGCCTTATCTCAATTTATATCCTGGTCAGCAGATAAAAGTCTTCCTTTCTTTAAGATATTGAAGAGAGCTACGCGGTTCCAATTAGATAAACACTGTGATAAAGCCTTTCAATCTTTGAAAGAGTATTTGGTTGAGCCACCCTTTTTAGCTAAACCTCAGCCTGGAGAAATGTTATGGATATATCTAGCTCTTTCTGAAGTTGTTGTAAGCTTAGTATTGGTTCAAGAGGATAAGGTTCAGCAGGATCCAATTTATTATATCAGCTATCTGTTGAAGGGATCTGAAATTTGTTACACTAATTTAGAGAAGTTAACTTGGGATTTAGTTTTAACTGCTCGAAGGCTACAACCCTATTTTCTGTCACATCCCTTGGTAGTACTCACTGATACTCCTCTGGGTAGAATACTTACTCATCCAGAAGCTACTGGAAAGCTTATTAAATGGGCTACTCAACTTAGTGAATATGACATTACGTATCAGCCTCGTACCTCTATTAAAGCTCAAGCATTAGCTGACTTTTTAGTAGAGACTATACATAAGGAGAAGTCTGAGCTTTGGATTATATCGCAGATGGGTCTTCTAAAAAGGAGGGTTGTGGAATAGGGGTAATTCTAATTTCACCGCAAGGAGAAGAGGTTAAGCTAGCAGTTAGATTACATTTTAGGGCCTCTAATAATGATGCTAAATATGAACTTTACTTATAGCTTTGTAAGCTGCTAAAAATATAGGGGTCGAGTGGGTAATTGTGCATATGGATTCCCAATTGGTGGTACAACAAACCGGGGGAGGATTTGAAGTTAAAGATGACAAGTGTCGAAATTATTGTGAAATGGTAGAGAAGACTAAGGGAGATTTTTCAGAAGTATTGATAAAGAAAATAACTAGAACAGAAAATCAGAAGGCTAATGAATTGGCTCAATTGGCTAGCTCTTTGGGGAATTGGAGTACTCGTGAAGTAATTGCTCATATTGAATTGCTACTGCAGAATGAGAAGTCAGGAGAAGTAATAGAGAATGATTGAAGAAGGGAGTTAGTGTCATTCTTTCAAGATAAAAAGATGCCAAGTGATTCTGTAAGGGCTCGACAATTTAATCAACAAGTAGTCCATTTTTGTATGATAAAAGGAATCTTATATAAAAGAACTTGTGTTGGACCTTTATTGCGTTGTTTGGGGAAATGAGAGGCAAATTATGTTCTGAAAGAAGTACATGAAGGAGCTTGTGGAAGTCATATAGGAGGTCGGGCATTGGCTCGGAAAGTGTTGTTAGTTGGATATTTTTGGCCTACCTTGATGAAGGATTCTATATAGTTGGTACAACAGTGTGAAAGTTGTCAAAGGCATCATAATTGATAACATCAGCCAACTGAGCATATGAAGGCAATAGTATCAGGTTGCCCTTTTGATCAGTGGGGTATGGATATAGTAGGACCATTTCCGATCAAGACCGGTCAAAAGAAGTTTTTGCTGGCAGCTATTGATTATTTTTCTAAGTTGGTAGAAGTTGAACCCTTAGCCCATATCACTGAGTAGATGGTGTTGAAGTTTTTATAGAGAAACATTGTGTGTCATTTTGGTATTCCTAGAAGGTTAATATCTGATAGTGGTCAATAATTTCAGGGTAAAAAGTTAGCAAAATGGTGTCAAGACTTTAAAATTGAATAAGTGTTTACATCTGTGGCTTATCCTCATAGTAACAGGCAAACTGAGGTGACTAATAGAACTAAGTTGGAGCATGTAAGGGATAGTTGGGTAGAAAAGTTACCTAGCATATTATGGTCCTTCCGAACTACTCCTAGGAGAGCTACGAGGGTCACTCCATTTACTATGGTGTATGGTTCAGAAGCAGTGATGTCTGTAGAAGTTGGAGTGAAATCTGCCCGAGTGATGAATTATTTCTCAAGCGACAATAGTGTGGCTCGGGGCATTGAGTTGGACTTGATTTAGGAAAAGAGGGATACCACTTCATATAATGCTGAAAGGTATAGATCCTAGGTAATTAAATCTTATAATAAAAAAGTAGTGTCTCGTTCTTTTCAGGTGGGAGACTTAGTGCTAAAGAAGGTACTGCCTGAGGGATCTAAAGGCAAGCTGGGATCTAAGTGGGAAGGACCTTTTCAGGTGGAAAGCCGAGCGGGAATAAGGGATTACTATTTGAAGGATGCTCAAGGAAGATTGTTATCAAGGCCCTGGAATGTATATCATTTACGTCCTTATTTTAGTGAATGAGATGTTTAAAATCTATGTTTTTGATCTTTTAAGGGTAGTTGTTGATGGTAGTCTCTTTTTAAAAGTTTGTGGTGTTGTTAAAAGGGGGTGTTGTTGGCTCTTTAGTTTTATCATCCGGTCGAGAAAGGGAGATGTGGTCTTATCTTTTTCTGAATGTATTAACGTGTTTCATCAATAACTTCAGGGAATGCATGGCTATTTGTTCTTGTGAGAATTATGAGTTGTTTGCAAATAAGTTGATGGCCTTACACAATATTGGCTCATACGGTTATTGTTCTAATTTAGATATTCCATGAGGATGTCTTTATATTAAAATTTCTTTGCCATTATGCAATGTATAACACTTAGCATGCATAAAAGGAGGGTACATGATTTTTTATAGGAGTTAACTGGAAATATAGATGGAAGAATTTTTATTGGCAAGGAGCTAAGAGGGAGAGGAATCCACAGAGGAGTCTCCCATGATCACGACAAAAAAATCTCCTCCTTGGAAAGCGGGAGGAGGAACCGATCGGGGTTGTTGTTGGGGTACTGAAGGACGCCATAATCGATTGCCGAAGGAAGGAAACGGAGAGTGGAAGGGTCTTGTTGGGCCAAGACCTATTGTATTAGGAAGACCCGTTAGGGGTAGGGGTGATATGCAGAGGTTGCTGTAGAACGAGTTTCTGAATCAGTGGTGGAATTTGTATCAAAGCTTAAAAAGATAGGACATGAAGGAGAAGCCATAGAAGAAGAAAAGTGAGGATAGGGAGTTTAATTTTTATAGAAGGGTTAAGGGAGAAGACGAAGGAACAAGTATATGTTCCCTAGGGTTAGAGTTGGTACCAAGGGGGTAGAGGAATTAAAGTGGGAAGTCGAAGAGTCATGTTATTGGCTCGTATAGTGGTCGCTTGGGAAATCTCTTGTAGTAAGTATTGGTAGAAAGAGGAGAAGGGTTGCTTATGGAAAATAGAAGTCTGGCCGAGCAATGGCTTATTTCCCCAGCGGTAGCGATGCCTCGGGCTTATTGCTTAAGGGATGCTCAAGGGAAGTCTGTTTATAGGACCACAGAATGTAAGGCATTGGTACCTTTGACTCAATAAAGCATTGTAAAATCTATGTTTTTTAGAAGAGTAAGACAATAAAGACAAAATAAACATTGTATTGCAAATATTAAGAAATATAAGTTATATTTTTTCATTGGAGGGGAATGGAAAGGATAATAAATCGGGAGGAGTGCGATCAATGGTAGTGCTGATATCCAAAAAACTAGTGGAGTGCCTGAAGGGTGGATAGTCGGTTGCTTTAAATTGATTGATAAAATCTTGGAAGCCCCAATGAAGGAATGCAAAGCCTCTGTCCAAGAGCATGTCATTGATGGTAGCAAAAGTCCAGGAGTTTTCATGAGAAGTACTGGTTCCTTCTGGAAGTGGTCGGGACTTTAAAATATCTAAGGTATTTTGCATATAAGTGGTCTAAAAATGAAGGGTTGATAACTCTGCTTGATCGGCTTACGCTTTTGTAGAAGAAGCTTGTAATTCTCTTTCAAGTTGTTGATAGGCTTGTTGTAATGATAATTCTCTGACTTGATATTCTTGTAGTTCCTTTTTAAGGATGTTAGTATATTAAATCCATTGGTTGTTCAGATGATTTATACTTGTGATACCCTGCAAAAATAGATATAAGTATTGAGAAAGAGAGGAAAAGGAAATGATATGTTAACCTCATTAATACTGGATAGTAAAGAATCTGGCAGGTCGGGTATGGAAGGGGAAGAGAGAGGAGTTGTGGGAATCTGACAAGGAGGTGGAAGGGTATGTGTTGATTGACGAGGATGAAGTTGAATAGGGTTTATACGGGAAGGCGGTGGTGTATGTTTGATAGCTTGCAGTAGTAATGATTCTGAAAAAGAAGCAAGTAAACACTTACATGAGTCTTGACAAATATGTAGGGGTATAATTAGAAGTAATTGTTACCGAGCATGCCAATCGACTAGAGAGGATAACTGGTTCTGATTAGTGATAGTGCTGATCTGGTCAGTAGCTGGCTCAAGTTGAATCGTTCTTCTGATAACGATAGAATCATCATTTGATACTCTTCATTATCACAGTAAGAGCCTAGAGAAGGGCGTGGAGGAAGAGAAGTTAACCATCTAGGGGAAAAAGGAAACGGAGAAGGAGAATGAACAAAGAAGTAATGTTCCTTCCATCCTTTGTGTGAGGAAGGGATACCAATCAGGAATTGGAAATCCGACCGAGCTTGGAAGTAGAAGATGCTTATTTCGGAGGATTTTATTTGAAAAAAGCAGTGGAAGAGAAAGGATGGAGGAGTAATTGATAAAAAAAGTGATAAGATAAAATCCTAGCATTAAAGGGAAGGAGTTGAGGATTAGTTGATTTAGGGGGATGGAAAAATATTTAGAAACATCTAAGAAAAAGGGATGAAGGGGAAAGAATAGACCAACCTCTGTTTGCTCTAGGAAGAAGGTCTTGGTTCATCCGAGAGGCAGATGGGAGCGTTCTGTGGAGTTAGCTGTGATAAGGTGGTAGCCAGAGGGGAGTTGTAAGCGGGAGGCAAGGGATCAATATTGTTCTCCTGACATTTTAGAGCATGTAGAAGCAAACCAAAGACGAGGAATAGAGGCAAGGGGCTGCATTTTCTTAAGGTTAGGGGATGGTGGCTAATCGTGATAAGTCTCTTATCAGCTTAAAGGGGAGAGGATTGCTTTTGTATTTATAGAGGAGAGAAAGGGTTGGTTTAGAGGGAAATAACAACTTTTCCCTCTTGATTTTGTAAGGTTGTATTATAGAACTGCAGGGTATAAGTTTGTTAGGGTAAAAATGGTGGGTAGGTAAAGATTTCAGTCTTTAATAAGGTAAGAATGGGGTATAACAGTTTCTATTAGAAGATGATGTGTGAGGGTCATTTTTGAGCGACAAAGGATGTATCAATTTTTGTAAGGAATATATGTGAATTATAGGGTGATTTTTCTTTGAATGTTGGAGGAATTTTGAAAGGGGAATATGGAGTTGTTTCCTGAGTACTAATTTGTTATGTTTAAGTATTCCAGTCTGCTGAACTGATAATGATGGGTTGTCTGTTATGGTATATTCTTAGTTCTTATGAATTTTTGTTTGTGATATTTGTACAGATAAGGTGAAAATATTTGGAGGGCATTGTTCATTACTTCTTTCTTCACATATAATATATGGTGTGCACATGTAGAAAATACTTCGTTGTATGAATTAACTGACAATTTTTATGGTATAAGGGGGGGATTTCTTACAAAGGGAGTAGTAGATATGTATAGGGTAGTACAAAAATGATACAAAAATAAACACTGTTTAAAAGATTTTCCATTCATTGAAAGGAATGTTCAAATACAAATAAGTATGGCATATGATAGACATTCATATAAAGTTATTCAGAGGTTACAAGTATCGATCTTAATGTTTACTGCTCTGAGTCAGTTTTAGAGTCAATTTAGAAAACGTACGGAGGAAAAATTTTGTATGTTTCTTCAATATCGAGCTTGTGGAAGGGTACACTGGGTATAAAGTATTTCTTTTTGTTAGATTTGTTCGTTATATAAGAGAGGTGTCCTAAGGTAATCGTCATATAGTTGTACCATTTATTTGATAAATAAAGATTCACTATTTGAGTATACATGTTTTCATGTATTTGATTGGATCTTAAACTCATTTACTGAATGTACGCAATACGATTCATAGCATAAGAGAATTTGTGATTGGATCACAACTAGTGAGTATCTCTACATGTGTAATTATGATGTATTAGAATTATCCCTAGTCGATGAATTGATGCATTCAGACACCATCAATTCTATTAAGACTAGCACGAGTTGTACTCTTTGATTTATCCAAGCAGTTGTTTCTCACAGCTTGGAGACATTGGGATGTCCGGAGTTAACCGTAGATGCTAGTTATGGTAACTAGTTCATTGGAGTGACCAGTTGTAACACTTCATATGGTTCTCTGCATATACATATATGTTAATAAAGTCCTTACTGCAGCTTAAGTGCGATGTTCCTTCGACTTGTGATATTCAAGTCATCTTGGTCATGGAGACTTATGCTTTGACATCTTAAGCAAGCATCTCCGAAGATATGTGGATCCGGGATGATTAGGTATAAGTCGAAATGGTCGAAGGTGTTTAAATAGCCTAAAGAGGATTCACCACTCCTTGAGAGGAGATGTATACCCTGTGGCCTCTCGTCGGATCGTTACTAAAGTCTTTGGCTAAAGCATTACATGTTTAGAGTATGGTACTCTTTTTTTTTTTATGAAAGGTAAATATATATATCATCAAGAAAAGCACCATTGTACAAAATCCCATAACGCATTCTCATGTCATGTCTGACGATGTGTCAGATCTGAGATGCATCGTGGGTCCAAAAATGGAGGGGTGTACATGTGCTCTCATGGGTACCTCAGCTCTCCTGCATACTAGCCCACTCATGGGTACATGATCTCCTCATACGTGGCTGCACATCCTGTAGCTTCCACGTTCCCTTTGCCCATGCTTGTTATCCCTCTGTGTCCATCATCATGGGTACGTGCACTGAAGGGTACATGAAATCAACACACACGGTTGCACGTACTGTTGCTCCCACATTTCCTTTGCCCATGCCTGCTATCCTTCCGTGTCTAATGTTTGTCACTTTTGGCAAGTGACCAGCCATCAATGGATTTGTCGTGTCTTTACCGTAGCCGTTAACTACGGACTAGATAGGCCATTTATGTTGGCCTATTCACCTTTCCTAGGCTTATTGGCCAAGCCTCAGCCTTAAACGGATTTAGGATGTCTTTACCGTAGCTGTTTGCTATGGACTAGATAGGCCATTGGTGGTGGGCCTATTCACCATAAATGTTTTTTTTTTGATAAAACTGCCCTACTCCCATTGCCCAGACTGCCCTGCAACCCACTCCTCTCGCAAAACTGGCCTGGACTCCCTGGACCGCTCCGGCTTTGATGAAACCGCCCTGAAAGTAGCCCATTGTGCATATTGAAACTACCCTGGCCTTGGGGGGAAACCACTCTGCCCACTGTGTAAGACTATTCTGGACTTGGAAGCAAAAACTGCCCTGGCATTGAGTGTGCCGCATCCTTGGTGCATAAACTGCCCTGTAATACCACCCTGGAAAACCGCCCGGGCTTGGGAAAGTCCTGTTCCTCGTGCAAAACCTCTCTGGAGGAGGAGTGAAACCACCCTGGAACTTCATCCTTCCTTGCTGCTTTGGTTGTGAAACCACCCTGGCAAACACTCTCTTTGGAAAATCGCCCTGGAATTGTTCCTTGTACAGCACCGCTCTGGAAAAACCACTCTGGATAAAAGCTCCATGTACGAAACCACTCTGGACTGAATCCACCCTGGAAAACCGCCCTGGAAAACCACCCTGGATGATTGCTCCTTGTACGAAAACATTCTGGAAAGAAACCACCCTAGAAAACCGCCCTGGAAGTCACTCCTTGCACAAAACCGCTCTGAAAAAACCGCCCTGGAAACACTCCTTGTTCAAAACCGCTCTGGAAAACCACCCTGGAAAAGGTCTCCTTGCACTAACTGCTCGGGATTGAAAACCGCCCTGGAAAACCGCCCTGGGACCAACGCTCCTTCCCAAAACCACTCTGTTTTTTTTTTGATTGATTTCCAAGGCAAGAAGTGCCCTGATATAAGGATTTCCAAGGCAAGAAATGCCCTGATCAATGCAAAGACAACGAAAAGAAACAGAAAGGAAACAAAGGAAAGAAAATAGAAAAGAAACAAAGGAAAGAAATAGAAAACAATTACCCTTCATGTTATACCAAGTGGGACTTGGATCCTTTTGCTTTCCGCTACTCTGAAGACATGTATTTGGATCTTTTTGAAGATCAAGTCTTCATCAAATCTTTCTCCTTCAAATCTACATGTGTTTCGAGTTCTCCATATTAGGTGGATCATCCCTGCCATGCCAAGGTGCCGGAGTCGGTTCATGTCAGTGGCCCCTTTGTATCGCGTTCTGAAAATTCGGAGCATGTGGCGGTATGTGCTCATTTCTGCCCTTATCTTCAGCCATCGTCGTACTCGACCCCATAATTGCTTGATCGGTCTACATTGGAAGAACATATGATCCATTGTCTCTTCCTCCTGGCCACAGAAAATACATTGCTTGTCCTCTAAAAAATCCTGTCTTGCTCACGCAGGGAGTTTACCCTTGGCCAGCATCCACAGGGTGAAAGCATGACTTGGTGTATATCCTTATGCCATACCGTTACGGCCCATGACTTCTTTTCCTCTATATCCCGGAAGAAATCATATGCACTTTGCGTTCCCTTTTTGTTTTGCCTAAACCAGGATGTAAGTAGTTGTTCTGCTTGTTCCAGATTGCCCACAGAACTTAGTATTTTGTCCTTGATGTAGATTAGCGTCTTAATGAGGGGTGAGTCCTTGTGTTTACTTCGCCATTCCCATATTCCCCCTTCACGTATGTATGTGTGATGCACCCATCTAATCCACAATGTGTCCTCCTTGTGTTGTATCCTCCACAATACTTTTGCTAGGAGTGCTAAGTTCCAGGCTTTCAGCTCTCGCAACCCCATGCCTCCTTCCTTCTTCGATTTCCACATTTCTGCCCATGCTATTGGAGGGTTCTTGGTCGTCCACATGAACGCTCTACAGGTGCTATATATTTTCTCTATGACTCCTATCGGCAGTGGTAGTATTGACATCCAGTAGCATTCCACACCCTGGAGAACCGAAGTAATGAGCTGACATTTCCCTGCATATGAGAGCGTGTTTTTGGGCCAAACTTTTATCTGCCTGTCCAGTGTGTCTGTGAGAGCACTATAATCTGAAATTCTCAGTTTTTTCGATGCAATAGGAACTCCCAGATATCTGTAAGGCATGCGTCCTTCCTGAAAACCGGTGATGGCCAGCAATCTCTCCTTGATTGTTGCATGAACTCCTGCCAGAAATATGTTAGATTTTGCCATATTCGCATTCAGCCCTGCCATTCCAGCAAACTGCGATAAGCACTCCATTAGCACCTTGACTGTTGATTCATCCCCACGTCCCAGGAGTAGCAAATCATCTGCATATACTAAATGTGCTATCCGTAGTTCTTCACACTTAGGGTGGAAATGAAAATCTGACCTGCTGGTTCTTTTCGCTAGTAGTCTGGATAAATACTCCATGCACATGCCAAAGAGATAAGGGGATAGGGGATCACCTTGCCTGAGTCCTCTACATCCTGCAAAGTAGCCATGCATGTTTCCATTGATAACTACTGAGAAAGAAGTGGTAGTGACACACTCCTTAATCCACGCTACAAATCTGTCAGGAAACTGCAGCGACCGGAGGACATCCTGAAGAAATTCCCAGTTCACAGAATCAAAAGCCTTTTGCAGATCCACCTTTAGTATACATCTCGGAGAAATTCTTTTCCTAGTGTAACTTCTCATTAATTCCTGAGCCAGGTGAATATTATCCGATATACAACGTCCCTTAACAAATGCAGTTTGTGCTGAATCCAGAAGGTGATCTGCGATTTCTGCAATTCTGCTAGCTAAGATTTTACTGATGATTTTGTAGACCACTGAACAGCAGGAGATAGGTCTGTAATCCTGAACTTTACTCGCATGAGGTGACTTGGGCACCAGAGCAATTAGGGAGTGATTCCACGATTTGAGTAGCTGACCATTCTGAAAAAATTCCGTGATAGCAGCCACTACATCATGTTTGACAGTGTCCCATGAGTGCTTGAAAAACTTTGAGTTGTATCCGTCAGGTCCTCGAGCTTTGAGATCCCCGATTCCAAATCGCGCACCTTTGATTTCATCTTCTGTTGGAAACCGGACCATTCTTAATTCTTGTACCTCAGTTAGCTTCCTTCCAAAATCCATGCAAGCATCTTGGTATTGTGTTCTGCTTCCTTGCTCTCCCAACTGCCCCTGAAAGTATTGCAGGAACTCTCCCACTACTTCCTCATGCGAGCTCGTATGCTCCCCACTATTCTTTTCAATTGTTGTTACCTCCCTCCTCTTATTGTTTATTTTAACCAGTGCATGAAAATAAGAGTTATTTCTGTCAACACCCCGCAGGTATTCATGTTTGGCACATTGCAAACAGAATAGGTATTCTGCTTGTTCTAAAGCCTCCACCTTCTTCCTCGTGAGTAAGTACTCATCTTCCATCCGTCCTTCTGCAAACCCTTGTTGTTGCATCTCATCTAATTGTTGTTGACCAAGTTTAACTCGCTCCTGGATGTGTTGATAGTGCAGTTTGTTGAGCTGTCTGAGGTGCAATTTTAATTTGGTAAGCTTTTGCCTGAGTCTGTATTGTGCTGTCCCGTCCACTCTGTTGATCCCTTGGCTGTTCCAATTCTCCTCTACTAGCTGGCCATAGTTGGGGTGCAATGTCCACATATTGAAAAACTTGAAAGGTCATTTATGTTTCCTTGCTGCTTCTAGGACTGATACTATGCATGCTGCATGGTCTGAGACTGTTCCCGGGGTCTTAAAATCAGCAAAATTGCTACAATCTTGTTCTATCCATTCTTTATTCACCATTGCCCTGTCTAGTTTACTTACCACCTTGCCATTTGTCCACATGTACTTGCATCCTATGGAGCGTAAGTCTTCAATTTCGGCTTCCATGGCAAAATTCTGAAAATCCGCTGTGGCATATTCTGTTACCGGCAGGCCTCCACATTTATCTGCTGAGGATAGGGGGGAATTAAAATCCCCTAGAATCAACCAAGGCATTTGGATGGTTGCTGCAATTTGTTTGAGCGTACCCCACATTGCTTTCCTACTCACAATAGACAGTTGACCATATACAAATGTTACTGCATATTCTGTTCCTGTCACCTTACATCTGATTTTCCCATGTATTAGTTGCTCCTCCCATCTTTCAATGTCCAGTGTGATGATTTGAGGGTCCCATATCAGCAGCATTCTACTCCTGGATAAGCTTCCTAAGCGTTGTTCCGTCTCCCACCGCTGGAATTTCTTGACTTTCAAAGTTTGGTAGTATTGGTGGGTCAACTTGGTCTCGAGGATGCAAAGTATACTTAGCTTTTGTTTCTGAAAGAGGTCTATCACCGCTTTCTGCTTGAGGCCCTTGTTCAGGCCCCTTATGTTCCATGCACCAATCTTCATGGTTGCACAGTCGGCTTTCGTCGTCTAGCAGTTATGTACTCTCCTTTCTTTCCTTGTGTCCTTTCTTGCGCCCTTCCTTCCCTTCCTTTACCTGATTTCCCTGGGTGTAGTGCCTCCCCTACACCTTCACCTTCACCCACAAAACCTGTTACTGTATCTCCCTCTTCACACACTGCAGCACCACCTTCATATTCCCCATTTGCTTGTCCATTATGTTCAGTATTTTCCTCTTTCATCGTCCTACTCCAACTGGCTGCCGGGAGTGCTAATATGATCATTGGCGGGGTACCTTCCTACATCTCTTCTGTAATTTGCTCATAGTTTGTGTTGTCCTCCTGCAATATCAGGCTCATTTGCGCTTCCTGCAGTACTCTTTCCATGTCTTTTCCTGATTGTGAATTGTCCCCGATTTCATTATCTTTGCTGATCTCCTGTAACACTACTGTGTTGGGTATGTTATTCAAACCATGTCTTTTCCTGATTGTGAATTGTCCCCGATTTCATTATCTTTGCTGATCTCCTATAACACTACTGTGTTGGGTATGTTATTCAAACCATGCCTCGCCTTGTGCAATTTCCCTCCGATACTTCCTTGCTCTTGCGTACCCTCTTCCATACCAATTTCCTTTGCAGATCTCATCCATCTTCCTGCCCCCCTTTGGTGTTCCTCCTTTTCTTTTCCTTTTTCTTGTCCCTGGCCCGCTTGCTCCTCCATTAACGACCCATGTTGTGCCCGTTCCCTCCTTCTTTTGTTTTCCATGAGGTTATCCTGGCCGCCATGATTGTTCAGTATCACTTTTTTGGTCATTGCATAGCCTATTTGTTTCCTCTGCTGTTAGTGTTGCCTTGTCTGCACTGATATGACTTCTGCCTCCTCATACTCCTGATTTCCCTCTTGCATTGTTGGTAATAGGATTTCATCCTGAGCATTTCCTCCCATATCACCCAAAGTTACCGTAGACCCCTGCCCATATCCTTGCATTCTATGTTGCGTGCCAGGTCCCATTGCTACCGTGCCACTTCCTTCTTTGACACTTGTACACATGGCCTTTAGACAATCCAATTTACCCCTGGTTACTACTTGCCGCCTTTTTCCTTTGCCTGTTCCTCCACTATTTGTAATACTGGGTTTATAAATTTCCCTCTATTTGTCTCGCTTTTCTTTTGTTCCAGGGGTCTCCTGGGTATCCTGTTGGGTTTCCGGCACCGCGGCGTGTGTGTGTTTGATCATGTTTCGTAAACATGAACACAGTGGAAGCAATAAAAATAATAAATCTACATTTATTACAACACACGCATGCATATTACAACAAGTGTAGACATAACCGTAAATTTAAAATTTGCAATAAAAGGAAATTTATCTACATTATACCTTTCGTATGACGTGTAGCGGGAACGGCATCAACCGGAACGATCCTCGCTAGAATCGTCTCTATCCGTATCCACGCCGAGTTCCTCGGGATGACTTCGCTAAGCCACGAACTTCGTCTTCGTACGGGTTACTAGCCTAGTGTTGAAGACGACGTGATCGAGAGATGATCACGATCCGAATCCAAATTCGGATCCTAATACAAGTTCTCAAAACTCGCTTCTCCGGAGAAGTATTCGTCAACCAATTGACGAATCCTTCGTCCTCCACCTCAGAGGATTACCGGAGGTCGAATTCCCGGTAAGTTAGCCGCTGTCGAAGCTCTAACCGTCGTCCAAACGACGCTCCGACGAGAGGAGAAGAAGCTGTCCAGAAAACTGGACAGCTTGGTGGAGGAGTAGGCGCCGGCCAAAACAAGGAAGACAAGTGCTCACCTTTTCACCGAGGCCTAGGAAGATCACCGGAGGGTCGCTGGAGGGTTCACCGGCTGAAGCTTGGATGTCGGCAAGGAGATGGACGGCGGCACAACAAGTTGGGCGGCACACCTAGGGTTGGCGCCGAAATCTCCAAGGATGAGGTGGGCGGCAACCTTAGGGCAAAGGTTTTTTATTAGGGCTTAATTATCCATTAAGCCCTCTTTTATAGAGAACTAATTCTCTTAATGGTTATTGGATCATAACTATTAGGCCCGTTAACCCGCTCCATTAAGATAAGTTAAAATAAACCAAACCATGATGGTTTATTTTAAGTTAAAACGAACCGAACCAACTTTTGGTTCATTCGTTTAAAATAAACCAACCCCTTTGGTTTATTCTCCTCCATTGGATTAGAACCAAACCATTTTGGTTCATCCATTATGTCTTCATAAGACACGGCCCATCCACGCTTCCATTGCGACAGAAACGATTTCATGCTCGCTTTATGTTTGGTCCAACCAAACCTAGTTTCTCTCGGTCTGAGAATCCCATTCTCAAGCTCGTTTTAAATCCTTTCGATTACGCTCGTTGTGCGTGTGACCAAATAGGTTCTCGGTTTATGTTGGTCATCTATAATTAACCATTAATTATAGAACGATCATGAGTGGCACCTAGTAGTACATCATGATCCCCAATTAACCTAAAAAATCAACGGTTGATCCAGAACTATTTCTGAAACCCTTCAGTAGCTCGAATGAATCGTGCCTCATTCCCTTCACTCATCTTATACCCACTTGGTTCAGGACATGGTCTATAGTGTCAGTCCCCACTAGGCTGACTACGTCACACCTAGCCCAAGTATCATTTTCTCGTCCTACGGATTCTAGTTACTCCACATGTATCGAAGAGTACCTTACTCTAAACATGTAATGCTTTGGCCAAAGACTTTAGTAACAATCCGACGAGAGGCCATGAGTATACATCTCCTCGCAAGGAGTGGTGAATCCTTTATAGGCTATTCAAACACCTTCGATCACTTCGACTTATACCCAATCATCCCGGGTCCACATCTCCTTAGAGATGTTTGCTTAAGATGTCAAAGCATAAGTCTCCATGATCAAGATGACTTGAATACTGCAAGTCAAAGGAACATCGCACTTAAGCCACAGTAAGAACTTCATTGACATATCTATATATGCAGAGAACCATATGAAGTCTTACGGCTGGTCACTCCAATGAACTAGTTACCATAACTAGCATCCACGATCAACTCCGAACATCACAATGTCTCCAGCCAGTGAGAATCAGCTGCTTGGATACACCAAGGAGTATACCTCGTGCTAGTCTCGACAGAATTGATGGTGTCCAAATCCATCAATTCATCGACTAGGGATAATTCTGATACATCACAATTACACATGTAGAGATACTCACTAGTTGTGATCCAATCACAAATTCTCTCATACTGTGAATCGCATCGTGGACATTCAGTAAATGAGTTTAAGATCCAATCAAATACATGAAACATGTATACTCAAATAGTGAATCTTCATTTATCATATAAATGGTTCATACATAAGGCGATTGCCTTAGGACATCTCTCATATATTACTAACAAACTCCCACTTGGCCTAATACCAATCGCTACGGTATCCAATACCATAAGCTCGAACATGACCCTCAAACTTATTTTGAGGTAATGTCTTAGTCAAGGGATCCGCTAAGTTCCTTTCACTGGGAATTTTCTCGATTTGTATTTCGTTCCTACTGATGATCTCTCTGATAAGATGATAGTGGCGAAGCACATGTTTGGATCACTGATGAGACCTTGGCTATTTCGCCTGTGCAATTGCTCCATTGTTGTCGCAGTAGACCGGTATTGCTTCAACAATGGCCGGAATCACACCAAGTTCATGAACGAACTTTTTGATCCAAACCGCTTCCTTTGCTGCTTCCGAAGATGCAATGTATTCTGCCTCAGTGGTAGAATCCGCTACAGTCTCTTGTTTGGAACTTTTCCAACTCACTGCGCCCCCATTCAAGGTGAACACGTATCCAGACTGAGACCTAGAATCATCTTTGTCTGTCTGGAAGCTGGCATCCGTATACCCGCGTATCACCATGTCCCCTTCTCCATATATTAGGAACACATCCTTAGTTCTTCTCAAGTACTTAAAGATCGTCTTAACAGCCGCCCAATGATCCATTCCTGGATCGGACTGGTATCTGCTCGTGACACTCAGAGCATACGATACATCGGGCCTCGTACATAACATAGTATACATGATAGATCCTATTGCGGATGCATAGGGAATCTTATTCATGCAAATCCTCTCGTCTTCTGTGCGCGGACACATAGACTTCGAAAGGTGTACACCATGCCTGATGGGTAGGAAACCTTTCTTGGATTCCGACATGCTAAACCTCTTTAGCACTCGGTCTATATATGTAGACTGCGAAAGACCAAGCAACCGTTTCGATCTATCTCTATAGATCTTAATCCCGAGGATGTAGGTTGCTTCTCCCAGGTCTTTCATGGAGAATGTCTTGGATAACCAAACCTTCACTGACTGTAAGATTGAAACATCGTTTCCTATAAGTAGTATGTCATCTACATACAATACTAGGAATACGACTGCACTCCCACTAACCTTCTTGTACACACAAGGTTCGTCTGGATTTTGTGAGAAATCAAACTTTTTGATTGTCTCATCAAAACGGATATTCCAGCTCCTGGATGCTTGCTTCAATCCATAAATGGACCATCGCAATTTGCATACCTTGGTTTTATCAACCGATGTGAAACCCTCAGGCTGTATCATATACACGTCCTCGAGCAGGTTTCCATTAAGGAAAGCTGTTTTCACATCCATCTGTCATATCTCATAATCATAATGAGCCGTTATGGCCAGGAGCATCCGAATGGATTTAAGCATAGCTACAGGCGAATAGGTTTCGTCATAATCAACACCTTGTTTTTGACGATATCCTTTCGCCACCAATCTAGCCTTATAGGTAATCACATTACCATCCATGTCGGTTTTCTTCTTGAAAACCCACTTGCACCCTATAGGCTTTATCCCTTCAGGTGGGTCAACCAAGTTCCAAACTTGGTTTTCATACATGGAATCCATTTCCGACTTCATGGCACCAAGCCACTTATCCCTTTCTGAACTTGTCAGCACTTCTTCATAACTGGTAGGCTCCTCATCATCAATGAGTAACATGTCGTTCGATTCACTTACGAGAAATCCATATCTCTCAGGAATATTGCGTGTTCTACTAGATCTACGAAGATGTGGTGTTACAATAGGTCCAGCCGATTGCTCATCACTATGAGTTGTCGGCTATTGTGCTTCACCAAGTATCTCATCAATGTCTATTTGAGTCTCTCGAGCCTCCTCAAGCTCGACGACACTCCCACTGTTTTCTTGCAAGAGAAACTCTTTCTTTAGAAACACAGCATGCCTTGAAACAAACATCTTTTGTTCCACAGGATGATAGAATTGGTAACCCCTTGTTTCCTTAGGGTATCCAATAAATAGACATTTATCAGACTTAGCATCCAATTTGTCTGATATTGTCCGCTTCACATAAGCAGGACAACCCCATATCTTCAAGTAAGATACATGAGGTTTCTTACCATTCCATATCTCATATGGAGTAGTTGAGACTACCTTGGTAGGCATTCTGTTTAACAAGTAAACAGATGTCTGAAGTGCATAGCCCCAAAAGGACTTGGGAAGAGTCGCATGATTCATCATTGACCTGACCATGTCCAACAAGGTCCGGTTACGCCTCTCAGATACACCATTATGCTGTGGTGTATATGGTGTAGTCCATTGAGACAATATACCATTGTCTCTTAGATAATCAAGAAACACTTGACTTAAGTATTCATCACCTCGATCCGATCGAAGTATTTTAATACTCTTATCATGTTGTTTCTCTACTTCATTTCTGAATTCTTTGAACCTTTCAAAGGCTTCAGACTTGTGTTACATCAAGAACACATACCCAAACCGTGAGTGATCATCGGTGAAGGTAATGAAGTAGTTATAGCCTCCTAATGCTTGAGTTGACATAGGTCCACATATATCAGTATATATTAGACCTAGTAACTCTCCCACTCGTTCACCTTTACCAGTAAAAGGTAACTTAGTCATCTTGCCTTTTAAGTATGATTCGCATGTATCGTATGAATCTAATTCAAACGATTCCAGAATTACATATCGGTGTAATTCGGACATGCGTTTCTTGCTTATATGGCCAAGACGACAATGCCACATATAGGAGTCTATTTGATTATCCTTTCGAGCACGCGTGTTGCTCGCTTCGATATTGAAAATGTCACTGGATACGTCCAACGTATAAATGTCATTACTCAAGGTTCCAGTTCCATAAAGTACGTCATTTAAAGTTATATAACAAAAATTGTTACTAAACGTCAAATGGAAACCATTTCTATTTAAACAGGAAATAGAAACAATGTTCTTTATTAGAGAAGGAACATAATTGCAATTGTCCAGTTCTAAGACTAGTCCACTAGGGAGCTTCAGCAAATAAGTTCCGATGGCGACCGCAGCAACCTTTGCTCCATTGCCAACTCGTAAATTTGACTCCCCTCTGACAAGTCTTCTTCTATTCCTTAGCCCCTGTATGTCATTACATATATGTGAGCCACACCCAGTATCCAATACCCAAGTGTCTAAGGAAATAGAATGACAATCAATAACGAAGATACCTGAAGAGGATGGGGCATCGGATGCCTTCTTCTTCTTCATGGACTCAAGATAAATCTTGCAGTTTCTTCGCCAGTGGCCTTCCTTGCCACAGTGATGGCAAGTGCCCTTTTGTGCTGGTTCCGCCTTCTTTGCCTTTTTCTTTCCTTTCTTCTGTTCTTTTGCCTTCCTCTTAGAACCTTTCTTTGAGGAATCAACTAACAGAACCGCCTTCTCCTCATGCTTCGAAGGCTCCATAGTCTTGACATATTGAGGAGCTCGGGAATGGTGGATTCCAATTTGTTCATCCGATAGTTCATCACAAATTGCGAGAAACTCTTGGGCAAATAATGCAGAATTAAGTCAATACTTAACTCATGATCCATCACAAAACCGAGGGTAGCTAGCCGCTCGATGTACCCGTTCATCTTTAGCACAAACTGCACTACAGACGAACCTTCTTGCATCTTCGTGGTGAAGAGGAGCCTAGAGACCTCGAACCTTTCGGATATCGCTTGCTCATCGAACAACTCATGAAGATGGAAGACCATAGTATTAGCATCCATATGCTCATGCTGCTTTTGCAGCTCAGGTACCTTCGCCGCTAGCATGATGCAACTCGCCAGCTCAGAATCTGCCACATGCTTCTGATAGACCAACATTTGGTCTGGAGTTGCATCATCCTTAGGACGATCAGGAAGAGGCTCTTCATGGACATATGCAAGCTTTTCCTCCTTGAGAACAATTCTCAGGTTTCTAAGCCAGTCCAGGAAGTTAGGCCCAGTCAGTTTGTTCGAATCCAAAATAGTGCGCAAATTCAAAGACGTCATGATCAATTTATTGACCTAGAAATACAAAACGAGCATATATGAGAAAATGATTTTAAAATGCATCGATATACATTTATAAATCCCATTCATTTTTTCGAATTTCAAAAACCCCAAAATCACTTCGGGAGATCGTAGGTCCATCTCCGAATGGGCTAATATCCATCATAGTTATGAACAACCTTGGAGAGAGTCCAACAAGCCATTCATAACTACGACGGTAGGTATCGTCTATACCGATTGCATATCACGTATATGCAACTATCACAATGTGCTATCAACTAATTGAATGTTCACACATACATCGGGTTGTTAACACATTAACAAGTATGCATCATATGCATAACACCCAACTTCACCTCCCTTTACATCGACCTTGGAGAGAGTCCAACAAGCCGATGCTCCAGGTTAAAGCCAACCCATTAATCGGGAAATAGTTTTAATATGGTTAGAGCGCATTCAACCAATTAGCCCAGCTTGGAGAGAGTCCAACAACCAAAGCTAACGATTGACCTCTGACTCTTACCATATTAGTATTAAACTATTCCATGATTTGAACATGTTCGGGTTCGAGCCGGGCTTGGAGAGAGTCCAACAACCCAAACAAGAAACGGAACTCTGGTTCTAACCATATTAATGGAAGGTGTAGGCTTTAATATTGTTTAAGGATTTTTATGTCTCATCCTCTTTGCATGCAAATAACTATTATCTACATGGCATGACATACATCTACATGTCACGACACGCATGGCATAATGTTATGCATCTAATGCAATTACATGGCATACAATTATGTCATGTATATAATTCCTTATATGTCATAACCATTTATGGAAATAAAATATGTTTAAGATTTGATTCTCCAAATCAAATCATAATTAAATTAGGAAACAAATTTCCAAATCTATTCACATATTTTATTCATGTAATTATTTGATTAAGGAAAATCTATTTAGGAAACCAATTTCCTAAATCATTAAAACTACTTATGGAAATAAAATATTTTAAGATTTGATTTCCCAAATCAAATCATGATTAAATTAGAAAACAAATTTCCAGAATCTAATCAAATATTTTATTTATGGAAAATATCAATTTCCATAAATACTTCCAACTTTCCAAAAGTGGAAGATTTCCATAAATACTTCTAGACTTTCCAAAATTGAAAAATTTCCATAAATACTTCTAAATTTCCAAAATTAGAAAATTTCCAGAAATACATTATGACTATCGCAAAACCATTTTTACGATTATGTCGAAACACAACCTGGGCTCTGATACCACTGTTGGGTTTTCGGCACCGCGGCGTGTGTGTGTTCGATCATGTTTCGTAAACATTAACACAGCGGAAGCAATAAAAATAATAAATCTACATTTATTACAACACACACAACACACGCATGCATATTACAACAAGTGTAGACATAACCGTAAATTTAAAATTTACAATAAAAGGAAATTTATCTACGTTATACCTTTCGTATGACGTGTAGCGGGAACGACATCAACCGGAACGATCCTCGCTAGAATCGTCTCTATCCGTATCCACGCCGAGTTCCTCGGGATGACTTCGCTAAGCCACGAGCTTCGTCTTCGTACGGGTTACTAGCCTCGTGTTGAAGACGACGTGATCTAGAGATGATCACGATCCGAATCCAAATTCGGATCCTAAAACGAGTTCTCAAAACTCGCTTCTCCGGAGAGGTATTCGTCAACCAATTGGCGATCGCCTCCTCCACCTCAGAGGATTACCGAGGTCGAATCCCTGTAAGTTAGCGCGTCGAAGCTCTAACGTCGTCGAACAATGCTCGACGAGAGAGAAGAAGCTGTCAAGAAAATCGGACAGCTTGGTGGAGGAGCCAAAACAAGGAAGCCAAGTGCTCACCTTTTCACCAAGGCCTAGGAAGATCACCGAGGGTCGCCAGAGGGTTCACCTTGAAGCTTGACGCCAAGGAGATGGACAGCGGCACAACAAGTGGGCGGACACCTAGGGTTAGCCCCGAAATCTCCAAGGATGAGGTGGGCGGCAACCTTAGGGCAAGGGTTTTTTATTAGGGCTTAATTATCCATTAAGCCCTCTTTTATAGAGAACTAATTCTCTTAATGGTTATTGGATCATAACCATTAGGCCCGTTAACCCGCTCCATTAAGATAAGTTAAAATAAACCAAACCATGATGGTTTATTTTAAGTTAAAACGAACCGAACCAACTTTTGGTTCATTCATTTAAAATAAACCAAACCCTTTGGTTTATTCTCCTCCATTGGATTAGAACCAAACCATTTTGGTTCATCCATTATGTCTTCATAAGACACGGCCCATCCACGCTTCCATTGCGACTGAAACGATTTCATGCTCGCTTTATGTTTGGTCCAACCAAACCTAGTTTCTCTTGGTCTGAGAATCCCATTCTTAAGCTCGTTTTAAATCCTTTCGATTACGCTCGTTGTGCGTGTGATCAAATAGGTTCTCGGTTTATGTTGGCCGTCTATAATTAACCATTAATTATAGAACGATCATGAGTGGCACCTAGTAGTACATCATGATCCCCAATTAACCGAAAAAATCAACGGTTGATCCAGAACTATTTCTGAAACCCTTCAGTAGATCGAATGAATCGTGCCCCATTCCCTTCACTCATCTTATACTCACTTGGTTCAGGACATGGTCTATAGTGTTAGTCCCCACTAGGCTGACTACGTCACACCTAGCCCAAGTATCATTTTCTCGTCCTACGGATTCTAGTTACTCCACATGTATCGAAGAGTACCTTACTCTAAACATGTAATGCTTTGGCCAAAGACTTTAGTAACAATCCGACGAGAGGCCATGGGTATACATCTCCTCGCAAGGAGTGGTGAATTCTTTATAGGCTATTCAAACACCTTCGATCACTTCGACTTATACCCAATCATCCCGGGTCCACATCTCCTTAGAGATGTTTGCTTAAGATGTCAAAGCATAAGTCTCCATTATCAAGATGACTTGAATACCGCAAGTCGAAAGGAACATCGCATAAGCTCTGATAAGAACTTCATTGACATATCTATATATGCAGAGAACCATATGAAGTCTTACGGCTGGTCACTCCAATGAACTAGTTACCATAACTAGCATCCACGATCAACTCCGAACATCACAATGTCTCCAGCCAGTGAGAATCAGCTGCTTGGATACACCAAGGAGTATACCTCGTGCTAGTCTCGACAGAATTGATGGTGTCCAAATCCATCAATTCATCGACTAGGGATAATTTCGATACATCACAATTACACATGTAGAGATACTCACTAGTTGTGATCCAATCACAAATTCTCTCATGCTGTGAATCGCATCGTGGACATTCAGTAAATGAGTTTAAGATCCAATCAAATACATGAAACATGTATACTCAAATAGTGAATCTTCATTTATCATATAAATGGTTCATACATAAGGTGATTGCCTTAGGACATCTCTCATATATTACTAACATATCCCACCCCTGCATGCTTATGCCCATTCCTGCCTTCTGCAAAGTCTGCCATGTTGCTGCTGGTGTGATGTTGTGCCCCAACACTCTGTTTTCCACACTGTGTGATGTATCAGATTCAAAGTGGTTGATAGTTAGGTGTTGGAGTTGAAGCTGATGGTCCTGAGGTTCTGTTACTTCTGTTTTCTCAATCTCTTATTGTGCCTCCTATTGATTAATTTCCTTATTTCCATGGCATCCTTTCTTTTCTACCTATGTTTCAGTATTCCATCCTTCTGTTTGTTCATCAGTCTTGTCACTTTCATGTTCTTTCAAGCCAGTTCTTATGTCAGTTTCCACCATCTTATTTGTAACACTCCTTGCATGCCCACCCAATGTTATCTCTGATACTGCATCCAGAGCACCCCTCCCTATTTCCTTGTGTGTTTCCATTCCCCCCGGATTGCACTCCTGTGTGTTAGCCTTAAATATTCGAGAGCTTTCTTCCACCTGCCTCATTTGTTTCCTTAGTTTGCTTTATCATTGCATTTCTCCTTTGCATGGTCATTGATTATCTTTGTCTCTCGCCATGTCGACTCCTTCGATACCCTGATTTCCTTTGATCTGATTGCTTTTGGCTTACGTGACTTCCCGGACTCCTTGATAAACCTGCCCCTGCCTGACTTATTCGAATGTGATCAATTTGTTGTTTCTTCCTTTTACCATTATTCTGCCATCTGCCCATATTGGTATTTGCACGTTCCCATTCCTGCTCTTCCCCTAGCATGCTTTCCTTTGTGCCTGCACTTGCATCACCTTCCACATCATCCTCCACCCCCATGCCTGTATTGTTCATGTCTGCTTGGTATACTGTCATTTGGCACTCCTTTGCATCCATACTTCCATTGGTCGGACAACTTCCCTGATAGTGCCCCATTTGCTTGCAGCCACTGCATAATTTCAAGCTGGATTCAAACTTGATCTCCAAATCTGTATCTGTGCCATCCGGTAGGGTTATAGCAATTGTTGTAGGTAACTCTTTGGATATATCCATTTCCACTAAGACTCTAGCATAGTTGACCCGATCCCTTACTTTGGTGTATCTGTCTGTATATAGCGGTGTGCCAACTTGGGAAGCTACCTTGCTTAGCCCTGAGGTAGACCAACAGTCCAGTGGTAGTCCATGAATTTGCATCCACACCGGAATCTGAGCTTGCACTTCTGGGCTGAAAGAGAAACATGCCGACAACAGCTTGAGGTACAGAGGGCTTCTATATACGACATATGGCCCCCCTGTTACCACAGCATCCCATAGGTCTTTGTTTGCAAATTTGAACACCATCCATAGTGAATTATGTGCTTATGTGGCGCCTTCCATCTCGCTGTGAGTTCTTTCAGCGCTCTCCAACCCGGGAATCGCCCTAAGAATCAGCCAATCAGACAGAAGCCTACTGACTCCTCCAATGCCTCCAAATCATTTGCATCCAGTTTCGCCCGCCCCTCCTGCCTCTGGACTGGCTTCAGCGTAGTATCTGCCGCACATATTCTATTCTTCTTGAAAAGGTCTGCTCACGCTCCCTTCCTCTCTGTGCGCAATGTCGGAACTGATGCCAGGACCTGTGGCTCCGGCTCTATCGGTTTCTTCTCCCCCCCCCCCCCCTCCTTCTCCTTCCCTGACTTCTTCCATTCCATTCAGTTGCAGAGGGGTTCCCACCATTTTGGGGTCACCTGAGTTTATCCTCGGAGGAGGAGGAAGGGGGTCTTGCCTGTTCTCCAAGGATTGTGCCATTCCCAGGTGTAGGACCTTCTAGGTTCGTCGAGCATTTCTCCCCATTCCTCATGTGTGTGTTGTGTAAGTTAAGCGGGTTAGCGGTTTGTGATGCGACTTAAGTTAAGCAGGTTGCCGGGTTGGAGACTTCTAGTATGCAAGTGGTCGGGTAATTGCTTCGTCAATCTTCGAATCCGACTTTTTTGAAACTGCAATGTTCTCTTTGTCTTCTCGATGAGTGCGCCATTCGTACTATACGATTTCTGCTCCTCACCTACCTCTGTCCTTGCCCCTCGTCGTCCTCCTCCAGTCGCCGACAAAAACCAGGTTTGGAACCCTAGTTTACTGAATAATCTTGCTGCCTTAGATTCTTTGGGTTCCTCACAGCTTGCAAGCGCTGCCTCTCTCTATGCGTTCTTCACTTGTTTTTTGTTCCGCCTCCTCTTCTGTTGTTAGCTGCTAGTTGCCTGTGAAGATGATATCACTTTTGCTACACCCACGTACCTTATGTTCCTTCGCGCTCGCCTTTTCCTTCGTCAGCCAGGATGGTTGCAGTTTATTGGTTATTCAAGGTGAAGGAGCGACCGCGAAGACCACCGTGCTCAAGCGCGTTCCGTGCTTTGGGTAACCTTCCAAACAGCCCCGAACTCGTCTTTCCTGGCCGTTGAGAGCTCCGGGGCCACCGTTGGGAGCTCCGGGGACACCGTAGAAATGACCCCAGTCCTCCAAACACAGCCCTCTCCTCCGGGTTCCTAGCCGTCTCCGCCGGAATCGTAGGATGTTCTAGAGAGAAGCCAGAGCTTCTCTCTTTACCCGACTACCATACTGAGAGCTCTTGACTGAGACTCTTGGATACATGTAGAGTAACTAGAATCCGCAGGACAAGAAAATGATACTTGGGCTAGATATGACATAGTCAGTTAAGTGGAGACTGACACAATAGACCATGTCCCGAACCAAGTGGATATAAGATGAGTGAAGGGAACGAGGCACGATTCACTATAGCTGCTGAAAGATTTTAGAAATTGTTCTGGGATCAACCATTGATTTTTCGATTAATTGGGGATCATGATATACTACTAGGTGTCACTCATGATTGTTCTATAATTAATAGTTAATTATAGACGGCCAACATAAATCGAGAACCTATTTGGTCACACGCACTACGAGTGTTATGCGAAGCATTAAAAACGAGCTTGAGAATGAGATTCTCAGATCGAGAGAGACTTGGTTTGGTTGGACCAAACAAGGAGCAAACATGAAATTGTTTCAGTCGCATCGGAAGCATAAAAGGACCAAGTCTTTTGAAGACATGATGAATGAACAAAATTGGTTTGGTTCTAATCCAATGGTAAAAAATAAACCAAAGGGGGTTAATTTATTTTAAATGAATGAACCAAAATTGGTTTGGTTTAATTTAACTTAAAATAGACCAACGCGGTTTGGTTTATTTTAACTTAAATTAATGGTGCGAGTTAACGGATTTTGGTTGTGAATCAATAACCGTTGAGAGAGGGTTTCTTGATGGTCAAGAAACATGCTCTCTATAAGTAAGAGGGTTGAGACAAATTTTGTGGACGAGTTAGAGTTTGTGAAACCCTAGCCACCTTTCTCTTCCTCTCTTTCTCTCTTGTGCGTCGGCCCTTTTGTTGCTGCCGCCCAAGCCTTGGCCGCCTCCTCCTCCAATCGTCGCCCAGCCACCACCGCCGGCCAGCAGCACCAGCCGCCAACCAGCAGCACCACCACCAACCACCTTGCTGCAACCAACTAAATTTGTTTGGCTGACACTTCCAAGGAAACGAGTTCATGAAACTTGTTTCATGATCATCTCTTGGTTCACAATGTCTTCGACGCAAAACTAGTATCTCTCATGAAGACGGGGCTTGTAGCTTAGTGAAGCTATCCCGATGATACTCGGCGTGGACTCGGATAGAGGCAAAACTTCTGAGTGTCTCTAAGGTTTATGTCATTTTCGCTATACGTAATTCGTCAGGTATACCTAATATAAATTTCTTTTATTGCAAAATTTAAATGTACGATTATATCTATACTGTTGTATCCTGTATGTGTGTGGTGTGTGTGATGTAATAAAATAGTTTATTACGTATTTTATTTGCTTCCGATGTGCATGTTTACAAAACATCTTTGAATACACGCCCATGTCGGTGCCCTGGAAATCCAATAGTGGTATCAGAGCCCGACTGTATTCCAACATAATCGTAAAATTATTTTACGATAAATGTGTTGTCATAATTATAATTTTGAAAATTTTGTACTTTTGAAAAGTTTAGAAAAAAATTATAGAAATTTGAATTAGTTAAGAAATTCAAATTAGGAATTTCCTAATGTGATTAAGAAATTAGAATTTAGGAAATTTATTTTCTAAATTAAATTTAAATTTCCTTAATTAATATTTCCATATATAAAGTTTGTGATTAGATATTGAAATTTGTTTCCTAATTTAATCAATGAGATTTGATTTGAGAAATCAAATCACAAACATATTTTATTTCAAAAATTAATTATAATAATTTAGAAATTACTTGAACATGTCATAATTGTATGTCATGTAATTGCATTAGATGCATATCATTATGTCATGTGTGTCGTGACATGTAGATGCATTAGTTGCACATATATATGTCATACGTGTCATGTCATGTACATAATAGTTATTTGCATGGAAAGGAGGATGAGACCTCAAAACTCTTACACAATTTTAAAGCATACACCTTCCATTAATATGGTTAGAACTGGAGATCCATTTCTTATTTGGGTTGTTGGACTCTCTCCAAGCTCGGCTCGAACCTAAACATGTTCAAATCATTGAAATAGTTTAATACTAATATGGTATGAGTCAGAGATCAATCTTTAGTTTGGGTTGTTGGACTCTCTCCAAGCCTGACTAAACGATTGAATGCGCTCTAACCATATTAATATTATTTCTTAATTAATGGGTCAGCTTTAACTTGGAGCATCGACTTGTTAGACTCTCTCTAAGGTCAATGTGAAGAGAGGTGAAGTTGGGTGCTATGCATATGATGCATACTTGTTAATGTGTTAACAACCCAATGTTTGTGCGAACATTCAATTAGTTGATAGCACAATGTGGTAGTTACATATACGTGATATGTAATTGGTATATTTGATACCTACCATCGTAACTATGAACGAATTGTTGGACTCTCTCCAAAGTTGTTCTTACATATGTTGGATATCAACTCATTCAAAGATAGACCTACGATCTCCCAAATTGATTTTAAGGGTTTTTTAATTCGAAAAATGAATGAGATTTATAAATGTATATTGATGCATTTTAAATCATCTTTCTCATATATGCTCGATTTGTATTTTTAGGTTAATCGCTTGATCATGACGTCTATAAACTTGTGCTCTATTTTGGATTCAAATAAGTTGACTAGGTCAAACTTCTTGGATTGACTTAGAAACTGGAGAAATATTTTTAAGGCAGAAAAGCTTACATATGTCCTCAAAGAGCCTCTTCCCACCTGTCCTAAGGATGATGTAACTCCAGACCAATTATTGGCCTATCAGAAACATGTGAATGATTCTGAACTGGTGAGTTGCATCATGATAGTTGCATGGTACCCGAGATTTAGAAGCAGCATGAGCATGTGGATGCTAATACTATAGTCTTTCATCTTTATGAGTTGTTTGATGAGCAAGCGAGATCCGAAAGATTCGAAGTCTCCAAGCTCCTCTTCACCTTTAAGATGCAAGAAGATTCATTTGTGGTGCAATTTGTGCTAAAGATGAATGGGTACATCGAGCGATTAGCTACACTCGGGTTTGTGATGAATCATGAATTAAGTATTGACTTAATTCTACATTGTCTGCCCAAGAGTTACTCACAGTTTGTGATGAACTATCGGATGAACAAAATATAATCCACCATTCCTAAACTCCTCAACATGTTGAAGATTGTGGAGCCTTCTGTGAAGTATGAGGAGAATTCAGTGTTGTTAGTTGATTCCTCAAATAAATGTTCTAAGAGGAAATCAAAGGAACAACATAAGGGGAAGAAGAAGGCTAAGAAGGCAGAACCAACTCAAAAGGAAACTTTCCATCATTGTGGTAAGGAGGGTCATTGGCGAAGAAACTACAAGATTTATCTTGAGTCTGAGAAGAAGAAGAAGGCATCTGATGCCCCATCCTATTCAGGTATCTTTGTTATTGATTGTCATTCTATTTTCTTAGACACTTGGGTATTGGATACTAGGTGTGGCTCACATATATGTAATGATATACAGAGGCTAAGGAATAGAAGAAGACTCGTCAAGGGAGAATCAAATTTGCAAGTTGGCAATGGAGCAAAGGTTGCTGCAGTCGCCATCGGAACATATTTGTTGAAGCTCTCTGCAAGACTTATCTTAGAACTGGATAATTGCTATTATGTTCCTTCGTTAATAAAGAACATTGTTTCTATTTCCTGCTTAAATAGAAATGGGTACCATTTGATTTTAAGTAACAATTGTTGTTACATAACTTTGAATGATGTTCTTTATGGGACCGAAACTTTATGCAATGGTATATATACGTTAGACATATTCAGTGACATTTTAAATATCAAAGTGCACAACAAGTGTGCTCAAAAAGATAATCAATTAGCCTCCTACATGTGGCATTGTCGTCTTGGTCATGTGCATAAGAAATGCATGTCCGAATTACACTGATGTAGAATTATAGAATCATTTGAATTTGATTCATTTGATAAATACGAATCATGCTTAAAAGGCAAGATGACTAAGTTATCTTTTACTGAAAAAGGTGAACCGGTGGGAGAGTTGCTTGGTTTAATACATACTGATATATGCAGACCTATGTCAACTCATGCTCTAGGAGGCTATAACTACTTCATTACCTTTGTCGATGATCACTCACGATTTGGGTATGTATTCTTGATGAAACACAAGTCTGAAGCCTTTGAAAGGTTCAAAGAATTCAGAAATGAAGTAGAGAAACAACTTGGTAAAAGTATTAAAATACTTCGATCTGATCGAGGTGGTGTATACTTGAGTCAAGAGTTTCTGGATTATCTAAGGGATAATGGTATATTGTCTCAATGGACTTAATCGTATACACCGCAGCATAATAGTGTATCTGAGAGGCAAAACCGAACCTTGTTGGACATGGTTAGGTCGATGATAAATCATGCGGATCTTCCCAAGTCCTTTTGGGGCTATGTACTTCAAACAGTTGTTTACTTGCTAAACAAAGTCCCGACCAAGGTAGTCTCTACTACTCTATATGAGATATGGAATAGTAAGAAACCTCATTTATCTTACTTGAAGATATGGAGTTATCCTGCTTATGTGAAGCGGACTGTATTAGACAAATTGGATATTAAGTCTGATAAATATCTATTTATTGGATATCCTAAGGAAACAAAAGATTACCAATTCTATAATCCTGTGGAACAAAAGGTGTTTATTTCAAGGCATACTGTGTTTCTAGAGAAAGAGTTTCTCTTACAAGAAAACAGTGAGAGTGACGTTGAACTTGAGGAGGTTCAAAAGACTCCAATAGACATTGAAGAGATACCTGGTCAAGCACCACAACCGATAACTCATAGTGATGAGCCATCAGTTGAACCTATTGTAACACCACATCTTCGTAGATCTGGTAGAACATGCAACATTCCTAAGAGATATGGATTTCTCGTAAGTGAATCGAATGATGTGTTACTCATTAATGATGAGGAGCCTATCAGTTATGAAGAAGTTCTAAAAAGTTCAGAAAGGGACAAATGACTTGAAGCCATGAAGTCGGAAATGGATTTCATGCATGAAAATCAAGTTTGGAACTTGGTGGACCCATCTGAAGGCATTAAGATTATAGGGTGCAAGTGGATTTTCAAGAAAAAAATCGACATGGATGGTAATGTGATTACCTATAAGGCTAGAATAGTGGCAAAAGACTATCGTCAAAAGCAAGGTATTGATTATGACGAGACCTATTCACCAGTAGCTATGCTTAAATCCATTTGGATGCTTCTGGCCATAGTGGCTCATTATGACTATGCGATATGGCAGATGGATGTGAAAATGACTTTCCTTAATGGAAACCTACTTGAGAACGTGTATATGATACAATCTGAGAGTTTCACATCGGTTGATAAAACCAAGGTATGCAAACGTTGACAGTCCATATATGGACTGAAGTAAGCATCCAGGAGCTAGAATATCTGTTTTGATGAGATGATCAAAATGTTTGATTTCTCACAAAATCCAGACGAACTCTGTGTGTACAAGAAGGTTAGTAGGAGTGCATTTGTGTTCCTAGTGTTGTATGTCGATGATAGATTACTTATAGGAAATGATATTTCTATCTTACAGTTGGTCAAAATTTGATTATCCAAAATATTCTCCATGAAAGACCTTGGAGAAGCAACCTATATCCTTGGGAGTAAGATCTATAGAGATAGATCAAAACAATTGCTTGGTCTTTCACAGTCTACATATATAGACCGAGTGCTAAAGAGGTTTAGCATGTCGAAATCCAAGAAAGGTTTCATTCCCATCAGGACTGGGATACACCTTTCGAAGTCTATGTGTTCGCGCACAGAAGATGAGAGGATTTACATGAGTAAGATCCCCTATGCATCCGCAATAGGATCTATCGTGTATGCTAATTTATGTACGATGCCCGATGTATCGTATGCTCTGAGTGTCACGAGCAAATACCAGTCTGATCCAGGAATGGATCATTGGGTGGTTGTTAAAACAATCCTTAAATACTTAAGAAGAACTAAGGATGTGTTTCGAATATATGGAGAAAGTGATATGGTAATATGCGGATATATGGATGCTAGCTTTCAGACAAACAAGAATGATTCCAGGTCTCAGTATAAGTACATATTCACCTTAAATGGAGGCACAATAAGTTAGAAAGGTTCCAAGCAAGAGACTATAGTGGATTCTGCCACTGAGGCAAAATACATTACAGTTTCAGAAGCAGTAAAAGAAGCGATTTGGATCAAGAAGTTCATCTCTGAAATTAGTGCGGTCTCATCAATGATCCAAACATGTGTTTCACCGCTATCATCTGATCAGAGAGATCATCAGTAGAAAGGAAATACAAATCGAGAATATTCCCACTGAAAGGAACTTAGCGGACCCTTTAATTAAAGCCTTACCTCAAAGTAAGTTTGAGGGTTATATTAGAGCTTATGGTAATGGATACAGTGGCAATTGACATTAGGTCAAGTGGGAGTTTGTTAGTTATATATGAGAGGTGTCCTAAGGCAATCGCCTTATGGTTATACCATTTATTTGATAAATAAAGATTCACTATTTGAGTATACATGTTTTCATGTATTTTATTGGATCTTAAACTCATTTATTGAATGTCTACAATATGATTCACAGTATAAAAAAATTTGTGATTGGATCACAACTAGTGAGTATCTCTACATGTGTAATTGTGATGTATTAAAATTATCCCTAGTTAATGAATTGATGCATTCGGACACTATCAATTCTGTTGAGACTAGCATGAGTTGTACTCTTTGGTTTATTCAAGCAGTTGTTTCTCACTGGCTGGAGACATTGGCATGTCCGGAGTTAATCGTGGATGCTAGTTATGGTAACTAGTTCATTGGAGTAACCAGCTGTAAGACTTCATATGGTTCTCTACATATACAGATTTGTCAATGAAGTCCTTATTATAGCTTAAGTGTGATGTTCCTTCGACTTGCAGTATTCAAGTCATCTTGGTCATGAAGACTTATGCTTTGACATCTTAAGCAAGCATCTCCGAGGAGATATGGACCCGAGATGATTAGGTATAAGTCGAAGCGGTCGAAGGTGTTTGAATAACCTACAGAGGATTCACCACTCCTTGCAAGGAGATGTATACCCTGTAGACTCTCGTCGGATCATTACTAAAGTCTTTGGCCAAAGCATTACATGTTTAAAGTATGGTACTCTTGGATACATGTGCAGTAACTAGAATCCGCTAGATGAGGAAATGATACTTGGGCTAGGTGTGATGTAGTCAGCCTAGTGGGGACTGACACAATAGACCATGTCCTGAACTAAGTGAGTATAAGATGAGTGAAGGGAATGGGGCACGATTCACTATAGCTGCTGAAAGGTTTCAGAAATTGTTCTAGGATCAACAGTTGATTTTTCGATTAATTAGAGATCATGATGTACTACTAGGTGTCACTCATGATTGTTCTATAATTAATGGTTAATTATATTCGGCCAACATAGACCAGAAATCTATTTGGTCACACGCATTATGAGTGTTATCCGAAGGATTTAAAACGAACTTGAAAATGGGATTCTCATATCGAGAGAGACTTGGTTTGGTTGGACCAAACAAGGAGCGAATATGAAATTGTTTCAGTGTCATCGGAAGCATGAAAGGGTCGAATCTTTTAAGACATGATGAATGAACCAAATTGGTTTGGTTTTAATCCAATGGTGAAAAATAAACCAAAGGGGTTTGGTTTGTTTTAAACGAATGAACCAAAATTGGTTTGGTTTATTTGAACTTAAAATAGACCAACGCAGTTTGATTTATTTTAACTTAAATTGATGGAGCAGGTTGACGGATTTTGGTTATGAACCAATAACCGTTGAGAGAAGGTTTCTTGATGGCCAAGAAATATGCTCTATATAAGTAAGAGGGTGGAGACAAATTTTGTGGACGAGTTAGAGTTTGTGAAACTCTAGCCACCTTTCTCTTCCTCTCTTCCTCCCTTGTGCGCCGACCCTTTTGCTATCGCCGCCCAAGCCTTGGCCGCCTCTTCCTCCAGTCATCGGCTAGCCACCACCGCCGCCCAGCAACACTAGCCATCGGCCCACAACACCACTGCCGGCCAACAACACCACCATCGGCCACCTTGCTTCAGCCGACCAAATTTGTTTGGCCAACACTTCCAAGGAAACGAGTTTGTGGAACTTGTTTCATGATCGTCTCTCGGATCACAACGTCTTCGACACGAGACTAGTATCTCTCGTGAAGACGGGGCTCGTAGCTTAATGAAGTTATCGCAACGATACTCGGCATGGACTCGGATAGAGACAAAACTTAGGAGGGTCACTAAGGTTTATGTCATTTTCGCTACACGTAATTCGTCAGGTATACTTAGTATAAATTTCCTTTATTGCAAAATTTAAATGTACGATTATGTCTACACTGTTGTATCTTGCATGCGTGTGGTGTGTGTTATGTAATAAAATAGTTTATTATGCAATTTATTTGCTTCCGCTGTGCATGTTTACGAAACATGTTTGAACACACGCCCACATCGGTGCCTCGAAAACCCAACAAGCTTTCTGTCGAGCACCCTCGAACCCCCTCTGAAAATGTTTACTGAGCCGCTTAGAGGTTTTGTTCAAGATCTTTATTTGCTCTGCGACCCATCTCTTAGCTTCCGTCTCTTTTAATTGAGATAGTTCTTGATTCAGTTTGTTAGCTATGATAGTTTGTTCACAGGCGGTGTTAGCCAACATACTGAAATATTGCTTTAATATGTTAAACTCGAAGTGGAATTCATCCGGGCTGAGGAGGGTGGTTTCTTTGAGGGCGAGATGAGCATCTATAAGGTCCTCCATGGGTTGAAAACATTCACCTGCTTGAAGGTGCCAATAGCATTCTTTTTGTTTTTGTTTGGCAAGTTCAGATTGTTGGAGGGTTATGATTTTTTCTGATGCTTCAACCTGCCCTTATAGCCATCTTATATGTTCATCCTTAAGATATAGGTCTTTTTCTTCTGCTGATATTTGATCCTAATCAGCAGAAAAGGATTCAACTTGAAGTTACAGCCAGTGTACTTTTTGCTGAAACTCATTTTCTTTAGTTGCTCGATCGGGGGAAGTATGAGTGTCGGTTTGTATTCCCATGTTGTTTGTGATTTCATCAGAATCAACCTAAATTCCCTTAGAAGATGTAGAAGGTATGGGGGGTGTGGGCAAGAGTGATAATGGCTTTGCGAAAGAGGTGGAGGGTTGGCAGAGCTGATTCTGATGTTCAATGTACAATTGCTCAAAAGATTGAAGTTTCAGAGTGCTTTGAAAGTTAAAAATAAATAGGTAAGGCAAGTTACTAGCATATGAAATTAAATCATTAAGTAAGAAACTTACTATCCGGAGGCTCTTTGTTAGTTCTTGGAAATTTGATGGAGCATTGCAGGGAGAGGAGAAGGAAGTGGTCTGCAGCGGGGAGGAATCAATTATTGGAAGTGGAGTATTAGAGGGAGAGGTGATTGAAGGAGGAATAGGAGAAGATGAAGTGGAAGAAGGTATGGGTATGATAGGAAGGGAGGGAAGGAGATGGCTGGGTTAAGTGTTAGACACTGCTTGTACCAACAGATCTAGGGGTGAGGATACGGTAAATTCTGGTGTTGGGGGACTGGATGGAGGTATGGGTTATTGTTGTCTAGAAGGAAATAGAGAGGCTAAGGGAAGATCATCTGCGGAGGAAGAGGGGGATAGTGAAGAAGAAAGTTCAATAGGATCATTTGCAGTATCAAGAGGGGGACTATGGATAGGAGATTCAGAGGGGGGGGTTGTGGATAGGAGAGTCAGAAGGGGGAAGAAGTTCATAGGGAGGAATTGTGGGAGTAGGTTCTGGGGAAGAGGCAGAGGTTATGAAAGGAAAGAGGTTGGGAATTGATTATGTTTGTAGAGGAAGAAGAGGGATATTGACAAGGGTAATGGGAGGCTGGTCTGGCTCGACAATGGTTATGATTGGTACTTACGGGAGTTCAGGAGGGACCTGTGACAAAGAAGTGTAAGTAATGCTGGAAGATATTGTATCAAGGAATTTATTATAAGCAGTAAAAGCTAAATAGGGGCTAGTTACTGAGGTAAGTGGCTCGAGGATAGAAGATGATGTAGTAGTTTTGGATCTTTTCCTCTTTTTCTGTTGTTTAGCCAAAGTCCTAGCAATGACTGTACTCATCATGTCTTCTGTGTTAGTGCAATTGGCCCAGGTCACGATTGACCAGGACTCGAGCTTGGCTCGAGAGATATTTTGATGTTAGACAAAAATATATGACAATGTAATTATCATGGAAAAGTCCAAGTCTTTGGTACTTGACATGGAAAGTCCAAGTGGGACACTTGGCATTTGGGAAAGCTCAAGCATGAGTCTTGGCAATGTAAAGTCCAAGCATGGGTCTTGGCAAGGTAAAGTCCAAGTCATGGGTACTTGGCATGAAAAGTCCAAGCATGGGTCTTGGCATGGAAAGTCCAACATGGGTTGGCAAGGGAAAGTCCAAGCTTGAGTCTTGGCATTTGAGAAGTCCAAGGGGTTTGATATTGGCGGCGTAAAGTCCAAGGGTGAAGTCTTGGCAGCATAAGTCCAATGGTTGGCGGCGTAAAGTCCAAGCGGAGTCTTGGCGGCGTAAGTCCAATGTGCCTTGACGGTGTAGACACCCTTAGCATGACATAGCCGATGGAAGCACCTGAAGGCTAGCGCGATGGATGAATAAGTCATGGATGACTTGGAGGGATCCAGAGGCGTGAGGCTGATGGAGGTGGCTAGAAGGCTTAGGTCTAGGCTAAGGGTGGTCTAGCAAGTATGGGGGAACCATACTTGGGCTAAAACCTCATGTTTGAGGTGTGCCAGTCGACTGGTGCCATGTGACAGTCGACTGGCCTGAGTCAACTAGGTTTTGACTACGGAAATTGCTAGCGATCATTTGCCATAGGTGGGCGATCGATTGATTAAATGGCCGATCGTGATCTTGTGATCGATCGGTGGTGCTCGTAAATCGAGCACGAATGGAGTTGAGACTCATTTAGTAAAGGCCATCCATCGATCGACCGATGGGTATGATCGATCGTCGATGATGGATCCGTTGGACTTATCCAGCGTCGATCTAGCCGTTGTATCAATCGACCGATGGGATGGTCCCGATCAGATCGATTGACTTTTCCAAAGATCAAGCTATAAAAGGAGCTCGTGATGGAGGAAAAAATATCGATTTTCTTGGACGTTTTGAAGTGATTTGCTGCTGCAAATCAGGGCCTTCAAGTGCTAGTCCAAGGCAATCAACAAGCAAGCTTCCAAAGAGTTTTTATAAAGTGTTTTTTACTTCTCTTGTTGTATTTCATATTGTATTTGCTTGTTGTATTTAGATTATTGTTGTAATCTATCAGTGAGGTTTCTCCACCTCCGACTTGTGTCGAGAAGGAGTTATTTGTGATTAGGAATAAAAGATAGTATTGAGATGGTGGAAGACAATGATAGAGGCCATAATAGAAAAGGATGTGATAGAGAGGCTTTGGGAGGGGGAGACGGAGGCCTCCTTCTAGCTGCCTTATGAACAGGGTGTTGGTGCCAGGCGAAGGAAGATGGGGGCGTTGGGAGCGATTAGGGATGACAATGCTGGAATCTTCGGAAAGGTATTTGGGGTCGCGACGAAAAAAGGAATGGTTGAAGGTGAGTTGACCAGGCATGGTCTCGTACCAAGGGGTGGTGGAAGAAGACGAGGCCATTGAGAAGAAAGGATTGTAGGAAGGAGGAAGATGTTGGAGAAAGGAGCTAGGGTTTTCAACGGGAGTTGTGGTTGAACGGTACGGTGCTAACGGAGGCAGGGATCTTTATATGGGGTTATAATGGCTAAGTATGGTTTGTGGTAAAGGTAAAAGGGAAAGTTAGGGCATTTACATTGTAGAGATATAAGATCACATATCTCAGCGATGGTATGATATTGCCACTTTGGGCTGACAAGCCTCGTGGTTTTGTTTTGGGCACCTAAAGGCGCCATGCGATGGAGATATCTTTTTTCTTATAAGCACATGATATTTTCCATGTCTTACCAATGTGGGACTTTGATTGTATTCCCCATACTCCCAACAATCCCCCCCTCAAACGAAGGACCACATTGGGCCCCCCCTCAAGCCTATCCCTCCTCGAAGGAGTTTCGCTGCTTGATGTCCAGATCTTGAACCCAGAGACTTTGCAGGTTGGGTTGTTCGGTCCCCAGGCCAACTAGACTTCCTTCACGATGAGGTTCTCTTGGGAGGACGTGGGAGCCTCAACTTCCTTCGTTCGAGGTTCATGGCTGACGCGGACCATGGCTCGATACCATTGTTAGATATAAGATCATATCTCGCTGATGGTATGATATTGTCACGGGCTGGCCCTCGTGGTTTTGTTTTGGGCTTTAAAGGAGGAAATGCGATGGAGATATCTTTTTCTTATAAGCATGATCTTTATATGTATAATGGCTAAGTATGGTTTGATGGTATTGTTAGGGCATTTCTATGAGATCTAATATTTTCTTGATAAATATTTTCCTTGTAGAGGTGTTTCAAATTCTTTTTAAAGGCATTCTGCACCTATTATAGAACTTAAGGGTTAATGAAGGTGTTCTTGAGAAGGAGTGGAGGGGTTTTATATGTTCTTTTATTGAGGAGTGCTATTAAATTCTCTTAGTGCATTGTATGTCTGGTATAGACTAGGATTATTATACATTCTTATACAAAGGACCATTGCTATTGTTGTATGTACTCATATTCTCTTTGGTAATTATTAGTTGCATTCATATTGAAGGATGATATGCATAATCGGAGTTCCTATTTTCCTATTTCCATGGTATTCTTTCTAAGGTATGGCAAGTGTGATGTTATTTTTTCTAAGTGTTAGAAACTAACTTAGGCTGCGTGCCTACTATAACAGCCTAAGGGCTAGATATGTTATTTTCTCCCACGGGAAACTATAATGCCTCTATATGCCATATTTAAATGTTCTCACGGCTCTACTATAACAGCTTAAAGGCTAGATATGCTATTTTCCCTCATGGGGAACTATAACGCCTCTATATGACATATGTAAATATTCTCACGGCTCTCCTATAAAAGCCTAAGGGTTAGATAGCTATTTTTTTTCCCATAGAGAACTATAACGCCAGCTATGATGGGCAGGTAACATGCTAACAATGCTCAATGCTTCCAGTATCTTAAGGCATAAATGTCTCCTACAATATTTTAAGGCATAAACGCCTCATAATAGCATATAAGGCATAAATGCCTCATTTAAGATAGGGGAATTTTTTTATTGTAAATCACTTGTTAAAACTTCATTCGACTTCGCTCTTCAGTTTTACTAAAGAGAGAGAACTTATGATGGGTGTGGGGTCTTTTTCAGTTAAAACAGAGAATTTTTTTTGTTAAAAATACTTATAAAACTTCATTTGACTTCGCTCTTCAGTTTTACTAAAGATGGGGAACTTATGATGGGGTCAGAGTTTTCAGAGTAGTTAAAAGGTTTTTTGAGTTGTTTATATGTTTACCAGGCAATTTAGGTAATTGCTGAGCAGTATATATGATCCCCGATCTTAGAGAGGAAGAGCAGTGTAGAGGGGTTCAGGTACTAAGTAATCAGTATCGACAGAGTGGTGGATTTATTTTCAAAGTAGTATATGCAATTTTAGGATAGTATGTGTATTTCCAGAGCAGTAAGTATGATCCCTGAGCATGATAGGGGTGAATAAGACAGTATGGCTCGGTAGTTAAGTATAGTGCTAACGAAGCTGTTTATATAAAAGTCCCAAGTAGTTAAGTCATTTCTAGAGCAGTTAAGGCATTTCCAGAGTAGTATGATCAGTTTCAAAGCAGTATGTGTATTTTCCGAGTAGTGTGTGTATTTCCAGAGCGATATATGCGATTCTTGAGCATGATAAGGGTAAATAAGACAGTATGGTTAAGTGGTTAAGTATAGTACCAATGAAGCAGTTTATATAAAGTCCCGAACAGTTAAGTCATTTCCTGAGCAGTTAAGTCATTTCCAGAGCAGTTAAGATATTTCCAAAGCAGTATGACCCGTTTCAGAGTAGTATGTGTATTTTTCGAGTACTGTGTGTATTTCCAGGGCAGTATGTGTGATTCATGAGTATGATAAGGGTAAATAAGACAGTATGGTTTAGTGGTTAAGTATATTATTAATGAAGCAGTTTATATAAAGTTCCAAGCTATTAAGTCATTTCCCGAGCAGTTAAGTCATTTCCAAAGCAGTTAAGTCATTTCCAGAGCAGTATGTTCATTTCTCAATCATTATATTTATTTTTCGAGTAGTATATTCATTTCTTGAGTCGTTTTTAATTTTCTAGATTTTCTTCTGAATACGATGAAATAAGGAGGAAGAGGGTATGCCACAGGATAGGAAGCAGCAAGGGGAAGTTAAGAGTGGTTAACTTAATATGACCACATTTATTCTTATATTTTATTTAAATTAATATGCGGCAGGGAAATATAAAAAGATATTTTGAATTGGAGCGGAAAAAGCAGTTACGAAGACAACTTGACAAAGGGCATTAAAGTAAATTTACCTCATGGAAAAGGCGATTGATCCATCTATAAAAGGGGTAAAGAAGAACGAAACAGGGAATGGTGGTTTCTTCGCTATTCGGTACCTCAAAGATCTCCTTCTCATTTCTTCTACTACACTCCCTTTGTGTTGTTGTTTTCTATATACTCTTACTGACTTGAGCGTCGGAATGGTAGCGTCGGGCAGTCGGTCCATATCTCACATTCCTTCTTTGAGCAACAGATCTGATTCTACTTCCAAGATCCAAGGTGATTCTAGGAGAAGATCTCTCTTTATCTCATTTCTAATATTCTTTAGCATGAGATCTAGCAATCCACAAGAAGGGGGAAGGAGATCTCAGTAGATCGAAGAAGCTAACACCATCAGATCGGAATTTAGATTCTTACTCCACGAGTGAGCTCTAGAGTGAGCTCAGGCCCTAGACACCTTTATTATAATCCCTCCTTCTCGAAAGTGCTTCCGGAGGTGAAAACTCCTTATAGATAGAAGCTTATACAAGGTAAAATAAAATAAAACTCGTATGATTCTCCTTCTTCTTCCTCCATCTAGGATAGTTCTCCTCCTTCCAGAGTAAATCTCCCTTGAGAAAGTTAACCAACCACCGAGAGAGAGAGAGAGAGCGAGAAAGTGAAAGCCCAAGAGTCCAAAAAAAGTCCAGAAGTCCCCTTCTTCTTCCTTCCTTTTATACTTGTCGCCCCTGGAGCCAGCTGTCGCATAACAAACTACCCAGATTACCGTCCGTGTGGAGGGCCCTCCCAATCTGAAGAATAATGTTATTATGATATTAGCGAGTGAGGGTTACTAAGAATCATTTGTAGGGTCTTCCAGATGTCTTGGTTTGTTATGCTGCGTAACAAACTCTCATGATAAAGCATAATAAGAAGCATCCTCCCCCCTTTCTTTATCCTCACCTTACCACTGGGTCATTCTTTCCCCTAGTCACTTCTTTTTATCCATATCCCAATTCCGTTTTGTTTCCCGAGCTGTCCTATTACTGATTTGATTCATTTTCCCGACTTACTTTACTACACCATTCTAGCCATTTAAGTCGAGGTGCATATAACTCAACTCGGCTCTCCGAGTTGTTATTTGGCCTTGTTTTGGCCATCGGACACATGCACTTATAACCCACTTTAGCTTCTCAAGTTGTCACCCTCTCAACTCGGCTTACTTTTCCAAGTCACTATCTAGTTTTATTCTGACCACTGGACCTCTTCTCCTTTCTCGAGTTGCCACCTGACTAACTCGACCTATTTTCCTGAGTCGGATCTTACTGGACTAGATTGTATATTCTATATTATGATCCTTCTCTCCGATTTCATCCTACAAACTATACTTCCTTTTTCTAATTTAAGTCATATTATAGCAATATCATTCACGCATCAAGGGTAAGACTTTAAAAAAAAACAATCAATTCAAATCTGCATAGATCCTTGTTAGATTTCTTTTTCCATGAATTTTATTTTAATTTCACTTAAAAAACCCAACACAAACCAGATCATCCTGTCATCCAACTGCAAGCGATTTGTTGTGTTCACCGCCCAAAAAAAGACAGTGGATGCACTGAACATTACTTTACAATGTGTTCAATGATGATATCTTTTGTAATAATCGTAAAACAACCTTATTATGTCACCAAAGATCTTTTGTGACTATTTTGTGCTTGTCTATGAGCAATTTTTATTTTTAAGCGATTCCATTGCCACATTACAGATTTGCATGGTGACATTATTTTATACAGAGCGCATACATATTACGAGATTATAGAATTTAAAATGTATCATTAACTAATAGGAAAGACTACATTGACTTGTTCTCCTTGGCAAATTTGCATAGTCTGCTTGGAAGTAACACGGAATTTACTCTTCTAAAGCTTAACAATGTAGTAATCGGACACAACATTTATATCTGAAGAAAATTTATATTCACTGCTTGCATAGAAAATTCAAATTCATAAATATTAGTGAGCGCACAATTTGAGTGGTCTCGTACACTTCAATCGAACTAATCTGTTGCCTCCTGACCTAAATTACTCTGTTCCAGCAATCTTCTTCTTCAAAGCATCAATGTCATTTGCTAGTTCTTTTCTGCTTTCCTGTGAATAATAAATGCAGCCCATGAAGAGACAGGAAAAGAACACAGCTGCGAATTTACAACACTTATATGTTGATTCGGTGATGGCTCTTCTATTAATTAAGAACCTTCCCCGAGAGCTTTAGCCAACAAGTTATTTGGCAATCAGCAACTCAAATGCTACGTGATGAGAAATTTCGATGCATTTTAAAATTTTTACCTTGAAAAGTAGGTAACGATATACAAACCAACCAGTGTAGCCAAGCCCTACTAACTCCATGATCTTTGGAAGCTTCAAAACAAAGAAAGGGAGGTTAGCACAGCACAGGCATGAATCATTGTGAATAATATTATGGCAACTAAAATTCTGTCACAAGCAACTTAATAATACTTTATCAGAATATGATGTGCTAAAAAGTGGCAATCAGCAATCTATAAGGTGGGAAACAAGTGAATTAAGTACCAAGGGAACAGAGTTGACAGCACTGACAACGATCGAAGATAGCCAGAGCGCAACAAGTGCACCTCCTCCGTATAAGATCACGGTGGATTTGTTCTCCACGGCATCCCACTGTTTTCGCACTTGACATGAGTTGTGCCCTAGAACGAATGGCTTAGTAATCGGAATATGGAGGACTCACTTTTTCATTCAAATCGGCAAGAAGATCGTCCGCTACAGCGCTGGATGAGTCTTCAGAAGAGGATGCTCTTACTCGCAGCGAAGAGAGACAGCAAGCTTCTGTGAAAACAACCCTAAGTGAGGTGACCTTAGTAATATTCGATAGCAAGGGGATGGATCCCCAATTTAAGAAAAGAGCAATCGCTTGCAAGCACAAACCAAGGATTTGCTGAAACAATGTTCTTGCCAGTAACAAGAAGTATGACATAAAAAATGAAATGGAATGATAATTAACGACCGGAGTAATTAAAGTCGAAGATGAAAATGGGGGATGTGGATCAGACCTTGTGAATGGGAGGAGAGAAGATGGAGGGGTTGCGAGGAGAAGCAACGGCGAGGCGGACGCGGGAGGAGGAAGAGGGTGGCCCGTTGAGCGGCAGAGGGAGGGCGAGGCCAGACTAGAGCAACTGCCGGAGATGATGCTGCAAGGGCCGTTGCCGCCATAGGGCTTCCGTTCGACTTGATCTTTGCTCTGTACCGGGCTAGCTCTTTCCTTTCCGCCGTCGTTACTTTTCCAATTCATAGGCCCTTTTCAGATCGTTATCGCCCGTCAACCACTAAGAAACGAACAAGTGGCAGATAGCATTCTTATGGATCGGGTGCAGAACCGGGCGCTGACTGGTTGGCTCGTGGTCATGCAGGTCAGATAAGACAAGGAATGGAATTAACTAATAAATGAAATGCAGAGAAAATAGTTTTAATAAAACCAAGAATATTTATGAAGGGTCAAGTCACAAATTGTAATCTATTAAAAAAACAAACTCTTTTGTAATTTGAAAACCTTTATATATTTTTTAAAAAAAATTAATAGTACTCAAAATTAATACATAATTATTGCATTGGCTGCTCAAATGGATGTTTCAACAAGAGATGATGACCACTCTAAACAAAGTATAACACACATTAGAGGATAAGTGTAGCGCTATAATGCCCTCCTGAAATTACTATAGTTCCTTAAAAATATACTAATGAAATGGGAATGAAGTAGGAATGGAGCAAAAGTAGATTAAGATAAGCGTTAGAAAACATTACCTATAACCACATCGGCTTTAGCATTTATAGGAGATTGATATCCAAACGTTAAACTAACTCTAAGACCATTAGACTTCAACAATTGGTGTAAAAAGTGATTCGCTCGTCTTCAGCACCTCCGCCAGTATATCTCATAGTCAACACGAAGGAGGTAAATCATGGGGAGTATATTGCCCAATCCCAACGTTAGCACGGTAGGAAGGTAAACACCCAAAAAGTTTGTAACCCTCAGAGATTGACCCTTGTTCGTTAGTGCAACTCTGCTGCCGCGTTAGTCACAAGGCTCTCCTGTGGGGACCCATTGGACCTCAACAAAACTCTTAGAAGAGAGTAATTGATTTGACATCACATTCTACAATTATAAGATTACCTATAAGTTATCGTGCAATCTATCTTTAATCAAAGTTGATCAAGTTCGAATTAGGTTTCAATGTTTGATGAATGAGCAAGACGTGCATTAGATAAGAGAAGATTATTTATTTGGGTTTTGATTGTTGAGTGAGATATCAAGTAAGTTAATATTGATTAGAAACTTAGTAAGTGAAGAAGTTCAAATAGATCACGATTGACAAAATACTTGAAAGTTGAAAGTCCGATAGGGAGTTAGCAAGCGTAAAGTCTAAATGAGTCATGATTGATTAAAAACTTGATATGAGAAAAGTGAAACTCAAGTACCCATGAAAAATTGGACACTTGAGATGTGAAGAGAAATGCAAATAAGTCATAGATAATTGGATGTTAGGTGTGAGTGAGAAAATTCATGAAAGATAGATGTTAGGTGTTGGTGCAATCGACTTCAGGTCAATATTGACCAAGCTCAAGTGGGACTCGAATAATATTTTAATGTTCGACAATACGTTTGACAATATGTATGATCGTATGACTAAAGAATGGTTTGGAAAATCCAAAGTCATATGAGAGAGATTATTGGAGCAATGAATATCAGGTCAAGATTGACCAAACTCGATTAAGACTCGAGTGAAAGTCTAAAAATGGATACTTGACAAGAAAAAGTCCAAGTTTGGATACTTGAAAAGGAAAAGTCCAAGTTCGGATACTTGAAAAGGAAAAGTCCAAGTTTAAATATTTGGCAATGGAGAAGTCTAAGAATGGATTATTAGCAAGGAAAATCTGCAGGATATTTGAAGCCGCTAGAGGGGGGTGAATAGCGTAGTGTTCGTTCGTAGATGAAATTTGATTATGGTTGTCTCTACAATTTCGTTAGCGCACAACGGAATAGTAATAAAAGCAATAACGAAATAAACAACAACGCAAACACAAATATTTAACGTGGTTCGGAACCGAAAGGTTTCTACTCCACGGATTGGGTTCGTACGAACCCTAGCGATGTCAATCACACACCACTATGATAAACACTCCTTCTCGACACAAGTCGGAGGCGGAGAAACCCCTTACAAGTAATCTTACAACAGTAAGAAACTAAGACAAGCAATTACAACAATTTATATGAAAGACAAGTAAAGAAAAACTTTACAACTCTTGCTTTTGATTGCTTGAATGCTTGGTTATTTGATTAGCACTTGGAGACCTGATTTGCAGCAACAAATCGCCCCTAAAACTCTCAAAAACCAGATAACTTTTTCTCCATCACGAGCTCCTTTTATAACTTTAACTTTGTCTTTGAAAAAGTCGATCGATCATTGCTCGGGACCATCGATCGGTCATTGATCGCCTTTATTCTGGTGTAATCTATGTTGGAAAAGTCCAACGGAGTTGACTGATGAGCCATCACTCGACTGCTCGTCACAGCGGTCGAGTGAGACTCCATTCTGTGCCCCAATCAGAGCATCGATCGATCACAAGATCGATCAGCGCTCAATCAATCGATCGCTCATTAATGGCAATCATTGCTAGGGCAATTCCGATCAAAGCCCTAGTTGACTCGCCCGATCGGCGCCATGGCATCGGTCACACACCTAGCATGAGGTTTTAGCCCAAGTATGGTGCCCCCATACTTGCTAGACCACCCCTAGCCTAGACCCAAACCTTCTAGCCACCTCCATCAGCCTTACGCTTCTTGGATCCCTCCAAGTCATCCATGACTTGTTCATCCATCGCGCTGGCCTTTAGGTGCTTCCATCGCCTATGTCATGCTAATGGTGTCTACACCGCCAAGGCACATTGGACTTACGCCGCCAAGACTCCCGCTTAGACTTTACGCTGCCAATACCAAACCCCTTGGACTTCTCAAGTGCCAAAACTCAAGCTTGGACTTTCCCTTGCCAACCCATGTTGGACTTTCCATGCCAAGTACCCATGACTTGGACTTTCCATAAACACATGGTCAACCCTAGTCAACCATCAAAGTCTCCCTCGAGTCTAGTTAACATAACCCGAGTTGATTGTATAAACAATCTTCCCAAATTATCACCAGACATTGATGTAAAACATCAATGTCAACTTACTTTGTCAAACATCAAAACATCTCTCGAGTCAAACTCGAGTCTGGTCAATCGTGACCTGGGCCGATTGCACCAACAATCTCCCCCTTTTTGATGTTTGACAAAAACAAACCTTGAGTTAGGCCCCTAACTCAAATTCCCTTACCAATTTTCCAAATTGGTAATTTAATGTTCTCCCCCTTTTTGACATACATAAAAAAAAAAGTTAACTCTCTAAGGAGGTCATTGTCTCATGTCCCAATGAGATTTTACAATCTCCCCCTTTGGTCCAAAAATACCTAGGATGTCTACCATCTTCCTAGTGATAAGTCACATATCACTCAAGAGAGACAATCCTATATGCTCTCACAATTTCTAAATTGGGTCTCTCAAAATTTTATTTTCCTCCTCATGAGGAAAAATACCATCCATCATCCCATGATGGATACCTTCCCCTAAAGGCTTACTCCCCCTTAACTATTGCACCAACAATGTCTTTGGGAAGGCCCTAAACCAATGGGAACTCTGAACCATCAAAGATAAGGTTAGAAATTCAACATTAAACTTTCCAACACCTTAAATTTGATACAAACCCTAAACACCTCTCCAAATCCATATCCAATGGATCTTAACCCTTTATAATGCCTCCCAAAGCATATCCTGGGGTTAGGAGTGATTAGGGACCTTAACCATAACTGAAATCGGGCTAAACAACCCTAGTTTTCCCTAAATCAAGATTGATCGACTACTCATTTACGATCGTGATGTGCCCATCACCGATCCGCACGGCTAACAATGAGTGATACTGCTGCGATCGAGTCAGCGTTGCCCATCGATCAGATCGCCTGTAGAGCGTCGATCGATAATCAAAACCTGATTTTCAGATATCAGACTCGACTTTTGGAAATTCATAAGTAATTCTATGTAAATCAAAAAATTATGAAATTTGATGCGTATATTACTTATCACACATACAATCGATGAAAAATTTTGGAAAAATATTTTTACCATTGAAATAGGAGATTGATACAAAGTTCAAAAACTATTAAAACTTTAAAGTTTTTGATCTACTTTGTATCAACTTCTACAATGATGATGGCTATCAAAAGATAGACTTCACCAAGGTTTTCTAAATTAATTTTAAAATGTTTTTGAAAACCTATTTTGAACCATGGTTTATTGGCTAAATATACATAACTTGTATATTAGCTTTCCTTATGATTCTTGGTGATGATTAAAATAAGTTTGAGTTCATCTAGATGCACTACCTATGCACCTTGAACCTAACTTATTATCCTAGCATCTCACATGTATCTAGGGTGTATAAATATACATACATGTCAATGTGATGTGAGATGTGGAGTTATTCTCCATAAATTAGGGTTTCATGCATTTTTCTAAGGCAACTCTACTTGATTCCCTTATAAATGGGACTCCAAGTCATGCCATTATCCTTGAATCAATTTTAAACAATTAAATGCATGAAATAATCATGGCATAAATGATATCAATAATAACGCATGGCCAATGATGTCATGGCATATGATATAATCTAAAAACAAACATGACATCTAAAATAATCCTAAATAATAGCATGACATGTTATATGATAAGATGAAACTTCATGTCATGATATGACAATTTTCCATAAACCAATACATTAATACAAATACATAATCAAACACACATGATTTTCACAAACAGAAATTTCATTCAATTTAAGAAGATTTCAGTTTTTACATCAAAAATAGAGATTTGATATGCTCAATCTCACTACAAAAACTGAAAAACAAAAATTCTAATATCCTCTAAATCTAGTCATCTGCAGACGGTGGAGGTGGAGGAGGCTGCTGGCTCAAAGTCCAGGCCCGCATCATCTCATACATATCGAGCTGACGCTGCTCGATGCGGCTCTGAGACTCTGCAATCTGAATGTATCTCTCCTCCATCCGACTAAGATGTGCGCCCATGGAGGCTTGCCCTACTAAGAGCTTTGACAGCCGAGAGTCGACTGTCTGTTGATAGTCCTGGAATCTGGCCTCCAGCTGGCCAAGCCGATCTGATGGACCCGCTACTGATGCATCTGCTGGCATCTGATCCTCCTCATCAGCAGCGTCTGGATCCTCATAGTCCTCTGCAGCCTCTCTAGGCACCAGAGGCGGCTCTCCACGTGCCCTGGGCGGAGGTCGAGGTGCCAACTCCATCTGCCCATGCCCCATCCGCAGCTTTGCCAACGAGAAGTTACGAACTGATATGTAGTCGTACACCTCAGATAACGCCCTCAGTGATACCCTGTGATTGTTGTTGCCTACTGACTCTAACCATGCAGTGATAATGTGGCCATAAGGCATATGCACTTTCCCTTGTACAGGGGATATGAAATGTACAATGCAATGAAACATGTTCAATGCAATGTGTCTAGTCTATTACGCATGACGTACAATAGAAATATATGGGGAGGCCGAATCTTGGCCAGACCCCAAGTCATGATCGGAAGAAAACACCCAACAGTGACCTTGTAGAGTATATTGTCAGGTGCAGATAGCTCAGTGATAGGAAATAAATTCTGAGCTGGTGGACGAGGATGACCAAAAACATACTCATGCATGGAGTCCAAAGAGATATGGTCAAAGGGCTCGGGTAAAGGGGCATCAAAGGTAGGGTAGAAAATGAAGGTGTCATCCGATGGCTTACACTCAAGAAACTCCTGCAATATCGCAGGAGTGAACTCTAAATCGCGTTTTGCAACGCGAGTAGTGTAGGTAGGGCCATCGTCTACCTTCTTTAAGTTCTGATAGAACTCCTTAAGGAGATCATCATTGATGGCATGTGTGCATAACACAATTTTCATAAGATGATAATATGCAAATATGTCCATGACGTCACTACAGTAACGTGTAAAGAAGTCTCTATCGATGTACTTAACCAACATGGTTTGGTACAATCATGATTCACCCTTGGGTGGGTCATTTCTACGGGATCTCCTATATGAATGTAATGCAACGACATGAAATGCAAGGGCACCAATACACGATTAGATTATAATAGATTATAATGGAAAGGAAAAATTAGGGTTTTTGAGTAAGAAAATTTTACTTTGGCGCTATTTGGAGGGATGATGAGAGAATACTCGGATATCGCTGAAAAGGCCGCTGGAAAGTTTGCCGGAGGACAGGATGTCGGAACCCTAATCGAAAAAGAGGAAACAACCGCTGGAAATGAGTGGATTAGGGTTGTGAGATGAGTGAAAACATGAGTGGAAGAGAGTGGCTATCAAACCTAGGACTTAGGTGGCCGGCACGGTCGGAAAAACTCGTCGGAGAAAGAAGTGGCGACCGGAGAGAAGAGAGAAATGAGAGGTAGGCGCATGAAGACGTCGAACCCTAGCGGTTCGACGTTATAAAATCGCGATGTCAGTCGACTGATGCGCAACATCAGTCGACTGATTGTTGCTTATCAGCGGTTTACTGAACCGGCAGTCGACTGCTGGGCTCAACACTCGACTACTGAACCTTTTATATCGAGCTACAGTAATATCAGTCGACTGATGCTGCTCTGTTAGGGTAATCTCTTGCCATGATAAGGTTTTGATGTGTGTGGCAAAGGGTTTAAGTTAGTTTGTTATTGTGATTTGATATGTGCATTGAAGTCGTGCAGGACTTAGTAATTCGCACATGGAGCCTTGGCGAGTTTCACATCTCATGACTCGGTCCTTGAGTCGGTGAAGGATAGCTTTGCAGAAGCCGTGCGCTTGGAGCATCCGAGGGACCGCCGGACGAGGAGCTTGGAGTGAAGCCGTAGGAAGTAGACTTCGAGGCAAGAGATGCAAAGGAGCAATGCAGAGCCGTGCGCCTGATGCTGCCGAGGGACATGGCCATGAACGAAGAAAACTTCAAAGGCGAGGGACTCCGAGGGATGAGAGTGAGCAAATGTAACCCGGGAATGGGTAGTAGCTCTTAGGTGAAACTTGGCCATTTGGCCAAGTGTCGAATGAGTTTTCCCGACACCAGTCGACTGCCATGTCATGGCAGTCGACTAATCTGAGTCGATAGTTCGATCGACTGGTTTAAGGAGCTAAATCAAGTTGATCAGTCGACTGAAGACATGGGCAGTCGACTGATGGCTTGATCAGTCGACTGCTCATGAGCAGCAGTCGACTGATAGCACTGTGCACGGGCACAGAATGGAGTCGAGCTCGAGAGCACTCGACTGATGGTTCATCAGTCGACTGATGGTAGGATCAGTCGACTGATGCCTGTGCCGTTGGATGAAATCCAATGTGGAAAGCAGCCGTTATTGGGCAATGACTACAGGACCAGTCGACTGATCGGGGTCATTAGTCGACTGCTCCTGTGTCAACGGGAAGAAACCCTCTTCCTCTATAAAAAGGAAGGGTATGGGGCTTTGGGGGGCCAATACTTCAACTCTAATCTTCTCCCAAAGTGCCACAAACGTCTTCCCACTCTTCTTACTTGCTTTTACTTCATTCTTATTGTAAGAAGAGTGATCTTGATTGTAAAGGTTACCTCCACCTAGCTTGGTGCAAAGGAGAGACCATTAGTGGATTGGTTTTGGCGGAGTGATTCACCGAGGATGAATCGGGGACCGTGGATTAGCGGCATAGCCGTGAACCATGTTATACTATCTTATTAGCGTTGTTTGTATTCTTCTTTATTGTTTATTTGCTTGTCTTGTTGTTTCCGTTGCGCTAATCTTTTGTAGACGAGCAAATTCCGTTATCCATCGATCGAGGGCTATTCACCCCCCTCTAGCTGGCCATCACAACTACACATCGATCCAACAAGTGGTATTAGAGCCAGGTTAAGCTTGTCGAGGACTCACCGCCACAACAAGCACATTCAAGGATGGCCGGCTCAAACATTCACCCACCAAAATTCGAAGGCGAATTCTCTTGGTGGAAAAAGAGAATGGAGGTATTCTTTGAAACAGATTTTGAAATTTTATTAATTATGAAAAACGGTTTCAAGTTGCCTAGGAACAAAAATGGGGAGCCATTGGAGAAATCAAGGTGGAGCAAGAGGCAAAGAGAAGAATACATGGCAAATTCAAAGGCCAAGCACCACCTCTATAATGTACACCCTCAACAAGAAGTAAATAGGATAGGGGAGTGTGCTAGCGCCAAGGAAATGTGGGAGAAATTAATGGAAATTCATGAAGGCACATTCGAGGCGAAATTAGCAAGGAGAGATGTCCTACGCTCCCAATTATCCAACATCAAACTCGTAAAGGGAGAGAAGGTAAAATCCCTACACTCTAGATTTAAGGAAATTCTAACCGGTTTGACAAGTATAGGTGAAAGGCTCTCCAACCGGGATATGGTAATGAAGGCCATAGATGCCTTTCCCCGGTCCTCGAGATGGAGCTCCATGGTAGACTCATTTTACATCTCCAAGAACTTAGAAGTGAACACCTTGGAGGAGTTCTTTTCAACAATGGAGCTCCACGAAATGAGGCTTGAAGGAATACAAGAAGAGCCAAGAATCCAACCTTCAAGAGGAGTAACATTTTTGGCAAACAAGGGGAAGAAGAAGATAGAGATCTCCTCCTCCTCCGATGATAAAGCATCCTCCTCCTCCTCCATGGATAGCACGGAAGAAGCCTATATGGTAAGGAGGGTAAGGCGTGCATTGAAAGATTTTCAATTTAATAAATCTAATGATAGGAGGAGAAGACCAAGGGGGAAGGTCATTTGCTACAATTGCCAAGGAGAGGGATACATAAGGGACAATTGTCCTCTCCTAAACAAGAGCAAGGAAGAAAGGAAAAAGAAGGAAGAAAAGAAGAAGAAAAAGGGGAGCAAGAAGAAAAAGGAAGAGGAGAAGAAGGCAAAGGAAAAGGGAAAGACCAAAGCTCTAAAGGCAAGGACTTGGGATGACCCCTCCTCCTCATCTTCATCATCATCGGAAGAGGAGAATGCTTTTGTCACCAACTTAGCATTGATGGCTTTCGATGACTTGGATTGCTCCTCCTCCGAAAATGAAGCAAGCTCAAGTGAAGGGGGAGCCTCCTCTACATCCTCATCCGAAGAAGAGGACATGGAAACTATGGTAACTAACCTTTCACCTAGTAAAATAGTTTCTATGATTTCTAGCCTCATTAAGGATCTATTTAGAGAAAAGAAAAAGAATAAAAGCATGCTTGATCAAATTAAGGAATTAGAAGAAAAATTAGAAAAAGCATGTTTTAATGATAATGATAATGATGCATGCTCACATGATCTTTATGTGCCATTAGATGTTATTGATGCATGCATAGAAGAAAATAGGACTTTAAGGGAAAAGGTAGATCACTTGACCAAAGCCTTAGAAAAATTCACTATTGGCTCAAACACTTTGAACATGATCATAGGGAGCAAAAGAGCAAGTTTTAACAAAAAAGACCTAGGATATAATGAAAAGAAAAATGAAAATGCCTATAAATGCCTAATTGCTAGGGGACAAGATAAGAAGAAGGTAATAGCTATAAAATGGATTCCTAAGGAATTTCTAGTGAACCCCATAGGCAAGAATTTATATTGGGTTCCAAAATCCATCCTTAAGGGTTAGAAAAACCCTAGGATAGTCAACCATATGGACTTGACCTATATCATAATTTGGTTGACTTAGGATGACGGGATAATATTTTTGAAATAGTGTTGATAATGTGCCCAAAAATAGATAATAATGCTTAAATCATGATAATTAATGAAATTGTCATGTAAGTTTGCAATCATGATCTATCATCTTGATTTTTGGCACATAGTCATAGGCATTAAGGTTTAAATCATGCTTTAGGTGATATTTGCTTTAGTATCATGATATAATACCTAATGCATGATTATTACTTAATGAATACATTTGTTTCATGATCATAATGTAAAATTAATTAATATACATCTTTATGATCATGTAGAATGATAGGATGATACTTAACCTTGATAGAATTGCATGAAAATAATGGTTAAGTATGTACAAATACCTCTAGGATGCATCTCACACTCACTATAGGCTACCTTGATTGAAAACTTAGCATGAGTGAGATGTTAGGATGATACAAATGTCCACTAATGCCTATGGCATTTAGATGGTCATTTAAGGTATCAAAATAGGAATAATAGACCAATCATGGGGAAGACTTATGTTTAATTCATAAACATATTGCCCAAAGATCATGGTTGGATATTTCATATGTTTTCAAAATAATTTCTTACTTTAAAATCTATGTGTTCATATTTTGAAACAATCCAAAGCAAAACTAGGTGTTAAAATGGATACTAACATGCTCAAAAACCTAGTGGATTTTAAAGCTCTTGGATTTTTGGCAAATCTATGAAAATACAATGATTTTTCATGAAAAACTATTTTTCATTGATATTTATACTTACAAGAAATATGTTCCCCAAATTTCATGATTTTTTGAATTTTTTGGAATTTTTAATGCATTTCTGAATTTCGATCCTAAAATTAGAAATTCCTGAAAACCATGTTCCAGTCGATTGGTAGTCTGAACCAGTCGACTGGTGGTCTGAAAATTAGAACTGTAAAGGCTAAATTCAGTTTTTAAACCAATTTTTGGTATTTTCCTTCTATTAGACTTGATGCCATGAGTTTATAACTTAGTATTGATTTTTTTGATGGTGTCAAAGGGGGAGAAATGATTATGTTTAAGTAAATTATGATAGGGGGACAAATATGTATGGGGAGTTTCATGGATTAAGGGGAAGTTGCATGTTGTTATATCATGTTTATGTTTACATGCTTTCTTACCTTATAAATTTCAAATGTTTTTACCTAACTTAAACGGATTGCCACACATCAAAAAGGGGGAGATTGTTAGGGCAATCTCTTGCCATGATAAGGTTTTGATGTGTGTGGCAAAGGGTTTAAGTTAGTTTGTTATTGTGATTTGATATGTGCGTTGAAGTCGTGCAGGACTTAGTAATTCGCACATGGAGCCTTGGCGAGTTTCACATCTCATGACTCGGTCCTTGAGTCGGTGAAGGATAGCTTTGTGGAAGTCGTGCGCTTGGAGCATCCAAGGGACCGTCGGACGAGGAGCTTGGAGTGAAGCCGTAGGAAGTAGACTTCGAGGCAAGAGATGCGAAGGAGCATTGCAGAGTCGTGCGCCTGATACTGCCGAGGGACATGGCCGTGAACGAAGAGAACTTCAAAGGCGAGGGACTCCGAGGGATGAGAGTGAGCAAATGTAACCCGGGAAGGGGTAGTAGCTTTTAGGTGAAACTTGACAATTTGGCCAAGTTTCGAATGAGTTTTCCTGACACCAGTCGACTGTCATGTCATGGCAGTCGACTGCTTTGAGTCGATGGTTCGATCGACTGGTTTAAGGAGATGAATCAAGTTGATCACCAATCACAGGCGGGGCGATCGATGATGGCTTGATCGATCGCTCATGCGAGCCGATCGATATCGCAGCGACGCAGAATGAAGTCGAGCTCGAGAGCACTCGACTAATGGTTCATCAGTCGACTGATGTCTGTGTCGTTGGATGAAATCTAACGTGGAAAGAAGCCATTATTGGGCAACGACTACAGGACCAGTCGACTGATCGGAGTCATCAGTCGACTGCTCCTGTGTTAACGGGAAGAAACCCTCTTCCTCTATAAAAAGGAAGGGTATGGGGCTTTGGGGGGCCAATGCTTCAACTCTAATCTTCTCCCAAAGTGCCATAAACGTCTTCCCACTCTTCTTACTTGCTTTTACTTCATTCTTATTGTAAGAAGAGTGATCTTGATTGTAAAGGTTACCTCCACCTAGCTTGGTGCAAAGGAGAGACCATTAGTGGATTGGTTTTGGCGGAGTGATTCATCGAGGACGAATCGGGGACCGTAGATTAGCGGCGTAGCCGTGAACCACGTTATACTATCTTGTTAGCATTGTTTGTATTCTTCTTTATTGTTTATTTGCTTGTCTTGTTGTTTCTGTTGCGCTAATCTTTTGTAGATGAGCAAATTCCGTTATCCATCGATCGAGGGCTATTCACCCCCCTCTAGCCGGCCACCACAACTACACATCGATCCAACATGCTCATCAGTCGACTGATGTGATCACCACTCGACTGTTCAGCGAGCACTCGACTGATGATCCTCTGCCTCGATGAACAGTACCATCAGTCGACTGATGTATCCTATCAGTCGACTGATATGCAAACAGTCGAGTCCTGGAAGCAGCACTCGACTGCTTGACTCACGATATCGTGCTACAGTGTTATCAGTCGACTGATATCTGATTTCTAGTTCTGAAATTCTGAAAATCTTGATTTCTTTATCTAACTTATTCCATTTTCTCATGTTTTATCTTGTATATCGAACATATTGATGTTATGCTTATATTCATGTATTCGTTAATGTATTTTGATATTTTATTTCATTTTAGCAAACATTAACATCCAATGGTTTCAAAATCCTAACATCTCACCCTTACTAAGTGTTGAAATACACAATCAAGGTAAAAGACTTCTTTTGTGAGATGCAATCCACCATAGACATTCCTTCCATGCAAACACATGGTGAAACACATGAAGCATGGTAAGTGCAAGACATCAAGGTGTGTGGCACTTGAGTATCACTTTTGATGTTACTTCTACATCTTAAACACACTTCTCTTGATACATTGATTTCTAAAGTGTGTCAAAGATCAAGGTTACACACTATGACCTCTAAATCTAGATTGTGTTAATTTTATTGATTTTCATGATTTCAAAAATATATTGGCACATCCTAAAATCTTTTAGGATTAAAGCTCAAATGTATTTCCAAGGTAACCATAACCTTGAAAATAACCTAAAGTGCCACCTTTACCATGGTTGAGTTAACTACCCATCCAATCATGGTTGGCACATTCTAATCCATTTAATGTGAATCAATGACGCTCTTTGGAACCCAAAACCTATTTGAGCTCATTGAATTAATTAGGTATTCCTTAGGGATAACCTCCTTAGATACCTTTCTAATGACCCTCCTAGGCTTGTTAGCCTCGGTCATTGTGGTCTTATCTAGGTTGACTCTAGAGGTAACTCCCCTTGCAACCTTCTTAATGGCCATCCTAGGTTTCCTAGAAACCCTAGCCACTAGGCACAAACCTTGGTCCACTCTAGGGATGACTTCCCTATTGACATTGGTCTTCCTAGACCTAGTTTGTGTTCCATAATCAAATGGAACACTATGGTAAGCCACCTTAGGCTTAGGTTTATGACCCAAACCTTGATTGCCCTTGGTTGACTTTTGTCTTTTGGGTCCTAGATGTTGACTTTGAAATCTTGACCCTTGACATTGATTTTGTATCTTATTTAGGGTTTTTTCTAGTTTTTCAAGCCTTGACCTTAAGGCTTGGTTCTCTAATTCTAATTGCCCAAATGATTTTTGATTAGGTTTTTGGGCATTACCATTCACCTTAGACATATGTCTATCCTTATTGGGATTGATACCTAAATGGTTTTCTATTTTCTTAATTGCTTTCTTAGGAATGACATTTCTAGGGACATTAGTCCCAAATTTCTCCTTCTTTGAAATAGATCTAGAGTTATCATTCCTAGCATGCTTTGATTCATGAGTAATAGCAAAGTTATTTGAATTAATTCTAGCATGCTTTTGCTTATAATTTAAAGAATGAGCATTATGAAAATATACCTTAGGGTTTGCCTTAGTAGCTCCCCCTACTTGTGATGCTCCTTCTTGAGTCTTTTTGCTTCCCCTAGGACATTGATTTCGGTAATCCCTCGGTTACCGACATATGAAGCAAATGATGTGCTCCTTGTCTTTAGGTGATGGGGAACCGGCATCCTTTGACTTTTGTTGACTTTTAGGCGCCGGAGGAGTCTTCTTAACCTTCTTTGGACACTTGCTCTTGTAGTGCTCATACTCTCTACACTCAAAACACAATATATGGATTTTATTTGAAATTAGAGTGTTTGAGTTACCTAGGTTAATTGAGACCGGAATTGGAGCTTCTTCATCTTGACTAGATGTCGAAGCTTTCTCTTGTTGCTCCGGAGTGGAAATTCTTTCCTCCCCCTCAATCCTAGAGGTGGAGGTGTCTTCTACTTCTTCCACCGATCCGGAAGTTGACTCCTCTTCAACTTCCGATTCCTCACTTGCTCGTGAGGAAGATGAACTCTCTTCATCCTCTTCCTTATCTTCTTCTACTTGTGCCAAGTGGGGCTTCTCATTGAACTTGGCTAATTTGTCCCATAGCTCCTTGGCATCAAGATATTCACCTAGCCCAGACAAAACATCATTAGGTATCAAATCTTCTAAAAGTTTTGTTACCTTGGCTTCGGTTTTGAATTTTTGCCATTGCTCTTGGGTCCATTTCTTCAACTTGAGGACTTGTCCCTTCCTATCCCGAGGAGGTTCAAAACCTTCTACGAGGATGAACCAATCCTCTATATCCATCATAAAGAATGTCTCCATTCTTGTTCTCAACGCCAAAAAGTCTTCTTGATCATATGGCGGTGGAGTGTTGATGTCCCATCCAAGCTTGTTTTGGAATTCCATCTTCCCTCTAACCTTTTAGTTCCCGACGGTTAATCCGTAAAAGAGCCCTGGGCTATGATACCAATTGTAGGATATTTGAAGCCACTAGAGGGGGGGTGAATAGCGTACTATTCGTTCGTAGATGGAATTCGATCGTGGTTGTCTCTACAATTTCATTAGCACGCAGCGGAATAGTAATGAAAGTAATAACGAAATAAACAACAATGCAAATACAAATATTTAATGTGGTTCGGAACCGAAAGGTTCCTACTCCACGGATTGGGTTCGTACGAACCCTAGCGATGTCAATCACACACCACTATGATAAACACTCCTTCTCGACACAAGTCGGAGGTGGCGAAACCCCTTACAAGTAATCTTACAACAGTAAAAAACTAAAACAAGCAATTACAACAATTTATATGAAAGACAAGTAAAGAAAAACTTTACAAGTCTTGCTTTTGATTGCTTGAATGCTTGGTTATTTGATTAGCACTTGGAGACCTGATTTGCAGCAACAAATCGCCCCTAAAGCTCTCAAAAACCGGATTACTTTTTCTCCATCACGAGCTCCTTTTATAACTTCAACCTGTGCTGGAAAAAGTCGATCAGTTAACTGCTCGGGACCATCAATCGACAGATCACACTGTTGCTGTGAGACAACGGTGTAATCCACGCTGGAAAAATCCAACGGCTAGGACATCAGTCGACTGATCATGAGCATCAGTCGACTGATGAGCCATCACTCGACTGCTCATCACAGCGGTCGAGTGAGACTCCATTCTGTGCTCCAAAATCCGAGCATCAGTCAACTAATCACAAGATCAGTCGACTGCTCGTTCAATCAGTCGACTGCCCATCAATGGCAGTCGACTGCTAGGGCAATTCCCGCAGTCAAACCCTAGTTGACTACGCCAGTAGACTTCCACATGACACCAGTCGACTGGCACACCACAAGAATGAGGTTTTAGCCCAAGTATGATGCCCCCATACTGTAGGGGATCGATTGGCCGGCTAGAGGGGGTGAATAGCCCTCTTTCGATGGATGTCGGAATTCTCTCGTCTACAAAGCGTTAGCGCAAGCGGAATATACAAATACAAATAAAGACAACACAAAAGATAGATAAGCAATACAAACACGAGATGTAACGTGGTTCACGGCTACGCCGCTAATCCACGGTCCGATTCGTCCACGGTGAATCACTCCGCAATCTATCCACTAGATCTCTCCTTTGCACAAATCTAGGTGGAGGTAACCTCTTTACACAAAAACACTCCTCTAACAAATATAATGGAAATAAGCTTGAGTAAGAGGATGGAAAGCTTTAGGGAACTTTGGGAGAGTATTAGAGCATAAACATTAGCCTCCCAAAGCCCCACCCCCTTCCTTTTTATAGAGGAAGAGGGTTTCTTCCCGTTGACACAGGATCAGTCGACTGATTCCCTCGATCAGTCGACTGATCCCGTAGCCGTTGCCCAATAACGACCGCTTTCCACATTGGATTCCATCCAACGGTATTGGCATCAGTCGACTGATCCTACCATCAGTCGACTGATGCTCGATCAGTCGAGTGCTCAATGGAGTCGACTCCATTCTGTGCCCGTGCACAGTGCCATCGATCATTGCCATTCCTTGGCGATCGTCGACAATCGATCGTCGCCGACATCGATCATTGCCGAGTTCATGGCGATCGCCAAGCACTAAATCGGTCTTATACGATCCGATCGAACCATCGACTTTAGAGCGATGATCGCCATGACATGGCAATGATCGCGTGTCGAGAAAACCCATCCGACACTTGGCCAAATGGCCAAGTTTCACCTAAGAGCTACCCTTCCCGGGTTACAATCGCTCACTCTCATCCTCAAGTCCTCGCCTGAAGTTCTCTTCGCTTCGCGGCCACGCCCCTAAGATCAGCGCATGACTCTGCAATGCTCCTTCGCGTCTCTTGCCTCGAAGTCTACTTCCTCCGGCTTCACTCCAAGCTTCTCGTCCGGCGGTCCCTCGGATGCTCCAAGCGCACGGCTTCCGCAAAGCAATCCTTCACCGACTCAAGGACCGAGTCATGAGATGTGAAACTTGCCATGACTCCATGTGCGAATTACTAAGTCCTTCACAACTTCAACGCACATATCAAATCATCATAACAAACTAACTTAAACCCTTTGCCACACACATCAAAACCTAATCATGGCAAGAGATTGCCCTAACAATCTCCCCCTTTTTGATGTGTGGCAATCCGTTTAAGTTAGGTAAAAATATTTGATAAAAATTTCTAAGGAAAGAAAGCATGTAAACATAAACATGATATAACAACATGCAACTCCCCCTTAATCCATGAAAGTCTCTCTACAAATTCTCAATTTTCTCCCCCTATCATAATTTACTTAAACACAATCAATTCTCCCCCTTTGACACCATCAAAAAGATTAATACTAAGTTATGGCATCAAGTCTAATAAAAGAAAATTACCAAAAATTAGTTTAAAAACTGAATTCGGCCATTACTATTCTGAATTTGTTGGACTGATCGGCATTGTACGCATGATTTTGAGAAAATTCTGATTTTCGAACCAAATTTCAGAAATGCGTTAAAAATTCCAGAAAATTCGAAAAATCATGAAATTTTGGGAACATATTTCTTGTAAGGTTTTTTATCAGTGAAAAATAGGTCTTTATGAAAAATCATTATATTTTCATGTATTTGCCAAAAATCCAAAAGGTTTAAAAATCACTAGGTTTTTGACCATTCTAGTATCAAGTTTAACACCCAGTTTTGATTCCAATTGTTTCAAAACATGAATACATAGATTTTAGATTAAGAAGTTGTTTTGAAAACATATGAAATATCCAACCATGATCTTTGGGCAATATATCTATGAATTAAACATAAGCCTTCCCCATGATTGGTCTATTATTGTTATTTTGATACCTTAAATGACCATCTAAATGCCATAGGCATTAGTGGACATTTGTATCATCCTAACATCTCACTCATGCTAAGTTTTCAATCAAAGTAGCCTATGGTGAGTGTGAGATGCATCCTAGGGGGTATTTGTATATACTTAACCATCATATTCATACAATTCTATCAAGGTTAAGTATCAACCTAACAATCCTCATGATCATAAAGATATTTATGACTTAATTTCACATTATGATCATGAAATACATGTATTCATTGAATTGTTCTCATGCATTAGGTATTATATCATGATAATAAACAAAGTATCACCTAAAACATGATTTAAACCTATTTCTCATGATGACGTGCCAAATTTTAAAATCATAAATCATGATTGCAAACATACATAGCAATTACATTAATCATCATGATTTAAGCATTATTAACTATTTATAAGCACGTTATCATCACCTAACACTATTCAAAAATATTGTCCCGCCATCCTAAGTCAACCAAAATATGATATAGGTTAATTGCATATGGTTGACTACCCCAGGGGTTTTCTAACCCTTAAGGATGGATTTTGGAACCCAATACAAATTCTTGCCTATAGGGTTCACTATAAATTCCTTAGGAATCCATTTCCTAGCAATTACTTTCTTCTTATCTTGTCCCCTAGCAATTAGGCATTTGTAGGCCTTTTCATTTTTCTTTTCTTTATAACCTAGGCCCTTTTTGTTGAAGCTAGCTCTTTGGCTCCCTATGATCATGTTCAAGGTGTTGGAGCCTATAGTGAATTTTTCTAGAACTTTTGTCAAGTAGTCTACCTTTTCCCTTAAGACCCTATTTTCATTTATACATGCATCACTAACATCTAATGGCACATAAAGATCATGTGAGCATGCATCATTTAAGCTAGAAGAAATATTATCATTTAAGCATGCATTTTCTAGCTTATTTTCCAATGCCTTAATTTGATTAAGCATGCTTTTATTTTTCTTTTTCATTCCAAATAAGTCCTTAGTTAAACTAGAAAATATGGAAACTATTTTCTTAGGAGAGGCATTTGTTACCATAGTTTCCATATCCTCTTCTTCTTCTTTGGATGAGGAGGATGTAGAAGCTCCCCCTTCACTTGAGCTCTCTCCTCTTGAGCTTGATCCTTCATTTTCAGAGGAAGAGCAATCCAAATCATCAAAGGCCATCAAGGCCAAATTGGTGACAAAGGCATTCTCCTCATCCGATGATGATGAGGAGGATGAGGATGGGTCATCCTAAGTCCTTGCCTTTAGAGCTTTGGTCTTCCCCTTTTCTTTTGTCTTCTTCTCCTCTTCCTTCTTTTTCTTGCTCCCCTTTTTCTTCTTTTTTTCTTCTTTCTTTTTCTTCTCTTCCTTGCTCTTGTTTAGGAAGGGACAATTATCCCTTATGTGTCTCTCTCCTTGGAAATTGTAGCAAATGATTTTCCCCTTGGTCTTCTATTCCTATCATTTGATTTGTTAAAATGAAAACCTTTTAAAGCACGTCTTACCCTCCTTACCATATATGCTTCTTCGGTGCTATCCATGGAGGAGGATGAGGATGCTTCATCATCGGAGGAAGAGGGGATCTCTATCTTCTTCTTCCCCTTGTTTGCCAACAATGCTACTCCTCTTGAGGGTTGTATTTTTGGCTCTTCTTGTATTCCTTCAAGCCTAGATTCATGTAATTCCATAGTGGAGAAAAATTCATCTAGAGTACTTACCTCTAGATTCTTTGAAATGTAAAATGAGTCCACCATTGAACTCCACTTGGATGATCGGGGGAAAGCATCTATGACCTTCATTATCATATCGCGATTGGAGAGCCTTTCTCCTACACTTGTTAGTCCAATTAAAATTTCTTTGAATCTAGAATGCAAAGAAGTTACCTTTTCTCCCTTTTCTAATTTAATGTTGGATAGTTGGGAGCGGAGGAGATCTCTCCTTGCTAGCTTCGCCTCGGATGTGCCTTCATGAAGCTCAATTAGCTTCTCCCACATCTCCTTGGCACTTAGGCATTCTCCTATTCGGTTGATCTCTTGTTGGGGGAGCACATTGAAGAGATGGTGCTTGGCTTTTGAATTTGCAAGGTGCTCTTCCCTTTGCCTTTTGGTCCACCTAGATTTCTCTATTGGCTTCCCCTCTTCATCCCTAGGCAAAACGAAACCAGATTCCATTGTAATCATAATATCAAAATCCGTTTCGAAAAATACCTCCATTCGCTTCTTCCACCAAGCGAATTCTCTTTCAAACTTCGGTGGATTAATGTTGGAGCCGGCCATTTTGAATGTTTCATGTTGTGGCGGTTAGTCCTCGACAAGCTTTCCTTGGCTCTGATACCACTTGTAGGGGATCGATTGGCCGACTAGAGGGGGGTGAATATCCCTCTTTCGATGGATGTCGAAATTCTCTCGTCTACAAAGCGTTAGCGCAAGCGGAATATACAAATACAAATAAAGACAACACAAAAGATAGACAAGCAATACAAACACGAGATGTAACGTGGTTCACGGCTACGCCGCTAATCCATGGTCCGATTCATCCACGGTGAATCACTCCGCAATCTATCCACTAGATCTCTCCTTTGCACAAAGCTAGGTGGAGGTAACCTCTTTACACAAAAACACTCCTCTTACAAATATAATGGAAATAAGCTTGAGTAAGAGGATGGAAAGCTTTAGGGAACTTTGGGAGAGTATTAGAGCATAAGCATTAGCCTCCCAAAGCCCCACCCCCTTCCTTTTTATAGAGGAAGAGGGTTTCTTCCCGTTGACACAGGATCAGTCGACTGATTCCCTCGATCAGTCGACTGATCCCGTAGCCGTTGCCCAATAACGGCCGCTTTCCACGTTGGATTCCATCCAACGGTATTGGCATCAGTCGACTGATGCTCGATCAGTCGAGTGCTCAATGGAGTTGACTCCGTTACGACTCCGATCGCAGTGCCCATGGGTGATCATTGCCATTCGCCATCGCGCCATCGGCTAGCAGCGTCGACATCGATCATGCGAGATCGGCCCCAAATGGCCAAGTTTCACCTAAGAGCTACCCTTCCTGGCTTACAATCGCTCACTCTCATCCCTCGAAGTCCCTCGCCTTGGAAGTTCTCTTCGTTCACGACCACGTCCCTCGACAGCATCAGGCGCACGACTCTGCAATGCTCCTTCGCGTCTCTTGCCTCGAAGTCTACTTCCTCCGGCTTCACTCCAAGCTTCTCGTCCGTCGGTCCCTCGGATGCTCCAAGCGCACGTCTTCCGCAAAGCAATCCTTCACCGACTCAAGGACCGAGTCATGAGATGTGAAACTTGCCACGGCTCCATGTGCGAATTACGAAGTCCTGCACGACTTCAACGCACATATTAAATCATCATAACAAACTAACTTAAACCCTTTGCCACACACATCAAAACCTAATCATGGCAAGAGATTGCCCTAACACATACTTGCTAGACCACCCTTAGCCTAGACCCAAGCCTTCTAGCCACCTCCATCAGCCTTACGCTTCTCGAATTCCTCCAAGTCATCTATGACTTGTTCATCCATCGCGCTAGCTTTCAGGTGCTTCCATTGGCTATGTCATGCTAACGGTGTCTACACCGCCAAGGCACATTGGACTTACGCCACCAAGACTCCCGCTTGGACTTTACGCCGCCAATACCAAACCCCTTGGACTTCTCAATTGCCAATACTCAAGCTTGGACTTTCCCTTGCCAACCCATGTTGGACTTTTCATGCCAAGTACCCATGACTTGGACTTTCCATAAACACATGGTCAACCCTAGTCAACCATCAAAGTCTCCCTCGAGTCCAGTTAACATAACCCGAGTTGATTGTATAAACAATCTTCCCAAATTATCACCAGACATTGATGTAAAACATCAATGTCAACTTACTTTTTCAAACATCAAAACATCTCTCGAGTCAAACTCGAGTCTGGTCAATCATGCCCTAGGCCGATTGCACCAACAAAATCCAGGTTAGAGACTTGGCAATAAAGAAGTCCAAGAATAGATTCTTGGCAAGGGAAATTCAAGTATGGAGACTTGACAAGGAAAAGCCCTAGTAAGGATACTTGACAATGAAAAAGTCCAAGTGTGTAGTCTTGGCAAGGGAAAGTCTAAGTATAGATACTTGGCAAAGAAAAGTCTAAGAGTGTAGTCTTGGTCATGTAAGTCCAAGTGTGTAGTCTTGGTAGTATAAGTCCTAGAGGCGCAACCTCTTGACAAAGGTAGATCCTGTAGCATGACAAAGTCGATGGAAGCACTTGAAGGCTAGCATAAGGGTGAGGAGTTATGGACTCAAATCAAAGGCGTGAGGCTGATAGAAGTGACTTGAAGGCTTAGGTCTAGGCTAAAGGTACCTAATGACATGACGAAGCCGATGAAAGCACTTGAAAGCTAGCGCAAGGGTAAGGAGTCATGGACTCAAACCAAAGGTGTGAGATTGATGGAAGTGGTTTGAAGGCTTAGGTCTTGGACAAGGGTGAGTGTCAAGTATGAGGGGATCATATTTAGGTGTTAAACCTTAGTTTTGAGATTTACTAGTCGATTGAGACTTGGTCCAATCGACTGGTGAGCTAAAATAATCGGACAGATTGTTTAGTAGTCGACTAGGGCTTTGAACCAGTCGATTGGTCGAGTGTTCAACACTCGAGAACTCAATTGACTCGGATAGTCAACTGGGGTTATGGACCAATTGACTGATCGAGTAGTCGACTTGCGAAATTGACTGTGGCTTTGGCAGTCGACTAGTGAGTTGGACCGGTCGATTGACCACTAGAAGTTGACTGTTGGGATTGAGTAGTCGACTGACTTAAGTGGACAACAACACAGAATATTTTTGAGTCGACTGCTGTCTTATGGCAGTTAACTAATGGCTCAGTCAATTGATTAATAGATATTATCAATCGATGGATCAACTATTTTCGATGTGGATTAGTCCGTCGTGAGACAATGGTCAAGTGAGCAGTTGATTGGTGGGTAAGCCCAGTCAACTATTCAGTGGAAAATCGTTCGAGGGGAGCCTTTAAAAGAAGATTTCGGTGGAGGAAGAAGAAGATGGTTCTTGGAGTTCTTGAAGGGGAATAGTTGTTGCTTTCCAGACCTTCAAAGCCATTCCACAATAACCAACAAGTATTTGATCAAAAGCTCAATCTTGTAAAAGTGTTTTCACTTATTCTTCCATTTGCTTTTGTATTTTGTATTTTGGTTGTTGTACTCTTGTATAAGCTCATATTGTAAGTGATTTCTCCACCTCTAGATTATTTCTGATAAGGAGAAGTTATAGTGGTGGTGGCATCGCTAGAGCTCGGTCGTGGAGTAGGAACTAGGGTTCTGAACCATATAAAATCGGTGTTATGATTTATTGTTGCTTGTCTTGTATTTTGTTTTAGTTTGTATTTGTATTTCTGTTGCGCTAACATTGTTGTAGATGAGCACGACCAAAACAATCGAATGAAAGAATCGAATGAATGTTATTCACCCCCCTCTAGCGCGTCACAAGATCCTCAGTAATTTGTATCAGAGCGAGGTTGCTTTTCAAGGACTAACTGTCGAAAAAGAAACGCGCTATAGGAACCATCAACACAATGGAATTCAGTGATGGATTGGGCTACAACACACAAGTTTCACCTTCCTTCGACCATGAAGACTTTGCTTATTGGAAAGGAAGAACGGACTATTTCTTGATGAACGACATAGAGGATTGGATCGTCGTCATGGAAGGATTTGAAGCTTCCATGGATAAGAAGGGTAGAATACTCAAGAAGAAGAGGGATGGAAGAGCAACTTCAAAAATCCAAACGAAATGATAAGGTAACAAAAATGTGTTAGTGAAAGCTCTAGAGCCAATCATGTGATGGTTATTGTATGGATTTTTTTGTATCATATTCCTATTTATAAAGACATTTCTTTATGGTTATTGTACTTACTTGTATTGGTACCAAATAACTAAGTATAATAACGTCCTTGAGTAGAAGGTTCTTATCTATATCAATCGATTGGTTGAATCGATAATGAGATGATATAGAGAACACTACTCTTAATCATTCCTAGTCAAATATTAACATTCAGGGACAATGTTAATGTGAAGAGACTAGCATGTAGGTCAACTCGATGACTTGATCTCACAAGTCATGGATATGAGATATCAAGTTGACACATGGGTATGCATTAGAGAATGTATACTGAATGATCCGCCATGAGAAAGTATCATGGATCGTTATATGAGTGTCATATACTTTCTCATGTGACTATTAGTATGACTATTAGTCTTTGAACCTGAAATCACCATGATTCCTTACATAAGGAGTTGCATACTTTGGCTTCATCAAACGTCAACCGTAAATGGGTGGACTATAAAGGTGATTACTGGGTATGTAACAAATTATACGGAGGGATGTGAGTGATGTAAATGAGATCTATCCCTCCTATATGACGGGAGTGACATTGTTATTCTTGATAGAGTGAGACCACTAAGTGCATGACCATGCCCAAATGAGCTCAATATGAGATTAGAGTGAGTTTACTTGGAGTTCAAGATATAGATTGTACCGAGGATGACACGGTCTATGCCTCAGTTGATCAATCTAGATGTCAAGGATAGAGAGACATTGTCACATATTGTGAGAGTCACAATTAGTAGTCACAAAGGTGATGTTGGATCTCAACATTCTTGTAACTTGGATAGCAATGATGTGTTGCTAGATACCGCTCATTGCTTATGTTCCTAAATTGGTTTAGGAGCATTACCAACGTTACAAGAACCTATAGGGTCACACACAAAGGGAAATTAGATGGAGATTAGGTTCATATGATGAACCATGAGGATTAGGTTCATGGGATGAACCAAATTGGATTAAGAGTAATCCAAATTAGACTAATTGAGTTGGACTCAAGTTGATTCAAGTATTGAATGAGTCTAATTTAGGTTTGATTCATCGAGTCAATTTAAACTAATGAATAGAGATTCATTAAATCAAATTGATTTGAATCAAATTGTTGGATTTGATCAACCATGGGAGATAAAGAGGTCAAGTTTGACTTGACTTGAGAGGGAATATGAATGATCAATTTTGACTCGACCAATTGCCATGTCATGATGACTTGGCATGGGCCGGCCAATGATGATGTTCTACATCATCATGGACACATCATGGGGTGCCACCTCATGAGGGAGACCAAGAGCCATGGCTCTTGCTATTACATGCATGTATATAACCCTTTTTGAAGTGGCCGGCCACAATAATGTGGGTGCATTAGTGTGAAGTTAAGAGAAGTAACTTCATCTTCTTCCTCCTCTCCTCTCAAGCTCTCTCCCCCTCATCCTTGCCGTGAGCTTCTAAGGGTGCTAGCACACTCTAGGTTTCTTTTCTCCACCTATTGCTTGTGTGGATTCTGATAGAGGAGTGTACACTTGACACTCTTAGTTCCGGCAAGCCATTTGGACGAGCGAGATAAGCGAAGGGCGTCGCATCAAGGGTAACACTCCTTTCATGTAGATTTAAGGTAGATCTAGGTTTTCTAAACACGTACATGTAATTTTGTTTATCTTCGCACGGATCCGTGGCTGACTTCCGAGGTTTCCACAACATAAAAAGCGATTTTTGCGGCTCAGACAATCCAACAAAATGTTAGTTAATTTAATACCTAGCGATATTTTGTGCAAGTTACAAGAATTTAAAGAACGCTAAGGAGTTATGGAGCAATTTGGTCAAGTTCCATGAAGAACCTTCATTAATACAAGATACGGAGGAATCCAAGGTAGAAAGCTCATCACCTTAAGAGCTTGAAAATTCGGAAGTTGAGAGGTGCTCAACATCTAAGGAAGAGGTTGAAGAAGTCTCCACCACTAGGATTGAGGGGAAGGATATATCAATGACACTGGAGCAAGAAGAGACCTCTATTGGTGCAATCGGCTCAGGTCACGATTGACTAGACTCAAGTTGGACTCGAGTAGTGTTTTGATGTTTGACAATGTTTTGGGGAGATTATTGGTGCAATCGACCCGGGTCATAATTGATCGGACTCGAGTTTGACTCGAGTGATATTTTGATGTTTGACGATGGTTTGACCATTGTTTGACTATATGGTTGATATAGGGTTGACCATATGATGGAAAGTCCAAGTGGGACACTTGGAAAGGGAAAGTCCAACATGGGTTGGCATGGAAAGTCCAAGTCATGGGTACTTGGCATGGTAAGTCCAAGCATGTAGTCTTGACGACGTAAAGTCCAAGCGGTCCTTGTTGGGAGTATTGAGAATACAATCAAAGTCCTACATTGGTAAGACATGGAAAAGATCATGTACTTATAAGATACAAATATATATCTCCATTGGTATGAGGCCTTTTGGGTGAAATCCAAAAATAAAACCATGAGGGCTTAGGCCCAAAAGTGGACAATATCATACCATTGTAGAGATATGTGGATCTTATAAGAACTAACAATTGGTATCAGAGCCATGGTCCATGTCAAGCCATGATCCTCGAATGAAGAAAGTAGAGCTCCCATATCCATATCAAGAGAACTAGACACCAGGCAGGAAGTCCAGTTGGGTCGGGAGAACCGAACAACTGGCAGGAAGTCCAGTTGGGACAGAAGGGCTGGATAACTGGCAGGAAGTCCAGTTGGGTCAAGAGGACCAGATAGTTAGCAGGAAGTCCTGGTGGATTGAGGATCGGACATCAAGAAAAGCAAGTCCTTCAAGGATGGATAGGCTTAAGGAGGGGTTATGTGGTCCTTCGTTTGAGGGGAGGGGGATTGTTGGGAGTATTAAGAATACAATCAAAGTCCCACATTGGTAAGACATGAAAAAGATCATGTGCTTATAAGATACAAAGATATCTCTATTGATATGAGGTCTTTTGGGTGAAGCCCAAAATAAAACCATGATGGCTTAGGGCCAAAAGTAGACAATATCATATTATTGTGGAGATATGTGGATCTTATAGGCACTAACAATCCTTTGGCAAAAGAGAAACCCAAGACATGACAAAACCGAGGGAAGCACTTGGAAGCAAGCATAAGGATGAAGGAGTCGCAGACTCGGAAGGATCCTAGAGGCGCAAGGTTGAAGGGAGAGCTAGAAGGTTGAGTCTAGGTCTAGGGAGTTGATTTCAAGTATGATTTAATCATACTTGAAGTATCAATCGACTGAATTATTGTCTCAGTTGACTGATCAGTCACTCGACTGAAGCTAGTTGAATTCTGGGTCCATCAGTCGACTACTAGGGTTTGGCAGTCGACTCGTCCACCATCAGTCGACTACTATACCCTAGCAGTCGACTGTCATAAGTGGAAATGGGCACAAAAGGTTTTTGAATCGATTGATCGCTCGTAGCAGTCGATTGATGACTCAATCAGTCGATTGATGGTATGATCAGTTGACTGATCAACTTCCCATTGGGTAGTGACAAATTGAGATCAGGCTCTTAGAAGTTGTTGGATTGCATCAGCTATAGCAGCAATTGACTGATGGAGACCATCAGTCGACTGCTCCAGCTCCAACGGGAAAATCAGCCTCTTCTCTATAAAAAGAGTCCATGGGGTGCTTAAGAAAGCTAGTGCTTATATTCATACTCATACTCTCAAGCTCCCCACGTCTTCAATAGCCTTCTAGTGATTTCTAATCTCCTCTTCTCTTATTCTTCATCTACATCTTTTGTAAGAAGAGGGGTGCATTTGTAAAGAAGGCTTCTCCACCTAAAAGGAGCTCTTAGTGAAGATTTGCTTGGGTTGATCCACCTTACAGATCGTTGTGGAGTAGGAGCATAATATTCGAACAACGTTAAATCATTTTTGTTAGCGCTTGCATTTTTATCTCTTGTTTTCTTTAGTATTCGTTTTTGCTTTCGCTAACTTTGTTTGTAGAATTCAAGAGAGGTGATGTGAGCAAAACATATAGGGTTTTAGGAGTAGTTTTTGCTCACATCTCATTTTGTTTTATGTTTATTTCATGCATATTTTACTTTATTTTACATGCATTTCTTATTTTCTAGTTCGAAGGTCTGCTCGTTGTACTTTTATGTGTAGAATAGCATTATACGAGAAAAATGGTGCACTTTTGGAACAAAAAGAAGACATTTGATAGCTAGAGCAGAATGACACACACCCTGGCCCTGTGAAAACACACGGCCTGCGTCGCAGCGCCACACACGGCCTGGCCATGTGGATCCACATAGTCATGTGGCACTGCGTGATTCCGACGTGAGTCAGTTATTTTCCAGGTTTCGAGGAGATCCAAGTTGATGTCTATATAAAGGAGGCTACGCCCAAAGCCTAGGGGGGAGGCATGACGGCTGAGATGACACTCCGGGGCCCTAAAAAGCTTCGGGAACTCACAACGGGAAGGAAGAAAGCCATCAGAGATCCAAGTTCTACACTTCAACGCCGGAGAGAAGAGCCACATTGCATTGTAATTTCTGTCCTTTGCATAATATCCATTCTTTATACGAATATGATCGTGCTTTGTGTTTCTCCTCTCATATTTATGGAGTAGATTCTTCGATTCTAGGATTATAGAGTAGTTTGTGTGCATAGAATATGTTATTTCAAATTAAATTCTATTCTTGAGTTTATATTTGTAATTGGTATTAGTTTAGACCGATATCTATTTGTTTTGGTTTTCTATCTAATGTGCTAGATGATACGAGGGGTGACATCCCTCGTATCTAAGATCTAGGAGAATTAAGGAGGAACCTAGGGGTTGGCCTCATCTCCTGTAACTGCGGATAGAAGAGTGCGATAGAATTGGAAACGACTCATCGTAGGGATCGATTTGGTATCCTCGTACTGACTATCCCGTCCTAAAGCCAGGGGTCGACTTGGTATGGCATATGTACTTTCCGATAGATCCGAAGGTTCATTGGGAGAGTGTATGATGTCCTTTCCATGAAATCATAGTTAGACATTTAGACAACACCCAATTGATAACATGTTTTGCATAACACAAGCGAAATTGAAATCCTAGAATTCCTTCTAAAGACTAGTAGCAAGCCTTTTCTTTTTCCGTGTGACACCGTATTGAGTTAGGACCGCCGACAACCCTCACAATCACAACCATTAGAACTGAATTCTGAACAATAATATCCACTTAACAAATCGGTACTCGAATCTCAGTCCCTGTGGGATTGATAATCTTATTATTACTTGATGACACCTGTGCACTTGCGGACATTGAGCGCGAGCATGTGCTTCAAGTCCTTGATGATCTCCGTTATGAGATTTGAGGTCGCATCCGCATGCATCAAGTTTTTGGCACCGTTGTCGGGGACTATTGATTCGATATCGAATCAAGAAGTGGATAATTGGATCAGACTTATGATTAGATTTATCTACTTTCTTTACTTTTATTACTTTCTTTTATTTTTATTTTACCTTATTTACTTCAGTTTTAGATTTTCCATATCTAGATTTAGTTTTTTTTTATTTTAGCAGTAGTTTTACATTTTATTTTATAATTAGCTTTTTTTTTAATTTGATTTAGTATTTAGTTCAGTTTATTTTCTGTTTTAATTTAGTATTAGCTAATACTCCTAATTTTGTGGCTCGATTTTTCGTATGCTTAGACGCCTAAGATTGGGAGACCTGATTTCGATCGATCTAGAAATCGAACGAACCTATCATTGTGGGAGAGTTGAACAGAAGAGGATGGAGGATCAAGCTGCATCCGAGGTGAATATAGGTAGCTGACCTTTGCGGGATTACGCAACCCCTAGTTCTAGAGGATTTAGGTCAAGTATAGCTAGACCGTCCATTTCGGCAAATAACTTTGAGCTGAAATCGGCACTCATACACATGGTCCAGCAGAGTCAAATTAGGAGAGCTGTGACTGAAGACCCGAACTGGCAATTGGAGATATTTTTTGAAATTTGCTCAACAATGAAGATCAATGGAGTCCCTGCAGACGTGATCCACCTAAGCCTATTCCTGTTCTCATTACGGGATAAGGCTAAGGCATGACTTCACTCCCTGCCTTCTGAAAGCATTACTACACGGGAGCAATGTGAGCAACAGTTCTTGAATAAATACTTCCCACCAAGCAAGACTGCTCACATGCACTATCTAATAATGAGCTTCCATCAGAAGGAAGGGGAATCCCTATTTGAAGCCTAGGATCGCTACAAGGGGCTACCCTACCAATGCCCCCCTCATGTGTTGAGTTTCCTGCACTGCAGGGAGTGTGTGTTCGAACATGTTTCGTAAACATGTGCACAACGGAAGAATTAAAAAGCAATAAATCTAATTTATTACAACACACACATCACACGCATGCATAGTACAATATGTGTAGACATAATCATAAATTCAGATTTTGCAATAAAGGAAATTATTCTAGGTATACCTGACGTATCACGTGCAGCGGGAAAGGCATCAACCGGAGCGACTCTGCTAGAATCGCCTCTATCCGTATCCACGCCGAGTATCATCGGGATGACTTCACAAATCCATGAGCCTCGTCTTCGTAGGAGTCACTAGCCATGCATCAAAGACGATGTGATCGAGAGAAGATCACAATCTGAATCAAAAAATCGGATTCAAAAATGAGTCCCCAAAACTCGCTTCTCCGGAGAAGTATTCGTCAACCGTTTGACGAATCCTTCGTCCTCCACCTATAAGGATTATCGTAGATCTAATCCTCGACAAGGTAGCCGCTGTCGGAGCTCCAAACGTCGTCCAAACGATGCTCCGACACGAAGGGAGGAAGCTGTCCAGAATTCTGGACAGATTGGTGGAGGGGTTACGCCAGCCCAAAGAGGATGGTTGGCTGCTCCTTGGTCACCTGAGCCAAGGGAAGTCACGGGAGGGTCGCTGGCAGGAGCTTGGACACTGGCAGCAGCTTGGACAACGGCACAAAGCTGGGTGGCAACAAGTTTGGGCGGCAACCTTGTTGGGCGGCAGCAAGGAAAAGAGAGGGAGGGGGAGACAAGACTAGGATTAGTTTTTTCCAAAACCCTTAAGCACTGTTTTTATAGAGAACACATTCTCCTAATGGTTATTGGTTCATAACCAAAAATTCGTTAACCCGCTCCATTAACTTAAGTTAAAATAAATCGAACCGAGTTGGTCTATTTTAAGTTAAAACGAACCGAACCAACTTTGGTTCATTCGTTTAAAACAAACCAAACCCCTTTGGTTTATTCTTCACCATTGGATTAGAACCAAACAAATTTGGTTCATCCATCATATCTTCATAAGACACGACCCATCCATGCTTCCATTGCGACTGAAACGATTTCATGCTCGATCCTTGTTTGGTCCAACAAAACCTAGTTTCTCTCGGTCTGAGAATCTCATTCTCAAGCTCGTTTTAAATTCTTCGGATTACGCTCGTTGTGCGTGTGACCAAATAGGTTCTCGGTTTATGTTGGCTGTCTATAATTAACCATTAATTATAGAATGATCATGAGTGGCACCTAGTAGTACATCATGATCCCCAATTAACCGAAAGATCAACGGTTGATCCAGAACTATTTCTGAAACCCTTCAGCAGCTACATTGAATCGTGCCCCGTTCCCTTCACGTACCTTATACCCACTTGGTTCATGACATGGTCTATAGTGTCAGTCCCCACTAGGCTGACTACGTCACACCTAACCCAAGTATCATTTCCTCGTCCTATAGATTCTAGTTACTGCACATGTATCCAAGAGTATCTTACTCTAAATATGTAATGCTTTGGCCAAAGACTTTAGTAACAATCCGACGAGAGGCCATGGGTATACATCTCCTTGCAAGGAGTGGTGAATCTTTTATAGGCTATTCAAACACCTTCGACCACTTCGACTTATACCCAATCATCCCGGGGTCACATATCCTCAGAGATGCTTGCTTAAGATGTCAAAGCATAAGTCTTCATGACTAAGATGAGTTGAATACTGCAAGTCAAAGAAACATCGCACTTAAGCTGCAGTAAGAACTTCATTGACATATCCATATATGCAGAGAACCATATGAAGTCTTACAGTTGGTCACTCTAATGAACTAGTTACCATAACTAGCATCCACGATTGACTTCGGACATCACAATGTCTCTAGCCAGTGAGAATCGACTGCTTGGAAACACCAAGGTGTATACCTCGTGTTAGTCTCAATAGAATTGATGGTGTCCAAATCCATCAATTCATCGACTAGGGATAATTCCAATACATCACAATTACACATATAGAGATACTCACTAGTTATGATACAATCATAAATTCTCTTATTCTGTGAATCATATTGTGAACATTCAGTAAATGAGTTTATGATCCAATCGAATACATGAAGATATGTATACTCAAATAGTGAATCCTCATTTATCATATTAATGATTCAAACATAAGGCGATTGCCTTAAGGCATCACTCATATATTACTAACAAACTCCCACTTGGCCTAATGCCAATCGCTACGGTATCCAATACCATAAGCTCTAACATGACCCTCAAACTTACTTTTAGGTAATGCCTTAGTTAAAGGATCCGCTAAGTTCCTTTCAGTGGAAATCTTCTCGATTTGTATTTCCTTCCTACTTATGATCTCTCTGATCAAATGATAGTGGCGAAGCACATGTTTGGATTATTGATGAGACCTTGGCTCTTTCGCCTGTGCAATTGCTCCATTGTTGTCGCAGTAAATCGGTATTGCTTCAACAATGGCTGGAACTACACCAAGTTCATAAATGAACTTCTTGATCCAAACCACTTTCTTTGCTGCTTCCGAAGCTGCAATGTATTCTGTCTCAGTGGTAGAATCCATTACAATGTCTTGTTGAGAACTTTTCCAACTCACTGCGCCCCCATTCAAGGTGAACACGTACCCAGACTGAGACATGGAATCATCCTTGTCTGTCTGGAAGCTGACATCGATATACCCGCGTATCACCATGTCTCCTTCTCCATATATTAGGAATACATCCTTAGTTCTTCTTAAGTACTTAAGGATCATCTTAACAACCGCCCAATGATCCATTCTTGAATCAGACTGGTATATGCTCATGACACTCAGAGCATACGATACATCGAGCCTCGTACATAACATAACATACATGATAGATCCTATTGCGGATGCATAGGGAATCTTACTCATACAAATCCTCTCATCTTCTGTGTGCGGACACATAGACTTCGAAAGATGTATCCCATGCTTGATGGGTAGGAAATCTTTCTTGGATTCCAACATGCTAAACCTCTTTAGCACTCGGTCTATATATGTAGACTGCGAAAGAGCAAGCAACCATTTCGATCTATCTCTATAAATCTTAATCCCAAGGATGTAGGTTGCTTCTCCCAGGTCTTTCATGGAGAACATCTTGGACAACCAAATTTTAATTGATTGTAAGATAGAAACATTGTTTCTTATAAGTAATATGTCATCGACATACATTACTAGGAACACGACTGCACTCCCACTAACCTTCTTGTACACACAAGGTTCATTTAGATTTTGTGAGAAATCAAACTTTTTGATTGTCTCATCAAAACGGATATTCCAGCTCCTGGATGCTTGCTTCAGTCCATATATGGACCATCGTAATTTGCATACCTTGGTTTTATCAACCGATGTGAAACCCTCAGGCTGTATCATATACACATCCTCGAGTAGGTTTCCATTAAGGAAAGCTATTTTCACATCCATCTGCCATATCTTATAATCATAATGAGCCGCTATGGCCAGGAGCATCCGAATGGATTTAAGCATAGCTACAGGTGAATAGGTTTCATCATAATCAACACCTTGCTTTTGGCGATATCCTTTCACCACCAATCTAGCCTTATAGATAATCACATTACCATCCATGTCGGTTTTCTTCTTGAAAACTCACTTGCACCCTATAGGCTTTATGCCTTCAGGTGGGTCAACCAAGTTCCAAACTTGGTTTTCATACATGAAATCCATTTCCAACTTTATGGCGTCAAGCCACTTATCCCTTTCTGAACTTTTCAAAAAATTTTCATAACTGGTAGGCTCCTCATCATCAATGAGTGACATGTCGTTCGATTCACTTACGAGAAATCCATATCTCTCAGGAATATTGCATGTTCTACTAGATCTACGAAGATGTGGTGTCTCAATAGGTCCAGCCGATGGCTCATCACTATGAGTTATTGGCTATGGTGCTTCACCAGGTGTCTCATCCATGTCTATTTGAGTCTCTCGAGTCCCTTCAAGCTCAACGACACTCCCACTGTTTTCTTGCAAGAGAAACTCTTTTCTAGAAACACATCATGCCTTGAAACAAACACCTTGTTTCCTTAGGGTATCCAATAAATAGATATTTATCATACTTAGCATCCAATTTGTCTGATACAGTCCACTTCACATAAGCAAGACAACCCCATATCTTCAAGTAAGATACATGAGGTTTCTTACTATTCCATATGTCATATGGAGTAGTTGAGACTACCTTGGTTGACATTCTGTTTAACAAGTAAACAACTTTCTGAAGTGCATAGCCCCAAAAGTACTTGGGAAGATTCGCATGATTCATCATTGACCTGACCATGTCCAACAAGGTCCGGTTACGCTTCTCAGATACACCATTATGCTGCGATGTATATGGCAGAGTCTATTGAGACAATATACCATTGTCTCTTAGATAATCTAGAAACTCTTGACTTAAGTATTCACCACCTCAATCCAATTGAAGTATTTTAATACTCTTGTCATGTTGTTTCTCTACCTCATTTCTGAATTCTTTGAACCTTTCAAAGGCTTCAGACTTGTATTTTATCAAGAACATATATCCAAACCGTGAGTGATCATCGGTGAAGGTAATGAAGTAGCTATAGCCTCCTAGAGCTTGAGTTGACATAGGTCCGCATACATCAGTATGTATTAGACCAAGCAACTCACCCACCCGTTCACCTTTTCATGTAAAAGGTAACTTAGTCATCTTGCCTTTTAAGCATGATTCACATGTATCGTATGAATCCAATTCAAACGATTCCAGAATTCCACATCGGTGTAATTCAGACATGCATTTCTTTATTGCATGGCCAAGACAACAATGCCACATGTAGGAGTCTAATTTATTATCTTTTCAAGCACGCTTATTGCTCGTTCGATATTGAAAATGTCACTGGATACGTCCAACGTATAAATACCATTGCTTAAAGTTCCAGTCCCATAAAGAATGCCATTCAAGGTTATATAACAACAATTGTTACTAAATGTCAAATGGTAACAATTTCTATTTAAACAAGAAATAGAAATGATGTTATTTATCAATGAAGGAACATAAAAGAAATTGTCCAATTCTAAGACAAGTCCTGTAGGGAGTTTCAACAAATACGTTCCGATGGCAAGTGCAGCAACCTTTGCTCCATTCCTAACACGTAAATTTGACTCTCCCTTGACGAGTCTTTTTCTATTCCTTAGCCCATGTATGTCATTACATATATGTGAGCCACACCCAGTATCCAATACCCAAGTGTTTGAGGAAATGGAATAACAATCAATAACGAAGATATATGAAGAAGATGGGGCATCGGATGCCTTCTTCTTCTTCACGAACTCAAGATAAAGCTTGCAGTTTCTTCGCCAATGGCCCTCCTTGCCACAATGATGGCAAGTGCCCTTTTGAGCTAGTTCTGCCTTTTTAGCCTTCTTCTTCTTCCCCTTTTGTTGTTCCTTTGACTTTCTCTTAGAACCTTTCTCCGAGGAATCAACTAACAACTCCGTCCCCTGCTCATGCTTCATAGAAGGCTCCACAATCTTCAGCATGTTGAGCAGTACCACAGATGAACCTTCTTGCACCTCAGAGGTGAAGAGGAGCTTGGAGACTTTGAACCTTTCGAATCTCGCTTGCTCATCAAACAACTCGTGAAGATGGAAGACTATGATATTAGCATCCATATGCTCATGCCGCTTTTGCAGCTCGGGTACCATCGCGGCTAGCATGATGCAACTCGCTAGTTCAGAATCTGCCATATGTTTTTGATAGGCCAACAATTGGTCTAGAGTTGCATCGTCCCTAGGATGGTTGGGAAGAGTCTCTTCGAAGACATACGCGAGCTTTTTAGCCTTGAGAACAATTCTTAAGTTTCTAAGTCAGTCCAAGAAGTTAGGCCCAATCAATTTGTTTGAATCCAAAATAGTGCACAAATTCAAAGACGTCATGATCAATCGATTATCCTAGAAATACAAAATGAGAATATATGAGAAAGATGAAAATGCATCAACATACATTTATAAATCCCATTCATTTATCGAATTTTAAAAACCCCAAAATCACTTTGAGAGATCGTAGGCCCATCTCCGAATGGGCTGATATACAACATAGATATGAACAACCTTAGAGAGAGTCCAATAAGTCATTCATAGCTATAATGGTAGGTATCATTTATACCGATTGCATATCATATATATGCAACTATCACAATATTCTATCAACTGATTGAATGTTCATACATACATCGGGTTGTCAACTCATTAACAAGTATGCATCATATGCATAACACCCAACTTCACCTCCCTTCACATCGACCTTGGAGAGAGTCCAACAAGCCGATGCTCCAGGTTAAAGCCAACCCATTAATCAAGACATAGTTTTAATATGGTTAGAGCGCATTCAACCAATTAGCCCGGCTTGGAGAGAGTCCAACAACCAAAGCTAACGATTGACCTTTGACTCTTACCATATTAGTATTAAACTATTTTATGGTTTGAACATGTTCGGGTTCAAGCCGGGCTTGGAGAGAGTCCAACAACCCAAACAAGAAACGAAATTCTGATTCTAACCATATTAATGGAAGGTGTAGGCTTTAATATTGTGTAAGGGTTTTTATGTCTCATCCTCTTTGCATGCAAATAACTATTATCTACATGGCATGTCATACATGACATACATCTACATGTCACGATACGCATGACATAATGATATGCATCTAATGCAATTACATGACATACAACTATGACATGTACAAAATTTCTTTATATGTCATAACTATTTATGGAAATAAAATATATTTAAGATTTGATTCCCAAAATCAAATCATGATTAAATTAGGAAATAAATTTCCAAATCTAATCACATATTTTATTTATGGAAGGCTTCAATTAAGGAAAGTCAAATTTAATTTAGGAAACAAATTTCCTAAATTGTCAAAACTATTTATGGAAATAAAATATATTTTAGATTTGATTTCCCAAATCAAATCATGATTAAATTAGGAAAAAATTTTCCAAATCTAATCAAAATATTTTATTTATGGAAAGTGTTAATTTCCATAAATACTTCTAACTTTCCAAAAGTAGAAGATTTCCATAAATACTTCTAAACTTTCCAAAATTAGAAAATTACCATAAATACTTTTAAACTTTCCAAAAGTAGAAAATTTTCAAAAATACAATTACGACTATCGCAAAACAATTTTATTATTATGTTGAAACACAACTTGGGCTTTGATACCATTGTTGGGTTTCCGGCACCGCGACAAGTGTGTGTTCGAACATGTTTCGTAAACATGTGCACATCAGAAGAATTAAAAAGCAATAAATCTAATTTATTACAATACACACATCACACGCATGCATAGTACAATATGTGTAAACATAATCATAAATTTAACTTTTATAATAAAGGAAATTTTTTTAGGTATACCTGACGTATCACGTGCAGCGGGAAAGGGATCAACCGGAGTGACTCTCACTAGAATCACCTTTATCCGTATCCACGCCGAGTATCATTGGGATGGCTTCACAAAGCCACGAGCCTCGTCTTCGTAGGAGTCACTATCCTCGTGTCGAAGACGATGTGATCGAGAGAAGATCACAATCCAAATCAAAAATTCGGATTTAAAAATGAGTCCCCAAACTTGCTTCTCCGGAGAGGTATTCGTCAACCATTTGATGCATCCTTCATCCTCCACCTATGAGGATTACTGGAGATTGAATTCCCGGCAAGGTAGCCGCTGTCGGAGCTCCAAACGTCATCCAAACGACGTTCCGACATGAAGGGAGGAAGCTGTCCAGAATTCTGGACAGATTGGTGGAGGGGTTGCACTGGCCCAAAGAGGATGGTCGGCTGCTCCTTGGTCACCTGAGCCAAGGGAAGTCACCGGAGGGTCGCCGGAGGATCGCCGGCAGGAGCTTGGATGCCGACAGTAGCTTGGACGGTGGCACAAAGCTGGGCAGCAACAAGGTTGGGCGACAACTGTTAGTTTGTGGAACCGAAGCTTATCTTCGCACCTCGGTCGCTTGTGCATGGCGATCCCATCTACGTCCCCGGATTAAAAAAATTAATCCAAGACGATGATGGATTCCCCAAGCAACCGATCCATCATCGTGCTATTCGATTAGAGTGGTCTCTTAAATAAACTTATTGTTCAAGCAACCTAACTCTTTTCCTCGATTAGTCGCAGAATAGATGATGTACCAATCACTAGTTTTTGTGTTTAACTTCGGGGTCCAAGTAAATTAGCCACATGCAATTACATACATAATATAAAGAAACAAAAGGAAACCAAAACAAGAATTATACCTCTTGTTTACCTCTTGGTCTTCTATTGTATGTCCTATCCTCCTCTTGAACGTTGTGGGGGCAACGATCCTCCAAGAGTTGAAACCTCCTAGATCGCATATCTTCCTATCCTTGTTCGCTCTGAATAAAGGAAGATAATCAAAGACTTCTTCTCCTATCTAGAGCTGACCACCAAGCTCCTAGCTTGATCCTTGCCACCGGCAAAGGAGAGGAAGAGGAATTATGGGTGTCGACCAAGAGCTCCAAAGGAAGAACCTTAACTCTTGTTGCCGACGGCCAAGGAGAAATATAGTAAGAGGTATGGGCGCCGGCCAAAGTGAGGAAGAAGATGATGGGCGTCGGCTACACCTTAGGAAGAGAGGAAAATAAACCCTAACCCTTCCACTTATTGCCGCCTAAGCCTTTTCCCAAACCCTAGCTGCCCAAGCCTTTCCCAAACCCTAGCCGCCCAAGCCAATGGAAGAAAAACCTAATCTCCAAAAGATAAGTTGTCGCCCATACCTTGGACTCCTATTAATAGATTTTACCCAAATCTCATTTTAATATTGTCTATTGGATCTAGGTTTCATGAGGGTTTTAATAGGCTACAATAGGGGTCATGAGGAGAAGTTGGATCTTGGCCACCTAATGGATTCGGCCCACATAAAATTCGAGCCATTAATGATAATCCATTCCACTAGAGGATTATCATTGATCTACCTCACCAACCCCATAAATAAATATGGGCTTCATATATTAATTGTACAAATATCTCCCCGTATTTAAGATCTCGAATGTCTGTCAATTAATTAATTTACTGACGATTAATTAATCAACATCTAACTCCATGAGTAGTACCACTCAACCTTATCATCATGCCGGACAAAGTCCACCTGTAGGGTTTACATGACGATCCTTATGAGCTCCTCAAGGGGACATCATCATCCTAATATATAGGACACGGTTTCCTTTTATAATTAACGACACACCATGTAAATAATATCATTTCCCAACTTACTGAGCCTATCGATTTAATCTATAAATCTCGTCCATTGGTAAATCAAAGAAATAAATACTAAATACATGTGCCCGTTATTATATCGGGATTAAGAGCATGTACACCATAATATCCGAGGTCCGATTCAATTATGTAGTCAACAATAAATTGAATTATCTCTAAGTCGGTCCTGCTTAATACACACAAAGTGTACTAGTTTAATTCTATGGTTAAGACAAACCAATATCAAATTACACTACAACCATACCAATGGTTTGTCCAAAACCATCTCGGTTGTGAGCCTCTACTTATTCCCTACAATGAACTAATAACATGATCTCCCGTGTGACACTATACACCATGTTATCTACAATGTAATGTATCAGACAATATGCATAACCATAAATATACAAACAATGATCATGTTATTCTTATTTCAAAAATAAAGATGCTTATACAAAAGAGATAGACTTTTCAGTATACATCCCAACAATCTTCCACTTATACTAAAAGACTATGTTGTCCTCATACTACCATACATCTGATTTCCATTCCCTCCACATGCCTATCGAAAGTTCTCGCTAGAAAGGCCTTAGTGAAAGGATCTCCCAGGTCATCCTCTGATGCAATCTAGGCGACAACAACTTCTACCCACTTTACGATCTCTCGTATCAGGTGGTACTTGTGCTCTATGTGTTTACTTGCCTTATGGGCTCATGGTTCCTTCGAGTTTGCAACTGCACCACTATTATCACAATAAATTGTGATAGTTCTGGGCAAACTAGGAATCACATCCAAGTCCATCAAGAAGTTCCTGAGCCATACAACTTCTTTGGCCTCCTCAGAGGCTGCCACATACTCAGCTTCCATGGTAGAGTCAACCATGCATTTCTTCTTGACACTCCTCCATACAATGGTTCCACCTCCCAAAGTAAACACAAAACTCGAGGTAGACTTATTGTTATCCCTATCTGATTGAAAGTCAAAATCTGTGTAACCCATAGGGAGTAATTGATCTGCCTGGTATACCAACATATAATCCCTAGTCCTTCGCAGGTACTTTAATATATGCTTTACCCATAGTCCAATGTCCCTGTCCTGGATTACTCTGATATCTGCTAACCATGCTAACGACAAAGCAGATATCCGGCCTCATACATAACATAGCATACATGAGGCTTCCTACTGCCGAAGCATAAGGAACCACTTTCATCTCCTCTATCTCCTTTGATGTTCTAGGACACATCTCTTTAGATAAAGAAACTCCATGCCTAAAAGGTAGAAAACCTTTATTGGAGTTCTGCATGCTAAAATTGTTGGAATGTATACTGAAAGCCTAGCTCTTTTTGTATGAACATTTTATTTTGGAATAAGAATCACATGATCATTGTTTGCACTTTATATATTTATTATATATGTGTGCATATTGTCTAATATTTTACATTGTAGATAATATGGTGCTTGGTGTGGCACAAAAGATCATGTTATCAGTCCCTTGTAAAATATAAGTAGAGGCTCACGACCAAGATGGTTTTGGATAAACCATTGGTATGGTTGTAGTGTAGCTTGGTATTATTTTGTCTTGAACATAAAGTTACACTAGTACACTTAGGTGTATTGAGCAGGACCGACATAGAGGTGATTCAATTTAGTACTAACTACATAATTGAATCGGACCTCGGATATTATGTTGTGCATGCTCTTAATCCCGATATAATAATGGGCACATGTACTTAGTATTTATTTCTTTGATTTACCAGAGGGTGAGATTTAGATGGATTAAATCAATATGCCCGGTAAGTTGGGAAATGATATTATTTACATGGTGTGCCGTGGATTATAGTAGGAAACCGTGTCCTATATATTAGGTTGATGATGTCCCCTTGAGGAGCTCATAAGGTTCATCATGTAAACCCAGCTGGTTGACTTAGTCAACATGATGATAAGGTTGAGTGGTACTACTCGAGGAATAAGATGTTAATTAATTGATGGTCAGTAAATCAATTAATTGACGGACATTCGATATCTTAAACATGGGGAGATGAATGTACAAATAATATATGGAGTCCATATTAATTTATGGGGGTTGGTGAGGTAGTTCAATGATGATCCTCTAGTGGAATGAAACATCATTGATGGATCAAGTTTGTGTGGTTCTGATCCATCGGGTGGCCAAGATCCAACTCCTCCTTATGGTCCCTATCGTAGCCTAATATAATCCTTGTGAAGTCTAGATCCAAGAATGTAAAACAAAACCTAGAACCAACGGTTGGGATTAAATCCCTAGATTCGATGGTTAGGATAAAACCCTAGAACCAACGGTTGGGATTAAATCCCTAGATCCGATGGTTAGGATGAAACCCTAGAATCGACGGTTGGGATTAAATCCCTAGATCCGATGTTTGGGATAAAACCCTAGATCCGACGGTTGGGATAAAACCCTAGATCTGACGGTTGGGATGAAATCCTAGATCCGACGGTTGGGATGAAACCCTAGATCCGACGGTTGGGATAAAACCCTAGATCCGACGGTGGAGATTAAATCCCTAGATCCGACGGTGGAGATTAAAGGAGGCTTAAGCCCAATTCTATAAATAGAAGGCTTAAGCTTGGGCGGCTAGGATAATTGAATTGGAGTTAGGGTTTGGCTCTTCTCAAAGTGGGCGGCTAGGGTTTGGAGCAAAAGCTCGGGCGGCAACCATCTTCCTTCTCCTTGTTGCCGGCGCCCATCTTCCTCCATCAAGACTTGGTCGGCGCCCATCCTCTAAGCCTCTCTCTTATTCCTTGGCCGGCGGTTCTCCTTCCATTGGTGGCCGGCGTTCACTCCTCCATACTCTCCAAAGTAGCCGGCGGTTCTCCTTCCATTGGTGGCCGGCGCCTCATCCACTTGTTCCTTGGCCGGCGGTTGCATCAAATTCTCTAATTTGGTGGCCGGTTGTAGAAAGGTTAGGTATTTGTTGGTTCTTCTCTTTGTTCGCAGCGGACAAGGAAGGGAAGAACGTGTTCTAGAAGGCTTCTACTCGTGGAGGATCTTCGTCCACACGTCGTCTACGAGAAGGATAGGACATACGGTAGAAGATCGAAAGGTATAAAGTTTTATAACTTTATTTTCAGATCTGAGCATGTTCCTTTTAGTGTTGATTATACATGTGTGCGTATGTATATATATTGTATAATCATGGACGCCAAAGACAAACACAAAAACCGGTGATCCGTCCATCGTCTCTTCCGCGGCTAATCAATTAGAAGAGTTGTGTTGCTTGAACAACTAGTTTGTTCAAGTGACCACCCAAGTTGTTAGCACGACGACGAATAGGTTGTGCTAAGGAAACTCATCCCATCAGGATTAATTCTTTCACTAGTGAAAATTTTAATCCGGGGACATGGGAGCCAATGAGCCTCCGAAGCAACCTCCCTACAAAGTGGTATCAGAGCCACGGTTTCTGGTTTTGTGTGTTTGGGATTCGGTTAATTTTTATGCACTTTTTCATATATTATATGTGCCGGATAATAGTAGGATATGCGTAGTTTAACTCTTTGGTTGCAGGCATAAGATCCGACTATTATGGCCATATGTGTGTATGTGATTGGATGTGTGTAAATATTTATTATTTGAATCCTCGGGGTTGACGAGGCTAGATTAGTATTTAATTTTTGTAATTAAATACGACATTGTTTAGCCGCTCATTTTAGTTTACTTTCGATCTATATTATTTGTACATTCCTTCGTGGAGTATAGGATCGATGGATGTAAATTAAAATAGCTTAATCTCGGCTCGGATCTCTTTGGTGACTTGTGCATGGGAAAAGATGGAGCGGACGAGGTGGCGACACGACGGGATGCATATTGGAGGACAATGCCATAATAGTTGGAAAAATTCTGTTTTTTTTCCATATTTATTGCTTATTTGTTTTATATGCATGTTGTGTATGTTTTAAAATTCCTCATTTTCAATTTACTAAGTGGGAGAGGGACATTTTAATTAATTCACGCGGCCTCCATTACAATTTGACGTGTGATGTAACAAACTTGCGTGTTGGCTCTGAGTGCCTTCCTCCCCATCGGATGGGTTTGTTTGTGGATCACTAGGTCAAATAATGGTTATAGGAAATTATTAAGGAGCGTGTGTACTTCCCTATCGGTAAGGCACATATTCCGAAATAATTCCCTTAGTATCGTGTAATGGTGCACACTTAGATGCAAATAAAAAGTATCCTCCCCATCAGAGTCACTGCTTTTATTTGTAGGGCCAAAGAGGAACCAACTATTAATTTTATTTGTCAAAAAGTAAGGTTGACAAGATAATAAAATTAATGGGTAAAACCTCCTCTTACAAATGTAGAATTCGTATATGTCCACACTATCGTGGCATGCGATATTCTTGGTGTTTTGAGGTGTTGGTTGATTTCGGAATTTTATTGTTTTTGAGGAATCAATAATATTTGAAATCTAATATTTTGATCATTGTGATTTTTAGGATTTTCAAATGGCTTTCAACCCACTTGCTGTGATTTTAAAAGAAAACAAACTTCTTGGTCAAACTACATTGATTGGAAAGAAACTTGGATATTGTCTTAGCTGCGGAGTACAAATTTGTACTCTTGAGTCTGTCCTCCTAAGCCCTCCGATGACTCGATGAAAAGGAGAAAGAAACGTTATAAGAAATGGGTTAAGGCGGATGAGATGGGCGGTGTTACATTTTGGCATCTATGTCAAATGTCTTTGCAACATCGACATCGAGCCATAGCCCACTTATGACATGATGTTGATCTCAAGGAACTTTTCGGACATCGAGTAGGCGGCTAGGCGAGAGGCAATGAGAAACTTGATGGCGACCACCATGATCGAGGAACACCCGTTAGGGATCATGTTCTCAAGATGATGGCTCATCTTAATGAGATGGAAGTCCTCGGGTGAGATCGATGGGAAACCGGTCGATATCATTCTCCGATCTCTGCCTAGGAGTTTAGGCGGTTCGCCTCCCAACATGAACAAGAGGTTGTATTAGTTGGCGGAGCTTCTGACAGAACTCCAGTCGGCAGAAGGGTTTTTTCGTCAAAGTACTCAAGCCATGGTCGCTTAGAAGGTTTCTTCCTCTAAACCGAAAGGTAAGAAGAAGAAGAAGCAAGGTGGAGCGAAGAAAGTGGCAAAGTGGGACCTCGAGCGAGTGAAGAAGCCGAAAGGCAAGTGCTTCACTTGGTGCAAGATTGGACATTGGAAGGCGGTACTCCTCGCCGAAAGAACAAAGGTATATCTTCTTGTTTAGTTGTTGAAACATGTTTAGCGGTGTTATCTACGATTACGGTGTGTAGATACCGGCCAGCGATCATGTCCGCAATACTTTGCGGGGTTCCAGAAACCCGACTAGTTGAGGAGAGATTACTAGTTTTCATGGGCAATGCTTCAAAGGTGGCGGCTATTGCGGTGGGAGGCGTTTATTTATCTTTTGATAGGAATAAAGTTTTGGTTTTGAGAAATTGTCTTTATGTACCTACTTTTAGAAAGAATTTAATTTCAGTTTCTAAATTGTTTATGGATGGATATTCTATTTCTTTTAATGACAAAGTGGTTATAAAAAGGAATAGGAGATTATCTGATTACAGTACATTGGTTGGCAATTTATATACTCTTGAACCGAAAACTCCCCACGATGCATATAGAAGTAAATAACTCATCTTCTAAATCTAATAAGAGAAAAGAACTTTCGCAGATGAACCAAACATATCTTTGGCATCTAAGGCTTGGTCATATTAACCTAAGTAGAATTCAAAGGTTGATAGCTGATGGACCTTTGGGTTCATTAGTGGTGGAGGATCTCCCAACCTGCGAATCTTGCTTGGAAGGTAAAATGACCAAGAGGCCTTTCAAGGCTAAGGGTATAGAGCCAAAGATGTGTTAGAATTGGTTCATTCGATTTGTGCGTCCTATGTCTATCCAGAAAGAGGTGGTTTTGAATATTTCGTCTCTTTTATAGACGATTATTCAAGATATGGATACATTTACTTGATGCGCAAGTCTGAATGCTTTGTGAGTTCAAAGAATTCAAGGTGATGTGGAGAACCGTCAAGGTAAAAGTATCAAGACATTACGATCTCGTGGTGGCGAGTACCTCTTGGGAGAGTTTAGGAGTTACTTATCGAGGTGGGATTCAATCCCAATTGTTCACTTTGGCACACCCAGTGAATGGTGTGGCGGAGGCGAAGGAATAGGACTCTTATGGAGATGGTCGGATTGATGATGAGTTATTACGAGTTACTTGATTCGTTACGGGGTTTGCTCTGGAAACAACACCATCTAAGTCAGTACCTCTACTCCCTGAGTTGTGGGTGGCAAAAGCCTAGTCTAAGACATATTCGGATTTGGGGTAGTCGGCACATGTCTTTGAAGGGAGATCTTTGGTAAGTTGGAATCTCTTTGTTAGCTACCCTAAGGGAACGAAGGGTGGTTTATTCTATAGTCCTAGAGATCAGAAGGTGATCATGAGTACGAATGCCAGATTTCTAGAGGAGGACTATGTGATGAACCATAAGCCCACGAGTAGGATTATTCTTGAGGAGTTAGCGAAGTCCGACTTGGATGCCACCGTACAAGAGGAGACACCACAAGTCAGCACGCAGCGTGTCACAGAGTATACACAAGAGGCACCTCGTCGTAGTGGGAGGGTTGTTAGACAACTCGAGAGATTCATGTTTTTGGGAGAGTCTTCGGACTTAGTCCCTGGTGAACATGAACCGGATCCCTGGACATATGACGAGGCACTCCAAGATAGAGATGCAGTATCTTGGCAAAGTACGATGAATTCAGAGATAGAATCTATGAATTCTAATCAGGTCTGGGAGCTAGTAGAACTACCCGATGGTGTAAAATCCATTGGATGCAAGTGGATCTACAAGAGAAAGAGAGGAGTAGATGGGAAGGTTGAGACCTTCAAAGCTAGGCTTGTTGCGAAAGGGTATACTTAGAAAGAGGGTATCGTTTATGAGGAGACATTTTCGCCGGTAGCTATGCTTAAGTCTATCCGAATTCTCTTATCTATAGCTGCTCATATGGATTATGAGATTTGGCAGATGGATGTCAAGACAACTTTCCTTAACGGAAGTCTTGAGGAGAACATATATATGCGGCAACCAGAGGGATTCATTGCTAAAGGCAAAGAGCATCTTGTATGTAAGCTTAATCGGTCCATTTATGGATTGAAGCAAGCTTCTAGATCTTGGAACATCCGCTTTGATGAGGTAATTCAGTCATATGGATTTATTCAAAGTCCGGATGAGCCTTGTGTATACAAGAGATGTGACGGAAACATAGTGGTGTTTATTGTACTATATGTAGATGACATTTTGTTAGTTGACAACAATATCAAAGTGTTATCAGACGTAAGGGTATGGTTGTCCAAACAGTTTGATATGAAGAACTTGGGAGAAGTGAGACACATCCTTGGGATCAAAGTTATAAGGGATCGCAAGAAAAGGATGTTGTGCTTGTCTCAAGCTTCATACATTGACACTATCCTTGCTCGTTTTAGCATGCAGAACTCCAAGAAAGGTTTTCTACCTTTTAGGCATGGAGTTCCTTTATCTAAAGAGATGTGTCCCAAAACATCAAAGGAGATAGAGGACATGAAGGCGGTTCCTTATGCTTCGGCAGTAGGAAGCCTCATGTATGCTATACTGTGTACGAGACTGGATATCTACTTTGCCATGGGCATGGTTAGCAGATATCAGAGTAATCCTGAGAAGGACTAGGGACATTGGACTGCGGTAAAGCATATATTGAAGTACCTGAGAAGGACTAGGGATTATATGCTGGTTTACCGGGCAGATCAATTAGTCCCTGTGGGTTACACGGATTCAGATTTCCAATCAGATAGGGACAAGAGTAAGTCTACCTTGGGGTTTGTGTTTACTTTTGGAGGTGGAGCCATAGTATGGAGGAGTGTCAAGCAGAAATGCGTGGCGGACTCTACCATGAAAGCTGAGTATGTGGCAGCCTCTGAGGCAGCCAAGGAAGCTGTATGGCTCAGGAACTTCTTGATGGACTTGGATGTGATTCCTGGTTTGCCCAGAACTATCACAATTTATTGTGATAATAGTGGTGCAGTTGCAAACTCGAAGGAACCACAAGCCCATAAGGCGAGTAAACACATAGAGCGCAAGTACCACCTTATACGAGAGATCGTAAAGCGAGGAGAATTTGCTGTCGCCAAGATTGCATCAGAGGATAACCTTTCGGATCCATTCACTAAGGCCCTTCCAGCGAAAGCGTTTGATAGGCATGTGGAGGACATGGGGATCAGATGTATGGCAGTGTGATGACGGCATAGTCTTTTAGTATAAGTGGGAGATTGTTGGAATGTATACTGAAAGCCTAGCTCTTTTTGTATGAACATTTTATTTTGGAATAAGAATCACATGATCATTGTTTGCACTTTTTATATTTATTATATATGTGTGCATATTGTCTAATATTTTACATTGTAGATAACATGATGCTTGGTGTGGCACAGAAGATCATGTTATCAGTCCCTTGTAAAATATAAGTAGAGGCTCACAACCAAGATGATTTTGGACAAACCATTGGTATGGTTGTAGTGTAGCTTGGTATTGTTTTGTTTTGAACATAATGTTACACTAGTACACTTAGGTGTATTGAGCAGGACCGACATAGAGGTGATTCAATTTAGTACTGACTACATAATTGAATCGGACCTCGGATATTATGTTGTGCATGCTCTTAATCCCGATATAATAACGGGAACATGTACTTAGTATTTATTTCTTTGATTTACCAGAGGGTGAGATTTAGATGGATTAAATTAATATGCCCGGTAAGTTGGGAAATGATATTATTTACATGGTGTACCGTTGATTATAGGAGGAAACCGTGTCCTATATATTAGGTTGATGATGTCCCCTTGAGGAGCTCATAAGGTTCATCATGTAAACCCAGCTGGTTGACTTAGTCAACATGATGATAAGGTTGAGTGGTACTACTCGCGGAATTAGATGTTAATTAATTGATGGTCAGTAAATCAATTAATTGACGAACATTCGATATCTTAAACACGGGGAGATGAATGTACAAATAATATATGGAGCCCATATTAATTTATGGGGGTTGGTGAGGTAGTTCAATGATGATCCTCTAGTGGAATGGAACATCATTGATGGATCAAGTTTGTGTGGTTCCGATCCATCGGGTGGCCAAGATCCAACTCCTCCTTATGGTCCCTATCGTAGCCTAATATAAGCCTTGTGAAGTCTAGATCCAAGAATGTAAAACAAAACCTAGAACCAACGGTTGGGATTAAATCCCTAGATCCGATGGTTAGGATGAAACCCTAGAATCGACGGTTGGGATTAAATCCCTAGATCTGATGGTTGGGATAAAACCCTAGATCCGACGGTTGGGATAAAACCCTAGATCCGACGGTTGGGATGAAATCCTAGATCCGACGGTTAGGATGAAACCCTAGATCCGACGGTTGGGAAAAAACCCTAGATCCGACGGTGGAGATTAAATCCCTAGATCCGACGGTGGAGATTAAAGGAGGCTTAAGCCCAATTTTATAAATAGAAGGCTTAAGCTTGGGTGGCTAGGATAATTGAATTGGAGTTAGGGTTTGGCTCTTCTCAAAGTGGGCGGCTAGGGTTTGGAGCAAAAGCTTGGCCGACAACCATCTTCCTTCTCCTTGTTACCGGCGCCCATCTTCCTCCATCAAGACTTGGCCGGCGCCCATCCTCTAAGCCTCTCTCTTATTCCTTGGCCGGTGGTTCTCCTTCCATTGGTGGCCGGCGTTCACTCCTCCATACTCTCCAAAGTAGCCGACGGTTCTCCTTCCATTGGTGGCCGGCGCCTCATCCACTTGTTCCTTGGCCGGTGGTTGCATCAAATTCTCTAATTTGGTGGCCGGTTATAGAAAGGATAGGTATTTGTTGGTTCTTCTCTTTGTTCGCAGCGGACAAGGAAGGGAAGAATGCGATCTAGAAGGCTTCTACTCGTGGAGGATCTTCGTCCACACATCGTCTACGAGAAGGATAGGACATACGGTAGAAGATCGTAAGGTATAAAGTTTTATAACTTTATTTTCAGATCTGAGCATGTTCCTTTTAGTGTTGATTATACATGTGTGCGTATGTATATATATTGTATAATCATGAACCCCGAAGACAAACACAAAAACCGATGATCCGTCCGTCGTCTCTTCCGCGGCTAATCAACTAGAAGAGTTGTGTTGCTTGAACAACTAGTTTGTTCAAGCGACCACTCAAGTTGTTAGAACGACGACGAATAGGTTGTGCTAAGGAAACTCATCCCATCCAGATTAATTCTTTCACTAGTGAAAATTTTAATCCGGGGACATGGGAGCCAATGAGCCTCCGAAGCAACCTCCCTACAAAAATGAGGCAAAATGGTGTCTATGTATGAAGTTTGAGATAAGCATAACATCCTTTTCTTGCGATCCCTTATAACCTTGATCCCAAGGATGTGTCCCACTTCTCCCAAGTCCTTCATATCAAACTGTTTGGACAACCATACCCTTACATCTGATAACACCTTGACATTGTTGCCAATTAATAAAATGTTATCTACGTATAGTATAAGAAATACCACTACGTTTCCGTCACATCTCTTGTATACATAAGACTCATTCAGACTTTGAATAAATCCATAAGACTGGATTACCTCATCAAAGTGGATGTTCCAAGATCTCGAAGCTTGCTTCAATCCATAAATGGACCAATTAAGCTTGCACACAAGATGCTCTTTGCCCTTTGCAATGAATCCCTCTGGTTGCTCCATATAGATGTTTTCCTCAAGGCTTCCATTAATGAAAGTTGTCTTGACATCTATCTGCCATACCTTATAATCCATATGAGCAAAAATACATAAGAGAATCTGGATAGACTTAAGCATGACCACCGGCGAAAAGGTCTCCTCATAATCGATACCCTCTTTCTGAGTATACCCTTTCATAACAAGCCTTGCTTTGAAGGTCTCAACCTTCCCGTCTATTCCTCTCTTTCTTTTGTAGATCCACTTGCATCCAATGGTTTTTACACCATTGGCTAAACAATGTGGTACTTAGTTACAAAAATTAAATACTAGCCTTGTCAACCTCGAGGATTCAAATAATATTACAATTACACACATCCAATCACATACACACACATATGACCATAATAGTTGGATCTTATGCCTGCAACCAAAAAGATAGCCTACGCACATCCTACTATCATCCGACACATACAATATATGATAAGTGCATAAAAATAACAGAATCATAAACACACAAAATCGGAAACCGCGGCTCTGATACCACTTATTAGGTTGTGGAACCGAAGCTTCTCTTCGTACCTCGGTCGCTTGTGCATGGCGATCCAATCTATGTCCCCGGATTAAAAAAATTAATCTAAGACGATGATGGATTACCCAAGCAACTGATCCATCATCATGCTATTCGATTAGAGTGGTCTCTTGAATAAACTTGTTGTTTAAGCAACCTAACTCTTTTCCTCGATTAGCTACGGAATAGATGATGTACAGATCGTCTTTTTTTGTGTTTATCTTCGGGTTCCATGTAAATTAGTCACATGCAATTACATACATAATATAAAGAAAGAAAAGGAAACCAAAACAAGAATTATACCTCTTGTTTACCTCTTAGTCTTCTATTGTATGTCTTATCCTCCTCTTGAACGTTGTGTGGGCAACGATCCTCCAAGAGTTGAAACCTCCTAGATCGCGTATCTTCCTTTCCTTGTTCGCTCCGAACAAAGGAAGATAATCAAAGACTTCTTCTCCTATCTAGAGCCGACCACCAAGTGTTAGTGTCAGCCCTTAGTGCCAATCATGAGATAATTGATTAGGGAGCTTATGTATCATATTTCATTAATAACAGGCAAAGATTGATTATTATATTTACTTTATGTATGTGCCAGTAAATAAATATAATAATATCCTTGAATAGTAGGTTCTAATCTACAGTATATCAATTGGTAGAATTGATTATGAGAAGCTGTAGAGAACACTATTCTTAAACATTCCTAGTTAAGTATTAATAGACAAAGGGATATATTGATACATTGAGACTAGCATGTAGGTCAATGGATGACTTGATCTCACAAGTCATGGTTATGTGATATCACATTGACACATGGATATATATATTGGAGAATATATGTACTGAATTTACCCGCCATGAGAAAGTGTCATGGATAGTTATATGAGTGTCATATACTTTTTCATGTGACTATTGGTATGAATAGTCCTTAGACCTGAAGTCACTACGGTTCCCTACATAAGGAGTTATGTACTTTGGTATCATCTAACGTCACACCGTAACAGGGTGCACTATAACGGCGATCACTGGGTATGTAACGAATTATACAGATGGATGTGAGTGATGTAGATGAGATCTATCCCTCTTATATGACAGGAGTGATATCTTTGGCCTCTTGATAGAGTAGGACCACGAAATGCATGACCATGCTCAAATGAGTCAATATGAGATATTGAGCTCATTTGTTTGAGTGTGTCTACTTGGGGATCATGAAACATAAAGATCGATAAGGGGATGACACGGTCTATGCCTCATTGATCGATCTAAGATATCAGAGATAGAAGGACACCGTCATACATGATAATAGTCATGGAAAGGTTGTCAGATCTCGACTATCTTGTAGCTTGGGTAGCAATGATGTATTGCTAGATGTCACTCATTGCTTATACATCTAAAATGATTTTAGATACATTGCCAACGTTACAAGAGCCTATTGGGTCACACACAAATGACATTCTGTTTTGGAGATGGTTTCTTTTAGTTGGACTAAAAAGAACAATTGAGCATATGGCCAAGACTTGAGTTTGACTCAAACTGGTTAAACCTGAGTTAGACTCAAGTTGAACCATGAAAAATGATTCATCATCAACATGCATGATTAATGTGATTAATCATACATGGGATCAACATGCATGATTAATGTGATTAATCATGCATGGGGATATTCATGATGAGGAAAAGGTTCGTGCATGTGGAAAAGCTAAATTGGATTTGGCTTGATAAAGCAAAATTGGATTTGGCTTAAAATTCCTTTCAACGTGAAGGTTAAATGGGGATGTGCTTTTGGTTGATGAATGATAGTGCAGAATTTTTTGGGGGGAATTGGTTCCAACGTGCAAGCAAGACAAAAGAAATAGAGAAGAGTTCTCTCCTTCATCTCTTTCCTCCCTTCTCTCTTCCAAGTGATCTTGGCATTTTGTTAGGGTTGCTAGCACAATGTGACTCCAAAACTACTAAGAGTCAGTGTGGATACTTTAGAGATACAATTATCCTTACCGTATTGAGATCTGACGAACAATGGAAAAGTGGGATTGCGAAGGGCACACATCAAAGGTATAATCTCATCTTTTAGATAAGATCTAGATAAGATTAAACGATTTATATGTTTTTGCATGGATCTCTGGAGGGATCTGGGTTTTATTTTTTTTTCCGCTGCGGTTGTGCGAAGTATTCGCCCGTAATGTTTTGAACGTCAGATCCCGAATTTTCCCAACAGTGGTATTAGAGCCAGGTTGCAAAACATATATTTCGTTATCATGATTTATATGTAATAAAATTTACATTTTTAAAATTATATCATTATGAATGATATGATGCATGGTGCATGGTTATGGCCTAGGACTCAATGTGATTGTGGTTGTGTTGTATTTGCATGTTGTAATTCATAATATGACCTGTGTGTTGTGTCTTCATCTCTATTTTCTTGGTTGTAAAATAGACTTAGACTCGAATGTAACTCGAGTGATCTTATTCTGTAATGCACAAAATAAGAAATGGAAAAATCCATTGAAGGTTACAGTTACAAGGAGAATGCCGACAACACAGGATGACCAAAGGTAGCACTTGGAGCAGATGTCATCCCTAGGTTATCCATTCGCTCTTCTCATTGGCTTGAGAAGATCGTAGATTCGGGCCATAACCATGTCACGTTTAAAGTTATATGTTGATATATATTATGCTTGCATGTGATGCTTGTGTACATGATGCTTGTATGTGATGCATGCGTAGTTAGTTGTCACAAAATTAGGTCACTTATCATATGCCTATCAAAGTTTAATACTTACTATTACCTTGTTCAATCGTAGCGCCTTTACTAAAGCAAAGTGACTCGATTTACCTCGGTAAAGTACGACAGAACAATCGTGATGTCCGCCTATTAAACTTTGAGTTTGACTTAACTAAGCTCTCTCAATTAGATTGATGAACTTAGAGGCATAGCTCATACGAGACATCTACCTACATTATACAAATCTTGGGTGATTAGCTAAAGCTAACTCAAGAAGAGTAGTAATTTAGAAGGATATCTCATTCGATGGGTACTATGAACAAATAATGTTGTTCATATAGATATACAAGAGTTACATTAGATGTAATTGGTACGAGTTACCTACCTAACTTATACGTGTCTTGGGTGATTAGCCAAAGCTAACTCAAGATGCGGTATAATATGGATCTTGTCCCACTTTGTGAATAGTGGAAGAATCATTTAGTTAAAGGCCTAATTGAATAATAGAAATATGATACATGTCTACATTTCTGTATTGTAGATCACCATGTCATCAAATACGTCAAACACACTCTCTCTGTGATCTGTCCTTGATAAGGACAAGCTCACTAGAGCTAACTTCTTAGACTGGTATAGGAACTTGAGGATAGTCCTCAAGCAAGAACGTAAACTATACGTCGTAGAGCAGTCCATTCCTAAACCACTCGTAGCTACGGCCACTCGTGCTGACAAGGATGCTTATAAGAAGCATCAAGATGACGTAATGGATGTGTCATGCCTTATGCTTGCCACCATGAACTCTGAGCTTCAGAAGCAACATGAGAACATGGATGCCTATGATATGGTTGAGCATCTGAAACAACTATATAAGGGACAAGCAAGGCACGAGAGATACGAGGTGTCAAAGGCCTTGTTTCAATGCAAGATGCAAGAGAGAACTCCCGTAGGTACTCATGTACTCAAGATGATTGGGTACGTTGAGAACCTAGTGAGATTGGGATTTCCATTAAGCCAAGAGCTGGCCACTGACCTTGTTTTACACCATTGCTGAGTTACACCAATTTGTCATGAACTACAACATGAACGAAATTGACAAGCCTTTACCTGAGTGTTTGAGAATGTTACGAACTGTCGAACTCAACCTTAAGAAGGCAAATCCTAGCACCATTTTGATGGTGAACAAGAACAAAGGCAAAGGCAAGCAGAAGCCTAAAGGTAAGGGTAAGACCCAAGCCAAAGGCAAAGACAAGGCAAAGGCATTGAAACCCAAAGGAGGGGTGTCTAAGGAAGGGGAATGCTTCCACTATGGTGAGACCGGGCATTGGAAAAGAAACTGCAAGCTATACCTAGAAGAAAAGAAGAGAAGTGAGACTTCTGCCTCAGGTATATATGTTATAGAAGTCAATTTATCTATCTCGTCTTCATGGGTATTAGATACCGGTTGTGCTTCTCACATTTGTACTAATGTGCAGAGCCTTCGAAAGACTAGATCATTGACGAAGGGCGAGGTGGACCTACGGGTAGGCAATGGAGCAAAAGTTGTCGCCATCGCTGTAGGGACATATTCTTTATCTTTGCCCACTGGGCTTATCTTAGAACTCGAGGACTGTTGTTATGTGCCTGCCTTGATGAAAAACATTATCTCTGTTTCTTGTTTAGATAAGAAAGGTTTCTCATTTGTAATAAAGGACAAGTATTGCTCCATTTATTTACATGATATGTTTTATTGTAGTGCACATCTTGTGAATGGTCTCTATCTTCTAGATCTTGAAACTCCAGTCTATAACATAAATACCAAACGGTTCAAATCTAATGATCTAAACCAAATGTATCTCTGGCATTGTCGCCTAGGTCACGTAAATAAGAGTCGCATATCCCAGCTCCATAAGGATGGATTACTGGACTCATTTGATTTTTAATCATATGAGACATGCAAATCTTGTCTTCTAGGAAAAATGACCAAGACTCCATTTAGTGGACATGGTGAACGAGCTACTGATTTGTTAGAACTCATACATATTGATGTATGTGGGCCTTTCAATGTAGCAGCTAGAGGAGGCTATCAGTACTTTATTACTTTTACTAATGATTTTAGTAGATATGGATATGTGTATCTTATGAGACACAAATCTGAATCATTTGAAAAGTTCAAAGAATTCAAGAATAAAGTACAAAACCAACTTGGTAAGAGTATTAAAGTGCTTCGATCAGATCGAGGCGAGGAATACCTTGGCTAAGCTTTTCGTGACTATCTCATTGAGTTTGGGATTAGATCTCAACTCACTCCATATGGAACACCACAGTGGAATGGTGTATCAGAAAGAAGAAATCGTACATTATTAGATGTGGTACGATCAATGATGAGTCACACAAATCTTCCTTCTTTCTTCTAAGGATACGCTTTAGAGACGGCTACTTTCACACTTAACCACGTCCCATCTAAGGCAGTCATAAAGACACCATATATGATATGGACTGAGAAGAGTCTCAAGATGTCTTTTATGAAGATTTGGGGATGTGAGGCTTATGTTTGACGTCAAGTCTCCGATAAACTAGGCCCCAAATCAGACAAGTGCTACTTTATAGGATATCCTAAGGAAACGAAAGAATATTATTTCTACAATCCCACACAAGGCAAAGCGTTTGTTGCTAGAAATGGAGTATTTCTAGAAAGAGAGTTCATCTCTGGAAGAACTAGTGGGCGTAAAATACATCTTGAAGAAATTCAAGATAAAGATAGCACTCAGATGGAAACTGAATAGGTACCACAAAGTGTTGTGAATGATGAGATTGTTGCATAAGAAGTTGTGGAGCAACAACCTGTTCAAGTAGACCAACCTCTTCGCAGGTCTGATAGGATACGTCATCAACCTGAGAGATATTCATTTCTCTTGTCTGACAATGATGATGTTATGCTTGTTGAGTTGAACGAGCCTACATCTTATCAGGAAGCTGTGATGAGCCGAGATTCTAAGAAATTACTAGAGGCCATGAGATCCAAAATGGAATCCATGTACACCAACCAAGTATGGGCTTTGGTTGATCGACCAGAAGGGGTCAACCCCATTGGGTGTAAGTGGATCTTTAAGAGAAAGATTGACATGGAAGGACTTATGCATACCTATAAAGGGCAATTGGTAGCTAAATGTTTCAAATAGATTCATGGTATTGACTATGATGAAACTTTTTCACCAGTTGCGATGGTTAAGTCTATTCGGATCATGCTTGCTATTGCAGCTTACCACGATTATGAGATCTGACAAATGGATGTCAAAACTGCATTTCTGAATGGAAACCTCCTCGAGGATGTGTACATGACACAACCTGAGGGTTTTGTAGATCCAAAGCATGCTGGTAAGGTATGCAAGCTGCAAAGGTCCATTTATGGTTTAAAGCAAGCATCTAGAAGTTGGAATCTTCGATTCGATGATGCGATCAAACAGTTTGGTTTCATCAAGAATGAAGATGAACCCTATGTCTACAAGAGGGTTAGTGGGAGCATAGTTATCTTTTTTATCTTGTATGTTGATGACATACTTCTCATTGGGAACGACAACCCTATGCTGCAGTCTGTGAAGACTTAGCTTGGGAATTGTTTCTCAATGAAGGAATTAGGTGAAGCAGCCTACATTTTAGGCATTAAGATCTATAGAGATAGATCTAAGAGATTGCTTGGCCTAAGTCAGAGTGCATACATTGACAAAGTGCTTAAACATTTTGCCATGCAAAATTCCAAGAAGGGATTTCTTCCAATGTCACATGGTGTGAGCCTTTCGAAGGCTCAATGCCCTTCTTCTAAAGAAGAAAGGGAACACATGGATCAGATCCCTTATGTATCTGCTATAGGGTCTATCATGTGTTGGATCGAGAAGCGTCGCTAGAGGGGGGGGGTGAATAGTGAGCGTAAATCTTTTCGACGTTTCGTTCGAGTAGACAATTAAACACAGCAGAAAATAAAGAGACACGTTTATTTTACTTGGTTCACAACCCAGCGGTTGCTACTCCAAGGCCCTATCAGTCCTAGACCACGTACGGAGGGCAAAGCACTATAACGTCTCCTCCTCGTTGGAGGTAGGAGACAACGATCACAAAATCGAATGTACGAGGATGAGGCAACAAGCCTACCTCACCTCGTTACGAATAAAAACAACGAATACAATATCAGAATATATTACTAGATGCTGCTGCCGACGAAGAAGATCTGAACTTATTATCGCATCGGCGTTATGACGGTGTTGGAGCGTTGGTGTTGTAGGAGCACTTGATGAATAAACTTGATGATGTTTGGAGTTGGAATCCACCCCTCCTTTTATAGATTTTGGCCTCTGAATATGTCTCCTCTTTTTTCGGAACAGATCACGAAGTTGTAATAAATTTTATCACGAAGTGGCCGCATCAAACCTTATCTATTTTAATTTAGAAGGTCGATTACGCCATCACGATCGATAACTCCCATCACGATCGCCTAATGTCCAAAGTAGCTTGATCACGTACCTTGGCTACTTCCCTGCAGTAAGAGGTTAGCTCAGAAAATGATAAATGCGACGATTTCTAACCATCCAATCTCGACTTAGACCTTCCACAGGAAGTCTTAGTCGGATCGCCGCCTATGGTCATCCCCGTAAAGAGTACACGACCTTACAATCTCTCACTCACACGAACTTTCCTCGATACTTACCTTGTAGCTCTCGCTTCCGGCCTTCCACTCGATTCCTTCGGCTCCCTCCGAAGTCACTCGAGTGTCGCTCGACCACCGCGGCTTCCTCTGGGTGTCACTAGCCTTCAGCTCCAACTTTAGTACTTTTCTGCACACTCGATTTAGCTCGTGAGATAACGATATAAACTTAACTTTGTGTCTTTGCCATAATCAAAACACAGGTTCGATTATCTGGTGCCCCTGCACCAACATCATGTACGTCATGCTATGCACTCATCCTGATATCTCATATGCTTTGAGCTTGACGAGTAGGTACCAATCGGATCCAGGTGATAGTCATTGGATAGCTGTCAAGGATATTCTTAAGTACTTGAGAAGAACTAAAGAATATTTCTTGATATTTGGAGGCAATGAGGAGCTCGCTGTAAAGGGTTACAACGATGCTAGCTTCCAAACGGACAAAAACGATTACAAATCGCAATCAAGATATGTCTTTTGTTTAAATGGTGGTGTTGTGAGCTGAAAGAGTTCAAAGCAAGATACAATCACGGATTCTACTACAGAGGCCGAGTATATTGCTGCTTTAGATGCGGCAAAGGAGGCTGTTTGGATCAGGAAGTTTGTTTCTGAGCTTGGTGTAGTTCCTAGCATCGTGAGCCCCATAGAGCAATATTGTGACAACAACGGGGCTATAGCACATGCTAAGGAACCTCGTTCTCACCAGCATTCCAAACATATATTACGACGGTATCACCTCATTCGAGAAATCATCGATAGAAGAGATGTGCGGATATACAGAGTAGATACTGATGCTAACATTGCGGATCCCTTGACCAAGGCTTTGGCACAGAGAAAGCATGATGGTCATACTAGGTCACTGGGTCTTAGAGATTACAGTGATTGACACTAGTGCTAGTGGGAGATTGTTAGTGTTAGCCCTTAGTGTCAATCATGAGATGATTGATTAGGGAGCATATGTATCATATTTCATTAATAACAGGTAAAGATTGATTATTATATTTACTTTATTTGTGTGCAAGTAAATAAATATAATAATGTCCTTGAATAGTAGGTTATATTCTACAGTATTTCAATTGGTAGAATTGATTATGAGAAGCTGTAGAGAACATTATTCTTAAACATTAAAGTGTCATGGATCGTTATATGAGTGTCATATACTTTCTAATGTGACTATTGGTATGAATAGTCATTAGACCTGAAGTCATTACGGTTCCCTACATAAGGAGTTATGTACTTTGGTATCGTCTAACGTCACACCCTAACAGGGTGCACTATAACGGCGATCACTGGGTATGTAACAAATTATGCGGAGGGATGTGAGTGATGTAGATGAGATCTATCCCTCCTATATGACAAGAGTGATATATTTGGCCTCTTGATAGAGTAGGATCACGAAATGCATGACCATGCTCAAATGAGTCAATATGAGATATTGAGCTCATTTGTTTGAGTGTGTCTACTTGGGGATCAAGAAACATAAAGATCGATAAGGGGATGACACGGTCTATGCCTCATTGATCGATCTAAGATATCAGAGATAGAAGGACACTATCATACATGATAATAGCCACGAAAAGGTTATCGGATCTCGACTATCTTTTAGCTTGGGTAGCAATGATGTATTGCTAGATGCCGCTCATTACTTATGCATCTAAAATGATTTTAGATACATTGCCAACGTTACAAGGGCCTATTGGGTTACACACAAATGGCATTCTATTTTGGAGATGGTTTCTTTTAGTTGGACTAAAACGAACAATTGAGCATATGGCCAAGACTTGAGTTTGACTCAAACTGGTTAAACTTGAGTTAGACTCAAGTTGAACCATGTAAAATGATTCATCATCAACATGCATGATTAATGTGATTAATCATGAATGGGATCAACATGCATGATTAATGTGATTAATCATGCATGGGGATATTCATGATGAGGAAAAGGTTCATGCATGTGGAAAAGCTAAATTGGATTTGGCTTAAAATGCTTTTCAACATTAGGGGGGGGGGGGGGGGGAATGTGCTTTTGGTTGATGAATGAGAGTGCAAAATTTTTTTTTGGAATTGGTTCCAACGTGCAAGCAAGCCAAAAGAAATAGAGAAGAGTTCTCTTCTTCATCTCGTTCCTCCCTTCTCTCTTCCAAGTGGTCTTGGCATTTTGCTAGGGTTGCTAGCACAATGTGACTCCAAAACTACTTAGTGTAAGTGTGGATACTTAAGAGATACGGTTATCCTTACCGTATTGAGATCCGACGAACATTGGAAAAGCGGGATTGCGAAGGGTGCACATCAAAGGTATAATCTCGTCTTCTAGATAAGATCTTGATAAGATTAAATGATTTGTATGTTTTTGCACGGATCTCTGGAGGGATCCGGGTTTTATTATTGTTTCCACTGCGGTTGTGCGAAGTATTCGCCCACAATGTTTTGAACGTCAGATCCCGAATTTCCCCAACCCCAAGCTCCTAGCTTGATCCTTGCTGCCAGCCAAGGAGAGGAAGAGGAATTATGGGTGCCGCCCAAGAGCTCCAAAGGAAGAACCTTAACTCTTGTTGCTGCCGACTAAGGAGAAATATATGAAGAGGTATGGGCACCAACCAAAGTGAGGAAGAAGATGACGGGCGTCGGCTACACCTTAGGAAGAGAGGAAAACAAACCCTAACCCTTCCACTTGTTGCCGCCCCAGCCTTTTCCCAAACCCTAGCCGCCCAAGCCTTTCCCAAACCCTATCCGCCCAAGCCAATGGAAGAAAAACCTAATCTCCAAAAGATAAGTTGTGGCCCATGCCTTGGACTCCTATTTATAGATTTTGCCCAAATCTCCTTTTAATATTGTCCGTTGGATCTAGGTTTCATGAGGGTTTTAATAGGCTACAATAGGGATCATGAGGTGGAGTTGGATCTTGGCCACCCAATGGATCCATCCCACATAAAATCCGATCCATTAATAATAATCCATTCCACTAGAGGATTATCATTGATCTACCTCACCAACCCCATAAATAACTATGGGCTCCATATATTAATTGTACAAATATCTCCCCGTGTTTAAGATCTCGAATGTCCATCAATTAATTAATTTACTGACGATTAATTAATTAACATCTAACTCCATGAGTAGTACCACTCAACCTTATCATCATACCGAACCAAGTCGACCTGTAGGGTTTACATGACGATCCTTATGAGCTCCTTAAGGGGACATCATTATCCTAATATATAGGACATGGTTTCCTCCTATAATTAACGATATACTATGTACATAATATCATTTCCCAACTTACCGAGTCTATCGATTTAATCTATAAATCTCGGTCATTGGTAAATCAAATAAATAAATACTAAGTACATGTGCCCGTTATTATATCGAGATTAAGAGCATGTATACCATAATATCCGAGGTCTAATTTAATTATGTAGTTAGCAATAAATTGAATCACCTCTAAGTCGGTCCTGCTCAATACACACAAAGTGTACTAGTGTAATTCTATGGTCAAGACAAACCAATCCAAATTACACTACAACCATACCAATGGTTTGTCTAAAACCATCTCGGTTGTGAGTCTCTACTTATACTCTATAATGATCTGATAACATGATCTCCCGTGTGACACTACACACCATGTTATCTACAATGTAATGTATCAGACAATATGCATAACCATAAATATGCAAACAATGATCATGTGATTCTTATTTCAAAAATAAAGATGCTCATACAAAATAGATAGACTTTTCAATATACATCCCAACAACAACCTTGTTGGGTGGCGGCAAGGAGAAGAGAGGGAGGGGGCGACAAGACTAGGATTATGTTTTTCCAAAACCCTTAAGCCCTATTTTTATAGAGATCACATTCTCCTAACGGTTATTGGTTCATAACCAAAAACCCGTTAACTCGCTCCATTAACTTATGTTAAAATAAACCAAACCAAGTTGGTTTATTTTAAGTTAAAACGAACCGAACCAACTTTGGTTCATTCATTTAAAACAAACCAAACCCCTTTGGATTAGAACCAAATCAATTTGGTTCATCCATCATGTCTTCATAAGACATGGCCCATCCACACTTCCATTGTGACTGAAATGATTTCATGCTTTATTCTTGTTTGGTCTAAACAAACCTAGTTTCTCTCGGTGTGAGAATCTCATTCTCAAGCTCATTTTAAATCCTTCGGATTACGCTCGTTGTGCATGTGACCAAATAGGTTCTCGATTTATGTTGGTCATCTATAATTAACCATTAATTATAGAATGATCATGAGTGACACCTAGTAGTACATCATGATCCCCAATTAACCAAAAGATCAACGGTTGATCCAGAACTATTTCTGAAACCCTTCAGCAGCTACATTGAATCGTACCTAGTTCCCTTCACACACCTTATACCCACTTGGTTCAGAACATGGTCTATAGTGTCAGTCCCCACTAGGCTGACTACGTCACACCTAGCCCAAGTATCATTTCCTCGTCCTACGGATTCTAGTTACTGCACATGTATCCAAGAGTACCTTACTCTAAACATGTAATGCTTTTGCTAAAGACTTTAGTAACAATCCGATGAGAGGCCATGGTTATACATCTCCTCGCAAGGAGTGGTGAATCTTTTATATGCTATTCAAACACCTTCGACCACTTCGACTTATACCCAATCATCCCGGGTCACATCTCCTCAGAGATGCTTGCTTAAGATGTCAAAGCATAAGTCTTCATGACCAAGATGACTTGAATACTACAAGTCAAAGGAACATATCACTTAAGCTGCAGTAAGAACTTCATTGATATATCCATATATGGAGAGAACCATATGAAGTCTTACAGCTGGTCATTCCAATGAACTAGTTACCATAACTAGCATCCACGATTAACTCCGGATATCACAATGTCTCCAGCTAGTGAGAATCAGCTGCTTGGATACACCAAGGAGTATACCTCGTGCTAGTCTCAACAGAATTGATGGTGTCCAAATCCATCAATTCATCGACTAGGGATAATTCCAATACATCACAATTGCACATGTAGAGATACTCACTAGTTGTGATCCAATCACAAATTCTCTCATGCTTTGAATCATATTGTGGACATTCAATAAATGAGTTTAAGATCTAATCAAATACATGAAAATACGTATACTCAAATAGTGAATCTTCATTTAGGATATAAATGGTTCAAACATAAGGCGATTGCCTTAGGACATCTCTCATATATTACTAACATCATGGACAGGAAAGGTGGCTGGTGATCCACATCTTCTATAATGGGATCACATACGCCATAAAGATGTCCCTCGATTCTGCCATAGGAGGAGCACTTATAAACAAGACTATCGAGGAAGCAGAGGAGCTAATAGAAGAGGTGGCCCAGAACCACCATCAATGGGGTTCCGAATGTAGTCACCCAGCTCCTACCACGGGACGATATGTTGTTAACTCTGTGGGCCACATGGCAGCGAGGTTGGATGCAATTAGCAGACGGTTCAACTCTTTTAATCCTATTTCTTCATGTGTGTCCAATGACTTTGGAGGAGCAGCAGCACATCGGGAGGACTACTATGAAAGGCAGGGCAACTTAGAAGAGCAGATTGAGCATGTCAATGCGGTTGGGGATTATAATCAAAATCCCAACAACTCATACTCCAATACTTACAATCTCTGATGGAAGAACCACTCGAATTTTTCCTATCGGAATAACTCGGGGAATTTCCAACTATCAGGAGGGTATGGGCAACAACAGGGCAATGGGCAGCAACAACCACAGAAGTCTAGGCTAGAACTGATGATGGAAGACTTCATTGATACCCAAACAAAGGCCAATGAAGAGTTTCAACACCAACATAAGAAAATAGAAGAGTCACTTAAAGATTTGAAGGCTACTGTTGACGGTCTTGCAAGTCACACAAGGATGTTGGAAACACAAGTGGCCCAAATAGCCCAAACTGTGTCGCAACCTATGGATAGTTCTCAATCACTACCCGAGCCAAGTCAAGTCAAGGAGGAGAAAATGTGCAGCGAGAGAGTAGCACAGAGAAATAGATTCGCCAAGGGGTGTGCAACCATGATTTCCACCCTACCCGACCAAGTCAAAATTGAAGATAAAATTCCACCCCAGCTTGAGGACCCTGGTGAATTTGTTATCCTCTGCTCGATTTATGGGGAAAGCTTTGAGGAAGCGCTGTGTGACTTGGGGTCATCAGTAAGTGTGATTCCCTATGCATACTATTTGAAGATGGGATTGAATGGGATCCAACCAGCGAACCTTGGTATTCTATGGGAGACGACTCAGTCAAGGAACCCATTGGCATGCTAGCACATGTGCCTGTTGTCATTGAGAATTTCATGATACACATGGATTTTGTTATACTCGACATAGGACCAAATCCCCAGAATCCCATCATCTTGGGAAGACCCTTTCTGGTGACTGCGAGGGCATGCATAGATATAAAGGCGCACAAGATCTCCTTGGAGGTAGACGGGGAGATCATCCTCTTCAATCTGTCAGAGTGTAGAGCACCCTTCCTAGACGGCTACACTTTCAGTAGGGTAAAGTTGAACCCACCGGATGTCAACTCTGAGATGGATAAATGGAGGTTTACAGAACCCTCGGAGCCAAGTTGAGACAATGGAGTAGGGTCGAGCTAAAAGACCTTAAACAAAGCGCTCCTTGGGAGGCAACCCAAGTTTAGTTTCTATGTTTTCTTTCATTTGTTTAATTTGAACGTTGTATTCCATTCATTTATCATTTTTAACATGAATTAGGACTAGAAAGAACCTTCTAGTTAAAAATAAAAATCACTTTGAACCTACACGACTGAGCGAGTAAGGAGAAGTCGACTGTGGTGCACCTTGAGAAGGAAACAGGGGGCACACGGCCTGGCCGTGTGTTTTCACACAGCCGTTTCCCACCTTCCAGCGAAGCACATGGCATGGTCGTGTGTTTTCACATGGCCATGTCGCATAGGGGTTAAATAGAACGCACCGTGTGTTTTTGCCCCAAATGCGCTGTGTGCTTTGATTCCTCTTGCCCTAGCCATGTGAATCCCTCTTCCCCACCACCTAGAAGCCTTTCCAACCTTCAAAGAAGCCCAAAAGAAGTAAGGATGAGGAGGAACAAGCAAGTGACATCTCGATCCGGTGCTTCGGAGAGAAGAACAAGGAGAACGGATGCCCCTCAAGCTCCGGAGGAAGGTAACGCTCTTTCAACCCTTCTCTTCCGCAATAATGAGCATAGGGAGAGATTTGATATGCTTTCTACTAGAAGAATCACCGCTACTAGGTATCTTGATGAGGATCTCTTAGAGACCCTAGGTTTATTTGGTGATATTCAAGCCCTATTTGGAAAAATGGGATGAGAATAAATAATGGGGATAAGACACCCAACATACCCTAGGATAGTTCTGGAATTTTTGAGTTCTTTAGAAGTGGAAATCTTAACGGGGAGAGAAAGAGAAGAGGGTAAGATTACCTTTAGGCTATTCAACATTGAGCATGAATGGACACTACACTAATGAAACACATGCTTTGGCTTGCCTAGTGGGGGAGAGAAAAGAACCCCTATTGGGTTTAACTCTTGGATCTTTTGGACCGAATTGATAGGAGAGCACGCTTACGACCCTTCTAGGGCCAAAACATTGCGCCTCCAAAATCCCATTTTCCATTACCCGAACCAAATTATGGCAAGTACTATTTTTGGTCGTGGGTAGAGTGACAGTGTAGTGAGAGCTAGTGAGCTGCTTTGCTTATGGGACATGCTACAAGAAAGGAGTAGCATTGATGTAGGGTCTCATTTTATTAGTCACTTAGTGAAAATGGGCAAAGCGACAAGAGGAGAGATTATTGTGGGGGGCCTACTTACCCACATTTGCCATAAGATGGGATACGACTACACCACACTAGATAGCATAGAGGGGAGCCCTAGGATCGACTTAGGAGTGTGTATGGCTATGAAGATGATAGTGAGAGAGGGACACTCCTTGTGCTTTGTAAGGAAAAACTTATCATCCCTTAGGCTCCCCGACCTCGATCGTACCACCATCACCACATGTGCCAACTGGCGCTTAGACCTAATAGTGGAGTCCCATCCATATGAGAGACCATCCACATTGGCACCCATCTCTCCCCCTTTACATCACTCTCCCTCCAGTCCATGCATGTATAGGAGCCCACCTAGTCCACGTCGACATCAACTTGCACCTACACCACCACCTTTTTTTTACTTTTGAGCAGGATGCAAGTACATCTGCTGTTAGGGCAATCTCTTGCCATGATAAGGTTTTGATGTGTGTGGCAAAGGGTTTAAGTTAGGTTGGTATTGTTATTTGATATGTGCGTTGGAGTCTTGCAGGACTTAGTAATTCGCACATGGAGCCTTGGTGGGTTCACCCTCACAACCTCGGTCCTTGAGTCGGTGAAGGATGACTTTGCGGAAGCCGTGCGCTTGGAGCATCCGAGGGACCGCCGGACGAGATGACTTGAAGTGAAGCCAAGGAAGCAGACTTCGGAGGCAAGAGACGCGAAGGAGCATTGCAGAGCCGTGCGTCTGATGCTGCCGAGGGACGTGGCCACGAACGAAGAGAGCTTCGGCGAGGGACTTCGAGTGAGATGAGAGAATGAGTGAAATGTAAGTATCTCATTAGGTGAACTTGGCCGAATGGCTGAGTGTCGGAGACTTGACCGCAAGGGTTAAGGTTTACCCAACCGTCGGAAGCTCAAACTTATGTTAAGTTTGAGTTTCACACGGCACCAGTCGACTGCCATGTAATAGCAGTCGACTACTCTGAGTCGAGTGGGTTCGACTGGTATCCGACTGATGGGTTTATGCCCGGCGATCGCCATGGAATGACGATCTGCCAGAGGATGTCGCGAAAGCATTGAACGCTCGTGGCCAGGCGATCGACTACGGAGGCGTGATCGGCGGTGAGGTCCATCAGTCGACTGCCAAGTGTTCCGTTGGACTACAATGGTCGGGATCCGACATGTTCGGAGGCCGTTGTAGCGACGGCAGTCGACTGCCAAGGGCAGCAGTCGACTGGTGGCGGCCAACAGGAAGAAATCAACCCTCTCTATAAAAAGAGAGGGTGTGAGCCTTTGAGAGGCTAATGCTTATGCTCTAAGTGATCTTCCTAGTGCCCCACAAGTTTTAAACTCTTCTTACTTGTCTTTACTTCAATCTTATTGTAAGAAGAGTGATCTTGGTTGTAAAGGTTACCTCCACCTAGCTTGGTGCAAAGGAGAGACCATTAGTGGATTGGTTTTGGCGGAGTGATTCACCGAGGACGAATCGGGGACCGTGGATTAGCGGCGTAGCCGTGAACCACGTTATACCATCTTGTTAGCATTTGTTTTCTTGTATTTCTATTTGCTTGTCTTGCTTTATGGTTTTCGTTGCGCTAATCTCTTTGTAGACGAGCAAATACCGACATCCAACGTTCGAGGGCTATTCACCCCCCTCTAGCTGACCGTATTGATCCCCTACATCTGCCTATGATTTTTTGGAGTTCCGATCGTGCATCGATGACATATATGGTGACCAGTAGACGCAGAGGCAGCAATGGGAGGAGCAGAGCGCTTACACGCAAGTAGAGTTTTAGGGCTTCTGGGAGCACTTCCAGCAGGCTGAGGAGTTCTACGATGTGGCCTGCGTCTACTTCCAGGAGGAGGCTGCTTGTCACCAGGAGGAGGCCACCTACCGCCAGGAGATGCGGCAACACATGCATGCCTAGCAAGCACAGTGGGCTAGGGAGGAGGAGCACCGAGCAGCCGCTGCATCCACCAGTTCTCAAATCGACCGCATGTACATGAGGCATCAGCGGCTCAACACCAGATTCTCCCAAGACCCCGAGATGCTGAGGCTACCAGACTTTCCACCTCATCCACCTTATTAGAGGTATAGTCTTATATAAGTCTGGGGGGGATCCTAAGTTTTGATTTATTTTGTTTCTAGCAGTAGTTTCTTTCTTGATATTTGCATCTTAGTTAGCATTCATTTGTTCAGGCATAGGTTGTTTAGTTTCTTTCAGCACTTAGTTTTTGTTATCTGTAAGCTGCCTCAGTAGTATTTTTAAAGTTTTCTTCATGAGTTATTTCCATGAGTAGCTTAACTTCATTTACCTTGTGGTATTTTATTTTATTTTCTCTAATGAATGTTCTAGACTTATACTAATTAGCTTTTATTTTTACACCTACACATGACGAACATTCTGTAAGGGCAAATCTAGTACGTACCTAGTTATGATTCATCTCAGTAGTCTAGTACTTTGGAATCCATAAGTGACTCTAGATTTAGCATTTTAGTTACTGGAGATGCTCGGATTGTGGAAGCCCATTTGGAAAAATCAAAATCCCAAGAGAAAGAGAAAAGAAAGAAAGAAAAGGAGAGTAAGAAGAAAAATAAAAAAAAGATTATGAGGGATAAAAAAAATAGTTATCGTGGGTGGAAATGGTTTGGAGCCCTTTGAGACCGAGTTAGGTTACTGGGGAAACACCTATCAATTTCTCTCAATACTGAGCACGTCTTTGAGACTTTGTGCTAGATCTAGGGAACGATCCTCGCTTTGGGCAGGTAAGTACTTAAGAGTCGGAGACCTTAGGAAAGCTATAGGATGACGACTTAACTTACCATGGAACGAGTATCCCCTAAGAAAATTCGCTTGGCATGTGCACGAGGAGCTAACTTAGTGAATTTTTAGAACACATCTATTTTGCTTTGATTGAAAATACCACTTGATAAATTTAGTTGACATGCTAAGTATGTAACAATACTTTTTAAAATTTATTGGCACTGAGGTTTTCTTGAGGACAAGCAACGATCTAAGTTTGGGGGAATTGATGTGAGCAAAACATATATGATTTTAGGAGTAGTTTTCGCTCACATCTCATTTCGTTTTATGTTTGTTTCATGCATATTTTACTTTATTTTGCATACATTTCTTATTTTCTGATTTGGAGGTATGCTCGTTGTACTTTTGTGTGCAGGATAGAATTATATGTTGGAGATTTGAGGGCGCTAGAAGGGGGGGGGGTGAATAGCGTTGACCGTAGGAAGATGGAATTCGTTCGCGATCGTCTCTACAAAATTCGTTATGCGCAACGGAATAGAAATAATAAAAGCAATAACGAAAAGATACAATCACGAACACAAGGATATAACGTGGTTCAGAACCGTACGGTTTCTACTCCACGGATCGGGCTCACACGAGCCCTAGTGATGCCAATCACACACCACTAAGCAATAAACTCCTTCTCGACAACAAGTCGGAGGTGGAGAAACCTCGTACAATGGATTACAACAAGTAATACACAAAAATACAAGAAAAATACAAGGAAATGTAAAGAACACTTTACAAACTAGGGTTTGAGCGCTTTGTTTGTTGGTTGCTTGGATGAGGTTGAAGGGCCCTGAAATGCACCTGCAAATCGCCTTCAAATCGCCTCAAGTAAGCTCCAAAAGAACTGATACCGCAATCTCCATGAACAGCTCCGTTTTATCTCGCATCGGGCTGGATTTCCGCCTAGCGATCTTGCCATAAGTCCCGATCATTGCCCGACCGAGCGTGAGACAACGGCTCAATCCACGTTGGACAAGTTCCAAGCGGGACTCTTGGCGATCGGCCAACATTGGCGATCATTGCCGCCTAAGCGTAGTCGGCGCCCGATCGGCTCTGAGCGATTCATGCTCGGTGAACCCGGTCGATCGGCTAGGACCCTTAGCGATCGACTTGCCGTGAGACATCGATTCGGCCTCGATGAAGCGATCGCGGCTCTTAAACGGCAGTCGAACTCAAGTCGACTCATGGCAGTCGAACCGGCCATAATGCCAGTCGACTGCCAACCTCAAAGATGAGGTTTTAACCCAAGTATGGTGCCCCCATACTTGCTAGACCACCCTTAGCCTAGACCTAAGCCTTCTAGCCACCTCCATCAGCCTCACGCCTCTTGGATCCCTCCAAGTCATCCATGACTTGTTCATCCATCGTGCTAGCCTCCAGGTGCTTCCCTCGGCTATGTCATGCTAACGGTGTCTACACTGCCAAGGCACATTGGACTTATTCCGCCAAGACTCCGCTTGGACTTTACGCTGCCAATATCAATCTCCTTGGACTTCCAAATGCCAAGACTCAAGCTTGGACTTTCCCTTGCCAACCCATGTTGGAATTTCCATGCCAAGACCCATGCTTGGACTTTCCATTTGCCAAGACCCATGCTTGGACTTCTCATTTGCCAAGACCCATGCTTGGACTTCTCATGCCAAGTACTCAAGACTTGGACTTTCCCAAATGCCAAGTACCCATGACTTGGACTTTCCATGCCAAGTACCCATGACTTGGACTTTACCTTGCCAAGACCCATGTTTGGACTTTCCCAAAATCACATGGTCAACCCCAGTCAACCATCAAGGTCTTCCTCGAGTCAAACTCGAGTCCGGTCAAACATGACCCGGGTCGATTGCTCCAACAATCTCCCCAACATATTAACCGACATTAATGTCAAACATCAATGCCAAACCACTTTGTCAAATCCCTTTGTCAAATCCCTTTGTCAAACATCAAAACATCACTCGAGTCAAACTCGAGTCTGGTCAATCGTGACCTGGGCCGATTGCACCAACATTATATGGGGAAAATGGCATACTTTTGGAGCGAAAAGAAGATATTTGGCAGCTAGAGCAGAATGACACACACCCTGGCCCTGTGAAAACACACGACCTGCGCCACAGCGCCACACACAGCCTGGCTATATGGATCCACACGGTCGTGTGGCGCTATATGATTTCGACGTGAGTCGATTATTTTCCAGATTTTAGAGAGATCTAGGTTGATGTCTATATAAAGGAGGCTACGCACAAACCCTAAGGAGGAGGGACTATAGGAGATTTGAGGTCGCTAGAGTGGGGGGGGGGTGAATAGCATCGCGTGATAGAATTCGATCGCGTCTCGTCTCTACAATTTCGTTAGTACGCAGTGAAATAGTAATGAAAACAATAACGAAACAATTAACAACACGCAAACACAATTTTTTAACGTGGTTCGGAACCGAAAGGTTCCTACTCCATGGATTGGGTTCGTACGAACCCTAGCGATGCCAATCACACACCACTATAATAAACACTCCTTCTCGGCACAAATCGGAGGCGGAGAAATCCCTTACAAGTAATCTTACAACAGTAAGAAACTAAAATAAGCAATTACAACAATTTATATAAAAGACAAGTAAAGAAAAACTTTACAACTCTTGCTTTTGATTGCTTGAATGCTTGGTTATTTGATTAGCACTTGGAGACCTGATTTGCAGCAACAAATCGCCCCTAAAGCTTTCAAAAATTGGATGCCTTTTCCTCCATCACAAGCTCCTTTTATAGCTTCAACCTGTGCTGGAAAAGGTCGATCAGTCGACTGCTCGAGACCATCAGTCCACTGATCACACTGTTGCTGTGAGACAATGATGTAATCCACGCTGGAAAAATCCAACGCCTAGGACATCAGTCGACTGATCATGAGCATCAGTCGACTGATGAGCCATCACTCGACTGCTCATCCCAGCGGTCGAGTGAGACTCCATTCTGTGCCCTGAAATTCGAGCATCAGTTGACCGATCACAAGATCAGTCGACTGCTTAGCCAATCACTCGACTGCTCATCTATGGCAGTCGACTGTTAGGGCAATTCCCGCAGTCAAACCCTAGTTGACTACGCCAGTCGACTGCCACATGGCACCAGTCGACTGGCACACCTCAAACATGAGGTTTTAGCCCAAGTATGGTACCCCCATACTTGCTAGACCACCCTTAGCCTAGACCTAAACCTTCTAGCGTGACCTTCAGCTACGCTTCGGATCCCTCCAAGTCATCCATGACTTGTTCATCCATCGCGCTAGCCTTCAGATGCTTCCATCGGCTATGTCATGCTAACGGTGTCTACACCGCCAAGGCACATTGGACTTACGCCGCCAAGACTCCCGCTTGGACTTTATGCCGCCAATACCAAACCCCTTAGACTTCTCAAGTGCCAAGACTCAAGCTTGGACTTTCCCTTGCCAACCCATGTTGGACTTTTTATGCCAAGACCCATGCTTGGACTTTCCTTGTGCCAAGTACTCAAGACTTGGACTTTCCCATGACAATTACATTGTCATATGTTTTTGTCGAAACATCAAAACATCACTCGAACCAAACTCGAGTCCTGGTCAATCGTGACCTAGGCCGATTGCACCAACAATCTCCCCCTTTTTGATGTTTGACAAAAACAAAACAAACCATTTGAGTTAGACCACTAACTCAAGTCTCTTACCAATTATTCCAAATTGGTAATCCCAAATAATTTCCCAAACATTATTCCCAAACATTCTCCCCCTTTTTGACATAACATCAAAAAGGTCTTCTCTCCAAGGAGGTCAATGTCTCATGTCCCAATGAGATCATACAATCTCCCCCTTGGTCTAAAAATACCTAGGATGCCTACCATCTTCCTAATGATAAGTCCCATATCACTCAAGAGAGGCAATCCTATTCACTCTCCCAATTTCCAAATTGGGTATCAAAAACCCATCAATTTTCCCAATTGATGATACTCTCCCAATAACTTCTCCTCTTCAAGGAGAAAAACACATTCATCATCCCAAGATGGATACCTCCCCCTAAAGGTTTGCTCCCCCTTGACCATTGCACCAATAATGTCCTTGGGAAGTCCCTAAGCCAATAGGAACCCTAAGCCATCAAAATTAAGGTTAGAAATTCAATATTGAACTTTCCAACACCTTAAAATTGATACAAAAACTAAACACCTCTCCTAATCCATATCCAATGGATTTTTACCCTTCCTCATGCTTCCCAAAGCATATCCTAGGGTGAGGAGTGGTTAGGAACCTTAACCGCAGCTGAAATCGGGTTAAACAACCTTGGTTACCCCGAAATCAGGCTATCAGTCGAGTGATTCAGAAATCAGTCGACTGACACGCTCATCAGTCGACTGCCACCCAGGGGCAGTCGACTGATTATTTAAAATCTCGATTTTCAGGTATCAAAAACAAGTTTTGGAAAATCATAACTAATTATACATATATCGAAAAATCACGAAATTTTATACGTATAATACTTATGACCAACACAATGGGTGAAAAATGTTTGAAAATATTTTACCCATAAAATATAGAAATTGATACAAAAACCAAAAGTGACTAAAAACTTTAAAGTTTAAGCTCACTTTGTATCAATCTCATCAATGGTGATTGCTATCAAATGATAGACTTCACCTAGGTTTTTCAAAATGATTTTAAAATGTTTTCAAAACCCTATTTTGGATCATATTCCTTGGGCTCTATGTACATGACTTGTACCCAAGCTTTCCTAATGATCCACATGTTGAGTTAAGATGAGTTTGGGTTCAACTAGATGCAAAAACTATGCACCTTGAACTTAACTCATATCCTAGCATCTCACATGTATCTAGGGTGTATAAATACACATACATATCAATTGGATGTGAGATGTGGATTTTGGTTCATTTAATCTAGGGTTTCATACATTTCCTAGGCAACCCTACTTGATTCCCTTATAAATGGGACTTCAAGTCATGTCATTGTCCTTAGTTCAATTTTAATCAATTTAATGCATGAAATGATCATGGCATAAAGATAGCAATAATTAAGCATGGCCAATGATCATGATGTCATGGCATATGATAAAATCTAAAAACACATGACATTTAAAATAATCATAACCAATGACATGACATGTTATATGATAAGATGAAATTTCATGTCATGATATAGCAATTTTCATAAATCAATACATTAATACAAATACACACTCAAACACACATGATTTTCACAAATAGAAATTTCATTCAATTTAAAAAGATTTCAGTTTTTTACATCCAAAATAGAGATTTGATATGATCAATCTCACTAAAAAAATTGAAAAACAAAAAAAATTCTAACATCCTCTAGATCTAGTCGTCTGCAGGAGGTGGAGGTGGAGGAGGCTGCTGGCTCAAAGTCCAGGCCCGCATCATCTCATACATATCGAGCTGACGCTGCTCGATGCGACTCTGGGACTCTACAATCTGAATGTATCTCTCCTCCATCTGACCAAGACGTGCACCCATGGAGGCTTGCCCTACTAAGAGCTCTGACAGCCGTGAGTCGACTGTCTGCTGATAGTCCTGGAATCTAGACTCCAGCTGGCCAAGACGATCTGATGGACCCACCGCTGATGCATCTGCTAGCATCTGATCTTCCTCATCAGCGGCGTCTGCATCCTCATAGTCCTCATCAGCGGTCGAGGTGCCAACTCCATCTGCCCACGCCCCATCTGCAGCTTCGCTAACGAGAAGTTACAAACTGATATGCAGTCGTACACCTCAGATAGCGCCCTCAGTGAGCCCCTGTGAATGTTGATGCCTACTAACTCTAACCATGCAGTGATAATATGGCCATACGGCATATGCACTTTCCCTTGTACAGGGGAAATGAAATGCACAATGCAATGAAACATGTTTAATGCAATGTTTATGTCTAATCTATTACACATGGCGTACAGTAGAAAGAGATGGGAGAGAGATCTTGGCGGACCGAGTCACTATCGGTAGAAAACACCCAACAATGACCTTGTAGAGTACATTGTCAGGTGCAGATAACTCAGTAATAGGAAATAAATTCTAGGCTGGTGGACGAGGATGACCAAAAACATGCTCATGCATGGAGTCCAAAGAAATATGGTCAAAAGGCTCGGGTAACGGGGCATCAAAGGTAGGGTAGAAAATGAAGGTGTCATCCGATGGCTTACACTCAAGAAACTCTGGCAATATCGCAGGAGTGAACTCTAAATCGCATTTTGCAACGCGAGTAGTGTAGGTAGGGCCATCGTCTACCTTCTTTAAGTTCTGATAGAACTCCTTAAGGAGATCATCATTGATGGCATGTGTGCATAAGACAATTTTCATAAGATGATAATATGCAAATATGTCCATGACGTCACTACAGTAGCGTGGAAAGAAGTCCCTATCGATGTACCTAACCAACATGGGTTGGTAAAATCGTGATTCACCCTCAGGTGGATCATTTCTACGGGTTGTCCTATATGAATGTAATGCACCGATATGAAATGCAAGGGCACCAATACCCGATTAGATTATAATAGATTACAATGGAAAGGAAAAATTAGGGTTTTTTGAGTAAGAAGATTTTACTTCGGTGCCATTTGGAGGGATGATGAGAGAATAGTCGGATATCGCTGAAGGGGCCGCCGGAAAGTTCGCCGGAGGACTAGATGCCGGAACACTAATCGAAAAAGAAGAAACAACCGCTGAAAATGAGTGAACTAGGGTTGTGAGATGAGTGAAAACGCGAGAGGAAGAGTTAGGCTATCAAACCTAGGACCTAGGTGGCCGGAGCGGTCGGAAAATCTCGTCGGAGAAAGGAGTGGCGAATGGAGAGGAGAAGGAAAAATGGGAAGTAGAGGCGTTATATGTGCAGATCGATCGATAGTGGTTTATTAGCGGGTTTACTGAGCCGATCGATCGCATTGCTCACCAAAGAATCGACCAGTCTTCGAAGCCTTCGTCGTGGCATAAGAGATCAATCGATCGATGTTGCTCATGATCGATTGCGCGATCACCACTCATCGGCTCGGTGAGCACTCGGTGATGACCTCCGGCCTCGGTGAAGCCCATCACCGATCGATGTATCCCATCGATCGGTGATGTGCAACAATGAGTCCTGGAAGCAGCACTCAATTGCTTGACTCACGATATCGTGCTACAGTGTGATTAGTCGACTGATATCTAATTTCCAGTTTTGAAATTCAGAAAATCTTGATTTTTTATCTAACTTATTCCATTTTCTCATGTTTAATCTTGTATATCGAACATATTGATGTTATGCTTATATTCATGTATTCGTTAATGTATTTTGATATTTTATTTCATTTTAGCAAACATTAACATTCAAAGGTTTCAAAATCCTAACATCTCACCCTTTCTAAGTGTTGAAATACACAATCAAGGTAAAAGACTTGTTTTGTGAGATGCAATCCACCCTAGACATTCCTTCCATGCAAACACATGGTGAAACACATGAAGCATGGTAAGTACAAGACATCAAGGTGTGTGGCACTTGAGTATCACTCTTGATGTAACTTCTATACCTTAAACACACTTCTCTTGATACATTGATTCCTACAGTGTGCCAAAGATCAAAGTGACACACTATGACCTTTAAATCTAGATTGTGCCAATTGTCCACATCTCCTCGGAGATGCTTGCTTAAGATGTCAAAGCATAAGTCTCCATGATCAAGATGACTTGAATACCGCAAGTCAAAGGAACATCGCACTTAAGCTACAGTAAGAACTTCATTGACATATCTATATATCAGAGAACCATATGAAGTCTTACGGCTGGTCACTCCAATGAACTAGTTACCATAACTAGCATCCACGATTAACTCCGGACATCACTATGTCTCCAGCCAGTGAGAATCAGCTGCTTGGATACACCAAGGAGTATACCTCGTGCTAGTCTCAACAGAATTGATGGTGTCTAGATTCATCAATTCATCGACTAGGGATAATTCCGATACATCACATTTACACATGTAGAGATACTCACTAGTTGTGATCCAATCACAAATTCTCTCATGCTATGAATCGTATCGTGGATATTCAGTAAATGAGTTTAAGATCCAATCAAATACATAAAACATGTATACTCAAATAGTGAATCTTCATTTATCATATAAATGGTTCATACATAAGGCGATTGCCTTAGGACATCTCTCATATATTACTAACATTTTCTAGTTTTTCAAGCCTTGACCTTAAGGCTTGGTTCTCTAATTCTAATTGCCCAAATGATTTTTGATTAGGTTTTTGGGCATTACCATTCACCTTAGACATATATCTACCCTTATTGGGATTGATACCTAAATGGTCTTCGATTTTCTTAAATGTTTTCTTAGAAATAACATTTCTAGGGACATTAGTCCCAAATTTCTCCTTCTTTGAAATAGATCTATAGTTATCATTCCTAGCATGCTTTGATTCAAGAGTAATAGCAAAGTTATTTGAATTAATTCTAGCATGCTTTTGCTTAGAATTTAAAGAATGAGCATTATGAAAATATACCTTAGGATTTGCCTTAGTAGCTCCCCCTACTTGTGATGCTCCTTCTTGGGTCTTTTTGCTCCGCCTAGGACATTGATTTCGGTAATGCCCCGGTTGCCGACATATGAAGCAAATGATGTGCTCCTTGTCTTTAGGTGATGGGGAACCGGCATCCTTTGACTTTGGTTGACTTTTAGGCACCGGAGGAGTCTTCTTAACCTTCTTTGGGCACTTGCTCTTGTAGTGCCCATACTCCCTACACTCCAAACACAATATATGGATTTTATTTGAAATTAGAGTGTTTGAGTTACCTAGGTTAATTGAGACCGGAATTGGAGCTTCTTCATCTTGACTAGATGTCGAAGCTTTCTCTTGTTGCTCTGGAGTAGAAATTCTTTCCTCCCCCTCAATCCTAGAGGTGGAGGTGTCTTCTACTTCTTCTTCCACCGATCCGGAAGTTGACTCCTCTTCAACTTCCGATTCCTCACTTGCTCGTGAGGAAGATGAACTCTCTTCATCCTCTTCCTTGTCTTCTTCTACTTGTGCCAAGTGGGGCTTCTCACTGAACTTGGCTAATTTGTCCCATAGCTCCTTGGCATCAAGATATTCACCTAGCCTAGACAAAACATCATTAGGTATCAAATCTTCTAAAAGTTTTGTTACCTTAGCTTCGGTTTTGAATTTTTGCCGTTGCTCTTGGGTCCATTTCTTCAACTTGAGGACTTGTCCCTTCCTATCGCGAGGGGGTTCAAAACCTTCTACGAGGATGAACCAATCCTCTATATCCATCATAAAGAATGTCTCTATTCTTGTTCTCCACGGCGAAAAGTCTTCTTGATCATATGGCGGTGGAGTGTTGATGTCCCATCCAAGCTTGTTTTGGAATTCCATCTTCCCTCTAGCCTTTTAACTCCCGGCGGTTAATCCGTAGAAGAGCCCCGAGCTCTGATACCAATTGTAGGAGATTTGAGGTCGCTAGAGGGGGGGGGTGAATAGTGTCGCGTGATAGAATTCGATCGCGTCTCATCTCTACAATTTCGTTAGTACACAGTGGAATAGTAATGAAAACAATAACGAAACAATTAACAACACGCAAATACAATTATTTAACGTGGTTCGGAACCGAAAGGTTCCTACTCCACGGATCGGGTTCGTACGAACCCTAGCGATGCCAATCACACACCACTATAATAAACACTCCTTCTCGACACAAGTCGGAGGCGGAGAAACCCCTTACAAGTAATCTTACAACAGTAAGAAACTAAAACAAGCAATTACAACAATTTATATGAAAGACAAGTAAAGAAAAACTTTACAACTCTTGCTTTTGATTGCTTGAATGCTTGGTTATTTGATTAGCACTTGGAGACCTGATTTGCAGCAACAAATCGCCCCTAAAGCTTTCAAAAACCAGATGCCTTTTCCTCCATCACGAGCTCCTTTTATAGCTTCAACCTGTGCTGGAAAAGGTCGATCAGTCGACTGCTCGGGACCATCGATCGGACCGATCACACCTTTGTCGTGAGACAACGGCGGTAATCCACGCCCGAAAATCCAACGGCTAGGACATCGATCGTGATCATGAGCATTAGTCGATCGATAAGCCATCACCGACTTCTCTTCCCGGCGATCGAGTGAGTCTCCATTCTCAGCCTCGAAATCCGAGCATCGATTGGACCGATCACAAGATCGATCATTGCTCGATAATCACTCATTGCTCATCTATGGCGTTCATTGTTAGGGCAATTCCAAAGTTGACTATGCCAGTCGATTTCCACATGACACCAGTCAAATGACACACCTCAAACATGAGGTTTTAGCCCAAGTATGATACCCCCATACTTGCTAGACCACCCTTAGCCTAGACCTAAACCTTCTAGCCACCTCCATCAGCCTTACGCTTCTCGGATCCCTCCAAGTCATCCATGACTTGTTCATCCATCGCGCTAGCCTTTAGGTGCTTCCATCGGCTATGTCATGCTAACAGTGTCTACACCGCCAAGGCACATTGGACTTACGCCGCCAAGACTCCCGCTTGGACTTTACGCCGCCAATACCAAACCCCTTGGACTTCTCAAGTGCCAAGACTCAAGCTTGGACTTTACCTTGCCAACCCATGTTGGACTTTTCATGCCAAGACCCATGCTTGGACTTTCCTTGTGCCAAGTACTCAAGACTTGGACTTTCCCATGACAATTACATTGTCATATGTTTTTGTCGAAACATCAAAACATCACTCGAGCCAAACTCGAGTCCTGGTCAATCGTGACCTAGGCCGATTGCACCAACATGCACGACAGTTGGGATGGCACTCCGAGGCCCAAAAAAGCTTTGAAAACTCGCAACGGGGAGGAAGAAAGTCATCGGAGATCCATGTTCTGCACTTCAACGCCGGAGAGAAGAGCCACATTGCATTGCAATTTCTATCCTTTGCATAATATCCATTCTTTATACGAATATGATTGTACTTTGTGTTTCTCCTCTCATATTTATGGAGTAGATTCTTCGATTCTAGGATTAGGGAGTAGTTTGTGTGCGTAGAACATGTTATTCCAAATTAAATTCTGTTCTTGAGTTTGTATTTGCAATTGGTATTAGTTTAGACCGATATCTATGTGTTTTGGTTTTCTATCTAATGTGCTAGTCGATACGAGGGGTGACAACCCTTGTATCTAAGATCGTGGAGAATTAAGGAGAAACCTAGGGGTTGGCCTCATCTCCTATAACTATGGATATAAGGGTGCAATTGAATTAGAAACGACTCATCACAGGGATCGATTTGGCATCCTCGTACCGACTATCCCACCCTAAAGCCAAGGGTCGACCTGGTATTGCAAAGGTAGCTTTCGATAGATGTGAAGGCTCATCGGGGGAGTGTATAATGTCCTTTCTACAAAACCATAATTAGACATTTAGACAACACCCAATTGATAACATGTTTTGCGTCACACAAGCGAAATTGAAATCCTAGAATTCCTTCTAAAGACTAGCAACAAGCCTTTTCTTCTTCCGTGTGACACCGTATTTGTTGAGGATTCGGTGACCGCTAGAGAGGTGGGTGAATAGCTCGTTTCGATGCTCGATGGAATTCGTTCGTGTTCTTGCTACAAATGATTAGTGCACAGCGGAAATAAAGCAATAATGAAATACAAGCACGCAAACACAATCACAAAACGTGGTTCGGAACCGAATGATTCATACTCCATGGATTGGGCTCATAAGAGCCCTCGCAATGCAAACACGCACTACTACTCAAATAACTCTTTCTCAGAATAATCTGGAGGCGGATAAACCTCTTACAATGATTACAAAAGTAATACAATAAGAATACAAGCAAATACAATAATGAATAGCAATGCAAGTAAAGAAAACAACTTTACAAGAGCCTTTTGATTGCTTGATCTTTGGTTGCTTGAATTGCAATTGGAGACCCTGATTTGCAGCAACAAATCAACCCAAAAGCTCCCAAGAACTGGTTGCAAAATCCTCCTTCATGAGCTTCCATTATAGCTGCTGCATGGGCTGAATTTCGCCTATCAGTCGACTGCTCGGGACCATCATTCGACTGATGACACTGTTGCTGTGAGACAACGGTGTGATCCATGCTGGAAAAATCCAACGGATAGGACATCAGTCGACTGATCATGTCCATTAGTCGACTGATCGAGCCTTCACTCGACTGCTAACCCTAGCAGTCAAGTCCGACTCCATTCTGTGCCCGAAATACCGAGCACCAATTGACTGATAACCAGATCAGTCGATTGCTCGATCCATTAGTCAACTGATCACCTCTATCAGTCAACTGCTAGAGCACTTCCTGCGGTCAAACCCTAGTTGACTCACTCCAGTCGACTTCCTATAGGTCCCAGTCGATTGATACACCTCAAACATGAGGTTTTACCCCAAGTATGATGCCCCTATACTTGCTAGACCATCCTTAGCCTAGACCTAAGACTTCTAGCCACCTCCGTCAGCCTCGCGCCTATCGGATCCCTCCAAGTCATCCATGACTTGTTCATCCATACGCTAGCCTTCAGGTGCTTCCATCGATTATGTCATGCTAACGGTGTCTACACCGCCAAGACAGATTGGACTTGCGCTGCCAAGACTTCGCTTGGACTTTACGCTGCCAACTATTGGACTTATGCTGCCAAGACTCCCGCTTGGACTTTACACCGCCAATATTAAATCCCTTGGACTTCTCAAATGCCAAGTACTCATGACTTGGACTTTCACCGCCAAGACTACACCCTTGGACTTACGTGGCAAAGACTACACCCTTGGACTTTACTTGCCAACCCATGTTGGACTTTTCATGCCAAGACCCATGCATAGAATTTTCCTTTCCAAGAAACATGCTTGGACTTTACATGCCAATTACTCAAGACTTGGACTTTCCATGACATGGTCAACTCCAGTCAACTATCAAAATCCCCCTCGAGTCAAACTCGAGTTGGGTCAATCATGACTCGGGTCGATTGCACTAACAGTCTCCCCAAAATATTATCAGACATCAATGTCAAACCTTCATGTCAAACAACAAAACATCGCTCAAGTCAAACTCGAGTTCGGTCAATCGTGACATGGGCCGATTGCACCAACAATCTCTCCCTTTTTGATGTTTGACAAAAAACACATACCTTTGAGTTAGAACACTAACTCAAATCTTCTTATCAATTATTCTAAATTGGTAATCCCATAAATTCTCCCAAACATTTTCCCCAAATATTCTCCCCCTTTTTGACTAACATCAAAAAGGTTTTCTCCAAGGAGGTTAATGTCTCATGTCCCAATGAGATCTTATAATCTCCCACTTGGTCCAAAAATACCTAGGATGCCTACAATCTTTCTAGTGATAAGTCTCATATCACTCAAGAGAGGCAATCCTACACACTCTCCCAATTTCCAAATTGGATGTCTTAAAATCCCATTTCTCCTCCTCATGAGAAAAAATAACATTCATCATCCCATGATGGATACCTCCCTCTAAAGGTTTGCTCCTCCTTGACCATTACCCCAACAATGTCCTTGGAAAGTCCCTAAGCTAATAGGAACTCTAAAATATCAAAATTAAGGTCTAAAGTTCAACATTGAACTTTCCCACACCTTAAAATTGATACATCACCCAAACAACTCTCCTAATCCATATCCAATGGATTTTTACCCTTTATAATGCTTCCCAAAGCATATCTTAGGGTTAGGAGTGATTAGGGAATTTTACCGTAGCTGAAAATGAGCTAAACAAACCTTATTTTCCTAAAATCAGCCCTGAAAGTCGACTTTATCAGGCATCGATCATTAAAATTCGATCGATGAAATTCATAAATTCATAAATAATTATATATAATTTGAAAAATCATGAAACTTCATATATATAATACTTATGACTAATACAATGGGTGAAAAATGTTAGAAAAATATTTTACCCATAAAATAGTGAAATTGATACAAAGTTCAAAAGTGAAGAAAAACTTCAATGTTTTAGCTCACTTTGTATCAACTTCATCAATGGTGATTGCTATCAAAAGATAGACTTCACCAAGGTTTTTCAAAATAATTTTAAAATAGTTTTAAAACCTTATATTGGATTATATTCTTTGGGCTTAATATATATGGTTTGAACATAAGCTTTCCCAATGATCGACAAATGATATTAGATGAGTTTTAGTTCATCTAGATGCAAAAACTATGCACCTTGAACTCAACTCATATCCTAGCATCTCACATGTATCTAGGGTGTATCAATACACATACATGTCAATATAATGTGAGATGTGGGTTTTTTTTATCCTAAACTAGGGTTTCATGTATTTTCTAAGGCAACCCTACTTGATTCCCTTATACATGGGACTTCAAGTCATGCCATAGTCCTTAAATCAATTTTAATTACTTTAAATGCATGAATGATTATGACATAAATAATAACATAATTAAGCATGGCCAATGATCATGATGTCATGACATATGATATAATCTAAAAACACATGACATTAAACCTTAATCCTAAAATTATCATGACATATTAAATAATTAAAGATAAACATGATGTCATGGCATGTTATATGGCAAACAAGGCATGACAAATAAAAGGTATAGGTATAATAATACCTAAATTTTAATATTAATTGTCATTTGATATAATTAAGTATATTTTTTCATATTGTCAATTATTCCCAAAGTGTGCCAAAAACCCAAAATGACACACTAAGAACTCTAAACCTAAATTGTGTCAATTTGATTGATTTTTCATAATTCCAAAAATATATTGGCACATCCTAAAATCTTTTAGGATTAAAAATCAAACCTATTTCCAAGGTATCCATAACCTTAAAAATAACCTAAAGTGCCATCGTTACCATGGTTAGGTTAACTACCATCCATTTAAAGTTGACACACCTAAACCCATCTAACGTGAATCGATCATGCTCTTAGGAACCCAACACCTATTTGAGCTCCTAGGGTTTATTAGGTATTCGCTAGGGATAACTTCCCTAGATACCCTCCTAATGACCCTCCCGAGGCTTATTAGCCTTGGTCATTTGGGTCTTACCATGGTTAACCTTAGGGATTGCCTCCCTAGTAACCTTCTTAGTGGTCTTCCTAGGTTTCATAGAAACCTTGGCCACTAAGCACCTACCTTGGTCAACCTTAGGGATGACTTCCCTATTGACTTTGGTCTTCCTAGACCTAGGTTTAGTTTTATAATCAAATGGAACATTATGATAAGTCACCTTAGGCTTAGGTTTGTGACCCAAACCTTTTTTGCCCTTGGTTGACTCTTGTCTCCTATGCCCTAGGTTTTGACTTTGACTTCTAGACCCTAGAGTTTGACCATTTGACCTTTGCATTTGATTTGTCATTTTTGCAAGGGTCTTTTCAAGTTTCTCAAGCCTTGACCTCAAGGCTTGATTTTTCTTTTCTAATTGCCCAATTTTTGAATTTTGATTTAATCCTTGGGCATGGTTCTTCTTAGGCATATGCCTAGTCCATTTGGGATTAAAACCTAGGTGGTCTTCAATTTTTCTAATAGATTCCCTAGATAAGGTTTTTCTAGGGACATTAGTCCCAAATTTCTCCTTATTATTAAAATGGACACTCTTAGCTCCTAGACAAAAATATTTGTTATTCCTAGCATGTTTTTCATGATAAATTTCAAGAGAATTAAAATTCCTAGCATGCTTTTTGACATTAAAACTAGAAGATGCATACTTAAAGGTTACCTTAGGGTTTGCCTTAGCTCCCCATACTTGTGATGCTTCTTCCCTTCTCCTAGGGCATTGGCTCCTATAGTGTCCCAGTTGTTGGCATTTGAAGCACACCACGTGCTCCTTGCTCTTCTTGGTGGGGACACCGGCATCCTTGCCTTTTTTCTTGACTTTTGGTGTCGGAGGAACTTTCTTTACTCTTTTCGGACACTTACTCTTGTAGTGCCCGGATTCCCTACACTCAAAGCAAATTATATGATTTTTATTTAAAACCGACATGCTTGAGTTACCTAGGTTCGTGGTGGAAGCCTCTTGAGCTTGTTCATCTTCTCGACCGGAAGTGGATGTTTCCTCTTGATCATACTCCAGAGTGGAAATTCTCTCCTCCCCCTAAATCCTAGAGGTGGAGACTTCTTCTACTTCTTCCACCTCCTCTTCCACCGATCTGGAAGTTGACTCCTCTTCAACTTCTGACTCCTCACTTTCTTGTGAGAATAAGGATGTGCTTGCTTCTTCTTGAGCTTGAGAGGATGAGCACTCCTCTTCTTCCTCTTCTTCTTCGTCTTCTTGAACCGGTTGAGGACTTTCATAATACTTTGCCAACTCGCTCCAAAGCTCTTTGGCATCCTTGTACTCACCTAACTTGGACAAGATATTATTAGGACTTAAATCACTTAGCAATTTGATTACCTTAATATTTGTCTTGAATTCTTTGAGTTATTCCTTGGTCCATTTTTTAACCTTGAGAATTCCACCCTTTTTGCCTCTTGGGAATTCGCAACCTTCTATCAAGGCAGACCAAAGCTTGATATCCACCATCATTAGGAAGTTCTCAATTCCTATTTTCCATGAGTTGAATCCTTCAAATCCATAATCCTCATAAGATGGTGGTGTATTGATGTCCCGACCCAAACTCTCTTGAAATTCCATCTTCTTTCCCTCTAGCAGTTTGCTCCCGGCGATCAGTCCGTAGAAGAGCCCCGGGCTCTGATATGAATTGTTGAGGATTCGGTGACCGCTAGAGAGGGGGTGAATAGCTCGTTTCGATGCTCGATGGAATTCGTTCGCATGCTTGCTACAAATGATTAGTGTGCAGTGGAAATAAAACAATAATGAAATTACAAACATGCAAACATAATCATATAACGTGGTTCAGAATCGAATGGTTCCTACTCAATGGATTGGGCTCGTAAGAGCCCTAGCAATGAAAACACGCACTACTACTCAACTAACTCTTTCTCGGAACAATCCGGAGACGGAGAAACCTCTTACAATGATTACAAAAGTAATACAATAAGATTACAAGCAAATACAATAATGAATAGCAATGCAAGTAAAGAAAACAATTTTACAAGAGCCTTTTGATTGCATGATATTTGGTTGCTTGAATTGCACTTGGAGACCCTGATTTGTAGGAACAAATTGCCCCAAAAGCTCCCAAGAACTGGTTGCAAAATCCTCCTTCACGAGCTTCCTTTATAGCTGCTGCCTGGGCTGGATTTTGCCTATCAGTCAACTTCTCGAGACCATCAGTCGACTGATGACACTATTGTTCTGAGACAACGGTGTGATCCACACTGGAAAAATCTAATGGATAGGACATTAGTCGATTGATCATGTCCATCAGTCGACTGATTGAGCCTTCACTTGACTACTAACCCTAGCAGTCGAGTCCGACTCCATTCTGTGCCCGAAATATCGAGCACCAGTCGACTGATAACCAGATTAGTCGACTGCTCGACCCATCAGTCGACTGATCACCTCTATCAGTCGACTGCTAGAGTACTTCCCACGGTCCCACCCTAGTTGACTCACTCCAGTCGACTGCCCATAGGTCCCAGTCGACTGATACACCTCAAACATGAGGTTTTACCCCAAGTATGGTGCCCCCATACTTGCTAGACCACCCTTAGCCTAGACCTAAGACTTCTAGCCACCTCCATCAGTCTCGCGCCTATCGGATCCCTCCAAGTCATCTATGACTTGTTCATCCATACGCTAGCCTTCAGGTGCTTCCATCGGCTATGTCATGCTAACAGTGTCTACACTGCCAAGGCACATTGGACTTACGCTGCCAAGACTCCGCTTGGACTTTATGCCGCCAACCATTAGACTTATGCTGCTAAGACTCCCGCTTGGACTTTACGTCGCCAATATCAAACCCCTTGGACTTCTCAAATGCCATGTACTCATGACTTAGACTTTCACTGCCAAGACTACACCCTTGGACTTATGTGGCCAAGACTACACCCTTGGACTTTACTTGACAACCCATGTTGGACTTTCCATGCCAAGACCCATGCTTGGACTTTACATGCCAAGTACTCAAGACTTGGACTTTCCATGACATGGTCAACTCCAGTCAACCATCAAAATCCCCTCGAGTCAAACTCGAGTCAGGTCAATCATTACCCGGGTCAATTGCACCAACAATCTCCCCAAAACATTATCAGACATCAATGTCAAACCTTCATGTCAAACATCTAAACATCACTTGAGTCAAACTCGAATCCGGTCAATCGTGACCTGGGCAGATTGCACCAATAGTATTGAGTTAGGACCGCTGACAACCCTTGCAATCATAACCATTAGAACTGAATTCCGAACAATATTGTCCACTTAATAAATCGGTACTTGAATCTCAGTCCCTATGGGATCGATAATCTTATTATTACTTGACGACACCTGTGCACTTGTGGGCGTTGAGCGTGAGCGTGCACTTCGAGTCCTCGATGGTCTCCTTCGCGAGATTTGAGGTCGCGTCTGCGTGCATCAAGAGGTTATTCAGCCCCTCTAGCCTTCCAAAGATCCCCAACAACCTCAACCTCCGAAGCCAATGAAGAATAAGCTTACGGTTCCACTACAACAAAAATTCGAAAAGACAATAGTGAAAAGCCATTGTCTATGATCCAAAAAATAAGTGGTAAATCGACGCGTTGAGAAAGGTGGGGTGCTCAAACACAACAGTGAAAAATCATTGTCGATTTAAGGAAAAGACAATGGGTTTTCACCGTTGTCTTTGAGCGCCCCACCTTTCTCAACACGTCGATTTACCATGAAAATTTTGGATCATAGACAACGATTTTTCACTGTTGTGTTTCAACTGAAAGTACAACAGATTATAATCGTTGTCTTTGATCATCCTACCTTTCTCAATGCGTGGATTTACCATGATTTTTTGAGCATAGGCAACGGTTGTTAACCGATGTTATTTGTATTGTTATTGTTATTTTAACCATTGTCGTTTCTCAACGGGCACTCTAAATCGTTGTCAAATTATAGTGTTGTATTTTTAATATACATTATACAACAACATCAAAAAGAATTATAGAAAACACATATACACTCGCACTTGTAGCAAATTAAAGTACAAGCTCACATCATCCCATTTTAAATGATCACTCTTAAAAATATATATAGAAAAGAACTTGTAGCAAAAAAACTATACATCATATGCTTAGTACTACACCAAAAGAATTATCCGTAACCAAAAAACTTATAGATTACCACATCTAACCAAAAAAGGTATGTACACTTAAATTTCCTAATAATCATATATGTGATCTTGTATGCATTCAGCCCACTCCAAATGTACTTCATCAGTTTCCTTTGCAACTATCACTGATTTTGCAAACTGCATGTGAATAAATGAATGAAAATATAAACACTTTGAGTACTATGTGATAATTAATTGCACAAATCATTTTACAAATATGTTTCAATAAGAAAAAAATATGTCTAATATTACTATTGGTTGTAGGGAAACCTTGTCAATGGATGCGGCGCTTGCAATTATATCTCTTATATATCGCAAAATGAAATAACCGCATTGAGCTCCATCCGATTGAAGGGGAACCTGTGATAAAAAAAATTATAGTAGCAAATGATAGTAGCAAAGTTTGAGCAGAATTGCAAAGGGAAATTACATTATGTTATTCTGCCAGATTTTTGGGAGAGCGGCAATCAAATTTCAGAGGTTTAAGTTATTATTCCACTACTTTAGCGATTCAATTTGTTTCATTCCATATATGCCTATTTCAGATTTAAACTTTTTTTCTTTTTGAATGTGGCACAATCCGGGGCGGGAACAACAATGTTAAAACCCTCCAAATAGTATAGTTATGTGAATTTTAACCCTTGTTCCTATGTTGTGATTTACTTCTAAATTTGAAGAAAGATAAAAAGAAAAATGATTTATAATGAGTGCCTAAAGTGTTTCGTTGTATGTTTTTGTGATGAAACCATATGTACATAAAACATCTTAGCTGATCTTGCTTGTGCACTTTTGACTACTACAGATAGCAGACCTAAGCTTATTGCTGGTTCTCTCGAAGGCCTTATGGGTGTGTGGATGGAGGTCTAAGGGAGGCAAGGTTGAACCATCCTAAAAGATTTACAATTGATGAACGGGGTAATATATATGTTGCAAATGTAGCAAACATGCCAATCAAGAAAATCAGTGACATGGATAAGATAGAATTCATGAAGCATGATAAATATTATGTTCAATATAATCACCCAACAAAGTTCTTGTAACCTTATTGAAATCTATACTAATTGAAATCCTAGAGGTAGAAGATGAAAAGGAAGAACAACTTGATGAAGTATCTAAAATCGGCACCAAGGAAGCATTACCTCATGAAACAGAAGAACAATCTACTGAGGTATTTAAAGTTGGAAGGATAAAGCTGAATCACATAATAGGAAAGAACCTACTGAGATATCTAAACCAGAAATTGAGGTAGAAACTCATGAAAAGGAAGAACAATCTAACGATGTATCTAAATTTGACACGAACAAAGCAATAACACATGAAATAGAAGAACATTCCACTAAGGTATCTGGTGTTGGAATAGAAGAACAATCTACTAAGGCATCTAAACCAGAAACTGAGGTGGAAATACATGAAAATGAAGAACAACCTGATGAAGTATCTGAAGTTGACATGAAGGAAGCAATACCACATGAAATATAAGAACAATCCATTGGGGTATCTACCGCTAGAATGAGCAAAACTGAACCACATAACATAGAAGAACAACCTACTGAGTTTGCAGACTTTCAACTAACGTTGGTCCAAGTTAACTTGTTCTCTCTCGAAGAATACAAAATATTTTTTAACCCCAACTAATTGTATTATGTGACAAAAAAATCCATAATAAGCGTCAAACTACAACATGTTTCTGAGCAAAAGAAATGCATAGTAGCAAGATTTTTTAGCTACTAAAAAACATACCTTGACTATTTTCCACAGGTTGTTTCTTCCCGTGCTTGCCAATCTCTGTGTTGAATAGTTTCAAGGCCCTTCATATAATCATAAGAGATTACACTTTTAGTGCATCTAGTATATAAAGAAAAATTATAATAAATATTCACAATATTTTCCTAATAAAACTTACATATTCACAATATTCTTCCAAGTCTCATCACGATTACGCTGACTGAGAGGATCCAACAAAGAAATAACCTCTTTATGAGGATCGATGACAGTCAAAATCCAATGGAAACTACATATATACACAATATTAATGCATGTAGTAAAGCAAGTGTTTATCAAAGTAAAAAATGAGTGTTCCACCTCTGTTTTACATACCCTATGTTAACTGGAACCAAAACTAGTTGATTTGTTAGTGTGCCATTCAACCTAGCTACCAAACCAAGGGCCCTCTTATCAACTAATGTGAAGTGACACCCAATAACATATGGATCCACAAATCTAAACATGTGCCAATAATCATGATGTCATGGCATATGAATATAATCTAAGTAACACATGACATAAAAACTAACCCTAAGAATGATCATGACATTTTAATGATAAAAATAAGATATGATGTCATAACACGTTATATGACAATCAAGGCATGACAAATGAAGTGTAAGGCATAAGAATACCAAAATTTTTAATAGTAGTTGCCATTTGTTAGGATTAAGTTTTTGTTTGCCAAATTACTAATATCTACCAAGTGTACCAAAAATCCAAAATGACACACCAAGATCTCTAAACCTAATTGTGCCAATTTGATTTGTCTTTTCAAACTTCTTGAATTTTATTAGCACATCCTAAACTCCTTTAGGACAAAATTCAAACTTATTTCCAAGGTATCCCATTACCTTGGAAGTGACCTAAAGTGCCAACACTACTATGGTTAGGTTAACTAATTATCCACTTAGGGTTGACACACACTAACCCATTTAGCGTGAGGGAATCACGCTCCTAGGAACCTAATACCTATTGGAAGTCCTTGGGTTAACTAGGTATTCACTAGGGATAACTTCCCTTGATACCTTCCAAATGACCCTCCTAGGCTTAGAAGCATTTGTCATTTGGGTCTTGCCTTGGTCAACTCTAGGGATGACCTCCCTTGTGAACTTCTTAGTGGCTTCCTTAGGTTTCCTTGAAAACTTAGCCGCTAGGCACACACCATGGTTAGCCTTAGGGATAGCTTCCCTAGTAACCTTGGTTTTCCTAGACATAGATTGAGTTCCATAATCAAATAGAACATTGTGATAGGTCTTCTTGGGCTTAGGTTTGTAACCCAAACCTTTCTTGCCCTTTGATGGTTCTTGCCTCCTAGGCCCTAAGTTTTGACTTCTTGATCCTAAATTTGACCATTTGACCTTTGCCTTTGATTTTGCATCTTTCTAAGGGTCTTTTCCAATTTCTTAAGCCATGACCTCAAGGCTTTGTTCTCTAACTTCAATTGCCCAATTTTTTATTTTTCATCTATTCTTTGGGCAATGTTTTTCTTCTTTGGCATATGGCTACCCTTTTTAGGGTTAATGCCTAAGTGATTCTCTACCTTCCTAATGGACTCCCTATGTAGAATTGTTTTAGGGGTATTTGATCTATATTTGTCCTTAGCCCTAAAATTACAAGATTTTGCACCTAAGCAAAAAAAAATCTATTATTTCTAGCTACTCCTTATGATTATGCACAATTGCAAGAGTATTAAAAGCATGCCTTTTAACATTAAAATTCGAAGGTGCATTATTAAAATATACCTCAGGGTTCTTTTTTAAAGCTCCCCCTATATGTGATGCTCCTTCTTGGCCCTTGGTTTTCTTCCTCCCCCTAGGGCATTGACTTCGGTAGTGTCCCCGTTGATTGCACTTGAAGCACACAATGTGCTCTTTGCTCTTCCTAATTGAGGCTCATATAATATGAACTTTATTTTTAATTGAAATTCTTGAGTTACCTAGGGTGGTGGTAGGAAGAATTTGGTCCAACTCTTCATGGCTCCCAGAGGTAGATGCTTCTTCTTGTTGCTCCGATATTGAAGATGGCCTAATATCCTCCCCCTCAATCCTCGAGGTGGAGGTTTCCTCCGATTCTTCCACTTCTTCTTCCTCCTCGGATGTCGAACACCTCTCGACCTCCGAATCCTCACTTTCTTGTGAGGATGAGAACTCCTCTTCGAGCTCTCTCTCTACTTGTGCCACGGATGGTTCTTCATGGAGCTTGGCCAATTTATCCCATAGCTCCTTGGCATCTTGAAATTCACTTATCCTAGACACAATATCGTTAGGTAACATACTTAATATCATTTGCATTACCTTATCATTTCTTTCGAATGCTTGAGCTTGCTCTTTGGTCCAACTCTTCTTCTTGTGATATCCACCTTTTGGACCTCTTGGAAGTTCAAATCCCTTCACTAGGATCATCCAATCTTCAAAGTCCATCATGAAGAAATTCTCCATCAGTGCCCTCCATTGTTCAAACCCTTCTCGTCCATAGAAGGTGTATGGAATTGGTGTATTGATGTCCCACCCAAAACCATCATTAGGCAACTCCATCCTTATTCTTCCCTTTAGCGTGCTCCCTTAGCTGTTAAATCTTGAAGAGCGTGTTGGTGCAAGGGAACTAGATAATCAAACCTGTGTCTTGATTATGGCAAAGACACAAAGTTAAGTTTACATCGTTATCTCACGAGCTAAATCAAGTGTGCAGAAAGTGCTAAAGCTAGAGCTGAAGGTCAGCGACACCCGGAGAGAGCCATGGTGGTCAGGCGAGACCGGGATGACTTCGGAGGGAGCCGAAGGAATCAAGTTGAAGACCGGAAGCAAAGCGAGGTAAGCTCGTGTGAGTGAGAGATGGTAAGGTCATGTCCTCTGTACGGGGATGACCGTAGGCGATGATTCGACTAAGACTTTCTATGGAAGGTCTAGGTCGAGATCGGACAGTATGAAACTGTCGTATTTACCATTTTCCATTCTAACCACTTATTGCAAGGAAGTGGCCAGGCTCGCAGTCGACTGCTGGTCATTGGGCAGTCGACTGATGCTCATCAGTCGACTGATGGAAGACATCAATCGACTGATGGCGACGAATCAACCTTTTGCGCTAGGTCAAAATGGATAACGTTTGATGCGACCACTTTGCGATAAAATTTGGTACCACTTCATGATCTGTTCCAAAAGATGAGGAGATTTATTCTGAGACTAAACTCTATAAAAGGAGGGGAGGATTCCAACCCAAACATTCATCAAGATTATTCTCAAGTGCTCCTACAACGCAAAAGCTCCAACACCGTCATAACGTCGTCGCGACGACAAGTTCTAATCTTCTTCGTCGGCAGCAGCAACAAGTAATATCTTTTGTATTCTTTGTTTTAATCGTAACGAGGTGAGGTAGGCTTGTTGCCTCATCCTCGTACTTCCAATTTTGTGATCGTTATCTCCTACCTCCAATGAGGAGAAGATCTTATAGTGCTTTGCCCTCCGTACGCGGTCTAGGACCGTTAGGGCCTTGGAGTAGCAACCGTTGGGTTGTCAACCAAGTAAAAATAAACTTGTCCTTTTTATTTTTCCGCTGTGCTTGCTCATATATCGAACGAACAAAATGAACAAATTTTATGCTCACTATTCAGCCCCCCTTTAGCGATGCTTCTCGATCCAATAATTGGTATCCGAGCGAGGGCACTAAGATTTGGTGAAACCACTAATCTAGCACTTTTTGGTTTTCTTTTCGTATTTTTCGGTTTTTTTCCCGCACTACTAATCCAAGACGAAGTCTTGGTACTTTTCTTTTGGTTGTGTGTTTGCAAGTATTCTCTTTTGGAGTAGCCGACGGTAAAATGGCCATAACTTATCGCACAAGTGGACTTACGAAATGATCTACCTACCAAATCGAAGCTCTCTGAAAGATCTACATTTCTTACAAGGGTTTACCCTTGTAACAAGCTGTCTCCATCCTCAAAAACAAACGAACAATACCCTTTCAGGGAAATCGAAGGTCATAAGTTTCTAGTTTTTGTTAGTTTCTTATTCTTCTTATTTATTTCTGTTTATTTCCTATTATTTCCCGGATTACTAATCCAAGACCTGGTCTTGGAATTCTTTTTGGTTTGTATTTGTATTTTACAAGATATTTAATGGCTCACATTGAGGGGTATAGCACCACCCGACCCTCATTCTTTAACGGAAATGATTTCCATTATTGGAAAGGTCGGATGGAGTGTTTTCTAAAAACACAAGTTGAGACTTGGATAATCATCCAAACCGGATTTTCTCTACCCACCAATGATCAAGGCGAGCCCTTGGACTTCAACAAGTGGACCAATGCAACCAAGAGGCAAATCAAATCCGATGCAAAGGCGACCCAAATGTTGCAATGCGGTTTGTCCAAAGAGGAGCTCAACCACATCGGACCCTTCATTAGCGCAAAGGACCTATGGAACAAATTAATCAATCTACACGAAGGAACACCTGATGCTAAGGTATGCAAATGTGACCTTCTTTTCAATAAGTTGTAAAACCTTAAGATGCAGGAACATGAGACGGTGACGCAACTACACGCCCGTGTCTAGGACATTGTCAACGACCTGCACACCATCGGACACAAGGTCGAAAACTGTGACCTCCTAAGGTACGTTCTTAATTCATTTCCGAGGACTACCTTGTGGGCATCCATGGTCGATTCCTATAAGGTCTCTAAGGACCTTTCGAAGCTTAGGTTAGATGAATTATTTTTCGAGTTTGAACTTCATGAGCAGACTAACGTAGTCCGGGCCGAGAGAGGTATTGCTCTACTTGCAGGACAAAGAAGCAAGCCAGTTACCAAGCAAGAAGATGGACTCGAACCCAAAGATGAGTTAGAGTCCGAATCCGAAGAGGTGGAAGCAATAGTGAACATTGTGTGGAGAATAGTTCGACAAGAAAGAAGGCAATTGAAGAACAAGAACCAAAAGAAAAAGGGAGCAAGGAAAGCCTTCCATGCAATTTGGGACAACAGAGAAGACATAGCTTACATGGCAAGACCGAAGGAGTCCGAGTCAGAATCCAAAGCCGAGTCCAACTACAACTCTGACTCTGACCCCGAAGACTACTTCGAGAGGAAACTCAAAGTCGGACCAAAAGGGAAAGTCAAGGTTAGCCGCTCTTTAATTAGTACACTTTACCTTACAATTAAAATGCTTACTAGGAAATTATTTAAGTCCGAGTCTAGGGTTGAGTCGTTACTTGAGGAGGTTGAAACCCTCAAGCAAGAGGCTACTCTAACCTCTTTAAGTAGTCAAGTTCAAGAGGGAAACTCAACCCAAGTTGAAAAATTTGAGGAGGAGAATTCTCTCTTGAAAGATCGAGTTCAACAGGTCGAGGCTAGGTTGGAAAGGTTCACGTTGGGATCTAAAAACCTTAACCGACTACTTGGAACCCAAAGAGCCGTGTACAACAAAGCCGGACTCGGATTTAAGTCAACGACTACGAATAGATCTTACATGTCTATTGTGAATCGTAGTCATCAAAGAGTCTAAGCATGGGTCCCAAAGGTTTTATTGAACTCACATATAAGGACTAATAAGTTTTGGATTCCCCAGGATCAAGTTCATTATTTGAATAGACCATATTGGTTCAATGGACCAGGGGGAGCCAATACTAAAATAGTATACCCGCTTACTTAGAAAAACCATTGCATATTTTATTTTAATTTTTAGAATGGCAAGATAGGGAAAATAGTTAGTCAACTCTTGACAACATAGTATTAGGACGCGGCGAGATGATAGTACGTTAGGGAAACAAAGTCTCATGTATTCGAGCTAGATAAGAAATATCTAGCTTGGTGCACTTGACCGAGTGGAACTAGCTAAAGCTACCTCGTCGTATCCTAAACTAGTTAGACCAGGATTAGACCAGGAAGTAACCCTAAGTGACTTAAGTGATATTTTCTTGAATTTGGCTTTGTCTAAGGAAGTGGTCGTTATTCCGATCAAAGAAGGCCCCTGTGCCTCACCATGACCTGGAATCCAGTTTCTCGAAAAGTTACTTAACGATCTAAAGGTTAAATCCAAATCTAACCCAAGGTTGACTATCCTTAATCAATCTCAAATCATCTCACAAAACATATAAGGTGAACAAATTCTGAGACACATAGAATGAGTGAGATGTTAAATATAATTGAAATATACTTAAAATAACCTTTTCAAAATACAACTTACTGTTGGGGATCGAACGACCGGCTAGAGGGGGGTGAATAGCCCTCAATCGATGGATGTCGTAATTTACTCGTCTACAAAATGTTAGAACAAGAGGAATATATAAGACAAGACAAGTAAATATACAAGACAAGAATCAAAACGCTAACACAAGATGTAACGTGGTTCACGGCTACGCCGCTAATCCCCGATCCCCGATTCGTCCTCGGTGAATCACTCCGCCAAAACCAATCCACTAATGGTCTCTCCTTTGCACCAAGCTAGGTGGAGGTAACCTTTACAATCAAGATCACTCTTCTTACAATAAGAATGGAGTAAAAACAAGTAAGAAGAGTTTAGAGCTTGTGGGGCACTTGGATGGTCGTTTGGAGTAAGAGCATTAACCCCCCAAAGCTCCATACCCTCTCTTTTTATAGAGAGGAGACTTTTCTTCCCGTTGGCCGTCACCAGTCGACTGCTGCCCTTGGTAGTCGACTGCCGCCACTACAATGGTCTCCGAACACGTCGGATCCCGACCGTTGTAGTCCAACGGAACACTTGGCAGTCGACTGATGGACCTCATCACGATCGGCCGCTCGTAGTCGATCGCCTACGGCCATTTAGCGGCGTCGATAGCCAAACCCTTTCGACCAATGATCGGCCGCCAAAGAATGATCGATATTCTGGCAATGATCGCCATTACAAGGCAAATGATAAACAACTATCGAATACAACCACATTCGAGAGCTCCATGGCGATAAATCCCATCCGACACTTAGCCAAATGACCAAGTTTCACCTAAGAGCTACCCCTTCCCGGGTTACATTCGCTCACTCTCATCTCTCGGAGTCCCTCGCCTTCGAAGTTCTCTTCGTTCGCGGCCACGTCCCTCGATCAGCGCATCGACTGCAATGCTCCTTCGTGTCTCTTGCCTCGAAGTCTACTTCCTCCGGCTTCACTCCAAGCTCCTCGTCCGGCAGTCCCTCGGATGCTCCAAGCGCACGACTTCTGCAAAGTCATCCTTCACCGACTCAAGGACCGAGTCATGAGTTTGTGAAACTCACCACGGCTCCATGTGTGAATTACTAAGTCCTGCACGACTTCAACACACATATCAAATCAACATAACAAACTAACTTAAACCCTTTGCCACACACATCAAAACCTAATCATGGCAAGAGATTGCCCTAACAATCTCCCCATTTTTGATGTGTGGCAATCCGTTTAAGTTAGGTAAAAATATTTGATAAAAATTTCTAAGGTAAGAAAGCATGTAAACATAAACATGATATAGCAACATGCAACTCCTCCTTAATCCATGAAACTCCCCATACATATTTCTCCCCCTATCATAATTTACTTAAACACAATTATTTCTCCCCCTTTGACACAATCAAAAAGATTAACACTAAGTTATAAACTTATGACATCAAGTCTAATAGAAGGAAAATACCAAAAACATGTTTAAAATCTGAAATCAGAAAATATTGGACTGTTTTTCAGGTGAGCAATGATCATTATCGATATATGATCGCACAATAATTTCAAATTACGATTTTCGTAATTTCAGAAATGCATTAAAAATTCTAAAAAATTCGAAAAATCATGAAATTTGGGGAACATATTTCTTGTAAGATTCTTTATCAGTGAAAAATAGGTCTTCATGGAAAATCATTATATTTTCACGTATTTGCCAAAAATCCAAAAATTTTAAAAACCACTAGGTTTTTGACCATTCTAGTATCAAATTTAACACCTAGTTTTGCATCCAATTGTTTCAAAACATGAATACATAGATTTTAAAGTAAGAAATTGTTTTGAAAACATATGAAATATCCAACCATGATCTTTGGGAAATATGTCTATGAATTAAACATAAGCCTTCCCCATGATTGGTCTATTATTGCTATTTTGATACTTTAAATGACCATCTAAATGCCATAGGCATTAGTGGACATTTGTATCATCCTAACATCTCACCCATGCTAAGTTTTCAATCAAAGTAGCCTATGGTGAGTGTGAGATGCATCCTAGGGGGTATTTGTATATACTTAACCATTATATTCATACAATTCTATCAAGGTTAAGTATCAACCTAACAATCCTCATGATCATAAAGGCATATATCAATTAATTCTACATTATGATCATGAAATAGATGTATTTATTGAATTGTTATCATGCATTAGGTATTATGTCATGATAATAAACAAAGTATCACCTAAAGCATGATTTAACCCTATTTCTCATGATGACGTGCCAAATTTCAAAATCATAAATCATGATTGCAAACATACATAGCAATTACATTAATCATCATGATTTAAGCATTATTAACTATTTATAGGCACGTTATCATCACCTAACACTATTTAGAAATGTTATCCCGCCATCCTAAGTCAACCAAAATATGATATAGGTCAATTGCATATGGTTGACTACCCTAGGGGTTTTCTAACCCTTAAGGATGGATTTTGGAACCCAATACAAATTCTTTCCTATGGGGTTCACTAGATACTCCTTGGGGATCCATTTCCTAGCAATTACTTTCTTCTTATCTTGTCCCCTAGCAATTAGGCATTTATAGGCCTTTTCATTTTTCTTTTCTTTGTATCCTAGGCCTTTCTTATTGAAGCTAGCTCTTTGGCTCCCTATAATCATGTTCAAGGTGTTTGAGCCAATTGTAAACTTTTCTAGGGCTTTGGTTAAATAATATACTTTCTCTCTTAAAACCCTATTTTCCTCTATGCATGCATCATTAACATCAAAAGGCATATAGTTATCATGTGAGCATGCATCATTTAAGCTAGAAGAAATATTTTCATTTTCATTTAAGCATGCTTTTTCTAGTTTATTTTCTAGATCCTTAATTTGATCTAGCATGCTCTTATTCTTCTTCTTAGCTCTAAATAAATCCCTAGTTAAGCTAGAGACCATGGAAACTATTTTCTTGGGAGTTAGATTTGTTACCATAGTCTCCATGTCCTCTTCTTCTTCTTCGGATGAGGATGTAGAGGAGGCTCCCCCTTCACTTGAGCTCTCTCCATTTGAGCTTGATTCTTCATTTTTGGTGGAGGAGCAATCCAAGTCGTCAAATGCCATCAATGCTAGGTTGGTGACGAATGCATTTTCTTCCTCGGATGATGATGAAGATGAGGAGGAAGGGTCGTCCCAAGTATTTGCTTTGAATGCCTTGGCCTTTCCCTTTTCCTTTGCTTTCTTCTCCTCTTCCTTTTTCTTCTTTCTCCCCTTTTTCTTCTTCTTTTCTTCCTTCTTTTTCTTTTCTTCCTTGCTCTTGTTTAGGAGGGGACAATTATCCCTTATGTGTCCCTCTCCTTGGCAATTGTAGCAAATGATTTTCCCCTTTGTCTTCTATTCCTATCATTAGATTTATTAAATCTAAAACCTTTTAAAGCACGCCTTACCCTCCTTACCATATACACTTCTTCCGTGCTATCCATGGAGGAGGATGAGGATGCTTCATCATCGGAGGAGGAGGGGATTTCCATCTTCTTCTTCCCCTTGTTTGCCAACAATGCTACTCCCCTTGAAGGTTGGATTCTAGGCTCTTCTTGTATACCTTCAAGCCTTGTTTCATGAAGCTCCATGGTTGAGAAGAATTCCTCCAAGGTGCTTACTTCTAAATTCTTGGAGATATAAAATGAGTCCACCATGGAGCTCCATTTTGAGGATCGCGGAAAGGCATCTATAGCCTTCATAACCATATCCCGGTTTGATAGCTTCTCACCTACACTTGATAAACCGGTTATAATTTCCTTGAAACGAGAATGTAAGGAAATTACCTTTTCTCCCTTTTCTAGTTTAATGTTGTTGAGTTGGGAGCGGAGGAGGTCTCTCCTTGCTAGCTTCGCCTCGGATGTGCCTTCATGAAGGTCAATTAGCTTCTCCCACATCTCCTTGGCACTTAGGCATTCTCCAATTCGGTTGATCTCTTGTTGGGGGAGCACATTGAAGAGATGGTGCTTGGCTTTTGAGTTTGCAAGGTGCTCTTCCCTTTGCTTTTTGGTCCACCTAGATTTCTCTATTGGCTTCCCTTCTTCATCCCTAGGCAAAACGAAACCGGATTCCATTGTAATCATAATATCAAAATCCGTTTCAAAAAATACCTCCATTCGCTTCTTCCACCAAGCGAATTCCCCTTCAAACTTCGGTGGATGAATGTTTGAGCTGGCCATTTTTGATGTAGAGCTTGTTGCAGCGGTTAGTCCGGTGACAAGCAACCTTCCTCTGATACCACTTGTTAGGGATCGAACGACCGACTAGAGGGGGGTGAATAGCCCTCAATCGATGGATGTCGTAATTTACTCGCCTACAAAATGTTAGCGCAAGCGGAATATAATAAGACAAGACAAGTAAATATACAAGACAAGAATCAAAACGCTAACGCAAGATGTAACGTGGTTAACGGCTACGCCGCTAATCCACGATCCCCGATTCGTCCTCGGTGAATCACTCCGCCAAAACTAATCCACTAATGGTCTCTCCTTTGCACCAAGCTAGGTGGAGGTAACCTTTACAATCAAGATCACTCTTCTTACAATAAGAATGGAGTAAAAACAAGTAATAAGAGTTTAGAGCTTGTGGGGCACTTGGATGGTCGTTTGGAGTAAGAGCATTAACCCCCCAAAGCTCCATACCCTCTCTTTTTATAGAGAGGAGGCTTTTCTTCCCGTTGGCCACCACCAGTCGACTGCTGCCCTTGGCAGTCGACTGCCGCCACTACAACGGTCTCCAAACACGTTGGATCCCGACCGTTATAGTCCAACGGAACACGCCAGATCGATGTACCTCATCATCACGATCACCTCCGTAGTCGACCGCCTCCGGCTTGCCCGAGCGATTTGTAATGGCCAAACTCTTTCGACCGGATCGCTTGCCTTCGGCCGATCGTAAAGGCGATCAGCCCACACAAGATAATGATCACTGGCCTCAAAATAGCCAATCGAATACAAGTCGAACCATGTTCGACTCAGAGCAGTCGACTGTCATTCCATGGCAGTCGACTGGTGTCGGGAAATCCCATCCGACACTTAGCCAAATGGACAAGTTTCACCTAAGAGCTACCCCTTCCCGGGTTACATTCGCTCACTCTCATCTCTCGGAGTCCCTCACCTTCGAAGTTCTCTTCGTTCGCGGCCACGTCCCTCGGCAGCATCAGGCACACGACTCTGCAATGCTCCTTTGCGTATCTTGCCTCGAAGTCTATTTCCTCCGGCTTCACTCCAAGCTCCTGGTCCGACGGTCCCTCGGATGCTCCAAGTGCACGGCTTCCGCAAAGTCATCCTTAACCGACTCAAGGACCGAGTCATGAGTTTGTGAAACTCGCCACGGCTCCATGTGCAAATTACTAAGTCCTGCACGACTTCAACGCACATATCAAATCAACATAACAAACTAACTTAAACCCTTTGCCACACACATCAAAACCTAATCATGGCAAGAGATTGCCCTAACACTTACTTTCTCAACTATTGTACTTAACGACTATTTACAACTCTTTGGGCCAAAGTTTAGCACCCCCTACATCTCTTATACTTCATATATTTGACTAAGGGGGAGAGCAAACAAACCCTAAGGGTTATATTACAAACCTGTAGATTATTGGTTCAGAGGGACACACCTCGAACCAATATTTCTAACTACTGCTAGACGCATGCTTGGACTCATAGTTGATTTATCTAGATTCATGCATATACGATATTGTTTTTAAACTCCTATTTTATATAAAAACCCTGACATTGTTTTTTGATTTATGGCAAAAGGGGGAGAAGAGCGAAAGTTAAGAGGGAGTAACACAAAATTTAATTTTGAAAATTAAATTATCTCTTTAAAAACTCACCTAGGGTTAAGGGGGAGTTTTGGTTGAGGGGGAGTTTTTGGAAATGACATTCATCATTTACTATACTTGTTTTATGCTTTAATTTCCCTTAACTTTGTGTTGGTTTGCCATAGATCAAAAAGGGGGAGATTGTTGGTGCAGGGGCACCAGATAATCAAACCTGTGTTTTGATTATGGCAAAGACACAAAGTTAAATTTATATCGTTATCTCATGAGCTAAATCAAGTGTGCAGAAAGTGCTAAAGCTAGAGTTGAAGGTCAGCGACACCTGGAGGGAGCCGTGGTGGTCGGGCGACTCCGGGATGACTTCGTAGGAAGCCAAAGGAATCAGGTGGAAGACCGGAATCAAAGCGACAGGTCATAAAGGACCAGAGGTAAGCTTGTGTGAGTGAGAGATGGTATGGTCGTGTCCTCTATACGGGGACGACTGTAGGTGGCGATTCGACTAAGACTTCTTGTGGAAGGTCTAGGTCGAGATCGGATGGTATGAAACTGTCGCATTTACCATTTTCCATGCTAAACTCTTATTGCAGGGAAGTGACTAAGCTGGTAGTCGACTGCCGGTCATTGGGCAGTCGACTGATGCTCATGAGTCGACTGATGGAAGACATCAGTCAACTGATGGCGGCGAATTAGCCTTTTGCACTAGGTCAAAATGGATAACATTTGACACGACCACTTCACGATAAAATTTGGTACCACTTCGTGATCTGTTCCAAAAGATGAGGAGATTTATTCTGAGACCAAACTCTATAAAAGGAGGGGAGGATTCCAACCCAAACATTCATCAAGATTATTCTCAAGTGCTCCTACAACGCCAAAGCTACAACACCGTCATAACACCGACGTGACGATAAGTTCTAATCTTCTTCGTTGGCAACAACAACAAGTAATATCTTTTGTATTCTTTGTTTTACTCGTAACGATGTGAGGTAGGCTTGTTGCCTCATATTCATACTTCCGGTTTTGTGATCGTTATCTCCTACCTCCAACGAGGAGGAAATTTTATAGTGCTTTGCCCTCCGTATGCAGTCTAGGACCATTAGGGCCTTGGAGTAGCAACCGCTGGGTTGTGAACCAAGTAAAAATAAACTTGTCCTTTTTATTTTTCCGCTGTGCTTGCTCATATATCGAACAAATGAAACGAACAAATTTTTCGCTCGCTATTCACCCCCCCTCTAGCGATGCTTCTCGATCCAATAGAGTGGCCTCGCTCTGATACCACTTGTTGGGATCGGAGCGTCTTCTTCTTCTTAGAGCCAATCGGGCTATGATACCACCTGTTGGGGATCGTATGACCACTAGAGGGGGGGGGGTTAATAGTACTGTTCTACGTCCATGGAATTCGATCATGTTGCTTGTCTACAATTGTCGTTAGCGCAGCAGAATACAAATAACAAATAACATTATAACAACAATACAAACATCACGATATAATGTGGTTAGGAACCTTAGGGTTCCTACTCTACGGGGTGAGCTCAAATGAGCTCTAGTGATGCAAACACCACCACTAATCAATACACTCATTTTTGGAATAATTCGGAGGTGGAGAAACCTCATACAAATGATTACAAAGGTAATACAATGAAATACAACAAGTAAACTAAGCAATACACAAATACAAGTAAAAAAACCTTTACACTAAGAGATTTGGATTGCTTGCTTGTTCATTGCTTTGGTTTGCTCTTGAAGGACTAGAATGCAACAACAATTCCCCTTTAAATCACCCCAATAACCATGGCCAAAAACCTCCCCTTCGAGCTCCTTATAAAGCTTCAACTCGAGATGATTTCTATTTAGCAATCGACTGCTCATACCCATCAGTCGACTGCTCCTGTAGCTATTGTCTCACAATGACTTAATCCACACTTGAGAAACTCCAATGGATAGCCCATTAGTCGACTTCTAAACTCTAGCAGTCGACTGATCCACAGGCAGTAGAGTCGCTTGTCAAGCCTGTCTCGCACGTAGTCGTATCCATCGATCACGCCCTCCATGGCGATCATTGCTAAAATCGATTGCCCATCTTGGCGATTGATTGCCAAGGCTATCTCGAACGTTGGTCGATGTTGGTGCAGAGGCACAAGATAATCGAACCTTGGTTTTGATAATGGCAAAGATTCAAAGTTAAGCTATTTTGTTATCTCATGTGCTATGCTAAGTGTGCAGGTATTGTATTACACTTTACAAATATCAATGATACCAGGTGAATCTCCGGAAGAGAAATCTCGGTGGTCAATGACACCAGGAGAATCTCGAGACGAGTAACCTCGGTGGTCGGGTGACACAGGAGAATCTCAGGACGAGAAGCCTCGGTGGTCAATGACACTAGGAGAATCTCGGGAAGAGAAATCTCGGTGGTTAGGTGACACCAGGAGAATCTCGAAAGGAGAAACCTCGGTGATCAAGTAACCAAAAGCTAAGTGACAGGTCAGGAGGACCAAAGGTAAGCTCAATGGTAAGGATGCATCCTCGGTTAGAGGACAATCCTAGGCGTTGATCCGACCAAAGCTTCTGGAGGAATGTCGAAGTCGAGATTGGACAGTTAAAGGACTGCCATACTGCATGGCATTATGCATCTCTTGTGCTAACCTTGTGTTGCAGGTGTCAAGTTGAATTCTCAAGTGTAGTAGTCGACTGAAGGTTTCAGCAGTCGAGTGGAGGCAGTCGACTTCCAAGAGGATCAGTTGACTATCAACAAATCAGCCAAGTGTACAAGGTCAAAGAGATACAGTTCGATGTCGCCACCTCATGATAAGATAAGCCACCGCCTCAAGATAAGATCCACGAGTTTTGCATCTAGATTGGGACATATTCTAAAGTGACAATCTATAAAAGGAGGAGACGACTCAAACCCATTATAATCATTCAATCAATGAACTCCTAAGTGCACCGGCTCTCCGTAATCCTTCGTGCTACAACGCTACTCCGACCGTGCATCAGCTACAAGTTATTTGTCGGTATTCTTTACTTAATTATTATTTGCAAAGAGGAGAGGTAAGGTTGTTACCTCTTCCTCTACATCATTGTATTCGGTTGTCTCTTGCCTCTAACGAGGAAGAGATTTTTAGTACTTTGCCCTTTGGAAGTGATCAACGATCGCAGGGCCTTGGATTAGCAGTCAATGGATTGTGAACTAAGTAAAAAATACTTGTGTTTTGTGTTTTAGTTGTCCGTTGCATAGTTTGTTTTAATCGACGAAAAGAAAAGTTTTACGAATGCTATTTACCCCCCCCCCCCTCTAGCGTTTTCTCGATCCAACAATTGGTATGAGAGCGAGGGCACTCAGATTCGGTGCAACCACCGGTCGAGTATTTTCTTTTCTTTATTTTTATTTTTTAATTATCTCACGCACTACTAATCTAAGACCAAGTCTTGGGACTTTTTGGTTTGTGTTTTTTTACGAGTATTAGAAGATTATTGACCGAGCTAACCATGGAAGAGTATCCCACAAGGCCTAAAAGTAACAATGTCAATTTAAATTTTAAATTCCATATTATATGTTTTAAGTACAGGGAGAGAGGACACTATAAAAATAAATGTCCTACTCGTAAGACTCAGACGACACAACCGGTGGCAAAGGAGACACCAATGCTAGAAGTCCGGAGGAACAAGGAGCACAACATGTGTTTCAGGTGCAGAAGGTTCGACCATTACAAGAACCAATGTCCGGAAAAGAAGAAATTCACAGAATTAAGGGATGCAGATAAGGTTAGTAAAGTTAAATTTTCTGAAAATCCTATTTTTGAAATGCATAATCTTAATTTTGATGTTGCTTGTATTAATGACATTCAATTAAATGTACCTACGTCTAAGTCAATTAATTATAATTTAAATCCAATCAATTCGACTAATAAAAAATTAATTAATTCAGATTTAATTAGTTTAAATAATAATAATAATATGATTGAAGAAAATGATCAAATTAATCTAACATTTGATAAAATTAACCAAGAGCTTACTCAAATCTTTAGTTTAATCAATATAGATCTAGATCAAGTCAAGAATAAAATCGACCTAGGACTTAATCAGAATAATCAAACCTTAGAACAAAATCATCACATGCTAGATCTAATTAATCTAGATCATTCTGAATTAACAAATTCTATTTTTAAAAATTCAACCATAAAAAATTCAAAATTAAATTTAAAAAATTCCAAATCTAATCTAAATAATTATAATATTTATAATAATTACACTTTTAATAATTATACTTTTAAAAATTCTATTAATAATTCTATTGTTGAAAATCCTAAAAATCTTATCTTAAAAAATTCTAATAATAGTTCCACTTTTAAACATTCTAATAATAATTCTACTTTTAAATATTTTAATAATAATTCTACTTTTAAAAAGTCTAATAATCCTATTAAATCTATTTTAAATTCAAAATTTACCTTAATTAAAAATTCAAAAGTAAATAATCAAACCAATAAAATTAATTATAATATAGCACCATTTGATTATACAAAAATTAATAATTTAGAAATTAAACCTTTAACTTTTAGAAATTCAACAAATAAAAGTCTACCTAAGAAACAACTATTTCTTTGAATTGATTGAACATAACATGCTCATGCATACATATCATTTTAATTACCATTGTTATTTTTGTCATGTCATACATACTAGCCTTAAATTAAATCTCATAGAACGGTTAGATAGGAAATGATTAATTAACCTTGACAATATAGTATCAGGACGCGGTGAGATGATAGTACGTTAGGGAAACGAAGTCTCGTGTATCAGGATTAGATAAGGAGTATCTAGCTTAGTGCACTTGGCTAAGTGGAACTAGCCAAAGCTACCTCACCACATCCTAGACTAGTTAGACTAGGACGTAACCCTAAGTGAATTAAGTGCACAATTTCTTAAGATTGGCTTTGTCTAAGGAAGTGGTCATTGTTCCGATCAAAGAAGGCATCTATGGCTCGCCATGACCTGGAAGCCATCTTTTGAAATGTTCACTTAACTAACTAAAGGTTAAATCTGAATCTAACCTAAGGTTAATTAATTTCAAAGACATTAAACTTAACTAAGTAAAATTAAATTCATCTCACAACACCTATAAAGATAACTTGGTTGATCATGTAGAATGGGTGAGAGGGCAAGGACAACAAATTAAAAATAGTTTTGAAAATGATTTCAAAATTTATATATACATAAATAGATTCTTAAAACTATTTTTATTGGTTGCCATTATTGTTGTGTGTAGTTATACGTAGTGTTCAAAATAACTATGCTTCTTAAAATGATGGTTAGTAGACCAATACTGAAGGTCTAAATTCTTAGGTCAACTTTAAACACCTAGATCCTCTGGACACTTAGGTGAGCCTGTTGGTACAAATCGACGTAGGTCACGATTGACCGGACTTGAATTTGACAAGAGCAGAATTTTGATATTAGACAAAACATATGACATGTGATTATCATGGGAAGACCAAGTGTGTAGCCTTGGCCACGTAAGTCCAAGTGTGTAGCCTTGGCGGTGAAAGTCCAAGCATGGGGCTTGACATTAGAAGTCCAAAATAGAGTTGGCAAGGGAAGACCAAGTGTGTATCCTTGGCCACGTAAGTCTAAGTGTGTAGCCTTGGCGGTGAAAGTCCAAGCATGTGGCTTGACATTGGAAGGCCAACATGGAGTTGGAGAGGGAAGACCAATTGTGTAGCCTTAGCCACGTAAGTCTAAGTGTGTAGCCTTTGCGGTGAAAGTCCAACCTGGGTTGGCATTGACAATGGGAAGTCCATGTGTGTAGCCTTGGCAGTGAAAGTCCAACATGGGTTGGCATGGGAAAGTCCAACATGGAGTTGGCATTGGGAAAGTCCAAGTGTGTAGCCTTGGCAATGGAAAAGTCTTGAGTACTTGGCAAGGTCACTTGTCTCATGACTCGGGTCCTTGAGCCGTGAGCTTAGTGCATTCAAGGGATAGTCGGACAAGGAGAAATAGAGTTAAGCCAAAGGAAGCAGACTTTAGGGCACAAGAAGAAGCCGTGAGCTTAGTGCATTCAAGGGACAATCGAATAAGGAGAAATGGAGTTAAGCCAAAGGAAGCAGACTTTAGGGCAAGATGCGAAGGATGGAACGGGGAGAAGCCGTGAGCTTAGTGCATCTTAGGGATGTAGGCCAGAGGAGGAGAGCTTCGATGGGGAACTCCATGGGAGGATGAGGTGAACTTGTCCAAGTGGCTAAGATCAGTGTCCGATGCTCAAACATTGGTGTTTGAGGTTTTACCCGACGGTCGAATGCTCAAACAACTTGTGTTTGAGGTTTTACCTGACAATAGTCGACTGGTGGTATGTCCCAGTCGACTGCTGGTCGAGAATGCAAGCACAGAACGCTCGATAGCCAACTGATCAGTTGGCTACGAGGTTAGCAGTCGACTGATGGAAATGGGCAGTCGACTGTCAGTGTATCCATTGGTTGGAATGTCAACATGGATTAGGTCCTTATGGCATGCAACTGCTAGGCACAGGAGTTGTCGACTAGGGCCTTATGGCATGCAACTGCTAGGCACGGAATCAACCCGAGACAAGCATAAAAGGAGGATCTTGGGAAGGATTTCCACAGCAATTTTTGGTGAGATTTTGGAAGAGAATTGTTGCTGCATTCCAGAACTTCAACAGCAAACCAAAGCAAGCAACAAGCAAGTGATCAAAGTAAAGTGTTGTAAAGTTTTCCTTACTTGTATTTCATATTGTCTTTGTATTTTGCTTTTACTTTTGTATTACTTTTGTAATTTCTTGTACGAGGTTTTTCCACCTCCGACTTGTTGTCGAGAAGGAGTTTTAGTAGTGGTGTATTCATCCCTAGAGATCGTTGAGCTCACCTCGTAGAGTAGGAACCCTAAGGCTTCGAACCACTTATATCGCGTGTGTTGTGATTGTGCTTGTGTATTCATTTTCATTACTATTATTTCCATTATGCATTAACGAGTATTGTAGATAAGCATGCGACGAATGAAAGATTTCCAACGAACAACTCAAAAGGCTATTCAACCCCCCCTTCTAGTCGGGCCACGATCCTCCAACAAGTAATATCAGAGCGAGGAGGTTGTCATTGGACTCACCGTCGTGACAACAAACAAATGGTCGACATCAACATCCATCCACTGAAGTTCGGGGAGAATTCTCATGGTGAAGAAGAAGGACGCAGGTATACTTTGAAACTGATTTCGATACTATGCTAATCATTTAAAATGGTTTTGAAGTGACTAGGGGTGAAGACAACAAGTTGTTTGTAAAATCAAGATGGACCAAGGAGCAATGACAACAATTCAAAACAAACGTTAAGGTAACGATTATGCTAGTAAAATTAATACCTAACAATATTTTGTGCAAGCTAGGTGAATATCGGGATGCTAAGGACTTTTGGAATAAGTTGGTAAAATTCCATGAAAATCCCGAACCGGATCAATCGGAGAAGGAGACTGATAACAGGTATTTTGCCGTGGTGTCATTACAAATTAATTACCAAACCCTCTCTACACTAATATAGCATAGTGAATGACCCAGATCATTTCCCAATGAGTGTAATTGATAGAATAGTAAACTTAGAATTTCTAATTATTTCTTTGAGTTTTCTAATGTAAATGGGGGTTTGGGTTTTTAAAGACTAATCCTACTGAATGAAAAGACAATGCAAGAATTAAAGCAATAAAAACTGGAAAATAAACTAAATGATCTAATCAACTGAAGATAGGCCCAGTGAATGAACAAGGTCCTCCGCCTATGTCCAATGAAGCTCGATCGAGACTCCGCAAACAGTAGTGGATATGGGATGGTGCAAACTCCCGAACCCAATAGTTTGATGGATGCTCCAAACTCTCGTGGATCCGATTGAGCTCGAAGAAGTGTTGTCAGGGTGGACTCCTCCTCGAATCCGAAAGAAAAGGTTGATGAGCTGTGGAGATGGAGGACTCGTCGAAATCTCTCGATGAAGCGATTCCTCCTCGAATCCGTGAAGGAAATTGGATGGAAGGAAGGTGAAGGCGGTTGCTAGGGCTCAAGGGAAGAAAAGATTTAACTAACAACTAAATGAAATAAGAAATTCATCAACGAAATTTAATGCATGAACATGATGTAAAGAGAGCAATTAAAGTAAAGCATGAAACTAAATCTAACCTAATGAACTACAACTTAATTACCAAAGAGACATTTAATCAAACAATACATATGCATTAATCAAAATTAATCTAAACACGTGCCATTCAAAACATGGAAGTGAATTTGATTACAACCATTCAACATAAACTAAACTACCAAACAATCAACTGAAACTGAAACAAAAGCTGAAAACCGGTGCTGTCGTGAAGGAGCTAGCTGCAAACGGGAGATGGCTACCGGAGCTACTGGTTGGATGGAATGAGATGATACCAGAGGGGAAACCCCACTCTGATGATCGGCGGTGACAGAGCTCGGGGCGGTGAAGATGGCAGAGGCGTCGAGCGATTGCTAAAAAAGAAGGGGGCGAAGCCGGCTGCGGATGAAGGAGCTGTGGTTGCCGGCGGTAGAGGAGGTGATGGAGGAGACCACCGCTGGCCTTGGTGAAGGAAGTCGACGATCGGCGGTGTTGCACGGATGAGGTGGAGAGGCAAATCCGGTGATCGGTGCATGAAAGGGGCCATTGTGCTGCACAATCATTGCGATTGGGAAATTGTTGGGGTTTTAAGCTTCATTTTAGTAGTCGTCCGATCAAATGGTCATCTAATCTCAGCCACCCATTAGAGCTAGGTTTTGATTGCCTTAATTAATCCATTAAGCTAGCTGTGCATCCAACGGCTCAGATTCCTCCGATTTGGAATGAATGGATTTGATCAATCTGAAGGGATAATCATGATCAGTCGAATCTGGATGAAGGGTCAAGATGTCCAGATCTAAATGTATGGACCAAATCACTCCAAATTCAGATGGATGGCTCAGATCAATCAGATCTCATCGGATGATCAGGATTAAATAGATTTGAACCTTTGATTAAATTGCCTCTGATCTTGATGAAGGGCTCAGATTCTTCCAACTTAAAATGCCCATTATGACCTTTAGATGAAGCCATATTTGATCCAACTTGAGTCTAGTCCAGTGGCTCATCTCGATCTCCTACAAAAAAAGATAAAATTCGCATATAAGTACAAAATTTAAGAGAATTTACACTAAGGTCCAAAAATATATCGAACTCATAAAATATGCAAATAATCAATAATTAAACACATGAGAGGATTAAAACAGTGATATTACCGATCAAAATAACCCGACAAAATGGTAGTTATTAATTCCCCCACACTTATTCTTGCACATCCCGAGCAAGTAAAGAAAACTAAAAACAAACTGAAGATGTATTTCCCTAGCAATTCCAAATCATTCATAGAAAATCTTAAAAGAAAGTTACCTAGGATTGTCAATTCTCAAAGACTCAAGCAATTATAGACTCAAATCTTACACAGGTTAACAAACAAGGTGACTTTAATCCATCATGAATAGACTAAGAATGATTAAACCTCACAAGGTAAGTGGTCGTTTCTCTCGCTCTCATAAGCATGTAATAGTGGAGTCCACTCAAGCTACTCATGGTTTATGAACTACCATATGCTTGCTTTTCTTCTACCTTCACCACTATATACACATAAGAATGCACAATCACTGAAGACTTATTAAGAATGTAAGGGAAACATGAATACAAGAAAAATAACAATATGTGCGAAAGGGAAGAAAGATAAGAAATGAAATAGCTAAAGAAATACAAGAAGAAGATATGGAAATATTGGAATGCTACATAGATGAATACAAGAAAGCAGTGCCCTAAAATTTTTCTTCCAACCCAATAAACATGTAAACAACCCTTATCACATTCTTCAATACAAATATACTCATGATATACAATAAATCTCTCAATAACTGCAACAAGGGATGCCATTAACAAAAATACTATCACACATAAATAAAAATGAATGACACCACATGTCAAAATTTTCACAATACTTTTTTTTTATTTCATGGGCACCCAAATGTTTATTCTTTTTTTTTTCAACTTTTCTTTTCTTTTCAATTTATTTATTTATTTTTCAACCTTTTTTTTCGACATGCAGTGCACTTCCCTATGCTCCAACATCAAGCTCAGCTAAATAGATAAAGAGCATGGCTAGCTCATGGTGATCAAGCACGACTTGCCCATGCTTATTCTGAATTTCCCTGAGCTACTCTCTCCCCCACTTAAACTTTTGTCTGTCCTAAGCAAAACACTCATCTTGGAACATCCAAGTATTCCACATCCAGAAATAGAAATGGACAAGAAAGTAATGGAAGGAAAGAAGAATAGAAATAATGACCGACTAGAATGTTATTCAATAAGCATGTGGCGATAAAAAAAAAGTGAAGGAAAACAAGTGTGATTGCCTTCATAATAATCATGCAAAGCTATTGTTGTGTGGTCTCGAAAGAATCAAAGTAAGTTCTAGAGTTACAATAACCACAAGTGCACCACACACAAGCAATAAAAATAGGCTCAATCCTCACTAGGTAAACAAAAATAATCAAATCAGTCTATCAACATAGAATCCATCACCAAGTAGTAACCACATACAATCAAATAATCCATTCATGACAATAAATCCCCGAAACTCGACAATCAAATTTAACTAGCTTTCATGACTTCTAAGATGATATAAAAGAATGCATAGGAAATTTATTTCAAAACCCGAACAAAACAAAAACTCAACAAACAAAATAAAACAACTAAAATAAAAACAAATGAGGTAAAAGAAATATATATACAAGGAAAAAGAAAAGAAGATAAGATGGAGCAAACTCCCCTGAGGTCCCGGTGGTTGGAGAAGATTCAGTAAAAGAAGCCACGCAGGCCGTGGAGTGCTTTGAAAGAAATCTCATCCCGGTGGTTGAAGAAGATTCAGCTTTAACATCCACGCCGGGAGTGGGATGGACTGAATGGGGGTGAATGCCTTCATGGTGTGATCATGATAGTACTGTGCTGCTCCCTCCAATATCATCGCCTCATCATGTGTAATCTTTGGTGGTCAGAGGTGATTCAGGAAAAGTGTCCAACCTTGGGGCTGGATTATTGCATTTCCTGTTAGGGTCTTCATCAGCAAAATTCTTGGAGACTCTGGCTGAGATGGAAGTGTCCAGTCTGGGGGCCTCTAGCTATCCACCACTTCCATGGGAATCAGCTCATCATAATTGCTTGCTACCACTATCTCACTTGTCTTCTAGTCTAGCTGGCAAGTTTGGGCACTGGTCTCTAGAAACTACTCCTTTTCTTCAGAATAATCTAGAGCACAATCAGCATCATAAGGTAAATCCAAGACGCTAGTATCAGCATTCATATCATCTTCCACAACAACAACTTTATCAATATCTGGAGCATCAGATAGTACATCATCATCATGCACATCAACAGAGGAGTCCTGTAGAGTTGTAGAGGTAGAAGTGTACATATCACCAGCTCTGCAATCCATCTCCTCAAGCACATCACTACCATCAAAAATGATCTCTGAGGAAGACTCGAAGGAATCTTGTGCTTGTGTCTGGCTAATGGATGATGCAATTAGATCCAACTAGATTTGAATGTTATGCATCCGTTGTTGCATCTGTTGCTGCAATGATCCTAGCTATAAAAGCATTTCTAATGTCTCTGTAGTTGACTCAGCTTGTTTGTAAGGTTGTAGTCCATCACACAATGTGTCATCTTGAATTTCCAATAGACTCTGATAAGCTGAAAAATTTTGAGCCTCTTCCTGATGTTCTTGATCACCCCAACTAGGCATGTAAGTATCGATAGATGGTGGGGGTATATAGCACTGAGGATGCTCAAGAACATATTGTGGTGTGTGCCCATACCTGAAATCTAAATCAAAATTATGAAAAGATGTACCAAAAATTGAATTGTACCTATCCTACTGATAAGACTAATGATACTGAGGAACAGGCTGATGATATTGCGGCTGGTACTGATAATACTCATCTTCAGTTTGATAATACTCTTGTTGCCAGTGCCTAAATAGTAAGCATCACTGAAGTCTCCACATGGCTGATAATATAGATCCATGCTGCAAGAGATTCCTAGTCTTTATTGAAAAACTAACAAACACAATCAAAAGACACAGGAAATAAACATGACCAAGTACATGGTTATGCAAGAAATAAAAGAATGCAACCCTAAACACAAATTTTTGAATTTTGATTTTTTTATAGAAAAATTAACAAACAATCCTAAGTCTACCAAGCATCATTACACTCCTCGACAACGGCGCCAAAATTTGATAATAGGTATTTTGCTGTGGTACCATTACAAATTAACTACCAAACCCTCTCTACACTAATATAGCATAGTGAATGACCCAGATTGTTTCCCAACGAGTGTAATTGATAGAATAGTAAACTTAGGATTTCTAATTATTGCTTTGAGTTTTCTAATGTAAATGGGGGTTTGGGTTTTTAAAGACTAATCCTACTGAATGAAAAGATAATGCAAGAATTAAAGAAATAAAAATTGAAAACTAAACTAAATTATCTAATCAACCCAATATAGGCCCGGTGAATGAACAAGGTCCTCCAGCTACGTCCAACGAAGCTCGTTCGAGACTCCGCAAATGGCAGTGGATGTGGGATGGTGTAAACTCTCGAATCCAGTAGTTTGATGGATGCTCCGAACTCTCGTGGATCCGGTTGAGCTCGAAGAAGTGTCGTCGGGGTGGACTCCTCGAATCCGAAAGAGAAGGTGGATGAGTTGTGGAGATAGAGGACGTCGCCGAAATCTCTTGATGAAGCAGTTCCTCCTTGAATCCATGGAGGAAATTGGATGGAAGGAAGGTGAAGGTGGCTGCTAGGGCTCAAGGGAAGAAAAGATTTAATTAACAACTAAATGAAATAAGCAATTCATCAACGAAATTTAATGCATGAACATGATGTAAAGAGAGCAATTAAAGTAAAGCATGAGACTAAATCTAACCTAATGAACTACAACCTAATTACCAAAGAGACATTTAATCAAACAATACATATGCGTTAAAAAAATTAATCTAAATACGTGCAATTCAAAACATGGAAGTGAATTTGATTACAACCATTCAACACAAACTAAACTACCAAACAATCAATCGGAACTAAAACAGAAGTTGGAAATCAGTGTTGCCGTGAAGGAGCTAGCCACAAACGGGAGATGGCTGCCGGAGCTGCTGGTCGGATGGAATGAGATGATACCGGAGGGGAATCCCCACTCTGGTGATCGGCGGCGATAGAGCTCGGGGCGGTGAAGATGGCGGAGGCGTCGGGCGATTACGAAAAAAGAAGGGGGCGAAGCCGACTGCGAATGAAGGAGCTGTGGTTGTCGACGGTAGAGGAGGTGATGGAGTAGACCACCGCTCGCCTTGGCGGAGGAAGTGGATAGCCGGCGGTGTTGCGCAGAGGTGGAGAGGCGAATCCATCGATTGGCGCGTGAAAGGGGCCACTGTGCTGTGCAATCGTTGTGATTGGGAAATTATTGGGGTTTTAAGCTTCATTTTAGTTGTTGTCCGATCAAATGGTCATCTAATCTCAGCCAACCATTAGAGCAAGGTTTTGATTGCCTTAATTAATCCATTAAGCTAGCTGTGCATCCAACGACTCAGATTCTTCCAATTTGGAATGAACGGATCTGATCAATCTGAAGGGATAATCACGATCACTCAAATCTAGATGAACGGTCAAGATGTCCAGATCTAAATGTATGGACTGGATCGCTCCAGATTCAGATGGATGGCTCAGATCAATCAAATCTCATTGGACGGTCAGGATTATACAGATATGAACCCTTGATTAAATTGCCTCTGATCTTGATGAAGGGCTTAGATTCTTCCAGCTTAAAATGCCCATTATGACCCTTAGATGAAGCCATATTTGATCCAACTTGAGTCTAGTCTAATGGCTCATCTCGATCCCCTACAAACAAAGATAAAATTCACATATAAGTCCAACATTTAGGAGAATTTACACTAAGATCCAAAAATATATCCAACTCATAAAACATGCAAATAATCAATAATTAAACACATGAGAGGATTAAAACAGTGATATTAAGGATCAAAATAACCTAAAAAAATGGTAGTTATCAAAGATCGAAGAGGAGTGTTCATCCTCTCAAGTCCAAGGAGAATCAAGCCCATCCTCACAAGAAAGTGAGAACTCGGAAGTTGAGAGATGCTCAACATTCGAATCGGTGGAGAGGCAATCGTCTATTCCGGAGCAAGAACAAGAAGAAGCATCTACCTCAGGAAAAATTGAAGAACCTTCCCATATCGCCTCCACCACCCTAGGTAACTCAAATGCAATTCATAAAAATAAGGATCACATAATTTGCTTTGAGTGTAGGGGGCAAGGACACTACAAGAGTAAGTGTCCGAAAAGAGTCAAGAAGACTCCACCGGCGCCTAACAGTCAAGAAAAAGCTAAGGATGCCGAAGCCCCAATTAGGAAGAGCAAGGAGCACATAGTGTGCTTCAAATACAACCAAAAAGGGCACTATAGGAGTCAATGGCCTAGGGGGAGGAAGAAGGGGTAAGAAGAAGCTACACAAGTAGGGGGAGCTTCCAAAGCAAACCCTAAGGTATATCTTAATGCACCTTCTAGTTCTAGGGTTAAAAACATGTTTTTAGTACTCTTGCAATTGTTAATGAAAAGCATGCTAGTAGAAATAATAGATTTTATTGTTTAGGTACTAATCATGTTAATTTACCTAAGGAAAAATCTAGAACTAATAACTCTAGACCCATTTTACCTAGGGAGTCCATTAGGAAGGTAGAGAACTACCTAGGCATTAATCCCAAGAATCATAGACATATGCCTAGGAAGAGTCATTCCCAAAAGATTAATGAACAATAAAAATTGGAAAAGTTAGAATTAGAAAATCGAGCCTTGAGGTCAAGGCTTAAAAATTTGGAAAAGACCCTAGGAAAAACGTCAAACTCATTTAAGGGGTCTAATGGTCAAAATCTAGGTTCTAGGGGGCAAGAACCATTAAGGAGCAAGAAAGGTTTGGGTCACAAACCTAATCCCAAGAAGACCTACCACAATGCTCCATTTGATTATGGAACAATATCTAGGTCTAGGAAAACCAAGGTTAATAGGGAAGTCATCCCTAAGGTTAACCAAGATAGATGTCTAGTGGCAAAGGTTTCAAGGAAACCTAAGGAAGCCACTAAGAGGGTTACAAGGGATGTTACAGCTAGAGTTAACCTAGGAAAGACCAAAATTACTAAGGCTTCAAAGCCAAAAATGGACATTAGGAAGGAATCTAGGGAAGTTATCCCTAGTGAATACCTTGTTAACCCAAGGAGCTCCAATAGGTATTGGGTTCCTAGGAGCGTGATCGATTCACGCTAGATGAGTTAGGGTGTGTCAACCCTAAGTGGATGGGTAGTTAACCTAACCATAGTAGAGTTGACACTTTATGATGTGCCAATGTGTTTTGAGAAGTTTGAATATTAATCAAATTGGCACAATTAGGGTTAGAGGTCTTGGAGTGTCATTTTGGGTTTTGGTACACTTGGTAGAATTGGTTAATATGGCAAAACTAAACTTAATTCAATCAAATGACAACTAATATTAAAATCTAGGTATTCCTATACCTTTACCTTTTATTTTCCATGCTTTGATTGCCATTTACCATGTCATGACATCATATTTATTTTTATCATATAAAATGTCATGATTTATGCTTAGGAATGTCATGTTATGCTTAAATAGAATCACATGTCATGACATCATGATTATTGGCACATGCTCATTAATGCTATCAATTATGTCATAATCATCATTCATGCATTAAATAAAATTGTGTTAAGGACAATGACATGATTTGAAGTACCATGTATAAGGGAATCAAATAAAGTTGCCTAGCATATGCATGAGACTCTAAATAACCAAAACCCACATCTCACAAGAACACTTGACTTGTATGTGTTTCATACACTTAGATACAAGTGAGATGGTAGGATAATGAATATAAGGTTTTAAAATCATTTCTAAACCATTTTGAAAAACCTTGATGAAGTATATCTTTTGATAGCAATCGCCATTGATGGAGGTGATACAAAGTAGGATCAAACATTGATAATTTCAATGGTTTTGAACTTTGTATCAATCTCACTAGTTTATGGGTATTTTATTTTCTAAATATTTTCATCCATAATGGTTATTATAAGTAATGTACGTATGAATTTTCAAGATTTTTCAAAATGCATATTTTTACTTATGAATTTTCAAAATTAAGTTTTGAAGTCTGATTTTTGCACAGTGCAGAAATCAGTCGACTGCCATGTATGGCATTCGATTGGCATCAAGGGAAATCAACTAGTGACTGCAAGAGTCGACTGTCAAGGCTAATTTCGGGTAAACAAGACTTGTTAGGCCTATGTTCAGCTATTTCTTAGTTCCCTAACTGCTCCTAACCCTAAGATGTGCTATGGAGAGCATTGGAAGGGTGAAAAATCCATTGTATATGATTTAGGAGAAGTGTTTAGGGTGCGTATTGAATTTTAAGGGAGGTGAAAGTTCAATGTTGTATCTTTGCCCTTAATTTTAATTGTTTAATGTTCCTATTGGCTTAGGGACTCTCCAAGGACATTGTTGGTGCAATGGTTAAGGGGGAGCAAGCCTTTAGGGGGAGGTTATCCATCTTGGGATGATGGAAGTATTTCTCCACATGGGAGGAGAATTGGGGGATTGCCTCTCTTAAGTGATATGAGACTTATCACTAGGAAGAGTGAAGGCATCCTAGATGTATTTTTTTAGACCAAGGGGGAGATTGTAAGATCTCATTGGGATATGAGATATTGACACCCTTGGGGAGGACCTTTTTGATGTTTGTCAAAAAGGGAGAGAATATACTAATTGGGGTTAGTTGGAATTCTCACAAGATATGAGAATTGCTAATTGGGGATAATTGGTATACTTGAGTTAGGTCACCTAACTAAAGGTGTTTGTGATTTTGTCAAACATCAAAAAGGAGGAGATTGTTGGTGCAATCGGCCAAGGTCACGATTGATCACACTCGAGTTTGACACCAACAGTATTTTGATGTTAGAAAAAACATATGACATGTGATTATCATGGGAAGACCAAGTGTGTAACCTTGTCCATGTAAGTCCAAGTGTGTAGCCTTGGTGGTGAAAGTCCAAGAATGGGGCTTGGTTTTGGATGTCCAACATGGAGTTGGCAAGGGAAGACTAAGTGGGTAGCCTTGGCCACGTAAGTCCAAGTGTGTAGCCTTGGTGATGAAAGTCCAAGCATGGGGCTTGTCATTGGAAGACCAACATGGAGTTGGCAAGAGAAGACCAAGTATGTAGGCTTGGCCACTTAAGTCCAAGTGTGTAGCCTTGGCGGTGAAAGTCCAACATGGGTTGGCATTGGCAATGGGAATTCCAAGTGTGTAGCCTTGGCCATGTAAGTCCAAGTATGTAGCCTTGGCGATGAAAGTCCAACATGGGTTGGAAAGGGAAAGTCCAACATGGAGGTGGCATTGGGAAAGTCCAAGTGTGTAGCCTTGGAAATGGGAAAGTCTTAAGTACTTGGCAAGGTCACTTGTCTCATGGCTTGGGTACTTGAGTCGGTGAAGGATTGCACGGGGAGAAGCCATGAGCTTAGTGCATCTGAGGGACCGTTGGACAAGGAGCAATGAAGTTAAGCCAAAGGAAGTAGATTTTAGGGCAAGATGCGAAGGATGACATGGGGAGAAGTCGTGAGCTTAGTGCATCTAAGGGATGTAGGCCGGAGGAAGAGAGCTTCGATGGGGAACTCCATGGGAGGATGAGGTGAACTTGGCCAAGTGGCTAAGATCAGTGTCGGATGCTCAAACATTGGTATATGAGGTTTTACCCGACAGTTAGATGCCCAAACAACTTGTGTTTATGGTTTTACCCGACAACAGTCGACTAGTGAAAGTCGACTGCTATTCAACTATGTTGTATGCCATCACAGTCTACTGACAACATTGGGCAGTCTATTGCCATGGATGGCAGTCGACTGTAGGATACGAGCACAGAACATTCGATAGCTGATTGATCAGTCGGCTACGAGGTTGGCAATCACCTGATGGTAATGGGCAGTTGACTGCCAGTGTATCCATTGGTTGGAATGTCAACGTGGATTAGGCCATTGTCTCACAACGGCTACAGGAGCAGTCGACTGGGGTCTTATGGCAGTCGACTGCTTTGTGCAGAATCAATAGAAGACAAGCATAAAAGGAGGAGCTTGGGGAGGATTTCCACAATGATTTTTGTTGAGATTTTGGAGGGGAATTGTTGCTACATTCAAGACCTTCAAGAGTAAACCAAAGCAAGTAACAAGCAAGTGATCAAAGCACTGTGTTGTAAAGTTTTCTTTACTTGTATTTCATATTATCTTTGTATTTTGCTTGTACTTTTGTATTACTTTTGTAATTTCTTGTACGAGATTTCTCCACCTCCGACTTGTTGTCTAGAAGAAGTTTTAGTAGTGGTGTGTTAATCACTAGAGCTCATTGAGCTCACTCCGTGGAGTAGGAACCCTAAGGTTCCGAACAATGTACATCGCGTGTGTTGTGATTATGCTTGTGTATTTGTTTTCATTACAATTATTTCCACTGTGTATTAACGAGTATTGTAGACAAGAACATGACGAATGAAAGATTTCCAATGAACAACGCGAAAGGCTATTCAACCCCCTCTTCTAGCTAGGCCATGATCCTCCAACAAAGCCTTCCTTGTGGCCAACAAGGATGTCCTAAGAGTTTGTCAGACAAAAGGGGAGACCCTCTAGATAAGTCTTTCTTCTGGCTAACAAGCATGTTAGGTTAAGGGGGAGGTTCTAATTGGATAATCATCATAGAAGTTGTTAAAATTTTTTTTTTGATAATATGTCAAGGGGGAGAGAAGACTTAAGTTGGACAAACTTAGTATCTCTAGCTACCTCTAGTTTGGCATAAAACCCAATAGACATGAGTCTTTAAAATGTATCTTTATTTAAAAAAAAAATCTCTCTCAAAATTTAATTACAATGTTAAAGGTTGGACAACCACATCCTAACCTAGGATATACATTATTGGTGCAGGATCTAGAAACATAAGCTCATAAATGTTAAAGGGAGTTTAACATGTTGAGTCAAATTGATTAGAATGTTTCAAAATTCTATTTTTGGTAAAAGTAAAGGACTCACACTTTAAAATATGGTTCAAACGTTAATCTTAAAAATGCACCCCTTATAAAGTTATTTTTGATATATGGCAAAGGGGTAGAGAGGTTAAAGTTAAGAGTTTAGTTTTTTTTAAAAAAGTATTTGTTTTTCAAAACTCACCTAGGGTTAAGGGGGAGGTACCCTTAAGAGGAGGGTTTGAAAAAATCTTGTTTAATGCTTACTTTAATGCTTACAATCTCCTTAACTTTGAATTGGTTTGTCATAGATCAAAAAGGGAAAGATTGTTGATTCAAGGGCACTAGATAATCGAACCTTGGTTTTGATAATGACAAAGATTCAAAGTTAAACTATTTTATTATCTCATGTGCTATGCTAAGTATGCAGGTATTGTATTACACTTTGTAAATGTCAATGACATCAGGAGAATCTCCGAAAGAGAAATCTCGGTGGTCAATGACACCAGGAGAATCTCGGGACAAGAAACCTCGGTGGTCAACGACACCAGGAGAATCTTGGGATGAGAAACCTTAGTGGTCGGGTAACACCAGGAGAATCTCGGAAGGAGAAACCTCGGTGATAAAGTGACCGAAAGCTAAGTGACAAGTCAAGAGGACCAAAGGTAAGCTCCGGGTGTGGAGCGGTGGTAAGGATGCATCCTCGGTTAGAGGGAAATCTTAGGCCTCGATTCGACCAAGGCTTCAGGAGGAATGCTGAAGTCGAGATCGGACAATCAAAGGACTATCATACTGCATGACATTATGTATCTCTTTTGCAAACCTTGTGTTGCATGTGTCAGGTTGAATTCTCAAGTGTAGCAGTCAACTGAAGGTTTCATCAATCGACAGGAGGCAGTTGACTGATGTCGACAAATTAGCCAAGTGCACAAGGTCAAAGAGATATAGATCGATGTCGCCACCTCATGATAAGATAAGCCACCACCTCAAGATAAGATTCACGAGTTTTGGATTTGGATCGGGACATATTCAAAGGAAACAATATATAAAAGGAGGAGAGGACTGATGTGAGCAAAACATATAGGGTTTTAGGAGTAGTTTTCGCTCACATCTTGTTACATTTTGTGTTAGTTTCATGCATATGTTACTCTATTCTTGCATGCATTGCCTATTTTTTGGTTCGGATATCTGCTCGTTGTACTTTTGTGTGCAGGTTAGCTTTTCTAGTAAAAAAGATGCATTTTCAGAGCAAAAGAAGGACTTTCTAGGGTAGACGTAGAGTGGGACACGGCCAGGGCGTGTGGATTCACATGGCTGTGTCCAATGGGTGAAGAACAACACCCCAGGGCCACACACGGCCTGGCCGTGTGGAAACACATGGTCGTGTGGTGGCCCGACGAATTTGTGCGACTAGGACTTTTTTCGGATTTTGCAGCGGTCTGAGGCGATGTCTATATAAGGATGGCTCCGGCCAAACCCTAGGGGGAGGCACGACGGCTAGGACGGCACGTCAAAGCCCTAAAAAACTTTGGTAATTCACAGCGGGGAGGAGGAATACTGCCGGAGGTCCACAACTTGCAATACAACGCCGGAGAGAAGATCATGAAGCGTATATCTCTATTTCTACACTCTATTTCTATTGTATTAGAACATAAACATGTTTTTTGATTCTTCCTTCGTATTTTCGATTCTTGGATTAGGGAGTAGCTTGTGTACATAAATAATGTTGGTTCATATTAAATTCTAGCCAATAGTTTGATTTGACAATTGGTAGTTTCTCTCTATTAAATTCTCGCATGTTTTGTGATTCCTGGCCATGTGTTTTCCCACGACTGTGCTTTCACCTGACCAGAGGTGCACACGGCATGGCCGTGTGTTTTCACACGACTGTGGTACGCGAGGTTAAAAGGGGCGAGTTGTGTGTTTTCACCCCATTTGCGCCGTGTGCTTCAAAAGTTCTTTCCCTAGCCATGTGATTTCACTTTTCCCTTCCTCTAGAAGCATTTTCAACCTCTTAAGAAGCCAAAAGGAGCAAGGATGAGGAGAACCAAGACCATAGCATCCTGATCCGGCACCTCGGAGCGACGAGCAAGGAGAGCCGACACTCCTCAAGCTCCGGAGGAAGGTAACACCCTACCTCCTCTACTTTTTTGCAATAATGAACATAGAGATAGGTACAATATGCTCTCTACTCGTAAACTTACTGCTACTAGGTATTTAGATGAGGATTTGCTAGAATCTTTAGGTTTGTTAGGTGATATGCAAACCCTATTTGCAAAAATGGGGTGGGAAGAGATTATGGGAATAAAACACCTAACCTACCCTAGGATAGTTTTGGAATTTTTGAGTTCTTTAGAGACAGAAGTTTTAACAGGTAGAGAGAGCAAGGAGGGTTGGATAACTTTTAGGCTTTTAATATTGAGCATGAGTGGACCCTTCACCAATGGAACTCATGCTTTGGCTTGCCAAGCAGGGGAGAGAGAAGGACCTCTAATGGGTACAACTCTTGTATGATTTGGACTGAGTTGATAGGGGAGCACGCTTATCACCCATCTAGGGCCAAAGCATCGCGCCTCAAAAAGCCCGTCTTTCGATACCTACACCGCATCATGGCCTGTACTAAATTTGGTCGTGGGGAGAGTGACGGTGTAGTTAGAGCTAGCGAGCTGCTCTGCCTATGGGATATGCTACAAGAGAGGAGTAGCATCGATGTAGGGTCCCACTTCATCAGACACTTAGTGAAGATGGGCAAAGCAGCATGCAGAGAGATCAATGTGGGAGGTCTACTTACCCACATTTGTTATAGGATGGGGTACGACGACACAACATTGGAGAGTATAGAGCGGAGCCCTAGGATCGACCTAGGAGTATGCATGGCCATGAAGATGATTGTAAGAGAAGGAGACTCCTTATGCTTTGTAAGGAAAAATCTTACGACCCTTAGGCTCCCCGACCCGGATCATACCACCATCGCTATACGTGCCAATTGCACTTAGACCTGATAGTGGATTCCCCTCCACATGAGCGACTATCCACATCAGTGCCCATCTCTCCACCTTTGTACCACTCTCCCTCCAGTCCACACATGCATAGGAGCCCACCTAGTCCACGCCGACATGAGCCTACACCTGCACCACCACCTTTTTCTACTTTTGAGTAGGATGCAGGTGCGTTGGCTTATGATTTATCGGAGTTCCGATCGTGCCTCGACGACATTTACACTGAGCAGCAAACGCAGAGGCAGCGATGGGAGGAGCAAAGCACCTACCAATAGGTGGAGTTCCAGGGATTCAGGGAGCATTTCTAGTGGGCTGAGGAGTTTTATAATGAGGCTCGCATATACTTCCAGGAGGAGGTTATTTGTCGCCAGGATGAGGCAGCCTACTGTAGGGAGATGCGGCAGCATATGCATGCCCAACAGACATAGTGGGCTAGGGAGGAGGAGCACCGAGAAGTCGCTACATCCACTAGTTCCCAGATCGACCATATGTATATGTGGCATCAACGGCTCAACAGCAGGTTCTCCCAGGATCCAGAGATGCCCAGGCTCCCAGACTTTCCACCTCATCCACCATATTAAAGGTATATTTTTGTTTAATTCTGGGGGGGGGGGGAGACCCCAACGTTTATTTTGCTTTATTTCCTAGTAGTAGTTTCTTTTTCTGGTATTTTCATTTATTCATGCATGGGTAGTTGAACTTATTTTAGTACTTAATTTTTGTTATATTTAAGGCTACCTCAGTAGCATTTTTAAAAGTTGCTTGCATGAGTTGTTCCCATAGGTAGCTTGACTCCATTTATCTTGTGGTATTTTATTTTATTCGCTCTATTGAATGTTCTAGACTTGCACTGGTTAGCTTCATTTTTGCACTTACACATGTTGAACATTCTGAAAGAGAGAATCTAGTACATACCTAGTTATGATTCACTTCAATAGTCTAGTACTTTGGAATCCATAGGTGACTTTAGGTTTAGCATTTTAGTTACTGGAGATGCTCGAATTGTGTAAGCCCATTTGAAAAAATCGAAATCCCTGTGAGACGAAAAATAAAAGAGAAAAAAAAGAAAAAAAAAGGAAAGAAAAAAGAAAAGAAGAAAAAAAAAGAGAGATTGAAAGGGATAAAAAAATAGTTGTCGTGGGTGGAAATGGCTAGGTGCCCCTTTGAGACCGAGTTAGGTTACTGGGGAAACACCTCCCAATTTCTCTCAATACCGAGCACGCCTTTGAGACTTTATGCTAGATCTAGGGAACACCCCTCGCTTTGGGCAGGTAAGTGCCTAAAAGTCGGAAACCTTAGGAAAGCTATGGGGTGACGACTTAACTCACCATAGAAGGGGCATCCCCTAAGAATGATTTGCCTAGCACGAGCACGAGGAGCTAACTTAGTGAATTTTTAGAACATATCTGTTTTTCTTTGATTGCAAATACCACTTGATAAATTTAGTTAGCATGGTAATTATGGAACAATATCTTTTTAAAATTTTATGAAACTGAGGTTTGCTTGAGGACAAGCAAAGATTTAAGTCTGGGGGAAGTGATGTGAGCAAAACATATAGAATTTTAGGAGTAGTTTTTGCTCACATCTTGTTATATTTTATGTTAGTTTCATGCATATGTTACTCTATTCTTGTGCGCATTGCCTATTTTCTGGTTCGGAGGTATGCTCTTTGTACTTTTGTGTGCAGGTTAGCTTTTCTGGTGAAAAGATGCATTTTCAGAGCAAAAGGACTTTCGCAGCTAGACGCAGAGTGGGACACGACCAGGGCATGTGGATTTACATGGCTGTGTCCAATGGACAAAGACAACACCCCAGGGCCACACACGGCCTGGCCGTGTGGAAACACACGACCATGTGGCGGCCAAACGGATTTACGCGACTAGGGCTTTTTCCGGATTTTACAGCGGTCCGAGGCGATGTCTATATAAGGATGACTCTGCCCAAACCCTAGGGGGGAGGCACGACGGCTAGGATGGCACACCGAAGCCCTAAAAAGCTTCGATAACTCACAGCGGGGAGGAGGAATGCCATCGGAGATCCACAACTTGCAATACAACGCCGGAGAGAAGATCACGAAGCATCATATATCTCTATTTCTGCACTCTATTTTTATTGTATTCGAACTTAAACATGTTTTGTGATTCTTCCTTCGTATTTATAGAGTAGTACTTTCGATTCTAGGATTAGGGAGTAGCTTGTGTACATAGACAATGTTGGTTCGTATTAAATTCTGGCCAATAGTTTGATTTGACAATTGATAGTTGCTCTCTATTATATCTACGTGTATTTGGCTTTCTTTCCGCTGTGCTTAGGCGATATGAGGTGGTGACAACCCTTGCAATCTAGAATTTAGGAGGTTTGATCCAAGGAACCTAGGGGTAAACCTGACCTCCCGTAACTACAGGGAGAAGGGAGCGGTGGAATCGGAAACGGTCCACCGCAAGGATTGATTTGGCATCCTCTATCCCATCCTTTTGGGCGGAGGTAGCTCTTGGTGAATGCGGCGGCTCTGCGGGAGAGTGTATGATGTCCCTTCCCCAAACCCGCAGGTAGACGTTTAGATGATGCTAATTGACAATATTGTTCTGTGATACACAAGCGAAACCGAAGTCCTAGAATCACCTTTGAAGACCTTGACACACTCCTTTCCTCCTCCATGTGACACCGTACAGAGTAGGATCCACGGATTGTCCTCACCAACTGACTCTCTTAGAGATTACGTCCAAACAATCACAACCACTTAGTGTATTGGTATTTGAATCCCAGTCCCTGTGGGATCGATAAATCTTTATTACTTGACAACATCTGTGCACTTGCTGGCGTTGAGTGCGAGCGTGCGCTTTGAGTCCTTGACGGTATCCGTGCCGAGATTCGAGGTCGCATCTGTGCGCATCAAGGACTCAAACCCATTATAATCATTCAATCAATGAACTCCTAAGTGTGCCGGTTCTCCGTAATCCTTCATGCTACAACGTTACTCTGACCATGCATCCGCTACAAGTTATTTGTTGGTATTCTTTACTTAATTATTATTTGCAAAGAGGAGAGGTAAGGTTGTTACCTCTTCCTCTACATCATTGTATTCAGTTGTCTCTTGCCTCCATTGAGGAAGAGATTTTTAGTGCTTTTCCCTTCAGAAGTGATCAAGGATCGTAGGGCCTTGGATTAGAGTAGGTGGGTTATGAACCAAGTAAAAAAATACTTGTGTTGTGTGTTTTTGTTTTCTGCTGCATTGTTTGTGTTAATCGACTAAAAAAAAGTTTTACGAATGCTATTCACCCCCTTCTAGCATTTTCTCGATCCAATAGTCGACTCCCATCAGTCGACTGGTCATAATCCCAGTCAACTACCCAGAGTCAACTCGGCTGCCAAGTATAAAAATACTTGACCAGTCGAATGGTCAATAACCTCAGTCGACTGACAAACCTCAAACTTGAGGTTTAACCCCAAGTATGATCCCCTCATACTTGCTAGACCACCCTTAGCCTAGACCTAAGCCTTCTAGTCAACTCCATCTTCCTCACGCCTATCGGATCCTTCCACGTCATCCATAACTTATTCATCTATACGCTAGCCTTCAGGTGCTTCCATCGGCTATTGTCATGCTAACGGTGTCTACTTTGCCAAGGTACATTTGGACTTACTCTGGAAAGACACACGCTTGGACTTTACGCCACCAAATATTGGACTTATGCTGCCAAGACTACTACTTGGACTTTACGCCGCCAATATCAAACCCTTGGAGTTCCCAAATGCCAAGATCCATTTGGACTTACGGTGCCAAGACTCCACCCTTAGACTTTACGCTGCCAAACATTGGACTTATGCTGCCAAGATTAACGCTTGGACTTTACGCTTCCAATATCATATTCTTGGACTTTCCTTGCCAACCCATGTTGGATTTTCTAATTGCCAAGTAACAATGACTTGGACTTTACCATTGCCAAGACCCATGCTTGGACTTTCCATGCCAAGTATTCATGACTTGGACTTTCCCATGCCAAGTGTCCCACTTGGACTTCCCATGCCAAGTACTCAAGACTTGGACTTCCCATGACAATCACATTGTCATACATTTTGTTGAACATCAAAATACCGCTCGAGTCAAACTCGAGTCCGATCAATCGTGACCTGGGCCAATTGCACCAACAATCTCTCCCTTTTTGATGTTTGACAAAAACCAAACACCATTGAGTTAGAACACTAACTCAATCCAATCCTCCCAATTGTCCAAATTGGGAATTCTCACATTCTCTCCCTTTTAGACATACATAAAAAATGCTCTCTGCACACGAACGCGACCTCAAATCTCGTGATGGGAACTGTCAAGGACTCGAAGCGTGCGCTCACACTCAACGCCCACAAGTGCATAGGTGTCATCAAGTATTAAAAAGATTATCAATCCCACAGGGACTGAGATTCGAGTACCGATTGGTTTAGTGGATGTTATTGTTTGGAGTTCCATTCTAATGTTTGTGATGACGAGGGTTGTCGGTGATCCTAACTCTAGTACGGTGTCACACGGAGGAAGAGAAGGGTTGCTATGAGTCTTTTGAGAGAATTATAGGATTTTGGTTTCACTTGTGTGTCGCAGAACAAGCTATCAATTGGGTATTATCTAGACGTCTAACTATGGTCTTGTGGAAGGGACATCATACACTTCCCCAATGAGCCTTCGCATCTATCGGGAACTACCTCTGCCATATGATGCACACGAACGCGATCTCAAATCTTGCGACGGAGACCATCGAGGACTCAAAGTGCACACTCGCGCTCAACGCCCGCAAGTGCATGGATGTCGTCAAGTAATAAAGATTAACGATCCCACAGAGACTGGGATTTTAAATACCAATGTACTCAGTGGTTGTAATTGTTCGTACGTGACTCTAAGAGGTTTCGGTTGGTGAGGGTTGTCGGTGGATGTTACTCTATACGGTGTCACATGGAGGAGGAAAGGAGTGTGGCGAGGTCTTCAAAGGTGATCCTAGGACTTCGGTTTCGCTTGTGCATCAAAAAACAATATTGTCAATTGTCGTTGTCTAGATGTTTAGCTATGGTTTTGTGGAAGGGAGATCATACACTCTCCCACAGAGCTGCCGCATTCACCAGGAGCTATCTCCGCCCAAAAGGATGGGATAGATGGTACGAGGATGTCAAATCAATCCCTACGGTGAACCGTTTCCGATTCCACCGCACCCTTCTACATGCAGTTATAGGAGATCAGGTTTACCCCTAGGTTCCTTATATAAAATCCCCTAAATTTTAGATTGTGAGGGTTGTCACCCCTCGTATCGCCTAAGCACAACAGATAGAAAGCCAAACACGCATAGATATAGTAAAGAGAAACTACCAATTTCAAATGAAACTCATAGGAAGAATTTAACATGAACCAACATTGTATGTGTACACAAGCTACTCCCTAATCCTAGAATCGAAAGTACTACTCCATGTATATGAAGGAAGAATCACAAAGTATGTCTAAGTTCGTATACATAAGGAATAAAATGCAAGAACAAAGAATTACAATGCTTTCGTAGTCTTCTCTCCGGCGTTGAAGTGCAAGGCGTGGACCTCCGGCGGCGTTCCTCCTCCCCGTTGTGAGTTACTGAAGCTTTTTAGGGCTTCAGCGTGCTGTCCTAGCCGTCATGCCTCCCCCCTAGGGTTTGGGAGCCCTAGGGCAGCTCCCTCATGATCCCCCACCTCTTGGATGAGTTTCCTATATATAGAGGCGGCTCCGACTTTCCATAAATAATTGAAAAACCCTATTTCCTTGAATTTGCAATGTCGTCACATGACTGTGTGAATTTCACACGGCTTTGCCATGTGCAAGGCTAGAAAACAGATGAAATCTCGGCTGGAAATTGAGCTAGAAAAAAGGCACGACCATGTGTTTTCACATGGCCTGGCAGTGTATTTTCCTGGAGCCTCGATTTTGATTCATTTCGCTTCGAAAACATGCCCAAGTCTTGGGACATGGCCAGTGCATGTTTCCTAAGGTCCGTGCTCTACAAATTGCTCCATTTTTGCTCCAAAAGTGCACTGTTTTCCCATGAAATGCTATCTTGCACACAAAAGTACAAAGAGTGGACCTCCGAACCAAAAAATAGGAAATGCATGTAAAATAGTGTGACATATGCATGAAACTAACATAAAATGTAATGAGATGTGAGTGAAAACCACTCCTAAAACCCTATATGTTTTGCTAACATCACTTCCCCCAAACTTAAATCTTTGCTTGTCCTCAAGCAAACCACAGTGCCATGAAATTTAAAAAGACATTGTTCCATACTTAGCATGTTAACTAAATTTATCAAGTGGTATTTACAATCAAAGCAAAATAAATATGTTCTAGAAATTCACTAAGTTAGCTACTCGTGATCGTGCTAAGCGAATCATTCTTAGGGGATGCCTGTTCCATGGTGAGTTAAGTTGTCATCCCATAGCTTTCCTAAGGTCTCCAGCTCTTAGACACTTACCTGCCCAAAGCGAGGGTCATTCCCTAAATCTAGCACAAAGACTCAAAGACGTGCTCGGTATTGAGAGAAATTAGTAGGTGTTTCCCCAGTAACCTAACTCGGTATCAAAGGAGCACCTAGCTATTTCTACCCATGACAACTATTTTTTGTATCCCTCATAATCTTCTCTCTCTTTTTTTTCTTTGTTTTCTTTTTCATTTCTTTTTCTCTTTTATTTTCTCTCTTTTATTTTTTGGCTCACTAGGATTTTGATTTTTTCGAATGGGCTTCCACAATCCGAGCATCTCCAATAACTAAAATGCTAAACCAAGAGTCACCTATGGATTCCAAAGTACTAGACTACTGAGATGAATCATAACTAAGTATGTACTAGATTCTCCCTTTCAGAATGTTCGACATGTGTAGGTGTAAAAATAAAATCTAACCAGTGTAAGTCTAGAACATTCATTAAAGCAAATAAAATAAAATACCATGAGATAAATGAAGTTAAGCTACCTATGGGAACAACTCATGTAAGTAACTTTAACAAAAATACTACTGAGGCAGCTTTACAGATAACAAAAACTAAGTGCTGAAAGAAACTCAATAACCTATGCATGAACAAATGAATGCTAATAATAATGCAAATACCAGGAAAGAAACTACTGCTAGAAATAAAATAAATCAAAACTTGGGGTCTCCCCCAGACTTATATGAGACTGTACCTTTAATATGGTAGCTAAGGAGGGAAGTCTGGTAATCTCAGCATGTTAGGCTCCTGGGAAAATCTATTGCTAAGCCGCTGATGACACATTTACATGTGGTCTATCTAAGAGTTGGTGGATGCAGCGACCACTCTGTGCTCCTCCTCCCGGGCCCACTATGCCTGCTGGGCATGCATATGCTGCCGCATCTCCTAGTGGTAGTGTAGGGATGTATACTGAAAAGTCTATCTTTTGTATAAACATCTTTATTTTTGAAATAAGAATCACATGATCATTGTTTGCATATTTATATGGTTATGCAATATTGTCAAATATATTACATTGTAGATAACATGGTGTGTGGTGTCACATGGGAGATCATGTTATCGGCTCCTTGTAAAGTATAAGTAAAGGCTCACAACTGAGATGACTTTGGACAAACCATTGGAATGGTTGTAGTGTGATTTGGTATTGGTTTGTCTTGACCATAGAATCACACTAGTGCACTTTGTGTGTATTGAGCAGGACCGACTTAGAGGTGATTCGATTTATTGCTGACTACATAATCAAATCGGACCTCAGATATTATTTAGTACATGCTCTTAATCCCGATATAATAACGGGCACATATACTTAGTACTTATCTCTTTGATTTACCAATGGGCGAGATTTATAGATTAAATCGATAGGCTCGGTAAGTTAGGAGATGATATTATTTATATGGTGTGCCGTTGATTATAGGCGAAAACCGTGTCTTATATATTAGGATGATGATGTCCCCTTGAGGAGCTCATAAGGTTCATCATGTAAACCCTGCAGGTGGACTTGGTCCGGCATGATGAAAAGATTGAGTGGTATTACTCAAGGAGTTAGATGTTGATTAATTAATGATCAGTAAATTAATTAATCGACGGACATTCGAGATCTTAAACACGGGGAGAAAATGTACAAATAATATATGGAGCCCATATTATCATATGGGGGTTGGTGAGGTAGATCAATGATGATCCTTTAGTGGATTGGATCATCATTAGTGGATTGGACTTTATGTGGGCTTGATCCATGGGTGGCCAAGATCCAACTCCTCCTCATGGTCCCTAATGTAGCCTATTAACACCTCATGAAGCTTAGATCCAAAGGATAGAAACAAAACTCTAGATCCAAAGGTGGAGATTAAATCTCTAGATCCGACGGTTGAGATTAAATCTCTAGATCCGACGGTTGAGATTAAATCCCTAGATCCAATGGAGGAGATTAAATCAAGCCTTAAGCCTAACTCTATAAATATTGGCTTAAGGGTGGGCGGCAAGACATGGAAGAGGAAAAGGGGCTTAGGTTGGGCGGCAAGGGCTTTGGAGATTTAGGGTTTTGGGTGGCCACAATTAAGGAAAGATGCTTCTTCTTCTTCTTCTTCCTTATGGTGGCCAGCACCCTTCTTCCCTCTACTCTCCTTGGTTTTGGCCGGCATCCAACATTCTCCCTTTCATCTAAGAGCATGGCTTAAGGGGATTAGGGTTTGCTTCCTTTGGAGGCTAGGAATCCTAGTTGGTTTAGGATTAGGTTTGGGTGGCTAGGGTTTTGGGAGTTTATGGGTGGGCGGCAACTCAAGGAGGTGTTTCTTCTTCTTCCTAAGGTTTTGGCCGGTTCCTCCCATCTTCCCTCTACCTTGGCTTGTGCTCATCCTAATCTTCTTCCCCACTTCCATGGCCGTCCATAAGGAGAGCAAGGATTAGGGTTTGGAGGCTTAGAGTTTAGGAGGCTTGGGTGGCACCAAATAAATTAGTAGTTTGTTTTCTTCTTCCTATCCTTTGGTGGCCAGCGCCCACAGCCCTATCCCAGCCCTTGGCCGGCATCCAAAGACCCCTTCTCCTTCTCCTTAGGTGGTGGAAACAAGATATAGGGCTTTCCCTTGGTGTCTTGGCCAGTTTCCACCATTATCTCCTTCTCCTTGTTGGCCGGCGGCAAGCATTCTCCTTGTTGCTTGTTGGTTGACTATAGAAAGGAGAAGAGCTTTGTTTCTATTCTTCCTATTGCTTTGGAAGATCAAGGAAGGAAGATTTGCGATCTAGGAGCTTCGACTTTTGGTAGAGAGTCGCCCACACGACGTCCGAAAGGAGGAAGGACATACATTAGAAGATCGAGAGGTATATCGATTCTTTAATTCTTATATGTTACATGTTAGTATTTGTTTTTCAATTATGAGCATGATATAAATCTGTATATGGCTAAATAATACTTGGATCCCGAGCATAAATACAAAAACCGGCGATCCAGACATCGTCTATTCCGCGGCTACTCGTAGAATAGAGGATGGTCGCTTGAACAACTAGTTTGTTCAAGTGACCTCTCTAAATGAATAGCACGACGATGACTTGGTGGTTTGGGCAATCCCTTTTGTCTAGGATTAATTTTTTTTTAATCCGGGGACAAAGAAGGGATCGCCATGGACAAGCTACCGAGGTGAAGTGGGAAGCGAAGTTTCCCCTCACAGACTCGATAAGCTAAAACCATTAAATTGGTATGAGAGCTTCCGGGGCAAAACCCCCCTTCAGGTAGGTGGCCTCCTCCTGGTGTCGGGCCTCCTCCTCCTGAAAGTAAATACGAGCCTCATTGTAGAAGTCCTCGGTCCACTGAAGTGCTCTCGTAAGCCTGTAAACTCCACCTGCGTATAGGAGCTATGATCATCCCATCGCTGCCCCTGCGTATACTGCTTGGCATATATGTCATCGAGGTGCGATTGGAACTCCGAGAAATCATAGTCAGAAGTACCTGCATCGTGCTCAAAAGTATGAAAAGAAAACGGTGCAGGTGTAGTCTTTTCACGTGGACTAGGGGGTGCGACACGGTCGTGTGAAATCACACGGCTTGATCATGTGTGCCTCTGGAAGTCAGGGCATGGTCATGTGAAAACACACTGCCTGACCTTGTTTGACTCTGGAAGTCAGGGCATGACCGTGCGAAAATACATGGCCTGGCCGTGCGAAAACACACGGCCTGGCCGTGCACCCTTTGTTTCTTTTCTCGTGGTGCACAATGGTCTAATTTCTCTCACTCACTTCACCGTATAAACTTAAAAATGACTTTTGTTTTTACCTAGCAAGTTCTTTCCTTACCTACAAATGCTAAATACCATAAATCAAAGTTTGAATTACAAAAAATTGAATGCAATAAAAAGAAATCCTAAAAACTAAACTTGGGTTGCCTCCCAAGAAGTGCTTTGTTTAAGGTCTTTTAGCTCGACCTTATTCCTACATTTCATTTAAGGTGTTTGAATCTTTCTCGTGGGAGAGAAAGATATTTTCTCACCTTAAACCTCCTCCCTTATGGTCCCTTATCACCATATCTCTTAAATCTTGCTTGTGGAGGGGCAAGGTGTTGGTGCAACAATGCCCCAAGCATTTATATGTTTTGATGTTTGGATAATCATCTAAGTTAGGCAATACTTTGTGATCTAATTGTGAACATGTTTAAGTGACATGAAAATCCAAGTATGAAGACTTGGTAAAGGCAAAGTCCAAGTGTGATTTTGGCAAGAGAAGTCCAAGGAAAAGGGTTGGCGGCGTAAGACCAAGCATGTAGTCTTGGCGGCATAAGTCCAAGCGGACCTTGGCAAAGGAAGTCTAAAGGCAAGTCTTGACAACGTAAGTCCAAGCATATAGTCTTGGCGGCATAAAGTCTAAGCACACTTTGGCAAAGGAAAACCTAAGACATGACAAAACTGAAGGAAGCTCTTGGAAGCAAAGCGCAAAGGATGAACAAGTCGCGGGCTCGGAGCGATCTTGGAGGTGCAAGGCTTAAGGAAGAGCTAGAAGGTTGAGTCTAGGTCTAGGGAGTCAATTCAAGTATGAGTTATTCATACTTGACATCGTATCAGTCGACTGATATGATGTATCAGTGGACTGTTAGGGTGCTCGACTGAGTCAGGCTGAAAATCTGATGAACAGTCGACTGCCTAGTCGTGGCAGTCGACTGATGCTCCATCAGTCGACTGCCAAATAGTAGTAGTCAACTGATCAAGTTAAACACGGGCATAGAATGGAGTCTCACTCGACTGATCACTCCATCAGTCGACTGATGGAGGGATCAGTCGACTGATGAGCGAGCCGTTGGATGAATACGATTATGAATCCAGCAAATTCGGCTATTCAGAAGCCATTAACCGCGGCGACAGTCGACTGATGCTGTACATCAGTCGATTGATCGTGCCCCAACGGGAAAAACATCCCTCTCTCTATAAAAAGAGGGCTTATGGTGGTTGATAGAGTTAATGCTTACTTTATGATCATCCTCTCAAGCCTCCACGAATTTTCTAAGCTTTCCTAGTGTTTTGATTCCCCTCCTCCTCTCTAAACTTCATCTTCAACTTTTGTAAGAAGAGGAGGGTTGTTGTAAAAAGAGAAAGCTTCTTAGTGAGATTATTAGGGTTGATCCACCTTAAGGATCGCCGTGGAGTAGAAGCGTTATCTCCAAACCACGTAAAGGCTTTATGTTAGCATTGCATTTTTATTTCTATTATTATTGTTTTTGTGTGCTTCCGCTAATCATTTTTGTAGAAACGAAAACAAGCTATTCACCTCCCCTCTAGCTTCCAAGGATCCTCTACAAGTAGTATTAGAGCCCGAATCGCATCGGAAGATCTAACAATCAACCAGAGCACGATGGCTTTCCAGGAGGGGTATAGCACGGCGAGGCCTCCTTTCTTCGACGACAACGACTTCGACTATTGGAAAGGTAGGATGGAATACTACCTCATGAATGACATCGAAAATTGTTTTAGTATTGTAGAGGGATTCGAGAAGCCGGTCGATGAACTTGGAGCGCCAATACCGACCAAAGATTGGACGAGGGATATGTCCAAGAAGGCACAAGCAAATGCAAAGGCAACGACCACACTCCAATGTGGTCTATCAAAGGAGAAATTGTCCAAGGTCGGACCCTTCAACTCCGCTAAAGAGCTTTGGGAGAAGCTCATCGAATTGAATGAAGGATCAAAGGAGACGAGGAGAGCCAAGAGGGACCTCTTGATAGGCCAACTCCAAAACTTTGCCATAAAGACCAATGAGACCATGATTCAGATGCATGGTCACTTCAAGGGAGTAGTCAGCGGACTACATGTGATAGGTGAGAAGGTTGACAACCGAGACCTTGTGAGGTATGTACTCCAAGCCTTCCCTAGAACAACCTTGTGGGCTTCAATGGTAGATGCCTATAAGGTCTCTAGGGATCTTTTTTTGGCTAAATTAGATGATCTCTTTTGTGAATTTAAATTGCACGAGCAAGCTAATACTTCATCAAAAGAGAAGGTATAGCTCTTTTTGTAGGGAAGAAGGACAAAAAGAAGAAGGAAAAGAAAGAAGTCTCTTCCTCATCCGAATCTGATGCAGAATCATCAAGTAGCAACGACGAGCTATTGGTTAGTGAGGTAGCTCACTATGTGAAGAAGTTTGGTGGGAGATCAAGGAAACTCACCAAGAAAGATGTGAGGAGGATGTTCCAATCCTCCAAAGGTAAAACCTCAACTAGTTCAATTCCTACATCTAACGTAACTTGTTATGGTTGCAACAAGAAAGAGCATATCAAGCTAAATTGCCCAGAACTAAAGAAGAAGGAGGAGAAGGAAAATTAAAAGAAAAAAAAGAAGGAGAAAAAGAAGAAGGAGGCAATGGTGGCACAAACATGGGACACACTAAGCTTGGAGGACTCTTCCAATGATGAAGAGATGTGTCGTGCCACCCGGAACCTAGCTCTCATGGCCTTGGAGGAGGAAGCCGGGAGCTCAAGTGAGGAGTCTTCATCCTCATCCTCAAGCGACGAATCATCATCAAGTGATGATGAGGCAAGAGACTCCACTAGGATAGATTTACTTTGCAAAACCATTGCATGCCTTCAAAATGCCTTAAATAGACCAAAAACTAGGATTAAGGACTTAAAAGTAGAAATTAAATCACTCAAAAATGTAGTACCATCTTGTGATGATGCATGTATACTTAGGAATGAGAATGATGAACTTAGAAAAGAAATAGGTGATTTACATGCATGTTTAGAAAAGTTTACAAATGGGTCAAAATATCTTGACATGATTCTTAGGGACCAAAGGGTCATTTATAACAATGCCAACATAGGATACAAGCCAAAGGAAAAAGAAGTAGCTTTCACCTCTCTAATTAGTAGCAAACCAACCATTAAGAGCAAGGCTAAAAAGGCTTGGGTTCCCAAAAGTTATATAGTTGATTCTATCGGTCCTAAAATTTGGGTACCTAAGGCTTGCATTTTTCGTGTTGTATAGCTAGAAGAACCAAGCTTATCGATTGTTGATAGTGGGTGCTTGATAACTATCATTTTTTTGGATTTTGTTGGTCCTTAATATCATTATTTTTATCCTCTCGAGTGATTAATTATCAATTATTTGCATGTTTTATGAGTTGGATATATTTTTGGATCTTATTGTAAATTCTCCTAAATTTTGGATTTATATGTAAATTTTATCTTTGTTTGTAGGAGATCAAGATGAGCCTCTGGACTAGACTTAATTTGGATCAAATATGGCTTCATCTAAGGGACATAATGGGCATTTTAAGCTGGAAGAATCTGAGCCCTTCATCAAGATCAGAGGCAATTTAATTAAGGGTTCAGATCTATTTAATTCTGACCGTCCGATGAGATCTGATTGATCTGAGACATCCATCTAAATTTGGAGCGATCCGGTCCATACATTTAGATCTAGACATCTTAGGCCTTCATCCAGCTTCAGCCGATCGTGATTATCCATTCAGAGTGATAAGATCCATTCATTCCAAATCGGAGGAATCTAAGCCGTTGGATGCACAACTAGCTTAATGGATTAATGAAGATAATTAAACCCTAGCTTCTATTGGACGGCTGAGATTGATGGGGGCTTGGATCAGACGGTGGAGAAAATCCATTTAATGCTTCTTCAAGATCGCATAAATCAGCTGACATTTCACCATTTCTTCTCTGCGATTTCCACCCGACACAGCTGCTCTTGCCACCGTCTTCCTCGCCGGTCGCCAGAGAGGAAGGGGATCCCCTCCTTCTCCGGTGACCGGTGGTCTCCTCTGCCATCAGCATCCCCTCTTCAACATCTCCACCGACCGAGCTCTGTCACAGCCATCAGCTCTTCCGCCCATTCCTAGATCCAGCAGAATCGATTCCTTAGCTCCACAGCTCCGGCGGTGCCACTCCACCGCCGGCAACTTCTTCTCCTCCGCAGCTCCACCCCATTTTCAAGCGACGCCGACACACAGCTCCACCTCCGATCGGAGGTGTCATCCATTCCACCGGTGCCGACAGCCATCTCAGTTCATCATAGCCCCTATTCCACACCGCCTGTCAACATCCACCTTCATCGATTTCCAACTTGTTCACAGCCCTGTTTTAAGTTTTTGACAGTTCCTGTTCCAGGTCGGTTTCATAATCGGCAGCTTCTTCACATCGATCAGTAGCTCCATTTTCTAGCATCTACATGTTTTGATGGTTTGGTTGTTAATTGGTTGAACGTTTGTAATCACATTTCCCTTCCATGTTTAATTTGCACGTAATTAGTTTAATTTGGTTCATGCCTACTTAGTGTTTGATGAAATGTTTCTTTGGGTAATTAAGTCGTAGTTAGTTAGGTTAGATCTAATTTCATGCTTTATTTTACTCTCATGTTATTCTGCATGTTTCAATTCCTACACTTCCTTTATACTTTTGAATGCTTATTTTATGTTTTTTTTTTAATTTCTTCACAATCGTAGTTTAGACAGATTAGAGTTTGATTATGTGCATTATCTTCCGTTCAGTAGGATTAGCCTTTTAAATTCCAACCCCCATTTACAAACCCAAAGCAATAATTAGAAATCCTAAGTTTACTATTCTATCGATTACACTCGTTGGGAAATGATCAGGGCCATTCACTATACTATATTAGTGTAGATAGGGGGTTCGATAATTAATTTGGAACGGTACCATGACAAATTCTCCGTTATCAGTGCTCAAAACATATGACCGGTGATGAGAGAAAATTTTCCATCATCAACCACACTAGCAAGGGGAAGGTGTCTTTTGGAAATAGTGGTAAACTTAAGATTATAGGAAAAGACACAATTGAGATATCCCCCAACCTTGCCATTCATAAAGTGTTATTAGTTAAAAATATAAAATTTAATTTGCTTAGTTTAAGTCAACTATGTGATGCCAATTTTGATGTTCAATTTGATTCATCAAAATGTTTCATAAGACACAAAACTTTAAATGATTGCATGTTAGTAGGCTTTAGGAAATCAAATATATACTGTGTTGATTTTTCCTATGCTACTAATGCTTCTACCAAGTGTCTCATTGCAAAAGAAGAAGAGAGTTGGCTTTGGCATAGGAGGCTAAGGCACATTAATATGAAGAACATTGCCAAGATAGCCAAAATGAAGTTAGTCAAGGGGTTGCCAAAAGTCAAGTATCTCAAGAACAAAATGTGTGATGCGTGCCAAGAAGGGAAGCAATCAAAAACATCACACAAAGGTAAAACTTTACTTAGTACCGCTTTACCTTTAGAACTATTGAATATGGACTTATTTGATTGTCATAGTACTCCTTCCATAATTGATTGTAAATATTGTTTAGTGATAGTAGATGATTTTTTTAGATTTATTTGGGTATTTTTCATGAAAAATAAGGATGAAACCCTATGAATAATCATAGGATTTAGCAAGAGAGTAGAGAATGAAAGAAAACTCAAAATCAACCGGATTCGTAATGATCATGGTGGAGAATTTGAGAATTCTAATTTCTCAATCTTTTGCCTAGAACAAGGGTACAAGTACGAATTTTCTTGTCCTAGAACACCCCAACAAAATGGGGTTGTGGAAAGGAAAAATCGTGCCCTACAAGAAGCGGCTAGGACTATGCTTAATGCATATTCTTTACCTAGCTACTTGTGGGTGGAAGCAGTCAACACCGCTTGCTATATCCAAAATAGGATTTTAATTCATAGATTTTTAGAAAAACCCCATTTGAATTATGGAATGGTACAATTCCAACAATTCACTATTTTAAGGTCTTTGGATGCAAAGTTTATATTTTAAACACCAAAGATAACATAGGTAAATTTGAGTCCAAAGCGGATGAGAGAATCCTAGTTGGATACTCATCCACTAGTGTAGGGTATAGAGTTTATAATAAAAGAACTCAAAAGATTGAGGAATCTTCAAATGTGTAATTTGATGAAACCTCTAATACATACCCTAGGAAATCTCCCATTGATGATGATATCAATGATAAAAATCAAGAAATTATCAAAAAATTTCAAGATTTAACTTTAGGGGGTAATGATCAAGGGGGAGAATTGAATCAAAGGGGATTAAGAGGTGAATCCGATGATGAAAGAAGAATTGAGGATAATCATGATCAAAATCAAGTTAATACACCTCCTAGAACAATAAGAGTTCATCAAAATCACCCTCTAGATCAAATTGTAGGTGAATTATCTCAAGGAGTTAGGACTAGGTCATTTCATAGAGAGCTCTTTAGTCATATAGCCCTAATCTCTCAAATTGAGCCCAAATCAATAAATGATGCATTACTTGATCTGGATTGGATCTTAGCAATGCAAGATGAATTGGCTCAATTTGAAAGGAGTCAAGTATAGGAGTTAGTTCCTAGACCTAATGACAATACCATCATTACTACAAGATGGGTCTTTAGGAACAAACTAGATGACCAAGGAAATATTACTAGGAATAAGGCAAGGTTAGTTGCAAGGGGCTTTAATCAAGTTGAAGGACTTGACTATGATGAAACATATGCCCCGGTTGCTAGGTTAGAGTGTATTAGGATCCTATTAGGGTATGCCTCTTATATGTGTTTCAAACTCCATCAAATGGATGTTAAATCGGCATTCCTAAATGGGTTCATTAAGGAAGAGGTATATGTAGAATAACCTCCCGGGTTTGAGAATATGGACTATCCAAACCATGTATACAAGCTTAGGAAAGTGTTGTATGGTTTAAAACAAGCTCCCCGGTCTTGGTATGAAAGATTATCATCTTTCTTAATCTCTAAGGACTTTAGGAGGGGTAATGTAGATCAAACTCTATTTATAAAGTCAACATCAAAGGACATCTTTGTTGCCCAAGTATATGTTGATGACATTATCTTTGGATCAACAAATGATGAACTCCTTCAAGACTTTATCAAGAATATAGAAAATGAGTTTGAGATGAGTCTAGTTGGGGAACTAAATTTCTTCCTAGGATTACAAGTCAAACAAACAAGTGAAGGAATTTATATTTACCAAACCAAATATGCTAAGGAAATGATTAAGAAATTTGGTTTGGAAAATGCTAAAGTAGTATCAACTCCAATGGCAACCAATACAAAAATAGATAGTGATAATGAAGGAAAACAAATTGACCTTACACTCTATAGGAGTATGATTGGTAGCCTCTTGTACCTAACCGCTAGTAGACCCGATATATTATTTGCGGTTAGTATGTATTCTAGGTATCAATCATGTGACAAAGAATCTCATTTAATTTCCATTAAGAGAATCTTAAGATATATTAAAGGCACACTAAATGTAGGACTATGGTACCCTAGGACTAGGTCTCGTGATTTGGTTGGGTACACCGATTCCGATTATGCCGGGTGCAAATTGGATCGGAAGAGTACTAGTGGTGGATGTCAATTCCTTGGGTCCTCCCTAGTTAGTTGGGGTAGTAGGAAGCAACCTTGTGTTGCCCTATCCACCACCGAGGCCGAGTATGTGGCTATGGGTGGTTGTGTAGCTCAACTACTATGGATGAGACATACCTTAGAGGACTATGAGCTATCTTACTCCAACATAAAAGTATTTTGTAATAATGTGAGCACCATAAATTTGACCAAAAATCCGGTGCATACTCTAGGACCAAGCACATTGAAGTGAAACCTCACTTCATTAGAGATCATATGGCTAAGGGGGACATTAAGCTTAATTACATTGAATCTAAGTCCAACCTAGCCGACATCTTTACCAAGCCTCTCCCCGAAGTAGAATTTTCATCACTTAGGAGAGAACTTGGGATGTGCTTAGTTGAATAAAGGTATAGGTTTGCATGATCCAATAGAAATCCTAGGATTTATACCTTTAAGCATCTCACAAAATACCTAAGAAACCATAATTTTTGTATTGAGCCACTTAGAAAACATGTGAGATGTTAGGAAGATGCACTTGGTTCATCATGCTTGTTATCATGCATTACTATGAACCAAAGTGTCATCTAGAGACATTAATCCTTCATTGGACCAATCAATGGGAAGGCTTATGCACAACTTGTTGGGTTTCCGACACCGCGGCGAGTGTGTGTTCGAACATGTTTCGTAAACATGTGCATAGCAGAAGAAATAAAAATAATAAATCTAATTTACAACACACACCCCACACGCATGCATAGTACAACATATGTAGACATAACCACAATTTCAAATTTTGCAATAAAAGGAAATTTATACTACGTATTCCTGACGTATCACGTGTAGCGGGAAAGACATCAACCGGAGCGATCCACGCTAGAATCGCCTCTATCCGTATCCATGCTGAGTATCTTCGGGATGAATTCACAAAGTCATGAGCCTCGTCTTTGTACGAGTTACTAGCCTCGTGTTGAAGACGATGTGATCGAGAGAAGATCAAAATCCGAATCAAAATTCGGATCTAAAACGAGTCCTCAAAAACTCGCTTCTCTGGAGAGGTATTCGTCAACCGTTTGACAAATCCTTCGTTCTCCACTTATGAGGATTACCGGAGATCAAATCTCTGGCAAAGTAGCATCTGTTGGAGCTCCAAATGTCATCCAAACGACGCTCAGACACGAAATAAACAAGCTGTCCAGAAAACTGGACAGCTTTGGTGGAGGATTAGTGCCGGCCAAATAAGGAATCTAGATGCTCACCTTGTCACCGGAGCCAAGGAAGATCACCGGAGCTCGTCCGGTAGCAGCTAGACGCCTGCAAGAGGGGAGGACGGCAGCTGCTGGACGCCGGCAAGAGGGGCTTGGGCGGTGGTGGGTGACGGCAAAGAATTGGCGCCGGCTACACCAAGGAGAGGAGGGCGGCAACTTTAGGGTTCCTTGGATTAGGTTTTCACAAAATCCCTTAAGCCCTATTTTATAGAGAACAAATTCTCCTAATGGTTATCGGATCATAACCAAAATCCCATTAATCCGCTCCATTAATTTAAGTTAAAATAAACCAAACCGATTTGGTCTATTTTAAGTTAAAACGAACCGAACCAACTTTGGTTCATTCGTTTAAAACAAACCAAACCCCTTTGGTTTATTCTCCACCATTCGATTAGAAGTAAACCAATTTGGTTCATCCATCATGTCTTCATAAGACACGGCCCATCCACGCTTCCATTGCGACTGAAATGATTTCATGCTCGCTCCTTGTTTTGTCCAACCAAACCTAGTTTCTCTCGGTCTAAGAATCTCATTCTCAAGCTTGTTTTAAATTCTTCGGATTACGCTCATTTTGCGTATGACCAAATAGGTTCTCAGTTTATGTTGGCCATCTATAATTAACCATTAATTATAGAATGACCATGAGTGACACCTAGTAGTACATCATGATCCCCAATTAACCGAAAAGATCAACGGTTGATCCGGAACTATTTCTGAAACCCTTCAGCAGCTACAATGAATCGTGCCCCATTCCCTTCACTAATCTTATACCCACTTGGTTCAAGACATGGTCTATAATGTCATTCCCCACTAGGTTGACTACGTCACACCTAGCCCAAGTATCATTTCCTCGTCCTACGGATTCTAGTTATTGCACATGTATCCAAGAGTACCTTACTCTAAACATATAATGCTTTGGCCAAAGACTTTAGTAACAATCCGATGAGAGGCCATGAGTATAAATCTCCTTGCAAGGAGTGGTGAATCTTTTATAGGTTATTCAAACACCTTCAATCACTTCGACTTATACCCAATCATCCCGGGTCCATATCTCCTCAGAGATGCTTGCTTAAGATGTCAAAGCATAATTCTTTATGATCAAGATGACTTGAATACCGCAAGTCAAAGGAACATCGCACTTAAGCTGCAGTAAGAACTTCATTGACATATCTATATATGCAGAGAGCCATATGATGTCTTATGGTTGGTCACTCTAATGAACTAGTTACCATAACTAGCATCCACGTTTAACTCCGGACATCACAATATCTCCAGCCTTTGAGAATCAGCTGCTTGGATACACCAAGGAGTATACCTCGTGCTAGTCTCAACAGAATCGATGGTGTCCAAATCCATCAATTCATCGACTAGGGATAATTTCGATACATCACAATTACACATATAGAGATACTCACTAGTTGTGATCCAATCACAAATTCTCTCATGCTGTGAATCGTAGCGTGGACATTCAGTAAATGAGTTTAAGATCTAATCAAATACATGAAAACATGTATATTCAAATAGTGAATCTTCATTTATCATATAAATAGTTCAAACATAATGCGATTGCCTTAGGACATCTCTCACATATTACTAACAAACTCCCACTTGGCCTAATGTCAATCGCTACGGTATCTAATACCATAGGCTCTAACATGACCCTCAAACTTACTTTGAGGTAATGCCTTAGTCAAAGGATCCGCTAAGTTTCTTTGAGTGCGGATTTTCTCGATTTGTATTTCCTTCCTACTAATGATCTCTTTGATCAGATGATAGCGGCGAAGCACATGTTTGGATCGTTGATGAGACATTGGTTCTTTTGCCTGTGCAATTGCTCCATTGTTGTCGCAGTAGACCGATATTGCTTCAACAATGGCTGGAACCACACCAAGTTCATAAATGAACTTCTTGATCCAAATCGCTTCCTTTGCTGCTTCCGAAGCTGCAATGTATTCTGCCTCAGTGGTAGAATCCTCTACAGTATCTTGTTTGGAAATTTTCCAACTCACTACACCCCCATTCAAGGTGAACACATATCCAGACTGAGATCTGGAATCATCCTTGTCTGTCTGGAAGCTGGCATCCGTATACCCGCGTATCACCATGTCCCCTTCTCCATATATTAGGAACACATCCTTAGTTCTTCTCAAGTACTTAAGGATTATCTTAACAGCCGCCCAATAATCCATTCTTGGATCAGACTGGTATCTACTCGTGACACTCAGAGCATACGATACATCAGGCCTCATACATAACATAGCATACATGATAGATCCTATTGCGGATGCATAGGGAATCTTACTCATGCAAATCCTCTCGTCTTCTATGTGCGGACACATAGACTTTGAAAGGTGTATCCCATGCATGATAGGTAGGAAACCTTTCTTGGATTCCGACATGCTAAACCTCTTTAGCACTCGGTCTATATATGTAGACTGCGAAAGACCAAGCAATTGTTTCGATCTATCTCTATAGATCTTAATCCCGAGAATGTAGGTTGCTTCTCCTAGGTCTTTTATGGAGAATGTCTTGAACAACCAAATCTTAACTGACTGTAAGACTGAAACATCTTTTCCTATAAGTAATATGTCATCGACATACAATACTAGGAACACGACTGCACTCCCACTAACCTTCTTGTACCCACAAGGTTTGTCTGGATTTTGTGAGAAATCAAACTTTTTGATTGTCTCATCAAAACAGATATTCCAGCTCCTGGATGCTTGCTTCAATCCATATATGGACTATCGCAATTTGCATACCTTGGTTTTATCAACCGATGTGAAACCCTCAGGTTGTATCATATACATATCCTCGAGCAGGTTTCCATTAAGGAAAGCTATTTTCACACCCATTTGCCATATCTCATAATCATAATGAGCTGCTATGGCCAGGAGCATCCAAATGGATTTAAGCATAGCTACAGGCGAATAAGTCTCGTCAAAATCAACACCTTGCTTTTGACGATATCCTTTCACCACCAATCTAGCCTTATAGGTAATCACATTACCATCCATGTCGATTTTCTTCTTGAAAACCCACTTGCACCCTATAGGCTTTATGCCTTCAGGTGGGTCAACCAAGTTCCAAACTTGGTTTTCATACATGGAATCCATTTCTGACTTCATGGCTTCAAGCCACTTATCCCTTTCTGAACTTGTCAGAACTTCTTCATAACTGGTAGGCTCCTCATCATCAATGAGTAACACGTCGTTCGATTCACTTACGAGAAATCCATATCTCTCAGGAATATTGCGTGTTCTACTAGATCTATGAAGATGTGGTGTTTCAATAGGTCCAGCCGATTGCTCATCACTATGAGTTATCGACTGTTGTACTTAACCAGGTATCTCATCAATGTCTATTTGAGTCTCTCAAGCCTCCTCAAGCTCGATGACACTCCCACTGTTTTCTTGCAAGAGAAACTCTTTCTCTAGAAACACAGCATGCCTTGAAACAAACACCTTTTGTTCCACAAGATGATAGAATTGGTAACCCCTTATTTCCTTAGGGTATCCAATAAATAGATATTTATCAGACTTAGCATCCAATTTGTCTGATACAGTCCACTTCACATAAGAAGAATAACCCCATATGTTCAAGTAAGATACATGAGGTTTCTTACTATTCAATATCTCATATGGAGTAGTAGAGACTACCTTGGTTGGCATTTTGTTTAATAAGTAAACAGCTGTCTAAAGTGCATAGCCCCAAAAGGACTTGGGAAGATTCGCATGATTCATCATTGACCTAACCATGTCCAACAAGGTCCAGTTACGCCTCTCAGATACACCATTATGTTGTGGTGTATATGGCGGAGTCCATTGAGACAATATACCATTGTCTCTTAGATAATCAAACAACTCTTGACTTAAGTATTCACCACCTCGATCCGATCGAAGTATTTTAATACTCTTGTCATGTTGTTTCTCTACTTCATTTCTGAATTCTTTGAACCTTTCAAAGGCTTCAGACTTGTGTTTCATCAAGAACACATACCCAAACCGTGAGTGATCATCGGTGAAGGTAATGAAGTAGCTATAGCCTCCTAAAGCTTGAGTTGACATAGGTCCACATACATCAGTATGTATTAGACCTAGCAACTCTCCCACTCATTCACCTTTTCGTGTAAAAGTAACTTAGTCGTCTTTCCTTTTAAGCATGATTCGCATGTATCGTATGAATACAATTCAAACGATTCCAGAATTCCACATTGGTGTAATTCGGACATGCGTTTCTTGCTTGCATGGCCAAGATGACAATGCCACATGTAGGAGTCTAATTGATTATCCTTTCGAGCACACTTGTTGCTCGCTTCGATATTGAAAATGTCACTGGATACGTCCAACGTATAAATACCATTGCTCAAAGTTCCAGTTCCATAAAGTACGCCATTCAAAGTTATATAACAACAATTGTTACTAAACGTCAAATGGTAACCATTTCTATTTAAGCAGGAAATAGAAACAATGTTCTTTATTAGAGAAGGAACACAATAGCAATTGTCCAGTTCCAAGACTAGTCCACTAGGGAGCTTCAACAAATAAGTTCCGATGGCGATAGCAGCAACCTTTGCTCCATTGCCAACTCACAAATTTGACTCCCCTCTGACGAGTCTTCTTCTATTCCTTAGCCCCTGTATGTCATTACATATATGTGAGCCACACCCAGTATCCAATACCCAAGTGTCTAAGGAAATAGAATGACAATCAATAAAAAAGATACCTGAAGAGGATGGGGCATCGAATGCCTTCTTCTTCTTCACGGACTCAAGATAAATCTTGCAGTTTCTTCGCCAGTGGCCTTCCTTGTCACAATGATGGCAAGTGCCCTTTTGTGCTGGTTCTGCCTTTTTATCCTTTTTCTTCCCCTTCTACTGTTCCTTTGACTTCCTCTTAGAACCTTTCTTCGAGGAATCAACTAACAGCACCGTCCCCTGCTCATGCTTCTCAGAAGGCTCCACAGTCTTCAGCATGTTGAGCAGTACCACAGATGAATCCTCTTGCATCTTAGAGGTGAAGAGGAGCTTGGAGACTTCAAACCTTTAGAATCTCACTTACTCATCAAACAACTCATAAAGATGAAAGACTAAGGTATGAGCATCCATATGCTCATGCTGCTTCCACCGCTCGGGTACCATCGCGGCTAGCATTATGCAACTCACTAGTTCAAAATCAATCACATGTTTCTGATAGGCCAACAATTGGTCCGGAGTTTCATCATCACTAGGACGGGCGGGAAGAGGCGCTTCGAGGACATTCATAAGCTTTTCCGCCTTGATAACAATTCTCAAGCTTCTAAGCCTGTCCAAGAAGATCGGCCCAGTCAATTTATTTGAATTTAAAATAGAGCGCAAATTCAAAGACATCATGATCAATCGATTAACTTAGAAATACAAAACGAGCATATATGAGAAAGATGATTTAAAATGGATCAATATACATTCATAAATCCCATTCATTTTTCGAATTTCAAAAACCCCAAAATCACTTCGGGAGATCGTAGGTCCATCTTCGAATGGGCTGATATCCAACATAGATATGAACAACCTTGGAGAGAGTCCAACAAGTCATTCTTAACTATGATGGTAGGTATCAAATATACCGATTGCATATCACGTATATGCAACTATCACAATGTGCTATCAACTAATTGAATGTTCACACATACATCGGGTTGTTAACACATTAACAAGTATGCATCATATGCATAGCACCCAACTTCACCTCCCTTCACATCGACCTTGGAGAGAGTCCAACAAGCCGATGCTCCAGGTTAAAGCCAACCCATTAATCGAGAAATAGTTTTAATATGGTTAGAGCGTATTCAACCAATTAGCCCGGCTTGGAGAGAGTCCAACAACCAAAGCTAACGATTGACCTCTGACTCTTACCATATTAGTATTAAACTATTCCATGGTTTGAACATGTTGGGGTTCGAGCCGGGCTTGGAGAGAGTCCAACAACCCAAACAAGAAACGAAACTCTGGTTCTAACCATATTAATGGAAGGTGTATGCTTTAATATTGAGTAAGGGTTTTTTTATGTTTCATCTTCTTTGCATGCAGATAACTATTATCTACATGGCATGACATACATCTACATGTCACAACACGCATGACATAATGATATGCATCTAATGCAATTACATGACATACAATTATGACATGTACAAAATTTCCTTATATGTCATAACTATTTATGGAAATAAAATATGTTTGAGATTTGATTCTCCAAATCAAATCATGATTAAATTAGGAAACAAATTTTCAAATCTAATCACATATTTTATTTGTGGAAAGTGTTGATTAAGAAAAGTCAATTTAGGAAATAAATATCCTAAATCATCAAAACTACTTATGGAAATAAAATATTTTAAGATTTGATTTCCCAAATCAAATCACGATTAAATAAGAAAATAAATTTCCAAATCTAATCAAATATTTTATTTATGGAAAATATTAATTTCCATAAATACTTCTAACTTTCCAAAAGTAGAAGATTTCCATAAATACTTTTAGACTTTCCAAAATTAAAAATTTCCATAAATACTTCTAACTTTTCAAAAGTAGAAAATTTCCATAAATAGCATTACAACTATCACAAAATAATTTTACGATTATGTCGAAACACAACCTGGGCTCTGATACCACTGTTGGGTTTCCGGCACTGCGGCGAGTGTGTGTTCGAACATGTTTCGTAAACATGTGCACAGCGGAAGAAATAAAAATAATAAATCTAATTTATTAAAACACACACACCACATGCATGCATAGTACAACATGTGTAGACATAACCGTAATTTCAAATTTTGTAATAAAAGAAAATTTATACTACGTATACCTGACGTATCACGTGTAGCGGGAAAGGCATCAACCGGAGCGATCCTCGCTAGAATCGCCTATATCCGTATCCACGCTGAGTATCTTCGGGATGACTTCACAAAGTCACGAGCCTCGTCTTTGTATGAGTTACTAGCCTCGTGTCGAAGATGATGTGATCGAGAGAAGATCACAATCCGAATCAAAATTCGGATCTAAAACGAGTCCTCAAAAACTCACTTCTCCGGAGAGGTATTCGTCAACCGTTTGACAAATCCTTTGTCCTCCACCTATGAGGATTACCAAATATCGAATCTCCAGAAAAGTAGCCACTGTTGGAGCTCCAAACGTCATCCAAACGATGCTTCGACATGAAATAAACAAGCTGTCCAGAAAACTAGACAACTTTGGTGGAGGATTAGCGTCAGCCAAATAAGGAAGCTAGATGCTCACCTTGTCGCCGGAGCCAAGGAAGATCACCGGAGCTCCTCCGACAGCAGCTAGACGCTGGCAAGAGGGAAGGACGGCAGCTGCTGGACACCGGTAAGAGGGGCTTGGGCGGTGGTGGGCGGCGGCAAAGAATTGGCGCCGGCTACACCAAGGAGAGGAGGGTGGCTACTTTAGGGTTGCTTGGATTATGTTTTCACAAAAACCCTTAAGCCCTATTTTATAGATAACAAATTCTCCTAATGGTTATCGGATCATAACCAAAATCCCATTAACCCGCTCCATTAATTTAAGTTAAAATAAACCAAACCGATTTGGTCTATTTTAAGTTAAAATGAACCGAATAAACTTTGGTTCATTCGTTTAAGACAAACCAAACCCCTTTGGTTTATTCTCCACCATTGGATTAGAACCAAACCAATTTGGTTCATCCATCATGTCTTCATAAGACACGGCCCATCCACGCTTCCATTGCGACTGAAATGATTTCATGCTCGCTCCTTGTTTGGTCCAACCAAACCTAGTTTCTCTCGGTCCGAGAATCTCATTCTCAAGCTTGTTTTAAATCCTTCGGATTACGGTCATTGTGCGTGTAACCATATAGGTTCTCGGTTTATATTGGTCGTCTATAATTAACCATTAATTATAGAATGATCATGAGTGGAACCTAGTAGTACATCATGATCCCCAATTAACCGAAAAGATCAACGGCTGATCCATAACTATTTCTGAAACCCTTCAGCAGCTACAATGAATCGTGCCTCATTCCCTTCACTCATCTTATACCCACTTGGTTTAGGACATGGTCTATAGTTTTAGTCCCCACTAGGTTAACTACGTCACACCTAGGCCATGTATCATTTCCTCATCCTACGGATTTTAGTTACTACACATGTATCCAAGAGTACCTTACTCTAAACATGTAATGCTTTGGCCAAAGACTTTAGTAACAATCTGACGAGAGGCCATGGGTATACATCTCCTCGCAAGGAGTGGTGAATCCTTTATAGGCTATTCAAACACCTTCGATCACTTCGACTTATACCCAATCATCCCGGGTTCACATCTCCTCAGAGGTGCTTGCTTAAGATGTCAAAGCATAATTCTTTATGATCAAGATGACTTGAATATTGCAAGTCAAAGGAACATCGCACTTAAGCTGCAGTAAGAACTTCATTGATATATCTATATATGCAGAGAACCATATGAAGTCTTATGGCTGGTCACTCCAATAAACTAGTTACCATTACTAGCATCCATGATTAACTTCGAACATCACAATGTCTCCAGCCAGTGAGAATCAGCTTCTTAGATACACCAAGGAGTATACCTCGTGCTAGTCTCGACAGAATTGATGGTGTCCAAATCCATCAATTCATCGACTATGGATAATTCCGATACATCACAATTACACATGTAGAGATACTCACTAGTTGTGATCCAATCACAAATTCTCTCATGTAGTCTTGGTGGCATAAGTCCAAGCGTACCTTGGCAAAGGAAGTCCAAAGGCAAGTCTTGGCAGCGTAAGTCCAAGCATGTAGTTTTGGCGACGTAAAGTACAAGCACACTTTGGCAAAGGAAAACCCAAGACATGACAAAACCGAAGGAAGCTCTTGGAAGCAAAGCGCAAAGGATGAACAAGTCGCGGACTTGGAGGGATCATGGAGGCGCAAGGCTTAAGAAAGAGCTAGAAGGTTGAGTCTAGGTCTAGGGAGTCAATTCAAGTATGAATTATTCATACTTGATGAGTATCAGTCGACTGTTAGGGTGCTCGACTGAGTCAGGCTGAAAAGATGATGAACAGTCGACTGCCTAGTCGTGGCAGTCAACCAAAATCATGCCATAGTCCTTAAATCAATTTTCATTAATCCTAAATGCATGAATGATGATTATGGCATATAAGATAATATAAATAAACATGTGCCAATAATCATGATGTCATGGCATATGAATACAATCTAAGTAACACATGACATAAAAACTAACCCTAAGAATGATCATGATATTTTAATAATAAAAATAAGATATGATTTCATGACATGTTATATGGCAATCAAGGCATGACAAATGAAGTGTAAGGCATAACAATACCTAAAATTTTAATAGTAGTTTCCATTTGTTAGGATTAAGTTTTTTTGACATATTACACATATCTACCAAGTGTGCAAAACACCCAAAATGACACACCAAGACCTCAAAACCTAATTGTGCCAATTTGATTTGTCTTTTCAAACTTCTTGAATTTTATTGGCACATCCTAAACTCCTTTAGGACAAAATTCAAACTTATTTCCAAGGTATCCCATTACCTTGGAAGTGACCTAAAGTGTCAACACTACTATGGTTAAGTTAACTACCTATCCACTTAGGGTTGACACACACTAATCCATTTAGCATGAGGGAATCACGCTCCTAGGAACGCAATACCTATTGGAAGTCCTTGGGTTAACTAGGTATTCACTAGGGATAACTTCCCTTGATACCTTCCTAATGACCCTCCTAGGCTTTGAAGCCTTGGTCATTTGGGTCTTGCCTAGGTCAACTCTAGGGATGACCTCCCTTGTGACCTTCGTAGTAGCTTCCTTAGATTTCCTTGAAACCTTAGCCACTAGGCACACACCATGGTTAGCCTTAGGGATAGCTTCCATAGTAACCTTGATTTTTCTAGACATAGATTGAGTTCCATAATCAAATGGAACATTGTGGTAGGTCTTCTTGGCCTTGTGATCCAAACCTTTATTGCCCTTTGATGGTTCTTGCCTCCTAGACCCTAGGTTTTGACTCATTGATCATAAATTTTGACTATTTGACCATTGCATTTGATTATGCATCTTTCGAAGGGTATTTTCTAATTTTTCAAGCCTTTACCTCAAGGCTTGGTTCTCTAACTCCAATTGCCCAATTTTTTATTTTTCATCTATTATTTGGGCATTATTTTTCTTCTTAGGCATATGCCTACCCTTTTTAGGGTTAATGCCTAAGTGATTCTCTACCTTATTAATTGACTCCCTAGGTATAATTGTTTTAGGGGTATTTGATCTAGATTTGTCCTTAGCCCCAAAATTACAAGATTTTGCACCTAGAATAAAAATCTATTATTTCTAACATGCTCCATATGATTAAGCACAATTGCAAGAGTATTAAAAGCATGCTTTTTAACATTAAAATTCGAATGTGCATTATTAAAATATACCTTAGGGTTCGCTTTTAAAGCTCCCCCTAAATGTGATGCTCCTTCTTGTCTCTTGGTTTTCTTCCTTCCCCTAGGGCATTAACTTCGGTAGTGTCCATGTTGATCGCACTTGAAGCACACAAATGTGCTCTTTGCTCTTCATAATTGGAGCTCCGACATCTTTTGACTTTTGATGCCGACACTTTCTCCTTGGCCAATTTTGGACATTTGCTCTTGTAATGTCCTTTCTCCCTACACTCAAAGCATATAATATGAACTTTATTTTTAATTGAAATCCTTGTGTTACCTAGGGTGGTGGTAGGAAGAATTTAGTCCAACTCTTCATGGCTCATGGAGGTAGATGCTTCTTCTGTTGCTCCGGTATTGAAGATGGCCTAATCTCCTCCCCCTCAATCCTCGAGTTGGAGGCTTCCTCCTATTCTTCCACTTCTTCTTCCTCCTCGGATGTTGAACACCTCTCGACCTTCGAATCCTCACTTTCTTGTGAGGATGAGCACTCCTCTTCAGGCTCTCTCTCTACCTGAGCCACGGATGATTCTTCATGGAGCTTGGCCAATTTATCTCATAGCTCCTTGGCATCTTGAAATTCACCTAACCTAGACACAATATCGTTAGTTAATGTACTTAATATCATTTGCATTACCTTATCATTTCTTTTGAAGGCTTGCATACTCTTCGGTCCATCTCTTCTTCTTGAGATATCCACCTTTTGGACCTCTTGGAAGTTCAAATCCCTTCACTAGGATCATCCAATCTTCAAAGTCCATCATGAAGAAGTTATCCATCCAAGCCCTCCATTGCTCAAACCCTTCTCATTCGTAGGAGGTGTATGAAATTAGCATATTTATGTCCCACCCAAAACCATCATTGGGCAACTCCATCCTTCTTCTTCCCTCTAGCGTGCTCCCTTAGTCGTTAAACCTTGAAGAGCGACCTCTCTCTGATACCACTTGTTGGGATCGAAAAGTCTTCTTCTTCTTAGAGACAACCAGGCTCTAATACCATTTGTTGGGGATTGTATGACAACTAGATGGGTGTGAATAGCGCCATTCTATGTCGATGGAATACGATCGTGTTGCTTGTCTACAATTATCATTAGCGCAGTGGAATACAAATAACAAATAACATGATAACAACAATACAAGCACATAAACACAAACATCGCGATATAACATGGTTCAAAAGCTTAGGGTTCCTACTCTACGGAGTGAGCTCAAATGAGCTCTAGTGATGCAAACACCACCACTAATCAATACACTCATTTTTGGAACATTCCGGAGGTGGAGAAACCTCGTACAAATGATTACAAAAGTAATACAATAAAAAAACAACAAGTAAACTAAGAAATACACAAATACAAGTAAAGAAAACTTTACACTAAGACCTTTGGATTGCTTGCTTGTTGATTGCTTTGGTTTTCTCTTGAAGGACTAGAATGCAACAACAATTCCCCTTCAAATCGCCCCAAGAACCATGGCTAAAAACCTTCCCTTCGAGCTCATTATAAAGCTGTAACTCAAGTTGATTTCTACCTAGCAGTTGACTACTCATACCCATCAGTCGACTGCTCCGATAGCCGTTGTCTCACAACGACTTAATCCACGCTGGAGAAATTCCAAAGGATAGCCCATCAGTCGACTGTCAAACCCTAGCAGCCGACTGATGCATAGGTAGTCGAGTCGCTAGTCGAGCATGCCTCACTTTTGTGGCTTCATCCATTAGTTCACTGCCCTCCATGGAAGTCGAATGCTAGGTCAGTCGACTGCCCAATACTAGCAGTCAATTGCCAAGGCTATGCGCCCGCAGTCGAATGCTGGTCAACTCCCATCAATCGACTGGTCATAATCCCAGTCGACTGTGTTAGTAATATATGAGAGATGTCCTAAGGCAATCGCCTTATGTATGAACCATTTATATGATAAATGAAGATTCACTATTTGAGTATACATGGTTTATGTATTTGATTGGATCTTAAACTCATTTACTGAATGTCCACGATACGATTCACAGCATGAGAGAATTTGTGATTGGATCACAACTAGTGAGTATCTCTACATGTGTAATTGTGATGTATCGAAATTATCCCTAGTTGATGAATTGATGGATTTGGACACCATCAATTCTGTCGAGACTAGCACGAGGTATACTCTTTGGTGTATCCAAGCAGCTGATTCTCACTGGCTGGAGACATTGTGATGTCCGGAGTTAATCGTGGATGCTAGTTATGGTAACTAGTTCATTGGAGTGACCAGCCGTAAGACTTCATATGGTTCTCTGCATATATAGATATGTCAATGAAGTTCTTATCGTAGCTTAAGTGCGATGTTCCTTTGACTTGCGGTATTCAAGTCATCTTGATCATGGAGACTTATGCTTTGACATCTTAAGCAAACATCTCTAAGGAGATGTGGACCCGGGATGATTGGGTATAAGTCGAAGTGATCGAAGGTGTTTGAATAGCCTATAAAGGATTCACCACTCCTTATGAGGAGATGTATACCCATGGCCTCTCGTCGGATTGTTACTAAAGTCTTTGGCCAAAGCATTACATGTTTAGAGTAAGGTACTCTTCGATACATGTGCAGTAACTAGAATCCGTAGGACGAGGAAATGATACTTGGGCTAGGTGTGGCGAGTCGACCTAGTGGGATCGACACTATAGACCATGTCCTGAACCAAGTGGGTATAAGATGAGTGAAGGGAATGGGGCACGAATCATTCGAGCTGCTGAAGGGTTTCAGAAATAGTTCTGGATCAACCGTTGATCTTTTCGGTTAATTGGGGATCATGATGTACTACTAAGTGCCACTCATGATCGTTCTATAATTAATGGTTAATTATAGACGGCCAACATAAACCGAGAACCTATTTGGTCACACGCACAACGAGCGTAATCCAAAGGATTTAAAATGAGCTTGAGAATGGGATTCTCAGACCGAGAGAAACTAAGTTTGGTTGGACCAAACATAAAGCGAGCATGAAATCATTTCAGTCGCAATGGAAGTGTGGATGGGCCGTGTCTTATGAAGACATAATGGATGGACCAAAATGGTTTGGTTCTAATCCAATGGAGGAGAATAAACCAAAGGGTTTGGTTTATTTTAAACGAATGAACCAAAAGTTGGTTCGGTTCATTTTAACTTAAAATAAACCATCATGGTTTGGTTTATTTTAACTTATCTTAATGGAGCGGGTTAACGGGCCTAATGGTTATGATCCAATAACCATTAAGAGAATTAGTTCTCTATAAAAGAGGGCTTAAGGGATAATTAAGCCCTAATCCAAAAACCCTAGCAAGGAGTTGCCGCCCACCCCATTGAGGGAGTTGCCGCCCAACCTCCTTTGCCGCCCAGCCCCTTGTGCCGCCGTCCAGCTCCTTGCCGGCGACCAAGCTTCAGCCAGTGATGCTTCGGCGACCCTCCGGTGATCTCCTTTAGGTTTGGCATCAAGGTGAGCTTTATCTTTCCTTGGTTGGCCGGCGCCTATCTCCTCCACCAAAGCTGTCCAGTTTTCTGGACAGCTTGTTCTCCTCTCGTTGGAGCGTCGTTTGGACGACGGTTAGAGCTCCGACAGCAGCTAACTTACCGGGGATTCGATCTCCGGTAATCCTCTGAGGTGGAGGACGAAGGATTCGTCAATCGGTTGACGAATACCTCTCCGGAGAAGCGAGTTTTGAGGACTCGTTTTGGATCCGAATTTGGATTTGGATCGTGATCATCTCTCGATCACATCGTCTTCAACACGAGGCTAGTAACCCTTACGAAGACGAAGCTCGTGGCTTAGCGAAGTCATCCTAAGGATACTCGGCGTGGATACGGATAGAGACGATTCTAGCGAGGATCGTTCCGGTTGATGCCGTTCCCGCTACACGTAATACGAAAGGTATAACGTAGTTAAATTTCCTTTTATTGCAAATTTAAATTTACGGTTATGTCTACACTTGTTGTACTATGCATGCGTGTGATGTGTGTGTTGTAATAAATGTAGATTTATTATTTTTATTGCTTCCGCTGTGCTCATGTTTACAAAACGTGATCGAACACACACACGCCGCAGTGCCGAAAACCCAATAGACTGCCCAGAGTCAACTTGGTTGCCAAGTGTCAAAACACTTGACCAGTCGACTGGTTCATAACCCCAGTCGACTGACAAACCTTAAACATGAGGTTTAATCCCAAGTATGATCCCCTCATACTTGTTAGAACACCCTTAGCCTAGACCTAAGCCTTCTAGCCACCTCCATCTGCCTCATGTCTATCGGATCCCTCCAAGTCATCCATGACTTGTTCATCTATATGCTAGCCTTCAGGTGCTTCCATCGGCTATTGTCATGCTAACGGTGTCTACGCCACCAAACATTGGACTTTTACTGTCAAGACTACCACTTGGACTTTACGTCGCCAATATCAAACCCTTGGACTTCCCAAATACCAAGATCCATTTGGACTTACGCTGCCAAGACTCCACCCTTGGACTTTACGCTGCCAAATATTGGACTTATGCTGCCAAGACTATCTCTTGGACTTTATGCTTCCAATATCACATTCTTGGACTTTTGTTTCTAACCCATGTTGGACTTTTCAATTGCTAAGTACCCATGACTTGGACTTTACGATTGCCAAGACCCATGTTTGGACTTTCCATGCCAAGTACTCATGACTTGGACTTTCCCATGCCAAGTGTCCCACTTGGACTTCCCATGCCAAGTACTCAAGACTTGGACTTCCCATGACAATCACATTGTCATATGTTTTGTCGAACATCAAAATACCACTCGAGTCAAACTTGAGTCTAGTCAATCGTGACTTGGGTCGATTGCACCAACAAAAATAAGTATTAAAATTAATGCAAAATTTATTCTAAGACAAAAATACTAAAACTAAAAAAAAAATCTAATGCTCTCATTGGTGGTTGTACCAAAATCAGAGCGCCCCCGCTCTGATTCAAATTGTAGGATCGAAGTTATCTGAGAGAGGGGGTGAATATCAGAATATAAAATTTTCATTTAAAATTTATTATAACTTTTTAAACAATTGAGAGTTATTGCAGAGGAAATTAAATAGACAAATAGACAATTTCATTTACTTGGTTCACAACCCGAGTTGGGTTGCTACTCCAAGGCTCGTATCTCTTTCGAGATCTACCTCGATGGGCAATCCACTAAAAGGCCCTCTGACTCGAGTACACTCGACTTCTGAGGGGTTCACTTTTTACAAAAGATAATGAGAAAGGTAACAAGCTACCTTCTCTTAAATTAAAGTACAAAAGCAAAAGTAAAGCACAATACAAAGTATACTGACACTTGTAGCTTTTGAAATGGAGCTCGGAGTGCCAGAGTTATGGCATTGCAACATGATGAAGCTCTTGCAGATGAGAAACACATGAGATAGAACTTGGACGTAGTAGATGAGTTGTTTTCGAAGCTGGTTGTGCATTTCTTTTATATGTCATTTCTAGTCGACTGGAATTCCCTCGAGTCGACTCCACATCAGCCATCGATATGGTACTTTGGCCTTCCCAATCGACTGGACATGTTCCAGTCGACTCTAGGGCACTAGCTCTACATTGGGAAGATTGCCTTTCTAGTTGATTGGACCTCCCCAGTCGACTGGAACTCTTTCCATCTGAGCTACCAGATCTTCGATCGATCACCAACTAATCTTGCCAACTATGTATCCAGTCAACTGGACCATACTTAGTTGACTGGACTTCAGTCGACTGGAATCCTTTCAGTCGATTGTTCCCTACAAAATGAGATTAGCAGAAATAACCAATATAAAATACAAAAGTAGTAGTAATACTGTTCGATCTCGACTTCTAAATCCCATGTGGACTATCCGTCTGATTGACGCCTAGATTTGTCCCCCCTATAGAGCACTTGGCCTCACCTCTTCACTCGAGGCTTACATGCCAGCTGCCCGTCAAACTTACCATACTTGATATCCAATCTGACCCATCAGGGCTTCTGCCAGCTATCCAATCTCTTTGACCCAGCTAGACTTCATGCCGATTGTTCGGTCTCCTGACCCAATCGGTCTTCATGCCAGATGTCCCATCTGGACTTCCTGCTTAGTGTTCAGTCCTCCTGATCTGTCAAGTCTTCTGCCTAATATCGGATCAACATGACCTACTAGGACTTCCCATGCATTGCCTAGTATCGGATCTACCTGACCTACTAGGACACCTTGTTAAGCCTACACACTTAGCACATATATCAATCCACAAGTACTTCCTAAATTTAACTATGGTTCATACATAAAAAACTAAGGAGTGGTTCTCTTTGCACCAATAGATTGATCCGCCGAGCTATTTGTGACAAATACCCATGTTGCGAACAAGGTCAACTACGTGTGAATACCTTGAAATCTTTTAGGATATCTGAGGGTTCCATAAACTTATCCTAGAACATAACAATTTATCTAACCTTGGTTCCTATAAGTAATAAGTGGTAGTTCTCGAATGGATCCGTTGGGATTCTCGTGATAGGTGCTCATATTGCGAACAAGTTCCTTCTAAGAGCTAACATTGTGAAAGTAGAAACCAAGTCAGTGTTGGTGCAATCGGCCTAGGTTACGATTGACTAGACTCGAGTTTGACTTGAGTAGTATTTTGATATTTGATAAAATGATTGATAATGTTATTGTCATGGGAAGTCCAAGAATGGTCTTGGAATTTGAAAAGTCTAAGTCATGTGTACTTGGCAATATAAAGTCCAAGTTATAGGTACTTGGCAATGGAAAGGCCAAGTCATGGGTACTTGGCAATTGAGAAATCCAAGCTTGGGTCTTGTCAAAGGAAAAGTATAAGCATTAGTCTTGACAATGGTAAAGTCCAAGTCATTGGTACTTAGCAATTGGTAAAGTCTATGTCATGGGTACTTGGCAAGGAAATTCCAAAGGTATAGTCTTGGCGGCATATGTCCATGTGTGTAGTTTTGGTGGCGTAAAGTCCAAGTGAACTTTTGGGTGAAAGTCCAAGTATGGAAATTTGTCATTTGGAAAGTCCAAGGGTGTGATATTGGCGGCGTAAAGTCCAAGCTATAGTCTTGGCAGCAAAAGTCCAATGTTTGGCGGCGTAAAGTCCAAGGGTGTATTTTGGCAGAATAAGTCCAAATATATCTTGGCAAAGTAGACCCGGTTAGTAGGACAATAGTCGATGGAAGCACCTAAAGGCTAGCATATGGATGAACAAGTCATGGATGACTTGGAGGGATCTAATAGGCGTGAGATTGATGGAGGTGGCTAGAAGGCTTAGGTCTAGGCTAAGGGTGGTATATCAAGTATGAGGGGATCATACTTGAGTTAAACCTTATGTTTGAGGTTTATCAGTTGACTGGGGTTATGGATCAGTCGACTGGCCAACTGTTTGACACTTGACAACCTAGTCAACTTGGATCAGTCAACTAGGATTATGACCAGTCAACTGGTCAAGGAGTCGACTAAGGCTCGACTGCTGATCAGTGGCTTTGGCAGTCGACTACTAGGGTTTAGCAATTGACTGGTCCACAAGTAGTCGACTGTTAGGGTTTGGAAGTCGACTGATTTAAGTGAACGCGAGCACAAAAGCTTTGTTAATCGACTTGCTAATTGACTCCTAGGCCGCAATCGACTGCTGGTAAGGGTAGTCGATTATTGTGATATCTGTTGGAGTTTTTCTAGCGTGGATTGAGTCATTGTGAGACAACGACATGTTGGAGTATTGGGAATACAATCAAAGTCCCACATTGGTAAGACATGGAAAAGATCATATGCTTATAAGATAAAAAGATATCTCCATTGGTATGAGGCCTTTTGGGTGAAGCCCAAAAATAAAACCATGAGGGCTTAGGCCCAAAGTGGACAATATCATGCCATTGTAGAGATATATGAATCTTATAGGCACTAACAATTGATATCAAAGCCATGGTCCATGTCAAGCCACGAACCTCGTGTTGGGATGTATACTGAAAGCCTAGTCTTTATATGGACATCTTCATTTTGAATTAAGAATCACATGATCATTGTTTGCATATTTATAGTTATGCATATTGTCTAATACTTTATATTGTAGATAACATGGTGTGTGGTGTCACTCAGAAGATCATGTTATCAGTTCCTTGTAGAGTATAAGTAGAGGCTCACAACAAAAAGGGTTTTGGACAAACCATTGGCATGGTTGTAGTGTAATTTGGTATTGGTTTATCTTGACCATAAAATTACACTAGTACACTTTGTGTGTATTAAGCAGGACCAACTTAGAGGTGATTCAATTTATACTGACTATATAATTAAATCGGACCTTGGATATTATGGTATACATGCTGTTAATCCTGATAAAATTACGGGCACATGTAATTAATATTTATTTCTTTGATTTACCAATGGGAGAGATTTAAGGGTTAAATCAATAGGCTCGGTAAGTTGGGCAATGATATTATTTTCATGGTGTGTCATTGATTATAGGATGAAACCGTGTCCTATATATTAGGATGATGATGTCCCCTTGAGGAGCTCATAAGGATCATCATGTAAACCTTGCAGGTGGACTTGGTCCAACATGATAATATGGTTGAGTCGTACTACTCATGGAGTTAGATGTTAATTAATTAATTATTAGTAAATTAATTAACGTACATTCGATATCTTAAACACGGGGAGATATTTATACAATTAATATATGGAGCCCATATTTAATTATGGGGGTTAGTGAGGTAGATCGATGATAATCCTCTAGTGGAATGGATTATCATTAATGGATCAGATTTTATGTGGGTCGGATCCATTGGGTGGCCAAGATCCAACTCCTCATCATGGTCTCTATTGTAGCCTATTAAAACCCTCACGAAGCCTAGATCCAACGGACACAATTAAAAGGAGGCTTGGGCTAGATCCATAAATAAGGTTCCAAGACTTGGACGGCAAGAGAATCTTTGGAGTGCTAGGGCTAGGGTTTGATGTTTCTAAGGGTTGGGCGGCAACTAGGTTTGCCTTCTCCCTTAGGGCCGGCGACAGCACAAGAAAAGGATAAGGGTTTCATCTTCTCCTTGGTTCTTGGTCGGCTTCTCCTTCTCCTCTACTAGGGCGGCTCCTTCTTCCCTCAAGTTTTGGCCGGTGACAACAAGAGCTCACCTCTTGGCCGGCGCCCACCTCTCCTTCTTCCTCTCCTTGGCCAGCGACAATAACCAAGCTAGGTGGCTTGGCGATCGACACTAGATAGGAGGAGAAGAGTTTTGGTTATCTTCCCTTGTTCGGAGCGAGCAAGGAAGGGAATATACAAGATCTAGGATGCTTCGATTCTTGGAGGATCATTGCCAACACGATGTCCAAGAAGAGGATAGGTCATACAATAGAAGATCAAGAGGTAAACAAGAGGTATAATCTTGTTTGTTTTGATTTTAGTTCTCTTGTATAATGTATGTGGTTAATTTACTTGGACCCCGATGATAAACACAAAAACTGGCAATCTGTACATCATCTATTCTGCGGCTAATCGAGGAAAAGAGTTAGGTTGCTTGAACAAGAAGTTTGTTCAAGCAACCACTCAAATCGAATAGCACGATGATGGATTGGTTGCATGGGTAATATATCTTCGTCTTGATTAATTTTTTTTATCCGGGGACATATGATAGGATCGTCATGCACAAGCGACCGAAGCAAAGTGAGAAGTGAAGCTTCAACCTTCATGTGGTATTAGAGCCACAGTTTACGATTTTGTTTGTTTAGGATTCGATTACTTTTATGCACTTATCATATATTATGTGTGCCAAATAATAGTAGGATGTGCGTAGGCTAACTTTTTGGTTGTAGGCATAATATCCAACTATTATAGCTATATGTGTGTGTATGTGATTGTATGTGTGTAATCGTAATATTATTTGAATCCTCGGGGTTGACGAGGCTAGTATTTAATTTTTGTAATTAAGTACGACATTGTTTAGCCTCTTTTATTTTAGTTTACTTTTGATCTAAATTTCATGTACACTCCTTTGTCAAGTATAGGATCGATGGATGTAAATTAAAATAATTTTTCTCGGCTCGGATCCCCGGATGGCTTGTACATGGTGTATGGAGGAGCGGACGAGGTGGCAACATGGCTGGAGGCATATTGGAGAACAAAAGCCATAATAGTTGGAAAATTTGTTTTCATATTTATTGCTTTTGATTTATATGCTTGTTGTGCTTGCATATTTAAAATTCCTCAATTTTAAATTACTAAGTGGGAGAGGGATATTTTTTAAATTCCCACGGCCTCCATTACAATTTGACATGTGATGCGAACAAACTTGTGCATTGGCTCTGAGTGCCTTCCTCCATATCGGATGAGTTTGTTTTGCAGATCACTAGGTCAAATATGGTTATAGGAAGTTATTTAGGAGCGTGTGTACTTCCCCATCGGAAGGCACATAATCCGAGGTAATTTCCTTAGTATCGGGTAATAGTGAACACTTGGATGCAAATAAAAGTATCCACCCCATCAGAGTCACTGCTTTTATTTGTAGGGCCGAAGAGGAACCAACTATTAATTTTATTTTTCAAAAAGTAAGGTTGACAGGATAATAAAATTAATGGGTAAAACCTTCTCTTACAAATGTAGAATTCGTATACGTCCACACTATCATGGCATACGATATTCTCGGTGTTTTGAGGTGTTGGTTGATTTTAAAATTTTATTGTTTAAGGAATCAATAATTTTTTTGAAATCTAAATGTGTTTGATCTATGTGATTCTTAGGTTTCTTCAAAATGACTTTCAACCCACTTGCTATGATTCTAAAGGAAAATAAACTTAATGGACCTAACTATGTGGATTGGAAAAGGAATCTAGACATAGTCTTTACTGCTGAGGAGTACAAGTATGTACTTATCGAGGAGTGTCCTCCTAATCCTACAGATGATTCTGGGGAAAAGGAGAAAGAGAGTTATAAGAAGTGGATAAAGGTTAATGAGATGGCGCGGTGTTACATTTTGGCTTCTATGTCAAATGTATTGCAACATCAGCATCAGGCCATGACTACTGCTTATGACATGATGCTCAATCTCAAGGAACTTTTCGGACACCAGAATCGGGCTGCTAGGCAAGAAGCCATGAGAAACTTGATGACTACCACCATGGATGAGGGAACACTCGTGAGGGATCATGTTCTCAAGATGATGGCTTATTTGAATGAGCTAGAAGTCCTTGGAGCTGAGATCGATGGAGAAACCCAGGTCGATATCATTCTCCAATCTCTACCTAGGAGTTTTGAGCAGTTTCGCCTGAACTACAATATGAAGAAGAGGTTGTATTTGTTGGTGGAGCTTTTGACAGAACTCCAGGCGGCAGAGGGGCTTTTTTGTCAGAGTTCTCAGGCTTTGGTTGGCCAGAAGGTTTCTACTTCTAAGCCGCAAGGCAAGAAGAAAAAGAAACAAGGTGCAGCGAAGGTGGTGGGAGGATCTCACGGAGGAGTGAAGAAGCTGAAAGGCAAGTGCTTCACTTGCAAGTAGACTGGACATTGGAAAGCTGACTACCCTAATTGGAAGCAGAAAAAAGGTATTTCTTTTGGTCTAGTCATTGAAACATGTTTAACGATGTTATCTACTGACACTTGGTGTGTAAATACGGGAGCCACTGATCATGTCTGCAATACTTTATAGGGGTTCCAGGAAACCAGACAACTAGATGAGGGAGAGATTACCGTCTACATGGGCAATGCTACGAAGGTGGCGGCTATTGTAGTAAGAGATATTTATTTATCTTTTGATAGGAATAAAACTTTGGTTCTAAAAAATTACCTTTATGTACCTTCATTTAGAAAGAATTTAATTTCAGTTTCTAAATTGTTTTTATATGGATATTCTATTTCTTTTAATGATAGAGTTGTTATAAAAAGAAATAGGGAGATTATCTGTTCTGGTGCGTTGGTAGGAAATTTATATACTCTTGAACCAAAGGTTCCCACGATGTAAATAGAAGTAAATAACTCATCTTCTAAATCTAATAAGAGAAAAGAACCTTCGAAAATGAACCAAACGTATCTTTGACATCTAAGGTTAGGTCATATTAACCTGAGTAGAATTCAAAGGTTGATAGCTGATGGACCTTTGAGTTCATTAGTTGTGGAAGATTTCCCAACCTGTGAATCTTGCTTGGAAGGTAAAATGACCAAGAGGCCTTTTAAGGCCAAGGGGTATAGAGCCAAAGATGCGTTGGAATTTGTTCATTCTGATTTGTGTGGTCCTATGTCTATCCAGGCTAGAGGTGGTTTTGAATACTTCATCTCTTTTATAGACGATTATTCAAGATATGGATACATTTACTTGATGCGCTGCAAGTCTGAATGCTTTGATAGGTTTAAATAATTCAAGGCTGATGTGGAGAAATGTCAAGGTAAAAGTATCAAGACACTACGATTTGATCGTGGTGGTGAGTACCTCTTGGGAGAGTTTAGGAGTTACTTATCAGAGGCTATGATTCAATCCCAACTGTCTGCACCTGGTACACCCCAACAGAATGGTGTGGCAGAGCGAAGGAATATGACTCTTATGGAGATGGTTAGATCGATGATGAGTTATTTTGAGTTACTAGATTTGTTCTGGGGGTATACTCTAGATACGATAGTGTATATTCTAAACTTGGTACCATCTAAATCAGTACCTTCTGCTCCCACAGAATTATGGACTAGGCGAAAGCCTAGTCTGAGATATATTTGGATTTGGAGGAGTCCAGCACATGTGCTGAATGTAAATGCTGGTAAGTTGGAACCTCGTACAGAAGTGCACTTGTTCGTAGGCTATCCTAGAGGAACAAAAGGTAGTTTGTTCTATAGTCCTAGAGATCAAAGGGTGATCGTTAGCACTAATGCTTGATTTTTAGAGGAAGACTATGTGATGAACCACAAACCCATGAGCAAGATTGTTTTGGAGGAGTTGAAAGGGGAAGTCACTACTTCACTACTAACGGTACAAGAGGACATACCACAAGTGACTGCACCGCATGTCACAGAGGATACACATGTGATACCTCATCATAGTGGGAGGGTTGTTAGACAACCTGAGAGATTTATGTTCTTGGGAGAATTTTCTGATTTGATCCCTGGACATATGACGAGGCAATCCAAGATAAAAATGCAGTATCTTGGTAAAGGGCGATGATTTCTGAGATAGAATCTATGGATTCAAATCAGGTCTTGAAGCTAGTAGAACCACCCAATGGTGTAAAAACCATTGAATGCAAGTGGATCTACAAATAGAAAGAGAGGAACATATGGGAAGGCTGAGACCTTCAAAGTAAGGCTTATTGCGAAAGGGTATACTTAGAAAGAGGGTATCATTTATGAAGAGACCTTTTCGCCGGTAGCCATGCTTAATTCTATCCGGATTCTCTTATCTATTGCTGCTCGAATGGATTATGAGGTTTGGAAGATGGATATTAAGACAGCTTTCCTTAATGGAAGTCTTGAAGAAAATATCTATATGGAGCAACCAGTGGGATTCATTGCAAAGGGAAAAGAGCATCTTTTGTGCAAGCTTAATCGATCCATTTATGGATTGAAGCAAGCTTCGAGATCTTGGAACATTCACTTTGATGAGGCAATCCAGTCATATGGATTTATTCAAAGCCCGGATGAGTCTTGTGTATACAAGAGATGTGATAGAAACATAGTGGTATTTCTTGTACTATACGTCGATGACATTTTGCTCATTGGCAACAATGTCAAAGTGTTGTCACACATAAGGGTATGGTTGTCCAAATAGTTTGATATGAAAGACTTAGGAGAAGTGGGACACATCCTTGGGATCAAGGTTATAAGGGATCGCAAGAAAAGGATGTTGTGCTTATTTCAAGCTTCACACATAGACACTATTTTGGCTCGTTTTAGCATGTAGAACTCCAAGAAAGGTTTTCTACCTTTTAGGCATGGAGTACCTTTATCTAAAGAGATGTGTCCTAAACATCAAAGGAGATAGAGGAAATGAAGGCGGTTCTTTATGCTTCGGCGGTAGGAAGCCTCATGTATGCTATGTTATGATTTAGACCTGATATCCGCTTTGCCGGGCATGGTTAGTGAGCATCGAGTAATCCAGATAGGACATCGACTATGGTAAAGCATATATTGAAGTACCTGAGAAGGACTAGGGATTATATACTGGTATACCAGGCAGATTAATTACTCCCTGTGGGTTACATAGATTCTGACTTCCAATCAAATAGGGATAACAGTAAGTCTACCTCGGGTTTTGTGTTTATTTTGGAAGGTGGAGTCATTGTATGGAGGAGTGTCAAGCAAAAATGCGTGGCGGACTCCACCATGGAAGTTGAGTATATGACAACCTCTGATGCAGCCAAAGAAGCTGTATGGCTCAAGAACTTCTTGATGGACTTGGATGTGATTCTTGGTTTGCACAGAACTATCACAATTTATTGTGATAACAGTGGTGCAGTTGCAAACTCGAAGGAACCACGAGCCCATAAGGCAAGTAAACACATAGAGCGCAAGTACCACCTGATACGAGAGATCGTAAAGCGAGAAGAAGTTGTTGTCACCAAGATTGCATCAGAGTATAACCTAATAGATCCTTTCACTAAGGCTCTTCCAGCGAGAGCTTTTGATAGGAATGTGGAGGGAATGGGAATCAGATGTATGACACTTTGATGGCAGCATAGTCTTTTAGTATAAGTGAGACATTATTAGGGTGTATACTGAAAGCCTAGTCTTTGTATGAACATCTTCATTTTGAAATAAGAATCACATGATCATTGTTTGCATATTTATAGTTATGCATATTGTCTAATACTTTACATTGTAGATAATATGGTGTGTGGTGTCACATAGAAGATCATATTATCAGTTCCTTGTAGAGTATAAGTAGAGGCTGACAACCAAAATGGTTTTGGACAAACCATTGGCATGGTTTGTTGGGTTTCCGGCACTGCGGTGAGTGTGTGTTCGAACATGTTTCATAAACATGTGCGTTGCGGAAGAAATAAAAGGGAATAAATCTAATTTATTACATCACACACACCACATGCATGCATAGTACAACATGTGTAGACATAATCGTAGTTTCAAATTTTGCAATAAAAGGAAATTACTCTACGTATACCTGACGTATCACGTGTAGCGGAAAAGGCATCAATCGGAGTGACTCTCGCTAGAATCACCTCTATCCATATCCACGCTGAGTATCGTCGGGATGACTTCACAAAGCCACGAGGCTCGACTTCGTACGAGTCACTAGCCTCGTGTCGAAGACGATGTGATCGAGAGAAGATCACAATCCGAATCAAAATTCGGATTTGAAAATGAGTCCCCAAAACACGCATCTCCGGAGAGATATTCGTCAACCGTTTGACGAATCATTCATCCTTCACATATGAGGATTATCAAAGATCGAATCCCCGGTAAAGTAGCCACTGGCGGAGCTCAAAACGTCGTCCAAACAACCTCTGACATGTAAGGAAACAAACTGTCAAGAAAATTGGACAGCTTAGTAGAGGATGTTGCGACGGCCAAAGAGGATGACCGGCCAACCCTTGGTCGCCGGAACCAAGGTGAGTCACCGAAGGGTCGCCGAAGGATGGCCGACAGCAGCTTGGACACTGGCAGCAGCTGGGACGGTGGCACAAAAGTTGGGTGGTAAGGAGAGCTTGGGCGACGGCAAGGAGAAGAGAGGGAGAGGGTTGGCCGGCTAGGTTTTCCAATACACAAAGTTCTCCACGAAAAACCCTTAAGCCTTGTTTTTATAGAGAACACATTCTCCTAACGGTTATTGGTTCATAACCAAAACCCATTAACCCACTCCAATAACTTAAGTTAAAATAAACAGAACCGAGTTGGTCTATTTTATGTTAAAATGAACCGAACCAACTTTGGTTCATTCGTTTAAAACAAACCAAACCCCTTTGGTTTATTCTTCACCATTGGATTAGAACCAAACCAATTTGGTTTATCCATCATGTCTTCATAAGACACGACCCATCCACACTTCCATTGCGATTGAAACGATTTCATGCTCGATCCTTGTTTGTGTTAGGAATATTGGAACGGCTAGAGGGGGGGGTGAATAGCGTAGATGAAATTCGATCCCGTTCGTGTCTACAATTTCGTTAGTGCGCAGCGGAAATAGAAATAATACAATAACGAAATAGACAATTACACACGAACACGAGTATGTAACGTGGTTCGGAACCGCACAGTTCCTACTCCACGGATCGGGCTCAAACGAGCCCTAGCGATGCCAATCACACACCACTATAAAATAACTCCTTCTCGGAACAATCCGGAGGTGGAGAAACCTCGTACAATGTATACAACAGTAATACAAGATGAATACAAGCAATATAATGAAATACAAAGCAATACAAGTAAAGAAAACACTTTACAAATGCTCTTTGAATGCTTGATCACTTGGTTGCTTGATATCAACTTGGAGACCCTGATTTGCAACAGCAAATCGCCCCAAATCGCCTCATAGAAACCTCTTTATTTTCCTCCATCACGAGCTCCATATATAGCTTCAACCTGTGCTGGAAAATGTCGATCAGTCGACTGATTGAGACCATCAGTCGACTGATGCCACTGTTGTCGTGAGACAACGGCTAGATCCACGTTGGATAAGTCCAACGGATCCATCATTAGTCGACTGATTGTGACCATCAGTCGACTGATGGAGTCCTCACTCGACCAGTCGAGTCTCGACTCCATTCTGTGGCCGATTTCTCGAGCAACAGTGGACTGATTACAGGATCACGATCGGCCGAGCCATCACGATCACAACCTATGGCGATCGCTAGGCCATTACCCGCAGTCAAACCCTAGTTGACTCGGTCCAGTCGACTGCCACATGGCACCAGTCCACTGGCACACCTCAAACATGAGGTTTTAACCCAAGTATGGTTCCCTCAAACTTGCTAGACCACCCTTAGCCTAGACCTAAGCCTTCTAGCCACCTCCATCAGCCTCACACCTCTCGGATCCCTCCAAGTCATCCATGACTTGTTCATCCATCGCGCTAGCCTTCAGGTGCTTCCATCGGCTATGTCATGCTAACGGTGTCTACACCGCCAAGGCACATTGGACTTACGCCGCCAAGACTCCGCTTGGACTTTACGCCGCCAACCATTGGACTTATGCTGCCAAGACTCCAGCTTGGACTTTGCGCCGCCAATATCAAACCCTTGGACTTCTCAAGTGCCAAGACCATGCTTGGACTTTCCTTGCCAACCCATGTTGGACTTTCCATGCCAAGACCATGCTTGGACTTTCCTTGCCAACCCATGTTGGACTTTCCATGCCAAGACCATGCTTGGACTTTCCTTGCCAACCCATGTTGGACTTTCCATGCCAAGACCATGCTTGGACTTTCCTTGCCAACCCATGTTGGACTTTACATTGCCAAGACCCATGCTTGGACTTTTCATGTGCCAAGTGTCCCACTTGGACTTTCCTTGCCAAGTACTCAAGACTTGGACTTTACCAAATGACAATTACATTGTCATATGTTTTTGTCGAAACATCAAAACATCACTCGAGTCAAACTCGAGTCCTGGTCAATCGTGACCTGGGCCGATTGCACCAACAATCTCCCCCTTTTTGATGTTTGACAAAAACCAAACAAATTATTGAGTTAGAACACTAACTCAAATCCCTTACCAATTATCCCAAATTGGTAAATACTCTCCAAATGTTCTCCCCCAAACATTCTCCCCCTTTTTGACTAACATCAAAAAGGTTTTCTCTCCAAGGAGGTCAATGTCTCATGTCCCAATGAGATCTTACAATCTCCCCCTTGATCCAACAATACTTAGGATGCCTACCATCTTCCTAGTGATAAGTCCAATATCACTCAAGAGAGACAATCCCATTTACTCTCCCAATTTCCAAATTGGGTCTCTCAAAAGTCCCATCAATTTCCCAATTGATGTCATATTCTCCCAATAACTTCTCCTTTTCAAGGAGAAAAACACATCCATCATCCCAAGATGGATACCTCCCCCTAAAGGCTTGCTCCCCCTTGACCATTGCACCAACAATGTCCTTGGGCAGTCCCTAAGCCAATAGGAACTCTAAACCATCAAAATTAAGGTTAGAAATTCAACATTGAACTTTCCAACACCTTAAAATTGATACAAACCCTAAATACTTCTCCTAATCCATATCCAATGGATTTTCACCCTTTATAATGCTTCCCAAAGCATATCCTAGGGTTAGGAGTGATCAGGGACCATAACCGTAGTAGCTGAAATCGGGTTAAACAACTTTGGTAACCCCGAAATCAGGCTATCAGTCGACTCTGTCAGATACCAGTCGATTGATGTGTCCATCAATCGGCGCACGAGCAACGATCGAGTGATACTGTGCTATGATCGAGTCAACGCGCCCATCGATCAGATAATTGAAAACCTGATTTTCAGAAATCAGACTCAACTTTTGGAAATTCACAAGTAATTCTACGTAAATAAAAAAATCACGAAGCTTGATACGTATATTACTTATCACACATACAATCAGTGAAAAATTTTGGAAAAATATTTTTACCATTGAAATAGGAGATTGGTACAAAGTTCAAAACTATTAAAAACTTTAAAGTTTTTGATCCACTTTGTATCAACTTCTACAATGATGATGACTATCAAAAGATAGATTTCTACTAGTTTTTCTAAATTGATTTTAAGATGTTTTTGAAAGCCTATTTTGAACCATAATTTATTGGCTAAATATACATAGCTTGTATATTAGCTTTCCTTATGATTCTTGGTGATAATTAAAATAAGTTTGAGTTCATCTAGATGCACTACCTATGCACCTTGAACCTAACTTATTATCCTAGCATCTCACATGTATCTAGGATGTATAAATACACATACATGTCAATGTGATGTGAGATGTGGGTTTGAGTTCACTTTATCTATGGTTTCATGCATTTCCTAGGCAACCCTACTTGATTCCCTTATAAATGGGACTTCAAGTCATGCCATAGTCCTTAAATCAATTTCAACCAATTGCCTTAAATGCATGAATGATTATGGCATTAGAAATGATATAAATAAGCATATGCTCATAATCATAATGTCATGGCATAAGATGAAATTTAAGAACACATGACATCTAAAATAATCCTAAGCAATAACATGACATGGTATATGATAGGATGCAATTTCATGTCATGATATATCAACTTTCATAAGCAATACAATCATACAAGTACTCATCCAAACACACAAGATTTTCATAAACAAAAATTTCATTTAACTTAAAAATTTTAGTCTTTTACATTCAAAATTGAGATTGGCTATGCTCAATCTCACTACAGAAACTGACAACAAAAGAAAATCTAACATCCTAAATATCTAATCGTCTGCAGGAGGTGGCGGTGGAGGAGGCTGCTGACTCAGGGTCCAGGCCCGCATCATCTCTAACATATCGAGCTGACACTGCTCGATGCGGCTCTGGGACTCCTCCATCCGATCAAGACGTGCGCCGAAGGATGCCTGGCCTGCCAATATCTCTGACAGCCTAGAGTCAACCGACTGCTGATAGTCCTGAAATCTGGACTCTAGCCGGCCACGACGATATCGATGGACCTCTCCATCGATGTGTGTTCCGCAAGATCTGATCATCCTCATCAGTGGCATCTGCATCCTCGTAGTCCTCTGTCGCCTCTCTGGGTACCGGAGGAGGCTCTCTGCGTGCCCTGGGGGGTGGTCGAGGCGCCAACTCCATCTGTCCAGCGCCCATCCGTAGCTTTGCTAACGAGAAGTTATGAACTGATATACAGTCGTACACCTCCAATAGTGCTCTCAGAGAACCCCTGTGGATGTTGACACCTACGGAGTCTAGCCATGCTGTGATGATATGACCAAATGACATATGCACTTTCCCTTGTACAGGGGAAGTGAAATGCACAATGCAATGAAACATGTTTAGTGCAAAGTTAATGTCTAACCTATGACGCATGGCGTATAAAAGAAAGAGATGGGGAGGCCGAATCTTGGCCAGACCCCGAGTGACGATGGGAAGAAAACACCCAACAATGACCTTGTAAAGGACATTGTCAGGTGCAGATAACTCAGTGATAGGAAATAGATTCTGGGCCGGTGGACGAGGATAACCAAAGATATGCTCATGCATGGACTCCATAGAGATATGGTCAAAAGGCTCAGGTAAAGGAAAATCCATGGTAGGGTAAAAGATAAAAGTGTCATCTGAGGGCCTACACTCGAGAAACTCCTGCAGTATCGCAGGAGTGAACTCTAACTCGCGTTTTGCAATGCGAGTAGTGTAAGTAGGGCCGTCATCCACCTTTTTTAGGTTTTGATAAAATTCCTTAAGAAGGTCATCATTAATTGGATGCGTGCATAAGACGATTTTCATTAGATTGTAGTATGCAATTAATTCCATGACATCACTACAATGTCGATTGAAAAAATCCCTATCGATGTACCTAACCAACATAGGTTGGTACAATCGAGATTCACCCTCGGGTGGATCATTCCTACGGGCTCTCCTATTATGAATGCAATGTAATGATATGACATGCAAGGACATAATACATGATTAGATAAAACCTAAATTATAACGGAAAGGAAAATTAGGGCTCGGGTAAAAAGATTGTTACTTAGGCGCCATTTGGAGGTGTGGCCGGAGAGAAAACTCAGATGTTGCTGGAGGGTCACCGAAAAATTCGCCGGAGAAGCCGGAACCCTAATCGGAACAAGGAACCAAACCCTAGAACGCGTGAAATGAGGCTTGAAATAAGTGTAACACGAAAGAAAGGAGGCTTATCTATCAAACCTAACACCTTGGGCGGCTGGCACGGTCGAAAGGATCGATCGGAGAGGGAGAGCAATCGGAGAGGAGAAGAAGACTTCGAAGCGCGTCGCGTGAAGACGCCGAACCCTAGCGGTTCAGCGTTATAAAATCGTGATGCAGTCGACTGATGTGCAGCATCAGTCGACTGATCGCGGTTTATTACCGGGTTTACCGAGCCGGCAGTCGACTGATCCGGCTCGGCAATCGACTGCTGAACCTTCTGTGACGTGCTACAGTAGCATCAGTCGACTGATGTTGCTCATCAGTCGACTGATGTGCGCATCACTCGACTGATGACCCTCAGCCTCGGTGAACAGTACCATCAGTCGACTGATGTTCAAGCAGTCGAGTCATGAAGCGAGCACTCGACTGATGATCGTATCGTATCGTGCTACAGTGTCATCAGTCGACTGATATCTGATTTCCAGTTCTGAAATTCTGAAAATCTCGATTTCTTTATTAACTTATCCCATTTTATCATGTTTATTTCTTGTATATCAAAACATATTGATGTTATAATTATATTCATGTATTCGTTAATGTATTTTAATGTTTTATTTCATTTTTGCAAACATTAACATTCAATGATTTCCAAATCCTAACATCTCACCCTTTCTAAGTGTTAAAATACACAATCAAGGTAAAAGACTTGTTTTGTGAGATGCAATCTATCCTAGACATTCCTTCCATGCAAACATATGGTAAAACATATGAAGCATGGTGAGTACAAGACATCAAGTTGTGTGACACTTGAGTATCACTCTAGATGTTACTTTTACATCTTAAACACACATCTCTTGATACATGAACTTCTAAAGTGTGCCAACAATCAAAGTTACACACTATGACCTCTAAATCTAGATTGTGTCAACTTTATTGATTTTCATGTTTTCAAGATATATATTGATACATCCTAGAATTCTTTAAGATTAAGGCTCAAAGGTATTTCCAAGGTAACCATAACCTTGAAAGTAACCTAAAGTGCCACCTTTATCATGGTTGAGTTAACTACCCATCCAACCAAGGTTGACACACCCTAAACCAATCTAGCGTGAATCAATCACGCTCTTAGGAACCCAAAACCGATTTGAGCTCCTAGGGTTAATTAGGTATTCCTTAGGGATAACCTCCCTAGATACCTTCCTAATGACCCTCCTAGGCTTGTTAGCCTTGGTCATTTTGGTTTTGCCTAGATTAACCTTAGGGATTGCCTCCCTAACAACCTTCTTAGTGACCACCCTAGGTTTCTTCAAAACCTTGGCCACTAGGCACAAACCTTGGTCAACTCTAGGGATGACTTCCCTATTGACCTTGGTCTTCCTAGACCTAGTTAGTGTCTCATAGTCAAATGGTACACTATGGTAAGTCACCTTGGACTTAGGTTTGTGACCCAAACCATTCTTTCCCTTGGTTGACTTTTGACTCTTAGGTCCTAGATGTTGACTTTGACTTCTTGATCTAGGAGCTTGATCATTAGACTCTTTAAATTGATTTTGCATAATATTAAGGGTCTTCTCAAGTTTTTCAAGCCTTGACCTCAAGACTTGATTTTCCTTTTCTAATTGCCCAATTTTAGAGTTTTGATTTAAATCTTGGGCATTGGATTTCCTAGGCATATGCCTAGTCCATTTGGGGTTAAGACCTAGGTGTTTTCCTATTTTCTTGATTGATTCCCTAGGTAGAATATTTTTAGGGACATTAGTCCCAAATTTCTCCATATTCTTAAGGTGAACATACTTAGCTCCTAAACAAATATGTTTGTTATTTCTAGCATGCTCTTTAACAGTTAAATTAGATGGAGCATTATTTAAATATACCTTAGGGTTTGCCTTAGTGGCTCCCCCTACTTGTGATGCTCCCCTTTGCCCCTTCTTCTTCTTCTTTGGGCATTGACTCCGGTAATGACCCGGTAGTCGGCATTTGAAGCAAATGACATGCTCCTTGCTCTTTTGACTTGGAGAACCGGCGTCTGTTGACTTTTGTTGACTTTTTAGGCACCGGAGGAGCTTTCTTGATCCTCTTTGGGCATTTGCTCTTGTAATGCCCATACTCCCTACACTCAAAGCACATAATATGATTTTTATTTGAAAGTAAAGTGTTTGAGTTACCTAAGGTGGTGGTAGGTGCCGGAGTTGAATTTTGAGCTTCCTCATCTTGATCGGATGTTGAAGGCTCTTCTTGAGGTTGCTCCGGTGTAGAGAATGGTCTCTCCTCCTCAATCCTAGAGGTAGATGCTTCTTCCACCTCTTCTACTTCTTCTTTCTCCGATTCGGAAGTTGACTCCATCTCAACTTCCGATTCCTCACTTTCACTTGAGGATGAACTCTCCTCATGGAATCTTGCCAATTTTCTCCATAGCTCCTTGGCATACATGTAATCCCCTAGCTTGCACAAAACATCATTAGGGATTAAATCTTCCAAAAGTTTCGTTACCTTAACTTCGGTCTTGAGCTTTTGGCGTTGCTCTTGGGTCCACTTTTTTAATTTTAGGACATTCCCCTTCTTATCCCTAGGGGGTTCAAGGCCTTCAATGAGGATGAACCAATCCTCTATGTTCATCATCAAGAATGTTTCCATTCTTTCTCTCCATGCCGGAAAATCTTCTGGATCATATGGAGGTGGAGTGTTGATATCCCATCCAAGCTTGTCTTGGAATTCCATCTTCACCCTCTAGCCTTTTGTCTTAGCTCCCGGCGGTTAGTCCGTAGAAGAGCCCCGGGCTCTGATACCACTTGTTAGGAATATTGGAACGGCTAGAGGGGGGGGGTGAATAGCGTAGATGAAATTCGATCCCGTTCGTGTCTACAATTTCGTTAGTGCGCAGCGGAAATAGAAATAATACAATAACAAAATAGACAATTACACACGAACACGAGTATGTAACGTGGTTCGGAACCGCACAGTTCCTACTCCACGGATCGGGCTCAAACGAGCCCTAGCGATGCCAATCACACACCACTATAAAATAACTCCTTCTCGGAACAATCCAGAGGTGGAGAAACCTCGTACAATGTATACAACAGTAATACAAGATGAATACAAGCAATATAATGAAATACAAAGCAATACAAGTAAAGAAAACACTTTACAAATGCTCTTTGAATGCTTGATCACTTGGTTGCTTGATATCAACTTGGAGACCCTGATTTGCAACAGCAAATCACCCCAAATCGCCTCAAAGAAACCTCTTTATTTTCCTCCATCACGAGCTCCATATATAGCTTCAACCTGTGCTGGAAAAAGTCGATCAGTCGACTGATTGAGACCATCAGTCGACTGATGCCATTGTTGTCGTGAGACAACGACTAGATCCACGTTGGATAAGTCCAACGGATCCATCATCAGTCGACTGATTGTGACCATCAGTCGACTGATGGAGTCCTCACTCGACCAGTCGAGTCTCGACTCCATTCTGTGGCCGATTTCTCGAGCAACAGTCGACTGATTACACGATCAGTCGACTGCTGGAGCCATCAGTCGACTGCCAACCTATGGCAGTCGACTGCTAGGCCATTACCCGCAGTCAAACCCTAGTTGACTCGGTCCAGTCGACTGCCACATGACACCAGTCGACTGGCACACCTCAAACATGAGGTTTTAACCCAAGTATGGTTCCCTCATACTTGCTAGACCACCCTTAGCCTAGACCTAAGCCTTCTAGCCACCTCCATCAGCCTCACGCCTCTCGGATCCCTCCAAGTCATCCATGACTTGTTTATCCATCGCGCTAGCCTTCATGTGCTTCCATCGGCTATGTCATGCTAACGGTGTCTACACCGCCAAGGCACATTGGACTTACGCCGCCAAGACTCCGCTTGGACTTTACGCCGCCAACCATTGGACTTATGCTGCCAAGACTCCAGCTTGGACTTTACGCCGCCAATATCAAACCCTTGGACTTCTCAAGTGCCAAGACTCAAGCTTGGACTTTCCCTTGCCAACCCATGTTGGACTTTCCATGCCAAGACCATGCTTGGACTTTCCTTGCCAACCCATGTTGGACTTTCCATGCCAAGACCATGCTTGGACTTTTCATGTGCCAAGTGTCCCACTTGGACTTTCCATGCCAAGTACTCAAGACTTGGACTTTACCAAATGACAATTACATTGTCATATGTTTTTGTCGAAACATCAAAACATCACTCGAGTCAAACTCGAGTTCTGGTCAATCGTGACCTGGGCCGATTGCACCAACAGTTTGGTCTAACCAAATCTAGTTTCTCTCGGTCTGAGAATCTCATTCTCAAGCTCATTTTAAATCCTTCGTATTACGCTCACTGTGCGTGTGAATAAATAGGTTCTTGCTTTATGTTGGTCGTCTATAATTAACCATTAATTATAGAACGATCATGAGTGGCACCTAGTACTACATCATGATCCCCAATTAACCGAAAGATCAATGGTTGATCCAGAACTATTTCTGAAACCCTTCAGTAGCAACAATGAAATGTGCCCTATTCCTTTCACTCATCTTATACCCACTTGGTTCAAGACATGGTCTATAGTGTCAGTCCCCACTAGGTTGACTACGTCACACCTAGCCCAAGTATCATTTCCTCATCCTACGGATTCTAGTTACTGCATATGTATCTAAGAGTACCTTACTCTAAACATGTAATGCTTTGGCAAAAGACTTTAGTAGCAATCTGACGAGAGGCCATGGGTATACATCTCCTCGCAAGGAGTGGTGAATCCTTTATAGGCTATTCAAACACCTTCGATCACTTTGACTTATTCCCAATCATTCCGGGTCCACATCTCCTCAGAGATGCTTGCTTAAGATATCAAAGCATAAGTCTTCATGACCAAGATGACTTGAATACTGCAAGTCAAAGGAACATCGCACTTAACCTGCAATAAGTACTTCATTAACATATCTATATATGCATAGAAACATATGAAGTCTTACAGCTGGTCACTCCAATGAACTAGTTACCATAACTAGCATCCACGATTAACTTCGGACATCACAATATCTCCAGCTAGTGAGAATCAGCTGCTTGGATACACCAAGGAGTATACTTCGTGCTAGTTTCGACAGAATTGATGGTGTTCAAATCCATCAATTCATCGACTAGGGATAATTTCGATACATCACAATGACACATGTAGAGATACTCACTAGTTGTGATCCAATCACAAATTCTTTCATGCTGTGAATCGCATCGTGTACATTCAGTAAATGAGTTTAAGATCTAATCAAATACATGAAAACATGTATACTCAAATAGTGAATCTTCATTTATCATATAAATGGTTCAAACATAAGGCGATTGCCTTAGGACATCTCTCATATATTACTAACAAACTCCCACTTGGCCTAATATCAATCGCTATGGTATCCAATATCATAAGCTCTAACATGACCCTCAAACTTACTTTGAGATAATGCCTTAGTTAAAGGATCCGCCAAGTTCCTTTCAGTGAGAATCTTCTCAATTTGTATTTCCTTCCTACTTATGATATCTTTGATCAGATGATAGTGTCAAAGCACATGTTTGGATCATTGATGAGACCACATCACGTTCAGAAATAAACTTCTTAATTCAAACCGCTTCCTTTGCTACTTCCGAAGCTGCAATGTATTCTGCCTCAGTGGCAGAATCTGTTATAGTTTCAAGCTTGGAACCTTTCCAACTTATTGCGCCTCCATTCCAGGTTAATACATACCCAAACTGAGACATGGAATCATCCTTGTCTGTCTGGGAGCTGGCATCCGTATACCCGTGTATCACCATGTCTCCTTCTCCATATATTAGGAACACATCCCTAGTTCTTCTTAAGTACTTAAGGATCATCTTAACAGCCGCCCAATGATCCATTCCTGGATCAGACTGCTATCTACTCATGACACTCAGAGCATATGATACATCAAGCCTCGTACATAACATAGCATACATGATAGATCCTATTGCAGATGCATAGGGAATCTTACTCATGCAAATCCTCTCATCTACTGTGCACGAACACATAGACTTCAAAAGGTGTATCCCATGCCTGATGGGTAGGAAACCTTTCTTGGATTCCGACATGCTAAATCTCTTTAGCACTCAGTCTATATATATAGACTGCGAAAGACCAAGCAACCGTTTCGATCTATCTCTATAGATCTCAATCCCAAGGATGTAGGTTGCTTCTCCCAAGTCTTTCATGGAGAATGTCTTGGACAACAAATCATAACCGACCGTAAGATAGAAACATCGTTTCCTATAAGTAATATATCATCGACATATAATACTAGGAACACGACTACATCCCACTAACCTTCTTGTACACACAAGGTTCGTCTAGATTTTATGAGAAATCAAACTTTTTGATTGTCTCATCAAAATGGATATTCTAGCTCATGGATGCTTGCTTCAATCCATATATGAACCGTCGCAATTTGCATACCTTGGTTTTATCAACTGATGTGAAACCCTCAGATTGTATCATATACACGTCCTCGAGCAGGTTTCCATTAAGGAAAGATGTTTTCACATCCATCTGTCATATCTCATAATCATAATGAGCCGCTATGGCCAGGAGCATCCGAATGGATTTAAGCATAGCAATAGGCGAATAGGTTTCGTCATAATCAACACCTTGCTTTTGACGATATCCTTTCGCCACTAATCTATTGGTCAGGGGCACCAGATGATCGAACCTGTGTTTTGATTATGCCAAAGACGCAAAGTTAAGATTACATCGTTATCTCACGAGCTGAATTGAGTGTGTAGAAAAGTGCTAAAGCTGGAGCTGAAGGCTAGTGACACCCGGAGGAAGCCGCGGTTGTCAGACGACACTCGAGTAACTTCGGAGGGAGTCGAAGGAATCGAGTGGAAGGCCAGAAGTGAGAGCTACAAAGTAAGCATCGAGGTAAGCTCGTGTGTGTGAGCATAAGTGAGGTCATATCCTCCTTACGGGGATGGTCTTAAGCATAGATCCAACCAAAGATATCCCATGGATGGTCTAGGTCGAGATCGGACAGTCGGCGACCGTCAAAATTATGTTTTTGTTGAGCTAACTTTGACTTGCAGCAAGCATCAGTCGACTGCTAGCTTGGAGCACTCGACTGCCATCCATCAGTCGACTGATGATGGCCATCAGTCGACTGATGGCCAAGGATCAGCTTCGAGGAGTCAAGTCTTATCACCTCATTCCAAGGAGCTTTGTGCCCATTTATGATTGGTTGAAGACCTATTCGATGAGGGGCTTAAAGGCTATAAAAGGAGGGCTTGTCCTAGGGTTTTTCATCAATTCAAAAGCTTTCAAGTCCTTTCGATATGCTACGAGTCTCCGACATCCCTACGACGAAGCGCTGCCGAGATGACGACTCAAGCTCCAAGATTCAAGTCTTCAAAAGTCGTCGGTATAAGCTTTAATTTGTATAAGCTATTCATTTTATTTTGAGCTTTAAATCATATCAAGGAGAGGGGGAGTGTCCCTCTACCTTGAGTCCTTCTTGAGTTTTTTATTCGTTTAACTCGTACCTCCAACGAGGAGGAGTTCGTTTAGTGTTTTGCCCTCCGTGCATGGTCAAGGACCACTAGGGCCTTGGAGTAGTAGCCATAGGCTACGAACCAAGTAAAAAACCCATTGTCTCTTTTGTTTTAGATTTACTTTATGCTGTGTTTACTCGTGTCTCAATGAATGATTTCGAAAAAGGGTTTTATCACTATTCACCCCCCCTCTAGCGATCCGCTCGATCCAACACAATCTAGCCTTATAGATAATCACATTACCATCCATGTCGGTTTTCTTCTTGAAAACCCACATGCACCCTATAGGCTTTATGCCTTCAGGTGGATCAACCAAGTTCCAAACTTGATTTTCATATATGGAATCCATTTTCGACTTCATGGCTTCAAGCCATTTGTCCCTTTCTGAATTTTTCAGAACTTCTTCATAATTGGTAGGCTCCTCATCATCAATGAGTAACACATCGTTTGATTCACTTATGAGAAATCCATATCTCTTAGGAATGTTGCATGTCTTACCAAATCTATGAAGATGTGGTGTCACAATAGGTTCAGCCGATGTCTCATCACTATGAGTCATCGGTCAAGGTGCTTGACCAGGTATCTCTTCAATGTCTATTGGAGTCTCTTAAACCTCCTCAAGTTCAACGACACTCCCACTGTTTTCTTGCAAGAGAAACTCTTTCTCTAGAAACACAACATTCCTTGAAACAAACACCTTTTGTTCCAAGGGATGATAGAATTGGTAACCCTTCGTTTTCTTAGGGTATCCAATAAATAGACATTTATTAGACTTAGCATCCAATTTGTCTGATACAATCCGCTTCACATAAGCAGGACAATCCCATATCTTCAAGTAAGATAAATGAGGTTTCTTACTAGCCCATATCTCATATGGAGTAGTAGAGACTACCTTGGTTGGGACTCTGTTTAACAAGTAAACAGTTGTCTGAAGTGCATAGCCCCAAAAGGACTTGGGAAGATTCGCGTGATTCATCATTGACCTGACCATGTCCAACAAGGTCCGGTTTTGCCTCTCAGATACACCATTAAGTTGTGGTGTATACGGTGGAGTCCATTGAGACAACATACCATTGTCCCTCAGATAATATAGAAACTCTTGACTCAAGTATTCACCACCTCGATCCGATGGAAGTATTTTAATACTCTTGCCAAGTTGTTTCTCTACTTCATTTCTGAATTCTTTGAACCTTTCAAAGGCTTCAGACTTGTGTTTCATCAAGAACACATACCCAAACTGTGAGTGATCATCGGTGAAGGCAATGAAGTAGCTATAACCTCCTAAGGCTTGTGTTGACATAGGTCCACATACATCAGTATGTATTAGACCAAGAAACTCACCCACCGGTTCACCTTTTCTAGTAAAAGGTAACTTGGTCATCTTGGCTTTTAAGCATGATTCGCATGTATCGTATGAATCTAATTCAAACGATTTCAGAATTCCACATCGGTGTAATTCGGACATGCATTTCTTGCTCACATGGCCACTCCCTTGACGAGTCTTCTTCTATTCCTTAGCCCATGTATGTCATTTCATATATGTGAGCCACACCCAGTATCCAATACCCAAGTGTCTGAGGAAATAGAATGACAATCAATAACGAAGATATCTGAAGAAGATGGGGCATCTGATGCCTTATTCTTCTTTACAGACTCAAGATAAATCTTGCAGTTTCTTCGCCAATGACCCTCTTTGCCATAATGATTGCAAGTGCCCTTTTGAGCTGGTTCTGCCTTTTTAGCCTTTTTCTTCTTCCCCTTCTGTTGTTCCTTTGACTTCCTCTTAGAACCTTTCTTTGAGAAACCAACTAACAGCATCGTCCCCTGCTCATGCTTCTCAGAAGGCTCCACAGTCTTCAGCATGTTGAGCAGTACCACAGAAGAACCTTCTTGCATCTCAGAGGTGAAGACAAGCTTGGAGACTTCGAACTTTTCGAATCTCACTTGCTCATCAAACAACTCATAAAGATGAAGGACTATGGTATGAGCATCCATATGCTCATGCAGCTTCCGTAGCTCGGGTACCATATGAAGGGTTTTGCTTATCGAGTCCGTGAGGGGAAACTTCCCTTCCCACTTCACCTCGATCATTTGTTCATGGCAATCCCCTCGATGTCCCCGGATTAAAAAAAAATTAATCTTAGACAAAAAGGATTTCCCAAACAAACAAGTAATCGTCGTGCTATTTGTTTAGAGAGGTCACTTGAATAAACTAGTTGTTCAAGCGACCATCCTCTATTCTACGAGTAGTCGCGGAATAGACGATGTCCGGATCGCCGATTTTTGTGTTTATGCTCGGGATCCAAGTATTATTTAGCCATTTACAGATTTATAACATGCTTATAATTGAAAAACAAAAACAAGCAACAAACAAAAGAGAAAAGAGAATAGATATACCTCTTGATCTTCTAATGTATGTCCTTCCTCCTTTTGGACGTCGTGTGGGCGACGATCTACCAAAAGTCGAAGCTCCAAGATCGCAAAACTTCCTTCCTTGCTTTTCCAAAGCAAGAGGAAGAATAGAAATAAGGTTTTTCTCCTCCCTTAAACCAACCAACAAGGAGCACACCAAACCCTTGCCGCTGGCCAACTAGAAGGAGGGGAAGATGATGGAAAACAACCAAGACACCAAGGGAAGCCCTATATCTTGTTTCCACCACCTAAGGAGAAGAGAGGAGAGGCTTTTGCCGCTGGCCAAGAGCTGGAAAAGGCTAGAAAGGCTGCTGGACGCTGACCAATGAAGGAGGAAGAAGAAAACAACACCTTCCTTATTTGGTGCCGCCCTAACCTCCAAACCCTAACCCTAATCCTATCTCAACTAGGATTCCCTTCCTCTTGCCGCCCAAGCCTAGCTCTCTTAGATGTTAGTTCACGCCAACTCCCATGCCCTCCTTTTATAGAGTTAGGGATAAGTCATGAATTAATCTCCTCCATTGGTTCTAGGGATTTAATCTCAACCGTCGGATCGTAGAGATTTAATCTCTACCTATGGATCTTAGCCTTTTGTTTCTATCCATTGGATCTAAGCTTCATGAGGTGTTAATAAGGAGGAGTTGGATCTTGGCCACCCATGGATCAAGCCCACATAAAGTCCGATCCACTAATGATGATCCAATTCACTAAAGGATCGTCATTGATCTACCTCACCAACCCCCATATGATAATATGGGCTCCATATATTTTTTGTACATTTTCTCCCCGTGTTTAAGATCTCGAATGTCCGTCGATTAATTAATTTACTGACCATTAATTAATCAACATCTATCTCCTTGAGTAGTACCACTCAACCTTTTCATCATGTCGGACCAAGTCCACCTGCAGGGTTTACATGATGAGCCTTATGAGCTCCTCAAGGGGACATCATCATCCTAATATATAGGATACGATTTCCTCCTATAATCAACAGCACACCATATAAATAATATCATCTCCCAACTTACCGAGCCTATCGATTTAATCTATAAATCTCGCCCATTGGTAAATCAAAGAGAGGAGTACTAAGTATATGTGCCTGATATTATATCGGGATTAAGAGCATGTACTAAATAATATCTGAGGTCCGATTCGATTATGTAGTCAGCAATAAATCAAATCACCTCTAAGTTGGTCCTGCTTAATACACACAAAGTGCACTAGTGTGATTCTATGGTCAAGACAAACCAATACCAAATCACACTACAACCATTCCGATGGTTTGTCCAAAGTCGTCTCGGTTGTGAGCCTTTACTTATACTTTTCAAGGGGTCGATAACATGATCTCCTGTGTGACACCACACACCATGTTATCTACAATGTAAAGTATTAGACAATATTGCATAACCATAAAAATATGCAACCAATGATCATGTGATTCTTATTTCAAAATAAAGATGTTCATACAAAAGATAGACTTTTTAGTATACATCCCTTCAATCTCCCACTTATACTAAAAGACTATGCTGTCTTCAAACTGTCATACATCTGATCCCCATTCCCTCCACATGCCTATCAAAAGCTCTCGCCGGAAGGGCCTTAGTGAAAGGATCTGCCAGGTTATCCTCTGATGCAATCTTGTCCATAGCAACTTCTCCTCTCTTTACGATTTCTCGTATCAGGTGGTACTTGCGCTCTGTGTTTACTAGCCTTATGGGCTCGTGGTTCCTTCGAGTTTGCAACTACACCACTATTATCACAATAAATTGTGATAGTTCTGGGCAAACCAGGAATCACATCTAAGTCCATCAGGAAGTTCCTGAGCCATACAACTTCTTTGGCCGCCTCAGAGGCTGCCACATACTCGGCTTCCATGGTGAAGTCCGCCACGCACTTCTGCTTGACACTCCTCCATACAATGACTCAACCTCCCAAAGTAAACACAAAACCTGAGGTAGACTTACTGTTATCCTTATCAGATTGGAAGTCTGAATCCATGTAACCCATAGGGAGTAATTGGTCTGCCCGGTAAACTAGTATATAATCCATAGTCCTTCTTAGGTACTTCAATATATGCTTTACCGCAGTCCAATGTCCCTGTCCTGGATTACTCTGATATCTGCTGACCATGCCCACGACAAAGCAGATATCTGGTCTCATATAGAGCATCGCATACATGAGGCTTCCTACTGCCGAAGCATAAGGAACCTCCTTCATCTCCTTTATCTTCTCAGATGATCTAGGACACATCTCCTTAGATAAAGGAACTCCATTCCTGAAAGGTAGAAAACCCTTCTTGGAGTTCTGCATGCTAAAATGCTCCATAATTGTGTCTATGTATGAAGCTTGGGATAAGCACAACATCATTTTCCTACGATCCCTTATAACCTTGATCCCAAGGATGTGTCCTACCTCTCCCAAGTCCTTCATATCAAACTGTTTGGACAACCATACCCTTACATCCGATAAAACCTTGATATTGTTGCCAATCAACAAAATGTCATCTACGTATAGTACAAGAAATACCACTAAATTTCCGTCACATCTCTTATATACACAAGACTCATCCGGACTTTGAATAAATCCATAAGACTAGATCACCTCATCAAAGCGGATGTTCCAAGACCTCGAAGCTTGTTTTAATCCATAAATGAACCGATTAAGCTTACATACAAGATGCTCTTTGCCCTTAGCAATGAATCCCTCTGGTTGCTTCATGTAGATGTTTTCCTTAAGACTTCCATTAAGGAAAGCTGTCTTGACATCCATCTACCACACCTCATAATCCATATGAGCTGTTATGCATAAGAGAATCCGGATAGACTTAAGCATGACTACTGACGAAAAGGTCTCCTCATAATCGATACCCTCTTTCTGAGTATACCCCTTCGCAACAAGCCTCGCTTTGAAGGTCTCAACCTTCCCATCTATTCCTCTCTTTCTCTTGTAGATCCACTTGCATCCAATGGTTTTTACACCATCGGGTGGTTCTACTAGCTCCCAGACCTGATTTGAATCCATAGATTCAATCTCAGCATTCATTGCACTTTACCAAGATACTGCATCTTTATCTTGGATTGCCTCGTCATATGTCCAGGGATCAGGTTCATGTTCGCCAGGGACCAAATAAAAAGATTCTCCCAAGAACATGAATCTATCAGGCTGTCTCACAACCCTCCCACTACGACGAGGTATCACCTGTGTATCCTCTGTGACACGCGGTGCAGTGACATGTGGTATATCCTCTTGTACTGGTGGTACTAAAGAAGTGACTTTCCCTTTTAACTCCTCCAGAACAATTTTACTCTTGGGCTTGTGGCTCATCACATAGTCTTTCTGTAGAAATCTGGCGTTCGTGCTAACGATCACCCTATGTTCTCTAGGACTATAAAACAAACCACCCTTCGTTCCCCTGGGATACCAACAAACAAGTGTACTTCTGTACGAGGTTCCAACTTACGAGCATCTGCCTTCAACACATGTGTTGGACTCCCCCATATCCGAATATGTCTTAGACTAGGCTTTCGCCCAGTCTACAACTCTGTGGGAGTAGAAGGCACTGATTTAGATGGTACCAAGTTCAGAATGTACACCGCCGTATCTAGAGCATATCCCCAGAATGAATCTGGCAAGTCAGAATAACTCATCATCGATCTGACCATCTCCATAAGAGTCCTATTCCTTCGCTCTGCTACACCATTCTGCTGGGGTGTGCCAGGTGCAGTCAATTGGGATTGAATTCCAGCCTCTGATAAGTAGTTCCTAAACTCTCCCAAGAGGTACTCACCACCACGATCAGATCGTAGTGTCTCGATACTTTTACCTTGATGTTTCTCCACATCAGCCTTGAATTCTTTGAACTTGTCAAAGCATTCAGACTTGCGGCGCATCAGGTAAATGTATCCATATCTTGAGTAATCGTCTATAAAAGAGACGAAATACTCAAAACCACCTCTAGCCTGGATAGACATAGGACCACACAAATCAGAATGAACCAATTCTAACACATTTTTGGCTTTATACCCCTTGGCCTTAAAAGGCCTCTTGGTCATCTTACCCTCCAAGCAAGATTCACAGGTTGGGAGATCCTCAACCACTAATGAACCCAAAGGTCCATCAGCTATCAACCTTTGAATTCTGCTTAGGTTAATGTGACCAAGCCTAAGATGCCAAAGATATGTTTGGTTCATCTTCGAAGGTTCTTTTTTCTTATTGGAATTAAAAGATGAGTTATTAACTTCAATTTGCATCGTGGGAGGTTTTGGTTCAAGTGTGTACAAATTTCCTATCAATGCACCCGAACAGATAATGTCCCTATTCCTTCTTATAACAACTCTGTCATTAAAAGAAATAGAATATCCATCCATAAACAATTTAGAAACCGAAATTAAATTCTTTCTAAATAAGGATACATAAAGGCAATTCTTAAGAACCAAAAGTTTATTTTTCTCAAAAGATAAATGAACATCTCCCACTGCAATAGCCGCCACCTTCGTGGCATCGCCCAAGTACACGGTAATCTCCCCCTCAGCCAGTCGTCTGGTTTCCTGGAACCCCTGTAAAGTAATGCAGACATGATCAGTGGCTCCCGTATCTATACACTAGGTGCCGGTAGATAACACCGCTAAACATGTTTCAACGACTAGACCAAAAGATATACCTTTGTTCTTGTAGTTGGGCCAGTCCTTCTTCCAGTGTCCAGTCTGCTTACAAGTGAAGCACTTGCCTTTCGGCTTCTTCACTCCTCCCTGAGTACCTCCCACCGCCTTCGCCCCAGTTTGTTTCTTCTTCTTCTTGCCTTTCGGCTTAGAAGTAGAAACTTTTTGGGTCACCACGGCATGCGCCTGAGCACTCTGACGAAATAGTCTCTCTGCCACCTGGAGTTCTGTCAGAAGTTCCTCCAATGAATACAACCTCTTGTTCATGTTGTAGTTCAGGCGAAACTTCTCAAAACTCCTAGGTAGAGACTGGAGTATGATATCGACCTGGGTTTCCCCATCGATCTCAGCTCCTAGGACCTCCAACTCATTCAAATGAGCCATCATCTTGAGAACATGATCCCTCACGAGTGTTCCCTCGATCATGGTGGTTGTCATCAAGTTTCTCATGGCCTCTGTCTTCGCAGCCCGATTATGGTGTCTGAAAAGCTCCTTGAGATTGAGCATCATATCATAAGCAGTGGACATGGCTTGATGCTGATGTTGCAGTACATTTGACATAGATGCCAAAATGTAACACTGCGCCATCTCATCGACCTTGATCCACTTCTTATAGCTCTCTCTCTCCTTTTCCCCAGAATCATCTACAGGCTTGGGAGGACACTCTTCGAGGAGTACATATTTGTATTCCTCAGCAGTCAAGACAATGTCTAGATTCCTCTTCCAATCTACATAGTTAAGTCCAGTAAGTTTGTTCTCTTTCAATATCACAGCAAGTGGGTTGAAAGTCATTTTGAAAGAAAACCTAAGAATCACATAAATCAAAACATTAGATTTCAAAAAATTATTGATTCCTCAAACAATAAAATTTTAAAATCAACCAACACCTCAAAACACCGAGAATATCATATGCCACGATAGTGTGGACGTATACGAATTCTACATTTGTAAGAGGAGGTTTTACCCATTAATTTTACTATCTTGTCAACCTAACTTTTTGACAAGTAAAATTAATAGTTGGTTGCTCTTTGGCCCTACAAATAAAAGAAGTGACTCCGATGGGGAGGATGCTTATATTTGTATCTAAGTGTTCACCATTACTCGGTACCAAGGTAATTATCTTGGGTTATGTGCCTTACGATGGGCAAGTACACATGCTCCTTAATAATTTCCTATAACCATATTCGACCTTGTGATCCGCAAACAAAACCATCCGATGGGGAGGAAGTCACTCAGAGACGACGCACAAGTTTGTTTGCATCACTTGTCAAATCGTAATGGAGGCCGTGGGAATTTTAAAAAATTCCCTCTCCCACTTAGTAATTTGAAATTGAGGAATTTTCCTAGCCTACGACATGCATATCAAACAAAAAGCAATAAATATGAAAAATAAAATTATTTTCCAACTATTATGACTTTTGTCTTCAATATGTCTCCCGTCGCATCGCCATCTCGTCCGCTCCTCCCACGCCATGTACGAGCCATCCGGAGATCCGAGCCGAGACTAAAACCTATTTTAATTTACATCCATCGATCCTATACTCCACGAGGGAGTGTACATGAAATCTAGATTGAAAGTAAAATAAAATAAAGAGTGGCTAAACAATGCCGTATTTAATTTAAAAAAAACTAAATACTAGCCTCGTCAACTCCGAGGATTCAACAAAATAAATATTTACACACATACAATCACATACACACATATAGTCATAATAGTCGGATCTTATGCCTGCAACCAAAGAGTCAAACTATGCATATCCTACTATTATCTGGCACATATAATATATGAAAAAGTGCATAAAAATTAACCGAATCCTAAACACACAAAACCAAAAACCTTGGCTCTGATACCAATTGAAGGGTTTTGCTTATGGAGTCCGTGAGGGGAAACTTCGCTTCCCACTTCACCTCGATCGTTTGTTCATGGTGATCCCCTCGATGTCCCCGGATTAAAAAAAAAATTAATCCTAGACAAAAAGGATTGCCCAAACAACCAAGTCATCGTCGTGCTATTCGTTTAGAGAGGTCACTTGAACAAACTAGTTGTTCAAGCAACCATCCTCTATTCTACGAGTAGCCGCGGAATAGACGATGTCCGGATCGCCGGTTTTTGTATTTATGCTCGGGATCCAAGTATTATTTAGCCATTTACAGATTTATAATATGCTTATAATTGAAAAACAAAAACAAGCAACAAACAAAAGAGAAAAGAGAATAGATATACCTCTTGATCTTCTAATGTATGTCCTTCCTCCTTTTGGAGGTCGTGTGGGCGATGATCTACCAAAAGTCGAAGCTCCAAGATCGCAAATCTTCCTTCCTTGCTTTTTCAAAGAAGAGGAAGAATAGAAACAAGGTTTTTCTCCTCCCTTAAACCAACCAACAAGGAGCACACCAAATCCTTGCCGCTGGCCAACTAGAAGGATTGGAAGATGATGGAAAACAACTAAGACACCAAGGGAAGCCCTATATCTTGTTTCCACCACCTAAGGAGAAGAGAGGAGAGGCTTTTTCCATCGGCCAAGGGCTGGGAAAAGGCTGGAAAGGCTGCTGGACATCGGCCAATGAAGGAGGAAGAAGAAAACAACACCTTCCTTATTTGGTGCCGCCCTAGCCTCCAAACCCTAACCCTAATCCTATATCAACTAGGATTCCCTTCTCTTGCCGCCCAAGCCTAGCTCTCTTAGATGTTAGTTCATGCCAACTCCCATGCCCTCCTTTTATAGAGTTAGGGATAAGTCATGAATTAATCTCCTCCATTGGTTCTAGAGATTTAATCTCAACCGTCGGATCTAGAGATTTAATCTCAACCGTCGGATCGTAGAGATTTAATCTCTACCTATGGATCTTAGTTTTTTGTTTCTATCCATTGGATCTAAGCTTCATGAGGTGTTAATAGGCTACATTAGGGACCATGAGGAGGAGTTGGATCTTGGCCACCCATGGATCAAGCCCACATAAAGTCCGATCCACTAATGATGATCCAATCCACTAAAGGATCATCATTGATCTACCTCACCAACCCCCATATGATAATATGGGCTCCATATATTATTTGTATACTTTCTCCCCATGTTTAAGATCTCGAATGTTCATCAATTAATTAATTTATTGACCATTAATTAATCAACATCTAACTCCTTGAGTAGTACCACTCAACCTTTTCATCATGGCGGACCAAGTCCACCTGCAGGGTTTACATGATGAACCTTATGAGCTCCTCAAGGGGACATCATCATCCTAATATATAGGACACGGTTTCCTCCTATAATCAACAACACACCATATAAATAATATTATCTCCCAACTTACCGAGCCTATCGATTTAATCTATAAATCTCACCCATTGGTAAATCAAAGAGATGAGTACTAAGTATATATGTCTGTTATTATATCGGGATTAAGAGCATGTACTAAATAATATCTGAGGTCCGATTCGATTATGTAGTCAACAATAAATCGAATCACCTCTAAGTCGATCCTACTCAATACACACAAAGTGCACTAGTGTGATTCTATGGTCAAGACAAACCAATACCAAATCACACTACAACCATTCCAATAGTTTGTCCAAAGTCATCTCGGTTGTGAACCATTCCAATGTAAAGTATTAGACAATATTGCAAAACCATAAAAATATGCAAACAATGATCATGTGATTCTTATTTCAAAATAAAGATGTTCATACAAAAGATAGACTTTTCAGTATACATCCCTACACCATCGCGGTTAGCATGGTGCAACTCACTTGCTCAGAATCAAACACATATTTCTGATGGGCCAACAATTGGTCTGGTGTTGCATCATCACTAGGACGGGTGGGAAGAGATGCTTCAAGGACATACTCAAGCTTTTCCGCCTTGAGAACAATTCTCAAGTTTCTAAGCCAAACCAAGAAGTTCAGCCCAGTCAATTTATTCGAATTCAAAATAGAGCGCAAATTCAAAGACATCATGATCAAGCAATTAACCTAGAAATACAAAACAAGCATATATGAGAAATATGATTTAAAATGCATCCACATACATTTTCAAAATCCCATTCATTTTTCGAATTCAAAAACCCTCAAAATCAATTCGGGAGATCGTAGGTCAATCTCCGAATGGGATGATATCCAATATAGATAAGAACAACCTTAGAGTGAGTCCAACAAACCATTCTTAGCTATGATGGTGGGTATCAAGTATACCGATTACATATCACGTATATGTAACTATCACAATGTGCTATCAACTAATTGAATATTTACACATACATTGGGTTGTTAACACATTAACAAGTATGCATCATATGCATAACACCCAACTTCACCTCTCTTCACATCGACCTTGGAGTGAGTCCAACAAATCGATGCTCCAAGTTAGAGCTGGCCCATTAATCGTGAAATAGTTTTAATATGGTTAGAGTGCATTCAACTAATTAGCCAGGCTTGGAGTGAGTCCAACAACCCAAACTAACGATTGACCACTTACTCTTACTATATTAGAGTTAAACTATTCCAATGATTTGAACATGTTCAGGTTCGAGCCGGGCTTGGAGTGAGTCCAACAACCCAAACAAGAAACAGAACTCTGGTTCTAATCATATTAATGGAAGGTGTAGGCTTTAATATTGTATAAGGGTTTTAAAGTCTCATCCTCTTTGCATGCAAATAACTATTATCTACATGGCATGACATACATCTACATGTCACGACACGCATGACATAATGATATGCATCTAATGCAATTACATGGCTATAATTATGACATATACTTAATTTCCTTATATGTCATAACTATTTATGAAAATAAAATATGTTTAAGATTTGATTCCCAAAATCAAATCATGATTAAATTAAGAAATAAATTTTCAAATCTAATCACATATTTTATTTGTGGAAGGTCTCAATTAAAGAAAGTCAAATTTAATTTAGGAAATAAATTTCCTAAATTGTCAAAACTATTTATGGAAATCAAATATATTTTAGATTTGATTTTTCAAATCAAATCATAATTAAATCAGGAAACAAATTTCCAAATCTAATCAAATATTTTATTTATGGAAAGTATTAATTGTAGGATATTTGAAGCCGCTAGAGGGGGTGAATAGAGTCGTGCTAAGCGTGATGGAATTCGCTCGTGTATCGTCTCTACAAATTTCGTTAGCGCAGCGGAAAATAGATAATAATGACAATAACGAAATGGACAATCACACATGAACATGAGTATATAAAGTGGTTCGGAACCGCACGATTCCTACTCCATGGATCAAGCTCTACGAGCTCTAGTGATGCACACACAACCACTAATAAACAAATACTCCTTCTCGACACAAGTCGGAGGAGGAGAAACCTCTTACAATTGTTTACAACAATAAACAAATAGATACAAGCAAATACAATGAAATACAAATGCAAGTAAAGGAAAAACACTTTACAAGAGCTTTTGATTGCTTGATCTTTGATTGCCTTGAACTAGCTTTGAAGGACTGGAAAGCACCAACTTTCCCCTTCAATTTCGCCCAAGAAAATCACTACCTTTTCCTCCACCACGAGCTCCTTATAAAGCTTCAATCTGTGCTGGAAAAAGTTGATCAGTCGACTGATCGGGACCATCAATCGACTAATGCCACTGTTGTTGTGAGACAACGGCTAGATCCATGCTGGATAAGTCCAACAGATCAACCATCAGTCGACTGATGATGACCATCAGTCGACTGGTCAAGCCTCCACTCGATTGCTGGCCGCAGCAGTCGAGTGAGACCCCATTCGCGGGCTAATTTTCGAGCATCGACCGATCGATCACATCGATCACCGACCGATCGAGCCATCCTCGAATGCCCACCTCCGGTAGTCGATCGCTAGGCCACTTCCGCAATCAAACCCTAGTTGACGGCCTACCGACCGCCACATGACACGGGCCGATCGTGGCACACCTCAAACATGAGGTTTTAGCCCAAGTATGGTTCCCCCATACTTGCTAGACCACCCTTAGCCTAGACCTAGGCCTTCTAGCCACCTCCATCAGCCTCACGCCTCTCGGATCCCTCCAAGTCATCCATGACTTGTTCATCCATTGCGCTAGCCTCCAGGTTCTTCCATCGGCTATGTCATGCTAACGGTGTCTACACCGCCAAGGCACATTGGACTTACGCCGCCAAGACTCTGCTTGGACTTTACGCCGCCAACCATTGGACTTATGCTGCCAAGACTCCCTCTTGGACTTTACTCTGCCAATATTAAACCCCTTGGACTTCTCAAATGCCAAGACTCAAGCCTTGGACTTTACCTTGCCAAGACCCATGCTTGGACTTTCCATTACCAAGACCCATGCTTGGACTTTCCCAAATTACATTGTCATATGTTTTTGTCGAACATCAAAACATCACTCGAGTCAAACTCGAGTCCTGGTCAATCGTGACCTGGGCCGATTGCACCATCAATCTTCCCCTTTTTGATGTTTGACAAAAACCAAACAAACCATTGAGTTAGAACACTAACTCAAATCCCTTACAAATTATCCCAAATTGATAATCACTCTCCAAATGTTCTCCCCCAAACATTCTCCCCCTTTTTGACTAACATCAAAAAGGTTTTCTCTCCAAGGAGGTCAATGTCTCATGTCTCAATGAGATCTTACAATCTCCCCCTTGGTCCAAAAATACCTAGGATGCCTACCATCTTCCTAGTGATAAGTCTCATATCACTCAAGAGAGGCAATCCTATACTCTCTCCCAATTTCAAAATTGGGTCTCTCAAAATCCCATCAATTTCCCAATTGATGATACTCTCCCAATAACTTCTCCTCTTCAAGGAGAAAAATACATCCATCATTCCAAGATGGATGCCTCCCCCTAAAGGCTTGCTCCCCCTTGACCATTGCACCAACAATGTCCTTGGGAAGTCCCTAAGCCAATAGGAACTCTAAACCATCAAAATTAAGGTTCTAAGTTCAAACATGAACTCTTCCACCCTTAAATTTAATACTTTGACCTAACATCTCTCCAAATCCATATCCAATGGATTTTCACCCTTCATAATGCTTCCCAAAGCATATCCTAGGGTTAGGAGTGGTTAGGGCCCTTTACCATGGCTGAAAACGGGCTAACCAAACCTAGTTTTCCGAATCGCAATCATCGAGAGTGATTTAGATATCGATCACGATCGACACTATCATCGATCGCCACCACGAGCGTCGATCGATAATCAAAAGTCCGATTTTCAATTATCAGAAACGAGTTTCAGAAAATCATAAATAATTATACGTATATCGAAAAATCACGAAATTTGGTACGTATAATACCTATGACCAATACAATGGGTGAAAAATGTTTTAAAAAATTTTATACATAAAATAGAAAAATTGATACAAAATCCAAAAGTGACTAAAAACTTTAAAGTTTAAGCTCACTTTGTATTAATCTCATCAATGGTGATTGCTATCAAAAGATAGACTTCACCAAGGTTTTTCAAAATGATTTTAAAATATTTTCAAAATCTTATTTTGGATCATATTCCTTGGGCTTTAAGTACATGACTTGTACACAAGCTTTCCCAAAGATCCACCATTGAAATAAGATGAGTTTTAGTTCATCTAGATGCAAAAACTATGCACCTTGAACTCAACTCATATCCTAGCATCTCACATGTATCTAGGGTGTATAAATACACATACATGTCAATTGGATGTGAGATGTGAGTTTTGGTTCATTTAATCTAGGGTTTTATGCATTTTTGTAAGGCAACCCTACTTGATTCCCTTATGAATGGGACTCCAAGTCATGTCATTGTCCTTAGTTCAATTTTAATCAAATGCATGAATGATCATGGCATTAATGATGATATAAATAAGCATATGCTCATAATCATGATGTCATGGCATAAGATGAAATCTAAAAACACATGACATTTAAAACCTTTATCCTAAACATGAACATGACATATAAAAAGATTAAAAGTAAGCATGATGTCATGACATGTTATATGGAAAACAAAGCATGACATATAAAACATATAGGTATAGTAATACCTAAATTTTAATATTAATTGCCATTTGATATAATTAAGTATATTTTTCCATATTATCGCTAATCTCCCTAGTGTGCCAAAGACCCAAAATGACACACTAACCTCTAAACCTAAATTGTGCCAATTTGATCATTTTATCAAACTTCTCAAATAATATAGGCACATCCTAAAATCTTTTAGGATTAAAGCTCAAATGTATTTCCAAAGGTAACCCTAACCTTGAAAATAACCTAAAATGCCACCTTTTCCATGGTTGAGTTAACTACCCATCCAATCAAGGTTGGCACACCCTAACCCCATCTAGCGTGAATCAATCACGCTCTTAGGAACCCAAAACCGATTTGAGCTCCTAGGGTTAATTAGGTATTCCTTAGGGATAACCTCCCTAGATACCTTTCTAATGACCCTTCTAGGCTTATTAGCCTTGGTCATTTGTGTCTTACCTAGGTTGACTCTAGGGGTAACTCCCCTTGCAACCTTCTTAGTGGCCACCCTAGGTTTCCTAGAAACCTTAGCCACTAGACACAACCCTTGGTCAACTCTAGGGATGACTTCCCTATTGACCTTGGTCTTCGTAGACCTAGTTTGTGTTCCATAGTCAAAAGGAACACTATGATAAGCCACCTTAGGCTTAGGTTTGTGACCCAAACCTTGCTTGCACTTGGTTGACTTTTGACTCTTAGGTCCTAAGTGTTGACTTTGAGACCTAGACCTTTGACTTTGACCACTAGACCCTTGCATTTGATTTTGCATAATTTTGAGCGTCTTTTCTAATTTCTCAAGCCTTGATCTCAAGGCTTGGTTCTCTAATTCTAATTGCCCAATTTTTGAGTTTTGATTTAAACCATGGGCATGGTTCTTCTTAGGCATATGCCTAGTCCATTTAGGGTTAATACCTAGGTGCTCTTGCACCTTTCTAATTGTCTCCCTAGGTAGAATTGGTCTTGAGTTATTTAACCTAGGTTTGTCCTTAGATAAGTTGTTTTTAGGGACATTAGTCCCAAATTTTTCTCTATTATCTAAGTGAATATGTTTAGCTCTTAGACAAAAATATTTATTGCTCCTAGCATGCTTTTCATGATAAATAGCAAGTGAATTGAAAGCATGCTTTTGACTTTTAAATTTAGAAGGAGCATTACGAAAATATACCTTAGGGTTAGCCTTAGCTCCCCCTACATGTGAAGCTCCATTTTGGGTCTTTTTGCTCCCCCTAGGACATTGATTCCTATAATGTCCTTTTGAATTGCACTTGAAGCATATGATGTGCTCCTTGCCTTTAGGTGTTGGGGAACCGACATCCTTGTCTTTTGGTGCCGGTGGAGCTTTCCTAATCTTCTTTGGGCACTTGCTTTTGTAGTGCCCGATTTCCCTACACTCAAAACATGTTATATGCATTTTATTATTAGCACATATGCTTGAGTTACCTAGGGTGGTGGTAGGTGTCGGAGTTGAATTTTGAGCTTCCTCATCTTGACCGGATGTTGAAGGCTCTTCTTGAGGTTGCTCCGGTGTAGATGGCCTCTCCTCCTCAATCCTAGAAGTGGATACTTCTTCCACCTCTTTCACCTCTTCTTTCTCTGATCCGAAAGTCGACTCCCTATCAACTTCCGACTCCTCAAGCTCTTTAGATGGGGATGTGCTTGCTTGAGCTTGAGAGGGTGAGCACTCCTCTTCTTCTTCTTCTTGGACCGATGGTAAATTTTCATGGAGATTTGCCACTTGGCTCCATAGCTCCTTTGCATCTACATAATTATGTAACATACACAAGATATTGTTAGGCATTAAATCAATTAGAAATTTTATCACCTTATCATTTTTCTTGGATGCTTGGACTTGCTCTTCGGTCCATCTCTTCTTTTTGAGGAATCCCCCTCTTGGTCCTCTTGGATATTCAAATCCATCCATCAAAATGGACCATTCCTCAAAATATCTCATCATAATAAAATCTTCAATTCTTCTCTTCCAAGAATTGAAGTCTTCTCGTCCATATAGGGTATAGGGCACCGGTGTGTTGATGTCCCATCCTAATTGTTCTTGGACTTCCATCTTTCCCTCTAGCGTCTTGACTCCGGGTTGTTAATCCGTAGAAGAGCCCTGGGCTCTGATACCAAATGTAGAATATTTGAAGCCCCTAGAGGGGGGGGTGAATAGCGTCGTGCTAAGCGTGATGGAATTCGCTGGCGTATCGTCTCTACAAATTTCGTTAGCGTAGCGGAAAATAGATAATAATGACAATAACGAAATGGACAATCACACACGAACACGAGTATATAACGTGGTTCGGAACTGCATGGTTCCTACTCCACGGATCAAGCTCTACGAGCTCTAATGATGCACACACAACCACTAATAAACAAATACTCCTTCTCGACACAAGTCGGAGGCAGAGAAACCTCTTACAATTGTTTACAACAATAAAAAAATAGATACAAGAAAATACAATGAAATACAAATGCAAGTAAAGGAAAAACACTTTACAAGAGCTTTTGATTGTTTGATCTTTGATTGCCTTAAACTACCTTTGAAGGACTGGAAAGCACCAACTTTCCCCTTCAATTTTGCCCAAGAAAATTGCTACCTTTTCCTCCATCACGAGCTCCTTATAAAGCTTCAACCTGTGCTGAAAAAAGTCGATCAGTCGACTGATCGGGACCATCAGTCGACTGATGCCACTGTTGTTGTGAGACAACGGCTAGATCCACGCTGGATAAGTTCAACGGATCTACCATCAGTCGACTGATGATGACCATCAGTCGACTGGTCAAGCCTCCACTCGACTGCTGGCCGCAGCAGTCGAGTGAGACCCCATTCTGTGGCCAATTTCTCGAGCATCAGTCGACTGATCACACGATCAGTCGACTGATCGAGCCATCAGTCGACTGCCCACCTCTGGTAGTCGACTGCTAGGCCACTTCCCACAGTCAAACCCTAGTTGACTCGGGCCAGTCGACTGCCACATGACACCAGTCGACTGGCACACCTCAAACATGAGGTTTTAGCCCAAGTATGGTTCCCCCATACTTGCTAGACCACCCTTAGCCTAGACCTAAGCCTTCTAGCCACCTCCATCAGCCTCATGCCTCTCGGATCCCTCCAAGTCATCCATGACTTGTTCATCCATCGCGCTAGCATCCAGGTGCTTTCATCGGCTATGTCATGCTAACGGTGTGTACATCGCCAAGGCACATTGGACTTACGCCGCCAACCATTGGACTTATGCTGCCAAGACTCCCGCTTGGACTTTACGCTGCCAATATTAAACCCCTTGGACTTCTCAAATGCCAAGACTCAAGCCTTGGACTTTACCTTGCCAAGACCCATGCTTGGACTTTCCATTACCAAGACCCATGCTTGGACTTTCCCAAATTACATTGTCATATGTTTTTGTCGAACATTAAAACATCACTCGAGTCAAACTCGAGTCCTGGTCAATCGTGACCTGGGCCGATTGCACCAACATTAATTTCCATAAATACTTCTAACTTTCCTAATGTAGAAGATTTTCATAAATATTTCTAGACTTTCCAAAATTAGAAAATTTCCATAAATACTTCTAAACTTCCAAAAGTAGAAAATTTCCATAAATACAATTACGACTATCGCAAAATAATTTTATGATTATGTTAAAACACAACATGGGCTCTGATACCACTGTAGGGTTTCCGACACCGCGGCGAGTGTGTATTCGAATATATTTTGTAAACATGTGCGCAGCGGAAGAAATAGAAGGTAATAAATCTAATTTATTACATTACACACACCACACGCATGCATAGTACAACATGTGTAGACATAATCGTAGTTTCAAATTTTGCAATAAAAGAAAATTACTCTATGTATACCTGACATATCACGTGTAGCGGGAAAGGTATCAACCGGAGCGACTCTCGCTAGAATCGCCTCTATCCGTATCCACGCCGTGTATCGTTGGGATGACTTCACAAAGCCACAAGCCTCGTCTTCTTATGAGTCACTAGCCTCGTGTCAAAGACGATGTGATCGAGAGAAGATCACAATCCGAATCAAAATTCGGATTTGAAAATGACTCCCCAAAACTCGCTTCTCTAGAGAGGTATTCGTCAACCGTTTGATGAATCCTTCGTCCTCCACCTATAAGGATTACCGAAGATCGAATCTCTAGTAAAGTAGCCACTGTCAGAGCTCAAAATGTTGTCCAAACGATCCTCTGACACGTAAGGAAACAAGCTGTCCAGAAAACTGGACAGCTTGGTGGAGATGTTGCACCGGCCAAAGAGGATGGCTGGCCAACCCTTGGTCGCCGGAGCCAAGGTGAGTCACCGGAGGGTCACCGGAGGATGGCTGGCAGTATCTTGGACACAGGAAGCAGCTGGGACAGTGGCACAAAAGCTAGGCTGCAAGGAGAGCTTGGGCGGCAGCAAGGAGAAGAGAGGGAGAGGGTTGGGCAGCTAGGTTTTCAAACACACAAAGTTCTCCATGAAAAACCCTTAAGCCTTGTTTTTATAGAGAACACATTCTCCTAATGGTTATTGGTTCATAACCAAAACCCGTTAACCCGCTCCAATAACTTAAGTTAAAATAAACCGAACCGAGTTGGTCTATTTTAAGTTAAAATGAACCGAACTAACTTTGGTTCATTTGTTTAAAACAAACCAAACCCATTTGGTTTATTCTTCACCATTGGATTAGAACCAAACCAATTTGGTTCATCCATCATGTCTTCATAAGACACGACCCATCTACGCTTCCATTGCGACTGAAACGATTTCATGCTTGATCCTTGTTTGGTCCAACCAATCCTAGTTTCTCTCGGTCTGAGAATCTCATTCTCAAGCTCATTTTAAATCCTTCAGATTATGCTCATTGTGCATGTGACGAAATAGGTTCTCGGTTTATGTTGGTCGTCTATAATTAACCATTAATTATAGAATGATCATGAGTCACACCTAGTAGTACATCATGATCCCTAATTAATGAAAGATCTGTTAGTGAAAGCCCTAGAGCCAATCATGTGATGATTGTTGTGTGGACTTTATTGTATCATATTTCTATTTATAAAGGCATATTATATTTACTTGTATTGGTGCCAAATAACTAAATATAATAACGTCCTTGAGTACTAGGTTCTTATCTATATCAATCGATTGGTTGAATCGATAATGAGATGATATAGAGAACACTACTCTTAATCATTCCTAATCAAGTATTAACATTCAGGGACAATGTTAATGCGTAAAGACTAGCATGTAGGTCAACTCGATGACTTGATCTCACAAGTCATGGATATGAGATATCAAGTTGACACATGGGTATACATTAGAGAATGTATACTGAATGACCCACCATGAGAAAGTATCGTGGATCGTTATATGAGTGTCATATACTTTCTCATGTGGCTATTAGTATGACTATTATTCCTTAGACCTGAAGTCACCATGGTTCCCTACATAAGGAGTTGCATACTTTGACTTCGTCAAACGTCACCCGTAAATGGGTGGACTATAAAGGCGATTACTGGGTATGTGACAAATTATGCGGAGGGATGTGAGTGACGTAGATGAGATCTATCCCTCCTATATGACGGGGGTGACATCGATATTCTTGATAGAGTGAGACCATGAAGTGCATGGCAATGCCCAAATGAGTCAATATGAGATATTGAGCTCATTTGATTAGAGTGAATCTACTTGGAGTTCAAGATATAGATTGTACCAAGGATGACACGGTCTATGCTTCAATTGGTCAATCTTGATGTCAAGAATAGAGGGATATTGTCACATATTGTGAGAGTCACAATTAGTAGTCACAAAGGTGATGTTGGAGCTCAATATTCTTGTAACTTGGGTAGCAATGATGTGTTGCTAGATACCGCTCAATGATTATATTCCTAAATCGGTTTAGGGACATTGCCAACGGTACAAGAACCTATAGGGTCACACACAAAGGGCAATTAGATGGAGATTAGGTTCATATGATAAACCATGAGGATTAGGTTCATGTGATGAACCAAATTAGATTAGGAGTAATCCTAATTAGACTAATTGAGTTGGACTCAATTTGATTCAAGTGTTGAATGAGTCTAATTTATATTTGATTCATCAAATCAATTTAAATTAATGAATAGAGATTCATTAAATTAAATTGACTTGAATCAAATGGTTGGATTTGATCAACCATGGGAGATAAGAGGTCAAGTTTGACTTGACTTGAGAGGGAAGATGAAAGGTCAAGTTTGACTTGACCAAATGTCATGTCATGATGATGACTTGGCATGGCCGGCCAATGATGATGCTCCACATCATCATTGACTTATCATGTGGTGCCACCTCATGAGAGAGATCAAGAGCCAATGGCTCTTGGAGTTACATGCATGCATGTAAACCCCCAAGAGAAGTGGTCGGCCACTTATTCCATTAGATGGAATTGATTTTGTGAGTTACTTCAACTTCATCTTCTTCCTTGGATCATCTTCCTCTCAAGCTTGCTCTCCCATCCCTCTCCTTGGCCGAAACTTCCAAGGGTGCTAGCACACTCTAGGTTTCTTTTCTCCACCTATTGCTTGTGTGGATACCAATAGAGGAGTGTACACTTGACACTCTAGAGTTCCGGCAAGCTATTTCGATGAGCGAGATTTGCGAAGGGCGTCACATCGAGGGTAACACTCTCAACTTTCAGATCTAAGGTAGATCTAGGTTTACTTAGCACAAACATATTTTTTTATTTAATATATCTTCGCACGAATCCGTGGCCGGACTTCTGGGGTTTTCGCAATGCAAAAAGCGATTTTTGCGGCTCGGAAAGTCCAACAGTGGTATCAGAGCCACGTGCAAAGCATGTATGTGTATCATTTTTATAGTTTTTGTATTAGATATAAAAATTACATATTTTTATGTTTCTGTAAATTTCCTATTTTTATCATATTTTTGGGTATTTTTCTCGAAGAGTTAAAGCAACGAGTGTTGGGACACTTATAGGCTTCAACCATCGAGAAAAACTCTCCGAAACGGCGAGTTCTCGCTTTAGGTTTTTGGGATAGTGACTTAAGTTGCTGTAAGATCGTAGTAGGGACACTCACAAAGTTTATTTTGTGAGTAGGGGTGCTGCCCCTATCCCCGAAATGGGCCTTGTCCCACGATCGCGCCCGGAAATCGCTTAGCGGGACCGTTACGGAGAGGTGACTCATAAAATTGAAAAAAAAAATAGGAAAAATTATAGAAATTTTCTGTAAAAATATATAATTTAGAATTATGTATAATTCTGTGATTGTCATGGCCCAAGAACCCCAATATGATTGGATGATGATGTGTAATATAATACTACTGCCGCTTTTTGTGGTCAGGCGTGTTGTATAGTATATGCGACCTGCACATTGTACCTCTTCTTTTGAAATTCTAGTTGTAAATAGTTTTAGACTCAAATATAACTCGAGTTTCATATTTGTAATGTACAAAATGAAGCGGTGGAAAGTCCACTTGTAGACGAAGTTACGAGAAGGGTGCCGACGACACATGGCGGTCAAAGGAAGCACTTGGAGAAGTCGTTAGCCCTAGGTTGACCGTCTGATCTTCTCATTGGCTTGAGAAGATCATAGTAGGGCCATGACCACATCACAGTTAATTTGATTTTGCTTGTATGAATGTGATGCATGCTAGTAGAATAATGCTTGTATGTATATGATGCATGCTAGGATATTTTTCTTGTATGTATATGATGCATGCTAGAATAATGCTTGAATGTATGTGATGCATGCTAGTGTATGATAATAAAAGCCTCAATGCGTATATGATACATATTACGATTAGATTAAATCTTAATCGAATCAACTCGTAAATGCCTACCAAGTCCTTGATACCCATCACTACCTCGATCATTTGTAGTTGTTGAATATGCCAAAGCAGAGCAGCGCATATTATCTTGGTAGGGTGCGGAGGGACAATCTTGGTCCCGCATATCACGGCTTGGGTTAGAGTAAGCTCAATTAGATTGAGTAAAACTAGTTAGCTCAATTGGATCGAGTAGAACTATAGGCATATTCCAACCGTTGGAAAGATAGGATAAGATCGCATTTACACTAAATCTTGGGTGATTTAGCCAAAGCTCACTCAAGGTGTTTTGTAAATGTGGGTCTTGATCCTATAAACAAGAGTTGCATAGAGACGTAATCGGTATTGTGTTACCCACCGATCGTACTAAGTCTTGGGCGATTTAGTCAAAGCTAACTCAAGGCTTAGTATGATGTGGATCTTGTCTCGCAGGAATTATAGCTAGTTTGTATGAATTTAGTAGTGTGGTTTGACCACATCCATAACTCGATTCTACAAAATTCCTATAATTCAGTTGGAGCATCATTTGATTAAAGGCCTAATTAAATGATAAAAGGAATATTATATTAATTCTCTACATTGTATGTTGTAGATTACTATGTCGACAAATATGAACACTCTCTCTCTGCATTCTGTCCTTGAGAAGGACAAACTCAATGGAGCAAATTTCCTGGACTGGTACAGGAACCTGAGAATTGTTCTCACCCAAGAAAGGAAACTGTATGTCCTGGAGTAGCCCATTCCGGAGGCACCTTCTGCCACTGCCTCGCGAGCTGACAAAGATGCTTACAAGAAGCATCAAGATGATGCATTAGATGTGTCATGTCTAATGCTCGCGACCATGAACTCTGAGCTTCAGAAGCAACACAAGTTCATGAATGCTTATGATATGGTTGAACATCTTCGTCAACTATATCAAGGACAAGCAAGGCACGAGAAAAATGAAGTCTCTAAGGCATTGTTTGGTTCCAAAATGCAAGATGGGACTCCCGTAGGTCTATATGTACTCAAGATGATTGGGTACGTAGAAAACCTACAGAGATTGAGATTCCCCCTTGGCCAAGAGCTGTCCACTAACTTAATCTTGCAGTCTTTGCCGCAAAGCTACAATCAATTTGTCATGAATTACAACATCAATGAAATTGATAAGTCACTGCCTGTGATGCTCAGCATGTTGAGAACTGCTGAGCTCAACCTTAAGAAGGGAAAATCTGATGCCATTTTGATGGTGCAAAAGAAGAAAGGCAAGGGCAAGCCTAAAGGTAAGGGAAAGTCTCAAGCCAAGGGCAAAGGCAAGGAACTGAAACCCAAAGGAGGGGTGGCAAAGGAAGGGGCTTGCTTCCACTGCAAGGAAACTGGACACTGAAAGCGTAACTGCAAGGCATACCTGGAAGATCTTAAGAAGAAGAGAAGTGAGACTTCTACTTCAGGTATAAATGTTATAGAAGTCAATCTATCTATTTCTTCATCATGGGTATTAGATACCAGATATGCATCTCACATTTGTACCAATGTGTAGGCGCTGAGAAATAGCAAGACATTGACAAAGGGTGAGGTGGACCTACGAGTAGGCAATGGAGCAAGGGTTGCTGTTGTTGTTGTATGAACTTATGATCTATCTCTGCCCTCTGGGCTTGTACTAGAATTAGATGAATATTGTTATGTGCCTGCCTTAACTAAGAACATCATTTCGGTTTCTTGTTTGGACAAGAAAGGATTTACATTTATAATAAAGAACAAATGTTGTTCAGTTTATTTAAATGATATGTTCTATTGTAGTGCACCTCTAATGAACGGGCTCTACTTTCTAAACTTAGAAAGCCCTATCTATAACATAAGTACCAAAAGGTTCAAGTCAAATGAGTTGAACCAAACCAATCTCTGTCATTATCGCTTAGGTCACATAAATGAGAGTCGCTTATCTCAGCTCTATAAGGATGGGTTGCTAGACTCATTTGATTTTGAATCATATGAGACATGTGAGTCTTGCCTTTTAGGCAAGATGACCAAGACCCCCTTCAGTGGACACAGCGAAAAAGCAATGGACTTGTTAGGACTTATACATAGTGATGTATATGGCCCTTTCAATGTTGCTGCTATAGGTGGTTACATTTACTGATGACTTCAGTAGATATGGTTATGTGTATCTTATGACACATAAATCAGAATCCTTTGAAAATTTCAAAGAATTCAAGAATGAAGTACAAAACCAGCTTCCAAACTGACCAGGATGATTATAGATCGCAGTCAGGGTTCGTGTTTTGCTTGAATGGTGGTGCTGTGAGCTAGAAGAGTTCGAAACAGAACACAGTTGCCGATTCTACAACAGAAGCCGAGTATATTGCTGCATCTGAGGCAGCAAAGGAGGCAGTTTAGATCTGTAAGGGATCGATATGGCCGGCTAGAGGGGGGTGAATAGCCCTCGTACGTTGGACGTCGTAAATTGCTCGTTCTCGTCGCGTGCTTGTCTACGATTGTTGTTAGCGCAGCGGAATACTAATGCAAATATGAATACTAACAACAAATACAATCACATGCAAATACACACGATATACGTGGTTCGGAACCGAATGGTTCCTACTCCACGGGCGAGCTCCTCGAGCTCTAGTTATGCGCACGGCACTAACTAAACTCCTTCTCGACTATACGTCGGAGGTGGAGAAACCTCTCACAAGCTATTACAACAATAATATACAAGAAATACAAAGACACAAGAAATACAAGTAAAGAACGCTTTACAAATCTTTGCTTTGACCCTTTTCTTGTTGATTGATTTTGATGTCTCTTGAAGTACTTGAATGCAACATCAAATACCCTTCAATTGCTTCCTTAAAGTCTTGTATAAATCCTCCAACTAGAGCTCCATTTTTAACCTGCATCAAGCTGTTTTTCATCACGACCGCCAAAAGGCCCTGGATTGCCCGCTGTCCGTTGTCTCACAACGGCCAGATCCACGTTGGACAAGTTCCAACGGATCTCCTACTACCGATCGCTGCCGGTGGGTCGGCCCGATCGGTGACCTAGTAGTCGAGCCCGATCGGCTACGCGAGCGCTCTGCGCTCGACACTTTCATCGATCATTGCCATCCCACGGCGATCGATCGCGGTCGATCGATCACCGACCGCTAAGCACCAAAACGCAGCCTTACACCGGTCGAACCTAGTCGACTTGGACTACCGAATCGCACCTATGGTCGAAAACCTCAAACACTGTTGTTTGAGTCTCCGACACTCAGTCTTAGCCACTTGGCTAAGTCCACATCACTCATGGAGTTCCCACCGGCTCTCTTCCCTCGGCCTACGTCCCTCGGATGCGCCAAGCGCACGGCTTCGCAACGCCATCCTTCGCGTCTCATGCCCTAGAAGTATGCTTCCCTTTGGGCTCACTCCATTCGCTCCCCGTCCGGCGGTCCCTCGGATGCACCAAGCGCACGACTTCGCAATGTCATCCTTCACCGACTCAAAGACCCCGAGCCTAGTGAACTTACCAAGTCCTTAAGACTTCCCATATGCACCAAGCGCACGGCTTCGCAATGCTTTGGACTTCCACACCAAGCTCCATGCTTGGATTCTCCATGCCAACCCATGTTGGACTTTCCCATGACAATCCTATGTCCTGAGTTTTGTCTATCATCAAAATACCATCAAGGTACTGCTGGGCCGATTGCACCAACAATCTCCCCCTTTTTGATGATTGACAAAACTACCATCTCAAGTCTACCAATTCTCCCATATTGACAATTCTCATATCCCAAAGAGAATTCCAACGAACCCTAATTGGTAACTTGGTAACTTCTCCCCCTTTTTGACATTACATCAAAAAGGTCCTCCCCAAGGGTATGAATGTCTCATATCCCAATGCCTACAATCTCTCCCTTGGAGGAACACATGCCTACAATCTTTCTAGTGATCCCATATCACTTAAAGAGAGGCAACCCAATTTTCCTCCCATGAGGAAATACACATCCATCTTCCCATGATGGATACCTCCCCCTAGAGGCTTGCTCCCCCTTGACCATTGCACCAACAATGTCCTTGGAGAGCCCCTAAGCCAATAGGAACATTAACCAAATCAAAATTAAGGCAAAGTTCAACAATGAACTCTTTTCCACCTTAAAATTGATACTCACCCTCAACCCAACTCCTAATCCATATCCAATGGATTTCCACCCTCTCTAATGCTCTCCCAAGCATATCCTAGGGTTAGGAGTGGTTAGGGAACCTTAACCTAGCTGAACATGGGCCTAACCAACAAGATTTACGAAAATCGGCTTAGGCGTCATTGAAATCAATCGATCATTTGCCACCCATCGATCATTGCCGATCCATGGCGATCGATCGATAATCAGATTTTGACATTCAGAAATGGATTTCCGAAATCCATAAGTAAATATACGTAATTTTAAAAATCTTGAAAATGCATACGTATAATACTTATCCTAAACACTATGGGTGAAAAATATTGGAAAATTATTTTACCCATTAAATTAGGAGATTGATACAAAGTTCAAAAGTTTAGAAAAGCTTCAATAAAGAGCCCTCTTTGTATCATCCATTCAATGGTGATAGCTATCAAAAGATAGACTTCACCAAGGTTTTTCAAAATGTTTTCAAAATGTTTTTCAAACCTTTATTTTCTTTTTCCTAAACATCTCACCAATATCTAGATGTGCAAAAACACATACAAGTCAAATATTTTGTGAGATGTGGGTTTTTGTTTTGTTTATGTTCTCATGCATATTTCTAAGGCAATATTCTTTGATTCCTATCAAATCATGCCATAGTCCTTAACTCCATTTTAATTCATGCATGATGTGATTATGGCATAGATATGATATAGATAAAAACATATGCCAATATCATGATGTCATGGCATGTGAATGAAACTTAAGCATACATGACATCTAAACATATATCTAAACATGATCATGACATTTTTATAGATGAAAATGAAAATGATGTCATGACATGGCAAGGCAAATAAAGCATGACAAGTAAAATATACTAAGGTATAGAATACCTAAGTGTTAAAAATTAAGTTGCCATTTCTAGGAATTAAATTCATTTTGCCTTAATGCCATTCATTTCCCTAATGTGCCAAAAACCCAAAATGACACACCAATACTTCTAAGACCTAAATGTGCCAATTTAAATCATTTTTAACTTCTCAAGCACATTGGCACACCCTAATGTGTCAACTCTACTATGGTTAGGTTAACTACCCATCCACTTAGGGTTGACACGCCTTAACCCATTTAGCGTGAGTCGATCACGCTTTTAGGAACCCAATATCTATTTGAGCTCCTTGGGTTAACAAGGTATTCTCTAGGGATAACTTCCCTAGATACCTTCCTAATGACCCTTTTTGGCTTTGAAGCCTTAGTCAATTGGGTCTTTCTTGGGTCAACTCTAAAAGTGACTCCTCCATTGACCTTCTTAGTGGCTTTCTTGGTTTTCCTTAGGTCCTTAGCCACTAAGCAAACACCATGGCTCGACTTAGGGATAACTTCCCTATTAGCCTTGGCTTTCCTAGACCTAGAAATAGTTCCATAATCAAATGGAACATTATGATAAGTCTTCTTGGGCTTAGGTTTGTGACCCAAACCTTCCTTGCCCTTAGACCGTTTTTGAATCTTAGGTTTTGACTTTTGGGCATTTGACCCTAGAAATGAATTTTCTATGATTTTAAGGGTTTTCTCCATTCTCTCAAGTCTTGACCTCAAGACTTGGTTCTCTAGCTCTAATTTTCCCAATTTTGAATTTTCATTAGGTTTTTGGGAAAGGTTCTTCCTCTTAGGCATGTGCCTAGATTTCTTGGGATTAATACCCAAGTTTTCTTCAACTCTCCTAATTGACTCCCTAGGTAAAATAGGTCTAGTGTTTTGGGTCCTAGGTTTGTCTTTAGTCATATAAACATGCTTGGCACCCAGACAAACATATTTATTTTTCTTAGCATGCTTTTGAACTCTAGGAATTGAAGGTGCATTAAATAAATTTACCTTAGGGTTAGCTTTATAAGCTCCCCTACATGAGAAACACCTTCTTGCCCTTTTTCCTCCCTAGGGCATTGACTTTGGTAGTGTCCCTTTGGTTGCATTTAAAGCACACAATGTGCTCTTTGCTCTTATTTTTGGGAACACCATCCTTTGACTTTGGGTTGACTTTTGGTGTGGATGCCTTTTCCTTAGCCAATTTAGGACATTTACTTTTGTAGTGCCCTTTCTCCCTACACTCAAAGCATATTATGTGATTTTTATTTAAAATTACAATGCTTGAGTTACCTAGGGAGGTGGTGGAGGCCTCTTCTTGATCTTCACTTCTCCGGATGTGGATACTTCTTGTTCTTGTTATTGAAGATTGCCTTTCCTCCCTCAATACTAGAGGTGGAGGTCTCCACCAAATCATCAACATCTTCAAATGTTGTGGGAGCTTCTTCTTCGGCATTTTCTTCTATTTGTGCCGGTTGGGGATTCTTGTGGAATTCAATCACCTTATTCCACAAATCCTTTGCATTCCTAAAATTACCTAGCCTAGACCAAATATGGTTAGGAATCAATTCACTAAGTAATTTGATTACCTCAAGATTTGTCTTGAAATCCTTCATTTGGTCTTGAGTCCACCTTGATTTTTCTAATGGCTTGTTTTCTTTGTCCCTAGGCACTTCAAAACCATTTTCAATGATTAACATGAAATCGAAATCGGTTTCGAAATATACCTCCATCCGTTTCCTCCACCAAGAAAAATCTCCATCGAATTTCGGTGGATGGATGAAGCCGCCCATCTTGAATTGCTCTCGCGGCGGTTAGTCCTTGAAGAGCGACCTCGCTCTGATACCACTTGTAAGGGATCGATATGGCCGGCTAGAGGGGGGTGAATAGCCCTCGTACGTTGGACGTCGTAAATTGCTCGTTCTCGTCGCGTGCTTGTCTACGATTGTTGTTAGCGCAGCGGAATACTAATGCAAATATGAATACTAACAACAAATACAATCACATGCAAATACACGATATCGTGGTTCGAACCGAATGGTTCCTACTCCTGAGCGAGCTCCTCGAGCTCTAGTTATGCGCACGGCACTAACTAAACTCCTTCTCGACTATACGTCGGAGGTGGAGAAACCTCTCACAAGCTATTACAACAATAATATACAAGAAATACAAAGACACAAGAAATACAAGTAAAGAACGCTTTACAAATCTTTGCTTTGACCCTTTTCTTGTTGCTTGCTTTGGATGGCTCTTGAAATCGAATGCAACAAAGAAATCCTTCAATTGCTTCCTTAAAGTCTTGCGCGAAATCCTCCAACTCGAGCTCCATTTATAATCTGCATCAAATTTGTTTCGCCCATCACCGACGCCAAAGGCCCGATCATTGCCCTGTCCGTTGTCTCACAACGGCCGGATCCACCGTCGGACAAGTTCCAACGGATCTCTACCGATCATTGCCGGTGGCGATCGGTCAGTAGTCGATCGGCCCGATCGCTCACGGAGCGTCTGTCTCGACACTTTCATCACTCATTGCCATCCCACGGCGCGATCGGTCGTCGGCATCGATCATTGCCGATCCATGGCGATCGCAAGCACCAAAACGCGACCTTACACCAGTCGAACCCTAGTCGACTTGGACCCGGTCGAACCGCACCTATGCGGTCGATCGCCATCGGAAAACCTCAAACACCAAGTTGTTTGAGTCTCCGACACTCAGTCTTAGCCACTTGGCTAAGTCCACATCACTCATGGAGTTCCCCACCGAAGCTCTCTTCCCTCGGCCTACGTCCCTCGGATGCGCCAAGCGCACGGCTTCGCAACGCCATCCTTCGCGTCTCATGCCCTAGAAGTATGCTTCCCTTTGGGCTCACTCCATTCGCTCCCCGTCCGGTGGTCCCTCGGATGCACCAAGCGCACGACTTCGCAATGTCATCCTTCACCGACTCAAAGACCCCGAGCCTAGTGAACTTACCAAGTCCTTAAGACTTCCCATATGCACCAAGCGCACGGCTTCGCAATGCTTTGGACTTCCACACCAAGCTCCATGCTTGGATTCTCCATGCCAACCCATGTTGGACTTTCCCATGACAATCCTATGTCCTGAGTTTTGTCTATCATCAAAATACCATCAAGGTACTGCTGGGCCGATTGCACCAACAAGATCCGCAAGTTTATTACTGAGCTTGGGGTGTTTCCTAGCATAGCAGATCCCATAGAGCTCTATTGTGACAACAATGGAGCGATTGCACAGGCTAAGGAACCTCGCTCACACCAGCGGACCAAACACATACTACGGCACTTCCATCTCATTCGAGAGATTATCGATAGAGGAGATGTGAAGATTTGTAGAGTAGCCACAGAGGCTAACATCGCAGATCCCTTGACCAATGCTTTGGCACAGAAAAAGCATGATGGTCACACTAGGTCATTGGGTATTATATATTATGGTGATTGACACTAGTGCTAGTGGGAGATTGTTAGTGAAAGCCCTAGAGCGAATCATGTGATGATTGTTGTATGGACTTTATTGTATCATATTCCTATTTATAAAGGTATGGTTATTATATTTACTTGTATTGGTGCAAAATAACTAAATATAATAACATCCTTGAGTAGTAGGTTCTTATCTATATCAATCAATTGGTTGAATCGATAATGAGATGATATAGAGAACACTACTCTTAATCATTCCTAGTCAAATATTAACATTAAGGGACAATGTTAATGCGTAGAGACTAGCATGTAGGTCAACTCGATGACTTGATCTCACAAGTCATGGATATGAGATATCAAGTTGACACATGGGTATACATTAGAGAATGTATACTGAATGACCCACCATGAGAAAGTATCATGGATCATTATATGAGTGTCATATACTTTCTCATGTGGCTATTAGTATGACTATTAGTCCTTAGACTTAAAGTCACCATGGTTCCCTACATAAGGAGTTGCATACTTTGGCTTCGTCAAATATCACCCATAAATGGGTGGACTATAAAGGCGATTACTGGGTATGTGACAAATTATGCGGAGGGATGTGAGTGATGTAGATGAGATCTATCCCTCCTATATGACGGGGGTGACATCGATATTCTTGATAGAGTGAGACCACAAAGTGCATGTCCATGCCCAAATGAGTCAATATGAGATATTGAGCTCATTTGATTAGAGTGAGTCTACTTGGAGTTCAAGATATAGATTGTACCGAGGATGACACGGTCTATGCCTCAATTGGTCAATCTAGATGTCAAGGATAGAGGGACATTGTCACATATTGTGAGAGTCACAATTAGTAGTCACAAAGGTGATTTTGGAGCTCAATATTCTTGTAACTTGGGTAGCAATGATGTGTTGCTAGATACCGCTCATTGCTTATGTTCCTAAATTGGTTTAGGGACATTGCCAACGTTACAAGAACCTATAGGGTCACACATAAAGGGCAATTAGATGGAGATTAGGTTCATATGATGAACCATGAGGATTAGGTTCATGTGATGAACCAAATTAGATTAAGAGTAATCCTAATTAGACTAATTGAGTTGGACTCAATTTGATTCAAGTGTTGAATGAGTCTAATTTAGATTTGATTCATCAAATCAATTTAAATTAATGAATAGAGATTCAATAAATTAAATTGACTTGAATCAAATGGTTGGATTTGATCAACCATGGGAGATAAGAGGTCAAGTTTGACTTGACTTGAGAGGGAAGATGAAAGGTCAAGTTTGACTTGACCAAATGCCATGTCTTGATGATGACTTAGCATGGCCGGCCAATGATGATGCTCCTCATCATCATTGACTTATCATGTGGTGCCACCTCATGAGGGAGACCAAGAGCCATTGGCTCTTGGAGTTACATGCATGCATGTAACCCCCCAAGAGAAGTGGTCGGCCACTTATTCCATTAGATGGAATTGATTTTATGAGTTACTTCAACTTCATCTTCTTCCTTGGATCATCTTCCTCTCAAGCTTGCTCTCCCATCCCTCTCCTTGGCCGAAACTTCTAAGGGTGCTAGCACACTCTAGGTTTCTTTTCTCCACCTATTGCTTGTGTGGATACCAATAGAAGAGTGTACACTTGACACTCTAGAGTTTTGGCAAGCTATTTGGACGAGCGGTATTTGCAAAGGGTGTCGCATCGAAGGTAACACTCTCAACTTCTAGATCTAAGGTAGATCTAGGTTTACTTAGCACATACATATTTTTTTATTTAATATATCTTCGCACAGATTCGTGGTCGGACTTCCGGGGTTTCCGCAACGCAAAAAGCGATTTTTGCTGCTCGGAATGTCCAACAAGATCAACGGTTGATCTTGAACTATTTCTGAAACCCTTCGGCAGCTACAATGAATCATGCCCCATTCCTTTCACTCATCTTATACCCACTTGGTTTAGGACATGGTCTATAGTGTCAGTCTTCACTAGGTTGACTACGTCACACCTAGCCCAAGTATCATTTTCTCATCCTACGGATTCTAGTTACTGCACATGTATCTAAGAGTACCTTACTCTAAACATGTAATGCTTTGGCCAAAGACTTTAGTAACAATCTGACGAGAGTCCATGGGTATATATCTCCTCGCAAGGAGTGGTGAATCCTTTATAGGCTATTCAAACACCTTTGATCACTTCGACTTATACCCAATCATCCCTGGTCCACATCTCCTTAGAGATGCTTGCTTAAGATGTCAAAGCATAAGTCTTCATGACCAAGATGACTTGAATACCGCAAGTCAAAGGAACATCGCACTTAAGCTGCAGTAAGTACTTCATTGACATATCTATATATACAGAGAACCATATGAAGTCTTACAGCTGGTCACTCCAATGAACTAGTTACCATAACTAGTATCCATGATTAACTTCGGACATCACAATGTCTCCAGCCAGTGAGAATCTGCTGCTTGGATACACCAAGGAGTATACCTCGTGCTAGTCTCGACAGAATTGATGGTGTCCGAATTCATCAATTCATCGACTAGGGATAATCTCGATACATCACAATGACATATGTAGAGATACTCACTAGTTGTGATCGAATCACAAATTCTCTCATGTTGTGAATCGCATCGTGGACATTCAGTAAATGAGTTTAAGATCTAATCAAATACATAAAAACATGTATACTCAAATAGTGAATCTTCATTTATAATATAAATGGTTCAAACATAAGGTGATTGCCTTAGGACATCTCTCATATATTACTAACATGGTTGTAGTGTAATTTGGTATTAGTTTATTTTGACCATATAATTACACTAGTACACTTTGTGTGTATTGAGTAGGACCGACTTAGAGGTGATTAAATTTATGCTGACTATATAATTGAATCAGACCTCAGATATTTTGGTGTACATGCTCTTAATCCCGATATAATAACGGGCACATGTACTTAATATTTATTTCTTTGATTTACCAATCGGCCAGATTTATGGGTTAAGTCAATAGGCCCGGTAAGTTAGGAAATGATATTATTTACATGGTGTGTCATTGATTATAAGAGGAAACCGTACCCTATATATTAGGATGATGAGGTCCCCTTGAGGAGCTCATAAGGATCATCATGTAAATCCTGCAGGTGGACTTGGTTCAGCATGATGATAAGGTTGAATGGTACTACTCATCGAGTTAGATGTTAATTAATTAATTGTCAGTAAATTAATTAACGGACATTCGATATCTTAAACATGGGGAGATATTTGTACAATTAATATATGGAGCCCATATTTAATTATGGGGGTTAGTGAGGTAGATTAATGATAATCCTCCAGTGGAATGGATTATCATTAATGGATCAGATTTTATGTGGGCCGGATCCATTGGGTGGGCAAGATCCAACTCCTCATCATGGTTCCTATTGTAGCCTATTAAAACCCTCACGAAGCTTAGATCCAATGGACACGATTAAAAGGAGACTTGGGCTAGATCTATAAATAAGGTTCCAAGGCTTGGGCGGCAAGAGAATCTTTGGAGTACTAGGGCTAGGGTTTGTAGTTTCTAAGGGTTGGGCAGCAACTAGGTTTGGCTTCTCCCTTAGGGCCAGAGGCAACACAAGAAAAGGATAAGGGTTTCATCTTCTCCTTGGTTCTTGACCGGCTTCTCCTTCTCCTCTCCTAGGGTGGCTCCTTCTCCCCTCATGTTTTGGCCGGCGGCAACAAGAGCTCACCTCTTGGTCGGCGCCCACCTCTCCTTCTTCCTCTCCTTGGCCAGCGGCAACAACTAAGCTAGGTGGCTTGGTGGTCGTCACTAGATAGGAGGAGAAGAGTTTTGGTTATCTTCCCTTGTTCAGAGCGAGCAAGGAATGGAATATACGAGATCTAGGACGCTTCGATTCTTGGAGGATCGTCGCCCACACGACATCCAAGAAGAGGATAGGTCATACAATAGAAAATCAAGTGGTAAACAAGAGGTATAATCTTGTTTGTTTTGATTTTATTTCTCTTGTATAATGTATGTGGTTAATTTACTTGAACCCCGATGATAAACACAAAAACCGGTGATCCGTACATCATCTATTCTGTGGCTAATCGAGGAAAAGAGTTAGGTTGCTTAAATAACAAGTTTGTTCAAGCAACCTCTCAAATCTAATAGCACGATGATGGATTAGTTGCTTAGGTAATCCATCTTCATTTGGATTAATTTTTTTTATCCGGAGACATATGATAGGATCGCCATGCACAAGCGACAGAAGTGAAGCGAGAATCGAAGCTTTAACCTTCACCTCGAACGAAGGAAGTTGAGCTCCCATTTCTGAATCAAGAGAACCAGACACCAGGCAGGAAGTCCAGTTGTGTCGGGAGGACCGAACAACTGGCAGGATGTCCAGTTGTGCCAAAAGGGCTGGACAATTGGCAGGAAGTCTAGCTGGGTTAGGAGGACTAGACAATTGGCAGGAAGTCCTAGTGGGTTGAGGATCGGACATCAAGCAGAGGATGTCCTTCGAGGACGGATAGGCTTGAGGGGGGGGGCGATCAATGTGGTCCTTCGTTTGAGGGGGGGATTGTTGGAGTATTGGGAATACAATCAAAGTCCCACATTGGTAAGACATGGAAAATATCATGTGCTTATAAGATGAAAAGATATCTCCATTCATATGAGGCCTTTTGGGTAGAGCCCAAAAATAAAGCTATGAGAGCTTAGGCCCAAAGTGGACAATATCATATCATTGTGAAGATATGTGAATCTTATAGGCACTAACGTGACACTATGGACAATCGATTGATGCCTTTTGGCAATCGATAGCTGGCCACGAAATCAGCTCAATGTAAGTTATAAACACAGCTCGAGATTGAAAATTTTGCACTAGTTTTTGGGGCATTTTTGAAGGGGAAGTTCTACTGCATTCCAGACCTTTAAGTATAATCCAACGCAATCAAACGTTCTTTATGTAAAGTTTTCTTTACTTTTATTTGCTTATTGCTTAGTATGCTTGTTGTATTCCTTTTATTACTATTGTAGTCACTTTGTATGAAGTTTCTCCACCTCTAGAGTTTTTTTTCGATAATGAGAGGTTTATTAGTTGTGATGTGCATCACTAGAGCTCACTTGAGCTCGACCCGTGGAGTAGGAACCTTAGATTCCAAACCACATTATATCTTCGTGTATTGCATGTGTTTTTGTTATCATTTGTTATTTGTATTTGTATTTGTATTCCGCTGCCCTAACAACAATTCTAGACAAGCAATCGAACGAGCGCGAATGAATTCCAAGCCAAGAAGTGAAAATGCTATTCAACCCCTGTAGTGACATCATCATTCCTAACAGTTAGAAGAATACAACGGGTTGCTCTCGGGAGAGACATCCGATAACTTTAGATAAATTTCCTTCAAAAATACACATCGACATAATAGAGAACTGCCAAGACAATAAACACTGTAGCGAAATGAAGTCCTAGGTTATTCTCTATCATATCTTTTAATTTGTTTGTTATCTTTTATCGACTCGTCCATTTTGATTCTTCTAGATAATCTTCCATTGCTTGTATCCGGTACTTGACCAGTCCCTATGGGATCGATATTTTTATTACTTAACGATGATCGTATGCTTGCAGTTACACCACATCAGGAGCTCTAGTGGTATGGGGGAAACCTATGGTGTTTCTTCTAGTGGGGATGGAGGTTGGAGAGTTTGCATCTGAAACTCTGTAAACCATTACTGGAAAATATGCAATTTGGAGATGCTCTATAAGAGGGCAATAAAAGTGACATCAGGAATGTATTTGCAGATTTGTATGAATTAATAGAGAGAAGAGAAGCTTATCAAGGATAAGGCCTGATGGAGGTCTTGAAGAAGTTGAGGGATGTTAGCATTGGTAATTGGGGTTGTAGTTAGGAAGTGTGGGGAGTTAGTGGTAGGTGCCTCTGAAGAGCTTGATGGGGGCATGAGAAGTGCATTGGGAGAGGTTGGAGGACTAGGAGGGGATGCGTCTGATATAGCTTGTATTAGTAAATCAAGGGGTGAAGAGATTGTAGTTTCAGGGATTATGGTGCCAGGGGAAGGAGATGGATGGTTATGTATGGTAGAAAAAAAGGAGGATAAAGGAAGATGGTTTTCGGAAGAAGCTGGTGAAGGGGAGGATTTGAGTTCAATAGGAGTATCAGAGGGTGGCAAAGAGGAAGAAGGTGCTTCTGTGGAGGGTATAAGATCAAAAGGGGGAGGTGGAATTTGAAGGGAATTAGGTTGAGGGGAGATAAGGTCAATGGCAATGAAATTATGGACAATTGACCTGGTTCTTTGATTAGGTTATGGGGCTAGGGGGAAGATTGGTAGGGACCTGTGAAAATGATGTATAAGTAACTTTTTGAGTGGAATTTTCAATTATAGAATAAAGTGTAGCAAGGAGATTATTAACAGTTGAGGGGGTTACTAATGATGAAGAAGGGGCAGGTTGTTTGCTGGAGGGAGTTGAAGCAGTGTCTAATGAAATTTGTCTTTTCCTTTTCTTGGCCAAGGTTCTAGCGATAGCAACATGCATCATGTCTTTTGTAGGAGAAATACATGTTAGTAAAAAATTCAGAAATAAGAAGTTCATAAGGAAGTTATACCTATGGGGTGAGCTCCGGTGAAAGGAATAGGGGATAGCCCATAAAAAGATAGTATGGGTTCCTATAGAAGTTCAGTCATAATGAATCATCTATGTTGAAGTAGAGGTTGGATCAAGGAAAAGTTATATTTCGAGGAGTCGGGGGAGTTCAGTTCTCCAGGTCAAAGAAAATTGGAGGGGAGGATCCATATGTACAATGAAATATAAGTTTTTCCATCCTTTGTGAGAAGAGGGCATGTTAGTAAGGAATTGACAATTTGGGTGTGCCATGAAGTAAAAAACAATGATATTAGTCATTTTTAGCTGGTATAAGCAGTAGAAGATGAAGGGAGTAAGAGGAATGTTTAAATGTAGAAATACAATTTGGGTACCGACAAGGATGCAGATGGAGTTGGAGGTGAGTTGGTTTAGGGATATACCGAAGAAAGATAGAATGTCGAAGTAGGGTTTTGGGATGGGAAGTCGAAGGCCTCCTTCAAAGTGGCATGTGAAGAGGGTCCTAGTGCTGACCAGAGGACGATGAGTGTAAGGATTTTTTTTTTGGGAAAAACTATCGCAAAAATGCAGCGGAAATTGGATCCCTCCAGAGATCCATGTGTATACATAGTATCATGATCATTCTTACAACTACATCTAGTTGAGAGATTATCCTTGATGCGTAGCCCTTTGCAATCCTAGTAACAACCTCTTGCAATGGATCTCAATGCAATCATGATGGTCGCACCTCTATGGTATCCCCACGAACACTCTTTTAGAGAATCAAAGTCTTTGGTTGTGCTAGCAACCACCCAAAATACTTTTGGCCAAAAGAGGGGGGAATAAAGATGTTCAGTCAAGAAGATGAGAAGAAAACCTTTTTAAAAATGTTTCTTCCAACCTTTGGTTTTCCCACTTTAATGCATGATTAATTCACATTAATCATGCATGATAAAAGGTTTCTTCCAACCTTTGGGTTTCCCTCTTCAATGCATGATTAATTCACATTAATCATGCTTGATGAATTCATAATGAATTTATATCATTCATCTTCTTCAAATTAATTTGAGTCCAACTCAAATTAAACCAATTTGAGTCTGACTCAAATTCGGCCAACTTATTTGAGTCTAACTCAAATCCATCCCCTTCAATGAGTCTAACTCAATGATTCCAATTCAATAGCCTAATGTTTCATTTAGTCAAACTAAAAAGAACCCATCTCCAAAACAACATGTTCTTTGTGTTTGACCCAATATGTTCTTGTAACGTTGGCAATATCTCTAAAACTCCTTTTAGAAACATAAGCAATGAGTGACATCTAGTAATGCATCATTGCTACCCAAGTGATGAGAATGTCGAGATCCGACATAACCTGTCTGTGACTATTATCTTGTATGACTCAATCCTTCTATCCTTGACATCTAGATTGATCAATGAGGCATAGACCATGTCATCCTCTTAACAATCTTTGTGTTTATTAATCTCCAAGTAGACTACCCCAATCAAATGATCTCAATATCTCATATTGACTTATTTGAGCATTGTTGGTGCAACAATGCTCCAAGCATTTATATGTTTTGATGTTTGGATAATCATCTAAGTTAGGCAATGTTTTGTGATCTAATTACGAACATGTTTAAGTGACAGGAAAATCCAAGGATGAAGAATTGGTAAAAGAGAAGTCCAAGTATGATCTTGGCAAAGAAAGTCCAAGGGACGGACTAGGCAGCATAAGACCAAGCTTGTAGTCTTGGCAGCGTAAAGTCCAAGTGAACCTTGGCAAAGGAAGACCAAGTATGATCTTGCAAAGGAAGTCCAAGGGATGGACTTGGCAGCGTAAGACCAAGCTTGTAGTCTTGGCAGCGTAAAGTCAAAGTGAACCTTGGCAAAGGAAGTCCAAAGTAAGGTCTTGGCAGCATAAGTCCAAGCTTGTATTCTTGGCGGCATAAAGTCCAAGAATTTGGCAACCCAAGATATGACGAAACTGAAGGAAGCTCTTGGAAGCAAAGCGCAAAGGATGAACAAGTCACGGACTCGGAGGGATCCTGGAGGCGCAAGGCTTAATGAGGAGCTAGAAGGTTGAGTCTAGGTCTAGGGTGTAAAATCAAGTATGAATTACTCATACTTGATGAGTATCAGTCGACTGATACGATGTATCACCGACCGGTCGATCTCGATCGAGTGGTGAAACCACGACCATCGATCGGCTACTTTAACGATGGCGGCGATCGATGTTGCATCATCGACCGCCAAGCGATGGCGGTGATCAACGCAAATACTGAGCAGCGATATAGTCGATTCATTGCGACCTCACGATCACTCGGTATCACTCCATCGATCGGTGATGGAGGATCGATCGATCACTTGGCCGTTGGAAATTGCGGCTCTCGAATCTCCATGAGATTGTTGTTCAGTCGTTGTTGGCGTGCCGTGATGGTAAGCATCGATCGATCAGCCAACGGAAAAACAGCCCCTCTTCTATAAAAAGGGGCCTTGGGGAGCTTGGTGAAGCTAGTGCTCTCAATTCTAGCTATACCCTCGTGCTCACCAAGCTTTCCCAAGTGCTTTAGTGATTCTAAACCTCCTCTTCTCTAGATTTTAATCTTCCATCATTGTAAAGAAGAGGAGAGCATTGTAAGAAAAGGTTTCTCCACCTTGGTTCATCCAAAGGATGTTTTAGTGAAGATTGGCTAGGGCTAATCCACCTTACGGATTGTCGTGGAGTAGGAGCATCATCTCCGAACCACGTACATTGGGTGTTAGCATTGCTTTCATTGTTTTCTTATTCGTATTCTTTTTTGTATTTGTATTGCTTCCTCTAACGTATTTGTAGAAATGAAGAAAGGCTAATCACCCCCCCCCCTCTAGCCATTCCAAAGATCCTAACAAGTGGTATCAGAGCCCCGATAGCTTGGAAGATTTCACCATCAACCAAGGCATCAATGGCTCTTCAAGAGGGATATAGCACCGCCAAGCCACCGCTTTTCGATGGGAGTCATTTTGCATATTGGAAAGGTAGGATGAAGTACTATCTAATGAGTAATATTGAAATTTAGCATAGCATTGTAGATGGCTTCGAGGAATCGGTGGACGAACATGGGAATCCTATTCCAAGCAAGGATTGGACAAGGGAAATGAATAGGAGATTCGAATCACATGCAAAGGCGGTACTCACCATTCAATGCGGTATTACCATGGAGCAACTCAACAAGGTAGGCCCTTTCGAATCTGCCAAGGAGCTATGGGAAAAGCTCATTGAGCTAAATGAAGGATCCAAGGAGTCAAAGAGGGCTAAGAAGGACTTGCTAATTGGACAACTTCAAGCCTTCCAAATGAAGATGCATGAAACCGTAAGTCAAATGCATGGAAGGTTCAAGGAGATTGTGAATGGACTCCATATCATAGGTGAGCGAGTTGACAATCGGGATTTGATAAGATACATACTTCAAGCATTTCCTAGAAATTCTCTATGGACTTCTATAGTTGATGCTATTAAAGTAACTAGGGATCTTTCTAAAATTAAAATTGATGAATTATTTTGTGAGTTTGAATTGCATGAGCAAACTAAAATGTCTTCTAAGGAAAAGGGTTTAGCTCTATTTGTTGTGAAGAAGGAAAAGAAGAAGAAAGAAAGAAAAGAAGTGTCATCATCATCCGAGTCGGAGAGTGATTCAAGTAGTGATGGAGACTCTTCTAGTGAGATGGCTAACTTTGTCAAGAAACTCTATAGAAAATCAAAGGAGTTCAAGAATAGAGAAGCAAGGAAGTGTAGGGGATCGGTACGGCCGGCTAGAGGGGGGTGAATAGCCCTCTTCCAATGGATGTTGGAATTCTCGCGTTCGTTTGCTCGTCTACACAATCGTTAGCGCAAGAGGAAGCATAAACAATAAAGAAAAGGCAATAAATGAAAATACAAATGCTAACAAAGAATGTAACGTGGTTCACGGCTACGCCGCTAATCCACGATCCCGATTCATCCGAGGTGAATCACTCCTCCAAAGCCAATCACTATTGGTCTCTCTTTTGCACCAAGCTAGGTGGAGGTAACCTTTACAATCAAGATCACTCTTCTTACAAATAGAATGAAGTAAAAACAAGTAAGAAGAGTTTAGAGCTTGTGGGGCACTAGGAAGATCACTTGGAGCATGAGCATTAGCCTCTTAAAGGCTCACACCCTCTCTTTTTATAGAGAGGGCTGATTTCTTCCCGTTGGCCGCCATCGATCGATCATTGCCGCCTTGGCGATCATTGCACAATCTAGCGGCCTCGAACGCGTCGGATCGGCGTGTAGTCTAACGGAACTCTTGGTAGTCGACTGATGGACCTCATCACGGCTCACGCCTCCGTATCGATCATCGACTCTCACGATCGCGGTCTGTGGCGAAACCCTATTGACTACCGATCATTGCGCCTTGATCGATGATAATCTTGGCAATGATCGCCCGCGTATGGCGATCACGCACATTCGATCCAATCGGTCGTATACCGGTCGAACTCCATTCGACTCGAGCGATCGCGCCATGACATGGCGATCGGCGGTGTTTGAAAACCCATCCGACACTTGGCCAAATGGCCAAGTTTCACCTAAGAGCTACCCCTCCCCGGGTTACAATCGCTCACTCTCATCTCTCGGAGTCCCTTGCCTTCGAAGTTCTCTTCGTTCTCGGCCACGTCCCTCGGCAGCATCAGGCGCACGACTCTGCAATGCTCCTTCACGTCTCTTGCCTCGAAGTCTACTTCCTCCGGCTTCACTCCAAGCTTCTCGTCCGGCGGTCCCTCGGATGCTCCAAGCGCACGGCTTCCGCAAAGCTATCCTTCACCGACTCAAGGCACGAGTCATGAGATGTGAAACTCGCCACGGCTCCATGTGCGAATTACTAAGTCCTGCACGACTTCAACGCACATATCAAATCAACATAACACACTAACTTAAACCCTTTGCCACACCATCAAAACCATATTACGGCAAGAGATTGCCCTAACAATCTCCCCCTTTTTGATGTGTGGCAATCCGTTTAAGTTAGGTAAAAACATTTAAGATAGCATGTAAACATAAACATGATATAGCAACATGCAACTCCCCCTTAATCCATGAAACTCCCCCTTAATTTCTCCCCCTATCATAATTAACTTAAACATAATTATTTCTCCCCCTTTGACACCATCAAAAATATTAATACTAAGTTATAAACTCATGGCATCAAGTATAAAGAGAAACATATATTAAAATCAGTCAAAACCTGATAAAATCAGGTTACTGTACTTGTTCACAGTCCATCAGTCGACTGCTATCAGTATGGCAGTCGACTGGCACAAAGGAATCCGAATTTCTGATTTTCTGGATGAATTTCAGAAATGCATTATTAATTCCAGAAAATTCGAAAAATCATGAAATTTGGGGAACATATTTCTTTTAAGTATATCTATCAATGAAAAATAGTTTTTCAAGAAAAATCATTATATTTTCCGAGATTTGCCAAAATTCTAAAGGCTTTAAAAACTACTAGGTTTTTGATCATAAGAGTATCCATTTTAACACCTAGTCTTGCATCCAATTGTTTCAAAACATGAATACATGTATTTTAAAGTAAGAAATTGTTTTGAAAACATATGAAATATCCAACCATGATCTTTGGGCAATATGTCTATGAATTAAACATAAGCCTTCCCCATGATTGGTCTATTATTGCTATTTTGATACTTTGAATGACCATCTAAATGCCATAGGCATTAGTGGACATTTGTATCATCCTAACATCTCACGCATGCTAAGTTTGCAATCAAGTTAGCCTATAGTGAGTGTGAGATGCATCCTAGGGGGTATTTGTGTATACATTTGTATCATCCTAACATCTCACGCATGCTAAGTTTGCAATCAAGTTAGCCTATAGTGAGTGTGAGATGCATCCTAGGGGGTATTTGTGTATACTTAACCAATATATTCATGCAATTCTATCAAGGTTAAGTATCAACCTAATAATCATCATGATCATAAAGGCATATGTCAATTAATTCTACATTATGATCATGAAATACATGTATTTATTGAATAATAATCATGCATTAGGTATTATATGATGATAATAAGCAAAGTATCACCTAAAGCATGATTCAAACCTATTTCTTATGATAATGTGCCAAAATTTCAAAAACATAAATCATGATTGCAAATATACATAGGAATTACATCAATCATCATGATATAAGCATTATTATCTATTTATGGGCACGTTATCATCACCCAACACTATTCTAAAAATGTTGTCCCGTCATCCTAAGTCAACCAAAATATGATATAGGTCAATTCCATATGGTTGACAACCCTAGGGTTATCCTAACCCTTAAGGATGGATTTTGGAACCCAAAATTTGTAGGCCTTTTCATTTTTCTTTTCCTTGTAGCCTAGGCCTTTTTTATTGAAGCTAGCTCGTTGGCTCCCTATAATCATGTTCAAGGTGTTGGAGCCTATAGTGAATTTTTTTAGGGCTTTGGTTAAATAGTCTACCTTTTCCCTTAAATCCCTATTTTCCTCTATGCATGCATCATTAACATTAAATGACATATATTCATGTGAGCATGCATCATTTAGGCTAGAAGAAACATTATCATTTAAGCATGATTTTTCTAGTTTATTTTCTAAATCCTTAATTTGATCTAGCATGCTTTTGTTCTTCTTCTTAGCTCTAAATAAATCCCTAGTTAAGCTAGAAACTATGGAAACTATTTTCTTAGGAGAAGCTTTCGTTACCATAGTTTCCATGTCCTCTTCTTCTTCGGATGATGAGGATGTAGAAGCTCCCCCTTCATTTGAGCTCTCCCCACTTGAGCTTGATTCTTCATTTTCGGATGAAGAGCAATCCAAGTCATCAAAGGCCATCAAGGCCAAATTGGTGACAAAGGCATTCTCCTCATCCGATGATGATGAGGAGGATGAGGATGGATCATCCCAAGTCCTTGCCTTGAGAGCTTTAGCCTTTCCCATTTCCTTTGTCTTCTTCTCCTCTTCCTTCTTTTTCTTGCTCCCCTTTTTCTTCTTCTTTTCTTCTTTCTTTTTGCTCTCTTCCTTGCTCTTGTTTAAGAGAGGACAATTGTCCCTTATGTGCCCTTCTCCTTGGCAATTGTAGCATATGACCTTCCCCCTTGGTCTTCTATTCCTATCATGAGATTTATCAAATCTAAAATTCTTAAATGCACGCCTTACCTTTCTTACCATGTAGGCTTCTTCCTTGCTATCCATGGAGGAGGTGGAGGCTTCGTCATCGGAGGAGGAGGGGATTTCCATCTTCTTCTTCCCCTTGTTTGCCATCAAGGCTACTCCTCTTGAAGGTTGGATTTTTGGCTCTTCTTGTATTCCTTCAAGCCTCGTTTCGTGGAGTTCCATTGTTGAGAAGAACTCCTCCAAGGTGCTCACTTCTAAATTCTTTGAGATATAGAATGAGTCCACCATGGAGCTCCACTTTGAGGACCGGGGAAAAGCATCTATGGCCTTCATTACCATATCCCGGTTGGAGAGCTTTTCACCTACACTTGACAAACCGGTTATAATTTCCTTGAAACGAGAATGTAAGGAAATTACCTTTTCTCCCTTTTCTAATTTAATGTTGGATAATTGGGAGCAGAGGAGATCTCTCCTTGCTAGCTTTGCCTCGGATGTGCCTCCATGGAGCTCAATTAGCTTCTCCCACATCTCCTTGGCGCTTAGGCATTCTCCTATTCGGTTGATTTCTTGTTGGGGGAGCACATTGAAGAGATGATGCTTGGCTTTTGAATTTGCAAGGTGCTCTTCCCTTTGTCTTTTGGTCCACCTAGATTTCTCTATTGGCTTCCCCTCTTCATCCCTAGGCAAAACGAAACCGGATTCCATTGTAATCATTATATCAAAATCCATTTCGAAAAATACCTCCATTCGCTTCTTCCACCAAGCGAATTCTCCTTCAAACTTCGGAGGATGGATGTTGGAGCCGGCCATTTTGAAAGTTGCTTGTTGTGGCGGTTAGTCCTCGACAAGCTTTCCTTGGCTCTGATACCACTTGTAGGGGATCGGTACGGCCGGCTAGAGGGGGATGAATAGCCCTCTTCCAATGGATGTTGGAATTCTCGCGTTCGTTTGCTCGTCTACACAATCGTTAGCACAAGCGGAAGCATAAAAAATAAAGACAAGGCAATAAATGAAAATACAAATGCTAACAAAGAATGTAACGTGGTTCACGGCTACACTGCTAATCCACGATCCCGATTCGTCCGAGGTGAATCACTCCTCCAAAGCCAATCACTATTGGTCTCTCCTTTGCACCAAGCTAGGTGGAGGTAACCTTTACAATCAAGATCACTCTTCTTACAAATAGAATGAAGTGAAAACAAGTAAGAAGAGTTTAGAGCTTGTGGGGCACTAGGAAGATCACTTGAAGCATGAGCATTAGCCTCTTAAAGGCTCACACCCTCTCTTTTTATAGAGAGGCTGTGGACTTCTCATCCGATCGATCGCCTTAGTCGATCGCCCGATCGGCTACGCACGGCAATGCGGGCTAAAACCTATTGATCGATCCGATCGTTGCCTTCGCAGCCGATCGATGGTCTTAGCGATCGGCGCCGCGTGATGGCAATGATCACGCCACATTCGATCGATCGTATACCGGTCGAACTCCATTCGACTCGAGGCGATCGCCATGACATGGCAATGATCGATCGTGTCGGGAAAACCCATCTGACACTTGGCCAAATGGCCAAGTTTCACCTAAGAGCTACCCCTTCCCGGGTTACAATCGCTCACTCTCATTTCTTGGAGTCCCTTGCCTTCGAAGTTCTCTTCGTTCTCGGCCACGTCCCTCGGCAGCATCAGGCGCATGGCTCTGCAATGCTCCTTCGCGTCTCTTGCCTCGAAGTCTACTTCCTCCGGCTTCACTCCAAGCTTCTCGTCTGGCGGTCCCTTGGATGCTCCAAGCGCACGGCTTCCGTAAAGCTATCCTTCACCGACTCAAGGCACGAGTCATGAGATGTGAAACTCGTCATGGCTCCATGTGCGAATTACTAAGTCCTGCACGACTTCAACGCACATATCAAATCAACATAACACACTAACTTAAACCTTTTGCCACACCATCAAAACCATATTACGGCAAGAGATTGCCCTAACAAGAAGGGGTCTCATTCTTCAAGAGGTAAAATTAGTGGTAATTCAAATTTTAATAATAATGTGATTTTCCATTCTTGCAATAAGAAGGGGCACATAAAGCCAAATTGCCCGGAGCTAAAGAAGAAGGAGGAAAAAGAAAAGAAAAAGAAGGACAAGAAGGAGAAGAACAAGAAGGAAGCCTTGGTGGCTCAAACCAAATGGGACACACCAAGTGTTGAAGATTCTTCCTCCGATGATGAACTTTGCCACATCACACGCCATGTGGTACTCATGGCCCTAGGAGATGACTCCGGCACATCAAGCCAAGAAGAAGGCTCTTCAAGTGATGAATCGTCATCTAGTGACGATGAGGTAATGAACTCTCCTAAAGTTAAGCTTCTCTATAAATCAATTGTCTATCTTAAAGAAGCTCTAGATAAGTCTAAATCTAAGGTTAAGAGCATGAAGGTAGAATTAAAGACCGTTAGAAATAAAAAAACCTTCACATGTTGATTCTTGCATGCTTAAGGAAGAAAATGACAAACTTAAGGATGAGGTTAGTGAATTAAAGGCATGTTTAGAGAAATTAACAAATGGCTCAAAATATCTTGACATGATCCTTAGCCAACAAAGAGTCGTTTACAATAAGGCCGATATAGGATATAAGCCAAAAGAAAAAGAAGTTGCCTATATTTCCTTGATTAATAGGAAAGCAACCATTAAGGGTAAGGTCAAGAAAGCATGGGTACCTAAGAAGTTTTTACTTAATGCTACCGATCCAAATGTTTGGGTACCAAAAGCTTGTGTTTTTCATGTGATTTAGGTAGGTGAGCAAGGTTTGTGGATTGTGGATAGCGGTTGCTCAACACACATGACCGGGGATGTGAGCATGTTCTCCACAATTAAGTATGTGAAGAAGGGAGCGGTGTCTTTTGGACTCAAGATATTAGGTAGAGGTACAATTGAGGTATCCCCCAAAATTGTCATTCACAAAGTTTTACTAGTTGAAAATATGAAATTTAATTTATTAAGTGTTAGTCAACTTTGTGATGCAAGCTACCATGTTTCTTTTGAATCCTCTAAATGCATGATTAGACACAAGGAATTAAATGATTGTATGTTAGTTGGATATAGGAAATCAAACATTTATTAAGTTGATCTTTCATATGCCTCTAACATTTCTACTAAGTGTCTTGTTGCAAAAGAAGAAGAGAGTTGGCTATGGCAAAGGAGATTGGGGCACATCAACATGAAAAACATAGCCAAGGTAGCCAAGATGGAGTTGGTCAAAGGGCTACCAAAGATCAAGTATGTCAAGAACAAAATGTGTGATGCATGCCAAGAAGGAAAACAAACAAAAACATCACACAAAGGTAAAACCTTAACTAATACTTCCTTACCATTAGAACTATTGCATCTTGATTTATTTGATTGCCATAGTACTCCTTCTTTAAATGGTAACAAATATTGTTTAGTCATAGTAGATGATTTTTCTAGGTATACTTGGGTTTATTTTATGAAACATAAGGATGATACCTTAGAAATAATCATAGGATTTAGTAAAAGGGATGAAAATGAAAAGAGTCTCAAAATCAACCGGATCCGTAGAGATCATGGTGGTGAATTTGAGAATTCTAAATTTTCACATTTTTGTTTAGAGCAAGGGTACAAGCATGAGTTCTCTTGTCCTAGAACACCCCAACAAAATGGGGTGGTGGAAAGGAGAAATCGTGCCCTACAAGAGGCTGCTAGGACTATGCTTAATGCATATTCTCTACCTAGCTACTTATGGGCGGAAGCGGTTAATACCGCTTGCTATATCCAAAATAGGGTTCAAATCCATAGGTTTTTAGGAAAGACACCATTTGAATTATGGAATGGGACTATTCCCACAATTCATTATTTCAAAGTCTTTGGATGTAAAGTTTATATTCTAAACACCAAAGATAACTTAGGAAAATTTGAATCCAAAGCGGATGAGGGAATCCTAGTTGGATACTCATCCACAAGTAGAGGATATAGAGTCTACAATAAGAGAACCCATGGGATTGAGGATTCCTCCAATGTCCAATTTGATGAAACCACTAGTACCTACCCTAGAAAGTCCTCCATTGATAAGGATATTAATGACAATAATCAAGACATTACCCAAAAACTTCAAAATTTGACCATAAGGGGTAATGATCAAGGGGGAGGAAGAGGAGATTCCGATGATGAAAGAAGGGTGGAAGATAACAATGATCAATATGAAACCCCTTCTAGAAACCTAAGAATTCATCAAGATCTACCACTTGACTAAGTAGTAGGAGATATATCTCAAGGAGTAAGAACTAGGTCATTTCATAGACTCCTACTAGTCAAGTTGCTCTTATTTCACAAATTGAGCCTAAATCGATCAATGATGCATTACATGATCCGGATTGGATTTTGGTAATGCAAGATGAATTGGCTCAATTTGAGAGGAGTCAAGTATGGGAGTTAGTACCTAGACCCAATGGTAGCACCATAATTACTACAAGATGGGTCTTTAGAAATAAGCTAGATGACCAAGGAAATATCACTAGAAATAAGGCTAGGTTGGTTGCTAGGGGATTCAATCAAGTTGAGGGGCTTAACTATAATGAGACTTATGCCCCGGTTGCTAGATTAGAATCTATTAGAATTCTCTTAGGGTATGCTTCCTATATGGGATTTAAACTTTACCAAATGGATGTTAAATCGGCATTCTTAAATGGTTATATTAAGGAGGAAGTATATGTAGAGCAACCACCCGGGTTTGAGAACATAGATTATCCAAACCACGTATATAAGCTTAGGAAAGCATTATATGGGTTAAAACAAGCTCCCCGGGCATGGTATGAAAGATTGTCATCTTTCTTAATTTCTAAGGATTTTAGAAGAGGCCAAGTAGATCAAACCTTGTTTATAAAGTCAACATTAAAGGATATCTTTATAGCCAAAATATATGTTGATGACATTATTTTTGGGTCAACAAATGATGATCTTCTTCAAGACTTTATAAAAAACATGGAAAATGAATTTGAAATGAGTATAGTTGGAGAGCTCAACTTTTTCCTAGGGTTACAAGTCAAACAAACCAATGAAGGTATTCATATTTATCAAACCAAATATGCAAATGAAATGATCAAGAAATTTGGTTTGGAAAATGCGAAAATTGTAACCACTCCTATGGCCACTAGCACTAGAATAGATAGTGATCATGATGGTAAATCAATTGATCTTAAACTTTATAGGAGTATGATTGGTAGCCTACTATACCTAACCGCTAGTAGACCCGATATCTTGTTTGCGGTAGGTATGTGTGCAAGATACCAATCTTGTGCCAAAGAATCACATTTAGTAGCCGTTAAGAGAATTTTAAGATATATTAAAGGCACCCTAAATGTAGGACTTTGGTATCCTAGGACTAGGTCCTTTGAGTTGCTTGGCTATACCGATTCCGATTATGCCGGTTGCAAATTGGGTAGGAAGAGTACTAGTGGTGGATGCCAATTTCTTGGGTCCTCCCTAGTTAGTTGGAGTAGTAGGAAGCAACATTGTATTGTTTTATCAACCACCGAAGCCGAATATGTGGCTATGGGTGGTTGTGTAGCTCAATTACTTTGAATGAGACATACTCTTGTGGACTATGAGCTACACTACTCTAATATTAAAGTTTATTGTGACAATGTGAGTACCATCAACTTGCCAAAAATCTGGTACATCACTCTAGGACCAAGCACATTGAAGTGAAACATCACTTCATAAGAGATCATGTGGCAAGAGGGGACATTGAACTTAATTATGTAGAATCTAAGTCTAACCTTGCCGATATCTTCACCAAAGCTCTTCCCGAAACTGAATTTTCATCATTAAGGAGAGAGCTCGGTATGTGCTTTGTAGAGTAAAAGTCCAGGTTTGCTTGATCCTATATTCATATGTTAGCCTTATACCTTGATGCATCTCACAAAAGCCTTAAGAAACCTTGATTTTTGTATTGAGACACTTAGAAATATGTGAGATGATAGGGAAGGTGTACTTGGCTCATCATGCTTGTTATGATGCATTACTATGAGCCAATGACACACCTAGAGACATGAATACCTTATGGACCAATCATTAGGAAGGCTTGTATTCAAGTAATGGATACATAGCTCTAAGAACATGGTTGGAAATTCCAAATCATATATATTTTAAACTATATTCATCATATTTTGAAAACCAGTTTTCAAGTGGAACACAAAAGTGATACAAAGTTTGCAAAATCTTTAGAACTTTTGATAGGTTCCAAGTTTGTATCAATCATGAAATCTGGAAAACATATATTTTTCAAACTATTTTTCCTTAATAAAGTATGATTTCAGAAATGTGTACGCAATATTTCGTGATTTTTTGAGATTTCTAGAATTTCTAACGCATTTCAGAGTTTAATAAAAGGTCAGAAATTTCGATTAGTAGCGATCAGAGTTGAAACCAGATCGATACACATTGTTTTCTGATAATTAGCTCCATTTTCTGATATTTAGTGTATCCTTGATGTCCTAAAACAATAGTATGATAATATTGAGTATAAACAAAGTTTTAGGACTGTTTAATGCAATGTTTTAGGGGGAGTTTCATAAATTATATCTTTTTCATCCCCAAACTTCCATGTTGGTGCAAGTTAGGACTTAATTTTGAATTTTTTTTATTCTTTGCTTCAAATATTATTTAAACATCATGAGGCATATCTTGGATTAAGGGGGAGCTTAATATCAATCTTATACCTTAGTCCAAGATACAACAATTTTAATTCCTTCATTTATGAATCCTTCTCTTTTTGATGTATGTCAAAGGGGGAGAAGGAATGTTTAAGTTGAAAATATGATTATGTGTATCTTTAAAAGACCTAACTTAAATGATTTCCAAACATCAAAAAGGGGGAGATTGTTGGTGCAACAATGCTCCAAGCATTTATATGTTTTAATGTTTGGATAATCATCTAAGTTAGGCAATATTCTGTGATCTAATTATGAACATGTTTAAGTGACAGGAAAATCCAAGGATGAAGACTTGGTAAAAGAGAAGTCCAAGTATGATCTTGGCAAGGAAAGTCCAAGGGACGGACTTGGCAGCATAAGACCAAGCTTATAGTCTTGGCAGCGTAAAGTCCAAGTGAACCTTGGCAAAGGAAGACCAAGTATGATCTTGGCAAAGGAAGTCCAAGGGATGGACTTGGCAACATAAGACCAAGCTTGTAGTCTTGGCAGCGTAAAGTCCAAGTGAACCTTGGCAAAGGAAGTCCAAAGTAAGGTCTTGGCAGCATAAGTCCAAGCTTGTATTCTTGGCGGCATAAAGTCCAAGCATTTGGCAACCCAAGATATGACGAAACCGAAGGAAGCTCTTGGAAGCAAAGCGCAAAGGATGAACAAGTCGAGGACTCGGAGGGATCCTGGAGGCGCAAGGCTTAATGAGGAGCTAGAAGGTTGAGTCTAGGTCTAGGGTGTAAAATCAAGTATGAATTACTCATACTTGATGAGTATCAGTCGACTGATATGATGTATCAGTCAACTGGTCAGGTGCTCAACTGAGTCAGGGTGAAACCCAGATCATCAGTCGACTACTTTGATAGTGGCTGTCGACTGATGTTGCAATCAGTCGACTGCCATCAGTGGAAGTCGACTGATCAACGCAAATACGAGCACATAATATAGTCGCACTCGACTTCGGCCTACGATCACTCGACTGATCACTCCATCAGTCGACTGATCATTTGGCCGTTGGAAATTATGGCTACGAATCTCCGTGGAGATTGTGGTTCAGAAGCCATTGGCTTCGACGGCAGTCGACTGATTGTAAGCATCAATCGACTGATCGAAGCCCAACGGGAAAAATAACCCCTCTTCTATAAAAAGGGGCCTTGGGGAGCTTGGTGAAGCTAGTGCTCTCAATCTTAGCTATACCCTCGTGCTCACCAAGCTTTCCCAAGTGCTTTAGTGATTCTAAACCTCCTCTTCTCTAGATTTTAATCTTCCATCATTGTAAAGAAGAGGAGAGCATTGTAAGAAAAGGTTTCTCCACCTTGGTTCATCCAAAGGAGGTTTTAGTGAAGATTGGCTTGGGCTAATCCACCTTACGGATTGCTGTGGAGTAGGAGCGTCATCTCCGAACCACGTACATCGGGTGTTAGCATTGCTTTCATTGTTTTCTTATTTGTATTCTTATTTGTATTTGTATTGCTTCCGCTAACTATTTGTAGAAACGAAGAAAGGCTAATCACCCCCCCTCTAGCCATTCCAAAGATCCTAACAAGAATGACCATGCACTTTAATAGTCCTACTTTATCAAGGGGCCTACAGATATCACTTCCGTCATATATAAGGGATAGATTCCATCTACATCACTCACATCACTCTGCATAAATCATTGCATACCCAGTGATTGACTTTATAGTCCACCATGTTATAGGTGATGTTTGTCGATACCAAAGTATACAACTCCTTATGTAGGGAACTGTAGTGATTTCAAGTCTAAGGACTATTCTTACAAATAGCCACTATGAGAATGTTTATGACAATCTATGAAACATTCTCATGGTGGGTCAGTTCACTACATATTCTCTAATATATACCCACGTGTCAACTTGATATCCTATATCCATGACTTTTGAGATTAAGTTATCAGTTCACCTAGATGCTAGTCTCAACGTATTAATATTATCCTTGCATATTAAAACTTGACTAGGAACAGTTACGAGTAGTGTTCTATATCTACAGTATCACACTATCAAGTCACCAACTTGATATACCGAATACTAGAACCAACTACCCTAGAATATTATTATATTTATTCAAATGACAAATCAATGAAGTAATACAACAACCATAAACTCTGCCTTTATTATGAAATATGATACAAAAGTTCCCTTACCAATCATCTCATAATTGACACTTAGGGCTAATACTAACAATGAGGTCGTTGATGGGGGGTGGGATGATGGCAGAGAAACCTTTGGGAATATATTTGGGTTTGTGTTGGAAGAAAGAATGGTTTGAGATTAGTTGGCTGGGGGTGTCATCGTACCAGGGAAAGGCATCAGAGGAGGAGGCCATTAAAAGCTATTGAATCGGAGAAAGCGCTAGAGGGGGGGCGAGGTACATAGCGCAAAACAATTCTTTCTTTTTGATTAGATAACAAACAATAGTAGAGTTGAAATGCAGCGGAAAGTAAATAGAGATAAAGCTTTTTTTACTTGGTTCACAGGCTTCCGACTGGTAATCCAAGGCCCTAGTGGTCTGAGACCACGTACGGAGGGCAATTTACTAAAAACACTCCTCGTTGGAGGTAGGAGTTTGCGATTACAAAAGCTCGAGAAAACAAGAGGTAGAGAGACAATCCCTCTCTCCTTGTTACGATAAAAACTTAAAAAGGAAGACAAATACAATGCTTTAGAAATGAAGCATAAACTTAGCTAATACCAACAACTTGAAGGTTGGAGTTTGAGCTCGGGTTGTCTTCGTTTCGACAACGCTTCGTCGTCATAGGATCGTCGGAGAGTCGCAACATTGCGAAAGCACTTGGGAAGCTTTTTTGGAGGCTTAGAATTGATAAAAATGGTGAAGAACACTCCATTTATAGCCTTTGAGAACCCTAAACATTGAGCTCAAGTTTTATCACCAAAGGCCACATAACCCTAAAATAAGGGGATGAAGTTTGACTCTCCTCGAAGCTAGAAATTCAAATGGCAATCGACTGTTCACCCTAATCAGTTTATTGCTAATAGCCATCAGTCGACTGTTGGCTAGGATTTTCGACTACATCAAGAGTTAGCTCAAAAATGATACTCAAATAAGTGTTTTCGACGGCCACTAATCGTCCGATCTCGACATAGACCTTCCATGGGAAGTCATGGTCAGATCGTCACCTAAGGACATCCCCGTATGGAGGACTCGACCATACATCACTCACTCACATGATCTTACCTTGAGCTTACCTTTGTATCTTCGCTTTCGTTCTCTACTTGATTTCTTCAGCTCCCTCTAAAGTCCTCACGGTGTCACCCGACCACCACGGTTTTTAGCACGAGAACCTCCAGGTGTCGCCGACCTTTAGCTTAGCTTAGCATTCCTGCACACTTGATTCAGCTCGTGAGATAAAAAATGAACTTAACTTTGTGTCTTTTCTATAATCAAAATTTAGGTTCGATTCGGGTGCCTACTGCACCAACAATCTCCCCTTTTTTGATCTATGGCAAACCAACACAAAGTTAACGAAATAAATTAAATGCATTAAGTGAATTGAATATCATGAAGCATGAATATGAAATATGAAAGAGTATACTTAACTTAATAAGTTATGTAAGAGTATGAGAAAAACTCTTTTTCAAGTCTTCCCCCTTGATATTTGCTACTTAAAAAGTTAAGTAATAAAAAATTACTTAATGTTGGCCTTAGTGTTAAAAATAAGTTCAAGTTAAGTAATCAAAAACTTAATTTTTGATTTCTTAACCTTGGCCTTTTTCTCCCCCTTTTGCCATTAAGAAAGCTTAACCATAAAGGTTAAGTTTAAAGAATTTAAGTAAGTAAAAAGTTGAGTTAAGTAAAGATTAAAAAGTTAAGTTAAGTAAACAACCTTTACTTAACTTAGGCCACTAAAAAAAATGTGTTAGGATAAGTTATCAAAAAATTGATCCCTTCACTTTGTCCTTTTCTCCCCCTTTTGTCATAAATCGAAAAGGGCGGGGGGTTTTGAAAAACACAATTTTTGAATTTTGTCATAAATTATGTTTTAAGTCCAAGCATGTTCCAAAATATTGAAAATAGTAGTTTAAACATAAGCTCATCTATTTGTATGTTCAACTCTAGTTGACTTGATTGATATGGAATAATCAACAAGTCCTGATTAGAGTTGGTTAATTTATGTAATTACACTTCGTGGTTCATGTTGATGTACTAGATCTACATCTCGAACCAGGAGTAAGGTCCTAACATCTCACGCCCATCTACATGGCTAAGTACACAAACACATTAGTCCTATGTGTTGTGAGATGTGTTGGCTCCTTCAATCTATAGGTACATGATTTCTAGAGTAAACCCTAAGCTAGTTCATTAGCATAAAAAAAATAAAGTAGAGTATAAAAAATATAAATTTAAAGTCCTACTCTATTACGCACATGCCTAATTTATCTCTAAGTAGACTAAATTCGGCTTCGGGTAGAGGTTTGATAAAGAGGTCTGCTAGATTTGATTTGGACTCCACTTATTCGAGTTGTATGGTCCCGTTAGCTACATGTTCTCGAATAAAGTGGTGTTTGACCTCTATATATTTTTTTTCCTAGAGTGGCATATAGGATTCTTGGTCAAGTTGATTGAACTAATGTTATCTATGTGAATTTTAGTATTGCTAAAGTTTAACTTAAAGTCTTGGAGAGTGTGCTTCATTAAAAGAAGTTGAGCCACACATTCACTCATGGCGACGTATTCGGCTTCGGTGGTAGATAAGACAATACAGTGTTGCTATCTACTACACCAACTCACTAGACTTGAGTCGAAAAGCTGACAACAACCACTCATGATCTTTCTATCAAGTTTACTACCGCCATAATCCGAGTCAGAGTAGCTGATTAGTTCGAACTCGGTAGATCTAGGGTATCAAATACCTACACTTAGTGTACCCTTTAGATATCTAAGGATACGTTTAACCAATGTTAGGTGCGACTCCTTGGCACAAGTTTGAAACCTTGCACACATACTTACTGCGAATAATATATCAGGTCGACTCGCAGTTATGTAAAGGAGACTCCCTATCGCGCTCCTATAGTATTTTAGGTCAATACATTTTCCTTCTACATCTTCTCCTATATTAACGTTTGTTGCCATAGGTGTATTAATTGTTTTAGCATTTTGCATCCTAAATCGGTTAATTAATTCCTTAGTGTATTTTTGTTGATGTAGATAGATTCCTTCTTTAGTTTGTTTAATTTGTAATCCTAGGAAGAAATTTAATTCTCCTACTAAGTTGATTTCAAATTCACTTTCGATTAGTGAAATGAACTCGTTTAGTAGGATTGAGTTAGTTGTTCCAAATATTATGTCATCTACGTAAATTTGGGCTATAAAAATTTCTTTGCCTACGGATTTTATGAAAAGGGTCGGGTCGACTAAGCCTTGGCTAAACCCTTTAGAATTAAGGTATATTGAAAGCCTCACATACCAAGCTCTAGGAGCTTGTTTTAGTCCATATAAGGCTTTCTTGAGTTTAAACACATGGTCAAGTTTACCTAAGCTTTCGAATCCTAGGGGTTGACTAACATACACTTCTTCCTTAATAAGTCCATTCAAGAATGATGACTTAACATCCATTTGAAATAGTTTAAATCCTCGATGTGCAGCATATGCCAACAACATTCAGATGGATTCTAATCTAGCTATGGGAGCATAGGTCTCTATTAGAGCAATCAACCCGTGATATGGTTTTGATGTGTGTGGCAAAGGGTTTAAGTTAGGATGTTTGGATTTGATATGTGCGTTGGAGTCTTACAGGACTTAGTAATTCGCACATGGAGCATTGGTGAGTTTCACCTCTCATGACTCAGTCCTTGAGTCGGTGAAGGATGGCTTTGCGGAAGCCATGCGCTTGGAGCATCCGAGGGACCACCGAACGAGGAAATTGGAGTGAAGACGGAGGAAGTAGACTTCAGGGTGAGACGCGAAGGATGGCGCTGCAGAGCCGTGCGCTTGGCGCATCCGAGGGACATGGTCGGACGAAGACAACTTCAAAGGCAAGAGACTCCAAGGGATGAGAGTGAGCGAATGTAACCCGGGAAGGGGTAGTGCGCTTAGGTGGAACTTGGCCAATTGGCTAAGTGTCGTATGGGATTTTTCGACACCAGTTGATTGCCATGTAATGGTAGTCGACTACTCTAAGTCGACTGTGACTCGACTAGTGTTCGAGTTCGATTCATGAAAATGATCGCCATGGATTGGCAATGATCGCGAGATTGATCATCGTGATGAAGGCATCACCGATCGTGGTCACAAGTGTTTCGGACACAAAATGGAGTGTCTGCTTCCGGTACTCGATTGATCAGAGCATCAGTCGACTGATGGCAAAATTAGTCGACTGATGTGGGAGTCGTTGGATTAAATCTAACGTGGAAAGAAGCCAAGGTAGCCAAGATGGAGTTGGTCAAAGGGCTACCAAAGATCAAGTATGTCAAGAACAAAATGTGTGATGCATGCCAAGAAGGAAAACAAACAAAAGCATCACACAAAGGTAAAACCTTAACTAATACTTCCTTACCATTAGAACTATTGCATCTTGATTTATTTGATTGCCATAGTACTCCTTCTTTAAATGGTAACAAATATTGTTTAGTCATAGTAGATGATTTTTCTAGGTATACTTGGGTTTATTTTATGAAACATAAGGATGATACCTTAGAAATAATCATAGGATTTAGTAAAAGGGATGAAAATGAAAAGAGTCTCAAAATCAACCGGATCCGTAGAGATCATGGTGGTGAATTTGAGAATTCTAAATTTTCACATTTTTGTTTAGAGCAAGGGTACAAGCATGAGTTCTCTTGTCCTAGAACACCCCAACAAAATGGGGTGGTGGAAAGGAGAAATCGTGCCCTACAAGAGGCTGCTAGGACTATGCTTAATGCATATTCTCTACCTAGCTACTTGTGGGCGGAAGCGGTTAATACCGCTTGCTATATCCAAAATAGGGTTCAAATCCATAGGTTTTTAGGAAAGACACCATTTGAATTATGGAATGGGACTATTCCCACAATTCATTATTTCAAAGTCTTTGGATGTAAAGTTTATATTCTAAACACCAAAGATAACTTAGGAAAATTTGAATCCAAAGCGGATGAGGGAATCCTAGTTGGATACTCATCCACAAGTAGAGGATATAGAGTCTACAATAAGAGAACCCAAGGGATTGAGGAGTCCTCCAATGTTCAATTTGATGAAACCACTAGTACGTACCCTAGAAAGTCCTCCATTGATAAGGATATTAATGACAATAATCAAGACATTACCCAAAAAATTCAAAATTTGACCATAAGGGGTAATGATCAAGGGGGAGGAAGAGGAGATTCCGATGATGAAAGAAGGGTGGAAGATAACAATGATCAATATGAAACCCCTTCTAGAACCCTAAGAATTCATCAAGATCATCCACTTGACCAAGTAGTAGGAGATATATCTCAAGGAGTAAGAATTAGGTCATTTCATAGACCTCCTACTAGTCAAGTTGCTCTTATTTCACAAATTGAGCCTAAATCGATCAATGATGCATTACATGATCCGGATTGGATTTTGGCAATGCAAGATGAATTGGCTCAATTTGAGAGGAGTCAAGTATGGGAGTTAGTACCTAGACTCAATGGTAGCACCATAATTACTACAAGATGGGTCTTTAGAAATAAGCTAGATGACCAAGGAAATATCACTAGAAATAAGACTAGGTTGGTTGCTAGGGGATTCAATCAAGTTGAGGGGCTTGACTATGATGAGACTTATGCCCCGGTTGCTAGATTAGAATCTATTAGAATTCTCTTAGGGTATGCTTCCTATATGGGATTTAAACTCTACCAAATGGATGTTAAATCGGCATTCTTAAATGGTTATATTAAGGAGGAAGTATATGTAGAGCAACCACCTGGGTTTGAGAACATAGATTATCCAAACCACGTATATAAGCTTAGGAAAGCATTATATGGGTTGAAATAAGCTCCCCGGGCATGGTATGAAAGATTGTCATCTTTCTTAATATCTAAGGATTTTAGAAGAGGCCAAGTAGATCAAACCTTGTTTATAAAGTCAACATTAAAGGATATCTTTATAGCCCAAATATATGTTGATGACATTATTTTTGGGTCAACAAATGATGATCTTCTTCAAGACTTTATAAAAAACATGGAAAATGAATTTGAAATGAGTTTAGTTGGAGAGCTCAACTTTTTCCTAGGTTACAAGTCAAACAAACCAATGAAGGTATTCATATTTATCAAACCAAATATGCAAATGAAATGATCAAGAAATTTGGTTTGGAAAATGCGAAAATTGTAACCACTCCTATGGCCACTAGCACTAGAATAGATAGTGATCATGATGGTAAATCAATTGATCTTAAACTTTATAGGAGTATGATTGGTAGCCTACTATACCTAACTGCTAGTAGACCCGATATCTTGTTTGCGGTAGGTATGTGTGCAAGATACCAATCTTATGCCAAAGAATCACATTTAGTAGCCGTTAAGAGAATTTTAAGATATATTAAAGGCACCCTAAATGTTGGACTTTGGTATCCTAGGACAAGGTCCTTTGAGTTGCTTGGCTATACCGATTCCGATTATGCCGGTTGCAAATTGGATAGGAAGAGTACTAGTGGTGGATGCCAATTTCTTGGGTCCTCCCTAGTTAGTTGGAGTAGTAGGAAGCAACATTGTGTTGCTTTATCAACCACCGAAGCCGAATATGTGGCTATGGGTGGTTGTGTAGCTCAATTACTTTGGATGAGACATACTCTTGTGGACTATGAGCTACACTACTCTAACATTAAAGTTTATTGTGACAATGTGAGTACCATCAACTTGACCAAAAATCCGGTACATCACTCTAGGACCAAGCACATTGAAGTGAAACATCACTTCATAAGAGATCATGTGGCAAGAGGGGAAATTGAACTTAATTATGTAGAATTTAAGTCTAACCTTGCCGATATCTTCACCAAAGCTCTTCCCGAAACCGAATTTTCATCATTAAGGAGAGAGCTCGGTATGTGCTTTGTAGAGTAAAAGTCTAGGTTTGCATGATCCTATATTCATATGTTAGTCTTATACCTTGATGCATCTCACAAAAGCCTCAAGAAACCTTGATTTTTGTATTGAGACACTTAGAAATATGTGAGATGATAGGGAAGGTGTACTTGGCTCATCATGCTTGTTATGATGCATTACTATGAGCCAATGATACACCTAGAGACATGAATACCTTATGGACCAATCATTGGGAAGGCTTGTATTCAAGTAATGGATACATAGCTCTAAGAACGTGGTTGGAAATTCCAAATATATATATTTTAAACTATATTCATCATATTTTGAAAAACAGTTTTCAAGTGGAACACAAAAGTGATACAAAGTTTGCAAAATCTTTAGAACTTTTGATAGGTTCCAAGTTTGTATCAATCTTGAAATCTGGAAAACATATATTTTTCAAACTATTTTTCCTTAATAAAGTATGATTTCAAAAATGTGTACGCAAAATTTTGTGATTTTTTGATATTTCTAGAATTTCTAACGCATTTCAGAGGTTGGGCTGAAAAGGTTGAAATTTCGATTTCAGGCATAGCAGTCGACTGATTCAGAAACCAGTCGACTGATACACTGTGTTTTCTGATAATTAGCTCCATTTTCTGATATTTAGTGTATCCTTGATGTCCTAAAACTATAGTATGATAATATTGAGTATAAACAAAGTTTTAGGACTGTTTAATGCAATGTTTTAGGGGGAGTTTCATAAATTATATCTTTTTCATCCACAAACTTTCATTGTTGGTGCAAGTTAGGACTTAATTTTTGAATTTTTGTTATGCTTTGCTTCAAATATTATTTACACATCATGAGGCATATCTTGGATTACGGGGGAGCTTAATATCAATCTTATACCTTAGTCCAAGATACAACAATTTTAATTCCTTCATTTATGAATCCTTCTCTTTTTGATGTATGTCAAAAGGGGAGAAGGAATGTTTAAGTTGAAAATATGATTATGTGTATCTTTAAAAGACCTAACTTAAATGATTGCCAAACATCAAAAAGGGGGAGATTGTTGGTGCTACAATGCTCCAAGCATTTATATGTTTTGATGTTTGGATAATCATCTAAGTTAGGCAATGTTTTGTGATCTAATTACGAACATATTTAAGTGACAGGAAAATCCAAGGATGAAGACTTGGTAAAAGAGAAGTCCAAGTATGATCTTGGCAAGGAAAGTCCAAGGGACGGACTTGGCAGCATAAGACCAAGCTTGTAGTCTTGGCAGCGTAAAGTCCAAGTGAACCTTGGCAAAGGAAGACCAAGTATGATCTTGGCAAAGGAAGTCCAAGGGATGAACTTGGCAGCGTATGACCAAGCTTGTAGTCTTGGCAGCGTAAAGTCCAAGTGAACCTTGGCAAAGGAAGTCCAAAGTAAGGTCTTGGCAGCATAAGTCCAAGCTTGTATTCTTGGCGACATAAAGTCCAAGCATTTGGCAACCCAAGATATGACGAAATCGAAGGAAGCTCTTGGAAGCAAAGCGCAAAGGATGAACAAGTCACGGACTCGGAGGGATCCTGGAGGCGCAAAGCTTAATGAGGAGCTAGAAGGTTGAGTCTAGGTCTAGGGTGTAAAATCAAGTATGAATTACTCATACTTGATGAGTATCAGTCGACTGATACGATGTATCAATCGATCGGTCAGTGCTCGAGTCGGTGAAACCACGACCATCGATCGCTTTGATAACGATGGCGATCAATCGATGTTGCAATCACGATCGCCACGATGGAAGTCGACTGATCAATGCAAATACGAGCACAGAATATAGTCGCACTCGACTGCGGCCTACGATCACTCGACTGATCACTCCATCAGTCGACTGATGGAGAGATCAGTCGACTGATCACTTGGTCGTTGGAAATTGTGGCTACGAATCTCCATGAAGATTGTGGTTTAGAAGTCGTTGGCTTCGACGACAGTCGACTGATCGAAGCCCAACGGGAAAAATAACCTCTCTTCTATAAAAAGGGGCCTTGGGGAGCTTGGTGAAGCTAGTGCTCTCAATCCTAGCTATACCCTCGTGCTCACCAAGCTTTCCCAAGTGCTTTAGTGATTCTAAACCTCCTCTTCTCTAGATTTTAATCTTCCATCATTGTAAAGAAGAGGAGAGCATTGTAAGAAAAGGTTTCTCCACCTTGGTTCATCCAAAGGAGGTTTTAGTGAAGATTGGCTATGGCTAATCCACCTTACGGATTGCCATGGAGTAGGAGCGTCATCTCCGAACCACGTACATCGGGTGTTAGCATTGCTTTCATTATTTTCTTACTCGTATTCTTATTTGTATTTGTATTGCTTCCGCTAACGTATTTGTAGAAACGAAGAAAGGCTAATCACCCCCCCTCTAGCCATTCCAAAGATCCTAACAAGCATGACCATGCACTTTAATAGTCCTACTTTATCAAGGGGCCTACAGATATCACTTTCATCATATATAAGGGATAGATTCCATCTACATCACTCACATCCCTCTGCATAAATCATTGCATACCCAGTGATTGACTTTATAGTCCACCTTGTTATAGGTGACGTTTGTCGATACCAAAGTATACAAATCCTTATGTAGGGAACTGTAGTGATTTCAAGTCTAAGGACTATTCTTACCAATAGCCACTATGAGAATGTTTATGACACTCATATGACAATCTATGAAACATTCTCATGGTGGGTCAGTTCACTACATATTCTCTAATATATACCCACGTGTCAACTTGATATCCTATATCCATGACTTTTGAGATTAAGTTATCAGTTCACCTAGATGCTAGTCTCAACGTATTAATATTATCCTTGCATATTAAAACTCGACTAGGAACAGTTACGAGTAGTGTTCTATATCTACAATATCACACTATCAAGTCACCAACTTGATATACCGAATACTAGAACCAACTACCCTAGAATATTATTATATTTATTCAAATGACAAATCAATGAAGTAATACAACAACCATAAACTCTGCCTTTATTATGAAATATGATACAAAAGTTCCCTTACCAATCATCTCATAATTGACACTTAGGGCTAATACTAACAATGAGGTCGTTGATGGGGGGTGGGATGATGGCAGAGAAACCTTTGGGGATATATTTGGGTTTGTGTTGGAAGAAAGAATGGTTTGAGATTAGTTGGCTGGGGGTGTCATCGTACCAGGGAAAGGCATCAGAGGAGGCCATTAAAAGCTGTTGAATCGGAGAAAGCGCTAGAGGGAGGGCGGGGTACATAGCGCAAAACAATTCTTTCTTTTTGATTAGATAACAAACAATAGTAGAGTTGAAATGCAGCGGAAAGTAAATAGAGATAAAGCTTTTTTTACTTGGTTCACAGCCTTCTGACTGGTAATCCAAGGCCCTAGTGGTCTGAGACCACGTACGGAGGGCAATTTACTAAAAACACTCCTCGTTGGAGGTAGGAGTTTGCGATTACAAAAGCTCGAGAAAACAAGAGGTAGAGAGACAATCACTCTCTCCTTGTTACGATAAAAACTTAAAAAGGAAGACAAATACAATGCTTTAGAAATGAAGCATAAACTTAGCTAATACCAACAACTTGAAGGTTGGAGTTTGAGCTCGGGTTGTCTTCGTTTCGGCAATGCTTTGTCGTCATAGGATCGTCGGAGAGTCGCAACATTGCGAAAGCACTTGGGAAGCTTTTTTGGAGGCTTAGAATTGATAAAAATGGTGAAGAACACTCCTTTTATAGCCTTTGAGAACCCTAAACGTTGAGCTCAAGTTTTATCACCAAAGGCCACATAACCCTAAAATAAGGGGATGAAGTTTGACTCTCCTCAAAGCTAGAAATTCAAATGGCAATCGACTGTTCACCCTAATCAGTTTATTGCTAATAGCCATCAGTCGACTGTTGGCTAGGATTTTCGACTACATCAAGAGTTAGCTCAAAAATGATACTCAAATAAGTGTTTTCGACAGTCACTAATCGTCCGATCTCGACATAGACCTTCCATGGGAAGTCATGGTCAGATCGTCACCTAAGGACATCCCCGTATGGAGGACTCGACCTCACATCACTCACTCACACGATCTTACCTTAAGCTTACCTTTGTAGCTTCGCTTTCATTCTCTACTTGATTTCTTCAGCTCCCTCCAAAGTCCTCACGGTGTCGCCCGACCACCATGATTTTTAGCACGAGAACCTCCAGGTGTCGCCGACCTTTAGCTTAGCTTAGCATTCCTGCACACTTCATTCAGCTCGTGAGATAAAAAATGAACTTAACTTTGTGCCTTTGCTATAATCAAAATTTAGGTTCGATTCGGGTGCCTATTGCACCAACAATCTCCCCTTTTTTGATCTATGGCAAACCAACACAAAGTTAAGGAAATAAATTTAATGCATTAAGTGAATTGAATATCATGAAGCATGAATATGAAATATGAAAGAGTATACTTAACTTAATAAGTTATGTAAGAGTATGAGAAAAACTCTTTTTCAAGTCTTCCCCCTTGATATTTGCTACTTAAAAAGTTAAGTAATAAAAAATTACTTAATGTTGGCCTTAGTGTTAACAAACAAAGTTCAAGTTAAGTAATCAAAAACTTAATTTTTGATTTCTTAACCTTGGCCTTTTTCTCCCCCTTTTGCCATTAAGAAAGCTTAACCATAAAGGTTAAGTTTAAAGAATTTAAGTAAGTAAAAAGTTGAGTTAAGTAAAGATTAAAAAGTTAAGTTAATTAAACAACCTTTACTTAACTTAGGCCACTAAAAAAAATGTGTTAGGTTAAGTTATCAAAAAATTGATCCCTTCACTTTGTCCTTTTCTCCCCCTTTTTTCATAAATCGAAAAGAGCGGGGGGTTTTGAAAAACACAATTTTTGAATTTTGTCATAAATTATGTTTTAAGTCCAAGCATGTTCCAAAATTTTGAAAATAGTAGTTTAAACATAAGCTCATCTATTTGTATGTTCAACTCTAGTTGACTTGATTGATATGGAATAATCAACAAGTCCTGATTAGAGTTGGTTAATTTATATAATTATACTCCGTGGTTCATGTTGATGCACTAGATCTACATCTCGAACCAGGAGCAAGGTCCTAACATCTCACGCCCATCTACATGGCTAAGTACACAAACACATTAGTCCTATGTGTTGTGAGATGTGTTGGCTCCTTAAATCTATAGGTACATGATTTCTAGAGTAAACCCTAAGCTAGTTCATTAGCATAAAAAAAATAAAGTAGAGTATAAAAAATATAAATTTAAAGTCCTACTCTATTACGCACATGCCTAATTTATCTCTAAGTAGACTAAATTCGGCTTCGGGTAGAGGTTTGATAAAGAGGTCTGCTAGATTTGATTTGGACTCCACTTATTCGAGTTGTATGGTCCCGTTAGCCACATGTTCTCGAATAAAGTGGTGTTTGACCTCTATATGTTTTTTTCCTAGAGTGGCATATAGGATTCTTGGTCAAGTTGATTGAACTAATGTTATCTATGTGAATTTTAGTATTGCTAAAGTTTAACTTAAAGTCTTGGAGAGTGTGCTTCATTCAAAGAAGTTGAGCCACACATTCACCCATGGCGACGTATTCGGCTACGGTGGTAGATAAGACAACACAATGTTGCTTTCTACTGCACCAACTCACTAGACTTTAGTCGAGAAGTTGACAACAACCACTCATGCTCTTTCTATCAAGTTTACTACCACCATAATCCGAGTCAGAGTAGCTGATTAGTTCGAACTCGGTAGATCTAGGGTATCAAATACCTACACTTAGTGTACCCTTTAGATATCTAAGGATACGCTTAACCAATGTTAGGTGCGACTCCTTGGCACAAGTTTGAAACCTTGCACACATACTTACTATGAATAATATATCTGCTCGACTCGCAGTTATGTAAAGGAGACTCCCTATCGTGCTCCTATAGTATTTTAGGTCAATACGTTTTCCTTCTACATCTTCTCCTATATTAACGTTTGTTGCCATAGGTGTATTAATTGCTTTAGCATTTTGCATCCCAAATCGGTTAATTAATTCCTTAGTGAATTTTTGTTGATGTAGATAGATTCCTTCTTTAGTTTGTTTAATTTGTAATCCTAGGAAGAAATTTAATTCTCCTACTAAGTTGATTTCAAATTCACTTTCGATTAGTGAAATGAACTCGTTTAGTAGGATTGAGTTAGTTGTTCCAAATATTATGTCATCTACGTAAATTTGGGCTATAAAAATTTCTTTGCCTACGGATTTTATGAAAAGGGTCTAACATCTCAAGCCTTGGCTAAACCCTTTAGAATTAAGGTATATTGAAAGCCTCTCATACCAAGCTCTAGGAGTTTGTTTTAGTCCATATAAGGCTTTCTTGAGTTTAAACACATGGTCAAGTTTACCTAAGCTTTCGAATCCTAGGGGTTGACTAACTTACACTTCTTCCTTAATAAGTCCATTCAAGAATGATGACTTAACATCCATTTGAAATAGTTTAAATCCTCGATGTGCAGCATATGCCAACAACATTCGGATGGATTCTAATCTAGCTACGGGAGCATAGGTCTCTATTAGGGCAATCAACCCGTGATATGGTTTTGATGTGTGTGGCAAAGGGTTTAAGTTACGATGTTTTGATTTGATATGTGCGTTGGAGTCTTACAGGACTTAGTAATTTGCACATGGAGCATTGGCAAGTTTCACCTCTCATGACTCGGTCCTTGAGTCGGTGAAGGATGGCTTTGCGGAAGTCAAGCGCTTGAAGCATCCGAGGGACCACTAGACGAGTCGAGGAAATTGGAGGAAGACAGGAAGGCTCGCTATCAAGTTTACGCAAGAGCAGCAGAGCGCACTTGGCGATCCGAGGGACGTGGTTGGACGAAGACAACTTCAAAGGCAAGGGACTCGATGAGAGGAGCCAATGTAACCCGAGAAGGTAGTGCGCTTAGGTTGAAGCCAATTGGCTAACCGCTTGATGGGATTTTTTTGACACCAATATATATGTAATGGTAGTCGACTACTCTAAAGTCGACGTCATCGTGATCTATAGTGTTCGAGTCCGATTCATGTTCCAACATTTGACTGCCATGGATTGGCCATAGGTGATCATTGACTACCATGATGAAGGCATCGATCACAAATGTTTCGCACAAAATGGAGTGTCCGCTTAGTCTCGATTGATCGAGCATCACGATCGATGGCAAAATCACATCGATGTAGAGTCGTTGGATTAAATCCAACTTGGAAAGAAGCCGTTATTGAATCAATCAATCGACCGCAATGGGAAAACCCTCTTCTATAAAAAGAAGAGTTGTGGGCTTTTGGGAGAAAAATGCTTCTATTCTAAACATCTCCCAAAGTGCCCAAATGAATTTCCTCCTCTTCCTTGTGCTTATATTCATCTTATTGTAAGAGGAGTGATTTTGTAAGAAAAGGTTACCTCCACCTAGCTTTGTGCAAAGGAGAGATTAGTTGAAGGTTTAAGGTGTGATTCACCTTGGACGAATCGGGTCGTGGATTAGCGGCATGGTCGTGAACCACGTTACATCTTCTTGTTAGCGAATTTCTTTTTACTTTGTTTTTGTCTTGATTGTCTTAGCTTTATTTCCGTTGCGCTAACCGTTGATTGTAGACGATTAAGCAAGCCATAGATTTCCACCATCGGCGATAAAGGCTATTCACCCCCCTCTAGCCAACCAACATCAACCCTACAAGTGGTATCAGAGCTAAGGCACTTATTGAGGACTAACCGCCGCTACAAGCACTTCATCAAGAGATGGTCAGCTCAAATATTCATCTGCCGAAGTTCGAGGGGGAATTCGCTTTGTGGAAGAAGCGAATGGAGGTATTCTTTGAAACCGATTTCGATATCATGCTTATAATGGAAAATGGTTTTGAGATTCCTAGGGATGAAGAGGGGAGAATACTAGACAAATCAAGGTGGACTAAAAAGCAAAGAGAGGAGCACCTTGCAAATTCAAAGGCTAAGCACCATCTCCTCAACGTACTCCCCCAACAAGAAGTAAATCAAATTGGGGAATGCTCTAGTGCCAATGAAATGTGGGAGAAGCTAGTGGAGATTCATGAAGGCACTTCCGAGGCCAAGCTAGCAAGGAGAGATGTACTTCGCTCCCAATTATCCAATATCAAACTTGAAAAGGGAGAGAAGGTAAAATCCCTACACTCTAGGTTTAAGGAAATTCTAACCGGTTTGACAAGTGTAGGGGAAAAGCTTTCCAACCGGGATATGGTAATGAAGGCTATAGATGTCTTTCCCTGGTCCTCAAGGTGGAGCTCAATGGTGGACTCTTTTTACATCTCCAAGAACCTAGAAGTTAGCACCTTGGAGGAGTTCTTCTCAACCATGGAGCTCCACGAAACAAGGCTCGAAGGAGTAGTAGAAGAGCCAAAACTTCAACCATCAAGGGGAGTGGCACTATTGGCCAACAAGGGGAAGAAGAAGATGGAGACTCCCTCCTCCTCCGATGAAGCATCCTCCTCCTCCTCCATGGATAGTACCGAAGAAACATACATGGTGAGAAAGGTAAGGTGTGCTTTGAATAATTTTAAATTTAATAAATCTAATGATAGGAGAAGAAGACAAAGGGGGAAGGTGATTTGCTACAATTGTCAACAAGAGGGACACATAAGAGATAATTGTCCACTCTTGAACAAGAGTAAAGAAGAGAGGAGAAAGAAAGAAGAAAATAAGAAAAAGGGGAGCAAGAAAAAGGAAGAGGAGAAGAAGGCCAAAGAAAAGGGGAAAGCCAAGGCACTAAAGGCAAGGGCATGGAATGACCCTTCCTCCTCATCATCATCATCGGAGGAAGAAAATGCCTTTGTCATAAACTTGGCTCTAATGCCGTTTGATGACCTAGACACCTCCTCCTCTAAAAATGAAGAAGCAAGTTCAAGTGAGGAGAGCTCAAGTGAAGGGGGAGCTTCTTCTACATCCTCATCATTGGAAGAGGATTTGGTAAGTGAGGTAACGAATCTACCTCCCAAGAAAATTATGTTAATGATTTCTAGCCTTACTAAGGAATTGTTTAGGGCTAAAAAGAAAAATAAATGCATGCTAGCTCAAATTAAGAATTTAGAAGAAAAATTAGAAAATGCATGCTTAACTATTAATGATAATATTTCTTCTAGTCATGATGATGCATGCTCACATGACTATATGCCTTTTGATATTAATGATGCATGTATGGATGAAAATAGGGCTTTAAGAGAGAAAATTGATCATTTAACCAAGGCCCTAGAAAAATTTACAATTTGCTCCAACACCCTTAACATGATCATAGGGAGCCAAAGAGCAAGCTTTAATAAGAAAGGTCTAGGATATAAGGAAAATAAAAATGAAAAGGCCTATAAATGTTTAATTGCTAGGGGTCAAGATAAAAAGAAAATAATAGCTAGAAAATGGATCCCTAAGGAATTTTTAGTGAACCCAATAGGAAAGAATTTGTTTTGGATTCCTAAATCCATCCTTAAGGGTTAGGAAAACCCTAGGATAGTCAACCATAAGGATTTCACCTATATCTTATGTTTTGGTTGACTTAGGATGGCGGGACCTAATTTTAGAAATAGTGTTGGGTGATGATAATGCACCCATAGATAGTTTAGATCATGCTCAACACTTAGTATTATATATGTTGATACACATTTTTAGCATAGTTTTGGGTGATGATAATGTGCCCATAAATTGATAATAATGCTTAAATCATGATAGCTAATGTAATTGTTATACTTGTTTGCAATCATGATTGATGATCTTGATATTTGGCACATAGTCATGTGCATTAGGGTTCAAATCATGCTCTAGGTGATACTTAACTTTTTATCATGATTACATACCTAATGCATGATTATAAATTGATAAATACATTTGTTTCATGATCATAATGTGAAATTAATTCATATATGTCTTTATGATCATGTGGGTTGTTAGGATGATACTTAACCTTGTATAGAATTGCATGAAATTGAAGGTTAAGTATATACAAATACCTTTAGGATACATCTCACACTCACCATAGGCTACCTTGATTGAAAACTTAGCATGAGTAAGATGATAGGATGATACTAATGGTCCACTAATACCTATGGCATTTAAATGGTCATTTAAAGTATCAAAATAGCAATAATAGACCAATCATGGGGAAGACTTATGTTTAATTCATAGACATATTGCCCAAAGGTCATGGTTGGATATTTCATATGTTTTCAAAACAATTTTTTACTTTAAAATCTGTGTGTTTATGTTTTAAAACAATCCAAAGCAAAACTAGGCGTTAAAATTGATACTAACTTGATCAAAAACCTAGTTATTTTTGAAGGTTTTGGATTTTTGGCAAATTTTCGAAAATATAATGATTTTTCATGAAAAATTATTTTTCACTGATAAAGGACCTTAAAAGAAATGTATTCCCCAAACTTTATGATTTTTCAATTTTTGTAGAATTTTTAATGCATTTCTGAAATTCACCCTGATAATCAAAAAAATTCGAAATCAGAGTGTCAGTCGACTGGTAGTCTGAACCAGTCGACTGATCGACTGATAACATGCCCAATAACCTTTTTATCCGATTTTAAGGCTTGTTTTGGTAATTTTTGTTCCCTAAAATTAATGTCATGCTTGTATAAACTTTGTTTAATATTTTTGATGGTGTTAAAGGGGGAGAAATATATATGTTTAAGTAAGGGGAATTGCATTTAGGGGGAGTTTCATGTATTAAGGGGGAGAGTTGATAATCATGTTTATTTACATTCTTTCCTACCTTAGTATTTTTATCAAAAGTTTTACCTAACTTAAACGGATTGTCACACATCAAAAAGGGGAAGATTGTTAGGGCAATCAACCCGTGATATGGTTTTGATGTGTGTGGCAAAGGGTTTAAGTTAGGATGTTTGGATTTGATATGTGCGTTGGAGTCTTGCAGGACTTAGTAATTCACACATGGAGCATTGGCGAGTTTCACCTCTCATGACTCGGTCCTTGAGTTGGTGAAGGATGGCTTTGCGGAAGCCGTGCGCTTGGAGCATCCGAGGGACCGCCGGATGAGGAGATTGTAGTGAAGCCGGAGGAAGTAGACTTTAGGGCGAGACGCGAAGAATGGCGCTGCAGAGCCGTGCGCTTGGCGCATCCGAGGGACGTGGCCAGATGAAGACAACTTCAAAGGCGAGGGACTCCAAGGGATGAGAGTGAGCAAATGTAACCCGGGAAGGGGTAGTGCGCTTAGGTGGAACTTGGCCAATTGGCTAAGTGTCGGATGGGATTTCCCGACACCAGTCGACTGCCATGTAATGGTAGTCGACTACTCTAAGTTGACTGTGACTCGACTAGTGTTCGAGTCCGGTTCATGTGCCAACAGTCGACTGCCATGGATTGGCAGTCGACTATGAGACCACCAGTCGACTAATGAAGCCATCAGTCGACTCGTTGCAAGTGTTTAGGGAACAAAATGGAGTGTCCACTTCCGGTACTTGACTGATCGGAGCATCAGTCGAATGATGCCAAGATCAGTTGACTGATGTGGGAGCCATTAGATTAAATCCAACGTGGAAAGAAGTCGTTATTGGGCAACGACTATAGGACCAGTCGATTGATCAGTGCATCAGTCGACTGCTCCTGTGTCAACGGGAAGAAACCCTCTTCTTCTATAAACAGAAGAGGTGTGGGCTTTTGGGAGAAAAATGCTTCTATTCTAAACATCTCCCAAAGTGCCCAAATGAATTTCCTCCTCTTCCTTGTGCTTATATTCATCTTATTGTAAGAGGAGTGATTTTGTAAGAAAAGGTTACCTCCACCTAGCTTTGTGCAAAGGAGAGATTAGTGGAAGGTTTAAGGCGTGATTCACCTTGGACGAATCGGGCCATGGATTAGCAGCAAGGTCATGAACCACATTACATCTTCTTGTTAGCGAATTGCTTTTTACTTTGTTTTTGTCTTGATTGTCTTAACTTTATTTCTTTTGCGCTAACCGTTGATTGTAGACGATTAAGAAAGTCATAGATTTCCACCGTCGGCGACAAAGGCTATTCACCCCCCTCTAGCTGACCAACATCTACCCTACAGTCTCATCATAATCTAACCCTTCTACTTGACTAAAACCTTTCGCGACCAATCTCACTTTGTTTCTAACTACTTTACTTTTGTCATCAAGTTTATCTCTGAATATCCACCTTGTTCCAATAATTGATTTATCTTTAGGTGGTGGTACTAATTCACAAACTTCGTTCCTAGTAAATTGAGCTAGCTCTTCTTGCATTGCAATAATCCAATCGAGATCAATAAGAGCTTGTTCAATTGCCTTGGGTTCGATTTTTGAAATCAATGAGATTTGACTAAGGTTTCAATATGACACTCTAGTTCGAACTGCTAGGTTAGGATCACCTATCACTTGGTCGATAGGATGATTTGATTGAATCCTAGACTGACTCGAGTTAGGATTAATACTAAACTCGATTTAATGGTCAGAGTCGAGTTTGGTATGAATCGGTTCGTCAGTTGATTTTACTACGGGTTTTGTGGGTTCATGTCCTTCATCGAATACTACATTAATGGTTTCCTTGATTTTAAGGGTTTCATTGTTGTAGACCCTATAGGCTCTACTTGTGGTTGAGTATCCTAGGAAGATTTCAGTTGTTGTTTTGGAGGTGAACTTTCCTATGTAGTCCTTAGTGTTTAGGATATGTACCTTATATCCAAATACCCTAAAGTATTTAATGTTAGGTACTTTGCCATGGTAGGTTTCGTATGAGGTCTTAAGGTGCCTCTTGACCAATAGAATTCTATTTTGGACATAACAAACCGTACTAACGGCTTCTTCCCAGAACCTTTCGAGTAGTTTGTACTCGTTCAACATGGTTCGAGCAACTTCTTGTAGGGTTCTATTTTTTTCGCTTGACTAGACCATTTTATTATGGGATTCTAGGATAGGAGAATTCATGGTGGTATCCGTTTAAGTTACAGAAGTCGGTGAACCTATGATTTTCGAATTCACCACCATGATCACTTCTAAGTCTTTTAATCTTAAGGTTCTTTTGGTTTTTGATTAGCTTACACAAGTTGGTGAGTTGGTCTAAGGTATCACTTTTGTGTTTAAGGAACCTAACCCAGGTAAACCTAGAATAGTCATCAATTATGACTAAGCAAAATTGACTACCATTTTGTGACTTGGCTCCATGAGAATTGAATAGATCTAAATGTAGGAGCTCAAGCACACTTTTGGTTCGTTATTGGTTAGTTAGTTGATGTTGTGCCCTAGGTTGTTTACCTTGTTGAAAAGAATTACAGATTTTATTGTCCAAGTTATTAAGGTTAGGCAATCATCTAACTAAGCCACTCTGACTCATTTTGTGAACGAGTCTTGGGTGTGAGTGACCGAGTCGTCGGTGCCATAACCAAGATTCCTCTTGCTGTGTCATAAGACACTTGATTTAGAAATTGGGTATGTTAATTGTGTAGATGTTTCTATTCCTAGTTCCTTTAAGTATTGTTTTAGAGGTTTCATTAGTTTTAATTAAGAATTCATTTTCTAGGAATATAACCTTATAGTTATTATCACACAATTGGCTTACACTAAGTAAATTATATTCAAAATCTTCAACTAATAACCCATTCTGAATTATAAAATTAGAGTTTAGCTCAATATCACCTGATCCGATGATTTTGATCTTGCTATTGTTTCCAAAAGCTACTGATCCTTGTCGTTTGAATTTAATTCCTCTTGCCGTGTCATAAGATACTTGGTTGAGAAATTGGCTAAGTTAATTGTTTAGATGTTGCTATTCCTAGTTCCTTTAAGTATTGTTTTAGAAGTTTCATTAGTTTTAATTAAGCATTCATTTTCTAGGAATATAACCTTATAGTTATTATCACACAATTGGCTTAGACTAAGTAAATTATATTCAAAATCTTCAACTAATAACACATTCTGAATTGTAAAATTAGAGTTTAGCTCAATATCACCTGATACGATGATTTTGAGCTTGTCGTTGTTTCCAAAAGCTACTGATCCTTGTCATTTGAATCTAAGCTTCAAAAATTTAAGTTAGTCTCCGGTCATATGTCAGGAGCACTCACTGTCCAACATCCATTGATCCTACACATATAGTAGTTGGATCGGATATTGGAATTTAAGAGTTGGTTGAAGATTATTAGTCCTAGAATCATCTCACCCTTTACTATATGATCAAACATGTTATCCTTATGTGTTCTTGTGAGATGACTTCAATTTTACTTGATTAAATTTAATGAATTGAAACTAGTCAACCTTGGGTTAGATTCGGATTTAACCCTAAGCTCGTCAACTCACCTTTTCAAGAAATTGGCTTCCAGGTTGTAGTGAGGCACAGGGGCCATCTTTGATCAAAAAAATAACCACTTCCTTAGACAAAGCCAAGTTCAAGAAAATGATAATTTGATTCACCTAAGATTACTTCCTGGTCTAACTAGTTTAGGATACAGCGAGGTAGCTTCAGCTAGTTCCACTTAGTCGAGTGCACTGAGCTAGATACGCCTTATCTAACTCGGACACACAGGACTTCGCTTCCCTAGCATACTATCATCTCGTCGCATCCTGATACTATGTTGTCAAGTGGTGACAAGTTATAGATCCTATCTAACCGTTCTAAAAATAAAAAGAAAAAGACCTAAGCATGCAAAGTCTAATTTCAAATAATAGCACAAACAAATTTAATACCGGCTCCCCCTGGACTTTTGAATCGATTCGGTCTTTCCACGTAGTGGATTTGGTCCTTGGGTACCCAGTATTTATTAGATCCTAGTTGAGAAATCAAAGTGTTCTTAGGGACCCATGCTTGGATTTATTTTTTTATTACGATTTACAATCGACATATACAACTTGTTAGTCGTATTTGGTCTAAATTCAAGTCCGACCTTATTGTACACGGCCCTTTGCGATCCAAGTAAAAGGTCAAGTCCCTTGGATCCCAAAGTAAACCTTTCCAACGTATGCCTAAGATCTTCGGCTTGTCCTTTCAAAAGTGAGTTCTCAACTTCGAGCTTTTCAACTCGAGTTGAGTCCTCCTCTTGAACTTGACTAGTTGACAAGGGTAGGGAGACTTCGTGTTTAAGGAGTTTGACTTCCTCAACTAAAGTCTTGACCTTGGACTCGGACTTAGCTAATTTTCTAGTTAAGAATTTGATTGCATTATACAACATACTAATTAAGGACCGACTTACCTTAAGTGAACCTTTTGAACTGGATACGGATCCGTGGCTGTCTTGAATAGTGATTCATCATTGGATCCGGAATCGGACTCTTCCTCGGGTTTAGACTCTTGCTCGAGTTCGGTTGGTTTGGCCATGAAGACTAGGTTGTTGTCTTCCTCCTCTGATGATTCTTCCCATGTGGCGTTGAGTGCTTTCTTGAACTTAGGTGCTTTGTTCTTGAGTTTCGGACATTCCGACTTGATGTGTTTGAACTTGTTACATTCATAGCATCTAAAATTAGAATTCACTTTAGACTTACCTTCTTTGGATTGGTTGATGAGTCATCTTCGGCTTTTGATCATCTTCTGAACTAGATTTACTAGTTCAGTTTCCATCTTGACATCTACCTCCGACTCATACTCATCTTCTTCCTTCGGGGGTGGTTTACTTGTGGGCTTCTTCTTTGGTCCTACAAATAAGGCAATACCTTTCTCGGGAGCTGTTAGTTAAAGCCCTAGAACCAATCATGTGATGGTTGAATAGGGAACATTTTGTATCATATTCTATAAAGGCAAAGGATTGGTTATTATATTTACATCTTGCTTGTGCCAGCTAATTTAAATATAATAATGCCCTAGAAAAGTAGGTTCTTATCTACAGCACATCAATTGGCAGAATTGATTATGAGAGGCTGTAGAGAACACTTTCCTAAATGTTCCTAGTCGAGTATTAATATGCAAGGGCAATATTAATACATAAAGACTAGCATGTAGGTCAATTGATGACTTGATCTCACAAGTCATGGATATATGATATCGAGTTGACACATGGGTATATATTGGAGAATATATACTGAACTGACCCGCCATGAGAAAGTTTCATGGATCGTTATATGAGTGTCATAAACTTTCTCATGTGACTATTGGTATGAATAGTCCTTAGACCTGAAGTCACTACGGTTCCCTACATAAGGAGTTATGTACTTTGGTATCGTCAAACGTCACCCGTAACAGGGTGGACCATAAAGGCGATTACTGGGTATGTAACAAATTATGCGGAGGGATGTGAGTGATGTAGATGGGATCTATCCCTTCCATATGACGGGAGTGAGATCGGTGGGCCCCTTGATTGAGTAGAACTACTAAAACGCATGGCCATGCTCGAATGAGTCAATATGAGATATTGAGCTCATTTGTTTGAGTTAGTTTACTCAGGGATCAAGAAACACATAGATTGATCGAGGATGACACGGTCTATGCCTCATTGATCAATCTGATATCAAGGATAGAAGGACACAGTCATATATTATAGTAGTCACGGAAAGGTTAGTCGGATCTTGACTTATCTCGTAACTTGGGTAGCAATGATGTATTGCTAGATGCCGCTCATTGCTTGTGTATCTAAAAGAGTTTAGATCCACTGCCAACGTTATGAGAGCCTATAGGGTCACACACAAAGAGCATGATAATTAGAGGAATTAGAGTATTCTATTTTGACTAGAATAATTTGGGAATAAGCTTAAGTACAAAATGGTTTTTGGACTTTAAGCTTAATGAGAATTTTATCTAATTGATTTAATGAGATTAATTCAATATGTTACCTTATTGATTTAATAAGATTAATTCAATATGATAACATAAGCTTAATTGAATTAATAAGATTAATTCAATATGATAACATAAGCTTAATTGAATTAATAAGATTAATTCAACATGCATGAATGCCACATAAGCATGCCACATAAGCATGCCACCTAAGCATCCACCTAAGCTAGATAAGGTGGAAGGGGACAAAATGGTTTTTGTCTCCTTAAGTGGCAACCAAAACAAAAGGGGTCTCAATGCAATGGATTGCATTAAATTGTAGGAGGTGAAAGGGTTTTGCCAACCCTATAAAAGGCCCCATGGAGTGGCCGGCCAAAGCATCATTTGGATTGTGATTGTGGTGTGGTTGTGAGAGAGAGCTTGAGAAGCTTGGTGGAAGCTTTGGTTGTGTGGCTTTGTGAGTGTAGGCTAGCAAGAAGAGTAGTCTTCTTCCTCCTTTCTCTTCTTCCCTAGATTCCTCTCCTTTAGGGACTTCTCTAGCAAGAAGTAAAGGAGAGCTCTTCTAGTTTCTCTTGTGAGACAAGAGCTTGCTCGTGTGGATACGTATAGAGGCACGGACACTTGAACGTGCTAAAGATCCAACAAACCGAAAGGAAAAGCGGGATTAACAAGGGCACGCAACAAAGGTAATCCTCTCCTATAAGATAGGTTTGGTTTAGAGAAATTTATTTTATACGAGTTTGCTTTCGCATGGATCACTTGGAAGGGATCCTATTTTCCGTTGCGCATATGCCATTTGGCATACGAGAATTCCCTACAGGAGCCGAATTAGACTGTTCATGTAACTCGAATTCAAAAAATAATTCATCTAATCTAATCTTGGAAAGGTCCTTAGAAACCTTGTAGACATCTACCATGGATGCCCACAAGGTAGTCCTAGGAAAAGCGTTGAGAGCATACCTTATAAGGTCCTAGTTTTCGACCTTCTATCCGATGGAGTGCAAGCTATTGACGATGTCTTGTATGCGGGCGTGTAGTTGGGTTGTCGTCTCATGTTCCTGTATCTTAAGGTTATATAATTTATTGAACAAGAGGTCTCTTTTACATACCTTTGCATTGTCGGTTCATTCGTGTATCTATACGAGCTTATTCCATAGGTCCTTCGCACTGATAAAGGGGCCGACACAATTGAGCTCGTCTTTAGACAACCCACACTATAGAATTTGTGTAGCCTTTGCGTCTACTTCCACTTGGCATTTCATGGCATTTGTCCATTGATCGTAATCCAACGATTCATCAACTTCATTAGTAGGAAGTGTGAACCCGGTTTGGATTATGATCCACATCTCGATTTGAGTTTTTAGAAAGCATTCCATCTGACCCTTCTAGTAACGGAAGTCATCTCCATTGTAAAACGAAGGTCGGATGGTGCTAAACCCTTCGAGATAGGCCATTTAGAAAGAAGAAAATACCTTGCAACGAAAAAAAACAAACGAATGTACCAAGACTTTCATCTTGGATTAGTATTGCAGGAGAACAAAATTAAACGAAAAAGTCTTAAAACCAAAAATGAAAAGAAATCTTTAAAAAGATGCTAGATTGGTGGTTGCACTAAATCGTAGCACCCCCGCTCTGATACCAATTGTTGGATCAGAGAAAGTGCTAGAGGGTGTTGAATAGTGCAAAACAATTCTTTCTTTTCGATTCGATATCAAATAATAGTAGAGTTGAAATGCAGCGGAAAGTAAATAGAGACAAAGATTTTTTTACTTGGTTCACAGCCTTCTGGCTGCTAATCCAAGGCCCTAGTGGTCCAAGACCACGTACGGAGGGCAATTTACTAAAAACACTCTTCCTCGTTAGAGGTAGGAGTTTGCGATTACAAAAGCTCGAGAAAACACAAGGTAGAGAGACAATCCCTCTCTCGTCATTATGATAAAAACTTAAGCAAGACAAAGACAATGCTTTAGAAATGAAGCTTAAACTTAGCTAATACCGACAACTTAAAGGTTGGAGTTTGAGCTTGGGTTGTCGTCGTAGGATCGTTGGAGAGTCGCAACGTTGTGGAATCACTTGGGAAGCTTTTTGGAGGCTTAGAATTGATAAAAATGGTGAAGAACACTCCTTCTTTTATAGCCTTTGAGAACCCTAAATGTTCAGCTCAAGTTTAATCACTAAAGGCCACCTCACCCTAAGATAAGGGGATGAAGTTTGACTCTCCTCGAAGATGGAAATTCAAATGGCAGTCGACTGTTCACCCTCATCAGTCGACTAATGAAATATCAGTCTATTGCTAATATCCATCAGTCAACTATTGGCTAGGGTTTTCGACTGCATCAAGAGTTAGCTCAAAAATGATACTCAAATAAGTGTTTTCGACGATCACTAACCGTTCGATATCGACATAGACCTTCCATGGGAAGTCATGGTCGTATCGTCGCCTAAGGATGTCTCCGTACGGAGGACTTGAACTTACATCACTCACTCACATGAGCTTACCTTTGTAGCTTCCCTTTTGTTCTCCACTTGATTTCTTCAGCTCCTTCCGAAGTCCTCCCAGTGTCGCCCGACCACCACGGTTTCTTAGCATGAGAACCTCCGGGTGTCGCCGACCTTTAGCTTAGCTTAGCATTCCTACACACTTGATTTAGCTCGTGAGATAACAAAATGAACTTAACTTTGTGTCTTTGATATAATCAAAATTTAGGTTCGATTCGGGTGCCTACTGCACCAATAAATTCTTGGGTAGGAGTTGCAAAAAAGTGGTCTTGGAGAAGAAGATGAAGTTAGGGTTAAGGAAAAAGGAGGTGTCGGGAAAGATGAGGTTAGGGTTAAGGAAAAATTGGGTGTCGGGGTTGTGTTAAAGTTGGCTGACTAAAAAGTTTCATTTAGAAGAAGAAAATAATATTGGAAGGGTTTGAAGAAAAATTAGCATTGGATTTTGGAGATTTATAGTGGTTTAATATTAAGATGGATGGTTTGAGGTACATATTAGATTTCAGGCGACTTGCTTTTTAGTCTAATTTAGAGGGGGGACTCAGAGGGGTTATGAGTATGTTGTGAATATGGTTTGAAGAGGTAGGGAGATGGTATTTTCTCAAGATTTGTGCCTAAAATAATGATTTTTTCGCTCAGAAATTAAGTAAATATTTTAGGCCCTGTGCCTAATATAATAGCCTAGAGGCTCGATAATTACATTCCCTCTACGACACTATAACAGTCCGTTATATATAGTGGCTAAGTAAATTTTCTCGGGCTCTATGCCTAATATAATAGTTTAAGGGCTATATAATTACATACCTTCTATGGAACTATAATAGCTCGCCATAATGGTGATGCACATGAGCACGACCTCAAATCTTCGATGGGAATCGTCGATGTCACACCTCGAGAGTATGCCGAGCCGAAAATCAAACGGATGACATCTCCCCTGTATGTGGCAATATATCCAGTTTATACAAGGCCCTTGGGTCCACAATAACAATAACATATAAACATAACTACATCAAAACACAACGGAAAACATAATACAACCACATTACAACTACATACAGTGCATATCGGTATGACTGACACCACGACATAAAGAAAACATCGACAAAACCCGAATCCACAAGTGTGTACATCACATGACAAGTCCATAACATATTACACCACGAAAAACTCCAAATACATAACACAACGTACGAAAAACCCAAAACAACCCCAGGAGTCTCAGAGGTGAGATGAGATGTTGTCAGCCAGTGGTGCTCCAAGCCATCACGAAGACTTCTACCTATTACCTGGGCGACAGAAAAACCCAGGATCCATGGTAGTGAGTATAACTCAACAGGTAATAAGGAAGAACATGTATTTATATCAAATATCACATGTCATTCAACAACATAACCTAGAGGTACAACAGGTATACCAGCACAGTATATAAATACATGCATATACTGTCTAACCAAATAAACAACGTATAATGCAGACATAATTGAAAGTCTGCTACGCTACTCTGATCCAACCTGAGCATATATCCAATATAAAACAAGAAGAATAATACTATCTCACAATATACTCATAATACAGGTCAAAGGTATCTAATGGTATGTCCAACAAGTGTACAGGTATCTGACACAACCGTATAACAGATGCGAGTAGCATGTATGAAGATGATGTACAACCAAATGCAGCAAGCATAGTACAAACAAGTGCAACATCATAATAAGCATATATATATATATAGACTACATCTATATATATATTAATCACAACCATCCATATATATATATATATATATATATATATATATGGTAATATGCAAAGTGTCATATGATATGGCAATGCAGCATGCATGGTCATGCCTGCGCACCCCTACTCGCTACCATGACCCCAGTGTGGCCTAGGTGGCACGACATGACAACTATCCCAACTCAACACCAACCACTGCTCTAGAGTGGCCGAGTGGGCAGTATGATCAAGTAGCATATGAGTGTAAAGAGTTCGCTACATAATGGGGGTCCCTGCTACTGGCCACTCCGATTGACACTACCTATGAGTGGTCGAGTGTCACGCATCCAGGACAACTGCATGCGACTCCAACTACCACCGTCTATAGTGGTAGAGTGCGACACAACAAATGCTTTACCCTCACACAGATTACTCCTCTGGGAGTAACCTAGGCGGCAGGATGACTGACGACTCTCTCAACCCCAAGGGAGACTATGTCATCAGTATGCATGCAAATTATATGAATGTATTGTCACAAATACAGACATCTACCATAGACTCTCTATTATACAGAGAGTCGTACCAATTTGATCAACGCACTCTCTATCCTACAGAGAGTCGTACTCAACTGATCGATAGATTCTCTATCCTGTAGAGAGTCATACTCAACTGATCGATGCACTCTCCATCATGTAGAGAGTCGTAGTCAACTGATCATAATAAGCTAGGATTACCGGTCCATAGTGACACACTAATCACGATTCACCTGACCATTACACAACACACGGTTGGTAATAAGTATGCAACATACGGGTATTAGAATAAATCCTACATTTATGGCACTACCTACCCACGGATGGCCTTTTACCCAATTTACAAATCAGGTCATCATCCGTACTCTAACATCTACACCCTACTAAACAATTTATAGATCTATTTACATCACATCTGTAACTCCTAAATCATGATAAAGGAACATGTGATATCCACATTTGAGCATATATAGCCAACGACAAGTATCAAGCATAAGGATAAATAAGAGCAGGGTCAAGATAATTTGAACATATAACATGCTCATATCTATGTCTAGATCTGATTGCAATTACATCTACCTGACCAGGGTAGGAAATTACCCACCTGATGAATAGCTTGTGTTAATGGTCTTCGCATCCAAGATCTCTACCTCGAATCAAATATCTGAAATGGTAGAATCCAATATAACCACATGCTTGTAAAAAAATTCAAACTGTAGGAATAAGAATCTAAACCAATCTTAATCCATTTTGTAAACCACATATATACTGTGAGTAGAATTTCCTTACAGTACCAAATTAAATCAATTTACATAGAAATCTCAATCTAAACTTACCTCACACTAATTTAACCTCCTCTCCTTCTTGATAGGCTAAAGAGAATCCAATCTCCAGTAAATCTGAATTAATCATCTATCACTACACAACGAATAGGAAACTATATCCCATTACCATATTATAACATATCCCAACTGTCAATTTAATCAAGCTAACTAAATGAACATCTCTATCTACAATTAAAGTAATAGTCCATAGAATTTACCTAGTTTCGAATCCATGGTAAGAGCTTCTTGATCCAAATTCCTCTCACTACTTCACTGCCCCTAGTTTCTCGATCTACAAACAGAAATCCAATTTGCACAGATCGTGGAGCTGAGGGAAGAAATCAATCTCGACTCTAATGCATCCTAACCCCTTTGCACAGCAAGAAAAAACATTTCCACTGATCCATCCATCTCAACCACAATTCATTGACATTAACACGATTATTGAAGAATGTTACCCTACAGATCAATTTGCCACACCCTTATTTTCCTCCTGTGGCAACAACACTTCCCTCCCTCTTTGATCCAATAGTGGGGAGGCGACTCATAGTGATGATCCCAGATCCTAGCTTGCAGAGAAGGTGGCTTGGTGCTCATGGACTCAACAATATCAGTGGTAGGTGACTTTGATGGCCAGAGGCAAGTTGTCGATGGCTGGAATGGGGGCAGCAATAGAGATCTAGGTGGTTGGTGATGCCTGCTGCTTAGGTGAAGGTCTTCGACGCTCACTGCTGCTTAGATCGCCAGAGAGAGAAGGGGCGATGATAAGCTATCCGGCAGCGGTGAGTGATAGGAGATGGTGTTGTCCATCTAGGCTTGGGGAAGTGAACGACTGACAGGGCCACACTGACGCATCTGACAGCAACGAAGTTCGGGTGGAAGAGATGCTGATCAACCCGCTACTCCAGTGAGGCTCGATGAAGAGGGGAGAAGCGATGGCGACGATAACTAGAGCTCGTGAAAAAGACCAAGTCAGTCTACTCCCACCGGTGCTTGCAGCGTCCAACCACGAGATCGAGTGAAATAGGGCAACAGTTGAGGATAAATGGTCGATCGGAAGAAGATGAAAGGGGAGATTGCCACAATCGAAAAAGGGGGACTGAGGTGAGGAAAGAAATCGGGGCTGAGAAGAGAAGAAGAGGAGTCGGGAAAAGGAATCGGCATCTTAGGGAAAACGTTCGATCGGGTTTTAATATTTAGACCTAGGTAAATTGAACCCATTAATTACTACTAAGCAGATAACTCAAACATGCTTTATAAAACCTATTTGTTTTATCCCATAAACTCTCATACAAAATCCATTTAAATCCAAAAAAAATTCTAAAAAATCCCTGAAAATTATATAAAATAAATTTCTTAATTAATAAATGGTATTTATTATTATTTTATTTTTCAGTATCTTACAGTCGAGGACTCGAAGCGCGCGCTCACGCTCAACGCCCGCAAGTGCACGAATATCGTCGAGTAATAAAAGATTATTGATCCCACAGAGACTAAGATTCGAGTATCGTATGTCCAGTGGATCTTGTTGTTCGGAGTGAATGTCTTAAAGGCCTTCCTTTTGCTCCAAAAATGTGTTGTTTCACCTATAAAATATCGTCCTGCACACAAAAGAAACAAGAGCAGATATCTGAATCAAAAAATAGAAAATGCATGAAACAAGTATAAAATGTAATGAGATGTGTGTGAAAACTACTCCTAAAACCCTATATGTTTTGCTCACATCAACCCACTCCCCCCAGACTTAGATCTTTGCTTGTCTTCAAGCAAACTCGAGTGCCATGAAATTTAAAGAAAAGTATTGTTCCATACTTAGCATGCTAACTGGATTTATCAAGTGGTATTTTCAATCAAAGCAAAATAAATATGTTCTAAAAGTTCACTAAGTTAGCTTTTCATGCATATGCTAAGCGAATTTTCCTAAGGGATACTCGTTCCACAGTGAGTTAAGTCGTCATCTTATAGCTTTCTTAAGGTCTCTAGCTTTTAGGCACTTACCTGCCCTAAGAGAGGATCGTTCCCTAGATCTAGCATAATGTCTCAAAGGTATGCTCGGTATTGAGAGAAATTGGTAGGTGTTTCCCCAGTAACCTAACTCGATCTCAATGGGGCACCTAGCCATTTCCACCTATGACAACTGTTTTTAACTCTCTTTTTTTCTTCTTTTTTTTTTATCTTTTTATTTTTTTTATATTTTTTTATATTTTTTTTCTTCCAATGAACTTTGTTCCCCTCTAGCTCACTATTGGGATATATACTGAAAAGTCTATCTTTTGTATGAACATCTTTAGTTTTGAAATAAGAATCACATGATCATTGTTTGCATATTTATGGCTATGCATATTGTCTAATGCATTACATTGTAGATAACATGGTATGTGGTGTCACACGAGAGATCATGTTATCAGTTCCTTGTAAAGTATAAGTAAAGGCTCACAACCGAGATGGTTATGGACAAACCATTGGAATGGTTGTAGTGTGATTTGGTATTGGTTTGTCTTGGCCATAGAATTACACTAGTACACTTTGTATGTATTAAGCAGGACCGACTTAGAGGTGATTCGATTTATTGCTGACTACATAATCAAATCGGACCTCAGATATTATATTGTACATGCTCTTAATCCCGATATAATAACGGGCACATATACTTAGTATTCATTTCTTTGATTTACCAATGGGCGAGATTTATAGAGTAAATCGATAGGCTCGGTAAGTTGGGAAATGATATTATTTATATGGTGTGTCATTGATTATAGGAGGAAACTGTTGGTGCAGTGGGCACCAAAGTCGAACCGGTATTTTGATTATGGCAAAAGGCTCAATAGTTAAGGGTATATTTGTTATCTTACGAGCTCAATTAAGTGTGCAGAAATGCTAAAGTTGAGCGGAAGGTCTGCGACACCCGGTGGGAACCGAGGTGGTCGGGCAACGCCAGAGGGACTTAGGAGGAAGCCGAGGTACTCGGGTGAAGACCGGAAGCGAGGCTACAAGGTAAGCTCGTGTGAAAGCGAAGCAAGGTCGTTAAGCGTAGATCCGACCCAATACCTCCAATGGAAGGTCTAGGTCGAGATCAGATGGTTAGAACCATCGTACTTTATATTTTAAGCTAACTTGTACTGCAGTCCAAAACCCTTTGACTACAGTCAACTGCTAGTCAAGTTCCAGCCTCGAGAAGAGCTCGAATTTCAAGGGGGTGAATTTGGACTTGACTCGTGTTTTGGTACAAAGGGTGATGTGGCATCAAGGTGGACATCCAAACCATCACCAAGCTTCCTTGTGGTGGGCGCCCAAAATAAGGTGAGTTGGCACAAGATGGTTGGCTCCCATGATGTGGCACAAGTTGAATGGCTCCAACAAGTTGGCGCCCAAGGAGGTTGGAGGTGGCACAAGGTGGTTGGATGAAACACCTCATCCTCAAGTTGGCGCCCAAGGAGGTTGGAGGTGGCACAAGGTGGTTGGATGAAACACCTCATCCTCAAGTTGGCGCCCAAGGAGGTTGGAGGTGGCACAAGGTGGTTGGATGAAACACCTCATCCTCAAGTTGGCGCCCAAGAAGGTTGGAGGTGGCACAAGGTGGTTGGATGAAACACCTCATCCTTGAGTTGGGATAAGAACCTCACCTTGGACACTACCTATGTCTAAATTCATAGATCAATATCCATAAATAGACATGTTCAAGCCAAGCAAATCACAAGAATTCAAGAGCTCTCAACACGCCGTCGTAACGCCGCTACTACTACTCACATTTGCTACGACGAAGTGCACCTTCTACTTATAAGAGTTGTCGGTATATTTATTTAAGTTCTACTTCTTTAAATTGTCTTTGTGCTTTAATCGTAACAAGGAAAGGAGTGTCCTTTGCCTTGATTTCTTTGTAATGTCGTTGCTCCTACCTCCAACGAGGAGGAGTGGTTTTAGTGAATTGCCCTCCGTACGTGATCAAGGATCACTAGGGCCGTGGATTAGCAATCGAAAGATTGTGAACCACGTAAAAATATCTTATCTACTTTATATTTCCGCTGTGCACTCTCTACTTGCTTTTTACTTATTGCAAAAAGTTTTTTAACGACATCGTATCGCTATTCACCCCCCCCTCTAGCGACACTTTCGATCCAACAATTGGTATCAGAGCCGGGGGCGCTAAGATTCGGTGAAACCACCAATCTAGCTTTGTTTTTCTTTTTTTTTACAGATTTTTTATTTATTTATTTCTGTTTTCGTATAATTATTTCACTTGCTTATCTTCTCCTACATATAGAATTGCATTAGAGGCTTTAGGATCCGGATAAGGTTGTCCTTCTGGTTAGATCCCGAGTAAGGTTGTCCTCCGGAACTTCAACGACATTCGTGATTTGATTGTTTATTTCTTTTGCAAGTTACATTTTATATATCTTTTTACTTCTCAAGATTACTAATCCAAGACGAAAGTCTTGGAATATTCTTTCGTGTGTGTTTTGCAAGATTCTTTTCGTTCTTCTTCTTGTTTTTAAATGGCCCATCTCGAAGGGTTTAGCATCATCACCCCGTTTTACAACGGTAATGACTTTCGTTATTGGAAGGGTCGGATGGAATGCTTTCTTAAAACCCAAATCGAGATGTGGATCGTAATCAAACCGTTTCACACTTCCTATTAATGAAGATGGTGAATCTTTGGGTTACGATCAATGGTCAAATTCCATGAAAAACAAGTAGAAGCCGATGCCAAGGCAACTCAAATCTTGCAATGTGGGTTGTCCAAGGAAGAGCTCAACCGCTGGCCCCTTCATTAGTGCAAAGGACTTATGGACCAAGCTAGTGGAACTACACGAAGGCACCGAACACGAAGGTATGTAAAAGAGATTTACTTTAAATAAATTGTATAACTTGAAAATGCAGGAAAACGAGACCGCAACTCAACTACATGCTCAGATCCAAGACATCGCCAACCAACTCCATGCCATCGGACAAAAGGTCGAGAATCGCGACCTTATCGTGTATTCTCTTAACTCGCTTCCTAGGACCACCTTGTGGGCATCCATGGTCGATGCCTACAAGGTCTCCAAGGACCTTTCTAAAATTAGGTTAGACAATTGTTTTTTAACTTGAATTACATGAGCAAACTAACGGGTCCAGTGCCGAGAAGAGTATTGCGTTAGTTGCGTGTTCCAAGAAGAAGAAGCCCGCAAGCAAGCACCCCTCAAGGAAGAAGACGAGTCCGAATCGGAAGTAGACTCGAATAGAATCCAACTAGTCAATCTAGTTCTAAGATGATCAAGAGACGAAACGACCAACAACTCAAGGTAAGCCTAAACCTAATTCAAATACTTCTAATTTTAGATGCTATGAGTGCAAATGTGTTCGGCCACATCAAGTCCGAGTGCCCAAAGCTAAAGAATAACGCATCAAAGACAAGAAAGCGCTAAACGCTACTTGGGAGGAGTTGTCGGAGGAAGAAGATTTATATCCAAGCTCTAATGGCCAAGCCGACCGAGCACGACTCGAAATCAAGAAGAGTCCGAGTCCGAACTGGCGATGAGCTTCCATTCAAGACAAGCCACGGATCCGTATCCGGTTCAAAAGAATCATTAAGGGTAAGTCGGTCGTTACTTAATACTTTGTATGGTGCAATTAAATTTTTAAATAAGAAACTAGCTAAGTCCGAGTCCAAGGTCGAGACCCTAATTGAGGAGGTTAACCTTCTCAAACATGAGGTCTCCTAACCTCTTCGACTACTGTATTCAAGAGGAGGACTCAACTCAAGCTGAAAAGCTTGAAGTTGAGAACTCGCTTGAAAACACAAGTCAAGACCTTAGGAACACGTTGGAAAGGTTCACTTTGGGATCCAAGGGACTTGACCTCTTACTTGATCACAAAGGGCCGGTACAACAAGGCCTGGACTCGGGTTTAACTCAAATACAACCAATAAGTCATATATGTCTATAGTAAACCAACATAAGAAAAATGTCCAAGCATGGGTCCCTAAGACCACTTTGATTTCAACTTTAGGATCTAACATGTATTGGGTTCATGACCAAATTCACTATGTGAATAGACCCACTCGATTCAATGGTCCAGGGGAGCCAATACAAAATGTATTTTTGTTAAGTCTTAGAAATTGCATGCTTAGTTTTTCCTTTATTTTTAGAATGGTTAGATAGGACTCATAACCAACTAAAATCCTAAAAGATTGAGCCTCGGGAGCCTCTTTTTCAAAAATAAACCAACTAAAATCCTATTTAAAAGATTGAGCCTCGGGGAGCCTCTTTTCAAAAATAACTAGTTAGACCAAGACGTAGTCTCAAGTAAGTCGAGTTATCAATTTCTTGAAATTAGCTTTGTCTAAGGCAGTGGTCGTTGTTCCGATCAAAGAAGGCCTCAGGCTCGCCACGACTGAAGCTAATCTCTTGAAAAGATTACTTGATGAGCTTAGACTAAATCCGAATCTAACCTAATGTTGGTTAATTTAAATTCATTAAAATTAATCAAGTAAATTGAAAGTCATCTCACAATAACACATAGGAATAACATGTTTTGATCATGTAGATATTGGTGAGATGATTTAGGTTTAAAACTTACAAACAACCCTTTAGTAATTCCAATATCCGATCCAACTACCTTATGTGTAGGATCAATGGATGTTGGATGCTGGTTGCTCCGACACATGACCGGGATCAACTCAAATTTTCGGTTACGATTCAAACGACAAGGATCGTAGCCTTCGAATAACGCAAGCTCAAAATCATCGGATCGTGATATTGAGCTCAACTCTAACTTTACAATTCAAAATGTCTTATTAGTAGAAAACTTTCAATATAATTTACTTAGTGTAAGCCAATTGTGTGATAACAATTATAAGGTCATATTTCTAGAAAATGAATGCGAATCAAAATAAATGCAACATCTAAAATAATACTTAAAGGAACTAGAGTAGCAACATCTACACAATAAATTTACCCAACTCCTCAACCAAGTGTCTTATGACACAAAGAAGAGGAATCTTGGTTATGGCACCAAGACTCTGACACTGCACTCCAAGACTCGTCCACAAGATGAGTCGAGTGGCTTGGTTATAGGTTTGCCTAAACTAAACAACTTGGATAATAAAATATGTAATGCTTGTCAACAAGGTAAACAATCTAGGACACAACATCAATTAACTAATCAAGAACGAACCAAAAGTGTTCTTGAGCTCCTACACATGGATCTATTTGATTCACATGGAGCTAAGTTACTCAATGGTAGTCAATTTTGCTTAGTCATAATTGACGACTATTCTAGATTTACTTGGGTTAGGTTTATCAAACATAAAAATGATACCCTAGACCAACTAATCAATCTTTGTAGGTTAATCGAAAATCAAAAGAACCTTAAGATTAAAAGACTTAGAAGCGATCATGGTGGTGAATTCGAAAACCACAGGTTTACAGATTTCTGTAACCTAAACGGATACCACCATGAGTTTTCATGTCCTAGAACCCCACAACAAAATGGGTTAGTCGAACGGAAAAATAGAACCCTACAAGAAGCCGCTAGGACAATGTTAAACGAGTATAACCTACCCGATAGATTTTGGGCAGAGGCCGTTAGTACGGCTTGCTATGTCCAAAATAGGATCCTTATGGTAAAGAGGCACCAAAAGACCTCGTACGAGATTTATCACGATAAAATACCGAACATCAAGTACTTTAGGTTATTTGGATGCAAGGTACATATCTTAAACACTAAGGATTACCTAGGAAATTCAAATCCAAAACCTCATCGAACCTTTCTAGGATACTCAACCACCAGTAGAGCTTATAGGGTATACAATCACGACACTCTTAGAGTCGAAGAAACCATTAATATAGTTTTCAACGAAGGACACGAACCCGTTCAATCCTTAACAAAACCAACTAGCAAATCAACTTATAGCAAACCCGACTATGATCTTGAACTTGAATCTCGTCCTAACCCAAGTCATCCTATCGACCAAGTGATAGATGACTCTAACCCAAGTCAAACTAGAACTCACCCAAGTCATCCTATCGACCAAGTGATAGATGACCCTAACCCGAGTCACACTAAGACTCAAACAAATCATCCTATCAATCAAGTTATAGGTGATCCAAATTTAGGGTTCGAACTAGAGCTTCATATCGAAACCTTAGTCAAATCTCGTTAATTTCCAAAATCGAACCCAAAACTATTGAACAAGCACTTCTTGATCCCGACTGGATTATTGCTATGCAAGAAGAGCTAGCTCAATTCACTAGAAATGAAATCTGGGACTTAGTACCACCACCTAAAGAAAAATCAATTATTGGAACAAGGTGGGTATTTCAAATAAACTTGATGATAAAGGTGAAGTAGTTAGAAATAAAGCTAGGTTAGTCGCAAAAGGGTTTAGTCAAGTCGAAGGTTTAGATTACGATGAGACCTACGCCCGTGAGCCGACTAGAGTCCATCCGAATGTTGTTAGCATATGCCGCACATCGAGGTTTTAAATTGTTTCAAATGGATGTCAAGTCAGCATTTTTGAATGGATACATTAAGGAAGAAGTTTACGCTACCAACCTCCGGATTCAAAATCTAGATAAACGACCATGTCCTTAGACTTAAGAAAGCCCTATATGGACTCAAACAAGCCCCAAGAGCTTGGTACGAAAGGCTTTCGATCTATCTTAAGTCCAAAGGATTCAACCAAGGTTTAGTCGACCCAACCTTATTCGTTAAAACCGTAGGAAAAGAAATCTTTATAGCCCAAATCTATGTAGATGATATAAATTTTTGAACTACCAACTCGATCCGCTAAACTAATTCATCTCACTTATGGAAAGTGAATTTGAAATGAATTTAGTGGGAGAGTTAAGTTTCTTCTTAGGTTTACAAATTAAACAAACTAAAGATGGAATATATTTACATCAACAAAAATATACTAAGGACTTAATAAATCGATTTGGAATGCAAGATGCTAAAATAATCAATACACCTATGGCAACTAATGTTAATATAAACGAAGATGTAGTAGGAAAACCCGCTGACCTAAAATACTATAGAGCGCAATAGAAGTCTCCTATACTTAACCGCGAGCCGAATTCGACATTTTATTCATGTAAGTATGTGCGCAAGGTTACAAACTGCGCAAGGAGTCTCACCTAACCCTAGTCAAGCGTTTATCCTTAGATATCTAAAGGGCACGCTAAACGAGGTATTTGGTACCCTAGATCTACCGAGTTTAATCTAATCGGCTACTCCGACTCGACTATGCGGTAGTAAACTCGATAGAAAGAGCACGAGTGGTTGTTGTCAAATCCTACCGAGTCTAGTAAGTTGGTGCAAGAGGAAGCAAAGATTATGCTGCCTTTATCTACCACCGGGCCGAATACGCTATGCGATGGGTGAGTGTGTCTCTCCGCTGCTGTGGATGAAGCACACTCTCCAAGACTTTAGCTTAATCTTTAACAACATTAAAACCTACATAGATAACATTAGTTCAATTAACTTAACTAAAAATCCAATATGTCATTCTAGGACAAAACATATAGAAGTTAAACACCACTTCATTAGGGAACATGTAACTAATGGAACTATACAACTAGAGTATGTTGAGTCCAAATCAAACCTAGCGGACATCTTCACCAAACCACTACCCAAGCGAATTTAGTTTATTAAGACGAAAAGTTAGGTATGTGCGTAATAGAGTAGGATTTAAATTTTTCTATATATGTACTCTACTTTTGCTTCTTTTTATGAAATTAGCCTAAGTCTTACCTTAGAAATCATATACCTATAGATTTAAGGAGCCAACACATCTCACAACACATAGGACTAATGTGTTTGTGTACTTAGCCACGTAGACGGGCGTGAGATGTTAGGACCTTACTCCTGGTTCCAGATGTAGATTCAGTGCATCGACATGAACCATGGAGTATAATTATTTAAAATTAATCAACTCCTTCAAGACTTATTGATCATTCTATATCAATCAAGTCCAACCGGAGTTGTACATTTTAGATGAACATATTTTCAAGCTTATTATTATTTTAAAAAATATATATTTATATTGGGAACTTGCTTGGACTTACAAACCCTAAAATATATTTACAAACTTTTTGAGTTAAGGCAAAAGGGGGAGAAAGTCACAAAAGTAAGGAAGAAAGTAAACAAAATTATTACCTTTTATATTAAGTAATTCCGTTTACTTAAGCAACTATTAAGGGGGAGTAAAAATTATTTTTCAAGAACTCACCTTCGGTCAAGGGGGAGGTTACCTCAAAGGGGAGAACTTGAAACAATAATATTTCTCACTCATATTTAATCATTATGCTAGCTCATTCATATTTAATCTTTATGCTAGCTCATTCATATTTAATCTTTATGCTAGCTCATTCATGCTTAATCATTATGCTAGCTCATTCATATTTAATCTTTATGCTAGCTCATTCATGCTTAATCATTATGCTAGCTTACTGTTATGCTTAATTTTTCCTTAACTTTTGTGTCGGTTTGCCATGAATCAAAAAGGGGGAGATTGTTGGTGCAGTGGGCACCAAAGTCGAACCGGTATTTTGATTATGGCAAAAGGCTCAATAGTTAAGGGTATATTTGTTATCTTACGAGCTCAATTAAGTGTGCAGACATGCTAAAGTTGAGCGGAAGGTCTGCGACACCCGGTGGGAACCGAGGTGGTCGGGCAACGCCAGAGGGACTTCGGAGGAAGCCGAGGTACTCGGGTGAAGACCGGAAGCGAGGCTACAAGGTAAGCTCGTGTGAAAGCGAAGCAAGGTCGTTAAGCGTAGATCCGACCCAATACCTCCAATGGAAGGTCTAGGTCGAGATCGATGGTTAGAACCATCGCACTTTATATTTTAAGCTAACTTGGTCAAAACCCTTTGACTACGTCAATCGCTAGTCAAGTTCCAAATTCCTCGAGAAGAGCTCGAATTTCAAGGGGGTGAATTTGGACTTGACTCGTGTTTTGGTACAAAGGGTGATGTGGCATCAAGGTGGACATCCAAACCATCACCAAGCTTCCTTGTGGTGGACGCCCAAAATAAGGTGAGTTGGCACAAGATGGTTGGCTCCCATGATGTGGCACAAGTTGAATGACTCCAACAAGTTGGCGCCCAAGGAGGTTGGAGGTGGCACAAGGTGGTTGGATGAAACACCTCATCCTCAAGTTGGCGCCCAAGGAGGTGGGAGGTGGCACAAGGTGGTTGGATGAAACACCTCATCCTTGAGTTGGCGCACAAGGAGGTTGGAGGTGGCACAAGGTGGTTGGATGAAACACCTCATCCTTGAGTTGGCGCACAAGAAGGTTGGAGGTGGCACAAGGTGGTTGGATGAAACACCTCATCCTTGAGTTGGGATAAGAACCTCACCTTGGACACTACCTATGTCTAAATTCATAGATCAATATCCATAAATAGACATGTTCAAGCCAAGCAAATCACAAGAATTCAAGAGCTCTCAACACGCCGTCGTAACGCCGCTACTACTACTCACATTTGCTACGACGAAGTGCCGCCGACAACGAAAGCTACATCTTCTACTTATAAGAGTTGTCGGTATATTTATTTAAGTTCTACTTCTTTAAATTGTCTTTGTGCTTTAATCGTAACAAGGAAAGGGGGAGTGTCCCTTTGCCTTGATTTCTTTTTGTAATCGTTGCTCCTACCTCCAACGAGGAGGAGTGGTTTTAGTGAATTGCCCTCCGTACGTGATCAAGGATCACTAGGGCCGTGGATTAGCAATCGAAAGATTGTGAACCACGTAAAAATATCTTATCTACTTTATATTTCCGCTGTGCACTCTCTACTTGCTTTTTATTTATTGCAAAAGTTTTTTAACGACATTGTATCGCTATTCACCCCCCCCTCTAGCGACACTTTCGATCCAACAGAAACCGTGTCCTATATATTAGGATGATGATGTCCCCTTGAGGAGCTCATAAGGTTCATCATGTAAACCCTGCAGGTGGACTTGGTCCGACATGATGATAAGGTTGAGTGGTACTACTCATGGAGTTAGAAGTAGATTAATTAATTCTCAGTAAATTAATTAATTGACGGACATTCGAGATCTTAAACAAGGGGAGATATATGTACAAATAATATATGGAGCCCATATTAACTTATGGGGGTTGGTGAGGTAGATCAATGATAATCCTCTAGTGGAATGGATTATCATTAATGGATCGGACTTTATGTGGGCTTAATCCATTGGGTGGCCAAGATCCAACTCCTCCTCATGGTCCCTATTGTAGCGTATTAAAACCTCATGGAGCCTAGATCCGATGGTGGAAAATAAAACTCTAGATTTGACGGTTGAGATTAAATCTCTAGATCCGACGGTTGAGATTAAATCCCTAGAACCGATGGTGGAGATTAAACAAGGTGTTGGGAGTATGGGGAATACAATCAAAGTCCCACATTGGTAAGACATGGAAAAGATCATGTGCTTATAAGAAAAAAGATATCTCCATTGGTATGAGGCCTTTTGGGTAAAGCCCAAAAACAAAACCATGAGGGCTTGGGCCCAAAGTGGACAATATCATACCATTGTGGAGATATGTGGATCTTATATGCACTAACAATTGGTATCAGAGCCATGGTCCATGTCAAGCCATGAACCTCGAACGAAGGAAGTTGAGCTCCCACGTCCGGATCAAGAGAACCAGACATCAGGAAGGAAGTCTAGTTGGGTCGGGGACCAACAACCGCGAGGAAGTCCCGTGGGTTGAAGATCGGACATCAAGCAGAGAAAATCCTTCGAGGAGGGATAGGCTTGAGGGGGGGCCCAATGTGGTCCTTCGTTTGAGGGGGGGATTGTTGGGAGTATGGGGAATACAATCAAAGTCCCACATTGGTAAGACATGGAAAAGATCATGTGCTTATAAGAAAAAAGATATCTCCATTGGTATGAGGCCTTTTGGGTAAAGCCCAAAAACAAAACCATGAGGGCTTGGGCCCAAAGTGGACAATATCATACCATTGTGGAGATATGTGGATCTTATATGCACTAACACAAGGCTTAGGCCTAACTCTATAAAAGGAGGCTAGGGGTGGGCGGCAAGAGCAATTGAAGAGGGGATTAGGGTTTGGGCGGCTAGGGCTTGGAGGCTTGGGCGGCCACAATTTTGGAAAGTTTTTCCTTTCTCTTCTTCTTCTTGGCCGATGCCCAACTTGCTTCTCCTCTCCTTGGCCTGCGTCCAACCTCTTCTTCTTCTTTTCCTTGGAGCAAGGGTAAAGGCGGTTCCTTGGAGCTCTTGGTCGGCGCCCACCTTCCCCTCTCTTTAGGCCGACAGCAAGCTTCAAGTTTGGAGCTTGTTGGTTGGTCCTAGATAGAGGAGAGTTTTGATTATATACTTCCTCTTGTTCGGAGCGAGCAAGGAAAGGAATATCATGATCTAGGAGGCTTCGACTTTTGGAAGATCGTCACCCACACGACGTCCAAAAGGAGGAAGGACATACAATAGAAGATCGAGAGGTATAATGCTTGTTTATATTCTTTTGTATTATGTCTATAATTCTTTTTCAATTATATGAATGTTGTATGTTTTGTTATGTGGCTTAATTTACTTGGACCCCGAATATAAACGCAAAAACCGGCGATCCGTACATCGTCTATTCCGTGGCTATTCGAAGAATAGAGGTAGGTTGCTTGAACAACAAGTTTGTTCAAGTGACCACACTAATCGAATAGCACGACGATGAAACGGTAGCTTGGGTAATCCCTCCTTGTCAAGGATAAATTTTTTTATCCGGGGACGTAGAAGGGATCGCCATGAACAAGCAACCGAGTTGAAGTGGGAAGCGAAGTTTTCCCTACCTTCAAGTGGTATCAGAGCTTCGGTTCTGAGAAAAACCTTCAAGTGGTATCAAAGCCACGGTTTTCAGTTTTGTGTGTTTAGGATTCGGTTACTTTTATGCATTTTTCATATATTATATGTTTCAGATAATAGTAGGATGTGCGTAGGTTAATTTTTTAGTTGCAGGCATAGAATCCAACTATTATGGCCATATGTGTATATGTGATTGTATGTGTGTAATTGTATATTTTTTGAATCCTCGGGGTTGACGAGGCTAGTATTTAATTTTGTATTTAAATACGACATTGTTTATCCACTCCTTTTATTTTAGTTTACTTTCGATCAAGATTTCATGTACACTCTTTCGTGGAGTATAGGATCGATGGATGTAAATTAAAATAGTTAGTCTCGTCTCGGATCTCCGGATGGCTCATACATGGCATAGGGAGGAGTGGACGAGATGGCGATACGACGGGAGGCATATTGGAGACAAAAGTCATAATAGTTGGAAAATATTTCTTTTTCATATTTATTGCTTATTATTTGATATGCATGTCGTAGGCTGGAAAATTCCTCAATTTTAAATTACTAAGTGGGAGAGAGATATTTTTATAAATTCTCACGACCTCCATTACGATTTGACATGTGATGCAAACAAACTTGTGCATCGGCTCTGAGTGCCTTCCTCCACATCGGATGAGTTTGTTTGCGGATCACAAGGTCGAATATGGTTATAGGAAGTTATTAAGGAGCGTATGTACTTCCCCATCAAAAGGCACATAACTCGAGATAATTATCTTGGTACCGAGTAATGGTGAACACTTAGATACAAATATAAGTATCCTCCCCATCGGAGTCACTGCTTTTATTTGTAGGGCCAAAGAGAAACTAACTATTAATTTTATTTGTCAAAAAGATAGGTTGACAAGATAGTAAAATTAATGGGTGAAACCTCCTCTTACAAATGTAGAATTCGTATACGTCCACACTATCGTGGCATACGATATTCTCGGTGTTTTGAGGTGTTGGTTGATTTTAAAATTTTATTGTTTGAGGAATCAATAATTTTTTGAAATCTAATGTTTTGATCTATGTGATTCTTAGGTTTTTCAAAATGACTTTCAACCTGCTTGCTGTGATACTGAAAGAAAATAAACTTACTGGACCCAATTATGTTGATTGGAAGAGGAATCTTGACATTGTCTTGACTGCTGAGGAATACAAATATGTACTCCTCGAAGAGTGCTCTCCTAAGCCTGCGGATGATTCTGGGGAAAAGGAGAAGGAGAGTTATAAGAAGTGGATTAAGGTTGATGAGATGGCGCGATGTTACATCTTGGCATCTATGTCAAATGTACTGCAACATTAGCATCAAGCTATGCCCACTGCTTATGACATGATGCTCAATCTCAAAGAGCTTTTCGGACACCAGAATCGGACTACTAGGCAGGAAGCCATGAGGAACTTGATGACAACCACCATTATCGAGGGAACACCCGTGAGGGATCATGTTCTCAAGATGATTGCTCATTTGAATGAGCTAGAAGTCCTTGGAGCTAAGATCGATGAAGAAACCCAGGTCAATATCATTCTTTAGTCTCTACCTAGGAGTTTTAAGCAATTTCGCCTAAATTACAACATGAACAAAAGGTTGTATTCGTTGGCGGAGCTTCTGACAGAACTCCAGGTGGCAGAGGGGTTATTTCGTCAGAGTGCTCAGGTGCAGGCCATGGTTGCCCAAAAGGTTTCTACTTCTAAGCCAAAAGGCAAGAAGAAGAAGAAACAAGTTGGGGCAAAGGTAGCGGGAGGAACTCAAGGAGGAGTGAAGAAACCGAAAGACAAGTGCTTCACTTGCAAGCAGACTGGACACTGGAAGAAGGATTGCCCCAACCGCAAGCAGAACAAAGTTATATCTTTTGGTCTAGTCGTTGAAACATGTTTAGCTGTGTTATCTACCGGCACCTGGTGTGTAGATACGGGAGCCACTGATCATGTCTGCAATACTTTGTAGGGGTTCCAGGAAACCAGACGACTGGCTGAGGGGGAGATTACCATATACTTGGGCGATGCCACGAAGGTGGCGGCTGTTGCAGTGGGAGATGTTTATTTGTCTTTTGAGAGGAATAAAGTTTTGGTTCTTAAAAATTACCTTTATGTACCTTTATTTAGAATGAATTTGATTTCGGTTTCTAAATTGCTTATGGATGGATATTCTATTTCTTTTAATGATAGAGTTGTTATAAAAAGGAATAGGGAGATTATCTGTTCTGGTGCATTGATAGGAAATTTGTATACACTCGAACCAAAAGCTCCCACGATGCAAATAGAAGTGAATAACTCATCTTCTAAATCCAATAAGAGAAAAGAACCTTCGAAGATGAACCAAACATATCTTTGGCATCTAAGGCTTGGTCATATTAACCTAAGCAGAATTCAAAGGTTGATAGCTGATAGACCTCTGAGTTCATTAGTGGTGGAAGACTTCCCAACCTGCGAGTCCTGCTTGGAAGGTAAAATGACCAAGAGGCCTTTCAAGGCCAAGGGGTATAGAGCCAAAGAAGTGTTGGAATTGGTTCATTCTGATTTGTGTGGTCCTATGTCTATCCAGGCTAGAGGTGATTTTAAATATTTTGTCTCCTTTATAGACGATTATTCGAGATATGGATACATTTACTTGATGCGCCGCAAGTCTGAATGCTTTGACAAGTTCAAAGAATTCAAGGTTGATATGGAGAAACGTCAGGGTAAAAGTATCAAGACACTACGATCTGATCGTGGTGGTGAGTATCTCTTGGGAGAGTTTAGGAATTACTTATCAGAGGCTGGGATTCAATCCTAATTGTCTGCACCTAGCACACCCCAGCAAAATAGTGTAGCAGAGCGAAGGAATAGGACTCTTATGGAGATGGTTAGATCGATGATGAGTTATTCTGAGTTGCCAGATTCGTTCTGGGGATATGCTCTAGATACGGTAGTGTATATTCTGAACTTGGTACCATCTAAATCAGTGCCTTCTACTCCGACAAAATTGTGGACTGGGCGAAAGCCTAGTCTGAGACATATTCAAATTTGGGGGAGTCCAACACATGTGTTGAAGGCAGATGCTGGTAAGTTGGAACCTCATATAGAAGTATGCATGTTCGTTGGCTATTCTAGAGGAACGAAAGGTGGTTTGTTTTATAGTCCTAGAGACCAGAGGGTGATCGTTAGCACGAACGCTAGATTTCTAGAGGAAGACTATGTGATGAACCACAGGCCCATGAGTAAGATTGTTCTGGAGGAATTGAAAGGGGAAGTCACTACTTTAGTACCACCGGTATAAGAGGATATACCACAAGTCACTACACTGCATGTCACAGAGGATACACAGGTGATACCTCGTCGTAGTGGGAGGGTTGTGAGACATCCTGATAGATTCATGTTCTTGGAAGAATCTTCTGATTTGGTCCATAGTGAGCATGAACCTGATCCCTAGATATATGATGAGGCAATCCAAGATAAAGATACGGTATCTTGGCAAAGTGTATTGAATGCTGAGATTGAATCTATGGATTCAAATCAGGTCTGGGAGCTAGTAGAACCACCCAATAGTGTAAAAGCCATTGGATGCAAGTGGATCTACAAAAGAAAGAGAGGAATAGATGGGAAGGTTGAGACCTTCAAAGCGAGGCTTGTTGCGAAGGGGTATACTCAGAAAGAGGGTATCGATTATGAGGAGACCTTTTCACCGATAGCCATGCTTAAGTCTATCCGGATTCTCTTATGTATTGCTGCTCATATGGATTATGAGGTATGGCAGATGGATGTCAAGACAGCTTTCCTTAATGAAAGTCTTGAGGAAAACATCTATATGAAGCAACTAGAGGGATTCATTGAAAAGGGCAAAGAGCATCTTGTGTACAAGCTTAATCGATCCATTTATGGATTAAAGCAAGCTTCGAGATCATGGAACATCCACTTTGATGAGGTAATCCAGTTTTATGGATTTATTCAAAGTCCGAATGAGTCTTGTGTATACAAGAGATGTGACGTAAACATAGTGGTATTTCTTATACTATACGTAGATGACATTTTGTTAATTGGCAACAATGTCAAGGTGTTATCGGACGTAAGGGTATGGTTGTCCAAACAGTTTGATATAAAGGACTTGGGAGAAGTGGGACACATCCTTAGGATCAAGATTATAAGGGATCGCAGGAAAAGGATGATGTGCTTGTCTCAAGTTTCATACATATACACCATTTTGGCTTGTTTTAGCATGCAGAACTCCAAGAAAGGTTTTCTATCTTTCAGGCATGGAGTTTCTTTATCTAAAGAGATGTGTCCTAGAACATCAAAGGAGATAGAGGAGATGAAGGCGGTTCTTTATGCTTCGGCAGTAGGAAGCCTCATGTATGTTATGCTATGTACGAGACTGGATATCTGCTTTGTCGTCGGCATGGTTAGCAGATATCAGAGTAATCCAGGACAGGGACATTGGACTGCGGTAAAGCATATATTGAAGTACCTGAGAAGGACTAGGGATTATATGCTAGTTTACCAGGCAAACCAATTACTCCCTATGGGTTACACAGATTCCGACTTCCAATCAGATAGGGATAACAGTAAGTCTACCTCAGGTTTTATGTTTACTTTGGGAGGTGGAGCCATTTAATGGAGGAGTGTCAAGCAGAAATGTGTGGGGGACTCTACCATGGAAGATGAGTATGTGGTAGCCTCTGAGGCGGCCAAAGAAGTTGTGTGGTTCAAGAACTTCTTGATGTACTTGGATGTGATTCTTGGTTTGCCCAAAACTATCATAATTTATTATGATAATAGTGGTGCAGTTGCAAACTCGAAGGAACCACAAGCCCATAAGGCAAGTAAACACATAGAGCGCAAGTACCACCTGATACGAGAAATCGTAAAGCGAGGAGAAGTTGTTGTGGCCAAGATTGCATTAGAGGATAACCTGGCATATCCTTTCACTAAGGCCCTTCCAGCGAGAGCTTTTGATAGGCATCTGGAGGGAATGGGAATCAGATGTATAACAGTTTAAGGACAGCATAATCTTTTAGTATAAGTGGCAGTTTAAGGGAATGTGTGATTTGGTATTGGTTTGTCTTGGCCATAGAATTACATTAGTACACTTTGTGTGTATTGAGCAGGACCGACTTAGAGGTGATTCGATTTATTGCTGACTACATAATCAAATCAGACCTCAGATATTATGTTGTACATGCTCTTAATCCCGATTTAATAACGAGCACATATACTTAGTATTCATTTCTTTGATTTACCAATGGGCGAGATTTATAGAGTAAATCGATAGGCTCGGTAAGTTGGGAAATGATATTATTTATATGGTGTGACGTTGATTATAGGAGGAATCATAACTGTGTATGTAATAGGTTTTTCCTTTCAGAATATTCGTCAAGTGTAAATGAAAAATAAAAGATAACTAGTGCAAGTCTAGAACATTCATTAAAACAACTAAAATAAATACCAAAAGATAAATGAAGTTAAGCTATCTATGGAAACAATTCGTGAAGAGATCTTAAAAATATTACTGAGGCAGTTTAAAGATGGCAACAACTAAGTGCTAAAAGGAAACTAAACACTCTATGCATGGACAAATGAATGCAAACTAAAACTAAACCTTAAATGTCAGAAAAGAAGCTACTACTAGAAACAAAACATATCAAAATTTTAGGGCCTTCCCCCAAGACTTAATCGAAACAGTACCTTTAATATGAAGGTCGAGGTGGGAAGTCTTGTAGTCTCGGAATGTCAGGCTCATGGGAAAATCTGGTGCTTAGCTTCTGATGCCACATGTACATGTGGTCGATCTGGAAACTGGTGGATGCGGCGGATGCTCTGTGCTACTCCTCCCTGGCCCACTGTGCTTGTATAGCATGCATGTGTTGCCGAACCTCCTGGCGATAGGCAGCCTCCTCCTTGAAATAAGCTCGGGCCTCGCTGTAGAACTCCTCTGCCCTCTGAAAATGCTCCCATAGATTTTGGAACTCTGCCTGAGTGTAGGTCCTATGCTCCTCCCATCGCTGCCCTTGCGTCTGTTGCTCAACGTAAATATCATCAAGGCGCGATCGAAACTCAAAGAAATCATAGGTCATTGTACCTGCATCCTGCTCAAAGGTAGAAAATGAAGGCAGTGCAGGTGTAGGTTATTAGCATGGACTAGGTGGACTCCTTGAAAAAAGTTCTGGATTCGGCACGGTCGTGTGAAATTCACACGGTCGATCGTGTGTGACTCTAGATCTCTCCAAGAGTGTAACACGGTCCGAGACTTTTCACCCGCCCCACCATATGCGCTTCTAATCATTAGGCACGGTCGTGTGGAATCCACACAGCCGCCCATGCCTTTTTTGAGGGTTAAAAAAGGATTGATGTTTCTACCTAGCAAGTTCTTTCTGACCCTAAACTATTTGCAAAGACATTGATGTCCATAAAGTAAAGTCTAAATTATACACATGCATGCAACAAAAGTAAAAACATATAAAACTAAACTCGGGTTGCCTCTCAAGAAGTGCTTTGTTTAAGGTGTTTTGCTCAACTGCACTCCTTTGCTTCAGCTTGGCTCTGGTAGCTCTGTAAACCTCCATTCATTCGTGTCAAAATATGGATCCTCCCCTAGATATTTCTTTAGTCGCTGCCCATTTACTTTAATATCCCCTGATACTTTACTCCATATATCCACCATAACATATGGGTATACATTTTTTATTTGGAATGGTCCTAACCATCTCAACTTCAGCTTCCCTGGGAAAAGTTTTAGTCTAGAATCATATAGAAGAACCAAGTCTCCTTCCTTAAATTCCCTTCTCAAGATATGTTGGTCATGCCATTTTTTCGATCTCTCCTTATATGCCTTAGCGTGCTCATAAGCCTCTCTTCGAATTTCATTTAACTCACTTATCTGCAGTTTCCTTTTCTCTCCCGCTATACATAAGTACAAATTAATATTCTTGATGGCCCAATAGGCCTTGTGTTCTAATTCAACGGGGAGGTGACAAGGCTTCCCATAAACTAAGAGAAATGGTGTCATGCCTATCGGGGTCTTGTAGGCTGTGCAGTAAGCTTAAAGAGCATCATCCAGTTTTAGTGATCAATCTTTCCTCGATGTCATAACCGTCTTCTCTAGAATGCTTTCAATCTCCCGATTCAAAACTTCCACTTGTCCACTCGTTTGTGGGTGGTACGTTGTCGAGACTTTGTGGATCACCCCGTATTTGTGTAGCAATTTTTCAAATTTCTTTTCGATGAAGTAAGATCCCCCATCATTGATTACAGCTCGAGGAACCCCGAATCTAGGGAATATATTTCTTTTGAACATTTTTATGATAGTCCTAGCGTCATAGTGGGGTGATGCTACAACCTCCATCCATTTGGAGATGTAATCCACATCTACCAGGATATATCTGTTTGTGCCAGAAATAGGATAGGGACCCATGAAATCTATTCCCCACATGTCAAAGAGTTCTACTTCTAATATGGTGCTTGCCGGCATCTCATGCCTTCTTCTTATATTTCCAATTCACTGGCACCGATCGCAGGAGACTACGTAGTTACGTGTGTCCTTAAATAGACTAGGCTAGTAGAACCCTGCCTGAAGCACCTTCGTAGCTGTTTTTGAGATTCCGGCATGTCCCCCATATGCTGAGGAATGGCAATGAAAAAGAATACAACCCACTTCCTCTTCTGGTACACATCTTCGATATATGCTATCCGCACATTTTTTAAATAGGAAGAGATCATCCCATACATATTGCCTAACCTCTGCAAAGAATCTTTTTCTTTGTTGGGTCGTGTACTCTAGCGGGATCACTCTCCCTGCCAAAAATTTTACCAAATCTGCATACCAGGGGGTGGAAACCTTAGTGACCACCATGAGAGTATCATCCCATAGGGTGTCGTCTATTCGGGCATTGCCTCCCCCTTCTACTCCGCCTTCTATTGACATACATGATAAGTGATCTGCAATGACATTTTTTGAGCCTTTTTTATCCTTGATTTCTATATTGAATTCTTGTAATAGTAGGATCCAGCGAATAAGGCGGGGTTTAGCCTCCTTCTTACTCAGCAGATAGTGAATTGTTGTGTGGTCAGTGTAAACTATCACCTTTGACCCCACTAGGTACGGTCTAAACTTATCAAATGTGAACATGACCACTAGCAATTCTTTCTTAGTCATGGCATAGTTGATATGTGCTCCGTCCAGTGTCTTACTGGCGTAGTGAATAGCGTGCAGCATCTTATCCTTCTGTTTCCCTAACACTGCTCCTACTGCATAATTACTAGCATCGAACATAACCACAAATGGTAGGCTCCAGTCAAGAGGTTGAATTATCGGGGCAGTTACTAAGGCTTTTTTTATTTCTTTAAATGCTACTAAACATTACTGGTGGAAAATAAAATCCGTGTCCTAAGCCAGTAGATTTGTCAAGGGTTTAGTTATCTGAGAAAAATTCCTTATGAACCTTCGATAAACACCTACATGCCCAAGGAAACTTTGGACCCCCTTTACGTCCCTGGGGGTTGTTGGTGCAATCGGCCCAAGTCACGATTGACCAGACTCAAGTTTGACTCGAGTGATGTTTTGATGTTTGACATAGGATGTTTGACATAGTATGTTTGACATTGATGTTTGACATTAATGTCGGTTAATATGTTAGGGAGATTGTTGGAGTAATCGACCCGGGTCATGATTGATCAGACTCGAGTTTGACTCGAGGGAGACTTTAATGGTTGACTAGGGTTGACCATGTGGTTATTGGGAAAGTCCAAGTCATGAGTACTTGGCATGGGAAGTCCAAGCATGGGTCTTGGCAAATGGAAAGTCCAACATAGGTTGGCAAGGAAAAGTCCAAGCATGGGTCTTGGCATGGAAAGTCCAACATGGGTTGGCAAGGGAAAGTCAAGTCTTGGGTACTTGGCATTTGTGAAGTCCAAGGGGATTGATATTGGCGGCGTAAAGTCCAAGCGGGAGTCTTGGCAGCATAAGTCAAATGGTTGGCGACGTAAAGTCCAAGGGTGGAGTCTTGGCAGCATAAGTCCAATGGTTGGCGGCGTAAAGTCCAAGCGAAGTCTTGGCAGCGTAAGTCCAATGTGTCTTGGTGGTATAGACCAATTTAGCATGACATAATCGATGGAAGCACCTGAAGGCTAGCGCGATGGATGAACAAGTCATGGATGACTTGGAGGGATTTGAGAGGTGTGAGGCTGATGGAAATGGCTAGAAGGCTAAGGTTTAGGCTAAAGGTAGTCTAGCAAGTATGGGGACACCATACTTGGGTTAAAACCTCATCTTTGAGGTTGGAAGTCGATTGGCATTATGGCCTGTTCGACTGTCGTGAGTCGACTAGAGCTCGACTGCCATTTAGGGCTGAAATTGTCTTGGCAGTCAACTTCTCATTGGAGCAGTTGACTACCGGGCGATCAGAATGGATGGCGTCGACCGCCGCTTAAGTCGCATAGAATGCTCCGTAGTCGATCGGGCGATCACTACGAAAGACCGACAATCGATCGCCAATGTTGGTAGTCGATCGGTGAGAGTCTCGTTGAACTTTTCCAACGTGGATTGAGCTGTTGTCTCACAACACAGTTGTTGGCAATGATCGGGACTTATAGCGATCGATAAGTAAATGCAGACATAGGATATAAAGGAAGCTCGGATGAAGGGTTTTTGTAGCGATTTTCTTGGGCAAAATTGAAGGGGAGAGTTGGTGCTTTCCAGTCCTTCAAAGCTTGTTCAAGGCAATCAAAGATCAAGCAATCAAAAGCTCTTGTAAAGTGTTTTTCCTTTACTTGCATTTGTATTTCATTATCGTATTTGCTTGTATCTATTTGTTTATTGTTGTAAACAATTGTAAGAGGTTTCTCCACCTCTAACTTGTGTCGAGAAGGAGTTAGTTTTGATTAGTGAGTGTGTGTGCATCACTAGAGCTCTTTAGAGCTTGATTCGTGGTGTAGGAACCGTTCGGTTCCGAACCACATTAAATATTTGTGTATTGGTGTGTTTGATTGTGTCTATTTCGTTATTGCTTTTATTATCATTATTCTGCTGCACTAACGAAATTTGTAGACTCAATCACGAATGAATTCCATCATCGGTACTAGCACACGCTATTCACCCCCCCCTCTAGTTTCCAATCGATCCCCAACAAGTGGTATCAGAGCGAGGCCACTCTTGAAGCTTAACAACTAAGGGAGCACGCTTGAGGGTGAAGATGGAGTTGGAAGAACGACTAGGTTGGGACATCAACACACCGGTGCCCTACACCCTATACGGACGAGAAGGCTTCAATTCTTGGAAGAGAAGAATTGAAGATTTTATTATGATGAGAGATTTTGAGGAGTGGTCAATTTTGATGGATGGATTTGTATATCCAAAAGGATCAAAGGGTGGTTTCCTCAAGAAGAAGAAATGGAGTGAAGATCAAATCCATGCCTTCGAGAAAAACATGAAGGTAGTAAAATTTATTTTTGATTTGATCCCTAACGATATTGTGTGTATGTTAGGGGATTATATGGATGCTAAGGAGTTATGGAGCCAAGTGGCAAAGCTCCATGAAAACTCATCCTCAGTCCAAGAAGAAGAAGAAGAAGTGGAGTGCTCACCCTCTCAAGCTCAAAAGGAAGCAAGTACATCATCATCCAAAGAGCTTGAGGATTCGGAAGTTGATAGGGAATCAACCTCCGAATCGGTAGAAGAAGAGGAGACCTCCACCTCTAGGATTGAGAGGGAGGAGATTAGGGCATCTTCAATACCGGAGCAACAAGAAGAATCATCTACATCCAGTAGAGAGGAAGAGCAAGCTCAAGAATCCACTCCGACCACCACAACCACCCTAGGTAACTCAAACATATGTGTTAATAATAAAATGCATATAATATGTTTTGGGTGTAGGGAAATCGGACACTACAAAAGCAAGTATCCGAAACGGATTAGGAAAACTCCTCCGGCACCAAAAGTCAACACAAAGGTCAAAGATGCCGGTGCCCAAAGTCAAAAGAGCAAGGAGCATGTAATATCCTTCAAGTGCAATTCAAAAGGGCATTACCGGAGTCAATGCCCAAAGGGGAAGAAGAAGGGGCAAAGGGGAGCATCACAAGTAGGGGGAGCCTCTAGGGCAAACCCTAAGGTATATCTAAATAATGGTCCTTCTAATTTAAATGTTAAAAAGCATGCTTTTAATTCTCTTGCTATATCTCATGAAAAACATGTTAGAAATAATAAATATTTTTGTTTAGGAGCTAAAAGTGTCCATTTAGGAAATAAGGAGAAATTTGGGACTAATGTCCCTAGAAAAACCTTACCTGGGGAATCTATTAGGAAAATACAAGAGCACCTAGGTTTTAACCCCAAATGGACTAGGCATATGCCTAGGAAGTCCCATGCCCAAAGACCAAATCAAAATTCTAAAATTGGACACTTAGAATTAGAGAACCAAGCCTTGAGATCAAGGCTTGAAAAACTTGAGAAGACCCTTAAAATTATACAAAATCAATTTAAAAGGTCAAATGATCAAAAGTCTAGGTCCAAAAGTCAAAGTCAACACCTAGGACCTAAGAGTCAAAAGTCAACCAAGGGAAAGCAAGGTTTGGCTCACAAACCTAAGCCTAAGGTGCCTTATAATAGTGTTCCATTTGATTATGGAACACAAACTAGGTCTAGGAAGACCAAGGTTACTAGGGAAGTTATCCCTAAGAGTAACCAAGGTTTGTACCTAGTGGCTACGGTTTCAAGGAAACCTAGGGTGGTCACTAAGAAGGTTGCAAGGGGAGTTACCCCTAGAGTCAACCTAGGTAAGACCACAATGACCAAGGCTAATAAGCCTAGGAGGGTCATTAGGAAGGTATCTAGGGAGGTCATCCCTAAGGAATACCTAATTAACCCTAGGAGCTCAAATAGGTTTTGGGTTCCTAAGAGCATGATTGATTCACTCTAGATGGGTTTAGGGTGTGCCATCCTTGATTGGATGGGTAGTTAACTCAACCATGGTAATGGTGGCACTTTAGGTCATTTTCAAGGTTATGGTTACCTTGGGAATGTGTTTTGATTGTTAATCCTAAAAGATTTTAGGATGTTTCAATATTAATTGAGAAGTTTGATAAATTGATCAAATTGGCACAACTTAGGGTTTAAAGGTCATAGTGTGTCATTTTGGGTTCTTGGTACACTAGGGAGAAAACTAATATTATGGCAAAATATACTTAATTATATCAAATAGAAATTAATATTAAAATTTAGGTATTATTATACCTATATATTTTATATGTCATGCTTTGATTTGCCATATAACATGTCATGACATCATGTTTATTTTTATCATTTATATGTCATGATCATGTTTAGGATTAATGATTAGATGTCATGTGTTTTTAGATCTCATATTATGCCATGACCTCATGATTATGAGCATATGCTTATTTATATCACCATTAATGTCATAATCATTCATGCTTTTGATTAAAATTGATTTAAGGACAATGGTATGACTTGGAGTCCCATGTATAAGGGAATCAAGTAGAGTTGCCTTAGGAAAAATGCATGAAACCCTAGATTAGGGAGAACAAAACCCACATCTCACTATTTTAGTAGGTGCATAGTTTTTGCATCTAGATGAACTAAAACTCATCTTAATTCAAAGGTGGATCATTGGGAAAGTAAGTGTACAAGTCATGTACATAGAGCCCAAGGAATATGATCCAAAATAAGGTTTTGAAAACATTTTAAAATCATTTTGAAAAACCTTGGTGAAGTCTATCTTTTGATAGCAATCACCATTGATAGAGTTGATACAAAATTGGGCCAAAACATTGACATATGATGTTTGACATAGTATGTTTGACATTGATGTTTGACATTAATGTCGGTTAATATGTTGGGGAGATTGTTGGAGCAATCGACCTGGGTCATGATTGACCGGACTCGAGTTTGACTCGAGGGAGACTTTGATGGTTGACTAGGGTTGACCATGTGGGTATTGGGAAAGTCCAAGTCTTGAGTACTTGGCATGGGAAGTCCAAGCATGGGTCTTGGCAAATGGAAAGTCCAACATGTGTTGGCAAGGAAAAGTCCAAGCATGGGTCTTGGCATGGAAAGTCCAACATGGGTTGGCAAGGGGAAGTCCAAGTCTTGGGTACTTGGCATTTGAGAAGTCCAAAGGGATTGATATTGGCGGCGTAAAGTCCATGTAGGAGTCTTGACAGCATAAGTCCAATAGTTGGCAGCATAAAGTCCAAGGGTGGAGTCTTAGCAGCATAAGTCCAATGGTTGGCGGCGTAAAGTCCAAGGGGAGTCTTGGCAGCGTAAGTCCAATGTGTCTTGGCGGTATAGACCGATTTAGCATGACATAGTCGATGGAAGTACCTGAAGGCTAGCGCGATGGATGAACAAGTCATGGATGACTTGGAGGGATCCGAGAGGCGTGAGGTTGATGGAGGTGGCTAGAAGGCTTAGGTCTAGGCTAAGGGTGGTCTAACAAGTATGGGGATACCATACTTGGGTTAAAACCTCATCTTTGAGGTTGGCAGTCGACTGGCATTATGGCCGGTTCGACTACCGTGAGTCGACAAGAGCTCGACTGCCATTTAAGGCTGAAATTGCCTTGGCAGTCGACTGCTCATTGGAGCAGGTGACTGCTGGCAGTCGACTGCCAGTTGAGTCGCGAGCACAAAACGCTCCGTAGCCGACTGGGCAATCGACTACGGGCGCTGACAGTCGACTGCCAATGTTGGCAGTCGACTGCTGAGAGTCCCGTTGGAACTTTTCCAGCATGGATTGAGCTGTTATCTCACAGCTACAGTGTTGGCAATCGACTGGGGACTTATGGCAGTCGACTACTAGGCAGAAATCTAGCTCGATGCAGGATATAAAGGCAGCTCGGATGGAGGGTTTTTGTAGTGATTTTCTTGGGCGAAATTGAAGGGGAGAGTTGGTGCTTTCCAGTCCTTCAAAGCTAGTTCAAGGCAATCAAAGATCAAGCAATCAAAAGCTCTTGTAAAGTGTTTTTCCTTTACTTGCATTTGTATTTCATTATCGTATTTTATTTCTATCTATTTGTTTATTGTTGTAAACAATTGTAAGAGGTTTCTCCACCTCTGACTTGTGTCGAGAAGGAGTTAGTTTTGATTAGTGAGTGCGTATGCATCACTAGAGCTCTTTAGAGCTTGATCCGTGGAGTAGGAATCGTTCGGTTCCGAACCATGTTAAATATTTGTGTATTGGTGTGTTTGATTGTGTCTATTTTGTTATTGCTTTTATTATTATTATTCCGCTGCGCTAACAAAATTTGTAGACTCAATCACAAACGAATTCCATCTTTGGTACTAGCACGCGCTATTCACCCCCCCCCTCTAGCTTCCAATCGATCCCCAACAGGGGTGGCAACTTCTCAATTACTTCGACCTTCGCCTTGTCTACTTCGATACCACTCCTTGATATCTTTTGTCCCAGAACTATCCCTTCAGTGACTATGAATTGACATTTTTCCTAATTCAAAATCAAGCTATTCTCTTCACACCTTTGTAGGACCTTCACCAGGTTGTTTAGAAATGCATCGAAATTTGCCCCGTAGACTAAAAAATCGTCCATGAATACTTCCATGATTTGTTCTATCATATCTAAAAAAATAGTTGTCATACAATGCTGAAAAGTGGTCGGGGCATTGCATAGGCCAAAGGGAATTCTTCTATATGCAAAGGTTCCATAAGGGCAAGTGAAGGTAGTCTTCTCCTGGACATTGGGGTGAATAGGGATTTAGAAAAAATATGAGTACCCATCAAGGTAGCAAAAATGGGAGTGTTTAGCAAGACGCTCCAACATCTGATCGATGAATGGAAGGGGAAAGTGATCTTTCTTTGTTGTCTTGTTTAGTTTACGATAGTCTATACACATTCTCCATCCTGTTACCGTTCGAATAGGGATCAACTCATTTTCTTAGCTTTTGAATATCTTAGTTCTGCCCTTCTTTGGGACATCTACACCGAACTTACCCACTCACTATCTGAAATTGGATAGATTATTCCGGCATCCAATAGTTTAAGCACTTCTTTCTTCACAACCTCCTGTAGGTATGGGTTAAGTCACCTATGACGCTCCACGATTAACTTATATCCATCCTCGAGTACAATCCTGTGCATGCAGAGAGATGGGCTTTTCCCCTTGATGTCATCGATGGTATAGCCCAATGCCTTTTTGTATGTTTTGAGCACCTCTAGCAACTTCCTTTTCTCTGCTTCACTCAAACTGGCATTTATAATCACCGGGTAAGTTAAAGATAGGCCCAAAAATTCATACCTGAGATTCGGGGGAAGTGATTTCATCATGGGCCTTGGGTGTTTTTCTATCTCCACCTGATTCGGTTCTTCTTCTTCTACGGATCCCGAGAACAAGGAAGCTTCCTCCACCCGGTACTCTCTCTCCTCGCCTTCGCCCTGTGCTTGGCAAGCCACCTCAATCTTTCCTAGCTCCTTTGCAGGGGAAAAATCTTGAAAATCCTGTTCGCTATCTTCCCATATTTGAAGGGTCCATACAACTATTTCTATAACGCGATAAGCTTCGTCCATGTTCTTTTTCATCAATACCCTTCCCACGGCTATGTCCAAGGGTTCCTTGGATGAGATGGAGATTTCAGAGTAAAAAATATGGATGAGTAACCAATCCTGTAATTCATGATGTGGGCATCGATGATGTAGGAACGTCGGTAAGTGCTAGAGGGGGGTGAATGGCGCTTTCGTTCGTTTGGCGTAATTCGATCGTGCTTGTCTCTATAAAATGATTAGTGTGCAGTAGAAAATAAAAGCACAAACTAGAACAAAGACAAACAACACAATCACACAAACACTACAATATAATGTGGTTCGTAACCTTAGGGTTTCTACTCCACGGGTTGGGCTCGAATGAACCCTAGCGATGCAAATACCACCACTAAACCAAAAACACTCCTTCTCGACAACAAGTCGGAGGTGGAGAAACCTCGTACAAGGATTACAAAAGTAATACAAGAAATATATAAGAAAATATGAATAAAATAAACAAAACAACATAAAGAAAACTTTATAACTATTGCTCTGGATGCTTGCTTGTTTGATTGTTGGAACCGCACTTGAAGACCCTGATTTGCACTAGCAAATCACTCTAAATCACCCAAGAAATCACAAAATCCTTCTCCACGAGCTCCTTTTAATGCTATAACTCGAGCTGGATTCGCCTAGCAGTCGACTGATCGCGACCATCAGTTGACTACTCCTGTAGCTGTTGTGAGATAATGACTCGATCCACGCTGGATAAGTTCCAACGGATAGACTATCACTCAACTGATCACACCCATCAATCGACTGATGCACAGGAAGTCGAGTTGATGGTCGAGCCTACTTTGCATCTGTGGCATTTCCGCAACATCAGACGACTGCCCATCAATGTCAGTCAACTGATCAAGTAGTCAAGGCGTCAGTTGAGGCGCCTTGTGTTTGTGGCCACCGCAGTCGAGGTGCTGCCTCGACTTGGACACCAGTCGAGGCACCTTGAGTCTGTGGTCGCAATTCAACCATAGTTAACTGCAGTCGACTCCCATTAGTCGACTGGTCATAATCCCAGTCAACTGATAAACCTCAAACATGAGGTTTAACCCCAAGTATGATTCCCTCATACTTGCTAGACCACCCTTAGCCTAGACCTAAGTCTTCTAGCCACCTTCATCAACCTTACACATATCGGATCCCTCCAAGTCATCCATGACTTATTCATCCATACATTAGCCTTCAGGTGCTTCCATCAGTTATGTCATGCTAACGTGGTCTATACCTCCAAGGCACATTTGGGCTTACACTGCCAAGACACACGCTTGGACTTTACGCCGCCAAACCATTAGACTTATGTTGTCAAGACTCCACCCTTAGACTTTACGCCGCCAATATCATCCCTTGGACTTCCCTTGCCAACCCATCTTGGAATTTCCATTTGCCAAGACTCAAGCTTGGACTTTCCCTTGCCAAGACCCATGCTTGGACTTTCCATGCCAACCCATGTTGGGCTTTCCAATTGCCAAGACTCAATCTTGGACTTTCGCTTGCCAACCCATGTTGGACTTTCCAATTCCCAAGTGTCCCACTTGGACTTCTCCATTATGGTCAACCCCAAGTTAATCATCTAGTCAACCCATTGTCAAACAACGGTCAACTCCCTTGTCAAACATCAAAACACTACTCGAGTCAAACTTGAGTCTGGTCAATCGTGACCTGGGCCGATTGTACCAACAATCTCCCCCTTTTTGATGTTTGACAAAAAAATCAACATCTTTGAGTTAGAACACTAACTCAATCCAATCCTCCCAATTTTCCAAATTGGGAATTCCCAAATTCTCTCCTTTTTTGTCATACATCAAAAAGGCTCTCCCCAAGGGTGTCAATGTCTCATATCCTAATAAGATCTTACAATCTCCCTCTTGGTCCAAAAATATCTAGGATGCCTTCACACTTCCTAGTGATAAGTCCCATATCACTAAAGAGAGACAATCCTCACTTCTCTAAAAACTCAAAATTCTACCCCTCATGAGGAAGAGCACATCCATCATCCCATGATGGATAATCTCTCCCTAAAGGCTTGCTCCCCCCTGACCATTGCACCAACAATGTCCTTGGAGAGTCTCTAAGCCTATAGGAACACTAAACCATCAAAATTATGGTCAAAAGTTCAAACTTGAACTTTCACACACCTTAAAATTGATACATACCCTAAACAATTCTCCTAATCCATATCCAATGGATTTTCAACCTTTATAATGCTTTCCAAAGCATATCCTAGGGTTAGGAGCAATTAGGGTAACCTAACAAAGCTGAAATCAGGCTAAACAACATTTGTTTACCCAAAATCATGTCTGGTAGTCGACTCTTTTAGCTATCAGTCGACTGCCCCTAAGGCCAATCGAGTGATAGCAGTCGCAGTCGAGGTGCCTCCTCGACTACTCTTGATGCCAGTCAACTACCACACTTGGCAGTCAACTGATTTTTGCAATTTGCAGAAATCCTATTTCAGAAAATCATAAGTAATTATACATAATACAAAAAATTATGAAATTTCATATGTATAATGTAGGATCGTGTTTTTCCGAGAGAGGGGGATGAATCTCGGAGTATTAAAAATTTATTTTAATTTAGAACAATTAGAATAATTTTAATAATTGTGAGTATGCAGTGGAAATGAAAATAATGACGCTTTTATTTTACTTCGTTTACAACCCTGACTGGGTTGCTAATCCAAGGCCCATAGCTCTCCCGAGAGCTACCTCGATGGGCAATTCACTAAATCCCCTCTGACTCGAGAACTCTCAACTTCGGAGGGTTTTATTTTTTTACAAAGAATAGAGATGGATAACAGACTACCCACTATTGAAATTAAGTACAGTAAGTGAAAATAAATAGATGAAATACAACAACTTTATACCGACACTTAAATGGATCAAGAAGTAGTCGCGGAGAGTCAGAAGATCACCATGTTCGTAGAGTAAGAATTTTGGCAGCACTTCGATGTAGTTCAGATGTGTTGCTCGGATCTGGTTGAGCTCATATTTTATAAACCTTTTCCAGTCGACTGGAATACCTTTTAGTCAACTCCACATCAGCCCGTCGATATGGAATTCATAGTCTTCCAGTCGACTGAAACCTCCCCAGTCGACTCCACGTCACTCGGCTTCACATCTGGAAATTTGCCTCTTCAGTCGACTTAAACCCTTCAGTCGACTGAAACCCTTTCCATATGTATCGCACGATCTCTGATCGTCACCAGCTGATCCTGCCAAATAGGTATCCAGTCGACTAATACATCTCCAGTCGACTGGACTTAAGTCAACTTGAATCCATCCAGTCGATTGATCCCTGCAAAATAGGATTAGCACAAATAGATAATATGAAATGCGACAGCAGTAGTAATACTACTCAATCTCAACTACTAAGTCCCAGGCGGACTTTTCGTCGGATCGATGCCTAGCTTTGTCCCCCTATAGAGGACTCGGCCTCACCTCTTCACTCGAGGCTTACCTACTGGCTACCTACTGGACTTACCACTCTTGACATCCGATCTGACCCACAAGGGCCTCCACAAGCTGTCTGGTCTACCTAACCCAGCTGAACTTTCTGCCGATTGTCCGGTCTCCTGACCCAACTGGTCTCCATGCCAAATATCCAGTCCACGCGATCCATCTCGACTTCATGCCTGGTGTCTGGTCCTCCTGATCTATCAAGATACGTGCCTAGTATCTGGTCAATACGACCTACTAGGACTTTCTGTTAAGACTGCACACTTAACACTGATATTAAAACACAAGTGAATCCTAACATTTAACTGTTGTTCATACATCAAAACTAAGGAGTGATGCTCACTGCATCAACAATCTATTAGGGCAATCAACCCATGAATGATGTGTTTTGATGGGTGTGGCAAAGGGTTTAAGTTAGGTTGATTATGAGTTTAATATGTGTGTTGAAGTCGTGCAGGACTTAGTAATTCACACATGGCGTAAGCATTGGTAAGTCACCATCTCATGACTCGGTCCTTGAGTCAGTGAAGGATAGAATTGCGGAAGCCATGCACTTGGTGCATCCGAGGGATCGCCGGACAAGGAACATTAGAGTGAAGCCAAAAGAAGTAGACTTCAGGGCGAGATGTGAAGGATGACATTGCGAAGTCATACTCTTGGTGCATCCGAGGGACGTGGACGAACGAAGAGAACTTCAAGGCGAGGGACAACAAGGGAAGATGAGAGTGAATGATTGTAACCCAGGACGGGCTAGCTCTTAGGTGAACTTGGCTAAATGGCTAAGTGTCGGATGGGTTTTCCTGACATCAGTCGACTACCATGATATGGCAGTCGACTGCTCCAAGTCGACTGAAGACTCGACTGGTGTTCGAGTCTGGTTTCTGGTTGAACAATCGACTGCTAAGGAATGGCAGTCGACTGGATCAACCGACTGATGTCGAGGGTTTCAGGCACAGAAGGTTGATCAGTCGAGTGATCACTTCGGTCACACGACTAATGGCTCCACCAGATGACTGTTGGTAAAATTATACGACTGATGTGGGAGTCATTGGTTAAACTCCAATGTGGATGAAGCCATTACAAGGCAATAACTACAGCAGCAGTCAACTGATCGAGGCATCAGTCGATTGCTAGCTACCCAATGGGAAGAACGACCTCTTTCCTATAAGAAGAGGCTTTGGGTCATCTTGGGGGGTCAATGCTTCTACTCTAAACATCTCCCAAGTGCCCAACATGAATTTCCTCCTCTTCCTTGAGTTTATTTCAATCATATTGTAAGAGGAGTGATTTCTTGTAAGAAAGGTTACCTCCACCTAGCTTGGTGCAAAGGAGAGACTAGTGGATTTGAAGGGATTGATTCGCCATACGAATCGGGTCGTGGATTAGCGACAAGGCCATGAACCACGTTACATAATTGTGTTAGAGATTGTTCTTCTTTTTACTTCTTGTATTTAGCTTAATATTTTGTTAGCATTTGTTTTCCGCTGCGCTAACGAGTTTGTAGACGAGCAATCAACGAACAATCTCCACCGTACACGTGAAAGGCTATTCACCCCCCTCTAGCTGGCCACTGATCCTCCAACAAGTGGTATCAGAGCGAGGAGCTTGTCGAGAACTAACCGCCAATGCAAGCACAATAAGATGGCTGGCTCCAACATCTATCCACCAAAGTTCGAGGGGGAATTCGCTTGGTGGAAAAAGAGAATGGAGGTATTTTTCGAAACCGACTTTGAAATTATGTTAATTATGGAAAATGGTTTCGAGATGCCTAGGGATGAGGAAGGGGAGCCACTAGAGAAATTGAGATGGACAAAGAAGCAAAGAGAGGAGTACTTAGCGAATTCAAAGGCCAAGCACCATTTGTACAATGTGCTCCCTCAACAAGAAGTAAATCGAATAGGAGAATGTGCTAGCGCTAAAGAGATGTGGGAGAAGATTGTAAAACTCCATGATGGCACATCCGAGGCCAAGCTAGCAAGAAGAGATGTCCTCCGCTCCCAACTCAATAATATCAAACTCGATAAAAGGGAGAAGATAACATCTTTGCATTCTTGTTTTAAAGAAATTCTTAATGGTTTATCTAGTGTAGGGGAGAAGCTCTCCAATAGGGACATGATCATGAAGGCAATTGATGCATTCCCTCGATCATCAAGGTGGAGTTCCATGGTGGACTCATTTTATATCTCAAAGAATTTAGAGGTAAGTACTCTAGATGAATTTTTCTCCACTATGGAATTACATGAGTCTAGGCTTGAAGGAATAGTAGAAGATCAAATCAAGCCGTCAAGGGGAGTTGCATTAATGGCCGACAAGGGAAAGAAGAAGAAGAAGGAGATTGCACCATCTTCATCCGATGAATCATCTTTCTCCTCCATGGATAGCAATGAAGAAGCCTACATGGTAAAGAAGGTAAGACATGCATTGAAAAATTTTAAATTTAACAAATCTAATGATAGGAGAATAAGGCCAAGAAGAAAGATAATATGCTACAATTGCCAAGGAGAGGGACATATAAGAGATGATTGTCCTCTCTTGAACAAAAGCAAGGAGGAAAAGAGGAAGAAAGAAGAGAAGAAGAAGGGGAGCAAGAAAAAGGAAGAAGAAAGAAAAACAAAAGTGAAAGGGAAGGCCAAGGCACACAAGGCAACATGGGATGATCCATCTGTTGATGCAGTGAGCATCACTCCAAAGTTTTGATGTATGAACCTCAGTTAAAAGTTAAGATTCACTTGTAGTCTAATATAAGTGTTAAGTGTGCAGGCTTAACAGGAAGTCCTAGTAGGTCGAGTTGACCAGATACTAGGCATGAATCTTGATAGATCAGGAGGACCGAACACCAGGCATGAAGTCCAGATGGGTCGCGTGGACCAGACATTTGGCATGAAGACCGGTTGGGTCAGGAGACCGGACAATCGATAAAAAGTCTAGTTGGATCAAGTAGATCGGACAGCTGGTGGAAGCCCTGGTGGGTTAGATCGGATGTCAAGAATGGTAAGTCTGACAGGTAGTAGGTAGGTAAGCCTCGAGTGAAGAGGTGAGGCCGAGTCCTCGGTAGGGGGACAAAGCTAGGCATCGATCTGACGAAAAGTCCGTGTGGGACTTAGTAGTCGAGTTGGAGCAGTATTACTACTGCTATCTTAATTCACATTATCTATTTTGTGCTAATCCTATTTTGCAGGGATCGGTCGATTGAATGGATTCAAGTCGACTGAAGTCCAGTCGACTAAAGATGTATCAGTTGACTGGATACTTATTTGGCAGGATCAGCTTATGATCGATCGGAGATCGTGCGACGCAGATGGAAAGAGCTTGAGTCGACTGAAGATGTTGAGTCGACTGATGAGAGGAATTTCCCGATGTGGAGCCGAGTGACGTGGAGTCGACTGAAGGGGATTCAGTCGACTGGAAGACCACGACTTCCATATCAATGGGCTGATGTGGAGTCGACTGGAAGGCATTCCAGTCGACTGGAAAGTGTTTATAAAAGTTGTGCTCGACCAAATCCATTTATCAAAATTGAATCAACATCGAAGTGTTGCCAAAATACTTGCTCGTCCACTACACTTTGACTCCACGACAAGACGTTCCTCCGACACTCTGTGACTACCTCTACGATTATTAAGTGTCGGTATAAAGTCTTATAATCTCTTTACTTTATTGTTTCGCTTGCATACTTAATTCTCTAAGTGGGTGGTTTGTCACCTAACTCTATCATTTGTAAAAGCGAAATCCTCCGAAGTCAAGAGCACTTGAGTTGGAGGGTATTTAGTGAATTGTCCATCGAGGTGGCTCGTGGTAGAGCTACGGGCCTTGGAGTAGCAACCCAGTTCGGGTTGTTAACCAAGTAAAATTGCTTGTGTTGTTAATTGTCTTTATATTCCGCTGCGTATGTTTATTAATTTAAAATTATTAAATGCCAAGATTCACCCTCCTCTCTCGGTTCACTCGATCCTACAATTGGTATCAGAGCGGGGGCGCTCCGAATTGGTGCAACCACCATCGTTGAGCATTAGAATAATTTAATTATTTTTTTCTTGCTTAGAATAATTTAATTAATTTTTTTTCCTTGCTTAGAATAATTTAATTAATTTTTTTCTTATTAGAATAATTTAATTATTTTTCTTCCTTGCTTCGAATAATTTAATTAATTTTTCTTGCTTAGAATAACTTCATTTAAAAATCATTTTCTTCATTTAAAAATAATTTTTTGCATTTAAAAAAATTATCTATATTTAAAAATCATTTTCTGCATTTAAAAATAATTTTCTGAATTTAAAATAATTTTTTGTATTTAAAAATAATTTTCTACATTTAAAAATAATTTTCTGCATTTAAATTAATTTTCTGTATTTAAAAATCATTTTCTTCATTTAAAAATAATTTTCTGCATTTATAATAATTTTCTATATTTAAAAATCATTTTCTTTCATTTAAAAATCATTTTTTGCATTTAAAAATAATTTTCTGCATTTAAAATAATTTTATGTATTTAAAAATAATTTTTTTCATTTAAAAATAATTTTCTTTATTTAAAAATAATTTTCTGTATTTAAAATAATTTCTTATATTTAAAAATAATTTTCTATATTTAAAATAATTTTCTATATTTAAAAATAATTTTCTGTATTTAAAAAGAATTTTCTACATTTAAAATAATTTTTTATATTTAAAAATAATTTTCTGTATTTAAAAATAATTTTCTACATTTAAAATAATTTTCTATATTTAAAATTATTTTCTACATATTAAAATAATTTTTTGTATATTAAATTCATTTCCAACATATCAAATTACATTAAATTAATTTTCTGCACATTAAATTAATTTTCAGCATATTAAATTTCATTAAATTTATTTTCTACATATTAGGATTATTTATTGCATATTAGATTCATTTTATTTAATTTAATTTTTGTGTTTAGAAAATATTCCATTAATAATGTCACACTTAGAGGGATATATCACCGTTTGTCTTCCTCTCTTTAACGGAGAAGATTTTTCCTACTGGAAAAGACAAATGGAGTATTATCTGAAGACCGACCTAGAGGTCTAGTTTTCAATTAGGAAAGAGTTCACAGCTCCGGTAGACGACTCGGGAGAGTTGTTAGAACCGAAAAAATGGACCTCGGATATTAGGAAAAGAGCTCAAGTCGATTACAAGACACTTAACACCTTGCAATGCGGACTTACTAAAGAATAGCTAAATAGGGTAGGTCCATTTGAAAATTCTAAAGAATTATGGGAGAAATTAATTGAGTTGCATGAAGGTACAAATGACACTAGGATAGCCAAACGGGACATGCTTTTAAATAAATTATTTAATTATAAAATGAACGAAAACGAAAACGCTAGTCAACTCTATAGTAGGATTAAAGATATATTAAATGGATTACATTTAATAGGACACCAAATAGAGAATAGAGACTTAATTAGGTATACCCTTAAGGCATTTCCGAGAAATGCCTTATGGACATCGATTTTTGATGCCTATAAGGTATCTAGGGATCTCTCCACAATTAGGTTAGATGAACTATTTTGTGAACTTGAACTACACGAACAAGCTAACTCAGGTCAAACCGAGAATGGTATAGCTTTGATGGCAGGTTCAACTAAAAAGGAGAGAAAAGTGAAGATTGAGTCCGAAGACGAGTCAGAGTCGGAAACAAACGAAGAAGAGGAGATTGTAAATATAGTAACAAAAATGTTCAACCGAAAGAAGAGGTTTACAAAGAAAGACGCCAGAAAGGTGCCCAACAACAAGTCGAGACCTCGATCGGAAGTGACTTGCTATGAATGCAATGGAAAAGGACATTACAAGTCGGAGTGCGCAAACTTAAAAAAGGAAGAAAAACTGAAAAAGGAAAAAAAGAAGAAGGCTCTTAAGGCAACATGGGATGAGTCATCATCGGAGGAGTCGGACGCGGAAGAGACGAAGAGAAGCTTTGTCGCATTTATGGCCGAATCAAGATCCAGAGCCGAGTCAAGTTCCGAATATGAGTCCGATTTTGAGTCCGAGAGAAGCCACAGATCCGTATCCGTTTCCGAAGGTTTTAATGAGGTAACTTCTCCATTAGAAGACAAGTTATATAACATCATTGCATGTTTAGGTAGGAAATTAGCTAAGTCCAAGAATCGGGTTGACTCGCTACTTAAGGAAGTCCAAGTACTTAAGGAGCAAGTCAACTCGAAGACTTTGACTTGCCAACTTAAGGATAGAGACTCAACTCAAGTTGTAAAACTTGAGGAAGAGAACTCAGTCCTAAAAAGGCAAGTAGAAGAACTAATTGGATCATTGGAAAAGTTAACTTTGGGTTCCAAGTATCTCAACATGATGCTTGGATCTCAGCGAGCTATTTACAACATATCCGGACTCGGGTATAAGGCTAAGTCCACCTATAAATCTTACATGTCATTACTTAGCCGAAATGCTAAGAATCGAGTTCAAGCATGGGTTCCTAAGTCTAGCTTAGTCAATCAAGTTAGACCAAATCAATTTTGGGTTCCAAAGAGTCAAGTTCACTTAGTGAACAAAACTCAAACTAGCTACCATTTAGGGGGAGCTAACACTTTGCTTGTTTCCTTGCCTACTTAAACACTTGCATGTTTTAGTTAACTTTCCTTGTTTTAGTTAAACACTTGAATGTCTTAGTTTACTTTACTTGCTTAATGTAGGATGGACTAGATAGGAAACAAAGTAGTTTAAACTTGAACAACCTAGTACTAAGATAAGTGAACTGATAGTAAGTTGGGGAAGCTCTTCGAAGTGCATGTCTAGGAAGTGGTCGTTGCTCCGATAATCAAGAAGGTCACGTGCCTCGCCACGACCTGGTACACTAAGTTGAGTGGAACTGACCGAAGCTAACTCACTAAATATTTGACTAGTTAGACCAAGGATTAACCTAAAGTGAATCAAGTACTTGATTCCTTTATTGACTTTGTCTAGGAAGTGGTCATTGCTCCGATAATTAAGAAGGTCATGTGCCTCGCCACGACCTGGAAGTCAATACTGGAAAAACTTACTTGACTAGCTCAAACCAAGCCCTAATCTAACACAAGTTTAAACACTTTGAAATTGCTCATTTAATTTAATAAAGATAAAAGAAATTCCAATCTCACAATACTCATAGAAAAAAGTGTTTTGAAAACCTAGCTTGGGTGAGATGATTTAGATCTTAATTAAGCTTAATTAGTTTTATGTAACTACTCTAAACCTAATATACTTAAACCAAGATTAATAAATCTTAATAACATACCTTAATTAAACGTAACTTAAGTCTACTCAACTTAATTAAACAGATTTATTTAAACTCAAGAAAGTAACATGATCTAAACAAACCTTGCCAACATATTCACTAAACCACTTCGGGAAGCTGAGTTTAGTATGCTTAGAAGACAATTAGGGTTATGCTTGGTAGACTAGGGATTTTCTTTTTGCTTACCATTCCGAATTATTTTGAAAAGTAATATTATATTATTTTTGTAAGAAAATTAAAAAATTATTCTAGAATAGGTCAATCTAGAATTCATGATCCTATAGAACTAAGTAGCCTTTGCATCTCACAAAAACCTAGGATCACCTATTTGTGTATTGAGCCATGTAGATGGACGTGAGATGTTAGGACTGCACCCCTAGTTTCAAATGTAGATTCAGTTTATCGACATGAACCAACATGGGGTTTACACAAGTAAATTGATCACTTCGGTGACTAACTCTAAAATAAAGCTTAATGATTTATTCTATATCATTTGAGCTAATAAAGAGTTGGACATTTGCTTTAAAAACAATTTTTAGATGTGTATTTTCAAAATATAATTTTAATTTAGAACTCATGCTTGGACTCAGTCCCTATCATTTTTGCAATCAGTCAGGGGGAGTTTTGAAAATGTTTTAATTTTTTTTTTTGAAAATTTCTGAATTGTTCAAGGGGAGTTTATGAAGATTCTTGCAAATTGTTAAATATTCCTGAATATATTGAGTTAGTTAGGGGGAGTTTTGAAAATGTTTTGAAAATCTTGAAAATTTTATTTTTTTTCAAATGATTTCTGATAAAGTATTATAATAACTCTCCAATATCATTAAATTAACTCTTATTTTGATGTATGCCAATGGGGGAGAGAAGTGATATAATTATAAATTTAAAAAGAGATATAAACTTTAGAGGATTACAAAATTTGATAAGGACCAATGCATTTCATACATGGTTAAATTTATGCATGACAAAAGTTGTTACTTTATTTCTTATACATTTCAATATATGGAGATTGGTATTTAATTCTCCTAACATTAACTGATGTGTTGTCATACATCAAAAGGGGGGAGATTGTTGATGCAGTGATCATCACTCCAAAGTTTTGATGTATAATCCTCAGTTAAAAGTTAGGATTCACTTATAGTCTAATATAAGTGTTAAGTATGCAGGCTTAATAGGAAATCCTAGTAGGTCGAGTTGACCAGATACTAGGCATGAATCTTGACAGATCAGGAAGATCGAACACCAAGCATGAAGTCCAGATGGGTCACGTGGACCGAACATTTGGCATAAAGACCGATTGGGTCAGGAGATCGGACAATCGGTAAAAAGTTCAGCTGGGTCAAGTAGATCGGACAGCTGGTGGAAGCCCTGGTGGGTCAGATCGGATGTCAAGAATGGTAAGTCCAACAGGTAGTTGGTAGGTAAGCCTCGAGTGAAGAGGTGAGGCCGAGTCCTCGGTAGGGGGACAAAGCTAGACGTGGATATGACGAAAAGTCCGCGTGGGACTTAGTAGTCGAGTTCGAGCAGTATTACTACTGCTATCTTAATTCACATTATCTATTTTGTACTAATCCTATTTTGTAGGGACCAGTCGATTGAATGGATTCAAGTCGACTGAAGTCCAGTAGACTGAAGATGTATCAGTCGACTGGATACCTATTTGGTATGATCAGCTTGTGATTGATTGGAGATCGTGCGATGCATATGGAAAGAGATTGAGTCGACTGAAGATGTTGAGTCGATTGATGAGAGGAATTTCCTGATGCAGAGCCGAGTGACGTGGAGTCGACTGAAAGGGATTCAGTCGACTGGAAGTCCACAACTTCCATATCGACGAGCTGATGTGGAGTCGACTGGAAGGCATCCCAGATGACTGGAAAGAGTTTATAAAAGTTGTGCTCGATCAGATCCTGTTAGTAATATATGAGAGATGTCCTAAGGCAATCGCCTTATGTATGAACCATTTATATGATAAATTAAGATTCACTATTTGAGTATACATGGTTTCATGTATTTGATTGAATCTTAAATTCATTTACTGAATGTCTGTGATACGACTCACAGCATGAGAGAATTTGTGATTGGATCACAACTAGTGAGTATCTCTACATGTGTAATTGTGATGTATCGAAATTATCCCTAATCGATGAATTGATGGATTTGGACACCATCAATTCTGTCGAGACAAGCACGAGGTATACTCCTTGGTGTATCCAAGCAGCTGATTCTCACTGGCTGGAGACATTGTGATGTCCGGAGTTAATCGTGGATGCTAGTTATGGTAACTAGTTCATTGGAGTGACAAACCGTAAGACTTCATATGGTTCTATGCATATATAGATATGTCAATGAAGTTCTTACTGCAGCTTAAGTGCGATGTTCCTTTGACTTGTGGTATTCAAGTCATCTTGATCATAAAGACTTATGCTTTGACATCTTAAGCAAGCATCTCTGAGGAGATGTGGACCCGGGATGATTGGGTATAAGTTGAAGTGATCGAAGGTGTTTGAATAGCCTATAAAGGATTCACCACTCCTTGCGAGGAGATGTATACCCATGGCCCCTCGTCAGATTGTTACTAAAGTCTTTGGCCAAAGCATTACATGTTTAGAGTAAGATACTCTTCGATACATGTGCAGTAACTAGAATCCGTAGGACGAGGAAATGATACTTGGGCTAGGTGTGACGTAGTCAGCCTAGTGGGGACTGACACTATAGACCATGTCCTGAAGCAAGTGGGTATAAGATGAGTGAAGAGAATGGGGCACGATTCATTCGAGCTGCTGAAGGGTTTCAGAAATAGTTTTGGATCAACTGTTGATCTTTTCGGTTAATTGGGGATCATGATGTACTACTAGGTGCCACTCATGATCGTTCTATAATTAATGGTTAATTATAGACAGCCAACATAAACCGAGAACCTATTTGGTCACACGCACGAGCGTAATCCGAATGATTTAAAACGAGCTTGAGAATGAGATTCTCAGACCGAGAGAAACTATGTTTGGTTGGACCAAACAAGAAGCGAGCATGAAATTGTTTCAGTCGCAATGGAAGCGTGGATGGACCGTGTCTTATGAAGACATAATTGATGAACCAAAATGGTTTGGTTCTAATCCAATGGAGGAGAATAAACTAAAGGGTTTGATTTATTTTAAACGAATGAATCAAAAGTTGGTTCGGTTTGTTTTAACTTAAAATAAACCATCATGGTTTGGTTTATTTTAACTTATATTAATGGAGCGGGTTAACGGGCCTTATGGTTATGATCCAATAACCATTAAGAGAATTAGTTCTATATAAAAGAGGGTTTAAGGGTTTGTTAAGCCCTAATCCAAAAACCCTAACCTAGAGTTGCCGCCCACCTCTCCCCTTTGAAGAAGTCGGCGCCAACCCTAGTGTCGCCGCCCCTTCTCCTCCAACCGGTGACTAGATACTGCCGTCTTCTCCACTTGCCGGCATCGAGCTGCTGCCGGAGGAGCTCCGGTGATCTCCCTTGGGTTCGGTAATAAGGTGAGCTTCCACCTTTCCTTTGGCCGGCCCCTACTCCTCCACCAAAAGTTGTCCAATTTTCTAGACAGCTTGTTTCCTTCTCGTCGGAGTGTCATTTGGATGACGTTTGGAGCTCCGACAGTGCCTTACTTACCGGGGATTCGATCTCCGATAATCCTCATTGGTGGAGGACGAAGGATTCATCAAACGGTTGATGAATACCTCTCTGGAGAAGCGAGTTTTGAGGACTCGTCTTTGGATCCGAATTTGGATTCGGATTGTGATCTTCTCTCGATCACATCGTCTTCAACACGAGGCTAGTAACCCATACGAAGATGAGGCTCGTGACTTAGTGAAGTCATCCCGAAGATACTCGGCGTGGACATGGATAGAGACGATTCTAGCGAGGATCATTCCGGTTGATGTCGTTCCCGCTACACGTGATACGTAAGGTATACGTAGTTAAATTTCCTTTTATTGCAAAATTTAAATTTACGGTTATGTCTACAAATGTTGTACTATGCATGCGTGTGATGTGTGTGTTGTAATAAATGTAGATTTATTATTTTTATTCCTTCCGCTGTGCACATGTTTACGAAATATGTTCGAACACACACTCGCCGCGGTGCCGAAAACCCAACAGTGGTATCAGAGCCCAGGTTGTGTTTCGACATAATCGTAAAATTATTTTGCGATAGTTATAATGATATTTCTGGAAATTTTCTACTTTTGGAAAGTTAGAAGTATTTATGGAAATTTTTCAATTTTGGAAAGTCTAGAAGTATTTATGAAAATCTTCCACTTTTGGAAAGTTGGAAGTATTTATGGAAATTAATATTTTCCATAAATAAAATATTTGATTAGATTTGAAAATTTGTTTTCTAATTTAATCATGATTTGATTTTGGAAATCAAATCTTAAAATATTTTATTTCCATAAGTAGTTTTGATGATTTAGGAAATTGGTTCCTAAATTGACTTTCCTTAATCAACTATTTCCACAAATAAAATATGTGATTATATTTGGAAATTTGTTTCCTAATTTAATCATGATTTGATTTGGAGAATCAAATCTTAAACATATTTTATTTCCATAAATAGTTATGACATATAAAGAAATATTGTACATGACATAATTGTATGTCATGTAATTGCATTAGATGCATATCATTATGCCATGCGTGTCGTGACATGTAGATGTATGTCATGTATGCCATGCCATGTAGATAATAGTTATTTGCATGCAAAGAGGATGAGACATAAAAACCCTAACTCAATATTAAAGCCTACACCTTCCATTACTATGGTTAGAACCAGAGTTCCATTTCTTGTTCAGGTTGTTGGACTCTCTCCAAGCCCGGCTCGAACCCGAACATGTTCAAACCATGGAATAGTTTAATACTAATATGGTAAGAGTCAGAGGTCAATCGTTAGCTTTGGTTGTTAGACTCTCTCCAAGCCGGGCTAATTGGTTGAATGCGCTCTAACCATATTAAAACTATTTCTTGATTAATGGGTCGACTTTAACCTGGAGCATCGGCTTGTTGGACTCTCTCCAAGGTCGATGTAAAGGGAGGTGAAGTTGGGTGCTATGCATATGATGCATACTTGTTAATGTGTTAACAACCCGATGTATGTGTGAACATTCAATTAGTTGATAGCACATTGTGATAGTTGCATATACGTGATATGCAATCGGTATAGTTGATACCTACCATCGTAGTTATGAATGGCTTGTTGGACTCTGTCCAAGGTTATTCATATCTATAATAGATATCAGCCCATTCGGAGATGGACCTAAGATCTCCCGAAGTGATTTTGGGGTTTTTGAAATTCGAAAAATGAATGGGATTTATAAATGTATATTGATGCATTTTAAAATCATTTTCTCATATATGCTCGTTTTGTATTTCTAGGTCAATCGATTGATCATGATGTCTTTGAATTTACGCACTATTTTGGGTTCAAACAAACTGACTGGGCCTAACTATTAGGGCAATCTCTTGCCATGATTAGGTTTTGATGTGTGTGGCAAAGGGTTTAAGTTAGTTTGTTATGATGATTTGATATGTGCGTTGAAGTCGTGCAGGACTTAGTAATTCGTACATGGAGCCGTGGCGAGTTTCACATCTTATGACTCGGTCCTTGAGTCGGTGAAGGATTACTTTGCGGAAGCCGTGCGCTTGGAGCATCCGAGGGACCGCCGGATGAGAAGCTTGGAATGAAGCCGGAGGAAGTAGACTTCGAGGCAAGAAACGCGAAGGAGCATTGCAGAGCCGTGCTCCTGATGCAGCCGAGGGACGTGGCCGCGAACGAAGAGAACTTCGAAGGCGAGGGACTCCAAGGGATGAGAGTGAGCGAATGTAACCCAGGAAGGGGTAGCTCTTAGGTGAAACTTGGCCATTTGGCCAAGTGTCGGATGAGTTTTCCCGACACCAGTCGATTGCCATGTCATGGCAGTCGACTGCTCTGAGTCGATGGTTCGATCGACTGGTCTAATGTGGCTGGATTGAGTTGATCACGATCGACAATGGTCCGATCGATGAGTTGATCGATCGCATTCGCTCATGGGGAGCAGTCGACTGATGACACTGTGCACGGGCAAAGAATGGAGTCGACCTCGTTGAGGACTCGACTGATCTAGCACCAGTCGACTGATGGTAATATCAGTCGACTGATGCCAGTACCGTTGGATGAAATCCAATGTGGAAAGCGGCCGTTATTGGGCAACGGCTATAGGACCAGTCGACTAATTGGGACATCAGTCGACTGCTCCTGTGTCAACGGGAAGAAACCCTCTTCTTCTATAAAGAGGAATGGGATGGGGCTTTGGGAGGAAAATGGTTATGCTCCAATTGTCTCCCAAAGTGCTCTAAGGGTTTTTCCACTCTTCTTACTTGCTTTATTTCCATTCTATTGTAAGAAGAGAGATTGTAAAGAGGTTACCTCCACCTAGCTTTGTGCAAAGGAGAGATCTAGTGGATAGATTGCGGAGTGATTCACCGTGGATGAATCGGATCGTGGATTAGTTGCGTAGCCGTGAACCATGTTACATCTCGGTGTTTGGATTGTTTGTTTATCTTTTGCTTTTTCTTTATTTATATTTGCATATTCCGCTTGCGCTAACGTTTTGTAGACGAGCAAAATCCGACATACATCGATTGAGGGCTATTCACCCCCCTCTAGCCAGCCGTTTCGATCCCCCAACACTAACTTCCTTGACTGGCTTAGAAACCTGAGAATTGTTCTCAAGGCGGAAAAGCTAGCATATGTCCTTGAAGAGCCTCTTCCCAACCGTCCTAAGGACGATGCAACTCCAGACCAAATGTTGGTCTATCAGAAGCATGTGGCAGATTCTGAGCTAGCGAGTTGCATCATGCTAGCAGCGATGGTACCTGAGCTGCAAAAGCAGCATGAGCATATGGATGCTAATATCATGGTCTTCCATCTTCATGAGTTGTTTGATGAGCAAGCGAGATCTGAAAGGTTCGAAGTCTCTAGGCTCCTCTTCACCACGAAGATGCAAGAAGGTTCGTCTGTAGTGCAGTTTGTGCTAAAGATGAACGGGTACATCGAGCGGCTAGCCACCCTCGGGTTTGTGATAGATCATGAAATAAGTATTGACTTAATTCTGCATTGTTTGCCCAAGAGTTTCTCACAATTTGTGATGAACTATCGGATGAACAAATTAGAATCCACTATTCCTGAGCTCCTCAATATGCTGAAGACTGTGGAGCCTTCTGTGAAGCATGAGGAGAAGGCGGTTCTGTTAGTTGATTCCTCAAAGAAAGGTTCTAAGAGGAAGGCAAAAGAACAGAAGAAAGGGAAGAACAAGAAGGCAAAGAAGGCAGAACCAGCACAAAAGGGCACTTGCCATCACTGTGGCAAGGAAGGCCACTGGTGAAGAAATTGCAAGATTTATCTTGAGTCCATGAAGAAGAAGAAGGCATCCGATGCCCCATCCTCTTCAGGTATCTTCGTTATTGATTATCATTCTATTTCCTTAGACACTTGGGTATTGGATACTGGGTGTGGCTCACATATATGTAATGACATACAGGGGCTAAGGAATAGACGAAGACTCGTCATAGGGGAGTCAAATTTGCGAGTTGGCAATGGAGCAAAGGTTGCTGCGGTCGCCATCGGAACTTATTTGCTGAAGCTCCCTAGTGGACTAGTCTTGGAACTGGACAATTGCTATTGTGTTCCTTCTCTAATAAAGAACATTGTTTCTATTTCCTGTTTAAATAGAAATGGTTTCCATTTGACGTTTAGTAACAATTGTTGTTATATAACTTTGAATGGTGTACTTTATGGAACTGGAACTTTGAGCAATGGAATTTATACGTTGGAAGTATCCAGTGACATTTTCAATATCGAAGCGAGCAACAAGCATGCTCGAAAGGATGATCAATTAGACTCCTACATGTGGCATTGTCGTCTTGGCCATGTAAGCAAGAAACGCATGTCCGAATTACACCGATGTGGAATTTTGGAATCGTTTAAATTGGATTCATACGATACATGTGAATCATGCTTAAAAGTCAAGATGACTAAGTTACCTTTTACTGAAAAAGGTGAACGAGTGGGAGAGTTACTAGGTCTAATACATACTGATGTATGTGGACCTATGTCAACTCAAGCTTTAGGAGGCTATAACTACTTCATTACCTTCATCGATGATCACTCATGGTTTGGGTATGTGTTCTTGATGAAACACAAGTCTGAAGCCTTTGAAAGGTTCAAAGAATTCAGAAATGAAGTAGAAAAACAACATGACAAGAGTATTAAAATACTTCGATCGGACCGAGGTGGTGAATACTTAAGTCAAGAGTTTCTTGATTATCTAAGAGACAATGACATATTATCTCAATGGACTCTGCCATATACACCACAGCATAATGGTGTACCTGAGAGGCGTAACCGGACCTTGTTGGACATGGTCAGGTCAATGATGAATCATGTGAATCTTCCCATGTCCTTTTGGGGCTATTCACTTCAGACAGCTGTTTACTTGTTAAACAGAATGCCAACCAAGGTGGAATGGTAAGAAACCTCATGTATCTTACTTGAAGATATGGGGTTCTCCAGCTTATGTGAAGTGGACTGTATCAGACAAATTGGATGCTAAGTCTGATAAATGTCTATTTATTGGATACCCTAAGGAAACAAGGGGTTACCAATTCTATCATCTTATGGAATAAAAGGTGTTTGTTTCAAGGCATGCTGTGTTTCTAGAGAAAGAGTTTCTCTTGCAAGAAAACAGTGGGAGTGTCGTCGAGCTTGAGGAGGCTCGAGAGACTCAAATAGACATTAATGAGATACCTGGTGAAGCACAACAATCGATAACTCATAGTGATGAGCAATCGGTTGGACCTACTGTAACACCACATCTTCGTAGATCTGGTAGAACACGCAACATTCCTGAGAGATATGGATTTCTCGTAAGTGAATCGAACGACGTGTTACTCATTGATGATGAGGAGCCTACCAGTTATGAAGAAGTGTTGACAAGTTCAGAAAGGGATAAGTAGCTTGAAGCCATGAAGTCGGAAATGGATTCCATGTATGAAAACCAAGTTTGGAACTTGGTTGACCCACCTGAAGGCATCAAACCTATAGGGTGCAAGTGGGTTTTCAAGAAGAAAACCGACATGGATGGTAATATGATTACCTATAAAGCTAGATTAGTGGCGAAAGGATATCGTCAAAAACAAGGTGTTGATTATGATGAAACCTATTCGCCTGTAGCTATGCTTAAATCCATTCGGATGGTCCTGGCCATAGTGGCTCATTATGATTATGAGATATGACATTTTGGATGTGAAAACAACTTTCCTTAATGGAAATCTACTCGAGGACGTGTATATGATACAGCTTGAGGGTTTCACATCGGTTGATAAAACCAAGGTATGCAAATTGCGACGGTCCATATATGGATTGAAGCAAGCATCCAGGAGCTAGAATATCCGTTTTGATGAGACGATCAAAAAGTTTGATTTCTCACAAAATCCAGACGAACCTTATGTGTACAAGAAGGTTGGTGGGAGTGCAGTCGTGTTCCTAGTATTGTATGTCGATGACATATTACTTATAGGAAATGATGTTTCAATCTTACAGTCAGTTAAGGTTTGGTTATCCAAGACATTCTCCATGAAAGACCTGGGAGAAGCAACCTACATCCTTGGGATTAAGATCTATAAAGATAGATCAAAACGGTTGCTTGGTCTTTCGCAGTCTACATATATAGACCGAGTGCTAAAGAGGTTTAGCATGTCGGAATCCAAGAAAGGTTTCCTACCCATCAGGCATGGGGTACACCTTTCGAAGTCTATGTGTCCGCGTACAGAAGACGAGAGGATTTGCATGAGTAAGATTCCCTATGCATCCGCAATAGGATCTATCATGTATGCTATGTTATGTACGAGGCCCGATGTATCATATGCTCTGAGTGTCACGAGCAGATACCAGTCTGATCCAGGAATGGATCATTGGGTGGCTGTTAAGACGATCCTTAAGTACTTAAGAAGAACTAAGGATGTGTTCCTAATATATGGAGAAGGGGACATGGTGATACGCGGGTATACAGATGCGCCTTCGATGCAAGGATGATTCCAGGTCTCAGTCTGGATACGTGTTCACCTTGAATGGGGGCGCAGTGAGTTGGAAAAGTTCTAAACAAAACACTGTAGCAGATTCTACCACTGAGGCAGAATACATTACAGCTTTGGAAGCAGCAAAGGAAGCGGTTTGGATCAAGAAGTGCATTTATGAACTTGGTGTGATTCCAACCATTGTTGAAGCAATACCGGTCTACTGCGACAACAATGGAGCAATTGCACAGGCGAAAGAGCCAAGGTCTCATCAACGATCCAAACATGTGCTTCGCTGCTATCATCTTATCAGAGAGATCATCAGTAGGAAAGAAATAAAAATCGAGAAAATCCCCACTGAAAGGAACTTAGCGGATCCTTTGACTAAGGCATTACCTCAAAGTAAGTTTGAGGGTCATGTTACAGCTTATGGTATTGGATACCGTAGCGATTGGCATTAGGCCAAGTGGGAGTCTGGTAGTAATATATGAGAGATGTCCTAAGGCAATCGCCTTATGTATGAACCATTTATATGATAAATGAAGATTCACTATTTGAGTATATATGGTTTCATGTATTTGATTGGATCTTAAACTCATTTATACGACTCACATCATGAGAGAATTTGTGATTGGATCACAACTAGTGAGTATCTCTACATGTGTAATTGTGATGTATCGGAATTATCCCTAGTCGATGAATTGATGGATTTGGACACCATCAATTCTGTCGAGACTAGCACGAGGTATACTCCTTGGTGTATCCAAGCAGCTGATTCTCACTGGCTGGAGACATTGTGATGTCCGGAGTTAATCGTGGATGCTAGTAATGGTAACTAGTTCATTGGAGTGACCAGTCGTAAGACTTCATATGGTTCTCTGCATATATAGATATGTTAAAGAAGTTCTTACTGCGGCTTAAGTGTGATGTTCCTTTGACTTGCGGTATTCAAGTCATCTTGATCATAAAGACTTATGCTTTGACATCTTAAGCAAGCATCTCTGAGGAGATGTGGACCCGGGATGATTGGGTATAAGTCGAAGTGATCGAAGGTGTTTGAATAGCCTATAAAGAATTCACCACTCTTTGCGAGGAGATGTATACCCATGGCCTCTCGTCGGATTGTTACTAAAGTCTTTGGCCAAAGCATTACATGTTTAGAGTAAGGTACTCTTCGATACATGTGCAGTAACTAGAATCCGTAGGACGAGGAAATGATACTTGGGCTAGGTGTGACATAGTCAGCCTAGTGGGGACTGACACTATAGACCATGTCCTGAACCAAGTGGGTATAAGATGAGTGAAGGAAATGGGGCACGATTCATTCGAGCTGCTGAAGGGTTTCAGAAATAGTTCTGGATCAACCGTTGATCTTTTCGGTTAATTGGGGATCATGATGTACTACTAGGTGTCACTCATGATCGTTCTATAATTAATGGTAAATTATAGACGACCAACATAAACCGAGAACCTATTTGGTCACATGCACAACGAGCGTAATCCGAAGGATTAAAAATGAGCTTGAGAATGAGATTCTAAGACCGAGAGAAACTTGGTTTGGTTGGACCAAACAAGAAGCGATCATGAAATTGTTTCAGTCGCAATGGAAGCGTAGATGGGCTGTGTCTTATGAAGACATAATGGATGAACCAAAATGGTTTGGTTCTAATCCAATGGAGGAGAATAAACCAAAGGGTTTGGTTTATTTTAAACGAATGAACCAAAAGTTGGTTCGGTTCGTTTTAACTTAAAATAAACCATCATGGTTTAGTTCATTTTAACTTATATTGATGGAGCGGGTTAACAGGCCTTATGGTTATGATCCAAGAACCATTAAGAGAATTAGTTCTCTATAAAAGAGGGCTTAAGGGTTTGTTAAGCCCTAATCCAAAAACCCTAACCTAGAGTTGCCGCCCAACTCTCCCCTTTGAAGAAGTCGGCACCAACCCTAGTGCCGCCGCCCCTTCTCCTCCAACCGACGATCAGCTGCTGCCGTCTTCTCCACTTGCCGGCGTCGAGCTACTGCCGGAGGAGCTCCGGTGATCTCCCTTGGGTTCGGTAATAAGGTGAGCTTCCACCTTTCCTTTGGCCGGCCCCTACTCCTCCACCAAAAGCTGTCCTGTTTTCTGGACAGCTTGTTTCCTTTTCATCGGAGCGTCATTTGGACGACGTTTGGAGCTCCGACAGCGCCTTACTTACCAGGGATTCGATCTCTGGTAATCCTCATAGGTGGAGGACGAAGGATTCTTCAAACGGTTGACGAATACCTCTCCGGAGAAGCGAGTTTTGAGGACTCATCTTTGGATCCGAATTTGGATTCGGATCGTGATCTTCTCTCGATCACATCGTCTTCAACACGAGGCTAGTAACCCGTACGAAGACGAGGCTTGTGACTTAGTGAAGTCATCCCGAAGATACTCAGCGTGGACACGGATAGAGATGATTCTAGCGAGGATCGTTCTGGTTGATGTCGTTCCCGCTACACGTGATACGTAAGGTATACGTAGTTAAATTTCCTTTTATTGCAAAATTTAAATTTACGGTTATGTCTACACATGTTGTACTATGCATGCGTGTGATGTGTGTGTTGTAATAAATGTAGATTTATTATTTTTATTCCTTCCGTTGTGCACATGTTTACGAAACATGTTCAAACACACACTTGCTGCGGTGCCGGAAACCCAACAGATCCATTTATCGAAATTGAATCAACATCGAAGTGCTACTAAAATACTTGCTCGTCCACTACACTTTGACTCCACGACAAGATGTTTCTCTGACACTCTATGACTACCTCTACGATTATTAAGTGTCGGTATAAAGTCTTGTAATCTCTTTACTTTATTGTTTCGTTTGTATACTTAATTCTCCGAGTGGGTGGTTTGTCACCTAACTCTATCATTTGTAAAAGTGAAACCCTCCCAAGTCGAGAGCACTTGAGTCGAAGGGTATTTATTGAATTTCCCATCGAGGTAGCTCATGGTAGAGCTACGAGCCTTGGAGTAGCAACCCAGTCCGGGTTGTGAACCAAGTAAAATTGCTTGTGTTGTTAATTGTCTTTATATTCCGCTATGTACGTTTATTAGTTTAAAATTATTAAATACCAAGATTCACCCCCCTCTCTTGGTTCACTCGATCCTACACCATCATCCTCATCGAAAGAAGAAGAAGCCTTCACAAGCCTTGCACTCATGACAATAGAAGATTTGGACTCCACCTCCTCCTCCGAGCAAGAAGAAAGAAGCTCAAGTGAAGGGGGAGCTTCATCTTCATCCTCGTCGAAATCGGAGGAAGAAGATATGGAAACTATGGTAACAAATCTTTCCCCTAAAAAGATTGTTTCTATGATTTCTAGCCTTACTAGGGATTTATTTAAGGCTAAGAAGAAAAATAAATGCATGCTTGATGATATTAGAAAACTAGAAGAAAAACTAGCAAATGCACGCTCACATATTGATTATGTTCCTTTTTATGTTAATGATGCATGTATTGAGGAAAATAAGGCCTTAAGGAAAAAAGTAGATCATTTAACTAAGGCCTTAGAAAAATTCACAATTAGCTCCAACACCCTAAACATGATTATTGGAAGCCAAAGGGCAAGTTTTAATAAGAAAGGCCTAGGTTATAAGGGAACCAAAAATGAAAAGGCCTATCATTGCTTAATTACTAGGGGTCAAGCAAAAAATACAATGGTAGCTAGAAAATGGATCCCTAAGGAGTTTTTGGTGAACCATATAGGAAATAACTTATATTGGGTTCCTAAATCCATCCTCAAGGGTTAGAAAACCCTAGGATAGTCAACCATAGTGGAATTTATTCATATCATATTATATGGTTAACTTAGGATGATGTGGGTTATAACTTTTTGATTTATAGTGTTGGGTGATGATAATGTGATCATAACATGAAATTATGTATAATCTTTGTTTTATGATCATGATTGATAATTCTTGATGCATGTTCATGATTGGGTTTCTAGGATGATACTTAACCTTGATAGAATTGCATGAAAATTATGGTTAAGTATAAATACCTTAGTCACATCTCACACTCACTATAAGGCTAACTTGATTGAGAACATAGCAATGGGTGAGATGATAGGATGATACAAATGGTCCACTAATGCTTATGACATTTAGATGAGTCATTAAGTGTATCAATAGAGCAATCATAGACTAACTATGGGGAAAGCAAATGTTTAATCAATGGACATATTGCCCATAGATCATAGTTGGATATTTTAATTGATTTAAATCCATTTTATACTTTGCAAACAGTAAATTGATGTTTTGAAAAATGTCTAAGGCAAAACTATCTTTCAAATTGATACATCTTTGAGTTTTAAATCAAGGCAAAACTAGTGATTTTCAACATCTTTGAGTTTTTGCCAAATGTTTGGAAATTAAATGAAATTTCATAAAAAAAAAAACTATTTTTCACTGTTAAAGGGACTTATAAGAAATGTGTTTCTCAATTTTTATGATTTTTTGAATTTTCTATAATTTCTGGTGCATTTCTGAATTTCATTCGAAAAATCATAATTTCTGAAAACTTGGTGCCAACCGATTGATGCTCTGATTCAGTCGACTGATGTACTGTGCACGAGCACAGTAACCTATTTTATCAGGTTTTAAAGTTGGTTTTGGGTAATTTTTCTACCTTAGACTTGATGTCATGCTTGTATAACATTTGTACAATATTTTTGATGGTGTCAAAGGGGGAGAAATGATGGGTTTAAGTTAATCATGCTAGGGGGAGAATTAGCATGTTTTAAGGGGGAGTTGCATGTTTAAGGGGGAGTTTGATACTCATGTTTACTTACATACTTTCTTGCCTTATGTATTTTTGTTAAATGTTTTACCTAACTTAAACGGATTGCCACACATCAAAAAGGGAGAGATTGTTAGGGCAATCAACCCATGAATGATGTGTTTTGATGGGTGGCAAAGGGTTTAAGTTAGGTTGCTTATGAGTTTAATATGTGTGTTGAAGTCGTGCAGGACTTAGTAATTCACACATGGCGAAAGCATTGGCATGTCACCATCTCATGACTCGGTCCTTGAGTCAGTGAAGGATAGCATATCGAAAGTCGTGCGCTTGGTGCATCCCAGGGACTGTCGGACGAGGAGCATTGGAGTGAAGCCAAAGGAAGTAGACTTCAGAGCGAGACGCGAAGGATGGCATTGCGAAGTCATGCGCTTGGTGCATCCGAGGGACGTGGTCGGACGAAGAGAACTTCAAGGTGAGGGACTCCAAGGGAAGATGAGAGTGAGCAATTGTAACCCGGGACGGGGTAGCTCTTAGGTGAACTTGGCCAAATGGCTAAGTGTCGGATGGGTTTTCCCGACATCAGTCGACTGCCATGATATGACAGTCGATTTCTCCAAGTCGACTGAAGACTCGACTGGTGTTCGAGTCTAGTTTCTAGCCAAATAGCCGACTGCCAAGGAATGACAGTCGACTGGTAGCTCCATCAGTCGATTGATAGGAAGATCAGTCAACTGATGTCGAGGGTTTCGGGCATATAAGGTTGATCAGTCGAGTGATCACTTCGGTCACTAGATTGATGGCTCCACCAGTCGACTGATGGTAAAATCAGTCGATTGATGTGGGAGCCTTTGGTTAAAATCCAACGTGGATGAAGAAGTTGTGAGGCAATGGCGACAGCAGCAGTCGACTAATCAAGACATCAGTCAACTGCTAGTTGCCCAACGGGAAGAATGGCCTCTTCCCTATAAGAAGAGGCAATGGATCATCTTGGGGGGTCAATGCTTCTACTCTAAACATCTCCCAAGTGCCCAACATGAATTTCCTCCTCTTCCTTGAGTTTATTTCAATCATATTGTAAGAGGAGTGATTTCTTGTAAGAAAGGTTACCTCCACCTAGCTTGGTGCAAAGGAGAGACTAGTGGATTTGAAGGGAGTGATTCATCATACGAATCGGATTGTGGATTAGCGGCAAGGTCGTGAACCACGTTACATAATTGTGTTAGTGATTGTTCTTCTTTTTACTTCTTGTATTTAGCTTAATCTTTTGTTAGCATTTGTTTTCCGCTACGCTAACGAGTTTGTAGATGAGAAATCAACGAACGATCTCTACCGTACACATAAAAGGCTATTCACCCCCTTTAGTCGTCCACCGATCCTCCAACACAATCTCCCCTTTTTTCTTCTATGACAATACACCAATTAAAGTTAGGGGAATCAAATACCAATATCCAAATATTGACACGTACAATCGATGCATAAATTAAACCATGTATGAGATGCACATATCTCTAACTTTATGAGAGATATGTCCTTATCAAATATCATACCATTATGAGATGCATAAGTCCTTATCAAATTTTTTAATCTTTCATTCAATAAATAATTTTTCTTTAAATCTCTAACTTTATATCTCTTTCTCCCCCTTTGGCAGACATCAAAATAAGGATTAAATTTAAAATGCCAACAAAATATAGTGAATGAAATAAGAAGTTTTCAAGCTCAAAAATTTAGTTTTAAAATTTTTCAACAACTTAATTTAAGTTTTACAATATTTCTAACTTTTCAAAAGTTTTCAAACTTTTTAACACTCCCACTAAATAAAAACTCATTTTCAAAATTTTTAATGAATTTTCAAAATATTTCAAAGCACATCCTGAATAAAAACTTATTTTCAAATTTTTTTTCAAAATTTTCAAACTCCCCATGAATAAAAACTTATTTTCAAAATTTTTTGAAATTTTCAAATTTTCTAAAGCTCACTCTGAATAAAAACTTATTTTCAAAATTTTTCAAAATTTTCAAATTTATCAAATTTTTCAAAACTCTCCCTGAATAAAAACTTTATTTTCAAAATTTTTAAATAATTTTCAAATTTATCAAAATTTTCAAAATTCCCCCTAGAATAAAGTTTTATAATGTTTAATTCCCATACATCAAAACCTAAGTAGATTTTTTTATGTATTTTAAACTTGAAAATATTTAAGCTTTTCAAAGAACATTCAAGAATAAGTTTTTATCCCCCTTAATTAACATTTTGAAACTTCTCCTTAATTAAAGCTTGAAGTTTTCAAAAAGATAGTTTCTCATAGATTCTTAGCTAGCTAATTTTTTTTTATTTTTAAGAATCCAATTCCATTTTAAAGCATAATTTTTGAAAAGATATTAAACATATGATAATTTAGAAAAATATTTTAGGTTCCCCCTAAACTCTTGATCTCCCCGTTAAAGTAACATTGTTAAAATTAAATGTTTAACTCCCCCTAGAATTATGTTGATTCACTTAGAATTAAAGTTGAGTTGATTGACTTAATTGAAATTGAGTTGAGTTGATTAGAATTGAGTTGAATATGTTGATTGGGATTGGATTAGTTGTTTGGGGTTAAATTTATTGAGTTGATTAGGGTTGAATCAATTGAGTTGATTAAAATTGAATCGATTAAGTGTTGGAGGATCAATGGCCGGCTAGAGGGGGTGAATAACCCTTTATGGCGTACAATGATGGAAATTGCTCGCTTAATCGTCTACAATTAGGGTTAGCATAGTGGAATAATAAAACTAAATACAATTAAGAGCAAAACACAAAGTAAAGAGAAGGCAAATGCGAACACAAGTGTGTAACGTGGTTCACGACCCTTGCCGCTAGTCCACGATGTCATGCCCCGAGAGCATGCCGAGCCGAAAATCAAACGGACGACATCTCCCCTTTACGTGGCAACATTTCGGGTTAATACAAGGCCCGTAGGCCCACAATAACAACAATATATATATATCAAAAGAACAACTACACAAAACACAGCGGAAACATAATACAACAACAATACAATCCCACAGATGCATAGCGGTATGACTAACACATCACAACAACACGGAACCTCGACAAAATTCGAATATACAACATATACATCACAATAACTCCAAAATACAATACACAACGGACGGAAAGCCCAAAACAAAACACGGGAGCCTCAGAGGTGAGATGAGACGTCAGCCAGCGGTGCTCCAAGCCGTCACGAAGACTTCTACCTGTTACCTGGGCGACAGAAAAACCCAGGGTCCGTTGGGGTGGTGAGTAAAACTCAGCAGGTAATAGAAAACATGCATATATGTAATATCACATGTATTTCAACAACATAATCTAGAGGTACAATAGGTATATCTGCATAGTATATAAATACAAGCATATACCATCTAACCAATGAACAACGTAAAATGCAGACATACCTGAAGTCTGCTACGCTACCCTAATCCAACCTGAACATATATCCAACATATATATAATAAGAAAGTAAGATCAACTCACAATATACTCAAACTACAGGTCAAGGTATCTAATGGTCTGTCCAAACATATACCAGTACCCGAAACAACCGTATAACATATGCAAGAAGCATGTATGAATATGATATACAAACAAGTGCAACAAGCATAATACAAACAAATGTAACATCACAATAAGTATATATATATATATATATATATATATATATGCAGCATCCATATACATATATATACATGCATATATGTATATATATATGGTAATATGCAAAGCGCCATCAGATATGGCAATGCAGCATGCATGGTCATGCCTGCTCACCTCTACTCGCTACCACGACCCCAGTGTGGCCTAGGTGGCACGACATGACAACTATCCCAACTCACACCAACCACTGCTATAGAGTGGCCAAGTGGGCAGTTTGATCAAGTAGCATATGAGCGTAAAGAGCTCGCTACACAATGGGGGTCGATGTTGTTGGCCACTCCGACTAACACTACCAATGAGTGGTCGAGTACCACGCACCTAGGACAACTGCACGCAACTCCAACTACCACCGTCTATAGTGGTAGAGTGCGGCACAACAGATGCTCTGCCCTCACACAAGTTACTCCTCAGGAAGTAATCTGGGAGGCAAGATGACGGACGACTCTCTTAACCCCAAGGGAGACTATGTCGTCAGAATGCATGCAAATGACATGAGTATGCTGTCACACGTACAACCATCTACCACAGACTCTCTGTTCAACAAAGAGTCATACCCATCTGATCAATATACTCTCTATCCTGTAGAGAGTCGTACTCCACTGATCGATACACTCTCTATCCTGTAGAGAGTCGTACTCAACTGATCGACGAACTCTTTATTCTGTAGAGAGTCATACTCGACTGATCATAACTCTCTCTCCAATAGAGAGTCATACTCAACTGATCGACGGACTCTCTATCCTATAGAGAGTCGTACTCGACTGATCATAAATCTCTCTCCAATAGAGAGTCGTACTCAACTGATCGACGGACTCTCGATCCTGTAGAGAGTCGTACTCGACTGATCATAACTCTCTCCCCAATAGAGAGTCGTACTCAACTGATCGACGGACTCTTTATCCTGTAGAGAGTCGTACTCGACTGATCATAACATGCTGGAACGACCGGTTCGCAGCGACACACTAATCACCCTTCACTTAACCATTACACAACTCATGGTTGGTAACAGTATGCAACATACGGGTATTGGAAATAAATCCTACATTTAGGGTATTACCTACCCACGGATGACCTTTTTGCCAATTTATAAATTGGGTCATCCCCCGTACTAACATTTACACCCTACTAAACATCTAGGCCAATTTACATCACATCTATAACTCCTAAATCATGATAGGGTATATGTGATATCAACAATTGAGCATAAATACATCCAACAATAAGTTCAAGCATACAATAATAAGAGCAGGGTCAAGATAATATGAACACCTAATATGCTCATATTTATATCTAAATCTGAATGCAATTACATCTACCGGACCAGGTAGGAAATTACCCAACTGCTTTGTAGACACCAATCGTCTTCACGTCCACGAATATCTCGAACCAAAATCCTGCAAACAAACATATATGATCCAATCATATACCAATTCTAATATTAGGATCAAATCATAATCCTACATCAACTTTATATCCCCATCAACTAGATTGATCTAGTTATCTAATTAACTAAATCAATCTTCCACATTAATCCTTATCAACTATTAGGCCACTTAACAACCTATTATGCATTTATAACCACCCATATCGGAACTTACCATCCACAACTCCCTTCACCGGAACTGAGCTTCCCCAGCTCGTTCCCAACTCACACACAGAACATGCACAACTCTCACATTTAACACATACAAAGCATACCCACAACCAATACAGCCCTTCACAACATCACAGTTTACATGAATTCAAGGGCCTAACCAACCCTATTCGAACTCCTCAACTCAACCCAGCTCCATCCACTCCCCCACACCTGGCCAATTCTCCCAAACAACACCATCCCACAAGCTCCATCGAAAGAAACCCAATGTCCAGTTCAAATCACGTTGACACACAAGGATTACATACAGAAATTTACAACTGAACAACAAAGGCTAGATCGATCTTACCGGCCCCAAATCGATTACCAAACATCACCGATCCTAGATCCTAGAACAGGCAACAATCACCACCGATAGCAAATCGTCGGAAGGCTATAAACCCTGTTGTCCTGAATCACAAAAAGGAACACATTCACAGGTGGACATCTTCCGAAATCGAAGGACACAGAAACACAGTTCCTCACCTTACTCCAGTAGAAATCGCGAAGGCCTCCAAATCTCTGGTTCACCGACACAATCGGCGGCCACAAACCTACTGCCTTAGCTCCAGTGACAACCAGCCAAGCCAACTCATGATGCCGACGATGGTGGTGAGTTGCTGTTGTCGGTATCACAGGAGAAGGGAACGGCAGAAATCGAGAACGTGATAAAGGGCGGTGGCTAGAGCTTGATGCTAGCCAGATCGATCGAGAAGGCTCACAATCGGTGGGCGGTGGACTGCGACGGTGTAGGAAGAAGACGGCTGCAGTTAATCGCTCACTCGGTAGCCACAGTGGAGAGGGGAAATCGCACAGGGGGAGCGCCTTCGAGCGAAAGAGAAGAAACGACGGCGGAGACGCGGTCGGGGAGAGGATGCGCTGAGGGAACACTACCGGTGCAACGGCCGGAGCGAATGCCAAACTAGGGATCGATCGAAAAATTCACGACGGCACTTGCTGCTATCGTCGAGATCAGGACGAACCACTGTCGCCCGCGGCGACAACGATGGGGGCAGCGATCGGCTTGGCGACGGAGAGGGCGAGCTCGAGCATGGCCGAGCGACGGCGAGTAGCGGCGAACAGCGGCGAACGGCGGCGAGCGGTGCGGTGTGGAGGCGAAAATCACCCGGTGAGAAGGCCTGTCGCAATCGGGGAGAAGAGGAAGAAGAGGAGTCGGGGAAAAGGAGTCGACGAGAAACGGAAAGGGATCGGCGGAAATAAACACGTCAGTTAACCCATTTAATTCCTAAATATAAACATGCTTTACAAAAGCTTGTTCGCTTTATCCCCACAAAATATCCATAGAACCTCCATTTAAATCCAGAAAAATTTCTAAAAATTCCTGAAAAAATCCTCAAGATAATTTATCAATTAACGAGGAATATAAATTTTTTTTTCGGTATCTTACATTCTCCCCCACTTATAAAAATTTGGTCCCCAAATTTCGTACTAACATGCAAAAATTACTTTAAGCAAGTTTTCGAAAGAACAACATACATTCCTCAAGTGAACAGATGAGGGTATCGAGCTCGGATAGTATCTTCCAGCTCTCACGTAGCCTCCTCATCGGTATGATGTTGTCATCCAACTTTTATGAGTCGGATGGTTTTCGTCCCACTACTGTCGCTCCTTGTGACACAGGCTCCACCCTGGAATCACCTCGTAAGTCGCATTAGACTGAAGTAGAATTCGGAACCTCTTTCAGAGCATGATCAACATGCGACATCTATTTCTTCAGTATAAAATAGGAAATACGTTGTGAGCACCCTACAAGTGTCGAAGGTAAAGCCAACTGATAAGCTACACCTCCATAATCCACGACACAAGATCTGAATAGATCCTCCAACGTCTAAATGATACACATAGACCGTTCATCTATCTGCGGATGAAATGTTGCACTAAGCCGAAGCTCTGTGCCTATAGTCTGGTGCAGACTCTGCTAAAATCGCGAGGTAAATCGTGAATCTCTATCTGATATGGTACTGAAAAGTACCCCCATGCAATCTGATAATTTCTCAGCAGTACAACTCTGCCAGACGATCCTATGGGTACGACCCACGAATTGGAAGGAAATGAGCTGATTTGGTCAGTTGATCCACAATCACCCAAATCGCATCACGACCTTTACGGGTTCTAGGCAATCCCATAACGCAATCGATAGTGATATGCTCCCCCTTCCATTCCGGAATCGGAATTGTCTAGAGCAATACAGTGAGTTTCTGATGTTCAGTCTTCACCTACTGGCATACTTAACATCGAGCAGCAAAATCTGCTATAACTCTCTTTATACCATTCCACCAGTATAAACGTTTCAACTCTCGGTACATCTGAGTACCACCATGGTATATAGTCCATCTCGAATTATGTGCTTTTTGTAGCAACTCTTCCTTAAACACTGCAACTCCGGAACCCACTATCCTTATCAGAGATGGAGAATTATTTCTGCAAAAGAGAAATCCATCCACCATCTAAAATACACTCCACACATGTTGTAAGTGCATGGAAGACTATAGCGATCAATCTCCCTTGTTGCAATTGTTGCAACTGTTCGCGCTCTAGAAACTCTATAGTAGGTACCGAGTAGCTAGTTAATATCCCATGAGCATTCCTGCTCCATACATTTGTAAATCCAGATAATAACTACTAAAGCCTCGTCATGTATATGACAGCCTATCTCGTAGTTTCTTAACTGTCACAAGCATAAGATACATCTCATTCAACTGCATCGGAATCGTTCCGATCCCTGAAAAGATGTATTTGCGTAAAACATCCTTTTATCCACTCCGGAAGGATTAACTAATACTCGTGTAAAAGTTAATCACCATCTAGGTCCTGTAAACTGGTTTCACCAGCTTCCGACTAAATGATTTCCATCATCACCTAAGTCAAACAAGTCCGTGGTATAGTAATGTCAAGAATTCTATCCACATCTACAGTACTAACCAAAACATACAAGGAAAACCAACATCTACGGTGGTCGAGTGCGCAACTCCAACTATAACAATCAACAGTGGCCAAGTTACACAACTCCAACAACTACAAAAGGATCCAATCGTGTTCAGGATACACGATTCTCAAATCCAGTGGCGACTATATCGTTAATTAGTCTAACAACTTAATCAAAACTCATACAATTCATACCAAGTATGAAATTGTTGTCTCTACACACCTGTATCTTCTTTACTCTAAGCTGATGATATATATTAATAATCACAACGACAATGATAATTGAATGACATCATGTCACTACGATATCAATACTCCAGTTGTAAACCAACCCTAGAGTATACACAGGTGTCCTTAGCTGATCTCAATAGATCATCTATCCACAACGAAGGATATTCTTCACAAAAACTACTGTATTCCATCATCGATAATCGATCCATACTTTCAAAGGTCCATCTCTATTTCAACAAAGAGTTCCAGATCTTCTCAAGGAGGAATACTGGAATAGATAAATATCCACTCCAACATCTCCTATAATCGCAACTCACGTTCTTCCAATTTTTTTATAGTGTTTAACAACACTGATACCAACAAATCTATCACTCGATATGTGATCTTCGATACCAGAACTATTTTCTGCAATCATTTCGATTGCCTACTCCACTTGCCTATGCAACGGCAAGCCTTGGAGTTCATCCGAAACTACATCTGAAGACTCTCGGATTATATACACATTTGAGAGACATACCATACCATAATCTTAATAATTTGATCATCCGTAAGGATATGTCTACAGTAATGATATGTCTATCAGAGTCTAAGGACATCCCTTGACTTCTTAATTGTTGATCCTCATCTCACCTGACGGTAGAGATACCATCGACCCATAAGTCGATGTAAAGGACCCTTCTAATCCAACTGAGAATGTTCTAGATATAGATACCTGTAACTACAAGCATCTCTCAACATATTAACCCAGAGGGTATAACAAGAGTAATACCCTGAACGATGAAATATTTGTCGATCCGATCCCAAAGGCTCCACGCAAGTCTCGGCCTTTCTCCGAAGAGAATAAGATCAAATCCAACAGTCCGCGACAAAGCGATCGCATTTCTGCGATGAATGATCCAAGGATTTTTCCTAGATCATCTGATCCTATCACTTAAATCTATGAGCTACAACTGTAGAATACAAAATAGATACGACCACCGTCGTATACTCTCTCCTCTGTACCAAGCCAATCCACATCTGAGGGTAACTGTTTTTGTCTGCATGAGTCTTCCACGATGTCTTCTGCTGATACTCCTGCATAAGTCAATTCCCCTGGAGGGAAGTATCAAAGAACTCCAACCACGCCTGAGGTAGTAGGTTGCTGCTGAAGAGATAACCCAATCCTCTGTGCTGATCTCTGCTGTCGAGATGATGCATCTTCCTCCCAGAATACCATCGATAGTCTTCAACTGAGTCTTCAAAGTACACCTCCTCCACTGTACTGGTTGCTCACAATAGCAACAGATGAACTGATCCAACAGATAATCTGACATCACATGTCTTCATGAACTATACTGCACAGGCACACAATCCCTTCGAAGTCTTTGTTCTGATTATGTTGATATCCACGAGAACATCCTGATGATATGCGGTTGGTCTTTTATAATCGGAAAGTAGCCCAAGGCCTCTGACTCCGATCTTGCTCCTTTTATCCAACAGTCGAAAACTTCTGACTCTATTAAGTTGACCTGCAATATTTTCTTACCGGTCTACAACTCTCAAACCCTTGTACGGAGTCATTTCTAAACTCCTATCTCAATCCAACGTCTTCCGGCAGGATCTGGTAGAAGATCCCGGCATCCTAATCCAACTATAAGCCAAACTCTGGGTGGCTTAAATCATCCATTCATCTTCTTGAGCTATTAGGTGGTCGTAACCTCCGCAAGTCTCATGACTCTGCACAGTACACTATTACTAATCGATCACCCTTTCTTGAAGCTCAAGAATTCCTTACAATGTGTCACTAAAAGTGACACAGGGAAATACTCTCTTTCAACATCACTATACCATGATCAAGTGATATATTATTCCCAAAAAGAATATTTTCTGCATTTAACACCAAATACCGGCTTGATCCCAATAATGGTATGCAAACAACTCTTCTTTCTCGGTATAACATGAGTTAAGTACTCTCAAAGTTATACAACTCAGTACGAACAACTCAGGGATAAAAATCCCTATGAACACCGTAATCTAGTCTTCCGCTATCTGCATCAACAATAGCCTACAAGTTTGTGTTCATTACCCACAGGTAATGATCTGACTAGCAGAGTTAGTGAGAATCTCTAAGACTGCAGTCTCTGATTTCTTCATAAGAAATTTGACGACTTGACCCCTATTTTCCGACTCAGTATCAGCTGGCTCTCAAAGGTAAATCACCTTTTCGACACAGGTTTAAGACTCACAAACTTAACAGGTAATTTTCGGGGTCAATTCATACCACGGTTACGAACAATAACCAACAAACTACAGGTTATTCCCTGTTATAAGCATCTAAATACATAGGCAACAAAAACTGAGAGAATAAACACTAAGGTAACTCCGGTTGGTCGTCTCGATGGACGACCGCTACTACAAGTCTGTACAGGTGTCATAACTATATTGTATACACCTACTGATCAAGTTTAGATAAATATCTACTAAACCATAATATTTTAGGAATTCTTACCTCGTGCTACTTGGAGCTCAGGCCGCTATCCATCTCATCTCAAAAAAACCAAACCGAACAAATCGACTCCTGAGAATCCAAGACTCAAGAATAAAAATCACATTGTAAGGCATCGCAGAACCTAGGGCTCTGATACTACTAAAGTTGTCACACCCCGAGAGCATGCCGAGCCGAAAATCAAACGGACGACATCTCCCCTGTACGTGGAAACATTTCGGGTTAATACAAGGCCCGTAGGCCCACAATAACAACAATATATATATATCAAAAGAACAACTACACAAAACACAGCGGAAACAAAATACAACAACAATACAATCCCACACATGCATACCGGTATGACTAACACATCACAACAACACGGAACCTCGACAAAATTCGAATATACAACATATACATCACGAAAACTCCAAAATACAATACACAATGGACGGAAAGCCCAAAACAAAACACGGGTGCCTCGAAGGTGAGATTAGACGTCAGCCAGCGGTGCTCCAAGCCGTCACGAAGACTTCTACCTGTTACCTGGGCGACAGAAAAACCCAGGGTCCATTTGGGTGGTGAGTAAAACTCAGCAGGTAATAGAAAACATGCATATATGTAATATCACATGTATTTCAACAACATAATCTAGAGGTACAACAGGTATATCTGCATAGTATATAAATACAAGCATATACCGTCTAACCAATGAACAACGTAAAATGCAGACAAACCTGAAGTCTACTACGCTACTTTGATCCAACTTGAACATATATCCAACATATATATAACAGGAAAAGTAAGATCAACTCACAATATACTCAAACTACAGGTCAAGGTATCTAATGGTCTGTCCAAACATATACCAGTACCCGACACAACCGTATATCATATGCAAGAAGCATGTATGAATATGATGTACAAACAAGTGCAACAAGCATAATACAAACAAATGCAACATCACAATAAGTATATATATATAGACTGCATCTATATATATATTAATCTCAACCATCCATATACATATATATACATACATATATGTATATATATATGGTAATATGCAAAGCGCCATCAGATATGGCAATGCAGCATGCATTGTCATGCCTGCTCACCCCTACTCGCTACCACGACCCCAGTGTGACCTAGGTGGCACGACATGACAACTGTCCCATCTCACACCAACCACTGCTATAGAGTGGCCGAGTGGGCAGTATGATCAAGTAGCATATGAGCGTAAAGAGCTTGCTACACAATGGGGGTCCCTGTTGCTGGCCACTCTGACTAACACTACCAAGGAGTGGTCGAGTACCACGCACCTCGGACAACTGCACGCAACTCCAACTACCACCTTCTATAGAGGTAGAGTGCGACACAACAGATGCTCTGCCCTCAAACCAGTTACTCCTTGCGAAGTAATATGGGAGGCAAGATGACTGACGACTCTCTCAAACCCAAGGGAGACTATGTCGTCAAAATGCTTGCAAATGACATGAGTATGCTGTCACACGTACAACCATCTACCACATACTCTCTGTTCAACAAAGAGTCGTACTCATCTGATCAATACACTCTCTATCCCGTAGAGAGTCGTACTCCACTGATCGATACACTCTCTATCCTGTAGAGAGTCGTACTCAACTGATCGACGAACTCTCTATCCTGTAGAGATTCATACTCAACTGATCATAACTCTCTCTCCAATAGAGAGTCGTACTCAACAGATCAACGGACCCTCTATCACAAGATAGTCATTCTCTCCAATAGAGAGTTATTTTCTTCTCGATGATAAACACACTCTCTATCCTCATGAGAGTCGTACTCGATCTTGATCATATCTACTCGATCTAGTCCCAATATAGAGTCTATCATATTACCTACCCACGGATGACCTTTTTGCCAATTTATAAATTGGGTCATCCCCCGTACTAACATTTACACTCTACTAAACATCTAGGACAATTTACATCACATCTATAACTCCTAAATCATGATAGGGTATATGTGATATCAACAATTCATCATAAATACATCCAACGATAAGTTCAAGCATACGATAATAAGAGCAGGGTCAAGATAATATGAACACCTAACATGCTCATATTTATGTCTAAATCTGAATGCAATTACATCTACCGGACCAGGTAGGAAATTACCCACCTGCTTTAATAGACACCAATCGTCTTCACGTCCGTGAATATCTTGAACCAAAATCCTGAAAACAAACATATATGATCCAATCATATACCAATTCTAATATTAGGATCAAATCATAATCCTACATCAACTTTATATCCCCATCAACTAGATTGATCTAGTTATCCAATTAACTAAATCAATCTTCCACATTAATCCTTATTAACTATTAGGCCACTTAACAACCTATTATGCATTTATAACCACCCATATCGGAACTTACCATCCACAGCTCCCTTCACCGGAACTGAGCTTCCCTAGCTCGTTCCCAATTCACACACATAACACACACAACTCTCACATTTAACACATTCAAAGCATACCCACAACCAATACAACCCTTCACAACTTCACAGTTTACACAAATTCAAGGGCCTAACCAACCCTATTCGAACTCCTCAACTCAACCCAGCTCCATCAACTCCCCCACACCTGTCCAATTCTCCCAAACAACACCATCCCACATGCTCCATCGAAAGAAACCCAACGTCCAGTTCAAATCACGTTGATACACAAGGAATACATACAGAAATTTACAACTGAACAGCAAAGGCTAGATCGATATTACCGGCCCCAAATCGATTACCAAACATCACCGAGCCTAGAACCCAGAACAGGCAACAATCACCACTGATAACAAATCGACTAAAGGTTAAAAACCCTGCTGTCCTGAATCACAAAAAGGAACACATTCACAGGTGGACATCTTCTGAAATCGAAGGATACAGAAACACAGTTCCTCACCTTGTTCCAGTAGAAATCGCAAAGGCCTCTAAATCTTTGGTTCACCGGCGCAATCGACGACCATAAACCTACTGCCTTAGCTCCAGCGAAAATCAGCCAAGGCAACTCATGATGCCGACGATGGTGGCGAGTTGCTTCTATCGGGATCACAGGAGAAAGGAACGCTGGAAATCAAGAATGAGATAAAGGGCGGTGGCTAGAGCTTGACGGCAGCTAGATCGATCGAGAAGGCTCGCAATCGGCGGGCGGCGGACTGCGATGGTGTAGGAAGAAGACGACGGCAGTTAATCGCTCACTCGGCAGCCATAGTAGAAAGGGGAAATCGCACAGGGGGAGCGCCTTCGAGCGAAGGAGAAGAAATGACGGTGAAGACGCGGTCGGGGAGAGGATGCGCTGAGGAAACGCTGCCGGTGCAACGGCCGGAGCGAACGCCAAACTAGGGATCGACCGAAAAATTCACGACGACACTTGCTGCTATCGTCGAGATCAGGATGAACCATTGTCGCCCGCGGCGACAATGATGGGGGCAGCGCCCGACTTGGCGATGGCGACGGGCGAGCTTGAGTGTGGGCGAGCGGCGGCGAGTGGTGCGACGTGGAGGCGGAGATCACCCGGCGAGAAGGCCTATCGCAATCGAGAAGAGGAAGAAGAGGAGTCGCGGAAAAGGAGTCGACGAGAAACGGAAAGGGATCGGCAGAAATAAATGCGTCAGTTAACCCATTTAATTCCTCAATATAAACAGGCTTTACAAAAGCTTATTCTCTTTATCCCCACGAAATATCCATAGAACCTCCATTTAAATCCAGAAAAATTTCTAAAAATTCCTTAAAAAATACTCAAGATAATTTATCAATTAACGAGGAATATAATTTTTTTTTCGGTATTTTACATTCTCCCCCACTTATAAAAATTTTGTCCCCAAATTTCGTACTAACATGCAAAAATTACTTTAAGTAAGTTTCCGAAAGAACCACATACATTCCTCAAGTTAACGGATGAGGGTATCGAGCTCGGATAGTATCTTCCAGCTCTCACGTAGCCTCCTCATCGGTATGATGTTGTCATCCAACTTTTATGAGTCGGATGGTTTTCGTCCCACTACTGTCGCTCCTTGCGACCCAGGCTCCACCCTGGAATCACCTCGTAAGTCGCATTAGACTGAGGTAAAATTTGGAACCTCTTTCAGAGCATGATCAACATGCGACATCTATTTCCTTGGTATAAAAATAGGAAATACGTTGTGAGCACCCCGCAAGTGTCGAAGGTAAAGCCAACCGATAAGCTACCCCTCCATAATCCACGACACAAGATCTAAATAGATCCTCCAACATCTAAATGATACACTTAGACCGTTGATCTATCTGCGGATGAAATGTTGCACTAAGCCGAAGCTCTGTGCCCATAGTCCGTGTGCATCGCCATCGGTAAATCGTGAATCTCTATCCGATATGGTACTTAAAAGTACCACGCAATCGATAATTTCACGCGATACAACTCGCCAGACGCGATCCTGGGAAATGAGCTGATTTGGTCAGTTGATCCACAATCACCCAAATCGCATCACGACCTTTACGGGTTCTAGGCAATCCCGTAACGCAATCGATAGTGATATGCTCCCCCTTCCATTCCGGAATTGGAATTGTCTAGAGCAATCCAACGAGTTTCTAATGTTCAGCCTTCACCTACTGGCATACTAAACATCGAGCAGCAAAATCTGATATAACTCTCTTTATACCATTCCACCAGTATAAACGTTTCAACTCTTGGTACATCTGAGTACCACTAAGTTATATAGCCCATCTCGAATTATGTGCTTTTTGTAGCAACTCTTCCTTAAACACTGCAACTCCGTAACCCACTATCCTTATCAGTGATGGAGAATTATTTCTGCAAAAGAGAAATCCATCCACCATCCAAAATACACTCCACACACGTTGGAAGTGCATGGAAGACTATAGTGATCAATCTCCCTTATTGCAATTGTTGCAACTGTTCGCGCTCCAGCAACTCTATAGTAGCTACCGAGTAGCTAGTTAATATCCCATGAGCATTCCTGCTCCATACATCTGTATATCCAGATAATAACTACTAAAGCCTCGTCATGTATATGACAGCGTATCTCGTAGTTTCTTAACTGTCGTAAGCATAAGATACGTCTCATTCAACTGCATCGGAATCGTTCCGATCCCTGAAACGATGCATTTGCATAAAACGTCCTTTTATCCACTCCGAAAGGATTAACTAATACTCGTGTAAAAGTTAATCACCATCTAGGTCCTGTAAACTGGTTTCACCAGCTTCTGACTAAATGATTTCCATCATCACCTAAGTCAAACAAGTCCGTGGTAGAGTAATGTCAAGCATTCTATCCACATCTACAGTACTAACCAAAACATACAAGGAAAACCAACATCTACGGTGGTCGAGTGCGCAACTCCAACTACAACAATCAACAGTAGCCAAGTTACGCAACTCCAACAACTACAAAAGGATCCAATCGTGTTCAGGATACACGATTCTCAAATCCAGTGGCGACTAAATCATTAATTAGTCTAACAACTTAATCAAAACTCATACAATTCATGCCAAGTATGAAATTGTTATCTCTACACACCTGCATCTTATTTACTCTATGCTGATGATATATATTAATAATCACAATGACAATGATAATTGTATGACATCATGTCACTACGATATCAATACTCCAGTTGTAAACCAACCCTAGAGTATACACAGGTGTCCTTAGCTGATCTCAATAGATCATCTATCCACAACGAAGGATATTCTTCACAACAACTACTGTATTCCATCATCGATAATAGATGCATACTTTCAAAGGTCCATCTCTATTTCAACAAAGAGTTCCGAATCTTCTCAAGGAGGAATACTAGGATAGATAAATATCCCCTCCAACATCTCCTATAATCGCAACTCACGTTCTTCCAATTTTTTTATAGTGTTTAACAACACTGATACCAACAAATCTATCACTCGGTATGTGATCTTCGATACAAGAACTATTTTACGCAATCATTTCGATTGCCTACTCCACTTGCCTATGCAACGGCAAGCCTTGGAGTTCATCCGAAACTACATCCGAAGGCTCACGGATTATACGCACATCCGAGAGACATACCATACATAATCTTAATAATTATACCATCCATAAGAATATATCTACAGTAAATATATGTCTATCAGAGTCTTTGGGCATCCCTTGACTTCTTAATTGTTGATCCTCATCTCACCTGACGGTAGAGATACCATCGACCAACAAGTCGATCTAAAGGACCCTTCTAATCCAACTGAGAATGTTCTAGATATAGATACCTATAACTACAAGCATCTCTCAACATATTAACCCAGACGGTAAAACTAGAGTAATACCCTGAATGATGAAATATCTGTCGATCCGATCCTAAAGCCTCCACGCAGGTCTCGACCTTTCTCCAAAGAGAATAAGATCGAATCCAACAGTCCGCGACAAAGCGATCGCATTTCTGCGATGAATGATCCAAGGATTTTTCCTAGATCATCTGATCCTATCACTTAAATCTACGAGATACAAATGTAGAATACAAAATATATACGACCACCATCGTATACTCTCTCCTCTGTACCAAGCCAATCCATATCTGAGGGTAACTGTTTTTGTCTGCATGAGTCTTCCACGATGTCTTCTGCTGATACTTTTGCATAAGTCACTTCCCCTGGAGGGAAGTATCAAAGAACTCCAACCATGCCTGAGGTAGTAGGTTGCTGCTTAAGAGATTACCCAATCCTCTGTGCTGATCTCTGCTATCGAGATGATGCATCTTCCTCCCAGAATACCATCGATAGTCTTCAACTGAGTCTTCAAAGTACACCTCCTCCACTGTACTGGTTGCTCACAATAGCAACAGATGAACTGATCCAACAGATAATCTGACTTCACGTGTCTTCATGATCTACACTGCACACGCACATAATCCCTTCGAAGTCTTTGTTCTGATTGTGCTGATATCCATGAGAATATCCTGATGATCTGTGGTTGGTCTTCTATAATCGGAAAGTAGCCCAAGGCCTCTGACTCCGATTTTGCTCCTTTTATCCAACAGTCAGAAACTTCCAACTCTATTAAGTTGACCTGCAATATTTTCTTACCGGTATACAACTCTCAAACCCTTGTACAGAGTCATTTCTAGACTCCTATCTCAATCCAATGTCTTCCGGCAGGACATGGTAGAAGATCTCGACATCCTAATCCAACTATAAGCCAAACTCTGGGTGGCCTAAATCATCCATTCATCTTCTTGAGCTATTAGGTGGTTGTAACCACCGCAAGTCTCACAACTCTGCACAGTACACTATTACTAACCGATCACCCTTTCTTGAAGCTCAAGAATTCCTTACAATGTGTCACTAAAAGTGACACAGGGAAATACTCTCTTTCAACATCACTAGACCATGATCAAGTGATATATTATTCTCCGAAGAATATTTTCTGCATTTAACACCAAATACCGGCTTGATCCCGATAATGGTATGCAAACAACTCTTCTTTCTCAGTATAACATGAGTTAAGTACTCTCAAAGTTATACAACTCAGTACGAACAACTCAGGGATAAAAATCCATATGAACACCGTAATCTAGTCTTCCGCTATCTGCATCAATAATAGCCTACAAGTTTGTTCATTACCCACAGGTAATGATCTGACTAGCAGAGTTAGTGAGAATATCTAAGACTGCAGTCTCTGATTTCTTCACAAGAAATGTGACGACTTAACCCTTATTTTCTGACTCAGTATCAGCCGGTTCTCAAAGGTAAATCACCTTTTCGACACAGGTTCAAGACTCACAAACTTAACAGGTAATTTCCGGGGTCAATTCATACCACGGTTACGAACAATAACCAATAAACTACAGGTTATTCCATGTTATAAGCATCTAAATGCATAGGCAACAAAAACTGAGAGTATAAACACAAAGGTAACTCCGGTTGGTCGTCTCGGTGGACGACCCCTACTATAAGTCTGTACAGGTGTCATAACTATACTGTATACACCTACTGATCAAGTTTAGATAAATATCTACTAAACCATAATTTTTCAGGAATTCTTACCTCGTGCTGCTTGGAGCTCAGGCCACTGTCCAACTCATCTCAAAAAAACCAAACCGAACAAATCGACTCCCGAGAATCCAAGACTCAAGAATAAAAATCAAATTGTAAAGCATCGCAGAACTTAGGGCTCTGATACCACTAAAGTTATCACGCCCCGAGAGCATGCCGAGCCGAAAATCAAACGGACGACATCTCCCCTGTACGTGGCAACATTTCGGGTTAATACAAGGCCCGTAGGCCCACAATAACAACAATATATATATATCAAAAGAACAACTACACAAAACACAGCGGAAACATAATACAACAACAATACAATCCCACACATGCATACCGGTATGACTAACACATCACAAAAACATGGAACCTCGACAAAATTTGAATATACAACATATACATCACGAAAACTCCAAAATACAATACACAACAGACAGAAAGCCCAAAACAAAACACGGGAGCCTCGGAGGTGATATGAGACGTCAGCCAGCGGTGCTCCAAGCCATCACGAAGACTTTTTACCTGTTACCTGGGCGACAGAATAACCCAGGGTACGTTGGGGTGGTGAGTAAAACTCAACAGGTAATAGAAAACATGCATATATGTAATATCACATGTATTTCAACAACATAATCTAGAGGTACAACAGGTATATTTGCATAGTATATAAATACAAGCTTTTACCGTCTAACCAATGAACAATGTAAAATGAAGACATACCTGAAGTCTGCTACGCTACTCTGATCCAACCTGAACATATATCCAACATATATATAACAGGAAAAGTAAGATCAACTCACAATATACTCAATCTACAGGTCAAGGTATCTAATGGTTTGTCCAAACATATACTAATACCCGACACAACCATATAACATATGCAAGAAGCATGTATGAATATGATGTACAAACAAGTGCAACAAGCATAATACAAACAAATGTAACATCACAATAAGTATATATATAAACTGCATCTATATATATATATTAATCTCAACCATCCATATACATATATATACATGCATATATGTATATATATATGGTAATATGCAAAGCGCTATCAGATACGGCAATGCAACATGCATGGTCATGCCTGCTCACCCCTACTCGCTACCACGACCCCAGTGTGGCCTAGGTGGCACGACATGACAACTGTCCCAACTCACACCAACCACTGCTATAGAGTGGCCGAGTGGGCAGTATGATCAAGTAGCATATGAGCGTAAAGAGCTTGCTACACAACGGGGGTCCCTGCTGCTGGCCACTCCGACTAACACTACCAATGAGTGGTCGAGTACCACGCACCCAGGACAACTGTACGCAACTCCAACTTCCACCGTCTATAGTGGTAGAGTGCGGCACAACAGATGCTCTGCCCTCACACTAGTTACTCCTCGGGAAGTAATCTGGGAGGCAAGATGACTGATGACTCTCTCAACCCCAAGGGAGACTATGTCATCATAATGCATGCAAATGACATGAGTATGCTGTCACACGTACAACCATCTACCACAGACTCTCTGTTCAACAAAGAGTCGTACCCATCTAATCAATACACTCTCTATCCAGTAGAGAGTCATACTCCACTGATCGATACACTCTCTATCCTGAAGAGATTCATACTGAACTGATCGACAAACTCTCTGTCCTGTAGAGAGTCGTACTCGACTGATCATAACTCTCTCTCCAATAGAGAGTTGTACTCAACTGATCACCGGACTCTCTATCCTGTAGAGAGTCGTACTCGACTGATCATAACTCTCTCTCCAATAGAGAGTCGTACTCAACTGATCGACGGACTCTCTATCATGTAGAGAGTCATACTCGACTGATTATAACTCTCTCCCCAATAGAGAGTCGTACTCAACTGATCGACGGACTCTCTATCCTGTAGAGAGTCGTACTAGACTGATCATAACAAGCTGGAACCACCGGTTCGTAGAGACACACTAATCACCCTTCACATAACCATTACACAACTCATGGTTGGTAACAGTATACAACATACAGATATTGGAAATAAATCTTACATTTAGGGTATTACCTACCCACGGATGACCTTTTTGCCAATTTATAAATTAGGTCATCCCCCGTGCTAACATTTACACCCTACTAAACATCTAGGCCAATTTATATCACATCTATAACTCCTAAATCATGATAGAATATATGTGATATCAACAATTGAGCATAAATACATCCAACGATAAGTTCAAGCATACGATAATAAGAGCAGAGTCAAGATAATATGAACACCTAACATGCTCATATTTATGTCTAAATCTGAATGCAATTACATCTACCGGACCAGGTAGGAAATTACCCACCTGCTTTGTAGACACCAATCGTCTTCACGTCCGTGAATATCTCGAACCAAAATCTTGCAAACAAACATATATGATCCAATCATATACCAATTCTAATATTAGGATCAAATCATAATCCTACATCAACTTTATATCCCCATCAACTAGATTGATCTAGTTATCCAATTAACTAAATCAATCTTCCACATTAATCTTTATCAACTATTAGGCCACTTAACAACCTATTATGCATTTATAACCACCCATATCGGAACTTACCATCCACAACTCCCTTCACCGGAACTGAGCTTCCCCAGCTCGTTCCCAACTCACACACAGAACACGCATAACTCTCACATTTAACACATACAAAGCATACCCACAACCAATACAGCCCTTCACAACTTAACAGTTTACACGAATTCAAGGGCCTAACCAACCCTATTCGAACTCCTCAACTCAACCCAGCTCCATCCACTCCCCCACACCTGGCCAATTCTCCCAAACAACACCATCCCACATGCTCCATCGAAAGAAACCCAATGTCCAGTTCAAATCACGTTGATACACAAGGATTACATACAGAAATTTACAACTGAACAACAAAGGATAGATCGATCTTACCGGCCCCAAATTGATTACCAAACATCACCGAGCCTAGATCCTAGAACAGGCAACAATCACCATCGATAGCAAATCGTCGGAAGGCTAAAAACCCTGCTGTCCTGAATCACAAAAAGGAACACATTCACAGGTGGACATCTTCCGAAATCAAAGGACACAGAAACACAGTTCCTCACCTTGCTCCAGTAGAAATCGCGAAGGTCTCCAAATCTCCGGTTCACCTACGCAATCGGCGACCACAAACCTACTACTTTAGCTCCAGCGAAAATCAGCCAAGCCAACTCATGATGCCGACGATGGTGGCGAGTTGATACTATCGGGATCACAGGAGAAGCGAATGCCAGAAATCGAGAACCAGATAAAGGGCGGTGGCTAGAGCTTGACAGCAGCCAGATCGATCGAGAAGGCTCGCGATCGTGAGCGGACGGGCGCAAGAAGAAGGCGGCGCGATTAATCACTCACTTGGCGACCCACGGTGGAGAGGGAAATCGCCGGGGAGCACCTTGGCGAAGGAGAAGAAAGCGGCAATGAGACGCGGTCGGAGAGGAGATCTTGTTGTCGGTGCAACGGTCGGAGCGAACGCCAAACTAGGGATCGATCGAAAAATTCACGATGGCACTTGCTGCTATCGTCGAGATCAAGACGAACCACTATCGCCCGTGGCGACAACAATGGGGGGCAGTGCCCGGCCTGGCGACGGCGACGGGCGAGCTCGAGCGTGGGCGAGCGGCGGCGAGCGGCGCATCGTGGAGGCGTAGATCACCCGGTGAGAAGGCATGTCGCAATCAGGGAGAAGAGGAAGAAAAGAAGTCGGGGAAAAGGAGTCGACGAGAAACAGATAGGGATCGGCGGAAATAAACGCGTCAGTTAACCCATTTAATTCCTCAATATAAACAGGCTTTACAAAAGCCTGTTCGCTTTATCTCCACGAAATATCCTTAAAACCTCCATTTAAATCCAGAAAAATTTCTAAAAATTCCTAAAAAATCCTCAAGATAATTTATCAATTAACGAGGAATATAATTTGTTTTCGGTATTTTACACACGACCCGATTCGTTCTAGGTGAATCACGCCTAACCAAATCCACTAGCTCTCTCCTTCAAGGTAGAGGTAACCCTTTCTTACAAAAACACTCCTCTTACAATAAGATTGAATTAAACACAAGGAAGAGGAGTATAAATTGTATTGGGAACTTCGGAGATGTTTAGAGATTAAGCATTAACCTCCCCAAGTAACCCAAGGCCTCTTCTTATAGGGAAGAGGTCATTCTTCCCGTTGGGCATCGAGTAGTCGACTGATGCAGTCATCAGTCGAATGTTGTTGTAGTCGTTGCCTCGCAACGACCTCATCCATGTTGGCTTCCAGCTAATGGCTCCCACATCAGTCGACTGATCATCCCCATCAGTCGACTGATGGAGCCAACAGTCGAGTGATCAGGTCGATCAGTCGACTTTCAAACCTTCTGTGCCCGTGACCACCTTCATCAGTCGATTGCCATCCCTTGGCAGTCGACTGGTGGTGCATCAGTCGACTGTCATCCATTAGGAGTTGACTGATAGGCCAGAAACTAGACTCGAACACCAGTCGAGTCTTTAGTTGACTTGGAACAGTCGACTGCCATATCATGGCAGTCGACTGGTGTCGGGTAAAACCTCAAACCAACCTTGGTTGAACATCCGACACTTAGCCATTTGGCCAAGTTCACCTATGAGCTACCCTGTCCCGGGTTACAATCGCTCACTCTCATCTCCCTTGGAGTCCCTCGCCTCGAAGCTCTCTTCATCCGGCCACATCCCTCGGATGCACCAAGCGCATGACTTCGCAATGCCATCCTTCGCATCTCGCCCTGAAGTCTGCTTCCTTTGCTTCACTCCAATGCTCCTCGTTTGATGATCCCTCGGATGCACCAAGCGCACAGCTTTCGCAATGCCATCCTTTACCGACTTAAGGACCGAGTCATGAGATGGTGAACTCACCAATGCTTTCACCATGTGTGAATTACAAAGTCCTGCACGACTTCAACACACATATTAAATCCATAACAACCTAACTTAAACCCTTTGCCACACACATCAAAATCACATCATATATGGGTTGATAGCCCTAACATTAAGTTGGTTAGGTTAGGTTGTCTAGTTAGGTTAAGTTAAGTTTCAGTTAGGTTAAGTTAAGTTTTAGTTAGGTTAGGTCAAGTTAGGTTAAGTTAAGTTTTAGTTAGGTTAAGTTAAGTTTAATTGTTTAGTTAAGTTGTTAAGTTTAATTAAGTTGCTGTTAAATTTAATTAAGTTGGTTGCTAAGTTTAATTAAGTTAGTGTTAAGTTTAATTAAGTTAGTTGTTAAGTTTAATTAAGTTGTTGTTAAGTTTAATTTGTTTATTTAGGTATGTTTGTTTGGTTTAAGTACAAAAAGTTGAGTTGAATTAAGGTAAGTTGTTTAGGTAAATTTATTAATCTTGATTTAAGTATATTAGGTTTAGTTAAACTAAATTAAACTAATTAGTATAAATTAAGTTCTAAATCATCTCACTCAAACTAGGTTTTCAATACACTTATTCCTATGGGTTTTGTGAGATGAGGATTTCTTTTATTTTAATTAAATTTAATGAGCAATTTTAAAGTGTTTAAACTTGTGTTAGATTCAAGCTTGGTTTGAGTAGTCAAGTAGATTTTTCCAGTATTGACTTCCAGGTCGTGGCGAGGCACATGACCTTCTTGGTTATCGGAGCAATGACCACTTCCTAGACAAAGTCAATAAAGGAATCAAGTACTTGATTAACTTTAGACTAAGTCTTGGTCTAATTACTTAAAGACTTAGTGAGTTAGCTTCGGTCAGTTCCACTCAACTTAGTGCACCAGGTCGTGGCGAGGCACATGGCCTTCTTGGTTATCGGAGCAACGACCACTTCCTAGACATGCACTTCGAAGAGCTTCCCTAACTTACTATCAGTTCACTTCGTCTTAGTATTAGGTTGTTCAAGTTTAAACTACTTTGTTTCATATCTAGTCTATTGTAAATTAAGCAAGTAAAGTAAATTAAAACATGCAAGAGTTTAATTAAACAAGGAAACAAGCAAAGTGTTAGCTCCCCCTAAATGGTAGCTAGATTGAGTTTTGTTCACTAAGTGAACTTGACTCTTAGGAACCCAAAATTAATTTGGTCCAACTTTGTTGACTAAGCTAGACTTAGGAACCCAAGCTTGGATTCGACCCTTAGTGTTTCTATTAAACAAGGACATATATGATCTATTTGTATCCTTAGCCTTGTATCCGAGTTCGGACTTATTGTACATGGCTTGTTGAGACCCAAGCATCATGTTGAGATACTTGGAGCCCAAAGCGAACCTTTCCAACTATCTGGTTAGATCTTCTACATGCCTTTTTAGGACCGAGTTCTCTTCCTCAAGCTTTGCAACTTGAGTTGAGTCTCTATCTTAAATTTGGCAAGTCGAAGTCTTCGAGTTCACTTGCTCCTTAAGTACTTGAACTTCTTCAAGAAGCGAGTCGACTCGATTCTCGGACATGGCTAGTTTCCTACCTAGGAATGCAATTATGCTGTATAACTTATCTTCTTGGGGAGATGTTACCTCATTTGAACCTTCAGAAATGGATGTGGATTCATGACTTCTCTCGGACTTGGACTCGGACTCGGACTCGGAGTTTGTCTTGTCTTTGGACTCGTCTGCTGCCACGAGTGCTACTAAGCAATTTGTTGATATTTCTGCATCCGACTCTTCCGACTATGACTTGTCCAATTTTGCCTTAGATACTTTCTTCCTTTTCCTCTTTCTTGATTTGGATTTCTTTCCTTTTGTGTTCATTCCTACCATCAAAACTAGACCATCCTCGAGTTGACTCAAGTTAGCCTATTCATGTAACTTAATTAATTTATCCCATAACTCTTTTGAATTTTGAACGTATCCGACTCAACTTAACTCCTCATTCGTAAGTCTGCATTGCAAGGTGTTTAAAGCCTTGTAATCGACTTGAGCCTTTTTCCTAAAATTTACGGTCCATTTCTCCAGATCTAACAACTCATCCAAGTTGTCTACCAGAGCTACGAACCCTTTCATATTTGAGAACCAGACCTCGAGATCGGTTTTCAGAAAGCATTTCATTCGCCTCTTCCAAGAAGGAAAATCCTCTCCGTTGAAGAGAGGAGGGCGAACGATGTTGTATCCCTCTAAGTGTGACATTATTAACAAATTATTTTCTAAGTGTAGAAAAATATTTTATAAGTGCAGAAAAATAAATTAAATAATTTCAAAGTGTAGAAAGATAAATTAATTAAATCTAATGTGTAGAAAATTAAATTAACTATATCTAATGTGCAGAAAATAAATTAAATAAATCTAATTTATAGAAAATTAAATTAAATATATTTAATGTGCAGAAAATTAAATTAACTATATCTAATGTGCAGAAAAATAAATTAAATAAAGAAATTGATTTTTTAAATGTAGAAAATTATTTTTAAATGCAAAAAATGTTTTTAATGCAAAAAATTATTTTTAAATGTAGAAAATGTTTTTTAATGCAGAAAATATTTTTTTTAAATGTAGAAAATGTTTTTTAAATGCAGAAAATGTTTTTTAAATGCAGAAAATGTTTTAAAATGTAAAAAATGTTTTAAAATGCAAGAAATTATTTTTAAATACAAAAAAAGTTTTTTTTAATGTAGAAAATTAATCTAAAGAAATAAATTATTTTAAAGCAATAAAAAATTAATCAAAAGCAATAAAAATTAATTTAAAGCAATAAAACTTAATATAAATTAATCTAAAGCAATAAAAATTAATTTAAAACAATAAAACTTAATCTAAATTAATCTAAAGCTCACGATGGTGGTTTCACCGATTCGGAGAGCCCCCGCTCTGATATCAATTGGGGGATCGTGTTTTTTCGAGAGAGGGGGGTGAATCTCAGAGTATTAAAACTTTATTTGAATTTAGAACAATTAGAATAATTTTAATAATTGCGAGTATGCAGTGGAAATGAAAATAATGATACTTTTATTTTACTTGGTTCACAACCCTGATTGGGTTGCTAGTCCAAGGCCCATAGCTCTCCCAAGAGTTACCTCGATGGGCAATTCACTAAATCCCCTCCGACTCGAAAACTCTCGACTTCGGAGGGTTTCACTTTTTTACAAGGAATAGAGATGGGTAATAGACTACCCACTCTTGAAATTAAGTACAGTAAGAGAAAATAAATAGATGAAATACAACAACTTTATACCGATACTTAAATGGATCAAGAAGTAGTCGCAGAGTGTTGGAAGATCGCCCTGTTCGTGGAGTAAGAATTTTTGTGGACAAGCAAGAATTTTGGCAGCACTTCGATGTAGTTCAGATGTGTTGCTCGGATCTAGTTGAGCTCATATTTTATAAAGCCTTTCTAGTCGACTAGAATGCCTTCCAGTCGACTCCACATCAGTTCGTTGATATGGAATTCGTGGTCTTCCAGTCGACTAAAGCCTCCCCAGTCGACTCCACGTCACTCGGCTCCGCATTGAGAAATTTGCCTCTTCAGTCGACTTAAACCCTTCAGTCGACTGAAATCCTTTCCATCTGCGTCGCACGATCTCTGATTGATCACCAGCTGATCCTGCCAAATAGGTATCTAGTTGACTAATACATCTCCAATCGACTAGACTTCAGTCGACTTGAATCCATCCAGTCGACTGATCCCTGCAAAACAGGATTAGCACAATAGATAATCTGAAATGCGACAGCAAAAGTAATACTGCTCAATCTTGACTACTAAGTCCCATGTGGACTTTTCATCAAATCGATGCCTAGCTTTGTCCCCCTACAAAAGACTCGGCCTCACCTCTGTTGGGATGTATACTGAAAGCCTAGCTCTTTTGTAAGAACATTTTTATTTTGAAATAAGAATCACATGATCATTGTTTGCACTTTATATTTATTATATGTGTGCATATTGTCTAATACTTTACACTGTAGATAACATGGTGCTTGGGTGTGGCACAGAAGATCATGTTATCAGTCCCTTGTAGAGTATAAGTAGAGGCTCACAACCAAGATGGTTTTGGACAAACCATTGGCATGGTTGTAGTGTAGCTTGGTATTGTTTTGTCTTGAACATAGAGTTACACTAGTACACTTAGGTGTATTGAGCAGGACCGACATAGAGGTGATTCAATTTATTGCTAACTGCATAATTGAATCGGACCTCGGATATTATGTTGTACATGCTCTTAATCCCGATATAATAACGGACACATGTACTTAGTATTTATTTCTTTGATTTACCAAAGGGTGAGATTTCTATGGATTAAATCAATATGCCCGGTAAGTTGGGAAATGATATTATTTACATGGTGTGCCGTTGATTATAGGAGGAAACCGTGTCCTATATATTAGGTTGATGATGTCCCCTTGAGGAGCTCATAAGGTTCATCATGTAAACCCTGCAGGTTGACTTAGTCAACATGATGATAAGGTTGAGTGGTACTACTCGAGGAGTTAGATGTTAATTGATTGATGGTCAGTAAATCAATCAATTGACGGACATTCGATATCTTAAACACGGGGAGATGGATGTACAAATAATATATGGAGCCCATATTAATTTATGGGGGTTGGTGAGGTAGTTCAATGATGATCCTCTAGTGGAATGGAACATCATTGATGGATCAAGTTTGTGTGGTTCCGATCCATCGGGTGGCCAAGATCCAACTCCTCCTCATGGTCCCTATTGTAGCCTATTAACACTTCATGAAGTCTAGATCCAATGATGGAAAACAAAACTCTAGAACCGACGGTTGAGATCAAATCTCTAGATCCGACGGTTGAGATCAAATCTCTAGAACCGACGGTTGAGATTAAATCTCTTGATCTGACGGTTGGGATTAAATCTCTAGATCCGACGGTTGAGATTAAATCTCTTAATCCGACGGTTGGGATTAAATCTCTAGAACCGACGGTTGAGATTAAAACCCTAGATCCAATGGAGGAGATTAAACCAAGGCCTAAACCTAACTCTATATATATGGGCTTAGGCTTGGGCGGCAAAAAAGATGAAAAAACCTAATTGAGATAAGGTGGCTTGGCCGGCAAAAAGATGAAAAAACCTAATTGAGATAAGGTGGCTTGGGCGGCAAGAAATAGGAGGAGGCTAGGGTTAGGGTTTGGTTCACAATGGTGGGCGGCAACCCTTCTTCCTCTTTCCTCGTTGGTTTGGCTGGCGCCCAAGCTTCTCCCTTCCTTCTATGGCTTAGGTTGGATGGCATTAGGATAGCTTCCCTTGGGCAGCAATCAAATCCTAGTTGGGATAGGATTGGGGTTGGGTGGCTAGGGTTAGGGTTTTGGGATTGGGGTGGGCGGCAACAAGAAGATGAAGATCCTTTTCTTCTTCCTTCTAAGTGTTGGCCAGCCACTACCCTTGTTCCCTCTACCTTGGCCGGAGCTCAACCTATTCTCCTTCCCTTCATCCATGGCCGGAAATTGGGAGAGCTTTGTCTAGGGTTTGGGCGGCAACAAGGAGGAGGATTGTTTTCCTTTCCTTTCTCCAAGTATTGGTCGACGCCCATGCCCTTGTTGTTTCTCTTTTGGTTGGTTTCCATACTCCATTTGATCTTCCTTGGCCGGCGGCAACATCGAGTTTATTGACTTGGTGGCCGGTTCTAGAAAGGAAGATGAGTTTTGTTTTAGGATCTTCCTTTGTTCCTAGTGAACAAGGAAAGGAAGATTGGTGATCTAGAAGGCTTCAACTTTTAGTAGATCGTCGCCAACACGATGTCCAAAAGGAGGGAGGACATACAATAGAAGATCAAGAGGTATAACAAGAGGTATAATCTTGTTTATTTTGATTAATGTTCTTTTGTATTATGTTTATAATTGCTTTTCAATTATATGCATGTTTTGTGTGGATGCTTACTTTATGTATGTGTTGATTATACTAGTTTACATTTGTATGTATTTGTATAATCATGGACCCCGATAAGAAACACAAAAACCGGCGATCCGTCCGTCGTCTCTTCCGCAGCTAACCAACTAGAAGAGTTGTGTTGCTTGAACAACTAGTTTGTTCAAGTGATCGCTCAAGTTGTTAGCACGATGACGAATTGGTTGTGCTTAGGAAACTCATCCCATCCAGATTAGTTTTCATTAGTGAAAATTTTAATCCGGGGACATGGGAGCCAATTAGCCTCTTAGCGAGCATGATTTCCAACAACCTCTTCACTTGAGGCTTACCTGTCGGCTACCTGTCAGACTTACCACTCTTGACATCCGGTCTGACCCACCAGGGCTTCCACCAGTTGTCCAGTCTACCTGACCCAGCTGGACTTTCTGCCGATTGTCCGGTCTCCTGACCCAACCGGTCTTCATGCCAAATGTCTGATCCACGCGACACATCTAGACTTCATACTTGGTGTCCGGTCCTCCTGATCTATCAAGATACGTGCCTAGTATCCGGTCAACACAACCTACTAGGACTTCCTATTATGTCTGCACACTTAACACTGATATTAGAACACAAGTGAATCCTAATATTTAACTATGGTTCATACATCAAAACTAAGGAGTGATGCTCACTGCATCAACATATAATACTTATAACAATCATAATGGGTGAGAAATATTTGAAAAATAAAATACCCATTAAATAGTGAGATTGATACAAAATTCAAACTCATTGATAACTTTAATGTTTTTGAGCCACTTTGTATTAACTCTATCAATGGTGATTGCTATCAAAAGATAGACTTCACCAAGGTTTTTCAAAACGATTTTAAAATGTTTCTAAAACCTTATATTGAACAATGGTGTATGGGCTTAATACACATGACTTATACATAAGCTTTCCTCATGATTTATCCATGATATAAGATGAGTTTGAGTTCATCTAGATGCAAAAACTATGCACTTTGAACTTAACTCATTTCCTAGCATCTCACATGTGTCTAGGGTGTTTGAAAACACACACATGTCAATTTGATGTGAGATGTGGGTTTTGTTCATCCTAATCTAAGGTCTCATGTATTTTTCTAAGGCAACACTACTTGATTCCCTTATACATAGGACTTCAAGTCATGCCAATTGTCCTTAAATCAATTTTCATAAATGCATGAATGATGATTATGGAATAAATGATAGCATAAATAGAAATATGTGTCAATAATCATGATGTCATGACATATGATTAAATCTAAATACACATGACATAAAAGATAAACCCTAAGCATGATCATGACATTTTATATGATAAAGATAAAATATGATGTCATGATATAGTATATGGAAATCAAAGCATGTCAAATAAAATATAAGGCATAAGAATACCTAAATTTTAATATTAGTTGCCATTTGTTAGGATTAATTCCATTTTGCCATATTATCACTCTTCTCCCAAGTCTGCCAAAAACTCAAAATGTCACACTATGACCTCTAAGACCTAATTGTGCCAATTTGATCAATTTACCAATCTTCTTAAATGATATTGGCACATCCTAAAAACCTTTAGGATTAAATTTAAACCACATTTCCAAAGTATTCCATTACCTTGGAAATGACCTAAAGTGCCAACTTTGCTATGGTTGGGTTAACTACCCATCCAATCAAGGTTGACACATCCTAACCCATTTAGCGTGAATCGATCATGTGTTAGTGAAAGCCCTAGAGCCAATTATGTGATGATTGTTGTTTGGACTTTATTGTTTCATATTCCTATTTATAAAGGCATGGTTATTATATTTACTTGTATTGGTGCCAAATAACTAAATATAATAATGTCCTTGAGTAGTAGGTTCTTATCTATATCAATCGATTGGTTGAATCGATAATGAGATGATATAGAAAACACTACTCTTAATCATTCCTAGTCGAGTATTAACATTCAGGGACAATGTTAATGCGTAGAGACTAGCATGTAGGTCATCACGATGACTTGATCTCACAAGTCATGGATATGAGATATCAAGTTGATGTTGGTGCAGTAGGCACCTAAGTCGAACCTAAGTTTTGATTATAAAAAACGATACAAAGTTAAGCATATATTGTTATCTCATGAGCTAAATCAAGTGTGCAGAAAAGTCTCAACGCTGGAGCTGAAGGCTAGCGACACCCGGAAGAAGCCGCAGTGGTCGGGCGACACTCAAGAGACTTCGGAGGGAGCCGAAGGAATTGAGTGGAAGGTCGGAAGCAAAAGCAACACGTAAGTACTAAGGTAAGCTCGTGTGTGCGAGTGTAAGCAAGGTCGTATCCTCTTTACGGGGAAAGACTTAAGCATAGATCCGACCCAAGACATCTCATAGGTGGTCTAGGTCGAGATCGGATGGTCGACGACCGTCGAAATTATGTTTTTGTTGAGCTAACCTTGACTTGCAGCAAGCATCAGTCGACTGCTAGCTTAGAGGACTCGACTGCCATCAATCAATCATTTGAAGGTCGGACTCGGCGATCTTTGCCAGATGATCGTGATGGCCATCATCGATCAGCTTGGTCAAAGGATCAGCCTCGAGGAGTCAAGATTTATCACCATTTTCAAGGAGTTTTGTGCTCAATTCTTATTGGTTGAAGAGTCATTCGATGAGGGGCTTAAAGGCTATAAAAGGAGGGCAAAACCTAGGGTTTTTGATCAATTAAAAAAGCTTCCAAGTGCTTCCGATACGCTCAGACTCTCCGACATCCCTACGTGAGCTACAGCTGACGACGACTAGAGCTTCAACCTCCAACCTTTAAAGTCGTCGGTAACGAAAGTTCTAAATTGTATTTCAGTTTATTTCTTTTAGTAAAGCTTTAAATCATATCAAGGAGAGGGGGAGTGTCCCTCTACCTTGAGTCTTTATCGAGTTTTGTATTCGTTTGACTCCTATCTCCAATGAGGAGGAGTTTGGTTAGTATTTTGCCCTCCGTGCGTCGTCAAGGACCACTAGGGCCTTGGAGTAGTAGCCGTAGGCTACAAACCAAGTAAAAACCCTCGTGTTTTTATTTATTTATTGTTATCTTTCCGCTGCATTTTACTCGTACCTTAACAAACGATTACGAAAAAGTTGTTATCGCTATTCACCCCCCCCTCTAGCGAACCGCATCGATCCAACAATTGGTATCAGAGCCGGGGGTTGCTAAGATTTGGTGAAACCACCAATCTAGCCTTTTTACAGATTTATTTTTCTTTTAATTCTATTTTTTTTATTTATTTCACCTTGTTAAGTTTTTCTCCCGCACTACTAATCCAAGACGCGAGTCTTGGTACTTGTTTTCGTGTTTTTGTCGTTGTTAGTTTCATCGTCTCCGTCTATTTGTGTCTTTTGTTCTAATGGCCCATCTCGAGGGTTTTAGCACCGTCCAACCTCCGTTTTACAATGGAGATGACTTCCGTTATTGGAAGGGTCGGATGGAATGCTTTCTTAAAACCCAAATCGAGATGTGGATCATAATCCAAATGGGTTTCACACTTCCGACTAATGAAGTGGGTAACTCCTTGGATTATGATCAATGGACCATTGCGACAAAATGACAAATCGAAGCCGACGCCAAGGCAACACAAATCCTCCAATGCGGCCTATCCAAGGAGGAGCTAAATCGTGTCGGCCCCTTCATAAGCGCAAAAGATCTTTGGACGAAACTAGTGGAGCTACACGAAGGGACCGATGAAGCCAAGGAACACGAGTCCGCGACCCAACTTCACGCCCGAGTCCAGGACATAGTCAACAACCTACACGCAATCGGGCAAAAGGTCGAAAACCGCGACCTTATAAGGTATGTTCTAAACTCATTTCCGAGGACTACCTTGTGGGCATCCATGGTCGATGCCTACAAGGTCTCCAAGGATCTTTCTAAAATTAGGTTAGATGAACTCTTTTCCGATTTCGAATTACATGAGCAGCCCAACTCGGAACCTGAGAGGGGTATAGCCTTGTTTGCAGGATCAAAGAAGAAGAAAATCGCAAGCAAGCCACCACCAACCGAGGAGGAAGACGTGTCCGAAGAAGAAGTTGACTGCCGAACTAATGAACCTAGCTCGAAGGATAGCCAAGGGACGAAAGCGAACCACGACTCGACTCAACCAAGGTAAGCCTAAAAGTTCTAATATTAGGTGTTATGAGTGTAACAGGTTTGGACATATCAAGTCCGAGTGCCCCAAGCTGAACCACCAAGCACCTAAGCACAAGAAGGCCCTCAACGCGACATGGGAAGAAGCGTCATCCGAAGAAGACGAAGACCACGTCTTCATGGCGAAATCAATTGAGTCGGACACGGAGACCGAGCCTGAACTTGAGTCAGAACCTAAGGATGACTCGGACTACGAAGCTACCTTCAAGTCAAGCCATGGATACGCATCCGGTTCAAAAGATACCCTTAAAGTAAGTCGAACTTTATTTAATACTTTACATAATACGGTTAGGTTTTTGTCTAGGAAGTTAGCTAAGTCCGAGTCCAAGGTCGAGACCCTTGTGGAGGAGGTTAAACTCCTCAAACACGAGGTCTCCCTAACCTCTTCGACTAGTCGAGTTCAAGAGAAGGACTCAACTCAAGTTGAAAAGCTCGAAGTTGAGAACTCTCTCTTGAAAAGTCAAGTCGAAGATCTTAGGAACACGTTGGAAAGGTTCACTTCGGGATCCAAAGGACTTGACTTCCTACTTGGATCTCAAAGGGTCGTGTACAACAAGGCTGGACTAGGATTTAACTCAAACACGACTAATAGGTCGTATATGTCGATTGTAAGTCGACATAGGAAACATGTCCAAGCATGGGTCCCTAAGAACCTTTTGATTTCAACTCTAGGATCCAACCCGTACTGGATTCCCAAGGACCAAATCCACTATGTGGATAGACCGAACCGATTCAACGGTCTAGGGGGAGCCAGTACAAAACATGTTTGTGCTTTAACTTAGAAATTGCATGTTTTAACTTAGAATGTTTGTGCTTTAAACTTAGAAATTGCATGCTTTAACTTAAAAAGTTTGTACTTTAAAACTTGTGAACTCACTAATCAACTTCGAAAAGATTGAGCCTCGGGGAGCCTCTTTTCATAAACATAACCAACTAAAATTCTTCGAAAAGATTGAGCCTCAGGGAGCCTTTTTCCAAAAATAACCAGTTAAACTAGGAAATAATCTTAGGTGAGTCAAGTCATCATTTTCTTGAATATGGCTTTGTCTAAGGAAGTGGTCGATGATCCGATAAAAGAAGGCCCCTGTGCCTCGCCATGACCTGGAAGCCATGATCTTGAAAAGGTAAACTTGATAAGCCTAGGGTCAAATCCAAATCTAACATAAAATTACTTGAACCTAAATACACTTAATCAACTTAATTGGAAATCATCTCACAAAAAACACATAAGTATAACATGCTTGATCATATAGACACAGGTGAGATGACCTAGGTTTAACAACTTACAACCAATTTTTTTTTTAAAAAAATCTAACATCCAATCCAACCACCTTGTGTGTAGGACCAATGGATGTTGGACAGCGGTTGCTCCCGACACATGACCGGGGATCAACTCAAATTCACAAAGCTTCGATTCAAACGACAAGGATCGGTAGCCTTTGGGAATAACGGCAAGCTCAAAATCATCGGATCAGGTGATATCGAGATTAACTCGAATTTTGTTATTAAAAATGTATTACTTGTAGAGAATTTTGAATATAACCTGCTTAGCGTAAGCCAATTATGTGACAATAACTATAAGGTCGTATTTTTAGAAAATAAATGTGTAACAAATAAAACAACTAAAACAATACTCAAAGGAACTAGGAAAAATAATATTTACACAATTAACTTAATCAAATCCTCAGCCAAATGTCTTATGACACAGGAAGAGGAATCATGGTTGTGGCACCGACGACTCAGTCACTCGCACCCAAGACTCGTCCACAAGATGAGTCAGAGTGGCTTAGTCAGAGGCTTACCCAACCTCAACAACTTGGTTAATAAAATCTGTAATGCTTGTCAACAAGGAAAACAACCTAGGACACAACACAAGTTAACTAACCAAGAATGAACCTCAAGTGTACTTGAGCTCCTGCATATGGATCTATTCGATTCACATGGAGCCAAGTCACTCAATAGAAGTCAATATTGCTTAGTCATAATTGATGACTACTCCAGGTTTACCTGGGTTAGGTTCATCAAACATAAAAATGATACCCTAGATCAATTAATCAATCTATTCAAATTAATCGAGAATCAAAAAGACCTTAAGGTTAAAAGACTTAGAAGCGATCATGGTGGTGAATTCGAAAATCAAAGGTTCACCGACTTTTGTAACCTAAATGGATACCACCATGAATTCTCTTGCCCTAGGACCCCTAAACAAAATGGCCTAGAGGAGCGGAAAAACCGAACTCTACAAGAAGCCGCTAGGACCATGTTGAACGAATATGACCTACCCGATAGGTTTTGGGCAGAAGCCATGAGTACGGCATGCTATGTCCAAAATAGGATCCTTATGGTAAAAAGGCACCTTAAGACCTCGTACGAGATTTATCATGATAAAATACCTAACATCAAGTACTTTAGGGTATTTGGGTGTAAGGTACATATCCTAAACACTAAGGATTACCTAGGGAAATTTACATCCAAAACCACGACCGAAATCTTTCTAGGATACTCGACTACAAGTCGAGCTTATAGAGTATATAACCACGACACCTTTAGAGTCGAAGAGACTATTAATGTAGTGTTCGATGAAGTGCCCGAACCTACAAAACCTTTAATGACCCCAAGTGTTGAGCCCACTGATACCAAACTCATCTCCGACCCTGAGATCGAGTCTAATCCACATCAACCAACTTCTCTTGTCGACCAAGTGACAAGTGATCCGAGTCAAACTAGTGTTCAACCAAATCACTCTATTGATCAAGTGATAGATGACTCCAACCAAACTAGAACTCAAACGAGTCATCCTATGGATCAAGTTGTAGACTCAAACCCAAATCCAACTAGGACTCAAACGAATCATCCTATTGACCAAGTGATAGGAGATCCTAATCTAGGAGTTCGAACTAGAGCATCCTATAGGAACCTTAGTCAAATTTCCTTAATTTCAAAGATAGAACCCAAATCAATTGAACAAGCTCTTCTTGATCCCGATTGGATTATTGCAATGCAAGAAGAGCTAGCTCAATTTACTAGGAATGAAGTGTAGGAATTAGAACCACCACCTAAAGACAAAACGATAATTGGAACAAGGTGGGTGTTTCGAAATAAGCTTGATGATAAAGGTGAAGTAGTTAGAAACAAGGCTAGGTTAGTCGCCAAAGGATTTAGTCAAGTCGAAGGATTAGATTACAGTGAAACCTATGCTGATAGCTAGACTCGAATCCATTCGAATGTTGCTAGCTTATGCCGCACATCGAGGATTTAAGCTGTTTCAAATGGATGTTAATTCGGCATTCCTAAATGGATACATTAAAGAAGAAGTTTATGTTAGCCAACCCCCCGGATTCAAAAATCTAGATAAACCTGACCATGTTCTAAAACTTAAGAAAGCTCTCTATGGACTTAAACAAGCTCCTCGAGCTTGGTACGAGAGACTTTCAATCCATCTTAAGTCAAAAGGGTTTTAACTAAGGCTTAGTTGACCCAACTCTCTTCGTAAAAACCTTAGGTAAAGAAATATTCATAGCTCAAATTTACGTAGACAATATAATTTTTGGAACCTCTAACTCAGCCTTACTAAACGAGTTCGTTTCACTCATGGAAAGTGAGTTCGAAATGAACTTGGTAGGCGAGTTAAGTTTCTTTTTAGGTCTACAAATTAAACAAACTAAGGATGGTATATACCTATATCAACAAAAATACACTAAGGAGTTAATTAAAAGATTTGGAATGCAAGGCGCTAAGGTAATAAACACCCGATGGCGATTAAATGTTAACATAGGAAGACCTAGAAAGTAAGACCATTGACTTAATGTACTATAGGAGGCGTGATAGAGTCTCCTATACTTAGCTGCAGTCGACCCGACATCCTATTCGCGATAAGTATATGCGCCGAGTTTCAAACTGTGCTAAGAGTCTCACCTAACCCTAGTTAAGCGTATCCTTAGATATCTTAAAGGGTACATAGCGTTGGTATTTGGTACCCTAGATCTCACGGAGTTCGAACTAATCGGCTACTCCGATTCGGATTATGCGGTAGTAAACTCGATAGAAAAGCCACAGTGGTTGTTGTCAACTACCGCTCGAGTCTAGTGAGTTAGTGCGATGGAAGCAACAACATGTGTTGCCTTTATCTACCACGAAGCCGAATACATTGCGATGGGTGAGTGTGTCACTTCTTTGGATGAAGCACACTCTCATGACTTTAAGTTAGACTTCTGAATACTAAACTTCACGTAGACAACATTAGTTCAATTAATCTTACAAAGAATCAGATATGTCACTCTAGGACCAAACATATATAGTTAAAACACAATTTCATTCGAGAACATGTGGCCAGCGGAGCCATACAACTCGAATCGTCGAATCGAAGTCTAACTTAGCGGACCTATTTACTAAACCCCTACGAGCGAATTTAGTCTATTAAGGCGAAAATTGGGCATGTGCGTAATAGAATAGGTACTTGCAAATTATATGTTCTTACTACTATTTCGTTAATTTTATTTTTATGGAACTAGCATAGGACATACCTTAGATATCATGCACCTATAGATTTAAGGAGCCAATACATCTCACAACACAGAGGACTAATGTGTTTGTGTACTTAGCCACGTAGATGGGCGTGAGATGTTAGGACCTTACTCCTGGTTCCAGATGTAGAGCTAGTGCATCGCTATGAACCATGGAGTATAATCATACATACTAGCAGGCTCGACGGGTGGTTGATCTTACGTATCAATCAAGCCAAATATGGGTGAACATGCTTGGACTTTAAAATTAAGACATGCTCTCACTCTTTTCGATATATGGCAAAAGGGGGAGAAAAAGGCCAAAGTAAGTTAAGGGGTCAAAATTTTTTTGATAACTTAACTCTTACTTCATATTTAAACCAAAAGTTAAAACTTAGTTAACTTTTAACAAAAGGCCAAAGAATTCTTAACTTAAACTTATTTGTGTCATCTACGTTTTACTTAAACTTATTTTTTAAACTTTATGTTTTACTTAAGGGGGAAAAAGGGCTTAACTAAAACGTTTTACTAAGGCCAACTTTAAGTAATGTTAATTACTTAAAGCAACCCTCAAGGGGGAGGATTAAGGTCTTTCTTCAAGACTCACCCTCGGTCAAGGGGGAGGTTTCCTCAAGGGGGAGTACTTGAAGAAAATCCTTACTACTCCAACTTAATCTTCATATTTTTTGTTTCTCATGCACATTATTACTCTTCATGCTCGCTATTTACTTAACTTTGTATGTGGGTTTGCCATAAATCAAAAAGGGGGAGATTGTTGGTGCAGTAGGCACCTAAGTCGAACCTAAGTTTTGATTATAGCAAACGATACAAAGTTAAGCATATATTATTATCTCATGAGCTAAATCAAGTGTGCAGAAAAAGTCTCAACGCTGGAGCTGAAGGCTAGCGACACCCGGAGGAAGCCGCGGAGGTCGGGCGACACTCAAGAGACTTCGGAGGGAGCCGAAGGAATTGAGTGGAAGGCCGGAAGCAAAAGCAACACGTAAGTACTAAGGTAAGCTCGTGTGTGCGAGTGTAAGCAAGGTCGTATCCTCTTTACAGGGAAAGACTTAAGCGTAGATCCGACCCAAGACATCTCATAGGTGGTGTCACGCCCGCCCTTTTTGCCAGACCCTGAATGTCCGGAGAGGCGGCGCGTGACGCGACCGTACATACATTTCATACAGCGGAAGACTTTATATATGTACTTCTTAGTTCTTACAGCGGAAGACTTTAGACCTAAATACTTTTCTTTTCTTTTTTTTTCTTTTAAACATAAACATGCATTAACGCTTCTTCTTAACATAGAGTATGTTTCATACCATGCATGGATGGATACTTCTTATTACTTCTTCTTTACTTCTTCTTATCAACATAAAGCATGCATCATATATATATAGATACTTAGTGCTTAGTAGGTTCATAACATCATCGTCATAGGGAGACATAAGTAAAGACATCCATAGACATCATCATCATAGGTAACATGTATAAATAGACTTAACGGATCTTCTCCACCGTGCCACTACCACACACCTTGGCCCCTCCTACTGCTCCCTTTAGTTTACCCATCCCTTATCCTTATCTGCAGTACGAGGGAAAGATAAACTATAAGCTCATAGGCTTAGTAAGATCCTGTCCTACTCACAAAAACCATACATCATTATTAATCATGGCTTGTAGCATTTATAACGTAAAATCAATATAACATGTAACTTACATGGTGTCATCAACTCATCATGTAGCATAAGTAACATAAGTGAATAAAGCATGGATCATCCCTAACCTAGTAGCATAACATGAATATATACTTAATCAGCATAATATGCATCATATGTAACTTAGTAATATATATCGAACATAACATGTAACGTATACATCATGACATATCATTCAATCATAACATGTAACTTAAACATTATGGCATATTATCAAACATAACATGTAAACATCATGGCATATCATCAAACATAACATGTAAACATATGGCATATCATCAAACAAACATGTAAACATCATGGAATATCATCAAACAAACATGTAAACATCATGGCATATCATCAAACATAACATGTAAACATATGCAGGATGCTTTTGAAAACATATATGTTAGGTACGTAAATATAAATCTCAACATATTTGGGCCCGGCATTGTACCACTTCTTCATTATCATAGCGCGCATCCCTAAATAAGCCCGAGGTAGCAAGTCTCGAACCTAATAGGTTTCTAGGCCCGAGTCTTATTCCATCAACCTAGGGGCAATCGTCATAGCGTAGAAGCCCATCCTAGGCCCGAGTCTTACTCCATCGACCTAAGGCATCTTGGAGCCCATCCCGTACTAGGCCCGAGTCTTATTCCATCGACCTAGGGGCAATCATACATAGAAGCCCATCCTAGGCCCGAGTCTTATTCCATCGACCTAGGGCATCTTAGGAGCCCATCCCTTCTTGGACCTTGTTAAGGTCTTGGTACAAGCCATGCAGAAGGTAAAATACTTATATGCTTAATATATAACATAGCTTATTTCATTTCTTGACAAACATAGCATAGCATACTTCATTTCATAACCCTTCATTCTTCATTTCATGAACATATCTTCTTTCATTACAAACATAGCATAGCATACTTCATTTCATAACCCTTCATGCTTCATTTCATGAACATATCTTCTTTCATTACAAACATAGCATAGCATACTTCATTTCATAACCCTTCATGCTTCATTTCATGAACATATCTTCTTTCATTTCATAACATAGCATACTTCATTTCATAACATATCATACTTCATTTTATCATCATACCATATTCATTTTTGTGAACATATCCTTTTGTTTCATTCCATAGTCTTATCGTATTCCATTTCGTAATATTAGATATCACATACACAAAGGCATGGCATGAGACATGGCATCAAGAGTAAGTAAATACTAACTAAGGCATGGTATCTTCACCTAGCATTATTTAAGATCACATGTCATCATAAATTCACTCAAACACAAAGCACATGTAAACCTAATTCATTTAGCATGGCTACAACTTCATAAGCAGCATTATTTAAGACCACAAGTCATCATGAATTCACTCAAACACAAGGCACATGTGAACCTAATTCATTTAGCATGGCTACAACTTCATAAGCACATAGAGTTTGAATTAAACTTCATCTATTCCCCAAACATAGGTTGGCGAATGGTCCATGTAGGGTTTTTAGGGTTAATCTTTAACCTAAATTTATCTACATACTAAACAACATTATATGCATACCAATCATGGTATGAAACTTCATTGAACATAATAACCAAGGGTGGCCAAATGGCCCTTATAGGCTTTTTTAGGGATTAGACTTTTAACTAATTCAATTAACATACATATGCCTACACTTCATGGTGTAAACTTCATTGAAACACACAAAGAAAGAAACAACCAAGGGTGGCCGAATGGCCCCTTTTGGCTTCTTAGGGTTCTTGTCACCCAACATTCATTCATGAGCATTATAACCTAGCATAGCATCATTAGGGACATTTTCATGCAACCCTAACCCTAATTCCCTAGGGTGGCCGAAACACATAAGGGGCTCAACTAGGGTTCTTGTTACCCAACATTCATTCATGAGCCTTATGACCTAGCATAGCATCATTAGGGACATTTTCATGCAACCCTAACCCTAATTCCCTAGGGTGGCCGAAACACATAAGGGCTCAACTAGGGTTAGCTTTTGGTCCTAATCCATTTTTAAATCTTAACTACATCATATAGTGAATAAAACATAGCATGTAACTTCATGTAAAACCCCAATCCTAGCTTGGCCGAATAGGTCTTGGTGGCCATTAGGGCTAGCTTTTTAACCAAACCTCTTTTCCCATCTTAGCATCATCATATACTTCCTAACATAGATTACAAACATAGATTACCACTTCATTGATAAACCAAAACATGCTTGGCCGGATCTAACATATAGGTTGTTCAAACATTCAATCGAAACTACTCGTATGCAGGTGAGGGATACTTACATCCTTCGCTTTGCTTTGGGTGAGGAAGATGACCTAAGGAAGACCAACACCTAACCTTCTCTTGCTTGGATGGGGTTTGGCCAAGGGGTGGAAAGGAGAGGGAGAGCTCAAGGATTTCGGTGAGAAGAAGGAAAGAAGAGAGGAAGTGACCAAATTCAATCTTCCCTCTTCTTTATAAAGGGGAGGAAGAGAAGTTCCTCTTTTCTTTTCTATGCCTCTTCATTTACCCTTAGTCCCACTTATCTATAGTTTCCCCTCTTCCTTAATCATATAATCCTATTGGGCTTCTGGTTAGTGGGTGCATCTATAAGGCTTGGCTATCTCTAGAGGAAAGGGGTTCAATTCCTAGGCCTTGCACCCTTTTTTGGCTTATTTTCTTTTATTTTTGAAAAGGCCCACATAAAGCCCATGATCATCAAGCCAAAAATTCCTGTAAAATTTGCTAGGAATTTTACGCATTATAATCCTTCATACCTTTTAAAAGTTTCGTCCTCGAAACTTAGAACAAGTCTGGTACTTCGCTTCATGTCCTCTTCGGCGTTCCTGTAGCTTCCTCGCATCGCTGATTCTCGCACGGACCTTCACTAAGGGCACCTCTTTGTTCCTTAGTCTCTTGACTCCTTGGTCTAGTATTTGGATTGGCCGACTTTCAACACTCAGGTCCTCTTGAACTTGTACTGTTTGTGGCTCGATCACTTGGTCCGCACTGGAAATGCATTTCTTGAGTACAGAGACATGGAACACGTTGTGAATAGCCGACATCTCCTGAGGCAGCTCTAGCTTATAAGCTACCTTGCCAATCCTCTGCGATATCGGGTACGGTCCCACGTAACGTGGACTCGCCATCTTTCTTCCAAACCTCATCACTCCTTCATGGGAACCACTTTGAGGAATACTAGGTCCCCAACTTCGAATTCTAACGGTCTACGCCGCATATCCGCATAGCTCTTTTGTCGGCTCTGAGCAGTTTCAATTCTCTGACGGATGTTCCGTATAGCTCGGGTGGTGTTGTCGATGAAGTCCGTCCGAGTCCCATCTTCTTCTTTTCACCACCCTCGTCAAAGATATATGGGAGATCTACATTTCCTCCCGTATAGCGCCTCGTAGGGTGCCATTCCAATAGTAGCTTGATAGCTATTGTTGTAGGCAAATTCTGCCAAACATAAGTATCGGCACCAGCTACCTTTGAAATCCAGGGCGCAGGCTCGTAACATATCCTCCAGTACTTGATTTACCCTTTCGGTCTGTCCATCCGTCTGGGGATGGAAGGCAGTACTGAACAATAGCTTCGTGCCTAAGGCTTTCTGAACACATTCCCAGAAATGGGAAATAAAGCAACCATCTCTGTCAGAAATGATGGTCTTAGGAATTCCATGTAGTCTAATAATTTCCTTAGCATATAACTGGGCCAATTGCTCCGTCGAATAGGTCATCTTGATTGCTAAGAAATGGGCGGACTTCGTCAATCTGTCCACAATTACCCATATAGCATCATAACCGTTTGTCGTCTTGGGCAATCCTGAGATGAAATCCATAGAAATGTCCTCCCATTTCCATTCTGGAATCTGGATCGACTGCAGTGTCCTGAGATGAAATCCATAGAAATGTCCTCCCATTTCCATTCTGGAATCTGGATCGGCTGCAGTGTTCCTCCAGGTCTCTGGTGTTCTGCCTTAACCCTCTGCAGGTCGTGCATCGACATCTTGAGCCACATCTCTTTTCATTTCGGACCACCAGAACTTTCGTTTCAGGTCTTGGTACATCTTGGTGGTTCCAGGATGCATCGCATAAGGAGTTCTGTGAGCTTCCTCAAATATCTCCTTCCGTAATTCTGGATCGTCAGGAATACATAAGCGATCCCTGAGGTAGAGTACCCCACTATCAGAGATCCAAAACCCGTCGTCCTTTCCTTCTAAGACCTCTTGCTTGATCCTCTGAAGGCTTGGGTCACGGGCTTGTTTTTCCAAAGATATCATCGAACAGCGTGCTATGCATATCGTCATGGTCGAGAGCTATCCGGAAATGATTTCAACCCCGTAACGCATAATCTCTTTTTCTAAGGGCCGAGATAGCACTAATAGGGACATCAAGGTGGCGTCGGACTTCCTGCTGAGTGCATCAGCCACCTTGTTAGCTTTCCCCGGATGGTAGAGAATCTCGCAGTCATAATCCTTGACGAGCTCGAGCCATCTGTGCTGTCTCATATTCAGGTCCTTCTGTGTGAAGAAATATTTCAGACTCTGATGGTCTGTATAAATCCTACACTGAGCTCCATATAGGTAATGCCTCCATGTTTTGAGAGCAAAGACCACGACCGCTAGCTCTAAGTCGTGGGTGGGATAATTCCTTTCGTGTTCCTTGAGTTGCCTAGAGGCATAGGCAATGACCTTGCCATTCTGCATAAGCACAGCTCCGAGTCCCAACTTGGAAGCATCACTATACATGTCGAAGCTTTCGTTATTGTCTGGAAGAGCAAGGATTGGAGCACGGCCGCCTCCTTTTCACCTGTGAAACTCCTCTCGCAGCGTCGCCCACTCATATTTCTTGCCCTTTCTCGTGAGGACTGTCATAGGGCGGCAATCCCGGAGAAGTTCTCTACAAACTTCCTAGTAGCTACAGCCCGAGAAAGCTCGACCTACTGCATTCCTTGGTTGGTTCCAATTACTCACGGCTTCAATCTTCATTGGATCTACCATCACTCCGTGTTTGGATATCATGTGACCCAAAAATGATACTTGCTCGAGCCAGAACTCGCATTTGGAGAACTTTGCGAATAGCTATTTTTCCCGAAGGATCTGCAATACCACATTCAAGTGTTCTGCGTGCTCCTCGGGGGTTCTCGAATATATCAGTATGTCGTCAATGAAGATGATCACAAACTTGTCGAGAATGCCGAGAATACCTTCATCAAATCCATGAACAGAGCAGGTGCATTCGTCACTCCGAAGGGCATAACTACGAACTCGTAATGTCCATATCTGGTCCGGAAGGCCGTCTTTGGTATATCATATGATTTCACTTTTACTTGATGATAGCCGGACCTCAGGTCGATCTTTGAGAAAACGGTGGCACCCTTTAGTTGGTCGAACAGGTCATCAATTCGCACAAAGAAGGGTTCTTGACCGTCACATTATTTAGCGCGCGGTAGTCTATGCACATTCGCACAGACCCATCTTTCTTCTTCACCAACAGCACTGGAGCTCCCCATGGAGAGCGACTTGGGCGAATAAGTCCCTTGTCGAGTAATTCCTGTAGCTGTCCCTGAAGTTCCTTCAATTCAGCCGGCGCCATACGGTAAGGTGCTTTAGAGATCGGGTTAGTACCAGGAATCAACTCGATCTCAAATTCAATTTCTCTATCTGGGGCTAACCCTGGTAGTTCGTCTGGGAATACCTCTGGGTAGTTGCATATGACTCTAACATTCTCTAGCTTCTGATCCTCAGCTTGACTTGTATCAACTATGTGTGCCAGAAACCCAGTGCATCCACTGTCTAGCATCTTACGTGCCTGTGGGGCTGATAAAATCTTATTGACTCCTCTCCTTGGTTCTCCAATAAATTCGAACTTAGGTTCCGCTTCCGGCTGGAAAACCACTTTCCTTTTTCGGCACTCGATCGAAGCACCGTACTTGCTCAAGAAATCCATGCCCAATATAATGTCATAATCCTGCATGTCGAGCACTATCAGATCGCAGTAGAGTTCTCTATCTGCAATTCTGATGGGTGCGGCTCGCAGCATATGAGTGGAGGGCATTACCTCTCCCGAGGGCAGGGTGGTTAAGAACTCGTGATCTAGGGCTTGTGGTGGTATGTCTATGTTTCCGGTAAAGTGTGTAGAAACAAACGAATGTGTTGCCCCAGTATCAAATAATGCAGTAGCATACTGACAAAAAATAAATATCTGACCTGTGACAACTGTGGAGGCGTTTGCCACGTCTTCTTGGGTGAGAGAGAATACCCTAGCATCTGTCATAGCTGGTGGGGCTTCTAGTCTCCCTTGGTGGATTGGGGTCCCTTCTATTGCGGCCTGCATCTAATGTAACTATGGAGGGGCACCCCTGGGCTGAGTATACGGCTGAGGAGGAGCCTGAACCTGGATAGGACAGTCCTTGATTCTATGCCCTGTCCGTCCACAGTTATAACATCGATTTGTGCCTTGGTAGCATACTCCCGGATGTATCTTCCCGCATGTAGCACACAGAGGGAACTGGCCGCTTGTTTATCGGACCTCCTTTAGGATTCTCCCATTGTCTTCTCTGCCGTGGGGTTCCCTTTCCAAGCACTCGGTTCCTCCGACTCTCCGACCGGGCTGACCCCTGCCTTCACTCAGTGCTTTCTTTTGTTGATTAATGTTGTTCAGGTAATGCTCGGTAATCAAGGCACTACTGAACAGCTCCTCTGTGGTCTGCGGTCTATGAACTCCGCCGGCCACATTCAGAGCTATTTCTGGTCAGAGCATCTTCAACATGAGTCTGACCCTTTCCCTTTCCGTGGTGACCAACTCTGGGCATAGGCGTGCGAGTCGGTTGAATCTCTTCACGGCTTCGCTGACCGATAGGTCACCTTGTCTGAACCCAGTGAACTCGTCATAATGCTTGTTGGTTACCCTCATGTGGAAGAATTCCTCTAAAAATTCGTACTCGAAATCTGTCCATCTCATCTGATTTACTTGTCTCTTTGCTTTAACCCGTTCCCACCACATCCGAGCATCTCCCGAAAGGCAGAACGATGCACACTTAATCTTTTCGCATTCGGGCCAGTCCAGTAGCTCCACGATGCTTTCCACCGTCTTGAACCAGGCCTGGGCATCCCATGGCTCACCAGTGCCAGAGAAGTTTTCCGGCTTTAGTCTCTGCCACTGGATCAGGTAAGCTTCCTGTCGAACCATCGAGCCGGGGCCCGTCGGTGCAAGCGAGGGTTTCCCGATTCATTAGGGTATTTATTACTTGTTGTTGTTCTGTGACTTGTCGCTGGAGTTCGGTGACTACGTGTGTAAGGTCATGCGGGGGTGCTATCTCATCGGCTCTACTACCGCGTCTTCCAGACATTATCTTCATATATCAAGGTAAAACTAGTATAAGTTTTCGTTCGTTGTCCTACGCATACTTAGACTAAAGCTAACATAAAGTCATTTTAAGCTTAAGGCATCATTCATGTTCTCATGCATAATTTAAGCTTAAGGTATTTTATATCATATATGAACGAGCCTAAGGGTATCATATATATTTTCATGCATATTTAAGCTAGAAGCATTTCCTATTATTCATGAACAAGCATATGGTAAAGGCATTTTATAAATAAGCTAGAGGCATTTTATATTATACATGAACTAAATAATCTAAAGACATTTTTATATCATGCATGATCAAAATTAACAAAATTAAAGCATAGACATAGAATTCTTACTTGGAGCAGCAGGATTTGGAGCTTGATGTGTGTGTAGTGGAAAGGCAGATCCGCTCTGATACCACCTGTCACGCCCGCCCTTTTTGCCAGACCCTGAATGTCCGGAGAGGCGGCGCGTGACGCGACCGTACATACATTTCATACAGCGGAAGACTTTATATATGTACTTCTTAGTTAGTACAGCGGAAGACTTTAGACCTAAATACTTTTCTTTTCTTTTTTTTTTCTTTTAAACATAAACATGCATTAACGCTTCTTCTTAACATAGAGTATGTTTCATACCATGCATGGATGGATACTTCTTCTTACTTCTTCTTTACTTCTTCTTATCAACATAAAGCATGCATCATATATATATAGATACTTAGTGCTTAGTAGGTTCATAACATCATCGTCATAGGGAGACATAAGTAAAGACATCCATAGACATCATCATCATAGGTAACATGTATAAATAGACTTAACGGATCTTCTCCACCGTGCCACTACCACACACCTTGGCCCCTCCTCCGCTCCCTTTAGTTTACCCATCCCTTACCCTTATCTCGATTTAGGGAAAGATAAACTATAAGCTCATAGGCTTAGTAAGATCCTGTCCTACTCACAAAAACCATACATCATTATTAATCATGGCTTGTAGCATTTATAACGTAAAATCAATATAACATGTAACTTACATGGTGTCATCAACTCATCATGTAGCATAAGTAACATAAGTGAATAAAGCATGGATCATCCCTAACTTAGTAGCATAACATGAATATATACTTAATCAGCATAATATGCATCATATGTAACTTAGTAATATAGACATCATGGCGTACCATCGAACATAACATGTAACGTATACATCATGACATATCATTCAATCATAACATGTAACTTAAACATTATGGCATATTATCAAACATAACATGTAAACATCATGGCATATCATCAAACATAACATGTAAACATATGGCATATCATCAAACAAACATGTAAACATCATGGCATATCATCAAACAAACATGTAAACATCATGGCATATCATCAAACATAACATGTAAACATATGCAGGATGCTTTTGAAAACATATATGTTAGGTACGTAAATATAAATCTCAATATATTTGGGCCCGGCATTGTACCACTTCTTCATTATCATAGCGCGCATCCCTAAATAGGCCCGAGGTAGCAAGTCTCGAACCTAATAGGTTTCTAGGCCCGAGTCTTATTCCATCGACCTAGGGGCAATCGTCATAGCGTAGAAGCCCATCCTAGGCCTGAGTCTTACTCCATCGACCTAAGACATCTTGGAGCCCATCCCGTACTAGGCCCGAGTCTTATTCCATCGACCTAGGGGCAATCATACATAGAAGCCCATCCTAGGCCCGAGTCTTATTCCATCGACCTAGGGCATCTTAGGAGCCCATCCCTTCTTGGACCTTGTTAAGGTCTTGGTACAAGCCATGCAGAAGGTAAAATACTTATATGCTTAATATATAACATAGCTTATTTCATTTCTTGACAAACATAGCATAGCATACTTCATTTCATAACCCTTCATGCTTCATTTCATGAACATATCTTCTTTCATTACAAACATAGCATAACATACTTCATTTCATAACCCTTCATGCTTCATTTCATGAACATATCTTCTTTCATTTCATAACATAGCATACTTCATTTCATAACATATCATACTTCATTTTATCATCATACCATATTCATTTTTGTGAACATATCCTTTTGTTTCATTCCATAGTCTTATCGTATTCCATTTCGTAATATTAGATATCACATACACAAAGGCATGGCATGAGACATGGCATCAAGAGTAAGTAAATACTAACTAAGGCATGGTATCTTCACCTAGCATTATTTAAGATCACATGTCATCATAAATTCACTCAAACACAAAGCACATGTAAACCTAATTCATTTAGCATGGCTACAACTTCATAAGCGATTATTTAAGACCACAAGTCATCATGAATTCACTCAAACACAAGGCACATGTGAACCTAATTCATTTAGCATGGCTACAACTTCATAAGCACATAGAGTTTGAATTAAACTTCATCTATTCCCCAAAACATAGGTTGGCCGAATGGTCCATGTAGGGATTTTAGGTTAATCTTTAACCTAAATTTATCTACATACTAAACAACATTATATGCATACCAATCATGGTATGAAACTTCATTGAACATAATAACTAAGGGTGGCCAAATGGCCCTTATAGGCTTTTTTAGGGATTAGACTTTTAAATAATTCAATTAACATACATATGCCTACACTTCATGGTGTAAACTTCATTGAAACACACAAAGAAAAGAAACAACCAAGGGTGGCGAATGGCCCTTTGGCTTCTTAGGTTCTTGTCACCCAACATTCATTCATGAGCATTATAACCTAGCGACATTCATTAGACCCTAGTCCCTAATTCCCTAGGGTGGGTTCAAAACACATGGGGCTCCAACTAGGTTCTTATACCTAACATTCATTCATGAGCCTTATAACCTAGCATAGCATCATTAGGGACATATTTCAACAAAACCCTAACCCATGTTCCTTTAGGGAATGGTCACATAAGGTTTCAACTAGGTTAGCTTTTGTCCTAATCCATTTTAAACCCTAACTACATCATATAGTGAATAAAACATACATGTAATCTTCATGTAAAACCCCAATCCTAGGTGGCCGAATAGGTCATAAGGGCCATTAGGGTTAGCTTTTAACCTAACCTCTTTTCCCATCTTAGCATCATCATACTAACATAGATTCCTAAACATAGATTACAACTTCATTGATAAATCCAAAACATGCTTAATCTAACATATAGGTTGTTCAAACATTCAATCGAAACTACTCGTATGCAGGTGAGGGATACTTACATCCTTCGCTTTGCTTTGGGTGAGGAAGATGACCTAAGGAAGACCAACACCTAACCTTCTCTTGCTTGGATGGGGTTCAACCAAGGGGTGGAAAGGAGAGGGAGAGCTCAAGGATTTCGGTGAGAAGAAGGAAAGAAGAGAGGAAGTGACCAAATTCAATCTTCCCTCTTCTTTATAAAGGGGAGGAAGAGAAGTTCCTCTTTTCTTTTCTATGCCTCTTCATTTACCCTTAGTCCCACTTATCTATAGTTTCCCCTCTTCCTTAATCATATAATCCTATTGGGCTTCTGGTTAGTGGGTGCATCTATAAGGCTTGGCTATCTCTAGAGGAAAGGGGTTCAATTCCTAGGCCTTGCACCCCTTTTTGGCTTATTTTCTTTTATTTTTGAAAAGGCCCACATAAAGCCCATGATCATCAAGCCAAAAATTCCTGTAAAATTTGCTAGGAATTTTACGGGCATTACAGGTGGTCTAGGTCGAGATCGGATGGTCGACGACTGTCGAAATTATGTTTTTGTTGAGCTAACCTTGACTTGCAGCAAGCATCAGTCGACTGCCAGCTTAGAGGACTCGACTGTCGTCAATCAGTCGACTGCCAAAGGTTAGGGTCAAAGGATCAGCCTCGAGGAGTCAAGCTTTATCACCATTTTTCAAGGAGTTTTGTGCCCAATTCTTATTGGTTGAAGACCCATTCGATGAGGGGCTTAAAGGCTATAAAAGGAGGGCCAAACCTAGGGTTTTTCATCAATTAAAAAGCTTCCAAGTGCTTCCGATACTCTCCGACTCTCCGACATCCCTACGATGAAGCGATGCCGAGACGACGACTAGAGCTTCAACCTCCAACCTTTAAAGTCATCGGTAACGAAAGTTCTAAATTGTATTTCAGTTTATTTCTTTTAGTAAAGCTTTAAATCATATCAAGGAGAGGGGGAGTGTCCCTCTACCTTGAGTCTTTATCTAGTTTTGTATTCATTTGACTCCTATCTCCAACGAGGAGGAGTTTGGTTAATATTTTGCCCTCCATGCGTGGTCAAGGACCACTAGGGCCTTGAAGTAGTAGCCGTAGGCTACGAACCAAGTAAAAACCCTCGTGTTTTTATTTATTTATTGTTATCTTTCCGCTGCATTTTACTCGTACCTTAACGAACGATTACGAAAAAGTTTTTATCGCTATTCACCCCCCCCCCTCTAGTGAACCGCATCGATCCAACAGTTGACACATGGGTATGCATTAGAGAATGTATACTGAATGACCCACCATGAAAAAGTATCATGGATCATTATATGAGTGTCATATACTTTCTCATATGGCTATTAGTATGACTATTAGTCCTTAGACCTGAAGTCACCATGGTTCCCTTCATAAGGAGTTGCATACTTTGGCTTCGTCAAACGTCACCCGTAAATGGGTGGACAATAAAGGCGATTACTGGGTATGTAACAAATTACACGGAGGGATGTGAGTGATGTAGATGAGATCTATCCCTCCTATATGACGGGGGTGACATCGATATTCTTGATAGAGTGAGACCACGAAGTGCATGTCTATACCCAAATGAGTCAATATGAGATATTGAGCTCATTTGATTAGAGTGAGTCTACTTGGAGTTCAAGATATAGATTGTACCGAGGATGACACGGTCTATGCCTCAATTGGTCAATCTAGATGTCAAGGATAGAGGGACATTGTCACATATTGTGAGAGTCACAATTAGTAGTCACAAAGGTGATGTTGGAGCTCAACATTCTTGTAACTTGGGTAGCAATGATGTGTTGCTAGATACCGCTCATTGCTTATGTTCCTAAATTGGTTTAGGGACATTGCCAACGTTACAAGAACCTATAGGGTCACACACAAAGGGCAATTAGATGGAGATTAGGTTCATATGATGAACCATGAGGATTAGGTTGATGGGATGAACCAAATTGGATTAAGAGTAATCCTAATTAGACTAATTGAGTTGGACTCAATTTGATTCAAGTGTTGAATGAGTCTAATTTAGATTTGATTCATCAAATCAATTTAAATTAATGAATAGAGATTCATTAAATTAAAATTGACTTGAATCAAATGGTTGGATTTGATCAACCATGGGAGATAAGAGGTCAAGTTTGACTTGACTTGAGAGGGAAGATGAAAGGTCAAGTTTGACTTGACCAAATGCCATGTCATGATGATAACTTGGCATGGCCGGCCAATGATGATGCTCCACATCATCATTGACTTATCATGTGGTGCCACCTCATGAGGGAGACCAAGAGCCATTGGCTCTTGGAGTTACATGCATGCATGTAACCCCCCAAGGTTAAAGTGGTCGGCCACTTCTTGATGAGGAGTGAATTGTTTTTGGGTAACTCCATCTTCTTCTTCCTTGGATCATCATCTTCCTTGGCTCTCTTCCTCTCTTGCTCTCCCAATCCTCCATTGCCGATACCTTTAAGGAGTGATAGCACATTCAAGATTGTCTTTTCTCTACCTATTGCTTGTGTGGATACCAATAGAGGAGTGTGCACTTGACACTCTCGAGTTCCGGCAATCCATTTGGACGAGCGGGATAAGCGAAGGGCATCGCTTCAAGGGTAACTTCTTATCATGTAGATCTAGAGTAGATCTAAAGGTATTAAACACAAACATGTTAGTTTTATTTTTTATACTTTGCACGGATCCGTGGTCGGGGCTTCCGAGGTTTCCGCAATGCAAAAAGCGGTTTTTGCGGCTCGGAAAAGCCAACAGTGGTATCAGAGCCACATACGAAGCATGTATGTGTTTCATTTTTGTAGTTTTTATATTAGATATAAAATTACAGATTTTTATGTTTCTGTAAATTTCCTATTTTTATTGAATTTTTGGGTATATTTCTCGAAGAGTCGAAGCAACGAGTGTTGGGACACTTGTAGGCTTCAACCATCGAGAAAAACTCTCCGAAACGGCGAGTTCTCGCTTTTGGTTTTTGGGATAGCGACTTAAGTCACTGTAAGATCATAGTAGGGACACTCCCAAAGTTTATTTTGTGAGTAGGGGCACTGCCCCTATCCCCGAAAGGGGCCTTGTCCCGCGATCGCGCCCGAAAACCGCTTAGCGGGACCGTTATGGAGAGGTGACTCATAAAATTGAAAAAAATAGGAAAAATTAAATTTTCTGTAAAAATACATAATTTAGAATTATGTATAATTCTGTGATTGTCATGGCCCAAGAACCCCAATTTGATTGGACGTTAATGTGTTGTAATTCATAATACGGTCTGTGTGCCGTTTTTGTGGTTGTGCGTGTTGTATAGTGTATGCGACCTGCGCGTTGTGCCTCTTCTTTTGAAATTCTAGTTGTAAATAGTTTTAGACTCGAATGTAACTCGAGTTTCATATTTTTAATGTAAAAAATGGAGCGGTGGAAAGTCCACATGGCGGTCAAAGGAAGCGCTTGGAGAAGCCGCTAGCCCTAGGTTGACCGTTTGATCTTCTCATTGGCTTGAGAAGATCGTAGTATGGCCATGACTACATCACAGTTATATATATATATATATATATATATATATATATATATATATATATATATATATATATATATATATATATATATATATATATAATCATGATGTAGTCATGGCCATACTACGATCTTCTCAAGCCAATGAGAAGATCAAATGGTCATTTGTATGTATGTATATTTGATTTTTCTTGTATGTATGTGATGCATGCTAGTAGAATAATGCTTGTATGTATATGATGCATGCTAGGATATTTTTCTTGTATGTATATGATGCATGCTAGAATAATGCTTGTATGTATGTGATGCATGCTAATATAGGATAATAAAGGCCTTAATGCGTATATGATACACATTACGATAAGATTAGATCTTAATCGAATCAACTCATAAATGCTTACCAGGCCCTTGATACCCATCACTACCTCGATCATTTGTAGTTGTTGAATCTGCCAAAGTAGAGCAACGCATATTATCTTGGTAGGGTGCGGAGGGACAATCTTGGTCCCGCCTATCACGGCTTGGGTTAGAGTAAGCTCAATTAGATTGAGTAAAACTAGTTAACTCAATTGGATCGAGTAGAACTATAGGCATATTCCAACCGTTGGAAAGATAGGATAAGATCGCATTTACACTAAATCTTGGGTGATTTAGCGAAAGCTAACTCAAGGTCTTTTGTATATGTGGGTCTTGATCCTATAAACAAGAGTTGCATAGAGATGTAATTGGTAATGTGTTACCCACCGATCGTACTAAGTCTTGGGCGATTTAGCCAAAGCTAACTCAAGGCTTAGTATGATGTGGATCTTGTCCCACAAGAATTATAGCTAGTTTGTATGAATCTAGTAATGTGGTTTGACCACATCCATAACTCGATTCTACAAAATTCCTATAATTCAGTGGGAGCATCATTTGATTAAAGGCCTAATTAAATGATAAAAGAAATATGATATTAATTCTCTGCATTGTATGTTGTAGATTACTATGTCGACAAACACGAACACTCTCTCTCTGCGTTCTGTACTTGAGAAGGACAAGCTCAATGGAGCAAATTTCCTGGACTGGTACAGGAACCTGAGAATTGTTCTCACCCAAGAAAGGAAACTATACGTCATGGAGCAGCCCATTCCGGAGGCACCTTCTGCCACTGCCTCGCGAGCTGACAAAGATGCTTACAAGAAGCATCAAGATGATGCATTAGATGTGTCATGTCTAATGCTCGCGACCATGAACTTTGAGCTTCAGAAGCAACACGAGTTCATGAATGCTTATGATATGGTTGAACATCTTCGTCAACTATATCAAGGACAAGCAAGGCACTAGAGATATGAAGTCTCTAAGGCATTGTTTGGTTCCAAAATGCAAGATGTGACTCTCATAGGTCCATATGTACTCAAGATGATTGGGTACGTAGTAAATCTATAGAGATTGAGATTCCCCCTTGGCCAAGAGCTGGCCACTGACTTAATCTTGCAGTCTTTGTCGCAAAGCTACAATCAATTTGTCATGAATTACAACATGAATGAAATTGATAAGCCACTGCCTAAGATGCTCAGCATGTTGAGAAATGCTGAGCTCAACCTTAAGAAAGGAAAATCTGACTCCATTATGATGGTGCAAAAGAAGAAAGGCAAGGGCAAGCCTAAAGGTAAGGGAAAGTCCCAAGCCAAGGGCAAAGGCAAAGAACTTAAACCCAAAGGAGGGGTGGCCAAGGAAGGGGCTTGCTTCCACTGCAAGGAAGCTGGACACCGGAAGCATAACTGCAAGGCATACCTGGAAGATCTTAAGAAGAAGAGAAGTGAAACTTCTACTTCAGGTATAAATGTTATAGAAGTCAATCTATCTATTTCTTCATCATGAGTATTAGATATTGGATGTGCATCTCACATTTGTACCAATTTGCAGGTGCTGAGAAATAGCAGGGCATTGACAAAGGGCGAGGTGGACCTACGAGTAGGTAATGAAGCAAGAGTTGCTGCTGTTGCTGTAGGAACTTATGATCTATCTCTGCCCACTGGGCTTGTACTAGAATTAGATGAATGTTGTTATGCGTCTGCTTTAACTAAGAACATAATTTTGGTTTCTTGTTTGGACAAGAAAGGATTTACATTTATAATAAAGAACAAATGTTGTTCAGTTTATTTAAATGATATGTTCTATTGTAGTGCACCTCTAATGAACGGACTCTACTTTCTAGACTTAGAGAGCCCTATCTATAATATAAGTACCAAAAGGTTCAAGTCAAATGAGTTGAACCAAACCTATCTCTGGCATTGTCGCTTAGGTCACATAAATTAGAGTCGCTTATCTCAGCTCCATAAGGATGGGCTGCTAGACTCATTTGATTTTGAATCATATGAGACATGCGAGTCTTGCCTTTTAGGCAAGATGACCAAGACTCTCTTTAGTGGACACAGCGAAAGAGCAATGGACTTGTTAGGACTTATACATAGTGATGTATGTGGCCCTTTCAATGTTGTAGCTAGAGGTGGTTACAGGTACTTCATTATATTTACTGATGACTTCAGTAGATATGGTTATGTGTATCTTATGAAACATAAATCAGAATCCTTTGAAAAATTCAAAGAATTCAAGAATGAAGTACAAAACCAGCTTGGCAATAGTATTAAGATACTTCGATCAGATCGAGGTGGTGAATACCTTAGCCATGAGTTTCGTGACTATCTAGCTGAGTGTGGGATTCTATCCCAACTCACTCCTCCTGGAACACCACAGTGGAATGGTGTAACCGAAAGGAGGAATCGTACCCTATTAGATATGGTACGATCTATGATGAGTAACACAAGTCTTCCTATATCCTTTTGGGGATATGCTCTAGACACATCAGCCTTTACCCTTAACCGTGTACCATCCAAGGCTATGATAAAGACACTATATACGATATGGACAGGGAGAAATCCCAAGATATCTTTCATGAGGATTTGGGGTTTTGAGGCTTACGTTTGACGTCAAGTCTCAGACAAACTGGGACCCAAATCCGATAGGTGCTATTCTGTTGGATATCCCAAGGATACAAAGGGATATTACTTCTACATTCCCAGTCAGCACAAAGTGTTTGTAGTAAAGACTGGGGTTTTTCTAGAAAGAGATTTTGTTTCTAGAAAAACTAGTGGGAGTACGTTCGATCTTGAAGAAATTCAAGATAAGGACCATAGCACTGAGGCCTTGATGGAGGTTGAACAGGAACCACAAAGTGTTGTGGGTGATGAGATTGTTGCACAAAGTGTTGTTGAACAACCACCTGTTCATGTAGACCTACCTCTTCGCAGGTCTGATAGGGTACGTCATCAGCCTGAGAGATATTCATTTCTCTTGTCTGACCATGATGACGTTATGCTCATTGAGAATGAGCCTACCTCCTATCAGGAAGCTGTGATGAGCCCAGATTCTGAGAAATTGCTAGAGGCCATGAGGTCCGAGATGGAATCCATGTACACTAACCAAGTATGGACTTTGGTTGATCCACCTGAAGGAGTCAAACCCATTGGGTGTAAGTGGGTCTTTAGTGTTGGTGCAACAATGCTCCAAGCATTTATATGTTTTGATGTTTGGATAATCATCTAAGTTAGGCAATATCTTGTGATCTAATTGCGAATATGTTTTAAGTAACAGGGAAATCCAAGGATGAAGACTTGGTAAAAGAGAAGTCCAAGTATGATCTTTGCAAGGGAAGTCCAAGGGATGGACTTGGCAGCATAAGACCAAGCTTGTAGTCTTGGCAGCGTAAAGTCCAAGTGAACCTTGGCAAAGGAAGTCCAAGTATGATCTTGGCAAAGGAAGTCCAAGGGATGGACTTGGCAGCGTAAGACCAAGCCTGCAGTCTTTGCAGCATAAAGTCCAAGTGAACCTTGGCAAAGGAAGTCCAAAGTAATGTCTTGGCAGCATAAGTCCAAGCTTGTAGTCTTGGGGGCGTAAAGTCCAAGCATTTGGCAACCCAAGACATGACGAAACCGAAGGAAGCTCTTGGAAGCAAAGCGCAAAGGATGAACAAGTCGCGGACTCGGAGGGATCCTGAAGGCGCAAGGCTTAATGAGGAGCTAGAAGATTGAGTCTAGGTCTAGGGTGTAAAATCAAGTGTGAATTACTCATACTTGATGAGTATCAGTCGACTGATACGATGTATCGATCGATGATCGGCGCCGGCCGAGTCGGTAAAACCTCGCCATCACGATTGCCTTTGTCAGGACGATCGACGATGTTGCGATCGATCAACCGCAGCGGCATCGATTGATCAAGGAGAAAATCACCACAGAATGCGCCACTCGATCGGCCGCTTGATCACTGATCGATCACTCCATCGGGCCGATCGATGGAGGGATCACCAATCGATCACCTGGCCGTTGGAAATTACGACTACGAATCTCCGCGGAGATCTCGATTCAGAAGTCGTTGGCTTCAGCGGCAGTCGACTGATGGTAAGCATCAGTCGACTGATCGAGGCCCAACGAGAAAAATAGCCCCTCTTCTATAAAAAGGGGCCTTGGGGAGCTTGGTGAACCTAGTGCTTTCATTCCTAACTACACCCTCGTGCTCACCAAACTTTCCCAAGTGTTTTAGCAATTCAAAACCTCCTCTTCTCTAGTTCTTAATCATTCATCATTGTAAAGAAGAGAAGAGCATTGTAAGAAAGGTTTCTCCACCTTGGTTCATCCAAAGGAGAATATAGTGAAGCTTGGCTAGGACTAATCCACCTTACGGATTGCCGTGGAGTAGGAGCATCATCTCCGAACCACGTACATCGTGTGTTAGCGTTTGGTTTCTTATTTCTTATTCGTATTCATTTTCGTATTTGTATTGCTTCCGCTAACTTACTTGTAGAAACGAAGAAAGGCTAATCACCCCCCCTCTAGCCATTACAAGGGTCCTAACAAGTGGTATCAGAGCCCGGATAGCTTGGAAGATCTCACCATCAACCAAGGCATCAATGGCTCTTCAAGAGGGATATAACACCACCAAGCCACCGCTCTTCGATGGGAGTCACTTTGCATATTGGAAAGGTAGGATGAAGTATTATCTTATGAGCAATATTGAAATTTGGCATAGTATTGTAGATGGCTTCGAGGAACCGGTGGATGAACATGGAAACCCTATTCCAAGCAAGGATTGGACAAGGGAGATGAACCGGAAGTTCGAGTCAAATGCAAAAGTCGTACTCACCATCCAATGCGGCATTACAATGGAGCAACTCAACAAGGTGGGGCCTTTCGAATCCGCCAAGGAGTTATGGGAAAAGCTCATTGAGCTAAACGAAGGTTCCAAGGAGTCAAAGAGGGCCAAGAAGGACCTACTAATTGGACAACTTCAAGCCTTCCAAATGAAGATGCATGAAACCGTAAGCCAAATGCATGGAAGGTTCAAGGAGATTGTGAACGGACTCCATATCATAGGTGAGCGAGTTGACAACCGGGACCTGGTAAGGTATATTCTTCAAGCATTTCCTAGAAATTCTTTATGGACTTCTATAGTTGATGCCATTAAGGTAACTAGGGATCTTTCTCAAATTAAAATTGATGAATTATTTTGTGAGTTTGAATTACATGAGCAAACTAACATTTCCTCTAAGGAAAAGGGTTTAGCTCTATTTGTTGAAAAGAAGGAAAAGAAGAAGAAGGAAAGGAAAGAAGCATCATCATCATCCGAATTGGAGCATGACTCAAGTAGTGATGAAGACTCATCTAGTGAGATGGCAAATTTTGTCAAGAAGCTCTATAGGAAATCAAAGGAGTTCAAGAGTAGAGAAGCAAGGAAGGGATCTCATTCTTCAAAAGGTAAGTTTAGTGGTAATTCAAGTTTCAATAATAATGTGATTTGCCATGCTTGCAACAAGAAGGGGCACATAAAGCCAAATTGCCCGGAGCTAAAAAAGGAGGAAAAAGAAAAGAAAAAGAAGAACAAGAGGGAGAAGAAGAAGAAGGAGGTCATGGTGGCTCAAACCACATGGGACACACCAAGTGTTGAAGACTCCTCCTCCGATGATGAACTTTGCCACATCACACGCCATGTGGCACTCATGGCCCTAGGAGATGATTCCGGTACATCAAGCCAAGAAGACTCCTCAAGTGATGAATCGTCATCTAGTGACGATGAGGTAATGAACTCTCCCAAAGTCAAGCTTCTTTATAAATCAATTGCTTATCTTAAAGAGGCTCTAGATAAGTCAAAATCTAAGGTTAAGAGCATGAAGGTAGAACTAAATGCCATTAGGAATGAAAAGCCTTCACATGTTGATTCTTGCATGCTTAAGGAAGAAAATGACAAATTTAAGGATGAGGTTAGTGAATTGAAAGCATGTTTAGAGAAATTCTCAAATGGCTCAAAATGTCTTGATATGATCCTTAGTCGACAAAGAGTCGTTTACAACAAGGCCGGTTTAGGATATAAGCCAAAATAAAAAGAAGTTGCTTATATTTCATTGATTAATAGGAAAGCAACCATTAAGGGAAAGGTTAAGAAAGCATGGGTACCTAAGAAGTTTTTACTTAATGTTACCGGTCCAAATGTTTGGGTACCAAAAGCTTGTGTTTTTCATGTGATTTAGGTAGGAGAGCAAGGTATGTGGATTGTGGATAGCGGTTGCTCAACACATATGACCGGGGATGTGAGCAAGTTCTCCACAATTAAGTATGTGAAGAAGGGAGCGGTGTCCTTTGGGAATAGTGGAAAACTCAAGATATTAGGTAGAGGTACAATTGAGGTATCCCCCAAAATTGTTATTCACAAAGTCTTGCTAGTTGAAAATATGAAATTTAATTTATTAAGTGTTAGTCAACTTTGTGATGCAAACTATCATGTCTCCTTTGAATCCTCTAAATGCATGATTAGACACAAGGAATTAAATGATTGTATGTTAGTTGGATATAGGAAATCAAATATCTTTTATGATGATCTTTCATATGCTTCTAACATTTCTACTAAGTGTCTTGTTGTAAAAGAAGAAGAAAGTTAGCTATGGCATAGAAGATTGGGGCACATCAACATGAAAAACATAGCCAAGGTAGCCAAGATGGAGTTGGTCAAAGGGCTACCAAAGATCAAGTATGTCAAGAACAAAATGTGTGATGCATGCCAAGAAGGAAAACAAACAAAAGCATCACACAAAGGTAAAACCTTAACTAATACTTCCTTACCATTAGAACTATTGAATCTTGATTTATTTGATTGCCATAGTACTCCATCTTTAAATGGTAACAAATATTGTTTGGTTATAGTAGATGATTTTTCTAGGTATACTTGGGTTTATTTTATGAAACATAAGGATGATACCTTAGAAATAATCATAGGATTTAGTAAAAGGGTTGAAAATGAAAAGAGTCTCAAAATCAACCGGATCCGTAGTGATCATGGTGGTGAATTTGAGAACTCAAAATTTTCACAATTTTGTTTAGAGCAAGGGTACAAGCATGAGTTCTCTTGTCCTAGAATGTTGGTGCAATCGGCCCAGGTCACGATTGACCAGGACTCGAGTTTGACTCGAGTGATATTTTGATGTTCGACAAAAACATATGACAATGTAATTGTCATAGGGAAGTCCAAGTCTTGAGTACTTGGCATGGGAAGTCCAAGTGGGACACTTGGCATTTGGCAAAGTCCAAGCATGGGTCTTGGCAAGGTAAAGTCCAAGTCATGGGTACTTGGCATGGAAAGTCCAAGTGGGGCGCTTGGCATTTGGGAAAGTCCAAGTCTTGAGTACTTGGCACAAGGAAAAGTCCAAGCATGGGTCTTGGCATGGAAAGTCCAACATGGGTTGGCAAGGGAAAGTCTAAGCTTGAGTCTTGGCATTTGAGAAGTCCAAGGGGATGGATATTGGCGGCGTAAAGTCCAAGCAGAGACTTGGCGGCGTAAGTCCAATGTTTCTTGGCGGTGTAGACACCGTTAGCATGACATAGCCGAGGGAAGTACCTGGAGGCTAGCGCGATGGATGAACAAGTCATGGATGACTTGGAGGGATCCGAGAGGCGTGAGGCTGATGGAGGTGGCTAGAAGGCTTAGGTCTAGGCTAAGGGTGGTCTAGCAAGTATGGGGGCACCATACTTGGGTTAAAACCTCATTTGGCATTATGGCGTGAGTCGACTTGAGTTAGTTTAGAGTGGAAATGCTGCGAATCGTGTCGGCCGATCGACTACCGAGTCGTGATCAGCCACCCAATGTCAAGCGAAGCGCTCCGTAGCCGATCGGGCGCGATCGACGCGGTAGCGCCGACCAATGTTGGCGATCGATCGCCAAGAGATCCGTGGAGTTTTTCGGTGTGGATCGAGCCGTTGTCTCACGACAACGATGGCATCGATCGGGTGACTTATGGCGATCGTGATGGCGGAAAAATCGGCCGATGCAGGTTAAAAGCAGCTATTCGTGGAGGATTGAAGCAAGGGGTTTTCTTGGGCGATTTGAAGGGGAATTGTTGGTGCTCTTCCAGTCCTTCAAGGCTAGTCCAAGGCAACCAAAGATCAAGCAACCAAAGTGCTCTTGTAAAGTAGTTTTCTTTACTTGCATTATAATTCATTATTGTAATTGCTTGTATCTATTTCTTATTGTTGTAAGAATAGTTTGTAAGAGGTTTCTCCACCTCCGACTTGTGTCGAGAAGGAGTATTTGTGGTTAGTGATTGCATTGGCATCGCTAGAGCTCTTTAGAGCTCGATCCGTGGAGTAGGAACCGGTTCGGTTCCGAACCACGTTATATCCTTGTGTTTGTGTGTTTGTGTTTTCGTTATTGCTTTATTATCTTTGTTTCCGCTGCGCTAACGAAATTGTAGAGACGAACACGCGATCGAATTCCATCTACGAATGGTCAAACGCTATTCACCCCCCCCTCTAGCGGTGTCAAATCTCCAACAAGTGGTATCAGAGCCCGGGGCTCTTCTACGGACTAACCGCTGGGAGCTAGGACAAAGAAGCTAGAGGGTGAAGATGGAAGAACAATTGGGATGGAATATTAACACACCGATCCCTTACTCCTTCTATGGACAAGAAGGATTTAGACAATGGAAGGCGAGAATTGAGGACTTCCTAATGATGAGGGATTTCGAAGAATGGTCCATCTTAATGGAAGGATATAGCTATCCAAGAGGACCAAAAGGTGGATTCCTCAAGAAAAAGAGATGGACCGAAGAGCAAGTCCAAGCCTTCGAAAAGAATGAGAAGGTAATGAAGTTGTTAATTGATTTAATACCTAACAATATCTTGTGTATGTTAGGTAATTATGTAGATGCAAACGAGGTATGGAGCCAAGTGGCCAAGCTCCATGAAAGCCCATCAACAGTCCAAGAGGAAGAGACCGAAGAGGCTAATGCATCATTCTCACAAGGAAGTGAGGACTTGGAGGTTGAGAGATCATCAACATCCAAGGAGGAAGAGGAAGTAGAATCGAAAGTTGATAGGGAGTCAATTTCCGGGTTGGTGGAGGAAGTGGAAGAAGCATCTACTTCTAGGATTGAGGAGGAGATTAGAGTTTCCTCAACACCGGAGCATGAAGAAGAAGCTTCGACATCCGGTCAAGATGAAGAAGCCCAAAATCCAATTCCGGTCTCCATTAACCTAGGTAACTCAAACACTCTAATTTCAAATAAAAATAATATTATGTGTTTTGAGTGTAGGGAATTTGGGCACTATAAGAGCAAGTGCCCAAAGAAGATTAGGAAAGCTCCACCGGCACCAAAAGTCAAGGATGTCGGTTCCCCAACACCTAAAGGCAAGGAGCACATCATATGCTTCAAGTGCAATTCAAAAGGACATTATAGGAATCAATGTCCTAGGGGGAGCAAAAAGACCCAAGAAGAAGCATCACAAGTAGGGGGAGCTAAGGCTAACCCTAAGGTACATTTTAGTAATGCATCTTCTAATTTAAATGCTAAAAAGCATGCTAGGAACTTTAATTCTCTTGCAATTTATGAAAAGCATGCTAATAGGAATAAATATTTTTGCTTAGGAGCTAAGAGAGTCCATGTAGGAAATAGGGAGAAATTTGGGACTAATGTCCCTAAAAACAACTTATTTAAGGACAAACCTAGGTCAAATAACTCAAGACCAATTCTACCTAGGGAATCAATTAAGAAAATAGGGGATCATCTAGGTTTTAATCCCAAGTGGACTAGGCATATGCCTAGGAAGTCCCATGCCCATGGTTTAAATCAAAACTCTAAAATTGGGCAATTAGAGATTGAAAACCAAGCCTTGAGGTCAAGGCTTGAAAAACATGAGAAGACCCTTAGGAACATACAAAACCAATTTAAAGGGTCAAATGATCAAAAGTCTAGGTTCAAATCTCAAAGTCAACACTTAGGACCTAAGAGTCAAAAGTCAACCAAGGGCAAGCAAGGTTTGGGTCACAAACCTAAGCCTAAGGTGGCTTACCATAGTGTTCCATTTGATTATGGAACACAAACTAGGTCTAAGAAGACCAAGGTCAATAGGGAAGTCATCCCTAAGGTTGACCAAAGGTTGTGTCTAGTGGCTAGGGTTTCTAGGAAACCTAGGGTGGCCACTAAGAAGGTTGCAAGGGGAGTTACCCCTAGAGTCAACCTAGGTAAGACCCAAATGACCAATGCCAACAAGCCTAGGAGGGTCATTAGGAAGGTATCTAGGGAGGTTATCCCTAAGGAATACCTAATTAACCCTAGGAGCTCAAATCGGTTTTGGGTTCCTAAGAGCGTGATTAATTCACGCTAAGATGGGTTTAGGGTGTGCCAACCTTGATTGGATGGGTAGTTAACTCAACCATGGTAAAGGTGGCACTTTAGGATATTTTCAAGGTTATGGTTACCTTGGAAATAGATTTGAATCAATATCCTAAAGAATTTTAGGATGTGCCAATGCATTTTTGAAATTAAGAAAAATCAATTAAATTGGCACAATTTAGGTTTAGAGGTTAGTGTGCCATTTTGGTTTTTTTTGGCACACTAGGGAGATTAGGTTAATATGGCAAAATACTAATTATATCAAATGGCAATTAATATTAAAATTTAGGTATTATTATACCTATATATTTTATATGTCATGCTTTGTTTATATAACATGCCATGACATCATGCTTTATTTTAATCATTTTATATGTCATGCATGTTTAGGATTAAGGTTTTAAATGTCATGTGTTTTTAGATTTCATCTTATGCCATGACATCATGATTATGAGCATATGCTTATTTATATCATTTCTAATGCCATAATCATTCATGCATTTAAGACAATTTGATTGAAATTGATTTAAGGACTATGACATGACTCAAGTCCCATTTATAAGGGAATCAAGTAGGGTTGCCTTAGAAAATGCATGAAACCCTAGATTAAATGAACAAAACCCACATCTCACATCCAAATTGACATGTATGTGTATTTATACACCCTAGATACATGTGAGATGCTAGGATATGAGTTAAGTTCAAGGTGCATAGTTTTTGCATCTAGATGAACTAAAACTCATCTAATTTCAATTAGTGGATCATTAGAGCTTGTGTACAAGTCATGTACATAGAGCCCAAGGAATATGATCCAAAAATAAGGTTTTGAAAACATTTTAAAATCATTTTGAAAACCTTGGTGAAGTCTATCTTTGATAGCAATCACCATTGAGAGTTGATAAAATAGGCCAAAAAATATTTTCAATGGTTTTGAGTTTTGTATCAAACTATAAAATAATTTTCAAATTTTTCACCCATTGTAATGACTATAAGTAATATACGATCAAATTTTCGATTTTTCAATTACGAGAACAATTATGCTTATGATTTTATTGATTTAATGTTGATAACATGAAATTTTGATCGAATGGGTCAATCGATTATCGTCAGTTGATCAATAAATCGATTTCGTTAACAATTTGTTTAGCTTCACTATTAAAGGTTCCTAACACTCCTTCCTAGGATATAAGCATGAAAAATCCATCGATATGGATTAGAGTGTATATCAAATTTAGGTGATTTAAAGTTCTATGTTGAACTGAACCTTAATTTTGATGGTTTAGAGTTCTAGGCTTCCAAGGACATTGTTGGTGCAATGGTCAAGGGAAAGCTTAGGGAGGTATCCATCTTGGGAATGATGATGTGTTTTTCCTCAAGAGGAGAATATTGAGAGTATCAATTGGGAAATGATGGGTTTTAATGTAACAAATTAGATGTTCTGTATGTTCTATCCTTTGTATATGCATCTGTTGCTCGAAAAATGATTTTTTTTTTTTTGGTAGCATCCTAGGTATTTATTTTTGGATCAAGGGGGAGATTGTAAGATCTCATTGGGACATGAGACATTGACCTCCTTGGAGAGAAAACCTTTTTGATGTTAGTTAAAAAGGGGGAGAATGTTTGGGGGAGAACATTTAGAGAGTGTTTACCAATTTGGGATAATTGGTAAGGGATTTGAGTTAGTGGTCTAACTCAAATGATTTGTTTGGTTTTTGTCAAACATCAAAAAGGGGGAGATTATTGGTGCAATCGGCCCAGGTCACGATTGACCAGGACTCGAGTTTGACTCGAGTGATATTTTGATGTTCGACAAAAACATATGACAATATAATTGTCATAGGGAAGTCCAAGTCTTGAGTACTTGACATGGGAAGTCCAAGTGGGACACTTGGCATTTGGCAAAGTCCAAGCATGGGTCTTGGCAAGGTAAAGTCCAAGTCATGGGTACTTGGTATGGAAAGTCCAAGTGGGGCACTTGACATTTGGGAAAGTCCAAGTCTTGAGTACTTGGCACAAGGAAAAGTCCAAGCATGGGTCTTGGCATGGAAAGTCCAACATGGGTTGGCAAGGGAAAGTCCAAGCTTGAGTCTTGGCATTTGAGAAGTCCAAGGGGATGGATATTGGCGGCGTAAAGTCCAAGTGGAGTCTTGGCGGCGTAAGTCCAATGTTTCTTGGCGGTGTAGACACCGTTAGCATGACATAGCCGAGGGAAGCACCTGGAGGCTAGCGCGATGGATGAACAAGTCATGGATGACTTGGAGGGATCCGAGAGGCGTGTGGCTGATGGAGGTGGCTTGAAGGCTTAGGTCTAGGCTAAGGGTGGTCTAGCAAGTATGGGGGCACCATACTTGGGTTAAAACCTCATTTTTGAGGTTGGCGATAGCATTATGGCGGTCGGCCGTGAGTCGACAAGTTCATTGCGGTTTAGAGATGGAAATGCTCGCGATGTCTCGCTCATTGGAAGCGATTGGTAGTGTCGGCAGCGATTGGCTGTGTCGGCAGCGCAATGATCGCTTGCCAGTCGGCGATGTTGCCGATCAATGTCGAAACCGAAGCGCTCCGTAGCCGTGAGCGATCGACTACGGGCGTTAGCGATCGGCCCGCCAGAGATCCGTTGGAGTTTTTCCAGCGTGGATCGAGCCGTTGTCTCACGACAACAGTGGCATCAGTCGATTGGTGACTTATGGAAGTCGACTGATAGGCGGAAATCCAGCTCGATGCAGGTTAAAAGCAGCTATTCGTGGAGGATTGAAGTAAGGGGTTTTCTTGGCCGATTTGAAGGGGAATTGTTGGTGCTCTTCCAGTCCTTCTAGGCTAGTCCAAGGCAACCAAAGATCAAGCAACCAAAGTGCTCTTGTAAAGTAGTTTTCTTTACTTGCATTATAAATCATTGTTGTAATTGCTTGTATCTATTTCTTATTGTTGTAAGAATAGTTTGTAAGAGGTTTCTCCACCTCCGACTTGTGTCGAGAAGGAGTATTTGTGGTTAGTGATTGCATTGGCATCGCTAGAGCTCTTTAGAGCTCGATCCGTGGAGTAGGAACCGGTTCGGTTCCGAACCACGTTATATCCTTGCGTTTGTGTGTTTGTGTTTTCGTTATTGCTTTATTATCTTTGTTTCCGCTGCGCTAACAAAATTGTAGAGACGAACACGCGATCGAATTCCATCTACGAACGGTCAAACGCTATTCACCCCCCCTCTAGCGGCGTCAAACTCCAACATAGAACACCTCAACAAAATGGGGTGGTGGAAAGGAGAAATCGTGCCCTACAAGGGGCGGCTAGGACTATGCTTATTGCATATTCTCTACCTAGCTACTTGTGGGTGGAAGCGGTTAATACCGCTTGCTATATCCAAAATAGGGTTCAAATCCATAGGTTTTTAGGAAAAACACCATTTGAATTATGGAATGGGACTATTCCCACAATTCATTATTTCAAAGTCTTTGGATGTAAAGTTTATATTTTAAACACCAAGGATAACTTAGGAAAATTTGAATCCAAAGCGGATGAGGGAATCCTAGTTGTATACTCATCCACAAGTAGAGGGTATCGAGTCTACAATAAGAGAACCCAAGGGATTGAGGAGTCCTCCAATGTTCAATTTGATGAAACTACTAGTACCTACCCTAGAAAGTCCTCCATTGATAAGGATATTAATGAAAATAATCAAGACATCACCCAAAAACTTCAAAATTTGACCATTAGGGGTAATGATCAAGGGGGAGGAAGAGGAGATTCCGATGATGAAAGGAGGGTAGAAGATAACAATGATCAATTTGAAACCCTTTCTAGAACCCTAAGAATTCATCAAGATCATCCACTTGACCAAGTAGTAGGAGATATATCTCAAGGAGTAAGAACTAGGTCATTTCATAAACCTCCTACTAGTCAAGTAGCTCTCATTTCACAAATTGAGCCCAAATCGATTAATGATGCATTACATGATCCGGATTGGATTTTGGCAATGCAAGATGAATTGGCCCAATTTGAGAGGAGTCAGGTATGGGAGTTAGTACCTAGACCCAATGATAGCACCATAATTACTACAAGATGGGTCTTTAGGAATAAGCTAGATGACCAAGGAAATATCACTAGAAATAAGGCTAGGTCGGTTGCTAGGGGATTTAATCAAGTTGAGGGGCTTGACTATGATGAGACCTATGCCCCGGTTGCTAGGTTAGAATCTATTAGGATTCTCTTAGTATATGCTTCCTACATGGGATTTAAACTTTACCAAATGGATGTTAAATCAGCATTCTTAAATGGTTATATTAAGGAGGAAGTATATGTAGAGCAACCACCCGGTTTTGAGAATATAGATTATCCAAACCACGTTTATAAGCTTAGGAAAGCATTATATGGGTTAAAACAAGCTCCTCGGGCATGGTATGAAAGATTGTCATCTTTCTTAATTTCTAAGGATTTTAGAAGAGGCCAAGTAGATCAAACCTTGTTTATAAAGTCAACATTAAAAGATATCTTCATAGCCCAAGTATATGTTGATGACATTATTTTTGGATCAACAAATGATGATCTTCTTCAAGACTTTATAAAAAACATGAAAAATGAATTTGAAATGAGTTTAGTTGGAGAGCTCAACTTTTTCCTAGGGTTACAAGTCAAACAAACCCATGAGGGTATTCATATTTATCAAACCAAATATGCAAATGAAATGATCAAGAAATTTGGTTTGGAAAATGCCAAAATTGTAACCACTCCTATGGCCACTAGCACTAGAATAGATAGTGATCATGAAGGAAAATCAATTGATCTTAAACTTTATAGGAGTATGATTGGTAGCCTACTATATCTAACCGCTAGTAGACCCGATATCTTATTTGCGGTAGGTATGTGTGCTAGATACCAATCTTGTGCCAAAGAATCACATTTAGTAGCCGTTAAGAGAATTTTAAGATATATTAAAGGCACCCTAAATGTAGGACTTTGGTATCCTAGGACTAGGTCATTTGAATTGCTTGGCTATACCGATTCTGATTATGCCGAGTGTAAATTGGATAGGAAGAGTACTAGTGGTGGATGCCAATTTCTTGGGTCCTCCCTAGTTAGTTGGAGTAGTAGGAAGCAACATTGTGTTGCTTTATCAACCACCGAAGCCGAATATGTGGCTATGGGTGGTTGTGTAGCTCAATTACTTTGGATGAAACATACTCTTGTGGACTATGAGCTACACTACTCTAACATTAAAGTTTATTGTGACAATGTGAGTACCATCAACTTGACCAAAAATCCGGTACATCACTCTAGGACCAAGCACATTGAAGTGAAACATCACTTCATAAGAGATCATGTGGCAAGAGGGGACATTGAACTTAATTATGTAGAATCTAAGTCTAACCTTGCCGATATCTTCACAAAAGCTCTTCCCGAAACCGAATTTTCATCATTAAGGAGAGAGCTTGGTATGTGCTTTGTAGAGTAAAAGTCTAGGTTTGCATGATCCCATGTTAAGCTTTATATCTTGATACATCTCACAAAAGCCTTAAGAAACCTTGATTTTTGTATTGAGCCACTTAGAAATATGTGAGATGATAGGGAAGGTGTACTTGGCTCATCATGCTTGTTATGATGCATTACTATGAGCCAATGACACACCTAGAGACATAAATACCTTATGGACCAATCATTGGGAAGGCTTGTATTCAAGTAATAGATACATAGCTCTAAGAACATGGTTGGAAATTCCAAATCATATATATTTTAAACTATATTCATCATATTTTGAAAAACAGTTTTCAAGTGGAACACAAAAGTGATACAAAGTTTGCAAAATCTTTAGAACTTTTGGTAGGTTCCAAGTTTGTATCAATCTTGAAATCTGGAAAACATATATTTTTCAAACTATTTTTACTTAATAAAGTATGATTCCAGAAATGTGTACACAAAATTTCGTGATTTTTTGAGGTTTCTAGAATTTCTAATGCATTTCTGAAGTTGGGCTGAAAAGGCTGAAATTTCGATTTCAGGTGTAGAAGTCGACTGGTTCAGAAACCAGTCGACTGATACACTATATTTTCGGATAAACAGCTCCATGTTTTGGTATTTAGTGTATCTTTGATGTCCTAAAACTATAGTATGATAATATTGCGTATACATAAAGTTTTAGGATTGATTAATGCAGTGTTTTAGGGGGAGTCTCATAAATTATATATTTTTCATCCCCAAAACCATTGTTGGTGCAAAGTTAGGACTTAACTTTTGAATTTTTGATTATTCTTTGCGTCAAATATTATTTACACATCCTATCTTGGATTAAGGGGGAGCTTAATTTCAATCTTATACCTTAGTCCAAGATCCAACACCTTTAATTCTTTCATTTTTGAATCCTTCTCTTTTTGATGTATGTCAAAGGGGGAGAAGGAATGTTTAAGTTAGATGATTATGTGTGTATCATTAAAGACCTAACTTAAATGATTGTCAAACATCAAAAAGGGGGAGATTGTTGGTGCAACAATGCTCCAAGCATTTATATGTTTTGATGTTTGGATAATCATCTAAGTTAGGCAATATCATGTGATCTAATTGCGAATATGTTTTAAGTAACAGGGAAATCCAAGGATGAAGACTTGGTAAAAGAGAAGTCCAAGTATGATCTTGGCAAGGGAAGTCCAAGGGATGGACTTAGCAGCATAAGACCAAGCTTGTAGTCTTGGCAGCGTAAAGTCCAAGTGAACCTTGGCAAAGGAAGTCCAAGTATGATCTTGGCAAAGGAAGTCCAAGGGATGGACTTGGCAGCGTAAGACCAAGCCTGCAGTCTTTGCAGCATAAAGTCCAAGTGAACCTTGGCAAAGGAAGTCCAAAGTAAGGTCTTGGCAGCATAAGTCCAAGCTTGTAGTCTTGGCGGTGTAAAGTCCAAGCATTTGGCAACCCAAGACATGACGAAACCGAAGGAAGCTCTTGGAAGCAAAGCGCAAAGGATGAACAAGTCGCGGACTCGGAGGGATCCTGAAGGCGCAAGGCTTAATGAGGAGCTAGAAGGTTGAGTCTAGGTCTAGGGTGTAAAATCAAGTGTGAATTACTCATACTTGATGAGTATCGATCGGATCGATGTATCGATCGATTAATTGGCTCGGCCGAGTCGAGGTAAAACCACGGCCATCGATCGATTGCCTTAGTCGAGCGATCGATCGATGTTGCGATCCGTCGACTACAAAGCGTGATCGGTGATCAAGGAGAAAATCGCCACAGAATGCAGTTCCACTCGACTGATCACTCCATCAGTCGACTGATGGAGGGATCAGTCGACTGATCACCTGGCCGTTGGAAATTACGGCTACGAATCTCCGCAGAGATCTCGGTTCAGAAGTCGTTGGCTTCGGTGGCAGTCGACTGATGGTAAGCATCAGTAGACTGATCGAGGCCCAACTGGAAAAATAGCCCCTCTTCTATAAAAAGGGGCCTTGGGGAGCTTGGTGAACCTAGTGCTTTCATTCCTAACTACACCCTCGTGCTCACCAAGCTTTCCCAAGTGTTTTAGCAATTCAAAACCTCCTCTTCTCTAGTTCTTAATCATCCATCATTGTAAAGAAGAGGAGAGCATTGTATGAAAGGTTTCTCCACCTTGGTTCATCCAAAGGAGAATATAGTGAAGCTTGGCTTGGACTAATCAACCTTACGGATTACCGTGGAGTAGGAGCGTCATCTCCAAACCACGTACATCGGGTGTTAGCGTTTGGTTTCTTATTTCTTATTCGTATTTGTATTGCTTTCGCTAACTTACTTGTAGAAACGAAGAAAGGCTAATCACCCCCCCTCTAGCCATTACAAGGGTCCTAACATTTAGGAGAAAGACTGACATGGATGGACTTACGCATACCTATAAGGGTCGATTGGTGGCTAAAGGTTTCAAGCAAATTCATGGTATTGACTATGATGAAACCTTTTCTCCAGTGACGATGTTTAAGTCCATTCGGATCTTGCTTGCTATTGCAACATACCACGATTATAAGATCTAGCAGATGGATGTCAAAACCACGTTTCTGAATGGAAACTTACTCGAGGATGTGTACATGACACAACCTGAGGGTTTTGAAGATCAACAGCATACTGGGAAAGTATGCAAGCTGCAAAGGTCCATTTATGGGCTAAAGCAAGCCTCTCGGAGCTAGAATCTTTAATTCGATGATGCGATCAAACAGTTTGGTTTCATCAAGAATGAAGATGAACCCTGTGTCTACAAGAGGATTAATGGGAACACAGTTGTCTTCTTTGTATTGTATGTGGATGATATACTACTCATTGGGAATGACATCCCTTCACTACAGTCTGTGAAGACCTGGCTGGGGACGTGCTTCTCAATGAAGGACTTAGGTGAAGCAGCCTGTATTCTAGGCATCAAGATCTCTAGAGATAGATCTAAGAGATTGCTTGGCCTAAGTCAGAGTACATACATTGACACGGTATTACTAGGTTTGCCATGCAGAATTCCAAGAAGGGACTTCTGTCGATGTCACATGGTGTGAGTCTTTCAAAGACTCAAAGTCCCTCTTCTAGAGAGGAGAGAGACCGCATGGATAAGATCCCTTACGCATCTGCTATAGGATCTATCATGTACGTCATGATGTGTACTCGTCCTGATGTCTCGTATGCTTTGAGCATGACAAGTAGGTACCAGTCAGATCCAGGTGAGCGTCACTGGATAGCAGTCAAGAATATTCTTAAGTACTTGAGAAGGACTAAAGAATATTTCTTGATATTTGGAGGCAATGAGGAGCTAGCTATAAAGGGTTACAGCGATGCCAGCTTCTAAACTGATCAGGATGATTAGAGATCACAGTCAGGGTTCGTGTTTTGCTTGAATGGTGGTGCTGTGAGCTGGAAGAGTTCGAAGCATGACACAGTTGCTAATTCTACAACAGAAGCCGAGTATATCTATAAAATACTGCAAAAAAATGAGTCAATATTAGGAAAACACCCTATGGAATTTTTTCAGGAATTTTAGAATTTTTTTCTAAAACTTAAATGGAAATTTCTACGAAAGTTGTGGGGAAAGATTTAATAGGCTTTGGAAAAGCCTGTTTGGGATAAATTAAATCTTGATGAGGCATGGTTATTAGTTAATTTAAACCTAACCTTGGTTCAAGTTCTATTAGGTTAATTGTTTGAACCTAGGTTTAAGGGAAAGGATTTAATCGAATTTGGATTTAATCTAAAACCCGATCCATTTTCATTAAAGACCGAAATCGTTTCTCGCCGATTTCCTCTTTATTTTCCCCGATCCCTATTCCTCTTCTGCCTGATCTTCGCCGCAGCCACTTAAATCGCGATCCTTCTTCTCGCCGAGGGTTGCCGCCGCTTCTTCTTCTTCTCTTCTCTCCCTCACGCGCCCGGCCATGCCCAGTCGCCGAATGCCTCTGTTTTTCATCCATCGCACACGCACCGTCGCCCTTGTGCGTCGGTCAGTGGTCAACAGCCATCAGCCGCGACCTTCGCACACTCGCCGCCGGATCTGCTCTTCCCACTCGTCGCCGACTGCTCCCTCTAGATCTTGATAGCAGCAACTCCGCACCAGTGTTATGCTCCTTTGTGAGGTCTGCTCAACTCGGCGTCGCCCTCTTCTTCCACCATTTCGTCGGCAAAGAACTCAAGTCGTACTGTCGCTTTTTCGTTTGATGCTTGTTCGCCGTCGCTCTCCTTTTCGACTGCTTCACTGCCGGAGATCTATCTGAGCAGTCGCCCCTACTTCATTGCCGGAGATCTATCTGAGCAGTCGCCCAATCATATCCTGCCTCTCCGTTCGATCGCCTTCAACCACCGTGGCATCTGGATCACAACGGCTACCAACGATGGAAGTAACAACGTCGGCATCTTCAACCTTCCGATTTCGTGTTTGGGTTGAGCGACGCGAGCTCGGCTCGCCTCCGGCAACAACGGTGACTGGTTGTGGTTGAGCCGTCATTTCTTCTACCATAGCTGCAGCTTCACCGATCTCTCCTTTCTCTGAGCTCAGGTCAACGATGCTATCATAATTTTATCTATGTTTCTGCACTATCGCTAGCCCTGTACATAATAATCGTCGCTGTGTTTCTAAGATGGTTCCCGATCCGGAGTATATCACCATTTGCATGGATTTGGGATTTTCGAGAGCTCAAGTGAAACCATCAGTGCAAGATGGTGCTGCCATGGGGACCGAGGAGGACAGACTCGGTATAGAGCTGCATCAGAGGGATAGAGTGATGGTAAGGCGATAAAGGTGAGGGAAAACAGATTTAATAGAGTTACAATGGGTTTATGATGGCTTACAGTGATTAGGATTCAGAGGGCTTCTTTTGGCTCTAATCCAACAGCTTGAATCACTCCTATTACTCTGTCTTTGGATCAGCGGACTTTGTAATTGAAGCTGTGCTAGGTGAGTATCGATCTAATTATATTATGGTTGTGATATGTAGACCCAATGTAAGCTTAAAGATTTTATGATTTCAGGGATAAGGATATTTACATTTGGATCAAGAAGCTTGTACCATAGCTTTGAAACTAGGTAAATTCTATGGATCGTTACTTTAGTTAGCTTGATTAACTATTATTAAATTGATAGTTGGTATTCTGATTAAGTTAATGGAAGAAGTGTTTCTGTTGGTTAAGATTCAGTATTAGAATTGGTATGGATGTGAAATAGGGATTAATGTGGATGATTGATTAGGTTAATTAGATAACTGGATCAATTTAGTTGATCGGGATATGAAGTCGATGTAAGATTTGATTCGATTATTCGTTGTATGCTTGCACTTAATCATAATGTTTGATGTGTGCAGGACATGGATACGAGACAGGATCGCGACCGTGAAGATTTTATTAGCATGAGCTATTTAACAGGTGGGTAATTTCCTACCTGGTCCGGGTAGATGTATTGCATTCAGATTTAGTCATAGATATGAGCATGTTAGGTGTTCATATTACCTTGACCCTGCTCTTTTTATCGTATGCTTGATATTTTACCATTGGCTATTAACTCCATTGCCGCTATCATGTTTATTTTACCATGATTAGGAGTTATATATATATAGGTGATGTAAGTAACTTAGAATTTGTTTAAGTTAAGTGCAAGTAGTAAAGTCCGGATGACAACCTGATTGTAAATTGGGCAAAAAGGTCATCCGTGGGTAGATAAGGTCTTGAACCTACGGTTAATCCTAGTACCCCTAGGTTGCATGTTTACCACTGACTATGTATTGTATAAATGGTCAAGTGAATGGAACTTAATGTGTCACTACGGACCTGTGGTCCTAGCTTGATAATCGATTTGAGTACGACTCTCTACAGGATAGAGAGTGCGTCGATCAGTTAGGTACGACTCTCTACAGGATGGAGAGTGCGTCTATCAGTTTGAGTACGACTCTCTACAGGATAGAGAGTGCGTCGATTAGATTGGTATGACTCTCTACAGGATAGAGAGTATTATGATCAGTTGAGTACGACTCTCTGTAGGATAGAGAGTGCGTTGATCTGGTTAGTATGATTCTTTGTAGAATAGAGAATCTATGGTGGATGTCTGTATGGGAGACATTGCATTCATGTCATTTGCATGCACGTTGGCGACGAGGTCTCCCTTGTGGTTGAGAGTGTCGCCAGTCATCCTGCCTCTACGGTTACTCATAGGAGGAGTAACCGGTGTAAGGGTAGAGCATTGTGGTGCCGTACTCTACCACTATAGATGATGGTAGTTGGATTTGCGTGCCGTAGTCCTGCGTGTGTGGCACTCGACCACTCATGGGTAGTGACTGTTGGAGTGGCCAACAGCAGGGACCCCCATCGTGTAGCTTTGTCTTTACACTTATATGCTACTCGATCATACTGCCCACTCGGCCACTCGAGAGTAGTGGTTGGTGTTGAGTTGGGACAGTTGTCATGCTCGAGCCACCGAGGCCACACTGGGGTCGTCGTAGCTTTAGGGTGAGCCGACATGACCATGCATGTTGCATTGCCGACTTATGGAATTTTGCATATTGCCATATATATACATATATGCATGTATATATATATATATATATGGATGATTGTGATTAGTATACATATATAGATGTAGTCTATATATATATGCTTATTGTGATGTTGCATTTGATTGTATTATGCTTGCTGTATTTGATTGTACATCATATTCATGCATGTTTCTTGCATATGTTATACAGTTGTGTCAGATACTGGTATGTGTTGGACAGACCATTAGATAGCTTGACCGGTAGCATGAGTAGATTATGAGTTAGTATTATTCTTCCTGTTATATATATATGTTGGATATATGTTCAGGTTGGATCAGAGTAGCGTAGCAGACTTCAGGTATGTCTGCATTTTTATGTTGTTTATTTGGTTAGTCGGTATATGCTTGTATTTATATACTATGCTGATATACCTGTTGTACCTCTAGAGTATGTTGTTGAAAATACATGTGATATGACATATATACATGTTTTTCTATTACCTGCTGAGTTTTACTCACCACCCCCCACGGACCCTGGGTTTTCTGTCGCCCAGGTAACAGGTAGAAGACTTTGTGACGGCTTGGAGCACCGCCGGCTGACATCGTCTCATCTCACCTCCGAGGCTCTCGTGTGTATTTGGGCTTTCCGTCCGTTGTGTATTGTATTTTCGAGTTTTCGTGATATACATGTTGTATATTCGGATTTTTGTCGAAGTTCTGTGTTGTTGTGTTGTGTTAGTCATACCGGTATGCATGTGTGGAATTGTATTGTTGTGGTATCGTTTCCGCTGTGTATTTGTTGTAGTATTTTGTTATGTTGTTGTGGTTTAGTGATATTGTTATATATATTGTTGTTATTGTGGGCCTACGGGCCTTGTATTAACCAAAAATATTGCCACGTACAGGGGAGATGTCGTTCGTTTGATTTTCAGCTCGGCATGCTCTCGGGGCATGACAATATCGCTGCATCTGAGGCAGCAAAGGAGGCAGTTTGGATCCGCAAGTTCATTACTGAGCTTGGGTTGGTTTCTAGCATTGCATATCCTATAGAGTTCTATTGTGACAACAATGGAGCGACTGCACAGGCTAAGGAACCTCGCTCACACCAGCGGACCAAACACATACTACGGCGCTTCCATCTCATTCGAGAGATTATCGATAGAGGAGATGTGAAGATTTACAGAGTACCCACAGAGGCTAACATCGCAGATCCCTTGACCAAGGCTTTGGCACAGAAAAAGCATGATGGTCACACTAGGTCATTGGGTATTACATACTACGGTGATTGGTGATGGCATGCTCGAAGGCTCGTCGGCTCCCATGTCCCCAGATTAAAATTTTCACTAATGAAAACTAATCCGGATGGGATGAGTTTCCTAAGCCAACCAATTCATCGTTGTGCTAATGACTTGAGCGATCGCTTGAACAAACTAGTTGTTCAAGCAACAAAACTCTTCTAGTCGGTTAGCCGCGGAAGAGACGACGGACGGATCACCGATTTTTGTGTTTATCTTCAGGGTCCATGATTATACAAATACATATGGATGTAGACATGTATAATCAACACATACAAACATATTAATAAGAACATGCAAAGATCGATAATAAAACTTGTAAAACTTTTATACCTCTCGATCTTCTATCGTATGTCCTAACCTCCTTGTAGACTTCATGTGAGCGAAGATCCTCCACAAGTTGAAGCTTCCTAGATCTTCTTCTATCAAAAGAAAGAAGAACTCTCCTTCCCTTCTTGCTTGACCCAACCACCAAGCCACAAAAGCTTGATGCCACCGGCCCCAAGAAAAGAGAGAACAAGATGGCCAAACAAGGAACCAAACAAGGGAACAATCCCTAGCTCCTAGTGCCGCCGGCCAAGAGGAAAAGGATGAGAGAAAGACCGGCCAAAGGGGAAGAAATAGAAGGCCCTACAACCACTTTGTGCCGCCGGCCCTAGATGGAGTGAAGAGGAGAGGAGGAATAGGTTGAGCGCCGACCAAGGTAGAGGGAAGAGAGATAGGTGCCGGCAACCCCTTAGGAAGAAGAAGGGAACCTCTCCTATTGTTGCCGCCCACTCCACCTCCCAAACCCTAGCCGCCCAACCAAACCCTAACCTTCCTAGGATTTCTTGCCCCCCAAGCTAATGATAGGCAAAACCCTAATCTCCAAAAACAACCAACCTTCTAGCTGCCCACCTTAAGCCCCCTTTTATAGAGTTAGGCTTAAGCCTTGTTTTAATCTCCACCATTGGTTCTAGGAATTTAATCTCAACCGTCGGATCTAGAGATTTAATCTCAACCGTCGGATCTAGAGATTTAATCTCCACCGTCGGATCTAGAGTTTTGTTTTCCATCATTGGATCTAGGCTCCATGAGGTTTTAATAGGCTACAATAGGGACCATGAGGAGGAGTTGATCTTGGCTACCCGATGGATCGGAACCACACAAACTTGATCCATCAATGATGTTCCATTCCACTATAGGATCATCATTGAATTACCTCACCAACCCCCATAAATTAATATAGGCTCCATACATTATTTGTACATCCACCTCCCTGTGTTTAAGATATCGAATGTCCATCAATTAATTGATTTACTGACCATCAATCAATTAACATCTAACTCCTCGAGTAGTACCACTCAACCTTATCATCATGTTGACTAAGTCAACCTACAGGGTTTACATGATAAACCTTATGAGCTCCTCAAGGGGACATCATCAACCTAATATATAGGAGACAGTTTCCTCCTATAATTAACGACACACCATGTAAATAATATCATTTCCCAACTTACCGGGCATATTGATTTAATCCATTTAAATCTCACCCTTTGGTAAATCAAAGAAATAAATACTAAGTACATGTGCCCGTTATTATATCGGGATTAAGAGCATGTACAACATAATATCCGAGGTCCGATTCAATTATGTAGTCAGCAATAAATTGAATCACTTCTATGTTGGTCCTACTCAATACACCTAAGTGTACTAGTGTAACTCTATGTTCAAGACAAACCAATACCAAGCTACACTACAACCATGCCAATGGTTTGTCCAAAACCATCTTGGTTGTGAGCCTCTACTTATATTCTACAAAGGACTGATAACATGATCTTCTATGCCACACCAAACACCATGTTATCTACAATGTAAAGTATTAGACAATATGCACACATATAATAAATATAAAGTGCAAACAATGATCATGTGATTCTTATTTCAAAATAAAAATATTCATACAAAAGAGCTAGGCTTTCAGTATACATCCTAACAATCTCCCACTTATACTAAAAGACTATGCTGTCATCACACTGCCATACATCTGATTCCCATGTCCTCCAAATGCCTATCAAATGCTTTCGCTGGAAGGGCCTTAATGAATGGATCCGCCAGGTTATCCTCTGATGCAATCTTGGCGACAGCTACTTCTCCTCGCTTTACGATCTCTCGTATCAGGTGGTACTTGCGCTCTATGTGTTTACTCGCCTTATGGGCTCGTGGTTCCTTCGAGTTTGCAATTGTACCACTGTTATCACAATAAATTGTGATAGTTCTGGGCAAACCAGGAATCACATCCAAGTCCATCAAGAAGTTCCTGAGCCATACATCTTCCTTGGCTGCCTCAGAGGCTGCCACATACTCAGCTTCCATGGTAGAGTCCGCCACGCATTTTTGCTTGACACTCCTCCATACTATGGCTCCACCTCCAAAAGTAAACACAAACCCTGAGGTAGACTTATTGTTGTCCCTATCTGATTGGAAATCAGAATCTGTGTAACCCACAGGGACAAATTGATCTTCCCAGTAAACCAACATATAATCCCTAGTCCTTCTCAGGTATTTCAATATATGCTTTACCACAGTCCAATGTCCCTGTTCAGGATTACTCTGATATCTGCTAACCATGCCCACGGCAAAGCAGATATTTGGTCTCGTACATAGCATAACATACATGAGGCTTCCTACTGCCGAAGCATAAGGAACCACCTTCATCTCCTCTATCTCCTTTGATGTTTTGGGACACATCTCTTTAGATAAAGGTACTCCATGCGTAAAAGGTAGAAAACCTTTCTTGGAGTTCTGCATGCTAAAACGAGCAAGGATAGTGTCAATGTATGAAGCTTGAGATAAGCACAACATTCTTTTCTTGCGATCCCTTATCACCTTGATCCCAAGGATGGTCCAACTTCTCCCAAGTCCTTCATATCAAACTGTTTGGAAACCATACCCTTACGTCTGATAACACTCTGATATTGTTGCCAACTAATAAAATGTCATCTACGTATAGTACAAGAAATACCACTATGTTTCTATCACATCTCTTGTATACACAAGACTCATTCGGACATTGAATAAATCCATATGACTGGATTTACTCATCAAAGCGGATGTTCCAAGATCTAGAAGCTTGCTTCAATCCATAAATGGACCGATTAAGCTTACACACAAGATTCTCTTTGCCCTTTGCAATGAATCCCTCTGGTTGCTTCATATAGATGTTTTCCACAAAACTTCCGTTAAAGAAAGCTATCTTGACATCCATCTGCCAAATCTCATAATCCTCATGAGCAGCAATAGATAAGAGAATCCGGATAGACTTAAGCATAGCTACTAGTGAAAAGGTCTCTTCATAATCGATACCCTCTTTCTGAGTATACCCTTTCGCAACAAGCCTAGCTTTGAAGGTCTCAACCTTCCCGTCTACTCCTCTCTTTCTCTTGTAGATCCACTTGCATCCAATGGCTTTCACACCATCGGGTGGTTCTACTAGCTCCCAGACATGATTAGAATCCATAGATTCTATCTCTGAATTCATCGCTCTTTGCCAACATACCGCATCTCTATCTTGGAGTGCCTCGTCATATGTCCAGGGATTAGGTTCATGTTTACCAGGGACTAAGTCCGAAGACTCTCCCAAGAACATGAATCTCACGGGTTGTCTAACAACCCTCCCACTACGATGAGGTGCCTCCTGTGTATGCTCTGTGACACGTGGTGCAGTGACTTATGGTATTTCCTCTTGTACCGATGGTACTGAAGTCGGGACTTCCCCTGTCAACTCCTCAAGAACAATCCTACTCGTGGGCTTGTGGTTCATCACATAGTTCTCCTCTAGAAATCTGGCATTCGTACTCACGATCACCTTCTGATCTCTAGGCCTATAGAACAAACCAGCCTTCGTTCCCTTAGGGTAGCCAACAAACAAGCGTACTTATGTACGAGATTCCAACTTACTAGCATCTCCCTTCAGCACATGTGCTGGACTACCCCAAATCCGAATATGTCTTAGACTAGGCTTTCGCCCAGTCCACAATTTTGTGGGAGTAGAGGGTACTGACTTAGATGGAACCAAGTTCAGAATGTGTGCTGTCGTTTCCAGAGCAAACCCCCAGAATGAATCAGGTAAATCAGAATAACTCATCATCGATCTGACCATCTCCATAAGAGTCCTATTCCTTCGCTCGGCCACACCATTCTGCTGGGGTGTGCTAGGTGCGGACAATTGGGATTGAATCCCAGCCTCTGATAAGTAACTCCTAAACTCTCCCAAGAGGTACTCGCCACCATGATAAGATCATAGTGTCTTGATACTTTTACCTTGACGGTTCTCCACATCAGCCTTGAATTCTTTGAACCTGTCAAAGCATTCAGACTTGCGGCGCATCAAGTAAATGGATCCATACCTTGAATAATCTCCTATAAAAGAGACAAAGTATTCAAAGCCACCTCTAGCCTGAATAGACATAGGACCGCACAAATCAGAATGAACCAATTCCAATACATCTTTGGCTCAATACCCCTTAGCCTTAAAAGGCCTCTTGGTCATCTTACCTTCCAAGCAAGACTCGCAGGTTGGGAGATCTTCCACCACTAATAAACCCAAGGGTCCATCAGCTATCAACCTTTGAATTCTACTCAGGTTAATATGACCAAGTCTTAGGTGCCAAAGATATATCTGGTTCATTTTCGAAGGTTCTTTTCTCTTATTAGACTTAGAAGATGAGTTATTCACTTCTATATGCATCGTGAGAGTTTTCGGTTCAAGAGTGTACAAATTGCCAACCAATGTACCAGAACAGATAATCTCCCTATTCCTTTTTATAACAACTTTGTCATTAAAAGAAACAGAATATCCATCCAGAAACAATTTAGAAACTGAAATTAGATTCTTTCTAAAAGTAGGTACATAAAGACAATTTCTCAAAACCAAAACTTTATTCCTATCAAAAGATAAATAAACGTCTCCCACTGCAATAGCTGCCACCTTTGAAGCATTGCCCATGAAGATGGTAATCTCTCCCTCAGCTAGTCGTCGGGTTTCCTGGAACCCCTGCAAAGTATTGCAGACATGATTAGTGGCTCCCATATCTACACACCAGGTACCGGTAGATAACACCGCTAATCATGTTTCAATGACTTGTCCAAAGGATATATCTTTGTTCTGTTTTGAACTGGGACAGTCCTTCTTCCAATGTCTATCATGCTTATAAGTGAAGTACTTGCCTTTCGGCTTCTCACTCCTCCCTGAGATCCTCCCACCACCTTTGCTCCACCTTGTTTCTCCTTCTTCTTGCCTTTCGGCTTAGAAGTAGAAACCTTTTTAAGCAACCATGGCTTGAGGACACTCTTCGAAGAGTGCATACTTGTACTCCTTAGCAGATAAGACAATATCAAGATTCCTTTCCAATCAACATTATTTGGGTACAGTAAGTTTATTTCCTTTAGTATCATAATAAGTGGACTTAAAGTCATTTTTGAAATTCCTAAGAATCACATAGATCATTACTGTAGATTTCAAATATCATTGATTCCTCAAACAATAAAATTTCGAAATCAACCAACACCTCAAAACACAAATGTATACGAATTCTACATTTGTAAGAGGAGATTTAACCCTTTAATTTTATTATCTTGTCAACCTTACTTTTTGACAAATAAAATTAATAGTTGGTTCCTCTTTGGCCCTACAAATAAAAGCAGTGACTCCGATAGGGAGGATACTTTTTATTTGCATCTAAGTGTGCATCATTACACAATACTAAGGGAATTATCTCGGATTATGTGCCTTACCGATGGAGAAGTACACACGCTCCTAAATAATTTCTTATAACCATTATTTGACCTAGTGATCCGTAAACAAACTCATCCGATGGGGAGGAAGGCACTCAGAGCCGACGCGCAAGTTTGTTGCATCACACGTCAAATTGTAATGGAGGCCGCGGGAATTAATTAAAATGTCCCTCTCCCACTTAGTAAATTGACAGTGAAGAATTTTCAAGCACACACAACATGCATAAAAAACAAATCAGCAATAAATATGGAAAAAAATAGAATTTTCCCAACTATTATGGCATTGTTCTCCAATATGCGTCCCATCGTGTCGCCACCTCGTCTGCTCCACCTTTTCCCGTGCGCAATTCACCAAGGAGATCCGATCCAAGATAAACTATTTTAATTTACATCCATCGATCCTATACTCCACGATGGAGTGTACAAATAATCTAGATCGAAAGTAAACTAAAATGAGTGGCTAAACAATGTCGTATTTAATTACAAAAATTAAATACTAATTTAGTCTCGTCAACCCCGAGGATTCAAATAATATACAATCACACACACATGCAATCACATACACACATATATAGCCATAATAGTTGGAACTTATGCCTGCAACCAAAAAGTTATCCTACGCACATCCTACTATCATCCGGCATACACAATATATGATAAGTGCATGAAAGTAACCGAATCCAAAACACACAACTAGAAACCATGGCTTTGATACCAATTTGATGGCATGCTCGGAGGCTCGTCGGCTCCCATGTCCCCGGATTAAAATTTTCACTAATGAAAACTAATCCGGATGGGATGAGTTTCCTAAGCTCAACCAATTCGTCGTCGTGCTAACGACTTGAGCGATCGCTTGAACAAACTAGTTATTCAAGCAACAAAACTCTTCTAGTCGGTTAGCCGTGGAAGAGACGACAGACGGATCGCCGGTTTTTTTGTTTATCTTCGGGGTCCATGATCATACAAATACATATGGATGTAGACATGTATAATCAACACATACAAACATATTAATAAGAACATGCAAAGATCGATAATAAAACTTGTAAAACTTTTATACCTCTCGATCTTCTATCGTATGCCCTAACTGTTGTAATGTATACTGAAAGCCTAGCTCTTTTTGTATGAACATTTTTATTTTGAAATAAGAATCACATGATCATTGTTTGCACTTTATATTTATTATATGTGTGCATATTGTCTAATATTTTACATTGTAGATAACATGGTGCTTGGTGTTGCACAGAAGATCATGTTATCAGTCCCTTGTAGAATATAAGTAGAGGCTCACAACCAAGATGGTTTTGGACAAACCATTGGCATGGTTATAGTGTAGCTTGGTATTGGTTTGTCTTGACCATAGAGTTACACTAGTACACTTAGGTGTATTGAGTAGGACCGACATAGAGGTATTTCAATTTATTGCTGACTACATAATTGAATCGGACCTCGGATATTATGTTGTACATGCTCTTAATCCCGATATAATAACGGGTACATGTACTTAGTATTTATTTCTTTGATTTACCAAAGGGTGAGATTTAGATGGATTAAATCAATATGCCCAGTAAGTTGGGAAATGATATTATTTACATGGTGTGTCGTTGATTATAGGAGGAAACCGTGTCCTATATATAGGTTGTTGATGTCCCATTGAGGAGCTCATAAGGTTCATCATGTAAACCCTGCAGGTTGACTTAGTCAACATGATGATAAGGTTGAGTGGTACTACTCGAGGAGTTAGATGTTAATTAATTGATGGTCAGTAAATCTATTATTTGACGGATATTCGATATCTTAAACACGGGGAGATGGATGTACAAATAATATATGGAGCCTATATTATCATATGGGGGTTGGTGAGGTAATTCAATGATGATCCTCTAGTGGAATGGAATATCATTGATGGATCAAGTTTGTGTGGTTCCGATCCATCGGGTGGCCAAGATCCAACTCCTCCTCATGGTCCCTATTGTTGGGGGATCGAAATGGCCGGCTAGAGGGGGGTGAATATCTCTCGATCATTAGATGTCGGAATTCGCTCGTTCTCATTGCGTTGCTTGTCTACGATTGTTGTTAGCACAGCGGAATAACAATAATAATGAAACTAACAACAATACACAATCACACAACACAAGATATACATGGTTCGGAACCAAATGGTTCCTACTCCACGGGCGAGCTCACCGAGCTCTAGTTATGCGCACGACACTAACTAAACTCCTTCTCGATTACACCTCGGAGGTGGAGAAACCTCTCACAAGAAATTACAACAGTAATATACAAATACAAATAAGAATACAAATACAATACAAAAGAAACACTTTTCACCGATTGCTTTTGATCACTTGTTTGTTGCTTGCTTTGATTGGCTCTTGAAGGACTGGAATACAGCAGCAATTCCCCTCCAATAGCTCCACAAAAACCATGGCAAAATCCTCCAACTCGAGCTCCTTTTATAACCTGCATCAAGCTATTTTCGTGCCCATCAGTTGACTAATCGTGACCATCAGTCGACTGGTCCCATAGCCATTGTCTCACAACGGCTAGATCCACGTTGGTTAAGTTCCAACGGATCACACATCAGTCGAGTGCTGGCGAGCTCGACTCCATTCTGTGCCCATGCACAGTGTCATCGATCATTGCTCCCCATGAGCGATCGGTGATCAACCATCGATCGGCCGACCGATGCGCGTCTGATCATCAACTTGATCCAGCCACATTAGACCAGTCGATCCAACCATCGACTCAGAACAGTCGACTGTCATGACATGGCAGTCGATTGGTGTCGGGAAAACTCATCCGACACTTGGCCAAATGGCCAAGTTTCACCTAAGAGCTACCCCTTCCCGGGTTACATTCGCTCACTCTCATCCTTCGGAGTCCCTCACCTTCGAAGTTCTCTTCGTTCGTGACCACATCCCTCGGCAGCATCAGGCGCACGGCTCTGCAATGCTCCTTCGCGTCTCTTGCCTCGAAGTCTACTTCCTTCGGCTTCACTCCAAGCTTCTCGTTCGGCGGTCCCTCGGATGCTCCAAGCATACGGCTTCCACAAAGCAATCCTTCACCGACTCAAGGACCGAGTCATGAGATGTGAAACTCGCCACGGCTCCATTTGCGAATTACTAAGTCCTGCACGACTTCAACGCACATATTAAATCATCATAACAAACTAACTTAAACCCTTTGCCACACACATCAAAACCTAATCATGGCAAGAGATTGCCCTAACAATCTCCCCCTTTCTGATGTGTAGCAATCCGTTTAAGTTAGATAAGAACATTTGATAAAAATTTCTAAGGAAAGAAAGTATGTAAACATAAACATGATATAGCAACATGCAACTCCCCCTTAATCCATGAAACCCTCTCTCCCCCTATCATAATTTACCCCCTATCATAATTAACTTAAACATAATCATTTCTCCCCCTTTGACACCATCAAAAAGATTAACACTAAGTTATAAACTCATGGCATCAAGTATAATAGAAGGAAAATATCAAAAATTAGTCTAAAACCTGAATTCAGCCTTAACTAGTCTGATTTTCAGGCCGCCAGTCGACTGGTTCAGACTACCAGTCGACTGGCACGCGAATTTCAGAACTTTCTAATTTTTGGACCGAATTTCAGAAATGCATTAAAAATTCCAAAAAATTAGAAAAATCATGAAATTTGGGGAACATATTTCTTGTAAGATTCTTTATCAGTGAAAAATAGTTTTTCATGAAAAGTCATTATATTTCTAGAGATTTGACAAAAATCCAAAAGATTTAAAAACCACTATGTTTTTTATCATTCTATTATCAAGTTTACTACCTAGTTTTGGTTCCAATTGTTTCAAAACATGAATACATAGATTTTAGATTAAGAAATTGTTTTGAAAACTTATGAAATATCCAGCCATGATCTTTGGGAAATATGTCTATGAATTAAACATAAGCTTTCCCCATGATTGGTCTATTATTGCTATTTTGATACTTTAAATGACCATCTAAATGCCATAGGCATTAGTGAACATTTGTATCATCCTAACATCTCACTCATGCTAAGTTTTCAATCATGGTAGCCTATAGTGAGTGTGAGATGTATCCTAGAGGGTATTTGTATATACTTAACCATTATATTCATGCAATTCTATCAAGGTTAAGTATCAACCTAACAATCCTCATGATCATAAAGGCATATATCAATTAATTCTACATTATGATCATGAAATACATGTATTCATCAAATTATAATCATGCATTAGGTATTATATTATGATAATAAGCAAAGTATCACCTAAAGCATGATTTAAACCTATTTCACATGATTATGTGCCAAATATCAATATCATAAATCATGATTGCACATATACATAGCAATTACATTGATTATCATGATTTAAGCATTATTAACTATTTATAGGCACGTTATCATCACCTAACACTATTTCAAAATGTTGTCCCATCATCCTAAGTCAACCAAAATATGATATAGGTCAATTGCATATGGTTGACTATCCTAGGGATTTTCTAACCCTTAAGGATGGATTTTGGAACCCAAAATAAGTTCTTGCCTATGGGGTTCACTAGATACTCCTTGGGGACCCATTTCCTAGCTATTACCTTCTTTTTATCTTGTCCCCTAGCAATTAGGCATTTATAGGCATTTTCATTTTTCTTTTCTTTATAACCTAGGCCCTTTTTGTTGAAGCTAGCTCTTTGGCTCCCTATGATCATGTTCAAGGTGTTTGAGCCAATTGTAAACTTTTCTAGGGCTTTGGTTAAATAATCTACTTTCTCTCTTAAAGCCCTATTTTCCTTTATGCATGCATCATTAACATCAAAAGGCATATAGTTATCATGTGAGCATGCATCATTTAAGCTAGAAGAAATATTATCATTTAAGCATGCTTTTTCTAGCTTATTTTCTAAATCCTTAATTTGATCTAACATGCTCTTATTTTTCTTCTTTGCTCTAAATAAATCCTTATTTAAGCTAGAAATCATAGAAACTATTTTACTAGGTGAAAGATTGGTTATCATAGTTTCTATGTCCTCTTCTTCTTCGGATGAGGAGGTAGAGGAGGCTCCCCCTTCACTTGAGCTCTCTCCACTTGTGCTTGATTCTTCATTTTCGGTGGAGGAGCAATCCAAGTCGTCAAATGCCATCAATGCTAGGTTGGTGACAAATGCATTTTCTTCCTCGGATGATGATGAAGATGAGGAGGAAGGGTCATCCCAAGTCTTTGCTTTAAATGCTTTGGCCTTCCCCTTTTCCTTTGCCTTCTTCTCCTCTTTCTTCTTGCTCCCCTTTTCTTCTTCTTTTCTTCTTTCTTCTTCCTCTCTTCTTTGCTCTTGTTTAGGAGAGGACAATTGTCCCTTATGTGCCCCTCTCCTTGGCAATTGTAGCATATGACTTTCCCCCTTGGTCTTCTATTCCTATCATTAGACTTATTAAATCTAAAACCTTTTAATGCACGCCTTACCCTCCTTACCATATACGCTTCTTCCGTGCTATCCATGGAGGAGGAGGAAGAGGCTTCATCATCAGAGGAGGATGGGATCTCTATCTTCTTCTTTCCCTTATTTTCTATCAAAGCTACTCCCCTTGAAGGTTGGATTCTAGGCTCTTCTTGTATTCCTTCAAGCCTCGTTTCGTGGAGCTCCATTGTTGAGAAAAACTCCTCCAAGGTGTTGGGTTTCCGGCACCGCGACGTGTGTGTGTTCGATCATGTTTCGTAAACATGAGCACAGCGGAAGCAATTAAAATTAATAAATCTATATTTATTACAACACACACAACACACGCATGCTATTACAACAAGTGTAGACATAACCGTAAATTAAAATTTGCAATAAAAGGAAATTAAACTACGTTATACCTTCCGTATGACGTGTAGCGGGAACGGCATCAACCGGAACGATCCTCGTAAGAATCGTCTCTATCCGTATCCACGCCGAGCTCCTCGGGATGACTTCGCTAAGTCACGAGCTTCGTCTTCATACGGGTTACTAGCCTCGTGTTGAAGACGACGTGATCGAGAGATGATCACGATCCGAATCCAAATTCGGATCCAAAACGAGTTCTCAAAACTCGCTTCTCCGGAGAGGTATTCGTCAACCGTTTGACGAATCTTTCGTCCTCCACCTCAGAGGATTACCGGAGATCAAATCCCCGGTAAGTTAGCCGCTGTCGGAGCACTAACCGTCGTCCAAACGACGCTCCGACGAGAGGAGGAGAAGCTGTCCAGAAAACTGGACAGCTTGGTGGAGGATATAGGCGCCGGCCAACCAAGGAAAGAAAAGCCTCACCTTGATGCCAAACCTATAGGAGATCACCGGAGGGTCGCCGGAGGTTCAGGTTGGGCGCCAAATCAACAAGGGGTGGGCGGCAACAATGTTGGGCGGCAACTTGATTAGGTTTTAGGGTTAGGGTTTAAGCCCTATTTTATAGAGAACTAATTTTCTTAATGGTTAATGGATCATATCCATAAAGCCCGTTAACCCGCTCCATTAAGATAAGTTAAAATAAACCAAACCATGATGGTTTATTTTAAGTTAAAACGAACCGAACCAACCTTTGGTTCATTCGTTTAATATAAACCAAACCCTTTGGTTTATTCTCATCCATTGGATTAGAACCAAACCATTTTGGTCCATCCATTATGTCTTCATAAGACACGGCCCATCCATGCTTCCATTGCGACTGAAACAATTTCATGCTCGCTTATGTTTGGTCCAACCAAACATAGTTTCTCTCGATGCGAGAATCTCATTCTCAAGCTCGTTTTAAATCCTTTGGATTACACTCGTTGTGCGTGTGACCAAATAGGTTCTCGGTTTATGTTGGCCGTCTATAATTAACCATTAATTATAGAAACGATCATGAGTGGCACCTAGTAGTACATCATGATCCCCAATTAACCGAAAAGATCAAGCGGTTGATCGAACTATTTACGAAACCCTTGAGCTTCGAATGAATCGTGCCCCATTCCCTTCACTCATCTTATACCCACTTGGTTCAGGACATGGTCTATTGTGTCAGTCCCAACTAGGATTACTACGACACACATATCACAAGTATCATTTCATCGACCTACTGATACTATTTACACCACATGTATCGAGTACCTTACTCTAAACATGTAATGCTTTGGCAAAGACTTTAGTAACAATCCGAGAGGCCATGGGTATACATCTCCTGCAAGGAGTGGTGAATCCTTTATAGGCTATTCAAACACCTTCGATCACTTCGACTTATACCCAATCATCCCGGGTCCACATCTCCTCGGAGATGTTTGCTTAAGATGTCAAAGCATAAGTCTCCATGATCAAGATGACTTGAATACCGCAAGTCAAATGAACATCGCACTTAAGCCACAGTAAGAACTTCATTGACATATCTATATATGCAGAGAACCATATGAAGTCTTACGGCTGGTCACTCCAATGAACTAGTTACCATAACTAGCATCCACGATTAACTCCGGACATCACAATGTCTCCGGGTGAGAATCACCGCTTGGATACACCAAGGAGTATACCTCGTGCTAGTCTCAGAATTGATGGTGTCCAGATCCATCAATTCATCGACTAGGGATAATTCCGATACATCACAATTACACATGTAGAGATACTCACTAGTTGTGATCCAATCACAAATTCTCTCATGCTGTGAATCGTATCGTGGACATTCAGTAAATGAGTTTAAGATCCAATCAAATACATAAAACATGTATACTCAAATAGTGAATCTTCATTTATCATATAAATGGTTCATACATAAGGCGATTGCCTTAGGACATCTCTCATATATTACTAACAGACTCCCACTTGGCCTAATGCCAATCGCTACGGTATCCAATACCATAAGCTCTAACATGACCCTCAAACTTACTTTGAGGTAATGCTTTTGTCAAAGGATCCGCTAAGTTCCTTTCAGTGGGAATTTTCTCGATTTGTATTTCGTTCCTACTGATGATCTCTCTGATAAGATGATAGCGGCGAAGCACATGTTTGGATCATTGATGAGACCACATCAAGTTCATAGATGAACTACTTGATCCAAAACCGCTTCCTTTCTTTGCTTCAGGCGCAGCGTATTACTTAGTGGCGAGAATCCACTATAGTGTCAAGCTTGGAACCTTTCCAACTTATTGCGCCTCCATTCTAGGTGAATACATATCCGCATTAAGACATGGAATCATCCTTTGTCTGCTGATCCGCATCCGTATACCCACGTATCACCATGTACCCTTCTCCATATATTAGGAACACATCCTTAGTTCTTCTCAAGTACTTAAGGATCGTCTTAACAGCCGCCCAATGATCCATTCCTGGATCGGACTGGTATCTGCTCGTGACACTCAGAGCATACGATACATCAGGCCTCGTACATAACATAGCATACATGATAGATCCTATTGCGGATGCATAGGGAATCTTACTCATGCAAATCCTCTCGTCTTCTGTGCGCGGACACATAGACTTCGAAAGGTGTACCCCATGCCTGATGGGTAGGAAACCTTTCTTGGATTCCGACATGCTAAACCACTTTAGCACTCGGTCTATATATGTAGACTGCGAAAGACCAAGCAACCGTTTCGATCTATCTCTATAGATCTTAATCCCGAGGATGTAGGTTGCTTCTCCCAGGTCTTTCATGGAGAATGTCTTGGATAACCAAACCTTCAGCATTGTAAGATTGAAACATCGTTTCTATAAGTAATATGTCATCGACATACAATACTAGGAACACATTGCACTCCCACTAACCTTCTTGTACACACAAGGTTAAATGCGGATTTTGTGAGAAATCAAACCTTTTGATGGTCTCATCAAAACGGATATTCCACTCTGGATGCTTGCTTGATCCATAAATGGACCGTCGCGATTTGCATACCTTGGTTTTATCAGCGATGTGAAACCCTCGGTTATCATATACCGTCCTCGGCGAGTTTCCATTAAGGAAAGTTGTTTTCATCCATCTGCCCATATCTTAATCATAATGAGCCGCTATGGCGGGAGCATCCGAATGGATTTAAGCATAGCTACAAAGTAATAGGTTTCGTCATAATCAACACCTTGTTTTTGACGATATCCTTTCGCCACCAATCTAGCCTTATAGGTAATCACATTACCATCCATGTTGGTTTTCTTCTTGAAAACCCACTTGCACCCTATAGGCTTTATGCCTTCAGGTGGGTCAACCAAGTTCCAAACTTGGTTTTCGTACATGGAATCCATTTCCGACTTCATGGCACCAAGCCACTTATCCCTTCTCGAACTTGTCGACTTCTTCATAACTGTAGGCTCCTCATCATCAATGAGTAACACGTCGTTCGATTCACTTACGAGAAATCCATATCTCTCAGGAATATTGCGTGTTCTACCAGATCTATGAAGATGTGGTGTTACAATAGGTCCAGCCGATTGCTCATCACTATGAGTTGTCGGCTGTTGTGCTTCACCAGGTATCTCATCAATGTCTATTTGAGTCTCTCGAGCCTCCTCAAGCTCGACGACACTCCCAATGTTTTCTTGCAAGAGAAACTCTTTCTCTAGAAACACAGCATGCCTTGAAACAAACACCTTTTGTTCCACAGGATGATAGAATTGGTAACCCCTTGTTTCCTTAGGGTATCCAATAAATAGACATTTATCAGACTTAGCATCCAGTTTGTCTGATATAGTCCGCTTCACATAAGCAGGACAACCCCATATCTTCAAGTAAGATACATGAGGTTTCTTACCATTCCATATCTCATATGGAGTAGTTGAGACTACCTTGGTAGGCATTCTGTTTAACAAGTAAACAGCTGTCTGAAGTGCATAACCCCAAAAGGACTTGGGAAGAGTTGCATGATTCATCATTGACCTGACCATGTCCAACAAGGTCCGGTTACGCCTCTCAGATACACCATTATGCTGTGGTGTATAGGGCGGAGTCCATTGAGACAATATGCCATTGTCTCTTAGATAATCAAGAAACTCTTGACTTAAGTATTCACCACCTCGATCCGATCGAAGTATTTTAATACTCTTATCATGTTGTTTCTCTACTTCATTTCTGAATTCTTTGAACCTTTCAAAGGCTTCGGACTTGTGTTTCATCAAGAACACATACCCAAACCGTGAGTGATCATCGGTGAAGGTAATGAAGTAACTATAGCCTCCTAAAGCTTGAGTTGACATAGGTCCACATACATCAGTATGTATTAGACCTAGTAACTCTCCCACTCGTTCACCTTTTCTAGTAAAAGGTAACTTAGTCATCTTGCCTTTTAAGCATGATTCGCATGTATCGTATGAATCCAATTCAAACGATTCCAGAATTCCACATCGGTGTAATTCGGACATGCGTTTCTTGCTTATATGGCCAAGACGACAATGTCACATATAGGAGTCTATGTGATTATCCTTTCGAGCACGCGTGTTGCTCGCTTCGATATTGAAAATGTCACTGGATACGTCCAACATATAAATGCCATTACTCAAAGTTCCAGTTCCATAAAGTACGCCATTCAAAGTTATATAACAACAATTGTTACTAAACGTTAAATGGAAACCATTTCTATTTAAGCAGGAAATAGAAACAATGTTCTTTATTAGAGAAGGAACATAATAGCAATTGTCCAGCAAGACTAGTCCACTAGGAGCTTCAAAGAAATAAGTTACGATGGCGGCAGCAACCTTTGCTCCATTGCCAACTCGCAAATTTGACTCCCTCGACAAGTCTTCTTCTATTCCTTAGCCCCTGTATGTCATTACATATATGTGAGCTACACCCAGTATCCAATACCCAAGTGTCTAAGGAAATAGAATGACAATCAATAACGAAGATACCTGAAGAGGATGGGGCATCGGATGCCTTCTTCTTCTTCATGGACTCAAGATAAATCTTGCGCTTTTCTTCGCCATGGCCTTCCTTGCCACATGATGGCAAGTGCCCTTTATACTTCCGCGCCTTCTTTGCCTTTTTCTTTCCTTTCTTTTGTTCTTTTGCCTTCCTCTTAGAACCTTTCTTTGAGGAATCAACTAATGAACCGCCTTCTCCTCATGCTTCTGAAAGGCTCCACGGTCTTGATATTGAGGAGCTCGGGAATGGTGGATTCCAATTTGTTCATCCGATAGTTCATCACAAATTGCGAGAAACTCTTGGGCAAACAATGCAGAATTAAGTCAATACTTAACTCATGATCCATCACAAAACCGAGGGTAGCTAGCCGCTCGATGTACCCGTTCATCTTTAGCACAAACTGTACTACAGACGAACCTTCTTGCATCTTCGTGGTGAAGAGGAGCCTAGAGACCTCGAACCTTTCGGATCTCGCTTGCTCATCGAACAACTCATGAAGATGGAAGACCATAGTGTTAGCATCCATATGCTCATGCTGCTTCTGCAGCTCAGGTACCATCGCCGCTAGCATGATGCAACTCGCCAGCTCAGAATCTGCCACATGCTTCTGATAGACCAACATTTGGTCTGGAGTTGCATCGTCCTTAGGACGGTCAGGAAGAGGCTCTTCAAGGACATATGCAAGCTTTTCCGCCTTGAGAACAATTCTCAGGTTTCTAAGCCAGTCCAGGAAGTTAGGCCCAGTCAGTTTGTTCGAATCCAAAATAGTGCGCAAATTCAAAGACGTCATGATCAATTTATTGACCTAGAAATACAAAACGAGCATATATGAGAAAATGATTTTAAAATGCATCAATATACATTTATAAATCCCATTCATTTTTCGAATTTCAAAAACCCCTAAATCACTTCGGGAGATTGTAGGTCCATCTCCGAATGGGCTGATATCCATCATAGTTATGAACAACCTTGGAGAGAGTCCAACAAGCCATTCATAACTACGACGGTAGGTATCATCTATACCGATTGCATATCCCGTATATGCAACTATCACAATGTGCTATCAACTAATTGAATGTTCACACATACATCGGGTTGTTAACACATTAACAAGTATGCATCATATGCATAGCACCCAACTTCACCTCCCTTTACATCGACCTTGGAGAGAGTCCAACAAACCGATGCTCCAGGTTAAAGCCAACCCATTAATCAGGACATAGTTTTAATATGGTTAGAGCGCATTCAACCAATTAGCCCAGCTTGGAGAGAGTCCAACAACCAAAGCTAACGATTGACCTCTGACTCTTACCATATTAGTATTAAACTATTCCATGGTTTGAACATATTCAGGTTCGAGCCGGGCTTGGAGAGAGTCCAACAACCCAAACAAGAAACGAAACTCTGGTTCTAACCATATTAATGGAAGGTGTAGGCTTTAATATTGATTAAGGGTTTTTATGTCTCATCCTCTTTGCATGCAAATAACTATTATCTACATGGCATGACATACATGGCATACATCTACATGTCACGACACGCATGGCATAATGTTATGCATCTAATGCAATTACATGGCATACAATTATGTCATGTATATAATTTCCTTATATGTCATAACTATTTATGGAAATAAAATATGTTTAAGATTTGATTCTCCAAATTAAATCATAATTAAATTAGGAAACAAATTTCCAAATCTAATCACATATTTTATTCATGGAATTATTTGATTAAAGAAAATCTATTTAGGAAACCAATTTCCTAAATCTTTAAAACTACTTATGGAAATTAAATATTTTAAGATTTGATTTCCCAAATCAAATCATGATTAAATTAGGAAACAAATTTCCAGAATCTAATCAAATATTTTATTTATGGAAAATATAAATTTCCATAAATACTTCCAACTTTCCAAAAGTGAAAGATTTCCATAAATACTTCTAGACTTTCCAAAATTGAAAAATTTCCATAAATACTTCTAAATTTCCAAAATTTAGAAAACTTCCAGAAATACATTATGACTATCGCAAAACCAATTTTACGATTATGTCGAAACACAACCTGGGCTCTGATACCACTGTTGGGTTTCCGGCACCGCGGCGTGTGTGTGTTCGATCATGTTTCGTAAACATGAGCACAGCGGAAGCAATTAAAATTAATAAATATATATTTATTACAACACACACAACACACGCATGCTATTACAACAAGTGTAGACATAACCGTAAATTAGAATTTGCAATAAAAGGAAATTAAACTACGTTATACCTTCCGTATGACGTGTAGCGGGAACGGCATCAACCGGAACGATCCTCGTAAGATTCGTCTCTATCCGTATCCACGCCGAGCTCCTCGGGATGACTTCGCTAAGTCACGAGCTTCGTCTTCGTACGGGTTACTAGCCTCGTGTTGAAGACGACGTGATCGAGAGATGATCACGATCCGAATCCAAATTCGGATCCAAAACGAGTTCTCAAAACTCGCTTCTCCGGAGAGGTATTCGTCAACCGTTTGACGAATCCTTCGTCCTCCACCTCAGAGGATTACCGGAGATCAAATCCCCAGTAAGTTAGCCGCTGTCGGAGCACTAACCGTCGTCCAAACGACGCTCCGACGAGAGGAGGAGAAGCTGTCCAGAAAACTGGACAGCTTGGTGGAGGATATAGGCGCCGGCCAACCAAGGAAAGAAAAGCCTCACCTTGATGCCAAACCTATAGGAGATCACCGGAGGGTCGCCGGAGGTTCACCGGCTGAAGGTTGATCGCCGACAACAAGTTGGAAGGCTGCACCACAAGCTGGGCGGCAACAAGATGTTGGGCGCCGAATAGGAGAGGGAGGGGGTTTGGGCGGCCAAGGTTGATTAACCTTAGGGTTAGGGTTTAAGCCCTATTTTATAGAGAACTAATTCTCTTAATGGTTAATGGATCATATCCATAAAGCCCGTTAACCCGCTCCATTAAGATAAGTTAAAATAAACCAAACCATGATGGTTTATATTAAGTTAAAACGAACCGAACCAACCTTTGGTTCATTCGTTTAATATAAACCAAACCCTTTGGTTTATTCTCATCCATTGGATTAGAACCAAACCATTTTGGTCCATCCATTATGTCTTCATAAGACACTGCCCATCCACGCTTCCATTGCGACTGAAACAATTTCATGCTCGTTTTATGTTTGGTCCAACCAAACATAGTTTCTCTCGGTCTGAGAATCCCATTCTCAAGCTCGTTTTAAATCCTTTGGATTACACTCGTTGTGCGTGTGACCAAATAGATTCTCGGTTTATGTTGGCCGTCTATAATTAACCATTAATTATAGAACGATCATGAGTGGCACCTAGTAGTACATCATGATCCCCAATTAACCGAAAAGATCAACGGTTGATCCAGAACTATTTCTGAACCCTTCAGAGCTCGAATGAATCGTGCCCCATTCCCTTCACTCATCTTATACCCACTTGGTTCAGACATGGTCTATTGTGTCACCTCACTAGGTCGACTACGCCACACCTAGCCCAAGTATCATTTCCTCGCTCTACTGATTCTAGTTACTCCACATGTATCGAAGAGTACCTTACTCTAAACATGTAATGCTTTGGCCAAAGACTTTAGTAACAATCCGACGAGAGGCCATGGGTATACATCTCCTCGCAAGGAGTGGTGAATCCTTTATAGGCTATTCAAACACCTTCGATCACTTCGACTTATACCCAATCATCCCGGGTCCACATCTCCTGGAGATGTTTGCTTAAGATGTCAAAGCATAAGTCTCCATGATCAAGATGACTTGAATACCGCAAGTCAAAGGAACATCGCACTTAAGCCACAAGAAGAACTTCATTGACATATCTATATATGCAGAGAACCATATGAAGTCTTACGGCTGGTCACTCCAATGAACTAGTTACCATAACTAGCATCCACGATTAACTCCGGACATCACAATGTCTCCAGCCAGTGAGAATCAGCTTCTTGGATACACCAAGGAGTATACCTCGTGCTAGTCTCAACAGAATTGATGGTGTCCAGATCCATCAATTCATCGACTAGGGATAATTCCGATACATCACAATTACACATGTAGAGATACTCACTAGTTGTGATCCAATCACAAATTCTCTCATGCTGTGAATCGTATCGTGGACATTCAAGAAATGAGTTTAAGATCCAATCAAATACATAAAACATGTATACTCAAATAGTGAATCTTCATTTATCATATAAATGGTTCATACATAAGGCGATTGCCTTAGGACATCTCTCATATATTACTAACACAAGGTACTTACTTCCAAGTTCTTGGAGATGTAAAACGAATCCACCATGGAGCTCCATCTTGAGGACCGGGGAAAGACATTTATGACCTTCATTACCATATCCCGGTCGGAGAGCTTTTCACCTACACTTGTCAAACCGGTTAGAATTTCCTTAAATCTAGAGTGTAGGGATTTTACCTTCTCTCCCTTTTCAAGTTTGATATTGGACAATTGGGAGCGAAGGACATCTCTCCTTGCTAGCTTTGCCTCGGATGTGCCTTCATGAATCTCTATTAATTTGTCCCACATTTCCTTGGCGCTAGCACACTCTCCTATCCGGTTGACTTCTTGTTAGGGGAGGACATTGTATAGGTGATGCTTGGCCTTTGAATTTGCCAAGTATTCTTCTCTTTGCCTCTTGCTCCACCTTGATTTCTCCAATGGCTCCCCATTTTCGTTCCTAGGCAACTCGAAACCATTTTCCATAATTAAGAGAATTTCAAAGTCGGTTTCGAAGAATACCCCCATTCGCTTCTTCCACCAAGCGAATTCCCCTTCGAACTTCGGCAGATGAATGTTCGAGTCGGCCATCTTTTGATGAAGAGCTTGTTGTGGCGGTTAGTCCGGTGACAAGCAACCTGGCTCTGATACCACTTGTTGGGGGATCGAAATGGCCGGCTAGAGGGGGGTGAATAGCCCTCGATTGTTGGATGTCGGAATTCGCTCGTTCTCGTTGCGTTGCTTGTCTACGATTGTTGTTAGCGCAGCAGAATAACAATAATAATGAAACTAACAACAATACACAATCACACAACACAAGATATACGTGGTTTGGAACCAAATGGTTCCTACTCCATGGGCGAGCTCACCGAACTCTAGTTATGCACACGACACTAACTAAACTCCTTCTCGACTACACGTCGGAGGTGGAGAAACCTCTCACAAGCAATTACAACAGTAATATACAAATACAAACAAGAATACAAATACAATACAAAAGAAACACTTTTCACAGGTGCTTTTGATCACTTGTTTGTTGCTTGCTGATTGGCTCTTGAAGGACTGAATGCACGTGACAATTTCTCTCAATAAGCTCCACAAAAACCATGGCTAAATCCTCCAACTTCGAGATCCTTTTATAACCGCAGATTTAGCTATTTTGCCCATCGGTCGATCGTCCCATAGTCGCTGTCTCACAACTGGCCAGATCCACGCTGGTTAAGTTCCAAACACATCACCGATCGATAGCACCATCATCGATCGATGGCACCCATCACCAACCGATCATCCATCGCCGAGTGTCGAGCTCGACTCCATTGGCCCTCGATCAGTCATCACGATCGCTTCCATGAGTAGCCGATCGATAAGCCATCGACCGACCATTCGGCAATGACCGATCAACTTGATCCACCATTATTAGACCGCCGATCGAACCATCGACGAGCCGACCGCCATGACATGGCAATGACCGTGCTCGAAAACTCATCCGACACTGCCAAATGGCCAAGTTTCACCTAAGAGCTACCCTTCCCGGTTACATTCGCCACTCATCATCCTCGAGTCCTCGCCGGTTCTCTTCGCTCATGGCCACGCCCCTGCAAAGATCAGACAACACTACAATGCTCCTTCGCTCTTGCCTCAAGTCTACTTCTCCGGCCACTCAAGCTTTTGTCCGCATGGCCAGCAATACGTAACCGGAACGAAGTCGGCTTCCTCAAAGCAATCCTTCACCGACTCAAGGACCGAGTCATGAGATGTGAAACTCACCACGGCTCCATGTGCGAATTACTAAGTCCTGCACGACTTCAACGCACATATAAAATCATCATAACAAACTAACTTAAACCCTTTGCCACACACATCAAAACCTAATCATGGCAAGAGATTGCCGTAACACCTATTGTAGCCTATTAACACCTCAAGAACCCTAGATCCAATGATGGAAAACAAAACTCTAGATCCGATGATGGAGATTAAATTCCTAGATCCGACGGTTGGGATGAAACCCTAGATCCGACGGTTGGGATGAAACCCTAGATCTGACGGTTGGGATGAAACCCTAGATCTGACGGTTGGGATGAAACCCTAGATCCGACGGTTAAGATTAAATCCTTAGAACCAATGGAGGAGATCAAACCAAGGCCTAAACCTAACTCTATATATATGGGCTTAGGCTTGGGCGGCAAAAAGAATGGAACAAAGAGAAAAACCTATTTGAGATAAAGTGGCTTGGGCGGCATGAAATAGGAGGAGGCTAGGGTTAGGGTTTGGTTCATGTTGTTGGGCGGCAACAAAGAGAAGAGAGCTTCTTCTTCTTGTTCCCAATGGTGGCCGGCACCCTTCTTCCTCCTTCCTCTTTGGTTTGGCCGGCGCCCAAGCTTCTCCCCTTGATCTATGGCTTGTGGTGGATGAGATGAGGGTTGCTTCCCATGGGCGGCAAGAAATAGGAGGAGGCTAGGGTTAGGATTTGGTTCATGTTGTTGGGCGGCAACAAGGAGAAGGGAGCTTCTTATTCTTGTTCCCAATGGTGGCCGGCACCCTTCTTCCTCCTTCCTCTTTGGTTTGGCCGGCGCCCAAGCTTCTCCCCTTGATCTATGGATTGTGGTGGATGAGATGAGGGTTGCTTCCCATGGGCGGCAAGAAATAGGAGGAGGCTAGGGTTAGGGTTTGGTTGTTGGTGTTGGGCGGCAACAGGGAGAGGGAGATTCTTCTTCATTTTCCTTTGATGGCCGGCCCCTCTACGTTCTTCCCTCTACCTTGCCCAAAGCTAAATCTATTCTACTTCCCTTCACCCTTAGCCAGAAATTAAGGGGAGCCTAGTTTAGGGTTTGGGAGACAACAAGGAGAAGGGGTGTTTTCTTTCTTCTTCTCCAAGTGTTGGCCGGCGCCCATGCCCTTGTTTTTTCTCTTTTGGTTGGTTTCCATACTCCATTTTATCTTCCTTGGCTGGCGGCAACATCGAGTTTATTGACTTGGTGGCCGGTTCTAGAAAGGAAGATGAGTTTTGTTTTAGGATCTTCCTTTGTTCCTAGTGAACAAGGAAAGGAAGATCGGTGATCTAGGAGGCTTCAACTTTTTGTAGATCGTCGCCCACACGATGTCCAAAAGGAGGGAGGACATACAATAGAAGATCAAGAGGTATAATCTTGTTTATTTTGATTAATGTTCTTTTGTATTATGTTTATAATTGCTTTTCAATTATATGCATGTTTTGTGTGGATGGTTACTTGCTTGTATTTGTTATGAGCATGTTTACTTTATGTATGTGTTGATTATACATGTCTACATTCATATGTATTTGTATAATCATGGACCCCAAAGATAAACAAAAGAACCGGCGATCCGTCCATCGTCTCTTCCGCATCTAATCGACTAGAAGAGTTTTGTTGCTTGAACAACTAGTTTGTTCAAGCAATCGCTCAAGTCGTTAGCACGACGACGAATTAGTTGAGCTTAGGAAACTCATCCCATCCGGATTAGTTTTCATTTGTTGAAAATTTTAATCCGGGGACATGGGAGACAATGAGCCTCCGAAGCCGATTCCCAACAAGTGGTATCAGAGCCACGGTTTCCGATTTTGTATGTTTTGGATTCGGTTACTTTCATGCACATATCATATATTGAGTATGCCGGATAATAGTAGGATGTGCGTAGGCTAACTTTTTTGTTTGCAGGCATAAGATCCGACTATTATGGATATATGTGTGTATGTGATTGTATGTATATCATTTGAATCCTCGGGGTTGATGAGGCTAGATTAGTATTTAATTTTTGTAATTAAATACGGCATTGTTTAGCCGATCATTTTAGTTTACTTTCGATCTAGATCGTTTGTACACTCCTTCGTGGAGTATAGGATCGATGGATGTAAATTAAAATGATATATCTCGGCTCGGATCTCTTTGGTGACTTGCGCGCGGGAAAAGATGGAGCGGATGAGGTGGCGACATGACGGGACGCATATTGGAGAACAAAGCCATAATAGTTGGAAAAATTCTATTTTTTCCATATTTATTGCTGATTTGTTTTATATGCATGTTGTGTGTGCTTGAAAATTCCTCATTTTCAATTTACTAAGTGGGAGAGGGATATTTTAATTAATTCTCATGCCTTCCATTACAATTTGACGTGTGATGCAACAAACTTGCGTCGGCTCGAAAGTGCCTTCCTCCCCATCGGATGAGTTTGTTTGCGGATCACTAGGTCAAATAATGGTTATAGGAAATTGTTTAGGAGCGTGTGTACTTCCACATCGGTAAAGGCACATAATCCGAGATAATTCCCTTAGTATCGTAATGGTGCACACTTAGATGCAAATAAAAGTATCCTCCCCATCGAGTCCTTTGCTTTATTTGTAGGGCCAAAGAGGAACCAACTATTAATTTTATTTGTCAAAAAGTAAGGTTGACAAGATAATAAAATTAATAGGTAAAACCTCCTCTTACAAATGTAGAATTCGTATACGTCCACACTATCGTGGCATGCGATATTCTCGGTGTTTTGAGGTGTTGGTTGATTTCAGAATTTTATTGTTTTGAGGAATCAATAATATTTGAAATCTAATATTTTGATCATTGTGATTCTTAGGATTTTCAAAAATGACTTTCAGTCCACTTACTATGATACTAAAGGAAATAAACTTACTGTACCCAAATAATGTTGATTGGAAAAGAATCTAGATATTGTCTTATCTGCTAAGAAGTACAAGTATGCACTCTTCAAAGAGTGTCCTCAAGCCATGGTTGCTCAAAAGGTTTCTACTTGCCGAAAGGCAAGAGGAAGGAGAAACAAGGTGGAGCAAAGGTGGTGGGAGGATCTCAGGGAGGAGTGAAGAAGCCGAATGGCAAGTACTTCACTTGCAAGCAGACTAGACATAAGAAGAAGGATTATCCCAATCCGAAGCAAGAACAAATGTATATCCTTTGGTCCAGTCGTTGAAACATGGTTAGAGGCATTATCTACCGACACCTGGTGTGTAGATACGAGAGCCACTAATCATGTCTGCAACACTTTGCAGGGGTTCCAGGAAACCCGACGACTAGCTAAAGGGGAGATTACCATTTACTTGGGCAATGCCATGAAGGTGGCGGCTATTGCAGTGGGAGAAGTTTTATTTATCTCTTAAGAAAAATAAAATTTTGGTTCTGGAAAATTCCCTTTATGTACCTTTATTTAGAAAGAATTTAATTTCGGTTTCTAAATTGTTTATGGATGGATATTCTATTTCTTTTAATGACAGAGTTGTTATAAAAAGGAATAGGGAAAATATCTGTTCAGGTACATTGATAGGAAATTTGTAAACACTTGAACCAAAAACCTCCCACGATGCAAATTAAAGTTTATAACTCATCTTCTAATAAGAGAAAAGAACCTTCGAAGATGAACCAAACATATCTTTGGCATCTAAGGCTTGGTCATATTAACCTGAGTAGAATTCAAAGGTTGATAGCTGATGGACCTTTGGGTTCATTAGTGGTGGAGGATCTCCCAACCTACGAATCTTGCTTGGAAGGTAAAATGACCGAGAGGCCTTTTTAGGCAAAGGGGTATAGAGCCAAAGATGTGTTAGGAATGGTTCATTCTGATTTGTGTGGTCCTATGACTATCTAGGCAAGAGGTAGTCTAGAATATTTTGTCTCTTTCATAGATGATTATTCAAGATATGGATGACACCACGATCTGATCGTGGTGGTAAGTACCTCTTGGGAGAGTTTAGGAACTACTTATCAGAGGTTGGGATTTAATCCCAATTGTCTGCACCTGGCACACCCCAGCAGAATGGTGTAGCGGAGCAAAGGAATAGGACTCTTATGGAGATGGTTATGTCGATGATGAGTTATTCTGACTTGCCAGATTCGTTCTGGGGATATGCTCTAGATACGGCGGTGTACATTCTGAACTTGGTTCCATCTAAATCAGTGCCTTCTACTCCCACAGAGTTGTGGACTGGGCGAAAGCCTAGTCTAAGACATATTCGGATATGGGGAGTCCAGCACATGTGCTAAAGGCTGATGCTGGTAAGTTGGAACCTTGTACATAAGTGCGCATGTTTGATGGCTATCCTAGGGGAACGAAGGGTGATTTGTTTTATAGTCCTAGAGATCAGAGGGTGATCGTTAGTACGTATGCCAGATTTCTAGAGAAGGACTATGTGATGAACCACAAGCCCACGAGTAGGATTGTTCTTGAGGAGTTGATAGGGGAAGTCCCGACTTTAGTACCACCGGTACAAGAGGATATACCACATGTCACTGCACCGCGTGTCACAGAGGATACACAGGTGATACCTCGTCGTAGTGGGAGGGTTGTGAGATAGCCTGAGAGATTCATGTTCTTGGGAGAATCTTCCGATTTGGTCCCTGGCGAACATGAACCTGATCCCTGGACATATGACGAGGCAATCCAAGATATAGATGTAGCATCTTTGCAAAGTGCAATGAATACTGAGATTGAATCTATGGATTCAAATCAGGTCTGAGAGCTCTTATGCATAGCAGCTCATATGGATTATGAGGTGTGGCAGAAGGATGTCAAGATAACTTTCCTTAATGGAAGTCTTGAGGAAAACATCCATATGTAACAACCAGAGGGATTCATTGCTAAGGGCAAAGAGCATCTTGTATGTAAGCTTAATCGGTCCGTTTATGGATTGAAGAAAGCTTCGAGATCTTGGAACATCCACTTTAATGAGGTAAATCCAGACTTATGGATTTATTCAAAGTCCGGATTAGTCTTGTGTATACAAGAGATGTGACGGAAACGTAGTGGTATTTGTTGTACTATACGTAGATAATATTTTGGTAGTTGGCAACAATATCAGAGTGTTATCAGACATAAGGGTATGGTTGTCCAAACAGTTTTGAAGGACTTGGGAGAAGTGGGACACATCCTTGGGATCAAGGTTAGTGTGCTAATCCCAAGCTTCATACATAGACACGATTATGGATCGTTTTAGAATGCAAAACTCCAAGAAAGGTTTTCTACCTTTCAGGCATAGATTTCCTTTATCTTAGGAGATGTGTCCTAGATCATCTGAGGAGATAGAGGAGATGAAGGCGGTTCTTTATGCTTCGGCAGTAGGAAGCCTCATGTATACGATGCTATGTACGAGACTCGATATCTGCTATGTCGTGGGCATGGTCAGCAGATATCAGAGTAATCCAGGACAGGGACATTGGACTGCGGTAAAGCATATATTGTAGTGCCTGAGAAGGACTAGGGATTATATGCTAGTTTACCGGGCAAACCAATTACTCCCTGTGGGTTACATAGATTTCGATTTCCAATCTGATAGGGATAACAGTAAGTCTACCTCAGGTTTTGTATTTACTTTGGGAGGTGGAGCCATTGTGTGGAGGAGTGTCCAGCAGAAATGCGTGGCGGACTCCACCATGGAAGCTGAGTATGTGGCAGCCTCTAAAAATTTGCCAAAGGATGTGATTCCTGGTTTTCCTAGAAACATCACAATTTATTGTGATAATAATGGTGCAGTTGCAAACTCGAAGGAACCACAAGCCCATAAGGTAAGTAAATGCATAGAGAGCAAGTACCACCTGACACGAGAAATCGTAAAGGAGGTAGAAGTTGTTGTCGCCAAGATTGCATCAGAGGATGACCTGGTAGACCCTTTCACTAAGGCCCTTCTAGTGAGAGCTTTGATAGGCATGTCGAGGGAAGGGGAATCAGATGTATGGCAGTGTGATGATAGCATAGTCTTTTAGTATAAGTGGGAGATTGTTGGAATGTATACTGAAAGTCTAGCTCTTTTTGTATGAACATTTTTATTTTGAAATAAGAATCACATGATCATTGTTTGCACTTTATATTTATTATATGTGTGCATATTGTCTAATATTTTACATTATAGATAACATGGTGCTTGGTGTGGCACAGAAGATCATGTTATCAGTCCCTTGTAAAATATAAGTAGAGGCTCACGACCAAGATGGTTTTGGACAAACCGTTTGCATGGTTGTAGTGTAGCTTGGTATTGTTTTGTCTTGAACATAAAGTTACACTAGTACACTTAGGTGTATTGAGCAGGACCAACATAGAGGTGATTCAATTTAGTACTGACTACATAATTGAATCGGACCTCAGATATTATGTTGTGCATGCTCTTAATCCCGATATAATAACGGGCATATGTACTTAGTATTTATTTCTTTGATTTACCAAAGGGTGAGATTTAGATGGATTAAATCAATATGCCCGGCTAGTTGGGAAATGATATTATTTACATGGTGTGTCGTTGATTATAAGAGGAAACTGTGTCCTATATATAGGTTGATGATGTCCCTTTGAGGAGCTCATAAGGTTCATCATGTAAACCCTGCAGGTTGACTTAGTCAACATGATGATAAGGTTGAGTGGTACTACTCGAGGAGTTAGATGTTAATTAATTGATGGTCAGTAAATCAATTAATTGATGGACATTCGATATCTTAAACACGGGGAGATGGATGTACAAATAATATATGGAGCCCATATTATCATATGGGGGTTGGTGAGGTAATTCAATGATGATCCTCTAGTGGAATGGAACATCATTGATGGATCAAGTTTGTGTGGTTCCGATCCATCGGGTGGCCAAGATCCAACTCCTCCTCATGGTCCCTATTGTAGCCTATTAACACCTCATGAACCCTAGATCCAATGATGGAAAACAAAACTCTAGATCCGACGGTAGAGATTAAATCCCTAGATCCGACGGTTGGGATGAAACCCTAGATCCGACGGTTGGGATGAAACCCTAGATCCGACGGTTGGGTTGAAACCCTAGATCCGACGGTTGAGATTAAATCCCTAGAATTAATGGAGGAGATTAAACCAAGGCCTAAACCTAACTCTATATATATGGGCTTAGGCTTGGGCGGCAAAGAGAATGGAAAAAAGAGAAAAACCTAATTGAGATAAGGTGGCTTGGGCGGCAAGAAATAGGAGGAGGCTAGGGTTAGGGTTTGGTTCATGTTGTTGGGCGGCAACAAGGAGAAGGGAGCTTCTTCTTCTTGTTCCCAATGGTGGCCGGCACCCTTCTTCCTCCTTCCTCTTTGGTTTGGCCGGCGCCCAAGCTTCTCCCCTTGATCTATGGCTTGTGGTGGATGAGATGAGGGTTGCTTCCCATGGGCGGCAAGAAATAGGAGGAGGCTAGGGTTAGGGTTTGGTTGTTGGTGTTGGGTGGCAACAAGAAGAGGGAGATTCTTCTTCATTTTCCTTTGATGGTCGGCCCCTCTACCTTCTTCCCTCTACCTTGGCCAAAGCTCAATCTATTCTACTTCCCTTAATCCTTAGCCAGAAATTAAGGGGAGCCTAGTTTAGGGTTTGGGCGGCAACAAGGAGAAGGGGTGTTTTCTTTCTTCTTCTCCAAGTGTTGGCCGGCGCCCATGCCCTTGTTGTTTCTCTTTTGGTTGGTTTCCATACTCCATTTTATCTTCCTTGGCCGGTGGCAACATCGAGTTTATTGACTTGGTGGCCGGTTCTAGAAAGGAAGATAAGTTTTGTTTTAGGATCTTCTTTTGTTTCTAGTGAACAAGGAAAGGAAGATCGGTGATCTAGGAGGCTTCAACTTTTGGTAGATCGTCGCCCACACGTCGTCCAAAAGGAGGGAGGACATACAATAGAAGATCAAGTGGTATAACAAGAGGTATAATCTTGTTTATTTTGATTAATGTTCTTTTGTATTATGTTTATAATTGCTTTTCAATTATATGCATGTTTTGTGTGGATGGTTACTTGCTTGTATTTGTTATGAGCATGTTTACTTTATGTATGTGTTGATTATACATGTCTACATTCATATGTATTTGTATAATCATGGACCCCGAAGATAAACACAAGAACCGGCGATCCGTCCATCGTCTCTTCCGTGGCTAATCGACTAGAAGATCCTCCACAAGTTGAAGCTTCCTAGATCTTCTTCAATCAAAAGAAAGAAGAACTCTCCTTCCCTTCTTGCTTCAGCCAACCACCAAGCCACAAAAGCTTGATGCCACCAGCCCCAAGAAAAGAGAGAACAAGATGGCCAACCAAGGAACCAAACAAGGGAACAATCCCTAGCTCCTAGTGCCGCCGGCCAAGAGGAAAAGGATTAGAGAAAGACCGGCCAAAGGGGAGCAATAGAAGACCCTACAACCCCTTTGTGCCGTCGGCCCTAGATGGAGTGAAGAGGAGAGGAGGAATAGGTTGAGCGCCGACCAAGGTAGAGGGAAGAGAGATAGGTGCCGGCAACCCCTTAGGAAGAAGAAGGGAACCTCTCCTATTGTTGCCGCCCACTCCACCTCCCAAACCCTAGCCGCCCAACCAAACCCTAACCTTCCTAGGATTTCTTGCCGCCCAAGCTAATGATAGGCAAAACCCTAATCTCCAAAAACAACCAACCTTCTTGCCGCCCACCTTAAGCCCCCTTTTATAGATTTAGGCTTAAGCCTTGTTTTAATCTCAACCGTTGGTTCTAGGGATTTAATCTCAACCGTCGGATCTAGAGATTTAATCTCAACCATCGGATCTAGAGATTTAATCTCCACCGTCGGATCTAGAGTTTTGTTTTCCATCATTGGATCTAGGCTCCATGAGGTTTTAATAGGCTACAATAGGGACCATGAGGAGGAGTTGGATCTTGGCCACCCGATGAATCGGAACCACACAAACTTAATCCATCAATGATGTTCCATTCCACTAGAGGATCATCATTGAATTACCTCACCAACCCCCATAAATTAATATGGGCTCCATACATTATTTGTACATCCATCTCCCCGTGTTTAAGATATCGAATGTCCGTCAATTAATTGATTTACTGACCATCAATCAATTAACATCTAACTCCTCGAGTAGTACCACTCAACCTTATCATCATGTTGACTAAGTCAACCTGCAGGGTTTACATGATGAACCTTATGAGCTCCTCAAGGGGACATCATCAACCTAATATATAGGACACGGTTTCCTCCTATAATTAACGGCACACCATGTAAATAATATCATTTCCCAACTTACCGGGCATATTGATTTAATCCATTTAAATCTCACCCTTTGGTAAATCAAAGAAATAAATACTAAGTACATGTTCCCGTTATTATATCGGGATTAAGAGAATGAACAACATAATATCCAAGGTCCGATTCAATTATGTAGTCAACAATAAATTAAATCACCTCTATGTCGGTCCTGCTCAATACACTTAAGTGTACTAGTGTAACTCTATGTTCAAGACAAACCAATACCAAGCTACACTATAACCATGCCAATGGTTTGTCCAAAACCATCTTGGTTGTGAGCCTCTACTTATATTCTACAAGGGACTGATAACATGATCTTCTGTGCCACACCAAGCACCATGTTATCTACAATATAAAGTATTAGACAATATGCACACATATAATAAATATAAAGTGCAAACAATGATCATGTGATTCTTATTTCAAAATAAAAATTTTCATATAAAAGAGCTAGGCTTTCAGTATACATCCCAACAATTGGCACTAGTGCTAGTGGGAGATTGTTAGTGAAAGCCCTAGAGACAATCATGTGATGATTGTTGTATGAACCTTATTGTATCATATTCCTATTTATAAAGGCATGGTTATTATATTTACTTGTATTTGTGCCAAATAACTAAATATAATAATGTCCTTGAGTAGTAGGTTCTTATCTATATCAATCGATTGGTTGAATCGATAATGAGATGATATAGAGAACACTACTCTTAATCATTCCTAGTCGAGTATTAACATTCAGGGGCAATGTTAATGCGTAGAGACTAGCATGTAGGTCAACACGATGACTTGATCTCACAAGTCATGGATATGAGATATCAAGTTGACACATGGGTATGCATTCGAGAATGTATACTGAATGACCCGCCATGAGAAAGTATCATGGATCGTTTTATGAGTGTCATATACTTTCTCATGTGGCTATTAGTATGACTATTAGTCCTTAGACCTAAAGTCACCATGGTTCCCTGCATAAGGAGTTGCAAACTTTGGCTTCGTCAAACGTCACCCGTAAATGGGTGGACTATAAAGGCGATTACTGGGTATGTAACAAATTATACGGAGGGATGTGAGTGATGTAGATGGGACCTATCCCTCCTATATGACGGGGGTGACATCGATATTCTTGATAGAGTGAGACCACGAAGTGCATGTCCATACCCAAATGAGTCAATATGAGATATTGAGCTCATTTGATTAGAGTGAGTCTACTTGGAGTTCAAGATATAGATTGTACCGAGGATGACATGGTCTATGCCTCAATTGGTCAATCTAGATGTCAAGGATAGAGGGACATTGTCACATATTGTGAGAGTCACAATTAGTAGTCACAAAGGTGATGTTGGAGCTCAACATTCTTGTAACTTGGGTAGCAATGATGTGTTGCTAGATACCGCTCATTGCTTATGTTCCTAAATCGGTTTAGGGACATTGCCAACGTTACAAGAACCTATAGGGTCACACACAAAGGGCAATTAGATGGAGATTAGGTTCATATGATGAACCATGAGGATTAGGTTGATGGGATGAACCAAATTGGATTAAGAGTAATCCTAATTAGACTAATTGAGTTGAACTCAATTTGATTCAAGTGTTGAATGAGTCTAATTTAGATTTGATTAATCAAATAAATTTAAATTAATGAATAGAGATTCATTAAATTAAAATTGACTTGAATCAAATGGTTGGATTTGATCAACCATGGGAGATAAGAGGTCAAGTTTGACTTGACTTGAGAGGGAGGATGAAAGGTCAAGTTTGACTTGACCAAATGCCATGTCATGATGATGACTTGGCATGGTCGGCCAATGATGATGCTCCACATCATCATTGACTTATCATGTGGTGCCACCTCATGAGGGAGACCAAGAGCCTTACATGCATGCATGTAACTCCCCAAGGTTAAAGTGGCCGGCCACTTCTTGATGAGGAGTGAATTGTTTTTGGGTAACTCCATCTTCTTCTTCCTTGGATCATCTTCTTCCTTGGCTCTCTTCTTCTCTTGCTCTCCCAATCCTCCATTGCCGAGACCTTCAAGGAGTGATAGCACATTCAAGTTTGTCTTTTCTCCACCTATTGCTTGTGTGGATACCAATAGAGGAGTGTGCACTTGACACTCTCGAGTTCCGGCAATCCATTTGGACGAGCGGGATAAGCGAAGGGAATCGCTTCAAGGGTAACTTCTTATCATGTAGATCTAGAGTAGATCTAAAGGTATTAAACACATACATGTTAGTTTTATTTTTTATACTTTGCACGGATCCGTGGCCGGGGCTTTCGAGGTTTCCGCAATGCAAAAAGCGGTTTTTGCGGCTCGGAAAACCCAACATCATGCTCTTAGGAACCCAATACCTATTAGAGCTCCTTGAGTTTACTAGGTATTCCTTAGGGATCGCTTCCCTAGATACCCTCCTAATGACCCTTCTAGGCTTAAAAGCCTTGGTCATTGTAGTCTTGCCTAGGTTAACTCTAGGAGTGACTCCCCTTATAACTTCTTAGTAACCTCCCTAGGTTTCATGGAAACCTTTGCCACTAGGCACCTACCTTGGTTACCCTTAGGGATAACTTCCCTAGTAACCTTAGTTTTCCTAGACCTAGTACTAGTTCCATAACCGAATAGAACATTGTGATAGGTAGGCTTATCTACCTTGGACCTAGGCTTATGGCTCAAGCCTTTCTTGCCCATAGATGAGTCTTGCCTCCTAGAACCTAGGTTTTCACTCCTAGATCCTAAATATTGACCATTTGACCCTTACATTTAATTTTTCATTTTCCTAAGGGTATTTTCTAATTTCTCAAGTCTTGACCTCAACACTTGATTTTCCAATTCTAATTGCCGAATCTTCGAATTTTCATTTAGTCTTTAGGTATTACCATTTCTTCTAGGCATATGCCTACCCTTCTTAGAGTTAATGCCTAAATGGTTTTCTACTTTCCTAATAGTTTCCCTAGGTAGGATTGTTTTAGGGATATTAGTCCCAAATTTCTCCTTATTTCTAAGATTGACATGTTTAGCCCCTGCAATAAAATCTATTATTTCTAGCATGCTTTTTATGATAAATTGCAAGTGAATTAAAAACATGTTTTTTGGCCTTATATAAAGAATGAGTATTACTTAAATTTACCTTAGGGTTTGCTTTAGAAGCTCCCCCTATATTTGATGCTCCTTCTTGGACCTTCTTCCTCCCCCTAGGGCATTGACTCCTATAATGCCCCTTTTGTTAGCACTTGAAGCAAATTACATGCTCCTTGCTCTTATGTGTTGGGGCACTAACATCCTTGATCTTTGGTGCCGGTTGAGCCTTCTTGACCTTCTTAGGGCACTTGCTCTTATAGTTCCCATATTCCCTACACTCAAAACACATAATATGATTTTTATTTATTAAGGTGCTTGAGTTACCTAGGTCAATGGTGGTGGAATTTTGAGCTTCTTCATCTTCTCGACCGGAGGTAGATGGTTCATGTTCTTCTTGCTCCGGCATTGAGGATGATCTAATGTCCTTCCCCTCAATCCTAGAGGTGGAGGCTTTGTTGGGTTTCTCCGGAACCAACGTAGGTGTGTGTTCGAACATGTTTCGTAAACATGCACACAACGGAAGCAAAAAGAACCAATAAACTAATTTTATTACAACACACACACCACACTCATGGAGGATACAACAAGTGTATACATAATCTCTATTTTAAATTTTGCAATAAAAGGAAATTTATTTTAGTTATGCTTGACATATCACGTGTAGCGGGAATGACATCAACCATAGCGACTCTAGCTAGAATCGCCTCTATCCGTATCCATGCGAGTATCTTCTGGATAGCGTCACAAAGCCATGAGCCCCATCTTCGCAAGAGTTACTAGCCTCGTGTCGAAGATGTTGTGATCCAAGAGACGATCACAATCAGAATCAAAATTCGGATCTAAAAATAAGCTCCACAAACTCGCTTCTAGGAAGCGGTTTTCGTCAACCAATTGACGAAACCTTGGTCCTCCACCTCTGAGAATTGCCAGAGATCCAATCCCTGGCAAGTAGGTCACTGTCGGAGCACAAAACGCCAACTAAATGACCTCTCTATGAAGAGAGAAACAAGCTGTCCAAGTTGGTGGAGAAGATGGTCAGCCAATCAATGGTCGGTTGCTCCTTGGTCGCCGGTGGCCAAGGGAGGATGGCCGGAGGTGTTTCCGATGACTGGTGGGAGGCCGACGGCAAGGAGGAGGAGCTACAGCAAGCTTGGGCAGCGACACAAGGGTGGGCGGCAACCACCTTGGGCGGCAAGAGCAATGTCTCCTCTCCTAGGGTTGGGCGGCTAGGGTTTCCAACACAAAAGTTATCCACAAAAACCCTTAAACCGTGTTTTTATAGAGAACACATTCTCCTAATGATTATTAGTTCATAACAAAAATCCGTTAACCCACTCCAATAACTTATGTTAAAATAAACCAAACCGCGTTGGTCTATTTTAAGTTAAAACGAACGAACCAATTTTAGTTCGTTCATTTAAAACAAACCAAACCACTTTAGTTTATTTTCCACCATTGGATTATAACCAAATCAATTTAGTTAAACCATCATGTCTTCATAACACTCAGCCAATCCATGCTTCCGATGCAACTAAAACCATTTCATACTCGCTCTTTGTTTGGTCCAACCAAACCTAGTCACTCTCTCGATCTGAGAATCCTATTCTCAAACTCATTTTAAATCCATTGGATTACTCTCGTTGTGTATGTGACCAAATAGGTTCCCGATTTATGTTGGTCATCTATAATTAACCATTAATTATAGAACGATCATGAGTGACACCTAGTAGTATATCATGATCGCCAATTAATCAGAAAATCAACAGTTGATCCCAGAACCATTTCTGATACCCTTCAGCAGCTATAATGAATCGTGCCCCATTCCCTTCACTCATCTTATACCCACTTGGTTCAGAACATGTCTATTGTGTCAGTCCCCACTAGGCTGACTATGTCACACCTAGCCCAAGTATTACTTCCTTGTCCTCTGGATTCTAGTTACTACACATGTATCCAAGAGTACCATACTCATGTAATACTTTGGCCAAAGACTTTAGTAACAATCCGACGAGACGCCATAAGGTATACATCTCCTCACAAGGAGTGGTGAATCCTATATAAGCTATTCAAATACCTTCGGGCACTTCAACTTATACCCAATCATCCCGGGTCCACATCTCCTCAAAGATGCTTGCTTAAGATGTCAAAGCATAAGTCTTCATGACCAAGATGACTTGAATACCGCAAGTCGAAGGAACATCGCACTTAAGTTGCATTAAGAACTTCATTGATATATCCATATATGTAGAGAACCATATGAAATCTTACAGCTAGTCACTCCAATGAACTAGTTACCATAACTAGCATCCACAGTTAACTCCGGATATCCCAATGTCTCCAGCCAGTGAGAAATAGCTACTTGGATAAACCAAAGAGTATAACTCGTGCTAGTCTCAATAGAATTGATGGTGTCCAAATACATCAATTCATCGACTAGGGATAATTCCAATACGTCACAATTACACATGTAGAGATACTCACTAGTTGTGATCCAATCACAAATTCTCTCATGCTGTGAATCATATTGTGGACATTCAGTAAATGAGTTTAAGATCCAATCAAATACATGAAAACATGTATACTCAAATAGTGAATCTTCATTTTTCAAATAAATAGTACAACCATAAGGCGATTGTCTTAGGACACCTCTCATATATAACTAACACACTCCCACTTGGCCTAATGCTAATTGCCACAATATCCAATGCCATAAGCTCTAACATGACCCTCAAACTTACTTTTGAGGTAAGGCCTTAGTTAAAGGATCCGCTAAGTTCTTTTCAATGGTAATCTTCTCGATTTGTATTTCCTTCCTACTGATGATCTCCCTGATCAGATGATAGAGGCGAAGCACATGTTTGGATCGTTGATGAGACCTTATTAAGTTTAGAGATGAACTTCTCGATCCAAACCACTTCCTTTGCTGCTTCCAAAGCTGCAATGTATTCTTCCTCAGTGGTAGAATCCGCTATAGTGTTTTGCTCGGAACTTTTCCAACTTATTGCGCCTCCATTTAAGGTGAATATGTACCCAGACTGAGACTTGGAATCATCCCTGTCTGTCTGGAAGCTGGCATCCGTATACCCGCATATTACCATATCACCTTCTTCATATATTAGGAACACATCCTTAGTTCTTCTCAAGTACTTAAGGATTGTCTTGATAACCACCCAATGATCCATTCCTGGATCGGACTGGTATCTGCTCGTGACACTCAGAGCATATGATACATCGGGCCTCGTACATAACATAACATACATGAAAGATCCTATTGCGGATGCATAGGGAATCTTACTCATGCAAATCCTCTCGTCTTCTGTGCGTGGACACATAGACTTCGAAAGGTGTATTCCATGCCTGATGGGCAGGAAACCTTTCTTGGATTCCGACATGCTAAACCTCTTTAGCACTCGGTCTATATATGTAGACTGTTAAAGACCAAGCAACCTATTCGATCTATCTCTATAGATCTTAATCTCGAGGATGTAGGTCGCTTCTCCCAGGTCTTTCATGGAGAATGTTTTGGATAATCAAATTTTGACTGACTGTAAGACAGATATATCGTTTCCTATAAGTAATATGTCATCAACATACAACACTAGGAACACGACTGCACTCCCACTAACCTTCTCGTACACACAAGGTTCGTCCGGATTTTATGAGAAATCAAACCTTTTGATTGCCTCATCAAAACATATATTCCAGCTCTTGGATGCTTGCTTCAATCCATATATGGACAACCAAAATTTGCATACCTTGGTTTTATCAACTGATGTGAAACCCTCAGGTTGTATCATATACACATCCTCGAGTAGATTTCCATTAAGGAAAGTAGTTTTCACATCCATCTGTCATATCTCATAATCATAATGAGCTGCTATGGCCAAGAGCATCTGAATGGATTTAAGCATTGCTACCGATGAATAGGTCTCGTCATAATCAACACCTTATTTTTGATGATAGCCTTTCACCACTAATTTAGCCTTAAAGGTAATCACATTACCATCCATGTCGGTTTTCTTCTTGAAAACCCACTTGCACCCTATAGGCTTAATGCCTTCAGGTGGGTCCACCAAGTTCCAAACTTGATTTTCAAACATGGAATCCATTTTCGATTTCATGGCTTTAAGCCATTTATCCCTTTCTGAACTTTTCAGAACTTCTTCATAATTGGTAGGCTCCTCATCATCAATGAGTAATACGTCGTTCGATTCACTTATGAGAAATCCATATTTCTTAGGAATGTTGCATGTCCTACCAGATCTACGAAGATGTGGTGTCACAATAGGTTCAGTCGATGTCTCATCACTATGAGTCATCGATCGAGGTGCTTGACTAGGTATCTCCTCAATGTCTACTGGAGTCTCTTGAACCTCCTCAAGTTCAACGGCACTCCCACTGTTTTTTGCAATAGAAACTGTCACGCCCCGAGAGTATGCCGTGCCGAAAAGCAAACGGACGACATCTCCCTTGTACGTGGCAACATTTCGGGTTAATACAAGGCCCGTAGGCCACAACAACAACATCATATATATATATATAAACAAACCACAACGGAAACTAACCACAACAACATAACAAACTAAACTACAACAAATACTCACAATGCATACCGGTATGACTAACCACATCACACATAACGGAACACTAACAAAAGCCCAAATCCATGTGTCTACATCACATGACAGGTTCACATCACCTTACACCACGAAAAACTTCAAATACATAACACAATAATACAGAAAGCCCAAAACAATCACGGGAGTCTCGGAGGTGAGATGAGATGTTAGCCAGCTAGCGATGCTCCAAGCCGTCACGAAAACTTCTACCTGTTACCTGGGCGACAGAAAAACCCAGGGTCTATGGTGGTGAGTAAAACTCAGCAGGTAATATGATAGAACATGTAAATATATATCAATATCACATGACATTCAACAGTTTAATCTACTAGTACAATAGGTATACATCAGCATAACAAGTACACATGCATGTATACACTAAATAAACTGAACAAACAAACGATGCTGACATACCTGACAGTCAGCTACTCTATCCTCATCCAACCTGGGCATATATCCACAACATAAGGTATAAAGAGTAATACTACCCATACTACATCATGATACAGGTCGAGGGTATCATAGTGACCGACCAACAAGTATACAGGTACCCGGCCTACTACCATACAGAAAATGCAATAGCATGTATGAATATGTACAAACAAATGCAACAAGCATAGTACATACAAATGCAACATATGGGTATTGGAATAAATCCTACATTTAGGGCATTACCTACCCACGGATGAACTTTTTGCCAATTTATAAATTGGGTCATCACCTGTACTCTAACATCTACACCCTACTAAACATCTAGGCCTATTTACATCACATCTATAACCCTATATCATAATAAAAGAAATGTGATATCAACCTTTGAGTAAATATAGCCAACGACAAGTATCAAGCATAAGATAAATAAGAGCAGGGTCAAGATAATATGAACACCTAACATGCTCATATCTACAACTAAATCTGAATGCAATTACATTTACCTTACCATGGTAGGAAATTACCCACTTGGTATGTAGACTTATCTGAGAATATCCATGCCTGGAATCCTATTCCAAATTAAGGTATTGCAATTAAAATACAAATAAAAACAAATTCTATCATTAGTCCAATAATGGTATCAAGTCCCAAATCAAATGTAAATCCTAATTAGCTAACCAACACATACACTGATATCATTACCGATTGAATCTACTATTTAATCAAATCCAACCCCACCATTATCACAACCTCCATATATTAATGGTTAATTAAAAAATTAATCACCACACAACTATAAACATAATATCTATATCATTACATAACCCAATTTACTTACCAATTTCTTAAGCGTCCATCCCATTGCTTCAAATATGGAGCCTAATGCCTTCTTCCTTAGATTTTCACCAAAACTATAGTACACCAATCTTCCTCTTCAAAATGATGAAACAACCCCAATTTGCTTGTCCAGAATTATCCCAGCACAACTCAGACCAAAAATGGCTACAACGGTTGTGCCCGTAAACAATCAACATATTACTACCACCAAATGTTGGATTCGAGAAATAGATCGAAAAAGTAATCAATTTCTCCTCCAGCTCCCTCAGAACTCGTCTCAACAAGCGATCCAATGCGTGATGGATGCGTGGTTGTGACTCTTCAAAGTCGGCAACAATGAGCGAGCGGGGAAAAGAAGTCAAATGGAGCTCATGAACTGTCGGCTGAATGCATCTTCTATCTGCCACAATAGAGTAGTCGGTGAATAGTGTGTCCTGGTACCCACAATGCAACGATGCAAATCAGGGCTGGGAGAAGGGAAATCGGTGAGGTTTGTTGTCGATAAAACCGTTTGACTGCTGTAATCGAAATCCAAAGAAGAGATGGCTTGGTGCAGTAGGGTGCGCGACGAACGGCTCGAGGAGGCGGCCATCAACGGCGGCAACAAGCTTGGGGCAGAGATCAAAACCGGCGGCAGCAGCTCTCTCTCTCGCGGCGGCGCTGGAGCGGCAGCAGTGAGTGGCGCGGCGGTGGCGAGTGGAGGAAAAAAATCACGCGGGGAGAAGAAGAGAAGTCACGAGTGATCGGGAGAGAATGAAATGACGAAATCACGATGAGAAAGGAATAGGAAATCGGGACTTAAAGGCCCGACTGATCTGGTGGAACTAGCCCGAGTTTAACCTAAAGATAATCTAGGTTAGCCCAATCACCTATTTAGACTTTAACATTTCTCCCAAATGGTCATATGAGCTCCTATTGAATCCAGAAAAATTTCTGAAAATTCTTGAAAAATTCCACAAGATAATTCCCTTAATTAACAAGGGGTATTTTCTATTATTATTATTATTTTATTATTTTTGGTATTTTATATTCTCCTTCACTAAAAAAAACTTGGTCCCCAAATTTCCAACTCATGTACGAGTACGAGACATCACAAAACCATCTCAAGTATCTGAGGAAAAAACACAAGCCTCACATGACTAAGTAGGGTACTGAGCTTGAATATTATTTTCTTGCTCTCACGTAGCCTCCTCATTGGTATGATGTTGTCATCCAACCTTTATGAGTCGGATGATTTTGTTCCGCAACCGATGCTCCTTGCAACCAAGAATCCGCACTGGAATCTCCTCATAGGTCGCATTAGACTGAGGTGGGATTAGTACCTCTTTCAAAACATTATCAGAACACGGAACGTATTTCCTCAACATATAAACATGAAATACGTTATGAACACCTGCAAATGTCCGAGGTAAAGCCAACCGATAAGCTACACCCCCAATCCGCTTCAATATCTCAAATGGACCAATGTAGTGTGGAGCTAACTTTCTTTTTAGCCCAAATCATTTCACCCCTCTCGTAGGTGAAACACGCAGAAATACCTAATCCCCAATTGAGAATTTCAGAGGTCCTCGCCTTCGGTCTACGTAACTCTTCTGTCGATTATGTGCCTCTAATAACAGTTATCTGATGACGCGCACCAACTCTGCATCATGTTGGATACTCGGTGGCCCCAATAGCTATCGTTCCCCGACTTCCTCCCACAACACAGGAGATCTGCAGGGTCCACCGTATAAGGCCTGAATGGAAGCATCCGAATAGAAGAGTAGTAGCCGTTGTTATAAGCAGATTCCACTAAATGAACATGGTCCTCCCAACTACCTCTGAAATCCATGACCCAGGATCTGAATAGATCCTCCAACGTCTGAATGATACGCTTAGACTGTCCATTAGTCCGTGGATGAAATGTTGTACTGAGTCGAAGCTCTGTGTCCATAGTCTGATGCAGACTCTATCAAAATCACGAGGTAAATCGCGGTTTTCTATCAGATATAGTACTCAAAAGTACTCTGTGCAATCTGATAATCTCTCGACAGTAGAACTCTGCCAGACAATCCAACAAGTCCATTCCACGAATAGGCAGAAAGTGAGTTGATTTTGTTAGTCGATCCACGATTACCCAAATCTTATCATGCCTTTTTCGGGTTCTAGATAATCCCATAACGAAATCCATAGTGATATGCTCCCACTTCCATTCCGAAATCGGAATTTCCTGGAGCAATCCAGTGGGTTTCTGATGTTCAACCTTCACCTGCTGGTATACTAAATATCGAGCAGCAAAATTTTCTATATCTCTCTTTATACCGTTCCACCAGTATAAACGTTTCAAATCTCGGTACATCCAAGTACCACCAAGGTATATAGCCCATCTCGAAAGATGTGCTTTCTGTAGCAACTCTTTCTTAAGTGGATGCGTGTCCAGAATATATATTCATATTAGAGACGGAAATTATCTTCTCACAAGAGAAGATCCATCTACTGTCCAACATTCACTCCACCACACACTCTGTAAGTGCGTGGAAGACTATAGCGACCAATCTCACAAGTTGCAACTGTTCGCGTTCCAGCAACTCTATAGTAGCTACCCAGTAGCTAGTTAAAATCCCATGAGCATTCCTGCTCCAGACATCTATCAATCCAGATAATAACTACTAAAGTCACATCATATATATGACAACCTATCTCATAGTTTTTTAACTGTCGTAAGCATAAGATACGCCTCATGCAACTATATCAGATTTTCTCCGATCCCTGAAACGATACATTTGAGTACAACATCCTTCCATCCACCCCGGAAGGATTAACTAGCACTCGTGTAAAAGTTAACCGTCGTCTAGGTCCTATAAACTGGTTTCACCAGCTTCCGACTAAATGATCTCCAACATCACCTTTGTCAAACAAGTCCGTTGTATAGTAATGCTAAAACATTCTATCAACATCTACAGTAATAACCAAATCATACCAGGAAACCACCATCTATAGTGGTCGAGTGCACAACTCCAACTACCACCATCTGATCCAATCGTGTCTAGGATACACGATTCTCAAATCCCATGGCGACTAAATCGTTAATTAGTCTAACAACTTAATCAAACCACATAAAATTCATACTAAGTATGAAATTGTCGTCCTCCATACACCTGCATCCTACTTACTCTAAGCTGATGATATATCAATCATCACAACGACAATGATAATTGTATGACACCATGTCACTACAATATCAACCCTGCAATTGTAAACCAACCCTAGAGTATACACAGGTGTCTTTGGCTAATCTAAATAGATCATCTATCCACAATGAAAGATATTCTTCACAACAACTACTGTATTCCATCATCGATAATCGATGCATAATTTCAAAGGTCCCTCCCTCTTTTAACAAAGAGTTCTGGATCCTTCTCAAGGAGAAATACGGGGACAAATAAATATCCCCTCCAACATCTCCTATAATCACAACTTACATCCTTCCAATTCCCATAGTGTTTAGTAACACTTACACCAAGAAAATTATCCCTCGTATGAGGTATTCAATATCGACACTATCTTCGAAATCACTCCGATTGCCTACTCCACTTGCCTATATAGCGGCAAGCCTAGGAGTTCATCCAAAACTACATCCGACTACTCTCGGATTATTCGCACATCCGAGAGACATATCATACCATACTTTCAACAATTTGACCATCCGTAAAGATATGTCTATAGTGAAAGTATGTCTATCAAAGTCTAAGGGCATCCCTTGACTTCTTAATTATTGATCCACATCTCACCTGACGGTAGAGATACCACCGACCCACCAGTCGATGTATAGGAATCCTTCTAATCCGAACAAGGAATATTCTAGACAAGGATACCTGTAAACTACAAGTATCTCTCAATATATTAACCCAGAGAGTAAACTAAAGTAATACCCTGAATGATCAATTATCTGTCGATCCAATCCAAAGTCTCCACACAGGTCTTGACCTTTCCCCGAAGAGAACGGGATCAGATCCAATAGTCTACGACAAAGCGGTCGCATTTCTATGACGAATGACCCGCAGATTTTCATAGATCATCTTATCCCATCACTTAATCCTACGAGCTGCAACTGTAGAATATCGAATAGATACGACCATCGTTGTATACTCTCTCCTCTGTACTAAGCAAAATCACATCTGGGGGTAAGTGTTGTTGTTGTTGTCTGCTGAGTCTTCTACCATGTCTTCTGCTGATACTGCTGCATAAATCACTTCCCTTGAAGGGAAGTATAACAGAGATCTGACCACGTCTGAGGTAGTAGGTCGCTGCTGATGAAATAACCCAATCTTCTGTGCTGATCTCTGCTGTCGAGACGGTGCATCATCCTCCCAGAACACCATTGGTAGTCTTCAACTGAGTCTTCAAAGTACACCTCCTAAAATGTACTGGTTGCTTACAATAGCAACAGACGAACTGATCCAACAAATAATCTAACTTCGCGTGTCTTCGTGATCCACACTGCATGCACATAATCCCTTCGAAGTCTTTGTTTTGATTTCACTGATGTGCACGAGAACATCCTGATGATCTACGGTTGGTCTTCTATAATCGAGGAGTAGCTCAAGGCCTGTGACCCTGATCTTTCTCCTTTTTATCCAACAATCGGAGACTTCTGACTCTAATAAGTTGACCTGCAATATCTGTTTATCAACACTTGTACGGAGTCATTTCTAAGCTCCTGACTCAATCCAACGCCTTTCGGCAGGATCTGATAGAAGATCCTGATGGCATTGTGCTCGGAGGCTCATTGGCTCCCATGTCCCCGGATTAAAATTTTCACTAATGAAAACTAATCCAGATGGGATGAGTTTCCTAAGCACAACCAATTCGTCATCGTGCTAACGACTTGAGCGATCGCTTGAACAAACTAGTTGTTCAAGCCACCAAACTCTTCTAGTCGGTTAGCCGCAGAAGAGACGACAGACGGATCGCCGATTTTTGTGTTTATCTTCGGGGTCCATGATTATACAAATACAAATGGATGTAGACATGTATAATCAACACATACAATCATATTAATGAGAACATGCAAAGATCAATAATAAAACTTGTAAAACTTTTATACCTCTTGATCTTCTATCGTATGTCCTAACCTCCTTGTAGACTTCGTGTGGGCGAAGATCCTCCACAAGTTGAAGCTTCCTAGATCTTCTTCAATCAAAAGAAAGAAGAACTCTCCTTCCCTTCCTGCTTGAGCCAACCACCAAGCCACAAAGGCTTGATGCCGCCGGCCCCAAGAAAAGGAGAACAAGATGGCCAACCAAGGAACCGAACAAGGGAACAATCCCTAGCTCCTTTGTGCTGCCGGCCAAGAGGAAAAGAAGAGGAGAAGAGGAATCGGTTGAGCCCCGACCAAGGTAGAGGGAAGAAGAGGTAGGAGCCGGCCACCCCTTAGGAAGAAGAAGAGCTCCTCTCCTATAGTTGCCGCCCACCTTAGCTTCCAAACCCTAGCAGCCCAACCAAGGAACCAAACCCTAATCTCTCTAGGGTTTCCTCCTTAGGGTTTCTTGCCGCCCAAGTTATTGATAGGCTAAACCCTAATCTTCAAAACCATCAACAACTTCCCTTGCCGCCCACCTTAAGCCCCTTTTTATAGAGTTGGGCTTAAGCCTTGTTTTAATCTCCACCGTCGGTTCTAGGGTTTTAATCTCAACAGTCGGATCTAGAGATTTAATCTCAACCGTCGAACTAGAGATTTAATCTCCACCGTCGGATCTAGGGATTTAATCTCATCCGTCGGATCTAGAGATTTAATCTCAACCATCGGATCTAGAGATTTAATCTCCACCGTCGAATCTAGGGATTTAATCTCAACCGTCAGATCTAGAGATTTAATCTCAACCGTCGGATCTAGAGATTTAATCTCCACCGTCGGATCTAGGGATTTGTTTTCCATCATTTGATCTAGGCTTCATGAGGATTATATTAGGCTACGATAGGGACCATGAGGAGGAGTTGGATCTTGGCCACCCAATGGATCGGAACCACACAAACTTGACCCATCAATGATGTTCCATTTCATTAGAGGATCATCATTGAATTACCTCACCAACTCCCATAAATTAATATGGGCTCCATACATTATTTGTACATCCATCTCTCCGTGTTTAATATCGAATGTCCGTCAATTAATTGATTTACTGACCATCAATCAATTAACATCTAACTCCTCGAGTAGTACCACTCAACCTTATCATCATATTGACTAAGTCAACCTGCAGGGTTTACATGATGAACCTTATGAGCTCCTCAAGGGGACATCATCAACCTAATATATAGGACACGGTTTCCTCCTATAATCAACGGCACACCATGTAAATAATATCATTTCCCAACTTACTGGGCATATTGATTTAATTCATATAAATCTCACCCTTTGGTAAATCAAAGAAATAAATACTAAGTACATGTGCCCGTTATTATATCGGGATTAAGAGCATGTACACAACATAATATCCGAGGTCCGATTCAATTATGTAGTCAGCAATAAATTGAATCACCTCTATGTCGGTCCTGCTCAATACACCTAAGTGTACTAGTGTAACTCTATGTTCAAGACAAAATAATACCAAGCTACACTACAACCATGCCAATGGTTTGTCCAAAACCATCTTAGTTGTGAGCCTCTACTTATATTCTACAAGGGACTGATAACATGATCTTCTGTGCCACACCAAGCACCATGTTATCTACAATGTAAAGTATTAGACAATATGCATACATATAATAAATATAAAGTGCAAACAATGATCATGTGATTCTTATTTCAAAATAAAAATGTTCATACAAATAGAGCTAGGCTTTCAGTATACATTCCAACAATCTCCCATTTATACTAAAAGACTATACTGTCCTCATACTGCCATACATCTGATTCCCCTTCCCTCCACATGCCTATCAAAGCTCTCGCTAGAAGGGCCTTAATGAAAGGGTCTACCAGGTCATCCTCTGATGCAATCTAGGCGACAGTAACTTCTACCTCCTTTACGATTTCTTGTATCAAGTGGTACTTGCGCTCTATGTGTTTACTAGCCTTATGGGCTCGTGGTTCCTTCGAGTTTGCAACTGCACCATTATTATCACAATAAATTGTCATAGTTCTGGGCAAACCAGGAATCACATCCAAGTCCATTAGGAAGTTCCTGAGCCATACAACTTCCTCGGCTGCCTTAGAGGCTGCCACATACTCAGCTTCCATGGTAGAGTCCACCACACATTTCTGCTTGACACTCCTCCATACTATGGCTCCACCTCCAAAAGTAAACACAAACCCCGAGGTAGACTTATTGTTGTTCCTATCTGATTGGAAATCAGAATCCGTGTAACCCATAGGGACTAATTGATCTGCCTGGTAAACCAGCATATAATCCCTAGTCCTTCTCAGGTACTTCAATATATGCTTTACCGCAGTCCAATGTCCCTGTCCAGGATTACTCTGATATCTGCTAACCATGCCCACGGCAAAACAGATATCTGGTCTCGTACATAGCATAGCATACATGAGGCTTCCTACTGCCGAAGAATAAGGAACCGCCTTCAACTCCTCTATCTCCTTTGATGTTTTGGGACACATCTCTTTAGATAAAGGTACTCCATGCCTAAAAGGTAAAAAACCTTTCTTGGAGTTCTGCATGCTAAAACGAGCAAGGATAGTGTCAATGTATGAAGCTTGAGATAAGCACAATATCCTTTTCTTGCGATCCCTTATTACCTTGATCCCAAGGATGTGTCCCACTTCTCCCAAGTCCTTCATATCAAACTATTTGGACAACCATACACTTACGTCTGATAACACTGTGATATTGTTGCCAACTAACAAAATGTCATCTACGTATAGTACAAGAAATACCACTACATTTCCATCACATCTCTTGTATAGACAAGGCTCATCCGGACTTTGAATAAATCCATATGACTGGATTACCTCATCAAAGAGGATGTTCCAAGATCTATAAGCTTGCTTCAATCCATAAATGGACCGATTAAGCTTACATACAAGATGCTCTTTGCCCTTTGGAATGAATCCCTCTGGTTGCTTCATATAGATGTTTTCCTCAAGACTTCCGTTAAGGAAAGCTGTCTTGACATCCATCTGCCAAATCTTATAATCCTCATGAGCAGTAATAGATAAGAGAATCCGGATAGACTTAAGCATAGCTACCGGCGAAAAGGTCTTCTCATAATCGATACCCTCTTTCTGAGTATACCCTTTCGCAACAAGCCTAGCTTTGAAGGTCTCAACCTTCCTGTCTACTCCTCTCTTTCTCTTGTAGATCCACTTGCATCCAATGGCTTTCACACCATCGGGTGGTTCTACTAGCTCCCAGACATGATTAGAATCCATAGATTTTATCTCTGAATTCATCGCTCTTTGCCAAGATACCGCATCTCTATCTTGGAGTGCCTCGTCATATGTCCAAGGATCAGGTTCATGTTTACCAGGAACTAAGTCCGAAGACTCTTCCAAGAACATGAATCTCTCAGGTTGTCTAACAACCCTCCCACTACGACGAGGTGCCTCCTGTGTATGCTCTGTGACACGCGGTGCAGTGACTTGTAGTATTTCCTCTTGTACCGGTGGTACTGAAGTCGGGACTTCCCCTGTCAACTCCTCAAGAACAATCCTACTCGTGGGCTTGTGGTTCATCACATAGTCCTCCTCTAGAAATCTAGCATTCGTACTCACGATCACCTTCTGATCTCTAGGACTATAGAACAAACCAGCCTTCGTTACCTTAGGGTAGCCAACAAACAAGCGTACTTCTGTAAGAGATTCCAACTTACCAGCATCTCCCTTCAGCACATGTGCTGGACTACCCCAAATCCGAATATGTCTTAGACTAGGCTTTCGCCCAGTCCACAATTCTGTGGGATAGAGGGTACTGACTTAGATGGAACCAAGTTCAGAATGTGAGCTGTCGTTTCTAGAGCAAACCCCCAGAACGAATCAGGTAACTCAGAATAACTCATCATCGATCTGACCATCTCCATAAGAGTCCTATTCCTTCGCTCCGCCACACCATTCTGCTGGGGTGTGCTAGGTGCGGACAATTGGGATTGAATCCCAGCCTCTGATAAGTAACTCCTAAACTCTCCCAAGAGGTACTCGCCACCACGATCAGATCATAGTGTCTTGATACTTTTACCTTGATTGTTCTCCACATCAGCCTTGAATTCTTTGAACCTGTAAAAGCATTCAGACTTGTGGCGCATCAAGTAAATGTATCCATACCTTGAATAATCGTCTATAAAAGAGACAAAGTATTCAAAGCCACCTCTAGCCTGGATAGACATAGGACCGCACAAATCAGAATGAACCAATTCCAGTACATCTTTGGCTCTATACCCCTTAGCCTTAAAAGACCTCTTGGTCATCTTACCTTCCAAGCAAGACTCGCAGGTTGGGAGATCTTCCACCACTAATAAACCCAAGGGTCCATCAGGTATCAACCTTTGAATTCTACTCAGGTTAATATGACCAAGTCTTAGGTGCCAAAGATATGTCTGGTTCATTTTCGAAGATTCTTTTCTCTTATTAGACTTAGAAGATGAGTTATTCACTTCTATATGCATCGTGGGAGTTTTCGATTCAAGAGTGTACAAATTGCCAACCAATGTACCAGAATAGATAATCTCTCTATTCTTTTTGAAAAGACCCAACCTGATACATATATATAGACCCTTAGCCCGACCCCTAATAATCACATAAACCACATACACATGATTGGATAATCCTCTTTATTTTATTCAATTTCAAGTAAGAGTCTCAATTACAGCCTTTACACTCAGCATTTCACCGAAGTAATTCATCCATTTCAACCCTACTGCATCGTGAAGTCGTGTGGCATGCTCATCGTCATCTCACAACTCAATCCGAGAACTCGTAAATATTTAGTGACATCATGAGTTCAGATAAGTAAATTAAGGATAAATACACAGAGAGGAAAAATCAAAACATGAATCGAAAGTTATATATATATCTAGCATGCAACCTGTGCCTAGCATCAATAACTCATAACAAGACATGCAAATATAACACCATGGTAGGCTCAACCTCAAATTCCCAGTTCACTTTCTGTACCTAAACATGAAGCGCAACCAATTCCTATAAAAGAACATGTAAATATAACAAAACAGTAATCCGAATTCATGTTTTTCTATCATGCTAACTGTATATAACATAAATCTTCGTGGTACCTCACATTTTGCATTTTTAATGCGGAGCCAGTCAAAAACCTTATTTTCTTGTGCAATACTGAGGTACCTCTAGAAAGAAACTAAGGGAATCAGTCATCAGTCAATCGGTCAATTTGGGTGGCTCCTTCCCGGAGCTCATCCCGGGAAGCCAAACCCGTCCAGGCACCACTAATGCTCATGTACATACAATTAGCTAGATAAAGAAAATCTGTCATTTCTTATCATAGTCAATCATATCTATCACTTCATATACAGTTGAACATTAAAAGCTAGCATTTAACTCGGTATACGGATGGATGATATAACAGAACATTATAAAGTAGCATCTAACTTTAGGTACTGATGGATGAACATACATATATATATATATATATATAGCATCTAACCTCATACACAGGTAGATGTTAGTTATAACTGATTCACATAGCATATAGGCATTTGAAAGATTTGATGAACAATGAACTAAAATGATAACATGGCACATCATGGTGATCATAAATATCTATACATAGCATCCAACCTCATACACAGGTTTATGGTAATTATAACTGATTCACATAGCATATAGGCATTTGAAAGATTTGATGAACAATGAACTAAAATGATAATATGGCACATCATGGTGATCATAAATATCTATACATAACATCCAACCTCATACACAGGTAGATGGTAATTATAACTGATTCACATAGCATATAGGCATTTGAAAGATTTGATGAACAATGAACTAAAATGATAACATGGCACATCATGGTGATCATAAATATCTATACATAGCATCCAACCTCATACACAGGTAGATGGTAATTATAACTGATTCACATAGCATATAGGCATTTGAAAGATTTGATGAACAATGAACTAAAATGATAACATGGCACATCATGGTGATCATAAATATCTATACATAGCATCCAACCTCATACACAGGTAGATGGTAATTACACACATTTACATATAGCATCTACACTCATACACACATAGATGGTAATGACACCCATTTACATATAGCATCTAACCTCATACACAGGTAGATGATAATTATAACATTTTACATTGCATCTACACCTTAAAGAAAAATCTTCTGAACAGTTAGCTAAGCATGTGGAGGGATAAAGAATATAATAGAATTCCTCTACTAACATTGACGTCTCATCTATAAACCAGCATTCCCAACTTTCCCCATGACTCCAACATTTATACTAACAATTAGCTCCTACCTAAAGCGATTCCACTGTTATACCCATCTGTAGAGCTAAGAGAATTTCCAGGAAACATAAAGCAGCCCCTCCGAGACCCTTAATTGGAGTTGTCCTACACCATAGCTACAATCGGACTACACCCTCTTCCCATCCCTGCAAAGGCTCCAACAGAATCGATCAATCACAAAAGTCGATCACCAACACAGGACTAGCTGTGCCGATTCCAAATCCAACCAGATGGTAGTATTCATCCAGTTTCTACCATTCCATCTGTCCCTAAACCCACAAGGGTAAATCCCTAACCGCACCTAGCAATCCATCCAAGAAAAACACCCAGCGTAAACCCACGCAAACTAGTGGAAATCCATAGCTCAATTAACACTGGTTGAAATGCCTAAAACTAGCTGCATACACCCAGAAATCAGTTTGAAAAACCCCCAATCTTAAACACGAACAAAATCTGAAATCCCCAGTTCAAACACCACGGATTCAACCCTCTAAAACCGATCTACATCCCTCTATCGCCAGTCATTTTCCAGAGATTTACTTACCTTACAGCCGACGGAGGACGATCGGATGGTCACCGGCAGCGTTGAGTCGATCTTCGGCGGAAGAAATCACCGAGCACAGCTTATCTGGGAGCTGGCGGCGATAGGCGACGGAGGGAGTAGCGCGCGGAAGAAAAGGGAAAGAAATGGATCGGGCTTGCGGCTTATAAATGTTGTTTCCTTTAGGGTCAAGCCAACTCAAGTTAATTCCATGCTAGCCCAAATTTAACCTAAGGCTAACCTCAGTTAATCCAAACACCCCTTCAGGCCCTAATCTTTCTCCGAAACGATCATATGAACTTCTTTTGACTCAAACTTCCCATTCCGACTATACATACCCGTTTATTTCTATTATCGTTATATATATATATATATCTAGTTTTTTTTTTCCGAGACCTGACAACTCTCCTCCCCTTAGAAGAATTTCGTCCTCGAAATTCGACTTATCAAATAATTCGGGGTAACGGTCGCGCATGTCCTGCTCGGTCTCCCAGGTATCTTCCTCCTTTTGCTGATTTCTCCATAAAACTTTCACCATTCTGATTTCTTTATTTCTCAGCTTCCGCACTTGATGATCCAGTATCTGTTCTGGTATTGCCTCGTAAGATAGGTCTGGTGTCCACTGTATGGCCTCATGCCCAATTACATGTGCAGGGTTGGATAGGTACCTTTTGAGCATGGATACATGGAACACATTATGAACTCCTGCCAGGTTTGGTGGTAGTGCAACTCGGTATGCCCTAGTCCCAATCCGGTCTAGAATCTCAAAAGGCCCAATATACTTTGATCGAGTTTGCCCTTCCTACCAAACCTCAAGACTTCTTCATAGGTGACACTTTGAGAAATACATGGTCTCCACGAACTCCAAGTCCCTCCTTGAAAATCTGCGTAACTCTTTTGGCGACTTTGGGTGTTGCATTCTCGTCTCTCGGATCTTTGCCACCAATTCCACGATTTGTGCCACAATCTCGGACCCAACTGCCCTTTCTCCTACCTCTTCCCAATGCAATGGAGTTCTACACCTTCTTCCAGTATAGCAGATAGGAGTCATACCGATGGTGGCTTGATAACTATTATTATAGGTGAACTCCACCAAGGGCAATTTAGACTCGACTCCTTTGAAATCTATAATGCAAGCTCGTAGCATATCTTCTAAAATCAATTACTCAGATTGACCGGTCCTGGGATGGAAAGCGGTTGAAAGTAAGTTTCGCACTAATCCCTGCAAACTCTTCCAGAATCCGAATGTAAATTTTGGATCTCTATCTGACACAATCTGATCTGGAATTCCATGTAACCTTACTATTTCCCATATATACAGCTCTGCGTATTGTATCGTAGTGAAAGTGGTTTTCACTAGCAGGAAATGTGCTGACTTCGTCAATCGATCCACAATGACCCACACTGCATTTGATCCCTTAGTCGAGATCGATAATCCTACCACGAAATCCATGGCAATATTTTTCCACTTCCGCATTGCATCGGAATCGGCTCAAGCAATCCAATGGGCCTCGGTGCCTTTTCACCGCTGATGTAAGGCACTCATGGACCATCTTGATTATGTCTCTCTTCATGCCCGGCCACCAATATAATAGCTGCATATCTTTATACATCTTCGTGCTGCCGGGGTGAACCGAGTATGAGGTAGTGTGGGCTTCCATCATGAGATTCTCTCTCAAAGATCCTTTTTTAGGCACCCATATGCGGCCCTTGTATCTCACAATCCCATCAACCACTGAGTAGATGGTGCCACCCTTTGCTTCATCTCTGCGTTTCCATTCCATTAACTGTTGATTCGATGCTTGTTCTGCTCGAATCTGATTCCGTAAGTCCGATTTAACCGTCAGTGCCGCCAATCTAGCCTGCTCACCTGGTGCTATCACCTCCACTCTCAGCTGTTGGAATTCTAATATCAACCTTTGCTGGGTGGTCAACTGTGACAGTGTCGCCAACTTGCGACTCAGCGCATCCGCCACCACATTTGCCTTACCCGGGTGATAGTTAATATTGCAATCATAATCCTTTACCAACTCCAACCATCGTCTCGCGCATATTCGTTCCTTCGAGAAAAAATATTTCAAGCTATTATGATCTGTAGATCTCACAACGCGTTCTCCGTAAAGATAGTGTCGCCAAATCTTCAAAGCAAATATAATAACGCGCTAATTCCGGATCATGTGTAGGATAATTCTCATGCTCCTTCAACGTGATGCATAGGCGATGACCCTCCCATTCTCAGATCGCAAGACAACCCTAGCTCAAAGGTTGGAGGCATCGTGTACACCACAACCGCCTGTAATTGTCTGGAACTGCAAGCACCGTGCCATCACACCCTTTCCTTTAACTCCATAAAACTCCTCTCACACCGAGCACCCATTCATACCTCACCCCTTCTTGGTCGGCCGTGGGTAGCGAATGCGTGAAATTTTTTAATGAATCTGCGATAATACTCATAGTCCTAAGAAACTCAATTTTTGTAACATTTCTTGAGTGGCCCAACTCGATTGCCTCCACTTTGATCGGATCCACTCTATTCCTTCTCGAGACTATATGCCCTAGAAATGATATCTCGCCTCAACCAAAAATCGCATTTCTGAACTTAGCGATAAACCGTTTATCCTTCAAAGTCCGCAGCATGCGATGTTGTCGGTGTTCTTCCGACTTTGGGAGTAAATTAGTATATCATCAATAAAGACAATCACAAACCGATCCAAGTATGGTCCGGAAGATCCTCTCATCAAATCCATAAAGGTCATGGGCATTAGTAAGCCCAAACGACATAACTAGAAACTCATAATGGCCATATCGAGTTCTGAACGCAGTTTTATGAACATCCTCTCCTTTCACCCGCAGTTGGTGGTACCCCGACCTCAAATCAATCTTTGAGAATACAGTTAATCCCTGTAGTTGATCAAACAGATCATCGATCCTAGGCAACGGGTACTTATTCTTTACTTTAAATAGGTTCAACTCTCTGTAGTCAATGCACCCGACAAGATCGACACGCCCTCTTACGAACGACAATACCGGTGCTCCCCATGGTGACACTCGGCCTGGATGAAGCCCTTGTCCAATAGTTCTTGTAGTTGCTCCTTCAGTTCCTTCATTTCAGTAGGTGCCAGGCGGTACGGTGCTTTAGACACAGGGGTGGTTCCCGATATTAGTTCTATCCCAAACTCGACTTCCCTGACAGGGGGTAAACCTGCAATGTCCTCTGGAAACACCTCGGGAAAATTCTGAACTACCTCTACTTCCTCCAGATTTGGTCTATGGGCCTCAGCACTACTCATTATGTTGACTAGGAATCCATTACACCCCTTACTCAACATTTTCTGAGCTTTACATGCGGATACAATATGAGGAAGACTCATTGTGGAGGTTGCATTGAAGATGAAAAATTCATCATTTTGTAGTTTCAGTTTAACCGTCCTTTGTCTATAGTCAATAATTGCCTCGTACCGGGTCAGCCAATCCATACCCAGAATCACATCGAAGTCCACCATTTCCAACACAATAAGGTCAGCATACACTGTAGAGTTCTGCATCTTCATCGGACAGTTCCTCACTATTCTATTGCTGGGCAGTTCTTCCCCAGTAGGCAAGGACACGCGATAGCCGGTATCCATCCAATCACATGAAATGTCCAGTTTTGCAACATAAGCCATGGATATGAAAGAGTGTGTAGCTCCAGAATCAATTAAGGCATGAGCGGGTATATTGACAATAGAAATTCTACCTGTGATGATGGTCGAATCTGGATCCACCTGCTTCTGTGTCATGGCATACACCCTTCCTCTGGTTGGCTCTGTGAGCTGAGGGCAGTTCATAGCAAAGTGCCCCGACTTCTTGCACTTGTAGCACACGTCTGTACCCACTAAACATTGACCTGCATGAGCCTTCTCACACTTGGGACAATGAATTTTTCTTTCGCCCTTGGAAACAGTATGGTCAACTGGTCGAGGTTCCTGGGGTCGCTGTCGTGGTCGCGCTCGTAGCTATGGCGCTGCTTGCCTCAAACCGCAGCGCAAACTTCTTCTGACTCGGTGCCTGAGGTTCCCTTCCTTGGTAACTCGGTCTCTTGTTTTGTACTTCCCTTATCATGTCATTCATGTCCCTCTCTGACATCAGAGCCTGATCCACAGCCTCCCTGAAGGTGGTAACTCGGCTCACCCTGACATCATGTCGAATCGCTTCTCACCCTCAAGAAATGTTTCACTCTCGATTGACTTGCAATCATAGGTACAAAATACCGCCCCTTCTCGAATTCTCTGACATACTCAGCCACTGTTCGGTCCCCTTGGCAAAGCTCTAGGAATTCTCTAGCCATTCGAGTTCTGGTGTCAGCAGTGAAATATTTACCATAGAATACCTCTTTGAATTCAGCCCAAGTAACTGTAGCTAGGTCCACTACTGCGCGTGCCCCCTCCCACCATATCCGAGCATCGCCACGCAACATGAAAATAGCGCACCTCACCTTGTCAGCATCCGTAAGCTGCATGAAGTCGTATATCGTCTCCAATGATCGAATCCATCCTTCTGCAGTGATAGGATCTCAGATTTCCTTAAACTCCGTCGACCAAGATCCTTGAATCGCTTGTAAACCGGTTCACACCGGGCCGAGGCCCATCAGCGCATTTCCTGCTCCCTAGCTCTCAACAATCGCTGATCTCGCTTCTCCCGAATCCGACTGCTCGCATGATTGCGCAAGCTCAACAGAAACCGACTATTCTCGCCTAACTTCCCATTGTTCCTTCGACCGCCATTCCCTATAAACGCAATACTGCACTGCTATCTCCATTTTGTACATAAACTCAAACATGATTACATTAAGATTACTACTTGAAAAGTAAGTATAAAACCTACAATGGGGATGAATGTATCCGAAGTCCTTGATGAGATGGCATGCCAACACTGGCCCTTTAGAATCGACGCTCGATACCAATCAAAAGACCCAACCTGATACATATATATAGACCCTTAGCCCGACCCCTAATAATCACATAAACCACATACACATGATTGGATAATCCTCTTTATTTTATTCAATTTCAAGTAAGAGTCTCAATTACAGCCTTTACACTCAGCATTTCACCGAAGTAATTCATCCATTTCAACCCTACTCACTCAGACAGTCCTGCATCGTTGAAGTCCCGGACAGTGTGTGGCATGCTCATTGTCATCTCCTCAGTTACACCACCCCCCGCTTCATACAACTCAATCTGAGAACTCGGTTCCCTACCTGTAAATATTTAGTGACATCATGAGTTCACAGCCCAGTAAGTAAATTAAGGATAAATACATGGCGTAGAGAGGAAAAATCAAAACATGAATCGTAAAGTTATATATATATATCTAGCATGCAACTCAGGCCTAGCATCAATAACTCATAACAAGACATGCAAATATAACACCATGGTAGGCTCAACCTCAAATTCCCAATTCACTTTCTGTACCTAAACATGAAGCGCAACCAATTCCTATAAAAGAACATGTAAATATAACAAAACAGTAATCCGAATTCATGTTTTTCTATCATGCTAACTGTATATAATATAAATCTTCATGGTACCTCACATTTTTCATTTTTAATGCGGAGCCAATCAAAAACCTTATTTTCTTGTGCAATCCTGAGGTACCTCTAGAAAGAAACTAAGGAAATCAATCATCACCATCATCAACATTCCATTAATTTGGGTGGCCCTTCCTGAGCTCATCCTGAAGCCCAACCCATCCAAGCACCACTAATGCTCATGTAGATACAATTAGCTAGATAAAGAAAATCATTTCTTATCACACCAATCATATCTACTTCATATACAAATAACATTAAAAGCTAGCATTTAACTCAGTATACGGATGGATGATATAACAGAACATTATAAAGTAGCATCTAACTTTAGGTACTGATGGATGAACATACATATATATATATAACATCTAACCTCATACACAGGTAGATGTTAGTTATAACTGATTCACATAGCATATAGGCATTTGAAAGATTTGATGAACAATGAACTAAAATGATAACATGGCACATCATGGTGATCATAAATATCTATACATAGCATCCAACCTCATACACAGGTAGATGGTAATTATAACTGATTCACATAGCATATAGGCATTTGAAAGATTTGATGAACAATGAACTAAAATGATAATATGGCACATCATGGTGATCATAAATATCTATACATAGCATCCAACCTCATACACAGGTAGATGGTAATTATAACTGATTCACATAGCATATAGGCATTTGAAAGATTTGATGAACAATGAACTAAAATGATAACATGGCACATCATGGTGATCATAAATATCTATACAAAGCATCCAACCTCATACACAGGTAGATGGTAATTATAACTGATTCACATAGCATATAAGCATTTGAAAGATTTGATGAACAATGAACTAAAATGATAACATGGCACATCATGGTGATCATAAATATCTATACATAGCATCAAACCTCATACACAGGTAGATGGTAATTACACACATTTACATATAGCATCTACACTCATACACAGATAGATGGTAATGACACTCATTTACATATAGCATCTAACCTCATACACAGGTAGATGATAATTATAACATTTTACATAGCATCTACACCATAAAGAAAAATCTTCCAATAGCTTAGCTAAGCATGTGGAGGGATAAAGAATATAATGTAATTCCTCTACTAACATTGACGCCTCATCTATAAACCAAAGATTCCCAACTTTCCCCATGACTCCAACATTTATACTAACAATTAGCTCCTACCTAAAGCGATTCCACTGTTATACCCATCGGTAGAGCTAAGAGAATTTCCAGGAAACATAAAGTAGCCCCTCCGAGACCCTTAATTGGAGTTGTCCTACACCATAGCTACAACCAGACTGCACCCTCTTCCCATCCCTACAAAGGCTCCAACAGAATCGATCAATCACAAAAGCCGATCACCAACACAGGACCAGCTGTGCCGATTCCCAATCCAACCAGATGGTAGTATTCATCCAGTTTCTACCGTTCCATCTGTCCCTAAACCCACAAGGGTAAATCCCTAACCGCACCTAGCAATCCATCCAAGAAAAACACCAAGCGTAAACCCACGCAAACTAGTGGAAATCCATAGCTCAATTAACACTGGTTTAAATGCCTAAAACTAGCTGCATACACCCAGAAATCAGTTCGAAAAACCCCCAATCTTAAACACGAACAAAACCTGAAATCGCCAGTTCAAACACCACGGATTCAACCCTCTAAAACCGATCTACATCCCTCCATCGCCAGTCATTTTCCAGAGATTTACTTACCTTACAGCCGACGGAGGACGATCGGATGGCCGCCGACAGCGTTGAGTCGATCTTCGGCGGAAGAAATCGCCGAGCACAGCTTATCTGGGAGCTGGCGGCGATAGGCGACGGAGGGAGTAGCGCACGGAAGAAAAGGGAAAGAAATGGATCGGGCTTGCGGCTTATAAATGTTGTTTCCTTTAGGGTCAAGCCAACTCAAGTTAATTCCATGCTAGCTAAAATTTAACCTAAGGCTAACCTCAGTTAATCCAAACACCCCTTCAGGCCCTAATCTTTCTCCGAAACGATCATATGAACTCCTTTTGACTCAGACATCCCATTCCGACTATACATACCCGTTTATTTCTATTATCGTTATATATATATATATATATCTAGTTTTTTTTTTCCCGAGACCTGACACTTTTTTATAACAACTTTGTCATTAAAAGAAACAGAATATCCATCCAGAAACAATTTAGAAACTGAAATTAGATTCTTTCTAAAAGTAGGTACATAAAGACAATTTCTCAAAACCAAAACTTTATTCCTATCAAAAGATAAATAAACGTCTCCCACTGCAATAGCCGACACCTTTGAAGCATTGCCCATGAAAACGGTAATCTCTCCCTCAGCTAGTCGTCGGGTTCCTGTAACCCCTGCAAAGTATTGCAGACATGATCAGTGGCTCCTATATCTACACACCTGGTATTGGTAGATAACACCGCTAAACATGTTTCAACGACTAAACAAGAAGATATGCCTTTGTTCTTTCAGCGAGGATAGTCCGCCTTCGAATGTCTAGTCTGCTTACAAGTGAAGCACTTGCCTTTCGTCCTCTTCACTCCTCCCTGAGATCCTCCCACCACCTTTGCTCCAACTTGTTTCTTCTTCTTCTTGCCTTTCGGCTTAGAAGTAGAAACCTTTTGGGCAACCATGGTTTGAGGACACTCTTCGAAGAGTACATATTTGTACTCCTCTACAGTTAAGGTAATATCTAAATTTCTTTTCCAATCAATATAATTTGGGTACAGTAAGTTTGTTTCCTTTAGAATCATAGTAAGTGGGTTGAAAGCCATTTGAAAATACTAAGAATCACAATGATCAAAACATTAGATTTCAAATATTATTGATTCCTCAAACAATAAAATTTCGAAATCAACCAACACCTCAAAACACCGAGAACATCGCATGCCACGATAGTGTGGACGTATACGAATTCTACATTTGTAAGAGGAGGTTTACCCTTTAATTTTATTATCTTGTCAACCTTACTTTTTGACAAATAAAATTAATAGTTGGTTCCTCTTTGGCCCTACAAATAAAAGCAGTGACTCCGATGGGGAGGATACTTTTTATTTGCATCTAAGTGTGCACCATTACACGATACTAAGGGTATTATCTCGGATTATGTGCCTTATCGATGGGGAAGTACACACGCTCCTAAATAATTTCCTATAACCATTATTTGACCTAGTGATCCGCAAACAAACTCATCCGATGGGGAGGAAGGCACTCATAGCCGATGCGCAAGTTTGTTGCATCACACGTCAAATTGTAATGGAGGCCGCGGGAATTAATTAAAATGTCCCTCTCCCACTTAGTAAATTGACAGTGAGGAATTTTCAAGCACACACAACATGCATATAAAACAAATCAGCATTAAATATGGAAAAAATCAGAATTTTCCCAACTATTATGGCATTGTTCTCCAATATGCGTCCCGTCGTGTCGCCACCTTGTCAGCTCCACCCTTTCACGTGCGCAAGTCACCAAAGAGATCTGAGCCAAGATAAACTATTTTAATTTACATCCATCGATCCTATACTCCATGAAGGAGTGTACAAATAATCTAGATCGAAAGTAAACTAAAATGAGTGGCTAAACAATGCCATATTTAATTACAAAAATTAAATACTAATTTAGCCTCGTCAACCCCGAGGATTCAAATAATATACAATCACACACACATGCAATCACATACACACATATATAGCCATAATAGTTGGATCTTATGCCTGCAACCAAAAAGTTATCCTACGCACATTCTACTATCATCCGGCATATACAATATATGATAAGTGCATGAAAGTAACCGAATCCAAAACACACAAAACCGGAAACCATAGCTCTGATACCAATATTGATGGCATTGTGCTCGGAGGCTCATTGGCTCCTATGTCCCCGGATTAAAATTTTCACTAATGAAAACTAATCCAGATGGGATGAGTTTCCTAAGCACAACCAATTCATCGTCGTGCTAATGACTTGAGCGATCGCTTGAATAAACTAGTTGTTCAAGCAACCAAACTCTTCTAGTCGGTTAGCCACGGAAGAGACGACAGACGGATCGTCGGTTTTTATGTTTATCTTCGGGGTCCATGATTATACAAATACATATGGATGTAGACATGTATAATCAACACATACAATCATATTAATGAAAACATGCAAAGATCAATAATAAAACTTGTAAAACTTTTATACCTCTTGATCTTCTATCGTATGTCCTAACCTCTTTGTAGACTTCAGGTGGGCGAAGATCCTCCACAAGTTGAAGCTTCCTAGATCTTCTTCAATCAAAAGAAAGAAGAACTCTCCTTCCCTTCTTGCTTGAGCCAACCACCAAGCCACAAAGGCTTGATGCCGCCGGCCCCAAGAAAAGAAGAACAAGATGGCCAACAAAGGAACCGAACAAGGAAACAATCCCTAGCTCCTTTGTGCTGCCGGCCAAGTGGAAAAGAAGAGGAGAAGAGGAATCGGTTGAGCCCCGACCAAGGTAGAGGGAAGAAGAGGTAGGAGTCGGCCACCCCATAGGAAGAAGAAGAGATCCTCTCCTATAGTTGTCGCCCACCTTAGCTTCCAACCCTCGCCGCCCAACCAAGGAACCAAACCCTAATCTCTCTAGGGTTTCCTCCATAGGGTTTCTTGCCGCCCAAGCTATTGATAGGTTAAACCCTAATCTCCAAAACCATCAACAACTTCTCTTGCCGCCCACCTTAAGCCCCTTTTTATAGAGTTGGGCTTAAGCCTTGTTTTAATCTCCACCGTCGTTTCTAGGGTTTTAATCTCAACCGTCGGATCTAGAGATTTAATCTCAATCGTCAGAACTAGAGATTTAATCTCCACCGTCGGATCTAGGGATTTAATCTCATCCGTCGGATCTAGAGATTTAATCTCAACCGTCGAATCTAGAGATTTAATCTCCACCGTCATATCTAGGGATTTAATCTCAACCGTCGGATCTACAGATTTAATCTCAACCGTCGGATCTAGAGATTTAATCTCCATCGTCGGATCTAGGGATTTGTTTTCCATCATTGGATCTAGGCTTCATGAGGATTATATTAGGCTACGATAGGGACCATGAGGAGGAGTTGGATCTTGGCCACCCGATGGATCGGAACCACACAAACTTGATCCATCAATGATGTTCCATTCCACTAGAGGATCATCATTGAATTACCTCACCAACCCCCATAAATTAATATGGGCTCCATACATTATTTGTACATCCATCTCCCCGTGTTTAAGATATCGAATGTCCGTCAATTAATTGATTTACTGACCATCAATCAATTAACATCTAACTCCTCGAGTAGTACCACTCAACCTTATCATCATGTTGACTAAGTCAACATGCCGGGTTAAATGATGAACCTTATGAGCTCCTCAAGGGGACATCATCAACCTAATATAAAGGACATGGTTTCCTCCTATAATCAACGGCACACCATGTAAATAATATCATTTCCTAACTTACCGGGCATATTGATTTAATCCATATAAATCTCACCCTTTGGTAAATCAAAGAAATAAATACTAAGTACATGTGCCCGTTATTATATCGGGATTAAGAGCATGTACAACATAATATCTGAGGTCCGATTCAATTTTGTAGACAGCAATAAATTGAATCAACTCTATGTCGGTCCTGCTCAATACACCTAAGTGTACTAGTGTAACTCTATGTTCAAGACAAAACAATACCAAGCTACACTACAACCATGCCAATGGTTTGTCCAAAACCATCTTTGTTGTGAGCCTCTACTTATATTCTACAAGGGACTGATAACATGATCTTCTGTGCCACACCAAGCACCATGTTATCTACAATGTAAAGTATTAGACAACATGCACACATATAATAAATATAAAGTGCAAACAATGATCATGTGATTCTTATTTCAAAATAAAAATGTTCATACAAAAAGAGCTAGGCTTTCAGTATACATTCCAACAGATCCCTTCATCTTAATCCAACAGTAAGCCAACAATCGTGGGTGGCTTAAAACATCCATTCGCATTCCTGAGCTATTAGGTGAGCGTAACTTTGCAAGTCTAATGACTCTGCATGGTATTCTTGTTATCGACGATCACCCTACTTGAAGCTCTAGAATTCCCTACAATGTGTCACTAAAAGTGACATAGGGAAATACTCTCTTTCAACATCACTAGACCATGATCAAGTGATATATTATTTCCCGAAGATGATTTTCTACACTTATCACCAAATACCGACTTGATCCCGATAATGGTATGCAAATAACTCTACTTCCTTTTGTATAACCCAAGTTAAGTACTCAAAAGTACCCTCAAAGTTATACAACCCAGCACGAACAACTCAGGGATAAAAATCCCTATGAAACATCGTAATCTAGCCTTCAGCTATCTGTATCAATAATAGCCTACTTATCTTGTCCATTACCCATCAGGTAATGATCTAACTAGCATAATTAGTGAAAATCCCTAAGACTGTAGTCTCTGATTTCTACAAGAAATGTGATGACTTGACCCCTATTTTCTGACTCGATAACAATCAACACTCAAAGGTAAATCACCTTTTCGACACAGGTTCAAGACTCACTGACTCAATAGGTCGTTCCTGTGGTCAACTCCACCGTGGTTACGTATAATAACCAACACACTACGGTTATTCCCAGTTATATACACTAAATGCATAGCCAACAAAACCGGGAGTATAAACACTAAAGGTAACTCCGGTTGGTTGTCTCGATGGACGACCCCTACTACAAGTCTGTACAAATGTCATAACTCTAATTGTATACACCTATTGAGAAAATTTAGATAAATATCTACCAACTACAAGTTATCAGGAATTCTTACCTCGTGCTGCTTGGAGCTCAAGCTGTTGTCCATCTCATCTCAGAAATAAAATCGAATAAATCGACTCCCGAGAATCCAAGACTCGGCACAAAAACAACATTGTGTGGCATCGCAGAACCTAGGGCACTGATACCACTAAAGTTGTCACGCCCCGAGAGTATGCCATGACGAAAAGCAAACGGACGGCATCTCCCCTATACGTGGCAACATTTCGAGTTAATACAAGGCCCGTAGGCCACAACAACAACATCATATATATATGAAAACAAACCACAGTGGAAACTAACCACAACAACATAATAAACTAAACTACAATAAATACTCACAATGCATACCGGTATGACTGACCACATCACACATAACGGAACACCAACAAAAGCCCAAATCTATGTGTGTACATCACATGACAGGTTCACATCACCTTACACAACAAAAAACTTCAAATACATAACACAACAATACGGAAAGCCCAAAACAATCACCGGAGTCTTGGAGGTGAGATGAGATGTCAGACAGCCAGCGGTGCTCTAAGCCATCATGAAGACTTCTACCTGTTACCTGGGCGACAGAAAAACCCAAGGTTGTGGTGGTGAGTAAAACTCAACAGGTAATATGATAGAACATGTAAATATATATCAATACCACATGTCATTCAACAGTTTAATCTACTGATACGATAGGTATACATCATCATAACAAGTACACATGCATGTATACACTAAATAAATTGAACAAACAAACGATGCTGACATACCTGACAGTCAGCTACTCTATCCTCATCCAACCTGGGCATATATCCACAACACAAGGTATAAAGAGTAATACTACCCATACTACATCATGATACGTGTCAAGGGTATCACAGTGACCGACCAACAAGTATACAAGTACCCAGCCTACTACCATATAGAAAATGCAATAGCATATATGAATATGCACAAACAAATGCAACAAACATGGTACATACAAATGCATCATCAAAGTGAGTATACATATAGACTACATTTGTATGTATAGTAATCACCATCATCCATGTATATATATATATACACGCATATATGTATATATATATAGCAATATGCAAAACACTGTAAGATACGGCAATGCAGCATGCATGGTCATGCCTGCTCACCCATAATCGCTACCACAACCCCAGTGTGGCATAGGTGGCACGACATGACAACTGTCCCAACTCACACCAACCACTGCTCTAGAGTGTCCGAGTGGGCAGTATGATCAAGTAGCATATGAGCGTAAAGAGCTCACTATACAACGGGGGTCCCTGCTGCTGGCTACTCTGACTAACACTATCAATGAGTGGTCGAGTGTCATGCACCCAGGACAACTGCACGCACTCCAACTACCACCGTCTATAGTGGTAGAGTGCGGCAAAACAAATGCTCTGCCCTCACACCAGTTACTCCTCTAGTAGTAACCTGGGAGGCAGAATGACTAACGACTATCTTAATCCCAAGGGAGACGATGTCGTCAGTATGAATGCAATGACATGAAGGTACTGTCCCACATACAGACATCTACCACAGACTCTCTGTTCAACAGAGAGTCATATCCATCTGATCAATATACTCTCTATCCTGTAGAGAGTCGTACTTAACTGATCGACGGACTCTCTATCCTGTAGAGATTCATACTCAACTAATCATAACCACTATTATCACAATAAATTGTGATAGTTCTGGGCAAACCAGGAATCACATCCAAGTCCATCAGGAAGTTCCTGAGCCATACAGCTTCTTTGGCCGCCTCATAGGCTGCCACATGCTCAGCTTCCATGGTGGAGTCCGCCACGCATTTCTGCTGGGCACTCCTCCATACAATGGCTCCACCTCCCAAAGTAAACACAAAACCTGAGGTAGACTTACTGTTATCCCTATCAGATTGGAAATCGGAATCCGTGTAACCCACAGGGAGTAATTGGTCTGCCCGGTAAACTAGCATATAATCCCTAGTCCTTCTCAGGCACTACAATATATGCTTTATCGCAGTCCAATATCCCTGTCCTGGATTACTCTGATATCTGCTGACCATGCCCACGACAAAGTAGATATCTGGTCTCGTACAGAGCATCGCATACATGAGGCTTCCTACTGCCGAAGCATAAGGAACCGCCTTCATCTCCTCTATCTACTCAAATGATCTAGGACATATCTCCTTAGATAGAGGTACTCCATGCCTGAAAGGTAGAAAACCCTTCTTGGAGTTCTGCATGCTAAAACGCTCCATAATCGTGTCTATGTATGAAGCTTGGGATAAGCACAACATCCTTTTCCTGCGATCCCTTATAACCTTGATCCCAAGGATGTGTCTCACCTCTCCCAAGTCCTTCATATCAAACCTGCTTTGGACAACCATACTTACGCCTCGATAACACTTGATGTTGTTGCCAACCACCAAAATGTCATCTACGATAGTACAAGAAATACCACTACGCTTCGCTACATCTCTTGTATACACAAGACTCATCCGACTTTGAATAAATCCATAAGACTGGATTATCTCATCAAAGCGGATGTTCCAAGATCTTGAAGCTTGCTTCAATCCATAAATGGACCGATTAAGCTTACACACAAGATGCTCTTGCCCTTAGCAATGAATCCTCTGTTGCTTCATATAGATGGTTTCCTCAAGACTTCCATTAAGGAAAGCTTTCTTGATATCCATATGCCACACTCTCATAATCCATATGAGCCGCTATGCATAAGAGCTCTCAAACTGACTTGAATCCATAGATTCAATCTCAAGATTCATTGCACTTTGCCAAGATAGTGCATCTTTATCTTGGATTGCCTCACATATGTCCAGGATCAGTTCATGTTCACTGCCAGTGACCAAATCAAAGATTCTCCCAAGAACATGAATCTATCAGTTGTCTCACAACCCTCCCACTACGACGAGACATCACTTGTGTATCCTCACGCGTGCGTGACATGTGGTATATCCTCTTGTACGGTGGTACTAAAGAAGTGACTTCCCTTTAACTCCTCCGACAATTTTACTCTTGGGCTTGTGGCTCATCACATAGTCTTCCTCTAGAAATCTAGTGTTCGTGCTAACGATCACTCTCGATCTCTAGGACTATAAAACAATCCACCCTTCGCTCATCTAGGATAGCCAACGAACAAGCGCATTTTGTACGAGGTTCCAACTTACCATCATCGCCTTCACATGTCTTTGGACTCTCCAATATCCGAATATGTCTTATCAGGCTTGGCCCACAACTCATGGGAGTAGAAGGCACTGATTTAGATGGAACCAAGTTCGTAATGTACACCGTGATTCTAGAGCATATCCCTAACCAGTCCGCAAGTCGTAATAACTCATCATCGATCTAACCATCTCTATAAGAGTCCTATTCCTTCGCTTCTACATCATTCTCACTGGGTGTGTGTGCGTATAATTGGGATTGAATCCCAACCTCCGATAGGTAATTCCTAAACTCTCCCAAGAGGTACTCATCACCACGATCAGATCATAGTGTCATCTTGAATAATTGTCTATGAAAAAGATGAAATATTCAAAACTACCTCTTGCCAGGATAGACATAGGACCATACGAATCAGAATGAACCATTTCTAACATATCTTTAGCTCTATACCCCTTGGCCTTGAAAGGCCTCTTGGTCATCTTACCCTCCAAGCAAGATTCGTAGGTTGGGAGATCCTCCACCACTAATGAACCCAAAGGTCCATCACCTATCAACCTTTGAATTCTCGCTTGGTTAATGTGACCAAGACTAAGATGGCAAAGATATGTTTGGTTCATCTTCAAGGTTCTTTTTCTCCTTTTGGAATTAGAAGATGAGTTATTAACTTCAATTTGCATCGTGGGAGGTTTTGTATACAAATTTCCTTTCAATGTACCCAACAAATATTCTCCCTATTCCTTTATAACAACTCACATTAAAAGAAATAGAATATCCATACATAATAATTTATAAATCAAACTAAATTCTTTATAAATAAAGATACATAAAGGGAATTATCCAGAACCATAGTATTATTTTTCTCAAGAGATAAATAAAACTTCTCCCAATCCAATAGCAGCCACCTTCATGGCATTGCCCAAAATGGTAATCTCCCTTTTAGCTAGTCGCTTGGGTTTCGAAACCCTCGCAGTGTTGACATATGATTAGTGACTCTCATATCTATACACCAGCCAGGTAGATAACACCGCTAATCATGTTTCAACGACTAGTCTAAAGGATATACCTTTTGGGGGACAGTCCTTCTTCCAATGTCCATCCTTAAAGTACTTGCCTTTCTGGCTTCTTCACTCCTCCCGAGATCCTCCCACCACCTTTGCTCCACCTTGTTTCTTCTTCTTGCCTTCGCTTAGAAGTAGAAACCTTTGAGCAACCATGGCTTGAGGACACTCTTCAAAGAGTGCATACTTGTACTCCTTAGCAGATAAGACAATATCTAGATTCTTTCCAATCAACATTATTTGGGTACAAGAAGTTTATTTCTTTTAGTATCACAACAAGTGGATCAAAGTCATTTTGAAAATCCTAAGAATCACATAGATCATTACTTTAGATTTCAAAAATTATTGATTCCTCAAACAATAAAATTTTGATATCAACCAACACCTCAAAACACCAGAATATCGCATGTCACGCAGGTGGACGATATCTGAATTCTACATTTGTAAGAGGAGGTTTTACCCATTAATTTTATTATCTTGTCAACCTTACTTTTTGACAAATAAAATTAATAGTTGGTTCCTCTTGGCCCTACAAATAAAAGCAAAGTGACTGATGGGGAGGATACTTTTTATTTGCATCTAAGTGTGCACCATTACACGATACTAAGGGAATTATTTCGGATTATGTGCCTTACCGCTGTGGAAGTACACACGCTCCTAGATAATTTCCTATAACCATTATTTGACCTAGTGATCCGCAAATAAACTCATCCGCAGGGAGGAAGGCACTCAGAGCCGACACGCAAGTTTGTTGCATCACACGTCAAATTGTAATGGAGGCCGTGGGAATTAATTAAAATATCCCTCTCCCACTTAGTAAATTGACAGTGAGGAATTTTCAAGAATCCCATAGATTATTATTTTAGATTTCAAAAAATTATTGATTCCTCAAAACAATAAAATTTTGAAATCAACCAACACCTCAAAACACCGAGAATATCGCATGCCACGCAGTGTGGACGTATACGAATTCTACATTTGTAAGAGGATGTTTTACCCATTAATTTTATTATCTTGTCAACCTTACTTTTCGACAAATAAAATTAATAGTTGGTTCCTCTTTGGCCCTACAAATAAAAGCAGTGACTCTGATGGGGAGGATACTTTTAATTTGCATCTAAGTGTGCACCATTACATGATACTAAGGGAATTATTTCGGATTATGTGCCTTACCGCTGTGGAAGTACACATGCTCCTAGATAATTTCCTATAGCCATTATTTGACCTAGTGATCCGCAAACAAACTCATCCGCAGGGAGGAAGGCACTCAGAGCCAACACGCAAGTTTGTTGCATCACACGTCAAATTGTAATGGAGGCTGCGGGAATTAATTAAAATATCCCTCTCCCACTTAGTAAATTAAAAATGAGGAATTTTCCTACGACATGCATATCAAACAAAAAGAAATAAATATGAAAAATAAATTATTTTCCAACTATTATGGCCTTTGTCTTCAATATGGCTCCTGTCAGACGCATCTCGTCCGCTCCTCCTACGCCATGTACGAGCCATCCGGAGATCCGAGCCGAGACTAAATCCTATTTTAATTTACATCCATCGATCCTATACTCCACGAGGGAGTGTACATGAAATCTAGATCGAAAGTAAAATAAAATAAAGAGCGGCTAAACAATGCCGTATTTAATTTACAAAAACTAAATACTAGCCTCGTCAACCCCGAGGATTCAGCAAAATAAACATTTACACACATACAATCACATACACACATATGGCCATAATAGTCGGATCTTATGCCTGCAACCAAAGAGTTAAACTACGCATATCCTACTATTATCCGACACATATAATATATGAAAAAGTGCATAAAAATTAACCGAATCCTAAACACACAAAAACTGAAACCTTGGCTCGATACCAATTGTTGGGGTTGATCCGTGAGGGAAACTTCACTTCCTCTTCACCTCGTTGCTTGACCATGGTGATCCTTCGATGTCCCCGGATTAAAAATTTAATCCTAGACAAAAGGGATTCCCAAAGCAACCAAGTCATCGTCGTTATTCGTTTAGAGAGGTCACTTGAACAAACTAGTTGTTCAAGTGACCATTCTCTATTCTACGAGTAGCCACGGAATGAGCGATGTCGGATCGCGGTTTTGTATTTATACTGGATCCAAGTATTATTTAGCCGATTTACAGAAATATAACATGCTTATATTTTGAAAACAAACACAAGCAATGAATAAAAGAGATAGAAGAATAGTTATACCTCTTGGTCTTCTAATGTATGACCCTCCTCCTTTTGGACGTCGTGTGGGCGACGATCCACCAAAAGTCGAAGCTCCTAGATTGCAAAACTTCCTTCCTTGCTTTTCCCAAGCAAGAGGAAGAAGAGAAACAATGTTTTTCTCCTTCAAAAACTCAACCAACAAAGAACTATAGAAGTTCTTGCCACGCCAACTAGAAGGAGAAGAAGATGATGGAAAACTACCAAGACACCAAGGGAAACCCTATATCTTGTTTCCACCACCTAAGGAGAAGAGAGGGGAGTGTTTTGGGCGTGGCCAAGGGCTGGGAAGGGCTGGAATAGCTGCTGGACGTTGGCCACAAGGCAAGGAAGAAGAAGGAAAACTTGCCTTATTTGGTGCCACCCTTGCTTCCAAACCCTAACCCTAATTCCAATCCTATCTCAACTAGGATTGCCCTATTCTTGCCGCCCAAGCCTTGCTCCCTCCCTATCATGTATGTCACGACCACTCCCCATGCCCTCCTTTTATAGAGTTAGGGATAAGTCATGAATTAATCTCCTCCATTGGTTCTAGGGATTTAATCTCAACCGTCGGATCTAGAGATTTAATCTCAACCGTCGGATCTTAGAGATTTGATTTCTACCAATGGATCTTAGAGTTTTGTTTCTATCCATTGGATCTAAGCATCTTGAGGTGTTAATGGGCTACATTAGGGACCATGAGGAGGAGTTGGGTCTTGGCCACCCATGGATCAAGCCCACATAAAGTCCGATCCACTAATGATGATCCAATCCACTAAAGGTCCATCATTGATCTACCTCACCAACCCCCATATGATAATATGGGCTCCATATATTATTTGTACATTTTCTCCCCGTGTTTAAGATCTCGAATGTCCGTCAATTAATTAATTTACTGACCATTAATTAATCGACATCTAACTCCATGAGTAGTACCACTCAACCTTTTCATCATGCCGGACCAAGTCCACCTGCAGGGTTTACATGATAAACCTTATGAGCTCCTCAAGGGGACATCATCATCCTAATATATAGGACACGATTTCCTCCTATAATCAACGGCACACCATATAAATAATATCATCTCCCAACTTACCGAGTCTATCGATTTAATCTATAAATCTCGCCCATTGGTAAATCAAAGAGATGAGTACCAAGTATATGTGCCTGTTATTATATCGGGATTAAGAGCATGTACTAAATAATATCTGAGGTCCGATTCGATTATGTAGTTAGCAATAAATCGAATCACCTCTGTGTCGGTCCTGCTCAATACACACAAAGTGCACTAGTGTGATTCTATGGTCAAGACAAACCAATACCAAATCACACTACAACTATTCCGATGGTTTGTCCAAAGCCATCTCGGTTGTGAGCCTTTACTTATACTTTACAAGGAGCCGATAACATGATCTCTCGTGTGACACCACACACCATGTTATCTACAATGTAAGGTATTAGACAATATTGCATAACCATAAAAATATGCAAACAATGATCATGTGATTCTTATTTCAAAATAAAGATGTTCATACAAAAGAGCTAGGCTTTCAGTATACATCCCAACAAAAAGAACATGCTCATATCTGAAAATAAAGTTATAAATCTTTATACCTTACGATCTTCTACCGTATGTCCTATCCTTCTCGTGGACGACGTGTGGACGAAGATCCTCCACTAGTAGAAGCCTTCTAGATCGCGTTCTTCCCTTCCTTGTCCACTGCGAACAAAGAGAAGAACCAACAAATACCTATCCTTTCTAGAACCGGCCACCAAGTTAGGGAATTTGATGCAACCGCCGGCCAAGGAACAAGTGGATGAGGCGCCGGCCACCAATGGAAGGAGAACCGCTGGCCACTTTGGAGAGATTGGAGGAGTGAACGCCAGCCACCAATGGAAGGAGAACCGCCGACCAAGGAATAAGAGAGAGGCCTAGAGGATGGGCATCGGCCAAGTCTTGATGGAGGAAGGTGGGTGCCAGCAACAACTTGAAGGAAGAAGGTTGCTGCCCAAGCTTTTGCTCCAAACCCTAGCCGCCCACTTTGAGAAGAGCCAAACCCTAATTCCAATTCAATTATTCTTGCCGGCCAAGCTTAAGCCTTCTATTTATAGAATTGGGCTTAAGCCTCCTTTAATCTCCACCATCGGATCTAGGGATTTAATCTCCACCGTCGGATCTAGGGTTTTATCCCAACCGTCGGATCTAGGGTTTCATCCCAACCGTCGGATCTAGGATTTCATCCCAACCGTTGGATCTAGGATTTCATCCCAACCGTCGGATCTAGGGTTTCATCCCAACCGTCGGATCTAGGGTTTTATCCCAACCGTCGGATCTAGGGATTTAATCCCAACCGTTGATTCTAGGGTTTCATCCTATCCATCGAATCTAGGAATTTGTGTCCCATGGCTCGTGACATAGGATGCAAGGCCACCTTCGCCTTCTCCAATAAATACGAAAATACATATATGTGTTTTCTTCCTCAGGTATAGCAATACGTAACCGAACGCACAAACTTGATCCATCAATGATGTTTCATTCAACTAGAGGATCATCATTGAACTACCTCACCAACCCCAATAAATTAATATGGGCTCCATATATTATTTGTACATTCATCTCCCCGTGTTTAAGATATCGAATGTTCGTCAATTAATTGATTTACTGACCATCAATTAATTAACATCTAATTCCTCGAGTAGTACCACTCAACCTTATCATCATTTTGACTAAGTCAACCAGCTGGGTTTACATGATGAACCTTATGAGCTCCTCAAGGGGACATCATCAACCTAATATATAGGACACGGTTTCCTCCTATAATCAACGGCACACCATGTAAATAATATCATTTCCCAACTTACCGGGTATATTAATTTAATCCATCTAAATCTCACCCTCTGGTAAATCAAAGAAATAAATACTAAGTACATGTGCCCGTTATTATATCGGGATTAAGAGCATGTACAACATAATATCCGAGGTCCGATTCAATTATGTTGTCAGTATTAAATTGAATCACCTCTATGTCGGTCCTGCTCAATACACCTAAGTGTACTAGTGTAACTCTATGTTCAAGACAAAACAATACCAAGCTACACTACAACCATGCCAATGGTTTGTCCAAAACCATCTTGGTCGTGAGCCTCTACTTATATTTTACAAGGGACTGATAACATGATCTTCTGTGCCACACCAAGCACCATGTTATCTACAATGTAAAATATTAGACAATATGCACACATATATAATAAATATATAAAGTGCAAACAATGATCATGTGATTCTTATTCCAAAATAAAATGTTCATACAAAAAGAGCTAGGCTTTCAGTATACATTCCAACAATCTCCCACTTATACTAAAAGACTATGCCGTCATCACTCTGCCATACATCTGATCCCCATGTCCTCCACATGCCTATCAAACGCTTTCGCTGGAAGGGCCTTAGTGAATGGATCCGCCAGGTTATCCTCTGATGCAATCTTGGCGATAACAACTTCTCATCGCTTTACGATCTCTCGTATAAGGTGGTACTTGCGCACTATGTGTTTACTCGCCTTATGGGCTCGTGGTTCCTTCGAGTTTGCAACTGCACCACTGTTATCACAATAAATTGTGATAGTTCTGGGCAAACCAGGAATCACATCCAAGTCCATCAAGAAGTTCTTGAACCATACAGCTTCCTTGGCTGCCTCAGAGGCTGCCACATTCTCAGCTTCCATGGTGGAGTCCGCCACGCATTTCTGCTTGACACTCCTCCATGCTACGGCTCCACCTCACAAAGTAAACACAAACCCCGAGGTAGACTTACTCTTGTCCCTATCTGATTGGAAATCCGAATCCGTGTAACCTACAGGGACTAATTGATCTGCCCGGTAAACCAGCATATAATCCCTAGTCCTTCTCAGGTACTTCAATATATGCTTTACCGCAGTCCAATGTCCCTATCCAGGATTACTCTGATATCTGCTAACCATGCCCACGGCAAAGCAGATATCTGGTCTCGTACATAGCATAACATACATGAGGCTTCCTACTGCCGAAGCATAAGGAACCACCTTCATCTCCTCTATCTCCTTTGATGTTTTGGGACACATCTCTTTACCATGCCTAAAAGGTAGAAAACCTTTCTTGGAGTTCTGCATGCTAAAACGAGCAAGGATAGTGTCAATGTATGAAGCTTGAGATAAGCACAACATCCTTTTCTTGCGATCCCTTATAACTTTGATTCCAAGGATGTGTCCCACTTCTCCCAAGTCCTTCATGTCAAACTGTTTGGACAACCATACCCTTATGTCTGATAACACTTTGATATTATTGCCAACTAACAAAATGTCATCTACGTATAGTACAAGAAACACCACTACGTTTCCGTCACATCTCTTGTATACACAAGGCTCATCCGGACTTTGAATAAATCCATATGACTGGATTACCTCATCAAAGCGGATGTTCCAAGATCTAGAAGCTTGCTTCAATCCATAAATGGACCGATTAAGCTTACATACAAGATGCTCTTTTCCTTTAGCAATGAATCCCTCTGGTTGCCGCATATAGATGTTCTCCTCAAGACTTCCGTTAAGAAAAGCTGTCTTGACTTCCATCTGCCAAATCTCATAATCCATATGAGCAGCTATAGATAAGAGAATCCGGATAGACTTAAGCATAGCTACCGACGAAAAGGTCTCCTCATAATCGATACCCTCTTTCTGAGTATACCCTTTCGCAATAAGCCAAGCTTTGAAGGTCTCAACCTTCCCGTCCACTCCTCTCTTTCTCTTGTAGATCCACTTGCATCCAATGGCTTTTACACCATCGGGTGGCTCTACTAGCTCCCAGACTTGATTAGAATCCATAGATTCTATCTCTGAATTCATCGCACTTTGCCAAGATACCGCATCTCTATCTTGGAGTGCCTCGTCATATGTCCAGGGATCCGGTTCATGTTCACCAGGGACTAAGTCCGAAGACTCTCCCAAAAACATGAATCTCTCGGGTTGTCTAACAACCCTCCCACTACGACGAGGTGCCTCCTATGTACGCTCTGTGGCACGTGGTGCAGTGACTTGTGGTATCTCCTCTTGTACCAGTGGTACTGAAGTCAGGACTTCCCCTGTCAACTCCTCAAGAACAATCCTACTCTTTGGCTTGTGGTTCATTACATAATCCTCTTCTAGAAATTTGGCGTTCATGCTAACGATCACCCTCTGATCTCTAGGATTATAAGACAAACCACCTTTCGTTCCCTTAGGGTAGCCAACAAACATGCACACTTTTGTACGAGGTTCCAACTTACCAAAGACGCCACCTTCAACACATGTCTTTGGACTCCCCATATCCGAATATGTCTCGGACTAGGCTTTCGCCACCCACAATTCTACTGAGGGGTAGAAGGTACTGATTTAGATGGAACCAAGTTCGAGTATACATTGTTGTATCGACATACCCCGAGCGAAGCGGTAACTCAGAATAACTCATCATCGATCTGACCATCTCCATAAGAGTCCTATTCCTTCGCTCCGCTACACCATTCTGCTGGGGTGTGCCAGGTGCAGACAATTGGGATTGAATCCCAGCCTCTGATAAGTAATTCCTAAACTCTCCCAAGAGGTACTCGCCACCACGATTAGATCGTAATGTCTTGATACTTTTACCTTGACGGTTCTCCACATCAGCCTTGAATTCTTTGAACCTGTCAAAGCATTCAGACTTGCGGCGCATCAAGTAAATGTATCCATACCTTGAATAATCGTCTATAAAAGAGACGAAGTATTCAAAGCCACCTCTAGCCTGGATAGTCATAGGACCGCACAGATCAGAATGAACCAATTCTAACACATCTTTGGCTCTATACCCCTTGGCTTTGAAAGGCCTCTTGGTCATTTTATCTTCCAAGCAAGATTCGCAGGTTGGGAGATCCTCCACCACTAATGAACCTAAAGGTCCATCAGCTATCAACCTTTGAATTCTGCTTAGGTTAATATGACCAAGCCTTAGATGCCAAAGATATGTTTGGTTAATTTACGAAGGTTCTTTTCTCTTATAGACTTAGAAGACGAGTTATTGATTTCTATATGCATCGTGGGAATTTTCGGTTCTAGAGTATATAAATTGCCAACCAATGTACCAGAACAGATAATCTCCCTATTCCTTTTTATAACCACTTTGTCATTAAAAGAAACAGAATATCCATCCATAAACAATTTAGAAACTGAAATTAAATTCTTTCTAAAAGTAGGTACATAAAGACAATTTCTCAAAACCAAAAAATTATTCCTATCAAAAGATAAATAAACGTCTCCCACTGCAATAGCCGCCACCTTTGAAGCATTGCCCATGAAGATGGTAATCTCTCCCTCAGCTAGTCGTCGGGTTTCCTGGAACCCCTGCAAAGTATTGCAGACATGATCAGTGGCTCCTGTATCTACACACCAGGCACTGGTAGATAACACCACTAAACATGTTTCAACAACTAAACAAGAAGATATACCTTTGTTCTTTCGGCGAGGACAGTCCGCCTTCCAATGTCCAGTCTGCTTGCAAGTGAAGCACTTGCCTTTCGGCTTCTTCACTCCTGCCTGAGGTCCCACTGCCACCTTCTTCGCTCCACCTTGCTTCTTCTTCTTCTTACTTTCGGTTTAGAGGAAGAAACCATCTGAGCGACCATGGCTTGAGCACTTTGATGAAAAAGCCCCTCTGCCGCCTGGAGTTCTGTCAGAAGCTCCGCCAACGAATACAACCTCTTGTTGATGTTGTAGTTGAGGCGGAACTGCTCAAAACTCTTAGGCAGATACTGGAGAATGATATCGACCTGGGTTTCCCCATTGATCTCAGCTCCAAGGACTTCCATCTCATTAAGATGAGCCATCATCTTGAGAACATGATCCCTAACGGGTGTTCCCTCGATCATGGTGGTCGTCATCAAGTTTCTCATCGCCTCTTGTCTAGCTGCCCTACTCTAATGTCCGAAAAGTTCCTTGAGATTGAACATCATGTCATAAGTTGTGGCTATGGCCTGATGCTGATATTGCAGCACATTTGACATAGATGCCAAAATGTAACACCACGCCATCTCATCCGCCTTGACCCATTTCTTATAACGTTCTTTCTCCTTTTCATCAGAGTCATCGGAGGGCTAAGGAGGACAGACCTCGAAGAGTACAAATTTGTACTCTTCCGCAGTTAAGATAATATCCAGATTTCTTTTCCAATCAATGTAGTTTGGTCCAGTAAGCTTATTTTCTTTTAAAATCACAGCAAGTGGGTTGAAAGCCATTTGAAAAACCTAAGAATCACAATGATCAAAATATTAGATTTCAAATATTATTGATTCCTCAAAACAATAAAATCCCGAAATCAACCAACACCTCAAATCATCGAGAATATCGCATGCCACACTGTGTGGACGTATACGAATTCTACATTTGTAAGAAGAGGTTTTACCCATTAATTTTATTATCTTGTCAACCTTACTTTTTGACAAATAAAATTAATAGTTGGTTCCTCTTTGGCCCTACAAATAAAAGCAGTGACTCCGATGGGGAGGATACTTTTATTTGCATCTAAGTGTGCACCATTACACGATACTAAGGGAATTATTTCGGATTATGTGCCTTACCGCTGTGGAAGTACACATGCTCCTAGATAATTTCCTATAACCATTATTTGACCTAGTGACCCGCAAACAAACCCGTCCGCAGGGAGGAAGGCACTCAGAGCCAACACACAAGTTTGTTGCATAACACGTCAAATTGTAATGGAGGCCGCGGGAATTAATTAAAATGTCCCTCTCCCACTTAGTTAATTGAAAATGAGGAATTTTAAAACATACACAACATGCATATAAAACAAATAAGCAATAAATATAGAAAAAAACAGAATTTTCCAACTATTATGACATTGTCCTCCAATATGCATCCCGTCGTGTCGCCACTTCGTCCGCTCCATCTTTTCCCGTGCGCAAGTCACCAAAGAGATCCGAGCCGAGATAAATCATTTTAATTTACATCCATCGATCCTATACTCCACGAAGGAGTGTACAAATAATCTAGATCGAAAGTAAACTAAAATGAATGGCTAAACAATGCCGTATTTAATTACAAAAATTAAATAATAATCTAGCCTCGTCAACCCCGAGGATTCAAATAATATACATACAATCACACACAATACCATCACATACAACCAAATAGTCATAATAGTCGGATCTTATGCCTGCAACCAAAAAGTTAGCCTACGCACATCCTACTATTATCCGGCATACTCAATATATGAAATGTGCATGAAAGTAACCGAATCCAAAACACACAAAACCGGAAACCGTGGCTCTGATACCACTTGTAGGGAGTTGCTTCAGAGGCTCATTGGCTCCCATGTCCCCGGATTAAAATTTTCACTAATGAAAGAATTAATCCAGATGGGATGAGTTTCCTTAGCACAACCTATTCGTCGTCGTGCTAACAACTTGAGTGGTCGCTTGAACAAACTAGTTGTTCAAGCAACACAACTCTTCTAGTTGATTAGCCGCGGAAGAGACGACGGACGGATCGCCGGTTTTTGTGTTTGTCTTCGGGGTCCATGATTATACAAAATATATACATACGCACACATGTATAATCAACACTTAAAAGAACATGCTCATATCTGAAAATAAAGTTATAAAACTTTATACCTTACGATATTCTACCGTATGTCCTATCCTTCTCGTGGACGACGTGTGGACGAAGATCCTCCACGAGTAGAAGCCTTCTAGATCGCGTTCTTCCCTTTCTTGTCCGCTGCGAACAAAGAGAAGAACCAACAAATACCTATACTTTCTAGAACCGACCACTAAGTTAGGGAATTTGATGCAACCGCCGGCCAAGGAACAAGTGGATGAGGCACCGGCCACCAATGGAAGGAGAACCGCCGGCCACTTTGGAGAGATTGGAGGAGTGAACGCCGGCCACCAATGGAAGGAGAACCGCCGGCCAAGGAATAAGAGAGAGGCCTAGAGGATGGGCGCCGGCCAAGTCTTGATGGAGGAAGGTGGGCGCCGGCAACAACTAGAAGGAAGAAGGTTGTCGCCCAACCTTTTGCTCCAAACCCTAGCCGCCCATTTTGAGAAGAGCCAAACCCTAATTCCAATTCAATTATTCTTGCCGCCCAAGCTTAAGCCTTCTATTTATAGAATTGGGCTTAAGCCTCCTTTAATCTCCACCGTCAGATCTAGAGATTTAATCTCCACCGTCGGATCTAGGGTTTTATCCCAACCGTCGGATCTAGGGTTTCATCCCAACCGTCGGATCTAGGATTTCATCCCAACCCTCGGATCTAGGATTTCATCGCAACCGTCGGATCTAGGGTTTCATCCCAACCGTCAGATCTAGGGTTTTATCCCAACCGTCAGATCTAGGGATTTAATCCCAACCGTTGATTCTAGGGTTTCATCCTAACCATCAAATCTAGGAATTTAATCCCAACCGTTGGTTCTAGGGTTTCATCCTAACCATCGGATCTAGGGAATATACCCAACCGTTGCTTCTAGGTTTTGTTTTACATTCTTGGATCTAGACTTCACAAGGATTATATTAGGCTACGATAGGGACCATAAGGAGGAGTTGGATCTTGGCCACCCGATGGATCGGAACCACACACACTTGATCCATCAATGATGTTCCATTCCACTAGAGGATCATCATTGAACTACCTCACCAACCCCCATAAATTAATATGGGCACCATATATTATTTGTACATTCATCTCCCCGTGTTTAAGATATCGAATGTCCGTCAATTAATTGATTTACTGACCATCAATTAATTAACATCTAATTCCTCGAGTAGTACCACTCAACCTTATCATCATGTTGACTAAGTCAACCATCTGGGTTTACATGATGAACCTTATGAGCTCCTCAAGGGGACATCATCATCCTAATATATAGGACACGGTTTTCTCCTATAATCAATGGCACACCATGTAAATAATATCATTTCCCAACTTACCGGGCATATTGATTTAATCCATCTAAATCTCACCCTCTGGTAAATCAAAGAAATAAATACTAAGTACATGTGCCCATTATTATATCGGGATTAAGAGCATGTACAACATAATATCCGAGGTCCGATTCAATTATGTAGTCAGTACTAAATTGAATCACCTCTATGTCAGTCCTGCTCAATACACCTAAGTGTACTAGTGTAACTCTATGTTCAAGACAAAACAATACCAAGCTACACTACAACCATGCCAATGGTTTATCCAAAACCATCTTGGTCGTGAGCCTCTACTTATATTTTACAAGGGACTTATAACATGATCTTCTGTGCCACACCAAGCACCATGTTATCTACAATGTAAAATATTAGACAATATCCACACATATATAATAAATATATAAAGTGCAAACAATGATCATGTGATTCTTATTCCAAAATAAAATGTTCATACAAAAAGGGCTAGGCTTTCAATATACATTCTAACACCGTTAACCCGCTCCATTAATTTAAGTTAAAATAAACCAAACCATGATGGTTTATTTTAAGTTAAAACGAACCAAACCAACTTTAGTTCATTCGTTTAAAATAAATCAAACCCTTTGGTTTATTCTCCTCCATTGGATTAGAACCAAGCCAATTTGGTTCATCCATCATGTCTTCATAAGACACGGCCCATCCACGCTTCCATTGCGACTGAAACGATTTCATGCTCGCTCCATGTTTGGTCCAACCAAACCTAGTTTCTCTCGGTATGAGAATCTCATTCTCAAGCTCATTTTAAATCCTTCGGATTACGCTCATTGTGCGTGTGACCAAATAGGTTCTCGGTTTATGTTGACCATCTATAATTAACCATTAATTATAGAACGATCTTGAGTGGCACCTAGTAGTACATCATGATTCCCAATTAATCGAAAATATCAACGGTTGATCCAGAACTATTTCTGAAACCCTTCAGTAGCTCGAATGAATCGTGCCCCATTCCCTTCACTCATCTTATACCCACTTGGTTCAGGACATGGTCTATAGTGTCAGTCCCCACTAGGCTAACTACGTCACACCTAGCCCAAGTATCATTTCCTCGTCCTACGGATTCTAGTTACTGCACATGTATCGAAGAGTACCTTACTCTAAACATGTAATGCTTTGGCCAAAGACTTTAGTAACAATCCGACGAGAGGCCATGGGTATACATCTCCTCGCAAGGAGTGGTGAATCCTTTATAGGCTATTCAAACACCTTCTATCACTTCGACTTATACCCAATCATCCCGGCTCCACATCTCCTCAGAGATGCTTGCTTAAGATGTCAAAGCATAAGTCCTCATGATCAAGATGACTTGAATACCGCAAGTCAAAGGAACATCACACTTAAGCTACAGTAAGAACTTCATTGACATATCTATATATGCAGAGAACCATATGAAGTCTTACGGTTGGTCACTCCAATGAACTAGTTACCATAACTAGCATCCACGATTAACTCCGGAATCACAATGTCTCCAGCTAGTGAGAATCAGCTGCTTAGATACACCAAGGAGTATACCTCGTGCTAGTCTCGACAGAATCAATGGTGTCCAAATCCATCAATTCATTGACTAGGGATAATTCTGATACATCACAATTACACATGTAGAGATACTCACTAGTTGTGATCCAATTACAAATTCTCTCATGCTGTGAATCGTATCGTGGACATTTAGTAAATGAGTTTAAGATCTAATCAAATACATGAAAACATATATACTCAAATAGTGAATCTTCATTTATCATATAAATGGTTCAAACATAAGGCGATTGCCTTAGGACATCTCTCATATATCACTAACAAACTCCCACTTGGCCTAATGTCAATCGCTATGGTATCCAATACCATAAGCTCTAACATGACCCTCAAACTTACTTTGAGGTAATGCCTTAGTCAAAGGATCCGCTAAGTTCCTTTCAGTGGGGATTTTCTCGATTTGTATTTCCTTCCTACTGATGATCTCTCTGATAAGATAATAGCGGCGAAGAACATGTTTGGATCATTGATGAGACCACATCAAGTTCATAGATGAACTTCTTGATCCAAACCGCTTATTTTGCTGCTTCCAAAGCTGCAATGTATTCTGCCTTAGTGGCAGAATCCGTTATAGTGTCAAGCTTGGAACCTTTCCAACTTATTTGCACCTCCATTCCAGGTGAATACATACCCATACTACGACATGGAATCATCCTTGTCTATCTGGAAGCTGGCATCCGTATACCCACGTATCACCATGTACCCTTCTCCATATATTAGGAACGCATCCGTAGTTCTTCTTAAGTACCTAATGATTGTCTTAACAGTCACCCAATGATCCATTCCTAGATCAGACTAGTATATGCTCGTGACACTCAGAGCATACGATACATCGGGCCTCGTACATAACATAGCATACATGATAGATCCTATTGCGGATGCATAGGGAATCTTACTCATGTAAATCCTCTCGTTTTCTATGCGCGGACACATAGACTTTGAAAGGTGTACCCCATGCCTGATGGGTAGGAAACCTTTCTTGGATTCCGACATGCTAAACCTCTTTAGCACTCGGTCTATATATGTAGACTATGAAAGACCAAGCAACCATTTCGATCTATCTCTATAGATCTTAATCTCGAGGATGTAGGTTGCTTATCCCAGGTCTTTCATGGAGAATGTCTTGGATAACCAAATCTTAACTGACTGTAAGACCAAAACATCGTCTCCTATAAGTAATATGTCATCGACATACAATACTAGGAACACGACTGCACTCCCACTAACCTTCTTGTACACACAAGGTTCGTCTGGATTTTGTGAGAAATCAAACCTTTTGATCAAAACGGATATTCCAGCTCCTGGATACTTGCTTCAATCCATATATGGACCATCGCAATTTGGATACCTTGGGTTTATCAATCGATGTGAAACCCTCAGGCCGTATCATATACACATCCTCGAGCAGGTTTCCATTAAAGAAAGTTGTTTTCACATCCATCTGCCATATCTCATAATCATAATGAGCCGCTATGGCCAGGAGCATCCGAATGGATTTTAGCATAGCTACAGGTGAATAGGTTTCGTCATAATCAACACCTTGTTTTTGACGATATCCTTTCTCCACTAATCTAACCTTATAGGTAATCACATTACCATCCATGTCAGTTTTCTTCTTGAAAACCCACTTGCACCCTATAGACTTGATGCCTTCAGGTGGGTCAACCAAGTTCCAAACTTGGTTTTCATACATGGAATCCATTTCCGACTTCATGGCATTAAGCTGCTTATCCCTTTCTGAACTTGTCATCACTTCTTCATAACTTGTAGGCTCCTCATCATCAATGAGTAACACGTCGTTCGATTCACTTACGAGAAATCCATATCTCTCAGGAATGTTGCATGTTCTACCAGATCTACGAAGATGTGGTGTTACAATAGGTCCATCCGATTGCTCATCACTATGAGTTATCGGCTGTTGTGCTTCACCAGGTATCTCATCAATGTCTATTTGAGTTTCTCGAGCCTCCACAAGCTCGACGATACTCCCACTATTTTTTTGCAAGAGAAACTCTTTCTCTAGAAACACAACATGCCTTGAAACAAACACCTTTTGTTCCACAGGATGATAGAATTGGTAACCCCTTGTTTCCTTAGGGTATCCAATAAATAGACATTTATTAGACTTAGCATCCAATTTGTCTGATACAGTCCGCTTCACATAAGCAGGACAACCCCATATCTTCAAGTAAGATACATCAGGTTTCTTACTATTCCATATCTTATATGGAGTAGTAGAGACTACCTTGGTTGGCATTCTGTTTAACAAGTAAATAGCTGTCTGAAGTGCATAGCCCCAAAATGACATGGGAAGGTTTGCATGATTCATCATTGACCTGACCATGTCCAACAAGGTCCGATTACGCCTCTCAGATACACCATTATGATGTGGTGTATATGGCGGAGTCCATTGAGACAATATACCATTGTCTCTTAGATAATCAAGAAACTCTTGACTTAAGTATTCACCACCTCGATCGGATCGAAGTATTTTAATACTCTTGTCATGTTGTTTCTCTACTTCATTTCTGAATTCTTTGAACCTTTCAAAGGCTTCAGACTTGTGTTTCATCAAGAACACATACCCAAACCGTGAGTAATCATCGGTGAAGGTAATGAAGTAGCTATAGCCTCCTAAAGCTTGAGTTGACATAGGTCCACATACATCAGTATGTATTAGACCTAGTAACTCTCCCACTCGTTCAACTTTTCTTGTAAAAGGTAACTTAGTCATCTTGCCTTTCAAGCATGATTCGCATGTATCGTATGAATCAAATTCAAACGATTCCAGAATTCCACATCGGTGTAATTCGGACATGCATTTCTTGCTTGCATGGCCAAGACGACAATGCCACATGTAGGAGTCTAATTGATTATCCTTTCGAGCATGTTTGTTGCTCACTTCGATATTGAAAATGTCACTGGATACATCCAATGTATAAATATCATTGCTCAAAGTTCCAGTCCTATAAAGAACTCCATTTAAAGTTATGTAACAACAATTGTTACTAAAAGTCAAATGGTACCCATTTCTATTTAAACAAGAAATAGAAATGATGTTCTTTATCAACGAAGTAACATAAAAGCAATTGTCCAGTTCTAAGACAAGTCCTATAGGGAGTTTCAACAAATACGTTCCGATGGCGAGTGCAGCAACCTTTGCTCCATTCCCAACACGTAAATTTTGACTCTCCCTTGACGAGTCTTTTTCTATTCCTTAGCCCATATATGTCATTACATATATGTGAGCCACACCCAGTATCCAATACCCAAGTGTCTGAGGAAATAGAATGATGATCAATAACGAAGATATATGAAAAAGATGGAGCATCTTATGCCTTATTTTTCTTCACGGACTCAAGATAAATCTTGCAATTTCTTCGCCAATGGCCCTACTTGCCATAATAATGGCAAGTGCCCTTTTGAGCTGGTTCTACCTTTTTAGCCTTTTTCTTCTTCCCCTTCTGTTGTTCCTTTGACTCCCTCTTAGAACCTTTCTTCGAGGAATCAACTAACAACACCGTCCCCTGTTCATGCTTCTCAGAAGGCTCCACAGTCTTCAGCATGTTGAGCAGTACCACAGATGAACCTTCTTGCATCTCAGAGGTGAAGAAAAGCTTGGAGACTTCGAACCTTTCGAATCTCACTTGCTTATCAAACAACTCATAAAGATGAAGGACTACGATATGAGCATCCATATGCTCATGCTGCTTCCGTAGCTTGGGTTCCATCATGGCTAGCATGATGCAACTCATTTGTTCAGAATCACTCACATGTTTCTGATAGGCCAACAATTGGTCCAGAGTTTCATTGTCACTAGGACGGGTGGGTAGAGGCGCTTCGAGGATATTTGCAAGCTTTTCAACCTTGAGAATAATTCTCAAGTTTCTAAGCCAGTCCAAGAAGTTTAGCCCAGTCAATTTATTCGAATCCAAAATGGAACGCAAATTCAAAGACATCATGATCAATCTTAGAAATACAAAATGAGCATATATGAGAAAGATGATTTTAAAATGCATCATTATACATTCATAAATCCCATTCATTTTCCGAATTTCAAAAAAAAAAACCCAAAATCACTTCGGGAGATCGTAGGTCCATCTTCGAATGGGCTGATATCCATCATAGATATGAACAACCTTGGAGAGAGTCCAATAAGCCATTCATAACTACGATGGTAGGTATCAACTATACCGATCGAGAAATAGTTTTAATATGGTTAGAGCATATTCAACCAATTAGCCCGGCTTGGAGAGAGTCCAACAACCAAAGATAACGATTGACCTCTGACTCTTACCATATTAGTATTAAACTATTCCATGGTTTGAACATGTTCGGGTTCGAGCCAGGCTTGGAGAGAGTCCAACAACCCAAACAAGAAATGGAACTCTGGTTCTAACCATATTAATGGAAGGTATAGGCTTTAATATTGAGTAAAGGTTTTTATGTCTCATCCTCTTGCATGCAAATAACTATTATCTACATGGCATGATATACATGGCATACATCTACATGTCACGACACGCATGGCATAATGATATGCATCTAATGCAATTACATGGCATACAATTATGTCATGTACATAATTTCCTTATATTGTTAGGGAAATCTCTTGCCGTAATATGGTTTTGATGGTGTGGCAAAGGGTTTAAGTTAGTTTGATATGTTGATGTGATATGTGCGTTGAAGTCGTGCAGGACTTAGTAATTCACACATGGAGCCGTGGCGAGTTTCACATCTCATGACTCGTGCCTTGAGTCGGTGAAGGATAGCTTTGCGGAAGCCGTGCGCTTGGAGCATCCGAGGGACCGCCGGACGAGAAGCTTGGAGTGAAGCCGGAGGAAGTAGACTTCGAGGCAAGAGACGCGAAGGAGCATTGCAGAGCCGTGCGCCTGATGCTGCCGAGGGACGTGGCCGAGAACGAAGAGAACTTCGAAGGCGAGGGACTCCGAGAAATGAGAGTGAGCGATTGTAACCCAGGGAAGGGTAGCTCTTAGGTGAAACTTGGCGGTGATCATCGGCCCAGTCGATAAGGGTTCGACCAGCAGAACCATTACGCCGTGGCCGATCGACTACGGCCGAAGCATCGTGATGAGGTCCATCGGTCATTGCCAAGAGTTGGACTACAACGGGCGGGATCCGATGTGTTGGGAGGCCGTTGTAGTGGCAGCGATCGCTACGCAAGGGCGGCGATCGTGATGGCGCAACGGAAGAAGTTAGCCCTCTCTATAAAAAGAGAGGGTGTGAGCCTTTGAGAGGCTAATGCTCATACTCCAAACGATCTTCCTAGTGCCCCACAAGCTCTAAACTCTTCTTACTTGTCTTTACTTCAATCCTATTGTAAGAAGAGTGATCTTGGTTGTAAAGGTTACCTCCACCTAGCTTGGTGCAAAGGAGAGACCATTTAGTGGATTGGTTTAACGGAGTGATTCACCGAGGACGAATCAGGGACCGTGGATTAGCGGCGTAGCCGTGAACCACGTTATACCATCGTGTTAGCATTTGTTTTATTGTTTGTCTTTTGCTTTGTATTTGTATATTCCGCTTGCGCTAATCTTTTGTAGACGAGCAATTTACGACGTCAAACGTACGAGGGCTATTCACCCCCCTCTAGCCGGCCATACCGATCCCCTACAAGTGGTATCAGAGCCGAGGAAAGCTTGTCGAGGACTAACCGCCACAATAAGCAACTTTCAAAATGGCCGGCTCCAACATCCATCCTCCGAAGTTTGAAGGAGAATTCGCTTGGTGGAAGAAGCGAATGGAGTTATTTTTCGAAACGGATTTTGATATAATGATTACAATGGAATCCGGTTTCGTTTTGCCTAGGGATGAAGAAGGGAAGCCAATAGAGAAATCTAGGTGGACCAAAAGGCAAAGGGAAGAGCACCTTGCAAATTCAAAAGCCAAACATCATCTCTTCAATGTGCTCCCCCAACAAGAGATCAACCGAATAGGAGAATGCTTAAGTGCCAAGGAGATGTGGGAGAAGCTAATTGAGCTTCATGAAGGCACATCCGAGGCAAAGCTAGCAAGGAGAGACCTCCTCCGCTCCCAATTATCCAACATTAAATTAGAAAAGGGAGAAAAGGTAATTTCCTTACATTCTCGATTCAAAGAAATTTTAAATGGACTAACAAGTGTAGGTGAGAAGCTATCAAACCGGGATATGGTAATGAAGGCCATAGATGCCTTTCCCCGATCCTCAAAGTGGAGCTCCATGGTGGATTCGTTCTACATCTCCAAGAACTTGGAAGTAAGTACCTTGGAGGAATTTTTCTCAACAATGGAGCTCCACGAAACTAGGCTTGAGGGAATACAAGAGGAGCCTAAAATTCAACCCTCAAGAGGAGTAGCATTATTGGCAAGTAAGGGGAAGAAGAAGATGGAAATCACCTCCTCCTCCGATGACGAAGCATCTTCCTCCTCCTCCATGGATAGCACCGAAGAAGCCTACATGGTAAGGAGGGTAAGACGAGCATTTAAGAATTTTAGATTTGATAAATATAATGATAGGAATAGAAGACCAAGGGGGAAGGTCATATGCTACAATTGCCAAGGAGAAGGGCACATAAGGGACAATTGTCCTCTCCTAAACAAGAGCAAGGAAGAAAAGAAAAAGAAAGAAGAGAAGAGGAAGAAGAAGAAGGGGAGCAAGAGAAAGGAAGAAGAAAAGAAGGCAAAAGAAAAGGGGAAGGCCAAAGCATTCAAGGCCAAGACATGGGATGATCCTTCCTCATCCTCCTCCTCATCATCGGATGAGGAGAATGCTTTTGTCACCAATTTGGCCTTGATGGCCTTTGATGACTTGGATTGCTCTTCATCCGAAAATGAAAGATCAAGCTCAAGTGGGGAAAGCTCAAGTGAAGGGGGAGCCTCCACATCCTCCTTATCCGAAGAAGAAGAGGACATGGAAACTATGGTAACAAATCTAACTCCTAAGAAAATAGTTTCCATGGTTTCTAGCTTAACTAGAGATTTATTTAGAGCTAAGAAGAAAAACAAAAGCATGCTAGATCAAATTAAGGACCTAGAAAATAAACTAGAAAATGCATGCTTAAATGATAGTATTTCTTCTAGCTTAAATGAAGCATGCTCACATGACCTTTATGTGCCATTAGATGTTAGTGATGCATGTATGAATGAAAATAGGGCCTTAAGGGAAAAAGTAGATTATTTAACAAAAGCCCTAGAAAAATTCACTATTGGCTCCAACACATTGAACATGATCTTAGGGAGCCAAAGAGCTAGCTTCAACAAGAAAGGCCTAGGATACAAAGAAAAGAAAAATGAAAAAGCCTACAAATGCCTTATAGCTAGGGGACAAGATAAGAAGAAGGTAATTGCTAGGAAATGGATCCCCAAGGAGTATTTAGTGAACCCAATAGGAAAGAATTTATTTTGGGTTCCAAAATCCATCCTTAAGGGTTAGAATAACCCTAGGTAGTCAACCATATGAACTTGACCTATATCATATTTTGGTTGACTTAGGATGACGGGACAACATTTTTTAGATAGTGTTGGGTGATGATAACGTGCCCATAAATAGGTAATAATGCTTAAATCATGATGATTGATGTAATTCCTATGTATGTTTTAAATCATGATTTATGATTTTGATATTTGGCATGTTATCATGAGAAATAGGGTTAAATCATGCTTTAGGTGATAATTTGTTTATTATCATCGTATAATACCTAATGCATGACTATTATTTGATGGATACATGAGTTTCATGATCATAATGTAGAATTGATTGATATATGTCATTATGATCATGTAGGATGTTAGGTTGATACTTAACCATGATAGAATTGCATGAATATATGGGTTAAGTATATACAAATACCCCCTAGGATGCATCTCACACTCACTATAGGCTAACTTGATTGCAAACTTAGCATGGGTGAGATATTAGGATGATACAAATGTCCACTAATGCCTATGGCATTTAGATGGTCATTTAAAGTATCAAAATAGCAATAATAGACCAATCATGGGGAAGGCTTATGTTTAATTCATAGACATATTGCCCAAAGATCATGGTTGGATATTTCATATGTTTTCAAAACAATTTCTTACCTTAAAATACATGTATTCATGTTTTGAAACAATTGGATGCAAAACTAGGTAGCTAACTTGATACTAGAATGATCAAAAACCTAGTGGTTTTTAGAGCTTTTGGATTTTTGGAAAAAACAAGAAAATATAATGAGTTTTCATGAAAAACTATTTTTCCTTGATAGATATACTTGATAGAAATATGTTCCCCAAATTTCATGATTTTTAGAATTTTCTGGAATTTATAATGCATTTAAATTCATCAAAAAATCAAAAATTGATTCTTTGTGCCGATCATTGCCATACCGATAGCGAATTGGTGGCCTGTAAATCAGAACATTGAAGGCCGAATTCAGTTTGTAAACCTACAACAAGTGGTAGAAATATACTTGATGCCATCAACAAGTAGTACCCAATTTTTAAATCAACTTGTCATATTTTCCCTCCATTATACTTGATGTCATGAGCTTATAACTTAGTGTTAATCTTTTGATAGTGTCAAAGGGGAGAAATAAGTATGTTTAAGTTAATCACTTTAGGAGAAATATATTTTAGGAGAAATATATGATAGGGGAGAAAATTTGCATAGAGAGTTTCATGGATTAAGGGAATTGCATGTTGCTATATCATGTTTATCTTTACATGCTTTCTTACCTTAGAATTTATATCAAATGTTTTACCTAACTTAAACGGATTGCCACACATCAAAAGGGGGAGATTGTTAGGGCAATCTCTTGCCGTAATATGGTTTTGATGGTGTGGCAAAGGGTTTAAGTTAGTTTGATATGTTGATGTGATATGTGCGTTGAAGTCGTGCAGGACTTAGTAATTCGCACATGGAGCCGTGGCGAGTTTCACATCTCATGACTCGTGCCTTGAGTCGGTGAAGGATAGCTTTGCGCCGCGCGCTTGGAGCATCCGAGGACCGCGGACGAAGCTTGGAGTGAAGCCGGAGGAAGTAGACCGAGGTAAGAGACGAAGGAGCATTGCGCAGTCGTGCGCCGATCGCCGAGGGGCGTGGCCGAACGAAGAGAACTTCAAGGCGAGGACTCAGAAATGAGAGTGAGCGATTGTAACCCAGGAAGGGTAGTTTAGGTGAAACTTGGCCATTTCGGCCAAGTGTCGGATGGGTTTTCGACACCGATCGCGCCATGTCATGCGATCGCCTGAGTCAGTGAGTTCGACGGTATCGTATACGATCGACTGGATTGTGGGCCAGCGATCGCGATCACATACGATGGCGTCATGATCAAGACATCGATCGGCCGAAAGCGGCGGTCGAGTCAATAAGGGTTCTTCGGCCAGCGTTCGTAGCCGATGGGGCCGATCGACAGGAGAATGATCAAGAGGTCCATCGATTGATCGCCAAGAGTTCCGTTGGACTACAACGGTCGAGATCCGACGTGTTCGGAGGCCGTTGTAGTGACGGCAGTCGACTGCCAAGGGCGGCAGTCGACTGATGGCGGCAAACGGGAAGAAGTTAGCCCTCTCTATAAAAAGAGAGGGTGTGAGCCTTTGAGAGGCTAATGCTCATACTCCAAACGATCTTCCTAGTGCCCCACAAGCTCTAAACTCTTCTTACTTGTCTTTACTTCAATCCTATTGTAAGAAGAGTGATCTTGGTTGTAAAGGTTACCTCCACCTAGCTTGGTGCAAAGGAGAGACCATTTAGTGGATTGGTTTAACGGAGTGATTCACCGAGGACGAATCAGGGACCGTGGATTAGCGGCGTAGCCGTGAACCACGTTATACCATCGTGTTAGCGTTTGTTTTATTGTTTGTCTTTTGCTTTGTATTTGTATATTCTGCTTGCGCTAATTTTTTGTAGACGAGCAATTTACGACGTCAAACGTACGAGGGCTATTCACCCCCCTCTAGCCGACCATACCGATCCCCTACATATATGTCATAACTATTTATAGAAATAAAATATGTTTAAGATTTGATTCTCTAAATCAAATCATGATTAAATTAGGAAACAAATTTCCAAATCTAATCACATATTTTATTTGTGGAAATAGTTGATTAAGGAAAGTCAATTTAGGAAACCAATTTCCTAAATCATCAAAACTACTTATGGAAATAAAATATTTAAGATTTGATTTCTCAAATCAAATCATGATTATATTAGGAAAAAAATTTCCAAAATCTAATCAAATATTTTATTTATGGAAAATATCAATTTCCATAAATACTTCCAACTTTCCAAAAGTAGAAGATTTCCATAATTGAAAATTTTCCATAAATACTTCTAACTTTTCAAAAGTAGAAAATTTCCAGAAATATCATTATGACTATCGCAAAACAATTTTACGATTATGTCGAAACACAACCTGGGCTCTGATACCACTGTTGGGTTTCCGACACCGCGGCGAGTGTGTGTGTTTGAACATGTTTCGTAAACATGTGCACAGCGAAAGAAATAAAATAATAAATCTAATTTATTACAACACACACATCACACACATGCATAGTACAATATGTGTAGACATAACCGTAAATTCAAATTTTGCAATAAAAGGAAACTTAAACTACGTATACCTGACGTATCACGTGTAGCGGGAAAGGCATCAACCGGAACGATCCTCGCTAGAATCGTCTCTATCCATATCCACGCCGAGTATCTTCGGGATGACCACTAAGTCACGAGCCTCGTCTTCGTACGGGTTACTAGCCTCGTGTTGAAGATGACGTGATCGAGAGAAGATCACGATCCGAATCAAAATTTGGATCCAAAACGAGTCCTCAAAAAGTCGCTTCTCTGGAAAGGTATTCGTCAACCGTTTGACAAATTCTTCGTCCTCCACCTATGAGGATTACTGGAGATCGAATCCTCGGCTAGGCTACCACTGTCGGAGCTCCAAACGTTGTCCAAACGACGCTCCGATGAGAAGGAAACAAGCTGTCAAGAAAACTGGACAGCTTTGGTGGAGGAATAGGGCCAGCCAAAAAGGGAAGGTTGAAGCTCACCTTATTGCCGAACCCAAAGGAGATAACCGGAGCTTCTTCGGCAGCAGCTCGACGCCGGCAAGAGGGAAGGTCAGCACCTTCTAGACGCCGGCAAGGGAGCTAGGTGGTGGGTGGCGGGAAAGGGGTTGTTGGTGCCGACTTCACCAAGGAGAGGAGGGGGCGGCAACTTTAGGTTTAACAAAAACCCTTAAGCCCTATTTTATAGAGAACAAATTCTCTTAATGGTTATCAGATCATAACCAAAGTCCCATTAACCCGCTCCATTAATTTAAGTTAAAATAAACCAAACCATGATGGTTTATTTTAAGTTAAAACGAACTGAACCAACTTTGGTTCATTCATTTAAAACAAACCAAACCCTTTGGTTTATTCTCCTCCATTGGATTAGAACCAAACCAATTTGGTTCATCCATCATGTCTTCATAAGACACGGCCCATCCACGCTTCCATTGTGACTGAAATAATTTCATGCTCACTCCATGTTTGGTCCAACCAAACCTAGTTTCTCTCGATCTGAGAATCTCATTCTCAAGCTCGTTTTAAATCCTTCGAATTACGCTCGTTGTGCGTGTGACCAAATAGGTTCTCGGTTTATGTTGGCTGTCTATAATTAACCATTAATTATAGAACGATCATGAGTGACACCTAGTAGTACATCATGATCCCCAATTAACCGAAAAGATCAACGGTTGATCCAGAACTATTTCTGAAACCCTTCTGCAGCTCGAATGAATCGTGCCCCATTCCCTTCACTCATCTTATACCCACTTGGTTCAGGACATGGTCTATAGTGTCAGTCCCCACTAGGCTGACAACGTCACACCTAGTCCAAGTATCATTTCCTCATCCTACGGATTCTAGTTACTGCACATGTATCGAAGAGTACCTTACTCTAAACATGTAATGCTTTGGCCAAAGACTTTAGTAACAATCCGACGAGATGCCATGGGTATACATCTCCTCGCAAGGAGTGGTGAATCCTTTATAGGCTATTCAAACACCTTTTATCACTTCGACTTATACCCAATCATCCCGGGTCCACATCTCCTCAGAGATGCTTGCTTAAGATGTCAAAGCATAAGTCCTCATGATCAAGATGACTTGAATACTGCAAGTCAAAAGAACATCGCACTTAAGCTACAGTAAGAACTTCATTGACATATCTATATATGCAGAGATCCATATGAAGTCTTACGGCTGGTCATTCCAATGAACTAGTTACCATAACTAGCATCCACGATTAACTCCGGACATCACAATGTCTTCAGCCAGTGAGAATCAGCTGCTTGGATACACCAAGGAGTATACCTCGTGCTAGTCTCGACAGAATCAATGGTGTCCAAATCCATCAATTCATCGACTAGGGATAATTCCGATACATCACAATTACATATGTAGAGATACTCACTAGTTGTGATCCAATCACAAATTCTCTCATGTTGTGAATCGTATCGTGGGCATTCAGTAAATGAGTTTTAGATCTAATCAAATACATGAAAACATGTATACTCAAATAGTGAATCTTCATTTATCATATAAATGGTTCAAACATAAGGCGATTGCCTTAGGATATCTCTCATATATCACTAACACTTACTATTCTATATCTCATATAGAGTAGTTGAGACTACCTTGGTCGGGACTCTATTTAACAAGTAAACAGTTGTTTGAAGTACATAGCCCCAAAAGGACTTGGAAAGATTCGCATGATTCATCTTTGAACTAACCATGTCCAATAAGGTCTAGTTTTGCCTATCAGATACACCATTATATTGCGGTGTATACGGCGGAGTCCATTGGAACAATATATCATTGCCCTTTAGATAATCCAGAAACTCTTGACTCAAGTATTCACCACCTCGATCAGATCGAAGTATTTTAATACTTTTGCCAAGTTGTTTTTCTACTTCACTTCTGAATTCTTTGAACCTTTCAAAGGCTTCAGACTTATATTTCATCAAGAACACATACACAAATCGTGAGTGATCATCGATGAAGGTAATGAAGTAGCTATAGCCTCCTAGAGCATGAGTTGACATAGTTCCGCATACATCAGTATGTATTAGACCAAGCAACTCTCCCACCGGTTGACCTTTTCCTGTAAAAGGTAACTTAGTCATCTTACCTTTTAAGAATGATTCGCATGTATCGAATGAATTGGATTCAAACAATTCCATAATTCCACATCGTTGTAATTCAGACATGTGTTTCTTGCTTACATGGCCAAGACGACAATGTCACATGTAGGAGGCTAATTGATTATCTTTTCGAGCACGCTTGTTGCTCGCTTTAATATTGAAAATGTCACTAGATACGTCTGACGTATATATACCATTGCACAATGTTCCAGTCCCATAAAGCAATCCATTCAAAGTTATATAACAACAATTGTTACTAAAATTCAAATGGTACCCATTTCTATTTAAACAAGAAATATAAATGATGTTCTTTATCAACGAAGGAATATAAAAGCAATTGTCCAGTTCTAAGACAAGTCCTGTAGGGAGTTTCAACAAATATGTTCCAATGGCGAGTGCAACAACCTTTGCTTCATTCCCAACACGTAAATTTGACTCTCCCTTAATGAGTCTTCTTCTATTCCTTAGCCCATGTATGTTATTACATATATGTGAACCACACCCGGTATCTAATACCCAAGTGTCTAAGAAAATAGAATGACAATCAATAACGAAGATATCTAAAGGAGATGGGGCATTAGATGCCTTATTCTTCTTCACAGACTCAAGATAAATCTTGCAGTTTCTTCGCCAATGGCCCTCCTTGCCACAATGATGGCAAGTTCCCTTTTGAGCTGGTTCTGTCTTTTTAGCCTTTTTCTTCTTCCCCTTCTGTTGTTCCTTTGACTTCCTCTTACAACCTTTCTTCGAGGAATCAACTAATAGCACCATCCCCTACTCATGCTTCACAGAAGATTCTACAGTCTTCAGTTTGTTGAGCAATACCACAGATGAACCTTCTTGCATCTCAGAGGTGAAGAGGAGCTTGGAGACATCGAACCTTTCGGATCTCACTTGCTCATCAAACAACTCATAAAGATAAAAGACTATGGTATGAGCATCCATATGCTCATGCTGCAGCTCGGGTACCACCACACTAGCATGATGCAACTCACTAGTTCAGAATCACTCACATGTTTCTGATAGGCCAACAATTGGTCCGGAGTTGCATCATCTTTAGGGCTAGTGGGAAGAGGCTTTTCGAGGACATACGCAAGCTTTTCTACCTTGAGAACAATTCTCAGGTTTCTAAGCCAGTCCAAGAAGTTTAGCCCAGTCAATTTATTCGAATCCAAAATAGATCGTAAACTCAAAGATGTCATGGTTAAGCGATTAACCTAGAAATACAAATCGAGCATATATGAGAAAATGATTTTAAAATGCATCAACATACATTTATAAATCTTGTTGGGTTTCCGGCACCGCGGCGTGTGTGTGTTCGATCATGTTTCGTAAACATGAGCACAGCGGAAGCAATTAAAAAATAATAAATCTATATTTATTACAACACACACAACACACGCATGCTATTACAACAAGTGTAGACATAACCGTAAATTAAAATTTGCAATATAAGGAAATTAAACTACGTTATACCTTCCGTATGACGTGTAGCGGGAACGGTATCAACCGGAACGATCCTCGTAAGAATCATCTCTATCCGTATCCACGCCGAGCTCCTCGGGATGACTTCGCTAAGTCACGAGCTTCGTCTTCGTACGGGTTACTAGCCTCGTGTTGAAGACGACGTGATCGAGAGATGATCACGATCCGAATCCAAATTCGGATCCAAAACGAGTTCTCAAAACTCGCTTCTCCGGAGAGGTATTCGTCAACCGTTTGACTAATCCTTCGTCCTCCACCTCAGAGGATTACCGGAGATCAAATCCCCGGTATGTTAGCCGCTGTCGGAGCACTAACCGTCGTCCAAACGACGCTCCGACGAGAGGAGAAGAAGCTGTCCAGAAAAACTGGACAGCTTGGTGGAGGAGATAGGCGCCGGCCAAAACAAGGAGACAAAAGCTCACCTTGATGCCGAACCTTTTAGGGGATCACCGGAGGGTCGCCGGAGGTTCACCGGCTGAAGCTTGGTCGCCGGCAACAAGTTGGAAGGCTGCACCAAGCTGGGCGGCAACAAGATGTTGGGCGGCCACAATGTGTTGGGCGGCAACTAGGTGTTGGGCGGCAACTAGATGATTAGGTTTAGGGTTAGGGTTTAATCCCTATTTTATAGAGAACTAATTCTCTTAATGGTTAATGGATCATATCCATAAAGCCCGTTAACCCGCTCCATTAAGATAAGTTAAAATAAACCAAACCATAATGGTTTATTTTAAGTTAAAACGAACCGAACCAACCTTTGGTTCATTCGTTTAATATAAACCAAACCATTTGGTTTATTCTCATCCATTGGATTAGAACCAAACCATTTTGGTTCATCCATTATGTCTTCATAAGACACTGCCCATCCACGCTTCCATTGGGACTGAAACAATTTCATGCTCGCTTTATGTTTGGTCCAACCAAACTTAGTTTCTCTGGCCGAGAATCCCATTCTCAAGCTCGCTTTTAAATCCTTTGGATTACGCTCGTTGTGCGTGTGACCAAATAGGTTCTCGGTTTATGTTGGCCGCCTATAATTAACCATTAATTATAGAATGATCATGAGTGGCACCTAGTAGTACATCATGATCCCCAATTAACCGAAAAGATCAACGGTTGATCCAGAACTATTTCTGAAACCCTTCAGTAGCTCGAATGAATCGTGCCCCATTCCCTTCACTCATCTTATACCCACTTGGTTCAGGACATGGTCTATTGTGTCATTCCCCACTAGGCTGACTACGTCACACCTAGCCCAAGTATTATTTCCTCGTCCTACGGATTCTAGTTACTCCACATGTATCGAAGAGTACTTTACTCTAAACATGTAATGCTTTGGCCAAAGACTTTAGTAACAATCCGACGAGAGGCCATGGGTATACATCTCCTCGCAAGGAGTGGTGAATCCTTTATAGGCTATTCAAACACCTTCGATCACTTCGACTTATACCCAATCATCCGGTCCACATCTCCTTAGAGATGTTTGCTTAAGATGTCAAAGCATAAGTCTCCATGATCAAGATGACTTGAATACCGCAAGTCAAAGGAACATCGACTTAAGCCACGAAGAACTTCATTGACATATTTATATATGCAGAGAACCATATGAAGTCTTACTACGGTGGTCACTCCAATGAACTAGTTACCATAACTAGCATCCACGATTAACTCCGACATCACTATGTCTCCAAAAGGAGAATCACCGCTTGGATACACCAAGGAGTATACCTCGTGCTAGTCTCGGCGAATTGATGGTGTCCAAATCCATCAATTCATCGACTAGGATAATTCCGATACATCACAATTACACATGTAGAGATACTCACTAGTTGTGATCCAATCACAAATTCTCTCATGCTGTGAATCGTATCGTGGACATTCAATAAATGAGTTTAAGATCCAATCAAATACATGAAACATGTATACTCAAATAGTGAATCTTCATTTATCATATAAATGGTTCATACATAAGGCGATTGCCTTAGGACATCTCTCATATATTACTAACAGACTCCCACTTGGCCTAATGCCAATCGCTACGGTATCCAATACCATAAGCTCTAACATGACCCTCAAACTTACTTTGAGGTAATGCTTTAGTCAAAGGATCCGCTAAGTTCCTTTCAGTGGGAATTTTCTCGATTTGTATTTCATTCCTACTTATGATCTCTCTGATAAGATGATAGCGGCGAAGCACATGTTTGGATCATTGATGAGACCACATCAAGTTCATAGATGAACTACTTGATCCAAACCGCTTCCTTTGCTGCTTCCAAAGCTGCAATGTATTCTGCCTTAGTGGCAGAATCCGCTATAGTGTCAAGCTTGGAACCTTTCCAACTTATTGCGCCTCCATTCTAGGTGAATACATACCCAGACTAAGACATGGAATCATCCTTGTCTGTCTGGATCTGGCATCCGTATACCCTCGTATCACCATGTACCCTTCTCCATATATTAGGAACACATCCTTAGTTCTTCTCAAGTACTTAAGGATCGTCTTAACAGCCGCCCAATGATCCATTCCTGGATCGGATTGGTATCTGCTCGTGACACTCAGAGCGTACGATACATCGGGCCTCGTACATAACATAGCATACATGATAGATCCTATTGCGGATGCATAGGGAATCTTACTCATGCAAATCCTCTCGTCTTCTGTGCGCGGACACATAGACTTCGAAAGGTGTACCCCATGCCTGATGGGCAGATAACCTTTCTTGGATTCCGACATGCTAAACCTCTTTAGCACTCGGTCTATATATGTAGACTGCGAAAGACCAAGCAACTGTTTCGATCTATCTCTATAGATCTTAATCGCGAGGATGTAGGTTGCTTCTCCCAGGTCTTTCATGGAGAATGTCTTGGATAACCAAACCTTCACTGACTGTAAGATTGAAACATCGTTTCCTATAAGTAGTATGTTATCGACATACAATACTAGGAACACGACTGCACTCCCACTAACCTTCTTGTACACACAAGGTTCGTCTGGATTTTGTGAGAAATCAAACTTTTTGATCATCTCATCAAAACGGATATTCCAGCTCCTGGATGCTTGCTTCAATCCATAAATGGATCGTCGCAATTTGCATACCTTGGTTTTATCAACCGATGTGAAACCCTCAGGCTGTATCATATACACGTCCTCGAGCAGGTTTCCATTAAGGAAAGCTGTTTTCACATCCATCTGTCATATCTCATAATCATAATGAGCCGCTATGGCCAGGAGCATCCGAATGGATTTAAGCATAGCTACAGGCGAATAGGTTTCGTCATAATCAACACCTTGCTTTTGACGATATCCTTTCGCCACCAATCTAGCCTTATAGGTAATCACATTACCATCCATGTCGATTTTCTTCTTGAAAACCCACTTGCACCCTATAGGCTTTATGCCTTCAGGTGGGTCAACCAAGTTCCAAACTTGGTTTTCATATATGGAATCCATTTCCGACTTCATGGCATCAAGCCACTTATCCCTTTCTGAACTTGTCAGCACTTCTTCATAACTGGTAGGCTCCTCATCATCAATGAGTAACACGTCGTTCGATTCACTTACGAGAAATCCATATCTCTCAGGAATGTTGCGTGTTCTACCAGATCTACGAAGATGTGGTGTTACAATTGATTGCTCATCACTATGAGTTGCCTACTGTTGTGCTTCACCGTATCTCATCAATGTCTATTTGAGTCTCTCGAGCCTCCTCAAGCTCGACGACACTCCCACGCTTTTCTTGCAAGAGAAACTCTTTCTCTAGAAACACAAAGATGCCTCAAACAAACACCTTTTGTTCCACAGATGATAGAATTGGTAACCCCTTGTTTCCTTAGGGTATCCAATAAATATGACATTTATCGACTTAGCATCCAATTTGTCCGATACAAATTCCGCTTCACATAAGCAGACAATCCCATATCTTCAAGTAAGATACATGAGGTTTCTTACTAGCCCATATCTCATATGGAGTAGTAGAGACTACCTTGGTAGGCATTCGCTTAACAAGTAAACAAATGTCAAGTGCATAACCCCAAAAGGACTTGGGAAGAGTCGCATGATTCATCATTGACTGACCATGTCCAACAAGGTCCTACGCCTCTCGATACACCATTATGTGGTGTATAGTATGGAGTCCATTGAGACAATATGCCATTGTCTCTTAGATAATCAAGAAACTCTTGACTTAAGTATTCACCACCTCGATCCGATCAAGTATTTTAATACTCTTGTCATGTTGTTTCTCTACTTCATTTTGAATTCTTTGAACCTTTCAAAGGCTTCAGACTTGTGTTTCATCAAGAACACATACCCAAACCGTGAGTGATCATCGGTGAAGGTAATGAAGTAGCTATAGCCTCCTAAAGATTGAGTTGACATAGGTCAATATACATCACTATGTATTAGGCCTAGCAACTCTCCCACTCGCTCACCTTTCCAAAAAGGTAACTTAGTCATCTTGCCTTTTAAGCATGATTCGCATGTATCGTATGAATCCAATTCAACGATTCCGCAAATTCCACATCGGTGTAATTGGACATGCGTTCTTGCTTATATGGCCAAGATGACAATGCCACATGTAGGAGTCTATTTGATTATCCTTCGAGCACGCTGTTGCTCGCCTCGATATTGAAATGTCACCGGATACGTCCAACGATATACACATTGCTTAAAGTTCCATCCATAAAGAACCCATTCAAAGTTATGTAACAACAATTGTTACTAAAAGTCAAATGGAACCCATTTCTATTTAGACAAGAAATAGAAATGATGTTCTTTATCAACGAAGGAACATACAAGCAATTGTCCAGTTCTAAGACAAGTCCTACAGGGAGTTCCAACAAATACGTTCCGATGGCGAGTGCAGCAACCGTTGCTCCATTCCCAACACGTAAATTTGACTCTCCCCTTGACGAGTCTTCTTCTATTCCTTAGCCCATGTATGTCATTACATATATGTGAGCCACACCCAGTATCAAATACCCAAGTGTCTGAGGAAATAGAATGACAATCAATAAAGAAGATTTCTGAAGAAGATGAGGCATCCGATGCCTTATCCTTCTTCACGAACTCAAGATAAATCTTGCACTTTCTTCACAAATGGCTCTCCTTGCCATAATGATGGCAAGTTTCCTTTTGTGCTAGTTCTACCTTCTTAGCCTTTCTCTTCTTTCCCTTCTGCTGTTCCTTTGACTTCCTCTTAGAACCTTTCTTCGAGGAATCAACTAACAGCACCGTCCCCTGCTCATGCTTCTCAGAAGACTCCATCTTCAAAGATATTGAGCAAGACTACAGATGAACCTTCTAGCATCTCAGAGGTGAAGAGGAGCTTTGAGACTTCGAACCTTTCGAATCTCACTTGCTCATCAACCAACTCACAAAGATGAAGGACTACGATATGAGCATCCATATGCTCATGCCGCTTTCGTAGCTTGGGTTCCATCGCGCTAGCATGATGCAACTCATTTGTTCGTAATCACTCACATGTTTCCTGATAGGCCAACAATTGGTCCAAAGTTGCATCGTCACTAGGACGGGCGGGAAGAGGCGCTTCGAGGACATACGCAAGCTTTTCCACCTTGAGAACAATTCTCAAGTTTCTAAGCTAGTCCAAGAAGTTCGGCCCAGTCAATTTATTTGAATCCAAAATGGAACGCAAATTCAAACACATCATGATCAATATATTAACTTAGAAATACAAAACGAGCATATATGAGAAAGATGATTTTAAAATGCATCAATATACATTTATTAATCCCATTCATTTTTCAATTCAAAACCCCAAAATCACTTGAGATCGTAGGTCCATCTCCGAATGGGCTGATATCCATCATAGATAAGAACAACCTTGGAGTGAGTCCAACAAGCCATTCTTAGCTATGATGGTGGGTATCAAGTATACCGATTACATATCATGTATATGTAACTATCACAATGTGCTATCAACTAATTGAATGTTTACACATACATTGGGTTGTTAACACATTAACAAGTATGCATCATATGCATAGCACCCAACTTCACCTCTCTTCACATCGACCTTGGAGTGAGTCCAACAAATCGATGCTCCAAGTTAAAGCCGACCCATTAATCGCGAAATAGTTTTAATATGGTTAGAGCGCATTCAACCAATTAGCCAGGCTTGGAGTGAGTCCAACAACCCAAACTAACGATTGACCTCTGACTCTTACCATATTAGAGTTAAACTATTCCAATGATTTGAGTCGGGCTTGGAGTGAGTCCAACAACCCAAACAAGAAACAGAACTCTGGTTCTAACCATATTAATGGAAGGTGTAGGCTTTAATATTGAGTTAGGGTTTTTATGTCTCATCCTCTTTGCATGCAAATAACTATTATCTACATGGCATGACATACATGGCATACATCTACATGTCACGACACGCATGGCATAATGTTATGCATCTAATGCAATTACATGGCATACAATTATGTCATGTATATAATTTCCTTATTTGTCATAACTATTTATGGAAATAAAATATGTTTAAGATTTGATTCTTCAAATCAAATCATAATTAAATTAGGAAACAAATTTCCAAATCTAATCACATATTTTATTCATGGAATTATTTGATTAAGGAAAATCTATTTAGGAAACCAATTTCCTAAATCTTTAAAACTACTTATGGAAATAAAATATTTTAAGATTTGATTTACCAAATCAAATCATGATTAAATTAGGAAACAAATTTCCAGAATCTAATCAAATATTTTATTTATGGAAAATATCAATTTCCATAAATACTTCCAACTTTCCAAAAGTGGAAGATTTCCATAAATACTTCTAGACTTTCCAAAACTGAAAAATTTCCATAAATACTTCTAAATTTCCAAAATTAGAAAATTTCCAGAAATACATTATGACTATCGCAAAACCATTTTACGATTATGTCGAAACACAACCTGGGCTCTGATACCACTGTTGGGTTTCCGGCACCGCGGCGTGTGTGTGTTCGATCATGTTTCGTAAACATGTGCACAGCGGAAGCAATAAAAATAATAAATCTATATTTATTACAACACACACAACACACGCATGCTATTACAACAAGTGTAGACATAACCGTAAATTAAAATTTGCAATATAAGGAAATTAAACTACGTTATACCTTCCGTATGACGTGTAGCGGGAACGGTATCAACCGGAACGATCCTCGTAAGAATCGTCTCTATCCGTATCCACGCCGAGCTCCTCGGGATGACTTCGCTAAGTCACGAGATTCGTCTTCGTACGGGTTACTAGCCTCGTGTTGAAGACGACGTGATCGAGAGATGATCACGATCCGAATCCAAATTCGGATCCAAAACGAGTTCTCAAAACTCGCTTCTCCGGAGAGGTATTCGTCAACCGTTTGACGAATCCTTCGTCCTCCACCTCAGAGGATTACCGGAGATCAAATCCCCGGTATGTTAGCCGCTGTCGGAGCACTAACCGTCGTCCAAACGACGCTCCGACGAGAGGAGAAGAAGCTGTCCAGAAAAACTGGACAGCTTGGTGGAGGAGATAGGCGCCGGCCCAAACAAGGAGACAAAAGCTCACCTTGATGCCGACCCGGTTCGGGGATCACCGGAGGGTCGCCGGAGGTTCACCGGCTGAAGCTTGGTCGCCGGCAACAAGTTGGAAGGCTGCACCAAGCTGGGCGGCAACAAGATGTTGGGCGGCCACAATGTGTTGGGCGGCAACTAGGTGTTGGGCGGCAACTAGATGATTAGGTTTAGGGTTAGGGTTTAATCCCTATTTTATAGAGAACTAATTCTCTTAATGGTTAATGGATCATATCCATAAAGCCCGTTAACCCGCTCCATTAAGATAAGTTAAAATAAACCAAACCATAATGGTTTATTTTAAGTTAAAACGAACCGAACCAACCTTTGGTTCATTCGTTTAATATAAACCAAACCATTTGGTTTATTCTCATCCATTGGATTAGAACCAAACCATTTTGGTCCATCCATTATGTCTTCATAAGACACTGCCCATCCACGCTTCCATTGCGACTGAAACAATTTCATGCTCGCTTTATGTTTGGTCCAACCAAACATAGTTTCTCTCGGTCTGAGAATCCCATTCTCAAGCTCGTTTTAAATCCTTTGGATTACACTCGTTATGCGTGTGACCAAATAGGTTCTCGGTTTATGTTGGCCGTCTATAATTAACCATTAATTATACAACGATCATGAGTGGCACCTAGTAGTACATCATGATCCCCAATTAACCGAAAAGATCAACGGTTGATCCAGAACTATTTCTGAAACCCTTCAGCAGCTCGAATGAATCGTGCCCCATTCCCTTCACTCATCTTATACCCACTTGGTTCAGGACATGGTCTATTGTGTCAGTCCCCACTAGGCTGACTACGTCACACCTAGCCCAAGTATCATTTCCTCGTCCTACGAATTCTAGTTACTCCACATGTATCGAAGAGTACCTTACTCTAAACATGTAATGCTTTGGCCAAAGACTTTAGTAACAATCCGACGAGAGGCCATGGGTATACATCTCCTCGCAAGGAGTGGTGAATCCTTTATAGGCTATTCAAACACCTTCGATCACTGACTTATACCCAATCATCTCGGTCCACATCTCCTTAGAGATGTTTGCTTAAGATGTCAAAGCATAAGTCTCCATGATCAAGATGACTTGAATACCGCAAGTCAAAGGAACATCGCACTTAAGCCACAAAGAACTTCATTGACATATCTATATATGCAGAGAACCATATGAAGTCTTACTACCGGGTCACTCCAATGAACTAGTTACCATAACTAGCATCCACGATTAACTCCGACATCACTATGTCTCCACGGAGAATCACCGCTTGGATACACCAAGGAGTATACCTCGTGCTAGTCTCGACAGAATTGATGGTGTCCAAATCCATCAATTCATCGACTAGGGATAATTCCGATACATCACAATTACACATGTAGAGATACTCACTAGTTGTGATCCAATCACAAATTCTCTCATGCTGTAAATCGTATCGTGGACATTCAGTAAATGAGTTTAAGATCCAATCAAATACATTAAACATGTATACTCAAATAGTGAATCTTCATTTATCATATAAATGGTTCATGCATAAGGCGATTGCCTTAGGACATCTCTCATATATTACTAACAAATCTCATTCTTTTTTCGAAATTAAAAACACTCAAAATCAATTTGGGAGATCATAGGTCCATCTCCGAATGGGTTGATATCCAACATAGATAAGAACAACCTTGGAGAGAGTCCAACAAGTCATTCTTAGCTACGATGGTAGGTATCAAGTATATCAATTGCATATCACATATATGCAACTATCACAATGTGCTATCAACTAATTGAATGTTCACACATACATTGGGTTGTTAACTAATTAACAAGTATGCATCATATGCATAGCACCCAACTTCACCTCCCTTCACATCGACCTTGAAGAGAGTCTAACAAACTGATGCTCCAAGCTAAAGCCGACCCATTAATCGCGAAATAGTTTTAATATTGTTAGAGTGCATTCAACCAATTAGCCAGGCTTGGAGAGAGTCCAACAACCCAAACTAACGATTAACCTCTGACTCTTACTATATTAGTAATAAACTATTCTAATGGTTTAAACATGTTCAGGTTCGAGCCGGGCTTGGAGAGAGTCCAACAACCCAAACAAGAAACGGAACTCTGGTTCTAACCATATTAATGGAAGGTGTAGGCTTTAATATTATATAAGAGATTTAAGGTCTCATCCTCTTTACATGCAAATAACTATTATCTACATTGCATGACACACATGACATACATCTACATGTCATGAAATGCATGGCATAATGATATGCATCTAATGCAATTACATGGCATACAATTATGGCATGTACAAAAATTTCCTTATTTGTCATAACTATTTTTGGAAATAAAATATATTTTAGCTTTGATTTCTCAAATCAAATCATGATTAAATTAGGAAACAAATTTCCAAATCTAATCACATATTTTATTTATGAAAAGTGTTAATTAAGGAAAGTCAAATCTAATTTTGGAAACAAATTTCCTAAATTATAATTTCTTAATCATATTAGGAAACCTCCCATTTGAATTTCTTTACAAATTAAAATTTCCATAAATACTTCTAAACTTTCCAAAAGTAGAATATTTCCATAAATACAATTATGACTATCACAAAATAATTTTACGATTATGTTGAAACACAATGGGGCTCTAATACCACTGTTGGGTTTCTCAGGCACCGACGTGGATGTGTGTTCGAACATGTTTCGTAAACATGCACACAGCGGAAGCAAAAAGAAGCAATAAACTAATTTTATTACAACACACACCACACACATGAAGGATACAACAAGTGTAGACATAATCGCTATTTTAAATTTTGCAATAAAAGAAAATTTATTCTAGTTGTATCTAACGTATCACATGTAGCGGGAATGACATCAACTATAGCGACCCTCGCTAGAATCGCCTCTATCCATAACCACGCCGAGTATCTTCAGGATAGCTTCACAAATCCACGAGCCCCATCTTCGCAAGAGTTACTAGCCTCGTGTCGATGACGTTGTGATCCAAGAGACGATCACAATCTGAATCAAAATTCGGATCTAAAAATGAGCTCCACAAACTCGCTTGTCGGAAGCAGTTTTCATCAACCATGAGGATTGCCGGAGATCCAATCCCCAGCAAGTAGGTCATTGTCGGAGTGCAAAATGCCGACTAAACGACCTCTCTACGAAGAGAGAAATAAGCAGTCCAAAACTGGGCAGCTTGTGTTGGTGGAGAAGATGGTCGGCCAATCAATGGTCGATTGCTCCTTGGTTGCCGGTGGCCAAGGGAGGATGGTCGGAGGTGTTGCCGATAGCTAGTGTGTGGTCGACGGTAAGGAGGAGGAGCTATAGCAAGCTTGGGCGGTGGCACAAGAGTGGGCGGCAACCACCTTGGGGGAAAGAGCAAGGACTCCACTCCTAGGGTTGGGCGGCTAGGGTTTCCAACACAAAAGTTATCCACAAAAACTCTTAAGCCGTGTTTTTATAGAGAACACATTCTCCTAACGGTTATTGGTTCATAACCAAAATCCGTTAACCCGCTCCAATAACTTAAGTTAAAATAAACCAAATCGCGTTGGTCTATTTTAAGTTAAAACAAATCGAAATAACTTTGGTTCATTCGTTTAAAATAAATCAAAACACTTTGGTTTATTTTCCACCATTGGATTAGAACCAAATCAATTTAGTTAATCCATCATGTCTTCATAAGACTCGGCCCATCCATGCTTCCGATGCGAATGAAACCATTTCATACTTGCTCTTTGTTTGGTCCAACCAAACTTAGTCTCTCTCGATCTGAGAATCCTATTCTCAAACTCATTTTAAATCCTTCGGATTACTCTCGTTGTGCGTATGACCAAATAGGTTCCCGATTTATGTTGGTCGGCTATAATTAACCATTAATTGTAGAACGATCATGAGTGACACCTAGTAGTACATCATGATCCTCAATTAACCAGAAAATAAACGGTTGATCCCAGAACCATTTCTGAAACCCTTCAGCAACTACAATGAATCATGCCCTATTCCCTTCACTCATCTTATACCCACTTGGTTCAGGACATGGTCTATTGTGTCAGTCCCCACTAGGCTGACTACGTCACACACAACCCAAGTATTACTTTTTCGTCCTCCGGATTCTAATTACTACACATGTATCCTAGAGTACCATACTCTAAACATGTAATGCTTTGGCCAATGAATTTAGTAACAATCCGACGAGAGGCCATAGAGTATACATCTCCTCGCAAGGAGTGGTGAATCCTCTGTAGGCTATTTAAACACCTTTGGCCACTTCGACTTATACCCAATTATCCCGGGTCCACATCTCCTCGGAGATGCTTGCTTAAGATGTCAAAGCATAAGTCTTCATGACCAAGATGACTTGAATACTGCAAGTCGAAGGAACATCGCACTTAAGCTGCAATAAGAACTTCATTGACATATCCATATATGCAGAGAACCATATGAAGTCTTACAGCTAGTCACTCCAATGAACTAGTTACCATAACTTGAAGAGTTTTTGTCCCGGAACCGAAGCTCTTATTCCACATGAAGGTGGAGAAACTTTGCTTCCCTCTTCAACTCGGTCGCTTGTTCATGGCGATCCCATCGATGTCCCCGGATTAAAAAAATTTAATCCTAGACAAAAGGGATTACCCAAGCAACCGTATCATCATCGTGCTATTCGATTAGAGTAGTCACTTGAACAAACTTATTGTTCAAGTAACCAACCTCTATTCTACAAATAGCCACGGAATAGACGATGTACAGATCGCCGGCTTTTGTGTTTATGTTCGGGGTCCAAGTTATATTAGCCACATACATAAAGTAAACAACCACATACAACATGCACATAATTGAAAAACAATTATAGACATAATACAAAAGAACACTAATCAAAATAAATAAGATTATACCTCTTGTTATACCTCTTGATCTTCTATTGTATGTCCTTCCTCCTTTTGGACGTCGTGTGGGCGACGATCTTCCAAAAGTCGAAGCCTCCTAGATCACCAATCTTCCTTTCCTTGTTCACTCCGAACAAAGGAAGATCATAAAACAAAACTCTTCTTCCTTTCTAGAACCGGCCACCAAGTCAATAGACTCGATGTTGCCTCCGGCTAAGGAAGAGAACATGAAGCATGAGAACCAGCCAAAGGAGAATCAATGAGAGCATGGGCGCCGACCAACACTTGGAGAAGAGAAAAGAAACCAACCCTTCTCCTTGTAGCCACCCAAAACCCTAACCCTAGCTCTCCTAATTGCCGGCCAAAGAAGAGGGGAAGAAGGATAGGTTGAGCACCGGCCAAAACAAAGGGAAGAAGGATAGGTTGCCGGCAACACCTAAGGAAGAAGAAGAAAGGAGATTCTCCTCTTGTTGCCGCCCACCCCAACACCTAAACCCTAGCTGCCCAAACACAATCCTATCTCTAATGGGATTGCTTGCTGCCCAAGGGAGGCAAACCCTAATCCCTATCCATCATCTTGCCGCCCACCCCTATCCTCTCCTTTTATAGAGTTAGGGATAAGCCTTGTTTTAATCTCCACCATTGGTTCTAGGGATTTAATCTCAACCATCGGATCTAGAGATTTAATCTCTACCTTTGGATCTAGAGTTTTATTATCATCCATTGGATCTAAGCTCCATGAGGTATTAATAGGCTACAATAGGGACCATGATGAGGAGTTGGATCTTGGCCACCCAATGGATCAAGCCCACATAAAGTCTGATCCATTAATGATTATCCATTCCACTAGAGGATTATCATTGATGTACCTCACCAACCCCCATAAGTTAATATGGGCTCCATATATTATATGTACATTTTCTCCCCGTGTTTAAGATCTCGAATGTCCGTCGATTAATTAATTTACTGACCATTAATTAATCAACATCTAATTCCATGAGTAGTACCACTCAACCTTTTCATCATGCCGGACCAAGTCCACCTACAGGGTTTACATGATGAACCTTATGTGCTCCTCAAGAGGACATCATCATCCTAATATATAGGACACGATTTCCTCCTATAATCAACGGCACACCATATAAATAATATCATTTCCCAACTTACCGAGCCTATCGATTTAATCTATAAATCTCGCCCATTGGTAAATCAAAGAAATGAATACTAAGTATTTGTGTCCGTTATTATATCGGGATTAAGAGCATGTACAATATAATATCTGAGGTCCGATTCGATTATGTAGTCAGCAATAAATCGAATCACCTCTAAGTCAGTCCTGCTCAATACACACAAAGTGCACTAGTGTGATTCTATGGTCAAGACAAACCAATAACAAATTACACTACAACCATTCCAATGGTTTGTCCAAAGCCATCTCGGTTGTGAGCCTATACTTATACTTTACAAGGAGCTGATAACATGATCTCCCATGTGACACCACACATCATGTTATCTACAATGTTATGTATTAGACAATATGCATAACCAGAAAAATATGCAAACAATGATCATGTGATTCTTATTTCAAAATAAAGATGTTCATACAAAAGATAGACTTTTTAGTATACATCCCAACACATACAAAAGATAGACTTTTCAGTATACATCCCAACATAACTAGTATCCACAGTTATCTCCGGACATCCCAATGTCTCCAGCCAGTGAGAAATAGCTGCTTGGATAAACCAAAGAGTATAACTCATGCTAGTCTCAACAGAATTGATGGTGTCCGAATACATCAATTTATCGACTAGGGATAATTCCAATAGGTCACAATTACACATGTAGAGATACTCACTAGTTGTGATCCAATCACAAATTCTCTCATGTTGTGAATCGTATTACGGACATTCAGTAAATGAGTTTAAGATCCAATCAAATACATGAAAACATTTATACTCAAATAGTGAATCTTCATTTATCAAATAAATGGTATAACCATAAGGCGATTGCCTTAGGATACCTCTCATATATAACTAATAGGCTTCTTCCACCTCTTCTACTTCTCCTTCCTCCTCGAACGTCGAACACCTTTCGACCTTCAACTCTTCACTTTCTTGTGAGGATGAGCACTCCTCTTCAGGATCTCTTTCTACTTGAGCCACGGATGGTTCTTCATGAAGCTTGGCCAATTTATCCCATAGCTCCTTCGCATCTTAAAATTCACCTAACCTAGACACAATATCGTTAGGTATTTAATTTAATATTAATTGTGTTACCTTATCATTTCTTTCGAAATCTTGGACTTGCTCTTCGGTCCATCTTTTATTCTTTAGGTATCCACCTTTTGGACCTCTTGGAATTTCAAACCCCTTCACTAGGATCATCCAATCTTCAAAGTCCATCATGAAGAATTTCTCCATCCGTGCCCTCCATTGCTCAAAACCTTCTCGCCCATAGAAGGTGTATGGGATTGGAGTGTTGATATCTCATCCCAATTTTTCTTCAAATTCCATCTTTTTTCCTCTAGAGCTTTGCTCCCGGTTGTTAATCCGTAGAAGAGCACCTAACTCTGATACCAATTGTAGGGTATTGGAGTGTCTTCTTCTTCTTAGATCCACCAGGCTATGATACCAATTGTAGGAATGTTGGTGAGTGCTAGAGGGGGTGAATGGCGCTTTCGTTCGCTTGGCGTAATTCGATTGTGCTTGTCTCTATAAAATGATTAGTGCGCAGCGGAAAATAAAAGTACAAACTAGAACAAAGACAAACAACACAATCACACGAACATGACAATATAATGTGGTTCGGAACCTTAGGGTTTCTACTCCATGGGTTGGGAACGAATGAGCCCTAGCGATGCAAACACCACCACTAAATTAAAAACACGACTTCTCGACAACAAGTCAGAGGTGGAGAAACCTTGTACAAGGATTACAAAAGTAATACAAGAAATATACAAGAAAATATGAATGAAATGCACAAAACAATGTTAAGAAAACTTTACAAATGTTGCTTTGGATGATTGCTTGAATCGCACTTGAAGACCCTAATTTGCACCAGAAAATCACTCCAAACCACCCAAGAAATCGCTGCCAAAATTTTCTTCCATGAGCTCCTTTTAAAGATGTAACTCGGGCTAGATTCCACCTAGCAATCGACTCATCGCGACCATCAGTCAACTGCTCCTATAGCTATTGTGAGACAATGACTCGATCCACGCTGGATAAGTTCCAACGGATAAACCATCAGTCGACTGATCACACCCATCAATCGATTGATGCATAGGCAATCGAGTCATTGGTCGAGCCTGCCTCGCATCTTTGGCATTTCCTCAACATCAGTCGATTGCCCATCAATGTCAGTCGACTGATCAAGCAGTTGAAGCGCCGGTCGAGGCGGCTTGCATCTGTGGCCACCACTGTCGAGGCCAATCGAGGTGCCATCTCAACTCAGACACCAGTCGAGGTGCCTTACGTCTGTGGCAGCAATTAGACCACAGTTGACCATAGTCAACTCCCATCAGTCGACTAATAAACCTCAAACATGAGGTTTAACCCCAAGTATGATGCCCTTATACTTGCTAGACCACCCTTAGCCTAGACCTAAGTCTTCTAGCCACCTCCATCAACCTCATTCCTATCGGATCCCTCCAAGTCATCTATGACTTGTTCATCCATACATTAGCCTTTAGGTGCTTCCATGGGCTATGTCATACTAACATGGTCTACACCGCCAAGGCACATTTGGACTTTCGCTGTCAAGACACACGCTTGGACTTTACACCGCCAAACCATTGGACTTATGTTGCCAAGACTCCACCCTTGGACTTTACGCCATCAATATCACCCCTTGGACTTCCCTTGCCAACCCATGTTGGACTTTCCATTTGCCAAGACTCAAGCTTGGAATTTTCCTTGCCAAGACCCATGCTTGGACTTTCCATGTCAACCCATGTTGGACTTTCCAATTGCCAAGACTCAAGCTTGGACTTTCCCTTGCCAACCCATGTTGGACTTTCCAATTGCCAAGTGTCCCACTTGGACTTCTCCATTATGGTCAAACCTAAGTCAACCATCTAGTCATCCCATTGTCAAACAACGGTCAACTCCCTTGTCAAACATCAATGTCAAACATCAAAACACTACTCGAGTCTAGTCAATCATGACCTGGGTCGATTGCACCTATAGAAGAATCAACTCTTGAAGTCTTTTCCATGCTTCAGCCAGAGTCTCTTTGTGACCTTGCTTAAACGAAAGGATTTTATTCCTAAGGTAGGCTATTTTGGTGGGCGGGAAGAATTTACCTAGAAAAGCACATTCCATTTGTTCCCACGTTGTTATACTCCCTTCCTGCAAGGTGCGTATCCACTGCCTAGCCTCCCCTTTGAGAGAGAATGGGAACGTAATAAGCTTAATGGCGTCTGTTGGGACCCCTTCATATTGCACCATGCTACAATACGCTAGAAAATCTTCAAGGTGTTGATAAGGCTCTTCAATCTGAGTCCCTCCAAACTGCTTCTTTTGAATAAGGGAGATTAATGTAGGGTTTATCTCCTAGCTTGCAGCCTGGATTCACGGAATAATTACACTGGAGTTCCATGCTTTCTATCTAGGAACTATGTAATCTCTCAAGGGTCGAGCATGTTGTATTAGCATGACAGCGCTTCTCCTTGAGAGGGGATTAGATAATCAGACGTAACGAATGAAATCAACCTACGGGTTGAATCAAAGAAAGATGCAATGTGACTACTAAGATTAAGCTAAACTAAATTTAAATGGCAAAAGTCTAAAACTGAAATAAAATAAAATAAGAAAACAAATCTAGCCTAGGTCTGATCCAAACTATCCACTTTCGATTCGATATCGAATCAACAATCCCTGGCAATGGCACCAAAAACTTGATGCACGCGAGCACGACCTCAAATCTACGATGAAAATCAATCGAGGACTCGAAGTGCATGCTCATGCTCAACACCCGCAAGTGCATAGATGTCGTCAAGTAATAAAATATTATCGATCCCACAGAGATTGAGATTCGAGTATTGTATGTCCAGTGGATCTTGCTGTTTGGAGTTAATGTCCTAAAGACGAGGGTTGCGAGGTTGATGACAGTCCTAACTCTAGTATGGTGTCACTCGGAGGAAGCGAAGGAAGATTCAAAGTTCTCTAAGAGGATTCTAGGACTTCAGTTTCACTTGTGTGTTATTGGACCATGCTATCAACTAAATGCTTTCTAAATCTCTAATTATGATCTTGTGGGAGCTTCATCATACATTTGCCCGATGAACTTTTACTTCTACCGGGAACTTCCTATTCCTAACCAAGCTGACCTTTCGGATCATCAGAGCTCAGGGAGTTTGTACCGTTGGGAGCCCTCTATCACTATGGTTCCACAACCCTTTTAGAGTTAATTTCTCCTACTTTGGCCATAATCCCTATGAATGTTGGAATGTATTTCACCTCCTAATCTATCATATTCTACTATCTATGGTTATCGGAGGGAGGACGATCGCAAAGTTCCTCCTTGGTTCTCCTAGATCTTTGATACAAAGGTTGTCGCCCTTTATATCAGCTATGCGGACTAGATATAGAATCAAAACATAATTTTCATTGATCTAAACAAAACCAATTGCAAACATAAATTTAGGAACAGAAAATATATTCGAACTAGCATGTCCAACATACACAAGCTACTCCCTAATCCTAAAATCAGCGTATCTGCTCCATAAATGTAAGAGAATAGACACAAGGCATCATAGAATGAATCATTACAATGTAAAGATATCTAAGAATGAAATTATACTACTTTTGGTCATTCTCTTTGACGTTGGAGCACAGATTTCGATCCTCGAGTCGCTTCTTTCCTCCCTGGTGTGAGTCTCCAGTGCTTTTTAGGGCACCTTCTTGCCATCACAATCATCGAGCCTCCCCCCTAGGGTTTGGGCATGCCTTCCTATTTATAGATGTGAAGCTAGCTCCTCAGAAATCCCACGAAAAACCCTAGTCGCGTCAAAATAGCCCAACGCCACACGGCTGTGTGGATTCCACGCGGCCGACCGTGTGGGGTGCTGGGGGGTTTGGACATGACCATGTGAAATCCACATGACCGCCCATGTCTGCCTTTGTTCCACCGGGTGAATGCCTTCCATTTGCTCCAAAAATGTGTTGTTTCATCTATAAAATGTCGTCCTACACACAAAAGCAACAAGAATAATCTCCGAACCAGAAAATAGGAAATGCATGCAAAACAAAGTAGAATATGCATGAAACAAGTATAAAATGTAATGAGATGTGTGCGAAAACTACTCCTCAAACCCTATATGTTTTGCTCACATCAAATGGCTAAGTAAATTTTTTTAGACTCTTAGCCTAATATAACATCCTAAGGGATAGGTAATTACATTACCTCTACGGGACTATAACAGCCTGCTATAGTAGCTAAGTATATTTTCTTAGGCTCTGCACCTAATGTAACAACCTAAGGCGATAAATAAATTATTCAGGCTTTGTTCCTAACACAACGATTTGAAATGTTTACAAAACTTCATTCGACTTTTCTCTTCAGTTTTACTAAGGAGGGGGAACTTATGGTGGGTTGGGGGATTTTATGCTTGTGTTGGAAGTGTAGCATGGCAAAGTTGTGATTATTTCTGAAATCGATATGGCATTCTTTATGAATAGTTGTAAAACTTCATTACACTTTGCTCTTCAGTTTTACTAAAGAGGGGGAACTTATAATGGGTTCAGGATTTTTAGCTATCGTATTTTAGTAAATATTAGAAGGGGTGTGGTAGAACACCATATATTTTTCCAAGCACAAAAGGGTCAAGCACTTCAGTGGGTTCAGAGTTGTGGTATGAACTATTCTGAACACCCTTAGTATTTCTCGAGCACTATATACTTTTCCCGAGCATAGAAGTCAGAGTTGTGGTATGAATTGTTTTGAACACCCTTAGTATTTCCTAAGCACCATATACTTTTCCTAAGCATAGAAGGGTTGAGCATTACAGTGGATTTAGAGATGTGGTATGAACTATTTTGAACACCCTCAGTATTTTCTGAGCATCATATACTTTTCTTGAGCAAGGGGGAATGTAGCATTATAGTGGGTTTAGAGTTGTGAGTTGTTCCGAGCACCCTTTGTGTTTCCCAAGCACCATATATTTTCCCGAGCACAGAAGGGTCGAGCATTACAGTGGGATCAAAGTTTTGGTATGAGTTGTTCAGAGCACCGTCAGGATTTCCTGAGAACCATATACTTTTCCTTAGCATAGTAGGTTTAGACAATGTAGTTGATTCAGAACTCAGTTTGGTGAAGTGTTAGTGTCGAACACTTATGTATTTCCTGAGTACCATGTATGCTTCCTGAGTGTTGACTATGTTTCCCGAGCACAGGTGGCCGAGGCAATGTAGGTGATTTGGAGCTCAGTATTGTAGTATTTGTTGAACACCTTATATCTTTCCCGAACACCACGTATATTTTCCGAGCACCCTGTGTATTTCCCAAGTACAGTAGGGCCAAACAGTGTAGTTGATTCAAAACTCAATTTTGTGAAGTGTCAGTGTCGAGCACCTTATATATGTTCCGAACACCACATGTATTTTCTGAGCACTTTGTGTATTTCCCGAGCACAATAGGGCCAAATGTGTATTTTTGAATTGGATAGGGATGAAGGATATAGGTATTATTTGGTACAGTAAGGTGAGGTGTCAAGGAATCTTTTGAATAAAGAATATTATAGAAAGGAATATTCTATTACTATTATTTATCTATTTGAAATTTGTGTATGATTTGTTTTTAGGTAATAAATAAAAGAGAAGGGATGCGTGGAGGATATGGAGTGAGCCACTTTAAAAGGAACCAAGAACAATGATTATATTTCAACAAGTTTGTAAGGGTATTAAGATAAATTCATCTTGGAGTAAAGGCGGTACAAATTGATGCACGCGAGCACGACCCCAAATCTCAGATCGAGATCGCCAAGGACTTGAAGCACATGCTCATGCTCAATGCCTACAAGTGCACAGTTGTTGTCAAGTAATAAATTATGTATCAATCCCACAGGGACTGTGATTCGAGCACCATGTGTCCAGTGAATGTTGATTGTCCAGAGTAAATCTCTTGCGAGTTAGAAGTGGGGTTGATGACAATTCTGACTCAAGTACGGTGTCACTTGGAGAAAGCAAGGGGAGCTAAAGTTTGCTTAAAGGATTCTAGGATTTCAGTTTCACTTATGCATTATTGAACATGATATAAATTTAATGCTCCTAGGATCTCTAGTTATGATCTTGCGGGAGGATCATTGTGTGTAATCCCGATGAACTTTTGTTTCTGCCGAAAACTACCTATTTCTAGCCAAGTTTCCCTTTCGGATTGTCAGAGCTCAGAGGGTTGGTATCTTTGAGAACCTTCTATCACTGGGGTCCCATAACCCTTCTAGAGTTGATATCTCCTACTTTGGACCTTTTGCTGGAATAGGTTCATAGGGTTCTAGAATGTCCTATTGATCCCTATGAACAAGTGGATCATATTTCATATCCTACTCTTTCACAACCTACTTCCTACGGTTATTGGAGGGAGGATGACCATAAAATTCCTCCTTAGTTCTCCTAGATTTCGATACAAAGGATTTTCACCCTTATATCGACTACATAAAGTAGAATTAAAATTAAGATATAACTTTCATTGATCTAAGTAGTATAAATTGAAAATATAACTCAAAAACAATGAATAGATATTTGAACTAGCATGTCAAACTTACACAAGTTACTCCCTAATCCGAGAATCAAATTATTGATGTGAGCAAAACATATAGGGTTTTAGGAGTAGTTTTCACTCACATCTCGTTTAGTTTTATATTTGTTTCGTGCACATTCTACTTTATTTTGCATGCATTTCCTATTTTATGGTTCGGAGATCTACTCTTTGTACTTTTGTCTGCAGGATAGCATTCCATGGGGAAAATGGGCGCTTTCGGAGCAAAAAGGAGGCATTTGGCAGCTGGACACAGAGTGGGACATGACCTGCATGTGTGGCTACACACGGTCATGTCCAGGGTGATGGGAATCACTTCTCTCTTTAGTCTCTTGTGCATGGCGATCCTATCACACGTCCCCAGATTAAAATTTTATCAACTAAAACTAATCCAGACGGAGATGGATTACCCAAGCAACAGATCCATCATCGTGCTATTCGATTTGAGTAGTCGCATGAACAAACTTGTTGTTCAAGCAACCTAACTCTTTTCCTCGATTAGCCGCAGAATAAATGATGAACGGATCATCGATTTTTTTGTTTATTATCGGGGTCCATGTTAATCAATAACATACAAAATACAAAAGAACTAGAATCAAAACTAAACAAGATTATACCTCTTGTTTTACCTCTTGATCTTCTATTGTATTCCTATCCTCCTCTTGGACATCGTGTGACCAATGATCTTCCAAGAGTCGAAGCCTCCTAGATCACGTGTCTTCTCTTCCTTGCTCGCTCCGAACAAGGGAAGAACAAACTCCCTTCTTTCCCTTGCTTGTGCCGACCACCAAACACCAAGCTTGGTGTTCGCTAGCCCTAAGGAGAGGGATAGGATGTGCCAGCCAAGACAAAGGAAGAAGGCATCCTATCCTTTGTTGCCGCCGGCCCTAGGAGAGGTGGAAGAGGCGCTGGCCAAATCCCAAGGAAGAAGGTATGTTGCCACCGGCTCTTGGAGAAGGAGAGGAGGCGTCGGCCAAGAGAGGAAGAAGATGCAAAACCCTAGCCACCTCTTGTTGCCGTCGGCCCTAGCCCAACTCTTGTTGCCGCCCAAGCCTCTCCAATGCCAACCCTAGCACAACTTATGTTTTTCCCAAGGCTCTCCACATCCTTATATAGATCGAGGCTTCATGAGGTATTTATAATAGGTTACAATAGGGACCATGAGAAGGAGTTGGATCTTGGCCACCCAATGGATCAAAACCACATAAAACTCGATCCATTAATAATGATTCATTCCACTAGAGGATTATCATTGATCTACCTCACTAACCCCCTATCTAAATATGGGCTCCACATATTATTTGTACAAAATATCTCCCCGTGTTTAAGATATCGAATGTCCATTAATTAATTAAATTCCTGACAATTTAATTAATTAAATCTAACTCCATGAGTAGTACCACTCATCCTTATCATCATGTTGGACCAAGTCCAGCTATAGGATTTACATGATGAACCTTATGAGCTCCTCAAGGGGACATCATCATCCTAGTATATAGGACACGGTTTCCTCCTATAATCAATGGCACACCATGTAAATAATATTATTTCCCAACTTACCAGGCCTATCGATTTAACACATAAATCTCACTCATTGGTAAATCAAAGAAATAAATGCAAAGTACATGTGCTCGTTATTATATCGGGATTAAGAGCATATACATCATAATATTTGAGGTTCGATTCAATTATATAGTCAGTATAAATTGAATCACCTCTAAATCGGTCCTGCTCAATACACACAAAGTGTACTAGTGTAATTATATGGTCAAGATAAACCAATACCAAATCACACTACAACCATGCCAATGGTTTGTCCAAAACCATCTTGGTTGTGAGCCTCTACTTATAATCTACAAGGAACTGATAACATGATCTTCTGTGCGACACCACACACCATGTTATCTACAATGTAAAGTATCAGATATTATGCATAAATATAAAAATGCAAACAATGATCATGTGATTGTTGGTGCAATTGGCCCAGGTTGACTCGAGTTTGACTCGAGCAGTACCTTTATGATATTTTGATGATAGACAAAACTCATGACATGGGATTGTCATGGGAAAGTCCAACATGGGGTTGGCATGGAAAATCCAAGCATGGAGCTTGGTGTGGAAGTCCAAAGCATTGCGAAGCCATGCGCTTGGTGCTTGGCATGGGAAATGCATTGCGAAGCCGTGCGCTTGGTGCATGTGAGAAGTCTTGAGGACTTGGTAAGTTCACTAGGCTCGGGGTCCTTGAGTCGGTGAAGGATGGCATTGTGAAGCCGTGCGCTTGGTGCATCTGAGGGACTGCCGGACAGGGAGCAAATTGAGTGAGACCAAAGGGAAGCATACTTCTAGGGCATGAGACGCGAAGGATGGCGTTGTGAAGCCGTGCGCTTGGCGCATCCGAGGGACGTAGGCCGAGGGAAGAGAGCTTCGGTGGGGAACTCCATGAGGGATAACGTGGACTTGCCCAAGTGGCTAAGACTGAGTGTCGGAAGCTCAAACATCGTTATGTTTGAGGTTTTAGCATCCTAGGTCGTATGGGTTCGACCCAAGGTTGATCGATCGCCAAGGAGGCGATCATTGTTGGGAGAATCGATCGCCGAGGGATGGCGGTGATCGATGACGCTGTCTGCAGACGCGAGCGGTCGGCTTCGACACTCGGCCGATGAATGATCGATCGGTGATGGGTGCCATCAGTCGACTGATGTGTGATCCGTTGGAACTTAACCAACGTGGATCGGGCCGTTGTGAGACAACGGCTACGGGACCAGTCAACTGATGGGCGCGAAAATAGCTTGATGCAGGTTATAAAAGGAGCTCGAGTTGGAGGATTTCACCATGGTTTTTGTGGAGCTATTGGAGGGGAATTGCTGCTGCATTCCAGTCCTTCAAGAGCTAATCAAAGCAAGCAACAAACAAGTGATCAAAAGCAATCGGTGAAAAGTGTTTCTTTTGTATTGTATTTGTATTCTTGTTTGTATTTGTATATTACTGTTGTAATTTCTTGTGAGAGGTTTCTCCACCTCCGACGTGTAGTCGAGAAGGAGTTTGAGTATTGCCATGTGCATCTCTAGAGCCCGAGGAGCTCGCCCGTGGTGTATGAACCATTCGGTTCCGAACCACGTATATGCTTGCATATTTGGTGTGCTTGTATTGTTGTTAGTATTATTGTTATTTCTATTGTTATTCCGCTGCGTATATTAACGACAATTGTAGACGAGCACATGAGAACGAATGAATTACGACATCCAACGAACGAGGGCTATTCAGCCCCCTCTAGCCGGCCAAGCGATCCCCCAACAAGTAGTATCAGAGCCAAGGTTGCTCTTCAAGGACTAACCGCCGCGAGAGCACTACAAATGGCCGACTTCATCCATCCACCGAAATTTGATGGAGATTTTACTTGGTGGAGGAAACAGATGGAGGTATATCTCGAAACCAATTTTGATTATATGATTATTGTAGAAAATGGTTTTTAGATGCCTAGGGACAAAGAAAACAAGTCCATGGAAAAATCAAAATGGACCCAAGACCAAATCAAAGATTTCAAGACAAATCTCGAGGTAATTAAATTGATTAGTGATTTGTTACCTAATACTATTTGGTCTAGATTGGGTGATTATAGGGATGCAAGGGAATTATGGAATAAGGTAATGAAATTCTAAGAAAATTCTCAATCGGCACAAGTAGAGGAGAATGCCGAAGAAGAATCACCATCCACTTTTGAAGATGTGGATGACTTGGTGGAGACCTCCACCTCTAGCATTGAGGGGGAGGAAAGGGTTTCTATTCCGGAGCAAGATCAAAATGAAGCTTCTACCTCCAGAAGAAGTGAAGAGGCCTCCACCACCTCCCTAGGTAACTCAAGTATTATTATTTTAAATAAAAATCACATAATATGCTTTGAGTGTAGGGAGAAAGGACATTACAAGAGCAAATGCCCTAAATTGGCTAAGAAGAAGGCATCGACACCAAAAGTCAACCTAAAGTCAAACGATGCTGGTGTTCCCAAAATCAAGAGCAAAGAGCACATTGTGTGCTTCAAATGCAATCAAAAGGGACACTACCGAAGTCAATGCCCTAGGGGGAGGAAGAAAGGGCAATAAGGTGCAATTCATGTAGGGGGAGCTCCTAAAGCTAACCCTAAGGTACATTTAGTTAATGCACCTTTAATTCCTAAAGTTAAAAAGCATGCTAAGAATTATTTTAGCTCTCTTGATATTATCAATGAAAAGCATGCTAAGAGAAATAATAAGGTTTATTGCTTAGGTGCCAAGCATGTTCATATCTCTAAGGACAAACCTAGGACTCAAAACACTAGATCTATTTTACCTAGGGAGTCAATTAGGAGAATTGAAGAAAACTTGGGTGTTAATCCCAAGAAATCTAGGCATATGCCTAAGAAGAAGAACATTTCCCCTAAACCTAATGAAAATTCAAAAGTGAGGAAATTAGAGGTGGAGAACCAAGCCTTGAGGTCAAGGCTAGAAAAATTAGAGAAGACCCTAGCAATAATATCAAACTTGGTTAAGGGGTCTAATGCACAAAAGTCAAGACCTAGGAAACAAGAAACATCTAAGGGCAAGAAGGGTTTGGGTCACAAACCTATGTCCTACCATAATGTTCCATTTAATTATGGAACCACATCTAGGTCTAGGAAAACCAAGGCTAATAGGGAAGTCATCCCTAAGTCTAGCCATGGTATGTGTTTAGTGGCTAACACCTCAAAGAAATCAAATGTAGCCACTAAGAAGGTCAATGGAGGAGTCACCTCTAGAGTTGACCTAGGAAAGACCCAAAAGACTATGGCTTCAAAGCCTAAAAGGGTCATTAGGAAGGTATCTAGGGAAGTTATCCCTAGGGAATACCTTGTTAACCCAAGGAGCTCTAATAGATATTGGGTTCCTAAGAGCGTGATTGATTCACGCTAAATGGGTTAGGGTGTGTCAACCCTAAGTGGATGGGTAGTTAACCTAGCCATTGTGAGTTGACACATTAGGGTGTGCCAATAGGGTTTGAGAAGTTAAAAATGATTTAAAATTGGCACAATTAGGTCTTAGAGGTATTTGTGTGCCATTTTGGGTTTTTGGCACACTAGGGAAATGAATGGCAATAAGGCAAAATAGAATTAATCCCTAAAAATGGCAAATTGACTTTCACACTTAGGTATTCTATACCTTAGTATATTTTACTTGTCATGTTTTGTTTGCCTTGCCATGTCATGACATCATTTTCATTTTTATCTATAAAATGTCATGATCATGTTTAGAATTATGTTTAGATGTCATGAATGCCTAGATCTCATTTACATGCCATGACATCATGATATTGGCATATGCTTTTACCTATATCATATCTATGCCATAATCATATCATGCATATAAATAAAATGAAATTATGGACTATGGCATGATTTGATGGGAATCAAAGAATATTGCCTTAGAAATATGCATGAGAACATAAACAAAACAAAACCCACATCTCACAAAAATTTGACTTGTATGTGTTTTACACATCTAGATATTGGTGAGATGTTTAGGAAAAAGAAAATAAAGGTTTGAAAAACATTTTGAAAACATTTTGAAAAACCTTGGTGAAGTCTATCTTTTGATAGCTATCACCATTGAATGGGATGATACAAAGATGGCTCTTTATTGAAGCTTTTCTTAAATTTTGAACTTTGTATCAATCTCCTAATTTAATGGGTAAAATAAATTTTCAATATTTTTCACCCATAGTGTTTAGGATAAGTATTATACGTATGCATTTTCAAGATTTTTAGAATTACGTATATTTACTTATGGATTTCGAAAATCCATTTTCTGAAACTGAAAACTGCAGAATGCAGTTATCAGTCGACTGCCTGTAATGGCAGTCGACTGATGGTAAGTCCAATGATCCGTATCGACGGAGTCACAGCACAGGCTGATTTCGGGTAAACTTGATAGTTAGGCCCATGTTTAGCCATGTTTTGGTCCCCTAACCACTTCTAACCCTAGGATATGCTTGGGAGAGCATTAGAGAGGGTGGAAATCCATTGGATATGGATTAGGGGTTGGGTTGAGGGCGAGTATCAATTTTAAGGTGGATAAGAGTTCATTGTTGAACTTTGCCTTAATTTTGATTTGGTTAATGTTCCTATTGGCTTAGGGACTCTCCAAGGACATTGTTGGTGCAATGGTCAAGGGGGAGCAAGCCTCTAGGGGGAGGTATCCATCTTGGGAAGATGGATGTGTATTTCCTCATGGGAGGAAAATTGGGTTGTCTCTCTGTAAGTGATATGGGATCACTAGAAAAATGGTAGGCATGTGTTCCTCCAAGGGAGAGATTGTAAGATCTCATTGGGATATGAGACATTCATACCCTTGGGGAGGACCTTTTTGATGTAATGTCAAAAAGGGGGAGAAGTTACCAAGTTACCAATTAGGGTTCGTTGGAATTCTCATTGGGATATGAGAATTGCCAATATGGGAGAATTGGTAGACTTGAGATGGTAGTTTTGTCAATCATCAAAAAGGGGGAGATTGTTGGTGCAATCGGCCCAGGTTGACTCGAGTTTGACTCGAGCAGTACCTTGATGATATGTTGATGATAGACAAAACTCATGACATGGGATTGTCATGGGAAAGTCCAACATGGGGTTGGCATGGAAAATCCAAGCATGGAGCTTGGTTTGGAAGTCCAAAGCATTGCGAAGCCGTGCGCTTGGTGCTTGGCATGGGAAATGCATTGCGAAGCTGTGCGCTTGGTGCATGTGAGAAGTCTTGAGGACTTGGTAAGTTCACTAGGCTCGGGGTCCTTGAGTCGGTGAAGGATGGCATTGCGAAGCTGTGCACTTGGTGCATCCGAGGGACCACCGGACAGGGAGCGAATAGAGTGAGACCAAAGGGAAGCATACTTCTAGGGCATGAGACACGAAGGATGGCATTGCGAAGCCGTGCGCTTGGCGCATCCGAGGGACGTAGGCCGAGGGAAGAGAGCTTCGGTGGGGAACTCCATGAGGGATAAGGTGGACTTGGCCAAGTGGCTAAGACTGAGTGTCGGAGGCTCAAACATCGTTATGTTTGAGGTTTTAGCCGACATCAGTCGACTGGCATAGGAGCCAGTCGACTGCTCTAGGTCATATGGGTTCGACCAGTGTTTGACTGAACCAAGTCTAGCTGATTAGTCGACTGCCAAGGAGAGGCAATGATCGTTGAGATCGATCGGCTAGGGATGGCGGTCGATCGATGACATGTGTCTGCAGACACGAGAATGGAGTCGAGCTCGCGGCCTCGATCGATGGATGATCAATCGATCGATGGGTGCCATCGATCGGTCGATGTGTGATCCGTTGGAACTTAACCAACGTGGATTGGGCCGTTGTGAGACAGCGGCTGGGATGATCGATGGTCTGTCAATCGGTGATGGGCGCGAAAACAGCTTGATGCAGGTTATAAAAGGAGCTTGAGTTGGAGGATTTTGCCACGGTTTTTGTGGAGCTATTGGAGGGGAATTGCTGCTGCATTCCAGTCCTTCAAGAGCCAATCAAAGCAAGCAACAAACAAGTGATCAAAAGCAATCGGTGAAAAGTGTTTCTTTTGTATTGTATTTGTATTCTTGTTTGTATTTGTATATTACTGTTGTAATTGCTTGTGAGAGGTTTCTCCACCTCCGACGTGTAGTCGAGAAGGAGTTTGAGTATTGCCGTGTGCATCTCTAGAGCTCGAGGAGCTCGCCCATGGAGTAGGAACCATTCGGTTCCGAACCACGTATATGCTTGCGTATTTGGTGTGCTTGTATTTTTGTTAGTATTATTGTTATTTCTATTGTTATTCCGCTGCGTATATTAACGACAATTGTAGACGAGCACACGAGAACGAACGAATTACGACATCCAACGAACGAGGGCTATTCACCCCCCTCTAGCCGGCCAAGCGATCCCCCAACAGTGATTCTTATTTCAAAATGAAGATGTTTATACAAAGGCTAGGCTTTCAGTATACATCCCAACAATCTTCCACTTATACTAAAAGATTATGTTGCCATCAAACTGTCATACATCTGATTCCCATTCCCTCCACATGCCTATCAAAAGCTCTCGCTGGAAGGGCCTTAGTGAAAGGATCTGCCAGGTTATCCTCTGATGCAATCTTGGCGACAGCAACTTCTCCTCGCTTTACAATCTCTTATATCAGGTGGTACTTTCGCTCTATGTGTTTACTTGCCTTATGGGCTTGTGGTTCCTTCGAGTTTGCAACTGCACCACTGTTATCACAATAAATTATGATAGTTCTTGTAAAATATCAGAAAATAATAATAATAATAATAATAATAACAAAAAAAATATCTTTGTTAATTTAAGAAATTATCTTGTGGAATTTTTCAAGAATTTTTAGAAATTTTTCTAGATTCAATTGGAGCTCATATGACCATTTGAGAGAAAGGTTAAAGTCTAAATAGGTGATTGGACTAACCTAGGTTAGCTTTAGGTTAACTCGGGCTAGTTCAACCAGATCAGTCGGCCTTTAAGTCTCGATTTCCATTCGTCGTTTTGTTCTCGCCCGATCGACTTCTTCTCGTTTTATACCCGAACGCCTTTTCTCCTCTCCGATCGATCGCGTCTCCTTTCCTCGCGCTCGCCGTCGCCGAGCTCGCCGTGCCCTAACGCATCGCCGCCGCGAGAGAAAGAGTGGTTGTCGTCGGTGTTGATCCAGTGATCTCTGGTCGTTGTTGCTGCCCTTCTAGCCGACCGTCGTCGGAGCAAGGATTTCAGACCGGTGGCGGTTCGACTGGAGAAGAGGAAGTCATAACTCGTCTCCTTCCTCAGCCTGATCTTCTCGCCTCAGTCGACTTCTACCCATCATTTTCTTCTTCCCGCTCTGGACGAACGAAGGGCCCTCATCGGTGCTCATGGACGAGCCAGAGCAACGAGTGGCCGCATGGCAAAGAGTTCGGGTCGGGGCAGTTTCTCTGTGTCTTCGTCGGTGTCCACAAACTCGGCGAGCAACGTGGTGGGTGAACGGCAAGGGGTTTGAGTCGGCGACAGCTTCACTGTGCCTTGATCGAAAGTGCTCTCCACGATCTCCGTCGAAGCTTGAGGGTCCATGGAAGCCAATTGCCCCGGTGAAGAGGATTTGGGGAATAGCAATAGCAGTTCTGGTGGTGGAGCTGTCCACGGTGAACCACTTAGATTGAGTAAGGTGGTTGCAAAGTAGATGGATGCTATCCTTGTAGCTCAATGGCAGACTGGTGATTGGAGTTGTGATTCGACCATGGGGATTGATTGTGAGAGATCAGATCATAATTGTGTATCAAAAGAAGTTGTGGCCAGAGATTGTGATCCATTCCTACGTGCTTGGGGGTGCGAATGAAAAAGTATGGATTACGGTTGAATTAATCTAATCACCATAGATTGATACTTAAACGGTGGAAGCTATGCAATTGAGGATAAGCAAGGACTTTGATTAGTGACAGATGCTTGTACGCTTGGATAGCGAGCGGAGCTATTTAACATGTGGGTAATTCCTACCCTAGTCAGGTAGTTTTAATACATTCAGATTTAGTCATAAATATGAGCATGTTAGGTGTTCATATTATCTTGACCCTGCTCTTATTATCTTATGCTTGAACTTATCGTTGGATGTATTTATGCTCAATTGTTGATATCACATATACCCTATCATGATTTATGAGTTATAGATGTGATGTAAATTGGCTTAGATGTTTAGTAGGGTGTAAATGTCAGTACAGGTGATGACCCAATTTATAAATTGGCAAAAAGGTCATCTATGGGTAGGTAATGCCCTAAATGTAGGATTTATTTCCAATACTCGTATGTTGCGTACTTGTTACCAACTATGTGTTGAGTAATGGTTAAGTGAAGGGTTATTAGTGTGTCGCTGTGGACCGGTGGTCCCAGCTTGATATGATTAGTCGAGTATGACTCTCTATAGGATAGAGAGTGCATTGATCAGTTGAGTACGACTCTTTATTGGATAGAGAGTTACGATCAATCGAGTACGACTCTCTACAGGATAGAGAGTGTGTCGATTAGTTGAGTACGACTCTCTATTGGATAGAGAGTTATGATTAGTTGAGTATGACTCTCTACAAGATAGAGAGTCCGTCGATCAGTCGAGTACGACTCTCTACATGATAGAGAGTGTATTGATCAAATGGGTATGACTCTTTGCTGAACAGAGAGTCTGTGGTAGATGGTTGTACGTGTGGCAGCATACTTATGTCATTTGCATGCATTTTTCGACGTAGTCTCCCTTGGGATTGAGAGAGTCGTCAGTCATCTTGCCTCCCAGAGCACTCCCCGAGGAGTAACTGGTGTTAGGGTAGAGCATCTGTTGTGCCGCACTCTACCACTATAGACGATGGTAGTTGGAGTTGCGTACAGTTGTCCTGGGTGCATGGTACTCGACCACTCATTGGTAGTGTTAGTCGGAGTGGCCAGTAGCAGGGACCCCCGTTGTGTAGTGAGCTCTTTACGCTCATATGCTACTTGATCATACTACCCACTTGGGCACTCTATAGCAGTGGTTGGTATGAGTTGGGACAGTTGTCATGTCGTGCCACCTAGGTCACACTGGGGTCGTGGTAGTGAGTAGGGGTAAGCAGGCATGACCATGAATGCTGCATTGCCGTATCTGATGGCGCTTTGCATATTACCATATATATATACATATATGAATGTATATATATATATATATGTATATATATATATATATATATATATATATATATGGATGGTTGAGATTAATATATATATAGATGCAGTCTATATATATATGCTTATTGTGATGTTGCATTTGATTGTACTATGCTTGCTGCATTTGATTGTATATCATATTCATGCATGCTTCTTACATATGTTATACAATTGTGTCGGATATTGGTATATGTGTTGGACAGACTATTAGATACCTTGACCTATAGCTTGAGTATATTGTGAGTTGATCTACTCTTCCTGTTATATATATATGTTGGATATATGTTCAGGTTGGATCAGGGTAGCATAGTAGACTTCAGGTATGTCTGCATTTTTCATTGTTCATTTGGTTAGACGGTATATGCTTATATTTATATACTATGCTGATATACCTATTGTACCTCTGGATTATGTTGTTGAAATACATGTGATATTACATATATACATGTTTTTCTATTACCTGCTGAGTTTTACTCACCACCACCACAAACCCTAGGTTTTTCTGTCGCCCAGGTAATAGGTAGAAGTCTTCATGACGGTTTGGAGCACCGCTGGCTGACATCTCATCTCACCTCCGAGGCTCCCGTGTTTGTTTTGGGCTTTCCGTCCATTGTGTATTGTATTTGTAGTTTTCGTGATGTACTATGTTGTATATTTGGATTTTATCGAGGTTTCGTATTGTTGTGATGTGTTAGTCATACCGGTATGCATGTGTGGGATTGTATTGTTGTTGTATCGTTTCCGATGTGTATTTATTGTAGTAGTTTTTTATGTTGTTGTGGTTTGGTTATATTTTTATGTGTTGTTGTTATTGTGGGCCTACGGGCCTTATATTAATCCGAAATGTTGCCACGTACAGGGGAGATGTCATCCGTTTGATTTTCGGCTCAGCATGCTCTCGGGGCGTGACAACTTTAGTGGTTTCAGTGCTCTAGGTTTTGCGATGCCATACAAGATTTTTTTGAGTCGAGTCTTGGATTCTCGGGAGTCGAGTTATTCAATTTTGGTTTTCTGAGATGAAATGGACAACGACCTGAACTCCAAGCAGCACGAGGTAAGAATTCTTGATAACTTATGGTTTAGTAGATATTTATCTAAACTTGATTAGTAGGTGTATAAAATAGAGTTATGACACCTATGCAGACTTGTAGTAGGGGTCGTCCACCGAGGCGACCAACCGGAGTGACCTTTAGGGTTTATACTCCCGGTTATGTTGGCTATGCATTTAGATGCTTATACCAGGGAATAACCTATAGTGTGTTGGTTATTATTCGTAATCGTGGTATGAGTTGACCACGGGAATGACCCGTTGAGTCTTTGAGTCTTGAACTCGTGTCGAAAAGGTGATTTACCTTTGAGAGCCAACTGATACCGAGTCAGAAAACAGGGGTCAAGTCGTCACATTTCTGATTGAAATAAGAGACTACGGTCTTAGAGATTTTCACTAATTATGCTAGTCAGATCATTACCTATTGGGTAATGGACAAGACAAGTAGACTATTGTTGATGCAGATAGCGGAAGGCTAGGTTACGGTGTTTCATAGGGAGGTTATTCCTGGGTTGTTCGTACTGAGATGTATAACTTTGAGAGTACTTTTGAGTACTTAACTCATGTTATACTGAGAAAGAAATGTTGTTTGCATACCATTATTAGGATCAAGCTGGTATTTAGTGATAAATGCAGAAAATAATCTTCGGGAAATAATATATCACTTGATCATGGATTAGTGATGTTGAAAGAGTGTATTTCCCCGTGTCACTTTTAGTGACACATTATAAGGAATTCTTGAGCTTCAATAAAGGGTGCTCGGTTAGTAATAGTGTACTGTGCAGAGTCGTGAGACTTGAGGAGGTTACGGCCACATAATAGCTCAAGAAGATGAATGGATGATTTAAGCCACCCAGAGTTATTGGCTTATAGTTGGATAAGGATGCCAGGATCTTCTACCAGATCTTGCCAGAAGACGTTGGATTGAAAGAGGAGTTAGAAATGACTCCGTACAAGTGTTTAAGAGTTGGAGACCGATAAGCATATATTGTAGGTCAACTTATTAGAGTCAGAAGTCTCCGACTGTTGGATAAAAGGAGTAAGATCGGAGTCATAGGCTTTGAGCTACTCTCCGATTATGGAAGACCAACCGCAGATCATCAGGATGTTCTCGTGGATATCAGCAAAATCAGAACAAGACTTCAAAGGGTTTGTGTGCGTGCAGTGTAGATCACGAAGACACGTGAAGTCAGATTATCCGTTGGATAAGTTCATCTGTTGCTATTGTAAGCAACAAGTACATTTGATGAGGTATACTTTAAAGACTCAGTTGAAGGCTACCAATGGTGTTCCGGGAGGATGATGCTCCGACTCGACAGCAGAGATCAGCACAGAAGATTAGGTTATCTCATCATCAGCGACCTACTACCTCAGGCATGGGTGGAGTTCCGTGATACTTCCCTTCAAGGGAAGTGATTTACGCAGCAGCATCAGTAGAAGACTCATGCAGACAACAACAGTTACCTCCAGATGTGATTTGATTTGTATAGAGGAGAGAGTATACGACGATGGTCGTATCCATTTTATATTCTACAGTTGCAACTCATAGGATTAAGTGATGGAGATCAGATGATCTTGGAAAATCCCCGAATTATTAGTCGCAGAAATGCGATCACTTTGTCACGAACAGTAGGATCTGATTTTTTCCTATTCGGAGAAAGGCTGAGACCTGCAGGGAGCCTTTGGATCAGATCAACAGATAATGGATTTTTTAGGGTATGACTTTAGTTTACCCTCAAGGTTAGTATATTGAGAGATGCTTGTAGTTACAGGTATCTGTGTCTAGAACATTCTTAGTTTGATTAGAAGGTTCCTATACATCGACTTGTGGGTCGGTGGTATCTCTACTGTCTGGTGAGATGTGGATCAACAATTAAGAAGTCAAGGGATGCCCTTAGACTTGGATAGACATATCTTTACTGTAGACATATCCTTACGGATGATCAAATTGTTGCAAGTATGGTATGATATGTTTCTCGGATGTACGTATAATCCGAGAGCCTTCGGATGTAGTTCGGATGAACTCCTAGCCTTGTCGTTGCATAGGCAAGTGGAGTAGGCGATTGAAATGATTGCGGAAATAGTTCCGATATCGAAGATCCTATATCTGGTGATAATTTGACTGGTATCAGTGTTGTTAAACACTATAGAAATTAGAAGAATGTAAATTGTGATTATAGGAGATGTTGGAGGGGATATTTATTTATCCCAGTATTCCTCCTTGAGAAGATCCAGAACTCTTTGTTGAAAGAGGGATGCGAAAGTGGTTGAAAGAAAATATCTTTCGATTGTGGATAGATGATCTATTTAGATCAGCTAAGGACACCTGCGTATACTCTAGGGTTGATTTACGACTGGAGTGTTGATATTGTAGTGACATGGTGTCATACAATTATCATTGTCGTTGTGATGATTATTATATCGTCAGCTTAGAGTAAAGGAGATGCAGGTGTGTAGAGACGACAATTTCATACTTGGTATGAATTGTATGAGTTTTGATTAAGTTGTTAGACTAATTAACGATTTAGTCGCCACTGGATTTGAGAATCGTGTATCCTGGACACGATTGGATCAGTTTGTGGTTGTTGGAGTTGCATAACCTGGCCACTGTTGGTTGTGGTAGTTGGAGTTGCGCACTCGACCACTATAGATGGTAGTTTGCCTTGTATGGTTTGGTTAGTTATATAGATGTGGATAGAATGTTTGGCATTACTATACCACGAACTTGTTTGACAAAGGTGATGATAGAAATCATTTAGTCGGAAGCTGGTGAAACCAGTTACAAGACCTAGACGGCGATTAACTTTTACACGAGTATTAGTTAATCCTTCCGGAGTGGATAAAAGGATAATGTACGCAGATGCGTCGTTTCAGGGATCGGGACGATTCCGATGCAGTTGAATGAGGCATATCTTATGCCTACATCAGTTAAGAAACTACGAGATAGTCTATCATATACATGACATGACTTTAGTAGTTATTATCTGGATTTGTAGTTGTATGGAGCAGAAGTGCTCATTGAATTTAACAAGCTACTGGGGAGCTACAATGGAGTTGTTGGAGCGCGAACAGTTGCAACAATTGCAACAAGGGAGATTGATTGCTCTAGTCTTCCATGCACTTACAGCGTGTGTGGAGTGTATCTTGGATGATTGATGGATTTCTCTTTTGAGAAAATAATTCCCTGTCTCTGATAAGGATAGTGGTTTCTGGAGTTGCAGTGTTTAAGGAGGAGTTGCTACAGAAAGCACATCATTCGAGATGGGCTATATACCTTGGTGGTACTCAGATGTACCGAGAGTTGAAACGTTTATACTGGTGGAATAGTATAAAGAGAGTTATAGCAGATTTTGCTGCTCGATGTTTAGTATGCCAGTAGGTGAAGGCTGAACATTAGAAACTCGCTGGATTGCTCTAGAAAATTTTGATTTCGGAATGGAAGTGGGAGCATATCACGATTGATTGCATTACGGGATTGCCTAGAACCTGTAAATAATGTGATGCGATTTGGGTGATTGTTGATCGACTGACCAAATCAGCTCATTTCCTTCCATTCATGGGTCGTACTCGTTGGACCATCCGGCAGTGTTGTATTACCGAAAGATTATCAGATTGCGTGGGATACTTTTAAGTACCATATCGGATGGAGATCCGCGATTTACCTCGCGATTTTTGACAGAGTCTGCATCAGACTATGGGCACAAAGCTTCGGCTAAGTGCAACATTTCATCCGCGGACTGATGGACTGTCTAAGCAAGACATTCAAACGTTAGAGGATCTATTCAGATCTTGTGTCGTGGATTATGGAGGTGTAGCTTATCGGTTGGCTTTATCTCTGACACTTGCAGGTGCTTACAACGTATTTCCTGTTGTTATACTGAGGAAATACGTGTCGCATGTTGATTATGTTCTGAAAGAGGTTCCGAATTCTACCTCAGTCTAATGCGACTTACGAGAAAATTCCAGGGTGGATCCTGGGTCGCAAGGAGCGACAGTAGCGGAACAAGACCATCCGACTCGTAAAGGTTGGATGACACTATCTGACTAATGAGGAGACTACATGGGAGCTGGAAGATACTATCCGAGCTCGATATCCTCATTTTTTCACTTGAGGCATGTAGTAGTTCAAGAAATTTCTTGAGTTGGTTCTCGTATTTAAGTACGAAATTTGGGGACCAAATTTTTATTAGTGGGAGAGAATGTAAAATACCAGAAAAAAAATAAAAAAAATAATAATAACAGAAAATATCCTTGTTAATTTAAGAAATTATCTTGTGGAATTTTTCAAGAATTTTCAAAAAATTTTCTGGATTCAATAGGAGCTCAAATGACCATTTGAGAGAAAGGTTAAAGTCTAAATAGGTGATTGGGCTAACCTAGGTTAGCTTTAGGTTAACTCGGGCTAGTTTAACCAGATCAGTTGGCGTTAAAGTCCCGATTTCCATTCGTCGTTTCGTTCTCGCCCGATCAACTTCTTCCCATTTTATACCCGAACGCCTTTTCTCCTCTCCGATCGATCGTGTCTCCTTTCCTCGCGCTCGCCGTTGCCGAGCTCGCCATGCCCTAATGCGTCGCCGCCGCGAGAGAAAGAGCGGCTGCCATCGGTTTTGATCCAGTGATCTCTGGCCGTTGCTGCTGCCCTTCTAGCCGACCGTCGTCGGAGCAAGGATTTCAGGCCGGTGGCGGTTCAACTGGAGAAGAGGAAGTCACAACTCGTCTCCTTCCTCAGCCTGATCTTCTCGTCGCAGTCGACTTCTACCCATCATTTTCTTCTTCCCGCTCTCAGCGAACGAAGGGCCCTCATCGGTGCTCATGGATGAGCCAGAGCAACGAGTGGGCGCGTGGCAGAGAGTTCGGGTCGGGGCAGTTTCTCTGTGTCTTCGTCGGTGTCCACGAACTCGGCGAGCAGCATGGTGGGTGCACGGCAAGGGGTTCGGGTCGGCGACAGCTTCACTGTGCCTTGATCGAAAGTGCTCTCCGCGATCTCCGTCAGAGCTTGAGGGTCCATGGAAGCCAATTGCCCCGGTGAACAGGATTTAGGGAATAGCAACAGCAGTTCCAGTGGTGGAGCTATCCACGGTGAACCACTTAGATTGAGTAAGGTGGTTGCAAAGTGGATGGATTCTATCCTTGTAGCTCAATGGCAGACTGGTGATTGGAGTTGTGATTCGGCCATGGGGATTGATTGTGAGAGATCAGATCATAATTGTGTATCAAAAGAAGTTGTGGCAAGAGATTATGATCCATTCCTACGTGCTTGGGGGTGCGAATGAACAAGTATCGATTACGGTTGAATTAATCTAATCACCATAGAATGATACTTAAACAGTGGATCCAGAAGCTATGCAATTCAGGATAAGCAAGGACTTTGAATAGTGACAGATGCTTGTATGCTTGGATAGCGAGCGGAGCTATTTAACATGTGGGAAATTCCTACCCTGGTCAGGTAGTTTTAATACATTCAGATATAGTCATAAATATGAGCATGTTAGGTGTTCATATTATCTTGACCCTGCTCTTATTATCTTATGCTTGAACTTATCGTTGGATGTATTTATGCTCAATTGTTGATATCACATATACCCTATCATGATTTAGGAGTTATAGATGTGATGTAAATTGGCTTAGATGTTTAGTAGGGTGTAAATGTCAGTACAGGTGATGACCCAATTTATAAATTGGCAAAAAGGTCATCTATGGGTAGGTAATGCACTAAATGTAGGATTTATTTCTAATACCCGTATGTTGCGTACTTGTTACCAACTATGTATTGTGTAATGGTTAAGTGAAGGGTGATTAGTGTGTCGCTGCGGACCAATGGTCCCAGCTTGATATGATTAGTCGAGTATGACTCTCTATAGGATAGAGAGTGCGTCGATCAGTTGAGTACGACTCTCTATTGGATAGAGAGTTACGATCAGTCGAGTATGACTCTCTACAGGATAGAGAGTGCGTCGATCAGTTGAGTACGACTCTCTATTGGATAGAGAGTTATGATTAGTTGAGTATGACTCTCTACAGGATAGAGAGTATGCCGATCAGTCGAGTACGACTCTCTATAGGATAGAGAGTGTATTGATCAGATGGGTACGACTCTTTGCTGAACAGAGAGTCTGTGGTAGATGGTTGTACGTGTGACAGCATACTCATGTCATTTGCATGCATTCTGACGACGTAGTCTCCCTTGGGGTTGAGAGAGTCGTCAGTCATCTTGCCTCCCAGAGCACTCCCCGAGGAGTAACTGGTGTGAGGGCAAAGCATCTGTTGTGCCGCACTCTACCACAATAGACGGTGGTAGTTGGAGTTGCGTGCAATTATCCTGGGTGCATGGTACTCGACCACTCATTGGTAGTGTTAGTCGGAGTGGCCAGGAGCAGGGACCCCTGTTGTGTAGCGAGCTCTTTACGCTCATATGCTACTTGATCATACTGCCCACTCGGGCACTCTATAGCAGTGGTTGGTGTGAGTTGGGGTAGTTGTCATGTCGTGCCACCTAGGCCACACTGGGGTCATGGTAGCGAGTAGGGGTGAGCAGGCATGACCATGCATGCTGTATTGCCGTATCTGATGGTGCTTTGCATATTACCATATATATATACATATATGCATGTATATATATATATATATATGGATGGTTGAGATTAATATATATATAGATGCAGTCTATATATATATGCTTATTGTGATGTTGCATTTGATTGTACTATGCTTGCTACATTTGATTGTACATCATATTCATGCATGCTTCTTGCATATGTTATACGGTTGTGTCGGATACTGGTATATGTGTTGGATAGACCATTAGATACCTTGACCTGTAGCTTGAGTATATTGTGAGTTGATCTACTCTTCCTGTTATATATATATGTTGGATATATGTTCAGGTTGGATCAGAGTAGCGTAGCAAACTTTAGGTATGTCTGCATTTTTCGTTGTTCATTTGGTTAGACGGTATATGCTTGTATTTATATACTATGCTGAAATACCTGTTGTACCTCTGGATTATGTTGTTTAAATACATATGATATTACATATATACATGTTTTTCTATTACCTGCTGAGTTTTACTCACCACCACCATAGACCCTGGGTTTTTCTGTTGCCCAGGTAATAGATAGAAGTCTTCGTGACGATTTGAAGCACTGCTGGCTGACATCTCATCTCACCTCCGAGGCTCCCGTGTTTGTTTTGGGCTTTTCGTCTGTTGTGTATTGTATTTGGAGTTTTCGTGATGTACTATGTTGTATATTCTGATTTTGTCGAGGTTTCGTATTGTTGTGATGTGTTAGTCATACCGGTATGCATGTGTGGGATTGTATTGTTGTTGTATCATTTCCGATGTGTATTTGTTGTAATAGTTTGTTATGTTGTTGTGGTTTGGTTATATTTTTATATGTGTTGTTGTTATTGTTGGCCTACGGGCCTTGTATTAACCCGAAATGTTTCCACGTTCAGGGGAGATGTTGTCCGTTTGATTTTCGGCTCGGCATGCTCTCGGGATGTGACAGTTCTGGACAGACCAGGAATCACATCCAAGTCTATCAAGAAGTTCCTAAGCCATACAGCTTCTTTGGCTACCTCAGAGGCTGTCACATACTCAGCTTCCATGGTGGAGTCCGCCACACATTTCTGCTTAGCACTCCTCCATACATGGCTCCACCTCCCAAAGTAAACACAAAACCCGAGGTAGACTTACTGTTATCCCTATCTAATTAGAAGTCAGAATCTATGTAACCCACAAGGAGTAATTGATCTGCCTAGTATACCAGCATATAATCTCTAGTCCTTCTCAAGTACTTCAATATATGTTTTACTGCAGTCCAATGTCCTTGCCCTGGATTACTCTGATATATGCTAACCATGCCCACGGCAAAGCAAATATTCGATCTCGTACATAACATAGCATACATGAGGCTTCCTACTGTCAAAGCATAAGAAACTGCCTTTATCTCCTCTATCTCCTTTGATGTTCTAGGACACATCTCTTTAGATAAAGGTACTCCATACCAAAAAGGTAGAAAACCTTTTTTGGAGTTATGCATGCTAAAACGAGCTAAAATAGTGTCTATGTATGAAACTTGAGATAAGCACAACATCCTTTTCATGCTATCCCTTATAACCTTGATCCCAAGGATGTGTCCCACTTCTCCCAAGTCCTTCATATCAAATTGTTTGGACAACCATACCCTTACATCTGATAACACTTTGACATTGTTGCCAATGAGCAAAATGGCATCTATATATAGTACAAGAAATATCACAATGTTTTCGTCACATCTCTTGAATACACAAGACTCATCCTTGAATAAATCCATATGACTAGATTACCTCATCAAAGTAGATGTTCCTATATCTCGAAGCTTGCTTTAATCCATAAATGGACCGATTAAGCTTGCACACAAGATGCTCTTTTCCCTTTGCAATGAATCTCTCTGGTTGCTCCATATAGATGTTTTCTTCAAAACTTCCATTAAGGAAAGCTGTCTTGACATCCATCTGCCAAACCTCATAATTCATATGAGCAGCAATAGATAAGAGAATCCGGGTAGACTTAAGCATGGCTACTGGTGAAAAGGTCTCCTCATAATCGATACCCTCTTTCTGAGTATACCCTTTTGCAGCAAGCCTTTCTTTGAAGGTCTCTACCTTCTCATCTGATCCTCTCTTTCTTTTGTAGATTCACTTGCATCCAATGGCTTTTACACCATTGGGTGGTTCTACAAGCTCCCAGACCTGATTTGAATCCATAGATTCTATCTCAGAACTCATTACCCTTTGCCAAGATACTGCATCTTTATCTTGAATTGCCTTGTCATATGTCCAGGGATCAAGTTCATGTTCGCCAGGGACCAAATCAGAAGATTCTCCCAAGAACATAAATCTATCAGGTTATCTAACAACCCTCCCACTACGATGAGGTATCACTTGTGTATCCTCTATGACACATGGTGTAGTCACTTGTGGTATGTCCTCTTGTACCATTGGTACTGAAGTAGTGACTTCCCCTCTTAATTCCTCCATAACAATCTTGCTCATGGGCTTGTGGTTTATCACATAGTCTTCCTCTAAAAATTGGTCGTTCGTGCTAACAATCACTCTCTGATCTCTAGGACTATAGAACAAACCACCTTTCGTTCCTCTAGGATAGCCAATAAACAACCACACTTCTGTATGAGATTCCAACTTATCAGCATCTCCCTTCAGCACATGTGTTGGACTACCCAAATCCGAATATGTCTCAGACTAGGCTTTCGCTCAGTCTATAATTTTGTGGGAGTAGAAGGTACTGATTTAGATGGTACCAAGTTCAAAATATACACTGCTATATCCAAAGCATATCCCCAGAACGAATATGGTAACTCAGAAAAACTCATCATCGATCTAACCATCTCCATATGAGTCATATTCCTTCGCTCCGCCACACCATTCTGCTGGGGTGTACCAGGTGCAGATAGTTGGGATTGAATCCCATCCTTTGATAAGTAACTCCTAAACTCTCCCAAGAGGTACTCACCACTACGATCAGATCATAGTGTCTTGATACTTTTACCTTGACGTTTCTCCACATCAACCTTGAATTCTTTGAACCTATCAAAGCATTCATACTTGCGGCGCATCAAGTAAATGTATCCATTTCTTAAATAATTGTCTATAAAAGAGATGAAATATTCAAAACCACCTCTAGCCTAGATAGACATAGGACCACACAAATCAGAATGAACTAATTCCAACACATCTTTAGCTTTATACCCCTTGGCCTTAAAAGGCCTCTTGGTCATTTTACCTTCCAAGCAAGATTCGCACCTTGGGAAATCTTCCACCACTAATGAACCCAAAGGTCCATCAGCTATCAACCTTTGAATTCTACTCAGGTTAATATGACCTAACCTTAGATGCCAAAGATATGTTTGGTTTATTTTCGAAGGTATTTTTCTCTTATTAGATTTAGAAAATGAGTTATTTATTTCTATTTGCATCGTGGGAGTTTTTGGTTCAAGAGTGTATAAATTTCCTTCCAATGCACTAGAACAGATAATCTCCCTATTCCTTTTTATAACAACTTTGTCATTAAAAGAAATAGAATATCCATCCAAAAACAATTTAGAAACTAAAATCAAATTCTTTCTAAATGAAGGTACATAAAGGCAATTTCTCAGAACCAAAGTTTTATTTCTATCAAAAGATAAATAAACATCTCCCACTGCAATAGCCGCCACCTTCGTAGCATTGCCCATGTAGACAGTAATCTCTCCCTCAGCTAGTCGTCTAGCTTCCTGGAACCCCTGCAAAGAGTTGCATACATGATCAGTGGCTCCCGTATCTACACACCAGGTACTGATAGATAACACCGCTAAACATGTTTCAATGACTAAAATAAAAGATATACCTTTGTTCTATTTCCGATTGGGACAGTCCGCCTTCCAATGTCCAGTCTTCTTGCAAGTGAAGCACTTACCTTTCTGCTTCTTCACTCTTGCCTGAGGTCCTTCCGCCATCTTTGCTACACCTTGTTTCTTCTTCTTCTTGCCTTTCAGCTTAGAAGTAAAAACCTTCTGAGTAACCAAAACCTGAGAACTCTGACGAAAAAGTCCCTCTGCCACTTGGAGTTCTGTTAGAAACTCTACCAATGAATACAACCTTTTATTCATGTTATAGTTCTGGAGAAACTGCTCAAAACTCCTAAGTAGAGATTGGAGAATGATATCGACCTGGGTTTTCCCATCGATCTCTGCTCCAAGTGAAGGGATGTCCCTTGTCGAGTCCGTGAGGGGAAACTTCGCTTCCCCTTCGCCTCGGTTGCTTGACCATGGTGATCCCTTCGATGTACCCGGATTAAAAAATTTAATCCTAGACAAAAGGGATTCCCAAAGCAACCAAGTCATCGTCGTGCTATTCGTTTAGAGAGGTTACTTGAACAAACTAGTTGTTCGAGCGACCTTCCTCTATTCTACGAGTAGCCGTGGAATAGACGATGTCCGGATCGCCGGTTTTTGTGTTTATACTCAGGATCCAAGTATTATTTAGCCATTTACATAAATATAACATGCTTATATTTGTAAAACAAAAACAAGCAATGAATAAAAGAGAAAGAAGAATAGGTATACTTCTTGGTCTTCTAATGTATGACCTTCCTCCTTTTGGACGTCGTGTGGGTGATGATCCACCAAAAGTCGAAGCTCTTAGATCGCAAACCTTCCTTCCTTGCTTTTCCCAAGAAAGAGGAAGAAAAGAAACAATGTTTTTCTCCTTCCAAAACTCAACCAACAAAGAGCTATCAAAGCCCTTTCCTCCGGCCAACTAGAAGGAGAAGGAGATGGTGGAAAACTACCAAGACACCAAGGGAAACCTTATATCTTGTTTCTGTTAGTTATAGCCCTAAGAACCAATCATGTGATGGTTGAATAGGGAACATTTTGTATCATATTCTATAAAGGCAAAGGATTGGTTATTATATTTAAGTCTTGCTTGTGCCAGCTAAATTAAATATAGTAATGCCCTAGAAAAGTAGGTTCTTATCTACAGCACATCAATTGGCAGAATTGATTATGAGAGGCTGTAGAGAACACTTTCTAAATGTTCCTAGTCAAGTATTAATATGCAAGGGCAATATTAATACATAAAGACTAGCATGTAGGTCAATTGATGACTTGATCTCACAAGTCATGGATATATGATATCAAGTTGACACATGGGTATATATTAGAGAATATATCTTGATGACCCGCCATGAGAAAGTTTCATGGATCGTTATATGAGTGTCATAAACTTTCTCATGTGACTATTGGTATGAATAGTCCTCGGACACGAAGTCACTACGGTTCCCTACATAAGGAGTTATGTACTTTGGTATCGTCAAGCGTCACGTAGCAGGGTGGACCATAAAAGCGATTCTTGGGTATATAACAAATTATGCGGAGGATGTGAGTGATGTAGATGGGATCTATCCCTCTCATATGGCCGAGTGATATCGGTGGGCCCCTTGATTGAGTAGAACTACTAAAGCATGGCCATGCTCGAATGAGTCAATATGAGATATTGAGCTCATTTGTTTGAGTTAGTTTACTCGGGGATCAAGAAACACATAGATTGATCGAGGATGACACGCGGTCTATGCCTCATTGATCAATCGATATCAAGGATAGAAGGACACGGTCATATATTATAGTAGTCACGGAAAGGTTAGTCGGATCTTGACTTATCTCGTAACTTGGGTAGCAATGATGTATTGCTAGATGCCGCTCATTGCTTGTGTATCTAAAAGAGTTTAGGTCCACTGCCAACGTTATGAGAGCCTATAGGGTCACACACAAAGAGCATGATCATTAGAGGAATTAGAGTATTCTAGTTTGACTAGAATAATTTAGGAATAAGCTTAAGTACAAAATGGTTTTTGGACTTTAAGCTTAATGAGAATTTTAGCTAATTGATTTAATGAGATTAATTCAATATGTTACCTCATTGATTTAATAAGATTAATTCAATATGATAACATAAGCTTAATTGAATTAATAAGATTAATTCAATATGATAACATAAGCTTAATTGAATTAATAAGATTAATTCAATATGATAACATAAGCTTAATTGAATTAATAAGATTAATTCAACATGCATGAATGCCACATAAGAATGCCACATAAGCATGCCACATAAGCATGCCACCTAAGCATCCACCTAAGCTAGATAAGGTGGAAGGAAACAAAATGGTTTTGTCTCCTTAAGTGGCGGCCAAACAAATGTCCCAATGCAATGGATTGCATTGAATGTGTGGAGGTGAAAGGGTTTTCCAACCCTATAAAAGACCCCATGGAGTGGCGGCCAAAGAAATTGTAGGTGTGGTTGTTGGGAGCTTGAGGCTTGGAGAGCTTGAGAGCTTATTGTTGTGTGGCTTTTGTGAGTGTAGCAAGAAGAGTAGTCTTCTTCTTCCCTTCTCTTTTCCTAGCTTCCTCTCCTTTAGGGACTTCTCTAGCAAGAAGTAAGGAGAGCTCCTCTAGTTTTCTTTTGTGAGACAAGAGCTTGCTCGTGTGGATACATATAGAGGCACGGACACTTGAACGTGCTAAAGATCCAACAAACAAAAGGAAGAAGCGGGATTAACAAGGGCACGCAACAAAGGTAATCCTCTCCTATAAGATAGGTTTGGTTTAGAGAAATTTATTTTATACGAGTTTGCTTTCGCATGGATCACTTGGAAGGGATCCTAATTTTTCCGTTCATATGCCATTTGGCATAAAGAATTCCTACTGATGGTATCAGAGCCACTTGCGAAAGATCGTATAAAATAGGTTTTCTCTATTTTATATGTGATATAGAAGTAGGATAAATTTTATTATGAGTTGATAATTGCATTAGCAATTGTCAAACATAATAAAATATCCAATGTCTTTTAAAAGTTAAAATGACATGGTGCATGGTTATGGCCTAGTCCCAAAAGGTTTGTGAATGTGTGTGTGTTGTAATTCTTAAATACGGCCTGCGTGTCGTGCCTTCCTCCTAAAATTCTTGTTGTAAAATTAGTTTTAGACTCGAATGTAACTCGAGTATTTCTCCTTTTGTAATGTACAAAACAAAGATGGAGTGTCCATTGGAAGATGAGGTTACAAGGAGGAAGTCAACACACAAGACAACCAAAAGGAAGCACTTAGGAGAAGATGCTATCCCTAGGTTGACCAATCAATCTTTTCATTGGCTTGAGAAGATTGTAGAATAAGGGCCATAACCATGACACGCTTAGTTTAATATGTATGTGATGCATGTTAGTTTAGCTTGTATGTGATGCATGATTAGTTTAGCTTATATGTGATGTATGCTAATATGTATATGATACATGTTTATTTCTTAATAAGTCAAAAACGATATGCCTACCAAAGCTTGGTACTCACTACTTCCTCGATCATTTGTTATTGGGTTTGCCAAAGCAAAGCAATGCATTTTATCTTGGAAGAGTGCGAGTGGACAATCGTGATGTCCCGCTATCAAACTTGGTTAAGACTTAATTAAGTTTTCTTAATTAGTTAAGAAAGTAGAGGCATATATTAGCTTTGAACATAAGTTTTAAAATTAGTTTTATGTGATTTCGAACATCGCTTTGTCTTAGAAGTGGTCGCTGTTCGATATCCAAGAAGGCCCTCGTGCCTCGCCACACTCGGAAACTAGTTTAGGAATAAACACTAAACTAATCTAAAACTTAACCAAAGCTATTAAAGAGTTACATCAGATGTAATTGGCAAAAGATTGCCTACCTAATTATATACTACGCCTTGGGTGATTAGCCAAAGCTAACTCAAGACTAATTATGATGTGGATCTTTATCCCATATAAATTTATAGCTAAATAGTAGCTATGAGAATTTAGTGGGAGCCTCATTTAATTAAAGGCCTAATTAAATGATTTAGGTATGATACTTAACTTTGCATTTTAATGTTGTAGATCACCATGACATCTAACATGACACACCCTCAACTCATGCGATCCGTCCTTGAGAAGGACAAGCTTTAATGGAGCTAACTTTCTTGATCGGTATAGGAACTTGAGGATTATCCTCAAGCAAGAACGCAAACCGTATGTCCTAGAGCAAATACCTCAAACACTCCGCCATGCGCCACTGCGGCTTAAAAGGATGCTTATAAGAAGCATCAGATGGCATTAGATGTATGCATGTCTTATGCTTGCCACCATGAACTCGAGCTGTATAACATGAGAACATGGATGCCTATGATATGGTTGAGCATTTGAAACAACTATATCAAGGACAAGCTAGGCACGAGCGTTTTGAAGTATCTAAGGCTCTTTTTGCATGCAAGATGCAAGAAGGAACACTGTAGGAACTCACGACAAAATGATTGGGTACGCTTGAGAACCTTGAAAGACTAGGTTTTCCATCGAGCCAAGAATTGGCAATCGATGTTATCCTCGCAATCGCTGTTTAAGCATATAATCAATTCATGAATTATAACATGAATGAAATTGATAAACCTTTGCTCGAGATTCTCAAAGATGTTAAGAATCACAACCGAATCTCAAAAGAAAGTTAGCAACGTACTAATGGTCAAGAAGGGCAAAGGTAAGTTTAAAGGCAAGGGTAAGACCCAAGCCAAAGGCAAGGCCAATTCATCCACTTCAAAGGGTAAAGGTAAAGTACCTAAGGAAGGGATCGCTTCCATTGCGTGAGATCGACATCGGAAGCGGAACGCAAAGTCTACCTCGAGGAAGTAAAGAATAAAAGAAGTGGGACTTCGCCTCGTATACACGTTATAGAAGTTAATCTATCTATTTCTTCTACATGGGTATTAGATACGGATGTGCATCTCACATTTGTAATAATGTGCAGGATCGAGAAATAGTAGACCAGTAGCAATGGCAAAAGTTGTCAGCCAGAGTCAGTAGGAACATATTCTTTGTCTTTTCCCAATCGGGCTTATCTTAGAACTAGAGGAGTGCTTATATGTACTGCATTGACAAAGAACATAATTTCAGATCTTGTTTAGACAAGAAAAATTTTTCTTTTATAATAAAGGACAAATGTTGTTCCATTTATTTGAATGAAATGTTCTATTGTAATGCACCACTTATGAATGGTCTCTATGTTCTAGATTTAGAAAACCCAATTTATAACGTAAATACCAAGCGGTTCAAATCGAATGATTCGAACCAAACATATCTCTGGCACTGTCGCCTAGGTCACATAAATGAAAAACGCATATCCCAACTCCATAAAGATGGATTATTGGACTCATTTGATTTTGAATCATATGAGGTATGCGAATCTTGCCTTTTAGGAAAGATGACTAAAACTCCATTTAGTGGACATGGAGAGAGAGCGATAGACTTGTTAGGACTCATACATACTGATGTATGTGGGCCTTTCAATGTCGAAGCCAGAGGAGGCTATAAGTACTTTATTACTTTCACTGATGATATGAGTAGATTTGGCTACTTATATTTGATGAGACATAAGTCAGAATCCTTTGAAAAGTTCAAAGCATTCAAGAATGAAGTACAAAACCAACTTGGTAAGCGTATCAAGCTACTTCGATCAGATCGAGGTGGTGAATACCTTAGTCAAGAGTTTCGTGATCACCTGGCTGAGTGTGGGATAATATCCCAACTCACTCCCCCTGGAACACCACAATGGAATGGTGTATCTGAGAGGAGAAATCGTACTCTATTAGATATGGTACGATCAATGATGAGCCGATCGATCTACCTACTTCCTTTTGGGGACTAGCTCTAGAGACACCGCTTTCACACTTAATCGCGTCCCCATCAAAAGTCAGAGAAAAGACACCATATACGATATGGATCGAAGAGTCCCAAAATATCTTTTATAAAGATTTGGGGTTGTGAAGCTTATGTAAGACGTCAAGTTTCAGATAAACTAGGACCCAAATCAGATAAGTGTTATTTTGTCGGATATCCCAAGGAAACTAAGGGATATTACTTTTACAATCCCACACTTGGCAAGGTCTTTGTTGCCAGAAATGCTGTCTTTCTAGAAAGAGAATTTATTTCTAGAAAAACTAGTGGGAGTAAAATTCATCTTGAAGAAGTTCAAGATGACGATAACACTAAGGCTTCGATGGAAAATGAACAGGAACCACAAAGTGTTGTGGATGAGGAAATTGTTGCCCAAAGAGTTGTGGAACAAACACCTGTTCAAGTAGACCAACCTCTTCATAGATCTGACAGGATCCGTCGTCAACCCGAGAGATATTCTTTTCTCTTGACTGACAATGGTGATGTATTGCTTGTCGATCTTGACGAGCCTACATCCTATCAAGAAGCTATGATGAGCCCAGATTCCGAGAAATGGCTAGAGGCCATGAGATCCGAAATGGAATCCATGTACACTAACCAAGTATGGACCTTGGTTGATCCACCTGAAGGGGTAAAACCCATTGGGTGTAAGTGGGTCTTTAAAGTAAAGACTGACATGGATGGTAATAAGCATACCTATAAAGGTAGATTGGTGGCGAAAGGATTCAAACAAATTCATGGTATTGACTATGATGAAACCTTTTCACCAGTTGCGATGCTTAAATCCATTCGGATCATACTTGCTATTGCAGCCTACCACGATTATGAGATCTGGCAGATGGATGTCAAAACCGCTCGAATGGAAAGCTACTCGAGGATGTGTACATGACACAGCCTGAGGGTTTTGAAGATCCAAAGCATCCTGGAAAGGTATGCAAACTGCAAAGGTCCATTTATGGACTAAAGCAAGCCTCTCGAAGCTGGAATCTTCGATTCGATGATGCAATCAAAGAGTTTAGTTTCATCAAGAATGAAGATGAACCTTGTGTCTACAAGAGAAATAGTGGGAGCACAGTTGTATTTCTTGTCTTGTATGTAGATGACATACTTCTCATCGGAAATGATATTCCCTCACTCCACGTGAAGATGTGGTTAGGAATTGTTTCTCGATGAAAGACTTAGTGAAGTTATATTCTAGGCATCAAGATCTATAAAGATAGATCTAAAAGATTACTTGGCCTAAGTCAGAGTACATACATTGATAAAGTGCTAGATCGTTTTGCTATGCAAAATTCCAAGAAAGGATTTCTGCCTTTATCACATGGTGTGAGTCTTTCGAAGACTCAATGTCCCTCTTCTAAGGAGGAGAGAGATCGCATGGATAAGATCCCTTATGCGCCTCGCCATAGGGTCTATCATATGCGCCATGCTTTGTACTGCTCCGACGCCTCGTATGCTTTGAGCATGACGAGTAAATACGATCGGATCCAGGTGAAAGTCGGATAGCAAATAAAAATATTCTTAAATACTTACGAAGAACGAAAGAATATTTCGATATTCGAGGCAATGAGGAGCTAGTCAGAAGGGTTACGTGATGCAAGCTTCCAAATGCATAAGGATGACTATAGATCGCAATCGGGTACGTGTTTTGCTCGAATGGTGGAGCCGTGAGTCGGAAGAGTTCAAAGCGACACGGCTTGATTCTACAACAGGCGAGTATATTGTCGATCTCGATAAAGAAAGGAGGTTGGCTCCCGTAAGTTCATCGCTGAACTTGGGGTAGTTCCTAGCATTGCATCCAATAGACCTCTATTGTGACAACAATGGGGCTATTGCACAGCTAAGGAACCTCGATCACATCGACCAAACACATATGCGGCGCTTCCATCTCATTCGAGAGATCATCGATAGAGGAGATGTGAAAATCGGCTGAAGCTAACATTGCAGATCCATTGACCAAGGCTTTGCACAGAGGAAGCATGATGGTCACACTAGGTCACTAGGTATTAGATATCATAGTGATTGGTACTAGTGCTAGTGGGAGATTGTTAGTTATAGCCCTAAGAACCAATCATGTGATGGTTGAATAGGAAACATTTTGTATCATATTCTATAAAGGCAAAGGATTGGTTATTATATTTAAGTCTTGCTTGTGCCAGCTAAATTAAATATAGTAATGCCCTAGAAAAGTAGGTTCTTATCTACACACATCAATTGCGTAATTGATTATGAGAGGTCAGAGAGAACACTTTCTAAATGTTCTAGTCAAGTATTAATATGCAAGGGCAATATTAATACATAAAGACTAGCATGTAGGTCAATTGATGACTTGATCTCACAAGTCATGGATATATGATATCAAGTTGACACATGGGTATATATTAGAGAATATATATCGAATGACCCGCCATGAGAAAGTTTCATGGATCGTTATAGTGTCATAAACTTTCTCATGTGACTATTGGTATGAATAGTCCTCGGACTGAAGTCACTACGGTTCCCTACATAAGGAGTTATGTACTTTGGTATCACAAACGTCACCCGTAAATAGGGTGGACCATAAAGGCGACATCGGGTATATAACAAATTATGCGGAGGGATGTGAGTGATGTAGATGAGATCTATCCCTCTCATATGACGAGAGTGATATCGGTGGGCCCCTTGATTGAGTAGAACTACTAAAACGCATGGCCATGCTCGAATGAGTCAATATGAGATATTGAGCTCATTTGTTTGAGTTAGTTTACTCAGGGATCAAGAAACACATAGATTGATCGAGGATGACACGGTCTATGCCTCATTGATCAATCTGATATCAAGGATAGAAGGACACGGTCATATATTATAGTAGTCACGGAAAGGTTAGTCGGATCTTGACTTATCTCATAACTTGGGTAGCAATGATGTATTGCTAGATGCCGCTCATTGCTTGTGTATCTAAAAGAGTTTAGGTCCACTGCCAACGTTATGAGAGCCTATAGGGTCACACACAAAGAGCATGATGATTAGAGGAATTAGAGTATTCTAGTTTGACTAGAATAATTTGGGAATAAGCTTAAGTACAAAATGGTTTTTGGACTTTAAGCTTAATGAGAATTTTAGCTAATTGATTTAATGAGATTAATTCAATATGTTACCTCATTGATTTAATAAGATTAATTCAATATGATAACATAAGCTTAATTGAATTAATAAGATTAATTCAATATGATAACATAAGCTTAATTGAATTAATAAGATTAATTCAATATGATAACATAAGCTTAATTGAATTAATAAGATTAATTCAACATGCATGAATGCCACATAAGAATGCCACATAAGCATGCCACATAAGCATGCCACCTAAGCATCCACCTAAGCTAGATAAGGTGGAAGGAAACAAAATGGTTTTGTCTCCTTAAGTGGTCGGCCAAACAAATGTCCCAATGCAATGGATTGCATTGAATGTGTGGAGGTGAAAGGGTTTTTCCAACCCTATAAAAGACCCCATGGAGTGGCCAGCCAAAGCAATTGTAGGTGTGGTTGTTGGGAGCTTGAGGCTTGGAGAGAGCTTGAGAGCTTATTGTTGTGTGGCTTTTGTGAGTGTAGCAAGAAGAGTAGTCTTCTTCTTCCCTTCTCTTTTTCCCTAGCTTCCTCTCCTTTAGGGACTTCTCTAGCAAGAAGTAAAGGAGAGCTCCTCTAGTTTTCTTTTGTGAGACAAGAGCTTGCTCGTGTGGATACATATAGAGGCACGGACACTTGAACGTGCTAAAGATCCAACAAACAAAAGGAAGAAGCGGGATTAACAAGGGCACGCAACAAAGGCAATCCTCTCCTATAAGATAGGTTTGGTTTAGAGAAATTTATTTTATACGAGTTTGCTTTCGCATGGATCACTTGGAAGGGATCCTAATTTTTCCGTTGCGCATATGCCATTTGGCATAAAGAATTCCCTACAGTTTCCACCACCTAAGGAGAAGAAGAAGGGGACTTTGGGTGCCGGCCAAGGCTGGAAAAGAGATGGAAAAGGCTGCTGGACGTTGGCCCAAAGAGGAAGAAGAAGAGAGAAAGAACCTTCCTTATTTGGTGTCACCCTAGCCTCAAAACCCTAATCCCAATCCTATCTCAAATAGGATTGCTCCTTGCCGCCCAAACCCTAGCTCTCCTCCTATTCATCATGTAATCCACGACCACTCCCCATGCCCTCCTTTTATAGAGTTAGGGATAAGTCATGAATTAATCTCCTCCATTGGTTCTAGGGATTTAATCTCAACCGTCGGATCTAGAGATTTAATCTCAACCGTCGGATCTTAGAGATTTGATCTCTACCAATGGATCTTAGAGTTTTGTTTTTATCCATTGGATCTAAGCTTCATGAGGTGTTAATAGGCTACATTAGGGACCATGAGGAGGAGTTGGGTCTTGGCCACCCATGGATCAAGCCCACATAAAGTCCGATCCACTAATGATGATCCAATCCACTAAAGGTCCATCATTGATCTACCTCACCAATCCCCATATGATAATATGGGCTCCATATATTATTTGTACATTTTCTCCCCGTGTTTAAGATCTCGAATGTCCGTCGATTAATTAATTTACTGACCATTAATTAATCAACATCTAACTCCTTGAGTAGTACCACTCAACCTTTTCATCATGCCGGACCAAGTCCACCTGCAGGGTTTACATGATGAACCTTATGAGCTCCTCAAGGGGACATCATCATCCTAATATATAGGACACGGTTTCCTCCTATAATCAACGATAAATAACATCATCTCCCAACTTACCGAGCCTATCAATTTAATCTATAAATCTCGCCCATTGGTAAATCAAAGAGATGAGTACTAAGTATATGTGCCCGTTATTATATCGGGATTAAGAGCATGTACTAAATAATATCTGAGGTCCGATTCGATTATGTAGTCAGCAATAAATCGAATCACCTCTGTGTCGGTCCTGCTCAATACACACAAAGTGCACTAGTGTGATTCTATGGTCAAGACAAACCAATACCAAATCACACTACAACCATTCCGATGGTTTGTCCAAAGTCATCTCGGTTGTGAGCCTTTACTTATACTTTACAAGGGGTCGATAACATGATCTCCTGTGTGACACCACACACCATGTTATCTACAATGTAAAGTATGAAACAATATTGCATAACCATAAAAATATGCAAACAATGATCATGTGATTCTTATTTCAAAATAAAGATGTTCATACAAAAGATAGACTTTTCAGTATACATCCCTACAATCTCCCACTTATACTAAAAGACTATGTTGTTCTCAAAGTGTCATACATCTGATCCCCATTCCCTCCACATGCCAATCAAAAGCTCTCACTGGAAGGGCCTTAGTGAAAGGATCTGCCAGGTTATCCTCCGATGCAATCTTGGCCACAACAACTTCTCCTCTCTTTACGATTTCTCGTATCAGGTGGTACTTGCGCTCTATGTGTTTACTAGCCTTATGGGCTCGTGGTTCCTTCGAGTTTGCAACTGCACCACTATTATCACAATAAATTGTGATAGTTCTGGGCAAACCAGGAATCACATCCAAGTCCATCAGGATGTTCCTGAGCCATACAACTTCTTTGGCCGCCACAGAGGCCGCCACATACTCAGCTTCCATGGTGAAGTCCGTCACGCACTTTTGCTTGACACTCCTCCATACAATGGCTCCACCTCCCAAAGTAAACACAAAACCTGAGGTAGACTTACTGTTATCCCTATCAGATTGGAAGTCGGAATCCGTGTAACCCACAGGGAGTAATTGGTCTGCCCGGTAAACCAGCATATAATCCCTAGTTCTTCTCAGGTACTTCAATATATGCTTTACCGCAGTCCAATATCCCTGTCCTGGATTACTCTGATATCTGCTGACCATGCCCACGACAAAGTAGATATCTGGTCTCGTACAGAGCATCACATACATGAGGCTTCCTACTGCCGAAGCATAAGGAACCGCCTTCATCTCCTCTATCTCCTCAGATGATCTAGGACACATCTCCTTAGATAAAGGAACTCCATGCCTGAAAGGTAGAAAACCCTTCTTGGAGTTCTGCATGCTAAAACGCTCCATAATCGTGTATATGTATGAAGCTTGGGATAGGCACAACATCCTTTTCCTGCGATCCCTTATAACCTTGATCCCAAGGATGTGTCCCACCTCTCCCAAGTCCTTCATATCAAACTGTTTGGACAACCATACCCTTACGTCCGATAACACCTTGATATTGTTATCAATCAACAAAATGTCATCTACGTATAGTACAAGAAATACCACTACGTTTCCGTCACATCTCTTGTATAGACAAGACTCATCCGGACTTTGAATAAATCCATAAGACTGGATCACCTCATCAAACCAGATGTTCCAAGACCTCGAAGCTTGCTTCAATCCATAAATGGACCGATTAAGCTTACATACAAGATGCTCTTTGCCCTTAGCAATGAATCCCTCTGGTTGCTTCATGTAGATGTTTTCCTCAAGACTTCCATTAAGGAAAGTTGTCTTGACATCCATCTGCCACACCTCATAATCCATATGAGCTGCTATGCATAAGAGAATCCGGATAGATTTAAGCATGGCTACCGGCGAAAAGGTCTCCTCATAATCGATACCCTCTTTCTGAGTATACCCCTTCGCAATAAGCCTTGCTTTGAAGGTCTCAACCTTCCCATCTATTCTTCTCTTTCTTTTGTAGATCCACTTGCATCCAATGGTTTTTACACCATCGGGTAGTTCTACTAGCTCCCAGACCTGATTTGAATTCATAGATTCAATCTCAGCATTCATTGCACTTTGCCAAGATACTGCATCTTTATCTTGGATTGCCTCATCATATGTCCAGGGATCAGGTTCATGTTCGCCAGGGACCAAATCAGAAGATTCTCCCAAGAACATGAATCTATTAGGCTGTCTCACAACCCTCCCACTACGACGAGATATCACCTGTGTGACACGCGGTGCAGTGACATGTGGTATATCCTCTTGTACCGATGGTACTAAAGAAGTGACTTCCCCTTTTAGCTCCTCAAGAACAATCCTACTAGTGGGCTTGTGGTTCATCACATAGTCCTCCCATTTGTACTCACGATCACCTTCTCGATCTCTAGGACTATAGAACAAACCACCTTCGCTCCTCTTAGGGTAGCCAACAAACAAGCTGCATTGCATTTACGAGTTCCAACTTACCAAAGATCTCCCTTCAAAGACATGTGCCGGACTCCCATATCCGAATATGTCTTAGACTAGGCTTTCACCTAGTCCACAATTCTACGGGTAGAAGGCACTCGATTTAGATGGAACCAAGTTCGTAATATACATTGTCAGATCCAAGAGCATACCCCGTAACTAACTGCAACTCAGTAATTAACTCATCATCGATCTAACCATCTCCATAAGAGTCCTATTCTTCGCCTCCGGATGAGGAAAGCCTAACTCTAAAGTCATGCCCAAAGAGTTGTGGATCAAAGAATTGAGCAGCAATACGTAACTACCGGAACGAAGCATAACCACCACGATCAGATTGTAGGGTCTTGATACTTTTACCTTGACGGTTCTCCACATCAGCCTTGAATTCTTTGAACCTGTCAAAGCATTCAGACTTGCGCCGCATCAAGTAATGCATCCATATCTTAAATAATCGTCTATAAAAGAGACAAAATATTCAAAACCACCTCTAGCCTGGATAGACATAGGACCGCACAAATCAGTATGAACCAATTCTAACACATCTTTGGCTCTATACCCCTTGGCCTTGAAAGGCCTCTTGGTCATTTTACCTTCCAAGCAAGATTCGCAGGTTGGGAGATCCTCCACCACTAATGAACCCAAAGGTCCATCAGCTATCAACCTTTGAATTCTACTCAAGTTAATATGACCAAGCCTTAGATGCCAAAGATATGTCTGGTTCATCTTCGAAGGTTCTTTTCTCTTATTGGAATTAGAAGATGAGTTATTTACTTCTATATGCATCGTGGGAGCTTTTGGTTCAAGAGTATACAAATTGCCAACCAATGTACCTGAACAGATAATCTCTCTATTTCTTTTTATAACAACTCTGTCATTAAAAGAAACAGAATATCCATCCATAATCAATTTAGAAACCGAAATCAAATTCTTTCTAAATGTAGGTACATAAAGACAATTTCTCAAAACCAAAACTTTATTTCTATCAAATGATAAATGAACGTCTCCCACTACAATAGTCGCTACCTTTGTAGCATTGCCCATGTAGATGGTAATTTCTCCTTCAGCTAGTCGTCGGGTTTCCTAGAACCCCTGCAAAGAATTGCAGACATGTTCAGTGGCTCCCGTATCTACACACCAGGTACCGGTAGATAACACCACTAAACATGTTTCAACGACTAAGGCATAAGATATACCTTTGTTCTGCTTTAGGTTGGGGAAGTCTTTCTTCCCATGTCCAGTCTGTTTGCAAGTGAAGCACTTGCCTTTCGGCTTCTTCACTCCTCCCTGAGGTCCACCCGCCATTTTTGCTCCACCTTGTTTCTTCTTCTTCTTGCCTTTCGGCTTAAAAGTAGAAACTGTTGGGAGTATAGGGAATACAATCAAAGTCCCACATTGGTAAGACATGGAAAAGATCATGTGCTTATAAGAAAAAAGATATCTCCATTGGTATGAGGCCTTTTGGGTAAAGCCCAAAAATAAAACCATGAGGGTCTAGGCCCAAAGTGGACAATATCATGCCATTGTGGAGATATGTGGATATTATAAGCACTAACAATTGGTATCAGAGCCATGGTCCATGTCAAGCCATGAACCTCGAACGAAGGAAGTTGAGCTCCCACGTCCGGATCAAGAGAACCAGACATCAGGAAGGAAGTCTAGTTGGGTCGGGGGGACCGAACAACTGGCAGGAAGTCCTGGTGGGTTGAAGATCAGACATCAAGCAGAGAAAATCCTTCGAGGAGGGATAGGCTTGAGGGGGGGCCCAATGTGGTCCTTCGTTTGAGGGGGGGATTGTTGGGAGTATAGGGAATACAATCAAAGTCCCACATTGGTAAGACATGGAAAAGATCATGTGCTTATAAGAAAAAAGATATCTCCATTGGTATGAGGCCTTTTGGGTAAATCCCAAAAATAAAACCATGAGGGTCTAGGCCCAAAGTGGACAATATCATGCCATTGTGGAGATATGTGGATATTATAAGCACTAACAGAAACCTTCTGAGAAACCATGGCTTCCTGCCTAGCAGCCCGATTCTGGTATCCAAAAAATTCCTTTTCCCCAGAATCATCCGCAAGTCTAGGAGGACACTCATCGACAGTTAAGACACTATCCAAATTTCTTTTCCAATCAATATTATTTGGGTACAGTAAGTTTATTTCTTTTAATATCACAGCAAGTGGGTTGAAAGCCATTTGAAAATCATAAGAATCACAATGATCAAAATATTAGATTTCAAATATTATTGATTCCTCAAAATAATAAAATTCCGAAATCAACCAACACCTCAAAACACCGAGAATATCGCATGCCACGCAGTGTGGACGTATACGAATTCTACATTTGCAAGAGGAGGTTTTACCCATTAATTTTATTATCTTGTCAACCTTACTTTTTGACAAATAAAATTAATAGTTGGTTCCTCTTTGGCCTTACAAATAAAAGCAGTGACTCCGATGGGGAGGATACTTTTATTTGCATCTAAGTGTGCACCATTACACGATACTAAGGGAATTATTTCGGATTATGTGTCTTACCGCTGTGGAAGTACACACACTCCTAGATAATTTCCTATAACCATTATTTGACCTAGTGATCCGCAAACAAACCCATCCGAAGGGATGAAGGCACTCAGAGCCGACGCACAAGTTTGTTTGCATCACTTGTCAAATTGTAATGGAGGCCGCGGGAATTTATAAAAATATCCCTCTCCCACTTAGTAATTTGAAATTGAGGAACTTTCCTAGCCTACGACATGCATATCAAACAAAAAGCAATAAATATGAAAAATAAATTATTTTCCAACTATTATGGCTTTTGCCTTCAATATGACTCCCGTCGCATCGCCATCTCGTCCGCTCCTCCAACACCATGTATGAGCCATCCGGAGATCCGAGCCGAGACTAAAACCTATTTTAATTTACATCCATCGATCCTATACTCCACGAGGGAGTGTACATGAAATCTAGATCGAAAGTAAAATAAAATAAAGAGTGGCTAAACAATGCAATATTTAATTTACAAAAACTAAATACTAGCCTCGTCAACCCCGAGGATTCAACAAAATAAATATTTACACACATACAATCACATACACATATATAGCCATAATAGTCAGATCTTATGCCTGCAACCAAAGAGTTAAACTACGCATATCCTACTATTATCCGGCACATATAATATATGAAAAAGTGCATAAAAATTAACTGAATCCTAAACACACAAAACCGGAAACCTTGGCTCTGATACCAATTGAAGGGATGTCCCTTGTCGAGTCCGTGAGGGGAAACTTCGCTTCCCCTTCGCCTCGGTTGCTTGACCATGGTGATCCCTTCGATGTCCCTGGATTAAAAAATTTAATCCTAGACAAAAGGGATTCCCAAACCAACCAAGTCATAGTCGTGCTATTCATTTAGAGAGGTTACTTGAACAAACTAGTTGTTCAAGCGACCTTCCTCTATTCTATGAGTAGCCGTGGAATAGACGATGTCCGGATCGCCAGTTTTTGTGTTTATACTCGGGATCCAAGTATTATTTAGCCATTTATAGAAATATAACATGCTTATATTTGTAAAACAAAAACAAGCAATGAATAAAAGAGAAAGAAGAATAGGTATACCTCTTGGTCTTCTAATGTATGACCTTCCTCTTTTTGGACGTCGTGTGGGCGACGATCCACCAAACGTCGAAGCTCCTAGATTGCAAAACTTTCTTCCTTGCTTTTCCCAAACAAGAGGAAGAAAAGAAACAATGTTTTTCTCCTTCCAAAACTCAACCAACAAAGAGCTATCAAAGCCCTTGCCGCCGGCCAACTAGAAGGAGAAGGAGATGGTGGAAAACTACCAAGACACCAAGGGAAACCCTATATCTTGTTTCCACCACCTAAGGAGAAGAAGAAGGGGACTTTGGGCACCGGCCAAGGCTGGAAAAGAGATGGAAAAGGCTGCTGGACGTTGGCCCAAAGAGGAAGAAGAAGAGAGAAAGAACCTTCCTTATTTGGTGCCACCGTAGCCTCAAAACCCTAATCCCAATCCTATCTCAAATAGGATTGCTCCTTGCCGCCCAAACCCTAGCTCTCCTCCTATTAATCATGTAATCCACGACCACTCCCCATGCCCTCCTTTTATAGAGTTAGGGATAAGACATGAATTAATCTCCTCCATTGGTTCTAGGGATTTAATCTCAACTGTCGGATCTAGAGATTTAATCTCAACCGTCGGATCTTAGAGATTTGATCTCTACCAATGGATCTTAGAGTTTTGTTTCTATCCATTGGATCTAAGCTTCATGAGGTGTTAATAGGCTACATTAGGGATGTTGGAATGTATACTGAAAGCCTAGCTCTTTTTGTATGAACATTTTATTTTGAAATAAGAATCACATGATCATTATTTGTATTTTATATATTCATTATATATGTGTGCATATTGTCTAATATTTTACATTGTAGATAACATGGTGCTTGGTGTGGCACAGAAGATCATGTTATCAGTACCTTGTAAAATATAAGTAAAGGCTCACAACCAAGATGGTTTTGGACAAACCATTGGCATGGTTGTAGTGTAGCTTGGTATTGTTTTATCTTGAACATAGAGTTACACTAGTACACTTAGGTGTATTGAGTAGGACCGACATAGAGGTGATTCAATTTAGTACTGACTACATAATTGAATCGGACCTCGGATATTATGTTGTACATGCTCTTAATCCCGATATAATAATGGGCACATGTACTTAGTATTTATTTCTTTGATTTACCAGTGGGTGAGATTTAGATGGATTAAATCAATATGCACGGTAAGTTGGGAAATAATATTATTTACATGGTGTGCCGTTGATTATAGGAGGAAACCGTGTCCTATATATTAGGTTGATGATGTCCCCTTGAGGAGCTCATAAGGTTCATCATGTAAACCCAGTAGGTTGACTTAGTCAACATGATGATAAGGTTGAGTGGTACTACTCGAGGAGTTAGATGTTAATTAATTGATGGTCAGTAAATCAATTAATTGATGGACATTCGATATCTTAAACACGGGGAGATTAATGTACAAATAATATATGGAGCCCATATTGATTTATGGGGGTTGGTTAGGTAGTTCAATGATGATCCTCTAGTGGAATGGAACATCATTGATGGATCAAGTTTGTGTGGTTCCGATCCATCGGGTGGCCAAGACCCAACTCCTCCTTATGGTCCCTATCGTAGCCTAATATAATCCTTATGAAGTCTAGATCCAAGAATGTAAAACAAAACCTAGAACCAACGGTTGGGATTAAATCCCTAGATCCAATGGTTGGATGAAACCCTAGAACCAACGGTTGGGATTAAATCCCTAGATCCGATGGTTAGGATGAAATCCTAGAATCGACGGTTGGGATTAAATCCCTAGATCCGACGGTTGGGATGAAACCCTAGAACCGACGGTTGGGATGAAACCTTAGATCCGAAGGTTGGGATGAAATCCTAGATCTGATGGTTGGGATTAAACCCTAGATCCGACGGTTGGGATAAAACCCTAGATCCGACGGTGGAGATTAAATCCCTAGATCCGACGGTGGAGATTAAAGGAGGCTTAAGCCCTATTCTATAAATAGATGCTTAGGGTTGGGCGGCAATAAGGATCAAGAATTGGTTTTGGAATTAGGGTTTGGCTCTTGGAGAGGTGCGCGGCTAGGGTTTGGAGCTAGGGTGGGCGGCAACCATCTTCATCCAAAGTTGTTGCCGGCGCCCAACTTGCACCATCAATACTTGGCCGGCGCCCAACCTTAAGGCTTTTCTCTTCTTCCTTGGCGGCGGTTCTCCTCCCATTGGTGGCGGTTCTCTTCCTCCTCCTATTCTCCAAAAGTGGCGGCAACTCTTCTTGAGAAGTTGGTACGCATCATCCATTGCTCCTTGGTCGGCGGTTGCGCCAAATTCCCTAATTTGGTGGCCGGTTCTAGATAGGAAAGGTATTTGCTAGTTCTTCTCTTTGTTCGCAGCGGACAAGGTAGAGAAGAAAGCAATCTAGAAGGCTTCTACTCGTGGAGGATCTTCGTCCACACGTCGTCCACGAGAAGGATAGGACATACGGTAGAAGATCGTGAGGTATAAAGTTATTTTAACTTTATGTACAGATCTGAGCATGTTCTTATTTGTTTTGATTATGCATGTGTGTCTATGAATATATATTGTATAATCATGGACCCCGAAGACGAACACAAAAACCGGCGATCCATCCGTCGTCTCTTCCGCAGCTAACCAACTAGAAGAGTTGTGTTGCTTGAACAACTAGTTTGTTCAAGCGACCACTCAAGTTGTTAGCACGACGACGAATAGGTTGTGCTAAGGAAGCTCATCCCATCCGGATTAATTCTTTCATTAGTGAAAATTTTAATCCGGGGACATGGGAGCCAATGAGCATCCTAGAAGCATCCACCTAACAATTGGTATCAGAGCCATCGGTTTCCGGTTTTGTGTGTTTTGGATTCGGTTAATTTTTTATGCACTTTTTCATATATTATATGTGCTAGATAATAGTAGGATATGCGTAGTTTAACTCTTTGGTTGCAGGCATAAGATCCGACTATTATGGCCATGTGTGTGTATGTGAATGGATGTGTGTAAAAATTTATTATTTGAATCCTCGGGGTTGACGAGGCTAGATTAGTATTTAATTTTTGTAATTAAATACGACATTGTTTAGCCGATCATTTTTGTTTACTTTCGATCTAGATTATTTGTACACTCCTTTGTGGAGTATAGGATCGATGGATGTAAATAAAATGATTTATCTCGGCTCGGAACTCTTTGGTGACTTGCGCACGGGAAAAGATGGAGCGGACGAGGTGGCGACACGACGGGATGCATATTGGAGGACAATGCCATAATAGTTGGAAAAATTCTGTTTTTTCCATATTTATTGCTTATGTGTTTTATATGCATGTTGTGTATGTTTAAAATTCCTCGATTGCAATTTACTAAGTGGGAGAGGGATATTTTAATTAATTCCCGCGGCCTCCATTACAATTTGACGTGTGATGCAACAAACTTGCGCGTTGGCTTTGAGTGCCTTCCTCCCCATCGGATGGGTTTGTTTGCGGATCACTAGGTCAAATAATGGTTATAGGAAATTATTTAGGAGCGTGTGTACTTCCCCATCGGTAAGGCACATAATCCGAAATAATTCCCTTAGTATCGTGTAATGGTGCACACTTAGATACAAATAAAGGTATCCTCCCCATCGGAGTCACTGCTTTTATTTGTAAGGCAAAAGAGGAACCAACTATTAATTTTATTTGTCAAAAAGTAAGGTTGACAAGATAATAAAATTAATGGGTAAAACCTCCTCTTACAAATGTAGAATTTGTATACATCCACACTATCGTGGCATGCGATATTCTCGGTGTTTTGAGGTGTTGGTTGATTTCGGGATTTTATTGTTTTGAGGAATCAATAATATTTGAAATATAATATTTTGATCATTGTGATTTTTAGGATTTTTAAATGGCTTTCAACCCACTTGCTGTGATTTTAAAAGAAAACAAACTTACTGGTCCAAACTACATTGATTGGAAAAGAAACCTGGATATTGTCTTAACTGCGGAAGAGTACAAATTTGTACTCTTCGAGGTCTGTCCTCCTAAGCCCTCAGATGACTCGATGAAAGGAGATAGAACGTTATAAGAAATGGGTTAAAGCGGATGAGATGGCGCGGTGTTACATTTTGGCATCTATGTCAAATGTCTTTGCAACATCGACATCGAGCCATAGCCACGACTTATGACATGATGTTCAATCTCAAGGAACTTTTCGGACATCGAGTAGAGCGGCTAGGCGAGAGGCAATGAAACTTGATGGCGACCTCCATGATCGAGGAACACCCGTTAGGGATCATGTTCTCAAGATGATGGCTCATCTTAATGAGATGGAAGTCCTAGGAGCCGAGATCGATGAAACCCAGTCGATATCATTCTCGATCTTTGCCTAGGAGTTTTGAGCAGTTCCGCCTCAACTACAACATGAATAAAAGGTTGTATTCGTTGGCGGAGCTTCTGACAGAACTCCAGGCGGCAGAGGGGCTTTTTCGTCAGAGTTCTCAAGCCATGGTCGCTCAGAAGGTTTCTTCTTCCTCTAAGCCAAAGGTAAGAAGAAGAAGCAAGGTGGAGGCGAAGAAGGTGGCGAGGACCTCGGCGAGGAGTGAAGAAGCCGAAAGGCAAGTGCTTCACTTGTAGCCATTTGGACATTGGAAGCGGTCCTCGCCGAAAGAACAAAGGTATATCTTCTTGTTTAGTTGTTGAAACATGTTTAGCGGTGTTATCTACGATTGCACGGTGTGTAGATCTGAGCCAGCGATCATGTCTGCAATACTTTGCGGGGTTCGAGAAACCCGACGACTAGTGAGGAGAGATTACCGTCTTCATGGGCAATGCTTGAGGTGGCGGCTATTGCGATGGGAGACGTTTATTTATCTTTTGATAGGAATAAAGTTTTGGTTTTGAGAAATTGTCTTTATGTACCTACTTTTAGAAAGAATTTAATTTCAATTTCTAAATTGTTTATGGATGGATATTCTGTTTCTTTTAATGACAAAGTGGTTATAAAAAGGAATAGGGAGATTATCTGATACAGTACATTGGTTGCAATTTATATACTCTTGAACCAAAAACTCCCACGATGCATATAAATCAATAACTCATCTTCTAAGTCTAATAAGAGAAAAGAACCTTCATGAATATGAACCAGACATATCTTTGGCATCTAAGGCTTGGTCATATTAACCTAAGAAGAATTCAAAGGTTGATAGCTGATGGACCTTTGGGTTCATTAGTGGTGGAGGATCTCCCAACCTGCGAATCTTGCTTGGAAGGTAAAATGACCAAGAGGCCTTTTAAGGCCAAGGGGTATAGAGCCAAAGATGTGTTAGAATTGGTTCATTCGATTTGTGCTTGATCCTATGTCTATCCGAGGCAAGAGGTGGCTTTGAATACGCCGTCTCTTTTATAGACGATTATTCAAGGTATGGATACATTTACTTGATCTTGCCGCAAGTCAGAATGCTTTGACAAGTTCAAAGAATTCAAGGTGATGTGGAGAAGCAGTCAGGTAAAAGTATCAAGACATTCTGATCGATCGTGGTGGCGAGTACCTCTTGGGAGAGTTTAGGAGTTACTTATCGGAGGTGGGATTCAATCCCAATTGTGCACTTTGGCACACCCAGCGAGAATGGTGTAGCGGAGGCGAAGGAATAGGACTCTTATGGAGATGGTCGGATCGATGATGAGTTATTACAGGTTACGATTCGTTACGGGGTTTGCTCTGGAAACACACTGTACGAACTTGGTTCCATCTAAGTCAGTACCTTCTACTCCCAGAGTTGTGGGTGGTGAAAGCCTAGTCTAAGACATATTCGGATATGGGGTAGTCCGGCCCATGTCTTTGAAGGAGATCTTTGGTAAGTTGGAATCTTGCTAGTATGCAGTGCTTGTTTGTTGGCTACCCTAAGGAGCGAAGGGTGGTTTATTCTATAGTCCTAGAGATCGGAAGGTGATCGTTAGTCACGATGCAGATTTCTAGAGGAGGACTATGTGATGAACCCTGAGCCCACAGTAGGATTGTTCTTGAGGAGATGTGAAGTCAGGCTTGGTACCACGGTACAGAGGAGACACCACAAGTCAGCTGCGCAGCGTGTCCGCGAGCATACACAGGAGGCACCTGTCGTAGTGGGAGGTTGTTAGACAACCAGAGATTCATGTTTTTGGGAGAGTCTTGGACTTAGTCACTGGTGAACATGAACTGATCCTGGACATATGAGGCAATCCAAGATAGAGATCGATATCTTGGCAAAGAGCGATGAATTCAGAGATAGAATCTATGGATTCTAATCAGGTCTGGGAGCTAGTAGAGCCACCCGATGGTATAAAAACCATTGGATGCAAGTGGATCTACAAGAGAAAGAGAGGAGTAGACGGGAAGGTTGAAACCTTCAAAGCTAGGCTTGTTGCGAAAGGGTATACTCAGAAAGAGGGTATCGATTATGAGGAGACCTTTTCGCCGGTAGCTATGCTTAAGTCTATCCGGATTCTCTTATCTATAGCAGCTCATATGGATTATGAGATTTGGCATATGGATGTCAAGACAGCTTTCCTTAACAGAAGTCTTGAGGAGAACATCTATATGCGCCAACCAGAGGGATTCATTGCTAAAGGCAAAGAGCATCTTGTTTGTAAGCTTAATCGGTCCATTTATGGATTGAAGCAAGCTTCTAGATCTTGGAACATCCGTTTTGATGAGGTAATCCAGTCATATGGATTTATTCAAAGTCCGGATGAGCCTTGTGTATACAAGAGATGTGACGGAAACGTAGTGGTGTTTCTTGTACTATACGTAGATGACATTTTGTTAGTTGGCAACAATATCAAAGTGTTATCAGACGTAAGGGTATGGTTGTCCAAACAGTTTGATATGAAAGACTTGGGAGAAGTGGGACACATCCTTGGGATCAAAGTTATAAGGGATCGCAAGAAAAGGATGTTGTGCTTATCTCAAGCTTCATACATTGACACTATCCTTGCTCGTTTTAGCATGCAGAACTCCAAGAAAGGTTTTCTACCTTTTAGGCATGGAGTTCCTTTATCTAAAGAGATGTGTCCCAAAACATCAAAGGAGATAGAGGACATGAAGGCGGTTCCTTATGCTTCGGCAGTAGGAAGCCTTATGTATGTTATGCTATGTACGAGACCGGATATCTGCTTTGCCGTGGGCATGGTTAGCAGATATCAGAGTAATCCTGGACAGGGACATTGGACTGCGGTAAAGCATATATTGAAGTACCTGAGAAGGACTAGGGATTATATGCTGGTTTACCGGGCAGATCAATTAGTCCCTGTGGGTTACACGGATTCTGATTTCCAATCAGATAGGGACAACAGTAAGTCTACCTCGGGGTTTGTGTTTACTTTTGGAGGTGGAGCCATAGTATGGAGGAGTGTCAAGCAGAAATGCGTGGCGGACTCTACCATGGAAGCTGAGTATGTGGCAGCCTCTGAGGCAGCCAAGGAAGCTGTATGGCTCAGGAATTTCTTGATGGACTTGGATGTGATTCCTGGTTTGCCCAGAACTATCACAATTTATTGTGATAACAGTGGTGCAGTTGCAAACTCGAAGGAACCACGAGCCCATAAGGCGAGTAAACACATAGAGCGCAAGTACCACCTGATACGAGAGATCGTAAAGCGAGGAGAAGTTGCTATCGCCAAGATTGCATCAGAGGATAACCTGGCGGATCCATTCACTAAGACCCTTCCAGCGAAAGTGTTTGATAGGCATGTGGAGGACATGGGGATCAGATGTATGGCAGAGTGATGACGGCATAGTCTTTTAGTATAAGTGGGAGATTGTTGGAATGTATACTGAAAGCCTAGCTCTTTTTGTATGAACATTTTATTTTGAAATAAGAATCACATGATCATTATTTGCATTTTATATATTCATTATATATGTGTGCATATTGTCTAATATTTTACATTGTAGATAACATGGTGCTTGGTGTGGCACAGAAGATCATGTTATCAGTCCTTTGTAGAATATAAGTAGAGGCTCACAACCAAGATGGTTTTGGACAAACCATTGGCATGGTTGTAGTGTAGCTTGGTATTGTTTTATCTTGAACATAGAGTTACACTAGTACACTTAGGTGTATTGAGTAGGACCGACATAGAGGTGATTGATTTAGTCGACTACATAATTGAATCGGACCTCGATATTATGTTGTACATGCTCTTAATCCGATATAATAGCAGGCACATGTACTTAGTATTAATTTCTTAGATTTACAAGTCGGTGACATTTAGAAGGATTAAATCAATATGCCCGGTAAGTTGCGAAATAATATTATTTACATGGTGTGCCGTTGATTATAGGAGGAAACCGTGTCCTATATATTAGGTTGATGATGTCCCCTTGAGGAGCTCATAAGGTTCATCATGTAAACCCAGCTGGTTGACTTAGTCAACATGATGATAAGGTTGAGTGGTACTACTCGAGGAATTAGATGTTAATTAATTGATGGTCAGTAAATCAATTAATTGATGGACATTCGATATCTTAAACACGGGGAGATTAATGTACAAATAATATATGGAGCCCATATTGATTTATGGGGGTTGGTGAGGTAGTTCAATGATGATCCTCTAGTGGAATGGAACATCATTGATGGATCAAGTTTGTGTGGTTCCGATCCATCGGGTGGCCAAGACCCAACTCCTCCTTATGGTCCCTATCGTAGCCTAATATAATCCTTATGAAGTCTAGATCCAAGAATGTAAAACAAAACCTAGAACCAACGGTTGGGATTAAATCCCTAGATCCAATGGTTGGATGAAACCCTAGAACCAACGGTTGGGATTAAATCCCTAGATCCGATGGTTAGGATGAAACCCTAGAATCGATGGTTGGGATTAAATCCCTAGATCGGTTGGGATGAAACCCTAGAACCGACGGTTGGGATGAAACCTTAGATCCGAAGGTTGGGATGAAATCCTAGATCCGATGGTTGGGATTAAACCCTAGATCCGACGGTTGGGATAAAACCCTAGATCCGACGGTGGAGATTAAATCCCTAGATCCGAAGGTGGAGATTAAAGGAGGCTTAAGCCCTATTCTATAAATAGATGCTTAGGGTTGGGCGGCAATAAGGATCAAGAATTGGTTTTGGAATTAGGGTTTGGCTCTTGGAGAGGTGGGCGGCTAGGGTTTGGAGCTAGGGTGGGCGGCAACCATCTTCATCCAAAGTTGTTGCCGGCGCCCAACTTGCACCATCAATACTTGGCCGGCGCCCAACCTTAAGGCTTTTCTCTTCTTCCTTGGCCGGCAGTTCTCCTCCCATTGGTGGCCGGTTCTCTTCCTCCTCCCTATTCTCCAAAAGTGGCCGGCGGCAACTCTTCTTGGAGAAGTTGGCCGGCGCATCATCCATTGCTCCTTGGCCGACGGTTGCGCCAAATTCCCTAATTTGGTGGCCGGTTCTAGATAGGAAAGGTATTTGCTAGTTCTTCTCTTTGTTCTCAGCGGACATGGTAGAGAAGAAAGCGATCTAGAAGGCTTCTACTCGTGGAGGATCTTCGTCCACACGTCGTCCACGAGAAGGATAGGACATACGGTAGAAGATCGTGAGGTATAAAGTTATTTTAACTTTATGTACAGATCTGAGCATGTTCTTATTTGTTTTGATTATGCATGTGTGTCTATGAATATATATTGTATAATCATGGACCCCGAAGACGAACACAAAAACCGGCGATCCATCCGTCGTCTCTTCCGCGGCTAACCAACTAGAAGAGTTGTGTTGCTTGAACAACTAGTTTGTTCAAGCGACCACTCAAGTTGTTAGCACGACGACGAATAGGTTGTGCTAAGGAAGCTCATCCCATCCAGATTAATTCTTTCATTAGTGAAAATTTTAATCTGGGGACATGGGAGCCAATGAGCCTCCGAAGCGGCCACCTAACAAGGGACCATGAGGAGGAGTTGGGTCTTGGCCACCCATGGATCAAGCTCACATAAAGTCCGATCCACTAATGATGATCCAATCCACTAAAGGTCCATCATTGATCTACCTCACCAACCCCCATATGATAATATGGGCTTCATATATTATTTGTACATTTTTCTCCCCGTGTTTAAGATCTCGAATGTCCGTCGATTAATTAATTTACTAACCATTAATTAATCAACATCTAACTCCTTGAGTAGTACCACTCAACATTTTCATCATGCCAGACCAAGTCCACCTGCAGGGTTTACATGATGAACCTTATGAGCTCCTCAAGGGGACATCATCATCCTAATATATAGGACACGGTTTCCTCCTATAATCAACGACACACCATATAAATAATATCATCTCTCAACTTACCGAGCCTATCGATTTAATCTATAAATCTCGCCCATTGGTAAATCAAAGAGATGAGTACTAAGTATATGTGCCCGTTATTATATCGGGATTAAGAGCATGTACTAAATAATATCTGAGGTCTGATTCGATTATGTAGTCAGCAATAAATCGAATCACCTCTATGTCGGTCCTGCTCAATACACACAAAGTGCACTAGTGTGATTCTATGGTCAAGACAAACCAATACCAAATCACACTACAACCATTCCGATGGCTTGTCCAAAGCCATCTCGGTTGTGAGCCTTTACTTATACCTTCCAAGGGGCCGATAACATGATCTCCTGTGTGACACCACACACCATGTTATCTACAATGTAAAGTATGAGACAATATTGCATAACCATAAAAATATGCAAACAATGATCATGTGATTCTTATTTCAAAATAAAGATGTTCATACAAAAGATAGACTTTTCAGTATACATCCCTACACCAAGGACTTCTAGCTCATTCAAATGAGCCATCATCTTGAGAACATGATCCCTTACGGGTGTTCCCTCAACCATGGTGGTCGTCATCAAGTTCCTCATAGCTTCCTTCCTAGCATCCCAATTCTGGTGTTCGAAAAGTTCCTTGAGATTGAGCATCATGTCATAGGCAGTAGTCATGTCCTGATGTTGATGTTGCAATACATTTGACATAGAAGCTAAAATGTAACACCGCGCCATCTCGTCAGCCTTGATCCACTTCTTATAACTCTCTTTCTTCTTTTCACAAGAATCATTTGTAGGCTTAGGAGGACACTCTTCGAAGAGTACATATTTGTACTCCTCAGCAGTTAAGACAATGTCTAGATTCCTTTTCCAATCAACATAGTTAGGTCCAGTAAGTTTGTTTTCTTTCAGAATCACAGCAAGTGGGTTGAAAGTCATTTTGAAAAATCTAAGAATCACATAAATCAAAACATTAGATTTTAAAAATTTATTGATTCCTCAAACAATAAAATTTTAAAATCAACCAACACCTCAAAACAACGAGAATATCATATGCCACGATAGTGTGGACGTATACGAATTCTACATTTGTAAGAGGAGGTTTTACCCATAAATTTTATTATCCTGTCAACCTTACTTTTTGACAAACAAATTTAATAGTTGGTTCCTCTTCGGCCCTACAAATAAAAGCAATGACTCCGATGGGGAGGATACTTTTATTTGCATCTAAGTGTTTGCCATTACCCGATACTAAGGCAATTACCTCGGATTATGTGCCTTCCAATGGGGAAGTATACATGATCCTAAATAATTTCCTATAACCATATTTGACCTAGTGATCCGCAAAACAAACTCATCCGATATGGAGGAAGGTACTTAGAGCCAATGCACAAGTTTGTTTGCATCATATGTCAAATTATAATGGGGGCCTAGGAATTAAAAATATCCCTCTCCCACTTAGTAATTTAAAATTGAGGAATTTTCTCAAACACACAACATGCATATCAAACAATAAGCAATAAATATTAAAAAAAATATTTTCTAACTATTATGGCTTTTGTTTTCCAATATGCTTCTTGTCGTGTCGCCACCTCGTCCACTCCTCCCTTTACCATGCTCTAGCCATAAGGGGATCTGAGTCGAGATAAACTATTTTAATTTACATCCATCGATCCTATACTCCAAGAAACAGTGTACAACATATCTAGATCGAAAGTAAATTTAAATGAGTGGCTAAACAGTGTCGTATTTAATTGCAAAAAATTAAATACTAATTAGCCTCGTCAACCCCGAGGATTCAAATAAATAATTATAATCACACATATACAATCACATACATCCATATAGCCATAATAGTTGGATTTTATGCCTGCAAGCAAAAAGTTAGCCAACACACATCCTACTATTATCTGGCATAAAATATATGATAAATGCATGAAAGTAACCAAATCCAAAACACACAAAATCGGAAATCATGGCTATGATGCCAATTGATGGGAATTGCTTCTCGCTTCAGTCGCTTGTGCATGGCGATCCTATCACACGTCCTCGGATTAAAATTTATCAACTAAAACTAATTCAAACGGAGATGGACTACCCAAGCAACCGATCCATCATCGTGCTATTCGATTTGAGTAGTCGCTTGAACAAACTTATTGTTCAAGCAACCTAACTCTTTTCCTCGATTAGCCACGGAATAGATGATGAACGGATAGCCGGTTTTTGTGCTTATCATCGGGGTCCATGTTAATCAATAACATACAAAATATAAAAGAACTAGAATCAAAATTAAACAAGATTATACCTCTTATTTTACCTCTTGATCATCTATTGTATTTCTATCCTCCTCTTGGACATCGTGTGGGCGACGATCTTCGAAGAGTCGAAGCCTCCTAGATCACATGTCTTTCCTTCCTTGCTCGCTCCAAACAAGGGAAGAACAAACTCCCTTCTTCCCCTTGCTTGTGCCGACCACCAAACACCAAGCTTGGTGTCCGCCGGCCCTAAGGAGAGGGAGAGGATGTGTCGGCCAAGACAAAGGAAGAAGGTACCCTATCCTTTGTTGCCGCCGGCCCTAGGAGAGGTGAAAGAGGTGCCGGCCAAATCCCAAGAAAGAAGGTATGTTTCTGTCGGCCCTTGGAGAAGGAGAGAAGGCGCCGGCCAAGAGAGGAAGAAGATGCAAAACCCTAGCCACCTCTTGTTGCCACCGGCCCTAACCCAACTCTGTTGCTGCCCAAACCTCTCCAACGCCAACCCTAGCACAACTTGTGTTTCGCCCAAGGCTCTCCACATCCTTATATAGATCTAGGCTTCATGAGGTATTTATAATAGGCTACAATAGGGACCATGAGGAGGATTTGGATCTTGGCCACCCAATGGATCCGAACCACATAAAATCCGATTCATTAATGATGATCCATTCCACTTGAGGATTATCATTGATCTACCTCACCAACCCCCATATCTAAATATGGGCTCCACATATTATTTGTACAAAATATCTCCCCATGTTTAAGATATCGAATGTCCATTAATTAATTAAATTATTGATAATTTAATTAATTAAATCTAACTCCATGAGTAGTACCACTCATCCTTATCATCATGTTGGACCAAGTCCACCTGCAGGATTTACATGATGAACCTTATGAGCTCCTCAAGGGGACATCATCATCCTAGTATATAGTTTCCTCCTATAATCAATGGCAAATAATGTAAATAATGTTATTTTCCAACTTACCAGGCCTATCGATTTAACACATAAATCTCGCCCATTGGTAAATCAAAGAAATAAATACTAAGTACATGTGTCCATTATTATATCGGGATTAAGAGCATATACATCATAATATCTGAGGTCCGATTCAATTATATAGTCAGTATAAATTGAATCACCTCTAAATCGATCCTGCTCAATACACACAAAGTGTACTAGTGTAATTCTATGGTCAAGATAAACCAATACCAAATCACACTACAACCATGTCAATGGTTTGTCCAAAACCATCTTGGTTGTGAGCCTCTACTTATACTCTACAAGGAACTGATAACATGATCTTCTGTGTGACACCACACATCATGTTATCTACAATGTAAAGTATCAGACATTATGTATAAATATAAAATGCAAATAATGATCATGTGATTCTTATTTCAAAATGAAGATGTTCATACAAAGGCTAGGCTTTCATTATACATCCCAACATAGGGGTCGAAAATAGCTGCCACAGCCTTACACATAGCTTAGCCCAGTGTTTTCACACGGCTGTGTGGCAGCCAGACAACTTGACACAATCAGGGTTTTTTTTAGATTTTTCAAAGATCCGGCATGATGCCTATATAAGGAAAGCTACGCCCAAACCCTAGGGGGGAGGCACGACGGCCGGGACGGCACTCCAAAGCCCTAAAAAGCTTCGAGAACTCACATCGAGGAGGAAGAGAGCCGCTCAAGGATCAAGATATGCACCACAACGCTAGAGGGAAGAGCTGCATTTACATTGTAATTTATATTTCTTACACGTTTATCATTATATTCATGAATTCAATAATGTTTTATGATTCTCTTCTCGTATTCATGGAGTAGATTCTCCGATTCTAGGATTCTAGGATTATGGAGTAGTTTGTGTTAAGTAGAACATTGCTATTTCAAATATGTTTCCATTCTTGAAATCGTATTTGCAATTGAATGATTGTTTAGATCTATAGATTTGCATTTTGGTTTACTATCTTCTGTGCGTAGACGATACGAGGGGTGACAGTCCTCGTATCTAAGATTTAGGGGATATTAAAAGGAACCTAGAGGTTGGCCTCATCGCTTGCAACTATGAATAGAAGGATGCGATAGAGTCGGTAATGTGTCTCGTTTCTGGCTCATCGCAAGGATCGATTCGGTATCCTCGTACCATAGTGTATGATGTCCTTTCCACAAAACCCTAGCTAGAAAATCTGGATACATTCAATTGATAGCATGTTCTGCAACACACAAACGAAATCAAAGTCCTAGAATCCATCCAAATCCTCATAGTAACCCTTCTCTTCTTCCGTGTGACACTGTACTGAGTTCGGACCACCAATGACCTCTCATTCGTGAACCCTAGGATTACCAACCCGAACAACAACACATCCACTGGACAAACCGATACTTGAAATCTCAGTCCCTATTAGACTGATATTCTTTATTACTTGACGATATCCATGCACTTGCGAGTGTTGAGTGCGAGTGCACACTTCGAGTCCTCGACGGTCTCCATCGCGAGAATTGAGGTCACGTTTGCGTGCACCAAGTTGTTGGTGCCGTTGCTGGGGACTGATTGATTCGATATCGAATCAATAAGTGTATAGTTGGATCAGACTTAGGATTAGATTTATTTACTTGCTTTACTTTCTTTTATTTTTACTTTTATTTTATTTACTTCAGTTTTAGATTTTCCATATCTAGATTTAATTTTTATTTTAGTAGTAGTTCTACATTTTCTTATTTTCTCTTCGATTTAGTTTGCTAGATTAGTCGATTTCTTGTTTCTAAACCTTAGGTAAATACTCCTAATTTTGTCGCTCGGTTCTTCGTATGCTTAGACACCTAGGATCGAAAGGTCTGATTCCGATCGATCTAGAAATCGAACGAACCTATCATCGTCGGAGAGCTGAACAGAAGAGGATGGAGGACTAGGTTGCATCTGAGGTGAATATAGGTAGTCGACCCTTGCGGGATTACACATCCCCTAGTGCTAGAGGATTTAGGCCGAGTATAGTTGGACCATTCATTTCGGCAAACAACTTTGAGATGAAACTGGCACTCATACACATGGTCCAGCAGAGTCAATTCGGGGGAGCTGCAATTGAAGACCCGAACCGGCACCTGGAGTCATTCTTGGAAATCTTCTCAACGATGAAGATAAATGGAGTCCCTGCAAACACGATCCTCCTGAGCCTATTCCCGTTCTCATTGCAAGATAAGGCTAAGGCATGGCTTCACTCCCTGCCTTTAGGAAGCATTACTACATGGGAGCAATGTGAGCAGTAATTCTTGAACAAATTCTTCCCACCAAGCAAGACTGCTCACATGTGCCATTTAATCACAAGCTTCCATCAGAAGGAAGGGGAATTCCTATTTGATGCATGGGATCGCTACAAGGGGATACTATACCAATGCCCCCACCATGGACTGGAAAGGTGGCTGGTGATCCACATCTTCTATAATGAGATCATGTACGCCACAAAGATGTCCCTCGATTCTACCACAGAAGGAGAGCTTATGGACAAGACTATCGAGAAAGCAGAGGAGTTGATAGAAGAGGTGGCCCAGAACCACCATCAATGGGCTTCCGAACGTAGTCACCCAACTCCTACTGCGAGACGATATGTGGTCAACTCAATGGACCACCTAGTAGCGAGGATGGACGCACTTAGCAGATGGTTCGATTCTTTAAATCTTGCATCTGCATGTGTAGCCATTGACTTTGGAGAAGGAGCAGCAGCGTATCGGGAGGACTACTATGGAGGACAGAGTGGCTCAGAAGAGCAGATTGAGCATTGCGATGCGGTTGGGGATTACAATCAAAGGCCCAACAACCCATACTCCAGTACTTAAAATCCCGGATGGAAGTATTAATGCAGTAAGCATCACTCCTTAGTTTTGATGTATGAACTACAGTTAATAGTTAGGACTCACGTGTTATCTAATATAAGTGTTAAGTGTGTAGGCTTAACAGGAAGTCCTAGTAGGTCATGTTGACCAGATACTAGGCATGAATCTTGACAGATCTGGAGGACCGGACACCAGGCATGAAGTCTAGATGGGTCGCATGGACCGAACATTTGGAATGAAGACCGATTGGGTCAAGAGACTGAACAATCGGCAAAAAGTCTAGCTAGGTCAGGCAGATCAGACAACTGGTGGAAGCCCTGGTGGGTTAGATCGGATGTCAAGGATGGTAAGTCCGGCAGGTAGCCGGTAGGTAAGCCTCGAGTAAAGAGGTGAGGCTGAGTCCTCTGTAGGGGGACAAAGCTAGGCATCGTTCCAACGAAAAGTCCACATGGGACTTAGTAGTAGAGATCGAGCATTATTACTACTGCTATTGCATTTCATATTATTTGTTTTGTGCTAATCCTGTTTTGCAGGAATCAGTCGACTGAATGGATTCAAGTCGACTAGAGATGTATCAGTCGACTGGATACCTATTTGGCAAGATCAGCTGGTGATCGATCAAAGATCATGTGATATAGATGGAAAGGGCTTAAGTTGACTGAAGAGTTTGAGTCGACTGAAGAGAGAAATTTCTCGATATGGAGCCAAGTGACTTGGAGTCGACTGAAGGGGATTCAGTCAACTGGAAGACCATGAATTCAATATCGACGGGCTGATGTGGAGTCGATTGGAAGGCATTCCAGTTGACCGGAAAGAGTTTATAAAAGTCATGCTCGACCAAAACTCGACATCAACATTCATATATGTCAAAGTGCTGCCAAAATTTCCTCACGATCACAAGAGCTTCAACCATTCAAAAGGACTCTTTTCCGACACCTCAAGCTGCATCCACTACTATGTTTTGTGTCGATATAAAGTAGTCTTTAAATTTTTATTTTTGCTTTTAAATTCAATTTAAAAGAGATAGTAGATTGTTACTCTTCTCTTACATTTGTAAAAAGCAAACTCCCTCTGAAGTCGAGAGTTCTCGAATCGGAGGGCATTATTGATATTGTCCATCGAGGTAGTTCATGGTAGAGCTATGGGCCTTGGAGTAGCAACCCAGTTCGGGTTGTGAACCGAGTAAATTATTGTGTCTTTTATTGCATTTCATCTCCGCTGCATACTTATTTTAAAAGCAACCAAGAAATTATTAAACATCGAGATTCACCCCCCTCTCTCGGTTTACTCGATCCTACAATTGGTATCAGAGTAGGGGCACTCCGAGTTGGTGAAACCACCATCGTGAGCTTTTTATTGCATTAGAATAATTTTTATTGCTTTAGAATAATTTTTAATGCTTTAGAATAATTTTTATTGCATTAGAGTAATTTTTATTGCTTTGGAATAATTTTTATTTCTTTAGAATAATTTTTATTGCTTTAGAATAATTTTTATTTCATTAGAATAATTTTTATTTCACTAGAATATTTTTTATTACATTAGAATAATTTTTATTGCATTAGAATAATTTTTAGTGGAGTAGAATAATTTTTATTACTTTAAAAAAAAATTCTACACATTAAATTAATTTTTTGCATTTTAATATTAGATAAAATAATTTTCTACACATTAAATTAATTTTTTGCATTTTAAAATTAGTTAAAATAATTTTCTGCATTTTAATATTAGTTAAAATAATTTTCTGCATACTAAATCAATTTTTTGCATATTAAATTATTTTTGTGCATTTTAAAATTAGTTAAAATAATTTTCTGCATATTAAATTCATTTTCTGCATTTTAAAATTAGTTAAAATAATTTTTTGTATATTAAATTAATTTTTTTTCATTTTAAAATTAGTTAAAATAATTTTCTGCATATTAAATTCATTTTCTGCATTTTAAAATTCTTTTTTACATATTAAATTAATTTTATGTATTTTTAAAATTAGTTAAAATAATTTTCTGCATATTAAATTAATTTTTTTCGCTTTAAAATTAGTTAAAATAATTTTTTTGCATATTAAATTATTTTTTTGCATTTTAAAATTAGTTAAAATTCTACATATTAAATTCATTTTCTGCATTTTAAAATTCATTAAAATAATTTTTTGTATTTTAAATTCATTTTCAGTATATTTAAATTCAGTAAAATAGTTTTCTACATATTAGATTTTTTTAAAAAATCAATTTTTATCCTTAGAAAATATTTCATTCATAATGTCACACTTAGAGGGATACAGTACCGTTCGCCCTCCTCTCTTTAACGGAGAGAACTTTTCCTACTGAAAAAGGCGAATAGAGTGCTATCTGAAGACCTAGAGGTCTGGTTTTCAATTAGGAAAGGATTTATGGCTCCGGTAGACGACTCAGGGGAGTTGTTAGAACCGAAGAAATGGACCTCGAATATTAGGAAGAAAGCTCAAGTCGATTACAAGGCACTTAACACCTTGCAATGCGGACTTACTAAAGAAGAGCTAAATAGGGTAGGTCTATTTGAAAATTCTAAAGAATTATAGGAGAAGTTAATTGAATTGTATGAGGGTACAAATGACACTAGGATAGTCAAAAGGGACATACTTTTAAATAAATTATTTAATTGTAAAATGAACGAAAATAAAAATGCTAGTCAACTTCATACTAGGATTAAAGATATATTAAATGGATTACATTTAATAGGACACCAAATAGAGAATAGGAATTTAATTAGGTATACCCTTAAGGCATTCCCGAGGAATGCCTTATGGACAACAAGCCGAGACCTCGATCGGAAGTAACCTACTACGAATGTAATGGAAAAGGACATTACAAGTCGGAGTGGGCAAATTTAAAAAAGGAATAAAAACCAAAAAAGGAAAAGAAGAAGAAGGATCTTAAGGCAACATGGGATGAGTCATCATCTGAGGAGTCGGATGCGGAAGATACGAAGAGAAGCTTCGTCGCGTTTATGGCCAAATCAAGATCCGGAGCCGAGTCGAGTTCCGAATATGAGTCCAATTCCGAATCCGAGAGAAGCCACGGATCTGTATCCATTTCCGAAGGTTCAAATGAGGTAACTTCTCCATTAGAAGATAAATTATAGAATATCATTGCATGCTTAGGTAGGAAGTTAGCTAAGTCCGAAAATTGAGTCGACTCGCTACTTAAGGAAGTCCAAGTACTTAAGGAGCAAGTCAACTCGAAGACTTCGACTTGCCAATTTAAGGATAGAGACTCAACTCAAGTTGGAAAGCTTGAGGAAGAGAACTCAGTCCTAAAAAGGCAAGTAGAAGATCTAACTGGATCTTTGGAAAAGTTCACTTCGGGTTCCAAGTATCTCAACATGATGCTTGGATCTCAGAGAGTTGTGTACAATAGATCCGGACTCGGGTATAAGGTTAAGTCCACCTATAAATCTTACATGTCATTACTTAGCCGAAATGCTAAGAATCGAGTCCAAGCATGGGTTCCTAAGTCTAGCTTAGTTAACCAAGTTGGACCAAATCAATTTTGGGTTTCCAAGAGTCAAGTTCATTTAGTGAACAAAACTCAAACTAGCTACCATTTAGGGGGACATAACACCTTGCTTGTTTCCCTGTTTAGTTAAACACTTGCATGTTTTAGTTAACTTTTCTTATTTAACACTTGGTTGCTTTAGTGTACCTTCCTTGTTTTAGTTAAACACTTGAATATCTTAATCTAGTTTACTTGCTTAATGTAGAATGGACTAGATAAGAAACAAAGTAGCTTAAACTTGAACAACCTAGTACTAAGACAAGTGAACTGATAGTAAATTGGGGAAGCTCTTCGAAGTGTATGTCTAGGAAGTGATTGTTGCTCCGATAATCAAGAAGGTCATGTGCCTCGCCACGACCTGGTGCACTAAATCGAGTGGAATTGATCGAAACTAACTCACTAAGTCTTTAACTAGTTAGACCAAGGCTTAATCTAAAGTGAATCAAGTACTTGATTCCTTTATTTACTTTGTCTAGAAAGTGGTCATTGCTCCGATAATCAAGAAGGTCATGTGCCTCGCCATGACCTGGAAATCAATACTGGAAAAACCTACTTGACTAGCTCAAACCAAGCCTTAATAAACACTTTGAAATTGCTCATTTAATTTAATAAAGATAAAAGAAATCCTCATCTCACAAAACTCATAAGGTTAAGTGTATTTAAAACCTAGCTTGGGTGAGAGGATTAAAACACACTTTAAAACATACTTTAGTTAACCTACCTTAATTAACTCAAACTAAACAAATATACCTAACAAAATCAAATTATCTTGACTTAATTTAATTCAACACAACCTAATTTACTATACTTAAACTTAACTAAATCTAACTTATTAAATTTATATTAACAAAACTTAACCCAAACTAATATACACAACCCAAACTATATATATATTCATCCTACTCAAGGTTTGAATTAGCTTAAATTTTTAATCCATGTAGGACTCCAGAATAGACAAATGGATTCTGGATAGTGGCTGCTCCATACATATGATTGGAGATAGTCAAAAGTTCTTGGAATTAAGCTACAAGAACCTAGGAACAGTTGCCTTTGGAAACAACGGTAAACTTAAGGTAATTGGATCACGTAATATTGAATTAGAATCTAATTTTATTATACAAAAAGTTCTGCTAGTAGATAATTTTAAATTTAATTTGCTTAGTATAAGTCAGTTGTGTGATACTGGTTATGTAGTAAAATTTTTATCTAATGAATGCTTGATCAATGATATTGAAAATTCAAAAATATTACTTAAGGGAGTTAGGGATAAAAATATATATTCAATAAGTTTAGAAAGATCCTTAATTAAATGTCATATGACACAACAAGAGGAGAGCTGGTTGTGGCATAGGCGACTTGCTCACACCAACTTTAGGAATATATCAAAGTTAAGTGAAACTAATCTAGTTAGAGGGTTGCCCAAACTTAAAAATATTGAAAATAAAATTTGTAATGCTTGCCAACAAGGGAAACAAACCAAGTCTCAACATAAATTAACCGATCAAGGTAGAACAAGCTCAATACTTGATTTAATACACTTAGATTTATTCGATTCACATGAAGTAAAATCACTAAGTGGTAATCTATATTGTTTAGTAATAATAGATGATTACTCTAGATTTACATGGGTAAAATTTTTAAAACATAAAAATGAAACATTTGAGGTATTTAAAAATTTTAGCAAACAAATAGAAAATGAAAAAGATCGTAAGATAAAAAGAATACGAAGTGATAACAGAGGAGAATTTAAAAATGACAAATTTACATTAATGTGTTTAGAAAATGGATATCATCATGAGTATTCATGCCCTAGAACACCTCAACAAAATGGTATAGTAGAAAGAAAAAATATAACTTTACAAGAAGCTGCTAGGTCAATGATAAATAAATATAATCTACCCAGTTGCTTATGGGTCAAAGCTATAAACACTGCATGTTATGTGCAAAATAGAGTAATAATTAATAAAATACATGACAAAACATCTTATGAAATTTATAACGATAAAATACCTTCAATAAAATATTTTAAGGTATTTGGATGTAAAGTATTTATTTTAAATACGTAAGACCATTTAGGTAAATTCTCTTCAAAAACTGATGAAGGAATATTTTTAGGATACTCGAACACTAGTCAGGCCTATAGGATTTATAATAAGAAAATTCTAAAAATTGAAGAAACAACAAATGTAAAATTTGATGAGGAAGAAACCACTAATAAACAATCAAACACATTGAAAAATAATCTAAATAATCTAAATAAAATTACACATGATGAAGAAGAACAACTTAATCCTAATCAATGTGAAGAAAATTTAAAGACATCTATAATTAATCCTAATCATCCAATAGATCAACTATTGGGAAATCCAACCTTAGGAGTTCAAACTAGATCAACTCTAAGAAACTTAAGTCAAATCGCTTTAATATCAAAAATAGAACCAAAAACAATAGAGGAGGCCTTACCAGACACTGATTGGATAATAGTCATGCAAGAAGAATTAGCACAATTCAATAGAAATGAAGTATGGGACCTAGTGCCTCCACCTGCAAATAAATCAATAATAGACACTAAATGGGTGTTTAGAAATAAATTAAACGATCAAGGAGAAATAGTAAGGAATAAAGCTAGATTAGTAGCTAAAGGGTTCAGTCAGGTAGAAGGGCTAGATTATGATGAAACCTACGCACCAGTAGCTAGACTTGAGTCAATTAGAATGTTGCTAGTGTATGCGGCAAATAAAGGGTTCAAGTTATACCAAATGGATGTAAAATCCACATTCTTAAATGGAGTAATAAGAGAGGAAGTATACATAGGTCAACCTCCCGGCTTTGAAAGCTTAGAAAATCCTAATCATGTATATAGATTAAAAAAAGGCATTATATGGATTAAAACAAGCTTTTAGAGCCTGGTATGAAAGACTATCATCATACTTAAGCTCTAAAGATTTTAGACAAGGTCAAATTGATTCAACACTTTTCGTAAAAACCTTAAACAATGATATTTTTATTGCTCAAATTTATGTAGATGACATAGTTTTTGGATCAACAAATTCAAATTTGTTAAAGGAATTTATCACCCTAATGGAACAAGAATTCGAAATGAGTTTAGTAGGTGAGTTAAACTTCTTCCTAGGTTTACAAATAAAACAAACAAGAGACGGTAATTATATATATCAAAATAAGTATGCAAGAGAGTTAATTAAGAAATTTGGTATGGAAAATGCAAAAGACATTAAAACACCTATGGCTATGAATGTAATATTAAATGAAGACAAAGAAGGAAAATCTGTAGATCTAAAGTACTATAGGAGTGCTATAGGTAGTTTACTTAACTGCAAGTAGACCTGACATACTATTTGCAGTAAGCATGTGTGCCAGATATCAAACATGTGCTAAGGAGTCACATTTAACACATGTTAAAAGGATATTAAGATACATTAAAGGAACAATTAATGTAGGAATGTGGTACCCAAGATCTAGTACCTTTGAGTTAATAGGATATTCTGACTCGGACTATGCAGGATGTAAATTAGATAGGAAAAGTACTAGTGGAGGATGTCAGCTCTTAGGATCTTGCTTAGTAAGCTGGTTCAGTAGGAAGCAACATTGTGTTGCACTTTCCACAAATGAAGCAGAATACATAGCATTAGGTGAATGTGTAGCACAACTATTATGGATGATGCATACACTTAAGGATTTTGAACTAGATTACAAAAAAGTAAAGACTTTAGTTGATAATATAAGTTCAATAAATTTAACAAAAAATCCAATTCATCACTCACGTACTAAACACATTGATGTTAAACATCACTTTGTAAGAGATCATGTGGCGAAAGGTAACATTGAACTCAACTATGTTGAGTCCAAATCAAACCTTGCCGACATATTCACTAAACCACTTTCGGAAGATGAGTTTAGTATGCTTAGAAGACAATTAGGGTTATGCTTGGTAGACTAGGAATTTTTTTTTGCTTACCATTCCGAATTATTTTGAAAAGTAATATTATATTATTTTTGTAAGAAAATTAAAAAATTATTCTAGATTAGGTCAATCTAGAATTCATGATCCTGTAGATCTAGGTAGCCTTTGCATCTCACAAATACCTAGGTTTATCTGTTTGTGTACTGAGCCACAAAGATGGGCGTGAGATGTTAGGACTACACCCCTAGGTTCCAGATGTAGATCAAGTGCATCGACATGAACCAACATGGGGGTTTACAAAAGCAAATCGATCACTTCGGTGACTGACTGCAATTTAAAGCTTAATGATGTACTTAATGATGTGACTGCAATTAAGAAATAGTAGAAAGAAAATATAATTTGCAAGTTCCTATTCTACTACGCACATGCCCAATTTTCATCTTAATAGACTAAATTCGGCTTCAGGTAGGGGTTTAGTAAATAGGTCTGCTAAGTTAGACTTTGATTCGACATATTCGAGTTGTATGGCTCCGTTGGCCACATGTTCTCGAATGAAATGGTGTTTGACCTCTATATGTTTGGTCCTAGAGTGACATATCGGATTCTTTGTAAGATTAATTGAACTAATGTTATCTACATGAAGTTTAGTATTCGTAAATTCTAACTTAAAGTCGCGGAGAGTGTGCTTCATCCAAAGAAGCTGCGTGACACACTCACCCATCGCGATGTATTCGGCTTCGGTGGTAGATAAAGCAACACAGTGTTGCTTCCTATTGCACCAACTCACTAGACTCGAGCCGAGAAGTTGACAACAACCACTCGTACTCTTTCTATCGAGCTTACTACCGGCATAGTCCGAATCAGAGTAGCCGATTAGTTCGAACTCGGTAGATCTAGGGTACCAAATACCGATATTAAGTGTACCCTTTAGATATCTAAGGATACGTTTAACTAGAGTTAGGTGAGACTCCTTGGCACAGGTTTGGAACCTTGCGCACATACTTACTGCAAATAGGATATCAGGTCGGCTTGCAGTTAAGTAAAGGAGACTCCCTATTATGCTCCTATAGTATTTTAAATCAATTGAGTTTCCGATTAAATCTTCTTCTATATTGACATTAGTTGTCATTGGGGTATTAATAATTTTAGCATCTTGCATTCCAAACCGTTTAATTAATTCCCTAGTATATTTGCGTTGATGTAGGTATATTCCATCTTTAGTTTGTTTAATTTGTAGACCTAAAGAAGCAACTCACCCACTAAATTCATTTCAAATTCACTTTCCATAAGTGAAATGAACTCATTTAGTAGGATTGAGTTGGTGGTTCCGAAAATAATATCATCTACGTAGATTTGGGCTATGAATATGTCTTTACCTAAGGTTTTTACGAAAAGAGTTGGGTCAACTACACCTTGGTTAAAACCTTTGGACTTAAGATAAATTGAAAGTCTCTCGTACCAAGCTCGAGGAGCTTGTTTAAGTCCATAAAGAGCTTTCTTTAACCTAAGGACATGATCGGGTTTGTCTAAACTTTCGAAACCGGGGGGTTGACTAACGTAAACTTCTTCTTTAATGTATCCATTTAAGAATGCAGATTTCACATCCATTTGAAACAATTTAAATCCTCGATGTGCTGCATATGCTAATAGCATTCGAATGGACTCTAATCTAGCTACTGGGGCATAGGTCTCGTCGTAATCTAAACCTTCGACTTGACTAAACCCTTTAGCAACTAGTCTAGCTTTATTTCTAACTACTTCACCTTTATCATCAATTTTATTTCTAAACACCCACCTTGTTCCAATGATTGTTTTATCTTTAGGTGGTGGTACTAATTCCCATACTTCGTTCCTAGTGAATTGAGCCAACTCTTCTTGTATTGCAATAATCCAATCGGGATCAAGAAGAGCTTGGTCAATAGTTTTGGGTTCAATTTTAGAAATCAAAGATATTTGACTAAGGTTTCTGTATGAGGCTCTAGTTCGAACTCCTAGACTTGGATCACCTATCACTTGGTCGATAGGATGATTCGTTTGGGTCCTAGTTTGATTTGGGTTTGAGTCTACAACTTGATCCATAGGATGACTCGTTTGAGTTCTAGTTTGGTTGGAGTCATCTATCACTTGGTTGATAGAGTGACTTGGTTGACTTAGGTTAGGATTAACACTAGACCTGATTTCCGGATCAGAGTTAGGTCTAGTATGAGTCGGCTCGCTAATTGGGGTTGCCGGGGGTTTTGTAGGTTCGTGTCCTTCATCAAATACTACATTGATAGTCTCCTCGACTCTAAGAGTGTCATGGTTATATACTCTATAAGCTCTACTTGTAGTCGAGTATCCTAGAAAGATTCCGGTCGTGGTTTTGGATGTAAATTTCCCTAGGTAATCCTTAGTGTTTAGGATATGTACCTTACATCCAAATACCCTAAAGTACTTGATGTTAGGTATTTTATCGTGATAAATCTCGTATGAGGTCTTAAGGTGCCTCTTTACCATAAGGATTCTATTTTGGACATAGCATGTCGTACTCACAGCTTCCGCCCAAAACCTATCGGGTAGGTTATACTCATTTAACATTATCCTAGCAGCTTCTTGTAGGGTTCTATTTTTGCGTTCTACTAGGCCATTTTGTTGTGGAGTTCTAGGGCAAGAGAACTCGTGGTGGTATCCATTTAGGTTCTGAGTGCAGTAAACCTATGGTTTTCGAATTCACCACCATGATCAGTCCTAAGTCTTTTGATTTTAATGCTTTGTTGATTTTCTATTAACTTAAATAGATTGATTAATTGATCTAGGGTATCATTTTTGTGTTTGATCAACCTAACCCAAGTAAATCTAGAATAGTCATCAATTATGACTAAGCAGAATTTACTTCCGTTAAGTGACTTAGCTCCATGTGAATCAAATAGATCCATGTGTAGGAGCTCAAGCACACTTTTGGTTCGTTCTTGACTAGTTAGTTGATGTTGTGTCCTAGATTGTTTACCTTGTTGACAAGCATTACATATTTTATTATCCAAGTTATTGAGGTTAGGCAAACCTCTAACTAAGTCACTCTGACTCATCTTGTGGATGAGTCTTGGTTGTGAGTGACCGAGTCGTCGATGCCACAACCATGATTCCTCTTGCCGTGTCATAAGACACTTAGTTGAGAAGTTAGTTAAGTTAATAGTGTAAATGTTGTTATTTCTAGTTCCCTTAAGAATTGTTTTAGAGGTTTCGTTTGTATTAATTACGCATTCGTTTTCTAGAAATATGACCTTATAGTTATTATCACACAATTGGCTTACACTGAGAAGATTATATTGAAAATTTTCTACTAATAAAATGTTTTGAATGACAAAATTTAAGTTAAGCTCAATATCACTTGATCCGATGATTTTGAGCTTGCCGTTATTTCCGAAGGCTACTGATCCTTGTTGTTTGAATCGAAGCTTCGAAAACTTGAGTTGATCCCCGGTCATGTGTCGGGAGCAACCACTGTCCAACATCCATTGATCCTACACGCAAGGTAGTTGGATCGGATATTGGATTTATTAAAAATTTGGTTGAAAATTATTAACTTAAATCATCTCACCCATATCTACATGATCAAACATGTTAATCCTATATGTTCTTGTGAGATGACTTCCAATTTTAGTTGAATTAAATTTAATGACTTAAACACTTGTCAACCTTGCGTTAGATTCGGATTTGACCTTAGCCTCATCAAGTCACCTTTTCAAGATGATGGCTTCCAGGTCGTGGCGAGGCATAGAGGCATTCTTTGATCTGAAAAATGACCACTTCATTAGACAAAGTCATTTTCAAGAAAATAGAGACTTGACTAACCTAAGACCACTTCCTGGTCTAACTAGTCTAGGATACGATGAGGTAGCTTCAGCTAGTTTCGCTCGGTCAAGTGCACCGAACTAGATACGCCTTATCTAGCCCGAATACACAAGACTCCACTTTCCTAGCGTACTATCATCTCGCCGCGTCCTGGTACTATGTTATCAAGCATTGATGAGTTATAGTCCTATCTAACCATTCTAAGAAGTAAAATCAAACTAAATAAAAATCTAAGCATGCAATTTCTAAGTTAAAACACAAACAAATTTCGTACTAGCTCCCCCTGGACCGTTGAATCGATTCGGTCTCTCCACATAGTGGATTTGGTCCTTGGGAACCCAGTACTGGTTTGATCCTAAGTTTGAAATCAAGGTGGTCTTAGGGACCCATGCTTGGACACGTTTTTTATGTCGACTTACGATTGACATATACGACTTATTGGTCGTGTTTGAGCTAAACCCTAGCCCCGACCTTGTTGTACACGGCCTTTTGCGATCCAAGTAGGAGGTCAAGTCCTTTGGATCCCAAAGTAAACCTTTCCAACGTATTCCAAAGATCTTCGACTTGACTCTTCAAGAGTGAGTTCTCAACTTCGAGTTTTTCAACCCGAGTTGAGTCCTTCTCTTGAACTCGACTAGTCGAAGAGGTTAGGGAGACCTCGTGTTTGAGGAGTTTAACTTCCTCAACCAGGGTCTCGACCTTGGACTTGGACTTAGCTAACTTTCTATTTAAAAACTTAATTGCACTATAAAGTGTAGTAATAAGAGACCGACTTACCTTGAGTGTATCTTTTGAACCGGATGCATATCCGTGGCTCGTCTTGAATAGTGCGTCGCAGTCCGACTCGTCTTCGGTTTCCGATTCAAGTTCCGGTTCCGACTCCATCTCCGATTCCACCGGTTTAGCCATGAGGACTCGATCATTATCTTCTTCCTCGGAAGCTTCTTCTCAAGTGGCGTTAAGTGCCTTTTTGTGTTTTGGTGCCTTGCTCTTGAGTTTTGGGCATCTGGACTTAATGTGTCCAAACCTGTTGCATTCATAACATCATATGTTTGAACTTTTAGGCTTACCTTCGTTGGGTCGAGTGACGGCTCGTTTTCGACCCTTGACTATCCTCCGAATTAGGTTGACTAGTTCGGCCTCCATTTTTGAGTCGACCTCCGAATCAGACTCATCCTCTTCTTCCTTCGGAGGTGGCTTGCTAGCGGTTTTCTTCTTTGAACCTGCAAATAATGCTATACCTTTCTCGTGTTCCGAGGTAGACTGCTCATGAAGTTCAAAATCAGAAAAAAATTCATCTAATCTAAGTTTAGAAAGATCCTTGGAGACCTTGTAGGCATCGACCATGGATGCCCACAAGGTAGTCCTCGGAAAAGAGTTTAGGACATACCTTATAAGGTCACGGTTTTCGACCTTTTGCCCGATTGCGTGTAGATTGTTGACGCTGTCTTGGACTCGGGCGTGAAGTTGCGTCGCGGACTCATGTTCCTGCATTTTTAGATTATATAATTTATTGAATAAAAGGTCATGCTTACATACCTTGGCTTCATTGGTCCCTTCGTGTAGCTCCACTAGCTTTGTCCATAGGTCCTTTGCGCTGATGAAGGGGCCGACGCGATTTAACTCCTCCTTGGACAAGCCGGATTGGAGGATTTGTGTTGCCTTGGCATCGGCTTCGACTTGTCATTTTGTTGCAACGGTCCATTGATCATAACCCAAGGATTCACCCACTTCATTAGTCGCAAGTGTGAAACCCGTTTGGATTATGATCCACATCTCGATTTGGGTTTTGAGAAAGCGCTCCATCCGACCTTTCCAGTAACGAAAATCATCTCCATTGTAAAACGGAGGTCGGACGGTGCTAAAACCCTCGAGATGGGCCATTTGGAAGGAAAACCTTGCACAAAAAATACAAAAAAAACACGAAAAGGGTTCCAAGACTTCGCCTTGGATTAGTGGTGCGGGAAATAAAAAGAAACAAATGAGAAATAGAAAGTTAAGCAAAGAAATAAGAAACTAAATAAAAAGTAAGTACTCACAACCTTCGATGTCCCCGAAAGGCTACTAAATGTCGATTTTTGAGGATGAAAACAGCTTTTTACGGGGGTAAACCCCAGTAAGAAGTGTAGATCTCTCAGAGAGCTTCGATTTGGTGGGTAGATCGTTTCGTGAGTCCCCTTGTAGCAAAAGTTATGCTCATTTGATCGTGAGGTACTCCGAAGGCGATTAGTACTTGCAAAAACACAACCAAAAACTATGTACCAAGACTTGGTCTTGGATTAGTAGTGTGGGAGAAATCTTAAAATGATAAATACGAAAAGAAAATTGCTCGATTGGTGGTTGCACCGAATCTGAGCGCCCCCGGCTCTGATACCAATTGTTGGATCGAGTGGATCGCTAGAGGGGGGGGTGAATAGCGATAAAAACTTTTTCTTTTAAATCGTTCGGTAGACAATTAAATGTAGCGGAAATGTAAATAAAAACTAAATGAGACAAATAGTTTTTTTACTTGGTTCGTAGCCTTCGGCCACTATTCCAAGGCCCTAACGATCCTAGACCGTGTACGGAGGGCAATTCACTAAAACACTCCTCCTCGTTGAAGGTAGGAGTTTTACGATTACAAAAACCTTCGAAGCAAAAGATAGAGAGACAATCCCTCTCTTCTATTAAAATAAAATGCAATGGTCAAAAGCATCGATTAACAAACGAATTGCAAGATTAAGAGAAATGACAAACTAAGATTATACCAACAACTCGAAGATAGGACTTAAACTAGGGTTGTTGGCAGCACTTCGTTGTTGTAGAGTCGTCGGAGAGTCGCAGCGTTGCGGAGGCTTTTGAGAACTTAGAATTGATGAGAAAACTCTAGGTTAGGACCTCCTTTTATAGCCTTTGAGCCCCTTTTCGAGAGGAACCCTAGCCAATCACAATTGAGCACCAATCTCCTTGAAATGGGGTGATAAGCCTTGACTCGAATCGATCATTGACCATCATCGATGGCCATCATCGATCGATCGATGGCATCGATCGTCGACCTCGGCGATCGTGATTAACGGCGATCGAGTCCTCCAAGTAGCGATCGTGAATGCTTCATGCTTGCTGCAAGTCAAAGTTAGCTCAACAAAAACATAATTTCGACGGTCGTCGACCGTCCGATCTCGACCTAGACCATCTATAGGATGTCTTTGGTCGGATCTACGCTTAAGATCATCCCCGTAACGAGGATACGAACTCACTTACGCTCGCACACACGAGCTTACCTCGATACTTACGTGTTGCTTTTGCTTCCGGCCTTCCACTCGATTCCTTCGGCTCCCTCCGAAGTCACTCGAGTGTCGCCCGACCACCGCGGCTTCCTCCGGGTGTCGCTAGCCTTCAGCTCCAGCTATAGCAATCTTCTGCCCACTCGATTCAGCTCGTGAGATAACGACATGAGCTTAACTTTGTATCGTTTGCTATAATCAAAACTCAAGTTCGACTTAGGTGCCTACTGCACCAACAATCTCCCCCTTTTTGATTTATGGCAAACCCACATACAAAGTTAAGTAAATAGCAAGCATGAAGAATAATGTGCATTAGAAACAAACAAGAAATAAAGAAGATTAAGTTGGAGTAGTAAGGATTTTCTTCAAGTACTCCCCCTTGAAGAAACCTCCCCCTTGACCGAGGGTGAGTCTTGAAGAAAGACCTTAATCCTCCCCCTTGAGGGTTGCTTTAAGTAATTACTTAAAGTTGGCCTTAGTAAAACATTTAAGTTAAGAGTTCTTCTTAACTTGGCCCTTTCTCCCCTTTAAGTAAAGCATTAACGACATAATGTTTACGTTGACGACACACATAAGTTTAAGTTAAGAATTCTCTTAACTTGGCCTTTACTTCCTTTGTTAAAAGTTAAATAAGTTTTCAAAACTTAGAGTTAACTTTTGGTTTAAATATGAAGTAAGAGTTAAGTTATAAAAAAAATTTGACCCCTTAACTTTGGCTTGGCTGGTCTCCCCCTTTTGCCATATATCGAAAAGAGTAAGGGGTGTGTGGAAAACAAAAATAAGTGTTAAATTTAAAGTCCAAGCATGTTCCACATTATTTTTAAAAATAATATACTGAAAATAAGCTCATCTATAAAATGTTCGACTCATATTTGGCTTGATTGATATAAAAGATCAACCAGTCCTGGTCAGAGTCGGTTAGTATGTATGATTATACTCCGTGGTTCATGGCGATGCACTAGCTCTACATCTGGAACCAGGAGTAAGGTCCTAACATCTCACGCCCATCTACGTGGCTAAGTACACAAACACATTAGTCCTATGTGTTGTGAGATGTATTGGCTCCTTAAATCTATAGGTGCATGATATCTAAGGTATGTCCTATACTAATTCCATAAAAAATGAAAATTAAGAAATAGTAGTAAGAAAATATAATTTGCAAGTTCCTATTCTACTATGCACATGCCCAATTTTCATCTTAATAGACTAAATTCGGCTTCAGGTAGGGGTTTAGTAAATAGGTCTGCTAAGTTAGACTTTGATTCGACATATTCGAGTTGTATGGCTCCGTTGGCCACATGTTCTCGAATGAAATGGTGTTTGACCTCTATATGTTTGGTCCTAGAGTGACATATCGGATTCTTTGTAAGATTAATTGAACTAATGTTATCTACGTGAAGTTTAGTATTCGTAAATTCTAACTTAAAGTCGCTGAGAGTGTGCTTCATCCAAAGAAGCTGCGTGACACACTCACCCATCACAGTGTATTCGGCTTCGGTGGTAGATAAAGCAACACAGTGTTGCTTCCTACTGCACCAACTCACTAGACTCGAGCCGAGAAGTTGACAACAACCACTCGTACTCTTTCTATAGAGATTACTACCGGCATAGTGCGAATCAGAGTAGCCGATTAGTTCGAACTCGGTAGATCTAGGGTACCAAATACCGATATTAAGTGTACCCTTTAGATATCTAAGAATACGTTTAACTAGAGTTAGGTGAGACTCCTTGGCACAGGTTTGGAACCTTGCGCACATACTTATTGCAAATAGGATATCAGGTCGGCTTGCAGTTAAGTAAAGGAGACTCCCTATTATGCTCCTATAGTATTTTAAATCAATTGAGTTTCCGATTAAATCTTCTTCTATATTGACATTAGTTGTCATTGGGGTATTAATAATTTTAGCATCTTGCATTCCAAACCGTTTAATTAATTCCCTAGTATATTTGCGTTGATGTAGGTATATTTCATCTTTAGTTTGTTTAATTTGTAGACCTAAAAAGAAGCTTAACTCACCCACTAAATTCATTTCAAATTCACTTTCCATAAGTGAAATGAACTCATTTAGTTGGATTGAGTTGGTGGTTCCGAAAATAATATCATCTACGTAGATTTGGGCTATGAATATGTCTTTACCTAAGGTTTTTACGAAAAGAGTTGGGTCAACTACACCTTGGTTAAAACCTTTGGACTTAAGATAAATCGAAAGTCTCTCGTACCAAGCTCGAGGAGCTTGTTTAAGTCCATAAAGAGCTTTCTTTAACCTAAGGACATGATCGGGTTTGTCTAAACTTTCGAAACCGGGGGGTTGACTAACGTAAACTTCTTCTTTAATGTATCCATTTAAGAATGCAGATTTCACATCCATTTGAAACAATTTAAATCCTCGATGTGCTGCATATGCTAATAGCATTCGAATGGACTCTAATCTAGCTACTGGGGCATAGGTCTCATCGTAATCTAAACCTTCGACTTGACTAAACCCTTTAGCAACTAGTCTAGCTTTATTTCTAACTACTTCACCTTTATCATCAATTTTATTTCTAAACACCCACCTTGTTCCAATGATTGTTTTATCTTTAGGTGGTGGTACTAATTCCCATACTTCGTTCCTAGTGAATTGAGCCAACTCTTCTTGTATTGCAATAATCCAATCGGGATCAAGAAGAGCTTGGTCAATAGTTTTGGGTTCAATTTTAGAAATTAAAGATATTTGACTAAGGTTTCTGTATGAGGCTCTAGTTCGAACTCCTAGACTTGGATCACCTATCACTTGGTCGATAGGATGATTCGTTTGGGTCCTAGTTTGATTTGGGTTTGAGTCTACAACTTGATCCATAGGATGACTCGTTTGAGTTCTAGTTTGGTTGGAGTCATCTATCACTTGGTCGATAGAGTGACTTGGTTGACTTAGGTTAGGATTAACACTAGACCTGATTTCCGGATCAGAGTTAGGTCTAGTATGAGTCGGCTCGCTAATTGGGGTTGCCGGGGGTTTTGTAGGTTCGTGTCCTTCATCAAATACTACATTGATAGTCTCCTTGACTCTAAGAGTGTCATGGTTATATACTCTATAAGCTCTGCTTGTAGTCGAGTATCCTAGAAAGATTCCGGTCGTGGTTTTGGATGTAAATTTCCCTAGGTAATCCTTAGTGTTTAGGATATGTACCTTACATCCAAATACCCTAAAGTACTTGATGTTAGGTATTTTATCGTGATAAATCTCGTATGAGGTCTTAAGGTGCCTCTTTACCATAAGGATTCTATTTTCGACATAGCATGTCGTACTCACAGCTTCCGCCCAAAACCTATCGGGTAGGTTATACTCATTTAACATTGTCCTAGCGGCTTCTTGTAGGGTTCTATTTTTGCGTTCTACTAGGCCATTTTGTTGTGGAGTTCTAGGGCAAGAGAACTCGTGGTGGTATCCATTTAGGTTACAGAATTCTGTAAACCTATGGTTTTCGAATTCACCACCATGATCAGTCCTAAGTCTTTTGATTTTAATGCTTTGTTGATTTTCTATTAACTTAAATAGATTGATTAATTGATCTAGGGTATCATTTTTGTGTTTGATCAACCTAACCCAAGTAAATCTAGAATAGTCATTAATTATGACTAAGCAGAATTTACTTCCGTTAAGTGACTTAGCTCCGTGTGAATCAAATAGATCCATGTGTAGGAGCTCAAGCACACTTTTGGTTCGTTCTTGACTAGTTAGTTGATGTTGTGTCCTAGATTGTTTACCTTGTTGACAAGCATTACATATTTTATTATCCAAGTTATTGAGGTTAGGCAAACCTCTAACTAAGTCACTCTGACTCATCTTGTGGATGAGTCTTGGCTGTGAGTGACCGAGTCGTCGATGCCACAACCATGATTCCTCTTGCCGTGTCATAAGACACTTAGTTGAGGAGTTAGTTAAGTTAATAGTGTAAATGTTGTTATTTCTAGTTCCCTTAAGAATTGTTTTAGAGGTTTCGTTTGTATTAATTACGCATTCGTTTTCTAGAAATATGACCTTATAGTTATTATCACACAATTGGCTTACACTGAGAAGATTATATTGAAAATTTTCTACTAATAAAACATTTTGAATGACAAAATTTGAGTTAAGCTCAATATCACCTGATCCGATGATTTTGAGCTTGCCGCTATTTCCAAGGCTACCGATCCTGTCGCTTGAATCGGCTTCAAAACTTGAGTCGATCCCTCATGTGCTCCAGAGTTATGCCTGAGCAACTACGGGTATCCCAACATCCATTGATCCTCACACTAAAGGTAGTTGAAGCCGATCGGGATTTATTAAAAAATTGGTTGGAAATTATTAACTTAAATCATCTCACCCATGTCTACATGATCAAACATGTTAATCATATATGTTCTTGTGAGATGACTTCCAATTTTAGTTGAATTAAATTTAATGACTTAAACACTTGTCAACCTTGCGTTAGATTCGGATTTGACCTTAGCCTCATCAAGTCACCTTTTCAAGATGATGGCATCCAGGTCGTGGCGAGGCATAGAGGCATTCTTTGATCGGAAAAATGACCACTTCCTTAGACAAAGTCATTTTCAAGAAAATACAGACTTGACTAACCTAAGACCACTTCCTGGTCTAACTAGTCTAGGATACGACGAGGTAGCTTCAGCTAGTTCCGCTCGGTCAAGTGCACCGAACTAGATACGCCTTATCTAGCCCGAATACACAAGACTCCACTTTCCTAGCGTACTATCATCTCGCCGCGTCCTGGTACTATGTTATCAAGCATTGACGAGTTATAGTCCTATCTAACCATTCTAAGAAGTAAAATCAAACTAAATAAAAACCTAAGCATGCAATTTCTAAGTTAAAACACAAACAAATTTCGTACTAGCTCCCCCTGGACCGTTGAATCGATTCGGTCTCTCCACATAGTGGATTTGGTCCTTGGGAACCCAGTACTGGTTTGATCCTAAGTTTGAAATCAAGGTGGTCTTAGGGACCCATGCTTGGACACATTTTTTATGTCGACTTACGATTGACATATACGACTTATTGGTCGTGTTTGAGCTAAACCCTAGCCCCGACCTTGTTGTACACGGCCCTTTGCGATCCAAGTAGGAGGTCAAGTCCTTTGGATCCCAAAGTAAACCTTTCCAACGTATTCCAAAGATCTTCGACTTGACTCTTCAAGAGTGAGTTCTCAACTTCGAGTTTTTCAACCCGAGTTGAGTCCTTCTCTTGAACTCGACTAGTCGAAGAGGTTAGGGAGACCTCGTGTTTGAGGAGTTTAACTTCCTCAACCAGGGTCTCGACCTTGGACTTGGACTTAGCTAACTTTCTATTTAAAAACTTAATTGCACTATAAAGTGTAGTAATAAGAGACCGACTTACCTTGAGTGTATCTTTTGAACCGGATGCGTATCCGTGGCTCGTCTTGAATAGTGCTTCGCAGTCCGACTCGTCTTCGGTTTCCGATTCAAGTTTCGGTTCCGACTCCGTCTCCGATTCCACCGGTTTAGCCATGAGGACTCGATCGTTATCTTCTTCCTCAGAAGCTTCTTCTCAAGTGGCGTTAAGTGCCTTTTTGTGTTTTGGTGCCTTGCTCTTGAGTTTTGGGCATCCGGACTTAATGTGTCCAAACCTGTTGCATTCATAACATCATATGTTTGAACTTTTAGGCTTACCTTCGTTGGGTCGAGTGACGGCTCATTTTTGACCCTTGACTATCCTTCGAATTAGGTTGACTAGTTCGGCCTCCATTTTCGAGTCGACCTCCGAATCGGACTCATCCTCTTCTTCCTTCGGAGGTGGCTTGCTAGCGGTTTTCTTCTTTGAACCTGCAAATAATGCTATACCTTTCTCGGGTTCCGAGGTAGACTGCTCATGAAGTTCAAAATCAGAAAAAAGTTCATCTAATCTAAGTTTAGAAAGATCCTTGGAGACCTTGTAGGCATCGACCATGGATGCCCACAAGGTAGTCCTCGGAAAAGAGTTTAGGACATACCTTATAAGGTCGCGGTTTTCGACCTTTTGCCCGATTGCGTGTAGATTGTTGATGATGTCTTGGACTCGGGCGTGAAGTTTCGTCGCGGACTCGTGTTCCTGCATTTTTAGATTATATAATTTATTGAATAAAAGGTCACGCTTACATACCTTGGCTTCATTGGTCCCTTTGTGTAGCTCCACTAGCTTTGTCCATAGGTCCTTTGCGCTGATGAAGGGGCCGACGTGATTTAACTCCTCCTTGGACAAGCCGGATTGGAGGATTTGTGTTGCCTTGGCATCGGCTTCGACTTGTCATTTTGTTGCAACGGTCCATTGATCATAACCCAAGGATTCACCCACTTCGTTAGTCGGAAGTGTAAAACCCGTTTGGATTATGATCCACATCTCGATTTGGGTTTTGAGAAAGCACTCCATCCGACCTTTCCAGTAACGAAAATCATCTCCATTGTAAAACGGAGGTCGGACGGTGCTAAAACCCTCGAGATGGGCCATTTGGAAGGAAAACCTTGCACAAAAAAATACAAAAAAAACACGAAAAGGGTTCCAAGACTTCGCCTTGGATTAGTGGTGTGGGAAATAAAAAGAAACAAATGAGAAATAGAAAGTTAAGCAAAGAAATAAGAAACTAAATAAAAAGTAAGTACTCACAACCTTCGATGTCCCCGAAAGGCTACTAAATGTCGATTTTTGAGGATGAAAACAGCTTGTTACGGGGGTAAACCCCAATAAGAAGTGTAGATCTCTCAGAGAGCTTCGATTTGGTGGGTAGATCGTTTCGTGAGTCCCCTTGTAGCAAAAGTTATGCTCGTTTGATCGTGAGGTACTCCGAAGGCGATTAGTACTTGCAAAAACACAACCAAAAACTATGTACCAAGACTTGGTCTTGGATTAGTAGTGTGAGAGAAATCTTAAAATGATAAATACGAAAAGAAAATTGCTTGATTGGTGGTTGCACCGAATCTGAGCGCCCCCGGCTCTGATACCAATTGTTGGATCGAGTGGATCGCTAGAGGGGGGGTGAATAGCGATAAAAACTTTTTCTTTTAAATCGTTCGGTAGACAATTAAATGCAGTGGAAATGTAAATAAAAACTAAATGAGACAAATAGTTTTTTTTCTTGGTTCGTAGCCTTCGGCCACTACTCCAAGGCCCTAACGATCCTAGACCGTGTACGGAGGGCAATTCACTAAAACACTCCTCGTTGAAGGTAGGAGTTTTACGATTACAAAAACCTTCGAAGCAAAAGATAGAGAGACAATCCCTCTCTTCTATTAAAATAAAATGCAATAGTCGAAAGCCTCGATTAACAAACGAATTGCAAGATTAAGAGAAATGACAAACTAAGATTATACCAACAACTCGAAGATAGGACTTAAAATAGAGTTGTTGGCAGCATTTGGTTGTTGTAGAGTCGTCGGAGAGTCGCAGCGTTGCGGAGGCTTTTGAGAACTTAGAATTGATGAGAAAACTCTAGGTTAGGACCTCCTTTTATAGCCTTTGAGCCCCTTTTCGAGAGGAACCCTAGCCAATCACAATTGAGCACCAATCTCCTTGAAATGGGGTGATAAGCCTTGACTCCTCGAATCTGATCATTGACCATCAGTCGACTGATGGCCATCATCGATCGTGATGGCGACATCGATCAGTCTTCGACCTCCGGCGATCGGCGATTAACGGCAGTCGAGTCCTCCAAGCTGGCAGTCGACTGATGCTTGCTGCAAGTCAAAGTTAGCTCAACAAAAACATAATTTCGACTGTCGTCGACTGTCCGATCTCGACCTAGACCATCTATAGGATGTCTTTGGTCGGATCTATGCTTAAGATCATCCCCATAACGAGGATACGAACTCACTTACGCTCGCACACACGAGCTTACCTCGATACTTACGTGTTGCTTTTGCTTCCGGCCTTCCACTCGATTCCTTCGGCTCCCTCCGAAGTCACTCGAGTGTCGCCCGACCACCGCGGCTTCCTCTGGGTGTCGCTAGCCTTCAGCTCCAGCTATAGCAATCTTTTGCACACTCGATTCAGCTCGTGAGATAACGACATGAGCTTAACTTTGTATCGTTTGCTATAATCAAAACTCAGGTTCGACTTAGGTGCCTACTGCACCAACACATGGCCTAGTCGTGTGTTTTCACATCGTCGTGCCCATCTAACCCGAGGCATACACGGCCTGGCCATGTGTTTTCACATGGTCGTATCATGCGAGGTTAAATAGGGCACGTCATGCGTTTCCACCCCAAATGCACCATGTGTTTTGATTTCTCTGGCCCTAGACGTGTGGATCCTTCTTCTCCACCACCTAGAATCTTTTCCAACCTTCAAGGAAGTCAAAAGAAGCAAGGATGAGGAGGACTAGGCAAGTAGCGCCCCAATCTTCTACCTCGAAGCGAAGAGCAAGGAGAACGGACGCCCCTCAAGCTCCGGAGGAAGGTAACACCTTACCAACCCTTCTCTTTCGCAATAATGAGAATAGGGAAAGATTTGATTTGATTTCTACTAGAAAAATCACCGCTACTAGGTATCTTTACAAAGATCTCTTAGAGTCCCTAGTTTTATTTGGTGACATTCAAGCCCTATTTGCAAAAATGGGGTGAGAAGCGATAATGGGAATAAGACACCCAACATACCCTAGGATAGTTTTAGAATTTTTGAGTTCCTTAGAAGCGGAAATCTTAACGAGAAGAGAGAGCGAAGAGGGTAGGATTACCTTTAGAATATTTAACATTGAGCATTAATGGACACTACACCAATGGAACACATGCTTTGGCTTGCCTAATAGGGGAGGGAAAAGTGAAGGGTTTTGGTCTCATTGATCCGTGAGGGGAAACTTCGCTTCCCACTTCAACTCAGTTGCTTGTTCATGGCGATCCCATTGATGTCCCCGGATTAAAAAAATAATAATCCTAGACAAAAGGGAACACCCAAGCAACCTTGTCATCGTCATGCTATTCGTTTAGAGAGGTCACTTGAACAAACTCATTGTTCAAGCGACCAACCTCTATTCTACGAGTAGTCGTAGAATAGACGATGTACGGATCGTCGGCTTTTGTATTTATGTTCAGGATACAAGTATTATTTAGCCACAAACAGAATATATCATGCTAATAATTGAAAAAAAAAGACAAACATGTTACAAAAGAGAATAGAGAATCGATATACCTCTCGATCTTCTAATGTATGTCCTTCCTCCTTTCGGACGTCGTGTGGGCGATGATCTACCAAAAGTTGAAGCTCCTAAATCGCCAATCTTCCTTCCTTGCTCGTTCTGAGCAAGAGGAAGAATAGAAACAAAGCTCCTTTTCTTCTTTCAACCAACCACCAACATCTAATGTTGGAGCTTACCACCGGCCAAGAAGGAAGAGGAGATTAGGGTGGAAACCAGCCAAGACACCAAGGGAAAGCCCTAAATCTTGTTTCCACCATCCAAGGAGAAGGAGAAGAGGGAGTTTGGATGCCAGCCAAGGGCTGGAAGGGCTTCAATGGGCGCCGAAAAGCTTGAGGAAGAAAATAATGAAGTTGTTTCCTTATTTGGTGCCGCCAATGCTCCAAACCCTAACCCTTGCTTCTTGCCGCCAACCACCAAAAACCCTAGCTTCTCTAATTAATCTCCACGCCAACTCTAACCCTCCTTTTATAGAGTTTAGGGATAAGCCTTGTTTTAATCTCCACCATTGGTTCTAGGGATTTAATCTCAACCGTCGGATCTAGAGATTTAATCTCAACCGTCGGATCTTAGAGATTTAATCTCTACCTTTGGATCTAGAGTTTTGTTTCTATCCATTGGATCTAAGCTTCTTGAGGTGTTAATAGGCTACAATAGAGACCATGAGGAGGAGTTGGATCTTAGCCACCGATGGATCAAGCCCACATAAAGTCCGATCCATTAATGATAATCCAATCCACTAAAGGATTATCATTGATCTACCTCACCAACCCCCATAAGTTAATATGGGCTCCATATATTATTTGTATATTTTCTCTCCGTGTTTAAGATCTCGAATGTCCGTCGATTAATTAATTTACTGACCATTAATTAATCAACATCTAACTCCATGAGTAGTACCACTCAACCTTTTCATCATGCCAGACCAAGTCCACCTGCAGGGTTTACATGATGAACCTTATGAGCTCCTCAAGGGGACATCATCATCCAAATATATAGGACACAGTTTCCTCCTATAATCAACGACACACCATATAAATAATATCTGAGGTCCGATTCGATTATGTAGTTAGCAATAAATCGAACCACCTCTATGTCGGTCTTGCTCAATACACACAAAGTGCACTAGTGTGATTCTATGGTCAAGACAAACCAATACCAAATCACACTACAACCATTCCGATGGTTTGTCCAAAGTTATCTCGGTTGTGAGCCTTTACTTATACTTTACAAGGAGCTGATAACATGATCTCCCGTGTGACACCACACACCATGTTATCTACAATATAATGTATTAGACAATATGCATAGTCATAAATGTTAAATACTGGAAAATTTAAAATATTAAATTAAATGGCCAAAGAATTAAGGAAATAATCCTGGAAGTTTTTCGGGATTTTTAGGAAATTTTAGGAATTTTTCCAGAATTTTTCTGGAATTAAATGAGGCTTGTACGAGATATTTACGGGGATAAAATAAATAGGCTTTTGGAGGGCCTATTTGAAATATCAATTTTGGAGGGGTTAATAAATTTTATTAACCTAAAACCTAGGTTTTCGATTTTCCCCTTTTCTTTTCCCCGTTGCGCCCGACGCCCTCTTTGCGGTTTCCTTCTTCTCCTCGTGCCGCAGCCAGGAGCCACGACGTCGCGATCGCCGATCAACCTCAACGATCGCCCAGTCTCCGCCCTTATTTTGCTACCTCTTCAGCCCTAGACGACGATGACGCCTCCTCCCCATTGTCGATCTCGACCGAAGCCACCGAGTTTTCCCCCACCGCACCGCAGCGAGCACCACCGCCCGACGCGATGCGAGCTCGCCAAATCCACCGTCGCCTGTATTTGTGCTCCCCTTCATGCGTCGCCGCCGCCCGGCCAACCCTCTGCGTGCTTTCGATCACGCGGCGGTGATTTCATCAGCCTCCTCTGCCAAAGGACCCCCGACGCCCCTCTCCTCCTGCTCGTGCGCCTAGCCTGCCGAGCTGCCTCCGCCGCTGCGGCTGACACCACGACCGCCCTCGGATGCAGCTTTTCTCCGGCCGCCTCTCGCCGTCGAAGCCACTCCGGGCGCTGCCAGGAACTCAGCCGCCGATTGAGCCCTGTCGTGAGTTCTGCCGGAACAAGGGGTTTTCTGCCAGTGTTGTGGATTGCGCTGCTTGGTTGGGTTTTCTGCAGGTGGTTGCCGGAGCAAAGGTGATGCTGCTCTTTCCCTCAATTTTGGAATTCCTACTGTGATTTTCCTTTGGTTGAACAGGGATGGTGTTTGAGCAGTGGTTTTCTAGAGAACAGGGTGGATTTTGGGTGGGGGCGGGGGGGGGTTTCTGTCAGCGAGGTTTCAACCGCTAGTAAGCACGATCTACTTCTTTTCTTTGTGCATATTGTGGTTAATTTTGGTTATATGCGGTTGGATTTTTGATCTGTGGAGTTGGCTACGAGTTTGAGTTGGTTTGGACGTTTGAGTTGGCTGTGAGAGGAGAGGACTCGTTTGGGCTATTTCGGTGAATAGAACAGGCTGTGTGATTTTATTGGGATATGGTACACATGATAATAGGGGTTGTATAATCATATTTGATTAATTGGATGAAACGATGGTTATATTAGGTGGGATGTGACCGGGATTTTATTAAGCATTTGGGTTAATTGGTTTATGTCCGAAATCGGCTTAGGATTCAATTTGACGATGGATCATATCTTAGTGCTTAACAATAGTTATGTTATATGCAGGTTTCGATCATGAGGCAGGTCCACGGACATGAAGGTTTCACATTTCGAGCAATTTTTATCAGGCGGGTATTTTGACTTGTCTTTTTGATATAGTCATGTTGATATGATAGATAGTTATAGCTTGCAATAGTTTTCATGTTTATCTACCTTGCATGTTATTATGCCTATTTGACACATGCATTTGATCAGTTTATAGTTATACTTTCCCTATTTTACTTGGATCATGTATATGTACCTTTTTATTGTGCATATTATTCGGATACGTATGTTAGTCGGTATTACATGCTTTAGTGTCATGCACCATCTTGCATGATTGCATCTTTGGTGATGAGGTTCCATTATTGTTGAGCCATGACGGTTACATAGTCTGCACTGCTTGCCACTCATGGGTTAGTGGTACATCGGGAGGTGTGTGCGGTTGCTCTGTCGAGCTCATAGTCCGCTCATGGGTAGCGATGAGGCGTGGTAGCGGCGAGATCCCTCCTCTGGTCTATGACACCGGGAGATGAGAGCTTAGCTCCCCCACTATGTTTGGGGCAGGAGGATAGGTGTACTCCGACAGCATCCTGTCCACTCGGTCACTCAGGAGCAGTGATGGCAGAGTGCACAATTGTCATGGCCCTACCCACTCAGCTTCACCATCGCGTGTGAGGCGGCTGACTGGCGTCAGAGGTGACCATGTCATTTGCACGGCATGCACTTTGCACGGATTGCATTTGTATTGTGTTTGCTGCATTATTGTATTGATGCCTTGGATATTGCATATGATTGTCATGCATACAGGATACATGTTTGTATATAGTGATGACTCTTATTGTAGGGCACTTGCTCTTATACCAGGGTAGGAGATTCAGGTGAGTACAGTCCTTTTGCATTTATTTCTTGCTTACCATACATATGAGACTGTACTGGCATGACTAGTATTGTTAGCTATATCTTGTTATTCATATCGACTAATATCCGCTAAGTTCTTTGAACTTATCCCGTGGTTTTTATTTTTTTATTTCAGGATGAAGCTGTCAGGAGAGTCCAGTTGCCAATCCCCCTCGTCGTAGTGGATAGGTTTTTATTGGTCTTATGGTTTTTGGTTATTAGTTTTATAGATTGGGATTTTATTGGAGGATATGTTTAGGATTTATGTTTGGTTTGTATACCGGGGGATGTTTTGGTTATATTTGTTATGTCCTTGTGAACTTATATTCGGTTCGTTTTGGTTGTATATTCCTGCTCAGATGGCAGAAGGGGTAAGTCTTGATGTTTTAGATCTTTTACTTATTTTGGTTGCTGGCCTGAGGCCGCATATTATGTATATTGTGTTGCAGTATGTTCCGATCGTGTAGACCAATGTATAGTGGTTGTGTAGGCCTTGTATTAAAAATTGGTATTGTCACCCGTACAGGAGAGGTGCTGCCGGATTTTTGTCTGGCGGAGACTCACTCAGGGCGTGACAATTTATTTGGTATCAGAGCTAGGTTCCATGTCAAGCTATGAATCTCGAACAAAAAAAGGGGAGCTCCCATGTCTGGATCAAGAGAACCACATTAAGTCCTGGTGGGTTAAGGATCGGATGTCAAGCGGAGGAAGTCCTTCGAGGACATATAGGCTTGAGGGGGGGCTCATTATGGTCCTTCGTTTGAGAGGGGGATTATTGGAGTATGGAGAATACAATCAAAGTCCCACATTGGCCAAACATGGAAAAGATCATGTGCTTATAAGATCAAAAGATATCTCAATTGGTATGAGGCCTTTTGGGTGAAGCCCAAAAACAAAACCATGAGGGCTTAGACCCAAAGTGGACAATATCATACTACAGTGGAGATATATACGGGATCTTATAAGCACTTACAATTGGTATCAAAGCATAGGTTTCCGAGTTCCTTAGGGTCTTTGGGTTTTTGGAGTTCACCAAGTTTGACAGGTTAACTGGGTATTTTCAGAGTTGTACGGATTTCCGACGATTTTTATGTTTCGGAAATTCGAGGTATTATTGACGAGGTCAATATGGGGGATTTGGTGGCGATAGGACATCTCCAGACGGCTAATAGGTAAATAAATTCTAGAAAATTTTCTATATTTAGTGCATATTTATATTGGTTATATTTTGGTTATGCAGTGATATCATGTTTTATCTAGTATTGTTTTAACCTGATATTTATTGGACTGTTAGATTTTTAGGTTGCTGGTTTATAGATAGTATTTGGTTATAAATTGCTATTACTGCTATTCGTAGCTTATTATCATTGTGATAAAAATGATTAGATATTATTGGTAGATGTATACCTCTTACTTTTAGTATTAGGATTGGACTAGTACTAGAATTAGACTAGTTGAATAATATGAATAATATGGATAAATTTGTAGAAGGTATATATATAGGTTCTTTGACTCTCAGATCCTAGTGCATGAGGACAAGATTACATTGCTTACGTAGTTTAGGGTATATATAGGCACCTGATATTTTATTTAGTATTGCCTTGACTTTGTTCTAGCATGACCCTTTAGCTATACCCTAATTAATTTCGGCTATTGATTGCCATTGGTATGACTATGCTGTCGTTTATTAGACAGCGTGTTATATGTTTTTATGATTATATGTTTTTGCGGTGGATACCATGATTAAGACTAGTAGAGGTAGAATAACTTTGATGAGGTTATTCTGTAGGAGCAGATTTCAGGAATGAAACAATATTAGTAGAACCCTAGGTGTGGAAACCCTAGGTGTAATAACCCGGATGTGCATATTGGTATAGGTTTATACATTTACTATTTCAGCTGATATGGTGATCGGATTAGTAGAGGTCATATGATTAGGATGCGATTAAATCCTTAGAGGGTATATAACGTTGTTCATATTTATCGGCTGCCGACAATATCACCCATTCTTGGTTGAGGAAAGTTAAAGTAGAGTTTCCCTAAAGGGGCTTTTGTGTATTTGAGGTCGAATAGGTCTCCCATGTATGGTTGAGATAATCTACTGTAAGGTTATACTCTTGCGTTATTCGTTCAGAGTTGGTGATAATCGGATTCGTATGATGTCTGTAGCAAGATAGCTACTTTACAGGTTAAGTACCCACGAGATCTGTTCGTGGTAGCATGTGGGAGCTTGCATGATTGAACTGGTAGGACGGTATAATTTAGGCTTAATCCTCTTGAAGGGCTTGATAGTAGATTTGTGGTCCTTATTGGCCTGGATAGACGATTCCTGTTAGTTGGGATGAAACCCTATGATTAATCGTCTCGACGTGTTTATTAGTGGACTTAAGATTTTGATCAACCTTGATAACCGATCATATTAGAAGGGTTGGAACGCTAGACTTAACCATCTCGACTTATTTATTTATTAGTCGATGATCTTTACCGACTTTGGTAAACCTCAATGGGTTTAATTGTAGATCGATGATCTTTGTCGACGTTGAAAGTCGATTTATGCAGGATGTATTGGATAACCCTAGGCTTAACAACCTAGGATAATCGACTGCTCACGCGACCTATTGGTGGTAGTACGCCAGAGTGTGCAGTCAATAATTAGATATTTATATACAACCTGTCTATCCACGAGTCTCATTCGTGGTAGCATATAGTTGCGCGTAGACCGTGCTATTGATTGTCGGCCCATGGGTTACGTTCGCGGTAGCTCATAGATAGTTTCCTTTTTGTGCGAGAGCCACGAGACTTTGTCGTGGTATCCGGATGTACACTGCTTGTTGTAGTGGTTGTGTATGATGCGGGTATATTTGTTATACTACTGATCAGGATGGTTGCAGACTGATATTGGTACTTTGAGGGTTGGGTTACTCTAGCTTGTTCCCTGTGACTTCTATTATGTGCATTATGATTATGCATTATTGTCTATACATCCACAGAGTGGTTGTACTTATCCCCTCCTCACTTATCCTCTAGGTTAACTGATGGAGGACGTGTCAGGTTGACCTACCTTTGTGTCGCTCAGAGAGTTCCTTGCTGTGCTTGTTCCACTGCATCGTCGAGATACCACTTTATTTACTTGATCGGTATTGCATTTTGTTATGCACTTTGGATTTTATCGCAATTGGATTTGGGGTCATAAAACTATTTTACTTTGATTGATGTATGTTTAGTCGTGCATGCATGCAGTTATTAAAATACTGGTATTTCTATAATTATTTCGAGGTTTTTACCAGATTTGGTCCATGGATTTCGAAATATTGTCACTAAGGGGCTCCTCTGTCATTTGGATGACGGATATGCCCCCAGGACGTGACAATTTTATTGGTTTACGGTTTTGATTTGTGGGTTTTGTGTTTTGAGGATTTTATTTCCCTTAGATTTTTGGGAGTTCTCAGGTTTTGGGACCAGGCGAGCTGAAGGATATCTCTGAGCTATAGGAAAAGTATTGTCTTTAGTGGTTACTGTACTTTAATGGTTAGGAAAAGTATTAACTTAATGAAATTGCCCCTACTCATGGTCGTGGACGAGTTCGACGACGTATTGATCTTGAGGAATCTTATGATGATTTCAGAGGTAAGGATTCTTTAGAGGTGCCGACTGATGTCGAATTAGGAAGCTAGGGATTTGGCCTGCTAGTCACCCATTTGAAGGTCAAGGAGTAAACCCTCAGAGAGTATCAGTCCCAACTATTAGTGATTTGGTTATGGATAAGGCGTGTATGCCTACACTGGTCAAGACGATGAAAGATCGTTTTACCTTATTATAGGAGGTGTTGGAGGGGATATTTAACTGTCCCAGTATTTCTTCTAGAGAAGATCCGGAACTCTTTGTTAAAAGAGGGATGGACCTTTGAGGTTATGCATCGATTATCGATGATAGAATACGGTAGTTGTGGAAGGAAATGTATATTCTTCATTTTGGATAGAGGATCTATTTAGATCAACTATAGGACACCGATGTATACTCTAGAATTGATCTATGACTGACTTGTTGATATTGTAGTGACATAGTGTCATACAATTATCATTGTTGTTGTGATGATTGTGATATCATCAGTCTAGAGTAAAGAGAATATAGGTGTGTAACGGCCAGACAGCGAGGCGTGATGCGTCGACCAATAGAGTCGCCAATTCCGCCAATAGGCCCATCGTTACAATAAAAAGGCGCCTTTTATTGTAACGACCCGGCCCTATTGGCGGAATTTAGCGACCTATGTCGACACTTTAGTACTTAGCCTGGAGGTCTAGAGTTCGAATCCTGGGGAAGGCAAAAACCCACTTACAGGGGTGGGAAGACCAGGTGAGTAACGACAGGCCAACAGGGGCGACGGTCATCGACCAATAGGGGTCGCCGAATTCCGCCAATAGGGGACGGGTCGTTACAATAAAAATATACAAACAATGATCATGTGATTCTTATTTCAAAATAAAGATGTTCATACAAAAGATAGACTTTTCAGCATACATCCCAACAAAAAGAACCCCTATCGGGTTTAACTCTCGGATATTTTGGACCGAATTGATAGGAGAGAGCACTTACGACCCATCTAGGGCCAAAGTGTCGCACCTCCAAACCCCCATTTTTCGATACCTACACTGAATCATGGCAAGTACTATTTTTGGTCATGGGGATAGTGACGGTGTAGTGCGAGCTAGTGAGCTTCTTTGCTTGTGGGACATGATACAAGAAAAAAGTAGCATTGATGTAGGGTCCCATTTCATTAGACACCTAGTGAAAATGGGCAAAGCGGCGAGAGGAGAGATCATTGTGGGGGCCCTACTTACCCACATTTGTCATAGGATGGGGTACGACTACACTACACTAGATAGCATAGAGGGGAGCCCTAGGATCGACCTGGGAGTGTGTATGGCCATGAAAATGATTATAAGAGAGAGACACTCCCTATTCTTTGTAAGGAAAAACCTGACGGCCCTTAGGCTCCCCGACCCCAATCGTACCACCATCACCACATGCGTCAACTGGCGCTTAGACCTGATAGTGGAGTCCTCGCCATATGAGGGACCATCCACATCGACACCCATCTCTTCCCCTTTACATCACTCTCCCTCTAGTCAATTCATGCATAGGAGCTCACCTAATCCACGTCAACATGAGCTTGCACCTGCACCGCCATATTTTTCTACTTTTGAGTAGGATGTAGGTACATCTGCCTATGATTTTTTGGAGTTCCAATCGTGCCTCGATGACATATATGCCAAGCAGCAGACGCAGAGGCAACGATGGGAAGAGAAGAACGCCTACACGCAGGCGGAGTTTTAGGGCTTCCAGGAGCGCTTCCAGCGAGCCGAGGAGTTCTATGATGAGGCCCGTGTCTACTTCCAGGAGGAGGCTGCCCGTCGCCAGGAGGAAGCCACCTACCGCCAGGAGATGAGCACATGCGTGCCCAACAGGCGTAGTGGACTAGGGAGGAGGAGCACCGAGCAGCCCCTGCATCCACCAGCTCTCAGATCGACCACATGTACATGTGGTATCAGCGGCTCAACAACAGGTTCTCCCAGGACCCCGAGATGCCGAGGCTACCGGACTTTCCACCTCGTCCACCATACTAGAGGTATGCTTCGCTTAAGTCTGGGGGGGCCCGAATTTTTATTTATTTTGTTTCTAGCAGTAGTTTCTTTCCTATCATTTGCATTTGTTTTAGTTAGCATTCATTTGTTCATACATAGGGTTTTTAGTTTCGTCAGTACTTAATTTTTTCTATATTTAAGCTACCTCAGTAGTATTGTTAGAGTCAACTTTTATGAGTTGTTTCCATGGGTAGCTTAATTTTATTTACCTCGTGATATTTTATTTGCTCTAATGAATGTTCTAGTCTTACACTGGTTGGCTTTTATTTTACACATACACATGATGAACTTTCTGAATGGGAGAATCTAGTACATATCTAGTTATGATTCATCTCAGTAATCTAGTACTTTGAAATCCACAGGTGACCCTAGGTTTAGCATTTTAGTTACTGGAGATGCTTGGATTGTGTAAGCCCATTCGGAAAAATCAAAATCCTAGTGAGCTGAAAAATAAAAATAAAAATAAAAATAAAAAGAGGAGAGAGAAAAAAAATGAAAATGAGAAGAAAGAAGAAAAAAAGATTATGAGGGATAAAAAACAATTGTTGTGGGTGGAAATGGTTAGGTGCCCCTTTGAGACCGAGTTAGGTTACTGGGGAAACACCTACCAATTTCTCTCAATACTGAGCATGCCTTTGAGACATTGTGCTAGATCTAGGGAATGACCCTCTCTTTGGGCAGGTAAGTGCCTAAGAGCCGGAGACCTTAGGAAAGCTATAGGATGACGACTTAACTCACCATGGAACGAGTGCCCCTTAAGAAGATTCGCTTAGCACGAGCATGAGGAGCTAACTTAGTGAATTTCTAGAACATATCTATTTTATTTTGATTGCAAATATCACTTGATAAATCTAGTTAACATGCAAAGTATGGAACAATACCTTTTTAAGATTTCATGACACTAAGGTTTACTTGAGGATAAGCAAAGATTTAAGTCTAGGGGAATTGATGTGAGCAAAATATATAGGGTTTTAGGAGTAGTTTTCGCTCATATCTCGTTTAGTTTTATATTTGTTTCATGCATATTCTACTTTATTTTACATGAATTTCCTATTTTCTAGTTTGGAGATCTGCTCTTTATACTTTTGTGTGCAGGATAGCATTCCATGGAGAAAACGGGTGCTTTCAGAGCAAAAAGGAGGCATTTGGCAATTGGACATAGAGTGGGACGTGGACTGGGTGTGTGGCTACACACGTCCATGTCCAAGGGTCAAAAATGACCGCCACAGCCTTACACACAGCTTGGCCGTGTGTTTTCACATGGCCATGTGGCGGCCAGACAACTTGACGCGATCAGGATTTTTTCTAGATTTCGCGAAGATCCGGCATGATGTCTATATAAGGAAAGCTACGCCCAAACCCTAGGGGGGAGGCACAATGGCCGGGATGGCACTCCGAAGCCCTAAAAAGCTTCAGGAACTGGCATCGGGGAGGAAGAGAGCCACTCGAGGATCAAGATCTGCACCACAACGCTAGAGGGAAGAGTTGCATTTACATTGTAATTCATATTTCTTACACGTTTATCATTATATTCATGAATTCCATAATATTTTGTGATTCTCTTCTCGTATTCATGGAGTACATTCTCCGATTCTAGGATTAGGGAGTAGTTTGTGTTGAGTAGAACATTGCTATTTCAAATATGTTTCCATTCTTGAAATCGTATTTGCAGTTGAATGATTGTTTAGATCTATAGCTTTGCATTTTGGTTTTCTATCTTCTATGCATAGATGATACGAGGGGTGATAGTCCTCGTATCTAAGATTTAGGGGATATTAGGAGGAACCTAGAGGTTGGCCTCATCGCCTACAACTGTGGATAAAAGGATGTGATAGAGTTGGTAATGTGTCTCATTTCTAGCTCGTCGCAGGGATCGATTCGGTATCCTCGTACCATAGTGTATGATATCCTTTCCACAAAACCCTAGCTAGAAAATCTGGATACATTCAATTGATAGCATGTTCTGCAACACACAAACGAAACCGAAGTCCTATAATCCATCCAAATCCTCGTAGCAACCCTTCTCTTCTTCCGTGTGACACCGTACTGAGTTCGGACCACCGACGACCTCTCATTCGTGAACCCTAGGATTACCAATCCGAATAACACATCCACTAGACAAACCGATACTCAAAATCTCAGTCCCTGTGGGATCGATATTCTTTATTACTTGACGACATCCGTGCACTTGCGGGCGTTGAGTGTGAGCGTGCACTTCGAGTCCTCGACGGTCTCTGTCGTGAGAATTGAGGTCGCATTTGCGTGCACCAATTATCTACTACATGAATAAGGAAAAGCAAACACAAGACATCTTTTTATAAATCATTACAATCAAAATAGAATTTAAAGGAGAAATAATACACCCTGTCAGATCCAATGTGAGGTCTTAGTTGCTCTTCAAGGGGTTAGAGTGTCAATTTGGGTCTTTGAGTAGCTCCCTTCCTCCTCGTTGCGAGCCTCCGATGCTTTTTAGGGCACCGTCTTGCCGTCCCAGTCATCGAGCCTCCCCCTTAGGTTTAGACGTGCCTTTCTATATATAGGAGTGAAATCGTCTTTCTTTATTTGTCTGTGACGCTGGAGTTGCATAAGTAGCACTGTCACCACACGGTCATGTGGAATCCACATGACCGCTCATGTGGGGATCTGGAAATTGTGTGCTCTGGATCTTGCATCTGGAAGAGGCACGGTCATGTGGGATTCGACAGTGGTATTCACATGGCCGGTCATGTGTGATTCACACAGTCGGCCATGTCTTTCTCTGGAACTCTAGAACTCTAAGAGGATGCCATCTTTTCATCCAATGCATGCAAGTGTCTTGGGGATACGATCAGGACACGCTTGCCTTCCTTGAGCTCCATTTATCGAGCCATTTTGCCTCCAAAATGACGCTCTGCACATAAAAATTGCAAAAGCAGATCTCCAAACTAGAAAACAGTACATCTATGCAAAATAATGAAAATATGCATGAAATAAATATGAAATGTCATGAGATGTGTGCTAAAACTACTCCTAAATCCCTATATGATTTGCACACATCAAAATCCCCCAGACTTAGATCTTTGCTTATCCTCAAGCAAACCTCAGTGTCATAGAATGCTTAGCATGTTTACTAAAACTTATCAAGTGATACTCTCAATCAAGGCAAATAGATATGTTCTATAAGTTCACTAAGTTATCTTTTCGTGCGTGTGCCAAGAAATTTCCTAAGGGGTTCATATTCCAAGTTAAGTTAAGTCGTCATCCTATAGCTTTCCTATGGTCTCTGGCTTTTAGGCACTTTCCTATCCTAAGCTAGGATCATTCCCTATAATTAGCACAAAGTCTCAAAGGCATGCTCGGTATCGAGAGAAATTGGTAGGTGTTTCTCCAGTAATCTAACTCGGTCTTAAAAGGGCACCTAACCATTTCCACCCATGATAACTATTTTTAATCTCTATTATTTCTTTTTTTTGAATCTCTTATTCCTCTCTAGTTAACTGAAATTCTCTCTCTCTCTCTCTCTCTCTCTCTCTCTCTCTCTCTTTTCGAATGAGTTTACACGATCCGAGCATCTCCAGTAACTAAAATGCTAATCTAGAGTCACCTATGGATTCCAAAGTACTAGACAATTGGAATGAATCGTAACAAGGTATGTACTAGATTCTCCCTTTCAGAATTTTTGATAAGTGTAAGTGAAAATAAAGCTAACAAGTGAGAAATTTAAAACATCCAATAAAGCATCTCAAAATAAAGTATCAAGAGATAAAAGAAAGTAAACTACCCATGGCATGGGAATATAATGTCAAGGTTTTCAAAAATATCACCGAAGCAACTTATAAGAACAAACAACTAAGTACTGAAAGAATCCTAAAAACAAGACTATATGTATGAAGAAACTAAAATAAATGCAAAAATTGTTGGAGGATCGGTGGCGGGCTAGAGGGGGTGAATAGCCCTTTTCGCGTACGATGGAAATCGCTTGCGTCTTAATCATCTACAAGAATAATTAGCACAGTGGAATATGCTAAAACAAAAACAATTAAGACATTACAAAGAAATAAAGAATGAAAATGCTAACACATCGATGTAATGTGGTTCACGACCCTTGCTGCTAATCCACGAACGATTTATTCGGCGAATCACTCCAACCCAAATCCACTAGACTCTCCTTCAAGGTGAAGATAAACCTTTCTTCCAACAATTACTCCCTCTTACAATAAGATGTAAATAAACACAAGGAAGATGAGTAAAAATTGTTTAGGCACTTTAGGAGAACTTTAGAGTAGAAGAATTAGCCTCCCAAGAGCACCCAAGGCCTCTTCTTATAGGGAAGAGGTCATTCTTCTCGTTGGGCACCGAGCAGTCGACTGATGCAGTTATCAGTAGACTGCTACTGTAGACGTTGCCTCACAACGGCTTCATCCACGTTGGCTTCCAGCCAACGGCTCCCACATCAGTCGACTGACCATCCCCATTAGTCGACTGATGGAGCCATCAGTCGAGTGACCAAGCATTAGTCGACTCCAAAACCTTCTATGCCCGAATTCACCCTCGATCAGACGACTGATGGTCTAGCAGTCGACTACCAAACCCTAGCAGTCGACTGTTGGGCCAGAAGAGCTTCAGTCGAACACCGATTGAGCACCAGTCAAGTGCCATCGACCCAGATCAGTCGACTGATATCTATATCATTCGACTGGTGTCGGGTAAAACCTCAAAGACCAATGTTTGAGCATCCGACGATCGGGTAAAACTTCAACCCACTTGGTTGAGCATCTGACACTTCCACTTCGTCTGGTAGAAACCTCAAACTAATGTTTGAGCGTCCGACTTAACCATACATCGGGTAAAACCTCAAACCCTAGTTTGAGCATCTAACTTGTCGGGTAAAATTGTTGGATCGAAGCGGATCGCTAGAGGGGGGGTGAATAGCAATAAACCTTTTTTTTAGTTCGTTCATTAAAACTCGAGTAGACAGTTAATTGCAACGGAAAGATAAACTATAAATAAATGAGAAAAATGTTTTTTTACTTGGTTCATAGCCTTCGGCTACTACTCCAAGACCCTAGTGATCCTTGATCACGCACGGAGGGCAATTCACTAAAAACACTCCTCCTCGTTGGAGGTAGGAGTTTGACGATTACAAAAAAACTTCGAAAGAAAAGATAGAGAGACAAACCCTCTCTTCTATTAATGTAAAGTGAAATGATAGAAAACCTCGATTAATAAAAGGAATTACAATATTTAAAGAGATGACAAAATAAGAATATCAACAACTAAAAGAGTAGAAAGTAAACTAGGGTTGTTGATAGCACTTCGTCGTAGAGTCATCGGAAAATCATAGAGTTGTGGAGGTTTGTGAGCACTTAGAGATGATGAAAAACCCTAGGAGAAGCCGTCATTTTATAGCCTTTAAGCCCCTCATCGAATGGGTCTTCAACCAATAGGAATTGGGAACAAAACTCCTTGAAAAATGGTGATAAAGCTTGACTCCTCGAGGCTGATTTTTTACCATCGGTTGAACTGGCCGATTGAACTGGCCCGGTTGAACTGGCCGGTTGAACTGGCCGGTTGAACTGATGGCCAGGATTTTTGACTACAATAAAGAGTTAGCTCAAAATATAAGTGAATTCGACGGCCACTTGTCGTCCAATCTCAACATAGACCTTCCATGGGAAGTCTTGGGTCGGATCATCGCCTAAGGACGTCCCCGTACAAAGGACACGACCTCACTTTACTTTACTCACTCGAGCTTACCTCGATACTTACTATGTCGCTTTTGCTTCCGGCCTTCCACTTGATTCCTTCGGCTCCCTACGAAGTCACTCGAGTGTCGCCCGACCACCGTGGCTTCCTCCGGGTGTCGCTAGTGTTGGATCGAAGCGGATCGCTAGAGGGGGGGTGAATAGCGATAAAACTTTTTTTTCAAGTTCGTATCAAAAACCGAGTAGATAATTAATTGCAGCGGAAATGTAAATGTAAAGTAAAAAGAGACAAAGGAGTTTTACTTGGTTCGTAGCCTTCGGCTACTACTCCAAGGCCCTAGCGGTCCTCGACCACGTACAAAGGGCAAAAACACTAAAGAAATCCTCCCCGTTAGAGGTAGGAGTTTAATCGATACAAGTAAAGCACAAAGCTTGAGGTAGAGGGACACTCCCCCTCTCCTCGTTACGATAAAAGCTCCAAAAATGAAAGTACTAAACTGAAATAAAACTCTAACCAACATAATAAAATGAAAACAAATAAACCTAGACGTCAGAGAAGAAGCACTTCATTGTCGGAGAAGTTGTAGCTTTGCGGAGGCTTTTGGAAGCTTAGAATTGATGATGAAACCCTAGGTTTGGCCCTCCTTTTATAGCCTTTGAGCCCCTTTTCGAGAGGAACCCTAGTCAATCACAATTGAGCACCAATCTCCTTGAAATGGGGTGATAAGCCTTGACTCCTCGAAGCTGATCATTGACCATCGGATCGGTGATGGCGACATCGATCAGTCTTGACCTCCGGCGATCATTGTTTGTGAGTCGAGTCGTCCAAGTTGGCAGTCGACTGATGCTAGCTGCAAGGCAAAGTTAACTCAAAGAAAACATTATTTCGACGGCCTTCGACCGTCCGATCTTGACCTAGACCATCGATGGGATGTCTTTGGTCGGATCTACACTTAAGACCATCCCCGTAAGGAGGATACGACCTCACTCACGCTCGCACACACGAGCTTACCTCGATACTTACCATGTTGCTTTTGCTTCCGGCCTTCCACTCGACTCCTTCGGCTCCCTCCGAAGTCACTCGAGTGTCGCCCGACCACCCGGCTTCCTCCGGGTGTCGCTAGCCTTCAACTCCAGCTTTAGCAATCTTCTGCACACTCGATTCAGCTCATGAGATAACGACATGAGCTTAACTTTGTATCGTTTGCTATAATCAAAACTCAGGTTCGACTTAGGTGCCTACTGCACCATCAATCTCCCCCTTTTTGATTTATGGCAATCCCACATACAAAGTTAAGTAAATAGCAAGCATGAAGAATAATGTGCATTAGAAACAAACAAAAGATTAAGTTGGAGTAGTAAGGATTTTCTTCAAGTACTCCCCCTTGAGGAAACCTCCCCCTTGACCGAGGGTGAGTCTTGAAGAAAGACCTTAATCCTCCCCTTTGAGGGTTGCTTTAAGTAATTAACATTTCTTAAAGTTGGCCTTAATAAAACGTTTAAGTTAAGAGTTCTTCTTAACTTGGCCCTTACTCCCCCTTAAGTAAAACATTAAGGGCAGAATGTTTAAGTAAAGCGTTGACGGCATAAATAAGTAAAACGTTGACGGCACAAATAAGTAATAACTTTTGGTTTAAATATAAAGTAAGAGTTAAGTTATCAAAAAAAAAATTTGACCCCTTAACTTTTTAACTTTGGCATTTTCTTAACTTTTTAACTTTGGCCTTTTCTCCCCCTTTTGCCATATATCGAAAAGAGTGAGGGTGTGTGTGGAAAACAAAAATAAGTGTTAAATTTAAAGTCCAAACATGTTCCACATTATTTTGAAAATAATATACTGAAAATAAGTTCATCTATAAAATATTCGACTCATATTTGGCTTGATTGATATGAAAGATCAACCAGTCCTGGTCAGAGTCGGTTAGTGTGTATGATTATACTCCATGGTTCATGGCGATGCACTAGCTCTACATCTGGAACCAGGAGTAAGGTCCTAACATCTCACGCCCATCTACGTGGCTAAGTACACAAACACATTAGTCCTATGTGTTGTGAGATGTATTGGATCCTAAAATCTATAGGTGCATGATATCTAAAGTATGTCCTATGCTAGTTCCATAGAAATGAAAATTAAGAAATAGTAGTAAGAAAATATAATTTGCAAGTTCCTATTCTACTACACACATGCCCAATTTTCATCTTAATAGACTAAATTCGGCTTCGGGTAGGGGTTTTGTAAATAGGTCTGCTAAGTTAGACTTCGATTTGACGTATTCGAGTTGTATGGCTCCGTTGGCCACATGTTCTCGAATGAAATGGTGTTTAACCTCTATATGTTTGGTCCTAGAGTGACATATAGGATTTTTAGTAAGGTTAATTGAACTAATGTTATCTACGTGGAGTTTTGTGTTCGTAAAGTCTAACTTAAAGTCGCGGAGAGTGTGCTTCATCCAAAGAAGCTGAGTGACACACTCACCCATCGCGATGTATTCGGTTTCGGTGGTAGATAAGGCAACACAGTGTTGCTTCCTACTGCACCAACTCACTAGACTTGAGCCGAGAAGTTGACAACAACCGCTCGTACTCTTTCTATCGAGCTTACTACCGGCATAGTCCGAATCGGAGTAGCCGGTTAGTTCGAACTCGGTAGATCTAGGATACCAAATACCGACATTCAGTGTACCCTTTAGATATCTAAGGATACGCTTGACTAGAGTTAGGTGAGACTCCTTGTCACAGGTTTGAAACCTGGCGCACATACTTACTGCATATAAGATATCAGGTCGGCTTGCAGTTAAGTAAAGGAGACTTCCTATTACGCTCCTATAGTATTTTAAATCAATTTGGTTTCCGATTATATCTTCTTCTATATTAACATTAGTTGCCATTGGGGTATTAATAATTTTAGCGTCTTGCCATCTTTAGTTTGTTTAATTTGTAGACCTAAAAAAAAACTTAACTCGCCTACTAAATTCATTTCAAATTCACTTTCCATAAGTGAAATGAACTCATTTAGTAGGATTGAGTTGGTGGTTCTGAAAATAATATCATCTACGTAGATTTGGGCTATGAATATGTCTTTACCTAAGGTTTTTACGAAAAGGGTTGGGTCAACTACACCTTGGTTAAAGCCTTTGGACTTAAGATAAATCGAAAGTCTCTCTTACCAAGCACGAGGATCTTGTTTATGTCCATAAAGAGCTTTCTTTAACCTAAGGACATGATCGGGTTTGTCTAAACTTTCGAAACCGGGGGGTTGACTAACATAAACTTCTTCTTTAATGTATCCATTTAAGAATGCAAATTTCACATCCATTTGAAACAACTTAAATCCTCGATGTGCTGCATATGCTAATAGCATTCGAATGGACTCTAATCTAGCTACTGGGGCATAGGTCTCGTCGTAATCTAAACCTTCGACTTGACTAAACCCTTTAGCAACTAGTCTAGCTTTATTTCTAACTACTTCACCTTTATCATCAATTTTATTTCTAAACACCCACCTTGTTCCAATGATTGTTTTATCTTTAGGTGGTGGTACTAATTCCCATACTTCATTCCTAGTGAATTGAGCCAACTCTTCTTGCATTGCAATAATCCAATCGGGATCAAGAAGAGCTTGGTCAATAGTTTTGGGTTCAATTTTAGAAATCAAAGATATCTGACTAAGGTTTCTGTATGAGGCTCTAGTTCAAACTCCTAGATTTGGATCACCTATCACTTGGTCGATAGGATGATTCGTTTGAGTCCTAGTTGGATTTGGGTTTGAGTCTGCAACTTGATCCATAGGATGGCTTGTTTGAGTTCTAGTTTGGTTGGAGTCATCTATCACTTGATCAATAGAGTGACTTGGTTGACTTAGGTTAAGATTAACACTAGACCTGATCTCCAGATCAAAGTTAGGTCTAGTATGAATCGGCTCGCTAATTGGGGTTGCCGAGGGTTTTGTAGGTTTGTGTCCTTCATCGAATACTACATTGATAGTTTCCTCGACTCTAAGGGTGTCATGGTTATATACTCTATAAGCTCTACTTGTAGTCGAATATCCTAGAAAGATTCCGGTCGTGGTTTTGGATGTAAATTTCCCTAGGTAATCTTTAGTGTTTAGGATATGTACCTTACACCCAAATACCCTAAAGTACTTGATGTTAGGTATTTTATCATGATAAATCTCGTATGAGGTCTTAAGGTGCCTTTTTACCATAAGGATCCTATTTTGGACATAGCATGTCGTACTCACGGCTTCCGCCCAAAACCTATCGGGTAGATTATACTCATTAAGCATTGTCCTAGCGGCTTCTTGTAGGGTTCTATTTTTGCGTTCTACTAGGCCATTTTGTTGTGGAGTTCTAGGGCAAGAGAACTCTTGGTGGTATCCATTTAGGTTACAAAATTCTGTAAACCTATGGCTTTCGAATTCACCACCATGATCAGTCCTAAGTCTTTTGATTTTAATGTTTTGTTGATTTTCTATTAACTTAAATAGGTTGATTAATTGATCTAGGGTATCACTTTTGTGTTTGATGAACCTAACCCAAGTAAATCTAGAGTAGTCATCAATAATGACTAAACAGAATTTACTTCCATTAAGTGACTTAGTTCCGTGTGAATCAAATAGATCCATGTGTAGGAGCTCAAGCACACTTTTTGTTCGTTCTTGATTAGTTAGTTGATGTTGTGTTCTAGATTGTTTACCTTGTTGACAAGCATTACATATTTTATTATCCAAGTTATTGAGGTTAGGCAGACCTCTGACTAAGTCACTCTGACTCATCTTGTGGATGAGTCTTGGGTGTAGTAATGAGTCATCGGTGCCACAACCATGATTCCTCTTCTTAGTGTCATAAGACACTTAGTTGAGGAGTTAGTTAAGTTGATAGTGTAAATGTTGTTATTCCTAGTCCCTTTAAGAATTGTTTTAGAGGTTTCATTTGTATTAATTACGCATTCATTTTCTAGAAAGATGACCTTATAGTTATTATCACACAATTGGCTTACACTGAGAAGATTATATTAAAAAATTTCTACTAATAAAACGTTTTGAATGACAAAATTTGAGTTAAGCTCAATATCACCTGATCCAATGATTTTGAGCTTGCCGTTAATTCCAAAGGCTACCAATCCTTGTCGTTTGAATCGAAGCTTCAAAAACTTGAGTTGATCCCCGGTCATGTGTCGGGAGCAACCACTGTCCAACATCCATTGATCCTACACACAAGGTAGTTGGATCGAATATTGGATTTATTAAAAATTGGTTGAAAATTTATTAACCTAAATCATCTCACCCATGTCTACATGATCAAACATGTTAATCCTATATGTTCTTGTGAGATGACTTCCAATTTTAGTTGAATTAAATTTAATGACTTAAACACTTGTCAACCTTGCGTTAGATTCGGATTTGACCTTAGGTTCATCAAGTCACCTTTTCAAGATCATGGCTTCCAGGTCGTGGCGAGGCACCGAGGCACTTCTTTGATCGAAACAACGACCACTTCCTTAGACAAAGCCATTTTCAAAAAAATAGAGACTTGACTCACCTAAGACCACTTCCTGGTCTAACTAGTCTAGGATACGGCGAGGTAGCTTCAGCTAGTTCCGCTCGGTCAAGTGCACCGAACTAGATACGCCTTATCTAGCCCGAATACACAAGACTCCGCTTTCCTAGCGTACTATCATCTCGCCGTGTCCTGGTACTATGTTATAAAGTATTGACGAGTTATAGTCCTATCTAACCATTCTAAAAAGAAAAATCAAACTAAATAAAAACCTAAGCATGCAATTTCTAAGTTAAAACGCAAATAAATTTCGTACTAGGTCCCCCTAGACCGTTGAATCGATTTGGTCTCTCCACATAGTGGATTTGGTCCTTGGGAACCCAGTACTGGTTTGATCCTATGTTTGAAATCAAGGTGGTCTTAGGGACCCATGCTTGGACACATTTTTTATGTCGACTTACAATCGACATATACGACTTATTGGTCGTGTTTGAGCTAAAACCTAGTCCGGCCTTGTTGTACACGGCCCTTTGCGATCCAAGTAGGAGGTCAAGTCCTTTGGATCCCAAAGTAAACCTTTCCAACGTATTCCTAAGATCTTCGACTTGACTTTTCAAGAGTGAGTTCTCAACTTTGAGTTTTTCAACCCGAGTTGAGTCCTTCTCTTGAACTCGACTAGTCGAAGAGGTTAGGGAGACCTCGTGTTTGAGGAGTTTAACTTCCTCAACCAGGGTCTCGACCTTGGACTCGGACTTAGCTAACTTTTTATTTAAAAACTTAATTGCACTATAAAGTGTAGTAATAAGAGACCGACTTACCTTGAGTGTATCTTTTGAACCGGATGTGTATCCGTGGCTCGTCTTGAATAGTGCTTCGCAGTCCGACTCGTCTTCGATTTCCGATTCAAGTTCCGGTTCCGACTCCATCTCCAATTCCACCGGTTTAGCCATAAGGACTCGATCGTTATCTTCTTCCTCGGAAGCTTCTTCCCAAGTAGCGTTAAGTGCCTTTTTGTATTTTGGTGCCTTGCTCTTGAGTTTTGGGCATTCGGACTTAATGTGTCCAAACCTGTTGCATTCATAACATCTTATATTTGAACTTTTAGGCTTACCTTCGTTGGGTCGAGTGACGGCTCATTTTTGGCCCTTGACTATCCTCCAAACTAGGTTGACTAGTTCGGCCTCCATTTCCGAGTCGACCTCCGAATCGGACTCATCCTCTTCTTCCTTCGGAGGTGGCTTGCTAGCGGTTTTCTTCTTTGAACCTGCAAATAATGCTATACCTTTCTCGGGTTCCGAATTAGACTGCTCATGAAGTTCAAAATCAGAAAAAAGTTCATCTAATCTAAGTTTAAAAAGATCCTTGGAGACCTTGTAGGCATCGACCATGGATGCCCACAAGGTAGTCCTTGGAAAGGAGTTTAGGACATACCTTATAAGATCGCGGTTTTCGACCTTTTGCCCGATTGTGTGTAGATTGTTGACGATGTCCTAGACTCGGGCATGAAGTTGCGTCGCGGACTCGTGTTCCTGCATTTTTAGGTTATATAGTTTATTGAATAGAAGATCACGCTTACATACCTTGGCTTCATCGGTCCCTTCGTGTAGCTCCACTAGCTTTGTCCAAAGGTCCTTTGCGCTGATGAAGGGGCCGACGCGATTTAACTCCTCCTTGGACAAGCCGCATTGGAGGATTTGTGTTGCCTTGGCGTCGGCTTCGACTTGTCGTTTTGTCGCAATGGTCCATTGATCATAATCCAAGGAGTCACCCACTTCATTAGTCGGAAGTGTGAAACCCGTTTGGATTATGATCCACATCTCGATTTGGGTTTTGAGAAAGCATTCCATCCGACCCTTCCAATAACGGAAGTCATCTCCGTTGTAAAACGGAGGTCGGGCGGTGCTAAAACCCTCGAGATGGGCCATTAGAACAAAAGAAACAAGTAGACAAAAAAAACTAGCAATGACAAAAACACACAAGAAAGTACCAAGACTCGCGTCTTGGATTAGTAGTGCGGTAGAAAAACTAAGCGAACAAATTAAATTCGAAATAAACAGAAAAAAAGAAAAAAAAATCTGTGAAAATGCTAGATTGGTGGTTTCACCAAATCTTAGCACCCCCGGCTCTGATACCAATTGTTGGATCGAAGCGGATCGCTAGAGAGGGGGTGAATAGCGATAAAACTTTTTTTTTGAGTTCGTATCAAAAACCGAGTAGATAATTAATTGCAGCGGAAATGTAAATGTAAAGTAAAAAAGAGACAAAGGAGTTTTACTTGGTTCGTAGCCTTCGGCTACTACTCCAAGGCCCTAGCGGTCCTCGACCACGTACGGCGGGCAAAAACACTAAAGAACTCCTCCCCGTTAGAGGTAGGAGTTTAATCGATACAAGTAAAGCACAAAGCTTGAGGTAGAGGGACACTCCCCCTCTCCTCGTTACGATAAAAGCTCCGAAAATGAAAGTACTAAACTGAAATAAAACTCTAACCGATGTAATAAAATAAAAACAAATAAACCTAGACGTCGGAGAAGAAGCACTTCATTGTCGGAGAAGTTGTAGCTTTGCGGAGACTTTGGAAGCTTAGAATTGATGATGAAACCCTAGGTTTGGCCCTCCTTTTATAGCCTTTGAGCCCCTTTTCGAGAGGAACCCTAGCCAATCACAATTGAGCACCAATCTCCTTGAAATGGGGTGATAAGCCTTGACTCGGGCGATCATTAACCATCACCGATCGATGGCCATCATCACGATCGATGGCGATCCGCTGAGTGCGACCTCCTATGATCGCTTGATGCAATGAGTCGTTCAAGCTGGCGTTAGCTCAAAGAAAACATTATTTCGACGGCCTTCAACCATCCGATGTCGACCTAGACCATCGATGGGATGTCTTTGGTCGGATCTACGCTTAAGACCATCCCCGTAAGGAGGATACGACCTCACTTACGCTCGCACACACGAGCTTACCTCGATACTTACCATGTTGCTTTTGCTTCTGGCCTTCCACTCGACTCCTTCGGCTCCCTCCGAAGTCACTCGAGTGTCGCCCGACCACCCGGCTTCCTCCGGGTGTCGCTAGCCTTCAGCTCCAGCTTTAGCAATCTTCTGCACACTCGATTCAGCTCATGAGATAACGACATGAGCTTAACTTTATATTGTTTGCTATAATCAAAACTGTTGGTGCAACAATGCCCCAAGCATTTGTATGTTTTGATGTTTGGATAATCATCTAAGTTAGGCAACAAATTGTGATCTAAATTGTGATGATATCTAAGTGACAGGGAAATCCAAGTATGAAGACTTGGTGAAAGAAAAGTCCAAGGTAAAGGTTTGGCGGCATAAGACCAAGCATGTTGTCTTGGCAGCATTAAGTCCAAACGGACCTTGGCAAAGGGAGTCCAAAAGCAAGTCTTGGCAGCGTAAGTCCAAGCATGTAGACTTGGCGGCGTAAAGTCCAAGCACGCTTTGGCAAAGGAAAACTCTAGACATGACAAAACCAAAGGAGCTCTTGGAAGCAAAGCGCAAAGGATGAACAAGTCGCGGACTCGGAGAAGAGCTAGGAGGTTAAGTCTAGGTCTAGGGGGAGAAATCAAGTGTGAAATATTCACACTTGATGAGTATCAGTCGACTGATACGATGTATCAGTCGACTGGTCAGGTGCTCGACTGAGTCAGGGTGAAACCCTGACTAGCAGTCGACTGCTGTGACCAAGGCAGTCGACTGATGTTGCAATCAGTCGACTGCCAATAGTGTCAGTCGACTGATAGACATAAAAACGAGCACAGAATGGAGTCGCACTCGACTGCGGCCGTGATCACTCGACTGATCACTCCATCAGTCGACTGATGGAGGGATCAGTCGACTGATGAAAGTGCCGTTGGATGAAACGACTCTGAATCCCGCGAATCCGGCTATTCAGAAGCCGTTAACCACGCCAGCAGTCGACTGATGCTGTACATCAGTCGACTGATCGTGCTCCAACGGGAAAATCAGCCTCTTCTCTATAAAAAGAGGGCTGGTGGAGGTTTTTGGGGTTAATGCTTATTTCCTAATCTTTCTCAAGAGCCTCCACGAATTCTTTAGCTTTCTAAGTGATTTAAATCTCCTCCTCTTCTCCCTAAGCTTAGATCTTCATTCTTTTGTAAAGAAGAGGAGTTGTGTTGTAAAGAAATCTTATTAGTGGATTTGCTTGGATTGATCCACCTCAAGGATCGCCGTGGAGTAGGAGCGCTACCTCCGAACCACGTAAAAGGCTTTGTTTGCGTTTGTTATTGTTTTTACTTATATCATTGTGTTTGCTTCCGCTAATCATTTTTGTAGAAACCGAAAAACGCTATTCACCCCCCCCCCTCTAGCTTCCAAATGATCCCTAACAAGTGGTATCAGAGCCCGGATTGCATCGGAAGATCTAGCAATCAACCGGAGCAAAGATGGCATTTCAAGAGGGGTATAGCACGGCGAGGCCTTCGTTCTTCGACGGCAACAATTTCGGATATTGGAAAGGTAGGATGGAGTATTATTTAATGAACGATATTGAGAATTGGTTTAGTGTTGTAGATGATTTTGAGAAGTCGGTCGACGAATTCGGAGCACCACTACCAACAAAAGATTGGACAAGAGAGATGGCCAAGAAAGCACAAGCAAATGCAAAAGCAACGACCACACTTCAATGTGGTCTATCCAAGGAGCAACTTTCTAAGGTCGGGCCATTCAACTCCGCAAAAGAGCTTTGGGAGAAGCTCATCGAACTCAACGAAGGATCCAAAGAGACAAGAAGAGCCAAGAGGGATCTTTTGATTGGGCAACTCCAAAGCTTCACTATGAAGACAAATGAAACCGTGAGCCAAATGCACGGGCGCTTCAAGGAAGTAGTCAACGGACTACACGTTATAGGTGAAAAGGTCGACAACCGAGACCTTGTAAGGTATGTACTACAAGCTTTCCCTAGGACCACCTTATGGGCCTCAATGGTAGATGCCTATAAGGTCTCTAGGGATCTTTCATTAGTCAAATTAGATGAACTATTTTGTGAATTTCAATTGCATGAACAAGCTAACACTTCATCCAAAGAGAAGGGTATAGCTCTTTTTGTAGGAAAGAAGGAGAAGAAGAAAAAGGAAAAGAAGGAGGCGTCTTCCTCATCCGAATCTGAGGAAGACTCATCAAGTAGTGAGGATGAGCTATCGGCGAGTGAGGTGACACACTATGTCAAGAAATTTAGTGGGAAGTCAAGGAGGCTCACCAAGAAAGATGTGAAGAGGATGTTTCAATCCTCAAGAGGTAAATCTTCTAACAATTCAAATTCTATTTCTAACGTGACTTGTTTTGGTTGCAACAAGAAAGGGCATATAAAGCCAAATTGCCCGGAACTAAAGAAAAAGGAGGAAAAGGAAAAGAAGAAGAAGGAAAAGAAGGAAAAGAAGAAGAAGGAGGCGATGATGGCACAAACATGGGATACTCTAAGTATGGAGGAGTCTTCTGACGATGAAGAAGTTTGTCATACAACCCGAAACTTAGCCCTCATGGCATTGGAAGAAACCGGAAGCTCAAGCGAGGAGTCTTCTTCCTCTTCAAGCGATGAATCATCATCAAGTGATGATGATGAGGTAAACAACTCACCCAAAGTAGATTTACTTTATAAGACTATTGCATGCTTACAAAATGCTCTAAATAGATCAAAAACTAGGATTAAGGATCTAAAATTAGAGATCAAATCATTTAAGAATGTAGATGCATCATGTGATAAACCATCTAGTGACCATGATGATTGTACTCTTAGGGATGAAAATGATGAGTTAAGAAAAGAAATAGGTAAACTAAGAGCATGCCTAGAAAAGTTCACTAATGGTTCTAAATATCTAGATATGATTATTAAGGATCAAAGGGCAATTTACAATAAGGCCAAATTAGGATATAGACCTAAGGAGAAAGAGGTAGCGTTTGCATCCTTAGTTAGTAGAAAATCAATGATTAAAAACAAGGGGAGAAAGGCATGGATACCTAAGAAATTTGTAATTGATGCTAGTGGTCCTAAGATTTGGGTACCTAGGGATTGTATCTTTTATGTGATATAGGTAGAAGAACCAAGCTTGTGGATAGTTGATAGTGGATGCTCAAAGCATATGACCGGGGATGAGAGAAAATTCTCCACTATTAACCATACTAGCAAAGGAAAGGTGTCATTTGGTAATAGAGGTAAACTTAAAATTCTAGGAAAGGGCACCATTGAGGTATCTCCCAATCTTGCCATTCATAAAGTTCTATTAGTTAAAAATATGAAATTTAATTTACTTAGTGTTAGCCAATTACGTGATGCAAATTTTGATGTTAAATTTGATTCCTCAAAATGCTTTATAAGACACAAAACTATAAATGATTGCATGTTAGTAGGCTTTAGGAAATCAAATATATATTATGTTGATTTATCCTATGGTACTAATTCTTCCACTAAGTGTCTTATTGCAAAAGAGGAAGAAAGTTGGCTTTGGCATAGGAGGCTAGGACACATTAACATGAAGAATATAGCCAAAATAGCAAAATTTAAGCTAGTCAAAGGATTGCCTAGAGTCAAATTTCTCAAGGACAAGATGTGTGATGCTTGCCAAGAAGGGAAGCAATCAAAAACATCACACAAAGGTAAAAATTTACTTAGTACCGCTTTACCATTAGAATTATTACATATGGATCTATTTGATTGCCATAGTACCCCATCTATAATTGGTAGTAAATATTGCTTGGTAATAGTAGATGATTTTTCTAGGTTTACTTGGGTGTTTTTCTTGAAATATAAAGATGAAACTTTAGAAACAATCATAGGATTTAGCAAAAGAGTAGAAAATGAAAGAAAACTCAAAATCAACCGGATCCGTAGTGATCATGGTGGAGAGTTTGAGAATTCTAACTTTTCAACTTTTTGCTTAGAACAAGGGTACAAGCATGAATTTTCTTGTCCTAGAACACCCCAATAAAATGGGGTCGTGGAAAGGAAAAATCGTGCCCTACAAGAAGCGGCTAGGACAATGCTTAATGCATATTCCTTACCTAGCTACTTGTGGGCGGAAGCGGTTAATACCGCTTGTTATATCCAAAATAGGGTATTGATTCATAGGTTCTTAGGAAAAACTCCATTTGAATTGTGGAATGGTACAATTCCAACAATTCATTATTTTAGGGTCTTTGGATGTAAAGTCTATATCTTAAATACCAAGGACAACCTAAGTAAGTTTGAGTCCAAAGCGGATGAGGGAATCCTAGTTGGATACTCATCCACTAGTGTAGGATATAGAGTTTACAATAAAAGGACTCAAAAGATTGAAGAATCTTCGAATGTTCAATTTGATGAAAATTCAAATACATACCCTAGGAAATCCCCTATTAATGATGACATAAACAATGAAAATCAAGGAATTACCCAACAATTGCAAGATTTAACCTTAGGGGGTAATGATCAAGGGGGAGGATTGGATCAAGGGGGAGTAAGGGATGACTCCGATGATGAACATAGGATTGAAGTTAATCATGATCAAACTCAACTTGATACACCTCCTAGAACCATAAGAGTTCATCAAAGTCACCCATTAGATCAAATTGTGGGTGAATTATCTCAAGGAGTTAGGACTAGGTCATTCCATAGGGATCCCACTAGTCATATAGCTCTAATTTCTCAAATTGAGCCCAAAAACATTAAAGATGCATTACTTGATCCGGATTGGATCTTAGCAATGCAAGATGAGTTGGCTCAATTTGATAGGAGTCAAGTGTGGGAGTTAGTTCCTAGACCAAGTGAAAACACTATTATTACTACAAGATGGGTATTTAGGAACAAACTAGATGACCAAGGGAATATCACTAGAAATAAAGCACGATTAGTGGCAAGGGGTTTTAATCAAGTTGAAGGACTTGATTATGATGAAACATATGCCCCGGTTGCTATATTAGAGTCCATTAGAATACTTTTAGCATATGCCTCCTATATGGGTTTCAAACTCTATCAAATGGATGTCAAATCGGCATTCCTAAATGGGTTTATTAAGGAAGAGGTGTATGTAGAACAACCTCCCGGGTTTGAAAATACGGACTACCCAAACCATGTATACAAGCGTAGGAAAGCCTTATACGGTTTGAAACAAGCTCCCCGGGCTTGGTATGAAAGATTGTCAACTTTCCTAATCTCTAAGGATTTCAAAAGGGGTAGTATAGATCAAACTCTCTTTATAAAGTCAACATCTAATGACATCTTTATAGCCCAAGTGTATGTCGATGACATTATCTTTGGGTCAACAAATGATGAACTTCTTCAAGACTTTATTCAAAATATGGAGAAAGAGTTTGAGATGAGTCTAGTTGGAGAATTAAATTTCTTCCTAGGTTTGCAAGTTAAACAAACAAGTGAAGGAATTTACATTTATCAAACCAAATATGCTAAGGAAATGATTAAGAAATTTGGTTTGGAAAATGCTAAGGTAGTGTCAACTCCAATGGCAACCAATACTAAAATAGATAGTGATAGTGAAGGAAAACAAATAGATCTTACCCTTTATAGGAGCATGATTGGTAGCCTCTTGTATTTAACCGCTAGTAGACCCGACATACTATTTGCAGTTGGTATGTGTGCTAGGTATCAATCATGTGCTAAGGAATCTCATTTAGTTGCCGTTAAAAGAATTTTAAGATATGTCAAGGGCACACTAAATGTAGGTCTATGGTACCCTAGGACTAGGTCTTTTGATTTAATTGGGAACACCGATTCCGATTATGCCGGTTGCAAATTGGATCGGAAGAGGACTAGTGGTGGATCCCAATTCCTTGGGTCCTCCCTAGTGAGTTGGAGTAGTAGGAAGCAACCTTGTGTTGCTTTATCCACCACCGAGGCCGAATATGTGGCTATGGGTGGTTGTGTAGCTCAACTCTTATGGATGAAACATACATTAGAAGATTATGAGCTATCTTACTCCAACATGAAAGTATTTTGTGATAATGTGAGCACCATTAACTTGACCAAAAATCCGGTGCATCACTCTAGAACCAAGCACATTGAAGTGAAGCATCACTTCATTAGAGACCATGTGGCTAAGGGGGACATTGAGCTCAATTATATTGAATCCAAGTCCAACTTAGACGATATATTTACCAAGGCTCTCCCCGAAGTAGAATTTTCATCACTTAGGAGAGAACTTGGAATGTGCTTGGTTGAGTGAAGGTGTAGGTCTGCATGATCCTATAGAAATACTAGATTTCATACCTTTAACCATCTCACAAAATACTTAAGAAACCATGATTTTTGTATTGAGCCACCTAGACAACATGTGAGATGATAGGAAGATGCATTTGGTTCATAATGCTTGTTATGATGCATTACTATGGACCAAAGTGTCATCTAGAGACATTAATCCTTAATTGGACCAATCATTGGGAAGGCTTATACACAATTGATGTGCATATAGCTCCAAGAACATGGTTGGAAATGTCAAATAAAACATATTTTCAACTATTATTATCATACTTTGAAAAACAGTTTTTAAGTGTATCACAAAAGTGATACAAAGTTTGCAAAATTTTAGAACCTTTTGCTAGTTTCCAAATTTGTATCAATATTGAAATCTGGAAAACATATATTTTTCAAAATATTTTTCCTTGATAAAGTATGATTTCAGAAATGTGTACACAAATTTTCATGATTTTTCGAGGTTTCTAGAATTTCTGACGCATTTCTGAACTTGGCCTGAAAAGGCTGATTTTCGTATTACAGGTATAGCAGTCGACTGGTTCAGAAACCAGTCGACTGATACACTGTGGTTTCGGAAAATTAGCCTCATTTTCTGAGGTTTAGTGTATTGTTGATATCCTAAAGAAATAACATGGTAGTATTGAGTATAAACAACGTGTATGGATGTTTAATGTCGTGTTTTAGGGGGAGTTTCACAAAATATATCTTTCTCCTCCAAAATTTACATTGTTGGTGCAAAGTTAGGATTTAAACTTTCAAATTGTTTGATGACTTTAGCTCCACATGTATTTTATTCATCATAATCTGTATCTTGGATTAAGGGGAGTTAAAATTTTAAAATCTATGCCTTAGTTCAAGATTGTCAAACACTCAATCGTTTCATGAAATATATGTGTTTATCTTTCTTCTCTTTTTGATGTATGTCAAAGGGGGAGAAGAAATGTTTAAGTTAGAATTGGAATTGGATATATGATGTGATAATATGCGTATCTTTAAAAGACCTAACTTAAATGATTGCCAAACATCAAAAAGGGGGAGATTATTGGTGCAACAATGCCCCAAGCATTTGTATGTTTTGATGTTTGGATAATCATCTAAGTTAGGCAACAAATTGTGATCTAAATTATGATGATATCTAAGTGACAGGGAAATCCAAGTATGAAGACTTGGTGAAAGAAAAGTCCAAGGTAAAGGTTTGGCAGCATAAGACCAAGCATGTTGTCTTGGCAGCATTAAGTCCAAACGGACCTTGGCAAAGGGAGCCCAAAAGCAAGTCTTATGGCACGTAAGTCCAAGCATGTAGACTTACGGCGTAAAGTCCAAGCATGCTTTAAAAGGAAAACTCTAGACATGACAAACCAAAGGAGCTCTTGGAAGCAAAGCGCAAAGGATGAACAAGTCACGGACTCGGAGGGATCCTAAAGGCGCAAGGCTTAAGGAAGAGCTAGGAGGTTAAGTCTAGGTCTAGGGGGAGAAATCAAGTGTGAAATATTCACACTTGATGATATCGATCGGCGATACGATGTATCACCGACCGGGTCAGCTCGACTAAGTCGTGGTGAAACCACGACTAGCGATCACGTGACCAAGGGCAATGATCGATGTTGCAATCGATCGCGCCAATAGTGTCGGATCGGTGATAGACATAAAACGAGCACGTAATGGAGTCGACTGATCGACGCTGTGATCACTGATCGATCACTCCATCACCGATCGATGGAGGGATCGATCGATGAAAGTGTCGTTGGATGAAACGACTCTGAATCCCGCGAATCCGGCTATTCAAAAGCCATTAACCACGCCAGCAGTCGACTGATGTTGTACATCAGTCGACTGATCGTGCTCCAATGGGAAAATCAGCCTCTTCTCTATAAAAAGAGGGTTGGTGGAGGTTTTTGGGGTTAATGCTTATTTCCTAATCTTTCTCAAGAGCCTCCATGAATTCTTTAGCTTTCTAAGAGATTTAAATCTCCTCCTCTTCTCCCTAAGCTTAAATCTTCATTCTTTTGTAAAGAAGAGGAGTTGTGTTGTAAAGAAAGCTTATTAGTGGATTTGCTTGGATTGATCCACCTCAAGGATCGCCGTGGAGTAGGAGCGCTACCTCCGAACCACGTAAAAGGCTTTGTTTGCGTTTGTTATTGTTTTTACTTATATCATTGTGTTTGCTTCCGCTAATCATTTTTGTAGAAACCGAAAAATGCTATTCACCCCCCCTCTAGCTTCCAAACGATCCCTAACAAAAACTCAGGTTCGACTTAGGTGCCTACTGCACCAACAGCTAGCCTTCAGCTCCAACTATAGCAATTTTCTGTACACTCGATTCAACTCATGAGATAACGACATGAGCTTAACTTTGTATCATTTGCTATAATCAAAACTCAGGTTCGACTTAGGTGCCTACTGCACCAACAATCTCCCCCTTTTTGATTTATGGCAAACCCACATACAAAGTTAAGAAAAATAAATTAAGTGCATTAAGCAAAATGAGCAAGAGATATGCATGAATGAGCAGGAGTATAAAAAAGCATGAATGAGCAGGAGTATATAAAAACTTTTTTTTTCAAGTGCTCCCCCTTGAGGAATCCTCCCCCTTGACCGAGGGTGAGTACTTAAGAAAGAGTTTTAACTCTCCCCCTTGATGTTTGCTACTAAACAAAAGAATTAAGTAACTGCAATTACTTAATATTGGCCATAGTGTTTAAAATAAGTTTTAAGTTAAGAAATCAAAAAATTGATTTCTTAACCTTGGCCTTTACTTCCGTTTTGTTAACAAGTTAACTTAAAGTTAAGTAAACCTTTCCGTTTTGTTAACACAAACAAGTTAACTAAGCCATGGCCATAAAAAAAATTATCCCTTAACTTTGACCTTTTTCTCCCCCTTTTGCCATATATCGAAAAGAGTGAGGGTGTATGTGGAATAAAAAATAAGTATTACTTTGAAAATGTTCCACATTATTTTGAAAATAATATACTGAAAATAAGTTCATCTATAAAATGTTCGACTCATATTTGGCTTGATTGATATGAAAGATCAACCAGTCCTGGTCAGAGTCGGTTAGTATGTATGATTATACTCCGTGGTTCATAGCGATGCACTAGTTCTACATCTGGAACCAGGAGTAAGGTCCTAACATCTCACGCCCATCTACGTGGCTAAGTACACAAACACATTAGTCCTATGTGTTGTGAGATGTACTGGCTCCTTAAATCTAGAGGTGCATGATATCTAAGGTATGTCCTATGCCAGTTCCATAAAAATGAAAATTAAGAAATAGTAGTAAGAAAATATAATTTGCAAGTTCCTATTCTACTACGCACATGCCCAATTTTCATCTTAATAGACTAAATTTGGCTTCGGATAGGGGTTTAGTAAATAGGTATGCTAAGTTAGACTTCGATTCGACGTATTCGAGTTGTATGGCTCCATTGGCCACATGTTCTCGAATGAAATGGTGTTTGACCTCTATATGTTTGGTCCTAGAGTGACATATCGGATTCTTAGTAAAATTAACTGAACTAATGTTATCTACGTGGAGTTTCGTGTTCGTAAAGTCTAACTTAAAGTCGCGGAGAGTGTGCTTCATCCAAAGAAGCTGAGTGACACACTCACCCATCGTGATGTATCTTGGCCGGTAGATAAGGCAACACAAAGGTTGCTTCCTATCGCACTAACTCACTAGACTTGTTTCGAGTAGTTGACAACAACCACTGCACTCTTTCTATCGAGCTTACTACCGCATAGTCCAATCAAGTAGCGGCTTAGTTTAAACTCTGTGAGATCTAGGGTACCAAATACCGACATTAAGTGTACCCTTTAGATATCTAAGGATACGCTTGACTAGAGTTAGGTGAGACTCCTTGCAAAGTTTGAAACCTCATACTTACTACTTATCGCAAATAAGATATCGTCGGCCATAGCTTAAAGGAGACTCCCTATTACGCTCCTATAGTATTTTAAATCAATTTGGTTTCCGATTAAATCTTCTTCTATATTCACATTAGTTGCCATTGGGGTATTAATAATTTTAGCGTCTTGCATTCCAAAGCGTTTAATTAATTCCCTAGTATATTTGCATTGATGTAGGTATATTCCATCCTTAGTTTGTTTAATTTGTAGACCTAAGAAGAAGTTTAACTCGCCTACTAAATTCATTTCAAATTCACTTTCCATAAGTGAAATGAACTCATTTAGTAGGATTGAGTTGGTGGTTCAAAAAATAATATCATCTATGTAGATTTGGGCTATGAATATGTCTTTACCTAAGGTTTTTACGAAAAGGGTTGGGTGAACTACACCTTGGTTAAAATCTTTGGACTTAAGATTAATCGAAAGTCTCTCGTACCAAGCTCGAGGAGCTTGTTTAAGTCCATAGAGAGCTTTCTTTAACCTAAGGACATGATCGGGTTTGTCTAAACTTTCGAAACCGGGGGGTTGACTAACATAAACTTCTTCTTTAATGTATCCATTTAAGAATGCAGATTTCACATCCATTTGAAACAACTTAAATCCTCGATGTGCTGCATATGCTAATAGCATTCGAATGGACTCTAATCTAGCTACTGGGGCATAGGTCTCGTCGTAATCTAAACCTTCGACATAACTAAACCCTTTAGCAACTAGTCTAGCTTTATTTCTAACTACTTCACCTTTATCATCAATTTTATTTCTAAACACCCACCTTGTTCCAATGATTGTTTTATCTTTAGGTGGTGGTACTAATTCCTATACTTTGTTCCTAGTGAATTGAGCCAACTCTTCTTGCATTGCAATAATCCAATCGGGATCAAGAAGAGCTTGGTCAATAGTTTTGGGTTCAATTTTAGAAATCAAAGATATTTGACTAAGGTTTCTGTATGAGGCTCTAGTTCGAACTCCTAGACTTGGATCACCTATCACTTGGTCGATAGGATGATTCGTTTGAGTCCTAGTTGGATTTGGATTTGAGTCTACAACTTGATCCATAGGATGACTCATTTGAGTTCTAGTTTGGTTGGAGTCATCTATCACTTGATCAATAGAGTGACTTGGTTGACTTAGGTTAGGATTAACACTAGACCTGATCTTCGGATCAGAGTTGGGTCTAGTATGAATCGGCTTGCTAATTCGGGTTGCCGGGGGTTTTGTAGGTTCGTGTCCTTCATTAAATACTACATTTATAGTCTCCTCAACTCTAAGGGTGTCGTGGTTATATACTCTATAAGCTCTACTTGTAGTCGAGTATCCTAGAAAGATTCCGGTCGTGGTTTTGGATGTAAATTTTCCTAGGTAATCCTTAGTGTTTAGGATATGTACCTTACACCCAAATACCCTAAAGTACTTGATGTTAGGTATTTTATCGTGATAAATCTCGTATGAGGTCTTAAGGTGTCTCTTTACCATAAGGATCCTATTTTGTACATAGCATGTCGTACTCACGGCTTCCGCCCAAAACCTATCGGGTAGGTTATACTCACTTAACATTGTCCTAGCGGCTTCTTGTAGGGTTCTATTTTTGTGTTCTACTAGGCCATTTTGTTGTGGAGTTATAGGGAAAGAGAACTCATTGTGGTATCCATTTAGGTTATAGAATTCTGTAAACCTATGGTTTTCGAATTCACCACCATGATCAGTCCTAAGTCTTTTGATTTTAATGTGTTGTTGATTTTCTATTAACTTAAATAGGTTGATTAATTGATCTAGGGTATCACTTTTGTGTTTGATGAACCTAACCCAAGTAAATCTAGAGTAGTCATCAATAATGACTAAACAGAATTTACTTCCATTAAGTGACTTAGCTTTGTGTGAATCAAATAGATCCATGTGTAGGAGCTCAAGCACACTTTTGGTTCGTTCTTGATTAGTTAGTTGATGTTGTGTCCTAGATTGTTTACCTTGTTGACAAGCATTACATATTTTATTATCCAAGTTATTGAGGTTAGGCAAACCTCTGACTAAGTCACTCTGACTCATCTTGTGGATGAGTCTTGGGTGTGAGTGACTGAGTCGTCGGTGTCACAATCATGATTCCTCTTGCCGTGTCATAAGACACTTAGTTGAGGAGTTAGTTAAATTAATAGTGTAAATGTTGTTATTTCTAGTTCCCTTAAGAATTGTTTTAGAGGTTTCGTTTGTATTAATTACGCATTCATTTTCTAGAAATATGACCTTATAGTTATTATCACACAATTGGCTTACACTAAGTAGATTATATTGAAAATTTTCTACTAATAAAACGTTTTGAATAACAAAATTTGAGTTAAGCTCAATATCACCTGATCCGATGATTTTGAGCTTGCCATTATTTCCGAAGGCTACCGATCCTTATCGTTTGAATCGAAGCTTCGAAAACTTGAGTTGATCCCCGGTCATGTGTCGGGAGCAACCACTGTCCAACATCCATTGATCCTACATGCAAGGTAGTTGGATCGGATATTGGATTTATTAAAGATTGGTTGAAAATTATTAACCTAAATCATCTCACCCATTCTTGTGAGATGACTTCAAATTTTTCTTGATTTAAATTTAATGACTTAAACACTTGTCAACCTTGCGTTAGATTCGAATTTGACCTTTGGCTTATCAAGTCACCTTTTCAAGATCATGGCTTCCAGGTCGTGGCGAGGCACAGAGGCCTTCTTTGATCGGAACAACGACCACTTCCTTAGACAAAGCCATTTTCAAGAAAATAGATACTTGACTCACCTAAGACCTCTTCCTGGTCTAACTAGTCTAGGATACGGCGAGGTAGCTTCAGCTAGTTCCGCTCAGTCAAGTGCACCGAACTAGATACGCCTTATCTAGCCCAAATACACAAGACTCCGCTTTCCTAGTGTACTATCATCTCGCCGCATCCTGGTACTATATTATCAAGTATTGACGAGTTATAGTCCTATCTAACCATTCTAAAAAGAAAAATCAAACTAAATAAAAACCTAAGCATGCAATTTCTAAGTTAAAATACAAAAAAAATTCGTACTAGCTCCCCCTGGACCGTTGAATCGATTCGATCTCTCCACATAGTGGATTTGGTCCTTGGGAACCCAGTACTGGTTTGATCCTAAGTTTGAAATCAAGGTGGTCTTAGGGACCCATGCTTGGACACATTTTTTATGTCGACTTACAATCGACATATACGACTTATTGGTCATGTTTGAGCTAAACCCTAGCCCGGCCTTGTTGTACACGGCCCTTTGCGATCCAAGTAGGAGGTCAAGTCCTTTAGATCCCAAAGTAAACCTTTCCAACGTATTCCTAAGATCTTCGACTTGACTCTTCAAGAGTGAGTTCTCAACTTCGAGTTTTTCAACCCGAGTTGAGTCCTTCTCTTGAACTCGACTAGTCGAAGAGGTTAGGGAGACCTCGTGTTTGAGGATTTTAACTTCCTCAACCAGGGTCTCGACCTTGGACTCGGACTTAGCTAACTTTCTATTTAAAAACTTAATTGCACTATAAAGTGTAGTAATGAGAGACCAACTTACCTTGAGTGTATCTTTTGAACCGGATGCGTATCCGTAGCTTTTCTTGAATAGTGCTTCGCAGTCCGACTCGTCTTCGGTTTCCGATTCAAGTTCCGGTTCCGACTCCGTCTCCGATTCGACCAGTTTAGCCATGAGGACTCGATCATTGTCTTCTTCCTCGGAAGCTTCTTCCCATGTAGCGTTGAGTGCCTTTTTGTATTTTGGTGCTTTGCTTTTGAGCTTTGGGCATTCGGACTTGATGTGTCCAAACCTGTTGCATTCATAACACCTAATATTAGAACTTTTAGGCTTACCTTCGTTGGGTCGAGTGACGGTTCGCTTTCTGCCCTTGACTATCCTCCGAACTAGGTTGACTAGTTCGGCCTCCATTTCCGAGTCGACCTCCGAATCGGACTCATCCTCTTCTTCCTTCGGGGGTGGCTTGCTAGCGGTTTTCTTCTTTGAACCTGCAAATAGTGCTATACCTTTCTAGGGTTCCAAGTTAGACTGCTCATGATGTTCGAAATCAGAAAAAAGTTCATCTAACCTATGTTTAGAAAGATCCTTGGAGACCTTGTAGACATCGACTATGGATGCCCATAATGTAGTCCTCAGAAAGGAGTTTAGGACATACCTTATAAGGTCGCGGTTTTTGACCTTTTGCCCGATCGCGTGTAGATTGTTGACTATGTCTTGGATGCGGGCGTGGAGTTGCATCGCCGTTTCATGTTCCTGCATTTTTAGATTATATAATTTATTAAATAAAAGGTCGCGCTTACATACCTTGGCTTCATCGGTCCCTTCGTGTAGCTCCACTAGCTTTGTCCAAAGGTCCTTTGCGCTTATGAAGGGGCTGACGCGATTTAACTCCTCCTTGGACAAGCCGCATTGGAGGATTTGTGTTGCCTTGGTGTCGGCTTCGACTTGTCGTTTTGTCGCAATGGTCCATTGGTCATAACCCAAGGATTCACCCACTTCGTTAGTCGGAAGTGTGAAACCCGTTTGGATTATGATCCACATCTCGATTTGGGTTTTGAGAAAGCATTCCATCCAACCTTTTCAGTAACGGAAATCATCTCCGTTGTAAAACGGAGGTCGGACGGTGCTAAAACCCTCGAGATGGGCCATTTGGAAGGGAAACCTTGCACAAAAAATACCAAAAAAACATGAAAAAAAAGGTTCCAAGACTTTGCCTTGGATTAGTAATGTAGGAAATGAAAAGAAACAAAAGGAATAAATGAGAAATAACTAACTAAAATAAAATATGAGCACTTACAACCTTCGATGTCCCGGAAATGGTACTAAACGATGGGTTTTCGGGATGAATACAGCTTGTTATGAGGGTTTACCCTGGTAAGAAGTGTATATCTTTCCGAGAGCTTCATTTTGGTAGGTAGACCGTTTCATGGTTCAACTTGTATGAAAAGTTATGTCCGTTTTACCGTCGGCTACTCCAAAAGCGAATACTTGCAAAACAAAACCAAACGAAGAGTACCAAGACTTCGTCTTGGATTAGTAGTGCAGGAGAAAAATTTAAATGAACGAAAAATAAATCTGTAAAAAATGCTAGATTAGTGGTTTCACCAAATCTAAGCGCCCCCGGCTCTGATACCAATTGTTGGATCGAAGTGGATCGCTAGAGGGGGGTGAATAGCGATAAACCTTTTTTTTAATTCGTTCATTAAAACTCGAGTAGACAGTTAATTGCAGCGGAAAGATAAACTATAAATAAATGAGACAAATTTTTTTTTACTTGGTTCGTAGCCTTCGGCTACTACTCCAAGACCCTAGTGATCCTTGATCACGCACGGAGGGCAATTCACTAAAAACACTCCTCCTCATTGGAGGTAGGAGTTTGACGATTACAAAAAAACTTCGAAAGAAAAGATAGAAAGACAAACCCTCTCTTCTATTAATGTAAAGTGAAACGATAGAAAACCTCGATTAATAAAAGGAATTGCAATATTTAAAGAGACGACAAAATAAGAATATCAACAACTAAAAGAGTAGAAAGTAAACTAGGGTTGTGACAAAGACTTCGTCAGAGAGTCGCTTGAAAATCGTAGAGTTGTGAAGGTTTGTGAGCACTTAGAGATGATGAAAAACCCTAGGAGAAGCCGTCCTTTTATAGCCTTTAAGCCCCTCATCGAATGGGTCTTCAACCAATAGGAATTGGGCACAAAACTCCTTGAAAAATGGTGATAAAGCTTGACTCCTCGAGATTGATTTTTGACCATCGGTTGAACTGGCTGAATCGTGCTGAATCAAGCGCTGAATCTGCCCGCTGAACTGGCCAGTTGAACTGATGGCTAGGATTTTTGACTACAATAAAGAGTTAGCTCAAAATATAAGTGAATTTGATGGCCACTTGCCATCCGATCTCAACATAGACCTTCCATGGGAAGTCTTGGGTCGGATTGTCGCCTAAGGACGTCCCCGTACAAAGGACACGACCTCACTTCACTTTACTCACTCGAGCTTACCTCGATACTTACTATGTCACTTTTTCTTCCGGCCTTCCACTTGATTCCTTCGGCTCCCTCCGAAGTCACTCGAGTGTCGCCCGACCACCGCGGCTTCCTCCGGGTGTCGCTAGCCTTCAGCTCCAGCTATAGCAATTTTCTGTACACTCGATTCATCTCGTGAGATAACGACATGAGCTTAACTTTGTATTGTTTGCTATAATCAAAACTCAGGTTCTACTTAGGTGCCTATTGCACCAACAAAAACCTCAACCCACTCGGTTGAGCATCCGACACTTCACTTAGCCATTCGGCCAAGTTCACCTATGAGCTACGGTACACTTCGCTTATTCTCTCATCTCCCTTGAAGTCCCTCGCCGAAGTTCTCTTCGTCCGGCCATCTCCCTCGGATGCACCAAGCACACGGCTTCGCAATGTCATCCTTCGCGTCTCAGCCTGAAGTCTACTTCCTTGGCTTCACTCCAATCCTCCTCGTCCAGCGGTCCCTCGGATGCACCAAGTGTATGGCTTCTGCAATGCCATCCTTCACCGACTCAAGGACCCGAGCCATGAGATGGTGAACTCGCCAATGCTTCATCAAGCTATCCTCATGTGTGAATTACTAAGTCCTGCACGACTTCAACACACATATCAAATCAACATAACAACCTAACTTAAACCCTTTGCCACACACATCAAAACCACATCATACATGGGTTGATTTCCCTAATAATCTCCCCCTTTTTGATGTATGGAAATCCGTTTAAGTTAGGTAAAATATTAACAAAAATACATAAGGAAAGGAAAGCATGTAAAGCAATATGAGTATCGAACACTCCCCCTTAATACATGCAACTCCCCCTTAACATATGCTAATTCTCTCCCCCTAGCATGATTAACTTAAACACACATATTTCTCCCCCTTTGACACCATCAAAAACATTAACATATGTTATTCAAGCATGACATCAAGTCTAGGGAAAAAAAATACCAAAAACTACCTTAAAACCTGATAAAATAGGTTACTATACTCGTGCATAATACATCAGTCGACTAGCACCCAAAAAAATAGCCTTTTCTGATTTCGAAACTCGATTTCAGAAATGCATAAAAAATTCCAAAAAATTCTAAAAATTATGGAATTCGGGGAACACATTTCTCATAAGTCCCTCTATCAAGGAAAAATAATTCTTCATGAAAATTCATTCCAATTTTGAAATTTTGGCAAAAACTCAAAGATGTTTAAAATCACTAAAGTTTTTATCAACTTGAAAACCTAGTTTTGCCTTGAAATGATTTAAAACATGAACTCTCAGTTTGTAAAACATGAAATGATTTTAAAACATTTAAAATATCCAACTATGATCTATGGGCAATATGTCCATTGATTAAATATTTGCTTTCCCCATAGTTAGTCTATGATTGCTATGTCATGATACACCTAATGACCCATCAAAATGTTATAATCATAAGTGAGTCATTTGTATCATCCTAACATCTCACCCATGCTATGTTTTCAATCAAGTTAGCCTTATGGTGAGTGCAAGATGTGACTAAAGGTATTTATACTTAACCAAAATTTCATGCAATTTCTACCCAAGGTTAAGTATTATCTAAAATGATCATGAGTCATATATTATGATCATACATCAAACATTACCATCCAAATCATAAATCATGATTATTTATCAAGTATAAAATCAAGCATAAATCATGATTTAAACATTCAATTCATGGGTTACACATTATCATCACCCACATCATCCTAAGTCAATCATTTAACATGATATAAGTAAATCCATCTATGGCTGACTATCCTAGGTTTTTCTAACATCTAAGGATGGACTTGGGAACCCAATATAAATTCTTTCCAATAGGGTTCATCAAATAGTCCTTTGGGATCCATTTCCTAGCTACCATTGTGGTTTTTGTTTGTCCCCTAGCAATTAGGCAATGGTATGCTTTCTTATTCTTGGTCCCTTATAACCTAGGCCTTTCTTGTTGAAACTTGCCCTTTGGCTCCCAATAATCATGTTCAATGTATTGGAGCCAATAATGAATTTTTCTAGGGCCTTAGTTAAGAAATCTACCTTTTCCTTTAAGGCTTTATTTTCTTCTAAGCATGCATCATTAATACTAGAAGAAACATTATCATCATGTGAGCAAGAATTTTTGAGTTTTTCTTCTAAATCCTTAATTTCATTTTGCATGCATTTGTTTTTCTTTTTAGCTCTAAATAATTCCTTAGTTAAACTAGTAATCATAGAAATAACTTTCTTGGGAGGGAGATTCGTTACCTCACTTACCCAATCCTCTTGTTCCGAATCCGAAGAGGATGACGCTCCCCCTACACTTGAGCTCTCCTCACTTGAGCTTGTTTCTTCTTTTTCGGAGGCGGTGGAGTCCAAGTCATCTATCCCCATTAGTGCAAGGCCCGTGAAAACTTCCTCTTCCTCCGATGTGGATGATGGATCATCCCATGTGGCCTTCAAGTTGTGGGACTTTGACTTCTTCTTTTCCTTGGGCTTCTTCTCTTCTTTCTTTTTTCCCTTCTTCTTGTTATCCTTTTTCTTCTCTTCTTCTTTGCTTTTGTTCAATAAGAGACACTCATCCCTCATATGTCCCTCTCCTTGGCAATTATAGCAAATGACTCTCCTCCTCCTATCATGAGATTTGTTAAATTTAAAATTCTTTAAAGCACGTCTCACCTTCCTTACCATATATGCTTCTTCATTGCTATTCATGGATGAGGAGGAGGATTCTTCATCCGATGAGGAAGGTGAAGTCTCCTTCTTCTTCTTCTTTCCTTTTTCCACCACTAACGCTACTCCCCTTGGCTTTATGCTTGGTTCTTCAATTATGACTTCAAGCCTAGTCTCATGAAATTTCATAGTTGAAAAGAATTCTTCTAGAGTGCTTACCTCTAGATTCTTGGAGATGTAGAATGAATCTACCATGGAACTCCATTTTGAAGATCGGGGGAAGGCATATATGGCTTTCATGATCATATCGCGGTTTGAAAGCTTCTCCCCTACACTTGTCAAACCGTTAATTATTTCTTTAAAACGAGAATGAAGAGATATTACCTTCTCCCCCTTATCTAGCTTGATGTTGTTCAATTGTGAGCGGAGGAGATCCCTTCTTGTTAGCTTTGCCTCGGAAGTGCCTTCATGAAGCTCTACAAGCTTTTCCCATATTTCTTTGGCGCTAGAGCATTCTCCAATTCTATTAATTTTTGTTGAGGGAGCACGTTGTATAGATGGTGCTTGGCCTTTGAATTCGCCAAGTGCTCCTCTCTTTGCTTATTTGTCCATCTCGATCTTTCTATCGGCTTTCCTACTTCGTCCCTAGGTACTCCAAAATTGCTTTCCATGATTAGCAAGATATCGAAGTCGGTCTCAAAAAATACATTCATTCTCTTCTTCCACTAAGAGAAATCTCCTTCGAACTTGGGTGGATGAATGTTGGAGCTGGCCATCTTGTCGTTCTTGTGTTGGCGATGAGTCCGCGACAAGCTCCTTGCTCTGATACCACATGTTGGAGGATCGATGGCCGGCTAGAGGGGGTGAATAGCCCCTTTCACGTACGATGGAAATCGCTTGCGTCTTAATTGTCTACAAGAATAATTAGTGCAGAGGAATATGCTAAAACAAAAATAATTAAGACATTACAAAGAAATAAAGAATGCAAACACTAACACATCGATGTAACGTGGTTCACGACCCTTGCCGCTAATCCACGGATGATTCATTCGGCGAATCACTCCAACCCAAATCCACTTGCCTCTCCTTCAAAGTGGAGGTAAACCTTTATTACAACAATTACTACCTCTTACAATAAGATGTAAATAAACACAAGGAAGAGGAGTAAAAATTGTTTAGGCACTTTGGGAGAACTTTAGAGTAGGAGCATTAGCCTCCCAAGAGTATCCAAGGCCTCTTCTTATAGGGAAGAGGTCATTCTTCCCGTTGGGCACCGAGCAGTCGACTGATGCAGTCATCAGTCAACTGTTGTTGTAGTCGTTGCCTCGCAACAACTTCATCCAAATTGGCTTCCAGCCAACGGCTCCCACATCAGTCGACTAACCATCCCCATCAGTCGACTGATGGAGCCATCAGTCGAGTGACCGAAGCGATCAGTCGACTCCAAAACTTTCTATGCTCGAATTCACCCTCGATCAGTCGACTGTCATCACTTGGCAGTCGACTGATGGACTAGTAGCCAACTGTTGGGCTAGAAAAGCTTCAATCGAACAATGGTCGAGCACCAGTCGAGTGCCATCGACCCAGAGCAGTTGACTGATATCTATATCAGTCGACTAGTGTCGAGTAAAACCTCAAATACCAATGTTTGAGCATCCAACGATCGGGTAAAACCTCAACACACTTGGTTGAGCATCCGACACTTCCACTTCATCGGGTAGAAACCTCAAACTAATGTTTGAGCGTCCGACTTAGCCATACGTCAGGTAAAACCTCAAACCCTAGTTTGAGCATTCGACTTGTCGGGTAAAACCTCAACCCACTCGGTTGAGCATCCGACACTTCACTTAGCCATTCGGCCAAGTTCACCTATGAGCTACGTTACACTTCGCTCATTCTCTCATCTCCCTTGAAGTCCCTCGCCGAATTTCTCTTCGTCCGGCCACGTCCCTCGGATGCACCAAGCACACAGCTTTGCAATGTCATCCTTCGCATCTCGCCCTAAAGTCTACTTCCTTGGCTTCACTCCAATCCTCCTCATTCGACGGTCCCTCGGATGCACCAAGCGCACGGCTTCCGCAATGTCATCCTTCACCGACTCAAGGACTCGAGCCATGAGATGGTGAACTCGCCAATGCTTCATCAAGATATCCTCATGTGTGAATTACTAAGTCCTGCACAACTTCAACACACATATCAAATCAACATAACAACTTAACTTAAATCCTTTTCCACACACATCAAAACCACATCATACATGGGTTGATTGCTCTAACAGAAATGTAGCAAAATGGAAACTATACCCAAAAGACATGAATAATAGGTCTACTAGAAGAAAGATGTAGTAAAAATTAGGGCCCCCAGACTTAAATGAAATTGTACCTCTAGCGTGGCGACCTAGGTGGGAAATCTGGCAGTCTCAGCATATTGGGTTCGTGAGAGAATTGCATGCTCAGCTGCTAGTGCCACATATACATGTGGTCCACCTAGAAGCTAGTGGACTCAGCGACTGCTCTGTGCTCCTCCTCTCGATCCCACTATGTGTGCGCCTCCTACATAAATTGTCGCACCTCCAGGCGATAAGTGGCCTCCTCCTTAAAGTAATGGTGAGCCTGTAGGGATGTATACTGAAAAGTCTATCTTTTGTATGAACATCTTTATTTTGAAATAAGAATCACATGATCATTGTTTGCATTTTTATGGTTATGCAATATTGTATAATACATTACATTGTAGATAACATGGTGTGTGGTGTCACACGGGAGATCATGTTATCAGCTCCTTGTAAAGTATAAGTAAAGGCACACAACCGAGATGGCTTTGGACAAACCATCGGAATGGTTGTAGTGTGATTTGGTATTTGTTTGTCTTGACCATAGAATCACACTAGTGCACTTTGTGTGTATTGAGCAGGACCGACTTAGAGGTGATTCGATTTATTGTTGACTACATAATCGAATCGGACCTCAGATATTATTTTGTACATGCTCTTAATCCCGATATAATAACGGGCACATATACTTAGTATTCATCTCTTTGATTTACCAATGGGTGAGATTTATAGATTAAATCAATAGGCTCGATAAGTTGGAAAATGATATTATTTATATGGTGTGTCGTTGATTATAGGAGGAAACCATGTCCTATATATTAGGATGATGATGTCCCCTTGAGGAGCTCATAAGGTTCATCATGTAAACCCTGCAAGTGGACTTAGTCCGACATGATGAAAAGGTTGAGTGGTACTACTCATGGAGTTAGATGTTGATTAATTAATGGTCAGTAAATTAATTAATCGACGGACATTCGAGATCTTAAACATGGAGAGAAAATGTACAAATAATATATGGATCCCATATTATCTTATGGGGGTTGGTGAGGTAGATCAATGATAATCCTTTAGTGGATTGGATTATCATTAGTGGATCGGACTTTATGTGGGCTTGATCCATGGGTGGCCAAGATCCAACTCCTCCTTGTTAGGGCAATCTCTTGCCGTAATATGGTTTTGATGGTGTGGCAAAGGGTTTAAGTTAGTGTGTTATGTTGATTTGATATGTGCGTTGAAGTCGTGCAGGACTTAGTAATTCGCACATGGAGCTGTGGCGAGTTTCACATCTCATGACTCGTGTCTTGAGTCGGTGAAGGATAGCTTTGTGGAAGCCGTGCGCTTGGAGCATCCGAGGGACCGCCGGACGAGAAGCTTGGAGTGAAGCCGGAGGAAGTAGACTTCGAGGCAAGAGACGCGAAGGAGCATTGCAGAGTCGTGCGCCTGATGCTGCCGAGGGACGTGGCCGAGAACAAAGAGAACTTCGAAGGCGAGGGACTCCAAGAGATGAGAGTGAGCGATTGTAACCCGGGGAGGGGTAGTTCTTAGGTGAAACTTGGCCATTTGGCCAACGATGGGTTCCATGTCATGGCAATGATCGCCCGAGTCGAATGTAGTTCGACCGTATCCGATCGATCGGATTCCAGCGATCGCCATACGCGGCGATCGCTAAGACAATCGATCCCGATCAAGGCGCCCGGATCGGGTCAATAGGGTTCGCACAGATCGCTCGAGCCGACCGGGCCGATTACGGAGGCGTGATCGATGAGGTCCATCACCGACGCCAAGTGTTCCGTTAGACTACAACCGTCGGGATCTGACGTGTTAGGAGGTCGTTGGAGTGGCGGCATGACCGCTGGCGGGCGGCAATGACCGTGGCGCCAACGGGAAGAAATCAGCCCTCTCTATAAAAAGAGAGGGTGTGGAGCTTTGGGAGGCTAATGCTTATGCTCTAAGTGGTCTTCCAAGTGCTCCACAAGTTCTAAACTCTTCTTACTTGCTTTTACTCCATTCTATTTGTAAGAAGAGTGATCTTGATTGTAAAGGTTACCTCCACCTAGCTTGGTGCAAAGGAGAGACCATTTAGTGGATTGGTTTAGCGGAGTGATTCACCGAGGACGAATCGGGGACCGTGGACTAGCGGCGTAGCCGTGAACCACGTTACATCCTTTGTTAGCATTTGTATTTTCGTTTATCGCTTTGTTTTTATTGTTTATGCTTCCGCTTGCGCTAACGATTGTGTAGACGAACAAACGAACGAGAGAATTCCAACATCCAAAGTAAGAAGGATATTCACCCCCCTCTAGCCGGCCAATCGATCCCCCCTACAAGTGGTATCAGAGCCAAGGAAAGCTTGTCGAGGACTAATCGCCACAACAAGCAATTTTCGAAATGGCCGGCTCCAACATCCATCCTCCGAAGTTTGAAGGAGAATTCGCTTGGTGGAAGAAGCGAATGGAGGTATTTTTCGAAACGGATTTTGATATTATGATTACAATGGAATCCGGTTTCGTTTTGCCTAGGGATGAAGAGGGGAAGCCAATAGAGAAATCTAGGTGGACCAAAAGGCAAAGAGAAGAGCACCTTGCAAATTCAAAAGCCAAGCATCATCTCTTCAATGTGCTCCCCCAACAAGAAATCAACCGAATAGGAGAATGCCTAAGCGCCAAGGAGATGTGGGAGAAGCTAATTGAGCTTCATGAAGGCACATCCGAGGCAAAGCTAGCAAGGAGAGATCTCCTCCACTCCCAACTATCCAACATTAAATTAGAAAAGGGAGAGAATGTAACTTCTTTGCATTCTAGATTCAAAGAAATTTTAAATGGACTAACAAGTGTAGGAGAAAGGCTCTCCAATCACGATATGATAATGAAGGCCATAGATGTTTTCCCCCGATCATCCAAGTGGAGTTCAATGGTGGACTCATTTTACATTTCAAAGAATCTAGAGGTAAGTACTCTAGATGAATTTTTCTTCACTATGGAATTACATGAATCTAGGCTTGAAGGAATACAAGAAGATCCAAAAATACAACCTTCAAGAGGAGTAGCATTGTTGGCAAATAAGGGAAAGAAGAAGATAGAGATCTCCACCTCCTCCGATGACGAAGCGTCTTCCTCCTCCTCCATGGATAGCACCGAAGAAGCCTATATGGTAAGGAAGGTAAGACGTGCATTTAAGAATTTTAGATTTGATAAATCTCATGATAGGAATAGAAGACCAAGGGGGAAGGTCATATGCTACAATTGCCAAGGAGAGGGGCACATAAGGGACAATTGTCCTCTCTTAAACAAGAGCAAGGAAGAGAGGAAAAAGAAAGAAGAAAAGAAGAAGAAAAAGGGGAGCAAGAAAAAGAAGGAAGAGGAGGAGAAGACAAAAGAAAAGGGGAAGACCAAAGCTCTAAAGGCAAGGACTTGGGATGACCCATCCTCATCCTCCTCATCATCATCGGATGAGGAGAATGCCTTTGTCACCAATTTGGCCTTGATGGCCTTTGATGACTTGGATTGCTCTTCATCCGAAAATGAAGGATCAAGCTCAAGAGGAGAGAGCTCAAGTGAAGGGGGAGCTTCTACATCCTCCTCATCCGAAGAAGAAGAAGAGGATATGGAAACTATGGTAACGAAATCCTCTCCTAAGAAAATAGTTTCCATAATTTCTAGTTTAACTAAGGACTTATTTGGAATGAAAAAGAAAAATAAAAGCATGCTTAATCAAATTAAGGCATTGGAAAATAAGCTAGAAAATGCATGCTTAAATGATAATATTTCTTCTAGCTTAAATGATGCATGCTCACATGACCTTTATGTGCCATTAGATGTTAGTGATGCATGTATAAATGAAAATAGGGCTTTAAGGGAAAAGGTAGATTATTTAACAAAAGCCCTAGAAAAATTCACAATTGGCTCCAACACATTGAACATGATCTTAAGGAGCCAAAGAGCTAGCTTCAACAAAAAGGGTCTAGGCTACAAGGAAAAGAAAAATGAAAAGGCCTACAAATGCCTAATAGCTAGGGGACAAGATAAGAAGAAAGTAATAGCTAGGAAATGGATCCCCAAGAAATACTTAGTGAACCCAATAGGAAAGAACTTATTTTGGGTTCCAAAATCCATCCTTAAGGGTTAGGATAACTCTAGGGTAGTCAACCATATGCAATTGACCTATATCATATTTTGGTTGACTTAGGATGGCGGGACAACATTTTTAAATAGTGTTGGGTGATGATAACGTGCCCATAAATAGATAATAATGCTTAAATCATGATGATTAATGTAATTGCTATGTATGTTAGCAATCATGATTTATGCTATTGATATTTGGCACATAATCATGGGAAATAGTGTTGAATCATGCTTTAGGTGATACTTTGTTTATTATCATCATATAATACCTAATGCATGACTATTATTTGATGAATACATGAGTTTCATGATCATAATGTAGGATTCATTCATATATGCCTTTATGGTCATGAGGATTATTAGGTTGATACTTAACCTTGATAGAATTGCATGAATATATTGGTTAAATATACACAAATACCCCCTAGGATGCATCTCACACTCACCATAGGCTACCTTGATTGAAAACTTAGCATGAGTGAGATGTTAGGATGATACAAATGTCCACTAATGCCTATGGCATTTAGATGGTCATTTAAAGTATCAAAATAGCAATAATAGACCAATCATGGGGAAGGCTTATGTTTAATTCATAGACATATTGCCCAAAGATCATGGTTGGATATTTCATATGATTTCAAAACAATTTCTTACTTTAAAATACATGTATTCATGTTTTGAAACAATTGGATGCAAGACTAGGTGTTAAAATGGATACTCTTATGATCAAAAACCTAGTAGTTTTTTAAAGCTTTTGGATTTTTGGCAAATACGTGGAAATATAATGATTTTTCATGAAAACATATTTTTCACTGATAGATATACTTAAAAGAAATGTGTTCCCCAAATTTCATGATTTTTTCAAATTTTCTGGAAATTTTAATGCATTTGGTAAATCGTAGTAGTCCGATCGTAAACGATCGATGACTTGAATATCGTTAAGAAAGGCTGAATTCCGATTTTAAATCAACTTATGGTATTTTCTTTCTATTAGACTTGATGTCATGTGCTTTTAACTTAGTGATAATCTTTTTGATGGTGTCAAAGGGGGAGAAATGATTATGTTTAAGTTAATTATGATAGGGGGAGAAATTAAGGGGGAGTTTCATGGATTAAGGGGGAGTTGCATGTTGCTATATCATGTTTATGTTTACATGCTTTCTTTCCTTTAAAATTTATATCAAATGTTTTTACCTAACTTAAACGGATTGCCACACATCAAAAAGGGGGAGATTGTTAGGGCAATCTCTTGCCGTAATATGGTTTTGATGGTGTGGCAAAGGGTTTAAGTTAGTGTGTTATGTTGATTTGATATGTGCGTTGAAGTCGTGCAGGACTTAGTAATTCGCACATGGAGCCGTGGCGAGTTTCACATCTCATGACTCGTGCCTTGAGTCGGTGAAGGATAGCTTTGCGGAAGCCGTGCGCTTGGAGCATCCGAGGGACCGCCAGACGAGAAGCTTGGAGTGAAGCCGGAGGAAGTAGACTTCGAGGCAAGAGACGCGAAGGAGCATTGCAGAGCCGTGCGCCTGATGCTGCCGAGGGACGTGGCCGAGAACGAAGAGAACTTCGAAGGCGAGGGACTCTGAGAGATGAGAGTGAGCGATTGTAACCCGGGGAGGGGTAGCTCTTAGGTGAAACTTGGCCATTTGGCCAAGTGTCGGATGGGTTTTCGAGCACCGATCGCCATGTCATGGCAATGATCGCTCTAGTCGAATGTAGTTCGACCGTATCCGATCGACCGGATTGTGGCGTGATCGATCGCCATCGTGGGCGGTCATCAAGGCGAGCCGATCGGTCAATAGGGTTTTGCCACGAAGCTTCGAGCCGGCCGATGGGCGTCGATACGGAGGCGCGTGATCGATCGATGAGGTCCATCACCGATCGCCAAGTGTTCTGTTGGACTACAACGGTCGGGATTCGACATGTTCGGAGGCCGTTGGAGTGGCGGCAGTCGACTGCCAAGGGCAGCAGTCGACTGGTGGCGGCCAACGGGAAGAAATTAGCCCTCTCTATAAAAAGAGAGGGTGTGGAGCTTTGGGAGGCTAATGCTTATGCTCTAAGTGATCTTCCAAGTGCTCCACAAGTTCTAAACTCTTCTTACTTGCTTTTACTCCATTCTATTTGTAAGAAGAGTGATCTTGATTGTAAAGGTTACCTCCACCTAGCTTGGTGCAAAGGAGAGACCATTTAGTGGATTGGTTTAGCGGAGTGATTCACCGAGGACGAATCGGGGACCATGGACTAGCGGCGTAGTCGTGAACAACGTTACATCCTTTGTTAGCGTTTGTATTTTCATTTATCGCTTTGTTTTTATTGTTTATGCTTCCGCTTGCGCTAACGATTGTGTAGACGAACAAACAAACGAGAGAATTCCAACATCCAAAGTAAGAAGGCTATTCACCCCCCTCTAGCCGGCCAATCGATCCCCCCTACACTCCTCACGGCCCCTAATGTAGCCTATTAACACCTCATGAAGCTTAGATCCAATGGATAGAAACAAAACTCTAGATCCAAAGGTAGAGATTAAATCTCTAAGATCCAACGGTTGAGATTAAATCTCTAGATCCGACGGTTGAGATTAAATCCCTAGAACCAATGGTGGAGATTAAAAGGAGGCTTATCCCTAACTCTATAAAAGGAGGACAAAGGGTTGGCATGGAGTTTGAATGAAGAGAAGTTAGGGTTTTGGAGGTTGGCGGCAAGAGATAGGAGCTAGGGTTTGGGCTTGGGCGGCACCTAATAAGGAAAGATTTCCTTGCCTTCTTCTCCTTCCTCAAGCTGCCAGCGCCCCTCCAGCCCTTTCCAGCCATTGGCCGATGGCCAAAGATCCTCTTCTCCTTCTCCTTAGGTGGTGGAAATAAGATATAGGGCTTTCCCTTGGTGTCTTGGTCGGCTTCCACCATAATCTCCTCCTCCTTCTTGGCCGGCGGCAAGCTCCATCCTTGGAGGTTATTGGTTGGTTGAAAGAAGGAATAGAGCTTTGTTTCTATTCTTCCTCTTGCTCAAAACGAGCAAGGAAGGAAGATTGACGATCTAGGAGCTTCAACTTTTGGTAGATCGTCGCCCACACGACATCCGAAAGGAGGAAGGTCATACATTAGAAGATCGAGAGGTATATCTATTCTCTATTCTCTTTTGTTACTTTCTTGTATTTGTTTTTCCAATTATGAGCATGATATATTCTTTTTGTGGCTAAATAATACTTGGATCCCGAACATAAATACAAAAGCCGGTGATCCGTACATCGTCTATTTTGCGGCTACTCGTAGAATAGAGGTTGGTCGCTTGAACAACGAGTTTGTTCAAGTGACCTCTCTAAACGAATAGCACGACGATGACTTGATTGTTTGGGCAATCCCTTTTGTCTAGGATTAAATTTTTTTTAATCCGAGGACATCGATGGGATCGCCATGAACAAACAACCAAGGTGAAGAGGGAAGCGAAGTTTCCCCTCACGGACTCGATAAGCAAAACCCTTCAAGTGGTATCAGAGCAAAGGTTTCCGATTTTATGTGTTTAGGGTTCGGTTAATTTTTATACACTTTTCATATATTATATGTGTCGGATAATAGTTGGATATGTGTAGTTTAACTCTTTGATTGCAGGCATAAGATCCGACTATTATGACCATATGTGTGTATGTGATTGTCGCCCCCAGGGCAACGGCGCGACGGTAAGCTTCGAAGTTCCCCTCTGCGCAGCCAGGGTTCGATTCCGGTCTGGCACCACGCGCTGCGAGAATAGCGATGCTCGATGTCCTTTCTGTGCAGCATGGTCGACCCATTGGCGTAGCATGGGTCCTAACGTAGCGGGCTGCGCGTCTCCTGATTTACCCTCGTTGACCGGTGGGGACTCTCGTTGAAGGCCTTGGGGCGGCATCGATCAGCCATCAGGATTAGTAGGGAAGAGAAATCGTACCTGATACCTGATGTAAATCAAAAAAAAAAGTGTATGTGATTGTATGTGTATATTTTATTAAATCCTCGGGGTTGACGAGGCTAGTATTTAATTTTTATAAATTAGATACGGCATTGTTTAGCCACTTTTTATTTTAGTCTCGGCTCGGATCTCCAGATGGCTCGTACATAGCATAGGAGGAGCGGACGAGAAGGCAATGCGACGGGAGACATATTGAAGACAAAAGCCATAATAGTTGGAAAATAATTTATTTTTCATATTTATTGCTTTTTGTTTGATATGCATGTCGTAGGCTAGGAAAATTCCTCAATATCAAATTACTAAGTGGGAGAGGGAAATTTTTATAAATTCCCACGACCTCCATTACGATTTGACAAGTGATGCAAACAAACTTGCACGTCGGCTCTGAGTGTCTTCCTCCCCATCGGATGAGTTTGTTTGCGGATCACAAGGTCAAATATGGTTATAGGGAATTATTAAGGAGTGTGTGCACTTCCCCATTGGAAGGTACATAAACCGAGATAATTGCCTTGGTACCGAGTAATGGTGAACACTTAGAAACAAATATAAGTATCCTTCCCATCAGAGTCACTGCTTTTATTTGTAGGGCCAAAGAGGAACCAACTATTAATTTTACTTGTCAAAAAGTTAGGTTGACAAGATAGTAAAATTAATGGGTAAAACCTCCTCTTACAAATGTAGAATTCGTATACGTCCACACTATCGTGGCATACAATATTCTTGGTATTTTGAGGTGTTGGTTGATTTTAAAATTTTATTGTTTGAGGAATCAATAATTTTTTGAAATCTAAAGTAATGATCTATGTGATTTTTAGGTTTTCTTTCAAAAATGACTTTCAGTCCACTTGCTATGATACTAAAGGAAAATAAACTTACTGTACATAATTATATTGATTGGAAAAAGGAATCTTGACATTGTCTTAACTGCTGAGGAGTACAAGTATGTACTCTTCGAAGAGTGTCCTCCTAAGCCTATGAATGAGCTAGAAGTCCTTGGAGCTGAGATCGATGGGGAAACCTAGGTCGATATCACTCTCCATTCGACAGAAAGGCTTGCTCAGGCTCAGGCCATGGTTGCTCAGAAGGTTTCTACTTCTAAGCTGTAAGGCAAGAAGAAGAAAAAACAAGGTAGAGCAAAGGTGGTGGGAGGATCTCATGGAAGAGTGAAGAAGTCGAAAGGCAAGTACTTCACTTGCAAGCAAGATGGACATTGGAAGAAGGATTGTCCCAATCCGAAGTAGAACAAAGGTATATCCTTTGGTCTAGTCATTGAAACATGGTTAGCGGTGTTATCTACCGGCACCTGGTAAGTAGATACAGGAGCCTCTAATCATGTCTGCAATACTTTGCAGGGGTTCCAAGAAATCCGACGACGAGCTGAAGGAGAGATTACCAATTACTTGGGCAATGCCACGAAGGTGGCGGCTATTGCAGTGGGAGATGTTTTATTTATCTTTTGAGAAAAATAAAATTTTGGTTCTGAAAAATTCCCTTTATGTACCTTTATTTAGAAAGAATTTAATTTCAGTTTCTAAATTGTTTATGGATGGATATTCTATTTCTTTTAATAACAGAGTTGTTATAACAAGGAATAGGGAGAATATCTGTTCAGGTACATTGATAGGAAATTTGTATACACTTGAACCAAAATCTCCCACGATGCATATTGAAATTAATAACTCATCTTCTAATTCCAATAAGAGAAAAGAACCTTCGAAGATGAACCAAACATATCTTTGGCATCTTAGGCTTGGTCACATTAACCTAAGAAGAATTCAAAGGTTGATAGTTGATGGACCTTAGGGTTTACTAGTGGTGGAGGATCTCCCAACCTGCGAATCTTGCTTGGAGGGTAAGATGACCAAGAGGCCTTTTAAGGCCAAGGGGTATAGAGCCAAAGATGTGTTAGAATTGGTTCATTCTGATTTGTGTGGTCCTATGTCTATCCAGGCTAGAGATGGTTTTGAGTATTTCTTCTCTTTTATAGACGATTCCTCAAGATATGGATATATTTACCTGATACGCCGCAAGTCTGAATGCTTTGACAAGTTCAAAGAATTCAAGGCTGATGTGGAGAAACGTCAAGGTAAAAGTATCAAGACACTACGATCTGATCGTGGTGGTGAGTACCTCTTGGAAGAGTTTAGGAACTACTTATCAGAGGCTGGGATTCAATCCCAATTGACTGCACCTGGCACACCTCAGCAGAACGGTGTAGCAGAGTGAAGGAATAGGACTCTTATAGAGATGGTTAGATCGACGATAAGTTATTCTGAGTTGCCAGATTCATTCTGGGGATATGCTCTAGATACGGCAGTGTACATTTTGAACTTAGTTCCATTTAAATCAGTGCCTTCTACTCCCACAGAATTGTGGACTGGGTGAAAGCCTAGTCTAAGACATATTTGGATATGGGAGAGTCCAGCACATGTGCTGAAGGCAGATGCTGGTAAGTTGGAACCTCGTACAGAAGTACGCATGTTCATTGGGTATCCTAGAGGAATGAAGGGTGGTTTGGTTTATAGTCCTAGAGATTAGAGGGTGATCGTTAGCACGAACGCCAGATTTCTAGAGAAACACTATGTGATGAGCCACAAGCCCAAGAGTAAAATTGTTCTGGAGGAATTAAAAGGGGAAGTCACTTCTTCAGTACCACCGGTACAAGAGGATATACCACGTCACTGCACCGCGTGTCACAGAGGATACACAAGAGATACCTCATCGTAGTGGGAGGGTTGTTAGACAGCCTGATAGATTCATGTTCTTGGGAGAATCTTCTAATTTGGTCCTTGGACATATGACGAGGCAATCCAAGATAAAGATGCAGTATCTTGGCAAAGTGCAATGAATGCTGAGATTGAATCTATGGATTCAAATCAAGTCTGGGAGCTAGTAGAACCACCCGATGGTGTAAAAACCATTGGATGCAAGTGGATCTACAAGAGAAAAAGAGGAATAGATGGGAAGGTTGAGACCTTCAAATCAAGGCTTGTTGTGAAGGGGTATACTCAGAAAGAGGGTATCGATTATGAGGAGACCTTTTCGCCGGTAGCCATGCTTAAGTCTATCCGGATTCTCTTATGCATAGTAGCTCATATGGATTATGAGATGTGGTAGATGGATGTCAAGACAGCTTTCCATAATGAAAGTCTTGAGGAAAACATTTATATGAAGCAACCAGAGGGATTCGTTGCTAAAGGAAAAGAGCATCTTATGTGTAAGCTTAATCGGTTCATTTATGGATTGAAGCAAGCTTCGAGGTCTTGGAAGATCCGCTTTGATGAGGTAATCCAGTCTTATGGATTTATTCAAAGTCCGGATGAGTCTTGTGTATATAAGAGATGTGACGGAAATGTAGTGGTATTTCTTATAGTATATATAGATGACATTTTGTTAATTAGCAACAATATCAAGGTGTTATCGGACGTAAGGGTATGGTTGTCCAAATAGTTTGATATGAAGGACTTGGGAGAGGTGGGACACATCCTTGGGATCAAGGTTATAAGGGATCGCAGGAAAAGGATGTTGTGCTTATCCCAAGCTTCATACATAGACATGATTATGGATCGTTTTAGCATGCAGAACTCCAAGAAGGGTTTTCTACCTTTCAGGCATGGAGTTCCTTTATCTAAGGAGATGTGTCCTAGATCATCTAAGGAGATAGAGGAGATGAAGGCGGTTCCTTATGCTTCAGCAGTAGGAAGCCTCATGTATGTGATGCTATATACGAGACCAGATATCTGCTTTTCCGTAGGCATGGTCAGCAGATATCAGAGTTCCAGGATAGGGACATTGGACTGCGGTAAAGTATATATTGAAGTACCTAAGAAGGACAAGGGATTATATGCTGGTTTACTGGGCAGACCAATTACTCCCTGTGGGTTACACGGATTCTGACTTCCAATCTGATAGGGATAATAGTATGTCTACCTCAGGTTTTGTGTTTACTTTGGGAGGTGGAGTCATTGTATGGAGGAGTGTCAAGTAGAAATGTGTGGCGGACTCTACCATGGAAGCTGAGTATGTGGCAGCCTCTGAGGCGGCCAAAGAAGTTGTGTGGCTCAGGAACTTCCTGATGGACTTGGATGTGATTCCTATTTTGCCCAGAACTATCACAATTTATTGTGATAATAGTGGTGCAGTTGCAAACTCGAAGGAACCACGAGCCCATAAGGCTAGTAAACACATAGAGCGCAAGTACCACCTGATACGAGAAATCGTAAAGAGAGGAGAAGTTGCTATGGCCAAGATTGCATCGGAGGATAACCTGGCAGATCCTTTCACTAAGGCTCTTCCGGCGAGAGCTTTTGATAGGCATGTGGAGGGAATGGGGATCGGATGTATGGCAGTTAGAGGACAGCATAGTCTTTTAGTATAAGTGGGAGATTGTAGGGATGTATACTGAAAAGTCTATCTTTTGTATGAACATCTTTATTTTGAAATAAGAATCACATGATCATTGTTTGCATTTTTATGGTTATGCAATATTGTCTAATACATTACATTGTAGATAACATGGTGTGTGGTGTCACAAGGGAGATCATGTTATCGGCTCCTTGTAAAGTATAAGTAAAGGCTCACAAACGAGATGGCTTTGGACAAACCATCGGAATGGTTGTAGTGTGATTTGGTATTGGTTTGTCTTGACCATAGAATCACACTAGTGCACTTTGTGTGTATTGAGCAGGATCAACTTAGAGGTGATTCGATTTATTGCTGACTACATAATCGAATCGGACCTCAGATATTATTTTGTACATGCTCTTAATCCCGATATAATAATGGGTACATATACTTAGTAGTCATCTCTTTGATTTACCAATGGGCGAGATTTATAGTTTAAATCAATAGGCTCGGTAAGTTGGAAAATGATATTATTTATATGGTGTGTCGTTGATTATAGGAGGAAACCGTGTCCTATATATTAGGATGATGATGTCCCCTTGAGGAGCTCATAAGGTTCATCATGTAAACCCTGCAAGTGGACTTGGTCCGGCATGATGAAAAGATTAAGTGGTACTACACATGGAGTTAGATGTTGATTAATTAATGGTCAGTAAATTAATTAATTGACAGACATTCGAGATCTTAAACATGGGGATAAAATGTACAAATAATATATGAAGCCCATATTATCTTATGGGGATTGGTGAGGTAGATCAATGATAATCCTTTAGTGGATTGGATTATCATTAGTGGATCGGACTTTATGTGGGCTTGATCCATGGGTGGCCAAGATCTAACTCCTCCTCACGATCTCTAATGTAGCCTATTAACACCTCATGAAGCTTAGATCCAATGGATAGAAACAAAACTCTAGATCCAAAGGTAGGGATTAAATCTCTAAGATCCGACGGTTGAGATTAAATCTCTAGATCCGACGGTTGAGATTAAATCCCTAGAATCAATGGTGGAGATTAAAATGAGGCTTATCCCTAACTCTATAAAAGGAGGACAAGGGGTTGGCGTGGAGTTTGAATGAAGAGAAGTTAGGGTTTTGGAGGTTGGCGGCAAGAGATAGGAGCTAGGGTTTGGGCTTGGGTGGCACCTAATAAGGAAAGATTTCCTTGCCTTCTTCTCCTTCCTCAAGTTGTTGGCACCCCTCCAGCCCTTTCCAGCCATTGGCCGGTGACCAAAGACCCTCTTCTCCTTCTCCTTAGGTGGTGGAAACAAGATATAGGGCTTTCCCTTGGTGTCTTTGCCAGTTTCCACCATAATCTCCTCCTCCTTCTTGGCCGGCGGCAAGCTCCATCCTTGGAGGTTGTTGGTTGGATGAAAAAAGGAATAGAGCTTTGTTTCTATTCTTCCTCTTGCTCAGAACGAGCAAGGAAGGAAGATTGGCAATCTAGGAGCTTCAACTTTTGGTAGATCATCGCCCACACGACGTCCGAAAGGAGGAAGGTCATACATTAGAAGATCGAGAGGTATATCTATTCTCTATTCTCTTTTGTTACTTGCTTGTATTTGTTTTTCCAATTATGAGCATGATATATTCTGTTTGTGGCTAAATAATACTTGGATCTCGAACATAAATACAAAAGACGGTGATCCGTACATCGTCTATTCAACGGCTACTCGTAGAATAGAGGTTGGTCGCTTGAACAACGAGTTTGTTCAAGTGACCTCTCTAAACAAATAGCACGACGATGACTTGATTGTTTGGGTAATCCCTTTTGTCTAGGATTAAATTTTTTTTAATCCGGGGACATCGATGGGATCGCCATGAACAAACAACCAAGGTGAAGAGGGAAGCGAAATTTCCCCTCACAGACTCGATAAGCAAAACCCTTCAGAGCCTTGTCGTAGAACTAGTAGGCCCACTAGAAATGCTCTCGTAGATCCTAGAACTTTGCTTGCATGTAGGTCCTGTGCTCCTCCCATCGCTGCCCCTACGTCTGCTGCTCGAAGTAAATATCGCTAAGGTATAATCGAAATTCTGAAAAGTCATAGGCGGATGTCCCTGTATGCTACTCAAAGGAAGGAAAAGAATATGGTGCAGGTGTAGGATTGGGGCGTGGACTAGGTGGGCTCCTATGTATGGGGGAGTGATGGGAAGGTGGTGAAGAAAGTGCACGTGAAGAGGGTCCCTCGCGTGGTGGGGACTCCACTGCCCTATCCAACCACTAATTGGCATTGTTGGCAATGGTGTTATGATCGGTGTTGAGGAGCTTAAGAGTCGGCAAATTATTCCTTACAAAACAAAAAGAATTTTCTATTCTAATTATCATTTTCATTGCCATGCATACCCCTAAATCTATGCTAGGGCTCCCTTCTACTCGATCCAAACCCTCACAATCGACCCCCTAGAATGATATCCCCCTTGAGTTCTTTGCCTAACTTGACTAGGTGTTTAATAAAATGGGACCCCACATCAATAGTGTTATTCTCTTGCAACATGTCCCATAGGTAAAAAAGTTCACTCATCCTCATGACTCTATCATTCTCTCCTTGACCGAATATAGTACTAGCCATGACCTGGTGAATATATCAAAAAATAGGATTTTGGAGACAAAAGGCTTTGTCTCTTGATGGGTCATACAAGTTTTCCCTGTCAAATCAAACCAAAAGGATATTGCATTGAATTTGGTAGGGGTTCTTCTTTCACCCCCACTAGGCAGTCTGAAACAAAGATTCCATTGGTATAGGGTCCACTCATGTTCAATGTTAAATAGCCTAAAAGTGATTTTTCCCTCTCTACTATCTATCCCTATTAGAATCTCCACATCCACCGAACTTAAAAACTCCAAAACTATCCTAGGGTAGGTTGGACATCTAACTCCCATGATATACTCCCAACCTACTTTTGCAAACAATCCTTGTATATCCCCAAAAATCCCTAGGATTTCTAAAAGAGTGGTATCTAAATAACAGGTAGCAGTTATTTTTCGAGTAGAAGGTATGTTAAATCTATCCCTATCAGCATTATCTCAGAAAATGATATCAAAAGAGGCATTACCTTTTTCCTGTCCTTGTCGTACGCCTCTTTCTCTCGACCTTGGGCTGGAAGAAGCAGATCTTGTTGTGCTATGCTTGGTCCTCCTCAATCTTGCCTCTAGGAAGCTTCTTGGAGCTCGGAGAAGAAAGCTTGGAGGATGGTGATGGCAGTCTCGCATGGGCTAGGGCAAAAAATTGAAAGGAACGATCGATTTGGGCCAAAGCACATGCTTCTCGCCCTTTTAAAGGGGCGCGACACAGCTGTGTGGGATTCACACGGTCGTCTGTGTGTGGCTCTTCTTTTGGCGCTCGAAAAAAGTCCAAAAAATAGCACGACCATGTGAGATTCACACGGTCAGTCGTGTGCAGGTCTGGAATTCTCCTAGAGTGCCACACGATCCAAGATTTACCACACGCCCTGTCGTGTGCTCTTCTTCCCAATGGACATGGTCGTGTGAGATTAACATGGTCGCATGTGCTTTCTTTTGGGGTACTAAAAATAATTTCCTCCTTCTGCCTGACAAATTTTATCCTAACCTAAACACTCATAATGATAGTAATGGACAAAATTTAAAACCTAATCTAGCATGCATGAATGTAAAAACTTAACGACACATAAAGTTAAACTTTGGTTGCCTCTTAAGAAGTGTGTGTTTAAGGTCTTTAGCTTGACCATACTCCTATACTTCAACTTGGCTTCGGTGGCTCTGTAAACCTCCACTCATCTTTGTTAGACTTCACAACCTCTCTCTGTGTCTTAACCATTGCAGGAATAACATACTTACCCAATGTGGGTTCCAAACCCATTATGCTTGCAAGCTTTAATTCCAATCTATTGTCTCCCACCGTCAGAGTCAACTTATGATTCTTTACGTCGATGACCATTCCTGCTATGGCTAAAAATGGTCGTCCAAGGATTACCGAGATTTTTTGGTCATCTTCCATTTCTAAGACTACAAAATCTGTAGGCAATATAAAATCTCCCACTCTAACAAGAACATCTTCCAAAATCCCCAGTGGATATCGATATGAGTGATCCACAAGCTGTTATGTCATAGTTGTCAACTTTAGATTTCCTAGCCCTAATTTATTGCATAAAGTGTATGACATCAAGCTCACACTGGCACCTAAGTCACAAAATGCCTTACTAATCATGGTCGTTCTTATATGAAACAGAATATAGAAACTCCTTAGATCTTTTAGTTTTTGAGTGGACCTATTCTGGAGATAAGCACTGGATTCCTCTGTAAGGGCCACTGTCTTGACCACTCGATCTTCCTGCGGTGTACCAAAATATCTTTCATGAACTTTGTAAATTGGGGCATTTGGTGCATAGCTTCAAGTATCGATACTTCTACTGAGATGGCCTTCATCAAGGCTAAGAACTTCCCAAATTCGGCATCTCGCTTAGCATTCGTGAGTCATTGTGGAAAAGGAATTCTAGTCAATTATTTTTTTTTTATGAAGGGTAAATAGATATCATCAAGAAAACCACAGACATACAGTAGCCTAGGGTTCATGCTCATGTCATGTCTAACGAAGTGTCAGATCTGAGATGTACCCCAGCGCAGTGTACAAGTGCTCTCATGGGTACCACCTCTCACGTGGGCTCTCGCCCTCTCACTCAATACATCATCATCTACATGTCTCGCCCTTAAGTACCTTCCTTGCCTCTTTACCCACACATGACATCTAGCTGCGGCTTGCTCTCCATGTGTATCCCCTCACATCTTCTTGCCTCCTTTGTCCGTCTGTCCATCTAGGTCACGATCCTCTGGTGTTGTCTCTTTTGCCTTCTACACATGTTGGACCCACCTCCACCTAAGCTTGTGCCAGCTCAGCTAGCCAGCCCAGATGTTGCTTGCCAGCTCAGCTAGCCAGCTCACCTAGGCAACTAACGCATCAGCTGGGATAGGCAACAGGTTGCTGCCCACGATGTTGCTTGGCTCATGGATCTAGGTTGCTTGCCTGTTCCTTCCTACTACACACTCAATTGACACCAGCATTTTCTGCATGAAAAGGACATTTTGGTCGGCGAATGTCAAGCCTGCAGCAGTCCTCGAATCTTGTTTCTGTCATCCCGCGTGTTGCCTTCATCCTCCCCACGATTTCGCCGGAGAAACACCTGCATCAGCGCCTCAAATCCCATTTCTGACCTCCTGCGTGTTGCCTTCGTCCTCCCCAAGCGGCTGGAAGCTTTAGATGCCATGGACAGCAGCTGCGAGGCACCGAAAATCCGTCGGAGCCGCCTCCAGCCCGTCTCACGAAAGAGAACCTCCGCCCTCTCCAGGCCTTCCTCCACGATACCTCACCACGCGGGAGTGGTTCCTCCCCAAGATGTCCCCGCACCACCAGGATGAAGCTCCAGCGAAGCACCAACCTCTATAGTGATCCGTCTCAGCTGCAGCGTCTCAAGCGAATTGGCTGGCACCACCAGTAACTTCCCAAGACCACCAGCCGAGTAGCGCTTGTCTGTCGCGCTTCGCCTTCGTCCTCGGCCTCCATCAACGCAGCGTCATTGAGATTCTCACTTGCACATCCATCAGCTTGGGAAGAAAGAGCACGGGAGTGACCTGGGGGCAGGCCAGAGCCCCTCCGTGCACAGCTCCTGCCACTCGTGGCCCTGTGAGGGCTCCGCCGACAGCAGCTCTCACGCCATCAGTACGACATTGGCGAGCTTCTCCTTTCACCTCGGCCAATAACTCAAGAGGCAGCGTGAGAGACTCCCCCCAGATTTCCCCGCACCACCTCCTTTCGCCTCAGCCAACGACTTGAGAAGCAGCGCGAGAGACTCCCCCCTAGGTTTCCCCGCACCGCCTACCGCCGCTTTGGTCCTAGGGTAGCTCACCGTTGGTTCCATCCCTCGTAACCCCTGCCCCCCTCCGGTGACTCCTCACTGTTGGTTCCTTCCCTCGCAACCCCCTCCATCCCTCGCAACCCCTGCCCCCCTCTGGCGACCCCTCATGGGATGTCGCCGGAGGGGGAGGGGAGACTCGCTAGTTTGGAGCGCTAGAGAGAGAAGTTTTGGCTTCTCTCTAACGTGTGACGACTGAGATCTCTTTACGACTGAGATCTCTTTCACGAATTCTAGTCAATTCTTGCATCTTTGCATGGGGTCCAACTCCGACATATCATTTTTTTTTTCATAGTCTTCCCACGAGACTCTTCATCCTCTGCTTCCCACTTTGCATCTTTATTTACCTTGGTACTACACAACGTTACTTCATTACACTTCTCTATCAGATTAACCTCTGATTTCCCTGGTAACTTGCCTAGGGTTCTGGCAGAACCACTGGCGATTAGTGTTATTTGAATTTCCAATGTCTTCTGTCGGTTAGCAAGATCGTTCACAGACAAATTCAACTCCATCAACATCTCTTCTATCTGTAAGTGTCGATGTTGGAACTCAGTGTTCACCTTCTGTTGAGTTTGAATAAACCCCTCCATCAGTTGCTCGAGCTGGGATTTCGAGAATTGCTATTGCCCACTGCTCTGCTGTCTATACACACCTGACTATTGGAAACTCCCCAATTTATTTTTGTACGAAAAGTTTGGGTGGTTCCTTCATCCGGGATTGTATGTGCTAGAGTATGGATTATTGGGCCTTTGATTGTAATTGCCCACTGCATCGACATGCTAAACTTGCCCTTCAGAGATGTGCTGCCCTTCATAATAATAGTCTCCCTGATATCTTGTTACTCCATCACTAGAGGAATTGGCCCAGAATCTAGGGAAACCTTCATGGCGTATGTGATCCCATTGTATAATATATGAATCATGAGCCATCTCTTAAGCCCATGGTGAGGTCACTGATGGAGCAAACCCTTGTATCGATCCCACGCTTCAAATAGGGATTCTCCTTCCTTCTGGTGGAAGCTGGTGATAAGATGGCACATGTGAGATGTCTTACATGGTGGGAAGAATTTGTTCAAGGATTGATGCTCACATTGCTCCCACATGGTGATGCTTCTCAAATGCAATGAGTGTAGCCAAATTTTCACCTTGTCCCTCAGTGAAAATGGGAATAGGCTCAAATGGATCGCATATGTGTGTACCCCATTGGATTTTAATGTTGAGCAGATTTTTAGAAAGGTCTCCAAATGTCGATTGGGGTCTTCCACATGACTCCTCCAAACTAATTTTGGTGGACCATGTGTATCAATGTAGGCTTTAGTTCAAAATTTCTAGCAGTAATTGTCGATCCAACGATGCTAGTTTTGTGTCCTCTAGCACTTTGGGCAGCATATTCCCACAAAGGACGATTACCTACATTCGCTAGAGGAGCACCGTGTTCCTCCATCTCTTTCTGTTCTGCCCTACGTCGATGATAGGTACAATCTATTTCTGGGTATATCGAAAGTTGATTTTTCTGATCTGATTCGTCAGTGCATATGATAAATAACGTATCCAAATAGGAGTATCTATGCTACTTACTAATAAGAAATTAAGTAAATCAAAAATAATGAACTACTAAAGAAAACTCAAACTGAATTGAAATTAAATTAAATTGGAAATAAAATATGACTAGTGAAATAAATCTAAACTAGACAGAATAACAAAAATCCAAAACTTAAATAAAGTAAAAGCAAATCTAAATTATGTCCGATCCAAACTATTCACTTTCAATCCATTATCGAATCTACAGTCCCCAACAATGGCACCAAAAACTTGATGCACGTGAGCACGACCCCAAATCTCCAGCCGAGATCGCCAAAGACTTGAAGCGCACGCTCGCGCTCAATGCTCGCAAGTGTACGGTTGTCATCAAGTAATAAATTATGTATTGATCTCACAGAGACTTTGATTCGAGTACCGTGTGTCCGATGAATATTGATTGTCCAGAGTAAATCTCTTGCGAGTCAAAAGTGGGGTCGATGATGGTCCTAACTCAAGTACGGTTTCACTTGGAGAAAACAAAGAGGAGCTCAAGGTTGCTTAAAGGATTCAAGGATTTCAGTTTCACTTATAAGTTGTTGAACATGCTATCAATTTAATGCTCCTAGGATCTCGAGTTATGATCTTGCAGGAGGATCATCGTGTGTAATTCTGATGAACTTTTGCTTCTATTGAGAACTACATATTCCTAGCCAAGTTTCCCTTTTGGATCGTCAGAGCTCAGGGGGTTGGAATCTTTGGGAGCCCCCTATCACTGGGGTCCCACAACCCTTCTAGAGTTGATGTCTCCTACTTTGAGCCTTCTGCTGGAATAGGTTAATAGGGTTCCTGGATGTTCTATTGATCCCTGTGAATAGGTGGATCATATTTCTTATCCTACTCTTCCACAGCCTACATCCTACGATTATGGGAGGGAGGATGACCGTAAGGTTCCTCCTTGGTTCTCCTAGATTTTGATACAAAGGCTTTCCACCCTTATATCGACTACGTCGAGTAGAAATAGAATCAAGACATAACTTTCATTGATCTAAGTAGTATAAATTGCAAATATAACTCAAAAGAAATGAATAGATATTTGAACTAGCATGTCCAACTTACATAACTTACTCCCTAATCCTAGAATCAAAGTATCTACTCTATGAATAAGGAAAAGCAAATACAAGACATATTTTTATAAATTATTACAATCCAAATAGAATTGAAAGAAGAAATAATATGCCCTATTGGATCCAATGCAAGGTCTTGGTTTCTCTTCAAGTTGTTGGAGCGTCGATTCGGGTCTTTGAGCCCTTCCTTTCTCCCTGTTGTGAGCCTCCGGTGCTTTTTAGAGCACCTTCTTGTCGTCCCAGCCATCGAGCCTCCCCCCTTAGGTTTAGATGTGCCTTTCTATATATAGGAGTGAAATCAGCTTTCCTTATTTGCCCACGAAACCAAAGCTACATAAGTCGCATTATCACCATACGACAGTGTGGAATCCACACGGTCGGCCGTGTGACAATCTAGAAATCATGCTCTGGACCTTACGTCTAGGAGAGGCACGATTATCAGAGCCCAAGTTGCGAAGTTCACATTCGGATTTTATTTCGTTGGACATCGAGTTTTGCTTTATTCGATTTTGGTTTTGTGAGTTCTGGGATCTAGCTGTAGCGGGACATCTCCGAGTTACAAGGTTAAGGTATGATAATTTTTATCACATATTCTTTTGTTGGCTATGCATTTAGTTGTTTATAATAGGGAAATGACATGTAGTGTGTTAGTTGCTATTCGTAACCATTGTTGAGCTGACCATGGGAACGACATGTTGAGTTTATTAGACATGTACCTGTAGGATATTTGAAGCCGCTAGAGGGGGGTGAATAGCGTAGAATTCATTCGTAGTTGGAATTCGATCGTGGTCGTCTCTACAATTTCGTTAGTACGCAGCAGAAATAGAAATAATACAATAACAAAATACGACAAACACAATAAGAACACGAGTATGTAACATGGTTCGGAACAGCACGGTTCCTACTCCACGGATCGAGCTCTACGAGCTCTAGTGATGCACACGCAACCACTAATAAACACTCCTTCTCGGAATAATTCGGAGGCGGAGAAATCTCGTACAAGATGATTACAATAATAATCAAATAGATACAAGCAAATACGATAATGAAATACAAATGCAAGTAAAGGAAAACACTTTACAAGAGCTTTTGATTGTTTGATCTTTGATTGCCTTGAACTAGCTTTGAAGGACTGGAAAGCACCAACTTTCCCCTTTAATTTTGCCCAAGAAAATCGCTACCATTTTCTCCATCACGAGCTCCTTTTATAGCTTTAACTAAAGGTCGATCGATCCGCTCGGGACCATCGATCGGCCGATCACCGATCTTTGTGAGACAACGGTGTAATCCACGCTGGAAAAATCCAATGACTAGGACATCACCGATCGATCATACACATCGGGCCGATCGATGAAGCATCACCGATCGCTTGTCCCGGTCGAGTGAGACTCCATTCTCAGGCCCTAAAATCGAGCATCGGCCGATCGATCACACGATCGATCGGCCGATCGTCTCAATCAATCGATCGACGCCCACCTATGGCAGTCGACTGCTAGGGCAATTCCCGCAGTCAAACCCTAGTTGACTATGCCAATCGACTGCCACATGGCATCAGTCAACTGGCACACCTCAAACATGAGGTTTTAACCCAAGTATGGTGTCCCCATACTTGCTAGACCACCCTTAGCCTAGACCTAAGCCTTCTAGCCACCCCCATCAGCCTCACGCCTCTTGGATCCCTCCAAGTCATCCATGACTTGTTCATCCATCGCGCTAGCCTTCAGGTGCTTCCATCAGCTATGTCATGCTAACGGTGTCTACACCACCAAGGCACATTGGACTTACGCCGCCAAGACTCCCGCTTGGACTTTACGCCGCTAATACCAAACCCCTTGGACTTCTCAAGTGCCAAGACTCAAGCTTGGACTTTCCCTTGCCAACCCATGTTGGACTTTCCATGCCAAGTACCCATGACTTGGACTTTCCTTTCCAAGACCCATGCTTGGACTTTCCTTTCCAAGACCCATGCTTGGACTTTTCCCAAATGCCAAGTGTCCCACTTGGACTTTCCCATGACAATCACATTGTCATATGTTTTTGTCGAAACATCAAAACATCACTCAAGTTAAACTCGAGTCCTGGTCAATCGTGACCTGGGTCGATTGCACCAACAGTACTTGCTTTCGAAAAGGTGAATTTCCTTTAAGATCTGACTGATACCGAGTCGAATAGCAGGGGTCAGGTAGTCACATTTCTTATGTAGATCAACATTTACATTCTTAGGGATTTTCACTAACTATGTAAGTCAGATCATTACCTGTGGGGGTAATGGACAAACGTATATACTATTGTTGATACAGATGGTGGAGGATTAGTATATATTGGTGTTTCATAGGGATTTTGATCTCTAAGTTGGTCATGCTAGATTGTATAACTTTGAAGGTACTTTTGAGTACTTAACCTGTGTGATGCAGGAAAAGTAGAGTTAGTTGTATATCATCTTTGTGATTAAGCTAGTACTTGGTGAAAGAGGCAGAAAATAATTTTTGGGGAGTATCATAACACTTGATCACGATTTAGTGATGTTGGGAGAGAGTATTTCTCCCATGTTATTTTCTTTGACTCGTTGTCAGGGAATTCTTGAGCTTCAAGTAGGGTGATCAGTTGGTAATGAGAGTACCGTGCAGAGTCATTAGACTTGCAGAGGTTACAACCACCTAATACCTCAAGAATGTGAATGGATGTTTTAAGCCACCCATAGTTTATTGGCTTACAGTTGGATTAGGATATTTGGATCTTCTATCAGATCCTGCCAGAAGACATTGGATCGAGTCATGATTTTAGAAATGACTCCGTACAAGTGTTTATGAGTTGGAGACCGATAAGTAGATATTACAGGTCAAATTATTAGAATCAGAAGTCTCCAAATGTTGGATAAAAGGAGCAAGATCGGAGTCATAGGCTGTTAGGGCAATCAACCCAAGTATGGTTTGGTTTTGATGTGTGTGGCAACGGGTTTAAGTTAGGTTGTTATGTGATTTGATATGTGTGTTTGAGTTGTGCAAGACTTAGTAAATCACACACAATTTAGCTTGATTAAAGAATTAGTGAGTTCACCATCTCATGGCTCGGGTCTTTGAGTCGGTGAAGGATGACATTGCGGAAGTCATGCGCTTGGTGCATCCGAGGGACCGTCGGACAAGAAGTGTATGGAGTGAAGATAAAGGAAGCCGACTTCAAGGCGATACTTAAAGGATGGAATTGCAGAAGTCGTGCGCTTGATGCATCCGAGGGACATGGCTAGACGAAGAGAGCTTCGAGGCGAGGGACTTCATGGGAGATGAGAGTGAGCGATTGTAACCCGGGGCGGGTAGCTCATAGGTGAACTTGGCTGAATGGCTAAGTCAAGTGTCGGATGCTCAAACTTAGGTTTGAGGTTTTACCCGACAAGTCAAACGCTCAAACTTGTGTTTGAGATTTTACCCAATGTTTGGATAAGTCAGATGCTCAAACATGAGTTAGAGGTTTCTACCCAACGAATGGAAGTGTCGGATGCTCAAACAGGAGGTTTGAGGTTTTACCCGACACCAATCAACTGTTATAGATAGCAGTCAACTGCTCTAAGTCGATGGCATTCAACTGGTGTTCAACTATTGGGTTTCTAGCCCAGTAGTTGACTACCAAGGGATGGTAGTCAACTGTTGCACCATCAGTCGACTACTGAAGGTGGTCACGGGCACAGAACCTCCCGTAGCCGAATGATCAGTCGGCTACGCAGGCAGTAGTCTGTAGGGGATCGAATGGCCGGCTAGAGGGGGGTGAATAGCCCTTTTCGTTTGGATGCCGGTATTTGCTCGTCTACAAAACTAATTAGCGCAAGCGGAAGACTAATAAAGACAAGCAAATAGAAATACGAGAAAACAAGAGCTAACAAAGAATGTAACGTGATTCACGGCTACGCCGCTAATCCACGATCCCGATTCGTCCGAGGTGAATCACTCCTCCAAAGTCAATCACTATTGGTCTCTCCTTTGCACCAAGCTAGGTGGAGGTAACCTTTACAATCAAGATCACTCTTCTTACAATAAGAATGGAGTAAAAACAAGTAAGAAGAGTTTAGAGCTTGTGGGGCACTAGGAAGATCACTAAGAGCATAAGCATTAGCCTCTCAAAGGCTCACACCCTCTCTTTTTATAGAGAGGGTTGATTTCTTCCCGTTGGCCGCCACCAGTCGACTGCTGCCCTTGGCAGTCGACTGTCGTCACTACAATGGCCTCCAAACACGTCGGATCCGATCCCGATCAGTCCAACTCTTAGCGTGACCGATGGACCTCACCACGATCGCCTCCGTAGTCGACGCCTACCGACCACGAGCGGTTCTCAGCCGCTGATATCCTCTCCGGCGATCATTGTCATTCTGATGCGGCCGATCACGGGCATAAACCCATCACGATACCGGTCGAACCCACTGACGAAGCGATCGCCATTACATGGGATCGGTGCCGTGTGAAACTCAAACTTAACATAAGTTTGAGCTTCCGGCGGTCGGGTAAACCTTAACCCTTGCGGTCAAGTCTCCGACACTCAGCCATTCGGCCAAGTTCACCTAATGAGCTACTTACATTTCACTCATTCTCACATCTCACTCAAAGTCCCTCACCGAAGCTCTCTTCGTTCGCGGCCACGTCCCTCGGAAGCATCAGGCGCACGGCTCTGCAATGCTCCTTCGCATCTCTTGCCTCCGAAGTCTGCTTCCTTGGCTTCACTTCAAGTCATCTCGTTCGGCGGTCCCTCGGATGCTCCAAGCGCACGGCTTCCGCAAAGCTATCCTTCATCGACTCAAGGCACGAGTCATGAGATGTGAAACTCGCCACGGCTCCATGTGCGAATTACTAAGTCCTGCACGACTTCAACGCACATATCAAATCAATATATCAAACTAACTTAAACCCTTTGCCACACCATCAAAACCATATTATGGCAAGAGATTGCCCTAACAATCTCCCCCTTTTTGATGTGTGGCAATCCGTTTAAGTTAGGTAAAAACATTTGATATAAATTTTAAAGGAAAGAAAGCATGTAAACATAAACATGATATAGCAACATGCAACTCCCCCTTAATCCATGAAACTCCCCATAAAAATGTTCCCCTTTACTTAAACATACATTTCTCCCCCTTTGACACCATCAAAAAGATTAATCCTAATTTATAAACTCATGGCATCAAGTATAGTAGAAAGAGAACACCAAAAACTTGATTAAAATCTAAAATCAGAAAATATTGAGCTGTTTTTCAGGTTATCAATGATCGCTATCAAGATGGCAATGATTGGCATAATGGATTCAAATTACGATTTTCGTAATTTCAGAAATGCATTAAAAATTCCAAAAAATTCGAAAAATCATGAAATTTTGGGAACACATTTCTTTTAAGTATATCTATCAGTGAAAAATAGGTTTTCATGAAAAATCATTATATTTCCACGTATTTTCCAAAAATCCATAAGCTTTAAAAACTACTAGGTTTTTGATCATAAGAGTATCCATTTTAACACCTAGTCTTGCTTTGAATTGTTTCAAAACATGAATACATAGATTTTAGATTAAGAAATTGTTTTGAAAACATATGAAATATCCAACCATGATCTTTGGGCAATATGTCTATGAATTAAACATAAGTCTTCCCCATGATTGGTCTATTATTGCTATGTTGATACTTTAAATGACCATCTAAATGCCATAGGCATTAGTGGACATTTGTATCATCCTAACATCTCACCCATGCTAAGTTTGCAATCAAGTTAGCCTATAGTGAGTGTGAGATGCATCCTAGGGGGTATTTGTATATACTTAACCCTTGTATTCATGCAATTCTATCATGGTTAAGTATCAACCTAACAATCATCATGATCATAAAGGCATATGTCAATTAATTTTACATTATGATCATGAAATACATGTATTCATTGAATAATAATCATGCATTAGGTATTATATGATGATAATAAGGAAAGTATCACCTAAAGCATGATTCAACCCTATTTCTCATGATTACGTGTCAAATATTAAAATCATAAATTATGATTTCAAACATACATAGCAATTACATTAATCATCATGATTTAAACATTATTATCTATTTATGGGCACGTTATCATCACCCAACACTATTCTAAAAATGTTGTCCCGCCATCCTAAGTCAACCAAAATATGATATAGGTCAATTGCATATGGTTGACTACCCTAGGGGTTTTCTAACCCTTAAGGATGGATTTTGGAACCCAAAATAAGTTCTTGCCTATTGGGTTCACTAGATACTCCTTGGGGATCCATTTCCTAGCTATTACCTTCTTTTTATCTTGTCCCCTAGCAATTAGGCATTTATAGGCCTTTTCATTTTTCTTTTCTTTATAACCTAGGCCCTTTTTGTTGAAACTAGCTCTTTGGCTCCCTAAGATCATGTTCAATGTGTTGGAGCCAATTGTGAATTTTTCTAGGGCTTTTGTTAAATAATCTACCTTTTCCCTTAAGGCCCTATTTTCATTTATACATGCATCACTAACATCTAATGGCACATAAAGGTCATGTGAGCATACATCATTTAAGCTAGAAGAAATATTATCATTTAAGCATGCATTTTCTAGCTTATTTTCTAATGCCTTAATTTGATTAAGCAAGCTTTTATTTTTCTTTTTCATTCCAAATAAGTCCTTAGTTAAACTAGAAATTATGGAAACTATTTTCTTAGGAGAGGCTTTCGTTACCATAGTTTCCATATCCTCTTCTTCTTCGGATGAGAAGGATGTAGAAGCTCCCCCTTCACTTGAGCTCTCTCCTCTTGAGCTTGATCCTTCATTTTCGGATGAAGAGCAATCCAAGTCATCAAAGGCCATCAAGGCCAAATTGGTGACAAAGGCATTCTCCTCATCCGATGATGATGAGGATGGGTCATCCCAAGTCCTTGCCTTTAGAGCTTTGGTCTTCCCCTTTTCTTTTGTCTTCTTCTCCTCCTCCTTCTTTTTCTTGCTCCCCTTTTTCTTCTTCTTTTCTTCTTTCTGTTTCCTCTCTTCCTTGCTCTGGTTTAGAGGACAATTGTCTCTATGTGCCCTCTCCTTGGCAATTGTAGCATATGACCTTCCCCTTGGTCTTCTATTCCTATCATGAGATTTATCAAATCTAAAATTTTAAATGCACGCCTTACCTTCCTTACCATGTAGGCTTCTTCCGTGCTATCCATGGAGGAGGTGGAGGCTTCATCATCGGAGGAGGAGGATCTCTATCTTCTTCTTCCCTTATTTGCCAACAATGCTACTCCCTTGAAGGTTGTATTTTGGCTCTTCTTGTATTCCTTCAAGCCTAGATTCATGTAATTCCATAGTGGAGAAAAATTCATCTAGAGTACTTACCTCTAGATTCTTTGAAATGTAAAATGAGTCCACCATTGAACTCCACTTGGATGATCGGGGGAAAGAATCTATGGCCTTCATTATCATATCGCGATTGGAGAGCATTTCTCCTACACTTGTTAGTCCATTTAAAATTTCTTTGAATCTAGAATGCAAAGAAGTTACCTTTTCTCCCTTTTCTAATTTAATGTTGGATAGTTGGGAGCGGAGGAGATCTCTCCTTGCTAGCTTCGCCTCGGATGTGCCTTCATGAAGCTCAATTAGCTTCTCCCACATCTCCTTGGCGCTTAGGCATTCTCCTATTCGGTTGATTTCTTGTTGGGGGAGCACATTGAAGAGATGATGCTTGGCTTTTGAATTTGCAAGGTGCTCTTCCCTTTGCCTTTTGGTCCAACTAGATTTCTCTATTGGCTTCCCCTCTTCATCCCTAGGCAAAACGAAACCGGATTCCATTGTAATCATAATATCAAAATCCATTTCGAAAAATACCTCCATTCGCTTCTTCCACCAAGCGAATTCTCCTTCAAACTTCGGAGGATGAATGTTGGAGCCGGCCATTTTGAAAGTTGCTTGTTGTGGCGGTTAGTCCTCGACAAGCTTTCCTTTTCTCTGATACCACTTGTAGGGGATCGAACGGCCGGCTAGAGGGGGGTGAATAGACCTTTTCGTTTGGATGCCGGTATTTGCTCATCTACAAAACTAATTAGCGCAAGCGGAAGACTAACAAAGACAAGCAAATAGAAATACGAGAAAACAAGCGCTAACAAAGAATGTAACGTGGTTCACGGCTACGCCCTAATCCACGATCCCGATTCGTCCGAGGTGAATCACTCCTCCAAAGCCAATCACTATTGGTCTCTCCTTTGCACCAAGCTAGGTGGAGGTAACCTTTACAATCAAGATCACTCTTCTTACAATAAGAATGGAGTAAAAACAAGTAAGAAGAGTTTAGAGATTGTGGGGCACTAGGAAGATCACTTAGAGCATAAGCATTAGCCTCTCAAAGGCTCACACCCTCTCTTTTTATAGAGAGGACTGATTTCTTCCTGTTGGCCGCCACCCGATCAAGGTTGCCGCCTTGGCTGATCGCTACTACAACGGCCTTCGAACACGCCGATCCCGACCGCTAGTCCAACGGAACTCTTGGCAATGATCGATGGACCTCACCAGCTGATCGCTCTCGTAGTCGCCTACGGCTATGAGCGATTCTGCTCGCGATATCCTCCGGCAATGATCATTGTCATTCTGATGGGCCGATCACCGGGCATAAACCCATCACGGATATACCGAACCCACTGATTCGAGTAGCCGATCGCCATTACATGGCAATGATCGGTGTGCGGTGCAGAAACTCAAACTTAACATAAGTTTGAGCTTCCGGCGGTCGGGTAAACCTTAACCCTTGCGGTCAAGTCTCCGACACTCAGCCATTCGGCCAAGTTCACCTAATGAGATACTTACATTTCACTCATTCTCTCATCTCACTCAAAGTCCCTCGCCGAAGCTCTCTTCGTTCTCGGCCACGTCCCTCGGCAGCATCAGGCGCACAACTCTGCAATGCTCCTTCGCGTCTCTTGCCTCCGAAGTCTGCTTCCTTGGCTTCACTTCAAGTCATCTCGTCCGGCGGTCCCTCGGATGCTCCAAGCGCATGGCTTCCGCAAAGTTATCCTTCACCGACTCAAGGCACGAGTCATGAGATGTGAAACTCGTCACGACTCCATGTGCGAATTACTAAGTCCTGCATGACTTCAATGCACATATCAAATCAATATATCAAACTAACTTAATCCCTTTGCCACACCATCAAAACCATATTATGGCAAGAGATTGCCCTAACATAGTCGACGGATGAGAGCATCACCAATCGCTAGGTTACCGCTGACGGTGACAATGGCAAGTCGAATCCGTTGAAAGTCGTATTGGAGAGGTAGTCGATCGTTGGTGACATCGCAATGATCGTGATCGTCGTCTAACAGAAGAAACCCTTCTTCTCTATAAAAAGAAGGGTTAGGGGCTTTTGGTGTTAGTAATATATGAGAGATGTCCTAAGGCAATCGCCTTATGGCTGTACCATTTATATGATAAATGAAGATTCACTATTTGATTATACATGTTTTCATGTATTTGATTAGATCTTAAACTCATTTACTGAATGTCCCCAATACGATTCACGGCGTGAGAAAATTTGTGATTAGATCACAACTAGTGAGTATCTCTACATGTGTAATTGTAATGTATTAGAATTGTCCCTAGTCGATGAATTGATGGATTGGGACACCATCAATTCTGTCGAGACTAGCACGAGGTATACTCCTTGGTGTATCCAAGCAGCTGATTCTCACTGGCTGAAGACATTGTGATGTCCGGAGTTAATCGTGGATGCTAGTTATGGTAACTAGTTCATTGGAGTGACCACCTGTAAGACTTCATATGGTTCTCTGCATATATAGATATGTCAATGAAGTTCTTATTGCAGCTTAAGTTCGATGTTCCTTTGACTTGCGGTATTCAAGTCATCTTGGTCATGAAGACTTATGCTTTGACATCTTAAGCAGGCATCACTAAGGAGATGTAGACCCAGGATGATTGGATATAAGTCGAAGTGATCGAAGGTGTTTGAATAGCCTATAAAGGATTCACCACTCCTTGCGAGGAGATGTATACTCATGCCTCTCATCGGATTGTTACTAAAGTCTTTGGCCAAAGCATTACATGTTTAGAGTAAAGTACTCTTAGATACATGTGCAGTAACTAGAATTCGTAGGATGAAGAAATGATACTTGGGCTAGGTGTGATGTAGTCAACCTAGTGGGGACTGACACTATAGACCATGTCCTGAACCAAGTGGATATAAGATGCGTGAAAGGAATGAGGCACGATTCATTGTAGCTGCTGAAGGGTTTCAGGAATAGTTCTGGATCAACCGTTGATCTTTCGATTAATTGGGGATCATGATGTACTACTAGGTGCCACTCATGATCGTTCTATAATTAATGGTTAATTATAAATGGTCAACATAAATTGAGAACCTATTTGGTCACATGCACAACGAGTGTAATCCGAAGGATTTAAAACGAACTTGAGAATGAGATTCTCAAACCGAGAGAAACTAGGTTTGGTTGGACCAAACAAGGATTGAGCATGAAATCATTTCAGTCACAATGGAAGCATGGATGGGCCATGTCTTATGAAGACATGATGGATGAACCAAATTGACTTGGTTCTAATCCAATGGTGAAGGATAAACCAAAGGGGTTTGGTTTGTTTTAAACGAATGAACCAAAGTTGGTTCGATTCATTTTAACTTAAAATAGACCAACGCAGTTCGGTTTATTTTAACTTAAAGTTAATGGAGCAGGTTAATGGATTTTTGGTTATGAACCAATAACCGTTAAGAGAATTTGTTCTCTATAAAAAAAGGGCTTAAGGGTTTTGTGAAGACCTAACCCTAATTTTTTGTTGTCGCCCCTCCCTCTCTTCTCATGGTGCCGCTACCCAACCTTTGTTGCCGCCCAGCCCTTGTGCCGCCATCCAAGCTGTTACCGGCATCCAAGATCCTACTAGCGATCCTCCGGTGATCTTCCTTGGCTACGGTGACAAGGTGAGCACCTAGCTTTCCTTATTTGGCCGGCGCAAGTTCTCCACCAAAGCTGTCCAGTTTTCTGGACAGCTTGTTTCCTCCAGGCCTTCCTCCACGATACCTCACCACGCGGGAGTGGTTCCTCCCCAAGATGTCCCCGCACCACCAGGATGAAGCTCCAGCGAAGCACCAACCTCTATAGTGATCCGTCTCACCGCAGTCTCAAGCTTAATGGTGGCACCACCAAGAATCTTCCCAAGACCACCCGGTAGAGTAGCGCTTGTCTGTCGCGCCTCGCCTCGGCCTCCATCAACGCAGGCGTCATTGAGATTCTCACTTGCACATCCATCACCTTGGGAAGAAAGAGCACGGAGTGACTGGGGCAGGCGAGCCCCTCCGCAGCCTCCGCCACTCGTGGCCTGTGAGGGCTCCCACCGACTGAGCTCTCACGCCATCAGACATTTACATTGGCGAGCTTCTCCTTTCACCTCGCCAATAACTCAAGAGGCAGCGTGAGAGACTCCCCCATTTCCCGCACCACCTCCTTTCGCCTCAAATAACGACTTGAGAAGCAGAGAGACTCCCCCTAGGTTTCCCACCGCCACCGCCGCTTTGGTCCTAGGGTAGCTCACCGCTGGTTCCATCCTCAGAACTCCCCGCCTCCGGTGACTCCTCACCGCTGGTTCCTTCCTCGCAACCCTCCATCCTCGCACCCGCCTCCGCGACTCATGGGATGTCGCCGGAGGGGGAGGGGAGACTCGCTAGTTTGGAGTGCTAGAGAGAGAAGTTTTGGCTTCTCTCTAACGTGTGACGACTGAGATCTCTTTCACGAATTCTAGTCAATTCTTACATCTTTGCATGGGGTCCAACTCCGACATATCATTTTTTTTTTCATAGTCTTCCCACGAGACTCTTCATCCTCTGCTTCCCACTTTGCATCTTTATTTACCTTGGTCAATGGCTCACTTAAAATCTTCCTACTACACAACGTTACTTCATTACACTTCTCTATCAGATTAACCTCCGATTTCCCTGGTAACTTGCCTAGGGTTCTGGCAGAACCACTTGTAAGGGATCGATATGGCCGGCTAGAGGGGGGGTGAATAGCCCTCGGACGTTGGACGTCGTAAATTGCTCATCTACAAAAACGTTAGCGCAAGCGGAAGCAATAAACTAAGACAAGCAATAAATGAACAAGCAATACAAACACCGAGATATAACGTGGTTCACGGCTACGCCGCTAATCCACGGTCCGATTCGTCCACGGTGAATCACTCCGCCAAAACCAATCACTATCGGTCTCTCCTTTGCACAAAGCTAGGTGGAGGTAACCTTTACAACCAAGATCACTCTTCTTACAATAGGATTGAAGTAAAGACAAGTAAGAAGAGTTTAGAGCTTGTGGGGCACTAGGAAGAATGTTTGGAACTTAAGCATTAGCCTCTCAAAGGCTTACACCCTCTCTTTTTATAGAGAGGGCTAACGCCATCACCGATCGCGCGCGCGATCGCTTACTACAACGGCCTCCGAACACGCCGGATCCCGACCGCTGTAGTCCAACGGAACTCTTGGCAATCGATCGATGGACCTCATCCCGATCACGCCTCCGTAGTCGATCGCCTCGGCTACGTAACGGTTCTGGTCAAACCCTTATCTATCACGATCGCCAGCCAGCCGATCGATGATATCTGGCAATGATCGCCACGATGGCAATGATCGCCGCTACAATTCCGAATCGATACCGGTCGAACTCACTCGATTAGCGCCGATCGCCTATCATCATGGCCGATCGGGTGTCGGAAAACCCATCCGACACTTGGCCAAATGGCCAAGTTTCACCTAAGAGCTACCCTTCCCGGGTTACAATCGCCACTCTCATTTCTGAGTCCTCGCCAAGTTCTCTTCATTCTCGCCACGCCTCGGCAAAGATCGCGACGGCTCTGCAATGCTCCTTCGCGTCTCTTGCCTAGAAGTCTACTTCCTCCGGCTTTACTCCAAGCTTCTCGTCCGGCGATCCCTCGGATGCTCCAAGCGCACGGCTTCCGCAAAGCTATCCTTCACCGACTCAAGGCACGAGTCATGAGATGTGAAACTTGCCACGGCTCCATGTGCGAATTACTAAGTCCTGCACGACTTCAACGCACATATCACATCAACATATCAAACTAACTTAAACCCTTTGCCACACCATCAAAACCATATCACGGCAAGAGATTGCCCTAACAATCTCCCCCTTTTTGATGTGTGGCAATCCGTTTAAGTTAGGTAAAAACATTTGATATAAATTCTAAGGTAAGAAAGCATGTAAAGATAAACATGATATAACAACATGCAATTCCCCCTTAATCCATGAAATTCTCTATGCAAATTTTCTCCCCCTATCATATATTTCTCCCCCTACATATATTTCTCCTACAATATATTTCTCCCCCTAATGTGATTAACTTAAACATACTTATTTCTCCCCCTTTGACACCATCAAAAAGATTAACACTAAGTTATAAGCTCATGGCATCAAGTATAATGGAGGGAAAATATGTCAAGTTGATTTAAAAACTAGGTACCACTTGTTGATGGCATTAAGTATATTTCTACCACTTGTAGGAGGTTTACAAACTGAATTCGGCCTTCAATATTCTATCGATGATGGCAATGATCGTAGCACAAAGGAATCCAAATTTCTGATTTTCTGGACGAAATTCAGAAATGCATTATAAATTCCAGAAAATTTGAAAAATCATGAAATTTGGGGAACATATTTCTATTAAGTATATCTATCAAGGAAAAATAGTTTTTCATGAAAACTCATTATATTTTCTTGTTTTTGCCAAAAATCCAAAAGTTCTAAAAACCACTAGGTTTTTGATCATTCTAGTATCAAGTTAGCTACCTAGTTTTGCATCCAATTGTTTCAAAACATGAATACATGTATTTTAGGGTAAGAAATTGTTTTGAAAACATATGAAATATCCAACCATGATCTTTGGGCAATATGTCTATGAATTAAACATAAGCCTTCCCCATGATTGGTCTATTATTGCTATGTTGATACTTTAAATGACCATCTAAATGCCATAGGCATTAGTGGACATTTGTATCATCCTAACATCTCACCCATGCTAAGTTTGCAATCAAGTTAGCCTATAGTGAGTGTGAGATGTATCCTAGGGGGTATTTGTATATACTTAACCCATATATTCATGCAATTCTTTCATGGTTAAATATCAACCTAACATCCTACATGATCATAATGACATATATGAATGAATTCTATATTATGATCATGAAACTCATGTATCCATCAAATAATAGTCATGCATTAGGTATTATATGATGATAATAAACAAATTATTACCTAAAGCATGATTTAAATCTATTTCTAGTGATAACGTGCCAAATTTCAAAATCATAAATCATGATTTAAAACATACATAGGAATTACAACAATCATCATGATTTAAGCATTATTACCTATTTATGGGTACGTTATCATCACCCAACACTATCTAAAAAATGTTGTCCCGTCATCCTAAGTCAACCAAATTATGATATAGGTCAAGTTCATATGGTTGACTACCCTAGGGGTTATTCTAACCCTTAAGAATGGATTTTGGAACCCAAAATAGATTCTTTCCTATTGGGTTCACTAAATATTCCTTGGGGATCCATTTCTTAGCAATTACTTTCTTTTTATCTTGTCCCCTAGCTATTAGGCATTTATAGGCCTTTTCATTTTTCTTCTCTTTATATCCTAGGCCCTTCTTGTTAAAACTTGCCCTTTGGCTCCCAATTATCATGTTAAGAGTGTTGGAGCCTATAGTGAATTTCTCTAGGGCTTTTGTTAAATAATCTACCTTTTCCCTTAAAGCTCTATTTTCCTCTATGCATGCATCATTAACATCCAAAAGCATATAATCATGTGAGCATGCATCATCTAAGCTAGAAGAAATATTATCATTTAAGCATGCTTTTTCTAATTTTTGTTCTAGGTCCTTAATTTGTTCAAGCATGCATTTATTTTTCTTCTTTGCCCTAAATAAATCCTTAGTTAAACTAGAAATCATAGAAACTATTTTACTAGGTGAGAGATTGGTTACCATAGTTTCCATGTCCTCTTCTTCTTCGGATGATGAGGATGTGGAAGCTCCCCCTTCATTTGAGCTCTCTCCTCTTGAGCTTGATTCTTCATTTTCGGATGAAGAGCAATCCAAGTCATCAAAGGCCATCAAGGCCAAATTGGTGACAAAAGCATTCTCCTCATCCGATGATGAGGAGGAGGATGAGGATGGATCATCCCATGTCTTGGCCTTGAATGCTTTGGCCTTCCCCTTTTCTTTTGCCTTCTTTTCTTCTTCCTTTCTCTTGCTCCCCTTCTTCTTCTTCTTTTCTTCTTTCTTTTTCTTCTCTTCCTTGCTCTTGTTTAAGAGGGGACAATTGTCCCTTATGTGCCCTTCTCCTTGGCAATTGTAGCATATGACCTTCCCCCTTGGTCTTCTATTCCTATCATTAGATTTATCAAATCTAAAATTCTTAAATGCACGTCTTACCCTCCTTACCATATAGGCTTCTTCGGTGCTATCCATGGAGGAGGAGGAAGACGCTTCGTCATCGGAGGAGGAGGGGATTTCCATCTTCTTCTTCCCCTTACTTGCCAATAATGCTACTCCTCTTGAGGGTTGAATTCTAGGCTCCTCTTGTATTCCCTCAAGCCTAGTTTCGTGGAGCTCCATTGTTGAGAAAAATTCCTCCAAGGTACTTACTTCTAGGTTCTTGGAGATATAAAATGAGTCCACCATGGAGCTCCATTTTGAGGACCGGGGAAAGGCATCTATGGCCTTCATTACCATATCCCGGTTTGATAGCTTCTCCCCTACACTTGTTAGTCCATTTAAAATTTCTTTGAATCTAGAATGCAAAGAAATTACCTTTTCTCCCTTTTCTAATTTGATGTTGGATAGTTGGGAGCGGAGGAGATCTCTCCTTGCTAGCTTTGCCTCGGATGTGCCTTCATGAAGCTCAATTAGCTTCTCCCACATCTCCTTGGCGCTTAGGCATTCTCCTATTCGGTTGATTTCTTGTTGAGGGAGCACATTGAAGAGATGGTGCTTGGCTTTGGAGTTTGCAAGGTGCTCTTCCCTTTGCCTTTTGGTCCATCTTGATTTTTCGATTGGTTTCCCCTCTTCATCCCTAGGCAAAATGAAACCGGATTCCATTGTAATCATTATATCAAAATCCGTTTCGAAAAATACCTCCATTCGCTTCTTCCACCAAGCGAATTCTCCTTCAAACTTCGGAGGATGGATGTTGGAGCCGGCCATTTTGATGTAGGGCTTGTTGCGGCGGTTAGTCCGGTGACAAGCAACCTCGGCTCTGATACCACTTGTAAGGGATCGATATGGCCGGCTAGAGGGGGGTGAATAGCCCTCGTACGTTGGACGTCGTAAATTGCTCGTCTACAAAAACGTTAGCGCAAGCGGAAGCAATAAACTAAGACAAGCAATAAATGAACAAGCAATACAAACACCGAGATATAACGTGGTTCACGGCTACGCCGCTAATCCACGGTCCGATTCGTCCACGGTGAATCACTCCGCCAAAACCAATCACTATCGGTCTCTCCTTTGCACAAAGCTAGGTGGAGGTAACCTTTACAACCAAGATCACTCTTCTTACAATAGGATTGAAGTAAAGACAAGTAAGAAGAGTTTAGAGCTTGTGGGGCACTAGGAAGATTGTTTGGAACTTAAGCATTAGCCTCTCAAAGGCTTACACCCTCTCTTTTTTATAGAGAGGGCTAACTTCTTCCCGTTTGCCGCCATCGATCCGCCCTTGGCGCGATCGTCACATTACAACGGCCCTCCGAACACGTCGGATCCCGATTGTAGTCCAGCGGAACTCTTGGCGATCGATGGACCTCATCACGATCGCCGCCAGAGTCGATCGCCCGATCGGCTACGAACGGCTGGCGAACCCTTATCTATCACCGATCGCGCCGCCGTGATCGATGATCTTGGCAATGATCGCCCACGTATGGCACGATCACGGCCACAATCGATCGATACCGATCGATACTCACTTTCACTCGACTGAGCAATTGCGATCGCCTACCATGGCGATCGGCGGTGTCGAAAACCATCCGACACTTGGCCAAATGGCCAAGTTTCACCTAAGACTACCCTTCCCGGGTTACAATCGCCACTCTCATTTCTGAGTCCTCGCCTTGAAGTTCTCTTCATTCTCGCCACGCCCTCGAGATCAGCACGCGGCTCTGCAATGCTCCTTCGCGTCTCTTGCCTAGAAGTCTACTTCCTCCGGCTTTACTCCAAGCTTCTCGTCCGGCGGTCCCTCGGATGCTCCAAGCGCACGGCTTCCGCAAAGCTATCCTTCACCGACTCAAGGCACGAGTCATGAGATGTGAAACTTGCCACGGCTCCATGTGCGAATTACTAAGTCCTGCACGACTTCAACGCACATATCACATCAACATATCAAACTAACTTAAACCCTTTGCCACACCATCAAAACCATATCACGGCAAGAGATTGCCCTAACACCACTGGCGATTAGTGTTATTTGAATTTCCAATGTCTTCTGTCGGTTAGCAAGATCGTTCACAGACAAATTCAACTCCATCAACATCTCTTCTGTCTGTAAGTGTCGATGTTGGAACTCAGTGTTCACCTTCTGTTGAGTTTGAATAAACCCCTCCATCAGTTGCTCGAGCTGGGATTTCGAGAATTGCTATTGCCCACTGCTCTGCTGTCTGTACACACCTGACTATTGGAAACTCCCCAATTTATTTTTGTACGAAAAGTTTGGGTGGTTCCTTCATCCGGGATTGTATGTGCTAGAGTATGGATTATTGGGCCTTTGATTGTAATCGCCCACTGCATCGACATGCTAAACTTGCCCTTCAGAGATGTGCTGCCCTTCATAATAATAGTCTCCCTGATATCTTGTTACTCCATCACTAGAGGAATTGGCCCAGAATCTAGGGAAACCTTCATGGCGTATGTGATCCCATTGTATAATATATGAATCATGAGCCATCTCTTAAGCCCATGGTGAGGTCACTGATGGAGCAAACCCTTGTATCGATCCCACACTTCAAATAGGGATTCTCCTTCCTTCTGGTGGAAGCTGGTGATAAGATGGCACATGTGAGATGTCTTACATGGTGGGAAGAATTTGTTCAAGGATTGATGCTCACATTGCTCCCACATGGTGATGCTTCTCGAATGCAATGAGTGTAGCCAAATTTTCACCTTGTCCCTCAGTGAAAATGGGAATAGGCTCAAATGGATCGCATATGTGTGTACCCCATTGGATTTTAATGTTGAGCAGATTTTTAGAAAGGTCTCCAAATGTCGATTGGGGTCTTCCACCGCAGCTCCTCCAAACTAATTTTGGTGGACCATGTGTATCAATGTAGGCTTTAGTTCAAAATTTCTAGCAGTAATTGTCGATCCAACGATGCTAGTTTTGTGTCCTCTAGCACTTTGGGCAGCATATTCCCACAAAGGACGATTACCTACATTCGCTAGAGGAGCACCGTGTTCCTCCATCTCTTTCTGTTCTGCCCTACGTCGATGATAGGTACAATCTATTTCTGGGTATATCGAAAGTTGATTTTTCTGATCTGATTCGTCAGTGCATATGATAAATAACGTATCCAAATAGGAGTATCTATGCTACTTACTAATAAGAAATTAAGTAAATCAAAAATAATGAACTACTAAAGAAAACTCAAACTGAATTGAAATTAAATTAAATTGGAAATAAAATATGACTAGTGAAATAAATCTAAACTAGACAGAATAACAAAAATCCAAAACTTAAATAAAGTAAAAGCAAATCTAAATTATGTCCGATCCAAACTATTCACTTTCAATCCATTATCGAATCTACAGTCCCCAACAATGGCACCAAAAACTTGATGCACGTGAGCACGACCCCAAATCTCCAGCCGAGATCGCCAAAGACTTGAAGCGCACGCTCGCGCTCAATGCTCGCAAGTGTACGGTTGTCATCAAGTAATAAATTATGTATTGATCTCACAGAGACTTTGATTCGAGTATCGTGTGTCCGATGAATATTGATTGTCCAGAGTAAATATCTTGCGAGTCAAAAGTGGGGTCGATGATGGTCCTAACTCAAGTACGGTTTCACTTGGAGAAAACAAAGAGGAGCTCTAGGTTGCTTAAAGGATTCAAGGATTTCAGTTTCACTTATAGGTTGTTGAACATGCTATCAATTTAATGCTCCTAGGATCTCGAGTTATGATCTTGCAGGAGGATCATCGTGTGTAATTCTGATGAACTTTTGCTTCTATTGAGAACTACCTATTCCTAGCCAAGTTTCCCTTTTGGATCGTCAGAGCTCAGGGGGTTGGAATCTTTGGGAGCCCCCTATCACTGGGGTCCCACAACCCTTCTAGAGTTGATGTCTCCTACTTTGAGCCTTCTGCTGGAATAGGTTAATAGGGTTCCTAGATGTTCTATTGATCCCTGTGAATAGGTGGATCATATTTCTTATCCTACTCTTCCACAGCCTACATCCTACGATTATGGGAGGGAGGATGACCGTAAGGTTCCTCCTTGGTTCTCCTAGATTTTGATACAAAGGCTTTCCACCCTTATATCGACTACGTAGAGTAGAAATAGAATCAAGACATAACTTTCATTGATCTAAGTAGTATAAATTGCAAATATAACTCAAAAGAAATGAATAGATATTTGAACTAGCATGTCCAACTTACATAACTTACTCCCTAATCCTAGAATCAAAGTATCTACTCTATGAATAAGGAAAAGCAAATACAAGACATATTTTTATAAATTATTGCAATCCAAATAGAATTGAAAGAAGAAATAATATGCCCTATTGGATCCAATGCAAGGTCTTGGTTTCTCTTCAAGTTGTTGGAGCGTCGATTCGGGCCTTTGATCCATTCCTTTCTCCCTGTTGTGAGACTCCTGTGCTTTTTAGAGCACCTTCTTGTCGTCCCAGCCATCGAGCCTCCCCCCTTAGGTTTAGATGTGCCTTTCTATATATAGGAGTGAAATCAGCTTTCCTTATTTGCCCACGAAACCAAAGCTACATAAGTCGCATTATCACCATACGACAAGGTGGAATCCACACTACGGGTGACAATCTAGAAATCATGCTCGACCTTACGCCTAGGAGAGGCACGATTATCGTGAGCCCAAGTTGCGAAGTTCACATTCGGATTTTATTTCGTTGGACATCGAGTTTTGCTTTATTCGATTTTGGTTTTGTGAGTTCTGGGATCTAGCTGTAGCGGGACATCTCCGAGTTACAAGGTTAAGGTATGATAATTTTTATCACATATTCTTTTGTTGGCTATGCATTTAGTTGTTTATAATAGGGAAATGACATGTAGTGTGTTAGTTGCTATTCGTAACCATGGTTGAGCTGACCATGGGAACGACATGTTGAGTTTATTAGACATGTACCTGTAGGATATTTGAAGCCGCTAGAGGGGGGTGAATAGCGTAGAATTCGTTCGTAGTTGGAATTCGATCGTGGTCGTCTCTACAATTTCGTTAGTACGCAGCGGAAATAGAAATAATACAATAACAAAATACGACAAACACAATAAGAACACGAGTATGTAACATGGTTCGGAACAGCACGGTTCCTACTCCACGGATCGAGCTCTACGAGCTCTAGTGATGCACACGCAACCACTAATAAACACTCCTTCTCGGAATAATTCAGAGGCGGAGAAACCTCGTACAAGATGATTACAATAATAATCAAATAGATACAAGCAAATACGATAATGAAATACAAATGCAAGTAAAGGAAAACACTTTACAAGAGCTTTTGATTGTTTGATCTTTGATTGCCTTGAACTAGCTTTGAAGGACTGGAAAGCACCAACTTTCCCCTTAAATTTTGCCCAAGAAAATCGCTACCATTTTCTCCATCACGAGCTCCTTTTATAGCTTTAACCTGTGCTGGAAAAGGTCGATCAGTCGACTGCTCGGGACCATCAGTCGACTGATCACACTGTTGCTGTGAGACAACGGTGTAATCCACACTGGAAAAATCCAACGACTAGGACATCAGTCGACTGATCATACACATCAGTCGACTGATGAAGCATCACTCGACTGCTTGTCCCAGCGGTCGAGTGAGACTCCATTCTGTGCCCTAAAATCTGAGCATCGGTCGACTGATCACACGATCGATCGGTTGTCAATCACCGATCGCCCACCTATGGCAATGATCGCTAGGGCAATTCTACAATAAACCCTAGTTGACTATGCCAATCGACTGCCACATGGCATCAGTCAACTGGCACACCTCAAACATGAGGTTTTAACCCAAGTATGGTGTCCCCATACTTGCTAGACCACCCTTAGCCTAGACCTAAGCCTTCTAGCCACCCCCATCAGCCTCACGCCTCTTGGATCCCTCCAAGTCATCCATGACTTGTTCATCCATCGCGCTAGCCTTCAGGTGCTTCCATCAGCTATGTCATGCTAACGGTGTCTACACCACCAAGGCACATTGGACTTACGCCGCCAAGACTCCCGCTTGGACTTTACGCCGCTAATACCAAACCCCTTGGACTTCTCAAGTGCCAAGACTCAAGCTTGGACTTTCCCTTGCCAACCCATGTTGGACTTTCCATGCCAAGTACCCATGACTTGGACTTTCCTTTCCAAGACCCATGCTTGGACTTTTCCCAAATGCCAAGTGTCCCACTTGGACTTTCCCATGACAATCACATTGTCATATGTTTTTGTCGAAACATCAAAACATCACTCAAGTTAAACTCGAGTCCTGGTCAATCGTGACCTGGGTCGATTGCACCAACAGTACTTGCTTTCGAAAAGGTGAATTTCCTTTAAGATCTGACTGATACCGAGTCGAATAGCAGGGGTCAGGTAGTCACATTTCTTATGTAGATCAACATTTACATTCTTAGGGATTTTCACTAACTATGTAAGTCAGATCATTACCTGTGGGGGTAATGGACAAATGTATATACTATTGTTGATACAGATGGTGGAGGATTAGTATATATTGGTGTTTCATAGGGATTTTGATCTCTAAGTTGGTCATGCAAGATTGTATAACTTTGAAGGTACTTTTGAGTACTTAACCTGTGTGATGCAGGAAAAGTAGAGTTAGTTGTATATCATCTTTGTGATTAAGCTAGTACTTGGTGAAAGAGGCAGAAAATAATTTTTGGGGAGTATCATAACACTTGATCACGATTTAGTGATGTTGGGAGAGAGTATTTCTCCCGTGTTATTTTCTTTGACTCGTTGTCAGGGAATTCTTGAGCTTCAAGTAGGGTGATCAGTTGGTAATGAGAGTACCGTGTAGAGTCATTAGACTTGAAGAGGTTACAACCACCTAATACCTCAAGAATGTTAATGGATGTTTTAAGCCACCCATAGTTTATTGGCTTACAGTTGGATTAGGATATTTGGATCTTCTATCAGATCCTGCCAGAAGACATTGGATCGAGTCAAGATTTTAGAAATGACTCCGTATAAGTGTTTATGAGTTGGAGACCGATAAGTAGATATTACAGGTCAAATTATTAGAATCAGAAGTCTCCAAATGTTGGATAAAAGGAGCAAGATCGGAGTCATAGGCTGTTAGGGCAATCAACCCAAGTATGGTTTGGTTTTGATGTGTGTGGCAACGGGTTTAAGTTAGGTTGTTATGTGATTTGATATGTGTGTTTGAGTTGTGCAAGACTTAGTAAATCACACACAATTTAGCTTGATTAAAGAATTAGTGAGTTCACCATCTCATGGCTCGGGTCTTTGAGTCGGTGAAGGATGACATTGCAGAAGTCGTGCGCTTGGTGCATCCGAGGGACCGTCGGACAAGAAGTGTATGGAGTGAAGATAAAGGAAGCCGACTTCAAGGCGATACTTAAAGGATGGAATTGCAGAAGTCGTACGCTTGATGCATCCGAGGGACATGGCTAGACGAAGAGAGCTTCGAGGCGAGGGACTTCATGGGAGATGAGAGTGAGCGATTGTAACCCGGGGCGGGTAGCTCATAGGTGAACTTGGCCGAATGGCTAAGTCAAGTGTCGGATGCTCAAACTTAGGTTTGAGGTTTTACCCGACAAGTCAAATGCTCAAACTTGTGTTTGAGATTTTACCCAATGTTTGGATAAGTCAGATGCTCAAACATGAGTTAGAGGTTTCTACCCAACGAATGGAAGTGTCAGATGCTCAAACAGGAGGTTTGAGGTTTTACCCGACACCAATCAACTGCTATAGATAGCAGTCAACTGCTCTAAGTCGATGGCATTCAACTAGTGTTCAACTATTGGGTTTCTAGCCCAGTAGTTGACTGCCAAGGGATGGTAGTCAACTGTTGCACCATCAGTCGACTGCCAAGTAATGGCAGTCGACTGCTGAAGGTGGTCACGAGCACAGAACCTCCCGTAGCCGAATGATCAGTCGGCTACGCAGGCAGTAGTCTGTAGGGGATCGAATGGCCGGCTAGAGGGGGGTGAATAGCCCTTTTCGTTTGGATGCCGGTATTTGCTCGTCTACAAAACTAATTAGCGCAAGCGGAAGACTAATAAAGACAAGCAAATAGAAATACGAGAAAACAAGAGCTAACAAAGAATGTAACGTGATTCACAGCTACGCCGCTAATCCACGATCCCGATTCGTCCGAGGTGAATCACTCCTCCAAAGCCAATCACTATTGGTCTCTCCTTTGCACCTAGCTAGGTGGAGGTAACCTTTACAATCAAGATCACTCTTCTTACAATAAGAATGGAGTAAAAACAAGTAAGAAGAGTTTAGAGCTTGTGGGGCACTAGGAAGATCACTTAGAGCATAAGCATTAGCCTCTCAAAGGCTCACACCCTCTCTTTTTATAGTGAGGGTTGATTTCTTCCCGTTGGCCGCCACTGATCACGCTTCGCAATGATCGTCATTACTACAATGGCCTCCGAACACGTCGGATCCCGACCGTTGTAGTCCAACGGAACTCTTAGCGGATCGATAGACCTCACGATCGGCTGCGCCTCGTAGTCGATCGCCCGATCGACTACGAGCGATTCTCGCGTCGCTGATATCCTCCCGGCAATGATCATTATTCCATGGCGATCGGCCGATCACGGGCATAAACCCATCAAACTTAACATAAGTTTGAGCTTCCGGCGGTCGGGTAAACCTTAACCCTTGCGGTCAAGTCTCCGACACTCAGCCATTCGGCCAAGTTCACCTAATGAGCTACTTACATTTCACTCATTCTCACATCTCACTCAAAGTCCCTCACCGAAGCTCTCTTCGTTCGCGGCCATGTCCCTCGGAAGCATCAGGCGCACGGCTCTGCAATGCTCCTTCGCATCTCTTGTCTCCGAAGTCTGCTTCCTTGGCTTCACTTCAAGTCATCTCGTCCGGCGGTCCCTCGGATGCTCCAAGCGCACGGCTTCCGCAAAGCTATCCTTCACCGACTCAAGGCACGAGTCATGAGATGTGAAACTCGCCACGGCTCCATGTGTGAATTACTAAGTCCTGCACGACTTCAACGCACATATCAAATCAATATATCAAACTAACTTAAACCCTTTGCCACACCATCAAAACCATATTATGGCAAGAGATTGCCCTAACAATCTCCCCCTTTTTGATGTGTGGCAATCCGTTTAAGTTAGGTAAAAACATTTGATATAAATTTTAAAGGAAAGAAAGCATGTAAACATAAACATGATATAGCAACATGCAACTCCCCCTTAATCCATGAAACTCCCCATAAAAATGATCCTCTTTACTTAAACATACATTTCTCCCCCTTTGACACCATCAAAAAGATTAATCCTAATTTATAAACTCATGGCATCAAGTATAGTAGAAAGAGAACACCAAAAACTTGATTAAAATCTGAAATCAGAAAATATTGAGCTGCTGTTTTCAGTTATCGATCATTGCTATCGATGATGGCAATGATTTACAATGGATTCTGAAATTCTGATTTTCTGGGCGAATTTCAGAAATGCATTAAAAATTCCACAAAATTCAAAAAATCATGAAATTTTGGGAACACATTTCTTTTAAGTATATCTATCAGTGAAAAATAGGTTTTCATGAAAAATAATTATATTTCCACGTATTTGCCAAAAATCCATAAGCTTTAAAAACTACTAGGTTTTTGATCATAAGAGTATCCATTTTAACACCTAGTCTTGCTTTGAATTGTTTCAAAACATGAATACATAGATTTTAGATTAAGAAATTGTTTTGAAAACATATGAAATATCCAACCATGATCTTTGGGCAATATGTCTATGAATTAAACATAAGTCTTCCCCATGATTGGTCTATTATTGCTATGTTGATACTTTAAATGACCATCTAAATGCCATAGGCATTAGTGGACATTTGTATCATCCTAACATCTCACCCATGCTAAGTTTGCAATCAAGTTAGCCTATAGTGAGTGTGAGATGCATCCTAGGGGGTATTTGTATATACTTAACCCTTGTATTCATGCAATTCTATCATGGTTAAGTATCAACCTAACAATCATCATGATCATAAAGGCATATGTCAAATAATTTTACATTATGATCATGAAATACATGTATTCATTGAATAATAATCATGCATTAGGTATTATATGATGATAATAAGCAAAGTATCACCTAAAGCATGATTCAACTCTATTTCTCATGATTACGTGTCAAATATTAAAATCATAAATTATGATTTCAAACATACATAGCAATTACATTAATCATCATGATTTAAACATTATTATCTATTTATGGGCACGTTATCATCACCCAACACTATTCTAAAAATGTTGTCCCGTCATCCTAAGTCAACCAAAATATGATATAGGTCAATTGCATATGGTTGACTACCCTAGGGGTTTTCTAACCCTTAAGGATGGATTTTGGAACCCAAAATAAGTTCTTGCCTATTGGGTTCACTAGATACTCCTTGGGGATCCATTTCCTAGCTATTACCTTCTTTTTATCTTGTCCCCTAGCAATTAAGCATTTATAGGCCTTTTCATTTTTCTTTTCTTTATAACCTAGGCCCTTTTTGTTGAAACTAGCTCTTTGGCTCCCTAAGATCATGTTCAATGTGTTGGAGCCAATTGTGAATTTTTCTAGGGCTTTTGTTAAATAATCTATCTTTTCCCTTAAGGCCCTATTTTCATTTATACATGCATCACTAACATCTAATGGCACATAAAGGTCATGTGAGCATACATCATTTAAGCTAGAAGAAATATTATCATTTAAGCATGCATTTTCTAGCTTATTTTCTAATGCCTTAATTTGATTAAGCAAGCTTTTATTTTTCTTTTTCATTCCAAATAAGTCCTTAGTTAAACTAGAAATTATGGAAACTATTTTCTTAGGAGAGGCTTTCGTTACCATAGTTTCCATATCCTCTTCTTCTTCTTCGGATGAGAAGGATGTAGAAGCTCCCCCTTCACTTGAGCTCTCTCCTCTTGAGCTTGATCCTTCATTTTCGGATGAAGAGCAATCCAAGTCATCAAAGGCCATCAAGGCCAAATTGGTGACAAAGGCATTCTCCTCATCCGATGATGATGAGGATGGGTCATCCCAAGTCCTTGCCTTTAGAGCTTTGGTCTTCCCCTTTTCTTTTGTCTTCTTCTCCTCCTCCTTCTTTTTCTTGCTCCCCTTTTTCTTCTTCTTTTCTTCTTTCTTTTTCCTCTCTTCCTTGCTCTTGTTTAGGAGAGGACAATTGTCTCTTATGTGCCCCTCTCCTTGGCAATTGTAGCATATGACCTTCCCCCTTGGTCTTCTATTCCTATCATGAGATTTATCAAATCTAAAATTCTTAAATGCACGCCTTACCTTCCTTACCATGTAGGCTTCTTCCGTGCTATCCATGGAGGAGGTGGAGGCTTCATCATCGGAGGAGGAGGGGATCTCTATCTTCTTCTTCCCCTTATTTGCCAACAATGCTACTCCCCTTGAAGGTTGTATTTTTGGCTCTTCTTGTATTCCTTCAAGCCTAGATTCATGTAATTCCATAGTGGAGAAAAATTCATCTAGAGTACTTACCTCTAGATTCTTTGAAATGTAAAATGAGTCCACCATTGAACTCCACTTGGATGATCGGGGGAAAGAATCTATGGCCTTCATTATCATATCGCGATTGGAGAGCATTTCTCCTACACTTGTTAGTCCATTTAAAATTTCTTTGAATCTAGAATGCAAAGAAGTTACCTTTTCTCCCTTTTCTAATTTAATGTTGGATAGTTGGGAGCGAAGGAGATCTCTCCTTGCTAGCTTCGCCTCGGATGTGCCTTCATGAAGCTCAATTAGCTTCTCCCACATCTCCTTGGCGCTTAGGCATTCTCCTATTCGGTTGATTTCTTGTTGGGGGAGCACATTGAAGAGATGATGCTTGGCTTTTGAATTTGCAAGGTGCTCTTCCCTTTGCCTTTTGGTCCAACTAGATTTCTCTATTGGCTTCCCCTCTTCATCCCTAGGCAAAACGAAACCGGATTCCATTGTAATCATAATATCAAAATCCATTTCGAAAAATACCTCCATTCGCTTCTTCCACCAAGCGAATTCTCCTTCAAACTTCGGAGGATGAATGTTGGAGCTGGCCATTTTGAAAGTTGCTTGTTGTGGCGGTTAGTCCTCGACAAGCTTTCCTTTGCTCTGATACCACTTGTAGGGGATCGAACGGCCGGCTAGAGGGGGGTGAATAGACCTTTTCGTTTGGATGCCGGTATTTGCTCGTCTACAAAACTAATTAGCGCAAGCGGAAGACTAATAAAGACAAGCAAATAGAAATACGAGAAAACAAGCGCTAACAAAGAATGTAACGTGGTTCACGGCTACGCCCTAATCCACGATCCCGATTCGTCCGAGGTGAATCACTCCTCCAAAGCCAATCACTATTGGTCTCTCCTTTGCACCAAGCTAGGTGGAGGTAACCTTTACAATCAAGATCACTCTTCTTACAATAAGAATGGAGTAAAAACAAGTAAGAAGAGTTTAGAGCTTGTGGGGCACTAGGAAGATCACTTAGAGCATAAGCATTAGCCTCTCAAAGGCTCACACCCTCTCTTTTTATAGAGAGGACTGATTTCTTCCTGTTGGCCGCCACTACCGATCAGCTTGGCAAATGATCATTGCACTACAACGGCCTCGAACACGTCGGATCCCCGACCGCTGTAGTCAACGGAACTCTTGGCAAGCGGTCGATGGACCTCACCGATTGATCTGCCTCCGTAGTCGATCGATCGGCTATGAGCGGTCTGTGCCGCGATATCCTCCGGCAATGATCATTATTCTGATGGCGATCGGCTGCATAAACCATCGATCGGATACCGAGAACCCACTCGACTCAGCGATCGCCATTACATGGCGCGATCGGTGTGCCGTGTGAAACTCAAACTTAACATAAGTTTGAGCTTCCGGCGGTCGGGTAAACCTTAACCCTTGCGGTCAAGTCTCCGACACTCAGCCATTCGGCCAAGTTCACCTAATGAGATACTTACATTTCACTCATTCTCTCATCTCACTCAAAGTCCCTCGCTGAAGCTCTCTTCGTTCTCGGCCACGTCCCTCGGCAGCATCAGGCGCACGGCTCTGCAATGCTCCTTCGCGTCTCTTGCCTCCGAAGTCTGCTTCCTTGGCTTCACTTCAAGTCATCTCGTCCGGCGGTCCCTCGGATGCTCCAAGCGCATGGCTTCCGCAAAGTTATCCTTCACCGACTCAAGGCACGAGTCATGAGATGTGAAACTCGTCACGGCTCCATGTGCGAATTACTAAGTCCTGCATGACTTCAATGCACATATCAAATCAATATATCAAACTAACTTAAACCCTTTGCCACACCATCAAAACCATATTATGGCAAGAGATTGCCCTAACATAGTCGACTGATGAGAGCATCAGTCAACTGCTAGGGTTACCGTTGGACGGTGACAACGGCAAGTCAGAATCCGTTGAAAGTCAGTCATTGGAGAGGTAGTCGACTGGTGACATGCAGCAGTCGATTGTCGCCTGTCCAACAGGAAGAAACCCTTCTTCTCTATAAAAAGAAGGGTTAGGGGCTTTTGGTGTTAGTAATATATGAGAGATGTCCTAAGGCAATCGCCTTATGGCTGTACCATTTATATGATAAATGAAGATTCACTATTTGATTATACATGTTTTCATGTATTTGATTAGATCTTAAACTCATTTACTGAATGTCCCCAATACGATTCACGGCGTGAGAAAATTTGTGATTAGATCACAACTAGTGAGTATCTCTACATGTGTAATTGTAATGTATTAGAATTGTCCCTAGTCGATGAATTGATGGATTGGGACACCATCAATTCTGTCGAGACTAGCACGAGGTATACTCCTTGGTGTATCCAAGCAGCTGATTCTCACTGGCTGAAGACATTGTGATGTCCGGAGTTAATCGTGGATGCTAGTTATGGTAACTAGTTCATTGGAGTGACCACCTGTAAGACTTCATATGGTTCTCTGCATATATAGATATGTCAATGAAGTTCTTATTGCAGCTTAAGTTCGATGTTCCTTTGACTTGCGGTATTCAAGTCATCTTGGTCATGAAGACTTATGCTTTGACATCTTAAGCAGGCATCACTAAGGAGATGTAGACCCAGGATGATTGGATATAAGTCGAAGTGATCGAAGGTGTTTGAATAGCCTATAAAGGATTCACCACTCCTTGCGAGGAGATGTATACTCATGCCTCTCATCGGATTGTTACTAAAGTCTTTGGCCAAAGCATTACATGTTTAGAGTAAAGTACTCTTAGATACATGTGCAGTAACTAGAATTCGTAGGATGAAGAAATGATACTTGGGCTAGGTGTGATGTAGTCAACCTAGTGGGGACTGACACTATAGACCATGTCCTGAACCAAGTGGATATAAGATGCGTGAAAGGAATGAGGCACGATTCATTGTAGCTGTTGAAGGGTTTCAGGAATAGTTCTGGATCAACCATTGATCTTTCGATTAATTGGGGATCATGATGTACTACTAGGTGCCACTCATGATCGTTCTATAATTAATGGTTAATTATAAATGGTCAACATAAATTGAGAACCTATTTGGTCACATGCACAACGAGTGTAATCCGAAGGATTTAAAACGAACTTGAGAATGAGATTCTCAAACCGAGAGAAACTAGGTTTGGTTGGACCAAACAAGGATTGAGCATGAAATCATTTCAGTCACAATGGAAGCATGGATGGGCCATGTCTTATGAAGACATGATGGATGAACCAAATTGACTTGGTTCTAATCCAATGGTGAAGGATAAACCAAAGGGGTTTGGTTTGTTTTAAACGAATGAACCAAAGTTGGTTCGATTCATTTTAACTTAAAATAGACCAACGCAGTTTGGTTTATTTTAACTTAAAGTTAATGGAGCAGGTTAATGGATTTTTGGTTATGAACCAATAACCGTTAAGAGAATTTGTTCTCTATAAAAAAAGGGCTTAAGGGTTTTGTGAAGACCTAACCCTAATTTTGTTGTCGCCCCTCCCTCTCTTCTCATGGTGCCGCTACCCAACCTTTGTTGCCGCCCAGCCCTTGTGCCGTCATCCAAGCTGTTACCGGCATCCAAGATCCTACTAGCGATCCTCCGGTGATCTTCCTTGGCTACGGTGACAAGGTGAGCACCTAGCTTTCCTTATTTGGCCGGCGCAAGTTCTCCATCAAAGCTGTCCAGTTTTCTGGACAGCTTGTTTCCTTCGTGTCAGAGTGTCATTTGGACGACGTTTGGAGCTCTGACAGTGGCTACCTTCCTGGGGATTTGATCTCCAATAATCCTCATAGGTGGAGGACGAAGGATTCGTCAAACGGTTGACGAATACCTCCCGGAGAAGCGAGTTCTGAGGACTCATTTGTTAATCCGAATTTTGATTCGGATTGTGATCTTCTCTCAATCACATCGTCTTCGACACGAGGCTAGTGACTCGTACGAAGATGAGGCTCGTGGCTTTGTAAAGTCATCCCGACGATACTCGGTGTGGATACGGATAGAAGCGATTCTAGCGAGAGTTGCTCTGGTTGATGTCTTTCCCGCTACACGTGATACGTCAGGTATAACTAGTGTAATTTTCTTTATTGCAAAATTTGAAATTGCGATTATGTCTACACATGTTGTGCTATGCATGTGTGTGGTGTGTGTGTTATAATAAATTAGATTTATTACTTTTTAATTCTTCCGCTGTGCACATGTTTACGAAACATGTTCGAACACACACTCACCGCGGTGCCGGAAACCCAACACTGGTATCAGAGGCCAGGTTGTGTTTCGACATAATCATAAAATTGTTTTGTGATAGTCATAATTATATTTATGAAAATTTTCTACTTTTGGAAGTTTAGAAGTATTTATGGAAATTTTCTAATTTTGGAAAGTCTAGAAGTATTTATGGAAATCTTCTACTTTTGGAAAGTCTAGAAGTATTTATGGAAATTAACACTTTCCATAAATAAAATATTTGATTTGATTTGAGAATCAAATCTTAAATATATTTTATTTCCATAAATAGTTTTGACAATTTAGAAAATTTGTTTCCTAAATTAAAATTGACTTTCCTTAATCAACACTTTCCATAAATAAAATATGTGATTAGATTTGGAAATTTATTTCCTAATTTAATCATGATTTAATTTGGAGAATCAAATCTCAAACATATTTTATTTCCATAAATAGTTATGACATATAAGGAAATTTTTATACATGTCATAATTGTATGTCATGTAATTGCATTAGATGCATATCATTATGTCATGCGTGTTGTGACACGTAGATGTATGTCATGTATGTCATGCCATGTAGATAATAGTTATTTGCATGCAAAGAGAATGAGACATAAAAACCCTTACTCAATATTAAAGCCTACATCTTCCATTAATATAGTTAGAACCAGAGTTTTATTTCCTGTTTGAGTTGTTGGACTCTCTCCAAGCCCGGCTCGAACCTGAACATGTTCAAACCATGAAATAGTTTAATACTAATATGGTAAGAGTCAGAGGTCAATCGTTAGCTTTGGTTGTTGGACTCTCTCCAAGCCAAGATAATTGGTTGAATGCGCTCTAACCATATTAAAACTATTTCTCGATTAATGGGTTGACTTTAACCTGGAGCATCGGCTTGTTGGACCCTCTCCAAAGTCTATGTGAAGGGAGGTGAAGTTGGGTGCTATGCATATGATGCATACTTGTTAATGAGTTAACAACCCAATATATGTGTGAACATTCAATTAGTTGATAGCACATTGTGATAGTTGCATATATGTGATATGCAATCGGTATATTTGATACGTACCATCATAGCTATGAATGGCTTGTTGGATTCTCGCCAAGGTTGTTCATATCTATGTTGGATATCAGCCCATTCAGAGATGGACCTACGATCCCCCGAAGTGATTTTGGGGTTTTTGAAATTCGAAAAATGAATGGGATTTATGAATGTATGTTGATGCATTTTAAATCATCTTTCTCATATATGCTTGATTTGTATTTCTAGTTTAATCACTTGATCATGATGTCTTTGAATTTGCGCTATATTTTGAATTCGAATAAATTGACTTGGCCGAACTTCTTGGACTGGCTTAGAAACATGAGAATTGTTCTCAAGGTGGAAAAGCTTGCGTATGTCCTCGAAGAGCCTCTTCCCGTCCATCCTTGTGATAACGCAACTCTGGACCAATTGTTGGCTTATCAGAAACATGTGAGTAATTCTAAATAAGTGAGTTGCATCATGCTAGTCGTGATGGTACCCGAGTTGCGGAAGCAGCATGAGCATATGGATGCTCATACCATAGTCCTTCATCTTTATGAGTTGTTTGATGAGCAAGTGAGATTCGAAAGGTTCAAAGTCTCCAAGCTCCTCTTCACCTCTGAGATGCAAGAAAGTTCATGTGTGGTACTGCTCAACATGCTAAAGATTATGGAGCCTTCTATGAAGCATGAGCAGGGGACGGTGTTGTTAGTTAATTCCTCAAAGAAAGGTTCCAAGAGGAAGTCAAAGGAACAGCAGAAGGGGAAGAAAAATGCTAAAAGGGAAGAACCAACTCAAAAGGGTACTTGCCATCATTTTGGTAAGGAGGGCTATTGGCGAAGAAATTGTAAGATTTATCTTGAGTCCGTGAAGAAGAATAAGACATCGGATGCCCCATCTTCTCCAGAGATCTTCGTTATTGATTGTCATTCTATTTCCTTAGACACTTGGGTATTGGATACTGGGTGTGGCTCACATATATGTAATGACATACAGGGGCTAAGGAATAGAAGAAGACTCGTCAAGGGAGACTCAAATTTATGTGTTGGGAATGGAGAAAAGGTTGTTGCACTCACCTTCGAAACGTATTTGTCGAAACTCCCTACAGGACTTGTCTTAGAATTGGACAATTGCTTTTATGTTCCTTCGTTGATAAAGAACATCATTTCTATTTCTTGTTTGAATAGAAATGGGTATCATTTGACTTTTAGTAACAATTGTTGTTACATAACTTTGAATGGCATTCTTTATGGGACTCGAACTTTAAGCAATGACATTTATACGTTGGACGTATCCAATGACATTTTCAATATCGAAGTGAGCAACAAGTGTAGAGGATCCTTGGAAGCTAGAGGGGGGTGAATAGCATCGATTTGTTACGTCGATGGAAATCATTCGCATTCGTCTACAATTTTCGTTAGCGCGCAGTGGAATAATAGTAAAGCAATAATGAAATAGACAAACACATAATTACACAAGTATTTAACGTGGTTCGGAACCGAACGGTTCCTACTCCACGGATCGAGCTCTAAAGAGCACTAGCGATGCCACAAATACACCACTATGCAATAACTCCTTCTCGACACAAGTCGGAAGTGGAGAAACCTCTTACAAAATATTACAATAGTAATCTAAGTAAACAACAAGCAATTATAAGTGAATACAACAAAAGAAAGTAAAGAAAAACTTTACAAAAATCTTTTGGAAGCTTGCTTGTTGATTGCATTGGACTAGCAGTTGAAGGCCCTGATTTGCAGCAGCAAATCTCTTCAAAACGTCCAAGAAAATCGGTGGTGATTTCCTCCTCCATGAGCTCCATTTAAAGCTGGTGCCTGGGCTGGAAATCACCGATCAGTTGACTGCTCGAGACCATCAGTCGACTGATGCTACTGTTGTCGTGAGACAACGGCTAGATCCACGCTGGAAAGATCCAACGAATCCATCATCAGTCGACTGATCACACCCATCAGTCGACTGATGGAGCCTTCACTCGACTACTTCCATCGCAGTCAAGTCTCAACTCTATTCTGTGCCTAATTTCTCGAGCACCAGTCGACTGATCACAAGATCAGTCGACCGCTCGGCCAATCTGTTGACTGCCCACCTCTGGCAGTTGACTGCTAGGTCAATTCTGTTGGGGATCGAAATGGCCGGCTAGAGGGGGGTGAATAGCCCTCAATCGATGGATGTTGTAATTTACTCGTCTACAAAAGGTTAGCACAAGCGGAATATAATAAGACAAGACAAGAATCAAAACGCTAACGCAAGATGTAACATGGTTCACGGCTATGCCGCTAATCCACGATCCTGATTTGTCCGAGGTGAATCACTCCTCCAAAGCCAATCACTATTGGTCTCTCCTTTGCACCAAGCTAGGTGGAGGTAACTTTTACAATCAAGATCACTCTTCTTACAATAAGAATGGAGTAAAAGCAAGTAAGAAGAGTTTAAAGCTTGTGGGGAACTTGGAAGATCACTTAGAGCATAAGCATTAGCCATCCAAAAGCCCACACCCTCTCTTTTTATAGAGAGGAAGCTTTTCTTCCTGCCCGCCACTACCGATCGCTCTTGCGCCGATCGCGCTTACTAACGGCCCGAACACGCCGATCCCGACCGCTGTAGTCCAACGAACACTTGGCGCCGATCGATGGACCTCATCCCGATCGCCGCTTCCGTAGTCGACCGCCTACCGGCTTACGAGCGGTTCTGCGGGCTAAACCCTTTCGACTGGGCCGATCACGCTTTCAAGAATAGCCGATCGATGAGTCTTGGCCGATCGCCTACATATGGCGGGCCGATCCGCTAGCCTCAAAACACTGGGCCAAATACCACCGAACCACGCTCGATTAGTAGCAATGACCGCCATTCCATGGCAGTCGACTGGTGTCGAGAAATCTCATCCGACACTTAGCCAAATGGCCAAGTTTCACCTAAGAGCTACCCCTTCCCGGGTTACATTCGCTCACTCTCATCCCTCGGAGTCCCTCGCCTTCGAAGTTCTCTTCGTTCGCGGCCATGTCCCTCGGCAGCATCAGGCGCACGACTCTACAATGCTCCTTTGCGTCTCTTGCCTCGAAGTCTACTTCCTCCGGCTTCACTCCAAGCTCCTCGTCCGGCGGTCTCTCGGATGTTCCAAGCGCACGGCTTCCGTAAAGCTATCCTTCACCGACTCAAGGACCGAGTCATGAGTTGTGAAACTCGCCACGGCTCCATGTACGAATTACTAAGTCCTGCACAACTTCAATGCACATATCAAATCAACATAACAAACTAACTTAAACCCTTTGCCACACACATCAAAACCTAATCATGGCAAGAGATTGCCCTAACAATCTCCCCCTTTTTGATGTGTGGCAATCCGTTTAAGTTAGGTAAAAACATTTGATAAAAATTTCTAAGGTAAGAAAGCATGTAAACATAAACATGATATAGCAACATGCAACTCCCCCTTAATCCATGAAACTCTCTCTACAAATTCTCCCCCTATCATAATTAACTTAAACATAATATTTTCTCCCCCTTTGACACTATCAAAAAGATTAATACTAAGTTATAAACACATGGCATCAAGTCTAATAGAAGGAAAATACCCAAAATTAGTCTAAAACCTGAATTCGGCCTTAACTAGTCTGATTTTCAGGCCACCAGTCGACTGGTTCAAACTACCAGTCGACTGGCACACTGTTTTCAGAAATTTTGATTTTTCGGAGCGAAATTCAGAAATGCATTAAAAATTCCAAAAAATTCGAAAAATCATGAAATTTGGGGAACATATTTCATGTAAGATTATTTATCAGTGAAAAATAGGTCTTCATGAAAAAATCATTGTATTTTCATGTATTTGCCAAAAATCCAAAAGGTTTAAAAACCACTAGGTTTTTGATCATGTGAGTATCAAGTTTAACACCTAGTTTTGGTTCCAATTGTTTCAAAACATGAATACATAGATTTTAGATTAAGAAATTTTTTTGGAAATATATGAAATATTCAACCATGATCTTTGGGCAATATGTCTATGAATTAAACATAAGTCTTCCCCATGATTGGTCTATTATTGCTATTTTGATACTTTAAATGATCATCTAAATGCCATAGGCATTAGTGGACATTTGTATCATCCTAACATCTCACCCATGCTAAGTTTTCAATTAAAGTAGCCTATGGTGAGTGTGAGATGCATCCTAGAGGGTATTTGTATATACTTAACCATTATATTCATACAATTCTATCAAGGTTAAGTATCACCCTAACAATCCACATGATCATAATGACATATATGAATGAATTACACATTATGATCATTAAATACATGTATTCATCAAGTAATAATCATGCATTAGGTATTACATGATGATAATTAGAAAATATCACCTAAGGCATGATTTAAATCCTATTTCTCATGATTATGTGTCAAATATCAAAATCATAAATCATGATTGCAAACATGTGTAACACTTACATCAACTATCATGATTTAAGCATTATTATCTATTTATGGGCACATTATCATCACCCAACACTACTTCTAAAAGTGAAGTCCCACCATCCTAAGTCAACCAACATATGATATAGGTGAAATGCATATGGTTGACTATCTTAGGGTTTTTCTAACCCTTAAGGATGGATTTTGGAACCCAAAATAGGTTCTTCACTATGGGGTTCACAAGATACTCCTTGGGAATCCATTTACTAGCAATACTTTCTTCTTATCTTGTCCCCTAGCAATTAGGCATTTGTAGGCCTTTTCATTTTTCTTTTCTTTATAACCTAGGCCTTTCTTATTAAAACTAGCTCTTTGGCTTCCTATAATCATGTTCAATGTATTTGAGCCAATTGTAAACTTTTCTAGGGCTTTGGTTAAATAGCCTACCTTTTCCCTTAAAACCCTATTTTCATCCATACATGCATCACTAACATTAAATGGGATATATTCATGTGAGCATGCATCATTTAAGCTAGAAGAAATATTTTCATTTTCATTTAAGCATGCTTTTTCTAGTTTATTTTCTAGATCCTTAATTTGATCTAGCATGCTCTTATTCTTCTTCTTAGCTCTAAATAAATCCCTAGTTAAGCTAGAGACCATGGAAACTATTTTCTTGGGAGTTAGATTTGTTACCATAGTCTCCATGTCCTCTTCTTCTTCTTCGGATGAGGATGTAGAGGCTCCCCCTTCACTAGAGCTCCCTCCACTTGAGCTTGATTCTTCATTTTCGGTGGAGGAGCATTCCGAGTCATCAAATGCCATTAGAGCAAGGTTGGTGACGAAAGCGTTCTCCTCTTCCGATGATGATGAAGAGGAAGAGGAAGGGTTATCCCACGTCTTTGCTTTGAATGCCTTGGCCTTCCCCTTTTCCTTTGCCTTCTTCTCCTCTTCCTTTTTCTTCTTGCTCCCCTTTTTCTTCTTCTTTTCTTCTTTCTTTCTCTTCTCCTCCTTGCTTTTGTTCAAGAGGGGACAATTGTCCCTTATGTGGCCCTCTCCTTGGCAATTGTAGCATATGATCTTTCCTCTTGGTCTCCTATTCCTATCATTTGATTTGTTAAATCTAAAACCCTTTAATGCACGTCTTACCCTCCTTACCATATACACTTCTTCCGTGCTATCCATGGAGGAGGTGGAGGATGCTTCATCATCATCGGAGGAGGAGGGGATCTCTATCTTCTTCTTCCCCTTGTTTGCCAAAAATGCTACTCCTCTTGAAGGTTGAATTCTTGGCTCTTCTTGTATTCCTTCAAGCCTAGACTCATGCAATTCCATAGTGGAGAAAAATTCATCTAGAGTACTTACCTCTAGATTCTTTGAAATATAGAATGAGTCCACCATTGAACTCCACTTGGATGATCGGGGAAAAGCCTCTATGGCCTTCATTACCATGTCTCGGTTGGAGAGCTTTTCACCTACACTTGTTAGCCCAATTAAAATCTCTTTAAACCTAGAATGCAATGAAGTTACCTTTTCTCCCTTTTCTAATTTAATGTTGGATAGTTGGGAGCGGAGGAGGTCTCTCCTTGCTAGCTTCGCCTCGGATGTGCCTTCATGAAGCTCAATTAGCTTCTCCCACATCTCCTTGGCACTTAGGCATTCTCCAATTCTATTTATTTCTTGTTGAGGAAGCACATTGTAGAGATGGTGCTTTGCTTTTGAATTTGCAAGGTGCTCCTCTCTTTGCCTCTTGGTCCACCTTGACTTCTCTATTAGCTTTCCCTCTTCATCCCTAGGCAAAATGAAACCGGATTCCATTGTAATCATAATATCAAAATCCGTTTCGAAAAATACCTCCATTCGCTTTTTCCACCAAGCGAATTCTCCTTCAAACTTTGGTAGATGAATATTGGAGCCGGCCATCTTTTGATGAAGTGCTTGTTGCGGCGGTTAGTCCTCGACAAACGATTTGGCTCTGATACCACTTGTTGGGGATCAAAACGGCCGGCTAGAGGGGGGTGAATAGCCCTCAATCGATGGATGTCGTAATTTACTCGTCTACAAAAGGTTAGCGCAAGCGGAATATAATAAGACAAGACAAGTAAATATACAAGACAAGAATCAAAACGCTAACGCAAGATGTAACGTGGTTCACGGCTACGCCGCTAATCCACGATCCCTATTCGTCTAAGGTGAATCACTCCTCTAAAGCCAATCACTATTGGTCTCTCCTTTGCACCAAGCTAGGTGGAGGTAACCTTTACAATCAAGATCACTCTTCTTACAATAAGAATGGAGTAAAAGCAAGTAAGAAGAGTTTAAAGCTTGTGGGGCACTTGGAAGATCACTTAGAGCATAAGCATTAGCCATCCAAAAGCCCACACCCTCTCTTTTTATAGAGAGGAAGCTTTTCTTCCCGTTGGCCACCACCAGTCGACTGCTACCCTTGGCGATCACTCAACGGCCTCGAACACGTCGGATCCCGGCCAGTAGTCCAACGGAACACTTGGCGGTCGGTGATGGACCTCGCATTCACCTCCTTAGTCGATCGCCCGATCGGCTACGAGCGGTTCTCTGCGGCGAAACCCTTTCGACCCGATCGCTTCGCCGATGATCGTGATGTCTGGCGATCATTGCCCACATATGGCGATCCAGCTGGCCTCAAAACACTCAGTCGAATACCATTCGGACCACGTTCGACTCAGAGCAGTCATCCCTCGCCTTCGAAGTTCTCTTCGTTAGCAGCCACGTCCCTCGGCAGCATCAGGCGCACGGCTCTGCAATGCTCCTTTGCGTCTCTTGCCTCGAAGTCTACTTCCTCCGGCTTCACTCCAAGTTCCTCATCCGGCGGTCCCTCGGATGCTCCAAGCACACGGCTTCCGCAAAGCTATCCTTCACCGACTCAAGGACCGAGTCATGAGTTGTGAAACTCGCCACGGCTCTTTGTGCGAATTACTAAGTCCTGCATGACTTCAACGCACATATTAAATCAACATAACAAACTAACTTAAACCCTTTGCCACAAACATCAAAACCTAATCATGGCAAGAGATTGCCCTAACAAATTCCCATAGTTAAACCCTAGTTGACTCATGCCAGTCGACTTCCACATGGCACCAGTCGATTGGCACACCTCAAACATGAAGTTTTAACCCAAGTATGGTTCCCCCATACTTGCTAGACCATCCTTAGCCTAGACCTAAGCCTTCTAGCCACCTCCGTCAGCCTCATGCCTCTCGGATCCCTCCAAGTCATCCATGACTTGTTCATCCATTGCGCTAGCCTTCAGGTACTTCCATCGGCTATGTCATGCTAACGGTGTCTACATCGCCAAGGCGCATTGGACTTACGCTGCCAAGACTCCACTTGGACTTTACGCTGCCAACCATTGGACTTATGCTGCCAAGACTCCCGCTTGGACTTTACGCAGCCAATATCAAACCCCTTGGACTTCTCAAATGCCAAGACTCAAGCTTTGACTTTTCCTTGCCAAGACCCATGCTTAGACTTTCCATGCCAAGTACTCAAGACTTGGACTTTCTTTGCCAATCCATGTTGGACTTTCCATTGCCAAGACCCATGCTTGGACTTTCCTTGCCAAGTACTCAAGACTTGGACTTTCCCATGACAATCACATTGTCATATGTTTTTGTCGAACATCAAAACATCTCTCGAGTCAAGCTCGAGTCCTGGTCAATTGTGACTTGGGTCGATTGCACCAACAATCTCCCCCTTTTTGATGTTTGACAAAAATCAAACAAACCATTGAGTTAGACCATCTAACTCAACCCAATCATCCCCATCAATTTTCCAAATTGATGTCATTCTCCCAATAAGTTCTCCCCCTTTTTGACTAACATCAAAAAGGTTCTCTCCAAGGAGGTCAATGTCTCATGTCCCAATGAGATCTTACAATCTCCCCCTTGGTCCAAAAATACCTAGGATGCCTACCATCTTCCTAGTGATAAGTCTCATATCACTCAAGTGAGGCAATCCTATACACTCTCTCAATTTCCAAATTGGGTATCTCAAAATCCCATTTTCCCCCCATGAGAAAAAAAAACATCCATCATCCCATGATGGATACCTCCCCCTAAAGGCTTGCTCCCCCTTGACCATTGCCCCAACAATATCCTTAGGAAGTCCCTAAGCTAATAGAACTCTAAACCATCAAAAATAAGGTTCAAAGTTCAAACATGAACTCTTCATACCTTAAATTTGATACATCATCCTAACACCTCTCCTAATCCATATCCAATGGATTTTCACCCTTTATAATGCTTCCCAAAGCATATCCTAGGGTTAGGAGTGGTTAGGGACTTTTACCGTAGCTGAAATGGGGTTAAACATCCTTATTTTTCCGAAGGCTGATCGATGATCGCACTGTGGCACTTCGCGGCGGTTTCCGCAAGGCGATGTCGTCAGACGCCGTGGCACCAAGGTGGTTTTGCAAGGGTGGTTTTGCGCGATACAATTTGCTAGGCGATTCTTTGCCGGCGGGTTTCGCTAGGGCAATTGCCGCCAAGACAGCTGCCACCCCATCAGTCGACTGTCAAACAGTGGCAGTCGACTGATAACTGAAAACTCAGTTTTTCAGTTATCAGAAATAGAGTTTGAAAAATCATAAGTAATTATACATAGCTTGAAAAATCACAAAATTTCATATGTATAATACTTATAACACATACAATTGGTGAAAAATATTGGAAAAATATTTTACTCATTAAAATAGGAGATTGATACAAAGTTCAAAACCATTGAAATTTTCAATATTTTGGCCCTACTTTGTATCAACTTCATCAATGGTGATTGCTATCAAAAGATAGACTTCACCAAGGTTTTCTAAAATAATTTTAAAATTTTTTTGAAAACCTGTTTTGAACCATGGACTCTTGGCTAGATGTACATGACTTGTACATTGACTTTCCTCATGATTCATATTGATAATTGAGATAAGTTTAAGTTCATCTAGATGCACTATCTATGCACCTTGAACTTAACTTATTTTCTTAACACCTCACATGTATTTAAGATGAATTAAGCACACACAAGTCAAGGTAATTGTGAGATGTGGGATTAGGGTTATTATAGCCTCATGCAATTTCTAGGCAACTCTATTTGACTCCCTTATAGATGGGACTTCAAATCATACCATAATCCTTAACTTAATTTTAATTAATGCATGAATGATCATGGTATAAATGATAATAAAAAATAAGCATAACCAATGATCATGATGTCATGACATATGAATAGGCTCTAAATATGACATAGAAAATAATTCTAAACAATATCATGATATGTCATATGATAAGATAGAATTTGATGTCATGACATGGCAAATTTGTATAAACACATTAACACACATAATCAGACAAAAACACATATTTATTTTAAGCAAAATATTTCATTCAAGGATAACTTTAGTTTTCTACAGGCAAAATAGAAGTTTGAAATGCTCAATCTCACTAAAAAACTAAAAACAGAATCCCTAAACATCCTCTATCTGTCATCCCCGACAGATGGTGGAGGCAGAGGAGGCTGCTGGCTCGGTGTCCAGGTCCTCATCATCTCGTACATATCTATCTGGCGCTGCTCCATCTGGCTCTGGCGCTCCTCCATCCTACTATGGCGCTCCTCCATCTGACTAAGTTGTTGACTCATGGACGACTAGCCCGATATGATCTCCATAGGTCGTGAGTCAACAGACTGCTGGTAATCCTCGAATCTGACCTCCAACTGTGCAACACGATTTGAAAGACCTGCTGCTGGTGCATCTGCTAGCATATGGTCATCCTCGTCAGTAGCATCGGGCCCCTCATACTGTCCTGTAGGCTCTCCAGGCACTAGAGGTGGCTCCCCACGCACCATGGGCTAAGGCCGAGGTATCAGCTCCATCTGTCCATCTCCAATCCGCAGCCCAGCCAAAGTGAAGTTACGCATTGAGATGCAGTCGTATACTTCGGAAAGCGCCCTCAGTGATCCCCTGGATATGTTAATGCCTATGGACTCTAACCATGCAATGATAATATGTCCAAAAGGCATATGAACTTTCCCTTGTACAGGGGATATGAAATGGACAATGCAATAAAACATGTTCAATGCAATGTTCACATCTAACCTATGGCGCATGGCATACATGAGGAAGAGATGGGGAGACCGAATCTTGGCCAGGCCCAGAGTCACAATAGGAAGGAAGCACCCAACTATGACTTTGTAAAGCACATTGTCAAGTGCAAATAACTCACTAATGGGAAAGAGGTTCTGAGCTGGTGGGCGAGGATGATGGAAGAGGTCCTCATGCATAGAATCTAATGAAATGTGATCAAAAGGAGCAGGAAGAGGTGCATCAAAGGTAGGATAAAAGATGAAGGTATCATTTGATGGCCTACACTCCAGGAACTCCTGCAAGATCGCAGGAGTGAACTCCAAGTTACGTTTTGTAATGCGAGTGGTGTAGGTAGGACCATCGTCTACCTTCCTCAAGTTTTGGTAGAATTCCTTGAGGAGATCATCATTAATGGAATGAGTACATAGAGCGATCTTCATGAGCTGATAATGCAGTAGGATCTCAATGATATCACTATAATAGTGTCTAAAAAATCAGTCATCGATGTACCTAACCGCCATTGGTTGGTACAAACGTGATCCACCCTCATTTGGGTCATTCCTATGCTGTCTTCTACATAATGAATGCAATGCAATGTAATGTAATGACACAAATACATGATTAGATCAAAATGTGGTGTAAAAGAAAATTAGGGTTTAAAGAGTATAGAGATATACTTAGGTGTCATTACTGGATGGTTGTGAGGGCCTAACTAGGGAGTCGATTTGCCGGAGAGAACGCTGGAAGATCGCTGGAAGGAGGATCTCGTCTGAACCCTAACACAAGGAAAATCATCGGAGAAGAAACCTAAGGCTGTGAGATGCCATTAAAGTGACCAAAACACAAATAAGAAGGATAGGTTTCAAACCTAAGGCTTTTGGTCACTGGCGTGGATACGGGAAGGCTGGTCAGAAAAGGTTGGAGACGATCGGAGAAGAAAATCGCATGAAGAGGGTATGAAGATGTCGAACCCTAGCGGTTCGGCATTATAAAATCGTGACTCCAGTCAACTGATATGTGACATCAATCAACTGATGGCGGGTTAGTGAGCGATTTACCGAACCGACAGTCGACTGCTCCGGCTCGACACTCGACTGCTCCGGACGTATCCAGTGACATTTTCAATATCGAAACGAGCAACAAGTGTGCTTGAAAGGATAATCAATTAGACTCCTATATGTTGCATTATCGTCTTGGTCATGCAAGCAAGAAACGCATGTCCGAATTACACCAATGTGGAATTCTGGAATTGTTTGAATTGGATTCATACAATACATGTGAATCATGCTTAAAAGGCAAGATGACTAAGTTCCCTTTTATTGGAAAAGGTGAACGGGTGGAAGAGTTGCTAGGTCTAATACATACTGATGTATGTGGACCTATGTCAACTCAAGCTTTAAGAGGCTATATCTACCTCATAACCTTCACCGATGATCACTCACGGTTTGCGTATGTGTTCTTGATGAAACACAAGTCTGAAGCCTTTGAAAGGTTCAAATAATTCAAAAATGAAGTAGAGAAACAACATGACAAGAGTATTAAAATACTTCGATCGGATCGAGTGTTGGGTTTCCGGCACCGCGGCGAGTGTGTGTTCGAACATGTTTCGTAAACATGTACACAGTGGAAGAAATAAAATAATAAATCTAATTTATTACAACACACACACCACACACATGCATAGTACAACATGTGTAGACATAACCGTAAATTCAAATTTTGCAATAAAAGGAAATTTATACTATGTATACCTGACGTATCACGTGTAGCGGGAAAGACATCAACCGGAACGATCCTCGCTAGAATCGTCTCTATCCGTATCCACGCCGATTATCTTCGGGATGACTTCACAAAGTCACGAGCTTCGTCTTCGTACGGGTTACTAGCATCGTGTTGAAGACGACGTGATCGAGAGAGGATCACGATCCGAATCCAAATTCGGATCCAAAGACGAGTCCTCAAAACTCGCTTCTCCGGAGAGGTATTCGTTAACCGTTTGATGAATCCTTTGTCCTCCACCTATGAGGATTACCGGAGATCGAATCCCCGTCAAGGCTACTGCTGTCGGAGCTCCAAACGTCATCCAAACGACGCTCTGACAAGAAGGAAACAAGCTGTCCAGAAAACTGGACAGCTTTGGTGGAGACCTTGCGCCGGCCAAATAAGGAAAGCAATATGCTCACCTTGTCGCCGGAGCCAAGGAAGATCATCGGAGCTCCTCCGGCAACAGCTAGACGCCGGCAAGTGGGGAGGACGGCAACTGCTGGACGCTGGTTGAAGAACCTTGGGTGGCGGCTTGGAGTTGCACACCGGCAAGACTTGGAGAGGAGAGGGAGGTGGGCGGCAACTTTAGGGTTGCAAGGATTAGGGCTTAACAAAAACCCTTAAGCCCTATTTTATAGAGAACAAATTCTCTTAATGGTTATCAGATCATAACCAAAAGCACGTTAACCCGCTTCATTAATTTAAGTTAAAATAAACCAAACCATGTTGGTATATTTTAAGTTAAAACGAATCGAACCAACTTTGGTTCATTCGTTTAAAACAAATCAAACCCCTTTGGTTTATTCTCCTCCATTGGATTAGAACCAAACCAATTTGGTTCATCCATCATGTCTTCATAAGACACGGCCCATCCACGCTTCCATTGCGACTGAAACAATTTCATGCTTGCTCCATGTTTGGTCCAACCAAATCTAGTTTCTCTCGGTCTGAGAATCTCATTCTCAAGCTCATTTTAAATCTTTCGGATTACGTTCGTTGTGCGTGTGACCAAATAGGTTCTATATTTATGTTGGTCGTCTATAATTAATCATTAATTATAGAACGATCATGAGTGGCACCTAGTAGTACATCATGATTCCCAATTAACCGAAAAGATAAACGGTTGATCCAGAACTATTTCTGAAACCCTTCAGCAGCTCGAATGAATCATGTCACAATCCCTTCACTCATCTTATACCCACTTGGTTCAGGACATGGTCTATAGTGTCAGCCCCAACTAGGTTGACTACGTCACACCTAGCCCAAGTATCATTTCTTCGTCCTACGGATTCTAGTTACTGCACATGTATCGAAGAGTACGTTACTCTAAACATGTAATGCTTTGGCCAAAGACTTTAGTAACAATCTGATGAGATGCCATGGGTATATATCTCCTCGCAAGGAGTCATGAATCCTTTATATGCTATTCAAACACCTTCGATCACTTTGACTTATACCCAATCATCCCAGGTCTACATCTCCTCAGAGGTGCTTGCTTAAGATGTCAAAGCATAAGTCTTTATAATCAAGATGACTTGAATACCGCAAGTCAAAGGAACATCGCACTTAAGCTGCAGTAAGAACTTCATTGACATATCTATATATGCAGAGAACTATATGAAGTCTTACAGCTGGTCACTCCAATGAACTAGTTACCTTAACTAGCATCCACGATTAACTCCGGACATCACAATGTCTCCAGCCAGTGAGAATCAGTTGCTTGGATACACCAAGGAGTATACCTCGTGCTAGTCTCGACAGAATCAATGGTGTCCAAATCCATCAATTCATCGACTAGGGATAATTTTGATACATCACAATTACACATGTAGAGGTACTCACTAGTTGTGATCCAATCACAAATTCTTTCATACTGTGAATCGTATCGTGGACATTCAGTAAATGAGTTTAAGATCCAATCAAATACATGAAAATATGTATACTCAAATAGTGAATCTTCATTTATCATATAAATGATTCAAACATAAGGCGATTGTCTTAGGACATCTCTCATATATTACTAACATTGAGGTGGTGAATACTTAAGTCAAGAGTTTTTAGATTATCTAAGAGACAATGGTATATTGTCTCAATGGACTCCGCCATATACACCGCAGCATAATGGTGTATCTGAGAGGCGTAACCGGACCTTGTTGGACATGGTCAGGTCAATGATGAATCATGCGAATCTTCCCAAGTCCTTTTGGGGCTATGCACTTCAGACAGTTGTTTACTTATTAAATAGAATGTCAACCAAGGTAGTCTCTACTACTCTATATGAGATATGAAATAGTAAGAATCCTCATGTATCTTACTTGAAGATATGGGGTTGTCCTGCTTATGTGAAGCGGACTGTATCAAACAAATTGGATGCTAAGTCTGATAAATGTCTATTTATTGGATACCCTAAGGAAACAAGGGGTTACCAATTCTATCATCCTGTGGAACAAAAGGTGTTTGTTTCAAGGCATGCTGTGTTTCTAGAGAAAGAGTTTCTCTTGCAAGAAAACAGTGGGAGTGTCGTTGAGCCTGGGAAGGCTCGAGAGACACAAATAGACATTGATGAGAGACCTGGTAAAGCACCACAGCCAATAACTCATAGTGATGAACCATCGGCTGGACCTATTGAGACACCACATCTTCATAGATATGGTAGAACACGCAATATTCCTGAGAGATATGGATTTCTCGTAAGTGAATCGAACGACGTGTTATTCATTGATGATGAAGAGCCTATCAGTTATGAAGAAGTTCTAAAAAGTTCAGAAAAGGATAAGTTGCTTGATGCCATGAAGTCGGAAATGGATTCCATGTATGAAAACCAAGTTTGGAACTTGGTTGACCCACCTGAAGGCATAAAGCCTATAGGGTGCAAGTGGGTTTCCAAGAAGAAAACCGATATGGATGGTAATGTGATTACCTATAAGGCTAGATTTGTGGCGAAAGGATATCCTTAAAAGCAAGATGAAGCTCCATTATGACGAAACCTATTCGCTTGTGTTAGTGCAATCAACCCGTGATATGGTTTTAATGTGTGTGGTAAAGGGTTTAAGTTAGGATGATTAGATTTGATGTGCGTTGGAGTCTTGCAGGACTTAGTAACTCGCACATGGAGCTTAGGCAAGTGTCATCACTCACAACCTCATGCTTGAGTCAGAGAAGGAGCATTGCAGAGTCGTGCGCTTGATGCTGCCGAGGGACCGTTGGACGAGATGACTTGAAGTGAAGCCAAGGAAGCAGACTTTGAGGGCAAGAGACGTGAAGGAGCATTGCAAAGTCGTGCGCTTGATGCTGCCGAGGGATGTGGTCGCGAACGAAGAGAGCTTCGGTGAGGGACTTCAAGTGAGATGAGAGAATGAGTGAATTGTAAGTAGCTCATTAGGTGAACTTGGCCGAATGGCTGAGTGTCAGAGGCTCGACCGCAAGGGTTGAGGTTTACCTAACCACCGAAAGCTCAAATGGATGTTAAGTTTGAGTTTCAAACGGCACCGAATCGCCATATCATGGCGATCGCTCCAAGTCGATCGAATCGATCGGGTGTTAGCAGCTTTGGATCAAGTCGACATCGACGATCACGAATGGGAGCGATCGATAGCACTGTGCATGGGCACAGAAGCTAGTCGAGCTTGCAGGTCACTCGACTGGAAGTCAACATCAGTCGACTGATCATGTGACTGTTGAAAAATCGGTCACAGATCCCACGAATCTGGCCTGGTCAGGAGCCGTTGGAGTCGACATCAGTCGACTGATAGTGGCCAACGGGAAGAATTGCTTTCTCTCTATAAAAAGAGAGGGTGGGGGCTTGTAGATGGTTAATCTTCATGCTCAAAACATTCTACTAAGTGCCCCACAAAGCTCAAACTCCTTCTAGTTTTCTTTCATATTTATTGTAAAAGAAGGAGTGATCTCTTGTTGTAAAGGTTTACCTCCACCTTGCTTGGGCTAAAGGGAGAGACCAATAGTGGATTGGTTGCGGAGTGATTCACCGGAGACGAATCAGACCGTGGATTAGCGGCGAGGCCGTGAACCACATTACATTGTGGTGTTAGCATTTGTGCCTTCTATTCTTTACTTTGTTTTGTCTTAATTGTTTCATATTAGTATATTCCGCTTATGCTAATTAAGTTTATTGAAGAGCAATCAACAAACGACTATCATCGTTTACGATAGAGGCTATTCACCCCCTCTAGTCGGCCACCAATCCCCTACAAGTGGTATCAGAGCCAAGTCGTTTGTCGAGGACTAACCACCACAACAAGCACTTCATCAAGAGATGGTCGGCTCCAATATTCACCCACCAAAGTTTGAGGGGGAATTCGCTTGGTGGAAGAAGCAAATGGAGGTATTTTTCGAAACCGATTTCGAAATTCTATTAATAATGGAAAACGGTTTCGAGATACCTAGGGATGAAGAAGGGGAGCCATTGGAGAAATCAAGGTGTAGCAAGAGGCAAAGGGAAGAGTACTTGGCAAACTCAAAGGCAAAGCATCACCTCTACAACGTACTCCCCCAACAAGAAGTAAATCAGATAGGGGAATGTGCAAGTGCCAAGGAGATGTGGGAGAAGCTCATAGAGATTCATGAAGGCACATCCGAGACCAAACTAGCAATGAGAGATGTCCTACGCTCCCAATTAAGCAACATTAAACTCGAAAAGGGAGATAAGGTAAAATCTCTACATTCTAGGTTTAAAGAAATTTTAACCAGTTTGACAAGTGTAGGGGAGAAGCTTTCCAACCGGGATATGGTAATGAAGGATATAGATGTCTTTCCCCCAGTCCTCAAGATGGAGCTCAATGGTGGATTTTTTCTACATCTCCAAGAACCTAGAAGTTAGCACCTTGGAGGAATTCTTCTCCACCATGGAGCTACACGAAACAAGGCTTGAAGGAGTAGTAGAAGAGCCAAGACTTCAACCATCAAGAGGAGTAGCACTATTAGCCAACAAGGGGAAGAAGAAGATGGAGACTCCTTCCTCCTCCGATGAGGCATCCTCCTCCTCCTCCATGGATAGCACGGAAGAAGCCTACATGGTAAGGAAGGTAAGGCGTGCATTGAAAGGGTTTTAATTTAACAAATCTCATGATAGGGGGAAAAGGCCAAGGAGGAAGGTAATTTGCTATAATTGCCAACAAGAGGGACACATAAGGGATAATTTTCCCCTCCTAAACTAGAGCAAAGAAGAAAGGAGGAGAAAAAAAGAAAGGAAGAAAGAGAGCAAAAAGAAGGAAGAAGAGAAGAAGGCCAAGGAAAAGGGGAAAGCCAAGGCACTAAAAGCAAGGACATGGGATGATCCCTCTTCATCATCATCATCGGAAGAGGAAAACGCTTTTATCACCAACCTTGCTTTGATGGTGTTTGATGACCTAGACACCTCCTCCTCCGAGCAAAAAGAAAGAAGCACAAGTGAGGAGAGCTCTAGTGAAGGGGGAGCTTCTTCACCATCCTTATCTGAATCCGAAGAAGAAGACATGGAGACTATGATAACGAATCTCTCACAAATAAAATAGTTTCCATGATTTCTAGCCTTACTAAAGATCTATTTAGGGCTAAGAAAAAGTAAAAATGCATGCTAGATCAAATTAAGGATTTAGAAGAAAAACTAGAAAAACTAGAAAAAGCATGCTTAAATATTAATGATAATATTTCTTCTAGCCTTGATGATGCATGCTCACATGATAATTATATGCCTTTTGATGTAAATGATGCATGCATTGAAGAAAATAGGGTCCTAAGGGAAAAGGTAGATCATTTGACCAAAGCCCTAGAAAAATTCACAATTGGCTCCAATACCCTTAACATGATTATAGGGAGCCAAAGGGTAAGCTTCAATAGGAAAGGCCTAGGATATAAGGGAAAGACTAATGAAAAGGCCTATAAATGCTTAATTGCTAGGGGTCAAAGAAAAAATAAGACAATTGCTAGAAAATGGATCCCTAAGGAATATTTAGTGAACCCTATAGGAAAGAACTTGTATTGGGTTCCTAAATCCATCCTTAAGGATTAGGAAAACCCTAGGATAGTCAACCATGTGGACTTTACTTATATTGTATTATTTGGTTGACTTAGGATTGCGGGACATAATTTTTAGCATGAGTGTTGGGTGATGATAATGTGCCCATAAATTGATAATAATGCTTAAATCATGATAGTTAATGTAATTGTTATATATATGTTTACAATCATGATTTATGATCTTGATATTTGATAGATAATCATGGGCAATAAGGTTTAGATCATGCTTTATGTGATACTTGATTTATTATCATGATGCAAATTTGATTGATACATGTGTTTCATGATCATAATGTGAAATCAATGCATATATGTTTTTATGATTATGTGGTATGTTAGTGTGATACTTAGCCTTAAGTAGAATTGCATGAATTATGGTTAAGTATATACAAATACCTTTAGGAACATCTCACACTCACTATAGGCTACCTTGATTGAAAACATAGCATGAGTGAGATGATAGGGTGATACTAATGGTCCACTAATGCCTATGGCATTTAGATGGTCATTTAAAGTATCAAAATAGCAATAATAGACCGATCATGGGGAAGACTTATGTTTAATCCATAGACATATTGCCCAAAGATCATGGTTGGATATTTCAAATGTTTTGAAAAACATTTCTTGTTTCATAAACTGAATGTTCATGTTTTGAAAAGCTTCAAGGCAAAACTAGGCTTTAAAATTGATACAAACTTTAGATATTTTCCAATTTTTGAGATTTTGCCTAATTTTCGAAAATATAATGATTTTTCATGGAAAACTATTTTTCATTGATAAAGGCACTTACAAGAAATGTATTCCCCAAATTTCATAATTTTTTGAATTTTATAGAAATTTTTATGCATTTCTGAAATTCAGCTCGAAAATTAAAAAATCCTGAAATCAGAGTGTCAGTCGACTAGTAGTCTGAACCAGTCGACTGATCGACTGAAAACATGCCTAGTAACCTTCTTTTATCATATTTTAAGGCATGTTTTGGTGATTTTTGTTTCCTAGACTTGATGTCATGTTTGAATAACTTAGTTTAATCTTTTTGATGGTATCAAAGGGGGAGAAATATGTATGTTTAAGTAAGTTATATTAAGGGGGAGAATTGTATTTAGAGGGAGTTTCATGTATTAAGGGGGAGAGTTGACAATCATGTTTATTTACATGCTTTCTTACCTTAATATTTTTATCAAATGTTTTACCTAACTTAAACGGATTGTCACACATCAAAAAGGGGGAGATTATTAGTGCAATCAACCTGTGATATGGTTTTGATGTGTTTGGCAAAGGGTTTAAGTTAGGATGATTGGATTTGATATGTGCATTGGAGTCTTGCAGGACTTAGTAATTCGCACATGGAGCTTAGACAAGTGTCACCACTCACAACCTCATGCTTGAGTCAGAGAAGGAGCATTGCAGAGTCGTGCACTTGATGATGCCGAGGGACCGCCGGACGAGATGACTTGAAGCGAAGCCAAGGAAGCATACTTCGAGGGCAAGAGATACGAAGGAGCATTGCAGAGTCGTGCACTTGATGCTGTCGAGGGACGTGGTCGCGAACAAAGAGAGCTTCGGTGAGGGACTTCAAGAGAGATGAGAGAATGAGTGAATTGTAAGTAGCTCATTAGGTGAACTTGGCCGAATAGCTGAGTGTCGGAGGCTCAACCGCAAGGGTTGAGGTTTACCCGACCGTCGGAAGCTCAAACGGATGTTAAGTTTGAGTTTTACACGGCACCAGTCGACTGTCATGTCATGGCAGTTGACTGCTCTAAGTCGATCAGAAATCGATTGGTGTTAGCTGCTGGATCAAGTCGACATCAGTCGACTGATAGCACTATGCACAGGCATAGAAGCTAGTCGAGCTCGTGGGTCACTCAACTGGAAGTCGACATTAGTCGACTGATCATGTGACTGTTGGAAAATCGACCGCGGATCCTGCGAATCCGGCCTGGTCAGGAGCCGTTGGAGTCAACATTAGTCGACTGATAGTGGCCAATGGGAAGAATTGCTTCCTCTCTATAAAAAGAGAGGGTGGGGGCTTGTAGATGGTTAATCTTCATGCTCAAAACATTCTACTAAGTGCCCCACAAAGCTCAAACTCCTTCTTCTAGTTTTCTTTCATATTTATTGTAAAAGAAGGAGTGATCTCTTGTTGTAAAGGTTTACCTCCACCTTGCTTGGGCTCAAGGGAGAGACCAATAGTGGATTGGTTGTAGAGTGATTCACCGGAGACAAATCGGACCGTGGATTAGCGGCGAGGCCATGAACCATGTTACATTGTGGTGTTAGCATTTGTGCCTTCTATTATTTACTTTGTTTTGTCTTAATTGTTTCATATTAGTATATTTTTCTTACGCTAATTAAGTTTGTAGAAGAGCAATCAACGAATGACTATCATCGTCTACGATAAAGGCTATTCACCCCCCTCTAGCCGGCCACCGATCCCCTACAGCCTGTTGTTATGCTTAAATCCATTCGGATGCTCCTGGCCATAGTGGCTCATTATGATTATGAGATATGGAAAATGGATGTAAAAACAGCTTTCCTTAATGGAAACCTACTCAAGGATGTGTATATGATACAACCTGAGGGTTTCACATCGGTTGATAAAACCAAGGTATGCAAATTGCAACGATCCATATATGGACTGAAGCAAGCATCCAGGAGCTGAATATCTGTTTTGATGAGACAATCAAAAAGTTTGATTTCTCACAAAATCCGGACGAACCTTGTGTGTACAAGAAGGTTAGTGGGAGTGCAGTCATGTTCCTAGTATTGTATGTCGATGACATATTACTTATAGGAAACGATGTTTCTATCTTACAGTCAGTTAAGATTTGGTTGTCCAAGACATTCTCCATGAAAGACCTGGGAGAAGCAACCTACATCCTCGAGATTAAGATCTATAGAGATAGATCGAAATGTTTGCTTGGTCTTTCGCAGTCTACATATATCGACCGAGTGCTAAAGAGGTTTAGTATGTCGGAATCCAAGAAAGGTTTCCTACCCATCAGGCATGGGATACACCTTTCGTACTCTATGTGTCTGCGCACAGATGATGAGAGGATTTGCATGAGTAAGATTCCCTATGCATCGGTAATAGGATCTATCATGTATGTTATGTTATGTATGAGGCCCGATGTATCGTATGTTGTGAGTGTCATGAGTAGATACCAATTTGATCCAGGAATGGATCATTGGGAGATTGTTAAGACAATCCTTAAGTACTTAAGAAGAACTAAGGATGTGTTCCTAATATATGGAGAAGGGGACATGGTGATACATGGGTATACAGATGCCAGCTTCCAGACAGACAAAGATGGTTCTAAGTCTCAGTCTGAGTATGTATTCACCTGGAATGGAGGTGCAATAAGTTGGAAAGGTTCCAAGCTTGGCACTATAGCAGATTCTGCCACTAAGGCAAAATACATTACAGCTTTGGAAGCAGCAAAGGAAGCGGTTTGGATCAAGAAGTTCATCTCTAAACTTGATGTGGTCTCATCAATGATCTAAACATGTGCTTCACCGCTATCATTTGATTAGAGAGATCATAAGTAGGAAGGAAATACAAATCGAGAAGATTCCCACTGAAAGGAACTTAGCGGATCCTTTAACTAAGGCATTACCTCAAAGTAAGTTTGAGGATCATGTTAGAGCTTATGGTATTGGATACCGTAGCGATTGGCATTAGGCCAAGTGGAAGTTTGTTAGTAATATATGAGAGGTGTCCTAAGGCAATCGCCTTATGGCTGTACCATTTATATGATAAATGAAGATTCACTATTTGAGTATACATGTTTTCATGTATTTGATTAGATCTTAAACTCGTTTACTGAATGTCCCCGATATGATTCACAGCATGAGAGAATTTGTGATTGGATCACAACTAGTGAGTATCTCTACATGTGTAATTGTGATGTATCTAAGCAGTTGATTCTCACTGGCTGGAGATATTGTGATGTCCGGAATTAATCATGGATGCTAGTTATGGTAACTAGTTCATTGGAGTGACCACCTGTAAGACTTTATATGGTTCTCTGCATATATAGATATGTCAATGAAGTTTTTATTGTAGCTTAAGTGTGATGTTCCTTTAACTTATGGTATTCAAGTCATCTTGATCATGAAAACTTATGCTTTGACATCTTAAGCAAGCATCTCTGAGGAGATGTGGACCCGGGATGATTGGGTATAAGTCAAAGTGATCGAAGGTGTTTGAATATCCTATAAAGGATTCACCACTCCTTGCAAGGAGATCTATACCCAAGGCCTCTCGTCGGATTGTTACTAAAGTCTTTGGCCAAAGCATTACATGTTTAGATTAAGGTACTCTTAGATACATGTGCAGTAACTAGAATCCGTAGGACGAGGAAATGATACTTGGGCTAGGTGTGACGTAGTCTACCTAGTGGGGACTGACACTATAGACCATGTCCTAAACCAAGTGGGTATAAGATGCGTGAAGGGAATGAGGCACGATTCATTGTAGTTGTTAAAGGGTTTCAGAAATAGTTCTGGATCAACCGTTGATCTTTCAATTAATTGAGGATCATGATGTACTACTAGGTGTCACTCATGATCATTCTATAATTAATAGTTAATTATAGACGATCAACATAAACTGAGAACCTATTTGGTCACACGCACAACGAGCGTAATCTGAAGGATTTAAAATGAGCTTGAGAATGAGATTCTCAGACCGAGAGAAACTAGGTTTGGTTGGACCAAACAAGGATCGTGCATGAAATCGTTTCAGTCGCAATGGAAGCGTGGATGGGTCGTGTCTTATGAAGACATGATGGATGAACCATATTGGCTTGGTTCTAATCCAATGGTGAAGGATAAACCAAAGGGGTTTAGTTTGTTTTAAACGAATTAACCAAAGTTGGTTCAGTTCATTTTAACTTAAAATAGACCAACGCAGTTTGGTTTATTTTAACTTAAAGGTAATGGAGCGGGTTAACGAATTTTTGGTTATGAACCAATAACCGTTAGGAGAATTTGTTCTCTATAAAAATAGGGCTTAAGGGTTTTGTGAAGACCTAACCCTAATTTTGTTTCCGCACCTCCCTCTCTTCTCATGGTGCCACCGCCCAACTAGCTTGCAGCCCAACCTTTGTTGTTGCCCAGCCCTTGTGTCACCGTCCAAGTTGTTGCCGGCGTCCAAGCTTCTATCGGAAATCCTCCGGCGACCCTCCGGTGATCTTCCTTGGCTCTAGTGACAAGGTGAGCACCTATCTTTCCTTATTTGGCCGGCGCAAGTTCTCCACCAAAGCTGTCCAGTTTTCTGGACAGCTTGTTTCCTTCATGTCAGAGCATCATTTGGACGACGTTTGGAGCTACGACAGTGGCTACCTTGCCAGGGATTTGATCTCCGGTAATCATGGTAGGTGGAGGACGAAGGATTCGTCAAACGGTTGACGAATACCTCTCCGAAGAAGCGAGTTCTGGGGACTCATTTTTTAATCCGAATTTTGATTCGGATTATGATCTTCTCTCGATCACATCGTCTTCGACACGAGGCTAGTGACTCATATGAAGACGAGGCTCATGGATTTGTGAAGTCATCCCGACGATACTCGGCGTGGATACGGATAAAGGCGATTCTAGTAAGAGTCGCTCCGGTTGATACCTTTCCCGCTACACGTGATACGTCAGGTATAACTAGTGTAATTTCCTTTATTGCAAAATTTGAAATTGCGATTATGTCTACACATGTTGTAATATGCATGTGTGTGGTGTGTGTATTGTAATAAATTAGATTTATTGCTTTTTAATTCTTCCACTGTGCACATATTTACGAAACATGTTCGAACACACATTCGCCGCGGTGCCGGAAACCCAACATTTGGGAGGTTAGTGCTTCCACTCCTATTCATACTCTAAGTACTCCCACACCTTCCAAGTGTTTTTACTCCTTTATTCTTTATTTTCATTCATATTATTTGTGAGAAAGGAGAGATTCTTGTAAAGAGGTTACCTCCACCTAGCTTGGGCTAAAGGAGAGACTAGTGGATTGTTGAGGGAGTGATTCGCCATACGAATCGTCCATAGACTAGCGGCAAGGGCCATGAACCACGTTACATCTTGGCGTTAGCATTTGCATCTCTTTTCTCTTTGTGTTTGTCTTAATTGCTTTTGTTTTAGCATATTCCACTGCACTAATTATTTGTAGATGATTAAGAATGCGAGAATTCCATCTATGACAAGTTTGGCTATCCAACCCCTCTTCTAGCCGGGCCTCAATCCTCCAACAAGTGGTATCAGAGCAAGGTTGTTTGTCACCGGATTCACCACCGCAACAAGCATGACAACAAAGATGGTCGGCTCGAACATTCATCTGCCTAAATTCGAAGGAGACTTCATTTGATGGAAAAAGCGAATGGAGGTATTTTTCGAGACCAATTTTGAAATTATGCTTATCATGGAAAACGGTTTCGAGATACCTATGGATGAAAAAGGGAGGCTAATAAAAAAATTGAGGTGGACTAAGAAGCAAAGAGAGGAGCACCTTGCAAATTCAAAAGGCAAGCACCATCTCTACAATGTGCTCTCTCAATAAGAGATCAACCGAATAGGAGAATGCGCAAGCGCCAAGGAGATGTGGGAAAAATTGGTAGAGCTTCATAAAGGCACCTCCGAAGCCAAGTTAGCAAGAAGAGACCTCCTCCGCTCTCAATTAAACAACATTAAGCTTGACAAAGGGGAGAAGGTATTATCTTTGCATTCTCATTTTAAAGAAATAATTAATGGCCTATCAAGTGTAGGAGAAAATCTCTCCAACCGGGACATGATCATGAAGGCAATAGATGCATTCCCTAGATCATCCAAATGGAGTTCCATGGTGGACTCATTCTACATCTCAAAGAATCTAGAGGTAAGTACTCTAGAAGAATTTTTCTCTACCATGGAATTGCATGAAACTAGGCTTGAAGGTATAGTAGAAGATCCAATCAAGCTATCAAGGGGAGTAGCACTAATGGCCGACAAAGGTAAGAAGAAGGAGACTCCACCCTCCTCATCGAATGAAGAATCTTCCTCCTCCATGAATAGCAATGAAGAAGCTTATATGGTAAGGAAGGTAAGGCATGCATTAAAAAATTTTAATTTTAACAAATCTCATGATAGGGGAAGAAGGTATAGGAAGATCATATGCTACAATTGCCAAGGAGAGGGACATATGAGAGATGAATGTCGTCTCTTGAACAAAAGCAAGGAAGAAAGGAGAAAGAATGACAAGAAGAAGGAAGGGAAGAAGAAAGAAGAAAAGAAATCCAAGGAGAAGGAGAAGAAGTCAAAGCCCCAAAACTTAAAAGCAACATGGGATGATCCATCCTCATCAGAGGATGAAGAAATATTCACAAGCCTCACACTAATGGGGATAGATGACTTGGACTCCACCTCATCCGAGCAAGAAGGGAGCACAAGTGAGGAGAAGAGCTCAAGTGTAGGGGGAGCATCCTCATCGGAATCGAAGAAGGAGATTGGGTAAGTGAGGTAAAAAGTCTACCCACTCAAGATATAGTTTCAATGATTTCTAGCTTAACTAGGGATTTATTTAGGGATAAAAAGAAAAACAAATCCATGCAAAATGAAATTAAGGATCTAGAAGAAAAACTTGAAAAAGCATGTTCACATGTAAATGACTCTTCTTCTAGTTTAATGATGCATGCTTAGAAGAGAATAAGGCTTTAAGGGAAAAGGTAGATTCCCTTACTAAGGCCCTAGAGAAATTTACAATTGGCTCAAACACTTTGAACATGATAATTGGGAGCCAAAGAGCAAGTTTTAACAAGAAGGGCCTAGGATATAAAGGATCTAGGAATGAAAAAGCTTACCATTGCTTAATTGCTAGAAGGCAATCTAAAACAACAATGGTAGCTTGGAAATGGATCCCTAAGGAGTACTTGGTAAACTCCATTGGAAAGAATTTATATTGGGTTCCCAAGTCCATCCTTAGAGGTTAGAGAAACCTAGGATAGTCAACCATATTTGAATTTATTTCATATCATACTATTTGGTTGATTTATGATGATGGGGGTGATACTTGATGAGTAATGGTTTTAGGATAATTTTTTATTTATGATCATGATATGCAATTATGATAATGTTTGTGTTATGATCATGTTGGGTGTTTTTATATGATACTTAACCTTGATAGAATTGCATGAAATTTATGGTTAAGTATAAATATCTTTAGTTACATTCACAATTCACCATAAGGCTAACTTGATTGAAAACATAGCAATGGGTGAGATGTTAGGTTGATACAAATGACTCACTAATGCTTATGGCATTTTGTTGGGTTATTAAATGTATCATAATAGAGGAATCATAGACCAACTATGGGGAAAGCAAATGTTTAATCAATGGGCATATTGTCCATTGATCATAGTTGGATATTTTAAATGTTTTAAAACTATTTCTTATTTTATAAACTGTGAGTTTATGTTTTAAAACGTTTCAAGGCAAAACTAGGTCTTAAAGTTGATACAAAATTGAGACATTTTATAACTTTTGAATTTTTTCCTAATTTTCGAAAATAGAATGAATTTTCTTGAAAAATCATTTTTCATTGATAAAGGGACTCATAAGAAATGTGTTCCCCAAATTTCATGATTTTTTGAATTTTTTGGAATTTTTAGTGCAACTTGGGTTCGGAAATCAAAAAATGTTGATTTTCATATACCAGTCAACTAGCATTCTGACATAGTCGACTGATGGAACTGTGCACGAGCACAACAGCCTAATTTCTGGGGTTTTTAGGCAATTTTTGGCATTTTTTCCTTTAGACTTTGATGTCATGATTGTATAACATATGTTAGATGTTTTTGATAGTGTCAAAGGGGGAAAAATGTGAAGTTTAAGTTAATCATGCTAGGAGGGGAAATATCATGTGTTAAGAGGGAGTTGCATGTATTAAGGGGGAGTGTTTTGATACTCATATTTGTTTTACATGCTTTCCTTCTTTATGTATTTGGTTAATATTTTACCTAACTTAAACGGATTACCACACATCAAAAAGGGAGAGATTGTTAGAACAATCAACTCAAGTATGGTTTAATTTTGATGTGTGCAGAAAAGGGTTTAAGTTAGGTTGTTATGTGATATAATGTGTGTGTTTGAATTGTGCAGGACTTAGTAAATCACACACGATTTAGCTTGATGAAAGCATTGGTGAGTTCACCATCTCATGGCTCAGGTCCTTGAGTCGGTGAAGGATGGTATTACGGAAGTCGTGCGCTTGGTGCATCCAAGGGACCGCCGGACGAGGAGCATATGGAGTGAAGCCAAAGGAAGCAGACTTCAGGGCGAGACTTGAAGGATGACATTGCCGAAGTTATGCGCTTGGTGCATCTGAGGGACGTGGCCAAACGAAGAGAGCTTCGAGGCGAGGGACTTCATGAAAGATGAGAGTGAGCGATTGTAACCCAGAAAGGGTAACTCATAGGTGAACTTAGCCGAATGGCTAAGTCAAGTGTCGGATGCTCAAACTTAGGTTTGAGGTTTTACCCGACAAGTCGAACGCTCAAACTTGTGTTTGAGGTTTTACCCGACGTTTGGATAAGTCGGATGCTCAAACATGAGTTTGAGGTTTCTACCCGACGAATGGAAGTGTCGGATACTCAAACAGGAAGTTTAAGGTTTACCCGACCGTCGGATGCTCAAACAAGTATTTATTTGAGGTTTTACCCGACATAAGTCGACTACTATAGATAGCAGTCGACTGCTCTGAGTCTATGGCACTTGACTGGTATTCTACTTGTGGGTTTCTGGCCCATGAATCGACTGCCAAAGGATGGCAGTCGACTACTACCATCGGATCATTGCCAAGGAATTGCGGATCATTCGAAGGTGGTCACGACGCAGAACCTCTCGTAAATGATTGATCGATCGACTCGCAGTAGTAGTCGGTGATGAGAGCATCTGTCATTGCTAGGGTTACAGATTGAGCGATGTGATGGCAAGTCAGAAGCCATTAGAAGTCGGTCGTTAGAGCGGCAGTCGACTGGTGACATGCAGCAGTCGATTATCGCCTGCCCAACGGGAAGAAACCCTTCTTCTCTATAAAAAGAAGGGGGCTTTTGGAAGGTTAATGCTTCCACTCCTATTCATGCTCTAAGTACTCCCACGCCTGTTGGTGATCGTTTGGAAGCTAGAGGCGGGGTGAATAGCGCTTTTCGTTTCTACAAGAGTAATTAGCGGAAGCAAACACAAATAATATATGTAAAAACAAAAAAGCAATGCGGAGATAACGCTCCTACTCCACGGCGATCCTTAAGGTGGATCAACCCAAGCAATTCCACTAAGAAGCTTTCTCTTTACAAAGACCTCCTCTTCTTACAAAAGATGACAATGAAGATTTGAGAGGAGGAGGGAGATTAATACACTTAGAAAGCTTGGAAAACTTGTGGGAGCTTAGAAGAATGATCAGAATATAAGCATTAACCTCTTCTTGCTCCCCTTGGGCTCTTTTTATAAGAAAGAGCCTCTTTTTCCCGTTGGAGGTCTATCAGTCGACTGATGACTTACATCAGTCGGCTACCGCCGATTCTAATGGCTTCTGAACAGTTGGATTCGCGGGATTTGTCGTCGTCATCGCCAACGGGAAGACTATCAGTCGATTGCCAGCGATGGCGATTCGGTGATACTCTCTCGTAATGATCCGGCTCGACTCACGATCTGTTTTGGCGATCGGCGCCATAATGGCGATCATTGCCTTCTTGTATCACGGTAGTGTGAGTCGACTCTCACGATTCGGAGGATAACCCCTAGTCGGCAGATCTTCTAACCTCTAATCGCATTTTAAGATTCGATTCGTGACACCATATTCGATCATTGGCACACCCCAAGTATGACTAATTCATACTTGAAAATATAACCTAAGCCTAGACTTAACCTTCTAGCTTCTCCATCAGCCTTGCGCCTCCAGGATTTCTTTGAGTCCACGACTCCATCCATGCGCTTGCCTTCAAAAGCTTCCTTCGGTTTCGTCATGCTTTGGTTTTCTTCTTTGCCAAAGTACGCTTGGACTTTACGCCGCCAAGACTACATGCTTGGACTTATGCCGCCAAGACTTTCCTTTGGTCTTTCTTTTCCAAGGACTGCTTGGACTTTACGCCGCCAAGACTACATGCTTGGACTTACGCCAAGACCTTTCCTTTGATTTCTCTTTGCCAAGATCACACTTGGACTTGTCTTTTACCAAGTCTTGGATTTTCCTGTCACTTAAACATGTTTACAATTAGATCACAAAACATTGCCTAACTTAGATGATTATCCAAACATCAAAATATATAAATGCTTGGGGCATTGTTGCACCAACAATCTCCCCCTTTTTGATGTTTGGCAATCATTTAAGTTAGGTCTTATACATATAAATATATTTCAATATGAATTCTAACTTAAATATCCCTTCTCCCCCTTTGACATACAACAAAAAGAGAAGAGTTTATCCAATAAGTGCAGGAAAGAATTATAATTGGCACATCTTGAACAAAGGTATAAAATTGATATGAAGCTCCCCCTAAATCCAAGACATGTTTCATGATGTGGAAATAACATGTGAAGCATAAGCAATAGAATAGGCAAATATGTCCTAGCCCTGCACCAACAATTACAGAAATAAGGGATGTAGCTCCCCCTAAACCAGTGCATCAAGAAAATCCGCCTTTCCATACAAGTTATCATGTATATACTGTGGATATCATATAATGTCCAAAATTGAACCTTTTAACCGATGAAAAATTGTTTTCTATTCCAAAACAGTGTCACTGGTTCGACTGGAATAGGCATCACCAATCAATTGGCAAATGATCGCCTAATAACGATAGATCGATATCAGACAAATCTGAAATTCGAATTTTTCAGTCAAGGTTTAAAAATGCGTAGAAAATTCCGTGGATGTCCAAAAATCACGAAACTCGTCATACACATTTTATTCGACTAATATAACATATGAAAAATATTAGACGAAAAACATGCTCATCAGATTAATGAATTGATACGATATTCAAAATAACAAAATTATGATGCAAAAAGTGTAATTGTATCGTATCAATATTCATAACTTCGTACTATATGCTCAACTTCTAAACCTGACAAATAACAAGTTGTAGGCACTAATAGAAATGAATTAAAACAAAGACACAATTTCATTTCATTAATCAAAAGTCATTACACAAGTAGGAGTTTATGCCGTTCATACGGCCAAAAAGAAAATAACAAACAAAAAAACAAGCAAGCTAACGATCGTCGTCCTCAGCATCCATCGGTGCAGATGACGAACCATCGTGAGGAGGGTGTCCAGGTGCAACAGGGCGGAGAATCGCCAAGATGTCCTGCTGCTACCGATGCATCCCTCTCACGAGGGAGAGGAGCTCCTGATGCTCCCGGCGAAGCTCCTGATTCTCCTGGCGAAGCTCCTGTTAGCCTAAGCGCAGCTCCTCAAAATGTGTGTCTACCCGCTCCACAAAAGCATCGAAGCGGGCAATGAAGGATGTGTCTGGGAGAACAGTATCGCCTGCAGCAGTCTCCCCCGCATCGGCTCCCTCAGCAACACCCTCAGCAACACCCTCAGCAACTCCTTCCGCAGCGGCATCCTCTGGTGCCGGAGTGCCACCTGCTAGCCGTCGTGCCGGGTCCCAGAAAACGGACCCTCTGTCGGCCTTCAGGCCCGCCAAGGAGAAGCTCCGACGAGTCATCTGATCATATTTTCTATTCATGACTTTAATGACTCCTATGTTGACATCAATGCCTACGGAGCTGAGCCATTGGGTAAGGACATTTCCAAAAGGTATATGAACCTGTTGGTGCAACAATGCTCTAAGCATTTATATGTTTTGATGTTTGGATAATCATCTAAGTTAGGCAATATCTTGTGATCTAATTGCGAATATGTTTTTTAAGTAACAGGGAAATCCAAGGATGAAGACTTGGTAAAAGAGAAGTCCAAGTATGATCTTGGCAAGGAAAGTCCAAGGGATGGACTTGGCAGCGTAAGACCAAGCTTGTAGTCTTGGCAGCGTAAAGTCCAAGTGAACCTTGGCAAAGGAAGTCCAAAGTAAGGTCTTGGTAGCATAAGTCCAAGTTTGTAGTCTTGGCGGCATAAAATCCAAGCATTTGGCAAACCCAAGACATGACGAAACTGAAGGAAGCTCCTGGAAGCAAAGCGCAAAGGATGAACAAGTTGCGGACTCGGAGGGATCCTGAAGGCGAAAGGCTTAATGAGGAGCTAGAAGGTTGAGTCTAGGTCTAGGGTATAAAATCAAGTGTGAATTACTCATACTTGATGAGTATCGATCGTGATCGATGTATCGATCGGCCCAGTCGGTTCGACTAAGTCGGTGAAACCGGCCATCGATCGCCATGGTCATGGCGATCGATCGATATCGATCGGCCGATCGCTAAGCGGCGATCGATCGATCAAGAAAAATATCGCACAGAATGCGGTCTCACTCGACTGCTGCCTTGATCACTCGGTGATCACTCCATCGGTCGGTGATGGAGGATCGGTCGGTGATCACTGGCCGTTGGAGATTACGGCCTCTGAATCTCCGAAGATCGCGTTTTAGAAGTTGGCCGGCGGATGATGGTAAGCATCGGTCGTGATCAACAATGGGAAAAACAGCCCCTCTTCTATAAAAAGGGGCCATGGGGAGCTTGGTGAAGCTAGTGCTCTTGCTCCTAACTACACCCTCGTGCTCACCAAGCTTTCCAAGTGTTTTTAGTGATTCAAACCTCCTCTTCTCTTGTTCTTGATCATCCATCATTGTAAAGAAGAGGAGAGCATTGTAAGAAAGGTTTCTCCACCTTGGTTCATCCAAAGGAGAAGATAGTGAAGCTTGGCTAGGACTAATCCACCTTACGGATTGTCGTGGAGTAGGAGCGTCATCTCCGAACCACGTACATCGGGTGTTAGCGTTTGGTTTCTTATTTCTTATTCGTATTCGTTTTTGTATTTGTATTGCTTCCGCTAACTTACTTGTAGAAACGAATAAAGGCTAATCACCCCCCCCTCTAGTTGTTCCAATATTCCTAACAAGTGGTATCAGAGCCCGAATAGCTTGGAAGATCTCACCATCAACTAAGACATCAATGGCTCTTCAAGAGGGATATAGCACCGCCAAGCCACCGCTCTTCGATGGGAGTCATTTTGCGTATTGGAAAGGTAGGATGAAGTACTATCTTATGAGTAATATTGAAATTTGGCATAGCATTGTAGATGGCTTCAAGGAACCGGTGGATGAACATGGAGACCCTATTCCAAGCAAGGATTGGACAAGGGAGATGAACCAGAAGTTCGATTCAAATGCAAAAGCCGTACTCACCATCCAATGCGGCATTACAATGGAGCAACTCAACAAGGTGGGGCCTTTCGAATCCGCCAAGGAACTATGGGAAAAGCTCATTGAGCTAAATGAAGGTTCCAAGGAGTCAAAGAGGGCCAAGAAGGACCTACTAATTGGACAACTTCAAGCCTTCCAAATGAAGATGCATGAAACCGTAAGTCAAATGCATGGAAGGTTCAAGGAGATTGTGAATGGACTTCACATCATAGGTGAGCGAGTCGACAACCGAGACTTGGTAAGGTATATACTTCAAGCATTTCCTAGAAATTCTTTATGGACTTCTATAGTTGATGCCATTAAGGTAACTAGGGATCTCTCTCAAATTAAAATTGATGAATTATTTTGTGAGTTTGAATTACATGAGCAAACTAACATGTCCTCTAAGGAAAAGGGTTTAGCTCTATTTGTTGAAAAGAAGGACAAGAAAGAAAAGAAGAAGAAGGAAAGAAAAGAAGCATCATCATCATCCGAGTCGGAGGATGAGTCAAGTAGTGATGGAGACTCATCTAGTGAAATGACAAATTTTGTCAAGAAGCTTTATAGAAAGTCAAAAGAGTTCAAGAATAGAGAAGCAAGGAAGGGGTCTCATTCCTCAAAAGGTAAATTTAGTGGTAATTCAAGTTTTAGCAATAATGTGATTTGCCATGCTTACCAGAAGGGGCACATAAAGCCGAATTGCCCGGAGCTAAAGAAGAAGGAGGAAAAGAAAAAGAAAAAGAAGGACAAGAAGGAGAAGAAGAAGAAGGAGGCCATGGTGGCTCAAACCACATGGGACACACCAAGTGTTGAAGACTCCTCCTCCGATGATGAGCTTTGCCACATCACACGCCATGTGGCACTCATGGCATTAGAAGATGATTCCGGCACATCAAGCCAAGAAGACTCCTCAAGTGATGAATCGTCATCTAGTGACGATGAGGTAATGAACTCTCCCAAAGTTACGCTTCTTTATAAATCAATTGCCTATCTTAAAGAAGCTCTAGATAAGTCTAAATCTAAGGTTAAGAGCATGAAGGTAGAACTAAAGGCTATTAGGAATGAAAAACCCTCACATGTTGATTCTTGCATGTTTAAGGAAGAAAATGACAAACTTAAGGATGAGGTTAGTGAATTGAAAGCATGTTTAGAGAAATTTTCAAATGGCTCAAAATGTCTTGATATGATCCTTAGTCGACAAAGAGCCGTTTACAACAAGGCCGGTTTAGGATATAAGCCAAAAGAAAAAGAAGTTGCTTATATTTCATTGATTAATAGGAAAGCAACCATTAAGGGAAAAGTTAAGAAAGCATGGGTACCTAAGAAGCTTTTACTTAATGTTACCGGTCCAAATGTTTGGGTACCAAAAGCCTGTGTTTTTCATGTGATTTAGGTAGGAGAGCGAGGTATGTGGATTGTGGATAGTGGTTGCTCAACACATATGACCGGGGATGTGAGCAAGTTCTCCACAATTAAATATGTGAAGAAGGGAGCGGTGTCCTTTGGGAATAGTGGAAAACTCAAGATATTAGGTAGAGGTACAATTGAGGTATCCTCCAAAATTATCATTCACAAAGTTTTACTAGTTGAAAATATGAAATTTAATCTATTAAGTGTTAGTCAACTTTGTGATGCAAACTATCATGTCTCTTTTGAATCCTCTAAATGCATGATTAGGCACAAGGAATTAAATGATTGCATATTTAGTTGGATATAGGAAATCAAATATCTATTATGTTGATCTTTCATATGTTTCTAACATTTCTACTAAGTGATTTGTTGCAAAAGAAGAGGAAAGTTGGCTATGGCATAGGAGATTGGGGCACATCAACATGAAAAACATAGCCAAGGTAGCCAAGATGGAGTTGGTCAAAGGACTACCAAAGATCAAGTATGTCAAGAATAAATTGTGTGATGCATGTCAAGAGGGAAAACAAACAAAGGCATCATACAAAGGTAAAACCCTAACTAATACTTCCTTACCATTAGAATTATTGCATCTTGACCTATTTGATTGTCATAGTACTCCATCTTTAAATGGCAACAAATATTGTTTGGTTATTGTAGATGATTTCTCTAGGTATACTTGGGTCTACTTTATGAAACATAAGGATGATACCTTAGAAATAATCATAGGATTTAGTAAAAGGGTTAAAAATGAAAAGAGTCTCAAAATCAACCGGATTCGTAGTGATCATGGTGGTGAATTTGAAAACTTAAAATTTTCACAATTTTGTTTAGAGCAAGGGTACAAGCATGAGTTTTCTTGTCCTAGAACACCCCAACAAAATGGGGTGGTGGAAAGGAGAAATCGTGCCCTACAAGAGGCAGCTAGGACTATGCTTAATGCATATTCTCTACCTAGCTACTTGTGGGCGGAAGCGGTTAATACCGCTTGCTATATCCAAAATAGGGTTCAAATCCATAGGTTTTTAGGAAAGACACCTTTTGAATTATGGAATGGGACTATTCCCACAATTCATTATTTTAAAGTCTTTGGATGTAAAGTTTATATTCTAAACACCAAGGATAACTTAGGAAAATTTGAATCCAAAGCGGATGAGGGAATCCTTGTTGGATACTCATCCACAAGTAGAGGATATAGAGTCTACAATAAGAGAACCCAAGGGATTGAGGAGTCCTCCAATGTTCAATTTGATGAAGCTACTAGTACCTACCCTAGAAAGTCCTCTATTGATAAGGATATTAATGACAATAATCAAGACATTACCCAAAAACTTCAAAACTTGACCATTAGGGGTAATGATCAAGGGGGAGGAAGAGGAGACTCCGATGATGAAAGAAGAGTGGAAGATAATAATGATCAAATTGAAACCCCTTCTAGAAACCTAAGAATTCATCAAGATCATCCACTTGACCAAGTAGTAGGAGATCTATCTCAAGGAGTAAGAACTAGGTCATTTCATAGACCTCCTACTAGTCAAGTAGCTCTTATCTCACAAATTGAGCCTAAATCGATCAATGATGCATTACATGATCCGGATTGGATTTTGGCAATGCAAGATGAATTGGCTCAATTTGAGAGAAGTCAAGTGTGGGAATTAGTACCTAGACCCAATGATAGCACCATAATTACTACAAGATGGGTCTTTAGGAATAAGCTAGATGATCAAGGAAATATCACTAGAAATAAGGCTAGGTTGGTTGCTAGGGGATTCAATCAAGTTGAGGGGCTTGACTATGATGAGACTTATGCCCCGGTTGCGAGGTTAGAATCTATTAGGATTCTCTTAGGGTATGCTTCCTACATGGGATTTAAACTTTACCAAATGGATGTTAAATCGGCATTCTTAAATGGTTATATTAAGGAGGAAGTATATGTAGAGCAACCACCTGGATTTGAGAACATAGATTATCCAAATCATGTATGTAAGCTTAGGAAAGCATTATATGGGTTAAAACAAGCTCCCCGGGCATGGTATGAAAGATTGTCATCTTTCTTAATTTCTAAGGATTTTAGAAGAGGCCAAGTAGATCAAACATTGTTTATAAAGTCAACATTAAAAGATATATTCATATCCCAAGTATATGTTGATGATATCATTTTTGGGTCAACAAATGATGATCTTCTTCAAGACTTTATAAAAAATATGGAAAATGAATTTGAAATGAGTTTGGTTGGAGAGCTTACCTTTTTCCTAGGTTTACAAGTCAAACAAACCAATGAGGGTATTCATATTTATCAAACCAAATATGCAAATGAAATGATCAAGAAATTTGGTTCGGAAAATGCCAAAATTGTAACCACTCCTATGGCCACTAGCACTAGAATAGATAGTGATCATGAAGGTAAATCAATTGATCTTAAACTTTATAGGAGTATGATTGGTAGCCTACTATACCTAACCGCTAGTAGACCCGACATTTTATTTGCGGTAGGTATCTGTGCAAGATACCAATCTTATGCCAAAGAATCACATTTAGTAGCCGTTAAGAGAATATTAAGATATATTAAAGGCACCCTAAATGTAGGACTTTGGTATCCTAGGACTAGGTCATTTGAATTGCTTGGTTATACCGATTCCGATTATGCCGGGTGCAAATTGGATAGGAAAAGTACTAGTGGTGGATGCCAATTTCTTGGGTCCTCCCTGGTTAGTTGGAGTAGTAGAAAGCAACATTGTGTTGCTTTATCAACCACCGAAGCTGAATATGTGGCTATGGGTGATTGTGTAGCTCAATTACTTTGGATGAGACATACTCTTGTGGACTATGAGCTACACTACTCTAACATTAAAGTTTATTGTGATAATGTGAGTACCATCAACTTGACTAAAAATCCGGTACATCACTCTAGGACCAAGCACATTGAAGTGAAACATCACTTCATAAGAGATCATTTGGCAAGAGGGGACATTGAACTTAATTATGTAGAATCTAAGTCCAACCTTGTCGATATCTTCACCAAAGCTCTTCCAATTTTCATCATTAAGGAGAGCTTGGTATGTGCTTTAGAGTAAAACTCTAGGTTTGCATGATCCTATACTTTTATAGTAGCTTTATACCTTGATGCATCTCACAAAAAGCCTTAAGACACCTTGATTTTTGTATTGAGACAATTAGAACCATGTGAGATGATAGGGAAGGTGTACTTGGCTCATCATGCTTGTCATGATGCATTACTATGAGCCAATAACACACCTAGAGACATAAAAACCTTATGGACCAATCATTGGGAAGGCTTGTATTCAAGTAATGAATACATAGCTCAAAGAACATGGTTGGAAATTCCAAATAATATATATATTAAACTATGTTCATCATATTTTGAAAAATAGTTTTCAAATGGAACACAAAAGTGATACAAAGTTTGCAAAATCTTTAGAACTTTTGTTAGGTTCCAAGTTTGTATCAATCTTGAAATATGGAAAACATATATTTTTCAAATTATTTTTCCTTAATAAATTATGATTTCAGAAATGTGTACGCAAAATTTCATGATTTTTTGAGATTTTTGGAATTTCTAACGCATTTCTGAAGTTGGGCTGAAAAGGCTAAAATTTCGATTTCAGGCGTAGCAGTCGACTAGTTCAGAAACCAGTCGACTGATACACTATATTTTCTGATAAACAGCTCCATTTTATGGTATTTAGTGTATCCTTGATGTCCTACAACTATAGCTTGATAATATTACGTATAAACAAAGGTTTAGGACTGTTTAGTGCAGTGGTTTAGGGGGAGTTTCATAAATTGTATCTTTTTCATCCCCAAATCCATTGTTGGTGCAAAGTTAGGACTTAATGTTTTTAAATTTCTATTATGCTTTGCTTCAAATATTATTTACACATTATAAAGCTTATCTTGGATTAAGGGGGAGCTTTAATTTCAATTTTATACCTTAGTCCAAGATCCAACACCTTTGATTCCTTCTCTTTTTGATGTATGTAAAAGGGGGAGAAGGGATGTTTAAGTTAGATGATTATGTGTGTATCTTTAAAAGACCTAACTTAAATGATTGTCAAACATCAAAAAGGGGGAGATTGTTGGTGCAACAATGCTCCAAGCATTTATATGTTTTGATGTTTGGATAATCATCTAAGTTAGGCAATATCTTGTGATCTAATTGAGAATATGTTTTTTAAGTAACAGGGAAATCCAAGGATGAAGACTTGGTAAAAGAGAAGTCCAAGTATGATCTTGGCAAGGAAAGTCCAAGGGATGGACTTGGCAGCGTAAGACCAAGCTTGTAGTCTTGGCAGCGTAAAGTCCAAGTGAACCTTGGCAAAGGAAGTCCAAAGTAAGGTCTTGGTAGCATAAGTCCAAGTTTGTAGTCTTGGCGGCATAAAATCCAAGAATTTGGCAAACCCAAGACATGATGAAACTGAAGGAAGCTCCTGGAAGCAAAGCGCAAAGGATGAACAAGTCGCGGACTCGGAGGGATCCTGAAGGCGAAAGGCTTAATGAGGAGCTAGAAGGTTGAGTCTAGGTCTAGGGTATAAAATCAAGTGTGAATTACTCATACTTGATGAGTATCGATCGATCGATGTATCGATCGGCCCAGTCGAGCGTTGACTAAGTCGAGGTGAAACCACGACCATCGATCATTACGCCTTAGTCATGGCGGTGATGATTGATCGGTCGATCATTGCGATAAGCGGCGATCGGTGATCAGAAAAATATCGCCCGCGAGAATGCGGTCTCTCATTCGCCTTGATCACTCGTGATCACTCCATCGATCGTGATGGAGGATCGGTCGGCGATCACCTGGCCGTTGGAGATTGCGGCTACGAATCTCCGCGGAGATCGCATTTCAGAAGTCGTTGGCTTCGGCGGCAGTCGACTGATGGTATGCATCAGTCGACTGATCGAAGCCCAACGGGAAAAATAGCCCCTCTTCTATAAAAAGGGGTTATGGGGAGCTTGGTGAAGCTAGTGCTCTTGCTCCTAACTACACCCTCGTGCTCACCAAGCTTTCCAAGTGTTTTTAGTGATTCAAAACCTCCTCTTCTCTTGTTCTTGATCATCCATCATTGTAAAGAAGAGGAGAGCATTGTAAAAGGTTTCTCCACCTTGGTTCATCAAAGGAGAAGATAGTGAAGCTTAGCTGGGACTAATCCACCTTACGGTTAGTGGGTAGGGCGTCATCTCCGAACCACGTACATCGGGTGTTAGCGTTTGGTTTCTTATTTCTTATTCGTATTCGTTTTTGTATTTGTATTGCTTCCGCTAACTTACTTGTAGAAACGAAGAAAGGTTAATCACCCCCCCCCCCTCTAGCCGTTCCAATATTCCTAACAGAACCTTCCCATTGTTTGGCCTTATGAAATGAGTGATGCAATGGAAGGTATTGAGACCAATATTGATGTCTAAGTATTGACGAAAGATATGCATGAGAAGGAAGTGTGGAGGTCGAACCAAGGCCAAACCACGAGTAACTATAGGGAGAAGACAATGAGCAATGACCTTATAAAGGACATTGTCAGAGGCAGAAAGTTCTTGTGATTGAAATAGATTGGTGTTCAAAGGTCGAGGAGAGTGATAGAAAGTAGTATGAAGGGAATCTAAAGAAATCTTCTCAAAGGGAGGTGGAAGAGGTTCACTCCAAGATGGATATAAAATGAAATCATTCTCGGAAGAGAGACATCCGAGAAAATCGGTCCAGATCTGGGGACTGAAATCCAGATCGCGCTGAGCAACGCGAGTCCAGTATCTTAGCCCATCTCCAACTGGTCGCAGGTTGTTGAAAAATTCAAAAAGAAGAGTGATATTTACATGATGTTCACAAAAAACTAAAGACTCAAGTTTGTAATGTTGGATGATTTGAACAATGTCAAAACAGTAGTCTTTAAGAAAATTGGGATCCATTGATCTAGGTGGAATAAGTTGGAATTTGTTTTTATGGAAGGCACTTTCAAGTGCGGAATTTGGAAATCGAGGATCGACAGAGGGTCGAGGGTTTGACGGGCCCTCGTTGGTCGAAGGTGCCCGGGTACGCTTAGTAGCAAAATGCTTAAGTCTAAATGTGTGAAAAGACAACAAAATAAGTATGCACAATGTAGGTTAAGGATGATGCATGGACAAAGACAACAAAAAGAGTATGCACAATGTAGGTTAAGGATGATGCATGGACAAAGACAACAAAACAAGCACCGGTTAGTGAAACAAAATTATAGGAACAAATAAACATTGATCAGGGATGAGAATTTACCTAGGCGGCATGGTGAAAAATCAAAGGCGAGTGTCCACGGAACCCTAGCCGAGTGAGTGGAAACTAGGGCGTGAACGGGGTGACAAGAGGAGGTCCTCGAGTCGGAGAGCACTCCAAATGGGAGCACCGGTCGGTGAAGTCGCCGGAAAAAACGAGGGAGAACGGCTAAAAGGTGTGGTGGAGGTTCGTCAGAAGAGGAAGAGGAGAGAAAATCGGGAAGATTTGGCGAGTCGAACCAGTGGAAAGCCCTAAAAACCGCGACATCAGTCGACTGCCGTTAGTCGGCAATGAATGATGGGGATCGATCGAGGCCGCGATCGCATCTGAACGATTACAGATGCCGCGGCATCGATCGCCATAAATGGCGGTCGAATCGATATAAATCGATCGAACAAACCGATCGCATCTGAGCGCTTACAGATAGCGGCGCCATAAATTGCAGTCGAACTGATAATGAATCGAGTAAGCCCGGTTCAATATCATCATAATTAATTCAATAAAGATCAAAAAATCACTAAATTTTGTGGGTAATATTGTTAGATCATTTCCTATCAAGGAAAAATTATTTTAAAATTATATCACCTCTAGATTTTGATATTGACACAATCTTGAGATTTTGCAAAAGTTATGATATTTTTGCAAAACTTTGTATCACTTTGGCTTATCAATAAGAAATTGTTTCTCAAGGTTTGATAGACATAGTTTAAATTTTATTTTATTTGACATTTCCAATCATATTCTTGGAGCTATATGCACATTAATTGTACATAGGCCTTCCCAATGATTGGTCCAATGAAGGATTAATTTCTCTAGATGATACTTTGGCTCATGATAATGCATCATAACAAGCATGATGAACCAAGTGCATCTTCCTAACATCTCACATGATTTCTAGATGGCTCAATACAAAAATCATGGTTTCCTAAGTATTTTGTGAGATGGTTAAAGGTATAAATCCTAGTATTTCTATAGGATCATGCAAACCTACACTTCTATTCTACAAAGCACATTCCAAGTTCTCTCCTAAGTGATGAAAATTCTATTTCGGGGAGAGGCTTGGTAAAGATGTCGGCTAGGTTGGACTTAGATTCAATGTAATTAAGCTCAATGTCCCCCTTAGCCACATGGTCTCTAATGAAGTGATGTTTCACTTCAATGTGCTTGGTCCTAGAGTGATGCACTGGATTTTTGGTCAAGTTAATGGTGCTCACATTATCACAAAATACTTTCATGTTAGAGTAAGATAGCTCATAATCTTCTAAGGTATGTTTCATCCATAATAGTTGAGCTACACAACCACCCATAGCCACATATTCGGCCTCGGTGGTGGATAAAGCAACACAAGGTTGCTTCCTACTACTCCAACTCACTAGGGAGGACCCAAGGAATTGGCATCCACCACTAGTACTCTTCCGATCCAATTTGCAACCGGCATAATCGAAATCGGTGTACCCAATCAAATCAAAGGACCTAGTCCTAGGGTACCATAGACCTACATTTAGTGTGCCTTTAACATATCTTAAAATTCTCTTAACGACAACTAAATGAGATTCCTTAGCACATGATTGATACCTAGCACACATACCAACCGCAAATAATATGTCGGGTCTACTAGCGGTTAAATACAAGAGGCTACCAATCATACTCCTATAAAGGGTAAGATCTATTTGTTTTCCTTCACTATCACTATCTATTTTAGTATTGGTTGCCATTGGAGTTGACACTACCTTAGCATTTTCCAAACCAAATTTCTTAATCATTTCCTTAGCATATTTGGTTTGATAAATGTAAATTCCTTCACTTGTTTGTTTAACTTGCAATCCTAGGAAGAAATTTAATTCTCCAACTAGACTCATCTCAAACTCTTTTTCCATATTTTGAATGAAGTCTTGAAGAAGTTCATCATTTGTTGACCCAAAGATAATGTCATCAACATACACTTGGGCTACAAAGATGTCCTTAGATGTTGACTTTATAAAGAGAGTTTGATCTATATTACCCCTTTTGAAATCCATAGAGATTAGGAAAGATAACAATCTTTCATACCAAGCCCGGGGAGCTTGTTTCAAACCATATAAGGCTTTCCTAAGCTTGTATACATGGTTTGGGTAGTCCATATTTTCAAACCCGGGAGATTGTTCTACATACACCTCTTCCTTAATAAACCCATTTAGGAATGCCGATTTGACATCCATTTGATGGAGTTTGAAACCCATATAGGAGGCATATGCTAAAAGTATTCTAATGGACTCTAACCTAGCAACCGGGGCATATGTTTCGTCATAATCAAGTCCTTCAACTTGATTAAAACCCCTTGCAACTAAACGTGTTTTATTTCTAGTGATATTCCCTTGGTCATTTAGTTTGTTCCTAAAGACCCATCTTGTAGTAATAATAGTGTTTTCACTTGGTCTAGGAACTAACTCCCATACTTGACTCCTTTCAAATTGAGCTAATTCATCTTGCATTGCTAAGATCCAATCCGGATCAAGTAATGCATCTTTAATTATTTTGGGCTCAATTTGAGAGATTAGAAACAATATGACTAGTAGGATCCCTATGGAATGACCTAGTCCTAACTCCTTGAGACAATTCACCCACAATTTGATCTAAGGGGTGACTTTGATGAAATCTTATGGTTCTAGGAGGTGTGTTAGATGGAGTTTGATCATGATCAACCTCAATCCTATGCTCATCATCGGAATCATCCCTTACTCCCCCTTGATTCAATCCTCCCCCTTGATCATTACCCCCTAAGTTTAAGTCTTGAAATTGTTTGGTAATTTCTTGATTTTCAATATTTATATCATCATCAATAGGGGATTTCCTAGGGTATGTATTGGAAGTTTCATCAAATTGAACATTTGAAGATTCTTCAATCTTTTGAGTCCTTTTATTGTAAACTCTATATCCTACACTAGTAGATGAGTATCCAACTAGGATTCCTTCATCCGCTTTGGACTCAAACTTACTTAGGTTGTCTTTGGTATTTAAGATATAAACTTTACATCCAAAGACCTTAAAATAATGAATTGTTGGAATTGTACCATTCCACAATTCAAATGGAGTTTTTCCTAAAAACCTATGAATCAATACCCTATTTTGGATATAGCAAGCGGTATTAACCGCTTCCGCCCACAAGTAGCTAGGTAAGGAATATGCATTAAGCATTGTTCTAGCTGCTTCTTGTAGGGCACGATTTTTTCTTTCCACAACCCCATTTTGTTGGGGTGTTCTAGGACAAGAAAATTCATGCTTGTACCCTTGTTCTAAGCAAAAATTTGAAAAATTAGAATTCTCAAATTCTTCACCATGATCACTACGGATCCGGTTGATTTTGAGTTTTCTTTCATTTTCTACTCTTTTGCTAAATCCTATGATTATTCCTAAGGTTTCATCTTTATTTTTCAAGAAAAACACCCAAGTAAATCTAGAAAAATCATCTACTATTACCAAGCAATATTTACTACCAATTATAGATGGGGTACTATGGCAATCAAATAAATCCATATGTAGTAATTCTAACTAGCAGTGGCGGTACTAAGTAAATTTTACCTTTGTGTGATGTTTTGATTGTTTCCCTTCTTGGCAAGCATCACACATCTTGTCCTTGAGAAATTTGACTCTAGGCAATCCTTTGACTAGCTTCAATTTTGCTATTTTGGCTATATTCTTCATGTTTATGTGTCCTAGCCTCCTATGCCAAAGCCAACTTTCTTCCTCTTTTTCAATAAGACACTTAGTGGAAGGATTAGTAGCATAGGATAAATCAACATAATATATATTTGATTTCCTAAAGCCTACTAACATGCAATCATTTATAGTTTTGTGTCTTATAAAACATTTTGAGGAATCAAATTTAACATCAAAGTTTGCATCACATAATTGACTTACACTAAGTAAATTAAATTTCATATTTTTAACTAATAGAACTTTATGAATGGCAAGATTGGGAGATACCTCAATGGTGCCCTTTCCTAAAATTTTAAGTTTGCCGCTATTACCAAATGACACTTTTCCTTTGCTAGTGTGGTTGATAGTGGAGAATTTTCTCTCATCCCGGTCATATGCTTTGAGCACCCACTATCAACTATCCACAAGCTTGGTTCTTCTACCTATGTCACATGAAAAACACAATCCTTAGGTACCCAAATCTTAGGACCACTAGCATCAATTATAAATTTCTTTGGTACCCATGTCTTTCTCCCCTTGCTTTTAATCATTGATTTTCTACTAACAAGGGATGCAAATGCTACCTCTTTCTCCTTAGGTTTATATCCTAATCCGGCCTTATTGTAAATTGCCCTTTGATTCTTAATAATCATATCTAGATATTTAGAACCATTAGTGAATTTTTCTAGGCATGCTCTTAATTTACCTATTTCTTTTCTTAACTCATCATTTTCATCCCTAAGAGTACATTCATCAATATCACTAGATTGTTTGCAACATGATGAATCTACACTTTTAAGTGATTTGATTTCTACTTTTAGATCCTTAACCCTAATTTTTGATCTATTTAAAGCATTTTGTAAACATGCAATAGTCTTATAAAGTAAATCTATTTTAGGTGAGTTGTTTACCTCATCATCATCACTTGATGATGATTCATCACTTGAAGAGGAAGAGGACTCCTCGCTTGAGCTCCCGGCTTCTTCCTCTAATGCCATAAGGGCTAGGTTCCGGGTGGCATGGCATACTTCCTCATCGTCGGAAGACTCCTCCATAATTAGAGTGTCCCATGTTTGTGCCACCATTGCCTCCTTCTTCTTCTTCTCCTTCTTCTCCTTCTTTTTCTTTTCCTTTTCCTCCTTCTTCTTTAGTTCCGGGCAATTTGGCTTTATATGCCCTTTCTTGTTGCAACCAAAACAAGTCACGTTAGAGATAGAGTTTGAATTACTTGAAGATTTACCTCTTGAGGATTGGAACATCCTCTTCACGTCTTTCTTGGTGAGTTTCCTTGACTTCCCACCGAACTTCTTGACGTAATGTGCCACCTCACTTGCTGATAACTCATCTTCACTACTTGATGGGTCTTCCTCGGATTCGGATGAGGAGGACACTTCCTTCTTCTCCTTCTTCTTCTTCTCCTTCTTTCCTACAAAAAGAGTTATACCCTTCTCTTTGGATGAAGTGTTAGCTTGTTCATGTAATTGAAATTCACAAAAAAGTTCATCTAACTTGACTAATGAAAGATCCCTAGAGACCTTATAGGCATCTACCATTGAGGCCCATAAGGTGGTCCTAGGGAAAGCTTGTAATACATACCTTACAAGGTCTCGGTTGTCGACCTTTTGACCTATAACGTGTAGTCCGTTGACCACTTCCTTGAAACGCCCGTGCATTTGGCTCACGGTCTCGTTTGTCTTCATAGTGAAGCTTTGGAGTTAGCCAATCAAAAGATCCCTCTTGGCCCTTCTTGTCTCTTTGGATCCTTCGTTGAGTTCGATGAGCTTCTCCCAAAGCTCTTTTGCGGAGTTGAAGGGCCCGACCTTAGAGAGTTGCTCCTTGGATAGACCACATTGAAGTGTGGTCGTTGCTTTTGCATTTGCTTGTGCTTTCTTGGCCATCTCTCTTGTCCAATCTTTTGTCGGTAGTGGTGCTCCGAATTCGTCGACCGACTTTTCGAATCCATCTACAATACTAAACCAATTTTCTATGTCATTCATGAGATAGTATTCCATCCTACCTTTCCAATAGCCGAAGTCATTGCCGTCGAAAAACGGAGGCCTCGCCGTGCTATATCCCTCTTGAAATGTCATGCTCCGGTTGATGGTTAGATCTTCCGATGCGATCCGGGCTTTGATACCACTTGTTGGTGATCGTTTGGAAGCTAGAGGGGGGGTGAATAGCGCTTTTCATTTCTACAAGAGTAATTAGCAGAAGAAAACACAAATAATATATGTAAAAACAAAAACCAATGCTAACAAGGCCTTTACGTGGTTCGGAGATAACGCTCCTACTCCACGGCGATCCTTAAGGTGGATCAACCCAAGCAATTCCACTAAGAAGCTTTCTCTTTACAAAGACCTCCTCTTCTTACAAAAGATGACAATGAAGATTTGAGAGGAGGAGGGAGATTAATACACTTAGAAAGCTTGGAAAACTTGTGGGAGCTTAGAAGAATGATCAGAATATAAGCATTAACCTCTTCTTGCTCCCCTTGGGCTCTTTTTATAAGAAAGAGCCTCTTTTTCCCATTGGAGGTCTATCAGTCGACTGATGACTTACATCAGTCGACTGCCGCCGATTCTAACGGCTTCTGAACAGCCGGATTCGCGGGATTTGCCGTCATCATCGCCAACGGGAAGACTATCGATCGGCCCACGATGGCGATTCGATTAATCTTGCTATGATGGCCGTGCGATCGGCTACGGGCCATTTTAGCGATTGGCCCATAATGGCGATTATTTGCCCGGCTTGTATCTGTGGCGATCAGTAGATCGACTCTCACAGATTGGATAACTGATGATCTTCGACCTCTAATCGCATTTTAAGGCGATTCCACCATGTTCGATCATTCATACTTGAAAACATAACCTAAGCCTAGACTTAACCTTCTAGCTTCTCCATCAGCCTTGCGCCTCCAGGATTTCTTTGAGTTCACGACTCCATCCATGCGCTTGCCTTCAAAAGCTTCCTTCGGTTTCGTCATGATTTGGTTTTCTTCTTTGCCAAAGTACGCTTGGACTTTACGCCGCCAAGACTACATGCTTGGACTTATGCCGCCAAGTCTTTCCTTTGGTCTTTCTTTTCCAAGGACTGCTTGGACTTTACGCCGCCAAGACTACATGCTTGGACTTACGCTGCCAAGACCTTTCCTTTGATTTCTCTTTGCCAAGATCACACTTGGACTTGTCTTTTACTAAGTCTTGGATTTTCCTGTCACTTAAACATGTTTACAATTAGATCACAAAATATTGCCTAACTTAGATGATTATCCAAACATCAAAATATATAAATGCTTGGGGCATTGTTGCACCAACAACGCCTTCCAAGTGTTTTTACTCCTTTATTCTCTATTTTCATTCATATTATTTGTGAGAAGGGAGAGATTCTTGTAAAGAGGTTACCTCTACTTAGCTTGGGCTAAAGGAGAGACTAGTGGATTGTTGAGGGAGTGATTCGTCATACGAATCGTCTGTGGACTAGCGGCAAGGGTCGTGAACCACGTTACATCTTGGCATTAGCATTTGCATCTCTTTTCTCTTTGTGTTTGTCTTAATTGTTTTTGTTTTAGCATATTCCGCTGCGCTAATTATTTGTAGACGATTAAGAACGTGAGAATTCCATCTACGACAAGTTTGGCTATTTAATTCCCTCTTTTAGCCAGGCCTCGATCCTCCAACATAGGCCATGAGCTACTATTGGAGAGTTTTTTTCGATCATAGAAGACCAACCGTAAATCGTCAGAACTTTCTCGTGTTATCAGCGAAATCAGAAGAAAGACTCCGAAGGGATTATATGCGTGTAGTGCAGATCACAAAGTCACGAAAAGTCAGATTATCCATTGGATCAGTTCATCTATTGCTATTGTGAGCAACCAGTATATATGAGGAGAAGGTGTACTTCAAAGACTCAGCTGAAGACTATCGATGTTGTTTCGGGAGGATGATGCACAATCGCAATAGCAGAGATCATCACAGAAGATTGGGGTATCACACCAATAGCGATTTACTATCTCAGATGTGGTTGGAGTCCCTTGATACTTCTCTCCAGGGGAAGTGATTTACTCAGCAGTATTAGCAGAAGACATCTTAGAAAACTCATGCACACAACAACTGTTACCTCCCCAGACATGGATTTGCTTTGTACAGAGAAGAGAGTATACGATGATGGTCGTATCTATTCTGTATTCTTCAGTTGTAGCTATATTATTTGCATAGTTGTAGCATGCTACAATGTTGGCAGTTCTTCAGTACCCTACAGTTGATGGTGTACTCGTTACCATTACAACAGTGGTTGTCCCCTTCATTGCAGTCGGTTGGTTTGTATCTCAACTTCAGCAGTTGATGTCAGTTCCTCCAGGGTAGTCTTTTGCACCTATATGAGCTCTGTTGTCAAGAGCAGAAGTTGGATGAGTTTACATCTTTACTCGAGAGAGATGTAGAGGGTTGAAGGATTAATCGTTCGGGGTATTACTTTAGTTTACCCACTTGGTTGATATATTGAGAGATACTGGTAGTTTATAGGTATCTATATCTAGAACATTCTTAGTTCGGATTAGAAGAGTTCCTATACATCGATTTGTGGGTTGGTGGTATCTTTACTATTAAGTGATATGTTGACCAACAACTAATAAGTCAAGGGATGTCCTTGGACTTAGAGAGACATATCCTTAGGGATGGTTAAATTGTTGAAATGATGGCATACTATGTCTCTCGAATGTGCGTATAATCCGAGAGTATTCGGATGTAGTTTCGGATGAACACCCAGGCTTGCCATTCCATAGGCAAGTGGAGTATACGATCGGAGTGATTTCGAAAATAGTTTAGATACTGAAGACCTCATATCGAGAGAAAATTTCTAATGATTACTTTACCGATTAAGATAATGATATTGGAGAGCCAAATGTTTTTACTTATGGTACGTTGGTTGAGGGCTGGTGTAAAGCTCACAAAGTAGCTGAAGCTCGTGATTTGCTCAATGCAATGTCATTCGTTTGGTTGTGAGCCTAATCAGGTTGTTTGATACCCCCATTGATCGGTTTTGCAAAGTTGGCAAGGTTGATGATGCACAGAAGGTATTTGTTAGAATGACGATTTTATTAGGAAATAATTTTTATTCGTGTCAGTGTGGCTAAACACTATAGAATTGAAAGAACGTAAGTTGCGATTACAAGAGGTATTGGATGAGATATTTATCTGTCCCAGTATTTCTTCTTTAGAAGATTTGTAACACTTTGTTAAAAGAGAGGTGGACCTTTGAGGCTATGCATCGATTCTCAATGATGGGGTGCAGTAGCTGTTAAAAATGAATATCCTTCGTTATGGATAGATGATCTATTGAGATCAGCTAAGGACACCTGTATATACTCTAGGGTTGGTTTACGCTTGGAGTGTTGATATTATAGTGGCGTAGTGTCATACAGTTATCATTATCGGTGTGATGATTGAGATATCATCAGCTTATAGTAAAAAGGATACTGGTGTGTAGAAGACGATGTCATACTTGGTATGAATTTTATGAGCTTTGGATAATATTGTTAGACTTATTTGACGATTTAATCATCCATGGACTTGAGGAATCGAGTATCCTGGAAGCAGTTGAATCAGTTTATGGTAGTTGAAGTTGCGCACTCGGCCATCGTAGATAGTGGTTTCCTTGTATGGATTTGGATATTACCGTAGATGTGAATAGGATACTCTAGCAATACTATACTGCTGATTTGTTGGACCAAGAAGGTGATGGAATTCACTTGGTTAGAAGCTCGTGAAACTCGTTTTCAGGGCCTAGACGGTGGCTGACTTTTGCGTCAGTGTTAGTTAAATCTTTCGGTGTGGATGGAAGGGTACTGTACACGGATGCATCATTTCAGGGATTGGAGCAGTTTCGATACAATTGAATGAGACGTATCCTAAGTTTACGGTAGTTGAGGAACTGCAAGATAAAGCGGTCATATATATGACATGGACTTAGCAGGTAGTATCTTGATTTGTATATGTATGGAGCAGGAATGCTCATGGGGTTTTGGCTAGCTACTGGGTAGTTACTATAGAGTTGCTAAAACACGGACAATTGCAACAAGGGAGATTGATCATTATGGTCTCCTCGTCCCTTCCAGTCCTATGTGGTAGAGTGGATTCTGGACAGTAGATTGGCTTCTCTTGTGAGAGAATAATTCTCCGTCTCTGAGGAGAATAGTGATTTCCGAAGTGGCACTAGAGTTAGGCAGAGTTGTTTCAGAAGACTCGTCATTCGAGATTGATGATTTATTCGGAGTGTACTCGAAAATAGCGAATTCTGAAATGTTCTTGTTGGTGGAACGACATATAGGTCATGGTTGATTTCGTAGTTGATGATGAGTGTGCCAACAAGTTAAGGTGGAATACTAGTGCTCAACAGGGTTATGTACCGAGAGGGAGGTGGGAGCTCAGTACGATGGACAGTGTTGGGAGATTCTCTAGAATTCGGAAAGGACTTGATGCGATTTGGGGTAATCGGTGATCGATTAGCCAAGTCCACTCATTTTCTACCGAGCCGTTTGGTGGATTTCGTTGGATCGCTTGATGAAATTATATTTCGAGGAGATTTTCAGATTTTATGGAATATCCTTGAATATCATTTCTGAAAGTGATTCATGATTTACCTTACGATTTTGGCAAAGTCTACAACAAGTCACGGATATAGAGCTCCACTCTGGTATGGTTATTTACCTTTTGATAGATGGACAATATGAAGGTGTTATTCAGACACTAGAAGGTTTATTGAGAGTATATGTGATAGATTTTAGAGACTATGTGAGTGTTGAAAGATAATATTCATCTAATACCTCACTTAATTATTTGAGAGGTGTGACATTGCTCATTCATCGTACTTGAATAGGAAATTTAGGAACTAAATTTTTATTAGTGAGGGAGAATGTAAGATATCGAAAATAAAATACCCCTTGTTAATTAAGAAATTATCTTATATAATTTTTCAGGAATTATTAAAAAAATTTCTGAATTTAAACAAAAGTTTTATGATTTTTTATGAGGATAAAATAAATAGACTTTGGTAAAATCTATTTAAGGGAGTTAATAAATATGATTAACCTAATGTTTAAATACCTAAACTTAATTTTAGTTTTCCCCGATTCCTTCCCATTTCTTCCCCGATACCTATTTCTCCACCGCCGTTCGTTTCTCCCGATCGCACCTCCCCTCAATCTCCCGTGCGCAACCTTCCATCGTCGGCTTCTTCCTCTCTTCGCCGATCAAGTGCTCGGCATCTCTTCTTCCGATCTCCACCTGCACACCACCGGCCAGCATTCGTCGTGAGCGGCAGCACCGCCAGGAGCGGTAGTCCCGTCGCGATTCTCTTCTTCCTCGTGTTCTCATCAACCGGCGCAGCCATTCGCCGGCCACAAGCGGCGTCAGCCATCCTAGGCAGCAAGCACCGTCGGCCTTTCATCGGCAGCCACCGCGAGCTCAATCTGCCATTGTCGTCGCCTGCCATTTTGATTTCGTGCTCGGTTGAACATCACAAGCACGGCCTGCCACTACCTTCCTTCTACCTCCACCGTGAGAAGTAGCTCTGTCGCTGGTTTTCCTTATCGTTGGTTGTTGTGATGAGCAGCCGTGTCATCGCCTACACTATGAGGAATAACTACCGCTGGGGACGATCCAAGTCGTCTCTGCTAGGAGGAGCAATTGTCGTTGATCTATGCCGTGAGTGTCGTCATCTCCCTTCCCCTGGCTCGGCTCATCCCCTGTTCCTTATCGCTGTGAGCTTGTGACAGGATCGACAATGTTGTTTCCACGTCCACTGCCAAGTTCAACATCGTGGTTGTCTTCTTGGTACTTGTCTTCGCCACGGCAGTAGGATGTTGTTTCAGAACTGTTGTGGACAGTTGAGGCAATATTTGTTAAATTCAAATCTAAGTGGGAGGGTTCCTGTTCTGCTCAATTTGGTTTCGATCCACGGTGGATGGTGGAAACGAGGATAGGTAAGCTTAAGTACTGTACTATTACAAATGCTTGAGATTATTAGGTTTGGGTTGTGCTTATAGTTCAATTGATGAATTTAGAACAGATTCCCATGAGTGAATCAAGAAGTGTTTATGACAATGGGTTCATTTTCCAGAATAAGTTGAGGGAGATTGAATCAACTAAAGGTATGTGTAGATATGTGTGGTTATTAAAGTAATATTAGATTCACAGCCGAGTTATTATTATAATTATATCAATTAAGTGGATAACATATGAGTATATTATTGAGTAGTTAATCCATATATGAAGTCGATATAGGATTAGGATTTGATCATAATATTAGAATTGACAACATAACTTGATTATGTATGTTTCATTTGTAGGACTCTGATTGGAGATAGATTCACGAATGTGAAGACCATCAACATAGTCTGCATATTAGGTGGGTAATTTTCTACCCTGGTCAGGTAATAAATAAATCCTGATGCATGTTAATTTATATTGATGTCATTTATACCTTGAATCCACTCTAGTTTTTCTATTGCTTGATACTTGTCTTTGCACTTTATAATACTCTGTCATTGTTATTATCTTACCTTCATCATTGTTATGAATTACAGACATTATGGTATGCGAACATATAGTGGTATTCCTTTGTGTACGTAGTAAGTTCGGTTGTAGATTTGAATCGTGCAATTTAGATAAATCATCTAGGGGATGGGTGATGTCCTAGATGTAGAGTTGGTTGTCATATTACATTCCTTACGTGGTATGACGGTTACGGATTCACGTATCTGTGTATAGTCATGTGGTTGTCGACAGTGTGTCGCTATGGACTAGAGGTCCTAGCTTGATTGTTGGCAGTTGTATGACTCTCTATAGGATAGAGAGTATGTTGTTGATATATGTATGTGTAGTTGTGCATTCATGTCATTTACATGCATGTTGACGGCTTGATCTCTCTTGTAGTTGAGAGGGTCATCAGTCATCCTGCCTCCACGGTTACTGGTTGTAGTAGTAGCTGGTGTGTGGGCAGTGCATCTGTTGTGCCACACTCAACCACTATTGATGGTAGTAGTTGGAATTGCATGCAGTTGTCCTGGGTGTGTGGCACTCGATCACTCATGGATAGTGACAATCGGAGTGGCCAGCAGCAAGGACTCCCATTATGTAGCTAGCTCTTTACGCTTATATGCTACTTATTCATATTGCCCACTCGGTCACTCGAGAGTAGTGGTTAGTGTTGAGCTGGGACAGTTGTCATGTTGAACCATCTAGGTCATACTGGGGTCATGGTAGCGAGTGGGGTGAGTAGGCATGACCATGCATTCTGCATTACCGTGTTGTTATGGCGTTTTGCATATATATATATATATATATATGGACGGTTGTGATTAGTATATATATAGATGCAGTTTATACATATGCTTGTTGGATGTTGCATTTGTTTGTACTATGCTTATTGTATTTGTTTGTACATCATCATACATGCTACTTGCATATTCTATATGGTTGTCTATGAGATACCTATGTATGAGTTGGTCGGACTATTGGATACCTTTGACCAGTATCATGATGTAGTATGAGTTAGATAAGATTTATTATTTGTATTTGTTATAGAATGTTAGTAAGGTCATTGTTGAATTACAGAGTTATTATTACTCTTCATGTTGTATATTGTGGATAGATGCTCAGGTTAGATGAGTGTAGCATAGCAGACTTTCAGGTATGTCAATACCTTATGTTGTTCAGTTGATCTTTTAGTATTTGCATGAGTTATATTATACTGGTGATTATCTGTTGTACCTTTAGACTGTATGTATGTTGATCTCTTTATATTTATTTAGTTCATGCACTATCTATTCTTTACCGTTGAGTTTTATACTCACCGCTAATGACCCTGAATTTTCCTATCGCCCAGGTAACAAGTAGAAAATTCCTAGGAAGCTTGGAGCTCCGTCAGTTGATCCCATCTCACATCGAGCATTTGGAGTTTCATTCATATTTGTTCTGCTGCTGTTTTTGTATTATAGTCATGTATGTGAAGTGTTGTATTTGGCTTTTATAATGCTTTTGGTTTGGATGTTGGTTTTGATCATATTTTGTTTAGTGTGTTAGAGTCACATCGATATGCATTTTGTGTCTTTGTGATTGTATTATTTGGTAGTGTCATTTCATTATGTTGTGTGGTTGTGGCCAAAAGGCTTTATATCAACAGGGAATTATATCACGTACAGGGGATATATTGTTCAATTTTCGGACTCGGCATACTCTCGAGGCATAACAACGATAGTGTGGGATTCACACTGTCGGCCGTGTCTTTTTCTAGAACTCTAAGCAAATGTCATCTTTTTATCCAAAGCATGCTCGTATCTTGGGGATATGGCTAGAACACACTTGCCTTCCTTGAGCTCTATTTATCGAGTCATTTTGTCTCAAAAACGTCGCTCTGCACATAAAAATAGCAAAAGTAGATCTCTGAATTAGAAAATATTAAATCTGTGCAAATTAAGGAAAATATGCATGAAACAAATATGAAATGTCATGAGATGTGTGCTAAAATTACTCCTAAAATTCTATATGATTTGTTCACATCACAAATCTCCTATAAAAGGGGTAGAGATGGGAAAAGGAGGGGGATGATTTTTTCTTCTCTATTTGGTACACAAAAATCTCTTCTCATTTATTCTTCTTCGTGACATTCTACTACTTTATTCTTCCGATCTTGACTTTAGCGTCGGAGGTGTCATGCCAACAATGATGACCCACCTCTAACATTCCTTTTAGTGGCAGATCTAGCATTCAAGTGGGAGATCCAAGGTTCTCGGAGGGATCCCTAAGAAAGGAGAAGGGGATCCAAGTGTGCTGAAGAAGAGAACACCATCAGTAGTCATTCATCTTCAATGCATACTGCACCACAGATGAATTCTCCTACATCTTCAAGAGAAAGAGGAGCGTGGTGACGTCGAACCTTTCAAATCTTGCCTACTCATTAAATAACTCATGAAGATTAAAGATAATTGTAGAAGCATCCATATGCTCAAGTTGCTTTTGCAGCTATTTGGACATCAATGCAAGCATAGTGCAGCTCGTTATCTCAGAATCAACAATATATTTCTAGTAAGCCAACTTTTGATCACCATAAGAATTGTCTGCAGGAGGTTGGGGAAGATCATCTTCAAGGACATATGCAAGCTTCTCAGCCTTGAGAACTATCCACAAGTTACAAAATCATTCTAAAAGGTTTGGCAAGTTAACTTAGTGTTATCTAAAACTGATCTAAAGTTCAAAGACATTGACATGCTTTTCTACCTTAATAACCTAGACATATAAAAAGAGTGTATTAGAGAGATGAATTTTATAATGTAAATATTTTACATTAATTTTAACTCCCACTATTTTATACAAATTCAAGAGCCCTAACTTTGAATTCGAGAGATGGTAGATTTTCTCTTAGTGGGTTGATATCCATTATAGCTAAGAACAATCTATCAATGGTACCAATTACATATCATATATATAACTATCAATTTATGCTATTAACTAATTGAATGTTCACATATACATCAGGCTATTAATTCATTAACACATATGCATCCTTTGCATATTGCCTAATTACATCTCTATCCACATTGACCTTGGAGAGAGTCCAACAAATCAATATTTTCAGTTAGGGTCAACTCATTAATCGTGAGATCAAAATTAAATGGTATGAACACATCTAATTTTCTAGCCACGCTTGGAGAGAGTCCAACAATCCAAACTAGAAACTTAGACTTTGGTTCTTACCATTTAATGGAATATCGAATCTAAAATGGTTTGAACATGTCATATGTCAAGCCAAGCTTGGTGAGAGCCCAACAAATCAAACATGAAAAAGAACTCTGGTTCATCAATATTAATGGAAGGTGTAAGCCCTAATATTTGCACTAAGGATTTTTTATTATCGTAGGTCTCATAATTCAATTTTGTAAAACCTATGGTTATTCTACATGTACAATTATATGTATCCCATACAAACTAATCATGCATGCAATCATATAACTACAAACCTAGACTCATGTATAAATATGTATATCATATATACCAATATTTATATATGCAAATTAATCTAGGTAAACACTTGTATATTCCACAATATATATGTTTATAACCCCTAAACTTTCATGATCTATGTCAAGAGGACAAGCGTGGCTCTAATATCATTTATTGGAATCGTATGGTTTCATGAAGCTCCGATACCACTTGTAGGAAATCAAAGATCGTTCATAACACTCTGATGTCACTTGCTAGATCTCGCTGGATCATCGAGCTCTGTCATATAGTGTTCGACACTGCAAGGCTGAGATCCTACAAGATGCAATCACAACGAAAAATAAAAATTTTGTTGCATCCCGTAGAACTCCTGCCATGCTTTCTCTTCTTTGACCATAGATCATCACATAATCATAATAGGATTAGAGATAAAGGATCATACATTCGTGATCTTTCATAGATCTGTAGAAACCTCAAGCAAGATTAACCAACCTTGCCTCTATTGGTATCCACATCAAATCTTCACAAGACAACCTTCTTGAAGGCCACAAGCCTTCATTTCCAAACCGTGCTACTGGTGCATGGAGAAGAAGATTGAGAAGAGGGGAGATGACACAAGAACTCAAGGAGGAGTAGCTTAGTGTTTCTCAAGAAGTAAGAAGCAAGTAATAAGAAGCTATTCCACATGAAGCTCTTCACTTAGAGATCTCTTCTCTTGCTTATATAGAAACCTATAAAGAAACTCCCTCGCCACCCTCTTAATGTGGTCGACCAACTCTTTATTGATGTGGTCAGCCACCATAATGGTAATGGAGAAGAGGAAGAGATATTTCTTCTCTTTCTTCATCTCAAAGCAAGCCCTCTTATTCATTGATTTACAATAATGAACTTGTTAATGGCCTTGTGGGTTATGGCCCATTGTTTCTCTTCCATCTTAGGTTATTGGATTTTAGAACATTTATAGAATCCAATAATAAAGTTCATCCATTCATAAACTCTTTTATGAATAATCAATACTTGTGCCTTATTAGTCTAGTCCAATCAGACATAACCTCTTACTCTTTAAAATCATATTCTCTAACTTGTTTTACATCTCTTGAGACACCATTGTGCGTGTGATTCAATAGGTTCCCGGTTATATTGGCAATTCATAACAAACTAGTTATGAATAGATCATGAGTGACACATAGTAGTACATCATCACCTCCAATTGATTGGAAAGTCTTCGTTGACCATAGAACAATTCTAAACCCTTCAGCAGCTTCAGTAGTTTGTGACTTTTTCTATTCACTCTATTAGTGCCTATAAGATTCATATATCTCCACAATGGTATGATATTGTCCACTTTGGGCCTAACCCTAATGGTTTTGTTTTTGGACTTTACCCAAAAGATCTCATACTAATGGAGATATCTTTTCATTTTGTAAGCACATGATCTTTTTCATGTCTTACCAATGTGGGACTTTGATTGTATTCTCAATACTCCAACAATCCCCCCCCTCAAACGAAGGACCACATTGACCCCCCCCCTCAAGCCTATCCGTCCTCGAAGGACATCCTGATCTGCTTGATGTCCGATCCTTAACCCACCAGGATTTCCTGCCAACTGTCTGGTCCTCTTGACCCAGCTGGACTTCCTGCCAGTTGTCCATCCCTTCTGGCCCAACTAGACTTCTTGCCAATTGTTCGTTCCTCCCGACCCAACTAGACTTCCTGCCTGGTGTCTGGTTCTTTGATGTGGACATGGGAGCTCCACTTTCTTCGTTCGAGGTTCATGGCTTAATATGGACCATGACTCTGATACCAATTGTTAGTGCCTATAAGATTCACATATCTCCATAATGGTATGATATTGTCCACTTTGGGTCTAAGCTCTGATGGTTTTATTTTTGGACTTTACCCAAAAGGTCTCATACCAATGGAGATATCTTTTCATCTTATAAGCACATGATCTTTTCCATATCTTACCAATGTGGGACTTTGATTGTATTCTCAATACTCCAACACACTCATCTTATACTCACTTGGTTCAGGACATGGTCTATAGTGCTCACCCCCACTAGGTTGACTATGTCACACGTAGCCCAAGTATAGTTCTTTGTCCTTTGGAATCAAGTTACTCTATACCTGTGTCAAAGAAGACTATCTTCTTGACATGTGTGATTTGGCCAAAGACTTCTTAGTAAAAATCTTGACAAAAGGTATAGGGTATACATCTCCTTATAACAGGAGTGGTGAATCCTCTGTGGGGCACTCAAACATCTTCGTTCACTTTGACTTATACCCAATCAATCCGGAGTGACACCTCCTATGGAGATGGTTGCAAAGTAGTCAAAAGTATAATTTGTCATGATCAAGATGACTTGAATACCTCAAGTCTAAGGAAGCTTGCACTCGAGCTGCAATGAATCTTCATCGGCATTAAAGCCATATGAAGTTCATAATAGGTCACTCCAATGAACTAGTTACCCTAACTAGCATCCACATATTCACTCTCATCATCCCTATGCTTCCATTCAGTGAGTATCGAATACTTGGATAAATCAAAGAGCATAGCATGTGCTAGTCTTCCAGAATTGATGATGTCCAATCTCATCAATTCATTGACTAGGGATAATTTCGATATTTACATAATTACACATGATGAGATACTCACTAATTATGATCCAATCATAATTTCTCTCATGCTATGTATTATATTATGGACTTCAATAAATGAGTTTAAGATCCAATCAAATACACATAAAATATACACTCAAATAATGAATTTTATTAAGAACATCTAAGGAGATTGCCTTAGGACATCTCTCTATTACAAGACAACATAGTTGAGAACCTATTGAGTCACACAAATAACAGGGTCTCAAGAGACATAAGATAAGTTAGAGAATATGATTCTCAAAGAGAAGAGGATGTCTGGTTGGACTAGACTTAAAGGAACACAAAATGGGAGTGAAAGAAGCGTACATGTGTGTCCCAATAGTTGACATGGTCGTGTGAAACTTTGCCAAGAAGACCTTGTGAAGACATGGGCATGTTTTGGTCATGTTGGACACGTCCAGAGTGAAACACGAACCATCCTTGTTAAAACACATGACCATGCCATAGAGTACACGAGTGTGTCAATTACACGGGCATGATTCTAGCTGTGTTTGACACATCCAGAGTAAAATATGACCCCACCATGTTGAGTGGCACAACCCTTGCGTGTGTGAGGGACATGGACGTGTGATGACCGTGTAATTTTGAAAGAACATGAGATGGCCATGCCTGGTAGGCACGACCCGACCGTGTTTTATCCTAGCAATTAATCTTCTTCAATTTTGGCAAGTTTTCACACCCAAATCAAGAATCCTATAAATAGGACTCTTGAAGAAACCCTAGTTAGAGAGTTCCTTTGAGTTGCCTAGGGTTTTTGGTGCATCGTCTCTTCTTCTTCTTCCTTTTCTTCTCCAAGTCTTTGCTAATGTCGAGCGGAGAGGAAGGGTTGTGACCTTTGGAAGGTTGTCTCGTGAAGATCTGGTGTGGATACTAGTAGAGGCAAGACCCATTGGTTTTGCTCGTGGTTTATACAGTTCCAAAAAGGATCATGAAGGTATGATACATTTTCTCTAACCCTATTTACTTTTGTATAACAATCTATGGTCAAGGACAACATAACATAGCAAGAGATCTACAGGAAGAATGCAAAATTTTTATTTTTCGCTGCTCATGCATCCCGTAGGATCTCACCTTATGGCGTAGAGCTTTGTCGGACATAGCTCGAAGAGATCACGACGTTCCAACAAGTGGTATCAAATCTTTGTTGGACAAAGCTTAAGGATGCCACTAGAGCCAACAAGTGGTACAGAGCTTTGTTGGATAGAGCTTATAGATACCACTAGAGCTAACAATTGGTATCAGAGTCACACTTATTCTTTTGACATAGATCAATAGCTTAGGGTTAGATAACATGTATATTGTGAACCATGTGTTAGCCTAGTTGTATAGATATTTTAATATTTGATATTCGTGTTTATACATGAATCTAGGTTTAATGGTTATTAGAATGCATGTATAATTAGCTTTTCATAAGATATATATGATTGTACATGTAAAATAACGATAGGTTTTTACTTAGTTAATGGTAAGACATAGGAAAAACAAAAAATCCTTAGTGCAAATATTAGGGCTTACACCTTCGATTAATATAGTTGAACTAGAGTTCTTTTTCATATTTTGGTTGTTGGACTCTCTCCAAACCTGGCATGACATTGGACATATTCGAACAATTTGAGATTCGATATTCTATTAAATGGTAAGAACTAGAGTCTAAGATTTTAGTTGTTGGACTCTCTCCGAGTTTGGCTAAAAAATTAGATATGTTGCATTCATTTAATTTCCATCTCATGATTAATGGGTTAGCCCTAACTGGAAGCATTGATTTGTTGGACTCTCTCCAAGGTCAATGTGGACAAAGGTGAAATTATGTGATATGGATAGGATGCATATGTGTTAATAAGTTAACAACCTAATGTATATGTGAACATTCAATTAGTTGATAGCATAAAATAATAATTATATAAATATTATATAATTGGTATTGTTGATACCTACCGCTAAAACTAAGAATGACTTGTTGAACTCTTTCCAAGGTTGTTCTTAGCAATAGCTAATATCAATCCACTAGGAGAGAACCTACCATCTCTCGAATTCAATGTTAGGGTTCTTGAATTCGAATAAAATAGTGGGAGTTATAATTAATGTAAATTGTTTACATTATAAATTCATCTCTCAAATACACTCTATTTGTATGTCTAGGTTATTAAGGTAAAATCATGTCAACCTTCATGAACTTAAGATTGATTGTAGATAACAATAAGTTAACTATGCCAAACTTCTTGGATTTGTTTCATAACCTGAGAATAGTTTTCAAGATAGAGAAGCTTGCATATGTCTTTGAAGATGGTCTTTTCCAACTTCCTGTAAACAATGCTTCTGGTAACCAAAAGTTGGCTTACCAAAAATATGTTATTGATTCTTAGATGGCGAGTTACATTATGCTAGCGTCGATGTCTCCAAAGCTGGAAAAGCAACATGAGCATATGGATGCTCTTACTATTGTCTATCATCTTCGTGAGCTATTTGATGAGAAGGCTAGATATGAAAGGTTCGAGATCACCAAGTTCCTCTTTCGCTCAAAGATGCTGGAGGGTTCATCTACGGTGCAGTATGCACTAAAAATGAATAGCTACATTGAGAGGTTAAGTTCATTAGGATTTATCTTGGACCATGAATTAAGTATTGACTTAATTCTTCATAGTCTGACTAATAATTATTCATAATTTATGATGAACTATTAGATAAATAAGATTGAGTCCACGATTCCTGAAATGATTAACATGAGTAAAGTAGTTGAGTCATTTGTTAAGAAAGAACAGAAGGTTGTGATGTTGGTTGACTCCTCAAAAAAAGGTCCTAAGAGGAGGTCAAAAATAGTAGTGAAGAGGAAGAAGAAAGCAAAGAAGGGAGAACCAACTTCAAAGGGTACTTGTCATCCTTATGGTAAGGAGGGACATTGGAGGAGGAACTACAAGCACTATCTGGATTCACTGAAGAAGAAGAAAAAGGCTTCTAATGCCCGATCCATTTCAAGTATTTTCATGATTGAATGTCATACTGTATCTTCCAATACTTGGGTATTGGATACCAAATGTGTCTCACATATATGTAATGACATACAGGGGTTGAAGAACAGAAGGCGACTAGCCAAGGGAGAAGCAAACTAAAAGTTGGCAACATAGCAAAAGTTATTATTGTAGCCATAAGAACTTATGTATTGCATCTTTCAAATGAACTAGTCATGGAATTAGACAATTGTTATTTTGTTCTTGTTTTAATAAAGAATATTATTTCTATTTCTTTTTCTTGTTTGAATAGAATTAGTTTATCATTTAACTTTTAGTAACAATTATTGTTATATAACATTAAATGGTGTTCTTTATGCAATTGGAATGTTAAACAATGGAATATACACGTTAGATTTGTCTAATGAAATATTCAATATTGAAAATAGTAATAAATGTGCTAAACTAGATAATCAATTAACCTCTCAATTGTGACATTGTCGTCTTGGCCATATAAGCAAGGACGCATGTCTAAAATGCACAATTTGGCATTTTGTAATCTTTTGAATCAGATTCATTAGATACATATGCTTCATGCTTAAAAGGCAAAGTAAAAAAGTCACCATTTAAAGGAAAAGGTGACCGTGCAGTTGAGGTATTGGGCCTAATACATACTAATGTATGTGGAGCAATGTCAACTCAATTACAAGGAGGTTATAGCTACTTCATTACCTTTATTGATGATTATTCACAATATGTGTATTCGTATCTATTGAGACACATATCTTAAGCCTTTGAAAAGTTCAAAGAATTTAGAAATGAAGTAGAGAAACAACTTGAGAAAAGTATTAAACTACTTCGATCGACTTGAGATGGAGAATACTTAAGCCAAGAGTTTCAATATTATTTAAGGGATAATGGGATATTGTCTCAAAGGATTCTACCTTACACACCACAACACAGTGAAGTGGTTGAAAGGAGAAACCAAACCTTATTAGACATGGTGAGGTCGATGATGCAACAAGTAAGTCTTCCAAAATCCTTTTGGAGTTACACATTTGAAACTGTTGTTTACCTATTAAATCAAGTCTAGACTAAGGCAAACTCAACAACTCCATGTGAGATATGTGTAGGATCGAGAAAGGCGCTAGAGGGAGGTGAATAGCGTCTTAAAATCTTTTTTTTTTTTTTGCATTTGAAAAACTCACCGAACAAACACAAAGTAATGCAGCGGAAGTAAGTAAAAACAAAAAGAAAGACAAGACAAAGGCATGCCTATTTTTACTTGATTCACAATCAAATGGTTGCTAGTCCAAGGCCCCGCGATCCTTGATCGCCTTCGAAGGGCAATTCACTAAAAACTCTCTTCCTCATTGGAGGTAAGAGATACGAAGAGATTACAATAAATATAGAGGAGAAGGTAACACACCTACCTTTCCTCTTAGCTAGTATTGGATTAAAGAAACAATGATTAAATAGATACCGATGTTTATGATGAGATAATGGAAGCTCGGTCGGTGTTACGATGCCATTCCATGGCGTAGAGAGCTTTGGATTGATGGTGTACTTTGGGAGCCTTTCAAGTTGTTAAAGAAGGGTGCTTCACCCCTACTTTTATAGCCTTCCAAACCCTAGCTCATTGAGATCCAAATCTGAGTCAAACTCTAATCTTCATCCCTCCTTTTGTGGCTCTTATCTTAACTTTATTCAAAGTGTCCATATTTATTAGCAGTCGATTGTTGCTTCCATCAATCAATTGATGGTGATCCAGTCGACTGCCCTTTTCCTCCAATCGACCAATGGCTTGAATAATTATCTGCATCACATGGTTAGCACAAGAACTATATAGTGAACTAGTTAGTGAGCAATGTGATGATCCTATACCATCTGATCACGACTTAGGCCTTCCTCCGGAAGTCTTAGTCGAATCATGGCCTACAAATGTCCCCGTGCTGAGGACGCAACCTGTCCTCTCCACACAAGGTTCTTACCTTACTTACCTTTGGTCCTTCTAACCTGTCGCTTAGTTTCCAGTCACTCGACCATCGAGGTTTCTCATTCCGAGATTCTCCTAGCGTCTTTTACCTTAGGAAAGTCAACACATTACCTGTACACTCAACATAGCATATGAGATAATAAAATAACTTAACTTTGAATCTTTTGCTATAATCAAAACTTGTGTTCGATTATCTGATGCCCCTGTACCAACAATCTCCCCCTTTTTGATCTATGGAAACACAATTCAAAGTTAAGGAAAATAAGTGTATGACCATAACTCCCCCTTAACTCGTGGTTGAATTGACTTTGAATTATCACTTACCTCTCCCCTTTTGACATATATCAAAAAGCAATATACCATATTACAAAAATAATGAACTTAAAGTTCAAACACTTTAAGTTCAAAAATATTTTCAAAATGGTTTCAAAAATAATATAAGGTAAACAATTTTATGAAACCAAGCATGTGTCCTTTACTTTAGAGAAAAAATCTATACTTTGAAGTTAATTTTGACTTATCAATTTAAGTCCTAAGGATCGTATACCAACCTAGAGGTAACTAGAGGTGTAGGATCAATTTAAGTCTTTCTTTTCCCTTTGCACCAACAATGATTTTGAAAAGATTGTATACTTAATATGCAGTAAGTTGATTTTTTATTTTTTTTTATAGATTAAAAATTAAGCATACATACACAACAATCATGAATATTAATAACTAGTTTTAAGAAAATATTTATTTATTGATTTTGAAGGCACTTAAAAAATTATATTATTTTAATTGTCTTTAATATCTCTCCCATTTTATGTGTCTCAAAGCATGTTAACCTTATGTATTTTGTGAGATGGCTTTGAATTTTACTTAGTTAATTTTAATGACTTTAAAATTAATTAACCTTGGGTTAGATTCAGATTTAATCTTTAGTTAGTTAAATGAAGATTTTAAAAGAGGGCTTCCAGGTTATGGTGAAGCACAGAGGTCTTCTTTGATCAGAATAACGACCACTTCCTTAGACAAAGCCAACTTAAGAAATTATACACTTAATTTACTTAGGGTTAAATCCTGGTCTAACTAGTTTAGGATGTGGTGAGGTAGCTTCAGTCAGTTTCACTTAGCCAATTGCATCAAGCTAGATACTCCTTATCTAATCTGAGTACACTTGACTTCGCTTCCCTAACATACTATCATCTCACCGCGTCCTAATACTATATTGTCAAGATTAATTAACCATTACCTATCTAACCATTCTAAGTTATGCAACTAAGCATGCAAGACTAAATTAATCAAGTAATTAAGCAAACAATTTTAGTATTGGCTCCCCCTGAATCATTGAATTGATACGGTCTATCCACATAGTGGATTTGATCCTTGGGGACCCAATACTTGGTTGAATATAGTTGTGATTTTAGACTCAAATTAGGGACCCATGCTTAGATTCATTTGTGACCATGATTTACAAGTGAAAGAAATGATCTATTGGGCGATCTAAACCCGAGTCCAGTCTTGTTGTACACGGCTCTTTGAGTTCCAAGGATTAGGTCAAAACCCTTGGAACCCAACGTGAACCTTTCCAACGATGTCCTTGTAGGGAATCTAAGCGCGCTCGGAAATATTTTACAAGCACTAAGCAGTGGAAAAATAAGATCCCTCCAGAGATCCATGCGAAAATCATACTTGTTTAATCAATTCTATCCTATGAGAATCGTAGTTACCTTCGATGCGTACCCTTCGCTATCCCGTCAGCAACACTTACGTTCAAGGTGTCCGAATCTCAGCGCGGTCAGTATGTCCGCACCTCCACGGTATCCACATGAACCGTGTGATGAAGAGGAACCAAACTGTGGTGCTAGCCACAAGGTTGGTTCGACCAAGAAGGTAGAAGAAGAAGAAGAGGAAGATCACACGAAAAACACACTCTTCCCAAAGTCTCATCCAATCCCTTTTATATTCAACCATTGAATATGAAGGGTTTGTGACTCTTGATTTCCATAGAATTAATAAATCATTAATTCCATCTTAATGATCATGCAACCCCTCTTAATGGTCAGTCTCACTCAATCCGAATTGGACTTGAGTCTAACTCAAGTCAAGTTTATTGGATATACGTTGAGTCCTACTCAATCCGAATTTGACTTGAGTCTAACTCGAGTCAAATTCATTGGGTATACCTAAAGTCCCACTCATTGAGTCTAATCTATATTAGACTCAATCCGATGGCCCAATAGCTCATCACATGAGTCATCTCCAACTCACATGTCCTAAGTGTGTGACCCAATAGGTTCTCGTAACATTGGCAATGTTTTTAAAATCCTTTTAGAGACATAAGCAATGAGCGGCATCGAGCAATACATCATTGCTACCCAAGTGACGAGAATATCGAGATCCCACATAACTTTTTCGTGACTACTATCGTGTATGACTCAGTCCTTCTATCCTTGATATCTAGATTGATCAATGAGGCATAGACTGTGTCATCCTCTTATTAATCATGAGTTTCTTGATCTCCAAGTAGACTACTCAAAAAAATAAGCTCAATATCTCATATTGACTTATTCGAGCATGGTCATGCATTTTAGCAATCCTACTCTATCAAGGGGCCCATAGATATCACTTCCGTTACATGGAAGGGATAGATCCCATCGACATCACTCACATCCCTCCGCATAATTTATTGCATACCCAGTGATCGCCTTTATAGTCACCCTATTATGGGTGACGTTTGATGAAGCTAAAGTATACAACTCATTATGTAGCGAACCGTAGTGACTTCAAGTCTAAGGATTATTCATACAAATAGTCACATGAGAATGTTTATGACACTCATATAATGATCCATGGAATATTCTCATGGCAGGTCAATTCAGTACATAGTCTCTAATATGTACCCATGTGTCAACTTGATATCACATATCCATGACTTGTGAGATTAAGTCATCAATTGACCTACATGCTAGTCTCTACGCATTAATATTGTCCTTGCATATTAATACTCGACTAGGAATAGTTAAGAGTAGTGTTATATGTGTGTGTGTGTGTCTGTCTGTCTGTCTACAGACTCTCACTATCAATTCAACCAATTGATATGTTATAAACCTGAACCTACTATTCAATGAAACTATTATATTATTCATATAGAACATATAAAAAATAATATAATAAGCAAACCTTGCCTGTTATTACTGAAATACGATACATATGATCCCTAATCAATCATCTCATGATTGGCACTAAGGGCTGACACTAACAGTCCTAAGCTCTTGAACTTGCCCTTTCAAGAGAGAATTCTCTTCCTCAAGTTTTTGGACTTGAGTTGAGTTTTCCTCTCTTGACAAGTTGAAGAGGTTAGGCTAGCCTTGTGCTTAAGGATTTTAATCTCCTTAAGTAAAGACTCAACTTTAGACTCAGACTTAATCAATTTATTATTCAACAATTTTATTGCATGATATAAATTGCCAATTAATTAACGACTTACCTTGATCTTCTCCATTGATCCGACTTTGAGTCTTGACTCGAACTCATCATCAGAGTCAGGTTCGGATTTGGACTCGGAATTTGTATCAAGCTCGGATTCAGATTGATCTTCCATAAAGGCATAGCTATCAAATTGAATGTCTTCTTCCATGTCTAATGACTCTTCTGAAGTTGCTTTGAACGCCTTCTTGGGTTGTTTTTATTGTGGCTTTAGATTAGGGCAGACTGACTTGAACTGACCCTTCTTTTTGCACTCATAATACTTGTAGTTTTGTGAAGGTCTTATGTTTTTCTCAGTTTTCTTGTCCTTTAATTGCTTCGTAGACTTTCTTTCTTTTTCGATCATTTTTCAAACTAGATTGACTAGTTCGGTCTCCATTTCTTCCTCCGATTCCAACTTGGATTCGAACTCTTCGGGTGGGGATTTTCTCTTTCCTTTCTTTTGTCCTACAATCAAAGCTATACTTCTCTCCACCAGAGTTGAGTTAGATTGTTCATGAAGCTCAAATTTAGAAAATAAATCATCTAATCTAATTTTAGAAAGATCTCTAAATACTTTGTAAGCATCAATCATTGATTCCCACAAAGTGGTCCTAGGGAAAGCATTAAGTGCGTACCTTATGACGTCTTAGTTTTCTACCTTTTGTCCTATGGAGTGGAGGCCATTCATGATATCTTGGATCCGTGCGTGGAGTTGCATTGTCGTCTCATTATCTTACATTTTTAGATTAAATAATTTATTAAGAAGTAAGTTCCATTTACATACCTTAGTATCGACGGTCCCTTCATGTAATTCAACGAGCTTGTTCCAAAGGTCCTTGGCAGTGATGAATGGGCCAATGCGGTTGAGCTCTTCCTTGGATAGATTACATTGCAAGATTTGAGTGGCTTTTGCGTCGACCTCTACTTGTCGCTTCGTCGCATTGGTCCACTTGTCGAGGTCCATGAAATCTCCTTCTTCATTCGTCAGTAGAATGAACCCCGTCTTAATAACAATCCACATCTTGACTTGGGTCTTAAGATAACACTCCATCTGACCATTCTAATAATAGAAGTCATCTCCGTTGAAGAACGGAGGTCAGACAGTGTTGTACCCCTCAATATGGGACATTGATTATCTTGGAAAACAAAAATACAAACCAAAAAAATTCCAAGACTTGGTCTTGGATTAGTAATGCAGGAAATAATGATAAAAAATGAAAAAAAAAATGTGAAATCAAAAGCAAAGCAAAAACTAAACACTTACAACCTTTGATGTCCCCGAAAAAATATTAAACGACATTTTTTGGGTCAAAAACATCTTGTTACGGGGTATACCCAGGACGTGTAGATCTTCAAGAGATCTTCGATTCAGTGGGTTGCACGTTTTGTGGGTTCACTTATATCAAAATTTACACACATTTTACCATCAGCTACTCCAAAAGTGATTGGTTTGGTTGTAGAACTTTAGATACTTGCAAACACACAAACAAAAATAATGTACCAAGACTTAGTCTTGGATTAGTAGTGCGGGAAGAAAAAAATAACCTAAACAAAAAGAAAGAGAAAAAATGCTCAACCGGTGGTTGCACCGAGTTTGAGCGCCCTAACTATGATACCAATTGTAGGATCGAGAAAGACGCTAGAGGGGGTGAATAGCGTCTTAAAATCTTTTTTTTGTGTGTTTGAAGAACTCACTCGAATGAACACAAAATAATGCAATGGAAGAAAGTAAAAAACAAAACAAAAGACAAAGACATGCTTGTTTTTACTTGGTTTAAAAGCAAATGGTTGCTAATCCAAGGCTCCGCGATTCTTGATCGCCTTCAAGGGGCAATTCACTAAAAACTCTCTTCCTCGTCGAAGGTAAGAGATACGAAGTAATTACAAAAAATGTAGAGGATAAGGTAACACACCTATCTTTCCTCTTAGCTAGTATTGGATTAAAGAAACATTGATTAAATAGCTATCGACATTTACGATGAGATGATGGAAGCTCGGTCGGCATTACGATGTCGTTGCGTGGCATAGAGAGCTTTGGATTGATGGTGTACTTTGGGAGTCTTTCAAGTAGTTAAAGAAGGGTGCTTCACCCCTACTTTTATAGCCTTCCAAACCCTAGCTCATTGAGATCCAAATCTGAGTCAAACTCTAATCTCCATCCCTCGTGTGGCTCTTATCTTGACTTTATTCAAAGTGTCCAGATTCATTAGCAATCAACTGTTGCTTCCATCAATCGATTGATGGGATCAAGTCGATTGCCCTTTATCTTCAGTCGACTGATGGCTTGAATAATCATCTGCATTACATGGTTAGCACAAGAACTATATAGTGAACTAATTAGTGAGCAATGTGACGGTCCTGTTGTTAGTGTCAGCCCTTAGTGTCAATCATGAGATGATTGATTAGGGATCATATGTATCATATTTCATTAATAACAGGCAAAGATTGATTATTATATTTACTTTATGTGTGTGCCAGTAAATAAATATAATAATGTCCTTGAATAGTAGGTTCTAATCTACAGTATATCAATTGGTAGAATTGATTATGAGAAGCTATAGAGAACACTTGTCACGCCCCGAGGGAGTCCCCGCCCGACAAAAATCCGGCAGCATCTCCCCTGTACGGGTGACAATATGAAACTAACATACAAGGCCTACACGGCCACTATACATCGGTCAACACGACCGAAACAATAACCACACAAACAGATCACCTAAAGGCCTCAGGCCAACAATCAAGGTAAACAAAAGACTATACTAACTAGACTTACCCCTTCTGCCATCTGAGCAGGAATACTCAACCAAACCAATCAAATAAAAGTCCGAATAGAAGTCCATACGGACATAATAAATATCCCCAAAACCACAAGTACATAATCAAAACACAAGTCCTAAACATGTCCTCTAGTCAATACCAAAACCATAAACCACTAACAAAAAAAACCATCCTAATGAGGGGGTTTGGCAGCTAGACTCTCCTGGCAGTTTTTATCCTGAAATAAATATAAAACAACGGGGTAAGTTCAAAGAACTGAGCGGATAAAAGTCGATATGCATAGAAAGATATAACTGACAATTACAATCATGCCAGTACAGTCTTATATATAGGATATGCAAGAAAGAAATACAAAAGGACTGTACTTACCTGAATCTCCTATCTTGATATAGGAGCATGTGTCATACTAGCAGATATAGAGTCGTCAGACCAAATACAAATATGTAACCTGTATGCATGCAATCATATGCAACATCCAAGGCAGCAATCAAAATGCAACAAACACAATACAAATGTCATCCATGCAAAATGCATGCGATGCAAATGACATGGTCACCCCTGACGCCAGTCAGCCGCCTCACACGCGATGGTGAAGCCGAGTGGGTAGGGCTATGACAACTGTGCAATCTGCCATCACTTCTCCTGAGTGACCGAGTGGACAGGATGCTGTCGGAGTACACCTATCCTCCTGCCCCAAACAGAGTGGGGGAGCAATGCTCTCATCTCCCGGTGTCGTAGACCAGAGGAGGGATCCCTGCCCGCTACCATGCTGCCTCATCGCTACCTATGAGCGGACCAGCAGAGCCTGACAGAACAACTACACACACCCTCCTGATGTACCACTAACCCATGAGTGGCAGTGTGTGCAGACCATGTAACTGGCTGCAGGCTCAACTATAAAGGAACCCCGCCCAGCCAGCATGCAATCATGCAAGATGGTGCATGACACTAAAGAAGGTAACCAACTAAAATATATATCTGAATAATATGCACAATCAATAGGTACATATCAATGATCCAAGAAAAACAAGGAAGGTATAGCTATAAACTGACCAAATGCATGTATCAAAGCACAATAACATACAAGGTAGATAAACATGAAAATTATTGCAAGTCATAACTAACTAGCATATCAATGTGACTATATCAAAAAGATAAGTCAAAATACCTGCCTTATATAATGCTCGAACTAATGAAATCTTCACGCCCATGGACCTGTCTCGTGACCAAAACCTGCATAAAACATACATGATTACCATCAAATCCAAGCACACGACAACGTGCTAAATTTACTACCATATAATTTCTATATTCGCATCCTCTTTATCGAATACGAATTAGAAACCCCCCCCCACTGAACTCTCAGCTTGTATATTTAATATATTCACAAAACGAAACCCAAATGGCTATCAACCACCTAAATCTCTCCTTCATTGCTCCCTCATAAGCACAGACCGAACACAGAACACACGACAACCCCTCTATCGATAGGAAAAACCCACTCCACAGATCACACAACCTAAATTAACAATTTACGGCTATAAGAGAGGGAATAGAACAAGCTTACCCGCCCTGCACTCCATCTGTAGGGATTTCCCAATGCTGCCCTGTTCACCGGACAATCCAATCCCAGTTGTTGCCCTAAACAACAAACCAAATCAAATCGAGGTGAATCACGGCAGGAAGAATCACGACAAGAAGTCGACTTCGTCCAAGATAGAGACCGAGACCGACCCTTACCTAGATACAACGACCACTGGCAGAATTTTTTAACGGCCTCGTGCAGCACAAGGGAGTAGCCGCTGTCGGTAAACTTTCCCGGCCACATGCACCCTCCCGTCGGCTTGTCCGTGGGGAACATCGGTGGGTCCGATCAAGGGCTCGTTCGCTGCAAAGAAGGGAACGGCTGAGCAAGGGAAAATGAAGCGTCGAAACTCGCCGTGGCTGGTGTTGGCCAACCGTTGCGAATGTTGCGCATGGCGGCGGCTTGGTCATCGGTGCAACACGCGAGAAGAGGGCGTCGATGGAGAGATCGCGGTGGCTTGGTCATCAGTGCAACGCGCGAGAAGAGGGCGTCGGCGGAGAGATCGTGGTGGCTTGGTTGTCGGCGCAGCGTGAGAGGAGAGGGCGTCGGCGGTGGAGAGGAGAAGGCGACAGTGATGGGCTCGCGAGTAAAGAGAAGAATTGGGATTTGGGGGAAAACGTTACGGTGTAAAGGGATAAGGAAGAAACAAAATAAAAACCAAGAAATAAAAACCTAGGTTTAGGTATTTGAAACATAGGGTTAATTAAACCCATTAATTCCTCAACTAGATAATTAAATCTTTCCCCCTATGTTAATAGAAATTCCATTTAAATCCAAATAAATTTCTAAAAATTCCTATAAAATTACCTAAGATAATTTATCAATTAATAATGGGCATCTTAAATTTTTCGGTATCTCACATTCTCCCCTACTAATAAAAATTTGGTCCCCAAATTTCTCACTTAAAAGTATAATGAGTAAGAGATAACACACTCAAGTAGCACCAGTACTAAAAGTATATTTCACGTACCAAAAGTAAACAGGTGAGGTATTGAGCCCTGATCTTTTCTTCAAGCTCCCAAGTAGCCTCCTCATCGGTGTGGTAACTCCATCCGACCTTGACAAGTCGCACAATCTTGTTCCGCAACTGTCATTCCTTGTGATCCAGAATCCGTATCGGAATCTCTGCGTTAGTAGCATCAGGTTGAATGGAACCTGACACATCTGACAGAATATATGTAGAGTCTGGCACATACTTCCTCAGCATGAACACATGAAACACATCATAGATACCAGCCAAGGACGGTGGTAGCGCTAGGTGATAATTGACTGCTCCGATCCTCTCCAAAATCTCAAACGGCCCAATGTATCTAGGAGCTAGCTTACTACGGAGGTCAAATCTCTTCACTCCTTTCGTGGGTGAGACTCGCAGGAATACATGATCACCAATAGAGAACTCCAGAGGTCTCTGTCTCCGATCTGCATAACTCTTCTAACGATCCTGCGCCTCTACCATCCTATGTCTGATAGTACGGACCAACTCTGCCTCATGTTGAGCTCTCTGGGGTCCTAGCAACTGGGCCTCCCCAACCTCCTCCCAGAGGGTGGGTGTACGACACTGTCTACCATACAATACCTCAAACGGGCCATAAGGATAGCCAAATGATAGTTGTTGTTGGGCAATTTCCACTAATGGCAAGTGGTCCTCCCAGTTGCCCTTGAAATCCATAACATAAGACCTCAGCAAATCCTCTAGAGTCTGAATGGTCCGCTTCGACTGTCCATCTGTCTGTGGATGGAATGCAGTACTAAAATGAAGTTGTGTGCCTAAGGCCTGCTGCAGTCTCTGCCAGAACCAAGATGTGAACCGGGGATCTCTATTTGATATAATGCTCAAAGGAACATCATGCAATCTAATGATATCCCGACAATATAACTCTTTCAAATGATCCAAAGAGTCGGTCTTCCGAATCACTAAGAAGTGTGCGGATTTGGTTAGTCGGTCAACGACTACCCAAATCGTGTCATGGCCTTGATGTGTCCTAGGCAAACCCACCACAAAATTCATAATAATATGCTTCCACTTCCATTCCGGAATCGAAATTTCCTGAAGCATCTGTTCCTTAAACTAATGCAACTCCGGAAACCATTATCCTCCTCGGAGTCAGAGAAGGTAGTCCATCTACCGTCCAAAATCCACTCCACCACACACTCTGTAAGTGCATGGGAGGCTATCGCGACCAAACTTCCTTGTTACAATCGTTCGTATTCCAGCTACTCAATAGTAGCTATCCAGTAGCTAGCCAAAACTCCATGAGCATTCCTGCTCCTCACCTCTTCAAAACAACATAATAACTGCAAAGTCCACGTCATATATATAACGGTTTATCTCGCAATCCTTTAACTGTCGTAAGCTTAAGATACGTCTTATTCAATAGCATCGGAATCGCTCCGATCCCCAAAATGATGCATCCATGTACACTACCTTTCCATTCACACCAGAATGATTAATCAACACTGATGCAAAAGTCAACCATTGTCTGAGCCCTGAAACTAGTTTCACAAGCTTCAGACCAAGTAAATTCCATCACCTTCCTGGTCCAACCAGTCAGCGATGTAGTACCGCTAGAGCATCCTATCCATATCTATGGTAATAATTAAATCAATACCAGGAAACCACCATCTACGGTGGCCAAGTGCGTAACTCCAACTACCACCATCAACAGTGGCCAAGTTACGCAACTTCAATGACCATAACTGATCCAATCGTGTCCAAAATACATGACTTCCCAAATCCCTGGACGACTAAGTCGTCAATAAATCTATTAAGATAATCAAAAGCTCATTTAATTCATACCAAGTATGAAATTATTGTCGATACACACCTGTATTCTCTTTACTCTAGGTTGATGATATACAATTATCACAATGACAATGATAATTGTATGACACCATGTCACTACAATATCAACACACCAGTCATAAATCAATCCTAGAGTATACACCGGTGTCCTATAGCTGATCTAAATAGATCCTCTATCCACAATGAAGGATATTCATTTTCTTCCACAACTACCGCATTCTATCATCGAAAATCGAAGCATAATCTCAAAGGTTCATCTCTCTTTTAACAAAGAGTTCCGGATCTTCTCTGGAAGAAATTCTGGGACAAATAAATATCCCATCCAACACCTCCTATAATAAAGTAACACGATCTTTCATCGTCTTGACCAATGTAGGTATACACGCCTTATCTAAAACCAAATCACTAATAGTAGGGACTGATATTTTCTGAGGGGTTACTCCTTGACCTCCTAATGGGTGGCTAGCGGGCCTAACCCTAGCTTCCTAATTCAACATTAGTCGTCATCTCTAAAGAGTCTACCTTTTCAAGCTCGAGGGTAGGTCCTGCAGCATCAATAGGTCGCTTTCGAGGTCGACCTCGTCCACGACCATGAGTAAGGGCAATTTCCCTAAGTCAATACTTTTCCTAACCACTAAAGTACAGTAACCACTAAAGACAATACTTTTCCTATAGCTCAGAGATATCCTTCAGCTGAAGGTATTTTTTTCCCGGAAGCGAAGCTCTTATTCCACATGAAGGTGGGGAAACTTCGCTTCCCACTTCAACTTGGTCGCTTGTTCATGGCGATCTCTTCTACGTCCCCGGATAAAAAAAAATTATCCTTGACAAGAGGGATTACCCAAGCAACCGTTTAATCGTCATGCTATTTGATTAGAGTAGTCACTTGAACAAACTTGTTGTTCAAGCAACCAACCTCTATTCTACGAATAGCCGCAGAATAGACGATGTACGGATCGCCGACTTTTGTGTTTATGTTCAAGGTCCAAGTTATATTAGCCACAAAATAAAACATATAACATGCATATAATTGAAAAACAATTATAGACATAATACAAAAGAACACTAATCAAAATAAACAAGATTATACCTCTTGTTATACCTCTTGATCTTCTATTGTATGTCCTTCCTCCTTTTGGACATCGTGTGGGCGACGATCTTCCAAAAGTTGAAGCTCCTAGATCACCAATCTTCCTTTCCTTGTTCACTCTGAACAAAGAAAGATCATAAAACAAAAAACTCTTCTTCCTATCTAGAACCGGCCACCAAGTCAAATAGACTCGATGTTGCCACCGGCCAAGGAAGAGAATATGGAGTGAGGAACCGGCCATAAGAGAATCAAGGAGGGTGATGGGCGCCGGCTAACACTTGGAGAAGAGAAAGGAAACCAACCCTTCACCTTGTAGCCGCCCAAAACCCTAACCCTAGCTCTCCTAGTTGCCGCCAGCCAAATAAGAGGGGAAGAGGAATAGGTTGAGCACCGACCAAGGAATATTGGAGAGTGATAGGCGCCGGCCACCAAGGAAGAATAAGAAGACCTTCTCCAATTGTTTCCACCCACTCCAACACCCAAACCCTAGCCGCCCAAACACAATCCTAACCTAACTAGGATTCCTTGCCGCCCAAGGGAAGCAAACCCTAATCTCCCTTCCGTCATCTTGTCGCCCAAGCCATAAGCCTCTATTTATAGAGTTGGGCTCAAGCCTCCTTTTAATCTCTATCGTCGGTTCTAGGGATTTAATCTCAACCGTCAGATCTAGAGAATTAATCTCAACCATCGGATCTAGAGATTTAATCTCTACCGTTGGATCTAGAGTTTTGTTTTCATCCATTGGATCTAAGCTTCATGAAGTATTAATAGGCTACAATAGGGACCATGAGGAGGAGTTGGATCTTGGCCACCCAATGGATCAAGCCCACATAAAGTCTGATCCATTAATGATTATCCATTCCACTAGAGGATTATCATTGATCTACCTCACCAACCCCCATAAGTTAATATAGGCTCCATATATTATTTGTACATTTTCTCCCCGTGTTTAAGATCTCGAATGTTCATCGATTAATTAATTTACTGACCATTAATTAATCAACATCTAACTCCATGAGTAGTACCACTCAACCTTTTCATCATGTCGGACCAAGTCCACCTGCAGGGTTTACATGATGAACCTTATGAGCTCCTCAAGGGGACATCATCATCCTAATATATAGGACACGGTTTCCTTCTATAATCAATGGCACACCATATAAATAATATCATTTCCCAACTTACCGAGCCTATCGATTTAATCTATAAATCTCACCCATTGGTAAATCAAAGAAATGAATACTAAGTATATGTGCCCGTTATTATATCGGGATTAAGAGTATGTACAATATAATATCTGAGGTCCGATTCGATTATGCAGTCAGCAATAAATCGAATCACCTCTAAGTCGGTCCTGCTCAATACACACAAAGTGCACTAGTGTGATTCTATGGTCAAGACAAACCAATACCAAATCACACTACAACCATACCAATGGTTTGTCCAAAGACATCTCGGTTGTGAGCCTTTACTTATACTTTACAAGGAGCCGATAACATGATCTCCCGTGTGACACCACACACCATGTTATCTACAATATAATGTATTAGACAATATACATAACCATAAATATGCAAACAATGATCATGTGATTCTTATTTCAAAAATAAAGATGTTCATACAAAAGATAGACTTTTCAGTATACATCCCAACATCAGCTTGCCTGGTCCCAAAACACGAGAACTCCCAAAAATCCAAGGAAAAGAAAATCATCTAAACACAAAACCCACAAACCAAAACCGCAAACCAATACAATTGTCACATCCTAGGGGCATATCCATCATCCAAATGACAAAGGAGCCCCTTAGTGACAATATTCCGAAATATGGACCAGATCTGGTAAAAATCTTGAAATAATTATAGAAATATAAATATTTTATTAACTGCATGCATTCACGACTAAACATATATCAATTAAAGTAAAATAGTTTTATGACACCAATCAAATTACGATAAAATCCAAAGTGCATAAACAAAATGCAACACCGATAAAGTAGATCAAGCAGCATCTCGATGATGCAGTGGGACAAGAACGGCAAGGGACTCTCTGAGCGACACGAAGGTAGGTCAATAGGACACGTCCTCAATTAGTTAACCTAGAGGATAAGTGAGGAGGGGGTAAGTACAACCACTCAGTGGATAGATAGACAATAGTGCATACTCATAATGCACATAATGGAAGTCACAGGGAACAAGCTAGAGTAACCCAACCCCCAGAGTACCAATATCAGTCTGCAACTAACCTGGTCAGCAGTATAATCGATATATCTGCAACATACACAACCACTTCAATCTACATGCAATGCACATCCAGATATCACGACAATGCCTCGTGGCTCTCGCACACAAAGGGAACTGTCTATGAGCTACCGTGAACATAACTCGTGGGTCAACACTCAATAGCACTGTCTACGCGCAACTACATGCTACCACGAATGGGACTCATGGATAGACAGGCAGTATATAGATATCTAGTTATTGACTGCACACACTAGCATACTACCACTATTAGGTCGCGTAGGCAGTCGATTATCCTAGGTTATTAAGCCTAGGGTTATCCAATACATCCATCATAGAATGACTATCAACGTCGACAAAGATCATCGATTTACAATTAAACCCATTAAGGCGGTCAAGCGAAGGTTTCAACACCTCTAATACGAAATATTTACCAAAGTCGGTAAAGATCATCAACTTATAACTAAATACGTCGAGATGGTTAAGTCTAGAGGTTCCAACTCTTCAAACCTGAACGGTTATCAAGGTCGATAAAAATCATAAGTCCACTAATAATCACGTCGAGACAATTAATCATAGGGTTTCGTCCCAACTAACAGAAAATGCCTATCAAGGCCAATAAGGACAATAAATCTATTAACAAGCACGGCAAGAGGGTTAAGCCTAAATTATATCATTCTACTAGTTCAATCATGCATGCTACAACATGCTACCACGAACAAATCTCGTGGGTACTTAAGATGTAAAGTAGCTATCTAGCTACAAGCGTCATACGAATCCGATTATCACCAACTCCGAACGAATAACGCAAGAATATAATCTTACTGTAGGTCATCTCAACCATGATTGGGAGGCATGATTGACCACAAATATACAAAGCACCTACCTATAGAGAGACTCTACTCCAAACTCTCTCTCAACCAAGAATGGGAGATATAGTAAGGATTAATTGCATCCTAACCATACGAACTCTACTAGTCCGATCACCATATCACTGAAACAGTAAATGGATAAACATATATCATTAAGCACATCCAGGTTATTACGCCTAGGGTTCCAACACCTAGGGTTCTACTAATGTTGTTTCATTCCTGATATCCGCTCCTACAGAATAATCTCATCTAAGTTATTCTATCTCTACTAGTCTTAATCATGGTATCCACCGCAAAAACACATAACCATATAAACACATAACACGTTGTCTAATAAATGACAGCATAGTCATACTAATGGCAATCAATGGCTGAAATTAATTAGGGTATAACTAAAGGGTCATGCCAGAACAAAGTCAAGGCAATACTAAATAAAGCATCAGATGCCTATATATACCCTAAACTACGTAAGCAATGTAATCATGTCATCATGCACTAGGATCTAGAGAGTCAAAGAACCTAGATGTATACCTTCTACGAATTTATCCATCTTAGTCATATTATTCAACTAGTATAATCCCAAAACTAGTCCAATCATAATACTAGTCCAGAAAGTAAGAGGTAAACATCTACCAATAATATCTAATCATTTATATCACAATGATAACTAGCTACGTATAGCAGTAATAGCAATTAATAACCATATGCTAACGATAAACCAACAACCTAAAAAAAATCTAATAGTCTAACAGATATAAGGTTAAAACTGTTAGGACCTTTGTAACGCTAGAGGGGGGGTGATTAGCGTTTCTTCGTTTCTAAAATCAAGTTAGCAGAAGCAATACAAATACAAAATGAATACAAATACGAAATAAGAAACCAAACGCTAACACCCAATTTACGTGGTTCGGAGATGACGCTCCTACTCCACGGCAATCCGTAAGGTGGATTAGCCCTAGCCAAGCTTCACTATCTTCTCCTTTGGATGAACCAAGGTGGAGAAACCTTTCTTACAATACACTCCTCTTCTTTACAATGATGGATGATGAAGAACAAGAGAAGAGGAGGTTTTGGATTGCTAAAAACACTTAGAAAACTTGGTGAGCACGAGGATGAAGTTAGGAGTTAGAGCACTAACTTAACCATGCTCCCCATGACCCCTTTTTATAGAAGAGGGGCTGTTTTTCCCGTTGGGCCTCGATCAGTCGACTGATGCATGCCATCGATCATTGCCAAGCCAACGGCTTCTGAAACGCGATCTCCGCGGAGATTCGTAGCCGCAATCTCCAACGGCGGTGATCACCGGCCGATCTCTCCATCGCGATCGATGGAGTGATCGATCAGTGATCACGGCGGTCAGTGAGACGCGTGCGTGGCATTTCTTTCCTTGATCGATCATTGTTTCCCATAGCGATCGATGATAGTATCGATCGATCGTGACATGCCCAAGGCGATCGGCCCGATGGTCGATTTCACCCGACTCGGTCGCCGACTGACGCCGATCGATACATCGTATCGATCGATCGATACTCGATTAAGTATGGATAATTCATACTTGTTTTTATACCCTAGACCTAGACTCAACCTTCTAGCTCCGTGATTAAGCCTTGCGCCTTCGTGGATCCCTCCGAGTCCATGACTTGTTCATCCTTTGCTTTCCAAGAGCTTCGGTTTGTCATGTCTTGGGTTGCCAAATGCTTGGACTTTACGCCAAGACTACAAGCTTGGACTTATCGCCAAGACCTTACTTTGGACTTCCTTTGCCAAGGTTCACTTGGACTTTACTGCCAAGACTACAAGCTTGGACTTCCTTTGCCAAGGTTCACTTGGACTTTACGCCAAGACTACAAGCTTGGTCTTATCGCCAAGTCCATCCTTGGACTTCCTTTGCCAAGATCATACTTGGACTTCTCTTTTACCTGTCACTTAAACACATTCGCAATTAGATCACAACACATTGCCTAACTTAAATGATTATCCAAACATCAAAACATATAAATGCTTGGAGCATTGTTGCACCAACAATCTCCCCCTTTTTGATGTTTGACAATCATTTAAGTTAGGTCTTTTAAAAAAATATAATCATATTTCCAATATAGATTCTAACTTAAACATTCCTTCTCCCCCTTTGACAGACATCAAAAAGAGAAGGATTCATAAATGAAAGAGTTAAGGGTATTGGATCTTGGACTAAGGTATAAGATTGAAATTAAGCTCCCCCTTAATCCAAGATATGGCGTGGAAACCCTATCCCAAGCAAGGATTGGACAAGGGAGATGAACCGCAATTTCGAGTCAAATGCAAAAGCCGTCCTCACCATCCAATGCGGCGTCACAATGGAGCAACTCAACAAGGTGGGGCCTTTTGAATCCGCCAAGGAGCTATGGGAAAAGCTCATTGAGCTAAATGAAGGTTCCAAGGAGTCAAAGAGGGCAAAGAAGGACCTTCTAATTGGACAACTTCAAGCCTTCCAAATGAAGATGCATGAAACCGTAAGCCAAATGCATGGAAGGTTCAAGGAAATTGTGAACGGACTCCATATCATAGGTGAGCGAGTTGACAACCGGGATTTAGTAAGGTATATTTTACAAGCTTTTCCTAGAAATTCTTTATGGACCTCTATAGTTGATGCCATTAAGGTAACTAGGGATCTCTCACAAATTAAAATTGATGAACTATTTTGTGAGTTTGAATTGCATGAACAAACTAACATGTCTTCTAAGGAAAAGGGTTTGGCCCTATTTGTTGAAAAGAAAGAAAAGAAGAAGAAAGAAAGGAAAGAGGTGTCATCTTCATCCGAGTCGGAGCAAGAGTCAAGTAGTGATGGAGACTCGGCTAGTGAGGTGGCCCATTTTGTCAAGAAGTTCCTTAGAAAATCAAAGGAATTCAAGAATAGAGAAGCAAGGAAGGGGTCCCACTCATCAAGAGGTAAAAGTAGTGGTAATTCAAATTTTAACAATAATGTGATTTGTCATGCTTGCAATAAGAAGGGGCACATAAAGCCAAATTTAAAGGAGCTAAAGAAGAAGGAGGAAAAAGAAAAGAAGAAGAAGGACAAGAAGGAGAAGAAGAAGAAGGAGGCTATGGTGGCTCAAACCACATGGGACACACCAAGCGTTGAAGACTCATCTTCCGATGATGAGTTTTGCCACATCACTCGCCATGTGGCACTCATGGCACTAGGAGATGATTCCGGAACGTCAAGCCAGGAAGAAAGCTCCTCAAGTGATGAATCGTCATCTAGTGACGATGAGGTAATAAATTCTCCTAAAGTAGAACTTCTTTATAAATCAATTGCATATCTTCAAGAAGCTCTAGATAAATCTAAATCTAAGGTTAAGAGCATGAAGATAGAATTAAAAGCCATTAGGGATGAAAAACTTTTACATATTGACTCTTGCATGCTTAGGGAAGAAAATGAAAAACTTAAGGATGAGGTTAGTAAATTGAAAACATGTTTAGAAAAATTTTCAAATGGCTCAAAAGGTCTTGACATGATCCTTAGTAGGCAAAGAGCGGTTTATAACAAGGCCGGTTTAGGATATAAGCCAAAAGAGAAAGAGGTTGCTTATTTTTTTAAAAGACCTAACTTAAATGATTGTCAAACATCAAAAAGGGGGAGATTGTTGGTGCAACAATGCTCCAAGCATTTATATGTTTTGATGTTTGGATAATCATTTAAGTTAGGCAATGTGTTGTGATCTAATTGCGAATGTGTTTAAGTGACAGGTAAAAGAGAAGTCCAAGTATGATCTTGGCAAAGGAAGTCCAAGGGATGGACTTGGCAGCATAAGACCAAGCTTGTAGTCTTGGCAGCGTAAAGTCCAAGTGAACCTTGGCAAAGGAAGTCCAAGCTTGTAGTCTTGGCAGCGTAAAGTCCAAGTGAACCTTGGCAAAGGAAGTCCAAAGTAAGGTCTTGGCAGCATAAGTCCAAGCTTGTAGTCTTGGCGGCGTAAAGTCCAAGCATTTGGCAACCCAAGACATGACAAAACCGAAGGAAGCTCTTGGAAGCAAAGCGCAAAGGATGAACAAGTCGCGGACTCGGAGGGATCCTGAAGGCGCAAGGCTTAATACGGAGCTAGAAGGTTGAGTCTAGGTCTAGGGTATAAAAACAAGTATGAATTATCCATACTTATCGAGTATCACGATCGACACGATGTATCACCGACCGGTCGCGTGGTTTACCGAGTCGTGGTGAAACCTCGACCATCGATCGCCTTGGGCATGTCACGATCGATGCTATCACCGATCGCTATGGGAAGCTGACCGATCAAGGAAAGAAATGCCACGTAATGCGCCTCACTGACGCTGCAGTGATCACTGATCGATCACTCCATCGATGATGGAGAGATCACCGATCGATCACCGGCCGCTGGAGATTGCGGCTGTAATCTCCGCGAGATCGCGTTCGTGAAGCCGTTGGCCGGCGATTGATCGATGGCATGCATCCCGATCGATCGAGGCCCAACGGGAAAAACAGCCCCTCTTCTATAAAAAGGGGTCATGGGGAGCATGGTTAAGTTAGTGCTCTAACTCCTAACTTCATCCTCGTGCTCACCAAGTTTTCTAAGTGTTTTTAGCAATCCAAAACCTCCTCTTCTCTTGTTCTTCATCATCCATCATTGTAAAGAAGAGGAGTGTATTGTAAGAAAGGTTTCTCCACCTTGGTTCATCCAAAGGAGAAGATAGTGAAGCTTGGCTAGGGCTAATCCACCTTACGGATTGCCGTGGAGTAGGAGCGTCATCTCCGAACCACGTAAATTGGGTGTTAGCGTTTGGTTTCTTATTTCGTATTTGTATTCATTTTGTATTTGTATTGCTTCCGCTAACTTGATTTTAGAAACGAAGAAACGCTAATCACCCCCCCTCTAGCGTTACAAAGGTCCTAACAAAAACAATACTAGACAAAACATGATACCACCTAAGTAAACCGCATAACTAATATAATCAATACAAATATGCACTAAATCTAGAAAATTTTCTAGAATTTATTCACCTGTTAGCCGTCTGGAGATGTCCTGTCGTCGCCAAATCCCCAAATTGACCTCGTCAATAATATCTCGAATTTTTGAAACATAAAAATCGTCGAAAATCCGTACAACTCTGAAAATACCCCAGTTAACCTGCCAAATGTGGCAAACTCCGAAAACCCAAAGACCCTAACAAACTCGGAACCTGGCTCTGATACCAAATAAATTGTCACGCACCGAGGGAGTCCCCGCCCGACAAAAATCCGGCAGCATCTCCCCTGTATGGGTGACAATATGAAACTAACATACAAGGCCTACACGACCACTATACATCGGTCAACACTACCAGAACAATAACCACACAAACAGATCACCTAAAGGCCTCAGGCCAACAATCAAGGTAAACAAAAGACTACACTAACTAGACTTACCCCTTCTGCCATCTGAGCAGGAATACTCAACCAAACCAATCAAATAAATGTCCGAATAGAAGTCCATACGGACATAATAAATATCCCCAAAACCACAAGTACATAATCAAAACACAAGTCCTAAACATGTCCTCTAGTCAATACCAAAACCATAAACCACTAACAAAAAAAACCATCCTGACGAGGGGGTTTCGCAGCTGGACTCTCTTGGCAATTTTTATCCTGAAATAAATATAAAGCAACGGGGTAAGTTCAAAGAACTCAGCGGATAAAAGTCGATATGCATAGAAAGATATAACTGACAATTACAATCATACCAGTACAGTCTCATATATAGGATATGCAAGAAAGAAATACAAAATGACTGTACTTATCTGAATCTCCTATCCTGATATAGGAGCATGTGCCATACTAGTAGATATAAAGTCGTCAGACCAAATACAAATATATAACCTGTATGCATGCAATCATATGCAACATCCAAGGCAGCAATCAAAATGCAGCAAACACAATACAAATGTCATCCATGCAAAATGCATGCGATGCAAATGACATGGTCACCCCTGACGCCAGTCAGCCGCCTCACACGCGATGGTGAAGCCGAGTGGGTAGGGCTATGACAACTGTGCACTCAGCCATCACTGCTCCTGAGTGACCAAGTGGGCAGGATACTGTCGGAGTACACCTATCCTTCTGCCCCAAACAGAGTGGGGGAGCAATGCTCTCATCTCTCAGTGTCGTAGACTAGAGGAGGGATCCCTGCCCGCTACCACGCTGCCTCATCGCTACCCATGAGTGGACCAGCAGAGCCTGACAGATCAACTGCACATACCCTCCTGATATACCACTAACCCATGAGTGGCAGCGTGTGCATACCATGTAACTGGTTGCGGGCTCAACTATAAAGGAACCCCGTCCAGCCAGCATACAATCATGCATGATGGTGCATGACACTAAAGCATGTAACCAACTAAAATATATATCCGAATAATATGCACAACCAATAGGTACATATCAATGATCCAAGAAAAACAAGGAAGGTATAGCTATAAACTGACCAAATGCATGTATCAAAGCACAATAACATACAAGGTAGATAAACATGAAAATTATTGCAAGTCATAACTAACTAGCATATCAATGTGACTATGTCAAAAAGATAAGTCAAAATACATGCCTTATATAATGCTCGAACTAATGAAATCTTCACGTCCGTGGACCTGTCTCGTGACCAAAACCTGCATAAAACATACATGATTACCATCAAATCCAAGCACACGACAACGTGCTAAATTTACTACCATATAATTTCTATATTCGGATCCTCTTTATCGAATACGAATTAGAAACCCCCCCCCCACTGAACCCTCAGCTTGTATATTTAATATATTCACAAAACGAAACCCAAATGGCTATTAACCATTTAAATCTCTCCTTCATTGCTCCCTCATAAGCACAGACCGAACACATAACACACGACAACCCCTCTATCGATAGGAAAAACCCACTCCACAGATCACACAACCTAAATTAACAATTTACGGCTATAAGAGAGGAAATAGAACAAGCTTACCCGCCCTGCACTCCATTGGTAGGGATTTCCCAATGCTGCCCTGTTCACCGGATGATCCAATCCCAGTTGTTGCCCTAAACAACAAACCAAATCAAACCGAGGTGAATCACGGCAGGAAGAATCATGACAAGAAGTCAACTTCGTCCAAGATAGAGACCGAGACCGACCCCTACCTTGATACAGCGACCACTGGCAGAATTTTTTAACGGCCTCATGCAACACAAGGGAGTAGCCGCCGCAGGTAAACTTTCCCGACCACACACACCCTCCCGTCGGCTTGTCCGTGGGGAACATCGGTGGGTCCGGTCAAGGGCTCGTTCGCCGCAGAGAAAGGAATGGCTGAGCAAGGGAAAATGGAAGCACTGAAACTCGCCGTGGCTGGTGCTGGCCGACCGTGGCGAATGCTGTGCATGGTGGCGGCTTGGTCGTCGATGCAACATGTGAGAAGAGGGCATCGACGGAGAGATCGCGGCGGCTTGTTCGTTGGTGCAACACGCGAGAAGAGGGCATCAATGGAGAGATCGCGGTGGCTTAGTTGTCGGCACAACGTGAGAGGAGAGGGCATCAGCGGTGGAGAGGAGAAGGCGACAGTGATGGGCTCGCGAGTGAAGAGAAGAATTGGGATTTGGGGGAAAACGTTACGGTGTAAAGGGATAAGAAAGAAACAAAATAAAAATCAAGAAATAAAAACCTAGGTTTAGGTATTTGAAACATAGGGTTAATTAAACCCATTAATTCCTCAACTAGATAATTAAATCTTTCCCCCTATGTTAATAGAAATTCCATTTAAATCTAAATAAATTTCTAAAAATTTCTGTAAAATTACCTAAGATAATTTATCAATTAATAATGGGCATTTTAAATTTTCTGGTATCTCACAACACTATTCTTAAACATTCCTAGTCAAGTATTAATAGACAAAGGGATATATTGATAAATTGAGACTAGCATGTAGGTCAATGGATGACTTGATCTCACAAATCATGGATATGTGATATCACATTGACACATGGATATATATATTGGAGAATATATATACTGAATTGACCCGCCATTAGAAAGTGTCTTGGATCGTTATATGAGTGTCATATACTTTCTCATGTGACTATTGGTATGAATAGTCCTTAAACCTGAAGTCACTACGGTTCCCTACATAAGGAGTTATGTACTTTGGTATCATCTAACGTCACACCGTAACAGGGCGCACTATAACGGCGATTACTGGGTATGTAAAAAATTATGCGGAGGGATGTGAGTGATGTAGATGAGATCTATCCCTCCCATATGACGGGAGTGATATCTTTGGCCTATTGATAGAGTATGACCATGAAATGCATGGTCATGCTCAAATGAGTCAATATGAGATATTGAGCTCATTTGTTTGAGTGAGTCTACTTGGTGATCAAGAAACATAAATATCGATAAGGGGATGACACGGTCTATGTCTCACTGGTCGATCTAAGATATCAAGGATAGAAGGACACCTCATACAAGATAATAGCCACGGAAAGATTGTCGGATCTCGACTTTCTTGTAACTTGGGTAGCAATGATGTATTGCTAGATTCTGCTCATTGGTTATGTATCTAAAATGGTTTTAGATACATTACCAATGTTACAAGAGCCTATAGGGTCACACACAAATGGCATTTTATTTTGGAGATAATTTCTTTTAGTTGGACTAAAAGAACAATTGAGCATATGACCAAGACTTGAGTTAGACTCAAACTGGTTAAACTTGAGTTAGACTCAAGTTGAACCATGGAAGATGATTCATCATCATCATGCATGATTAATGTGATTAATCATGCATGGGAATACCAAGGGCCTTGGTATTCATGATGAAGATGAATATCAAGGGTCATGGTATTCATTAGGAGATTAAAAGTCTTCTTAATGAAGAGACTTTAAGAAGGAATTGATGGCTTGAGGATAAATGGCTTTTGAACGTGAAAGCAATAGAGAGCTTTTGTTATTTGGTCGTGCAAAGCCAAGAGAAAGAGTTCTCTTCTTCCTCTCCTTCCTCTCCTTCTTCTTCTTCCAAGTGGTCTTGGTGTTTTGCTAGGGTTGCTAGCACAACGTGACTCCAAAACTACTGAGTGTCAGTGTGGATACCTTAGAGATACGATTATCCTTATCGTATTGAGATCCGACAGCATTTGGATTAGCGGGATTGCAAAGGGCACGCATCAAAAGTATATCTTTTCTTCTAGATAAGATTATGAAAATGATTTGTATATTTTTGCATGGATCTCTGGTGGGATCCAGTTTATATATTGTTTCTGCTGTGGTTGTGCGAAGTATTCGCCCGCAATGTTGTGAACATCACGATCCGAAATTTCCCAACACCTGTACCATTCGATCTCGACTTTGGCCTTCCTCCGAAAGTCTTAGTCGGATTGTCACCTATGGATGTACCCATACTGAGGATACGACCTGACCTCTCTGTTAGGAACGATGTGCCTGCTAGAGGGGGGTGAATAGCGTCGGCGTTGCTTGATGGAATTCGTTCGTGATCGTGCTTGCTACAAATATATTAGTACGCAGCGGAAATAGAAAATATATAATACAAACACACAAACACGATCAAGACACAAGGATATAACATGGTTTGGAATCGAATGGTTCCTACTCCACGGATTGCGCTCGTAAGAGCCCTAGCAATGTAAACACACACTACTAATCAAATAAACTCCTTCTTGGAACAATCCGAAGGTGGATAAACCTCTTACAAGATATTACAACAGTAATACAAGTAAACAACAAGCAAATATAAATGAATACAACAAAGGAAAGCCAAGAACACTTTACAATAATCTTTTGGAAGCTTGCTTGTTGATTGCCTTGGACTAGCCTTGAAGACCTTGATTTGCAATAGCAAATCGCTCCAAATCATCCAAGAAAATTGGTTGCCAAATCCTCCACCACGAGCTTCATTTAAATCTTCTGCCTGGCTGGATTTTGCCTATCAATCGACTGCTCGGGACCATCAGTCGACTGGTGCCACTAATGTCGTGAGACAACGGTTAGATCCACGTTAGAAAAATTCAACAGATCCATCATCAGTCGATTGATCATACCCATCAGTCAACTGTAATCTCAATCAGTCGAGTGGTCGGGCCAATCACTCGACTGGAGAACATTCTGTGCCCAAAATCCCGGCAACCAATCGACTGATCACAATATCAGTCAACTGATCAGGCCAGCAGTCGATTGCCCACCTCTGGCAGTCGACTATCAGAGCACTTCCCGCAGTCAAACCCTAGTTGACTCACTTCAATCGACTGACCCATGGTCCCAATCAACTAATACACCTCAAACATGAGGTTTTAACCCCAAGTATGGTGCCCCCATACTTGCTAGACCACCCATAACCTAGACCTAAGCCTTCTAGCCACCTCCGTCAGTCTCGCGCCTATCGGATCCCTTCAAGTCATCCATGACTTGTTCAACCATATGTTAGCCTTCAGATGCTTCCATCAGCTATTGTTATGCTAACAGTGTCTACACCATCAAGGTACATTGGACTTATGCTGCCAAGACTCCGCTTGGACTTTACGCCGTCAACCATTGGACTTATGCTGCCAAGACTCCCGCTTGGACTTTACACCATCAATATTCCCTTTGGACTTCTCAATTGCCAAGACTCAAGCTTGGACTTTTCCTTGCCAACCCATGTTGGACTTTCCATGCCAAGACCCATGCTTGGACTTTCTTTGCCAACCCATGTTGGACTTTCCCTTGCCAAGACCCATGCTTGGACTTTTCCCATGACAAAACTATCGTCAAACATCAAATACTAACCTGGGTCGATTACATCAGTAATCTCCCCAACACATGTCAGACATCCATGTCAAACATCAAAACACTTACTCGAGTCCAATCAATCGTGACCTGAGCCGATTGCACCAACAATCTCCCCCTTTTTGATGTTTGACAAAAACACCCTTGAGTTAAGCCCCAAACTCAAATTTCGTTACCAATTATCCCAAATTAGTAATTTTAACATTCTCCCCCTTTTTGACATACATCAAAAAGGTTCTCCTAAGGAGGTCAATGTCTCATGTCCCAATGAGATATTACAATCTCCCCCTTGGTCCAAAAATACCTAGGATGCCTCCATCTTCCTAGTGATAAGTCCCATATCACTTATGAGAGGCAATCCTACAAACTCTCTCAATTTTAAAATTGGGTATTTCAAAATCCCATTTTTCTCCCTCATGAGGAAAAATATCATCCATTATCCCATGATAGATACCTCCCCCTAAAGGATTGCTCCCCCTTAACCATTGCACCAACAATATCCTTGGGAAGTCCCTAAGCCAATAGGAACTCTAAAACATAAAAATAAAGGTTTAAAGTTCAACATAGAACTTCCCACACCTTAAATTTGATACATCACCCTAACAACTCTCCTAATCCATATCGAATGGATTTTCACCCTTTATAATGCTTTCCAAAGCATATCCTACGGTTAGGAGTAGTTAGGAAACCCTAACATAGCTGAAAATGGGCTAAACATATCATGTTTTCTCGAAATTAGCCAATCAGTTGACTCTCTCAGAAATCAGTCGACTGAAGTGTTCATCAGTCGACTGACAACAAGGGCAGTCGACTGATAACTGAAAATTCCGATTTTCAGTTATCAAAAATAAATTTCAAAAATTCATAAATAATTATATGTAATTCGAAAAATAATGAAACTTCATACGTATAATACTTATGACAATACAATGGGTGAAAAATGTTTGAAAAATATTTTACCCATAAAATAGTGAAATTGATACAAAGTTCAAAAGTGAAGAAAAACTTCAAAGTTTAAGCTCACTTTGTATCAACTTCATCAATGGTGATTGCTATCAAAAGATAGACTTCACCAAGGTTTTCTAAAATGATTTTAAAATATTTTTAAAACATTATATTGGATCATATTCTTTGGGCTTAATGTACATGGCTTGAACATAAGCTTTCCCAATGATCCACCATATGATTTTAGATGAGTTTGAGTTCATCTAGATGTAAAAACTATGCACCTTGAACTTAACTCATATTCTATCATCTCACATGTATCTATGGTGTATAAATACACATACATGTCAATGTTGTTGGAATGTATACTGAAAGCCTAGCTCTTTTTGTATGAACATTTTATTTTGAAATAAGAATCACATGATCATTGTTTGCACTTTATATATGTGTGCATATTGTCTAATATTTTACATTGTAGATAACATGGTGCTTGGTGTGGCACAGAAGATCATGTTATCAGTCCCTTGTAAAATATAAGTAGAGGCTCACAACCAAGATGGTTTTGGACAAACCATTGGCATGGTTGTAGTGTAGCTTGGTATTGTTTTTTCTTGAACATAGAGTTACACTAGTACACTTAGGTGTATTGAGCAGGACCGACATAGAGGTGATTCAATTTATTGCTGACTGCATAATTGAATCGGACCTCGAATATTATGTTGTACATGCTCTTAATCCCGATATAATAACGGGCACATGTACTTAGTATTTATTTCTTTGATTTACCAGAGGGTGAGATTTAGATGGATTAAATCAATATGCCCGGTAAGTTGGGAAATGATATTATTTACATGGTGTGCCGTTGATTATAGGAGGAAATCGTGTCCTATATATTAGGTTGATGATGTCCCCTTGAGGAGTTCATAAGGTTCATCATGTAAACCCAGCTGGTTGACTTAGTCAACATGATGATAAGGTTGAGTGGTACTACTCGAGGAGTTAGATGTTCATTAATTGATGGTTAGTAAATCAATTAATTGACGGACATTCGATATCTTAAACACGGGGAGATTAATGTACGAATAATATATGCAGCCCATATTAATTTATGGGGGTTGGTGAGGTAGTTCAATGATGATCCTCTAGTGGAATGGAACATCATTGATGGATCAAGTTTGTGTGGTTCCGATCCATCGGGTGGCCAAGACCTAACTCCTCCTTATGGTCCCTATCGTAGCCTAATATAATCCTTATGAAGTCTAGATCCAAGAATGTAAAACAAAACCTAGAACCAACGGTTGAGATTAAATCCCTAGATCTGATGGTTAGGATGGAACACTAGAACCAACGGTTGGGATTAAATCCCTAGATCCGATGGTTAGGATGAAACCCTAGAATCGACGGTTGAGATTAAATCCCTAGATCCGACGGTTGGGATAAAACCCTAGATCCGACGGTTGGGATGAAATCCTAGATCCGACGGTTGGGATGAAATCCTAGATCCGACGGTTGAGATGAAACCCTAGATCCGACGGTTGGGATAAAACCCTAGATCCGACGGTGGAGATTAAATCCCTAGATCCGACGGTGGAGATTAAAGGAGTCCTAAGCCTAACTCTATAAAAGGAAAGCTTAGGGTTGGGCGGCAAGAATCAATTGATTGAGGAATTAGGGTTTTGGCTCATCCAAAAGTGGGCGGCTAGGGTTTTTGGGTGGCTAGGGTTTTGGAGCAAAACAAGTGGGCGGCAACTCTTCCTTCTAGTTGATTGCCGGCGCCCATCCTCCTCCATCAACACTTGGACGGCACCCATCCTAGAGGCCTCTCCCTTCTTCCTTGGCCGGCGGTTCTCCTTCCATAGGTGGCCGGCATTCATCTTCCTCCCTTCATCCTAGAGTGGCGTGCAACGCTAGGCGCATCATCCAATTGTTCCTTGGCCGACCGTTGCACCAAATTCCCTAATTTGGTGGCCGGTTCTAGATAGGAAGGTATTTGTTGTTTCTTCTCTTTGTTCGCAGTGGACAAGGTGGAGAAGAAAGCGATCTATAAGGCTTCTACTCGTGGAGGATCTTCGTCCACACGTCGTCCACGAGAAGGATAGGACATACGGTAGAAGATCGTGAGGTATAAAGTTATTTTAACTTTATTTACAGATCTGAGCTTGTTCTTTTATGTTTTGATTATGCATGTGTAAATTAGTAAATATATTGTATAATCATGTACCCCGAAGACAAACACAAAAACCGGTGATCCGTCCGTCGTCTCTTCCGCGGCTAACCAACTAGAAGAGTTGAGTTGCTTGAACAACTAGTTTGTTCAAGCGATCACTCAAGTTGTTAGCACGACGATGAAATGGTTGTGCTAAGGAAGCTCATCCCATCCAGATTAATTCTTTCATTAGTGAAAATTTTAATCCGGGGACATGGGAGCCAATGAGCCTACAAAGCAACTCCCTACAAATGTAATGTGAGATGTGAGTTTTGTTCATCTAAACTAGGGTTTCATACATTTTCTAAGGCAACACTACTTGATTCCCTTATAAATGGGACTTCAAGTCATGTCATAGTCCTTAAATCAATTTTAATTATTTTAAATGCATGAATGATCATGGCATAAATGATAACATAAATAAAGCATTATCAATTATCATAATGTCATGGCATAAGATAAAATCTAAGCATACATGACATTTAATCTTAATCCTAAGCATGATCATGACATATTAAATGATTAAAAGTAGATATGATGTCATGACATGTTATATGGTAAATCAAGCATGGCAAATAAAATATAAGGTATATAATACCTAAATTTTAGTATTTGTTGTCATTTGTTATTATTAATCTCATTTTGCCATATTGTTACTAATCCCCCAAGTGTGCCAAAAATCCAAAATGGCATACTAAGACCTCTAAACCTAAATTGTGCCAATTTGATTGATTTATCAAACTTCTTAAATAATATTAGCACATCCTAAAGTCTTTTAGGATTAAAATTCAAATCTATTTCCAAGGTATTCATAACCTTGAAAATATCCTAAAGTGCCACATTTACCATGGTTAGGTTAACTACTCATCCATTTAAAGTTGGCACACCTAAACCCATCTAGCGTGAATCGATCACGCTCCTAGGAACCCAAAACTTATTTGAGCTCCTTTGGTTTACTAGGTATTTCTTAGGGATAACCTCCCTAGATATCCTCCTAATGACCCTTCTAGGCTTGTTAGCCTTGGTCATTGTGGTCTTGCCTAGGTTAACTCTGGGGGTGACTCCCCTTGTAACCTTCTTAGTGGCTTCCCTAAGTTTCTTTGAAACTCTAGCCACTAGGCACACACGATGGTCAACTCTAGGGATGACTTCCCTATTGACCTTGGTCTTCCTAGACCTAGTTTGAGTTCCATAATCAAATGGAACATTGTGATAGGTCTTTTTGGGCTTAGGCTTGCCCTTGGATTGTTCTTGTTTCCTAGGTCTTTGACTTTGACTCCTAGACCCTAGGTGTTCACTTTTACCATTTGACCTAGATTTTTGATCAATTGACCCTTGCATTTGGTTTTGCATAATCCTAAGGGTATTTTCCATTTTCTCAAGCCTTGACCTCAAGGCTTGATTTTCCTTTTCTAATTGCCAAATTTTTAAATTTTGATTTAATCTTTGGGCATGGTTCTTCCTAGGCATATGCCTAGTCCATTTGGGGTTAAAACCTAGGTGGTCCTCAATTTTCTTAATGCTTGCCCTAGGTAAAATATTTTTAGGGACATTAGTCCCAAATTTCTCCTCATTTCTAAAACTTACACTATTAGCACCTAAGCAATAGTGTCTACTATTTCTAGTAGCATGCTCCTTATGAACAATAGCAAGATTGTTTAAATTATTTCTAGCATGCTTTTTGACATTAAAACTAGAAGGTACATCACTATGATATACCTTAAGGTTTGCCTTAGCTCCCCCTACATTGTTGACTCCTTCTTTGACCTTCTTGCTCCCCCTAGGGCATTGACTCCTATAATGCCCCTTTTGATGGCATTTGAAGCAAATGACATGCTTCTTGCTCATTTGCATTGAGGCACCGGTCTCCTTGACCTTTGGCACAGGAGGAGTCTTCTTAATCTTCTTTGGGCACTTTCTCTTGTAGTGTCCAGATTCCCTACACTCAAAGCAAATTATATGATTTTTATTTAAAATCGACATTCTTGAGTTACCTAGTTCGGCGGTGGTGATCGGAGTGGGTTCTTCATCCCTCCCGGAGGTTAAGGCTTCTTCTTGATTTTGCTCTGGCTCCGGTGTGGATGGTCTCTCCTCCCCCTCAATCCTAGAGGTGGAGGCTTCTCCTACTTCTTCTTCCTCCTCTTCCGGAAGTTGACTCCTCTTCAACTTCCAACTCCTCACTTTCTTGTGAGGATGAGCTCTCTTCCTTTTCTTCTTGGATGGAGTGAGGCTCTTCATGGAATTTTGCCAATTTGTTCCATATCTCCTTAGCATCTTGATATTCACCTAGCTTGCACAAAATGTCATTAGGTATCAAATCTTCTAAAAGCTTTGTTACCTTGACTTCGGTCTTAAACTTGAGACATTGCTCTTGTATCCACTTCTTCAACTTCAAGACATTTTCCTTCTTATCTCTAGGAGGTTCAAAGCCTTCCATGATAATGAACTAATCTTTTATGTCAATCGTCAAGAAGTTCTTCATTCTTGCCCTCCATGTCGGAAAATCCTCTTGGTCGTATGGTGGCGGTGTGTTGATGTCCCATCCAAGTCTTTCTTCGAATTCCATATTCCCTCTAGCTTGCTCCCTCGGATGTGAAGCCGATGAAGAGCGACCCGCTCTGATACCAATTGTTAGGAACGATGTGTCTTCTAGAGGGGGGTGAATAGTGTCAGTGTTGCTTGATGGAATTCGTTCGCGATCGTGCTTACTGCAAATATATTAGTACGCAGCAAAAATAGAAAATATACAATACAAACACACAAACAAGATCAAGACACAAGGATATAATGTGGTTCGGAACCGAATGGTTCCTACACTGATTGGACTCGTAAGAGCCCTAGCAATGCAAACACGCACTACTAATAAAATAAACTCCTTCTCGAAACAATCCGGAGGTGGATATACCTCTTATAAGATATTACAATAGTAATATAAGTAAAAACAAGCAAATATAAATGAATACAATAAAAGAAAGCCAAGAACACTTTACAATAATCTTTTGGAAGCTTACTTGTTGATTGCCTTGGACTAGCCTTGAAGACCCTGGCAAATCACCCCAAATTATCCAAGAAAACCGGTTGCCAAATCCTCCTCCACGAGCTCCATTTAATGTTTCTGTCTGGGCTGGATTTTGCCTATCAATCGACTGCTCGAGACCATTAGTCGACTGGTGCCACTGTTGTCATGAGACAACGGCTAGATCCACGCTGGAAAAATCCAATGGATCCATCATCAGTTAACTGATCATACCCATCAGTCGACTGATGTCTCAATCAGTCGAGTGGTCAGGCCGATCACTCGACTAGAGAACATTCTGTGACTAAAATCCCAACCACCAGTCGACTGATCACAATATCAGTCAACTGCCAGGGCATTTCCCGTAGTCAAACCCTAGTTGACTCACACCAGTCGACTGACCCATGGTCCCAGTCGACTGATACACCTTAAACATGAGGTTTTAACTCCAAGTATCGTGCCCCCATACTTGCTAGACCATCTGTAGCCTAGACCTAAGCCTTTTAGCCATCTCCATCAGCCTCGTGCCTATCAGATCCCTCCAAGTCATCCATGACTTGTTCATCCATATGCTAGCCTTCTGGTGCTTCCATCAGCTATTGTCATGCTAATGGTGTCTACACCGCCAAAGTACATTAGACTTATGCTGCCAAGACTCCGCTTGGACTTTATGCCGCCAACCATTGGACTTATGCTGCCAAGACTCCCGCTTGGACTTTACGTCGCCAATATTCCCCTTGGACTTCTCAATTGCCAAGACTCAAGCTTGGACTTTCCCTTGCCAACCCATGTTGGACTTTCCATGCCAAGACCCATGCTTGGACTTTTCTTGCCAACCCATGTTGGACTTTTCCTTGCCAAGACCCATGCATGGACTTTTCCCATGACAATGGTCAAACCATCGTCAAACATCAAATACTAACCTGGATCGATTGCATCAGCAATCTCCCCAACACATGTCAAACATCAATGTCAGACATCCATGTCAAACATCAAAATACTTACTCGAGTCAAACTTGAGTCCGGTCAATCGTGACCTAGGTCGATTGCACCAACACTCTCCATACAAGGTTCTTACCTTGCTTACCTTTGGTCTTTATGACCTGTCACTTAGCTTCCGGTTACTCGACCATCGAGATTTCTCATCCTGAGATTCTCTTGGCATCTTTGACCTTAGCAAAGTCGAACACATTACCTGCACACTCAACATAGCATATGAGATAACAAAATAACTTAACTTTGAATCTTTTGCCATTATCAGAACCTAAGTTCGATTATCTGGTGCCCCTGTACCAATAATATGGAATGGTAAAAAACTTCATTTATCTTATTTGAGGATATGGGATTGTCCTACTTATGTGAAGAGGACAGTGTCTAATATGATGGAGGCTAAGTTTGAAGTGTCTATTTATTGGTTACCCTAAGGAAACAACGGGTTCCCAATTCTATTATCCCTTGGAACAAAAGGTGTTTGTCTCAAGGCATGCTATTTTCTTATAGAAGGAGTTTCTTTTACAGGGAAATAGTGGAAGTGAGATTAAACTAAGTTGAGTTTAAGAGACTCCAATAGACACAGAAGAGATGCCTAGTGATGAACCATATCCAATCACTCATAGGGATGAAGTAACGGTTAAACCTTTAGAAATGCAATCTCTTCATAGATCTAGTAGAATACAGCATGTTCTTGAGAGATATGGATTTCTCATAAGTGAATCGAATGATGTATTGATCATCGAGGGTGATGAGCCTACTAGTTATGAAGAAGTTTTGAAAAGTTTAGACTGGGATAAATTGCTTACAGCCATGAAATCAAAAATGAATTCCATGTACGAAAACCAAATTTGAAACTTGGTGGACCCACCCAAAGGCATAACAGCAATAGGGTGAAAATGGATTTTCAAGAAGAAAACCAACATAGATGGTAATACCTATAAAGCTAGAATAATGGTGAATGGTTATCATCAAAAATAAGGTGTTGACTATGACGAAACCTTTTCGTCATTAGCTATGCTTAAATTTATTCGGATACTTCTAGCTGTAGTAACTCGTTATGATTATGAGATATGACAAATGGATGTGAAGACAGCTTTCCTAAATGGAAACTTGACTAAGGATGTGTATATGATACATCCTGAGGATTTCACTTATGTCGAAAATAATAAAGTATGCAAGCTTCATAGATCCATTTATGGATGTAGCAAGCATCTAGGAGTTGGAACATCCATTTTGATGAGGTAATCAAACAATTTGATTTCTCACAAAATCCTAACAAACCCTGTGTATATAAAAATATTAGTGGGAGTGCAATTTTGTTCCTAATGCTATATGAAGATAACATATTACTCATAGGAAATGATATTCATGTCTTGAAAAAAGTTAAGGATTGGTTATCTAAAATATTCTCCATGAAAGACATAGGAGAAGCAATCTACATCTTGGGGATTAATATCTATAGAGGTAGATCGAACCAGTTGCTTAGTTTTTCACAGTCTATATATAGATAAAGTGCTAAAATAGTTTACCATTTTTAAATCTAAGAAAGGTTTCATTCCCATCTGGAATGAAATTCACCTTTTAATGTCTATGTGCCTTAGCACAGAAGACGAGAGGATTCACATGAGACATATCTTGTATGCGTCAAGTATAGGATCGATCATGTATGCTATGTTATGTACAAGATCTGATGTATTGTATACTTTGAGAGTTATGAGCAGATACAAGTCTGATCAAGGAATAGATCATTAGGTGGCTATCAAGACAATCCTTAGGTACTTACGAAGAACTAAGGATTTGTTCTTGATATATAGAGCAGGTGATATGGTAGTAAGTGGGTATACTAATGCCAGCTTCTAGATGAATAAGAATGATTCAAATCCCAGTCTGGATACATATTCACCTTGAATAGAGGTGCAGTCAATTAGAAAAGTTCCAAATAAGAGACCGTTATTGATTCTACCATGAAGGCAAAAAATATTGCGGCTTTTAAGGAAGCAGTTTGGATCAAGAAGTTCATTTCAGAACTTGGTGTGATTTTGAGCATTGTTGAAGCACTATCGATGTACTGCAACAAAAATGGTGTCACTGCACAGGATAAGGATCCCCAGTCTCATCAATGATCCAAACACATACTACACCAATATCATTTGATTAGAGAGACTGTAGGTATAAGAGATGTACAATTAGAGAAGATTCCCACAAAATAGAACTTAGCAAATCTTTTGACTAAGCCTTTACCCCAAGATAGATTTGAGAGGCATGTAGAAGCCTATGATATTATATACCAAGGTGATTGGGTATAGGATAAATGGGAGTATGATGTAATTAAGAGATGTCCTAAAGTAATCGCCTTAGATATTTTTAATAAAATTCACTATTTGAGTGTACATTTTATGTGTATTTGATTAGATCTTAAACTTGTTTACTGAAGTCCACAATACAATACATAGTATGAGAAAATTGTGATTAGATTACAATTAGTAAGTGTCTCATCATGTATAATTATGTAAGTATTAAAATTATCCCTAGTCGATGAATTAATGAGATTGGACATCATCAATTCTGTGAAACTAGCACATGTTATGCTCCTTGGTTTATCCAAGCATTCGGTACTCATGGAATGGAAGCATTAGGATGCTAAGAGTAAACATGTGGATGCTCATTAGGGTAACTAGTTCATTGGAATGACCTACCATAAAACTTCATATGGTTTATGATGTCGATGAAGATTCATTGTAGCTTGAATGTGAGCTTCCTTAGACTTGAGGTATTCAAGTTATCTTGATTATGGTGATTTGTACTTTGACTGCTTCGCTTCCATCTCCATAGGAGGTGTCACTCTGGGTTGATTGGTTATATAAGTCAAAGTGATCAAAGATGTTTGAATAGCCCACAGAGGATTCACTACTCCTATTATAAGGAGATATATATCCTAGTCCTATTGTCAGGATTATTACTCAGAAGTCTTTAACCATAGCATGCATGTCAAGAAGATAGTCTTCTTGGACGCATGCATGGAGTAACTTGAATCCAGAGAAAAAGGAAACAATACTTGGGCTAGGTGCGACGTAGTCAGTCTAGTGGGGGCAAGCACTATAGACCATGTCATGAACAAAGTCAGTATAGGAAGAGTGAAAGGGAAAAAAAAGCACAAAAATACTATAGTCGCTGAAGGTTTCAGAATTGTTTTAAAGTCAATAATGACTTTTCGATCAATTGGGTGTCATGATGTAGTGCTAGGTGTCACTCATAATCTATTCATAACTAATGGTTAGTTATGAATGACCAATATAGCGGGGAACCATTGGGTCACATGCATAATGGTGTTTCAAGAGATGTAAAATAAGTTAGAGAATATGATTCTCAAAGAGAAGAGGGTGCCTAGTTGGACTAGACTTAAAGGAGCAAAAAATGAGAGTGAAAGAAGCATACATGGGTGTGCCAATGGTTGACATGGTCATATGACACTTTGCCAAGAAAACCTTGTGAAGGCATGGGTGTGTTTTGGTCATGTTGGACATGTCTAGAGCGAAACAGCCCCGCCGTATTAAAACACATGGTTGTACCATAGATTTCATGGGTGTGTCTATCACACAGGTGTGTTTCTAGCCATGTTTGACACATCTAGAGTGAAACATGGCCCCACCATGTTGTGACACACGGTCATGCCAAAGAGGCACGACCCTGCTGTGTGTGAGGGACATGGTTGTGTGGCAGTCGTGTAATTTCAGAAGAAACACAACACAATCATGCCTAGTAGGTACAACCCAGTTGTGTTTCATCATGGCAATTCATTTTCCTCAATTTTGGCAAGATTTTACACCCTAATCAAGAATCATATAAATAGGACTCTTGAAGAAACCCTAAATAGAGAGTTCCTTCGAGTTGCCTAGGGTTTTTGGTGTGTCATCTCTTCTTCTTCTTTCTCTTCTTCTCCAAGTCTTGGCTAGCGACTAGTGGAGAGGAAGGCTTGTGGCCTTTTAAAGGTTGTCTCACAGAGATTCGTCGTGGATACCGATAGAGACAAGACCCGTTGGTTTTCCTCGTGGTTTTTACAGATCCAGAAAGGATCACGAAGGTATGATACGTTTTCTCTAATCTTATTTACTTTTGTATAACGATCTATGGTCAAGGACAAGAGAACCTAGCAAGAGATCTATGGGAAGAATGTAAAATTTTTGTTTTTAACTATGTGTGTGTCCCGTAGGATCCTGCCTCGTGGCATAGAGCTTTGTCGGACATAGCTCAAAGAGATCGTGAAGTTCCAACAAGTGGTATCAGAGCTTTGTTGAACAGAGCTTAATGATGCCACTAGAGCTAACATACTTAACAACTATATAATAGGTTTTTTTACCTTCAACATTTTACTAAATAGGAGAAAGTTAGTGGACATATAAATTTATGTATAGACCTTGGGCTAGCAATGCTAAGGAACTATGAACCGAGTAAATCCTAGTGTCTATTGTGATATGTGTGTTGTTATTTTTTTGTTCTCTTATTTTATTATCTCATGTGTGTGTTCTTGCTAAGTAAGTAGCATGAAAAATATAAGATTTAATTTTTAAGTATGTTATTCACCCCTTCTCCCTCTAGTGATCCGAAGAATCATTAACACTATCAATGTTTACCTTTCTTAGAGTTCTTGCCTAGATCACTCTCTACCATTCTAAGATGAGGGCTTGGTTTTTCATGATATAATCTAAATTATATTATTAACTAGCATACTTCTATCATGATATAAATAAATTCTATTAAAAAGTGATACCTTGGGTTTTACCTTAAACACTTTTCCTAGGTTTGAGCTTTCTCCCTTGTCCTTATTTGAATACCTTATCCTTGGGCATTTATTTCAATAATGTCCTTGTTAGTTGCACGTGAAACACACTATGTGATTCTTGCCTTTCACACTAAGTATCCAACATTTTTTAGCTTCTAAGCATTAGGTGCCACACGAACCTTCTTTATTAATTGTAAACATTTTCTCATATAGTATCCCTTCTCCTATACTCAAAACATTGTTGGTGCAATCGGCCCAGGTCATGATTGACCGGACTTGAGTTTGACTCGAGCGATGTTTTGATGTTTGACATGGAGGTTTGACATTGATATCTTGGGGAGATTGTTGGTGCAATCGACCCGGGTCATGATTGACCGGACTCGAGTTTGACTCAAGGGGAATTTTGATTGTTGACTAGGGTTGACCATGTCATGGAAAGTCCAAGTCTTGAGTACTTGGCATGTAAAGTCCAAGCATGGGTCTTGGCATGGAAAGTCCAACATGGGTTGGCAAGGGAAAGTCCAAGCTTGAGTCTTGGCATTTGAGAAGTCCAAGGGGTTTGATATTGGCGGCGTAAAGTCCAAGTGGGAGTCTTGGCAGCATAAGTTCAATGGTTGGCGGCGTAAAGTCCAAGCGGAGTCTTGGCAGCGTAAGTCCAATGTGCCTTGGCAGTGTAGACACCATTAGCATGATAATAGCTGATGGAAGCACCTGAAGGCTAGCGTATGAATGAACAAGTCATGGATGACTTGGAGGGATCCGATAGGCGCGAGGCTGACGAAGGTAGATAGAAGGCTTAGGTCTAGGCTACGAGTAGTCTAGCAAGTATGGGGGCACCATACTTGGATTTAAACCTCATGTTTGAGGTGTATTAGTCGACTGGGACCATGGGTCAGTCGACTGGTAGGAGTCAACTAGGGTGTGACTGCGGAAAGTGTCCTAGCGATCAGCGCGAGCTTGCGATCGTATTGGCGAGAAGCGATCGGGTGCTCAGGATTTCGGGCACAGAATGTTCTCCAGTTGAGTGATCGGCCCGACCACTCGACTAATTGAGACATCAGTCGACTGATGTGTAAGGTCAGTCGACTGATGATGGATCTGTTGGATTTTTCCAGCGTGGATCTAGCCATTGTCTCACGACAACAGTGGCATCAGTCGACTGATGGTCCTGACCAGTCGACAGATAGGCAAAATCCAACCCAGGCAGCAGCTTTAAAGGGAGCTCGTGGAGGAGATTTCGATCAGCGTTTCTTGAGGAGTTTTGGGGCAAATTGCTGGTGTAATTCAGGGTCTCCAAGTGCAACTCAAGAAACCACAAAGCAAGCAATCCAAAAGCTCTTGTAAATTTATTTTCTTTACTTGTATTGCATTTTATTATTGTATCTTGCTTGTATTTGTTTCTTACTATTGTAAGAGTTATTGTACGAGGTTTCTCTACCTCCGAATTGTTCCGAGAAAGAGATTATTTGATTAGTAGTGCGTGTTTGCATTGCTAGGGCTTTTAGAGCCCGATCCGTCGAGTAGAAACCATTCAATTTCGAACCACGTTATATCATTTTGTTTGCATGTTTGTATTCGTATTATTGTTTTATTGTTATTATTCCATTGCGCACTAACACGACTTGTAGACGCAATCGCAATTGAATTCCATCAAGCAACGCCGACGCTATTCACCCCGCCCCCTCTAGCGGTCACCGAATCCCTAACAAACATATGATGTATTCTTTATTTTTGACAATTGAAATTGTTATCCCTTTGATGGTAATAGGAATAGCACTCCTCATTGGCTTTGGATGTTCCCCGCCCCACAATCTTTGAGGTAGAGACTTTCTCATCTTCCATCAAATGTTAAGTACCTCCCAACCATAAAGTATTTTTTTTTCTTGAGCCAATAAGCCTCTCACCTATGACTCATCCTCATCTTGCACAGATTATGGATGTCAGTTGATGATGAAGAAGAAATATATAATTTACTTCTATTTTGGCAAATAAAATATACCTCGGTTGATTGTGATGCACAAATCTTCGTTACGAAAAAATCTTTTGATCACGGACTGCTTGTAGTCGGGATGATAATCACGAAGATCAAACTATCACAACGAAATCACAATGTCACAACTCTCAATCCGATTATGTGTGATGATTGATATCTTGTTCTTCTCAATAAGATGAGAATGATCCAGCCTCTCTTCTTCTCAACAAGAAGTATGGCTTTCACCTCTTCCTTGACTTCTTATCCACCACATATTTCACACAAGATGTATGTTTATATAGGAAAAGATGAAGGACATGAATGGTCATCTCATTGGGAGGTTACTAACATATATTTATGTTAGTAGATTCATGAGCTAATGGGTCACCTCATTATCTAAGTTTTGAATGCCCCATAGTGGGCATTTAACCTTCATTGGGATAATGGGTGACTCCTCTATTACCCATGGTGAATGCCCTTTAGTGGGCATTACTAACAATGGATTCCCAAAGAGCTTGACCAACTTGCTCTATAGATCACTTACATCCTTTTATTTACCTAATTTACACAAAATATCATCAAGCACAAAATTAATCAATATTTTGATTATCTTGTCGTATGCCTAGAATCTCTTGATTTGCTCCATAGCCCATTTACTATTTTCGAGATATCTGTTGGTGCAATCGGCCCAGGTCACAATTGACTAGACTCGAGTTTGACTCGAACAGTATTTTGATGTTCAACAAAATATATGACAATGTGATTGTCATGGGAAAGTCCAAGTCATGGGTACTTGGCATGAAAAGTCCAAGCATGGGTCTTGACAATAGGAAAGTCCAAGTCTTGAGTGCTTAGCAATGGAAAGTCCAAGTCATGGGTACTTGGCATTGAAAGTCCAAGTGGGACACTTGGCAATTGAAAAGTCCAATATGGGTTGGCAAGGAAAGTTCAAGGGTTGATATTGGCGGCGTAAAGTCCAAGCGGGAGTCTTGACAGCATAAGTCCAATAGTTGGCGGTGTAAAGTCCAAGCGGTAGTCTTGGAAACATAAGCCCAATGTGCCTTGGCGGTGTAGACCAACTTAGCACGACAATAGCCGACGGAACCACCTGAAAGCTAGCATATGGATGAACAAGTCATGGATGACTTAGAGGGATCTGATAGGCGTGAGGCTGACGGAGGTGGCTAGAAGGCTTAGGTCTAGGCTAAGGGTGGTCTAGCAAGTATGAGGACATCATACTTGGGATTAAACCTCATGGTTGAGATTATCAGTCGACTGGTACTTTGGACCAATCGATTAGTCAAGTGTTTTGACACTTGACAGCCGAGTTGACTCTTGGCAGTCGACTGCCATGAGTCGACTAGGGTTCGACTGCGACAAAATGCCTTGGCAGTCGATTGTCATAATTAGGCAGTTGATTGATGCCAATCGACTGCCATGGAGGGCAGTCGATTAATGGCAGTCGACTACCATGGAGGGCAGTCGATTGTTGGTCGAGGTTACGAGAGCAGAACGCTTGGTAGCCGACTGGTCAGTCGGCTATGACCTCGACAGTCGACTGATGGGTAATAATAGTCGACTGTCAGTGTATCTGTTGGCTTAAATGATGACGTGGATTAAGTCCGTTGTGAGACAATGAAATGCGTTGGCGATCTGGAGCTTTATGGCGATCTCGTCGGTAGCGAATTCAGCCGAATCACGAGTTATAAAAGCAGCTCATGGAGGAGGATTTGGCAGTGATTTCTTGGGCGATTTTGAGGTGATTTGTTGGTACAAATTAGGGTCTTCAAGCTCAGTTCAAGCAATCAATAAGCAAGCATTTCAAAGCTCTTTGTAAAGTTTTATTTACTTGCATTCTATTGTATTTTCTTGTATTTATTTTGTGTTACTATTGTAATCATTGTAAGAGGTTTCTCCACCTCCAGTGTGTCACCAAGAAGGAGGGTTTGTGATTAGTGGTGGTGTTGCATCGCTAGGGCTCATTCGAGCCCAACTCATGGAGTAGGAACCCTAAGGTTCCGAACCACGTTATATTGCATGTGTTTGTAATTGTGTTTGTGTCTTTATTTTTGTTATTGCTATTATATACATTCCGCTGCGCATAAAAAGTTTTGTAGAAATGAACACGATCAAATTCCATTGACCAACGAAAGCACTATTCAACCCCTCTAGCGATGATCCATTCCCAACAATATCTTCTTATTTTATTTGTTAGAGCTTCAAATACCTCCGTTTGAATGAACCACTCCTCGATATCGATTTGGATGAACATTTTAGTTCTTACATTCCATTGAGTAAATCTCTCTAATCAGAAAGTCGATGGGATTCGAATGTCATATCCAAACTTTTCTTTGAACTCCATTTTACCACTTTAAATTTAAGCTTTATCTTCTTTTTCTAGCATGATGATCCTTCAACAATTAGTCTGATGAAGAACAACCTACTCTCATACTACTTACTAGGATATTTGATGTCGGTAGAGGGAGTTGAATAGCAATTTAGGATTCATCACTCATCAATCGTGCACTTGTCTACAAGATGTTAATCCACAGCTGAAAATATAACATAAAATATGAAAGAAAGTATAGGCATAGAGAAACCTCAATTTTATGTAATTCAGAACCCTCGATTCTCATTCCATGACCTAGTATCCTAATGATATCACCAGTATTCTTTATCCTTAATAAATATCTTTCGGAGGCAAAGAAACCTTTTACAAAAAATGAAAACCAAATATACAAATATTATCGAAAGAAAAATGAAATGAACAAGTTTACAGAAAAACTTGACTTTGATCACAATGTGATGGCTTTAGGTTGCATTGGATTGCCTCCTGAAGATCTAGAATTTAGTACACTTCCCCTTGAAACCTCTAAGATTCGACTATGAAAATTCTCCACAAAATCCTCTTTTGTGGGATGTGGTTCATGGATGAAATATGCCTAACATTCGATTACTTGTTTCCATTAATCGATTACTCTAGTTAAAATCCAAACATTGTTATGCTATGTTAGCCAAAAACTCCGTCCGACTCAAGAATAGTCGACTACTATTTACCATTAGTCATCCGATGCATCATTAGACAAGTTTAAAACTTTTTGTTCAACCCAATATTGTTATCAATCAAGTGCATTACTTAACTATTGCATTGATTGACTACTAATAGCCAACAACCGATTAATGATATTGTAAACTTTCTTACACCCTCTGAAAACCTGAGTTTATAGTTTAGTGTGCATCAATTGATTTCTATTCATATAGTAGTCAACTGCTACTTATACTTTAGTTTTACCAGGGTTAAAATCTCACTTTATTTAGTATTCGATTGACTTCAATTTATAGAACTTTCTTGTCTAGCAACTGATAAACCTTGAATTACCATGACTTCATTATTGTCAAACATCTGATACCCTTAACTTGTTTAGATTTCTCTTCTTATATCTAACATTCAGTCCATCTTGACCCGTCACCACTTCACCAACAAACCTAATGTTGAGAATCTTGTGACGCGTTAGAGGTGGGGGTGAATAGCATTCGTTCGATTCTTTCGTTTGATCATTTTGGTCGTGCTCGTCTACAACAATGTTAGCACAGCAAAAATATAAATATAAACTAAAAAAAATACAAAACAAGAAACCACAACACCGATTTTACATGGCTCGGAACCCTAGTTCGTACTCCAAGGCCGAGCTCTAGCGATGCCACCACCACTATAACTTCTCCTTCTCAGAAACAATCCAGAGCTGGAGAAACCTATTACAATATGAGCTTATACAAGAGTACAACAACCAAAATACAAAATACAAAAGAAATTAAAAGAACAAGTGAAAATATTTTTACAAGATTAAGCTTTTGATCGAATGCTTATTGGTTGCTATGGAATGGCTTTGAAGTTTTGAAAAGCAACAACTATTCCCCTTCAAGAACTCCAAGAACCGGCTTCTTCTTCCTCCATCGAAATCTTCTTTTAAAGGCTCTTCTTAGACTGATTTTTCACCGAACAATCAACTGGCCTTACCCATTTGACTACCCACTTGATCGCCTATCGACTGATAATAGCCATCAGTCGACTTCCATAAGTCAGCAGTCGACTCAAAAATATTCTGTGCTATTGTCTATGTTGAGAGTATTAAGAATACAATCAAAGTCCCACATTGGTAAGACATGAAAAAGATTATGTGCTTATAAGATGAAAAAATATCTTCATTGGTATGAGGCCTTTTGGATAAAGCCCAAAAATAAAACCATGAGGGCTTAGGCCCAAACTGGACAATATCATGCCATTGTGAAGATATGTGAATCTTATAAGCACTAACAATTGGTATTAGAGTCATGGTCCATGTCAAGCCATGAACCTCGAACGAAAGAAGTGGAGCTCCTCTGTCCGGATCAAGAGAACCAGACACTAGGCAGAAAGTTCAGTTAGGTCGGGAGGACCGAACAATTGGTAGAAAGTTCAGCTGGATCAGGAGGACCGGACAGTTGGCAGGAAGTCTTGGTGGGTTAAGGATCGGACATCAAGCAGATGAAGTCCTTCGAGGACGAATAGGCTTGAGGGGGGCTCAATGTGGTCCTTCATTTGAGGGGGGATTATTGAGAGTATTGAGAATACAATCAAAGTCTCACATTGGTAAGACATGAAAAAGTTTATGTGCTTATAAGATAAAAAAATATTTTCATTGGTATGAGGCCTTTTGGGTAAAGCCCAAAAATAAAACTATGAGGGCTTAGGTCCAAAGTGGACAATATCATGTCATTGTGGATATATGTGAATCTTATAGGCACTAACAGTCTACTTAAGCTCAGTCGACTGATCAGTCCCCAACAGTCGACTGCCAATGGCCAATCACTGGTCCAACCCACTTGTCAACTGTCGAAGCCACAATTAATTTTTTCAAGTCGACTACTCGATGAGTCAACTGGTCTATAACCCCAATTGACTACCCGAGTCAATTAAGCTCCCGAGTGTCGAGCACTCGACCAGTCAACTGGTCCAAAGCCCTAGTTGACTGCTAAATAATTTGTCTAATTATTTTATCTCACTAATCGACTGTACCAAGTCCCAATCAACTGGTAAATCTTAAAACTAAGGTTTAACACCCAAGTATAATCCCCTTATACTTGACACTCACCCTTAGCTTAAATCTAAGCCTTCAAGTCACTTTCATCAGCCTCACACCTTTAGTTTGAGTCCACAACTCCTCACCCTTACGCTAGTCTTCAAGTGCTTCCATTGGCTTCGTCATGCCATCAGGTACCCTTAGCCTAGACCAAAGCATTTGAGCCACTTCCATTAGTCTCATGTCTTTGGTTTGAGTCCACGACTCTTCACTCTTGCGCTAGCCTTTAAATGCTTCCATCAACTTTGTCATGCTACCGTGTCTACCTTAGCCAAGAGGTCGCACCTCCAGGACTTATATCGCTAAGACTACACACTTGGACTTACACGACCAAAACTACACCCTTGGACTTTCCTTTACCAAGAATCCATACTTGGAATTTCCCTTTTCAAAACTACACACTTGGACTTTTCTATTGCCAAGTATCCATACTTGGACTTTCCCTTACCAAGTCTCCAAACTTGGACTTCCCTTGCCAAAAATCCATTCTTGGACTTCTCCATTGCCAAGTCTCCAAACTTGGACTTTTCCTTGTCAAGAATCCATTCTTGGACTTCTCCATTGCCAAGTATCCAAACTTGGACTTTTCAGTCTCTAAATTTGGATTTTCCCTTGCCAAGTATCCATTCTTGGAAGTTCATGTTGGTGAAATCGACCTAGGTCACGATTGACCGGACTCGAGTTTGACTCGAGTGATGTTTTGATGTTTGACATGGAAGTTTGACATCGATGTTTGACATTGATGTCTGATAATGTTTTGGAGAGATTATTGGCACAATCGACCCGGGTCATGTTTAACTGGACTCGAGTTTGACTCGAGAGGGATTTTGATGGTTGACTGGAGTTGACCATGTCATGAAAAGTCCAAGTCTTGAGTACTTGGCATGTAAAGTCCAAGCATGGGTCTTGGCAAGGAAAAGTCCAAGCATGGGTCTTGTCATGGAAAGTCCAAAATGGGTTGGCAAGGGAAAGTCCAAGCTTGAGTCTTGGCATTTGAGAAGTCCAAGGGGTTTGATATTGGCGGCATAAAGTCCAAGCAGAAGTCTTGGCAGCATAAGTCCAATGGTTGACGGCGTAAAGTCCAAGCGGAGTCTTGGCAGCATAAGTCCAATGTGCCTTGGTAGTGTATACTCCGTTAGCATGACATAGTTGATGGAAGCACCTGAAGGCTAGCATATGGATGAACTACAAGTCATGGATGACTTGGAGGGATCCGATAGGTGCGAGGCTGACGGAGGTGGCTAGAAGGCTTAGGTCTAGCCTACGGGTAGTCTAGTAAGTATGGGGCACCATACTTGGGTTAAACATCATGTTTGAGATTAAAACCTCATGTTTGAGGTGTGTCAGTCGACTGGTGTCATGTGGCAGTCGACTGGCGTGAGTCAACTAGGGTTTGACTGTGGGAATTAGCCCAACAGTCGATTGATTGGCCGAGCAGTCGACTGATCTTGTGATCAGTCGACTGGTGCTTGAAATCTTAGGTACAGAATCGAGTCGAGACTTGACTGCTGGGGTTAGCAATCGAGTGAAGGCTTGATCAGTCGACTGATGGACACGATCAGTCAACTGATGTCCTATCCGTTGAATTTTTCCAACGTAGATTACACCGTTGTCTCACAGCAACAGTATCATCAGTCGACTGATGGTCCTGAGCAGTCGACTGATCGGCGATTTCCAGCCCAAGCAGCAACTTTAAATGGAGCTCGTGGAGGAGGAAATCACTAATGGTTCTTGAGGGCTTTTGGGGCGATTTGTTGCTGCAAATCAGGGTCTCCAAGTGCAATTCAAGCAACCACAAAGCAAGCATCCAAAAGCGCAATTGTAAAGTGTTTTTCTTTACTTGTATTACATTTCATTAGTGTAATTGCTTATATTTGTTGTATTACTTAGTGTAATTATTTGTACGAGATTTCTCCACCTCCGACTTGTGTCGAGAAGGAGTTTACTTAGTAGTGGTGTGTGATTTGCATCTCTAGGGCTCTTACGAGCCCAATCCGTTGAGTATGAACCATTCGGTTCCGAACCATGTTATATGCTTGTATTGTGAATTGTGTTTGTCATATTTCGTTATTGTTATTTGTTTTATTTCCGTTGTGCTAATGAGATTTGTAGACGAATGCAATTGAATTCCATCGAGCGACGAAACGAGCTATTCACCCCCCCCCCTCTAGCGATCATCATTTCTTCTACAATTGGTATCAGAGCCTGGGGCTCTTCTATAGACTAACCGCCGGGAGCAAAAGATGCTAGAGGGAAGATGGAATTTCAAGAGAAACTAGGATGGGATATCAACACTCCGCCACCATACGACCGAGAAGATTTTCTGGCGTAGAGGGTTAGAATGGAGAATTTCTTGATGATGGACATAGAAAATTGGTTCATCATCATGGAAGGCTTTGAGACTCCTAGGGACAAGAAGGGAGATGTCCTCAAGTTAAAAAAAGTGGACCCAAGAGCAACGCCAAAAGTTCAAGACCGAAGTCAAGGTAACAAAGCTTTTAGAAGATTTGATACCTAATGATATTTTGTCTAGTTTAGGTAAAGTTCAAGATGCTGAGGAACTATGGGACAAATTGGCCAAGTTCCATGAGAAGCCTCACTTGGCACAAATAGAAAAAGAAGAATCTTCATCGGCTCAAGAAGAGGAAGAAGCCGAGGAAGAATCATCATCATCCTCATAAGAAAGTGAGGAGTCAGAAGTTGAGAAGGAGTCAACTTCCGAATAGGTGGAAGAAGAAGTAGGAGAAGCCTCCACCTCTAGGATTGAGGGGGATGAGAGACCATCCACACCGGAGCCGGAGCAAAATCAAGAAGAAGCATCAACCTCCGGGAGGGATGAAGAACCCACTCCGATCACCACCGCCGAACTAGGTAACTCAAGCATGTCAATTAATAATAAAATTAATATTATATGCTTTGAGTGTAGGGAAGTCGGGCACTACAAGAGCAAGTGCCCAAAGAAAGTAAAGAAAGCTCCTCCGACACCAAAAGTAAACGAAAAGGTCAAGGATGCTGGTGTCCCCACCAAGAAGAGCAAGGAGCACGTGGTGTGATTCAAATGCCGACAACTGGGACACTATGGGAGCCAATGTCCTAGGAGAAAGGAAGGAGCATCACATGTAGGGGGAGCTAAGGCTAACCCCAAGGTATATTTTAGTAATGCTCCTTCTAATTTAAATGTCAAAAAACATGCTAGGAATTTTAATTCTCTTGCAATTTATCATGAAAAGCATGCTAGAAATAACAAATATTTTTGTTTAGGAGCTAAAAATGTCCACTTTTCAAATAAGGAGAAATTTGGGACTAATGTCCCTAAAAATAATTTATCTAAAGACAAATCTAGGTCAAATAATTCTAGATCAATTCTACCTAGGGAGACAATTAGAAAGGTACAAGAGCACCTAGGTTTTAACCCCAAATAGATTAGGCATATGCCTAGGAAGAATCATTCCCAAGGATTAAATCAAAATTCAAAAATTGGACAATTAGAGGTTGAAAATCAAGCCTTGAGGTCAAGGCTTGAAAAACTTGAAAAGACCCTTAGGATTATGCAAAATCAAGTTAAGGGGTCAAATGGTCAAAGTCAAGGGTCTAGATCTCAAAGTCAACACCTAGAACCTAAGAGACAAAAGTCAACCAAGGGCAAGAAAGGTTTGGGTCACAAACCTAAGCCTAAGTTGACTTATCATAGTGTTCCTTTTGATTATGGAACACAAACTAGGTCTAGGGAGACCAAGGTTACTAGGGAAGTTATCCTAAGGGTAACCAAGGTGTATGCCTAGTGGCTAGGGTGTCAAGGAAACCTAGGGTGGCCACTAAGAAGGTTACAAGGGGAGTCACCCCTAGAGTTAACCTAGGTAAGACCCAAATAACCAAGGCTAACAAGCCTAGAAGGGTCATTAGGAAGGTATCTAGGGAGGTCTTCCCTAAGGAATACCTAGTAAACCCTAGAAGCTCAAATAGGTTTTGAGTTCCTAAGAGCGTGATCGATTCACGCTAGATGGATTTTGGGTGTGCCAACTTTAAATGAATGGGTAGTTAACCTAACCATGGTAAAGGTGGCACTTTAGGTAATTTTCAAGGTTATGGATACCTTGGAAATAAATTTGATATTATGATCCTAAAAGATTTTAGGATGTGTCAATACTTTTAGAATTATGAAAAATTAATGAAATTGACACAATTTAGGATTAGAGGTCATAGTGTGTCATTTTGGGTTTGTGGCACACATGGGAGTTTAGTAGCAATATGGCAAAATATAATTAATCATGTCAAATGGCAACTAATACTAAAATTTAGGTATTCTTATACCTATACCTTTTATTTGTCATGCCTTGATTGTCATATAATATGCCATGACATCATATTTTTTTAATCATTTAAAATGTCATGATCATGCTTAGGATTAAGGTTTAATGTCATATGTTTTTAGATTGTATCATATGTCATGACATCATGATCATTGGTCATGTTTACTTATGTTATCATTTATGTCATGATCATACTTCATGCATTTAAATTAATGAAAATTTATTTAAGGACTTTGGCATGACTTGAAGTCCCATTTATAAGGGAATCAAGTAGTGTTGCCTTAGAAAATACATGAGGCTTTAGTTTAAGAAGAACCAAAACCCACATCTCACATTAAATTGACATGTATGTGTATTTATACACCCTAGATACATGTGAGATGCTAGGATATAAGTTGAGTTCAAGGTGCATAGTTTTTGCATCTAGATGAACTAAAACTCATCTTATCTTAATAGTGGATCATTGAAAAAGCTTGTATACAAGTCATGTACATTAAGCCCAAGTAATATGATCTAATATAGGTTTTCAAAAACATTTTAAAATCCATTTAGAAAACCTTGGTGAAGTCTATCTTTTGATAGTAATCACCATTGATGAAGTTGATACAAAGTGAGCTAAAACATTGAAGTTTTTCTTCACTTTTAAATTTTGTATCAATTTCGATATTTTATGGGTAAAATATTTTCTATCATTTTTCACCCATTGTATTAGTCATAAGTATTATAAGTATAAATTTTCATGATTTTTCAATATACGTATAATTATTTATGAATTTTCAAAATCCATTTCTGATAACTGAAATTCGAAAATTTCAGTTATCAGTCAACTGCTCTTGGTGGTAGTCGACGGATGGACACGGCAGTCGACTGATCTCTGATAGAGCCGACTTCTAGGCTGATTTCGGAAAAAACAAGATTGTTTAGCCCATTTTCAGCCATGGTAAAGTTCCCTAACCATTCCTAACCCTAGGATATGCTTTGGGAAGCATTATAAAAGGTGAAAATTCATTGGATATGGATTAGGAAAGGTGTTAGGGTGATGTATCAAATTTAAGGGGTTGGAAAGTTCAATGTTGAACTTTAGACCTTATTTTTGATGGTTCAGAGTTCCTATTGAATTAGGGACTTCCAAAGGACATTGTTGGTACAATGGTCAAGGGGGAGCAAGCCTTTAGGGGGAGGTATCCATCAAGGGATGATGGATGGTGTTTTTTTTCTCCTCATAAATGGGAAAATGGAATTAGGAGATTCCCAATTTGGAAATTGGGAGAGTGTATAGGATTGCCTCTCTTGAGTGATATGGGACTTATCACTAGGAAGATAGTAGGCATCCTTGATATTTTTAGACCAAAGGGGAGATTGTAAGATCTCATTGGGACATGAGACATTGACCTCCTAGGAAAGATAACCTTTTTGATGTTAGTCAAAAGGGGGGAGAATATTTAGGGGAGAATGTTTTGGGAGAAAGTAAAATTACCAATTTGGGATAATTGGTAAGGGAATTTGAGTTAGTGTTCTAACTCAAAGGTATGTGTTTTTGTCAAACATCAAAAAGGAGGAGATTGTTGGTGCAATCGACCTAGGTCACAATTGACCGGACTCGAGTTTGACTCGAGTGATATTTTGATGTTTGACATGGAAGTTTGACATTGATGTCTGATAATGTTTTGGGAAGATTGTTGGCACAATCGACCCGGATTATATTTGACCGGACTCGAGTTTGACTCGAGAGGGATTTTGATGGTTGACTGGAGTTGACCATGTCATGGAAAGTCCAAGTCTTGAGTACTTGGCATGTAAAGTCCAAGCATGGGTCTTGGCAAGGAAAAGTCCAAGCATGGGTCTTGACATGTAAAGTCCAACATGGGTTGGCATGGGAAAGTCCAAGCTTGAGTCTTGGCATTTGAGAAGTCCAAGGGGTTTAATATTGGCGGCGTAAAGTCCAAGCGGGAGTCTTGGCAGCATAAGTCCAATGGTTGGCGGCGTAAAGTCCAAGCGGAATCTTGGCAGCGTAAGTCCAATGTGCCTTGGCAGTGTAGACATCGTTAGCATGACATAGCCGATGAAAGCACCTGAAGGCTAGCGTATGGATGAACAAGTCATGGATGACTTGGAGGGATCCGATAGGCACACGGCTGACGGAGGTGGCTAGAAGGCTTAGGTCTAGGCTACGGGTGGTCTAGCAAGTATGGGGGCACCATACTTGGGTTAAACCTCATATTTGAGGTGTGTCAGTCGACTGGTGCCATGTGGCAGTCGACTGGCGTGAGTCAACTAGGGTTTGACTGTGGGAATTAGCCCAGCAGTCGACTGCCAGCCTTTGACAGTCGACTGATTGGCCGAGCAATCGATTGATCTTGTGATCAGTTGGGGTTAGCAATCGAGAGAAGGCTCAATCAGTCGACTGATGGACACGATCAGTCGACTGATGTCCTATCCGTTGGATTTTTCCACCGTGGATTACACCGTTGTCTCACAGTAATAGTGTCATCAGTCGACTGATGGTCCCGAGTAGTCGACTGATCGGCGATTTCCAGCCCAGGCAGCAGCTTTAAATGGAGCTCGTGGAGGAGGAAATCACTAGCAGTTCTTGAGGGCTTTTGGGGCGATTTGTTGCTGCAAATCAGGGTCTCAAAATGCAATTCAAGCAACCACAAAGCAAGCATCCAAAAGCGCAATTGTAAAGTGTTTTTCTTTACTTGTATTGCATTTCATTAGTGTAAATGCTTGTATTTATTGTATTACTTAGTGTAATCATTTGTACGAGGTTTCTCCACCTTCGACTTGTGTCGAGAAGGAGTTTACTTAGTAGTGGTGTGTGATTTGCATCGCTAGGGCTCTTACAAGCCCAATCCGTGGAGTATGAACCATTCGGTTCCGAACCACGTTATATGCTTGTGTTGTGAATCGTGTTTGTCGTATTTCGTTATTGCTATTTATTTTATTTCCATTGTGCTAACGAGATTTGTAGACGAACGCAATTTAATTCCATCGAGCGACGAAATGAGCTATTCACCCCCCCCCCTCTAGCGGTCATCGTTTCTTCTACAGTTCACTCGAGTCTTACTCGGGTTTGGTCAACCATGACCTGAGATTTATTACTCCAACAATCTCCCTCATAATAATCTCCCTCATATGACCTTGGATGTCCCAAATCATCAATTAGTCATACGATCATACATATTGTCAAACGTATTATCAAACATCAAAATACCTTCTCGAGTCCCACTCGAACTTGGTCAACATTTACCTGAGACTGATTGCACCAATAATCTCTCCTTTTTTAATGTTTGTCAATACCCTTAAGTTAGGCTAACCTATAAGTCCAACTTGACTCTTCTTATACTAAGGCATAATAAAGATTTCCTAACTTAAACCCTTCATTTCTCCCCCTTTAGCATACATCAAAAAGTCTCTCATTTTTTAATTAGATCCTTCATGCTCTCCCTTTATTTATATTCATCTTAAATTCCTTCATTCTCCTTAGTGAAAAACTATTATCACTAAATGAAAGACAATTCTTCACTCTCCTCCTTTTTAACCTTCATCCATCATGCCTTGATGGACAAACTCCCTCTAAAGGCTTATTCCATCTGGACCATTGCACCAACAATATCCTTGGAAAGTTCCCAAGCCTAAAGAAATTTAAACGATCAAAAATAAGGGTAAAACCTTAAACTTGAATTTAACATCCCTTAAAATTTATTTTCACCCTAATTAATGTAGAGGATCCTTTGGATTGCTAGAGAGAGGGTGAATAGCCCTTTTTCATTTTCTACAAGAATCGTTAGCGAAAGCAAAACAAAAATGCAAATTGAAAATGAAAACAATAAGAATAAAGGCAATGCTAACTCAAGGATGTAACGTGGTTCGGAGATGAAACTCCTACTCTACGGTGATCCTTAAGATGGATCACTCCTTCAAGCCTTCACTAAGATCTCCTTTAGATGAACCCAAGGTGGAGAACCCTTTTCTTACAATGAATACTCTTCCTTTTACAAGATGATGAAGAATAAGCTTGGAAGGAAGAGTATGAGAGCTAAAGAACTTAGAAGAAGGCTTGGGGAGCTTAGAGGATGAGAATTTCGAGTTTAAGCATTAGCCTCCTCAAGCTCCCAAGTCTCCCCTTATATAAACTTTCAGGCATCATCCCGTTTTTGCCCGTTGAGGGTTTCGCCAGTCAACCATTACATACCAACAGTCGATTGGTGCCACTATTGACCGCATCCAACGATTTCTGATGAAGCTTGATAGCGATCATCACCACTTAAAGGCCACTTGAATCAATCGACTGCTCATAATAGTAGTCGACTGGCGCACGCAAACAGTCGACTACAAGACAATCTATGCCCTGGCCACTTAAGTCCAGTTGACTGCTAAGGTCTAGCAGTCGACGGACTAAGGTCAGTTGACTACCAAAGCTTCTGTTCAGTAGTTGACCCGCAATCGACTACTTGACCAGCTGACTGAGTCATAACCCTAGTCGACTGCTCAAGTCTTCTAGACCCTCGAGTGTTGAACCTTCGAGACCAGTCGATTGGTCTAAGATATCAATCGACTGGTACACCTCAAGTATGACTAATTCATACTTGAAAATACACCCTAAGCCTAGACTAAATCTTCTAGCTTCTCCATCAGCCTTGCGCCTCTAGGATCCCTCCAAGTTCACGACTCCTTCATCCTCGCGCTTGCCTTCAAAATCTTCCTTCAGTTTCGTCATGTTTTGGGTTCCTCCTTTGCAATGGTCCACTTGGACTTTACGCCACCAAGACTACATGCTTGGACTTATGCTGTCAAGACTCACCCTTAGAGTTCCTTGCCAAGATCCACTTGGACTTATGCCGCGAAGACTACATGCTTAGACTTATGCCGCCAAGTCCACATTCTTGGACTTTTCTTGCCAAGGCTTCACCCTTGGACTTTCCTTGCCAAGTCTTCACACTTAAACTTTCTTTAAACCTATCACTTGACATTCATGTTAGATCACAAACATTGTCTAACTATAAATGATTATCCAAACAACAAAATATATTAATACTTGGGGCATTCTTGCACCAACAATCCCCCCTTTTTATGTTTGACAATCATTTAAGTTAGGTCTTTAAATATACATTACGAACATCATATTTCATAATATGAAATCTAACATAAATAAAGCATGTAAGAATAGGATGTTTATGTTTTGAACTAAGGTATAAAATACACTTAAGACTCCCCCTTAATCCAAGACACATACTAAGTGTAACCATGTTGAGCAAAGAATGAAAACATGAGTAAGAGTAATTCTTAACTTTGCACCAATAATAAATCATATGCATATTGGTTTCGGGTTTAGAAAGATATCATAGGAAAGTTCCCTCTAAACCAATGCATTAATTAGTCCTACTCCCCCCTTAATTATTGTACTAATCATATCATAGTGTTAGGACAACTCAAGTTGGGCTTTAAATGATGAAATCAAGTTAAGCTGCCCAAAACACAGTGCCAGCAATCGACTAAGGAAATCACCAGTCGACTTGTATAAGACCAATCAATTGATTTCTACAACAGTCGACTACGATTTTCGGAAATGTGCAGATTTAGTTTTCAGGTGAATTTTTGAAATGCACAAATAAATCTATGAAACTCAAAAATTTACGAAATTTTGAAGACACATTTTTCATGTCATGTTTAATCAAGGAAAATTAATTTTAAAAATATATCTTTTCTAGATTTCGAAATTAACATAAACTTGAAAACTAGCAAAAGCTCTAAAGGTTTTCTAAAACTTTGTACCACTTTTGCTTAGCAAGTAAAAATTATTTTTCAAAATATGATAAACATAGTTTAAAAGGTATTTTATTTTACATTTCCAACCATGTTCTTAGAGTTATGTGCACATTAATTATACACAAGTCTTCCCAATGATTGGTCAAATTAAGGATTCATGTCTCTAGATGGCACTTTGGTTCATAGTAATGTATCATAACAAGCATGATGAATCAAATGCATCTTTCTAACACCTCACATGATGTCTAGATGACTCAATACAAAATGCATAGTTTCTTAGATATTTTGTGAGATGTAACAAGGTATAATCCTAGAATTTTCTATGAGAGTATGCAAACCTATACCTTCACTCTACAAAGCACATTCCAAGCTCCCTCCTAAGTAATGTAAATTCCGTTTCAGGGAGAGCCTTGGTGAAAACGTCGACAAGGTTGGATTTAGAATCAATGTAATTAATTTCAATATCTCCTCTTGCCACATGATCTCTAATGAAGTGATACTTCAATGTACTTTGTCCTAGAGTGATGTACCAAATTTTTGGTCAAATTGATGGTACTCACATTATCACAATAAACCTTAACTTTGGAGTAGTGTAGCCCATAATCCTCTAAGATATGTCTTATCCATAGTAGTTAAGCTACATAATCGATTTTGAACAAAGCAACACAACGTTGCTTCCTACTACTACAACTTACTAGAGAGGATCCAAGAAATTGGCATCCACCACTAGTGCTCTTCTGATCCAATTTGCAATCCGCATAATCAAAATCGATGTACCCAATCAAATCAAAAGTTTGAGTCCTAGGGTACTATAAACCTACATATAGAGTGCCCTTGATGTATCTTAGTATTCTTTTGACCAGTACCAAGTGGGACTCTTTGGCACAAGATCGGTATCTTGCATACATACCTACCGCAAATAAAATATTGAGTCTAATAGCAGTTAGGCATAGTAAGCTACCAATCATACTTCTATAAAATTTTGAGTCAATCAATTTTCCATCTTGATTATTGTCTATTTTAGTATTGGTTGTCATCGGAGTAGATACTACCTTAGTATTTTCTAAACCAAATTTTTTAATGATTTCTTTGGCGTATTTGGTTTGATAGACATGGGTTCCCTCACTAGTTTATTTAACTTGTAGGCCAAAAAAAAAGGTCAACTCTCTTACTAGACTCATTTCAAATTCATTTTCCATATTTCTGATGAAGTCTTGGAGAAGTTCAGCATTTGTTGACCCAAAAATAATGTCATCAACATACACTTGAACAACAAAGATTGTAGGGTCGATGACGTGGTGCTAGAGGGGGGTAAATAGTGATTTCAATCTCGCTTCGATGGATTGTGTGCTCATCTACAATTTGTTAGTACGCAGTGGAATATACAACAATAGAAATAAAATGCACAAGAAGAATAAATACACACAAGCACACAAACACAAGGGATTTAATGTGGTTTGAAACTAGGGTTTCTACTCCACGGGGAAAGCTTTAGTGATGCACACCACCATTATCAAACTTCTCCTTCTCGGTATGACAACGGAGGTGGAAAAACCTCGTACAAGATGATTACAATAGTAATACACGAAATACAACAAGTATATAAAGCAATAAGAAAATACAACTAAAGAAAACTTTACAAAAAGAACTCTTGATTTCTTGCTTGATGATCGCTTTGGCTTGCTCTTGAAGGTATAGAATGCAACAACACTTCCCCTTTAAAATTGTCCCAAAAATCTTGGCCAAAATCCTCTACGAGCTGCTCCTTTTATAACCTGCATCGGGTTGATTTCGCGCCTAGCAGTCAACTGCCCAAAGGCACCAGTTGAATGCTCATTATTCGTTGTCTCACAATGACTCCATCCACGCTAGAATCTATCCAACGGATACACCAATAGTCGACTGCCCTTACCAACAATCGACTGCTACTTAGTAGTCAATCAATACGTCAAGAACTACGGTCAAGAACGCCAGAATCAATGACATTCAATTCTTTGAAAGGCGATCGACTACCCATACATGGCAATCGACTGTCACAGCCTCAGTCGACTCCTCAACCAATCGACTAGTCATAATCCCAATCGACTACTCCGAGTCAACTAGAATCTCGAGTATCAAACACTCGGCTAATCGACTGGTCCATAACCCTAGTCGATTGGTAAGCTTCAAACATGAGGTTTAACCGAAGTATGATCCCCTCATATTTGATACTCATCCATAATCTAGACCTAAGCCTTCTAGTCAGCTTCATCAGTCTCACTCATAACCTTAATTGCCTTGTTGTGAAGTGACACCCAACAATATATGGAGATTATTTTGAAAAAAAATAGGGAAAACAATTACATCTCAACAAACTGATAGGGACATTGAAGTAAATTCATCTTGGAAGGGAATAAAAATCTCTTATAAAAAAAACAAAGGTGAAAGAGAGAAAGAGATAGATGGTTCTTTCTTCTACAAACGATACATGAAAATCTCTTTCTAATTCCTATTGCATAACATCTTATTCTTTCTTTTCGATGAAGCCAACCCATATTTAATATTCATCTTTGAGTAACAGATCTCGTATTACATCAAAAATGTCAAAATCCATCATCTTCTGAGTAAAAAGAGAATCTGAGTGAACCAAAGAAGAAGATATCATCAAACACTATAGGAAATTTTGAAAAATAAAAATAGACAACAGTGTATTTTTTTTTTCTAAACCAGCACATTAAGCCTCTTGAATACCAACCAAGATGACCCTTTGAGTAGTTGAATAAGAAGGCAAATGGAAAACAAAAAATAAAAAAAATAAAAATCAGTCGATGCAGGAGAATGCCCCTGCAATATTAAATACAATGTGCTAGGATCCACGAAATCAATTTAGCCTCTTACATCATAAACTCGTTAAGAGCAAAAGTCCTCATTGTATAGAGCTGGAAGTAAAGCATCCACCCATTATTCTGTAATGACTAAGACGCCAGAGATAAAAACATGGAGATCGATTCAACCAGATGCAGCTGCTGCCGCCGTCCTGTGAACAAACGCCACGCCCTTCTCAATGCTAGCCTTCAATTCAGGTTTCAGTGCTTCCAGTGCGATGGCCTCATACTCTGTCAGACCATCAAGATCAGCAGATACAAAAGCTTCTATCCCCTTCTTCCCAAGCTTGACTCTGGAAGCAAAGAAAGGCAGGTCTGCTAGCTCTGACTGAACAAAACTGCACTCGTAAACATCCCCATCACCATCAAGTGCTCGAAGAGAAGATTCAACAAATCGAGCTGCAGCATAGGCCATTGACAAGGTTGCAGATCCAGCACCAGCTTTTGCCTCAACAACCTCTGTTCCCGCATTTTGTATTCTTGCAGTGAGATTTTCAATTTCTTCATCAGTAAATGTCACTAATGGCCTTGTCTTTGATAGCAACGGTAATATAGTTATGCCAGCATGACCTCCTATGACTGGCACATCAACATCAACAAGCTTGAGTTGCTTTTTCTGAGCAACAAAAGTGTTGGCCCTTACCACATCAAGGGTAGTCACACCAAAAAGCTTTTTAGGATCATAGACACCCTTTTGCTTGAGAACCTCTGCAGCTATTGGAACACTAGAGTTCACTGGGTTGCTTATAACGTGGATGAAGGCATCAGGGCAATTGTCTGCGACAACCTCCATCAGTGACTTCACAATACCAGCATTGATATTGAATAAATTATCACGAGTCATGCCTGGCTTCCTGGGAACTCCAGCAGGGATGACCACGACATCCACACCTTTCAAACAATTTGCTAATTCTGATGGCCCAGTAAAATCCGTAACTTGAGAGGGGGTATTGCAATGGCTGAGGTCAGCAGCAACACCTTTAACATTAGCAATATCATATAGATGCAGTTCTGATACCAGTGGAGACATCTTAATTAGAAGCCCTAGGGGTTGGCCAATCCCCCCAGCTGCCCCAAGGACAGCCACCTTAAAAGAAGCCTGAGGCTGAAGTTGATTTGAGAAAACCTGATTTTCTTTGAGCTTGGGAACAGCATAAGCCCGGAGAGATTCATTACTCGCCTTCGCCAAAAAGGATGAATCAATTTGAACTAATGATGCAGACTTCAAGCTACTGAATGCACATAAAGGCCTTTTTAAGTAACTCGAGTTCAGACCAAGAGCTCTAGACCTTGATCCTAAGGTAGCACGAACATTAGCTGATCCAGCGATGGTGGTAATTGCTATTGCAGCTGATGCCATCTTACCAACTAATTAAGATACCTGATATTATAACAGTAATCAAGAGTAAGTCCAAATATGAGTATTTGCAACATGAGATTTACATAATTGCCTATAAGGTTGTAGTGCACTTAAATATGTCAAGAAACATAACACATGTCATGTTAGCCCTTATCAAGAACCAAAGAACAGTAAGGTTTGATTTATGCATGAAAGAAAATTTCAGAAAGTACAAGGAAAAACATAATAATAGGGTAAGGAAAAACATAATAATAGGCTAGAAAAATATTCTCACATGAATGCTTCATGTGTTTATTTCAAATGTACTACAACGTGGTTGACAAACGATGGATTGGCAGATTTTACTCATGGTTCCACTACCCTTATATAAAGGTTCAAAGGGTCATGGTAAAGCATTTTTTGTTTATAATATAAATGATAAAGCTAGCGGTGGTGGTTTTTTTTAATATTTCTCCATTCTCTACAGGTGGTGGGATTAACATATATTTATAGTAAATGGATTTTAATTTGCTAGTTACAATATAGGGTTTTAATATACAACTACAACAAAAAGGTTTTAATTTTTTAATTATAATTACCCATTTTAATTTATTAATTATTAATTGAATTTAAGTTGTAAAAGTATATAACAATTTTATAATTATAGATTATACAACAACAACAACAACAACAACAAAGTCTTATCCCACTAAGTGGGGTCGGCTATATGGATCCTTCTATGTCATTGGACTCTATCCCCTACTATATCATCATCTATATTTAAATAAATTTTATCTTGTTTTATTGTTGCTAATCAAGTCTTTTTTGATCTTCCTCTTCCTCTTTTGATGTGTATATTTGGTATTGTTTCACATCGCCTAACTGGAGCATTTATTGGTCGTCTAAGTACATGTTCGTACCACCTTAAACGTCTCTCGGAGCTTTCCTTCAATAGATGCAACACCAACTTTTTCTCTAATGCTCTCATTTCTTATTCTGTCCATCCTCGTATGTCCGCACATCCACCTTAACATCCTCATCTCTTCAACTCTCATCTTTTGCTCATATGCTCGAGTCGTAGCCCAACATTCAGCTCCATATAACCTAGCAGGTCTAATTGCCGTTTTGTAGAACTTCCCTTTAAGTTTTAGAGGCACTTTACGATCCCATAAAATACCCGATGTTTTCTTCCATTTCAACCATCCTGCTTGTATTCTATGTAAGACATCTCTCTCAATCCCTCCATCATCTTGCAAAAATGATCCTAAATATTTAAAGCTCTCAATTCCAGACAATTCATCATCTCCTATCTTAACACTTGTCTTATTACGTCTAATATTGCTAAATTTAAATTCCATATATTTTGTCTTTACTTTACTAAGCTTAAAACCTTTCACTTCTAGTGTTTCCCGCCAAGATTCTAGTTTAGCATTTACTCCTTCACGTGTCTCATCTACTAAAACAATATCATCTGCAAACAATATGCACCACGGTAATGTGTCTTGAATGTGTCCAGTGAGTTCGTCCATGATTAGTGTAAAAAGATAGGGACTTAAAACTGATCCTTGATGTAACTCTATCTTTATTGGAAATGCTTCAGTTAATCCACCTGAAGTCTTCACTCTGGTCGTTACTTCCTTATATATATCCTTAATTAGTTCAATATATGTTACACTGACACCTCTTTTTTCTAAAATTCTCCATATTATTTCTCTTGGAACTCTATCATAAGCTTTTTCTAAATCAATGAATACCATGTGTAGATCCTGCTTTTGCTCTCTATACTTTTCAATTAGTTGTCTGAGAAGATGTATAGCTTCTATTGTCGACCTTCCTAGCATGAATCCAAATTGATTTTCGAGAACCATGGTCTCCTTCCTTAATCTTTTTTCTATTACTTTATCCCAAAGTTTCATGGTATGACTCATTAGTTTAATACCTCTATAGTTTTCACAAGTTTGTATATCTCCCTTATTCTTATATAAGGGAATTAGGATACTTACCCTCCATTGATCAGGCATCCTTTTTGTTTTCAATATCATGTTAAATAATTTTGTAAGTCATTCAATACTTTGTTTCCCTAGACACTTCCATACCTCTATTGGAATATCATCTGGTCCAACGGCTTTTCCATTTTGCATTCCATTTAAAGCTTATTCTACTTCTGAAATTTGAATTCTACGATAAAAATTTAAATTTCTATACTCATTTGACCTACTTAAATTACCTAAATTAAGTTGGTCTCCTAAACCTTCATTAAAAAGTTGATAAAAATATCTCTTCCACCGCTCTTTTATTTCTTCATCATTTACTAGTACCCTATTGCTTTCATCTTTAATATACCTTATTTGGTTAAGATCTTTTGTCTTCCTCTCTCTCACTTTAGCTATTCTATAAATGTCTCTTTCCCCTTCTTTTGTATCTAATTTTCGATATAACCATTCAAAAGTTTGCATCTTAACCGTTCATTGCTTTCTTAACTTCTTTCTTGCTATTGTATATTTTTCAAATTTTCCTCATTTTACAAATATTTAATTTCTTATCGCTATTCGTTTTCTTTGACTTTCTCTTGCACTTTTTCATTCCACCACCAAGATTATTTACTTGGTGTGCGTATCCCTGACTCACCGAGTACACTCTTAGCTACTATTTTCAATTTTGATACCATCTTATCCCACGTCGTAGACAGTGTCAGTATATGTCATCTAATACTTGTACTCCTACCTTCTCTTTGAATATATTTAGTTTCTCATCCTTTAACTTCCACCACTTAATTTTAGGGGTCGTGTATATTTTCCTTCTATTAATATTATGTTTGAGGCGTATATCCAATACTACTAACCTATGTTGAGTAGTTAAACTTTCTCCAAAAATAACCTTACAATCTTTACAAATCTTTCTATCTCTCTTCCTAACCATAAGAAAGTTAATTTGTGATTTATTATTTCCACTTTTGAACGTGACTAAGTGTTCTTCTCTTTTCTTAAAAAATATATTAGCTAGTATAAGATCATATGTTATTGCAAAATCCAATATAGTTTTACCTTCTTCATTTCTTGTTCCAAACCCATAACCCGACACCCTCTCGTATTCATCATTTTTCAATTCAAACATGCCCATTTAAATCACCTCTATTAAAATCATCTCGTTTGTGGAATATTTTGTAATACTTCATCCAAGTCCTCCCAAACCTTAATTTGGTATTTTCATCTAATCTATTTGAGAGTGCGTATACACTAATTACGTTTATAGTTTCTTTCTCCACTTCTTATTTTGAGAGCTATAATTACATCCCCTTCTAATTACTCCTACTGACTTTATCCTTTATGAACTATCAACAATGATACCCACTCCGTTTCTTATTTTACTCTTGTATACCATAACTTAAAACCCGAGTTCTCTATCATCTTTGCCTTCTCACCAACTCATTTTGTCTCTTACACATCTGATATTAATTTTCTTCTAATCATCGTATCTCTTATCTCCGTTGTTTTACCCGGTGAGGGTTCCTATATTCCGTATACGAATCTTATACTACTAATTTTTACATAATATTTGTTCTTACCGTGAGAACTCTTGCTTATTTAACACTACACCCAAGTTCTCGTGGAGATGTAGCGGTCTGTCTTGCCGTCGTTGCGGTGGACCACTGCGCGTGAACTCTAGCATATTTTTCACTACACCCGAGTTCTGAAAATGTAACGGTCCTTGCCGAGACATTACAGTCGGACCCTATAACGCGTTCCTTCCAGGGAACAACCTAGCATTAGCACAATAGTTTGATTGATCCATTCATTGAACATTTGTCTTAGTTTAACGCTGACTGGCAACCTAATGCAACCCTCCTCCTTTATCCGGGCTTGGGACTGGCCATGACAAGGTTAACTTATCATGGGCAGAGTTTTATAATTATAGATTATAATTTATAAAATATAAATCAATAACTAATCAATTTACATATATAGTATAATTTTAATTCAATAATTACATTATTTTTAAACTTTTAACTCCCAGCATACAGTTTTTATTATTTTTTAGTTAAGTTGAGTTTTACATTATATATAACTGATTAATTATTATTTTTTTCTTCTCATTTTGTGAAATATTTTTTAATTTTTACTCACCAATTCCAATCCTATCAATACCTATACCTAAGTTTACTACATACAATATTGATATTAATACCGATGTTGACAACCTGCTTAGTATCAAATTTTGTCACAATATGAAAAGGGATAGATGGAGCCACTATGAAGTTCATTTGAAGAAGTTTTTAGGATGCATTAGGGCTTATGCATATAGAACATAATCTCTTATAATTATGATGCATATATTATATAGCATTTAGTAATGCTTTCTTTCCAGAATCAACATGAATCACTCAAATAAGCTCAGGACGAACTCTGATACTAAAAAAGATATGTAAAATAATTAAGTCAATAGGTCGGCAGGTTTTAAGAGAATTCAGCAATTGTCAAAATTGAGTCCTGATGCTGATTTTTCACCCATTGAATGTCAATATAAGTTGAAATGTATGCAAAAAATTTAAGTTGGGTGTCAAACATGTTCATGAAAAATTTGATGTCCTTGTCTGACATTACGTATGCAGATGATTAATTCAATCTACCAGTTTTCTTAAAATGAAGTTTAGCAATATAAGATGCACCACTGGCTTTACTCCATGTAATACATGTGTTATCATGGAAAGCCTAGCTACAGCCATTATGGTTCAATTGGACTTGAGCAATTCCACAACAACATTCAAATTAAGGTCTACTTAAGCAATGTGCAGATGCCAATGTTCAACGTAGAAGTTTAAGTTTAGCATTTGGGTCACAATCAACATCCCACCTTAGGATAGCTAAAAGATCCTATCAATTACTAAAGCTATACCGCAGTCTCATTCCCACACTAAGAAATATCTAAGTGATGTCCCCCAAAATACACAAGCATCCACCTTAATAAATGTAATCTTCTTTAATCACATAGTGAAGCCAATTATGACAATTCCCTTTCTTGTATTCCTAAAATATCAAGGACAAATAGGGTACTGATCCTCAAGGCCCTCAAATCCTTTACACTTGTGCTCATTTTGTGCCAAGCAGCCCCAACCTTCCTGAAGATTGGCATATATCTTTTTTTTTTTTTTTTTTTTTTTTTTTTTTATTTACAATTGGTATCCAAGCTTCGCCCGACTAGTCCACTTGGCGAACCGGCCCTGCCCCACGGCCTCCGAAGAGTCTCCACCGGCCCACAAGGGTAAATCAGAAAGACGCGCCACCAAGTCGCCGTGAGGGTTTCGCATGTCGAGTCCGCACCCCACACCAACCTGAGTAGCGGGAACCCGCCTCCGCAACCCATGGCCCGAGTGGAAAGCGGCGAATTCCCTCCATATGCAGTGGCGAGGATCGAACCATGGCTTGCTCCAGGGACCCCCCAAGCTCTTACCGACGCGCCATTGCCCTGGGGGCGAAGATTGGCATATATCGTTTGCAAGGAAGGTGATTTAAGACAAAAGTATAGCTTAGAGAATTTTACCCACCTGGCTTTTTTAGCACTTATCTTCCTTTCTGACCAAATCAAGTTTATCATAGTAGTGTAAATATAGTATGAACTCATTTGAGAAATTATTACCGCCAATATCTCAGAGCCTCAATGATAATGTATCATTTATTATAGATAGAATATAGTTATACAGCTGTTAAGTTTTAGGCTAAAGAAAACAACTGGGCGAACCTCTTTTTTACTCATCCTTTTATTATGAAAGTGGACTTAATCCAACCCTTTTTCTTGCGACAATTTTTTATGGAAGCCATAAGCACACTAACGTTCTTTATAAAGTGCATGTAAAAAGTAATGATCCCATGGAAGCTTCAAGATTTATGAATGGTATTCGACTTAGATCAATCCTTAATGATCCTAATTTTGCAACAATAGAGATGCTTTGTGCAAAAATGACAAACTTGAGGAAGTATGCAAAAAAGAAATAATTATTTAGATTTAAATACAAGTTCTTTGGTCAAAAGGTTACAATGAAGAATTGCTTATGTTCCAAGTGAGAATTATATTCCTTGCCATACTTTAAAATCTCGATCCGTTTCGCAGCGAAATTTATTGTTCCGCCCTTTGCTCGGCACCAGTACAGGTGGCCATGGGGCCTTGCCCGGCTATCGTGGCCTCACGCACTCTGGGGGGCCACCACGGAGTCAGGTGGCCTCCGTGTTGGCCACAGCGACATCGCGCGGCCTTCTCGTTGGCTGCGGCGGCGTCGCACTGCCTCCGCGTTGGTTGCGGCCTCCGTGTTGCCGCGGCGGCGTCGCGCGGCGGCTCCCCGAGGGAGCGCGACAACGGAGCAGAGGCATTACACAATGATTTTAATAATCAACTTCCCAAACTATAATTCAACTATATGAAAAAATAATTAAAACAATTAAAATTTATCTTATTAATTTAAAAATATTTTATAAATTATTTTAAAAATTATTTTATTAATTTATATATTATGAATAATAATTTTATTATTATTAAAATTTATTTTATTTTTTAATCCTATTTAAATTAATTTTTTGATAATTTCCTTTCCACAAGTATTTTGTTTATTTTAATAATTAAATTAAAATTTTTATTTTTATATTTAAAAATTATCAAAATTTACCGATACAACACAATACGATATCAAAACCGTTTCATTCCGATCGCGAACCAAAACCTCGATATGGGTAAACCTTGTTCCTTGCTATATATCAGGATGTGATCAAAGTGCACTACCATGAAATTCTCCAATAAAGGGTCATAGGACTTGATTTATTAAATGTGCTTAGGGCATTTAAGATTTTAAAAGATATGACTAACCTTTCGGGATCCATTCTCCATTTTAAAAGGAATCTTGCATTCATTCTCAATCATGATTCAAATTCCAATAGAATCTACCATGCAAAAAATCTTGTTAGGACGTAAGTGGCTAGATGGATAACACAGGGGATAGTGTTTAATCCTACAAATGACACTTATGTTCTTGCAAAAGGCTTAGCGAGGTCAATTACAGAATTAATGCAGCAAACATAAATAAGACAATAATGCAAACATTAACACTCCAATATAACGTGGTTTGCAACCCTTATTTCTATTCCTCAACCAATGACTCTTCAGTGAGTGACTCCTAAAAGCGCATTGACTTTTCTCCTTCTTGATTTCCTTCCAGCAGTGGAGAAACGCTTTCTATGCTACTATTCTTTCGCCGATCAATCCTTTAGATTCACCATTAGATGATTGTTTTCTCAATCACTATAGTTTCCAGTCTACCTCAGTCAACTAGCTCGACTATTTCCTTGTAGTCCTTAGATAATATGACCATCGTCACTCAACTTTGTCACTCAACTTTGCCAACGAATGGCTACCTAGAATTTTTTGGCTTAGTGTCATCAGTTGATTGCATCATGCTATCAAACAACTAGATCATGTCATCTAGTTGACTCAATCACAAACATAAATATTTTGTTTGTTGGCTGCCTAGCTTGAGTCAATAACTTAGTCGATTCAACCACTAACAATTAGATCTTACAATTCGGTCAATTGAATCATTGACTACAACTATCCTAATAGTCGAATCTTCACTTAAATTGAGTATTAGCTTCTTCAAGTTACAAGCCACTTATGAGGTTACAAGCCACTTATGAGGTTACTTTGCAACTCCTCTTCATCTACGAGATTGTCCCCCATTAAGTTACTCGAACCTCAAGTGCACCAAACCCTTAGACTGTGTTTGGTATGTCGTAATCTGTCTTGTAATGTAATCCAGATTACATTGCAAGGCAGATTCCTTTGTTTGTTACTGTCTTAGAATTGTAATGTAATGTAATCTGGATTACAAAAAATATTAAAGTTTTGTAATCTGGATTACAAAGCAAAACCCATGTAATCCAGATTACATTACAAGCTTCCCATTTGCATGCAATAAATCACATTTGCATGTGCATGCAAATATGATTTATTGCATGCAAATGGAATTTAGGTTGCGTTTGGCAATCGATGGTGGTCGGTCGACGGTCGACCGACGACCTACGGGTGGTCGACCGGCGGCCGGCCGACGACCGACGACGGCGGCGGCGATCGACAATGGCCGTCGACGGCGGCCGACCGCGATCAATCGGCCGTGGCCGATCGGCGATCGGCGTGATCGGCCGATCAGCAACGATCGGCCGAAACCGATCGGCGACGACCGGCCGATCGATGGCGGCCGATCGGCGACCGGCGGCCAAACCGGCCGACGACCGACGGCGGCCGACCGGCGACCGACGGCAGCCGGCCGGCACCGACGGCCGGCCGACCGACGGCGCCCGGCGTGATGGTCGGCCGACGATCAAGCGATGGTCGATCGACGATCGTGGCGGCAAGCCGATCGGCGATCGACCGATGGGCCGACCGGCCGACCGGCAATGGCCGACAGATGAAATAACCTTTGTAATCCAAGATTACATATAATTTGTATCCAAACATAGTAATCCATTACAACTTGGATTACATTACAACTTGAATTACATTACGTCCTACCAAACACAGCCTTAATTGCTCACATGTCCGTTGGGTTTCCGGCACCATGACGAGTGTGTGTTCGAACATGTTTCGTAAACATGTGCATAACGAAAGAAATAAAAAGTAATAAAATTAATTTATTATAACACACACCACACGCATGCATAGTACAACATTTATAGACATAATCGTAGTTTCAAATTTTGCAATAAAAGAAAATTACTTTACGTATACCTGACGTATCACGTGTAGCGGGAAAGACATCAACCGGAACGACTCTCGCTAGAATCGCCTCTATCCGTATCCACGCCGAGTATCGTCGGGATGACTTCACAAAGTCACGAGCCTCGTCTTCGTACGAGTTACTAGCCTGGTGTCGAAGACGAAGTGATCGAGAGAAGATCACAATCCGAATCAAAATTCGGATTCAAAAACAAGTCCCCAAAACTCGCTTCTCCGGAGAGGTATTCGTCAACCGTTTGACGAATCCTTCGTCCTCCACCTATGAGGATTATCAGAGATCAAATCCCCGGCAAAGTAGTCGCTGTCGGAACTCCAAACGTCGTCCAAACGACGCTCCGACACGAAGGAAACAAACTGTCCAGAAAATTGGACAGCTTGGTGGAGGATGTTGCGCTGGCCAAAGAGGATGGTCGACCAACCTTGGTCGCCGAAGCCAAGGTGAGTCGTCGGAGGGTCATCGGAGGAGTGGTCGGCAGCAGCTGGACGCCGGGAGCAAGGGTGGACGGTGGCAAAAGGCTGGGTGGCGTGGAAACCTTGGGCGGCGGCAAGAGAGGGAGAGGATTGGGCGGCTAGGTTTTTCAACAACCAAAAGTTCTCTACGAAAAACCCTTAAACCTTGTTTTTTTAGAGAACACATTCTCCTAACGGTTATTGGTTCATAACCAAAACCCGTTAACCCGATCCAATAACTTAAGTTAAAATAAACCTAACCGAGTTGGTCTATTTTAAGTTAAAACGAACCGAACCAACTTTGGTTCATTCGTTTAAAACAAACCAAACCCCTTTGATTTATTCTTCACCCTTGGATTAGAACCAAACCAATTTGGTTCATCCATCATGTCTTCATAAGACACGACCCATCCACGCTTCCATTGCGACTGAAACGATTTCATGCTCGATCCTTGTTTGGTCCAACCAAACCTAATTTCTCTCGGTATGAGAATCTCATTCTTAAGCTCGTTTTAAATCCTTCAGATTACGCTCGTTGTGCGTGTAACCAAATAGGTTCTCAGTATATGTTGGTCATCTATAATTAACCATTAATTATAGAACGATCATGAGTGGCACCTAGTAATACATCATGATCCCCAATTAATCGAAAAGATCAACGGTTGATCCAAAACTATTTCTGAAACCTTTTTCTGATGAATGGTATCGTATTCCCTTGCATCTCGTACCCACTTGGTTGGGCGTGGTCTATACATAGTAGCCGATCCCCCACGTACACTCGTGCGCCCATATCATTTCCTTCCTACGGATTCTAATTCATGCATGTATCGAAAGTACTTTACTCTAAACATGTAATGCTTTGGCGAACTTTAATAACAATCTACGAGAGATGGGTATACATCTCCTCAGTGGTGAATCCTTTATAGGCTATTGAGCACCTTGGACGCCGACTTATACCCGATCGTCCGAGTCCACATCTCCTCGGAGATGCTTGCTTAAGATGTCAAAGCGTAAGTCTTCATGACGAGATGACTTGAATACCACAAGTCGAAGGAACATCGCACGTAAAGCTGCAATAAGAACGTTGACATATCCATATATGTGAGAACCACGTGAAGTCTTACAATTTGGTGTCACTCGATGAACTAGTTACCATAACTAGCATCCACGATTAACTCGGACATCGTAATGTCTTGACCCGGTGAGAATCGGTGCTTGAATACACGAGGTATACCTCGTGCTAGTCTCGGCGAATTGATGGTGTCGAATCCATCAATTAAATCTACTAAGGATAATTCCGATACATCACAATTACACATGTAGAGATACTCACTAGTTGTGATCCAATCACAAATTCTCTCATGCTGTGAATCGTATCGTGGACATTCAGTAAATGAGTTTAATATCTAGTCAAATACATAAAAACATGTACACTCAAATAGTGAATCTTTATTTATCATATAAATGGTTCAAACATAAGGCAATTACCTTAGGACATCTCTTATATATTACTAACAAACTCCCACTTGGTCTAATGTCAATCGCTACGGTATCCAATACCATAAGCTCTAACATAACCCTCAAACTTACTTTGAGGTAATGTCTTAGTTAAATGATCTGCTAAGTTCCTTTCAATAGGAATCTTCTCGATTTGTATTTCCTTCCTACTAATGATCTCTCTGATCAAGATAGCGGCGAAGCACATGTTTGGATCGTTGATGAGACCTTGGCTCTTTCGCTGTCTGCTCCATTATCGTTATTGTCGCGATGGCCCGGTATTACAACAATGATATTTGGAACCACACCAAGTTCATAAATAAACTTCTTGATCGAACCGCTTCCTTTGTTGCTTAGCTGCATGATGTATTTCGGTGGTAGAATCCTATAGTGTCTTGTTTGGAACTTTTCCAACTCACTGCGCCCCGTTCGAGGTGAACATTACGTGGGAGACACGGAATCATCCTTGTCTGTCTGCGAAGGTGGCATCCAGTATACCGCGTATCATCATGTCCCCTTCTCCATATATTAGGAACACGTCCTTAGTTCTTCTTAAGTACTTAAGGATCGTCTTATGATCGCCCGATGATCCATTCTGGATCGGTGAGTATCTACGTGTGACACTCGAGGCGTCGATACATCGGGCCTCGTACATAGTAAATGAAGATCTATTGCGGATGCATGGGAATCTTACTCATGCAAATCCTCTCGCGTCTTACGTCGCGGAACCATAGACTTGAAAGGTGTATCTCATGCACGATGGGTAGGAAACCTTTCTTGGATTCCGGCGCTAAACCTCTTTGCTTTCGGATTACATATATGTAGCTGCGAAAGACCAGCAGCAACCGTTTGATCTATCTCATAGATCTTAATCCCGATGATGTAGGTTGCTTCTCCCGGGTCTTTCATGGAGAATGTCTTGGATGACGAATCTTAAGCGTAAGGCGAAATATCGTTTCTATAAGTAATATGATGCATCGACGTCTGATACTAGGAACACATGCACTCCCACTAACCTTCTTGTACAAGGTTCATCCGGATTTTGTGAGAAATCAAACTTTTTATTGTCTCGTAAGCGGATATTCGACTCGAGGATGTTTGCTTGATCCGTATATGGACGTTGCGATTGCATACCTTGGTTTTATCGGCCGATGTGAAACCCTCGGTGTATCATATCGTATACGTAGTTTCCATTAAGAAAAATTGTTTTCACATTAAATCTCGTATCTCATGTCGTAATGTAACGTATGGCGGGAAGCATCCGAATGGATTTAAGCGTAGCACGGCGAATAGGTTTAAATCATTGCTTTTGGCGATATCCTTTCGCCACCAATCTAACCTTATAAGTAATCACATTACCATCCGTGCGGTATTCTTCTTGAAAACCACTTGCACCCTATGGGCTTTATGCCTTGAGTGGGTCGACTAAGTTCGAACTTGGTTTTCATACATGGAATCCATTTCGACTTCGTGGCGTCGAGCCACTTATTCTTTCGAACTTTTGAACTTCTTCCATGTGGTAGGCTCCTCATCATCAATGAGTAAGCGTCGTTTGATTCACTTACGAGAAATCCATATCTCTCGGAAATATTGCGTGTTCTGCGGATCTACGAAGATATGGTGTCTCGATAGGTCGGTAGATGGCTCGTCACTATGAGTTATTGGGTGCATTTGGTGCTCGCGGTGTCTCATCGATATCATTTGAGTCTCTCGAGCCTCCTCGAGCTCAGCGACACTCCCATTTATTTTCTTCTGAGAAACTCTTTCTCTAGAAACCAGCGTGCCTTGAAACAAACACCTTTTGCTCCGGGATGATAGAATTGGTAACCCCTTGTTTCCTTAGGGTATCGATAAATAGACATTTATCGGACTTAGCGTCGATTTGTCTAATAGTCTTAGCCATGATGAGACAATCTCGTATCTTGAGTAAGATACATGAGGTTCTTACTTATTCCATATCTCGTATAGAGTAGTAAAGACTACCTTGGTGGCGTTACATTTAATAAGTAAGCGGTATGCGAAGTCATAGCCCCAAAGGACTTGGGAAGATTCGCGTGATTCATCATTGACGACCATGTATCCAGTAGGCCGATTCGCTATCGGATACACCGTTATCTTTGCGGTGTATATGGCGGAGTCCATTGAGACAATATACCATTGTCTCTTAGACAATCTAGAAACTCTTGACTTAAGTATTCACCACCTCGATCCGATCGAAATATTTTAATACTCTTGTCATGTTTTTTCTCTACTTCATTTCTGAATTCTTTGAACCTTTCAAAGGCTTCAGACTTGTGTTTCATCAAGAACACGTACCCAAATCGTGAGTGATCATCGGTAAAGGTAATAAAGTAGCTATAGCCTCTCAGAGCTTGAGTTGACATAGGTCCACATACATCAGTATGTATTAGACCAAGCAACTCTCCCACCCGTTCACCTTTTCCCGTAAAAGGTAACTTGGTCATCTTGCCTTTTAAGCATGACTCACATGTATCGTATGAATCTAATTCAAACGATTCCAAAATTCCACATTGGTGTAATTCGAACATGCATTTCTTGCTTACATGGCCAAGACGACAACGTCATATGTAAGAGGCTAATTGATTATCCTTTCGGGTACGCTTGTTGCTCGCTTCGATATTGAAAATGTCATTTGATACGTTCAACATATAAATATCATTGCTTAAAGTTTCAGTCCTAGTCCTATAAAGAATGTCATTCAAAGTTATGTAACAACAATTGTTACTAAAAGTTAAATGGTACCCATTTCTATTCAAACAAAAAACAGAAATGATGTTCTTTATGAACGAAGGAACATAAAAGCAATTGTCCAGTTCTAAGACAAGTCTTGTAGGGAGTTTCAACAAATACATTCCGATGGCAAGTGCAACAACCTTTGCTCCATTTCCAACACGTAAATTTGACTCTCCCTTGACGAGCCTTCTATTTCTTAGCCCATGTATGTCATTACATATACGTGAGTCACACCAGTATCCAATACCCAAATGTCTGAGGAAATAGAATGACAATCAATAACGAAGATATCTGAAGAAGATGGGGCATCAGATGCCTTATTCTTCTTCATGGACTCAAGATAAAACTTGCAGTTTCTTCGCCAATGGCCCCCTTTGCCATAATGATAGCAAGTGCCTTTTTGAGCTGGTTCTGCCTTTTTAACCTTTTTCTTCTTCCCCTTTTGTTGTTCCTTTGACTTCCTCTTAAAATCTTTCTTCGAGGAATCAACTAACAGCATCGTCCCCTGCTCATGCTTCTCAGAAGGCTCCATAGTCTTCAGCACGTTGAGCAGTACCACAGATGAACCTTCTTGCATCTCAAATGTGAAGAGGAGCTTAGAGACTTCGAATCTTTCGAATCTCACTTACTCATCAAACAACTCATAAAGATGAAGGACTATGGTATGAGCATTCATATGCTCATGCTGCTTCCGCAGCTCGGGTACCATCGCGGCTAGCATACTACAACTCACTAATTCAGAATCACTCACATGTTTCTGATAGGCCAACAATTGGTCTAGAGTTACGTCATCACTGGGACGGGCAGGAAGAGGCTCTTCGAGGACATACGCAAGCTTTTCTGCCTTAAGAACAATTCTCAAGTTTTTAAGTCAGTCCAAGAAGTTCGGCCCAGTCAATTTATTCAAATTCAAAATAGAGCGCAAATTCAAAAACATCATAATCAAGCGATTAACATAGAAATACAAATCGAGCATATATGAAAAAGATGGTTTAAAATGCATCAACATACATTCATAAATCTCATTCATTTTTCGAATTTCAAAAACCCCAAAATCACTTCGGAAGATTATAGGTCCATCTCTAAATGGGTTGATATCCAACATAGATATGAATAACCTCGGAGAGAGTCCAACAAGTCATTCATAGCTACAATGGTAGGTATCAAATATACCGATTGTATATCACATATATGCAACTATCACAATAATGTGCTATCAACTAATTGAATGTTCACACATACATCGGGTTGTTAACTCATTAACAAGTATGCATCATATGCATAACACCCAACTTCACCTCCTTTCACATCGACCTGGGAGAGAGTCCAACAAACCGATACTCCATGTTAAAGCCGACCCATTAATCGAGAAATAATTTTAATATAGTTAGAGCGCATTCAATCAATTAGCCCGAATTGGAGAGAATCCAACAACCAAAGCTAACGATTGACCTCTAACTCTTACCATATTAGTATTAAACTATTCCATGGTTTGAACATGTTCAGGTTTGAGCCGGACTTGGAGAAAGTCCAACAACCCAAACATAAAATAGAACTCAGTTCTAACCATATTAATGGAAGATGTAGACTTTAATATTGAGTAAGGGTGTTTATGTCTCATCCTCTTTGCTTGCAAATAACTATTATCTACGTGCGTATGGCATACGTGGCGTCTCATATATCCACACGATGGCGTAATGATATGCATCTAATGCAATTCATCTGATTATGTACGTGATAAAATTTCCTTATATGTCATAACTATTTATGGAAATAAAATATATTTGAGATTTGATTCTCCAAATTAAATCATATTAAATTAGGAAATAAATTTTCAAATCTAATCACATATTTTATTTATTGAAAGTGTTAATTAAGGAAAGCTAAATTTAATTTAGGAAACAAATTTCCTAAATTGTCATAACTATTTATGGAATTAAAATATATTTTAGATTTGATTCCCCAAATCAAATCATGATTAAATTAGGAAACAAATTTCCAAATCTAATCATATATTTTATTTATGAAAAGTGTTAATTTCCATAAATACTTCTAAACTTTCCAAAAGTAGAAGATTTCCATAAATACTTCTAGACTTTCCAAAATTAGAAAATTTCCATAAATACTTATAAAGTTACAAAAGTAGAAAATTTCCATAAATACAATTACGACTATCGCAAAATAATTTTACGATTATGTCGAAACACAACCTGAGCTCTGATACCACTGTTAGGTTTCCAACACCGCGACGAGTGTGTTCGAACATGTTTCGTAAATATGTGCGCAGCGGAAGAAATAAAAAATAATAAATCTAATTTATTACAACACACACACCACACGCATGCATAGTACAACATGTGTAGACATAATCGTAGTTTCAAATTTTGCAATAAAAGGAAATTACTCTACGTATACCTGACGTATCACGTGTAGCGAGAAAGGCATCAACCGGAGCGACTCTCGTTAGAATCGCCTCTATCCGTATCCACGCCGAGTATCGTCGGGATGACTTCACAAAGTCACAAGCCTCATCTTCGTACGAGTTACTAACCTCGTGTCGAAGACGATGTGATCGAGAGAATATCACAATCCGAATCAAAATTCGAATTCAAAAACGAGTCCCCAAAACTCGCTTCTCCGGAGAGGTATTCGTCAACCGTTTAACGAATCCTTCGTCCTCCACCTATGAGGATTACCGGAGATCGAATCCCCGATAAAGTAACCGTTGTTGGAGCTCCAAACGTCATCCAAACGTCGCTCCGACATGAAGTAACTGGATAGCTTGGTGGAGGATGCTGCGCCGGCCAAAGAGGATGGTCGGCCCGACCCTCGTCAGTCGTCGAGCTAAGGTGGTCGCCGGAGAGTGGCGGCGGCGGTACGCGTCGGCAGCAGGTGGACGGTGCAGTGGTCAAGGCGGAAACCTTAGCGCAGAGAGGGAGAGGATTGGGCGGCTAGGTTTTTCAACAACCAAAAGTTCTCTACGAAAAACCCTTAAGCCTTGTTTTTATAGAGAACACATTCTCCTAACGGTTATTGGTTCATAACTAAAACCCGTTAATCCGATCCAATAACTTAAGTTAAAATAAACCTAACCGAGTTGGTCTATTTTAAGTTAAAACGAACCGAACCAACTTTGGTTCATTCGTTTAAAACAAACCAAACCCCTTTGATTTATTCTTCACCATTAGATTAGAACCAAGAAGGGAGCCTTAGCACAACGGTAAAGTTGCTGTCTTGTGACCAAGAGGTCACAGGTTCAAATCCTGGAAACAACCTCTTGCAAAAAAAGCAAGGTAAGGCTGCGTACAATGGATTCCTTCTCCGGTACCCCGTGTGGCGGGAGCTTCGTGCACCGGGTTGAAAATTAGATTAGAACCAAATCAATTTGGTTCATCCATCATGTCTTCATAAGACACGGCCCATCCACACTTCCATTGCGACTGAAACGATTTCATGCTCGATCCTTGTTTGGTCCAACCAAACATAGTTTCTGTCGATCTGAGAATCTCATTCTCAAGCTCGTTTTAAATCCTTCGGATTACGCTCGTTGTGCGTGTAACCAAATAGATTCTCGGTTTATATTGGTCGTCTATAATTAACCATTAATTATAGAACGATCATGAGTGACACCTAGTAGATGCGTCGCGATCCCCGATTAATCGAAAGATCGGCGGTTGATCGAAACTATCTCGAAACCCTTCGGCCATTCTGATGAATCGTGCGTTCCCTTGCGCGTCTTATACCCACTTGGTTGGGGCGTGGTCTACATCTTGTCGATCCCGCTGGGTTGACTACGTCGCGCTAGCCCAAGTATTATTTACTCGTCCTACGGATTCTAGTTATTGCACATGTATCCAAGAGTACTTTACTCTAAACATGTAATGTTTTGGCCAAAGACTTTAGTAACAATCCGACGAGAGGTCATGAGTATACATCTCCTTGCAAGGAGTGGTGAATCCTTTATAGGCTATTCAAACACCTTCGACCACTTTGACTTATACCCAATCATCCCGGATCCACATCTCCTCAGAGATGCTTGCTTAAGATGTCAAAGCATAAGTCTTCATGACCAAGATGACTTGAATACATGAGTCGAAGGAACATCGCGCACTTAGCGCGGTGAACTTCATTGACATATCCATATATGTAAAGAACCACATGAAGTCTTACAGCTGGTCACTCGAATGAACTAGTTACCGTAACTAGCATCCACGATTAACTTCGGACATCACAATGTCTTCAGCCAGTGAGAATCAGCTTCTTGGATACACCAAGGAGTATATCTCATGCTAGTCTCGACAGAATTGATGGTGTCCAAATCCATAAATTCATCGACTAGGGATAATTCTGATACATCACAATTACACATATAGAGATACTCACTAGTTGTGATCCAATTACAAATTCTCTCATGTTGTGAATCGTATCGTAGAAATTCAGTAAATGAGTTTAAGATCTAATCAAATACATGAAAACATGTATACTCAAATAGTGAATCTTCATTTATCATATAAATGGTTCAAACATAAGATGATTGCCTTAGGACATCTCTTATATATTACTAACAATGTCATCCTCCAATTGAGTTGCACTTTGATGCTCCTCATTCTTTGATACCTCATATGCCCCATAACATTCTTCTCTGATCTCCAAAAGACCTCAAGCCATCATTCCAATCTCCAACATTGGCCACATCAAATGCATTTCACCAAACCTTGCATAAAAAACAATCTAACTTAAACTCTTTACACGAACATAAAAAAAATCCAAGGTTAAGTCAATCATCGAAGGCATGATTGCACCAACAAATCTTAGAGAAGCATTACACTCCTATCATCAAGAAGGTAGCACACATCAAGTCTAGGTATGGAGCAGCATGTCATAATTCTAGGTATGGGATATTTATACTTGATAACAATATTATTGATGGCATGAGTTCCAATGCACATTCCTCAAGGCTCATCCTTTTTGGTGTTAATAATGTTGGAACAATAGAATGACTCACTCTCCATGGCAGACTTTCTAAGTCCTTTACCTTGTTTATTTAGTTCAGTTTGTTATTCTAGGTTTATATAATAGTGTGGGGGGTTCAACATTCATAAGCACAACCAAGATCTAGTAACATCCAAATAATAAGCATTAATGTAGCTCTTTATATGATTCTCGTGGTCCTCTTTTTTAGCCTTCAAATATCTTCGGCTTCACTTTCTACATTACTATTCTTTCACCAATCAATCCTCTAGATCCACCATCACTTGATCGTTTTCTCAATCAATATAATCTACATTCTACCCAAGTCAATTAGCTTCCGTCATCACTTGATTGCTTTCTTCTTATAGCCTTAGGTGATATGCCCATTGTCACTTAACTTTGTTCAATCAATGTGTTCACTGCCTACTAGTTTGAATCGATCGCTTAGTCCATAATCTTATGATTCAGTCGATTTGATCATTGACGGCGACCACCCTAATAGTTGAATCTTTACCTAAATTAAGTATTTCCCTCTCCAGGTTGCAAGTCTATCACCTCTCAACTCACATAAAAGGTCACCTTACAACCCTTCGCCCATGAGATTGTCTCCTCTCCGGCTACTTGTCCTTTGAATGCGCTAAATTCTTAGTTGCTCCATATGTCATCCTTCTCTCTTCACCTATGTAATTAGTCTCCTCCAATTGAGTTGTGCTTGATGCTCATCTTGTAGTCCCTCAAATATCCCACAACATTCTTCTCTAATCTTCAGCAAACCTCGAGCCAATATCCAACATTAGTTTGCATTGTCTCCGTGCATTTCATCAATCTCTTGCACCATTATATATGAGCATCATATACAAAATCGATCCTACAACTCTTTTCGCAAACATCAAAACTCAAGGTCGAGCTCAATACTTATTGCACGATGGCACTAACAAATCTCAGAGAAGCAGATATGGGATATCTAAACTTGATAACAATATTGTTGGAACACAGTAGATATTTAGATGGGCTAGTAGTACCAAACTTTACCAATCACAGTGTAGGAGGTAACTTATTGTGTAATATTCTCTGGACATGTTATGTCTTGGAATTCTCTTAAAAGTTTCTCATCCTCAAGAAAATGGCATTCAAGTGGGCTAGTAGCGCTAATATTTTACTCCAAGGTAGCCAAGACCAACATCACTCCTAATATCTTCTTTCTTAAGTTATGGCAAAGTAAGAAGGTAAAGGAATTCACATAATGATTGTGGCTTGGGCTTTGCTTTTTCCAGGTTAGGTTTGTTCATCTTAAATTTGACTTAATATAAGTGCTTCTTTGTGATAATAAAATATGGAGTGGGCTTATAACTATTGTCTAATAAGCATGCCACATTCATGGGAAGGACACCACACCATATCTTACTAACATAGAAGCTAATTTCAATATAGACTACATACCTCTTTATGAGCAATAAGGATATCTAAGCTACCTAAGTAAATTTGAAAGGATTATGACTTTGACAATATCTTATTCTTCTAAAAGTAGTCTAAATTTATCAGGTTTACTATGAGAGCATAACATAATAATGAGCATTTACAATATTATAAAAACCAAAATCTACAAACTAAGACCCTAATTATTGATGCAGTAATGACTTGTGGCAGTCCAAAACCGCTAGCTTTAACAAACAAGAGTGCAACAATCGACCCTATAGTGCTCAATGTAGTCATCATAGTCCATGACTAAAACACATGGGCGGCGTCAATAATAGAATTTGAGACAGGGTTTCATGCCACCCACAACCAGAACCAAGCGCTAGAGTTGACAGTGTCAAGTAGTTCCTAGCAGCAAGTTGAGCAGGTTGGTCATCTTCATGTCTTATCCTTATTCAGTCACATAATCTCAACTCTTTCAAACACCAATAATCCCTTGAACTCTCTTAATTTTTATTGATGATTGATGCGGTGTGGATTGTTTTTCCTCAATCTTAAGACACCAAGGATAAGTTTTCTCCGACCGCAGCAGTAAACTTTCTTGTTCCCTTCCTATCAAAATTAACACAGGTCAAACGGCCGCCAGTTTCTCGGCTTCGGCCCTCCGATGCTTAAGTCAGAGCTTATGCGAGGAAGAGAAGCAAGTAGTAGCAGAGATAATGAATATAGTAGCAGAAAACAGTAAGTGTAAGAATGATCAAAGATCCCCCTTTTTCCTCCTCCGCCTCTTGCTTTTATCTCATGAAGCGTTAGGGTCAGCTATTGCGTAATAGATTGCGAGGGTGACCGTCCACATGGAGAGTCACGCCAATCGAGATGATGGTGTTGTTAGGCCATTAGAGAATTATTATGTAAAGAATCTCTTGTGAGGCCTATGAGGCATCATCAATCTGTTACTAAAGATGATGACGTGTATGAATGAACTCTAACAAACCCTTAAGAGAACATTTCATAAGGCTCCACCTTAACTAATGTATTATTCCTTTATGTAATGTGACTCTCTGCTGATTTTCCGAGGTGTTCCTTCTTGACTCAACACTCCGCCTACTTCTCGAGTTGCTCCTTCCCGACCTGACACTCCACTTGCTTCCCGAGTTGTTCCTTTCTAGCTCGACACTCCACCTGCTTCCCGAGTCGTTCCTTCCCGCCTCAACACTCCGCCTACTTCCCAAGTTGTTCCTTTCCAGCTCAGCACTCCACCTGCTTCCCGAGTCGTTCCTTCCCGGCTCGGCACTCGGTTAACTCTCCGAGTTACTTCCTTCCCGGCTCAACATTCCACTTGCTTCCCGAGCTTTTCCTTCCCGACTCGGCACTCGGTTCACTCTCCGAGTTACTTCCTTCCACTTAACCATATTATTGTAGTATCAATGATGAAGTTTTTCTATGGTTTATTCAAGATTAATTTAGAAGTACAGACAAAGAAATGCCATAAATCTAAATATCTTTTGTTTTCAGTCAAATCTCGAGTATAGATTGCTTAATATGAAAATCACATACATGATTAAAAGATGGGATGTTTGTTGCAACAAATTGGCAATCTGAATTAGAATCATAAATAGTGAATATATAGAAAAAGTCGGATCCAAAATAATATATTGCTAGCAGTGGAGGAATCACATAACTAAAGGAAGAAAGTTCTACAAGAAATCTGCAAGCTCTTAAAACATTTATATAGAAAACAAAGTGTGAAATTCATACAGACAATGTGGAACTCCACCTAAAATCCACAACCGTGCTCCATGAATCTTAAAAGTACAGTAGAAAATATAGGAATTTTAACAATGGGAATTCATATGTTTTCAAGAAAATAATAAAATTAAAAGGCAGTAACTGGAGAACTGGTGAGGAAAATTTACAAAAAATTAAGCATGGCTTGTAATCAGACAAGTTATATGAACAACGTACATGGAACAACAACTTTGGGAGCTGCACATCTGTAATATCTTTTTTTTTTTAAATCGGTGTATAGTACTTATAAAGTTTAAAAAAAACAACGAAGGAGAATATAAAAATACTGACATATAGGGCTCGAGCAAATGCTTATTTGCGCTCTTTGCCATTTTTCAAAAAGAAATATTTAATTTTTTAAAAATCTGTCATATTTACTGCAAACGGTAGATATCAGAAATAACTGAACAGAAGAATTTTTTATTCCAAAATTTAAAGGAAGAGTTTCTATTTTTTTTAATTAATTATAAGATGGACATCTAGTCCTTATCAACAAAATAAAAAAATCAATAAGGATATGTGAAAATGAAACCTTGTTCCTTTCCCTAACAGGAAAATAAGAAGGAATGATATATACACATGAACAAACTCAATCCGCCAGTTACTTGTATGGTAGAAAATGTTTCTTGGCTATTAAGGGGCACAAAACTAATAAAAAGGATGCAGATCGCCAAACTCAATCTCTTTTTTACTTGTAGAAGATTCAAGCGAAGAGGAATTAAGTCACAATCGAAGAAATTAGAGCTTAGAAGAACCAAAAGAAAGTATAAGCTAATGAAATATCTTGTAGGGTCCAAACATAATATTTGTCGTATCTAAGAAACGTGATGGAACCTACAAATTAAAAAAGCGCATGCATACTTACGACCACTTTACGATTTAGTATTTCATAGAAAAAAAAAACATCGTGCGAACCACCTATCTAAGTTCTCGAAAAAATTTACATTATTCCTTCTCTTGCCCTGAATCCCGATTGCCAGGAAGCTCAAGAAAACATATCTCAACGGAATAAGAAGACATACCGTAAATCTCCTCATTCAATACCAACCCAGAAAACTTAGTAAACAAATCCAAAGAAACATGTTATCGAAAATTACAACAAAGTAATCAAGTATCTTAGTGTAGAAAAGGGCTTTCTGCCTTTCAGCTTTCAAAAAGAGACATAGCAAAATAACCTAAATCTCGGGAGCAACAACGCACCCAGATCTCAGATCTCACGAGTCCAGCGGGGAGACCACGCCACGTCCGCAGAGAATCCGGTTAACCAAAAAAAAACATCCACAAATAGTTGCAAACGGAAAACAGAAGATCGAACGAAGCGAGTGGAATGGAATCCCCAACCCAATAGGAAACGAAGGCAGAACTACGCAGAAGGAGAAAGAGATAGTATTTCACCTTTCCTGGAGCACCACCAACTCCTTTTGCCCTTTCGTTCGTCAGCGGCCGCCGAGCGAAGGAGACTGCAAGGCGAAAGCCCGTGGAAGCGGGCTCCCCGTGTTTTATAAGGTGTTCAACTTTAATAAGATTCAACAGGCGAAAAGGAATGATTCCGATCGATATTTCTGTTTATTTATTTTGTTTTCTTCTTGTTTTTTTTATGCTTCAGAAAATACACTCTTTTGTAAAAAAAAAAAAAAGAACAGTGTATCCTTTAACAAATTATTATATTTTTTGTGTCCAATCTATGCACGTGCATTTGCTTACTTTCCAAGTTAGAATAATGTCATATCACTTTAGAATTCAGCTATATTAATTTTATACCAATATTTTACATAAAATTGGTTCAAACAGACAGGTCTTTAAAAGGACTACAAAAAATTAAGAGAAGTTGTTGGATCGTAAAAAGCATCAGAGAGGGATGAATAATATAAAATAATTTTTTCTTTTCAATTTGATAACAAACAATAGTAAAATTGAAATGCAGTGGAAAATAAATAGAGACAAAAAAATTTTTATTTGGTTCACAGTCTTTCGATTGCTAATCCAAGACTCTAGTGGTCCGAGACCACGTACGGATGGCAATTCACTAAAAACACTCCTCCTCGTTGAAAGTAGGAGTTTGCGATTACAAAAGCTCGAGAAAATACGAGGTAGAGAGACAATCTCTCTTTCCTCGTTACAATAAAAACTTAAAAAGAAAGACAAATATAATGCTTTAGAAATGAAGCTTAAACTTAGCTAATACCGACAACTTGAAGGTTGGAGTTTGAGCTCGGGTTGTCATCATTTCGGCAGCGCTTCATCGTTGTAGGATCATCGAAGAGTCGTAGCGTTGCGGAAGCACTTGAAAAGTTTTTTTTTAGGCTTAGAATTGATGAAAATGATGGAGAACACTCCTTTTATAGCCTTTGAGAACCCTAAACGTTGAGCTCAAGTTTAATCACCAAAGGTCACCTCACCCTAAGATAAGGGGATGAAGTTTGACTCTCCTCGAAGCTGAAAATTCAAATGACAGTCAACTATTCACCTTAATCAATTGACTACTAGCAGTCGACTGCTAACAGTCATCAGTTAACTGTTTGCTAGGATTTTCGACTGCATCAAGAGTTAGCTCGAAAATGATATTCAAATAAGTGTTTTCGATGGCCACTAACCATCCGATCTCGACATAGACCTTCCATGGGAAGTCATGGTTGGATCGTCGCCTAAGGGTGTCCCCGTACGGAGGACTCGACCTTACATCACTCACTCACATGAGATTACCTTTGTAGCTTTGCTTTCGGTCTCCACCTGATTTCTTCGGCTCCCTCCGAAGTCCTCCCGGTGTCACCTGACCACCACGATTTTTTAGCACAAGAATCTTCTGGTGTCACCGACCTTTAGCTTAGCTTAGCATTCCTGCACACTTGATTCAGCTCGTGAGATAACAAAATAAACTTAACTTTATATTTTTGTTATAATCAAAACTTAGGTTCGATTCAGATGCCTACTGCACAAACAATCTCCCCCTTTTTAATCTATGGCAAACCAATACAAAGTTAAGAAAATAAATTAAATGCATTAAGTGAATTAAATATCATGAAACATGAATATGAAATATGAAAGAGTATACTTAACTTAATAAGTTAAGAGTACGAGAAAAACTCTTTTTCAAGTGCTCCCCTTGATATTTGCTACTTAAAAAGTTAAGTAATCAAAAATTACTTAACGTTGACCTTAGTGTTTAAAATAAGTTCAAATTGATTTCTTAACCTTGACCTTTTCCTCTCCCTTTTGCCATTAAGAAAGCTTAACCATAAAGGTTAAGTTTAAAGACTTTAAGTTAAGTTAAGTAACGATTAAAAAGTTAAGTAAACAACCTTTACTTAATTTAGGCCACTTAAAAAAATTGTGTTAGGTTAAGTTATCAAAAAATTGATTCCTTAACTTTGGCCTTTTCTACTCCTTTTGCCATAAATCGAAAAGAGAGGGGGGGGGGGGGAAGGAGGGGTTTTGAAAAACACAGTTTTTGAATTTTGTCGTAAATTAAGTTTTAAGTCAAAGCATATTCCAAATTTTTTAAAATAGTAGTTTAAACATAAGCTCATCTATTTATATGTTCACCTCTATTTGACTTGATTAATATAGGAAAATCAATAAGTCCTAATTAGAGTTGATTAATTTATGTAATTATACTCCGTGGTTCATGTCGATGCACTAGATCTACATCTGGAATCAGAAGTAAGGTCCTAACATCTCACGCACATCTATGTGGCTAAGTACATAAACATATTAGTCTTATGTGTTGTGAGATGTGTTGACTCCTTAAATCTATAGGTACATGATTTCTATGGTAAACCCTAAGCTAGTTCCATTAGCATAAAAAAAAGTAGAGTATAAAAAATATAAATTTAAAGTCCTACTATATTACGCACATGCCTAATTTACGTCTAAGTAGACTAAATTCGGCTTCGGATAGAGGTTTGGTAAAGAGATTGTTGGGTTTCCGATACTGCAGCAAGTGTGTGTTCGTACATGTTTCGTAAACATATGCACAACAGAAGAATTAAAAAGTAATTAATCTAATTTATTACAATACACACATCACACGCTTGCATAGTACAACATGTGTAGACATAATCGTAAATTCAAATTTTGCAATAAAAGAAATTACTCTAGTTATACCTGACGTATCACGTGCAGCGGAAATGACATCAACCGGAGCGACTCTCGCTAGAATCACCTCTATCCGTATCCACGTCGAGTATCGTCGGGATGACTTCACAAAGTCACGAGCCTCGTCTTCATAGGAGTCACTAGGCTCATGTCGAAGACGATGTGATCGAGAGAAGATCACAATCCGAATCAAAATTCGGATTAGAAATCGAGTCCCCAAAACTCGCTTCTCCGGAGAGGTATTCGTCAACCATTTGACGAATCCTTCGTCCTCCCCTATGAGGATTATTTGGAGATTGAATCCCCGACAAGGTAGTCATTGTCGGAGCTCCAAACGTCGTCCAAACGACGCTTTAACATGAAAGAAAATAAGCTATCCAGAAAATTGAACAGCTTGGTGGAGGAGTTGCGCCGGCCAAAGAGGATGGCCGGCCAACCCTTGGTCGTCGGAACCAAGGTGAGTCACCGGAGGGTCGCCGGAGGATGGCTGGCAGCAGCTTGAACGCCGACAATAGGGTGGACGATTGCACAAGATGGTTGGGCGACGGCAAGGAGAAGAGAGGGTTGAGCGGCTAGAAGAGAATTAGGTTTCACAAAACCCTTAAGCCATGTTTTTATAGAGAACACATTCTCCTAACGGTTATTGGTTCATAACCAAAACTCATTAACCCGCTCCAATAACTTAAGTTAAAATAAACCAAACTGTGTTGGTCTATTTTAAGTTAAAATAAACCAAACCAACTTTGGTTCATTCGTTTAAAACGAACCAAACCCCTTTAGCTTATTCTTTACCATTGGATTAGAACCAAACCAATTTGGTTCATCCATCATGTCTTCATAAGACACGGGTCATCCACGCTTCCATTGCGACTGAAACAATTTCATGCTCGCTCCTTGTTTGGTCCAACCAAACCTAGTTTCTCTCAGTCTGAGAATCTCATTCTCAAGCTTGTTTTAAATCCTTCGGATTATGCTCGTTGTGCGTGTGACCAAATAGGTTCCTGATTTATGTTAGCCATCTATAATTAACCATTAATTATAGAGCAATCATGAGTGACACCTAGTAGTACATCATGATCCCCAATTAACCGAAAAATCAACGGTTGATCCAGAACCATTTCTGAAACCCTTCAGCAGCTACAATGAATTGTGTCCCGTCCCTTCACGCATCTCATACCCACTTGGTTCAGGACATGGTCTATAGTGTCAGTCCCCACTAGGCTGACTACGTCACACCTAGCCCAAGTATCATTTCCTCGTCATACGGATTCTAGTTACTTCATATGTATCCAAGAGTACCTTACTCTAAATATATAATGCTTTTGCCAAAGACTTTAGTAACAATCTCACAAGAGGCCATGGGTATACATCTCCTCGCAAGGAGTGGTGAATCTTTTATAGGCTATTCAAACACCTTCGGTCTCTTTGACTTATACCCAATCATCCCGGGTCCACATCTCCTTAGAGATGTTTGCTTAAGATGTCAAAGCATAAGTCTCCATGACCAAGATGACTTGAATACCGCAAGTAAAAGGAACATCCCACTTAAGCTGCAATAAGAACTTCATTGACATATCCATATATGAAGAGAACCATATGAAGTCTTACAGTTGGTCACTCTAATGAACTAGTTACCATAACTAGCATCCACGATTAACTCCGGACATCACAATGTCTCTAGCAGTGAGAATCAGCTGCTTGGATATACCAAGAAGTATACCTCGTGCTAGTCTCGACAGAATTGATGGTGTTCAAATCCATCAATTCATCGACTAGGGATAATTCCAATAAATCACAATTACATATGTAGAGATACTCACTAGTTGTGATCCAATCACAAATTCTCTTATGCTATGAATCGTATTGTGGACATTCAGTAAATGAGTTTAAGATCTAATCAAATATATGAAAATATGTATACTCAAATAGTGAATCTTCATTTATCATATAAATGGTTCATACATAAGGCGATTGTCTTAAGACACCTCTCATATATCACTAATAGAGGTCTGCTAGGTTCGATTTGGACTCTACGTATTCGAGTTGTATGGTTTCGTTAGCTACATGTTCTCGAATAAAGTGGTGTTTGACCTCTATATGTTTTGTCCTAGAGTGGCATATAGGATTCTTGGTCAAGTTGACTGAACTAATGTTATCTATGTGAATTTTAGTATTGTTGAAGTTTAACTTGAAGTCTTGGAGAGTGTGCTTCATCCAAAGAAGCTGAGCCACATACTCACTCATTGCGATGTATTCGACTTCGGTGGTAGATAAGGCAACATAGTGTTGCTTTCTACAGCACCAACTTACTAGACTCGAGCCGAGAAGTCGACAACAACCACTCGTGCTCTTTCTATCGAGTTTACTACCGGCATAATCCGAGTCGGAGTAGCCGATTAGTTCGAACTCGATAGATCTAGGGTACCAAATACCTACACTTAGTGTACCCTCTAGATATCTAAGGATACGCTTAACCAATATTAGGTGTGACTCCTTGGCACAAGTTTGAAACCTTGCACATGTTGGGTTTCCGGCACCGAGGCGAGTGTGTGTTCGAACATGTTTCGTAAACATGTGCACAGCGGAAGAATTAAAAGACAATAAATTTAATTTATTACAATACACACATCACACGCATGAAAAGTACAACATGTGTAGACATAATCGTAGTTTCAAATTTTGCAATAAAAGAAAATTATACTAGTTATACCTGACGTATCACGTGCAGTGAGAATGACATCAACCAGAGCAACTCTTGCTAGAATTGCTTCTATCCGTACCCACGCCGAGTACCGTCGGGATAGTTTCACCAAGCTACGAGCCTCATTTTCATAGGAGTCACTAGCCTCGTGTCGAAGATGATGTGATCGAGAAAAGATCACAATCCGAATCAAAATTCGGATTCAAAACCGAGTCCCTAAAACTCGCTTCTCCGGAGAGGTATTCATCAACCGATTGACGAATCCTTGGTCCTCCACCTATGAGGATTACCAAAGATCCAATCCCCAGCAATAAAGTCACTGTCGGAGCTCCAAACATCGTCCAAACAATGCTCCGACAAGAAGGAAACAAGCTGTCCAAAAACTAGACAACTTAGTGGAGGACTTTGCGTCGGCCAAAGAGGATGGTCGGCCAACCCTTGGTCGCCGGAACCAAGGTGAGTCGTCGGAGGGTCGCCGAAGGAGTGGCCGGCAACAGTGGACACCAGCACCTAGGGTGGATGGCGGCACAAGGTGGCTAGGTGGTGTGGAGACCTTGGGTGGCGACAAGGAGAATAGAGGGAGAGGAGAAGATTATTTACCAAAATAAAACTTAGGGTTCTCCAAAAACCTAACCGCATTTTTATATAGCCCGTGTTTCTTAACCATTAAGAAAACTTCTCCTTAGAGTTATTGGTTCATAACCAAAACCCGTTAACCCGCTCCAATAACTTAAGTTAAAATAAACCGAACCGAGTTGGTCAATTTTAAGTTAAAACGAACCGAATCAACTTTGGTTCATTCGTTTAAAACAAACCAAACCCCTTTAGTTTATTCTCCACCATTGGATTAGAACCAAACCAATTTGGTTCATCCATCATGTCTTTATAAGACTCGGCCCATTCATGCTTCCATTGCGACTGAAACAATTTCATGCTCGCTACTTGTTTGGTCCAACCAAACCTAGTTTCTCTCGATCTGAGAATCTCATTCTCAAGCTCGTTTTAAATCCTTCGGATTACGCTCGTTGTGCATGTGACCAAATAGATTCTCGGTTTATGTTGGTCGTCTATAATTAACCATTAATTATAGAATGATCATGAGTGACACTTAGTAGTACATCATGATCCCCAATTAACCAAAAAATCAACGATTGATCCAGAACCACTTCTGAAACTCTTCAGCAGCTTCAATGAATTGTGCCCCGTTCCCTTCAATCATCTTATATCCTCTTGGTTCAGGACATGATCTATAGTGTCAGTCTTCACTATGCTGACTACGTCACATCTAGCCCAAGTATCAATTCCTCATCCTACGGATTCTAGTTACTGCACATGTATCCAAGAGTACCTTATTCTAAACATGTTATACTTTGGCCAAAGACTTTAGTAACAATCCAACGAGAAGCCATGGATATACATCTCCTTGCAAGGAGTGGTGAATCCTTTATAGGCTATTCAAATACCTTCGGTCACTTTGACTTATACCCAATCATCCCGGATACACATCTCTTCAGAGATGCTTGCTTAAGATGTCAAAGCATAAGTCTTCATGTCCAAGATGACTTGAATACCGCAAGTCAAAGGAACATCGCACTTAAGCTGCAGTAAGAACTTCATTGACATATCCATATATGTAGAGAATCATATGAAGTCTTACAGTTGGTCACTCCAATGAACTAGTTACCATAACTAGCATCCACGATTAACTCTGGACATTACAATGTCTGCAGCCAATGTGAATCAGTTGCTTGGATATACGAAGGAGTATATCTCGTGCTAGTCTCGACAGAATTGATGGTGTCCAAATCCATCAATTCATCGACTAGAGAAAATTCCAATACATCACAATTACACATGTAGAGATACTAGTTGTGATCCAATCATAAATTCTCTCATGCTGTGAATTGTATTGCGGACATTCAGTAAATGAGTTTAAGATCCAATCAAATACATGAAAACATGTATACTCAAATAGTGAATCTTCATTTATCAAATAAATGATACAACCATAAGGCGATTGCCTTAGAACACCTCTCATATATTACTAACAAACTCCCACTTGGCCTAATGTCAATCGCCACGGTATCCAATACCATAAGCTCTAACATGACCCTCAAACTTACTTTGAGGTAAGGTCTTAGTTAAAGGGTCCGCTAAGTTCCTTTCAGTGGGAATCTTTTCGATTTGTATTTCCTTCCTACTGATGATCTCTATGATCAGATGATTGCGGCGAAGCACATGTTTGGATCATTGATGAGACCACATCAAGTTGAAAGATGAACTTCTCGATCCAAACCTCTTCCTTTGCTGCTTTCAAAGCTGCAATATATTATGCCTCAGAGGCAGAATCCACTATAGTGTCTTGCTTGGAACTTTTCCAACTTATTGTGCCTCTATTTAAGGTAAATATGTACCCAGACTGAGACCCGGAATCATCCTTGTCTGTCTGGAATCTGGCATCCGTATACCCGCATATTACCATATCACATTCTCCATATATTAGAAACACATCCTTAGTTCTTCTTAAGTACTTAAAGATTGTCTTAATAGCCGCCCAATGATCCATTCCTGGATCAGACTGGTATCTGCTCGTGACACTCAGAGCATATGATACATCGGGCCTCGTACATAACATAACATACATTATAGATCCTATAGTGGATGCATAGGGAATCTTACTCATGCAAATCCTCTCGTCTTCTATGCGCAAACACATAGACTTCGAAAGGTGTATCCCATTCCTGATGGTAAGAAAACCTTTCTTGGATTTCGACATACTAAATATCTTTAACACTCGATCTATATATGTAGACTGCGAAAGACCAAGCAATCGATTTGATCTATCCCTATAGATTTTAATCTCGAGCATGTAGGTTGCTTCTTCCAAGTCTTTCATGGAGAACGTCTTGGATAACCAAATTTTAACTAACTGTAAGATTGAAACATCATTTCCTATCGACATACAATATTAGGAACACGACTGCACTCCCACTAACCTTCTTGTACACATAAGGTTCGTCTGGATTTTGTGAGAAATCAAACTTTTTGATTGTCTCATCAAAATGGATATTCCAGCTCCTGGATGCTTGCTTCAGTCCATATATAGACTGTCGCAGTTTGCATACCTTGGTTTTATCAACCAATGTGAAACCCTCAGGCTATATCATATACACGTCCTCGAGTAGGTTTCCATTAAGGAAAGCTATTTTCACATCCATCCGTCATATCTCATAATCATAATGAGCCGCTATGATCAGAAGCATCCGAATAGATTTAAGCATAGCAACAGGTGAATAGGTCTCGTCATAATCAACACTTTGCTTTTGACGATATCCTTTCGCCACCAGTTTAGCCTTATAGGTAATCACATTACCATTCATGTCGGTCTTCTTCTTGAAAATCCACTTGCAACCTATAGGCTTTATGCCTTTAGGTGGGTCAACCAAGTTCTAAACTTGATTTTCATACATGGAATCCATTTCCGACTTCATAGCGTTAAGTCATTTATCCCTTTCTGAACTTTTCAGAACTTCTTCATAATTGGTAGGCTCCTCATCATCAATGAGTAACACATCGTTTGATTCATTTATGAGAAATCCATATCTCTCAGGAATGTTGCGTGTTCTACCAGATTTATGAAGATGTGGTGTCCTAATAGGTCCAGCCGATGACTCATCACTATGAGTTATCGGTTGTGGTGTTTCACCAAGTATCTCATCAATGTCTATTGGAGTCTTTCGAGCCTCCTCAAGCTCAACGACACTCCCACTGTTTTCTTACAAGAGAAACTCTTTCTCTAGAAACACAATATGCCTTGAAACAAACATCTTTTATTCTACAGGATGATAGAATTGGTAACCCCTTGTTTCCTTAGGGTATCCAATAAATAGATATTTATCAGACTTAGCATCCAATTTGTCTGATACAGTTTGCTTCACATAAGCAGGACAACCCCATATCTTCAAGTAAGATAAATGAGATTTCTTACTATTCCATATCTCATATGGAGTAGTTGAGACTACCTTGGTTGACATTCTATTTAGCAAGTAAACTGATGTCTGAAGTGCATAGCCCCAAAAGGACTTAGGAAGATTCGCATGATTCATCATCGACCTGACCATGTCCAACAAGGTCCGGTTACGCCTCTCAGATACATCATTATGTTGTCGTGTATACGACAGAGTCCATTGAGACAATATATCATTGTCTCTTAGATAATCAAGAAACTCTTGACTTAAGTATTCACCACCTCGATCCGATTGAAGTATTTTAATACTCTTGTCATGTTGTTTCTCTACTTCATTTCTGAATTCTTTAAACCTTTCAAAGGCTTCAGTCTTGTGTTTCATCAAGAACACATACTCAAACCGTGAGTGATCATCGGTGAAGGTAATGAAGTAGTTATAGCCTCCTAGAGCTTGAGTTGATCTAATACATACATCAGTATGTATTAGATCAAGCAACTCTCCTACCAGTTCACCTTTTCCCATAAAAGGTAACTTAGTCATCTTGCCTTTTAAGCATGATTCGCATATATCATATGAATCTAATTCAAACGATTCCAGAATTCCATATCAGTGTAATTCGGACATGCGTTTCTTGCTTACATGGCCAAGACGACATGCCACATGTAGGAGACTAATTGATTATTTTTTTGAGCACGCTTATTGCTCGCTTCGATATTGAAAATGTCACTGGATACGTCCAACGTATAAATATCATTGCTTAAAGTTCCAGTCTCATAAAGAACGTCATTCAAGGTTATATAACAACAATTGTTACTAAGCATCAAATGGTAATCATTTCTATTTAAATAAGAAATAGAAATGATGTTCTTTATCAACGAAGGAACATAAAAGTAATTGTCTAGTTGTAAGACAAGTCCTATAGGGAGTCTCAACAAATACGTTCCGATGACGAGTGCATTAACCTTTGCTCCATTCCCAACACGTAAATTTGACTCTCCCTTGGCGAGTCTTCTTCTATTCCTTAGCCCATGTATGTCATTACATATATGTGAGTCACACCTAATATCCAATACCCAAGTGTTTGAGGAAATAGAATGACAATCAATAACGAAGATATCTGAAGAAGATGGGGCATCTGATGTCTTATTCTTCTTCACGGACTCAAGATAAATCTTGCAGTTTCTTCGCCAATGGCTCTCCTTGCCACAATGATGGCAAGTTCCCTTTTGAGCTGATTATGCCTTTTTAGCCTTTTTCTTCTTCCCCTTCTACTATTCCTTTGACTTCCTCTTAGAACCTTTCTTTGAGGAATCAACTAACAGCATCGTCCTTTGCTCATGCTTCACAGAAGGCTTCACAGTCTTCAGTATGTTGAGCAGTACCACAGATGAACCTTCTTGCATCTCAGAGGTGAAGATGAGCTTGGAGACTTTGAACCTTTCGAATCTCACTTGCTCATCAAACAACTCATAAAGATGAAGGATTATGGTATGAGCATCCATATGCTCATGCTGCTTCCGCAGCTCGGGTACCATCGCGGCTAGCATGATGCAACTCACTAGTTCAGAATCACTCACATGTTTCTGATAGGCCAACAATTGGTCTAGAGTTGCATCGTCCCTAGGACGGTTGGGAAGAGGCTCTTCAAGGACATACACGAGTTTTTTAGCCTTGAGAATAATTCTCAAGTTTCTAAGCCAGTCCAAGAAGTTAGGCCCAGTCAATTTGTTTAAATCCAAAATAGTGCGCAAATTCAAAGACATCATGATCAATCGATTAACCTAGAAATACAAAATGAACATATATGAGAAAGATAATTTTAAAATGCATCAACATACACTTATAAATCCCATTCATTTTTCGAATTTCAAAAACCCCAAAATCTTTTCGGGAGATTGTAGGTCCATCTCCGAATGGGTCGATATTCAACATAGATATTAACAACCTTGGAGAGAGTCCAACAAGTCATTCATAGCTATAATGGTAGGTATCATGTATACTGATTCCATATCACATATATGCAACTATCACAATGTGTTATCAACTAATTGAATGTTCACACATACATCGAGTTGTTAACTCATTAATAAGTATGCATCATATGCATAACACCCAACTTCACCTCCCTTCACATCGACCTTGGAGAGAGTCCAACAAGCCGATGCTCCAGGTTAAAGCCGACCCATTAATCGAGAAATAGTTTTAATATGGTTAGAGCGCATTCAACCAATTAGCTCGCCTTAGAGAGAGTCCAATAACTAAAGCTAATGATTGACCTCTGACTCTTGCCATATTAGTATTAAAATATTCCATGGGTTGAACATGTTCGGGTTCGAGTCAGGCTTGGAGAGAGTCCAACAACCCAAACAAGAAACAGAACTCTGGTTCTAACCATATTAATGAAAGGTGTAGGCTTTAATATTGTGTAAGGGTTTTAATGTCTCATGTTCTTTGCATGCAAATAACTATTATCTACATGACATACATCTATATGTCACGACACGCATGACATAATAATATGCATCTAATGCAATTACATGACATACAATTATGACATATAATTATTTCCTTATATGTCATAACTATTTATGGAAATAAAATATATTTGAGATTTGATTCCCCCAATCAAATAATGATTAAATTAGGAAATACATTTCCAAATCTAATCACATATTTTATTTATAGAAAGTTTTAATTAAGGAAAGTCAAATTTAATTTAGGAAACAAATTTCCTAAATTGCCAAAACTATTTATGGAAATAAAATATATTTTAGATTTGATTCCCTAAATCAAATTATGATTAAATTAGGAAATAAATTTCCAAATCTAATCAAATATTTTATTTATGGAAAGTGTTAATTTTCATAAATACTTCTAAACTTTCCAAATGTAGAAGATTTCCATAAATACTTCTAAACTTTCCAAAATTAGAAAATTTCCATAAATACTTCTAAACTTTCCAAAAGTAGAAAATTTCCATAAATATAATTACGACTATCGCAAAACACTTTTACGATTATGTCGAAACACAACCTGGGCTCTGATACCACTATTGGATTTCCGACACCGCGGCGAGTGTGTGTTCGAATATGTTTCGTAAACATGTGCACAGCGGAAGAATTAAAAGACAATAAATCTAATTTATTACAATACACACATCACACGCATGCATAGTACAACATGTGTAGACATAATCGCAGTTTCAAATTTTGCAATAAAAGGAAATTATACTAGTTATACCTGACGTATCACGTGTAGCGGGAATGACATCAACCGGAGCAACTCTCGCTAGAATTGCTTCTATCCGTATCCACGCCGAGTACCATCGAGATAGCTTCACCAAGCTACAAGCCTCGTCTTCGTAGGAGTCACTAGCCTCATGTCGAAGACGATGTGATCGAGAGAATATCACAATCCGAATCAAAATTCGGATTCAAAATCGAGTCCCCAAAACTCGCTTCTCCGGAGAGATATTCATCAACCGATTGACGAATCCTTGGTCCTCCACCTATGAGGATTACCGGAGATCCAATCCCTGGCAATAAAGTCGTTGTCGGAGCTCCAAACGTCGTCCAAACAACGCTCGGACAAGAAGGAAACAATCTATCCAAAAACTGGATAGCTTGGTGGAGGACTTTGCACCGGCCAAAGAGGATGGTCGGCTAACCCTTGGTCACCGGAACCAAGGTGAGTCGCCGGAGGAGTGGCCGACAGCAGTTGGACTCCGACACCTAGGGTGGACGGTGGCACAAGGTAGTTGGGGGCATGGAGACCTTGGGTGGCGGCAAGGAGAATAGAGGGAGAGGAGAAGAAGATTATTTCCCAAAATAAAACTTAGGGCTCTCCAAAAACCTAACCGCGTTTTTATATAGCCTGTGTTTCTTAACCATTAAGAAAACTTCTCCTTAGAGTTATTGGTTCATAACCAAAACCCGTTAACCCTCTCCAATAACTTAAGTTAAAATAAACCGAACCGAGTTGGTCAATTTTAAGTTAAAATGAACCGAATCAACTTTGGTTCATTAGTTTAAAACAAACCAAACCCCTTTAGTTTATTCTCCACCATTGGATTAGAACCAAACCAATTTGGTTCATCCATCATGTCTTTATAAGACTCGGCCCATCCATGCTTCCATTGCGACTGAAACAATTTTATGCTCGCTACTTGTTTGGTCCAACCAAACCTAGTTTCTCTCGATCTGAGAATCTCATTCTCAAGCTCGTTTTAAATCCTTTGGATTATGCTTGTTATGTGTGTGACTAAATAAGTTTTCGGTTTATGTTGGTCATCTATAATTAACCATTAATTATAGAATGATCATGAGTGACACCTAGTAGTATATTATGATCCCCAATTAACTGAAAAATCAACGGTTGATCCAGAACCACTTCTGAAACCCTTCAACAGCTTCAATGATTCGTGCCCCATTCCCTTCACTCATATTATACCCTCTTGGTTCAGGACATGGTCTATAGTGTCAACCCCTACTAGGCTGACTACGTCACACCTAGCCCAAGTATCAATTCCTCGTCCTATGGATTCTAGTTACTGCACATGTATCCAAGAGTATCTTACTCTAAACATGTTATGCTTTGGCCAAAGACTTTAGTAACAATCCGATGAGAGGCCATGGGTATACATCTCCTCACAAGGAGTGATGAATCCTTTATAGGCTATTCAAACACCTTCGGTCACTTCGACTTATACCAAATCATCCCGAGTCCACATCTCCTCAGAGATACTTGCTTAAGATGTCAAAGCATAAGTCTTCATGACCAAGATGACTTGAATATCGCAAGTCAAAGGAACATCACACTTAAGCTACAGTAAGAACTTCATTGACATATCCATATATGTAGAGAACCATATGAAGTCTTACAGCTGGTCACTCCATTGAACTAGTTACCATAACTAGCATCCACGATTAACTCCGGACATCACAATGTCTCCAGCCAGTGAGAATCAGCTGCTTGGATACACCAAAGAGTATACCTCGTGCTAGTCTCGACAAAATTGATGGTGTCCAAATCCATCAATTCATCGACTAGGGAAAATTCTAATACATCACAATTACGCATGTAGAGATACTCACTAGTTGTGATCTAATCACAAATTTTCTCATGCTATGAATCGTATTGCGGGCATTCAGTAAATGAGTTTAAAATCCAATCAAATACATAAAAACATGTATACTCAAATAGTGAATCTTCATTTATCAAATAAATGGTACAATCATAAGGCGATTGCCTTAGGACACCTCTCATATATTACTAACAGCACACATAATTACTGCGAATAATATATCGGGTTGACTCGCAGTTAAGTAAATGAGACTCTCTATCATGCTCCTATAGTATTTTAAGTCGATAGGTTTTCCTTCTACATCTTCTCCTATATTAACGTTTGTTGCCATAGGTGTATTAATTATTTTAGCATTTTGCATCCCGAATTGGTTAATTAATTCCTTAGCATATTTTTGTTGATGTAGATAGATTCCTTCTTTAGTTTGTTTAATTTGTAATCCTAGGAAGAAATTTAATTCTCCTACTAAGTTCATTTCAAATTCACTTTCCATTAGTGAAATGAACTCGTTTAATAGGATTGAGTTAGTTGTTCCAAATATTATGTCATCTACGTAAATTTAGGCTATATAAATTTCTTTGCCTATGGATTTTACGAAAAGGTTCGGGTCGACTAAGCCTTGGCTAAACCCTTTAGACTTAAGGTATACTGAAAGCCTCTCATACCAAACTCTAGGAGCTTGTTTTAGTCCATATAAGGCTTTCTTGAGTTTAAACACATGGTCGGGTTTATCTAAGCTTTTGAATCTTGGGGTTGACTAACGTACACTTCTTCCTTAATAAGTCCATTCAAGAATGCTGATTTGACATCCATTTGAAATGCCAACAACATTCGGATGGATTCTAATCTAGCTATGGGAGCATAGGTCTCATCATAATCTAACCCTTCTACTTGACTAAAACCTTTCACGACCAATCTTGCTTTGTTTCTAACTACTTCACCTTTGTCATCAAGTTTATTTATGAATACCCACCTTGTTCCAATAATTGATTTATCTTTAGGTGGTGGTACTAATTCCAAAACTTCATTCATAGTAAATTGAGCTAGCTCTTCTTGCATTGCAATAATCCAATCGGGATCAAGAAGAGCTTGTTCAATTGCCTTGGGTTCAATTTTTGAAATCAATGAGATTTGACTAAGGTTTCGATATGACGCTCTAGTTTAAACCCCTAGGTTAGGATCACCTATCACTTGGTTGATATGATGATTTGATTGAATCCTAGACTGACTCGGGTTAGGATTAATACTAGACTTGATTTCATGGTCAGAGTCGAGTCTGGTATGAATCGGTTCGTCAGTTGGTTTTACTACTGGTTTGTGGGTTTATGTCCTTCATCGAATACTATATTAATGGTTTCCTCGATTTTAAGGGTTTCATTGTTGGAGACCCTATAGGCTCTATTTGTGGTTGAGTATCCTAGGAAGATTTCAGTGGTTGTTTTGGAGGTGAACTTTCCTAGGTAGTCCTTAGTGTTTAGGATATATATCTTACATCCAAATACCCTAAAGTATTTAATGTTAGGCACTTTGCCATGGTAGGTTTCGTATGAGGTTTTAAGGTGCCTCTTGACCAATAGGATTCTATTTTGGACATAATAAGCCATACTAAAGGCTTCTGCCCAGAACCTATCGGGTAGTTTGTACTCATTCAACATGGTTTTAGTGGCTTCTTGTAGGGTTCTATTTTTCCGCTTGACTAGACCATTTTATTGTGGGGTTCTAGGACAGAAGAATTCATGGTGGTATCCGTTTAAATTACAGAAGTCGGTGAACCTATGATTTTCAAATTCACCACCATGATTGCTTCTAAGTCTTTTAATCTTAAGTTTTTTTTGGTTTTCGATTAGATTACACAAGTTGGTGAGTTAGTCTAAGGTATCACTTTTGTGTTTAAGGAACCTAACCCAGGTAAACCTAGAATAGTTGTCAATTATGACTAAGCAAAATTAACTACCATTTAGTGACTTAGCTCCATAAGAATCGAATAGATCCAAGTGTAGGAGCTCAAGCACACTTTTGGTTCGTTCTTGGTTAGTTAGTTGATGTTGTGCCCTAGTTTGTTTTCCTTGTTGACAAGCATTACAAATTTTATTATCCAAGTTGTTAAGGTTGGGCAAGCCCCTGACTAAACCACTCTGACTTACCTTGTGAATGAGTCTTGGGTGCGAGTGGCCGAGTCGTCAGTGCCACAACCAAGATTCCTCTTGTTGTGTCATAAGACACTTGGTTGAGAAATCAGGTAAGTTAATTGTGTAGATGTTGCTATTCCTAGTTCTTTTAAGTATTGTTTTAGAGGTTTCATTAGTTTTAATTAAGCATTCATTTTCTAGGAATATAACCTTATAGTTATTATCACACAATTGACTTACACTAAGTAAATTATATTCAAAATCTTCGACAAATAACACATTCTGAATTGTAAAATTAGAGTTTAGCTCAATATCACCTAATCCGATGATTTTGAGCTTGTCGTTGTTTTCGAAAGCTACTGATCCTTGTCATTTGAATCTAAGCTTTGAAAATTTAAGTTGGTCTCCGGTCATATGTCGGGAGCACCCACTGTCCAACATCCATTGATCCTACACATATAGTAGTTGGATCAGATTTTGAAATTTAAGAGTTGGTTGAAGATTATTAGTCCTAGAATCATCTCACCCTTTACTACATGATCAAACATGTTATCCTTATGTGTTCTTGTGAGATGACTTCAATTTTACTCGATTAAATTTAATGAATTGAAACTAGTCAACCTTGGATTAGATTCGGATTTAACCCTAAGCTCGTCAAGTCACCTTTTCAAGAAATTGGCTTCCAAGTTGTGGCGAGGCACAGGGGCCTTCTTTGATCGGAAAAATGACCACTTCCTTAGACAAAGCCAAGTTCGAGAAAATGATAATTTCATTCACCTAAGATCACTTCCTGGTCTAACTAGTTTAGGATACGGTGAGGTAGCTTCAGCTAGTTCCACTTAGTTGAGTGCACCGAGCTAGATACGCCTTATCTAACTCGGACACATAGGACTTCGCTTCCCTAGCGTACTATCTGTTGGGTTTTTCCGAGCCGCAAAAACCGCTTTTTGCGTTGCGGAAACCTCGGAAGCCCCGACCACGGATCCGTGCGAAGATGTATTAAAAACAAAACATGTATGTATTTATATAAAACCCTAGATCTACCTTAGATCTACATGATAAGGATGTTACCCTCGTAGCGACGCCCTTCGCAAATCCCGCTCATCCAAAAGGTTTGCCGAACTCGAGAGTGTCAAGTGCACACCCCTCTATTGGTATCCACACAAGCAATAGGTGGAGAAACACACCCTTGAGTGTGCTAGCACTCTATGGATGGTTCAGCCAAAAAGGTTGGGAGAGGGAGAGAGCTTGAGGGAAGTTGATCCAAGGTTGAAGATGAAGTTGTGTAACACCCCAAAATGAATTACCACAACTAATGGGGTTGTAGTGGCCGGCCACTTCATGGAGAGGGGGTTACATGCATGCATGTAACTCCCATGACCCTTGGTCTCCCTCATGAGGTGGCACCACATGACAAAGTCAATGATGATGTGGAGCATCATCATTGGCCAGCCATGCCAAGTCATCATCATGACATGACATTTGGTCAAGTCAAACTTGACCTTTCATCTTCCCTCTCAAGTCAAGTCAAACTTGACCTCTAATCTCCCATGGTCGATCAAATCTAACCACTTGACTCAAGTCAATTTAATTTAATGAATCTCTATTCATTTAATTTAAATTGATTTGATGAATCAAATCTAAATTAGACTCATTCAACACTTGAATCAACTTGAGTCTAACTCAATTAGTCTAATTTGGATTACTCTTAATCCAATTTTGTTCATCCCATGAACCTAATCTCCATCTAATTTCTCTTATGTGTGTGACCCTATAGGTTCTTGTAACGTTGGCAATGTCCCTAAATCGATTTAGGAACATAAGCAATGAGCGGTATCTAGCAACACATCATTGCTACCCAAGTTACAAGAATGTTGAGCTCCAACATCACCTTTGTGACTACTAATTGTGACTCTCACAATGTGTGACAATATCCCTCTATACTTGACATCTAGATTGACCAATCGAGGCATAGACTGTGTCATCCTCGGTACAATCTAAATCTTGAACTCCAAGTAGACTCACTCTAATCAAATGAGCTCAATATCTCATATTGACTCATTTGGGCATGGCCATGCACTTCGTGGTCTCACTCTATCAAGAATATCGATGTCACTCCCGTCATATAGGAGGGATAGATCCCATCTACATCACTCACATCCCTCCGCATAATTTGTTACATACCCAGTAATCGCCTTTATAGTCCACCCATTTACGGGTGACGTTTGACGAAACCAAAGTATGTAACTCCTTATGTAGGGAACCATGGTGACTTCAGGTCTAAGGACTAATAGTCATACTAATAGCCACATGAGAAAGTATATGATACTCATATAACGATCCATGATACTTTCTCATGATGGGTCATTCAGTATACATTCTCCAATGCATACCCATGTGTCAACTTGATATCTCATATCCATGACTTGTGAGATCAAGTCATCGTGTTGAACTACATGCTAGTCTCTATGCATTAACATTGTCCCTGAATGTTAATACTCGACTAGGAATTATTAAGAGTAGTGTTCTCTATATCATCTCATTATCGATTCAACCAATCGATTGATATAGATAAGAACCTACTACTCAAGGAAATTATTATATTTAGTTATTTGGCACCAATACAAGTAAATATAATAATCATGCCTTTATAAATAGGAATATGATACAATAAAGTCCATACAACAATCATCATATGATTGACTCTAGGGCTTTCACTAACACTATCATCTCGCCGCATCCTGATACTATGTGGTCAAGTGTTGACAAGTTATAGATCCTATCTAACCATTCTAAAAATAAAAAGAAAAAGACTTAAGTATGCAAAGTCTAATTTCAAGTAATAGCACAAACAAATTTAATACCGGCTCCACCTGGACTTTTGAATCGATTCGATCTTTCCATGTAGTGGATTTGGTCCTTGGGTACCCAATATTTATTAGATCCTAGTTGAGAAATCAAAGTGGTCTTAGGGACCCATGCTTGGATTTATTTTTTATTACGATTTACAATCGACATATACGACTTGTTAGTCGTATTTGATTTAAATCCAAGACCAGCCTTGTTATACACGACCCTTTGTGATCCAAGTAAAAGGTCAAGTCCCTTGGATCCCAAAGTAAACCTTTCCAACGTATGCCTAAGATCTTCGGCTTGTCCTTTCAAAAGTGAGTTCTCAACTTCGAGCTTTTCAACTCGAGTTGAGTCCTCCTCTTGAACTTGACTAGTCGACGAGGTTAGGGAGACTTCGTGTTTAAGGAGTTTGACTTCCTTAACTAAAGTCTCGACCTTGGACTCGGACTTAGCTAATTTTCTAGTTAAGAATTTGATTGCATTATACAATGTACTAATTAAGGACCGACTTACCTTAAGTGAACCTTTTGAATCAGATGCGGATCTGTGGCTTGTCTTAGTGATTCATCGTCGAATCCAAAATCGGACTCTTGCTCGGGTTCGGTTGGTTTGGCCATGAAGATGAGGTTTTCATCTTCCTCCTCCGATGATTCTTCCCATGTGGCATTGAGTGCTTTCTTGAACTTAGGTTGTTCTTGAGTTTCGGACATTCCGACTTGATGTGTCCGAACCTGTTACATTCATAGCATCTAAAATTAGAATTCACTTCAACCTTACCTTCTTTGGATTGGTTGATGGGTCGTCTTCAGCTTTTGATCATCTTCCGAACTAGATTTACTAGTTTGGTTTCCATCTCAGTGTCTACCTCCGACTCATACTCGTCTTCTTCCTTTGGGGGTGGTTTACTTGTGGGCTTCTTCTTTAGTCCTACAAATAAGGCAATACCTTTCTCAGGAGCCGAATTAGACTGTTCATATAACTTGAATTCAGAAAATAACTCATCTAATCTAATCTTGGAAAGATCCTTAGAAACCTTGTAGGCATCGACCATGGATTCCCACAAGGTAGTCCTAGGAAAAGTGTTGAGAGCATACCTCATAAGGTTCCGATTTTTTACCTTCTGTCCGATGGAGTGCAGGCTATTAACGATGTCTTGTATGCGGGCATGTAGTTGGGTTGTCGTCTCATGTTCCTGCATCTTTATATAATTTATTGAATAAGAGGTCTCTTTTACATACCTTTGCATCGTCGGTTCCTTCGTGTAGCTCTACAAGCTTATTCCATAGGTCCTTCGCACTGATGAAGGGGCCGACACGGTTGAGCTCCTCTTTGGACAACCCACACTGTAGAATTTGTGTAGCCATTGTGTCAACTTCCACTTGGCGCTTCATGACATCTGTCCATTGATCGTAATCCAATGATTCACCAACTTCATTAGTAAGAAGTGTGAACCCGGTTTGGATTACGATCCACATCTCAATTTGAGTTTTTAGAAAGCATTCCATCTGATCCTTCCAGTAACGAAAGTCATCTCCGTTGTAAAATGGAGGTCGGATGATGCTAAACCCTTTGAGATGGGCCATTTAGAAAGAAGAAAATACCTCACAATGACAAAAACAAACGAATGTACCAAGACTTTCGTCTTGGATTAGCAGTGCGGAAGAACGAAATTAAACGAAAAAGTCTTAAAACCAAAAATGAAAAGAAAACTTTAAAAAGATGCTAGATTGGTGGTTTCACCAAATCGTAGTGCCCCCGGCTCTGATACCAATTGTTAGATCGTAGAAAGCGCTAGAGGGGGGGGGGTGAATAGCGCAAAACAATTCTTTCTTTTCGATTCGATAACAAACAATAGTAGAGTTGAAATGCAGCAGAAAGTAAATAGAGACAAAGTTTTTTTTACTTGGTTCACAACCTTCTGGCTCCTAATCCAGGACCCTAGTGGTCCGAGACCACGTACGGAAGGCAATTCACTAAAAACACTCCTCCTCGTTAGAGGTAGGAGTTTGCGATTACAAAAGCTTGAGAAAACACGAGGTAGAGAGACAATCCCTCTCTCCTAGTTACAATAAAAACTTTAAAAGGAAGACAAATACAATGCTTTAGAAATGAAGCTTAAACTTAGCTAATACCAACAACTTGAAAATTGGAGTTTGAGCTCGGGTTATCGTCGTTTCGACAGTGCTTCGTCGTCGTAGGATCATCGGAGAGTCACAGCGTTGTAGAGGCACTTGGGAAGCTTTTTTAGAGACTTAGAATTGATGAAAATGGTGAAGAACACTCCTTTTATAGCCTTTGAGAACCCTAAACGTTGAGCTCAAGTTTTATCACCAAAGGCCACCTCACCCTAAGATAAGGGGATGAAGTTTGATTCTCCTTGAAGAAGCTGAAAATTCAAATGGCAGTCGATTGTTCACTCTAATCAGTCGACTGATGAAAGATAAGTCAACTGCTAATAGCCATCAGTTGACTGTTGGCTAGGGTTTTCTACTGCATCAAGAGTTAGCTCGAAAATGATACTCAAATAAGTGTTTTCAACATTCACAAATTGTCCAATCTCGACATAGACCTTCCATGGGAAGTCATGGTCGGATCGTCGCCTAAGGATGTCCCCGTATGGAGGACTCGACCTTACATCACTCACTCACACGAGCTTACCTTTGTAGTTTCGCTTTCGATCTCCACCTGATTTCTTCAGCTCCCTCCGAAGTCCTCTCGGTGTCGCCCGACCACCACGGTTTCTTAGCACGAGAACCTTCGGGTAAGGCAATCGCCTTATGATTGTACCATTTATTTGATAAATGAAGATTCACTATTTGAGTATACATGTTTTCATGTATTTGATTGGATCTTAAATTCAATTACTGAATGTCCACAATACGATTCACAACATGAGAGAATTTGTGATTGGATCACAACTAGTGAGTATCTCTACATGTGTAATTGTGATGTATTGGAATTATCCCTAGTCGATGAATTAATGGATTCGGACGCCATCGATTCTGTTGAGACTAGAATGAGGTATACTCTTTGGTTTATCCAAGCAGCTGTTTCTCACTGGCTGGTGACATTGGGATGTCCGTGTTAGGGCAATCTCTTGTCGTAATATGGTTTTGATGGTGTGGCAAAGGGTTTAAGTTAGATTGTTATTATGATTTGATATGTGCGTTGGAGTCTTGCAGGGCTTAGTAATTCGTACATGGAGCCTTGGCGAGTTTCACCTCTCATGACTCGGTCCTTGAGTCGGTGAAGGATGGCTTTGCGGAAGCCGTGTGCTTGGAGCATCCGAGGGACCGCTGGACGAGGAGCTTGGAGTGAAGCCGGAGGAAGTAGACTTCAGGGCAAGGTGCGAAGGATGGCGCTGCAGAGCCGTGCGCTTGGCGCATCCGAGGGACGTGGCCGGACGAAGATAACTTCATAGGCGAGGGACTTCGAGGGATGAGAGTGAGCGAATGTAACCCGAGAAGGGGTAGAACTCCTAGGTGAAACTTGGCCATTTGGCTAAGTGTTAGATGAGATTTCTCGACATTAGTCGACTGCCATGTAATGGCAGTCGATTGCTCTGAGTCGAACGGAGTTCGACTGGTATAAGACTAGAGTTTTGACCCGCGATTGACCGCCATGGATCGACAATGATCGATGTCGACATCATTGACTACCAAGGGATGGCGGTCGGATCGACAACACCGCGTACGGCAGACGGAGTCGAGCTCATGGAGCACTCGATTGATCGAGCATCAGTCGACTGATGGCAATATCAGTCGACTGATGCCAGTGTCGTTGGATGGAATCCAATGTGGAAAGCAGCCGTTATTGGGCAACGGCTACAAGACCAGTCGACTGATAGGGACATCAGTCGACTAATCCTGTATCAACGGGAAGAAACCCTCTTCCTCTATAAAGAGGAATGGTGTGGGGCTTTGGGAACCTAATGCTTTAACTCATAACATCTCCCAAAGTGCTCTAAGAGTTCTTCCACTCTTCTTCTTGTGCTAACTCTCATTCAATTGTAAGAAGAGGGATTGTAAAGTGGTTACCTCCACCTAGCTTGGTGCAAAGGAGAGATTAGTGGATTTGGCAAAAGAGTGATTCACCTTGGACGAATCGGGATTGTGGATTAGCGGCGTAGCCATGAACCACGTTACGACCTTGTGTTAACATTGTTTGTTTATCTTTTGCTTTGTCTATTTGTATTTGCATATTCCGCTTGCGCTAATCTCTTTGTAGACAAGCAAATTACTTCATCCAACGAAAGAGGGCAATTCATCCCCCTCTAGCCGGCCAATCGATCCCCTACAAGTGGTATCAGAGCCAAGGAAAGCTTGTCGAGGACTAACCGCCACAACAAGCACATTCAAGGATGGCCGACTCAAACATTCACCCACCAAAATTCGAAGGTGAATTCTCTTGGTGGAAAAAGAGAATGGAGGTATCCTTTGAAACCGGCTTTGAAATTTTATTGATAATGGAAAATGGTTTCGAGATGTCTAGGAATGAAGATGGGGAGCCATTGGAGAAAGCAAGGTGGAGCAAGAGGCAAAGGGAAGAATACTTGGCAAATTTAAAGGCCAAGCACCACCTCTACAATGTACTCCCCCAACAAGAGGTGAATAGAATAGGGGAATGCTCTAGTGCGAAGGAGATGTGGGAGAAGCTAGTAGAGCTTCATGAAGGCACCTCGGAGGCAAAACTTGCAAGGAGAGACCTCCTCTGCTCCCAACTATCCAACATAAAATTAGAAAAGAGAGAAAAAGTAACATCATTGCATTCTAGGTTTAAGGAAATTTTGATTGGACTAACAAGTGTAGGAGAAAGGCTCTCCAACCGGGACATGCTCATGAAAGCAATTGATGCTTTTCCCCGGTCATCAAAATGGAGCTCAATGGTGGACTCCTTCTACATGTCCAAGAACTTAGAAGTGAGCACCTTGGAGGAGTTCTTCTCAACAATGGAGCTCCATGAAACGAGGCTTGAAGGAATAGTTGAAGAGCCTAGAATTCAACCTTCAAGAGGAGTAGCCTTGATGGCACACAAGGGGAAGAAGAAGATGGAGATCCCCTCCTCATCCGATGAAGCATCCTCCTCCTCCTCCATGGATAGCACGGAAGAAGCCTATATGGTAAGGAGGGTAAGGTGTGCATTAAAAGGTTTTCATTTTAATAAATCTAATGATAGGAGAAGAAGACCAAGGGGAAAGGTAATTTGTTACAATTGCTAAGGAGAGGGACACATAAGGGACAATTGTCCTCTCCTAAACAAGAGCAAAGAAGAGAGGAAGAAGAAAGAAGAAAAGAAGAAGAAAAAGGGGAGCAAAAAGAAGGAAGAAGAGAAGAAGGCCAAAGAAAAAGGGAAGGCCAAGGCATTCAAAGCAAAGACTTGGGATGACCCATCCTCCTCCTCCTCATCATCATCCGAGGAAGAAAATGCTTTTGTCACAAATTTGGCATTGATGGCGTTTGACGACTTGGATTGCTCTTCCTCCGAAAATGAAGGATCAAGCTCAAGTGGAGAGAGCTCAAGTGAAGGGGGAGCCTCCTCTACATCCTCATCATCGGAAGAGGACTTGGTAAGAGAGGTAACAAATCTACCCCCTAAGCAAATTATGTCAATGATTTCTAGCCTCACTAAGGATTTATTTAGAGCCAAGAAAAAGAATAAGTGCATGCTAGATCAAATTAAGGACTTAGAAGAAAAATTAGAAAAAGCATGCTTAAATGATAATGATAATATTTCTTCTAGTTTAAATGATGCATGCTCACATGAATATATGCCTTTCAATGTTGATGATGCATGCATAGAAGAAAATAGAGTTTTAAGGGAAAAGGTAGACCACTTGACCAAAGCCCTAGAAAAATTTACAATAGGCTCCAATACCCTTAACATGATAATTGGGAGCCAAAGGGCAAGCTTCAACAAGAAAGGCCTAGGATATAAGGAAAAGAAAAATGAAAAGACCTATAAATGCCTAATAGCTAGGGGTCAAGACAAGAAGAAGGTAATTGCTAGAAAATGGATCCCTAAGGAATTTTTAGTGAACCCAATAGGAAAGAACTTATTTTGGGTTCCAAAATCCATCCTAAAGGGTTAGGAAAATCCTAGGGTAGTCAACCATATGCAATTTACCTATATCATATGTTGGTTGACTTAGGATGGCGGAACAACATTTTTGAAATAATGTTAGGTGATGATAATGCACCTATAAGTAGATAAATCATGCTTTAGGTGATATTTGCTTTATTATCATCATGTAATACCTAATGCATGATAACAATTTGATGAATACATTTGTTTCATGATCATAATGTGAAATCAATTCATATATATCTTTATGATCATGTGGAATGATAGGATGATACTTAACCTTGATAGAATTGTATGAAAATAATGGTTAAGTACATACAAATACTTTTAGGATACATCTCACACTCACCATAAGCTACCTTGATTGAAAACTTAGCATGAGTGAGATGTTAGGATGATACAAATGTCCACTAGTGCCTATGGCATTTAGATGGTCATTTAAAGTATCAAAATAGCAATAATAGACCAATCATGGGGAAGGCTTATGTTTAATTCATAGACATATTGCCCAAAGATCATGGTTGGATATTTCATATGTTTTCAAAACAATTTCTTACTTCAAAATCTGTGTGTTCATGTTTTGAAACAATTGAAAGCAAAACTAGGTGTTAAAATGGATACTAACTTGATCAAAAACCTAGTGATTTTTAAAGCTTTTGGATTTTTGGCAAATACTTGAAAATATAATGGTTTTTCATGGAAAACTATTTTTCATTGAAAACTATTTTTCATTGATAGATATACTTACAAGAAATATGTTCCCCAAATTTCATGATTTTTCGAATTTTATAGATTTTCTAATGCATTTTTGAAATTCATTCTGAAAACCTGAAAATCCCGAAATTCTTGTGCCAGTCGACCGGTAGTCTGAACCAGTCGACTGGTAGTCTGATAACATGCCCAATAACCTTGTGTATCCGATTTTAAGGCATGTTTTGGGTTTTGTTTCTCTCTAAACTTAATGTCATGCTTAGATAAACTTTGTTTAAATATTTTTGATGATGTCAAAGGGGGAGAATTGTTTGTTTAAGTAAGGGAGAATATATTTAGGGGGAGTTTCATGTATTAAGGGGGAGAGTTGCAAATCATGTTATTTACATGCTTTCCTTTCCTTAATATTTTTTTTTCAAATGTTTTACCTAACTTAAATGGATTGCCACACATCAAAAAGGGGGAGATTGTTAGGGCAATCTCTTGCCGTAATATGGTTTTGATGGTGTGGCAAAGGGTTTAAGTTAGATTGTTATTATGATTTGATATGTGCATTGGAGTCTTGCAGAACTTAGTAATTCGCACATGGAGCCTTGGCGAGTTTCACCTCTCATGACTCGGTCCTTAAGTCGGTGAAGGATGGCTTTGTGAAAGCCGTGCGCTTGGAGCATCCGAGGGACCGCTGGACGAGGAGCTTAAAGTGAAGCCGAAGGAAGTAGACTTCAGGGCGAGACGCGAAGGATGGTGCTGCAGAGCCGTGCACTTGGCGCATCCGAGGGACGTGGCCGGACAAAGATAACTTCAAAGGCGAGGGACTCCGAGGGATGAGAGTGAGCGAATGTAACTCGGGAAGGGGTAGAGCTCCTAGGTGAAACTTGGCCATTTGGCTAAGTGTCGGATGAGATTTCTCGACATCAGTCGACTGCCATGTAATGACAGTCGACTGCTTTGAGTCGAACGGAGTTCGACTAGTATAAGACTAGCGTTTTGACCCAGCGATCGCCATCGATCGGTGATCGATGTCGACATCGATCGACTCACGAGGGATGGCGATCGGATCGACAAAGACTGCCGGGCACGGGCACAGAATGGAGTCGAGCTCACGGAGCACTCGACTGATCGAGCATCAGTCGACTGATGGCAATATTAGTCGGTGATGCGGTCTGGATGGAATCCAAGCGTGGAAAGCACCGTTATTGGGCAGCAGCTCTGAGGACGATTGACTCTTCCTCTATAAAGAGGAATGGTGTGGGGCTTTGGGAACCTAATGCTTCAACTCATAACATCTCCCAAATGTTGGATCGAAAGTGTCGCTAGAGGGGGGGGGGGGTGAATAGCGATACGGTGTCGTTAAAAAATTTTGCAATAAGTAAAAAGCAAGTAGAGAATGCACAGCGGAAATATAAAGTAGACAAGATATTTTTACGTGGTTCACAATCTTTCGATTGCTAATCCACGGCCCTAGTGATCCTTGATCACGTACGGAGGGCAATTCACTAAAACCACTCCTCTTCGTTGGAAGTAGGAGCAACGATTACAAAAAGAAATCAAGGCAAAGGGACACTCCCCCTTTCCTTGTTACGATTAAAGCACAAAGACAATTTAAAGAAGTAGAACTTAAATAAATATACCGACAACTCTTATAAGTAGAAGATGTAGCTTTCGTTGTCGGCGGCACTTCGTCGTAGCAAATGTGAGTAGTAGTAGCGGTGTTACGACGGCGTGTTGAGAGCTCTTGAATTCTTGTTATTTGCTTGGCTTGAACATGTCTATTTATGGATATTGATCTATGAATTTAGACATAGGTAGTGTCCAAGGTGAGGTTCTTATCCCAACTCAAGGATGAGGTGTTTCATCCAACCACCTTGTGCCACCTCCAACCTTCTTGTGCGCCAACTCAAGGATGAGGTGTTTCATCCAACCACCTTGTGCCACCTCCAACCTTCTTGTGCGCCAACTCAAGGATGAGGTGTTTCATCCAATCACCTTGTGCCACCTCCAACCTCCTTGGGTGCCAACTTGTTGGAGCCATTCAACTTGTGCCACATCATGGGAGCCAACCATCTTGTGCCAACTCACCTTATCTTGGGCGTCCACCACAAGGAAGCTTGGTGATGGTTTGGATGTCCACCTTGATGCCACATCACCCTTTGTACCAAAACACGAGTCAAGTCCAAATTCACCCCCTTGAAATTCGAGCTCTTCTCGAGGCTGGAACTTGACTAGCAGTTGACTGTAGTCAAAGGGTTTTGGACTGCAGTACAAGTTAGCTTAAAATATAAAGTACGATGGTTCTAACCATCTGATCTCGACCTAGACCTTCCATTGGAGGTATTGGGTCGGATCTACGCTTAACGACCTTGCTTCGCTTTCACACGAGCTTACCTTGTAGCCTCGCTTCCGGTCTTCACCCGAGTACCTCGGCTTCCTCCGAAGTCCCTCTGGCGTTGCCCGACCACCTCGGTTCCCACCGGGTGTCGCAGACCTTCCGCTCAACTTTAGCATTTCTGCACACTTAATTGAGCTCGTAAGATAACAAATATACCCTTAACTATTGAGCCTTTTGCCATAATCAAAATACCGGTTCGACTTTGGTGCCCACTGCACCAACACCAAAGTGCTCTAAGGGTTCTTCCACTCTTCTTCTTGTGCTAACTCTCATTCAATTATAAGAAGAGGGATTGTAAAGAGGTTACCTCTACCTAGCTTGGTGCAAAGGAGAGATTAGTGGATTTGGCAAAGGAGTGATTCACCTTGGACGAATCGGGATCGTGGATTAGCGGCATAACTGTGAACCACGTTACGACCTTGTGTTAGCATTGTTTGTTTATCTTTTGCTTTGTCTATTTGTATTTGCATATTCCTCTTGCGCTAATCTCTTTGTAGACGAGCAAATTACTTCATCCAACGAAAGAGGGCTATTCACCCCCCTCTAGTCGGCCGATCGATCCCCTACAGTCCGGAGTTAATCGTGGTTGCTAGTTATGGTAATTAGTTCATTGGAGTGACCAGCTGTAAGACTTCATATGGTTTTCTGTATATATGGATATGTCAATGAAGTTCTTACAGCAGTTTAAGTGCAATGTTTCTTCGACTTGCGGTATTCAAGTCATCTTGGTCATGAAGACTTATGCTTTTGACATCTTAAGCAAGCATCTCTGAGGAGATGTGGACCCGGAATGATTGGGTATAAGTCGAAGTGACATAAGGTGTTTGAATAGTCTACAGAGGATTCACCGCTCCTTGCAAGGAAATGTATACCTTATGGCCTCTCGTTGGATTGTTACTAAAGTCTTTGGCCAAAGCATTACATGTTTAGAGTATGGTACTCTTGGATACATGTACAGTAATTAGAATCCAGAGAACGAGGAAGTAATACTTGGGCTAGGTGTGACATAGTCAACCTAGTGGGGATTGACACAATAGACCATGTCCTTAACCAAGTGGGTATAAAATGAGTGAAAGGAATGGGGCACAATTTATTGTAGTTGCTGAAGGATTTCAGAAATAGTTCTGGGATCAACTATTGATTTTTCGATTAATTGGAGATCATGATGTACTACTAGGTGTCACTCATGATCGTTCCATAATTAATAGTTAATTATAGACGTCCAACATAAACCAGAAACCTATTTGGTCACATGCACAACGAGTATAATCCAAAGGATTTAAAACGAGTTTGAGAATAGGATTCTCAAATCGAGAGAGATTTGGTTTGGTTGGACCAAACAAAGAGCGAGTATGAAATTATTTTAGTCGCATCGGAAGCATGGATGGGTTATGTCTTTTGAAGACATGTTGGATGAACCAAATTGGTTTGGTTCTAATCTAATTGTGGAAAATAAACCAAAGTGGTTTGGTTTGTTTTAAACGAATAAACCAAAGTTGGTTCGATTTGTTTTAACTTAAAATAGACCAACGCGGTTTGGTTTATTTTAACTTAAGTTATTGGAGCGGGTTAACGGGTTTTGGTTATGAACCAATAACCATTAGGAGAACGTGTTCTCTATAAAAACATGGCTTAAGGGTTTTGTGAATGATTGATACAACTTTGCATTGGAAAATCCTAGCCTCCTTTCCTTCTCCTCCTCTTCTCCTTGTCGTCGCCCACCTTTGTGTCGCCACTGCCCAAAGGAGCTGTTGCCTCTCCTCGCTGCCAACCATCCACTAGCCGCCAGCGTTCCTTGGGCCACCCTCATCCGTTGGCCAACCTCCCTTGGCCGCTGGCGACCAAGGAGTAACCGACCAAGACTTTGGTCGGCCCCTTCTTCCTCCACAACAAGCTGTCCAGTTTTGGACAGCTTGATCTACTTCGTGTGGAGAGGCCATTTGGTCGGTGTTTTGTGCTCGGATAGCGGTCTACTTGCCGGGGATTGGATCTCCGACAATCCTCATAGGTAGAGGGTTATGTTTTCGTCAAACAGTTGACGAAAACCGCTTCCGACAATCGAGTTTGTGAAACTCATTTTGGGATCCGAATTTATTTCGGATTGTAATCATCTCTCGGATCACATTATCTTCAACTCAAGGCTAGTGACTTTTGCAAAGACGAGGCTCGTGACTTTGTGAAACTATCCCAATGATACTCGGCGTGGATACGGATAGAGGCGATTCTAGCGAGGGTCGCTATGGTTGATGCCATTTCCGCTACACATGATCCATCAGGTATACCTAGTATAAGTTTCCTTTTATTGTAAAATTTTAAATAGTGATTATGTCTACACATGTTGTATCCTGCATGCGTGTGATGTGTGTGTTGTAATAAATTAGATTTATTGTTTTTATTGCTTTCGCTGTGTGCATGTTTACGAAACGTGTTCGAACACACACTCACCGCGGTGCCGGGGAAACCCAACATCCTTCGCACTGTTGAAGGGGCTGACACAGTTGAGCTCCTCTTTGGACAACCCACACTGTAGAATTTGTGTAGCCTTTGCATCGGCTTCCACTTGGCGCTTCATGGCATTTGTCCATTGATCGTAATCCAACGATTCACCAACTTCATTAGTAAGAAGTGTGAACCCTGTTTGGATTACGATCCACATCTCGATTTGAGTTTTTAGAAAGTATTCCATCCGACCCTTCCAATAATGAAAGTCATCTCTGTTGTAAAACAGAGGTCGGATGATGCTAAACCCTTTGAGATGGGCCATTTAGAAAGAAGAAAATACCTCGCAACGACAAAAACAAATGAATGTACCAAGACTTTCGTCTTGGATTAGTAGTGTGGGAGAACGAAATTAAACGAAAAAGTCTTACAACCAAAAATGAAAAGAAAACTTTAAAAAGATTCTAGATTGGTAGTTGCACTAAATTGTAGCACGCTTGGCTCAGATACCAATTGTTAGATCATATAAAGCGCTAGAGGGGAGGGGGGTGAATAGCGCAAAATAATTCTTTCTTTTTGATTCAATAACAAACAATAGTAGAGTTGAAATGCAATGGAAAGTAAATAGAGACAAAGCTTTTTTTTACTTGGTTTACAGCCTTCCGGCTCCTAATCCAAGACCCTAGTGGTCTGAGACCATGTACGAAGGGCAATTCACTAAAAACACTCCTCCTCGTTGGAGGTAAGAGTTTGCGATTACAAAAGTTTGAGAAAACACAAGGTAGAGAGACAATCCCTCTCTCCTCGTTACGATAAAAACTTAAAAAGGAAGACAAATACAATGCTTTAGAAATGAAGCTTAAATTTAGCTAATATCGACAACTTGAAGGTTGGAGCTCGAGTTGTCGTCATTTCAATAGCACTTCGTCGTCGTAGGATCGTCGGAGAGTCGCAGGGTTGCGGAGGCAATTGGGAAGCTTTTTTGGAGTCTTAGAATTGATGAAAATGGTGAAGAACACTCCTTTTATAGCCTTTGAGAACCCTAAACATTGAGCTTAAGTTTTATCACCAAAGGCCACCTCACCCTAAGATAAGAGGATGAAGTTTGAATCTCCTCAAAGCTGGAAATTCAAATGGCAGTCGACTGTTCACCCTAATCAGTCGACTGATGAAAGATAAGTAGACTGCTAACAACCATCAGTCGATTGTTGGCTAGGGTTTTCGACTGCATCAAGAGTTAGCTCAAAAATGATACTCAAATAAGTGTTTTCGATGGCCACTAATCGTTTGATCTCGACATTGACCTTCCATGGGAAGTCATGGTCGGATCGTCGCTTAAGGACGTCCCCGTATGGAGGACTTGACCTTACATCACTCACTCACACGAGCTTATCTCGAGCTTACCTTTGTAGCTTCTCTTTCGGTCTCCACCTGATTTCTTCGGCTCCCTTCGAAGTTCTCCCGGTGTCGCCCGACCACCATGATTTCTTAGCACGAGAACCTCTGGGTGTCGCCGATCTTTAGCTTAGCTTAGCATTCCTGCACGCTTGATTCAACTCGTGAGATAACAAAATGAACTTAACTTTGTGTCTTTGCTATAATCAAAACTTAGGTTCGATTCGGGTGCCTACTGCACCAACAGAAGTTACGAACGGATAAGCCATCTTTAAAAAAAAATCAAATAAATATTAATTTAATATAATAAAAAATGGATGTAATTTTAACATTAGAAACAAATAAAGGATTATTTTACACTAAAAGAAATGATTAATTCAAGAAATAATCATTTATACTTGTGTCAAACAACCAACATGTTGTATGTTTTAATATTTTTGCAAATTAGGTGTAGGATCTTCGGTGAGCGCTAGAGGGGGAGTGAATGACACGTCTTTATTCGACTTAATGGAATTCGATCGTGCTTGCTACAAAGCTTGTTATACACAGCGGAAATAAAGATAATAAAGCAATAACAAAAATACAAGCACACAATACACAATAACACGCTGATATAACGTGGTTCGGAACCTTAGGGTTCCTACTCCACGGATTAAGCTCAAATGAGCTCTAACAATGTCAATACCACCACTAATCAATAATACTCCTTCTCGACAGCAAGTCGGAGGCGGAAAACCCTCTTACAACAAATTACAAAAGTAATACAAGATAACAACAAGCAAATACAAAGTAAATACACAAAATAAGTAAAGAACACTTTACAAAAACTCTTTTGAATGCTTGCTTATTGGTCGCCTTGGACTAGCCTTGAAGGACTGAAAAACACCAACTATTACCCTTCAAATCGCCGAAGAAAATCGTTGCTAAATCCTCCCTTTTGAGCTCTTTTTAAAGATGAAACTTGGGCTGATATCTACCTAGCAGTCGACTGCCATAAAATCCTAGTCGACTGCTCCTATAGTCGTTGTCTCACAACGACATAATCTACATCGGCAAAACTCCAACGGATACAATAATATGATCCCATCCATCGATCATCGATCATTACCCCGAGTCGACTAATCACCGACTCGAGCATTCGAGCACCAATGATCGCCATCCATAGCGATCGCTGCTATCGATCGCCCATCGGCATAACTAAGGCTATTTGCGCGATCGAACACCGACTCACAGGGATTGGTCATAATCGCGATCGCTCAGAGTCAACTCGACTACCAAGTGTCAAAACACTTGACCAATCAACTGGTTCAAAGCCCCAGTCGACTGATAACCTCAACCATGAGATTTAACCCTTGCTAGACCACCCTTAGCCTAGACCTAAGCCTTCTATCCACCTCCATCATCCTCACAGCTATCAAATCCCTCCAAGTCATCCATGACTTGTTCATCCATACGCTAGCCTTCAGGTGCTTCCATCGGCTATTGTCATGCTAAGCTGGTCTATACCGCTAAGGCACATTTGGACTTACGTTGCAAAGACTACCGCTTGGATTTTACGTCGCCAAACCATTGTACTCATGCTGCCAAGACTCTAGCTTGGACTTTACGCCACCAATATCAACCCTTGGACTTCCCTTCCCAACCCATGTTAGACTTTTCATTTGCCAAGACTCAAGCTTGGACTTTCCCTTGCTAAGACCCATGCTTGGACTTTCCATGCCAAGTACCCAAGACTTGGACTTTCCATGACAAGTTCACAAGACTTGGACTTTCCCTTGTCAAGACCCATGCTTGGACTTCTCCATTATGGTCAACTCCAAGTCAACCATCTAGTCAACCTATTGTCAAACAATGGTCAACTCAATGTCAAACATCAAAATACTAACATCAAATCACTACTTGTGTCAAACTCGAGTCTGGTCAATCGTGACCTGGGTTGATTGCACTAACAATTTCCCCCTTTTTGATGTTTGACAAAAACCAACATCTTTGAGTTAGAACACTAACTCAAACCAATCCTCCCAATTTTCCAAATTGGGAATACTCAAATTCTCCCCCTTTTTGACATACATCAAAAAGGCTCTCCCCAAGGGTGTCAATGTCTCATATCCCAATGAGATCTTACAATCTCCCCCTTGGTCCAAAAATATCTAGGATGTCTTCACTCTTCCTAGTGATAAGTCTCATATCATTAAAGAGAGATAATCCTTCAAACTCTCTCAATTTTCAAATTGGGCATCTCACATTCTCCCAATTTCTAATTCTCCAAAATTCTCCCCCTCATGAGGAAGAACACATCCATCATCCCATGATGGATAACCTCCCCCTAAAGGCTTGCTCCACTTTGACCATTGCACCAACAATGTCCTTGGAGAGTCCCTAAGCCTATAGGAATACTAAACTATCAAAATTAAGATTAAAAGTTCAAACTTGAACTTTCACACACCTTAAAATTGATACATCATCCTAAACAACTCTCCTAATCCATATCCAATGGATTTTCTCCCTTTTCAATAGTTTTCAAAGCATATCCTAGGGTTAGGAGCAGTTAGGGTAGCCTAACACAGTTGAAATCAGGCAAAACAAATATTGTTTACCCGAAATCAACGTTGGCAGTCAACTCTGTCAGTAAGCAGTCGACTGCCATAAGCGGCAGTTGACTGATTTCTATAAATACAAAATTCAGAAATCAGAAAATAAATTTTGGAAAATCATAAGTAATTATTCATACATCAAAAAATCATAAAAATTCATATGTATAATACTTATGTCAATCATTATGGGTGAAAAATATTGAAAAAATAAAATACCCATAAAATAATGAGATTGATACAAAATTCAAAATCATTGATAACTTCAATGTTTTTGAGCTATTTTGTATCAACTTCTACAATGGTGATTACTATCAAAAGATAGACTTCACCAAGGTTTTTTAAAATATTTTTGAAATAATTTTAAAACCTTATATTGAACCATAGTCTATGGGCTTAATGCACATGACTTGTACATAAGTTTTCCTCATGATTCATCCATGGTATAAGATGAGTTTGAGTTCCTCTAGATACAAGAACTATGCACCTTGAACTTAACTCATTTCCTAGCATCTCAAATGTGTCTAGGGTATATCAATACACACACATGTCAATGTGATGTGAGTTTTGTTCATCCTAATCTAAGACCTTATATATTTTCTAAGGCAACACTACTTGATTCCCTTATACATGAGACTTCAAGTCATGCCAATTGTCCTTAAATCAATTTTCATAAATCTTAAATGCAGGAATGATGATTATGACATAAATGATAACATAAATGAAATATGTACCAATAATCATAATGTCATGGCATATAAATAAATCTAAACATACATAACATAAAAACTAACCTAAGCATAATCATGACATATTAAATGATAAAATGAAATATGATATTATGACTGTTAGTAATATATGAGAGGTGTCTAAGGCAATCGCCTTATATTTTAACCATTTATATGATAAATAAATATTCACTATTTGAGTATACATATTTTCATGTATTTGATTAGATCTTAAACTCATTTACTGAATGTCCACGATACGATTCACAGCATGAGAGAATTTGTGATTGGATCACAACTAGTGAGTATCTCTACATGTGTAATTGTGATGTATTGGAATTATCCCTAGTCGATGAATTGATGGATTTGGACACCATCAATTCTGTCGAGACTAGCACGAGGTATACTCCTTAGTGTATCCAAGAAGCTGATTCTCACTGGCTGGAGACATTGTGATATCCGGAGCTAATCGTGGATGCTAGTTATGGTAACTAGTTCATTGGAGTGACCAGCTGTAAGACTTCATATAGTTCTCTGCATATATGGATATGTCAATGAAGTTCTTACTGCAGCTTAACTGCGATGTTCCTTTGACTTGCAGTATTCAAGTCATCTTGGTCATGAGGACTTATGTTTTGACATCTTAAGCAAGCATCTCTGAGGAGATGTGGACCCGGGAATATTGGGTATAAGTCGAAATGCCCGAAGGTGTTTGAATAGCCAATAAAGGATTCACCACTCCTTGTGAGGAGATGTATACCCATGGCCTCTCGTCGGATTGTTACTAAAGTCTTTGGCCAAAGCATTACATGTTTAGAGTATGGTAATCTTGGATACATGTGCAGTAACTAGAATCCGTAGGATGAGGAAATGATAATTGGGCTAGGTGTGACGTAGTCAGCCTAGTGGGGTCTGACACTATAGACCATATCCTGAACCAAGTGGGTATAAGATGAGTGAAGGGAACGGGCACGATTCATTGTAGCTGCTGAAGGGTTTCAGAAATAGTTTTGGAATCAACCGTTGATTTTCCGATTAATTGGGGATCATGATGTACTACTAGATGTCACTCATGATCGTTCTATAATTAATGGTTAATTATAGATGACCAACATAAATCGGGAACCTATTTGGTCACACACACAACGAGCGTAATCCGAAGGATTTAAAACGAGCTTGAGAATGAGATTCTCATATCGAGAGAAACTAGGTTTGGTTGGACCAAACAAGGAGCGAGTATGAAATTGTTTCAGTCGCAATGGAAACATGGATGAGCCGAGTCTTATGAAGACATGATGGATGAACCAAATTGGTTTGGTTCTAATCTAATGGTGGAGAATAAACCAAAGGGGTTTGGCACTACAAAAAAAATCCTTTTTTAGCGATGAATTTTGCAACGAAATTTTTAAAAATTTCGTTGTAAATTTTTTTTGCAACAAAATTTGCAACGAAATGTTACAAATAATTCGCCACTAAAATCTGCAATGAAAAAATAAATTTCGTTGCCAAATTGCAACGAATAATTATTTCATTGCAAAATTCAATGCCAAATTTGGCAACGAATAAATGTTTTTGTCGCCAATTTGGCGACGAAAAATATGATTCGTCGTAAATTTTTGCGACAAATAACACTTTTTGTCGCCGAATTCGACGACGAATAATTATTTTCATCACCGAATTCGGCGACGAATAATTATTTTCGTTACCGAATTCGGTGACGAATTATACATTCAACGCCAAATTACCGACAAATAAATTTTTTCGTTGGCAAATTAGCGACGAATAAATTTTTTTGTTGCCAAATATGCGACGAAATTTTTATTCGTCGCAAAATTCTCCCATCCACCGCCGGCCAATATAATGAAATTTGGTGATGAATATTATTTTCGTCGCCAAATTTGCGATGAAAAATATATTCATCGCCAAATTTTGATGAACAGAATTAACAAATAAAATTAAATTTGGCGACGAATATTTTTTTTGTCGCAAATTTGGCGATGAATTATTATTTTCGTCGAAAAATTTGCGATGAAAAAAATATTCGTCGCCAAATTCTGATGATCGGAATTAACAAATAAAATTAAATTTGGCGACGAATATTTTTTCGTCGCAAATTTTGCGACGAAAATAATAATTCGTCGCCAAAAATTGAACTAGCAGTCGACTGATTAATACATCACCGATCACAGCGTGATCAATGACCGACTACTACAGACGTTACGTGAGTTGTTAGATTTGGGCATGATCGATCATATCCATCACCGATCGCTACTGAGTCGATCGGTCACTACGAAGGGTTACGTAACTCGCTATAGTACATCACCAATCGACATTGTCTACCAGTCGACTGATGGCCAAAAAATTTTATCAGTTGAGTGAATGTCCATATCAGTCGACTGATATATATAAATTTGCAACGAAAATTGTATTTTCATTGCAAATCTGGAGGAATTTTTTTTTTACAAATTAATATTTTTTCGCTGTTTTACAACAAACACACAACAATATTAACACAATTATACAACAAACAATAATATGGAAATCAAACCAATTTATACGGATAACAAACATCTAAAGGTCTACCGTACGTATCATTATCATCCGGCAACAGTTAAATACAACAAACTTATAAAAACATAAATACGACATATGTCATATGTCAAGAATCTTACAAATAAACTTTCACAAATACAGTCAAAGATAATCAACATCATCACCATTGTCATCAAAAAATACATCATCATTTTCTCCATGACAGGGATCAGGCGGAGGAGGAGCAGAGCTTGAAGGAGGAAATTGATTTGAGCTAGACGGTAACTGAAGATGTTGCATAATAAACATTTGTTGCCTTTGAACTTCATTCATCTTTTCATTTAAGTCTTGAACTTTCTGAGCGTTCTGTCTCGATTCAGTTTCCTTCTGCACTAGTAACTCTCTCAAATGATTAACCTCTTCGGTTAATTGAATAACTTGGGCCTTTGATGCTGGAGAGGATGAAGAAGAAGCACCAGGGACTTTATAGGATCGGCTCAAAGGGCCGAGTCCAAGTATTCTTCCACTTTTCGGTCTTCCAGATGCTTCGAGCCATAAATTTATATTGCTAACAGATGGCTCCGATTTGACTCCATCATCACTTGCTCCCGAATTTCTTTGTGAAAGTTCATCGTATTTCTTCTATTGTGAAAGAAAAAAGAATTAAATATTAACATAAGAAAATAAATTTTTACAATCACACACCTTTATTGTTCTATCTCTTTCACCACTCCATGTTTTATCCTTTTTTTGGAATGTACGGGTGAAAGTGTCAATAAATAATAGCTCTGATCTCGTCTCCTTGGCCTAAACAAATTAAACAGTTAATATTTATAAATCAGTGAGTATTAGATTATAAAATCATAAATTGAAAGTACTCACCAATCTATGTCTATGCTCATCGATATTTATGGATCCTCCCGCATATGTGGCAGACATAATGCCGGAGTTAAAATTCTGATTTTGCTTATTCTGTTCACTCCTCTGCTTACTTTCATCAGATCCCCAATGTGAAATAATTTTATTCCAATTTTCCTCAGTTATACAGTGGGGTTTCTTATTTCTAGTTTTTGCATGATTTAGTATGTTTCGAATATGATCACCACATTTTTTATTAAAAATCCTCCTAATCTCTAGTGTTTCAGTCTCATCCCAAATAAATACCCGCTGCAATAGAGGAAAATTAAAATTTATTACAATCACTGCAATTTCATATACTAAAGATTGAAATAAATTACCTTGAACTCATTCCACCATAGAACTTTAATATATTCTGGTGTGCTTGTATAAGTCATAGAAGTGCCGGCCCAATGATTATTCACTATTTTATTCACCTCGTGAATAACACGTACAAAATTTGTAAATCTAACAGAAACCAAAAACAAACTCCGTTATATAGTTTAAAAAAAATATATTGTATTAAAATTTTAATATAGGTATTATAAAACTTGAATAATTACGAGTCTCCTCGCAGAGATATAAACTCTCTCGTATCTTCCCTCTCCACGAGTGTTTGTTGTACCGGGGAAGAAACATTAGCAGGTATATGTTGCGAATCAGAGGATCCTGCAACTAGGGAAGAGGTGGAGGGCACATTTCCTGCAAGAGCATCAGAATGTGCGGGTGCTGAAGCAGAGGAAGACTGTGATCTTCCATCACTACTACATCTATGACCGCCACGTCGAAACTAACAATCATTATTATTAGAAGAATATTACAGGGAAAACAAATGCAGTTGCATATTGAATTATTAATAGGAAGAATATGAAAATATTACCATATTCATAGCAACTGGATGACCCTAAATAAAAAAAAATTCATTAGCATATCAAATATATAGATTTTCAAATAACATAGTAAAATAAAATACAATTGGTATTCAATAAATTAAAAGGTAAATTACTAATAATTAGAAATCGAAGTCTGTAATAAAATTTTTGGCATGATAATGCGTCTAATCATCATCGTCATCGTCATCGTCATCCTCATCCTCATCCACATCCTCATCCTCATCCTCATCATTGAAATCTTCACTTGCATCAACGTCTATTACAATGCCACTGGGATCTCGTAACGTTGAAATATTATACTCTTCGATATGAAATATATTGACAACTTCATCTTGTTGATAGGCTATGTCCTCCCAATGTTCCTCAATTTTATTACGTGCTTTGGTTTTACAAACTGCCCACCAATCACTTTTGTCTCGTCTCATACTAGGATATGAAGCATAAAATACTTGAATCACTTGCTGTGCTAATACAAATGGTTCGTACCTCTTGTATATTTTTTTTGTAGTTAATTTCAATCAAATTAAACTGTGGATGCACCCTCTTGCCTTTGATAGGGTCAAACCAACGACACATAAATAAAATAACTCACAAATCTGAGCCTGGATACGCTACCTCTAAAATTTCATCCAGCAAACCCTAAAATTCATTCCTTGCACCTCCATCAATAGATGACTGGACACAAAATCCGCTATTCATTGTAGTTTTCTCAGTTCCATAAGCTTGAGTATGAAAATTATATCTGTTTATGAAATATACGGGCCAAGTTTTAACCATTAAATTTGGACCCCATGACAGATTGTTTATTAGGTCTTGCTCAATGTGACAGTGATTATCATGAACCTAAAGTAAAATCAATATGTGTCATCAGACAAGATTTATCAAATTTAATATGATATACTACTTACATAATTTTTGAACCATTGTGCAAATTCTTCATCACAGAAATTATTAAACTCATGCTCCGGAAGCTCCGAATATAGAGTTTGAAAAATCCTACAATATAATTAAATAAAACATGAACAATATTTTATGATATACAAAATGTTTAATATAACTAATATATACTTACTCGAAATACGGCGTTACTTCTGGACAGTTCAATAAAATATATGTATGGGCTGCTCGCCACTCGGGACTAGTTAGGTATCTACTTGTACAAGATCCACTTGGTCGACCAAGGTAATTAAAAATTGAGAATGCCCTCAAATTTGGATCAACAGGACCCTCATCGTTTCTTCCTGCTTTCTGATTCTTGCATTGAACGTGAGGTTCAAAGTAATATGATGCAAAAGTTGTAACTTCCTCCACAATATAAGCATTAACTATAGAAGCTTCAACATGAGCTTTATTTTTCACTTTTTTTTTCAAGTGATAGAGGAATCTAAAAGTAATACAATAAAATTTATTAGCAAATAAATTAGACTAGAGTTGACCAACTGAAATAATAACGACAAAAAAGTTAAAAAAAAATCACCTTTCAAACAGATACATCCATTGAAATTGAACAGAACCTCCAACTTTAGCCTCATATGGCAAATGAACCAAAATATGTTCCATTGAATCAAAAAATGCCGGTGGGAATATCCTTTCTAAGTTACACAAGATAATCGGAATGCCTCTCTCTAATGTCTCCATGTATGAATGACTCAGTACTGTCGAGCAAATATCATGAAAGAAAATGCTTAATTCCGTAATTGCACCCCATACAAAATTTGGTAACAGTTCCTTCAAAACAATAGGAATTAATCTTTCCATGAATATATGACAGTCATGACTTTTAAAACCCATAAATTTGCATTCCTTCAAATCAACGCATCTACCAATATTTGAGACATAACCATCAGGAAATTTCAACGATTTCAACCATTCACAAACAATCCGTTTCTGATCCTTATTCAATGTATAAACTGATTTTAGTTTTGGTCCCCTACTATTTGCATCAACATCAAGGGTAGGTCGGTTACATATGAGGCGCAAATCTTTTCTTGCATTCAGATTGTCTTTTGTTTTTCCAGTTATATCCATCACCGTATTTATCAGATTTTCAAAAATATTCTTCTCAATATGCATTAAATCAAGATTATGGCGAATCAAATTATTCTGCCAATATGGTAAATCCCAAAAAATACTGCGTTTTGTCCATTTATGTGTAATTTCATAGTCATATGTTGTGACATTGGGGTCTTCAATAACAGATGGAAAGTTAAGCACTCTTTGCCATAGACTTTGACCCGTGAATCTAATAGGTGGAGGTGTTCTTTCAATTCTATTATTAGTAAATTCTTCTTTATTTCTTCTGAATTTATGATTTGGCGGTAAAAATTGTCTATGACAATCAAAATAACTCGTTTTCTTTCCGTGTTTCAATCTGAATGACTTTGATCTCTCCATACATATTGGACATCCTAAAATCCCTGCAGTACTCCAGCCTGATAAAATCCCATACGTAGGAAAATCATTTATGGTCCAGAGAAGTGCAGCTCTCATAGTGAACAGCTGATTAGTATGGACATTATACGTGGAAACACCCACGTCCCATAGTTGGATCAACTCGGCAATCAACGGTTGCATATACACATCTATTAACTTCTTCGGATTATGAGGGCCAGGCACAATCAATGTTAAAAACATATAAGGTGTTTTCATACACATACCAGGAGGAAGATTGTACGGAGTTACAATAATTGGCCAGCAAGAATACGTTCGTCCTGATTTGCCAAACGGAGCAAATCCATCAGCACATAGACCCAACCTGATATTTCGGATCTCATTTGAAAACTCAGGATATGTTCGATCAAAATTTTTCCACGCCTCTGCATCAGATGGATGACACATTAGCCCATTCTTTGTTTCATGATTTGCATGCCAAGTCATGTGTTCAGCAGTCACCTTTGAAGCATAAAGCCTTTGCAATCTAGGAGTTAAAGGCAAATAGAACATTTGTCTGAATGATTTTAATCACTTATTACGATTTGATCTCATTGTACTCTTGTACCTGCTTTGACTACAGAATTTGCAAATCTCTAAATTTACATTATCTCCCCAATATAGCATGCAACCATTTCTACAAACATCAATTCTTTGCACCGGAAGACCCAAATCTTTCACAAGTTTTTTCATACTGTAAAAATCATTCGACATTATGTGATCACGCGATAATACTTCTCTAATAACTTGAACAAAATCATTAAAACATTCTTCTGACACATTATGCTCAGCTTTAACATTCAACAATCTCGCGGTGAGAGATAATTTTGTGTGACTGTCACAACTGGACCACACGAGTTCATCTGCAGCTCTCAATACTTCTTGAAATTTTATATATGGCTCATTGTGCACATTTGCATTACCACCAGTAATTTCTACCTCCTCCAACGGTGTTGGATAATTATTATACATGTGTTCAAATGCTTGAGAATAACTAGAGCTTGCCGCGTTTGGTTCGCTATTCAAATTATGACCAACTGCATCAACTATCATCCTCTGGTATGGATTGCATTGATCGTAATATACTTGCTCTCCACTAACTGTCCTTTGCATGTTTCGTCCAACCTCTTCATCGGATATAAACGGTTCACCATGACAAGTCCAATTATAATAATTTGGCGTAAAACCAAATCTACAAAGATGTTCTCGAACTTTATCACATTGGAAAAATTTACCATTATGACATTTTTTGCACGAACACCTTAATTTATTCCCATCCATAAACTCAACATTATTATTGGCAAATCTAAAAAATTGTTCCACCCCAATTATAAATTCATCGGTTAAACCACGATGTTCTGATAAATTCTTTTTATACATCCAACTGCGTTCTCTCTCCATCAATCCTGACATCGAAATTATATCGACAATGATTAATTTTCATTTCTTCCAAATTAACTTCATCCATATAAATAAATAAATAAATAAATATATATATATATATATATATATATATATATATATATATATATCAATCTAATCTTAAATTTATACTCAACATTATATTTTTCTACTACTAAATATTATTTTGTGTGATATTTAATTGCAAATTATAAGATCATTGTTTCAAACAAATTATGATCTACTAACGGTAATTAAATTACCTAAAATCAAACATTACGATTAAAAATTATATAACATAATTCATAATACTGTAAATAATGGCAAATAATATTTTACACGAACCTGTCCAAAATTAAACAACGTGGGGATGAACTCACGCCTAGATGAACACCTTGACAAACACCTTCAAAGTAGGACAACCTATATTAAACAAAATATTATATTTAGATTACCACACAGTATTATAATTGGGAAAGGTACCGCTGCCGCGAGCTTGCGGGTATGCCTGCTGCCACACGCGATATCGCGGCAAGAACCTGCTGTCGCACGCGATCTCGCACCAGGAACGTAGCCGCGTGTACGCATGGCAACACCTAGCTGCCGCCACCACGTGGCCGCCGCGAGCTCATGGCGGCTGATCGATGTCGCCGCCTGCTCGCGACGGCCGATGCCCGCCGCCTGCTCGCGGTATATATGGTCTGACGCGACCTTACGCGCAGCAAGATCACCGCGCGAGCTTGCGCCAACACTGCCGCGAGCACGCGGCGGCCTCCGCCATGGCTCGCGGCCGCGACACCATGCCGCGAGCACGCGCCAGCGGCGCGACAGCGCGGCGCAGCCGCGCGCAGCGCCCGGCGCGAGCGCGCATTCTTTGCTCGCGGCGTGCCGCCCGCTTGCATGTAGGCGGCGACTCGCGATCTTGTGAAGGGAGAGGGAAGAAGATCGGGAGACTTATCGAAGGGCCGGTGATGGGATAGGAGGAGTTGGATTGGCGCGGCGAAGAAGAGAAGGGAGAGGGAGAGGGAAGAAAGAGTTGGATCGACGGGATTTTAGGGAAAATTTAGCGACGAATGTTTTTTCGTCGCTAATTTCGTCGCCAATTTGGCGATGAATCATATATTCGTCGCCAATTTGGCGACGAATTCTATATTCGTTGCAGAATCTGCAACGAATTTATTTTTTCATTGCAGAATCTACAATGAATTATTTTTTGTCGCAGATCTGCAACGAAAAACATTTCGTTGCAGAATTTTGCAACGAAATAGTAAATTCGTTGCAAATTTCTGCAACGAATTTTTTCGTTGCAGATTCTGCAACGAAAAAATAAATTCGTCGCAAAATTCTGCAACGAATTTATTTTCGTTGCAAATTCTGCAACGAAAAACAATTCTTTGCAGAATTTTGCGACGAAAAATTAAATTTGTCGCAAATTTTTGCAACGAATTTATTTCTTGTTGCAGAATTTGCAACAAAAAAAAATTCATCGCAGATTTTGCAACAAATTTTGAATTCGTTGTAGAAATTTATGACGAATTTATTTTTTCGTCGTAAATTGGCGACGAAAAATAATTTTCGTCCCCAATTTGCGATAAATTTTGCAACGAAATTTAAATGTTGGAAATTTTATAATTTTTGCAACAATTTTTTTTCGTCGAAAATTTCGTTACAAATTTGCAACGAAGCATAAAATTTTTCGCAAAATTTATTGCAGATTTGCAATGAATTATTTTCGTTGCCAATGTTCGTCGCCAAAAAGCAGTTTTTTTGTAGTGTGGTTTGTTTTAAATGAATGAACCAAAGTTGGTTTGGTTCGTTTTAACTTAAAATAGACCAATTCAATTCGGTTTATTTTAACTTAAGTTATTGGAGCGGGTTAACGGATTTTGGTTATGAACCAATAACTCTAAGGAGAAGGTTTTTTAATGGTTAAGAAATACACGCTCTATAAAAGCGTAGCTAGAGGTTTGGAGAGCCCTAAGTTTTATTTTTGGAAAACTCTCATCCTCTCTTCTCCCTCTCTTCTCCTTGCCGCCGCCCAAGGAAGCCAGCCCAGCTTTTGTGTCGTCGTCTACCTTAGTTGTCGGCATCCAGCTGCTGCCGGCTACTCCTCCTATGACCCTCCAATGATCCACCTTGGCTCCGGTGACCAAGATCAGTCGACCATCTCCTTTGGCCAGTGCCAAGTCCTCCACTAAGCTATCCATGTTTTGGATAGCTTGTTTCCTTCTTATCGGAGCGTTGTTTGGATGGCGTTTGGAGCTCCGATAGTGACTTCCTTATCGGGGATTGGATCTCTGGTAATCCTCTGAGGTGGAGGACTAAGGATTCGTCAATCTATTGACGAATACCTCTCCGGAGAAGCGAGTTTTGGGGACTCATTTTTGCATCCGAATTTTGATTCGGATTGTGATCTCCTCTCAATCACATCGTCTTCGACACGAGGCTAGTGACTCCTATGAAGACGAGGTTCGTAGCTTGGCAAAGCTATCCCAACGGTACTCGGCATTGATACGGATAGAGGCAATTCTAGTGAGAGTTGCTCCGGTTGATGTCATTCCCGCTGCACGTGATACGTCAGGTATAACTAGCATAATTTTCTTTTATTGCAAAATTTGAAACTACGATTATGTCTACACATGTTGTACTATGCATGTGTGTGATGTGTGTGTTGTAATAAATTAGATTTATTGCTCTTTAATTCTTTCGCTGTGCTCATGTTTACGAAACATATTTGAACACACACTTGCCGTGGTGCCGGAAACCCAACAATGACATGGTATATGGAAATCAAAGCATGACAAGTAAAACATAAGGCATAAGAATACCTAAATTTTAATATTAGTTGCCATTTGTTAGGATTAATTCTATTTTGCTATATTACCAACTTTCTCCTAAGTATGCCAAAAATCCAAAATGACACACTATGACCTCTAGACCTAATTTGTGCCAATTTGATCGTTTTATCAAACTTCTTAAATAATATTGGCACATCCTAAAATCCTTTAGAATTATGATCAAACTTATTTCCAAGATACCCATAACCTTGAAAATGACCTAAAGTGCTACCTTTACCAAGGTTAGGTTAACTACCTATCCATTTAAAGTTAGCACATCCTAACCCATTTAGCGTGAATCGATTACGCTCCTAGGAACCTAATACCTATTTGAGCTCCTTGGATTTACTAGGTATTCCTTAGGGATGACCTCCCTAGATACCCTCCTAATGACCCTCCTAGGCTTGGTAGCCTTAGTCATTGTGGTCTTGCCTAGGTTAACTCTAGGGGGGACTCTCCTTGTAACCTTCTTAGTGGCTTTCTTAGGTTTCATGGAAACCTTGGCCACTAGGCACCTACCATGGTCAACTCTAGGGATGACTTCCCTTGTGACCTTGATTTTCCTAGACCTAGGTTGAGTTCCATAATTGAATGGAACACTATGGTAGGTCTCCTTGGTCTTAGGTTTATGACTCAAACCTGTTGGGTTTCCTCGACACCGCGGCGGGTGTGTGTTCGAACATGTTTCGTAAACATGTGCACAGCGGAAGAAATAAAAGCTATAAATCTAATTTATTGCAACACACACCATACGCATGAAAAATACAACATGTGTAGACATAATCGCAGTTTTAAATTTTGCAATAAAAGGAAATTACGCTAGTTATACTTGACGTATCACATGCAACGGGAATGACATCAACCAGAGCAACTCACGCTGGAATTGCTTCTATCCGTATCCACTCCGAGTACCGTCGGGATAGCTTCGCCAAGCTAGGAGCCTCGTCTTTATAGGAGTCACTAGCTTCGTGTCGAAGACGATGTGATCGAGAGAAGATCACTATCTAAATCAAAATTCGGATGCAAAAATGGGTCCCCAAAACTCGCTTCTCCGAAGAGGTATTCGTCAATCGATTGATGAATCCTGTAGGTGATCGGTACGGCCGACTAGAGGGGGGTGAATATCCCTTTTCATTTGGATGCCGGTATTTGCTCATCTACAAAACTAATTAGCGCAAGCGGAAGACTAATAAAGACAAGCAAATAGAAATACGAGAAAACAAGCGCTAACAAAGAATGTAACGTGGTTCATGGCTACGCCGCTAATCCACGATCCCGATTCGTCCGAGGTGAATCACTCCTCCAAAGCCAATCACTATTGGTCTCTCCTTTGCACCAAGCTAGGTGGAGGTAACCTTTACAATCAAGATCACTCTTCTTACAATAAGAATGGAGTAAAAACAAGTAAGAAGAGTTTAGAGCTTGTGGGGCACTAGGAAGATCACTTAGAGCATAAGCATTAGCCTCTCAAAGGCTCACACCCTCTCTTTTTATAGAGAGGGCTGATTTCTTCCCGTTGGCTGCCACGGTCATCACGCTCTTGGCGATCGGCGCCATCACTACAACGGACTCGAACACGCGTCGGATCCGGCCAGTTGTAGTCAATGGAACTCTTGGCGATCGGGGATGGACCTCACCCGTTCATTGCTTGCCTCGTAATCGGCCGCCCGATCGACTACAGCGATCAATTCAATACGCGATATCTCTCAGCGGATCGGTGACATTCCATGGCGATCGGCTGCGAGAACTTAACATAAGTTTGAGCTTCCGGCGGTCGGGTAAACCTTAACCCTTGCGGTCAAGTCTCCGACACTCAGCCATTCGGCCAAGTTCACCTAATGAGCTACTTACATTTCACTCATTCTCTCATCTCACTCGAAGTCCCTCCCCGAAGCTCTCTTCGTTCGCGACCACGTCCCTCGGCAGCATCAGGCGCACGGCTCTGCAATGCTCCTTTGCGTCTCTTGCCTCCGAAGTCTGCTTCCTTGGCTTCACTTCAAGTCATCTCGTCCGGCGGTCCCTCGGATGCTCCAAGCGCACGGCTTCCGCAAAGTCATCCTTCACCGACTCAAGGATCGAGGTTGTGAGGGTGAACCCGCCAAGGCTCTATGTGCGAATTACTAAGTCCTGCAAGACTCCAACGCACATATCAAATAACAATATCATCCTAACTTAAACCCTTTGCCACACACATCAAAACCTTATCATGGCAAGAGATTGCCCTAACAATCTCCCCCTTTTTGATGTGTGGCAATCCGTTTAAGTTAGGTAAAAACATTTGATAAGAATTCTTAGGTAAGAAAGCATGTAAACATAAACATGATATAGAAACATGCAACTCCCCCTTAATCCATGAAACTCTCTCTACAAATTCTCTCCCCCTATCATAAGCATAATCATTTCTCCCCCAAAATATATTCCCCATTACTTAAACATACATTTCTCCCCCTTTGACACCATCAAAAAGATTAATCCTTATTTATAAACTCATGGCATCAAGTGTAATAGAAGGAAAACACCAAAATCATGATTAAAATCTGAAATCAGAGAATATTTGGCTGTTTTTCAGGCTAGCAATCATTCTATCGGTATGGCGATCGTGGCACAATGGATTCAAATTACGATTTTAAGCGAATTTGAAATGCATTAAAAATTCCAGAAAATTCGAAAAATCATGAAATTTTGGGAACACATTTCTTTTAAGTATAACTATTCATGAAAAATCATTATATTTCCACGTATTTGCCAAAAATCCATAAGCTTTAAAAACTACTAGGTTTTTGATCATAAGAGTATCCATTTTAACACCTAGTCTTGCTTTGAATTGTTTCAAAACATGAATACATATATTTTAGATTAAGAAATTGTTTTGAAAACATATGAAATATCCAACCATGATCTTTGGGCAATATGTCTATGAATTAAACATAAGCCTTCCCCATGATTGGTCTATTATTGCTATGTTGATACTTTAAATGACCATCTAAATGCCATAGGCATTAGTGGACATTTGTATCATCCTAACATCTCACCCATGCTAAGTTTGCAATCAAGTTAGCCTATAGTGAGTGTGAGATGCATCCTAGGGGGTATTTGTATATACTTAACCCTTGTATTCATGCAATTCTATCATGGTTAAGTATCAACCTAACAATCATCATGATCATAAAGGCATATGTCAATTAGTTTTTACATTATGATCATGAAATACATGTATTCATTGAATAATAATCATGCATTAGGTATTATATGATGATAATAAGCAAAGTATCACCTAAAGCATGATTCAACCCTATTTCTCATGATTACGTGCCAAATATTAAAATCATAAATTATGATTTCAAACATACATAGCAATTACATTAATCATCATGATTTAAGCATTATTATCTATTTATGGGCACGTTATCATCACCCAACACTATTCTAAAAATGTTGTCCCACCATCTTAAGTCAACCAAAATATGATATAGGTCAATTGCATATGGTTGACTACCCTAGGGGTTTTCTAACCCTTAAGGATGGATTTTGGAACCCAAAATAAGTTCTTGCCTATTGGGTTCACTAGATACTCCTTGGGGATCCATTTCCTAGCTATTACCTTCTTTTTATCTTGTCCCCTAGCAATTAGACATTTATAGGTCTTTTCATTTTTCTTTTCTTTATAACCTAGGCCCTTTTTGTTGAAACTTGTCCTTTGGCTCCCTAAGATCATGTTCAATGTGTTGGAGCCAATTGTGAATTTTTCTAGGGCTTTTGTTAAATAATCTACCTTTTCCCTTAAGGCCCTATTTTCATTTATACATGCATCACTAACATCTAATGGCACATAAAGGTCATGTGAGCATGCATCATTTAAGCTAGAAGAAATATTATCATTTAAGCATGCATTTTCTAGCTTATTTTCCAATGCCTTAATTTGATTAAGCATGCTTTTATTTTTCTTTTTCATTCCAAATAAGTCCTTAGTTAAACTAGAAATTATGGAAACTATTTTCTTAGGAGAGGCTTTCGTTACCATAGTTTCCATATCTTCTTCTTCTTCTTCGGATGAGGAGGATGTAGAAGCTCCCCCTTCACTTGAGCTCTCTCCTCTTGAGCTTGATCCTTCATTTTCGGATGAAGAGCAATCCAAGTCATCAAAGGCCATCAAGGCCAAATTGGTGACAAAGGCATTCTCCTCATCCGATGATGATGAGGAGGATGAGGATGGGTCATCCCAAGTCCTTGCCTTTAGAGCTTTGGTCTTCCCCTTTTCTTTTGTCTTCTTCTCCTCCTCCTTCTTTTTCTTGCTCCCCTTTTTCTTCTTCTTTTCTTATTTCTTTTTCCTCTCTTCCTTGCTCTTGTTTAGGAGAGGACAATTGTCCCTTATGTGCCCCTCTCCTTGGCAATTGTAGCATATGACCTTCCCCCTTGGTCTTCTATTCCTATCATGAGATTTATCAAATCTAAAATTCTTAAATGCATGCCTTACCTTCCTTACCATGTAGGCTTCTTCCGTGCTATCCATGGAGGAGGTGGAGGCTTCATCATCGGAGGAGGAGGGGATCTCTATCTTCTTCTTCCCCTTATTTGCCAACAATGCTACTCCCCTTGAAGGTTGTATTTTTGGCTCTTCTTGTATTCCTTCAAGCCTAGATTCATGTAATTCCATAGTGGAGAAAAATTCATCTAGAGTACTTACCTCTAGATTCTTTGAAATGTAAAATGAGTCCACCATTGAACTCCACTTGGATGATCGGGGGAAGGAATCTATGACCTTCATTATCATATCGCGATTTGAGAGTCTTTCTACTACACTTGTTAGTCCATTTAAAATTTCTTTGAATCTAGAATGCAAAGAAGTTACATTTTCTCCCTTTTCTAATTTAATGTTGGATAGTTGGGAGCGGAGGAGATCTCTCCTTGCTAGCTTCGCCTCGGATGTGCCTTCATGATGCTCAATTAGCTTCTCCCACATCTCCTTGGTGCTTAGGCATTCTCCTATTCGGTTGATTTCTTGTTGGGGGAGCACATTGAAGAGATGATGCTTGGCTTTTGAATTTGCAAGGTGCTCTTCCCTTTGCCTTTTGGCCCACCTAGATTTCTCTATTGGCTTCCCCTCTTCATCCCTAGGCAAAATGAAATCGGATTCCATTGTAATCATAATATCAAAATCCATTTCGAAAAATACCTCCATTCGCTTCTTCCACCAAGCGAATTCTCCTTCAAACTTCGGAGGATGGATGTTGGAGCCGGCCATTTTGAAAGTTGCTTGTTGTGGCGGTTAGTCCTCGACAAGCTTTCCTTGGTTCTGATACCACTTGTAGGGATCGACGATGGCCAGAGGGGGTGATGGATGTGATTTGCTCGCCTACAAATCCTAGCGAAGCGAAGACTAATAAAGACAAGCAAATAAAATACGAAAACAAGCGCTAATAAAGAATGTAACGTGGTTCACTGGCCACGCCGCTAATCCACGGATCCCGATTCGGCCCGGTTGAATCACTCCTCCAAAGCCAATCACTATTGGTCTCTCCTTTGCACCAAGCTAGGTGGAGGTAACCTTTACAATCAAGATCACTCTTCTTACAATAAGAATGGAGTATAAACAAGTAAGAAGAGTTTAGAGCTTGTGGGGCACTAGGAAAATCACTTAGAGCATAAGCATTAGCCTCTCAAAGGCTCACACCCTCTCTTTTTATAAAGAGGGCTGATTTCTTCCGTTAGCCGCCGATCATTCTTTGCCGCCAGCAATCATTGCCCGTCACTACTGCACCTCGAACACGTCGAATCCGGCCGTTGTAGTCCAAGCGGAACTCTTGGCGATCGGTGATGGACCTCACCGGTCATTGCGCCTCCCGTATCGATTGCCCGATCGATTCTCGCTGATTCTGTGCCGCGATATCCTCGACGATCGTGACATTCCGCGACAATCGGCGCGAGCATAAACCCATCAGTCGGATACCAGTCGAACCCACTCGACTCAGAGCAATCGACTGCCATTACATGGCAGTCGACTGGTGCCGTGTGAAACTTAAACTTAACATAAGTTTGAGCTTCCGGCGGTCGGGTAAACCTTAACCCTTGCGGTCAAGTCTCCGACACTCAGCCATTCGGCCAAGTTCACCTAATGAGCTACTTACATTTCACTCATTCTCTCATCTCACTCGAATCCCTCGCCGAAGCTCTCTTCGTTCGTGGCCACGTCCCTCGGCAGCATCAGGCGCACGACTCTGCAATGCTCCTTCGCGTCTCTTGCCTCCGAAGTCTGCTTCCTTGGCTTCACTTCAAGTCATCTCGTCCGGCGGTCCCTCGGATGCTCCAAGCGCACGACTTCCGCAAAGTCATCCTTCACCGACTCAAGGACCGAGGTTGTGAGGGTGAACCCGCCAAGGCTCCATGTGCGAATTACTAAGTCCTGCAAGACTCCAACGCACATATCAAATAACAATATCATCCTAACTTAAACCCTTTGCCACACACATCAAAACCTTATCATGGCAAGAGATTGCCCTAACAAATCCTTGGTCCTCTACCTATGAGGATTATCGAAGATCTAATCCCCGACAAGAAAGTTACTATCGGAGCTCCAAACGCCGTCCAAACGGTGCTCCGACAATAAGGAAGCAAGCTATCCAAAATTGGATAGCTTGGTGGAGGACTTGGCGTCGGCCAAAGGAAAAAGGGTCGGCTGGTCCTTGGTCACCGGAGCCAAGGAGGGTTGCTGGAGGATTGTCGGCAACAACAGGAGGCTGGCGATAGCAGGTGGCATCGGTGGCAGCAGTTGGCGTTGGTGACAAGAGCCCCTTGGGTGGCGGCGACAAGGAGAAGAGAGGGAGGAGAGGAAGAGAGGTTTCCAAAAATAAAACTCTTAGGGCTCTCCAAACCTCTATCCATGCTTTTATAGAGCGTGTGTTTCTTAACCACCAAGAAACCTTCTCCTTAGAGTTATTGGTTCATAACCAAAACTCGTTAACCTGCTCCAATAACTTAAGTTAAAATAAACCGAATCGCATTGGTCTATTTTTAAGTTAAAACGAACCGAATCAACTTTGGTTCATTCGTTTAAAACAAACCAAACCCCTTTGGTTTATTTTCCACCATTGGATTAGAACCAAACCAATTTAGTTTATCCATCATGTCTTCAAAAGGCACGGCTCATCCATGCTTCTGTTGCGACTAAAACGATTTCATGCTCGCTCCTTGTTTGGTCCAACCAAATCTAGTTTCTCTCGTTATGAGAATCTCATTCTCAAGCTCGTTTTAAATCCTTTGGATTATGCTTATTTTACGTGTGACCAAATAGGTTCTTGATTTATGTTGGCCATCTATAATTAATCATTAATTATAGAACGATCATGAGTGACACCTAGTAGTACATCATGATCCCCAATTAATCAGAAAATCAACGGTTGACTCCAAAATGACTTCTGAAACCTTTCAGCAGCCACAGTGAATCATGTCATGTTCCCTTCATGCATCTTATATCCACTTGGTTCAGGACATGGTCTATTGTGTCAGTCCCCACCAGGTTGACTACATCACACCTAGCCAAAGTATGATTTCCTCATCCTTCGGATTCTAGTTACTGCACATGTATCCAAGAGTACATTACTCTAAACATGTAATGTTTTGGCCAAAGACTTTAGTAACAATCCAACGAGAGGTCCTGTGTATACATCTCCCCACAAGGAGTGGTGAATCTTTTATAGGCTATTCAAACACCTTTGGGTACTTTGACTTATACCCAATCATCCCGGGTCCACATCTCCTTGGAGATGCTTGCTTAAGATGTCAAAGCATCTTAAGTTTGAATGAGCCATCTATGGTAGGTCTCCTTGGGCTTAGATTTGTGACTCAAACCTTTCTTGCCCTTGAATGATCCTTGCCTCTTAGACTCTAGGTTTTGACCATTTGACCCCTTAATTTGATTTTGTATTTTTCTAAGGGTCTTTTCTAATTTCTCAAGTCTTGACCTCAAGACTTGATTTTCCAATTCTAATTATCCAATCTTTGATTTTTCATTTGGTCTTTGGGCATTACCATTTCTTCTAGGCATATGCCTACCCTTCTTAGGGTTAATGCCTAAATGACCTTCTACTTTCCTAATAGTTTTCCTAGGTAGGATTTACCTAGGGTTATTAGTCCCAAATTTCTTCTTATTTTCAAAATTTCAACTCTTAGCACCTAGACAATAAAGTCTATTATTTCTAGCATGTTTTTCATGAACAATAGCAAGTGAATTAAAAGCATACTTTTTAATATTAAACTTAGAAGGTGCATTATTGAAATATACCTTAGGGTTAGCTTTAGAAGCTCCCCCTATATGTGATGCTCCTTCTTGGACTTTCTTCCTCTCCCTAAGGCATTGACTCCTATAATACCCCTTTTGATTGCACTTGAAGCAAATTACATGGTCCTTACTTTTCCTTATTGGGGCTCCGATATCCTTTGACTTTTCTTGAGGTTTTGGTGTCGGTTGACTTTTCTTGACTCTTTTAGGACATTTACTCTTGTAATATCCTACTTCCCTACACTCAAAACATATGATATGATTTTTATTTGTAACTAAATTGCTTGAGTTACCTAGGTCAATGGTAGTGGAATTTTGGACTTCTTCATCTTCTCGACCAGAGGTAGATGGTTCCTCTTGAGTTGGATCCGGTATTGAAGATGACCTAGTCTCCTCACCCTCAATCCTAGAGGTGGAGGCTTCCTTTACCTCATCCACCTCTTCCGATCCGGATGTTGATTCCCTATCAACCTCTGGATCCTCACTTTCTTGTGAGGATGATGATGATTCTTCCTCTTCCAAATCTTCTTGAGATTGAGAGGATGAACACTCCTCGGACTCCTCCTCGGACTTCTCCTCGGACTTCTCCTCTACTTCATGAGTCGGTGATGGACCTTCATGGAGCTTTACCAATTTGCTCCAAAGCTCCTTGGCATCTTGATATCCACCTAGTCTAGACAAAATATCATTAGGTATCAAATTTTCTAAAAGTTTTGTTACCTTAACTTCGGTCTTGAACTTTAGGCGTTGCTCTTGGGTCCACTTCTTTAATTTGAGGACATCTCCCTTCTTGTCCCTAGGGGGTTCGAAGCCTTCCATGATGATGAACAAATTTTCTATGTCCATCATCAAGAATGTCTCCATTGCTCAAACCCTTATTGTCCATAAAGCACATATGGAACCAGCATGTTGATGTCCCATTCAAGTCTATCTTTTGGTGACTCCATCCTCTAGAACTTTGCTCCGGGTTGTTAATCCGTAGAAGAACTCCTAGCTCTGATACCAATTATAGGATCTTCGGTGAGCACTAGAGGGGGGGGGTGAATGGCGCGTCTTCGTTCGACTTGACGAAATTCGATTGTGCTTGCTACAAAGCCTGTTATGCGCAGCAGAAATAAAGATAATAAAGCAATAACAAAAATACAATCACACAATACACAAGAACATGCCGATATAATGTGGTTCGAAACCTTAGGGTTTCTACTCCACGGATTGAGCTCAAATGAGCTCTGGCGATGCCAATACCACCATTAATCAATAATAGTCCTTCTCGATAGCAAGTCGGAGGCGGAGAACCCTCTTACAACAGATTACAAAAGTAATACAAGATAACAACAAGCAAATACAAAGTAAATACACAAAAGAAGTAAAGAACACTTTACAAAAACTCTTTTGGATGCTTGCTTGTTGAAGGACTGGAAAGCACCAATTATTCCCCTTCAAATTGCCCAAGAAAATCGTTGCTAAATCCTCCCTTTCGTGCTCCTTTTAAAGATGTAACTCAGACTAATTTCCACTTAGCAGTCGACTGCCATAAGACCCCAGTCGATTGCTCCTGTAGCCGTTATCTCTCAATGATTTAATCCACATCGACAAAACTCCAACGGATACACTGGCAGTCGACTACCATTACCCATCAGTCAACTGCCAGTCTCGTAGTTGACTGATCAGTTGACTATCGAGCATTCTGAGCACCAGCAGTCGACTGCCTTCCATAGTAGTCGACTGCTCAATCCATCAGTCGACTGCCCAATGCTAGCAGTCCACGACCAAGGCTATTTGCCACAGTCGAATACCAGTCGACTCACAACAGTCGACTGGTCACAATCCCAGTCGATTGCCCAGAGTCAACTCAGCTGCCAAGTGTCAAAACACTTGACCAATGGACTGGTCCAAAACCCCAGTCGACTGATAACCTCAACCATGAGATTTAACCCCAAGTATGATGCCCTCATACTTGCTAGACCACCCTTAGCCTAGACTTAAGCATTCTAGCCACCTTCGTCAGCCTCACGCCTATTAGATCCCTCCAAGTCATCCACGACTTATTCATCCATACGCTAGCCTTCAAGTTCTTCTATCGGCTATTGTCATGCTAAGCTGGTCTATACCGCTAAGGTACATTTGGACTTACGCTGCCAAGAATACCGCTTGGACTTTACGCCACCAAGCCATTGGACTTATGATGCCAAGACTCCCACTTGGACTTTACGCCGCCAATATCAACCCTTGGACTTCCCTTGCCAACCCATGTTAGACTTTTCATTTTCCAAGACTCAAGCTTGGACTTTCCCTTACCAAGACTCATGCTTGAATTTTCCATGCCAAGTACCCTAGACTTGGACTTTTCATGCCAAGTACACAAGACTTGGACTTTCCCTTGCCAAGACCCATGCTTGGACTTCTCCATTATGGTCAACTCCAAGTCAACCATCTAGTCAACCCATTGTCAAATAATGGTCAATTCATTGACAAACATCAATGTCAAATATCAAAACACTAACATCAAACCACTACTCGAGTCAAACTCGAGTCTGGTCAATCGTGACCTGGGTCGATTGCACCAATACTAGGGATGCATATCAATCCTAAACAAGAAAGAAAGACACAAAAGTGCAATAAAAGTGATGATAGAAGCTAAGGACATGAGAGAAGGATATAATAGATTGCAGAAGAAAAAGGTCAACTAATCAAAAGAGTACCAAACAAGTGAAAAAGATTATTAGAGTCCAACATTAATATTGAAAAATTCCTTTTTTGCTACATAAAGGATCTCTCAAAGAAGCCAATGAAGGAGATTTGGGAAACGAATACACCATAGACGATGACAAGCGGGAGATAGAAAGCATTGAAGATATCAAAAAGAATTCTCTTTGATGCTATTGAAATATGTTAGTGTGCTAGCTACTTATTGAGGTGGAGGGGTGATTTAGTTTGCTCAATGAGATTTATGAATAATGGAGGCATAAATTGTGGAGGGCTATATAGGGATTGTGGGTCATGTCTAATTATTACTTCAAATTCTAGGAATGGTAGTAGATGGATAGTTAGTGGAATAAAGAGCTTGAGAAATCGAGCTTAACATAAGGAGTTTGGGGTGCTAGGAGTGAAAAGCGCAAGGAGCTCAACAAAGTATTCACAACCGAACTCCTTCAACTGGCTGAGTACAAATCAAATCTGTCTTCAGTGTGTCGAGCTAGTTAGATTAGAATTTTTTAGAGCTTTGTCAGGTTAGGCATGCATATGATTTCAAGAGGTTGAAGGTCAGATGTCTATAGATCGACCTTTGCAAGGTCAAACTTTCTCATATCGATTGTTAGAACGAAAAGTACTTCGGATATGAGAGGACTCGAAAACGGATGAGAAGAGGGTCGAAGAGTACCTTGGCGAAGCTCCTTCGATGCTCAAGTTAGAAACTAAAGAAAATCTATAAAGTAAAGAGAGATAATAGAAAATTAGAGATTATGTATTTCCCTCCTAGTTTTATATAAGAAGAGAAGAACGTACCATTTTTGGGAGGAAGAGATGCGATGTGGAGATGTGGCTTCCTGGAGAAGATCATGGAGTCATAGCTTCTTGGAGAAGATTGTGGAGTCGTGGCTTCTTAGAGAAGATCGTGGAGTTGTAGCTTCCTGGAGAAGATTGTGGAGATGTGGCTTCATGGAAGAGATCATGGAGACGTGGCTTCATAGAGGGGATCGTAGAGATGTGGCTTCATGAAAAGGATCATAGAGGCGTGGCTTCCTAGAGAAGATCATAGAGACTGTAGAATCGAAGTTATCCGAGGGAGGGGGTGAATCTCGGAATATAAAATATACTTTTAAAACTTATTTTATTTTTTAAGAAATTAAAAGTTATTGCAGTGGAACACTACAAAAAATTAAGTATTTGACGACAAATTTTGCAACGAATTTTGAATAAAAATTCGTTGCAAAATTTGTTTGCAACGAAATTTACAACGAATTTTTTTTCGTTGGAAATAATTCACCGCTAAATTTGGCAACGAAAACAAAAAATTCGTCACAAAAATTACAACGAATAAAATTTTTGTTGCAAAATTCGTCGCTAAATTTGGCGACGAAAATAATTATTCGTCGCCAAATTTGGCGACAAAACTAAGTTCGTTGCCAAATTTGCGACGAAAAAAATAATTCGTCGCCAAATCTGTGACGAAAAAATAATTCGTCACAAAAATTTGGCGATGAAAATAACTATTTGTCGCCAAATTTGGCGACGAAAATAACTATTCGTCGCCAAATTTGGCCAGATAATTAAATTAATTAAATGCGCCAAATTTGGCGGCGAAACATAGTCTCGCCAAATCTGCGCGAAAATAACTATTCGTCACCAAATTTGGCGACAAATAATTAATTTAAACAAATTTTCATTAATAAAAATAAATTTAGCGACGAAATATTTTTCATCGCCAAATCTGCGACGAAAACAAAAAATTCGTTGCAAAATATTCATCCCGGATCATTGAAAAATACCATCGATCGGTGACGCGTGACTATCGATTAGGTCGATTGGTCTAGAAGATTACATAGGTGCTCTGATAATCGATCGTGATACTAATGAGCGATCGACTGATAATGTTCCATCAGTCGACTGGTGGATTTTCCAGTCGACTGGCATTGCAAATTTTTTAAAAAAAATATATTTTCATCGCCAAAATAATTTTAAAAAATATGAAAAAAATACTATTATATAATTTATTATTTTTATCTGTTTTTACAATTTGTATTCCAAACACATATAACAATATATAAAAATTCACATATCAAATTTGATAAACACATCTAATCATTTAAAATGGTTCATCAGTACAAATAATAAACTATTAATCGTATGAAATTTATAATACAAAAATATCGAATGTAACCGTACTAGTCAAGAAACATTTAGGTATAAAATTGAAACATAACTACGCTCAACTCTCGCGTATATTTCCTCTCAACAATTAATTTTTACTGGAGAAAGAGATCCTGCAGCTAGAGAACCGAAGATCCTGTTGTAACTGGAGAAGGAGATCTTGTAGTTGGAGCTAGAACCAGAAAATTCAACAATTGGAGAGATCCTGCAGCTGGGGAAGAGCCCGAATACACATGTCAATCACTATTCCATCTATAACTGTCACGTCAAAACTATCAATCATAATTATTAGAATAATAAAGTAAAAGAGATTCACATATTCATCGAATGTATAATGCATAATATGAAAAAAATTTACCATATTTTATCTGCAATACTAGATGCCGAAATAATCTACCAATATATCAAAAAAAATTCTCTGACGTCTTATAACTTATAATTTTTTTCTTCGCTCGATTTGCATCCCTACCTATCTATATGTGATATCTTAACTTCTTCGGTCGAAATTTCAGCTTCAACTTTCCTCTGGCTTAGACTCAGAATCATATCTAGTAACATGACACGAAAAGAATCTACCAAAATTGTTCTAACTTCTTGTGTAGTCCTAAAGTGACTCTTATGTCACCGGGCGACATAAGAAGTTAGAACAATTTAACAGATCCTCTTCATGTCATGTTACTAGATATGATTCAAGCCTAAGTCAAGAAAGTTGAATCGAGAAATTAAGATACCACATATAGATAGCGATACAAATAAAATGAAGAAAAAAATTGTAAGTTATAAGAAACTGTTGGTCATCTTCTCAAAGACTGATGATATCCTGTAAATATATGGATCAACATAGATACTTATCATAAAATTTGAAACCTACAAAAAGTAATGTAAAAGAAAAAAAAATAATAATAAAATCTTCGGAGAAGAAATACAAAAAATTAAACATTAATGTAGTATAAAATAATAATGTTATAAATTTTAGAATATATAATATACTTGCTCTATGGACGGAATGGATGAGCTCCCAGCAGAAGGCTTTACAAACTCGCGGATCACCTGAAAAATGGAAATACGATAAACCGATGAAAAATAAAACATTAATTTTTTTATTTATATTATATAATTTAATTGAAATAATATGTTAATATTTTGTGCGTGATCTAAAGTCAACACAATAGTTGTCGATCCGGACGCCGCGAAATACCCACGCACCGAATCGCAGATCGCGCCACCGCCGCGCACCACCGCTGCAGCAACGCGTGCCGTGGCACCGCCGTCGTGTCGTGCCGCGCTGCGTGCCACCGTTATCGTGCACCGCGCGGTGCCACCGTCTTTGTGCCGCGACCGATGTCGCCACCGATGCCGTGCCGCGCGTAGGCGTGGCACCTACATGCCAAATGTACGACGTCCCTGCCGCGCGCGTGACTGCCGCGACATCGACGCACGGCAGCGATCGCCACGCGATCGCGCCAGCGTACTCGCGGCGGCGCGCAGCGTACTCGCGGCAAAGACGCACCGCTACCGCAGCACGACACGGCACGCGAGCCACGGCGGCCGGCGAGCACGACGCAGCGTGCTCGCGGCCGGAGCTCTCCGCGAGCATCGCGCAAGCTCGCGAGCTTCGCGTGCTCGCACAGATCCGAGCTCGCGCGCTGGCGGCCGGACCACGAGCACGACGCGTGTTCGCGTCGAGCTCGCGTGCTCGCGGCGGCCGACCGTCGTGCTCGTGGCGGCCGGCCGCGAGCACGATGCGTGCTCCGCATGCTCGCGGTGGCCGACCCTGAGCACGACGCGTGCTCCACGTGCTCCGCGTGCTCGCGGTGGCCAGCCGGGAGCACGCCGCGTGCTCCGCGTGCTCGCGGCGGCCGACCGTGAGCACGACGCGTGCTCCGCGTGCTCGCGACGGCCGACCGTGAGCACGACGCGTGCTCGCGACCGCGAGCTCTCCTGCGAGCAGGCGCTTTCTCGTGACCACCCATCGCGAGCACGACGCATGGTCGAGATCCATGCTCGACGTCGCGCTCGCGAAGAGCGCCGCGAGCACGGCGGCAGCGTGCTCGCGGCGGCGACGCGAGCCGCGGCGACGGCGTGCGCGAGCTCACGGCAATAAGATCTTCTCCGACCAAAAGAGCGGAGAAAGGGAAGAGATACGTACCGGGATTTCGGAGGGATCGGATCGGCGAAAATGAAAAGAGAAAGGGAAAGGGAAAGTGAGGGATATTGATAATTAGAAATTTTGCAACGAATGAAATATTCGTCGCTAATTTTGCGACTAATTTAATATTCGTTGTAAAATTTGCAACGAATTATTAAATCATTGCAGATTCAGCGACGAATTCATATTTCGTTGCAATATTTTGCAACGAATTTATTTTTTCGTCGTAAAATTAGCGACGAAAATAAAAATCGTTGCCAAATTGGCGATGAATATAAAGTTCATCGCAAAGTTATCCCGCCGTTATTTTTTCTAAATAATTGAAATTGTCCGATGAAAAACTTTCGTTCCTAAATTTATCGCAAAAATTGCAACGAATCCGGGATTCGTTGCAAAAGTTTGCAACGAATCCGGGATTCGTTGCAAAAATGGCAACGAATCCTGGATTCGTTGCAAAAATGGCAATGAATCCTGGATTCGTTGCAAAAGTTTGCAACGAATCCTGGATTCATTGCAAAAGTTTGCAACGAATCCTAGATTCGTTGCAAAAATGGCAACGAATCCAAGATTCTTTGCAAACTTTTGCATCGAATTTGACATTTCATCACAAATTTGCCACGAAATATCATTTTCGTCGCAAATTTGCGACGATATTTGCGACGAAAATAAATTTATTGGAAATGTAATAAGTTTGCAATAAAAAAAATTTTGTCGTAAATTTCGTTACAAATTTGCGATGAATTTTTGAATTCATCGCAAAATTTATTGCAAATTTGCAACAAATTATTTTCGTTGCTAAATTTCGTTGCTAAATTCATGTATTTTTGTAGTGGAAATTAAATAGACAAGTCTTTTACTTGGTTCACAACCTGAGTCGGGTTGCTATTCCAAGGCCTGTAGCTCTACGAGAGCTACCTCGATGGGAAATTCACTAAAAAGGCCCTTTGACTCGAGAACACTCGACTTCGGAGGGGTTCGCTTTTTACAAAAGATAATGAGAGAGGTAACAAGTGATGCACACAAATGCACCTCAAATCTCACGATGGAGACCGTCGAGGACTCGAAGTGCGTGCTCACGCTCAATGCCCGTAAGTGCACAGATGTCGTCAAGTAATAAAAAATATCGATCCCACAGGGAATGAGATTTCGAGTATCGGTTTGTCCAGTGGATGTGTTGTTGTTCGGATTGGTAATCTGAGGGTTCACGAATGAGAGGTCGTCGGTGGTCCGAACTCAGTACGGTGTCATACGGAAGAAGAGAAAAGGTTGCTACGAGGATTTGAATGGGATTCTAGGACTTCGGTTTCGTTTGTGTGTCACAGAACATGCTATCAATCGAATGTATCCAGATTTTCTAGCTAGGATTTTGTGGAAAGGACATCATACACTATGGTACGAGGATGCCGAATCGATCCCTACGATGAGCTGGAAGCGAGACACATTACCGACTCTATCGCATCCTTCTATCCACAGTTGCAGACGATGAGGCCAACCTCTAGGTTCTTCCTAATATCCCCTAAATCTTAGATACGAGGACTGCCACTCCTCGTATCGTCTATGCACAGAAGATAGAAAACCAAAACACAAAGATATAAATGTAAACAATCATTCAACTGCAAATATGATTTCAAGAATGGAAACATATTTGAAATATCAATGTTCTACTCAACACAAACTACTCCCTAATAGAAGAATTGGAGAATCTACTCCATGAATACGAGAAGAGAGTCACAATACATTATAGAATTCATGAGTATAATGATAAACGTGCAAGAAATATGAATTACAATGTAATTTCATCTCTTCCCTCTGGCGTTGTGGTGTAGATCTTGATCCTCAAGCGACTCTCTCCTTCTCCGATGTGAGTTCCCGAAGCTTTTTAGGGCTTCGAAGTGTCATCCCGGCCGGCGTGCCTCCCCTAGGGTTTGGGGTGAAACTTTCCTTATATAAACATCATGTCGATCGCTGTGAAATATGGAAAAAAACCCTGGTTGCGTTAAATCACTTGGTCGCCACACGACCGTGTGAAAACACATGGCCTGGCCATGTGTCAGGCCGTGGCTGCCGATTTCGCCCCCTGAATACGGCCGTGTGTAAACACACACCCTGGCCATGTTCCCTTCTGCATCCAGTTGCCAAATGTCTTCTTTTTGCTCCGAAAGTACGTCGTTATCCCCATAAAATGCTATCCTGCACCCAAAAGTATACAAAGCAGATCTCCGAACTAGAAAATAGGAAATGCATGGAAAACAAAGTAAACTATGCATGAAACCAACATAAAATGAGATGAGATGTGAGCGTAAACTACTCCTAAAATTTTATATGTTTTGCTCACACCAATTCCTCCAGTCTTAGATCTTTGCTTATCCTCAAGCAAACCTCAGTGCCATGAAATTTTAAAAAGGTATTGTTCCATACTTAGCATGTTAACTAGATTTATCAAGTGGTATTTACAATCAAAGTGTTGGAATGTATACTGAAAGCCTAGCTCTTTTTGTATGAACATTTTTATTTTGAAATAAGAATCACATGATCATTGTTTGCACTTTATATTTATTATATGTGTGCATATTGTCTAATATTTTATATTGTAGATAACATGGTGCTTGGTGTGGCACAGAAGATCATGTTATCAGTCCCTTGTAGAATATAAGTAGAGGCTCACGACCAAGATGGTTTTGGACAAACCATTGGCATGGTTGTAGTGTAGCTTGGTATTGTTTTATCTTGAACATAGAGTTACACTAGTACACTTAGGTGTATTGAGCAGGACCGACATAGAGGTGATTCAATTTATTGTTGACTACATAATTGAATCGGACCTCGGATATTATGTTGTACATGCTCTTAATCCCGATATAATAACGGACACATGTACTTAGTATTTATTTCTTTGATTTACCAAAGGGTGAGATTTAGATGGATTAAATCAATATTCCCGGTAAGTTGGGAAATGATATTATTTACATGGTGTGCCGTTGATTATAGGAGGAAACTGTATCCTATATATTAGGTTGATGATGTCCCCTTGAGGAGCTCATAAGGTTCATCATGTAAACCCAGCTGGTTGACTTAGTCAACATGATGATAAGGTTGAGTGGTACTACTCGAGGAGTTAGATGTTAATTGATTGATGGTCAGTAAATCAATTAATTAACGGACATTCGATATCTTAAACATGGGGAGATGGATGTACAAATAATATATGGAGCCCATATTGATTTATGGGGGTTAGTGAGGTAATTCAATGATGATCCTCTAGTGGAATGGAACATCATTGATGGATCAAGTTTGTGTGGTTCTGATCCATCGGGTGGCCAAGATCCAACTCCTCCTCATGGTCCCTATCGTAGCCTAATATAATCCTCATGAACTCTAGATCCAAGGATGTAAAACAAAACTCTAGAACCAACGGTTGAGATTGAATCTCTAAGACCGACGGTTGGGATGAAACCCTAGATCCGACGGTTGGGATAAAACCCTAGATCCGACGGTTGGGATGAAACCCTAGATCCGACGGTGGAGATTAAATCCCTAGATCTGACAGTGGAGATTAAAGGAGGCCTAAGCCTAACTCTATAAAAGGAAGGCTAAGGGTTGGGCGTGGAAAAAAATCAAGAAGGAAGTTAGGTTTTTAGTTTGGGCGGCTAGGGTTTGGAAGATAGGCTTGGGCGGCAATTCTTGGAAAGGAAAAGTCGGCGCCCATCTTCTTCCAACTTGTTTTGGCCGGCGCCCATCCTCATTGTTCCTTCTCCTATTCCTTGGCCGACGACAACCTCTCTTCAAGGTTGGCCGGTGTTCATTGATCCCTCACCTTGGTGGCCGGCGACATCTTTTATCCAAAGTTGGCCGGCGCCCAATCATCCACTCCTTGGCCGGCGGCAATCTTTCTTCAAGGTTGGTCGACACTCAACTATCTACTCCTTGACCGGCGGCGATATCAAGCTCCTTAGCTTGGTGGTCGGTTCTAGAAAGGAGAAGGAGTCTTTGTTTGGTTCTTCTCTTTGTTCGGAGCGAACAAGGAAAGGAAGAACGTGATCTAGGCGGCTTCTACTTGTGGAGGATCTTCGCCCACACGACGTCCATGAGGAGGATAGGACATACGGTAGAAGATCGAGAGGTATAAAAGTTTTACAATTTTTTTTATCTTAGCATGTTCTTATGTGTTGATTGTACTAGTTTGCATTTGTATGTATTTGTATAATCATGGACCCCGAAGACAAACACAAAAACTGGTGATCCGTCCGTCGTCTCTTCTGCGGCTAACCAACTAGAAGAGTTGGGTTGCTTGAACAACTAGTTTGTTCAAGCAATCACTCAAGTTGTTAGCACGACGACGAATTGGTTATGCTTAGGAAGCTCATCCCATCCGGATTGGTTTTTTCATTAGTGAAAATTTTAATCCGGGGACATGGGAGCCAATGAGCCTTTCGAAGCAATTCCCAACACAAAGCAAAATAGATATGTTCTAGAAATTCACTAAGTTAGCTTCTCGTGCTCGTGCTAAGTGAATCTTCTTAGGGGATACTCGTTCCATGGTGAGTTAAGTCGTCATCCTATAGCTTTCTTAAGGTCTCCGGCTCTTAGGCACTTACCTTCCCAAAGCGAGGGTCGTTCCCTAGATCTAGCACAAAGTCTCAAAGGCGTGCTCGGTATTGAGAGAAATTGGTAGATGTTTCCCTAGTAACCTAACTCGGTCTCAAAGGGGCACCTAACCATTTCCACCTACAACAACTATTTTTTATCCCTCATAATCTCTTTTTCTTCTTTCTTTTCTTTTTCATTTCTTTCTTTCTCTCTCTCTCTCTCTCTCTCTTTTTCTTTTCTTTTCTCTCTTTTATTTCTCGACTCACTTGGATTTTGATTTTTCCGAATGGGCTTACACAATCCGAGCATCTCCAGTTACTAAAATGTTAAACTTAGGGTCACCTGTGGATTCCAAAGTACTAGACTACTGAGATGAATCATAACTAGGTATGTACTTGACTCTCCCTTTCAGAATGTTCGACATGTGTAAGTGTAAAAATAAAAGCTAACCAGTGTAAGTATAGAACATTCATTAGAGCAAATAAAATAAAATACCATGAGATAAATAAAGTTAAGCTACCTATGGGAACAACTCAAAGTAACTTTAAAAATACTACTGAGGTAGCTTAAAGATAGCTAAGACTAAGTGTAGGAAGAAACTAAATACACTATGCATGGATAAATGAATGCTAACTAAAATGCAAACATTATGAAAGAAACCACTACTAGAAACAAAACAAAACTTGGCCCCCCCAGACTTAAGTGAAGCATACCTCTAGTATGGTGGACGAGGTGGAAAGTCTAGTAGCCTTAGCATCTCAGGATCCTAGGAGAATTTGCTGTTGAGCCACTGATGCCACATGTACATGTGGTCGATCTAAGAGTTGGTGGATGCAGTGCCTGCTCGGTGCTCCTCCTACCTAGCCCACTGTGTCTGCTGGACTTGCATATGCTACCGCATCTCCTGGTGGTAGGAAGCCTTCGCTTGACGACGAGTAGCCTCCTCCAGGAAGTAGATGCGGGCCTCGTCATAGAACTCCTCAGCGTGCTGGAAGTGCTCTCGGAAGCCCTGAAACTTCGCCTGCGTGTAGGCGTTCTGCTCCTCTCATCGCTGCCTCTGTGTCTGCTGCTCGACATATATGTCGTCGAGGTGCGATTGAAACTCCGAAAAATCATAGGCAGATGTACTTGCATCCTGCTCAAAAGTAGAAAAAGGTGATGGTGTAGGTGCAGGCTCATGTCGACGTGGACTAGGTGGGCTCCTATGCATGTGTGGCATGGAGGGAGCGTGATGCAAAGGGGGAGAGATGAGCATCGATGTGGATGGTCCCTCTTATGGCGGGGACTCCACTATCAGGTCTAAGCGCCAGTTGGCACGTGTGGTGATGGTGGTACGATCAGGGTTGGAGAGCCTAAGGGTCATCAGGTTTTTCCTTACAAAGCATAAAGAGTGTCCCTCTCTTACAATCATCTTCATGGTCATACACACTCCCAGGTAGATCCTAGGGCTCCCCTCTATGCTATCTAGTGCAGTATAGTCGTACCTCATCCTATGGCAAATGTGGATAAGCATGCCCCTCACATTAATCTCTCCTCTCGCTGCTTTGCCCATTTTCACTAAGTATCTCATGAAATGGGACCCTACTTCGATGCTACTCCTTTCTTGTAGCATGTCCCATAGGCAAAGCAGCTCGCTAGCTCTTACTACACCGTCACTCTCCCCATTACCAAAAATAGTGCTTGCCATGATTCGGTGGAGGTATCGGAAAATGGGGTTTTGGAGGCATGATGCTTTGGCCCTCGAAGGACGTAAGCGTGCTCTCTTGTCAATTTGGTCCAAAAGATTTGAGAGTTAAACCCAATGGGAGTTCTTCTCTCTCCCCCACTCGGTAAGCCAAAGCATGAGTTTCATTGGTGTAGTGTCCATTCATGCTCAATGTTAAATATCCTAAAGGTAATCTACCCTCTACGCAGTCTCTACCCGTTAAAACTTCAGCTTCTAAAGAACTTAAAAATTATAAAACTATCCTAAGGTAGGTTGGGTGTCTTATCCCTATTATCTCTCCCCACCCTATTTTTGCAAATAGGGCTTGAATGTCACCCAACAACCCTAAGGACTCTAGTAAATCTTCATCAAGATACCCAGTTGCAGTGATTTTATGAGTAGAAATCATGTTATGTCTATCCCTATGCTCATTGTTGCGAAAAAGAAGGGTTGGAAAAGCATTACCCTCCTTCGGAGCTTGAGGGACGTCGGTTCTCCTTGCTCGTTGCTCCGAAGCACTGGATCGAGATACCACTTGCTTGGTCCTCCTCATCCTTTCTCCTTTTGGCTTCTTTGAAGGTTGGAAAAGCTTCTAGGTGGTGGGGATGAAGGATCCACATGGCTAGGGCAAGAAAAATCGAAATACACGACGCATTTGGGGCAAAAATGCACGGTGTGCCCTTTTTAACCTCGCGTGACATGACCATGTGAAAACACATGGTCAGGCCATGTGCACCTCGAGTTGGTCAGGCACGGCCGTGGGAAAACACATGGCCAGGCCGTGTGTCCCCTATTTCCTTCCTTTTATGCACAACGGTATGAATTTTCTCACACACTTCGTCGTGTAAGCTAAAAATTGATTTTATTTTTACGTAGCAAGTTCTTTCTATTCCTAATGCTAAACGAAATGGAAATCAAAGTTCAAATTAACCAAATGAATGCAATACAATCAAAAGAAAACCTAAAAAACTAAACTAAACTTCGGTTGCCTCCCAAGAAACACTTTGTTTAAGGTCGTTTAGCTCGGCCACACTCCACTATCAATTTGGCTCTGGAGGTTCTGTGAACCTCCATTCATCCGTCTTGGGAACTTTATATATGGTTTCCTCTTTAGCTCTAGCTGGAATCTCATACTTCCCTGACGTGGGTCCGTGACTTTCCGTACCAGCAGGCTCAAATTCCATCTCATCCTCTCCCACTTTTAGGGTCAGCTTGTGATTCCTTACATCAATGATCATTTCAGCAATTGCTAAAAATGGTCACCCAAGGATGATAGGAATCTTTGGATCCTCTTCCATCTCTATGACCACAAAGTCAGTTGGAAGTGTAAAGTTCCCCACCTTTATAGGCACATCTTCTAAAATCCTCAGGGGGTATTAGTATGTGTGGTCAGCCAGTTGCAATGTCATAGTAGTCAATTTTAAATTTCCTAACCCTAGCTTTTTGCATAAGGTATAGGGCATCAGGCTCACACTCATGCCCAAGTCACAGAAGGCTTTGCTAATCAGGGTCGTTCCTATATAACATGGAATATAGAAGCTCCCCGGATCTTTTATTTTCTGAGTGGTCTCGTTCCAAAGATAAGCGCTTGATTCTTCCGTGAGGGCCACTATTTCAGCCTTTTCAACCTTCCTACGATGCGCCAGAATATCTTTCATGAATCTTGCGAACTAGGACATTTGGTGCAGCGCTTCGAGTATTGGTACCCCTACTGAGATTGACTTCAGCATGTCCAGAAATTTACCAAACTCAGCATCCTTCTTCACATTAGTCAACCGCTGTGGGAATGGTACAGTAAGGGGTGGTTGAATTTTCACGGCAAGTTCCCGATTTATTTCTTTGGCTTCTTCCTTCTCGATCTCCCTCAAAGGTTCCTGCATTTTGGGTCTTAGCCCCTCTTCAATAATCGTCCAGCCTGGCATCTCTTTCAGAATCCTCCCACTTGGTAGCATCACTGTCTTGCACTACTCTATCGGATTAACCTCTGCCTTTCCTGGCAGCTTCCCTGGTACCCTTGAGATATGGTTTGCAATCTGAGCTACTTGAATCTCTAGCGACTTTTGCCTGTTGGCAAGATACCTTACAGACGATCCTAACTCTTCGATTATCGCATCTGTCTGTGAATGTCGCTGTTGAAATTCAATATTCGCCTCCCGTTGCCTTCGAATGAAGCTCTCTAGCATATTCTCCAAATGGGTGTCAGGCGACTGTGGCTGCCCATTTCCTCCCGATTGTTGGAAACATCCTAAATTATTCCTATAGGAAAAATTAGGGTGATTCCTCCATCCGGGATTGGAAGTGCTAGAGTATGGGTTATTGGCCTTTCGATTTAGGCCACCAACAACATCACAATGCTCAATATGCTCTTTTGGGCCACGCTGCCCTCCATAGTAGTCCTCTCGATACGCTGCTAGGTGGTCAACGGAGTTGATAGCATATCGTCCCGCTGCAAGAGCTGGGTGACTACGTTTGGAAGCCCATTGATGGTAGTTTTGGGCCACCTCTTCTATTAGCTCCTCTGCTTCCTCTATAGTCTTATTCATAAGTGCTCCTCTTGTGGCAGAATCGAGGGACATCTTTGTGGCGTACGTGATCCCATTGTAGAAGATGTGGATCACCAGCCACCTTTCCAGTCCATGGTGTGGGCATTGGTAAAGTAGCCCCTTGTAGCGATCCCAAGCTTCAAATAGGGACTCCCCCTCCTTCTGACAGAAGCTTGTGATTAGATGGCGCATGTGAGCAGTTTTGCTTGGTGGGAAGTATTTGTTCAAGAACTGCTGCTCATATTGCTCCCATGTAGTAATGCTTCCCGAAGGCAGGGAGGGAAGCCATGCCTTAGCCTTATCCCGCAATGAGAACGGGAATAGGCTCAGGCGGATCGCGTCTGCAGGGACTCCATTTATCTTCATCGTCGAGCAGATTTCCAAGAATGACTCCAGGTGCTGGTTCGGGTCTTCAGTCGTAACTCCCCTGAATTGACTCTGCTGGACCATATGTATGAGTGTTGGATTCAGTTCAAAGTTGTCTGTCGAAATGGATGGTCCAGCTATACTGGGCCTAAATCCTCTAGTGTTAGGGGTTGCGTAATCCCGCAAGGGTTGACTACCTATATTCACTCCAGATGCAGCTTGGTCCTCCATCCTCTTCTGTTCGGCTCTCCGACGATGATAGGTTCGTTCGATTTCTAAATCGATCGGAATCAAGCCTTCCGATCCTAAGCGTCTAAGCATACGAAGAACTGAGCCACAAAATTAGGAGTATTTACTTAAGGTTTAGAAACATGAAATAAACTAATCCAGCTAACTAAATCAAAAAGCAAATAAGAAATAGAGAATCATTACTAAAATAAAATAAAAACTAAATCTAGATATGGAAAATCTAAAAATTCAAATAAAAATAAAAATAAATAAGAATGTAAATAAATCTAAGTCCGATTCAACTATCCACTTTCTTGATTCGATATCAAATCAATCAGTCCCTGATAACGGCGCCAAAAACTTGATGCACACAAATGTGACCTCAAATCTCGCGACGGAGACGATCGAGGACTCGAAGTGCATGCTTGCACTCAATGCTCGCAAGTGCATGGATGCCGTCAAGTAATAAAGAATATCGATCCCATAGGGACTGAGATTTCGAGTATCAGTTTGTCCAGTGGATGTGTTGTTGTTCAGATTGGTAATATGAGGGTTCATGAATGAGAGGTCGTCGGTGGTCCGAACTCAGTACGGTGTCACATGGAAGAAGAGAAAAGGTTGCTACGAGGATTTGAATGGGATTCTAGGACTTCTATTTCGTTTGTGTGTCGTAGAACATGCTATCATTCGAATGTATCCAGATTTTCTAGCTAGGGTTTTGTGGAAAGGATTAGATAGGCGATACGGGGATATCGAATCAATCCCTGTGATGAACTGTTTCCAATTCTATTGCATCCTTCTACCCACAGTTACAGGAGATGAGGCTAAACCCTAGGTTCCTCGTATAAATCCCCTAAATCTTAGATACGAGGGTTGTCACCCCTCGTATCGACTAAGCACAGTAGATAGAAAATCAAATACTCATAGATATCGGTCTAAACAAATTCTAATTGCAAATTCAAACTCAATAACAGAATTCAATTTGAAGTAGCATGTCATACGCACACAAGCTACTCCCTAATCCTAGAATCGAAGAAACTACTCCATAGATCGGATAGATCAGGAAGAAGAAACACAAGGCATGTTCATGTTTGAATACATAGTAGATAAAGTGCAAGAACAGGAATTTACGATGACAATGTGGTCTTCTCTCTGGCGTTGAAGTGCAAAACTCGGATCTCCGACGGTGTTATGCCTCCCCGTTGTGAGTTCTCGAAGCTTTTTAGGGCTTCGGTGTGCCATCCCAGCCATCTTGCCTCCCCCCTAGGGTTTGGGCGGAGCTCTCCTTATATAGGCATCACACCGGATCACTACGAAATCCGAAAAAACCCTAGTCGCATCAATCTGCTGGGCCGCCACATGGTCGTGTGTTTCCACACGGCCAGGCCTTGTGTGGCCCTGGGGTGGCTAATTTCACCCCTTGGATATGGTTGTGTGTAGCCACACGCCCTGGCCGTATCCCCTTCTGCGTCTAACTGTAAAATGTCCTTCTTTTGCTCTGAAAGTGCGTCTTTTTCCCACGAAATGCTATCCTGCACACAAAAGTACAAAGAGCAGACTTCCGAACTAGAAAATAGGAAATGCATGCAAAACAAAGTGACATATGCATGAAACTAACATAAAATGTAATGAGATGTGAGCGAAAACTACTCCTAAAACCCTATATGTTTTGCTCACATCAATTCCCCCAGACTTAAATCTTTGCTTGTCCTCAAGCAAACCTCAGTGTCATGAAATTTTAAAAGGATATTGTTCCATATTTAGAATGTTAACTAAATTTATCAAGTGGTATTTGCAATCAAAACAAAATAAATATATTCTAAAAATTCACTAAATTAGCTCCTCGTACTTGTGCTGAGCGGATCATTCTTAGGGGATACTCGTTCCATGGCGAGTTAAGTCATCATCCTATAGCTTTCCTAAGGTCTCCAGCTCTTAGGCACTTACCTGCCGAAAGCGAAAGTCGTTCCCTAGATCTAGCACAAAGTCTCAAAGACGTGCTCGGTATTGAGAGAAATTGGTAGGTGTTTCCCCAGTAACCTAACTCGGTCTCAAAGGGGCACCTAGCCATTTCCACCCACGACAACTATTTTTTTATCCCTCATAATTTTTTTTTCATTTCTTTCTCTCTCTCTCTCTTATTTCTCTTTTCTTTTCCTTTCTCTCTTTTATTTTTCGGCTTACTAGGATTTTGATTTTTCCAAATGGGCTTACACAATCCGAGAATCTCCAGTAACTAAAATGCTAGTCTTAGGGTCACCTATGGATTCCAAAGTACTAGACTACTGACATGAATCATAACTAGGTATGTACTAGACTCTCCCTTTCAGAATATTTGACATGTGTAGGTGTAAAAATAGAAGCTAACCAGTGTAAGTCTAGAATATCCATTCAAAGCCAATAAAATAAAATACCACGAGGTAAATGAAGTTATACTACTCAGGGAAACGACTCATGAAGAGAACTCTAAAAATACTACTGAGGCAGCTTTGCAGATAACAAAAATTAAGTGATGAAAGAAACTCAGCAACCTATGCATAAACAAATGAATGCTAACAATAATGCAACTATCAGGAAAGAAACTTCTGCTAGAAACAAAATAAAATTTGGTGTCCCCCCCAGACTTAATTGAAGGTATACCTCTAGTATGGTGGACGAGGTGGAAATTCCGGAAGCCTCGGCATCTCGGGATCCTAGGAGAACCTACTGCTGAGCCGCTGATGCTACATGTACATGTGGTTGATCTGAGAGCTAGTGGATGCAGCGGCTGCTCGGTGCTCCTCCTCCCTAGCCCACTTTGTCTGCTGGGCATGCATGTGCTGTCGCATCTCTTGGAGGTTGGTGGCCTCATCCTGGCAACGGGCAGCCTCCTCCTAGAAGTAGATGTGGGCCTCGTCGTAGAACTCCTCAATCCGCTGGAAGTGCTCCCGGAAGTCCTGAAACTCCACTTGCATGTAGGCGCTCTGCTCCTCCCATCGCTGCCTCTGTGTCTGCTGCTCGACATATATATCGTCAAGGCGCGATCAGAACTCTGAAAAATTATAAGCCGATGTACCTGCATCCTGCTCAAAAGTAGAAAAAAGTGGTGGTGCAGGTGTAGGCTCATGTCGACGTGGACTAGGTGGGCTCCTATGCATGCATCGACTGGCAGGAGAGTGATGTAAAGGGGGAGAGATGGGTGCTACTGTGGATGGTCCCTCATATGGCAGGGACTCCACTATCATTTCTAAGCGCCAGTTGGCGCGCGTGGTGATGGTACGATCAAGGTCGGGGAGCCTGAGAGTCGTCAGGTTTTTCCTTACAAAGCATAAGGAGTGTCCCTCTCTTACAATCATCTTCATCGCCATACACACTCCTAGGTCAATCCTAGGGCTCCCCTCTATACTCTCTAATGTGGTGTAATCATACCCCATCCGATGGCAAATGTGGGTAAGTAGGCCCCCCCACATTAATCTCTCCTCTTGATGCTTTGTCCATCTTCACTAAGTGTCTGATGAAATGGGACCCTACATCGATACTACTCCTTTCTTGTAGCTTGTCCTAGAGGCAAAGTAGCTCGCTAGCTCTCACTACACCGTCACTCTCCCCATGACCAAATATAATGCTTGCCATGATTCGGTGGAGGTATCGGAAAATGGGATTTTGGAGGCGTGATGCTTTAGCCCTAGAAGGGTCGTAAGCGTGCTCTCCTGTCAATTCGGTCCAAAAGATCCGAGAGTTAAACCCAATAGGGGTTCTTTTCTCTCCCCCACTTGGCAAACCAAAACATGAATTCCATTGGTGTAGTGTCCATTCATGCTCAATGTTAAATATTTTAAAGGTAATCCTACCCTCTTCCCTCTCTCTACCCTTTAAGACTTTGGCTTCTAAAGAACTTAAAAACTCTAAAACTATCCTAGGGTAGGTCGGGTGTCTTATCCCCATTATCTCTCCCCACCCTATTTTTACAAATAGGGCTTGAATGTCACCCAACAACCCTAGGGATTCTAGTAAGTTTTCATCAAGGTACCTAGTTGCAGTGAGTTTGGGAGTATAAAGCATATTATATCTATCCCTATGTTCATTGTTGCGAAAAAGAAGGGTTGGATGAGTGTTACCTTCCTCCAGAGCTTGAGGGGCGTCAGTTCTTCTTGCTCGCCGCTCCGAAACATCGGATCGAGATACCACTTGCTTGGTCCTCCTCATCCTTGATTCTTTTGGCTTATTTGAAGGTTAAAAAAGCTTCTAGGTGGTGGGGACGAAGGATCCACACGGCTAGGGCAAGAAAAATCAAAACACATGGCGCAAATGGGATGAAAATGCACGGCGTGCCCTTTTTAACCTCGCGCGACACGTCCGTGTGAAAACACACGGCCAGGCCATGTGCGCCTCGGGTTGGTTGGGCACGGTCATGGGAAAATACACGGTCAGGTCATGTGTCCCCTTTTTCTCTCCTTTTATATACAACAGTCCAAATTTTCTCACACGCTTCACCCTGTAAGCTAAAAATTGATTTATTTTTACTTAGCAAAGTTCTTTTCTGATCCTAATGCTAAATGAAATGGAAATCAAAGTTCAAATTAACCTAAATGCATGCAATACAATCAAAGGAAAACCTAAAAACTAAACTTGGGTTGCCTCCCAAGAAGCGCTTTGTTTAAGGTCGGTTAGCTCTACCAAACTCCATTATCAACTTGGCTCTGGAGGTTCAATGAACCTCCATTCATCCGTCTCGGTTCCTGGAGACTCCCCTAGATACTTCTTTAATCGTTGCCCATTTACCTTGATCTCCCCTAATTCCTTACTCCATATATCCATTGTACCATATGGGTATACCCTCTTCACCCGAAATGGTCCTGACCACCTTGATTTTAGCTTCCCTAGAAAAAGCTTTAACCTGGAATTATACAGGAGAACTAAGTCTCCTTCCTTAAACTCCCTTCTAAAGATGTTTTGGTCATGCCATTTCCTGGTTCTTTCCTTATATGCCTTAGCGTGTTCATATGCGTCTCTTCAAATTTCGTCCAACTCGCTTAACTGCAGTTTCCTTTTCTCTCCTGCCACACAGTAGTCCAAGTTGAGCTTCTTGATGGCCCAGAAAGTCTTGTGTTCTAATTCAACGGGTAGATGGCAAGACTTCCCGTAGACTAAGCGGAACGGGGTCATGCCTATCGGGGTCTTATAAGCTATGCGGTAAGCCCAAAGAGCATAATCTAGTTTTTGTGACCAATCTTTCCGTGATGCCACTACTATTTTTTCTAGGATACTTTTGATCTCCCGATTCGAAATTTCCACTTGTCCGCTTGTTTGCAGGTGGTATGCCGTTGAAACCTTGTGAATCACCCCATACTTATGTAGCAATTTTTCAAACTATTTTTCGATGAAGTGGGATCCTCCATCGCTGATTACTACTCGAGGAACTCTGAATCTAGGGAATATGTTTCTTTTGAACATTTTTATTACGGTCCTAGAGTCGCAATGGGGTGATGCTATGGCCTCCACCCATTTGGAGACGTAGTCTATAGCGATCAAAATATATCTATTTGCATCGGAAGCGGGAAGGGGCCCCATGAAATCTACTCCCCATACGTTGAAGAGATCCGCCTCTAATATGGTGCTTATCGGCATCTCATGTCTCCTCCCTATATTTCCTGTTCGCTGGCACTAATCGCAGGAGACTACATAGTTGCGCGTGTCCCTAAATAGGCTAGGCCAGTAGAATCCTACCTAAAGTACCTTCGCGGCTATTTTTGCAATTCCGGCATGACCCCTATATGTGGAGGAATGACAATGAAAGAGGATGCTCTCCACTTCCTCTTCTGGTATGCACCTTCGATATACGCTATCTGCACACTTCCTAAATAAGAAGGGGTCATCCCATACGTATTGCCGAACCTCTGAAAAGAATCTTTTCCTTTGTTGGGTTGTGAATTCTGGCAGTATCACTCTTCCTGCAAGAAAGTTTACCAAATCTGCATACCACGGGGTGGTAACCTTAGTAATAGCCATGAGGGTATCATCCCGCAGAGCATCGTCTATTTGGGCACTGTCTCTTTCTTTTATCTTGCTATCTATGGGCATACATGATAAGTGGTCTGCGACGACGTTGTTCGATCCCTTTTTATACCTGATTTCTATATCAAATTCTTGAAGAAATAGAATCCAACGAATAAGGCAGGGTTTAGAATCCTTCTTACTTAGCAAGTAACGAACTGCCTTCTCAGTTGTGGCATAATTGATTTGTGCTTCGTTCAGCGTCTTACTTCCGTAGTGAATGGCGTGTAGTTTTTCTCCTTTTGTTGCCCTAATACTGCCCCTACTGCTTAATCACTAGCATCACACATGACCTCAAATGGTAGGCTCCAGTCAGGCGGTTGTATTATCGAGGATGTCACTAAGGCTCTCTTTATTTCTTCAAACGCTATTAAACATTGTCGATCGAAAATAAATTATGTGTCCTTAGCTAGTAGATTTGTCAGAGGTCTAGTTATCTGAGAAAAATTCTTTATGAACCTTCGATAAAAACCCGCATGCCCAAGAAAGCTCCGGACCCCCTTTACATCCCTGGGTGGTGGATATTTTTCAATTACTTCGACCTTTGCCTTGTCTACTTCGATACCATTCCTTGATATCTTATGTCCTAGAACTATCCCTTTAGTTACCATGAAGTGACATTTTTCCCAATTCAGAATCAAGCTATTCTCCTCACACCTCTACAGAACCCTTTCTAAATTCTCTAGAAATGCATCGAAACTTGTTTCGTAGACTGAAAAATCATCCATGAATACTTCCATAATTTGTTCGATCATGTCCGAAAAAATAGCTATCATACAATGTTGGAAGGTGGCTGGGGAATTACATAGGGCAAAGGGCATTCGTGTTAGGGCAATCTCTTGCCACGATAAGGTTTTGATGTGTGTTGCAAAGGTTTTAAGTTAGGTTGTTATTATGATTTGATATGTGCGTTGGAGTCTTGCAGGGCTTAGTAATTTGCACATGGAGCCTTGGCAAGTTTCACCTCTCATGACTCGGTCCTTGAGTCGGTGAAGGATGACTTTTCGAAAGTCATGTGCTTGGAGCATCCGAGGGACCGCCGAACGAGGAGCTTGGAGTGAATCCAGAGGAAGTAGACTTCAGGGCGAGACCCGAAGGATGGCGCTGCAGAGACGTGTGCTTGGCGCATCCGAGGGACGTGCCCGGACGAAGATAACTTCAAAGGCGAGGGACTCCGAGGGATGAGAGTGAGCGAATGTAACCCGGGAAGGGGTAGCGCTCTTAGGTGAAACTTGGCCATTTGGCTAAGTGTTAGATGGGATTTTTCGACATCAGTGGACTACCATGTAATGGTAGTCGACTACTCTAAGTCGACTGCGACTCAACTAGTGTTCGAGTCCGGTTCAAGTGCCAACAGTCAACTGCCATGGATTGGCAGTCGACTGCGAGACCACCAGTCGACTGATGAAGGCATCAGTTGACTGGTCGCAAGTGTTTCAGGCACAGAATAGAGTCGAGCTCGCGGAGCACTCGACTGATCGAGCATCAGTCGACTGATGGCAATATCAGTCGACTGATGTCGATACCGTTGGATGAAATCCAAGTAGAAAGCAGCCGTTATTGGGCAACAACTACAGGACCAGTCGACTGATAGGGACATCAGTCGACTGCTCCTATGTCAACGGGAAGAAACCCTCTTCCTCTATATAGAGGAAGGGTGTGGGGCTTTGGGGGCCTAATGTTCATGGTCTAATCTTCTCCCAAAGTGCCCTAAAGTATTCCCACTCTTCTTACTTGCTATTATTCCATTCTATTATAAGAAGAGTGATTGTAAAGAGGTTACCTCCACCTAGCTTGGTGCAAAGGAGAGATCTAGTAGATTTGGCAAAGGAGTGATTCACCTTGGACGAATCAGGATCGTGGATTAGCGGCGTAGCCGTGAACCACGTTACGACTTGGTGTTAGCATTGGTTTTATTCTTGTTGCTTTAATTTTCTTGTTTAGTTTTGTTTTCCGTTGCACTAATTATATTTGTAGACAAGTGAATCACGTCATCGAATGAAAGAGGGATATTTACCCCCCTCTAGCCGGCCAACACTTCACTTCATCGATCCTACAAGTGGTATCAGAGCCGAGGAAAGCTTGTCGAGGACTAACCGCCACAACAAACACAATCAAGGATGGCTGGCTCAAACATTCACCCTCCAAAATTTGAAGGTGAATTCTCTTGGTGGAAAAAGAGAATGGAGGTATTCTTTGAAACCAATTTTGATATTATGCTTATAATGGAAAATAATTTTGAGATGCCTAGGGACGAAGAGGGTGAACTAATAGAGAAGTCAAGGTGGACGAAAAAGCAAAGGGAAGAGCACCTTGCAAACTCAAAAGCCAAGCACCATCTCTTCAATGTGCTCCCCCAACAAGAGATCAACCAGATTGGGGAGTGCTCAAGTGCCAAGGAGATGTGGGAGAGATTGGTTGAACTTCATGAAGGCACTTTGGAAGCCAAGCTTGCAAAGAGAGACCTCTTCCGCTCCTAATTAAGCAACATCAAATTAGAAAAGGTAACATCATTACATTCTAGGTTTAAAGAAATTTTGATTGGACTAACAAGTGTAGGAGAAAGACTTTCGAACCGGGATATGCACATGAAAGCAATCGATGCTTTTCCCCGGTCATCGAAATGGAGCTCAATGGTAGACTCCTTCTACATGTCCAAGAACCTAGAAGTGAGCACCTTGGAGGAGTTCTTCTCAACAATGGAGCTCCACGAAACAAGGCTTGAAGGAATAGTTGAAGAGCCTAGAATTCAACCTTCAAGAGGGGTAGCCTTGATGGCCCACAAAGGGAAGAAGAAGATGGAGAATCCCTCCTCCTCCGACGAAGCTTCCTCCTCCTCCTCCATGGATAGCACGGAAGAAGCTTATATGGTAAGGAGGGTAAGGCGTGCATTAAAAGGTTTTAGATTTAATAAATCTAATGATAGGAGTAGAAGACCAAGGGGGAAGGTGATTTGCTACAATTGCCAAGGAGAGGGACATATAAGGGATAATTGTCCCCTCTTGAACAAGAGTAAAGAGGAAAGGAAAAAGAAGGAAGAAAAGAAGAAGAAGAAGGGGAGCAAAAAGAAAAAGGAAGAAGAAAAGAAGGCCAAGGAAAAAGGGAAGGCAAAGGCATTAAAAGAAAGGACTTGGGATGACCCTTCCTCCTCATCATCATCATCCGAGGAAGAAAATGCCTTTGTCACAAATTTGGCATTGATGGCCTTTGACGACCTAGACTCATCCTCCACCGAAAATGAAGAATCAAGCACAAGTGAAGAGAGCTCTAATGAAGGGGGAGCTTCTTCACCATCATCAGAATCGGAGGAAGAGGACATGGAGACTATGGTAACGAACCTCTCACCAAGTAAAATAGTTTCCATGATTTCTAGTCTAACTAGGGATTTGTTTAGGGCAAAGAAGAAAAATAAATGCATGCTAGATCAAATTAAGGACTTGGAAGAAAACTTAGAAAAAGCATGCTTAAATGTAAATGAAAATATTTCTTCTAATAATGATGATGCATGCTCACATGAATATATGCCATTCAATGTTAATGATGCATGTATGGATGAAAATAGGGTCCTAAGGGAAAAGGTAGATCATTTGACCAAGGCCCTAGAAAAGTTTACAATAGGCTCCAATACCCTTAACATGATAATTGGGAGCCAAAGAGCAAGCTTCAATAAGAAAGGCCGAGGATATAAGGAAAAGAAAAATGAAAAGGCCTATAAATGCTTAATTGCTAGGGGTCAAGGTAAAAAGAAGGTAATAGCTAGAAAATGGATCCCTAAAGAATTTTTAGTGAACCCCATAGGCAAGAATTTATATTGGGTTCCTAAATTCATCCTAAAGGGTTAGGAAAACCCTAGGATAGTCAACCATATGAAATTTACCTATATCATATGTTGGTTGACTTAGGATGGCGGGACAACATTTTTAAAATAGTGTTAGGTGATGATAATGCACCTATAAATAGATAAATCATGCTTTAGGTGTTATTTGCCCTATTATCATGATGTAATACCTAATGCATGATTATAAATTAATGAATACATGTGTTTCATGGTCATAATGTGGAATTCATACATATATGTCTTTATGATCCTGTTGGATGTTAGGATGATACTTAACCATGGATAGAATTGCATGAAAATAATGGTTAAGTATATACATATACCTTTAGGATGCATCTCACATTCACCATAGGCTACCTTGATTGAAAACTTAGCATGAGTGAGATGTTAGGATGATACAAATGTCCACTAATGCCTATGACTTTTAGATGGTCATTTAAGGTATCAAAATAGTAATAATAGACCAATCATGGGGAAGGCTTATGTTTAATTCATAGACATATTGCCCAAAAGATCATGGTTGGATATTTCATATGTTTTCAAAACAATTTCTTACTTTAAAATCTGTGTGTTCATGTTTTGAAACAATTTAAAGCAAAACTAGGTGTTAAACTTGATACTAACTTGATCAAAAACCTAGTTACTTTTGAAACTTTTGGATTTTTGGCAAATACTTGAAAATATAATGATTTCTCATGGACGACTATTTTTCATTGATAAATATACTTATAAGAAATATGTTCCCCAAATTTTATGATTTTTCAAATTTTATAGATTTTCTAATGCATTTCTGAAATCCACTCTAAAAACCTGAAAAACTCGAAATGCATGTGCCAGTCGACTGGTGCTCGAACCAGTTGACTGGTAGCCTGATAACATGCCCAGTAATTTCTTTTATCCACTTTTAAGGCATGTTTTGGTTTTTGTTTCTCTCTAAGACTTGATGTCATGCTATATAAACTTTGTTAATTATTTTTGATGGTGTCAAAGGGGGAGAAATATTTTTGTTTAAGTAAGGGGGAATATATTTAGGGGGAGTTTCATGTATTAAGGGGGAGAGTTTCTAATCATGTTATTCACATGTTGTCTTTCCTTAATAGTTTATCAAATGTTTTAGCTAACTTAAATGGATTGTCACACATCAAAAAGGGGGAGATTGTTAGGGCAATCTCTTGCCATGATAAGGTTTTGATGTGTGTGGCAAAGGTTTTAAGTTAGGTTGTTATTATGATTTGATATGTGCGTTGGAGTCTTGCAGGGCTTAGTAATTCGCACATGGAGCCTTGGCAAGTTTCACCTCTCATGACTCGGTCCTTGAGTCGGTGAAGGATGGCTTTTCAGAAGCCATGCGCTTGGAGCATCCGAGGGACCGCCGGACGAGGAGCTTGGAGTGAAGCCGGAGAAAGTAGACTTCATGGCAAGACACGAAGGATGGCGTTGCAGAGTCGTGCGCTTGGCGCATCCGAGGGACATGCCCGGAGGAAGATAACTTCAAAGGCGAGGGACTCCGAGGGATGAGAGTGAGCGAATGTAACCCGGGAAGGGGTAGCGCTCTTAGGTGAAACTTGGCCATTTGGCTAAGTGTCGGATGGGATTTACCGACATCAGTTAACTACCATGTAATGGTAGTCGACTACTCTAAGTCGACTGTGACTTGACTAGTGTTCGAGTCCGATTTAAGTGCTAACAGTCGACTGCCATAGATTGGCAGTCATTGAGACCACCGATCGTGATGAAGTCGAGCTCGTGGAGCACTTGACTGATCAAGCATTAGTCGACTGATGGCAATATCAGTCGACTGATGTCGGTACCATTGGATGAAATCCAACGTAGAAAGCAGCCGTTATTGGGCAACAGCTACAGGACCAGTTGACTGATAGGGACATCAGTCGACTGCTCCTGTGTCAACGGGAAGAAACCCTCTTCCTCTATAAAGAGGAAGGGTGTGGGGCTTTGAAGGCCTAATTTTCATGGTCTAATCTTCTCCCAAAGTGCCCTAAAGTATTCCCACTCTTCTTACTTGCTATTATTCCATTCTATTGTAAGAAGAGGGATTGTAAAGAGGTTACCTCCACCTAGCTTGGTGCAAAGGAGAGATCTAGTGGATTTGGTAAAGGAGTGATTCACCTTGGACAAATCGGGATCGTAGATTAGCGGCGTAGCCGTGAACCACGTTACGACTTGGTGTTAACATTGGTTTTATTCTTGTTGCTTTGATTTGCTTGTTTAGTTTTGTTTTCTGTTGCGCTAATTATATTTGTAGACAAGCGAATCACGTCATCGAACGAAAGAGGGCTATTCACCCCCTCTAGCCGGCCAACACTTCACTTCATCGATCCTACATTCGTCTGTATGCGAAATTTCCGTACGAGCAGGTGAAGGTGGTCTTCTCTTGGTCATTAGGGTGGATTGGGATTTGGAAAAATCCTGAGTACCAAGCAAAAATAGGAATGTTTAGCGGGGCATTCTAGCATCTGGTCGATAAATGGAAGTGGAAAATGATCCTTTCTTATTGCTTTTTTTAATTTACGGTAATTCTCCACCCCATTACCGTTCGAACAAGGATCAACTCATTCTCCTCATTTTTTACTACTGTAGTGTCGCCTTTCTTTGGAACTACGTGTACTGGACTTACCCACTCACTATCTGAAATCAGGTAAATTATTCCGACATCCAAGAGTTTAAGCACTTCCTTTTTCACTACCTCCTACAAATGTGGGTTAAGTCGCCTTTGGCGCTCCACGGTTGACTTACACTCATCCTCAAGTATTATCCTATGCATGCACAAAGACGGGATTATCCCTTTTATGTCATTGATGGTATAGCCCATCACCTTTTTATATGCCCTGAGCACCCCCAGCAACTTCCTTGTCTCTTCCTCACTCAAGTTGGCGTTTATGATCACTGGATGGGTTACAGTTGATCCTAAAATTTCTCACTTTAGACTAGGGGGAAGCGGCTTCATCTCAAGCCCTGTGTGTTTCTCTTCTTCCACCTGCCCCGATTCTTCCTCTTCTTCTGATCCAGAGGATAGGGAATCTTCTTCAATCCAGTACTCTCTCTCCCTGTCCTCCCCTTGTACTTGGCAAGCTACTTCAGCGTTGTCTATCCCCTTGATCGGGAAAGCCTCCTGAAAATGTTGTTCGTTGTTTGCCCATATTTCGAGAGTCCCCACCACTGTCTCTACAATGCGATATGCGTCATCTGTGTTTTTTTTTCATCAACATGCCCCCCCCACGGCTGTGTCCAAGAGTTCTTTCGATGAGTTAGTTATCCTGGAATAAAAAACATGAAGGAGTAACCAATCTTGTAATCCATGGTGTGGGCAGCGAATAACCAATCCCTGTAGCCTCTTCCATGCCTCATCCAGAGTCTCTTCTTGCCCTTGCTCAAATGAAAGTATTTTATCCCTAAGGTAGGTTGTTTTATGGGGGGGGGTGAAGAATTTACTTAGGAAAGTGTCTTCCATTTATTTCCATGTCATTATACTCCCTTCTGGTAGCGCGCGTATCCATTGTTTAGCCCCCCCTTTCAGTGAAAATGGGAATATGATGAGCTTAATGGCATTTGATGGGACTCCTTCATATTGCACTATGTCGTAGTACGCTAGAAATTCTTCAAGGTGTAAATAGGGTTCCTCAATCTGAGCCTCTCCAAACGGCTTTTCTTGAATAAGAGCAATTAATGCAGAGTTTATTTCCCAGCTCACGGCCTAAATTCGAGGAATAACTATGCAGGAATTCCAGGCTTTTCGTCTAGGCACTATGTAATCTTTCAAGGGTCGAGTAGGTCGTGTTAACATTTTAACGTCCTTTGATGAGAGAGGATTTCTAAATCATTTACAATAGATAAATTGGAGGGTGGAACCAAAGTTTTAGTTAAGAAGAAAAGTTAGGAGTATTTACTTAATGCATAGGAACAAGAAATAAACTAATCTAGTTACCAAAATCAAAGAAGCAAATAAGGAAATAGAAAACTACTGCTAAAATAAAATAAAAACTAAATCTAGATATGGAAAATCTAAAACTGAAGTAAAATAAATAAAAAGAAAATAAAGCAAGTAAGTAAATCTAATCCTAAGTCTGATCCAATTATCCACTTCTCGATTCGATATCGAATCGATCAGTCCCTGACAACGTCGCCAAAAACTTGATGCACACGAACGCGACTTCAAATCTAGCGACTAGACCGTCGAGGACTCGAAGCGCACGCTCGCGCTCAATGCCCACAAGTGCACGGATGTCGTCAAGTAATAAAAAGATTATCGATCTCATAGGGATTGAGATTCGAGTACCGATTTGTTCGGTGGGTGTAATTGTTCGGGACTAGACTCTAAGGGGTTGTGAATGTGAGGGTTATCGGTGGTCCTACTCAATACGGTGTCACACGGAGGAAGAAAGGAGGTTGTCGTGAGATCTTTTAAAGGGATTCTAGGACTTCGGTTTCGCTTGTGTGTTGTAAGACATGCTATCAACTGAGCATTGTCTAAACGTCTAACTAAGGTCCTGTGGAAGGGACATCATACACTCTCCCAATGAGCCGCCGCATCTATCGGGAACTATCTCTTCCTTACAAGGACTGGATAGGCAGTACGATGATGCCGAATCAATCCCTGCGACGAGCCATTTCTAGTTCTATCGCATCCTTCTACCCACGGTTACAGGAGATGAGGCTAACCCCTAGGTTCCTCGTATAAATCCCCTAAATCTTAGATACGAGGGTTGTCACCCCTCGTATCAGCTAAGCATAATAGATAGAAAACTAAATACACATAGATATCGGTCTAAACAAATTCCAATTGCAAATTTAAACTCAATAACAGAATTCAATTTAAAGCAGCATGTCATACCCACACAAGTTACTCCCTAATCTTAGAATTGAAGAAACTACTTCATAGATCGGATAGATCAGAAAGAAGAAACACAAGGCATGTTCATGTTCAAATACATAGTAGATAAAGTGTAAGAACAGGAATTTACGATGCCAATGTGCCCTTCTCTCTGGCGTTGAAGTGCAGAACTTGGATCTCCAGCGATGTTCTTCCTCCCCGTTGCGAGTTCCCGAAACTTTTAAGTGTTAGTAAAAGCCCTAGAGCCAATCATGTGATGATTGTTGTATGGGCTTTATTGTATCATATTCCTATTTATAAAGGCATGGTTATTATATTTACTTGTATTGGTGCCAAATAACTAAATATAATAATGTCCTTGAGTAGTAGGTTCTTATCTATATCAATCGATTGGTTGAATCGATAATGAGATGATATAGAGAACACTACTCTTAATCATTCCTAGTCAAGTATTAATATTTAGAGACAATGTTAGTGCGTAGAGACTAGCATGTAGGTCAACACGATGACTTGATCTCACAAGTCATGGATATGAGATATCAAGTTGACACATGGGTATGCATTGGAGAATGTATACTGAATGACCCACCATGAGAAAGTATCATGGATCGTTATATGAGTGTCATATACTTTCTCATGTGGCTATTAGTATGACTATTAGTCCTTAGACCTGAAGTCACCATGGTTCCCTACATAAGGAGTTGCATACTTTGGCTTCGTCAAACGTCACCAGTAAATGGGTGGACTATAAAGGCGATTACTGGGTATGTAACAAATTATGCGGAGGGATGTGAGTGATGTAGATGGGATCTATCCCTCCTATATGATGGGGGTGACATCGATATTCTTGATAGAGTGAGACCACGAAGTGCATGACCATGCCCAAACGAGTCAATATGAGATATTGAGCTCATTTGATTAGAGTGAGTCTACTTGAAGTTCAAGATATAGATTGTACCGAGGATGACACAGTCTATGCCTCGATTGGTCAATCAAGATGTCAAGGATAGAGGGACATTGTCACATATTGTGAGAGTCACAATTAGTAGTCACAAAGGTGATGTTGGAGCTTAACATTCTTGTAACTTGGGTAGCAATGATGTGTTGCTAGATATCGCTCATTGCTTATGTTCCTAAATCTATTTAGGGACATTGTCAACGTTACAAGAACCTATAGGGTCACACACATAAGGGAAATTAGATAGAGATTAGGTTCATATGATGAACCATGAGGATTAGGTTCATGGGATGAACCAAATTGGATTAAGAGTAATCCTAATTAGACTAATTGAGTTGGACTCAATTTTATTCAAGTGTTGAATGAGTCTAATTTAGATTTGATTCATCAAATCAATTTAAATTAATGAATAGAGATTCATTAAATTAAATTGACTTGAATCAAATGGTTGGATTTGATCAACCATGGGAGATAAGAGGTCAAGTTTGACTTGACTTGAGAGGGAAGATGAAAGGTCAAGTTTGACTTGACCAAATGTCATGTCATGATGATGACTTGGCATGGCCGGCCAATGATGATGCTCCACATCATCATTGACTTAGCATGTGGTGCCACCTCATGAGGGAGACCAAGAGCCATTGGCTCTTGGAGGAGTTACATGCATGCATGTAACCTCCCAAGCCTTGAAGTGGCCGGCCACTCCATTAGATGGGGTATTGATTTTTGTGAGTTACATAACTTCATCTTCTTCCTTGGATCATCTTCCTCTCAAGCTTGCTCTCCCATCCCTCTCTTTGGCCGAACCATCCATAGGGTGCTAGCGCACTAAAGGGTGTGTTTTCTCCACCTATTGCTTGTGTGGATATCAATAGAGGAGTGTGCACTTGACGCTCTTTAGTTCCGACGAAGCTTTTGGACGAGCGGGATTTGCGAAGGGCATCGCATCGAGGGTAATGATCTCACCTTCTAGATCTAAGGTAGATCTAGGTTTTTTAGTAAACACATACAGGTTTTAGTTTTAATACATCTTTGCACGGATCCGTGGCCGGACTTCCGGGGTTTCTGCAACGTAAAAAGCGGTTTTTGTGGCTCGGAAAGTCCAACAGTGGTATCAGAGCCACGTGCGAAGCATGTATGTGTTTCGTTTTTGTAGTTTTTGTATTAGATATAAAAATTACAGATTTTTATGTTTCTATAAATTTCCTATTTTTATAGAATTTTTGGATATTTTTCTCGAAGAGTCGAAGCAACGAGTGTTGGGACACTTGTAGGCTTCAACCATCGAGAAAAACTCTCCGAAACGGTGAGTTCTCGCTTTAGGTTTTTGGGACAGTGGCTTAAGTTGCTGTAAGATCATAGTAGGGACACTCGCAAAGTTTATTTTGCGAGTAGGGGCGCTGCCCCTATCCCCAAAAGGGGCCTTGTCCCGCGATCGCGCTCGGAAATCGCTTAGCGGGACCGTTACGGAGAGGTGACTGATAAAATTGAAAAAAAAATAGGAAAAATTATAGAAATTTTTTGTAAAAATACATAATTTAGAATTATGTATAATTCTGTTATTTTCATGGCCCAAGAACCCCAATTTGATTGGACGTTAATGTGTTATAATTCATAATATGACCTGCGTGCCATTTTTGTGGTTGTGCGTGTTGTATAGTGTATGCGACCTGTGCGTCGTGCCTCTTTTTTTTTTTTTTAAATTCTAGTTGTAAATAGTTTTAGACTCGAATGTAACTCGAGTTTCATATTTTTAATGTACAAAATGGAGCGGTGAAAAATCCACTTGTAGACGAAGTTACGAGAAGGGTGTCGACGACACATGGCGGTCAAAGGAAGCGCTTGGAGAAGCCGCTAGCCCTAGGTTGACCGTCCGATCTTCTCATTGGCTTGAGAAGATCATAGTAGGGCTATGACCACATCACAGTTAATTATATATATATATATATATATATATATATATATATATATATATATATATATATATATATATATATATATATATATATATATATATATATATATATATATATATATATATATATGTGATGCATGCTAGTAGAATAATACTTGTATGTATATGATGCATGATAGAATAATTCTTGTATGTATGTGATGTATGCTAATATAGGATAATAAAGGCCTTAATGCGTATATAATACACATTACAATTAGATTAAATCTTAATCGAATCAACTCGTAAATGCCTACCAAGTCCTTGATACCCATCACTACCTCGATCATTTGTAGTTGTTGAATCTGCCAAAGCAGAGCAATGCATATTATCTTGGTAGGGTGCGGAGGGACAATCTTGGTCCCGCCTATCACGGCTTGGGTTAGAGTAAGCTCAATTAGATTGAGTAAAACTAGTTAACTCAATTGGATCGAGTAGAACTATAGGCATATTCCAACTGTTGGAAAGATAGGATAAGATCGCATTTACACTAAATCTTGGGCGATTTAGCCAAAGCTAACTCAAGGTCTTTTGTAAATGTGGGTCTTGATCCTATAAACAAGAGTTGAATAGAGATGTAATCGGTAATGTGTTACCCACCTATCGTACTAAGTCTTGGGTGATTTAGCCAAAGCTAACTCAAGGCTTAGTATGATGTGGATCTTGTCCCGCAAGAATTATAGCTAGTTTGTATGAATCTAATAATGTAGTTTGACCACATCCATAACTCGATTCTATAAAATTCCTATAATTCAGTGGGAGCATCATTTGATTAAAGGCCTAATTAAATGATAAAAGGAATATGATATTAATTCTCTGCATTGTATATTGTAGATTACTATGTTGACAAACACGAACACTCTCTCTCTGCATTCTGTCCTTGAGAAGGACAAGCTCAATTGAGCAAATTTCCTAGACTGGTACAGGAACCTGAGAATCGTTCTCACCCAAGAAAGGAAAAGCATGCGTCTGGAGCGCCCATTCCGAGGCACCTCACCGCTTTGCCTTGCGAGCTGACAAAGATGCTTACAAGAAGCATCAAGATGATGCATTAGATGTGTCATGTCTAATGCTCGCGACCATAAACTCTGAGCTTCAGAAGCAACACGAGTTCATGAATGCTTATGATATGGTTGAACATCTTCGTCAACTATATCAAGGACAAGCAAGGCACGAGAGATATGAAGTCTCTAAGGCATTGTTTGGTTCCAAAATGCAAGATGGGACTCTCGTAGGTCCATATGTACTCAAGATGATTGGGTACGTAGAAAACCTACAGAGATTGGGATTCCCCCTTGGCCAAGAGCTGGCCACTGACTTGATCTTGTAGTCTTTACCGTAAAGCTACAATCAATTTGTCATGAATTACAACATGAATGAAATTGATAAGCCACTGCCTGAGATGCTCAGCATGTTGAGAACTGCTGAGCTTAACCTTAAGAAGGGAAAATCTGACACCATTTTGATGGTGCAAAAGAAGAAAGGCAAGGGCAAGCCTAAAGGTAAGGGAAAGTCCCAAGCCAAGGGCAAAGGCAAGGAACTTAAACCCAAAGGAGGGGTGGCCAAGGAAGGGGCTTGCTTCCACTGCAAGGAAGCTGGACACTGGAAGCGTAACTGCAAGGCATACCTGGAAGATCTTAAGAAGAAGAGAAGTGAGACTTCTACTTCAGGTATAAATGTTATAGAAGTTAATTTATCTATTTCTTCATCATGGGTATTAGATACCGGATGTGCATCTCACATTTGTACCAATGTGCAGGCGCTGAGAAATAGCAGGGCATTGACAAAGGGCGAGGTGGACCTACGAGTAGGCAATGGAGCAAGGGTTGCTGCTATTGCTGTAGGAACTTATGATCTATCTCTTCCCTCTGGGCTTGTACTAGAATTAGATGAATGTTGTTATGTGCCTGCCTTAACTAAGAACATCATTTTGTTTTCTTGTTTGGACAAGAAAGGATTTACATTTATAATAAAGAACAAATGTTGTTCAGTTTATTTAAATGATATGTTCTATTGTAGTGCACCTCTAATGAACGGACTCTACTTTCTAGACTTAGAGAGCCCTATCTATAACATAAGTACCAAAATGTTCAAGTCAAATGAGTTGAACCAAACCTATCTCTGGCATTGTCGCTTAGTTCACATAAATGAGAGTCGCTTATCTCAGCTCCATAAGGATGGGCTGCTAGACTCATTTGATCTTGAATCATATGAGACATGCGAGTCTTGCCTTTTAGGCAAGATGACCAAGACTCCCTTTAGTGGACACAGCGAAAGAGCAACAGACTTGTTAGGACTTATACATAGTGATGTATGTGGCCCTTTCAATGTTGTTGCTAGAGGTGGTTACAGGTACTTTATTACATTTACTGATGACTTCAGTAGATATGGTTATGTGTATCTTATGACACATAAATCTGAATCCTTTGAAAAGTTCAAAGAATTCAAGAATGAAGTACAAAATCATCTTGGCAAGAGTATTAAGATACTTCGATCAGATCGAGGTGATGAATACCTTAGCCATGAGTTTCGTGACTATCTAGCTGAGTGTGGGATTCTATCCCAACTCACTCCTCCTGGAACACCACAGTGGAATGGTGTATCCGAAAGGAGGAATCGTACCCTATTAGATATGGTACGATCTATGATGAGTCACACAGATCTTCCTATATCCTTTTGGGAATATGCTCTAGACACAGTAGCCTTTACCCTTAACCGTGTACCATCTAAGGCTATAATAAAGACACCATATACGATATGGACAGGGAGAAATCCCAAAATGTCTTTCATGAGGATTTGGGGCTGTGAGGCTTACGTTCGACGTCAAGTCTCAGACAAACTGGGACCCAAATCCGATAGGTGTTATTTTGTTGGATATCCCAAGGATACAAAGGGATATTACTTCTACATTCCCAATCAGCACAAAGTGTTTGTGGCAAAGACTGGGGTTTTTCTAGAAAGGGATTTTGTTTCTAGAAAAACTAGTGGGAGTACGTTCGATCTTGAAGAAATTCAAGATAAGGACCATAGCACTGAGGCCTTGATGGAGGTTGAACAAGAACCACAAAGTGTTGTGGGTGATGAGGTTGTTGCACAAAGAGTTATGGAACAACCACCTGTTCAGGTAGACCTACCTCTTCGCAGGTTTGATAGGGTACATCGTCAGCCTGAGAGATACTCATTTCTCTTATCTGACCATGATGACGTTATGCTCATTGAGAATGAGCCTACCTCCTATCAGGAAGCTGTGATGAGCCCAGATTCTGAAAAATGGCTAGAGGCCATGAGATCCGAGATGGAATCCATGTACACCAACCAAGTATGGACTTTGGTTGATCCACCTGAAGGGGTCAAACTCATTGGGTGTAAGTGGGTCTTTAGGAGAAAGACTGACATGGATGGACTTACGCATACCTATAAGGGCCGATTGGTGGCTAAAGGTTTCAAGCAAATTCATGGTATTGACTATGATGAAACCTTTTCTCCAGTGGCGATGTTTAAGTCCATTCGGATCTTGCTTTCTATTATAGCATACTACGATTATGAGATCTGGCAGATGGATGTCAAAACCGCATTTCTGAATGAAAACTTACTCGAGGATGTGTACATGACACAACCTGAGGGTTTTGAAGATCCACAGCATACTGGGAAAGTATGCAAGCTGCAAAGGTCCATTTATGGACTAAAGCAAGCCTCTTAGAGCTGAAATCTTCGATTCGATGATGCGATCAAACAGTTTGGTTTCATCAAGAATGAAGATGAACCATGTGTCTACAAGAGGGTTAATGGGAACACAGTTGTCTTCCTTGTATTGTATGTGGATGACATACTGCTCATTGGGAATGACATCCCTTCGCTACAGTCTGTGAAGACTTGGCTGGGGACGTGCTTCTCAATGAAGGACTTAGGTGAAGCAGCCTGTATTCTAGGCATCAAGATCTATAGAGATAGATCTAAGAGATTGTTTAGCCTAAGTCAGAGTACATACATTGACACGATATTACTACAGTTTGCCATGCAGAATTCCAAGAAGGGACTTCTGCCGATGTCACATGGTGTGAGTCTTTCGAAGACTCAAAGTCCCTCTTCTAGAGAGAAGAGAGACCGCATGGATAAGATCCCTTACGCATCTGCTATAGGATCTATCATGTACGCTATGCTGTGTACTCGTCCTGATGTCTCGTATGCTTTGAGCATGATGAGTAGATACCAGTCATATCCAGGTGAGCATCACTAGATAGCAGTCAAGAATATTCTTAAGTACTTCAGAAGGACTAAAGAATATTTCTTGATATTTGGAGGCGATGAGGAGCTAGCTATAAAGGGTTACAGTGATGCCAGCTTCCAAACTGACCAGGATGATTATAGATCGCAGTCAGGGTTCGTGTTTTGCTTGAATGGTGGCGCTGTGAGCTGGAAGAGTTCGAAGCAGGATACAGTTGTTGATTCTACAACAGAAGCCGAGTATATCGCTGCATCTGAGGCAGCAAAGGAGGCATTTTGGATCCGCAAGTTCATTACTGAGCTTGAGGTGGTTCCTAGCATAGCAGATCCAATAGAGCTCTATTGTGACAACAATGGAGCGATTTCATAGGCTAAGGAATCTCGCTCACACCAGTGGACTAAACACATACTACGACGCTTCCATCTCATTCGAGAGATTATCGATAGAGGAGATGTGAAGATTTGCAGAGTACCCAAAGAGGCTAACATCGCAGATCCCTTGACCAAGGCTTTGGCACAGAAAAAGCATGATGGTCACACTTGGTCATTGGGTATTAGATACTACGGTAATTGGCACTAGTGCTAGTGGGAGATTGTTAGTGAAAGCCCTAGAGTCAATCATGTGATGATTATTGTATGGACTTTATTGTATCATATTCCTATTTATAAAGGCATGGTTATTATATTTACTTGTATTGGTGCCAAATAACTAAATATAATAATGTCCTTGAGTAGTAGGTTCTTATCTATATCAATCGATTGGTCGAATCGATAATGAGATGATATAGAGAACACTACTCTTAATCATTCCTAGTCAAGTATTAGCATTCAGGGACAATGTTAATGCGTAGAGACTAACATGTAGGTCAACACGATGACTTGATCTCACAAGTCATGGATATGAGATATCAAGTTGACACATGGGTATGCATTGGAGAATGTATACTGAATGACCCGCCATGAGAAAGTATCATGGATCGTTATATGAGTGTCATATACTTTCTCATGTGGCTATTAGTATGACTATTAGTCCTTAGACCTAAAGTCACCATGGTTCCCTACATAAGGAGTTGCATATTTTGGCTTCGTCAAACGTCACCCGTAAATGGGTGGACTATAAAGGTGATTATTGGGTATGTAACAAATTATGCGGAGGGATGTGAGTGATGTAGATGGGATCTATCCCTCCTATATAACGGGGGTGACATCGATATTCTTGATAGAGTGAGACCACAAAGTGTATGGCCATGCCCAAATGAGTCAATATGAGATATTGAGCTCATTTGATTAGAAATATGAGATATTGAGCTCATTTGATTAGAGTGAGTCTACTTGGAGTTCAAGATATAGATTGTACCAAGGATGACATGGTCTATGCCTCGATTGGTCAATCTAGATGTCAAGGATAGAGGGACATTGTCTCATATTGTGAGAGTCACAATTAGTAGTCACAAAGGTGATGTTGGAGCTCAATATTCTTGTAACTTGGGTAGCAATGATGTGTTGCTAGATACCGCTCATTGCTTATGTTCCTAAATCGATTTAGGGACATTGCCAACGTTACAAAAACCTTTAGGGTCACACACATAAGGGCAATTAGATGGAGATTAGGTTCATATGATGAACCATGAGGATTAGGTTCATGGGATGAACCAAATTGGATTAAGAGTAATCCTAATTAGACTAATTGAGTTGGACTCAATTTTATTCAAGTGTTGAATGAGTCTAATTTAGATTTGATTCATCAAATCAATTTAAATTAATGAATAGAGATTCATTAAATTAAATTGACTTGAATCAAATGGTTGGATTTGATCAACCATGGGAGATAAGAGGTCAAGTTTGACTTGACTTGAGAGGGAAGATGAAAGGTCAAGTTTGACTTGATCAAATGTCATGTCATGATGATGACTTGGCATGGCCGGCCAATGATGATGCTCCACATCATCATTGACTTAGCATGTGGTGCCACCTTATGAGGGAGACCAAGGGTCATTGGCTCTTGGAGGAGTTACATGCATTCATGTAACCTCCCAAGCCTTGAAGTGGCCGACCACTCCATTAGATGGGGTATTGATTTTTGTGAATTACACAACTTCATCTTCTTCCTTGGATCATCTTCCTCTCAAGCTTGCTCTCCCATCCCTCTCTTTGGCCGAAACATCCATAGGGTGCTAGCACACTCAAGGGTGTGTTTTCTCCACCTATTGCTTGTGTGGATACCAATAGAGGAGTGTGCACTTGACGCTCTTGAGTTCCGGCGAAGCTTTTGGACGAGCGGGATTTGCGAAGGGCATCGCATCGAGGGTAATGATCTCACCTTCTAGATCTAAGATAGATCTAGGGTTTTTAGTAAACACATACATGTTTTAGTTTTAATACATCTTCGCACAAATCCGTGGCTGGACTTCCGGGGTTTCCGCAACGCAAAAAGCGGTTTTTGCGGCTCGGAAAGTCCAACATTAAGAGCTTCGGTGTGTCATCCCAGCTATCTTGCCTCCCCCCTAGGGTTTGGCCGAAGCTCTCCTTATATAGACATTACACCTGATCGTTGCAAAATTCAGAAAAAAAACCCTAGTCGCATCAATCTGCTAGGCTGCCACATGGCCAGGCCGTATGTGGCCCTGAGGTGGCTGATTTCGCCCCTTGGACACGGCTGTGTGTAGCCACACGCTCTAGTCGTGTCCCCTTCTGCGTCTAGCTACAAAATGCCCTTCTTTTGCTCCGAAAATGTGTCTTTTTCCCATGAAATATTATCCTGCACGCAAAAGTACAAAGAGCAGACCTCCGAACCAAAAAATAGAAAATGCATGCAAAACAAAGTGACATATGCATGAAACTAACATAAAATATAATGAGATATGAGCGAAAACTACTCCTAAAACCCTATATGTTTTGCTCACATCAGATGATCATTTGGAATGAAAGCATTAGCCCCATCCAAACTCCATCAGCCTCCTTTTATATATTCTGGATGTTTTTTCCAGTTAGGCCTGACACCAGTCGATGGTTGCATACCAACAGTTGACTGTTGCCACTGTTGATCGGATCTAACACCTTCTAATGAAGCCTGATTGCGGTCGTCATAGCTCAACATCCACTTGATCAGTTGACTGCTCATACCAGTAGATGACTTCTCAAGCCAATGGCCAATTGCTCCAAGCAATCAGTCGACTAAAAATGCTTATGTGCTCGTGTCCACTTAAATCAGTCGACTGCCTAAACATTACAGTCGACTGCTATAGACCAGTCGATTGTTAAACCCTGCCAATCGACTGATAAAGCCACAAATGGCAGTCGACTTCAGTTGACTGCTTGATCAGTCGACTATTCAAGCCTTCTGGACCCTCGAGTGTTGAACACTCGAGACCAGTCGACTGGTCTAAGCCACCAATCGACTGGTATACTTCAAGTATGACTAATTCATACTTGAACACATACCCTAAACCTAGACTTAACCTTCTAGCTTCTCCATCAACCTTGCGCCTCCAAGATCCCTCCAAGTCCATGACTCCATCCTTGCACTTGCCTTCAAAAGCTTCCCTCGATTTCGTCATGCTTTGGGTTTCTCCTTTGCCAAAGTTCGCTTTGACTTTACGCCACCAAGACTATATTCTTGGAATTATGTTGCCAAGAACTTGCCTTTGGACTTCCTTTTCCAAGGTCTGCTTGGACTTTACGCCCCCAAGACTATATACTTGGACTTATGCTGCCAAGACCTTACCTTGGACTTTCCTTGCCAAGATTCACACTTGGACTTCTCTTTACCAAGTCTTCACACTTGGATTTTCTTGTCACTTAAACATTCATGGTTAGATCACAATTATTGTCTAACATCAAATGATTATCCAAACATCAAAATACATTAATGATTGGGGCATTCTTGCACCAATAATCTCTCCCTTTTTGATGTTTAGCAATTATTTAAGTTAGGTATTAAAAATATGCAATAAGACACAATGTGAATCTAACTTAAAATCCTTCTCCCCCTTTGACACACATCAAAAAGAGAAAGACATATAGACAATAAGTACATTCATGAATGAGATTATTTATGCCTTGAATTAAGGGATAATATAAGCATAAAACTCCCCCTTAATCCAAGACATATCTTAGCATGTGTGACTAACATGTTGAGCAAATCATGAAACCATGAGTAAGAATATATCCTAACTTTGCACCAACAATAAACCATGTGTATATGGATTTTTGGGATTGAAGATATATCATAAGAAAACTTCCCCTAAGCCAATGCATCAAGCAGTCTTACTCCCCCTTAATTGATGTGCTAATCATACCATAGGGTTAGGACAACTTAAATTGGACTATAAAAGAGGACATCAAGTTGATCAGTCAAAAATCAGTGTTAGCAGTCGACTGCCATGCCTGAAATGTCAGTTCATATTTTCAGCCCAATTTCAGAAATGCATAAATAATTCAAGAAGTGTCAAAATTTCATGAAATTTTGTATACACATTTGCCAAGTCATTTTCTATCAAGGAAAAATAATATAATATATATATATTTTCTAGATTTTAGAATTAACAAAACTTTGAAAAATAGCAAAAGCTCTAAAGAATTTTCAAAACTTTGTATCACTTTTGCTTAACAATTGAAAATTATTTTTCAAAAACATGACAAACATAGTTTAAAAGATATTTTATTTGACATTTCCAACCAATGTCTTAGAGCTATGTGCACATCAATTGCATACAAGCCTTCCCAATGATTAGTCCAATTAAGGATCAATGTCTCTAGATGTCATTTTGGCTCACAGTAATGCATCATAACAAGCATGATGAACTAAATGTATCTTCCTAACATCTCACATGATGTCTAAATGGCTCAATACAAAAATCATAGATTCTTAAGTATTTTGTGAGACGACTTTGAGGTATAATCCTAGATTATGCTATAGGATCATGCAAACCTATACCACTACTCTACAAAGCACATTCCAAGCCCTCTCCTTAGTGATGTAAATTCCGCTTCAAAAAATGTCGACAAGGTTAGACTTGGATTCAATGTAATTAAGCTCAATGTCTTTTCTTGCCACATAATCTCTAATGAAGTGATGTTTCACTTCAATGTGCTTTGTCCTAGAGTGATGTATCAGATTTATGGTCAAATTGACGGAACTCACATTATGACAAAAAATATTAACTTTTGAGTAATTAGCTCATAATCCTCTAAGTATGTCTCATCCATAGTAGTTGAGCTATACAACCAACCATGGCCACATATTCGGTCTCGGTTATAGACAAAGCAGCACAAGGTTGCTTCCTACTACTCCAACTCACTAGGGAGGATCCAAGAAATTGGCATCCACCACTAGTACTCTTCCAATCCAATTTACAACCTGCATAATCGAAATCGGTATACCCAATCAAATCAAAAGACCTAGTCCTAGGGAACCAAAATCCTACACTTAGTGTGCCTTTGATGTATCTTCAGATTCATTTAGCGACTACTAAGTGGGACACTTTGGCATAAGATTGGTATCTTACACACATACCTACCGCAAATAAAATGTCGGGTCTACTAGCGATAAGATATAGCAAACTATCAATTATACTCTTATAAAATTTTGAGTCAATTAATTTTCCTTCTTGATCATTGTCTATCTTAGTGTTGGTTGCCATAGGGGTGGTTACTACCTTAGTATTTTCCAAACTAAATTTTTTGATCATTTCTTTGGCATATTTGGTTTGGTATATATGAATTTCTTCATTAGTTTGTTTAACTTATAGGTTTAAGAAGAAATTTAATTTTCCAACTAGACTCATTTCAAACTCATTTTCCATATTCTTAATGAAATCTTGAAGGAGTTCATCATTTGTTGACCCAAAAATGATATCATCAGCATACACTTGGGAAACAAAGATGTCTTTTCACTTTGACTTTATAAATAGGGTTTGGTCAATTTAACCTCTTCTAAAATCCTTAGAAATTAAGAAAGATTATAGTCTTTCATACCAAGTCTGGGGAGCTTGTTTTAACCCATATAAAGCTTTTATAAGCTTATAAACATGGTTTGGGTAATTTACATCTCCAAACCCGGGAGGTTGTTCTACATAAATCTCATCCTTACATAAGGAGTTGTATACTTTGGTATCGACGAATATCACCTAAAACAAAGTGGACTATAAAGTTGATCACTGGGTATATAATGATTTATGTGGAGGGATGTAAGTCATGTAGATGAGATATATCTCTTTCATATGATGGAAGTGATATCTGTGGGCCCCTTGATAATGTAGGACTACTAAAATGCATGGTCATGCTCAAATAAGTCAATATGAGATATTGAGCTCATTTGATTGGGGTAGTCTACTTGGAGATCAAGAAACACAAAGATTGATAAGAGGATAATACGGTCTATGTTTCATTGATCAATCTAGATATCAAGGATATAAGGATTGAGTCATACAAGATAATAGTCACAGAAAAGTTATGTTGGGTTTTGACATTCTCATCATTTGGGTAGCAATAATGAATTTCTAGATGTCACTCATTGCTTATGTTTCTAAAAGTGGTTTTAGAGACATTGCCAATGTTACGAGAACCTATTGGGTCACACATAAAGAACATGTTATTTTGGAGATGGGTTCATTTTAGTTTGACTAAATGAACCATTAGGCTATTGAATTCGAATCATTGAGTTAGACTCATTGAAAGGGATGGATTTGAGTTAGACTCAAATAAGTTGGTCAAATTTGAGTTAGACTAAAATTGGTTTAATTTGAGTTGGACTCAAATTAATTTGAAGAAGATAAATGATATGGATTCATCATGAATTCATCATGCATGATTAATGTGAATTAATCATGCATTGAAGAGGGAAAACCAAAGATTGGAAGAAACCTCTTATCATGCATGATTAATGTCAATTAATCATGCATTGAAGTGGAAAAACCAAAGGTTGGAAGAAACCTCTTATCATGCATGATTAATGTGAATTAATCATGCATTGAAGTGAGAAAACCAAATGTTGGAAGAAACATCTTTAAAAGGTTTTCTTCTCATCTTCTTTAGTTAGAGACTTCTTCTTCTCATCTTCTTGGCCGAACATCTCTATTCCTCCCTCTTTTGACCGAAAGTCTTTTGGGTGGTTGCTAGCACAACCAAAGACTTTGATTCTCTAAAAAAGTGTTCGTGTAGATACCATAGAGGCACAACCATTGTGATCACGCTGAGATCCATTGCAAAAGGTTACTGTCAGGATTGCGAAGGGCTACGCATCATGGGTAATCTCTCAACTAGATGTAGTTGTAAGAACGATCACGATACTATGTATATGCATGGATCTCTGGTAGGATCCAATTTTCACTGCGTTATGCGATTGTTTTTTGCATAAGATCCCTACAATGGTATCATAGCCACTTGTGAATACATCAATATCGTTGAATTATTATTTATATGTGATATAAATCTACATGAACTATTTATTATGGGTGCACGATTGTAAGAATGATTTTGTATGACAAAACGCATCAAGGGTTCTCGAGTTCATCCTGATGGACTAAGGGCAGCAACTCATCCAATGAGTTGTTAAAATAAATTTTGCTTCAGCGGTGGTACCCCTTGACCCCGCCCGCTAACTAGCTAGCGAGACTGTCGTATTGTAGCGACTTATAAATCATATTTTACATCATAATAAACCTTATATGTCATAGATCATTGTGAATGATGTATGCATGATGCATGGTTATGGCCCCTTACCCCCAATGTGATTGGATATGTGTGTGTGCATGTTATAATTCATAATACGGCCTACGTGTCATGCCTTCCACTTATATATTTTCGGTTTGTACAATTAGTTTATCCTCGAATGTAAGTCGAGGACCATTGTAATATGTTAGTGCAATCTGACCAGGTCATGATTGACCAGACTCGAGTTTGACTCGAGTAATATTTTAATGTTTGATAATGGGTTGACTATATGGTTGATATGGGGTTGACCATATGATGGAGAAGTCCAAGTGGGACACTTAGCAGTTGGAAAGTCCAAGTCTATGTACTTGGCATGGAAAGTTTAAGTCTTGTGTACTTGGCATGGAAAGTTCAAGTCATGGATACTTGGCATGGAAAGTCCAAGCATGGGTCTTGGTAATGGTAAAGTTCAAGCATGAGTACTTGACAATTGGAAAGTCCAACTTGGAGTTGGCAATTGAAAAGTTCAACATGGAATTGGCAAGGGAAGTCCAAGGGTATGATATTGGCGTCATGGGTACTTGACAAGGAAAGTCCAAGCATGGGTCTTGACAATGGTAAAGTCCAAGCATGGGTACTTGACAATTGGAAAGTCTAACATGGAGTTGGCAATTGAAAAGTACAACATGGAATTGGCAAGGGAAGTCCAAGAGTGTGATATTGGCAGCGTAAAGTCCAAGCGGTAGTCTTGGCAATATAAGGCCAATGTTTGGCGGTGTAAAGTTCAGGTGTGTGTCTTGGCAGCGTAAGCTCAAATATGTCTTGGCAATGCAGACCCGATTAGCATGACAATAGCCGATAGAAGCACCTGAAGGCTAGCGTATGGATGAACAAGTCATGGATGACTTGGAGGGATCCAATAGGCGTGAGACTGATGGAAGTGGCTACAAGGCTTAAGTCTAGGCTAAGGGTGGTCTATCAAGTATGAGGGCATCATACTTGGGGTTAAACCTCATTGTTGAGGTTTATCAATCGACTGGGATATTGGATAGTCGATTGGCCGAGTGTTTAACACACGAAAGCCGAGTTAACTCAAGGGCAGTCGACTGGGATTATAACTAGTCGACTGCTCAGTAGATGACTCGAGGCTAGACTGTCGAAAGTGCTCTGGTAGTCAACTAGAGGGATTTCCAGTCGATTGGCCATAGGGAAATCGACTTCTATGGATGACAGTCGACTGCTGCTTGTGGACACGAGCACAGAAAGCTCAGTAGATGACTAAGCAATCGACTATGGTCTTAGCAGTCGACTACTGGTAATGGAAATCGACTGCTAGTGTATCCATTGGTTGGAATGTCAACGTGGATTAAGTCCGTTGTGAGACAATGATGAAGGGAGTCGAAAAGCTTTGCTTCTTTCTTTGCTTCGCTTCGGTCGCTTGTACATGGTGATCCTCTCAAGCGTCCCCAGATAAAAAAAAATTAATCCCGGACGATGACGGATTACCCAAGCAACCAATTCATCATCGTGCTATTCGATTAGAGTAGTCACTTGAACAAACTTATTGTTCAAGTAACCTTTCTCTTTTCCTCGATTAGCCGTGGAATAGATGATGTACGGATCGCCGATTTTTGCATTTATCGTCGGGGTCCATGATCATACAATTACAAACAAATTGCATAGAACAAGAAAGAAACTTAAACAAGAATTATACCTCTTGATTTTCTATCGTATGACCTATCCTCTCCTTGGACGTTGTGTGGGCAATGATCCTCCAAGAATTGAAGCCTTCTAGATCTCGTTCTTCCCTTCCTTGCTCACTCCGAACAAAGGGAAGAATACTTCTCCCTTCCTCTCCTTACTTGTGCCAACTACCAAATGCCAAACCCTTGGTGTCCACCGGCCCTAAGGAGAGGGAGAAGAAGAACCGGCCAAGGCAATGGAAGAAAGGACCCTCTCCTCCTTGCTTTGCTGCCGACCCTTGAAGAGGAAGAAGAAAGGGGCACCGGCCTTGGTGATGAAGAAGAGGAGGGGCGCCGACTATACCTTAGGAAGAGAGGAAAACAAAACCCTAGCCCTTCCACTTGTTGCCGCCCAAACCTTCTCCAAACTGTAGTACAACCCCAATCTTTGCTTGCCGCCAAAGCCTTGGACTCAAAACCCAAGAATCCAATTCTCTTTTTTGCCGCCCAAGCCTTGGGGCCTTATTTATAGATTTTGCCCAAACCTCCTTTTAATCGTATCCGTTGGATCTAGGTTTCATGAGGGTTTTAATAGGCTACAATAGGGACCATGAGGAGGAATTGGATTTTGGCCACCTAATGGATCTGACCCACATAAAATCTGATCCATTAATGATAATCCATTCCACTAGCGGATTATCATTAATCTACCTCACCAACCCCCATAAATAAATATGGACTCCACATATTAATTGTACAAATATCTCTCTGTGTTTAAGATATCGAATGTCCGTTAATTAATTAATTTATTGATAATTAATTAATTAAAATCTAACTCCATGAGTAGTACCACTCAACCTTATCATCATGATGGACCAAGTCCACTTGTAGGATTTACATGATGATCCTTATGAGCTCCTCAAGGGGACATCATCATCCCAATACATAGGACACGATTTCCTCCTATAATCAATGACACACCATGTAAATAATATTATTTCCCAACTTATCGAGCCTATCAATTTAATCCATAAATCTTGCCTATTGGTAAATCAAAGAAATAAATACTAAGTACATGTGCCCGTTATTATATCGAGATTAAGAACATGTACACCATAATATCTGAGGTCCGATTCAATTATGTATCAGCAATAAATTGAATCATCTCTAAATCGGTCATGCTCAATACACACAAAGTGTACTAATGTAATTCTATGGTCAAGATAAACCAATACCAAATTACACTACAACCATGCCAATGGTTTGTCCAAAACCATCTTGGTTGTGAACCACTACTTATACTCTATAAGGAACTGATAACATGATCTTCTGTGTGACACCACACACCATATTATCTACAATGTAAAGTATTAGACAAGATGCATACATATAATAAATAAAAAATGCAAACAATGATCATATGATTCTTATTTAAAAATAAAGATGTCCATACAAAAGCTAGGCTTTCAGTATACATCCCAACAATCTCCCACTTATACTAAAAGACTATGCTGCTCTCAAACTGTCGTACATCTTATTCCCATTCCCTCCATATGCCTATCAAAAGCTCTCACTGGAAAGGCCTTAGTGAAAGGATCTACCAGGTTATCCTCTGATGCAATCTTGGTGACAGTAACTTCTCCTCGCTTTACGATCTCTCATATCAGGTGGTAGTTGTGCTCTATGTGTTTACTTACCTTATGGGCTCGTGGTTCCTTCGAGTTTGCAACTGCACCACTGTTATCACAATATATGCTTTACCGCAGTCCAATGTCGCTGTCCTGGATTACTCTGATATCTGCTAACCATGCCCACGACAAAGCAGATATCTGGCCTTGTACATAACATAGCATACATGAGGCTTCCTACCGTCGAAGCATAAGGAAATGTCTTCATCTCCTCTATCTCCTTTGATGTTCTAGGACACATCTCTTTAGATAAAGGTACTCCATGGCGAAAATATGTCCCCGAAAGGGTATTAGACGTTGGATTTTGGAGCTGAAAATAGCTTGTTACGAGGGTAAACCCTTATAAGAAATTTAGATCTCTTAGAGAGCTTCGATTTGGTAGGTAGATCGTTATGTGAGTCCACTTGTGCGAAAAGTTATGGTTGTTTTACCGTCGGCTACTCCAAAAGAGAATACTTGCAAGCACACAACCAAAAGAAACATATCAAAACTTCGTCTTGGATTAGTAGTGCGGGAGGAAAAAGACGAATCAAAAAATACGAACAGAAAACCAAAACGTGCTAGATCGGTGGTTTCACCAAATCTTAGCGCCCCCGCTCTGATACCAATTGTTGGATCGAGAAGCGTCGCTAGAGGGGGGGTGAATAGCGATATTAAATCTTTTCGACGTTTCGTTCGAGTAGAAAATTAAACGAGTAAGAGCAGCGGAAAATAAAGGAACACGTTTATTTTTACTTGGTTCACAACCCAGCGGTTGCTACTCCAAGGCCCTATCGGTCCTAGACCGCGTACGGAGGGCAAAGCACTATAACGTCTCCTCCTCGTTGGAGGTAGGAGACAATGATCACAAAAACCGAATGTACGAGGATGAGGCAAAAAGCCTACCTCACCTCGTTACGATTAAAATAAAGAATACAATAAAAATAATTACTAGGAGATTTGAACTTGTCGTCGTCGCGGTTGGCGGCGTTGGAGCGTTGGCGTTGTAGGAGCACTTGATGAATAAACTTGATGATACTTGGAGTTGGAATCCTCCCCTCCATTTATAGATTTTGGCCTCTGAATATGTCTCCTCTTTTTTCGGAACAGATCACGAAGTTGTCCAAATTTTATCGCGAAGTGGCCGCGTCAAACGTTATCCATTTTGACCTAGCGCAAAGGCTGATTCGTCGCCATCAGTCGACTGATGCCTCCCATCAGTCGACTACTTGATGTCCAGCAGTCGACTGCCAGCCTGGCCACTTCCCTGCAGTAAGAGGTTAGCTCAGAAAATGATAAATGCGATGGTTTCTGACCGTCCGATCTTGACCTAGACCTTCCACGGGAAGTCTTAATCGGATCGCTGCCTACGGTCGTCCCCGTAAAGAGGACACGACCTTACAATCTCTCACTCACACGAGCTTACCTCGATAGTAGCTCTCGCTTCCGGCCTTCCACTCGATTCCTTCGGCTCCCTCCGAAGTCACTCGAGTGTCGCCCGACCACCGCGGCTTCCTCCGGGTGTCGCTAGCCTTCAGCTCCAGCTTTAGCACTTTTCTGCACACTTGATTTAGCTTGTGAGATAACGATGTAAACTTAACTTTGTGTCTTTGTCATAATCAAAACACAGGTTTGATTATCTAGTGCCCCTGCACTAACATTGAATAATCATCTATAAAAGAGACGAAATATTCAAAACCACCTCTAGCCTGGATAAACATAGGACCACACAAATCAGAATGAACCAATTCCAACACATCTTTGGCTCTATACCCCTTGGCCTTAAAAGCCCTCTTGGTCATTTTACCTTCTAAGCAAGATTCGCAGGTTGGGAGATCCTCCACCACCAATGAACTGAAAGGTCCATCAGTTATCAACCTTTGAATTCTACTAAGGTTAATATGACCTAACCTTAGATGCTAAAGATACATTTGGTTCATTTTCGAAGGTTCTTTTCTCTTATTAGATTTAGAAGATGAGTTATTTATCTCTATTTGCATTGTGGGAGCTTTTGGTTCAATAGTATACAAATTTCCTACCAATGCACCAGAACAGATAATCTCCCTATTCTTTTTTATAATAACCCTGTCATTAAAAGAAATAGAATATCCATCCATAAATAATTTAGAAACCGAAATCAAATTCTTTCTAAATGAAGGTACATAAAGGCAATTTCTCAGAACTAAAGTTTTATTTCTATCAAAAGATAAATAAACATCTCCCACTGCAATAGCCATCACCTTCGTAGCATTGCCCATATAGACGGTAATCTCCCCCTCAGCTAGTTGTCTGGTTTCCTGGAACCCCTACAAAGAATTGCAGACATGATCAGTGGCTCCAGTATCTACACACCAGGTACCGGTAGATAACACTGCTAAATATGTTTCAACGACTAAACCAAAAGATATACCTTTGTTCTGCTTCCGATTGGGGCAGTACTTCTTCCAATGTCCGGTCTGCTTACAAGTGAAGCACTTGTCTTTCGGCTTCTTCACTCCTCCCTGAGATCCTCCCACCACCTTTGCTCCACCTCGTTTCTTCTTTTTCTTGTCTTTCGGCTTAGAAGTAGAAACCTTCTAAGCAACCATGGCCTATGAACTCTGACAGAAAAGTCCCTCTGTTGCCTGGATTTTGTCATAAGCTCCACCAACGAATACAACCATTTATTCATGTTGTAGTTCAAGCGAAACTGCTCAAAAATCCTATGTAGAGATTAGATAATGATATCGACCAGGGTTTCCCCATCGATCTCAGCTCCAAGGACTTTTAGCTTATTCAAATGAGCCATCATCTTGAGAACATAATCCCTCACGGGCTTTCCCTCAACCATGGTGTTCGTGATTAAGTTACTCATGGCTTCCTGCCTAGTAGCCTAATTCTGATGTCCAAAAAGTTCCGTGAGATTGAACATCATGTCATAAGCAGTAGCCATGGTCTGATGCTGATGTTGCAATACATTTGACATAAAAGCCAAAATGTAACACCGTGTTATCTCATCAGTCTTGATCCACTTCTTATAACTTTCTTTCTCCTTTTCACCAGAATCATCCGTAGACTTAGGAGGACACTCTTCGAAGAGCACATATTTGTACTCCTCAGCAGTCAAGACAATGTCTAGATTCCTTTTCCATTCCACATAATTAGGTCCGGTAAGTTTATTTTCTTTCAGAATCACAGCAAGTGGGTTGAAAGTCATTTTGAAAAACCTAAGAATCACATAAATCAAAACATTGGATTTTAAAATTTATTGATTCCTCAAACAATAAAATTTTAAAATCAACAAACACCTCAAAACACCGAGAATATCGTATGCCACGAGAGTGTGGACGTATAAGAATTCTACATTTGTAAGAGAAGGTTTTACCCATTAATTTTATTATCTTGTCAACCTTACTTTTTGACAAATAAAATTAATAGTTGGTTCCTCTTCGGCCCTGCAAATAAAAACAGTGACTCCGATGGGGAGGATACTTTTATTTGCATATAAGTGTTCACCATTTCCCGATACTGTGACAATTATCTCGAATTATGTGCCTTCCGATGGGGAAGTACACATGCTCCTAAATAATTTCCTATAACCATATTTGACCTTGTGATCCGCAAAACAAACTCATCCGATGAGGAGGAAGACACTTAGAGCCGACGAATAAGTTTATTTGCATCACATGTCAAATTGTAATGGAGGCCACGAGAATTTAAAAAAAATATCCCTCTCCCACTTAGTAATTTAAAATTGAGAAATTTTCCAAGCACACAACATGAATATCAAACAAGAAGCAATAAATATGAAAAAAAAAATTCTAACTATTATGGCTTTTGTTTTTCAATATGCCTCCCGTCGTGTCGTCATCTCGTCCACTCCTCCATACACCATGTACAAGTCATCCGGAGATCCAAGCCGAGAAGAAAAAATAATTATTTTAATTTACATCCATCGATCCTATACTCCACAAAGGAGTATACATGAAATCTAGATCGAAAGTAAACTAAAATAAAAGAGTGGCTAAACAATATTGTACTTAATTACAAAAAACTAAATACTAGTCTCGTCAACCCTAAGGAATTAAATAATATTACAATTACACACATACAATCACATACACACACATATGGCCATAATAGTTGGATCCTATGCTTGCAAACAAAAAGTTAGCCTACGCACATCCTACTATTATCAGGCACATATAATATATGAAAAGTGCATAAAAGTAACCGAATCATAAACACACAAAACCGAAAACCATGGCTCTGATACCACTTGAAGGGAGTCGAAAAGCTTTGCTTCTCGCTTCGCTTCACTTCGGTCGCTTGTACGTGGTGATCCTCTCAAGCGTCCCCGAATAAAAAAAAAATAATCACGGACAATGATGGATTACCCAAGCAACCGATACATCATCGTGCTATTCGATTAGAGTGGTCACTTAAACAAACTTATTGTTCAAGTAACCTTTCTCTTTTCCTCGATTAGCCACAGAATAGATGATGTACGGATCACCGGTTTTTGCGTTTATCTTCGAGGTCCATATCATACAATTAATAACAACTTGCATAGAACAAGGAAGAAACTTAAACAAGAATTATACCTCTTGATCTTCTATCGTATGACCTATCCTCTTCTTGGACGTTGTGTGGGCAATGATCCTCCAAGAATTGAAGCTTTCTAGATCTCGTTCTTCCCTTTCTTGCTCACTCCAAAGAAAGGGAAGAATACTTCTCCCTTCCTCTCCTTACTTATGCCAACCACCAAATGCCAAACCCTTGGTGTCCGCCGGCCCTAAGGAGAGGGAGAAGAAGAACCGGCCAAGGCAATGGAAGAAAGGACCCTCTCCTCCTTGCTTTGCCGCCGGCCCTTGAAGAGGAAGAAGAAAGGGGCGCCGACCTTGGTGATGAAGAAGAGGAGGGGCACCGGCTATACCTTAGGAAGAGAGGAAAACAAAACCCTAGCCCTTCCACTTGTTGTCGCCCAAACCTTCTCCAAACCGTAGCACAACCCCAATCTTTTCTTCCCGCCAAAGCCTTGGACTCAAAACCCAAGAATCCAATTCTCTTTTTTGCCACCCAAGCCTTGGGGCCTTATTTATAGATTTTGCCCAAGCCTCCTTGTAATCGTGTCCGTTGGATCTAAGGCTTCATGAGGGTTTTAATAGGCTACAATAGGGACCATGAGGAGGAGTTGGATCTTGGCCACCTAATGGATCCGACCCACATAAAATCTGATCCATTAATGATAATCCATTCAACTAGAGGATTATTATTGATCTACCTCACCAACCCTCATAAATAAATATGGGCACCACATATTAATTGTACAAATATCTCCCCGTATTTAAGATATCGAATGTCCGTTAATTAATTAATTTACTGATAATTAATTAATTAACATCTAACTCCATGAGTAGTACCACTCAATCTTATCATCATGATGGACCAAGTCCACCTGCAGAATTTACATGATGATCCTTATGAGATCCTCAAGGGGACATCATCATCCAAATACATAAGACACGGTTTCCTCATATAATCAACGACACACCATGTAAATAATATTATTTTCCAACTTACCGAGCCTATCGATTTAATCCATAAATCTCGCCCATTGGCAAATCAAAGAAATAAATACTAAGTACATGTGCCCGTTATTATATCGGGATTAAGAGCATGTACACCATAATATCCGAGGTCCGATTCAATTATGTAATCAGCAATAAATTGAATCATCTCTAAATCGGTCCTGCTCAATACACACAAAGTGTACTAATATAATTCTATGGTCAAGATAAAACAATACCAAATTACACTACAATCATACCAATGGTTTTTCCAAAACCATCTTGGTTGTCAGCCTCTATATATACTCTACAAGAAACTGATAACATGATCTTCTGTGTGACACCGCACACCATATTATCTACAATATAAAGTATTAGACAAGATGCATACATATAATAAATATAAAATGTAAACAATGATCATGTGATTCTTATTTCAAAATAAAGATATCCATATAAAAGCTAGGCTTTCAGTATACATCCCAACAAATGACACTGTAGGCAGTCAACTAGGGCCTTTTGGCAGTCGATTGCCAGGCACAGAATCAGCCCAATGCAGGTCATAAAAGGAGTAGTTTGTGGAGGATTTCACCATGGTTTCCTTGAATGGTTCTTGGGGCGATTTGAAGGGGAATAGTTGGTGTTTTCCAATGTTGGTGCAGGGGCACCAGATAATCGAACTTGTGTTTTGATTGTGGCAAAGACATAAAGTTAAGTTTACATTGTTATCTCACGAGCTAAATCGAGTGTGCAGAAAAGTGTTAAAGCTGGAGTTGAAGGCTAGCGACACCCGGAGGAAGCCGCGGTGGTCGGGCGGCACTCAAGTGACTTCGGAGGGAGCCGAAGGAATTGAGTGGAAGGCCGGAAGCGAGAGCTACAAGGTAAGTATCGAGGTAAGCTCGTGTGAGTGAGAGATGATAAGGTCGTGTCCTCTGTACGGGGATGACCATAGGCGGTGATCCGACTAAGACTTCCTATGGAAGGTCTAGGTCGAGATCGGACGGTTAGAAACCGTCGTATTTATCATTTTCCATACTAACCTCTTACTGCAGGGAAGTGGCCAGGCTGGCAGTCGACTGCTGTACATTGGGCAGTCGACTAATGCTCATCAATCGACTGATGGGAGGCATCAGTCGATTGATGGCGACAAATCAGCCTTTGCGCTGGGTCAAAACAGATAACGTTTGACGCGGCCACTTCGCGATAAAATTTGGTACAACTTCATGATCTATTCCAAAAGATGAGGAGACATATTCAGAGGCCAAACTCTATAAAAGGAGGGGAGGATTCCAACTCCAAAGATCATCAAGATTATTCTCAAGTGCTTCTATAACGCCAAAGCTCCAACACCGTCATAACGCCGATGCAACGACAAGTTCTAATCCTCTTCGTCGGCAGCAGTAACAAGTAACATATTTTGTTATTGTATTCTTTGTTTTTAATCGTAACGAGGTGAGGTAGGCTTGTTGCCTCATCATCATACATTCAGTTTTGTGATCGTTGTCTCCTACCTCCAACGAGGAGGAGATGTTATAGTGCTTTGCCCTCCGTACGCGGTCTAGGACCGTTAAGGCCTTGGAGTAGCAACCGCTGGGTTGTGAACCAAGTAAAAATAAATGTGTCTTTTTAGTTTTCCGCTGTGCTTACTCGGGTATCGAATGAACAAACGAAAAGATTTACGCTCGCTATTCACCCCCCCCCCTCTAGCGACGCTTCTCGATCCAACAATTGGTATCAGAGCGGGGGCGCTAAGATTTGGTGAAACCACCAATCTAGCACTTTTTGGTTTTCTTTTCGTATTTTTCAAGTCACATTTTTTTTAGGTTTTTTTCCTCCCACACTACTAATCCAAGACGAAGTCTTGGTACGCTTCTTTTGGTTGTGTGTTTGCAAGTATTCTCTTTTGGAGTAGTCGACGGTAAAACGGTCATAACTTTTCACACAAGTGGACTCACAAAACGATCTACCTACCAAATCGAAGATCTCTGAGAGATATACATTTCTTACCAAAGTTTACCCTCATAACAAGCTTTTTCCAGCCCTAAAAACCAATGTTTAATACCCTTTTGGGGACATCGAAGGTCGTAAGTTGTTAGTTTTTGTTAGTTTCTTATTCTTCTCATTCATTTATGTTTATTTCCTATTATTTCCCACACTACTAATCCAAGACCAAGTCTTGGAATTCCCTTTGGTTTTTATTCATGTTTTGCAAGATACTTAATGACTCACATTGAGGGGTATAGCACCACTCGACCTCCGTTCTTTAACGGAAATGATTTCCGTTATTGGAAAGGTCGGATAGAGTGTTTCTTGAAAACACAAGTCGAGACTTGGATAATAATCCAAACCGGCTTTGCTCTACCCATCAATGATCAAGGGGAGCCCTTGGACTTTAACAAGTTGACAAATGCAACCAAGAGGCAAATCGAAGTCGATGCAAGAGCAACTCAAATATTGCAATGCGGCTTGTCCAAGGAGGAACTCAATCGCATCGGACCATTTATTAGCGCCAAAGATCTGTGGAACAAATTAATCGAGCTACACGAAGAAACGTCCGATGCTAAGGTATGTAAACGTGGCCTTCTTTTCAATAAGTTATATAACCTTAAGATGCAGGAACACGAGACGACGACGCAACTATATGCCCGTGTCCAAGACATTGTCAACGACCTGCACACCATCGGACACAAGGTCGAAAACCGCGACCTCCTAAGGTATGTTCTTAATTCATTTCCTAGGACTACCTTGTGGGCATCCATGGTCGATGCCTACAAGGTCTCTAAGGACCTTTCGAAGCTTAGGCTAGATGAATTATTTTCCGAGTTTGAACTTCACGAGCAGACTAACGTGGTTTGGGCCGAGAGAGGTATTTCTCTACTTGCAGGACAAAGAAACAAGCCTCCTACCAGGCAAGAAGATGGACTCAAACCCAAAGACGAATTAGAGTCTGAATCCGAAGAGGTGGAGCCAATAGTGAACATAGTGCGGAAGATCGTTCGGAGGGAAAGGAGGCTACTAAAGAACCAAAAGAGGGCACAATTCAAATCATATCAAAAGAAGGCTTTCCATGCAACTTGGGACAACAAAGAAGACATTGCTTACATGGCAAGACCGGAGGAGTCCGAGTCAGAATCCGAAGCCGAGTCCAACTACAACTCCGACTCCGACCCCGAAGACTACTTCGAGAGGAAACTCAAAGCCGGACCAAAAGGGAAAGTCAAGGTTAGCCGATCTTTAATTAGTACACTTTACCTTACAATTAAAATGCTTACTAGGAAATTAACTAAGTCCAAGTCTAGGGTTGAGTCGTTACTTGAGGAGGTTGAAACTCTCAAGCAAGAGGCTACTCTAACCTCTTCAACTAGTCAAGTTCAAGAGGGAAACTCAGCCCAAGTTGAAAAACTTGAGGAGGAGAATTTTCTCTTGAAAGATCGAGTTCAAGAGGTCGAGGCTAGGTTGGAAAGGTTCACGTTGGGATCTAAAAACCTTAACCGACTACTTGGAACTCAAAGAGTCATGTACAACAAAGCCGGACTCGGATTTAGTCCAAAGACTACGAATAGGTCATATATGTCTATCGTAAATCGTAGTCATCAAAGAGTCCAAGCATGGGTCTCAAAGGTTTTATTGAACTCACATATAAGGACTAATAAGTTTTGGATTCCCCAGGATCAAGTTCATTATTTGAATAGACCATATTGGTTCAATGGTCCAGGGGAGCTAACACTAAAATAGTATACCCGCTTACTTAACAAAACCATTGCATATTTTATTTTAATTTTTAGAATGGCTAGATAGGGAAAATAGTTAGTCAACTCTTGACAACATAGTATCAGGATGCGGCGAGATGATAGTACGTTAGGGAAACAAAGTCTCGTATATTCGAATTAGATAAGGCGTATCTAGCTTGGTGCACTTGACCGAGTGAAACTAGCTGAAGCTACCTCGTCGTATCCTAAACTAGTTAGACCAGGAAGTAACCCTAAGTGACTTAAGTGATATTTTCTTGAATTTGGCTTTGTCTAAGGAAGTGGTCGTTGTTCCAATCAAAGAAGGCCCCTATGCCTCGCCACGACCTGGAAGCCAGTTTCTCGAAAAGTTACTTAACGATCGAAAGGTTAAATCTAAATCTAACCCAAGGTTGACTATCTCTAACTAATTTAAAATCATCTCACAAAACATATAAGGTCAACAAATTCTGAGACACATAGAATGGATGAGATGTTAAGGATAATTGAAATATACTTAAAATAATCTTTTTCAAAATACTACTTATTTTCTCAACTATTGTACTTAACGACTATTTACAACTCTTTAGGCCAAAGTTTAATGCCGCCTATATCTCTTATACTTTATATATTTGACTAAGGGGGAGAGCAAACTAACCCTAAGGGTTATATTACAAACCTTTAGATTATTAGTGCAGAGGGACACACCTCGAACCAATCTATCTAACTACTGCTAGACGCATGCTTGGACTCATATTTGATTTATCTAGATGCATGCATATATGATATTGTTTTTAGACCCGTATTTTATACAAAAAACCCAACATTTTTTTTGATTTATGGTAAAAGGAGGAGAAGAGAGAAAGTTAAGGGGGAGTAACACAAAATTTGATTTTGAAAACTAAAGTATCTCTTTCAAAACTCACCTAGGGTTAAGGGGGAGTTTTTGGAAATGACATTCATCATTTACTATACTCATTTTATGCTTTAATTTCCCTTAACTTTGTGTTGATTTTCCATAGATCAAAAAGGGGGAGATTGTTGATGCAGGGGCACTAGATAATCGAACATGTGTTTTGATTATGGTAAAGACACAAAGTTAAGTTTACATCGTTATCTCACGAGCTAAATCGAGTGTGCAGAAAAGTGCTAAAGCTAGAGCTGAAGGCTAGCGACACCCGGAGGAAGCCGCGGTGGTCAGGCGACACTCGAGTGACTTCCGAGGGAGCCGAAGGAATCTAGTGGAAGGCTGAAAGCGAGAGCTACAAGGTAAGTATCGAGGTAAGCTAATGTGAGTGAGAGATGGTAAGGTCGTGTCCTCTGTACGGGGACGACCGTAGGCGGCAATCCGACTAAGACTTCCTGTGGAAGGTCTAGGTTGAGATCGGATGGTTAGAAACCATCGTATTTACCATTTTTTGTGCTAACCTCTTATTGTAGGGAAGTGGCCAGGCTGGCAGTCGACTGCTGGACATTGGGCAGTTGACTAATGCTCATCAGTCGACTGATGGGAGACATTAGTCGACTGATGGTGACGAATTAGCCTTTGCGCTAGGTCAAAATGGATAACGTTTGACGCGGCCACTTCGCGATAAAATTTGGTACAACTTCGTGATCTGTTCCAAAAGATGAGGAGACATATTCAGAGGCCAAACTCTATAAAAGGAGGGGAGGATTCCAACTCCAAAGATCATCAAGATTATTCTCAAGTGCTCCTACAACACCAAATCTCTAACACTGTCATAACGCCTACGCGACGATAAGTTCTAATCCTCTTCGTCGGCAGCAACAACAAGTAACATATTTTGTTATTGTATTCTTTGTTTTTATTCATAACGAGGTGAGGTAGGCTTTTTGCCTCATCCTCGTACTTTTGATTTTGTGATCGTTGTCTCCTACCTTCAATGAGGAGGAGACGTTATAGTGCTTTACCCTCCGTATGCGGTCTAGGACCGTTAGGGCCTTAGAGTAGCAACCGCTGGGTTGTGAACCAAGTAAAAATAAATGTGTCTTTTTAGTTTTCCGCTGTGCTTACTCGGGTATCGAACGAATGAACGAAAAGATTTACGCTCGCTATTCACCCCCCCCTCTAGCGACGCTTCACGATCCAACATCCAATCCTTCAAAGCTAGTCCAAAGTAATCAACAAGCAAGCAATCCAAAGTTCTTTGTGTAAAGTTTTCTTTATTTGTATTTGTGTATTGCTTAGCATACTTGTTGTATTTCATTCTTATTACTATAAGACTATTGTATGAGGTTTCTCCACCTCCGGTATGTCACCGAGAAGGAGAGATTTGATTAGTTGTGTGTACATCACTAGAGCTCACTTGAGCTCACCTCGTGGAGTAGGAATCCTAGGTTCCGAACCACGTATATCCTTGTGTTGATTGTGCTTGTGTGTTTGTATTTGTGTTCATATTGTATTTCTATATTCTACTGCATTAACAAGTTTTGTAGATAAGCACAAAAATGATCGAATTCTATCAAGCAACGCAAAACGCTATTCACCCCCCTTTGGCGATCAATGATTCCTTTATAATTGGTATTAGAGCTAGGAACTCTTCTAAGGATTAACAACCGGGGGAGCAAAAGTGCTAGAGGATAGAGTCTTGGGGATCGATTGGCCGGCTAGAGGGGGGGTGAATTGCCTTCTTACGATGTATGTTGGAATTCTCTCGTTCGTTTGTTTGTCTACACAGTCGTTAGCGCAAGCGGAAGCATAAACAATAAAAACAAAGCGATAAACGAAAATACAAATGCTAACAAAGGATGTAACGTTGTTCACGGCTACGCCGCTAGTCCACGGTCCCCGATTCGTCCTCGGTGAATCACTCCGCTAAACCAATCCACTAAATGGTCTCTCCTTTGCACCAAGCTAGGTGGAGGTAACCTTTACAATCAAGATCACTCTTCTTACAAATAGAATGGAGTAAAAGCAAGTAAGAAGAGTTTAGAACTTGTGGAGCACTTGGAAGATCACTTAGAGCATAAGCATTAGCCTCTCAAAGGCTCACACCCTCTCTTTTTATAGAGAGGGCTAATTTCTTCCCGTTAGCCGCCACTCATGATCACGCCCATGGCGATCGCCGTCCTACTACAACGGCCCGAACACGCCGGATCCCGGCCGTTGTAGTCAACGGAACTCTTGGCGATCGGTGATGGACCTCACGATCATTGCTACCTCCATAGTCAATGCCCGATCGCTCTGGCGGTTACGTGCGCCGCGTGCCGTCGCAGGCCATCGATCATTGCGTCACCTTAGCGATCGGTGATCAAGCCATCGATCGATCGCCATGCCGGATCGATCAACTTGATTCAGCTGACTTAAACCAGTCGATCGACCCATCGACTCAGAGCAGTCGACTGCCATGACATGGCAATCGACTGGTGTCGGGAAAACCCATCCGACACTTGGCTAAATGGCCAAGTTTCACCTTAAGAGCTACCCTTCCCGGGTTACAATCGCTCACTCTCATCCCTCGGAGTCCCTCGCCTTCGAAGTTCTCTTTGTTCGCGGCCACGTCCCTCGACAGCATCAGGCGCACGGCTCTGCAATGCTCCTTCGCGTCTCTTGCCTCGAAGTCTACTTCCTCCGGCTTCACTCCAAGCTTCTCGTCCGGCGGTCCCTCGGATGCTCCAAGCGCACAGCTTCCGCAAAGCTATCCTTCACCGACTCAAGGCACGAGTCATGAGATGTGAAACTCGCCACGGCTCCATGTGCGAATTACTAAGTCCTGCACGACTTCAACGCACATATCAAATCAATATATCAAACTAACTTAAACCCTTTGCCACACCATCAAAACCATATTACGGCAAGAGATTGCCCTAACAATCTCCCCCTTTTTGATGTGTGGCAATCCGTTTAAGTTAGGTAAAAACATTTGATACAAATTTTAAAGGAAAGAAAGCATGTAAACATAAACATGATATAGCAACATGCAACTCCCCCTTAATCCATGAAACTCCCCATAAAAATGTTCTCCCCCTAAGCATAATTATTTCTCCCCCTAAATATGTTCCCCTTTACTTAAACATACATTTCTCCCCCTTTGACACCATCAAAAAGATTAATCCTAATTTATAAACTCATGGCATCAAGTATAGTAGAAAGAGAACACCAAAAGTTGATTTAAGATCGGCATTCAGCCTTGATATATTGGTCATCGATCATTCGGACTACGATCGTAATGTTTTAGATTTACGATTTCTAGGGTGAATTTCAGAAATGCATTAAAAATTCCAAAAATTTTGAAAAATCATGAAATTTGGGGAACACATTTCTTTTAAGTATATCTATCAGAGAAAAATATGTTTTCATGAAAAATCATTATATTTCCATGTATTTGCCAAAAATCCAAAAGCTTTAAAAAACTACTAGGTTTTTTATCATAAGAGTATCCATTTTAACATCTAGTCTTGCATCCAATTGTTTCAAAACATGAATACATGTATTTTAAAGTAAGAAATTATTTTGAAAACATATGAAATATCCAACCATGATCTTTGGGCAATATGTCTATGAATTAAACATAAGTCTTCCCCATGATTGGTCTATTATTGCTATTTTGATACTTTAAATGACCATCTAAATGCCATAGGCATTAGTGGACATTTGTATCATCCTAACATCTCACTCATGCTAAGTTTTCAATCAAGGTAGCCTATGGTGAGTGCGAGATGCATCCTAGGGGGTATTGGTATATACTTAACCCTTGTATTCATGCAATTCTATCATGGTTAAGTATCAACCTAACAATCATCATGATCATAAAGGCATATGTCAATTAATTTTACATTATGATCATGAAATACATGTATTCATTGAATAATAATCATGCATTAGGTATTATATGATGATAATAAGCAAAGTATCACCTAAAGCATGATTCAACCCTATTTCTCATGATTACGTGCCAAATATTAAAATCATAAATCATGATTTCAAACATACATAGCAATTACATTAATCATCATGATTTAAGCATTATTATCTATTTATGGGCACGTTATCATCACCCAACACTATTCTAAAAATATTGTCCCGCCATCCTAAGTCAATCAAAATATGATATAGGTCAATTGCATATGGTTGACTACCCTAGGGGTTTTCTAACCCTTAAGGATGGATTTTGGAACCCAAAATAAGTTCTTGCCTATTGGGTTCACTAGATACTCCTTGGGGATCCATTTCCTAGCTATTACCTTCTTTTTATCTTGTCCCCTAGCAATTAGGCATTTATAGGCCTTTTCATTTTTCTTTTCTTTATAACCTAGGCCCTTTTTGTTGAAACTAGCTCTTTGGCTCCCTAAGATCATGTTCAATGTGTTGGAGCCAATTGTGAATTTTTCTAGGGCTTTTGTTAAATAATCTACCTTTTCCCTTAAGGCCCTATTTTCATTTATACATGCATCACTAACATCTAATGGCACATAAAGGTCATGTGAGCATGCATCATTTAAGCTAGAAGAAATATTATCATTTAAGCATGCATTTTCTAGCTTATTTTCTAATGCCTTAATTTGATTAAGCATGCTTTTATTTTTCTTTTTCATTCCAAATAAGTCCTTAGTTAAACTAGAAATTATGGAAACTATTTTCTTAGGAGAGGCTTTCGTTACCATAGTTTCCATATCCTCTTCTTCTTCTTCGGATGAGGAGGATGTAGAAGCTCCCCCTTCACTTGAGCTCTCTCCTCTTGAGCTTGATCCTTCATTTTCGGATGAAGAGCAATCCAAGTCATCAAAGGCCATCAAGGCTAAATTGGTGACAAAGGCATTCTCCTCATCCGATGATGATGAGGAGGATGGGTCATCCCAAGTCCTTGCCTTTAGAGCTTTGGTCTTCCCCTTTTCTTTTGTCTTCTTCTCCTCTTCCTTCTTTTTCTTGCTCCCCTTTTTCTTCTTCTTTTCTTCTTTCTTTTTCCTCTCTTCCTTGCTCTTGTTTAAGAGAGGACAATTGTCCCTTATGTGCCCCTCTCCTTGGCAATTGTAGCATATGACCTTCCCCCTTGGTCTTCTATTCCTATTATGAGATTTATCAAATCTAAAATTCTTAAATGCACGTCTTACCTTCCTTACCATATAGGCTTCTTCGGTGCTATCCATGGAGGAGGAGGAAGATGCTTCATCATCATCGGAGGAGGAGATCTCTATCTTCTTCTTTCCCTTATTTGCCAACAATGCTACTCCCCTTGAAGGTTGTATTTTTGGCTCTTCTTGTATTCCTTCAAGCCTAGATTCATGTAATTCCATAGTGGAGAAAAATTCATCTAGAGTACTTACCTCTAGATTCTTTGAAATTTAAAATGAGTCCACCATTGAACTCCACTTGGATGATCGGGGGAAAGCATCTATGGCCTTCATTATCATATCGCAATTGGAGAGCCTTTCCCCTACACTTGTTAGTCCATTTAAAATTTCTTTGAATCTAGAATGCAAAGAAGTTACCTTTTCTCCCTTTTCTAATTTAATGTTGGATAGTTGGGAGCGGAGGAGATCTCTCCTTGCTAGCTTCGCCTCGGATGTGCCTTCATGAAGCTCAATTAGCTTCTCCCACATCTCCTTGGTGCTTAGGCATTCTCCTATTCGGTTGATTTCTTGTTGGGGGAGCACATTGAAGAGATGATGCTTGGCTTTTGAATTTGCAAGGTGCTCTTCCCATTGCATTTTGGTCCACCTAGATTTCTCTATTGGCTTCCCCTCTTCATCCCTAGGCAAAACAAAACCGGATTCCATTGTAATCATAATATCAAAATCCGTTTCGAAAAATACCTCCATTCGCTTCTTCCACCAAGCGAATTCTCCTTCAAACTTCGGAGGATGGATGTTGGAGCCGACCATTTTGAAAGTTGCTTGTTGTGGCGGTTAGTCCTCGACAAGCTTTCCCTGGCTCTGATACCACTTGTTGGGGATCGATTGGCCGGCTAGAGGGGGGTGAATTGCCTTCTTACGATGTATGTTGGAATTCTCTCGTTCGTTTGTTTGTCTACACAATCGTTAGCGCAAGCGGAAGCATAAACAATAAAAACAAAGCGATAAACGAAAATACAAATGCTAACAAAGGATGTAACGTGGTTCATGGCTACGCCGCTTGTCCACGGTCCCCGATTCGTCCTCGGTGAATCACTCCGCTAAACCAATCCACTAAATGGTCTCTCCTTTGCACCAAGCTAGGTGGAGGTAACCTTTACAATCAAGATCACTCTTCTTACAAATAGAATGGAGTAAAAGCAAGTAAGAAGAGTTTAGAACTTGTGGAGCACTTGGAAGATCACTTAGAGCATAAGCATTAGCCTCTCAAAGGCTCACACCCTCTCTTTTTATAGAGAGGGCTGATTTCTTCCCGTTACGCCGTCACTAGCGGCCTCGAACCGTCGGATCCGTCAGCGGAACTCTTGGCGATTGGTGATGGACCTCACCCGATCATTGCTACCTCCGTAATCGGCCGCCGATCGGCTACGAGTGGTTCTTGCCGCGCACAGTGCCATCGATCTGCCGTCCCTTGGCGAGCCGATCATCCCTGGCGATCGGTGATCAAGCCATCGGCATTGCCCATCGCCGACGATCGTGATCAAGCAGTTGGTGGCTTAAACGATCGATCGACCCATCGACTCGAAGCGATCATTGCCATGACATGGCAGTCGACTGGTGTCGAGAAAACCCATTCGACACTTGGCCAAATGGCCAAGTTTCACCTTAAGAGCTACCCTTCCCGGGTTACAATCGCTCACTCTCATCCCTCGGAGTCCCTCGCCTTCGAAGTTCTCTTCGTTCGCGGCCACGTCCCTCGGCAGCATTAGGCGCACGGCTCTGCAATGCTCCTTCGCGTCTCTTACCTCGAAGTCTACTTCCTCCGGCTTCACTCCAAGCTTCTCGTCCGGCGGTCCCTCGGATGCTCCAAGCGCACGGCTTCCGCAAAGCTATCCTTCACCGACTCAAGGCACGAGTCATGAGATGTGAAACTCGCCACGGCTCCATGTGCGAATTACTAAGTCCTGCACGACTTCAACGCACATATCAAATCAATATATCAAACTAACTTAAACCCTTTGCCACACCATCAAAACCATATTACGGCAAGAGATTGCCCTAACATGGAGTTGCCCAATGATGGATTTGGATGGGATATCAACACTCTAATTTTGTACACTTTCTATGGATGAGAAGGGTTTGATCAATGGAAGGCACAGATGGAGAATTTCTTCATGATGGACTTTGAAGATTGGATCATCCTAATTAAAGGGTTCGAACTTCCAAGGGGTCCAAAAGGTGGATATTTCAAGAAGAAGAGATGGACCGAAGAGCAAGCTCAAGCCTTCGAAAGAAATTATAAGGTAACACAAATGATATTAAATTCATTACCTAATGATATCTTGTCTAGATTAGGTGAATTTCAAGATGCCAAGGAGCTATGAAACAAATTGGCAAAGCTTCATGAAAATTCCTCACCGACCTCAAGTGAAGAAAAATCTCAAGAGAGTGAAGATTCGAAAATTGAAAGAAGCTCAACATCTGGATCGAAAGAGGAAGTTAAAGAAGTCTCCACCTCTAGGATTGAGGGGGAGGATGCTAGATCACCGAAGCCGGAGCAAGAACAAGAGCAAGAAGAACCATCTTCCTCTGGGAGAGATGAAGAACCAACTCCGGTTCCTACCACCGACCTAGGTAACTCAAGCATTCCAATTAAAAATAAAAATCATATTGTATGCTTTGAGTGTAGGGAAGTCGAACACTACAAGAGTAAGTTTCCTAAACGGGTCAAGAAGATGGCACAAGTTGTGTGCTTCAAGTGCAATCAACGGGGATACTACCGAAGTCAATGCCCTAGGAGGAGGAAGCAAACTAAGGGCAAAGAAAAAGCTACACATGTAGGGGGAGCTAAGGCAAACCCTAAGGTAAATAAAAATAATGCTAATTCTTTATGTAAGGATCAAAAGAATGCTTTCAATTCACTTGCAATTGTGCATAATCATAAAGAGCATGCTAGAAATAGATTCTATTGCTTAGGTGCTAAATCATGCGATATTAGGACTAAGGATAAATCTAGAACCAACAACTCAAGAACAATTCTACCTAAGGAAGCAATTAGAAAGGTAGAGAATCATTTAGGCATTAACCCTAAGAAGGGTAGCCATATGCCTATGAGAAAGAACTATGCCAAAAAAATAGATAAAAATTCAAAAATTGGACAATTGGAGTTAGAGAATCAAGTCTTGAGGTCAAGGCTTAAAAAATTAGAGAAGACCCTTGCAAGAATGGCAAATTCAATTAAAGGGTCTAGGAGTCAAAACTTAGGGGTTAATAGACAAGAACCATCTAGGGGCAAGGAAGGTTTGGGTCACAAACCTAAGCCCAAGGATATCTACCATAGTGTTCCATTTGATTATGGAACCATCCATAGGTCTAGGAAAACCAAGGTTACTAGGGAAGTCATCCCTAAGGTTAACTGTTGGAAGATCGATGGCCGGCTAGAGGGGGGTGAATATCCTCTTATCGTTGATGGTGGAGATTGATTGCTTCTTGATCATCTACACTTAAGATTAGTGCAACGAAAATATAAATAATGAAGACAAATAAGAAGACAATGCTAACAAACCAATGTAACGTGGTTCACGGCCCTTGCCGCAAGTCCATGACCCGATTCGTTCCAAGTGAATCACGCCTTAACCAATTCACTAATCTCTCCTTTGCACAAAGCTAGGTAGAGGTAACCTTTCTTACACAAGATCTCTCTTCTTACAATAGGATTGAAATAAGAGCAAGTAAGAAGAGTATAAAATGTTTAGGGCACTTGGGTGTGATTTAGAGTTGAAGCATTAGCTCCCCCATGGCCCTCACCCTCTCTTTTTATAGAGAGAATGGTATTCTTCCCATTGGTCAGGCGGCAGTCGACTGATGCATGTCATCAGTCTACTGCCCCTCTAACGGTCGACTCCAACGGCTTCTAAATGTCATCGTCACTGTCCAACGGTAACCCTATCAGTCGACTGATGGTCTCCATCAGTCGACTGATGCCTACATAGTCGACTGATCAATCGGCTATGAAGCGTTCTATGCTCGCTAAGAACTCCAAAGAATGACTATCAACACCACTACTCCATCGAGCAATCGATCGCCAACAGCAAATAAGCCACACGCACTACCAAACTCGGGCCGACTTGACTACTAATCGCCAATGCTAGGTAGTCGACTGCTATCGGGTAAACCTCAAACAAATGACTTGTTTGAGCATTCAACGGTCGGGTAAAACCTCAACCCACTCGGCTGAGCATCCGACACTCCTGATTTAGCCATTCGGCCAAGTTCACCTATGAGCTACATTACACTTCGCTCATTCTCTCATCTCCCTTGAAGTCTCTCGTCGAAGTTCTCTTCGTCAGGCCACGTCCCTCGGATGCACCAAGCGCACAGCTTCGCAATGTCATCCTTCATGTCTCGCTCTGAAGTCTACTTCTTTGGCTTCACTTCAATACTCCTCGTCCGGTGGTCCCTCGGATGCACCAAGCGCGCGGCTTCGGCAATGCTATCCTTCACCGACTCAAGGATAGAGTCATGAGATGGTGAATCTTGCCAATGCTTTATCAAGTCATCCATGTGTGAATTACTAAGTCCTGCATGACTTCAACACACATATCAAATCCATAACAACCTAACTTAAACCCTTTGCCACACACATCAAAACACATCATTCATGGGTTGATTGCCCTAACAATCTCCCCTTTTTTGATGTGTGGCAATATGTTTAAGTTAGGTAAAACAATCAACAAAAATATAAGGAAGGAAAGCATGTAAAGCATGGATATCAAACATGAATATCAACTCCCCCTAAATACATGCAAATTCCCTCTAGTATGATTAACTTAAACTCATATTTTCTCCCCCTTTGACACCATCAAAAACACTAAACAAATGTAATAAAGCATGGCATCAAGGTCTAAAGGAAGAAAATACCAAATTCAAACTTAAAACCTGTCAAAATAGGTTACTATGCTCATGCACAGTCTAGCAGTCGACTGCTATCAGCATGGCAGTCGACTGGCACAAGTAAAACCAGTTTTTCTGATTTTCTGGATAAAATTCAGAAATGCACTAAAAATTCCAAAAAATTCAAAAAATCATGAAATTTTGAAAACACATTTCTTGTAAAGCCCTTTATCAATGAAAAATAAGTTTTCATGAAAATTCATTCAATTTTCAATCTTTTGACAAAAACTCAAAAGTTGCAAAAACCTTCAATCATGTATCAATTTTAAGAACTAGTTTTGTCTTGAAATGATTTACAACATGAATACACAGATTATAAAACAAGAAATAGTTTTGAAAGCATTTGAAATATCCAACCATGATCTTTGGGTAATATGTCTATGAATTAAGCATATGCTTTCCCCATAGTTGGTCTATTATTACTCTATTTATACACTTAATGACCCATCTAAATGTCATAAGTATTGGTGGACCATTTGTATCATCCTATCATCTCACCCATTGCTATGTTCTCAATCAAGTTAGCCTTATAGTGAGTGTGAGATGTGACTAAGGTATTTATACTTAACCATAATTTTCATGCAATTCTATCAAGGTTAAGTATCATCTTAAAAACCCAATCATGAACATGCATCAAGAATTATCAATCATGATCATAAATCATCAATTATTGCATATCATGATTATAAATCACTAATTACATATCAAGATCATGAGTTAAGTATTATGCATGATTTTATATTATGATCATATTATCATCACCCAACACTTAATTCAAAATTTATCACCCTCATCATCCTAAGTCAACCAATTATCATGATATAAATAAAGTCAACTATGGTTGACTATCCTTGGGTTTTTCTAACCCTTGAGGATGGATTTAGAAATCCAATATAAGTTTTTTCCTATAGGGTTAACCAAAAACTCCTTAGGGATCCATTTTCTAGCTATCATTGTATTTTTTGCTTGACCCCTAGCAATTAGGCAATAGTAGGCCTTTTCATTTTTTGGTTCCCTTATAACCTAGGCCTTTCTTATTAAAACTTGCCCTTTGGCTCCCAATAATCATGTTTAGGGTGTTGGAGCCTATTGTGAATTTTTCTAAGGCTTTAGTTAGGAAATCTACCTTTCCCCTTAAAGCCTTATTTTCCTCAATACATGCATCATTAACATTAAAAGGCATATAATCATCATGTGAGCATGCATCACAAGTCATAGAAGAAGAAACATTATTATTAACATTTAAGCATGCATTTTCTAGCTTTTCTTCTAGGGCCTTAATTTCATTTTGCATTCTTTTGTTTTTCTTTTTATCCCTAAATAGTTCCTTAGTTAAACTCGAAATCATAGACATAATCTTTTTGAGAGGAAGATTCGTTACCTCACTTACCAAATCTCCTTCTTGTGATGTCGATGAGGATGAGAATGAAGCTCCCCCTTCACTTGAGCTCTCCTCCTCACTTGTGCTTCTTTCTTCTTGCTCGGAGGATGAGGTGGAGTCCAAGTCTTCTATTGCCATTAGGTCAAGGCTTGTGAAGGCTTCTTCTTCTTTCGATGAGGATGATGGATCATCCCATGTTGCCTTGTGTGCCTTGGCCTTCCCTTTTTCCTTGGTTTTCTTTTCATCCTCCTTCTTCTTGTTCCCCTTCTTCTTTTCTTCTTTATTTCTCCTCTCTTCCTTGCTCTTGTTCAAGAGGGGACAATCATCTCTTATATGTCCCTCTCCTTGACAATTGTAGCATATAATTTTTCTTCTAAGGCTTCTCCTCCTATCATTAGATTTATTAAATTTAAAAATTTTACAAGCACGTCTTACCTTCCTTACCATGTAGGTCTCTTCATTGCTATCCATGGAGGAGGAGGAAGAATCTTCATCAGATGAAGAAGGTGGAGTCTCCTTCTTCTTTTTCCCTTTACTTGCTACTAGTGCCACTCCCCTTGGCTTTATGCTTGGTTCTTCTACTATCCCTTCAAGTCTAGTTTCGTGAAGCTTCATAGTAGAGAAAAATTCATCTAGAGTACTTACCTCTAGATTCTTAGAAATGTAGAAGGAGTCCACGATGGAGCTCCACTTTGAGGACTGAAGGAAAGCATCTATTGCCTTCATTATCATTTCTCGGTTGGAGAGTTTTTCACCTACACTCGATAACCCATTAATTATTTCTTTAAACCTAGAGTGTAGTGACAATACCTTCTTCCCTTTGTCAAGCTTGATGTTATTTAGTTGAGAGCGGAGGAGATCCCTTCTTGCTAACTTTGCCTCGGAGGTGCCTTCATGAAGCTCAATCAATCTCTCCCACATCTCTTTGGTGCTAGAGCATTCTCCTATCCGGTTTATCTCTTGTTGGGGGAGCACATTGAAAAGATGATATTTGGCCTTTGAATTCGCCAAGTACTTCTCCCTTTATTTCTTTGTCCATCTCGATTTTTCTAGTGACTCCCCTTCCTCATCCCTAGGCAACTCAAAACTATTTTCCATTATAAGCATAATATCGAAATCGGTTTCAAAGAATACCTCCATTCGCTTTTTCCATCAAGTGAATTCCCCCTCGAACTTTGGCGGATGGATGTTGGAGTCGGTCATCTTGTCATGCTTGTGTTGGCAGTTAGTCCTCAACAAGCTCCTCGCTCTGATATCACTTGTTGGAAGATCAGTGGGCGGCTAGAGGGGGGTGAATAGCCTCTTATCATTGATGGTGGAGATCGATTTCTTCTTGATCGTCTACACTTAAGATTAGTGCAACGGAAATATAAATAATGAAGACAATTAAGAATACAATGCTAACGAACCAATGTAACGTGGTTCATGGCCCTTTCCACTAGTTCACAACCCGATTTGTTCTAGGTGAATCATGCCTTAACCAATTCACTAATCTCTCCTTTGCACAAAGCTAGGTGGAGGTAACCTTTCTTGCACAAGATCTCTCTTCTTACAATAGGATTGAAATAAGAGCAAGTAAGAAGAGTAGAAAATGTTTAGGGCACTTGGGTGCGATTTGGAGTTAAAGCATTAGCTCCCCCAAGGCCCTCACTCTCTCTTTTTATAGAGAGAATGGTATTCTTCCCGTTGGTCAGGCGGCAGTCGACTGATGCATGTCATCAGTCGACTGCCCCTCTAACTGTCGACTCCAACGGCTTTTGAATGTTGTCGTCTTCGTCCAACGGTAACCCTATCAGTCGACTGATGGTCTCCATCAGTCGACTGATGCTTGCATAGCCGACTGATCAATCTACTACGAAGCGTTATGTGCCCACAGAACTCCAGAATGATCGTCATACATGGCGATCGTCAACACCCACTACTCTATCGAGCGCCGATCGCCAACTCGTCGCTACACCGATCAAACTCGGGCCGATTACGACCGACCGCTAATGCTAGGCTGATCGTTATCAGCCGGTAAACCTCAAACAAATGACTTGTTTGAGCATCCAACGGTCAGGTAAAACCTCAACCCACTCGGCTGAGCATCCGACACTTTTGACTTAGCCATTCGGCCAAGTTCACCTATGAGCTACGTTACACTTCGCTCATTCTCTCATCTCCCTTGAAGTCCCTCGTCGAAGTTCTCTTCGTTTGGCCACGTCCCTCGAATGCACCAAGCGCACGGCTTTGCAATGCCATCCTTCGCGTCTCACCCTGAAGTCTACTTCTTTGGCTTTACTTCAATACTTCTCGTCTGGTGGTCCCTCGGATGCACCAAGCGCTCGGCTTCCGCAATGCTATCCTTCACCGACTCAAGGACCGAGTCATGAGATGGTGAATCTTGTCAATGCTTTGTCAAGTCATCCATGTGTGAATTACTAAGTCTTGCATGACTTCAACACACATATCAAATCCATAACAACCTAACTTAAACCATTTGTAACACACATTAAAACACATCATTCATGGGTTGATTGCCCTAACATTAACCATGGTGTGTGTCTAGTGGCCAAGGTTTCAAAGAAACCTAGGGAAGTCACTAAGAAGGTTACAAGGGGAGTTACCCCTAGAGTTAACCTTAGCAAGACCCAAATGACCCAGGCTTCAAAGGCTAGAAGGGTCATTAGGAAGGTACTAAGGGAAGTTATCTCTAGTGAGTACCTAGTAAATTCAAGGAGCTTTAATAGGTATTGGGCTCCTAGGAGCTTGATTCCATCACGCTAAATAGGTTAGGTTGTGTCAACTTGAATTGGTGGGGTAGTTAAACTAACCATAGCAAAGTTGGCACTTTAGGACATTTTCAAGGATATGGGATACCTTGTAAATGTGTTTGACATTTAATTCTAAAGGTTTTTAGGATGTGCAAATTAAATTTGAGAAGTTTGAAAAATCAATCAAATTGGCACGATTAGGTCTAGAGGTCATAGCATGTCATTTTAGGTTTTTGGCACACTTGGGAGATGAGTGGTATTATGGAAAATTAGGTTTAGCTCTAACAAATGGCAATTAGTATTAAAATTTAGGTATTCTTATTGTTGGTGTAATCGGCCCAGGTCATGATTGACCAGACTCGAGTTTGACTCGAGCAGTGTTTTGATGTTTGACATGGATGTCTGACATGTGTTGGGGAGATTGCTGATGCAATCGACCCAGTTTAGTATTTGATGTTTGACGATGGTTTGACCATTGTCATGGAAAGTCCAAGTGGGACACTTGGCAAGGAAAAGTCCAACATGGGTTGGCAAAGGAAAATCCAAGCATGGGTCTTGGCATGGAGAGTCCAACATGGGTTGGCAAGGGAAAAGTCCAAGCTTGAATCTTGGCAGCATAAGTCCAATGGTTGGCGACGTAAAGTCCTAGCGGAGTCTTGGTAGTATAAGTCCAATGTGCCTTGGCGGTGTAGACACCGTTAGCATGACAATAGCTGATAGAAGCACCTGAAGGCTAGCGTATGGATGAACAAATCATGGATGACTTGGAGGGATCCAATAGGTGCGAGGCTGACGTAGGTGGCTAGAAGGCTTAGGTCTAGGCTATGGGTGGTCTAGCAAGTATGGGGGCACCATACTTGGGTTAAAGCCTCATGTTTGAGGTGTATCAGTCGATTGGGACCATGGGTCAATCGACTGGTGGGAGTCAACTAGGGTTTGACTGCAGGAAGTACCCTAGCAGTCGACTGCCAGAGGTGATCAATCGACTGCTGGCCTGAGCAATCGACTGATCTAGTGATTAGTCGACTAGTGGCCGGGATTTCGGGCACAGAAGGTTCTCTAGTCGAGTGATTGGCCCGACCACTCAACTGATTGAGCCATCAGTCAACTGATGTGTAAGGTCAATCGACTGATGGTGTATCCGTTAGATTTTTCCAGTGTGGATCTAGTCGTTGTCTCACGATAACAGTGGCACCAGTCGACTGATAGTCCCGAGCAGTCGACTGATAGGAGAAATCCAGCCCAAGGAGTAGCTATAAAGGGAGCTCGTGGAGGGAGGATTCACCATGGTTCTTTAAGGAGTTTTTGGGGCGAATTGCTGGTGTAATTCAAGGTCTCCAAGTGCAACTCAACCAACCAAACAAGCAAGCTTCCAAAAGATTGATTGTAAAGTTTTCTTTGCATTTCTTTTGTTGTATTTTCTTGTTGTATTTCGTATTACTACTGTAATCATTTGTACGAGGTTTCTCCACCTCCGACTTGTGTCGAGAAGGAGTTATTGTTAGAGTGGTGCGTGATTTGCATTGCTAGGGCTCTTACGAGCCCAATCCGTAGAGTAGGAACCATTCAGTTCCGAACCATGTTATATCCTTTTGTTGTGGATTGTGTTTGTCCTATTTTGTTATTGTTATATATTCCACTGTGCTAACACGACTTGTAGAGACGAACACGATCGTAATCCATCAAGCATTGAACGACGCTATTCACCCCCCCCCTCTAGCAGGCACAACGTTCCTAACACTTATGCCTTTATATTTTATTTTTCATGCTTTGCTTACCATATGTCATGTCATGACATCATATTTCATTTAATCATATAAAATGTCATAATAAGGTTTAGGTTTAGTTTTCATGTCATGTATACTTAGGTTTAAGTTTTTATGTCATGACATCATGATTATTAGCATATGCTTCTTTTATGTTATCTTATATGTCATAATCATCATTCATGCATTTAGGTCAATTAAAATTGATTTAAGGACTATAACATGATTTGAAGTCCCATATATAAGGGAAACAAATAGAGTTGCCTAGAAAAATACATGAGACCTTAGATTAGGAAGAATAAAAATTCACATCTCACATTAAATTGACATGTGTGTGTATTGATACACCCTAGATACATGTGAGATATTAGAAAAATGAGTTAAGTTCAAGGTGCATAGTTCTCACATCTAGATGAACTCAAACTCATCTTATATCATTGGTGGATCATGGAGAAAGCTAATGTGCAAGTCATGTGCATTGAGCCCATAGATCATGGTCCAATATAAGGTTTTAAAATTATCTTGAAAAACATTGATGTAGTTTATCTTTTGATAGAAGTGATCATTGATGAAGTTGATACAAAGTAGACTCAAAACATTGAAGTTATCTTTGTTTTTGAACTTTGTATCAATCACACTATTTTATGGGTATTTTATTTTTAAACAAAATCACCCATAATGATTGATATAAGTATTATATATATGTGAATTTTCATGATTTTTTGTATTATGTATAATTACTTATGAATTTTTTAAACTCATTTTCTGATTTCTAGATTTCTGCATTTGCAGAAATCAATCGACTATTGCTTATGGCAGTCGACTGGCATTGAATGCAGTCGACTGGTTTCTGACCAAGTCGACTGCCAAGGCTAATTTCAGGTAAACAAGATTTGTTTAGCCCATTTTTAGCCATCCCTATGTACCCTAACTATTCCTAATCCTAGGATATGCTTTGGAAAGCATTGGAAGGATAAAAATCCATTGGAAATGGATTAGGAGAGTTGTTTTGGGTGTTGTATCAAATTTTGAGGGAGGTGAAAGTTCAATGTTAAATCTTTACCCTTAATTTCGATTGTTTAGCATTCCTATACGCTTAGGGACTCTCCAAGGACATCATTGATGCAATGGTCAAGGGAGAGCAAGCCTTTAGGGATTGGTTATCCATCTTGAGATGATGGATGTGTATTCCTCAAAGGAGGAGACATGAAGGGATTAGAAACCCTCATTGTGCTCACCAAAGGGAGAGAATTGGAGAAGTAAGGATTGCCTCTCATTTAGTGATATGGGACTTATCACTAGGAAGAGTGAAGGCATCCTAGATATTTTTTTTAACCAAGGGAGAGATTGTAAGATCTCATTGGGATATGAGACATTGATACCCTTTGGGAGAGCCTTTTTGATGTATGTCAAAAAGAGGGAGAATTTGAGAATTGCCAATTAGGAGAGTTGTGAAAATTGAGTTAGGTTTCCTAACTCAAAGGTTTTTGTGGTTTTTGTCAAACATAAAAAAAGGGAAGATTATTGGTACAATCGACCCAAGTCAGATTGATCAGACTCGAGTTTGACTCGAGTAGTATTTTGATTTTTAATAATGGGTTGACTATATGGTTGATATAGGGTTGACCATATGATGGAGAAGTCCAAGTGGGGCACTTGGCAATTGGAAAGTCCAAGTCTTATGTACTTGGCATGGAAAGTCCAAGTCATGGGTACTTGGTATGGAAAGTCCAAGAATGGGTCTTAGCAATGGAAAGTCCAAGCATGGGTCTTGGCAATGGTAAAGTCCAAGCATGGGTCTTGGCAATTGGAAAGTCCAACATGGAGTTGGCAATTGGAAAGTCCAACATGGAATTGGCAAGGGAAGTCCAAGGGTGTGATATTGGCGGCGTAAAGTCCAAGCGATAGTCTTGGTAGCATAAGTCTAATATTTAGCGGCGTAAAATCCAAGCGTAAGTCTTGGCAGCATAAGTCCAAATGTGTCTTGGCGATGTAGACCCCGTTAGCATGATAATAGCCGATGGAAGCACCGGAAGGCTAGCTTATGGATGAACGAGTCATGGATGACTTGGAGGGATCCAATAGGCGTCAGACTGATGGAGGTGGCTAGAAGGCTTAGGTCTAGGCTAAGAGTGGTCTATCAAGTATGAGAGCATCATACTTGGGGTTAAATCTCATTGTTGAGGTTTATCAGTCGACTGAGATATTGGACAGTCGACTGGCCGAGTGTTTAACACTTGAAAGATGAGTTGACTCAAGGGAAATCGACTAGAATTATGACCAGTCGACTGCTCGGTAGTCGACTAGAGGACAGACTGTCGAATGTGCTAGGCAGTCGACTGGAGGGATTTCCAGTCGACTAGCCATAGGGTAGTCGACTTCTATGGATGGTAGTCAACTGTTGATTGCAGACACGAGCACAGAAAGTTCAGTAGATGACTGACCAGTCGACTACGGGCTTGGCAGTCAACTGCTGGCAATGGCAGTCGACTGCTAATGTATCCATTGGCTGGAATGTCAAAGTAGATTAAGTCCATTGTGAGACAACGACACTGTAGGAAGTTGACTGGGTCTTTTGGCAATCGACTTCCAGGCACAGAATCAGCCTGATGCATGTCATAAAAGGAGCATTTCATGGTGGATTTCACCATGGTTTTCTTGAATGGTTCTTGGGGCAATTTGAAGGGGAATAGTTGATGTTTTCCAGTCCTTCAAAGTCAGTCCAAAGCAATCAATAAACAAGCAATCAAAAGTTCTTTATGTAAAGTTTTCCTTACTTGTATTTGTGTATTGCTTAGTATACTTTTTGTATTTCATTCTTATTGTTGTAAGACTATTGTATGAGGTTTCTCCATCTCCAATGTGTCACCGAGAAGGAGAGATTTGATTAGTGGTGTGTGCATCACTAGAGCTCACTTGAGCTCACCCCGTAGAGTAGAAACCCTAGGTTCCAAACCACGTATATCCTTGTGTTGATTGTGCTTGTGTGTTTATATTTGTGTTCATATTATATTTCTATATTCCACTGTGTTAACAAGTTTTGTAGACAAGAACAAAAGCGATCGAATTCTATCAAGCGACGCAAAACACTATTCACCCCCTATAGCGATCAACGATTCCTCTACATAATATACATGTAAACTAGTACTGGTCTATTGGATGAAGATGAGATGATGTAGTCAACAACACATGACGACTAAAGGATGTACTTGGAGAAGATGTTATCCCTAGGTTGACCCATCAATCTTCTCATTGGCTTGAGAAGATCATAGTTTACAAGTCATAACCATGTGACATTTCTTTTATGCATATATGTGATATGTGTCATGATGATGATTGTATGTGATGCTTGCATAATTAACTTAGTTATCATAATTAGGTCATCAAATATATGCTTACCAAAGTTTAGTACTCACGACTACCTCAATCAATTGAAGTCATATTTGTCAAAGCGAAGTGACTCGATTTATCTTGGTAGAGTGTAACTAGACAATTGTGATGTTTGACTATTGAACTTTGGGTGTGACCTAACTGAATTATCTTAATCAGATTGAAAACCTTAGAGGCATATCTCATACGATGGGTAAACGAACAAATAGTGTTGTTCTATGCAAGAGTTACATGTTGTAATTGGTATATAGTGCCTACCTAAGTTATACAAGTTTTGGGCGATTAGCCAAAGCTAACTCAAGATGAAGTATAATATGGATCTTGCTCCACTTGTGAAGTGGAAAACTCATTTTATTAAAGACCTAATTAAATGATTGAAATATAATACTTATTTCTGCATTTTCTTTTGTAGAATCACCATGTCAACAAATACATCGAATACTCTCTCTTTGCGATCTGTCCTTGAAAAGGATAAGCTCAATGGAGTTAATTTCCTAGACTGGTATAGAAACTTGAGAATTGTTCTCAAGCAAGAACTAAAACTATATGTCCTAGAACAACCTATTCCTGAACCACCCACCAGTACTATCACTCATGCTGATAAGGATGCTTATAAAAAGCATCATGATGATGCATTAGATGTATCATGCCTTATGCTTGATACTATGAACTATGATCTTCAGAAACAACATGAGAACATGGATGCTTTTGATATGGTTGTACATCTTAAACAGTTATATCAAGGGCAAGCATGACACAAGAGATATGAGGTGTCAAAAGCATTATTTGGATGCAAAATGCAAGAAGGAACTCTTGTAGGAACTCATGTACTCAAAATGATTGGGTACGTTGAGAACCTTGAAAGATTAGGATTTTCATTGGGTCAAGAATTGGTCACTGGCCTTATTATGCAATCATTGTCTGAAGGCTATAGTCAATTTGTCATGAACTATAACATGGATGAAATTGAAAAGCCTTTGCCTGAGTTGTTAAGCATGTTGAGAACTATTGAAAGCAATCTTAAGAATATCCAACCTGGTAATGTACTAATGGTTAAAAAGGGAAAAGGCAAAAAGAAGCCCAAAGGAAAGAGTAAGACCCAAGATAAGGGCAAATCCAAAGCATTGAAACCTAAATGTGGGGTGTCTAAGGAAGGAACCTGCTTCCATTGTGATGAGATCGGACATTGGAAGAGGAACTGCAAAAAGTACCTAGAGGAAGTTCAAAAAAAGGGAAGTGTGACTTCTGCCTCAGGTATATATATTATAGAAGTTAATCTATCTATTTCTTCTTCATGGGTATTAGATAGCGGTTGTGCTTCTCACATTTGTACTAATGTGCAGGGCCTAAGAAATAGTAGATCATTGACAAAAGGAGATGTAAACCTAAGCGTAGGAAATGGCGCAAGAGTTGCTGCTATAGCTGTAGGAACATATTCCTTATCTTTGCCTAGTGGTTTTATCTTAGAACTAGAAGAGTGCTATTATGTACCTGCTATAACTAAGAACATTATCTCTATTTCTTGTTTGGACAAGAGAGATTTCTCATTTATAATAAAGGACAAAAGTTGTTTTGTTTATTTAAATGAAATGTTCTATTACAGTGCACATATGGTGAATGGACTCTATGTTCTAGATTTTGATAACCCAATCTATAACATAAATACCAAACGGTTCAAATCTAATAATTTGAATCAAGCATATCTCTGGCATTGTCGCTTGGGTAACATAAATGAGAGGTACATATATAACAACTTCATAAGGATGGACTTTTGGACTCATTTGATTTTGAATTATATGAGATATGTGAATCTTGTCTACTAGGCAAGATGACAAAGACTCCTTTTAGTGGACACAACAATAGAGCTAATGATTTGTTAGGACTCATACATATTGATGTTTGTGGCCCTTTCAAAGTAGCAGCTAGAGGAGGATATCAGTACTTCATTACATTTATTGATAATTTCAGTAGATATTTCAATGTGTATCTTATGAAACAAAAATATGAATCCTTTGAAAAGTTCAAAGAATTCAAGAATGAGGTACAAAATCAACTTGGTAAGAGTATTAAGATGCTTCGATTAGATCGAGGTGGGGAATACCTTAGCCAAGAGTTTCATGACCATCTAGTTGAGTTTGGAATAATATCTCAACTCACTCCACTTGGAACACCACAGTGGAATGGTGTATCAGAAAGGAGAAATCATACTTTATTAGATATGGTACGATCAATGATGAGTCAGACAGATCTTCCTTCTTCCTTCTGGGGATATGCTCTAGAGACTGCTGCTATCACTCTTAACCACGTTCCATCTAAGGCAATCATAAAGACACCATATACGATATAGATTGGGAAGAGTCCCAAGATATCTTTTATGAAGATTTGCGGTTGTGAGGCTTATGTTGGATGATAATTCTCTGATAAATTAGGACCCAAATCAGATAAGTATTATTTTGTTGGATATTCCAAGGAGACTAAGGGATATTACTTTTATAATCCCACACAAGGCAAAGTGTTTGTTGCCAAAAATGGTATTTTTCTGGAAAGAGAATTTATTTTTAAAAGAATTAATGAGAGTAAAGTTGATCTTGAAGAAATTCAAGACACACAAGCTAGCCCTGAAGCCTTAATGGAAATCGAACACACACCACAAGATGGTGAAGACTACGAATCTATAACACCGCATGAAGTTGTGGCACACCTTGTTCGAGTAGACCATGCTCTGCGCAGATCTGATAGGATGCGTCGTCAACCTGAGAGATATTCTTTTCTCTTGTGTGACCACGGTGATTTAATGCTTGTTGATTTCAATGAGCCTACAACCTATCAAGAAGTTGTAATGAGCTCAGATTCTGAGAAATAGCTAGATGTCATAAGGTCCAAAATGGAATCCATGTACACTAACAAAATATGGACCTTAGTTGATTGGTGTAAGTGGGTCTTTAAAAGAAAGATTGACATGGATGGTCATATGCATACCTATAAAGGGTAATTGGTAGCTAAAGGATTCAAATAGATTCATGGTATAGACTATGATGAAACCTTTTCACCAGTTGCGCTGCTTAAATCTATTTGGATCATGCTTGCTATTGCAGCTTACTATGATTATGAAATCTACAGATGGATGTCAAAACTGCATTTCTTAATGGAAATCTACTTGACGATGTGTACATGACACAACCTCAGAGTTTTGTAGATCTAAAGGTTGTTGGAAAGGTAGGTAAGTTGCAAAGGTCTATTTATGGTTTAAAGCAAGCTTCTAGAAGCTGGAATCTTCTTTTTGATGATGCGATCAAAATGTTTGGTTTCATCAAAAATGAAGATGAACCTTGTGTCTACAAGAGGGTTAGTGGGAGCACAATTATTTTTCTCATCTTGTATGTAGATGACATACTACTCATTGGAAATGATATCCCTATGCTACAGTCTATAAAGACTTGTCTTGGGAATTGTTTCTCAATGAAAAACTAAAGAGAAGTAGCCTATATTTTAGGCATCAAGATCTATAGAGATAGATCTAAGAGACTGCTTGGCCTAAGTCAAAGTACATATATTGACAAAGTGCTTAATCATTTTACTATGGAGAATTTCAAGAAGGGATTCTTGTCGATGTCACATGGTTTAAGCCTTTCGAAGGCTCAATGCCTTTCTTCTAAGGAAGAAAGGGATTGAATGAATTAGATTCCTTATGCATCTGCTATGGGATCTATCATGTATGTCATGTTGTGTACTAGTCTCGACATCTCATATGCGTTAAGCATGACGAACAGATACCAGTCAGATCCAGGTGAAAGTCACTGGACAACAATCAAAAATATTCTTAAGTACTTGAGAAGAACAAAAGATTATTTCTTGATATTTGGAGGCGATGAGGAACTCATTGTAAAGGGTTATAATGATGCAAGCTTCCAAACTGACAAGGATGATTCCAAATTACAGTCAGGGTATGTATTTTGCTTAAATGGTAGTGTTGTAAATTGGAAGAGTTAAAAGCAAGACACAGTCACAGATTCTACAACAGAAGCCGAGTATATTGCTGCATTTGATGCGGCAAAGAAGGTTGTTTGGATCCGGAAGTTCATCACTAAACTTAGGGTGGTTCCTAGCATAGCAGACCCTATAGACTTCTATTGTGATAATAATGGGACTATTGCACAGGCTAAGGAACCTCGCTCTCATCAGCGATCCAAACACATACTACGACAGTTCCATCTCATTCGAGAGATCATCGATAGAGGAGATATGAGAATATGCAGAATATCGACTGATACTAACATTGCAGATCCTTTGACCAAGGCTTTGGCACAGAGGAAACATGATAGTCACACTAGGTCACTGGGTATTAGATATTTCAATGATTGACATTAGTGCTAGTAGGAGATTGTTAGTATTATCCCTAAGTGACAATTATGAGATGATTGGTAAGGAAACTTTTGTATCATATTTCAAAATAAAGGCAGAGTTTATGGTTATTGTATTTACTTCATTGATGTGTCATTTGAATAAATATAATAATATCCTAGGGTAGTTAGTTTTAGTCTACAGTATATCAAGTTGGTGACTTGATAGTGGGATACTGTAGATATATATAAAACACTATTCGTAACTGTTCCTAGTCAAGTATTAATATACAAGGATAATATTAATACGTTGAGACTAGCATGTAGGTCAACTGATGATTTAATCTCACAAGTCATGGATATAGGATATCAAGTTGACACATGGGTATATATTAGAGAATATGTATTGAACTGACCCGCCATGAGAATGTTTAATAGATTGTCATATAAGTGTTATAAACATTCTCATAGTGACTATTGGTATGAATAATTCTTAGACCTGAAATCACTACGGTTTCCTACATAAGGAGTTGTATACTTTGGAATCTACAAACGTCACCTGTAACAAAGTGGACTATAAAGTCGATCACTGGGTATGCAATAATTTATGCAGAGGGATGTGAGTGATGTAGATGGGATCTATCCCTTCTATATGATGGAAGTGATATCTGTGGGCCCCTTGATAAAGTAGGACTACTAAAATGCATGGTCATGCTCAAATAAATCAATATGAGATATTGAGCTCATTTGATTTGGGTAGTCTACTTTGAGATCAAGAAACACAAAGAATGATAAGAGGATGACACGGTCTATGCCTCATTGATCAATCTAGATATCAAGGATAGAAGAATTGAGTCATGCAAGATAATAGTCACAGATAGGTTATGTCGGATCATGACATTCTCGTCACTTGGACAGTAATGATGCATTGCTAGATGTCACTCATTGCTTATGTTTCTAAAAGAGGTTTTAGAGACATTGCTAACGTTAAGAGAACCTATTAGGTCACACACAAAGAACATGTTATTTTGGAGATGGATTCATTTTATTTTGACTAAATGAACCATTAGACTATTGAATTGGAATCATTGAGTTAGACTCATTGAAAGGGATGGATTTAAGTTAGATTTAAATAAGTTGGTCGATTGAGTTAGACTCAAATTGGCTTAATTTGAGTTGGACTCAAATTAATTTGAAGAAGATAAATGATATGGATTCATCATAAATTCATCATGCATGATTAATGTGAATTAATTATACATTAAAGAGGGAAAACCAAAGGTTATAAAAAACCTCTTGTCATGCATGATTAATGTGAATTCATCATGCATTGAAGTGGGAAAACTAAAGGTTGAAAAAAACCTCTTATCATGCATGATTAATGTGAATTAATCATGCATTGAAGTGGGAAAACCAAAGATTGGAAGAAACATCTTTAAAAGGTTTTCTTCTCATCTTCTTGAGTTAGAGACTTCTTCTTCTCATCTTCTTGGCTGAACATCTCTATTCCTCCCTCTTTTGGTTGAAAGTCTTTTGGGCGGTTGCTAGCACAACCAAAGACTTTGATTCTCTAAAAGAGTGTTCATGTGGATACCATAGAGGCATGACCATCCTGATCGCCCTGAGATCCATTGCAAAAAGTTGTTGTTGGGATTGCAAAGAGTTACGCATCAAGAGTAATCTCTCAACTAGATGTAGTTGTAAGAATGATCACAATACTATGTATACACATGGATCTCTGGAGAGATCCAATTTCCACTGCGTTATGTGATTATTTTTCACATGAGATCCCTACACTTCTTTCATCATCGGAATAACCTCTTCCTCCCCCTTGATTATTACCTCCTAATTCTCCCACTTGACCATTACCCTTTAAATTTAAATTTTGATGTCCTTGAGTAATGTCTTGATTTTTGTCATTAATATACATATCAATGGAGGATTTTCTAGGATAGGTGCTAGAGGACTCATCAAATTCAACATTGGAAAATTCCTCAACCTTTTGAGTCCTCTTATTATATACTCTATAATCTCTACTAGTAGATAAGTATCCAACTAGGATTCCCTCACCTACCTTAGACTCAAATTTTTCTAAATTATCTTTGATATTTAAAAAATAAACTTTACATCCAAAGACCTTAAACTAGTGAATTTTTGGAATTTTTCCATTCCATAACTCAAAGGGTGTTTTGTTTAAAAATCTATGAATTAAAACACGGTTTTAGATATAGCAAGCGGTGTTAACCATTTTCGCCCACAAATAGTTAGGTAAGGAGTATGCATTAAGCATTGTCCTAGCCGCCTCTTGTAGAGCACAATTTCTCCTTTCCATCACCCCATTTTGTTGGGGTGTTCTAGGACAAGAGAACTCATGCTTGTACCCTTGTTTTAAATAAAATTTTGAAAATTTTAAATTCTCAAATTCTTCACCATGATCACTACAAATTTGGTTGATTTTGAGATTCTTTTCATTTTCAACTCTTTTGCTAAATCTTATGATTGTTTTTAAGGTATCATTCTTATGTTTCAAAAAGTAAACTCATGTATACCTAGAGAAGTCATCAACTATAACTAAGCAATACTTATTACCGTTCAATGAAAGAATACTATTACAATCAAATAAATCTAGATGCAATAGTTCTAGTGGTAATGAAGTACTAGTTAGGGTTTTACCTTTGTGTGATGATTTAGATTGCTTTCCTTCATGGCATGCATCACATAATTTGTCTTCAATGTACTTGATCTTTGGTATCCCTTTTACTAGCTCCAATTTGGCTACCTTGGCTATGTTCTTCATGTTGACATGTCTAAACCTCCTGTGTCATAGCCAAGCTTCCTCTTCTTTTGTCACAAGACACTTAGTAGAAATGTTAGAAGCATAAAATAAATCAACATAATAAATATTTATTTTCCTATAGCCAACTAGCATGCAATCCTCTAAACCTTTGTGTCTTATCAAGCATTAGCGGAATTAAACTCAACATTATAGCTGGTATCACAAAGTTGACTAACACTAAGTAAATTAAACTTCATGCTTTTAACTAGTAAAACTTTGTGAATAATGATTCTAGAGGATACCTCAATTGTTCCTATACCTAAAATTTTAAGTTTTCCACTGTTACCAAAAGATACAGTTCCTTTGTTAATATAGTTGATTGTGGAGAACTTGTTCACATCTCCGGTCATGTGTCTTGAGCAACCGCTATCCATGATTCACATACCTTGCTCACCTACCTAAACAACATGAAAAATAAATTGTTTTGGTACCCAAGCATTTGGACCGAAAATATCATTTAAATATTTCTTTGGAACCCATGCTTTCTTCACCTTACTCCTAAAGGTTTCTTTTCTATTAATTAAAGAGATATAGACAACTTCCTTATCCTTAGGTTTGTATCCTATACCGGCCTTATTGTATACGGCTCTTTGGTCCCTAAGGATTATGTCAAGGTATTTTGAGTCACTAGTGAACTTTTCTAAGCATGTTTTAAATTCATCTACTTGACTTCTTAAATGTTTATTCTCCTCCTTAAGAACGCATGAATCACTAGATAGCGATGGGTCATTTCTAAATGCCTTTAGTTCTACCTTCAAATCCTTAACCTTATATTTTGATTTATATAGTGCATTCTTAAGGTAACCAATAGTATAATACAATAATTCTACTTGGGGAGAATCCCTTACCTCACCATCACTAGATGATGATTCATCGCTTGATGAGGACTCCTCTTGACATGAGCTCTCAATGTCATCCCCCAATGCCATGAGTGTCACATGGCATGTGATATGGCAAAACTCATCATCATCGGATGAGTCTTCCATGCTTTGAGTGTCCCAAGTTGTTTGAGCCACCATGACCTCCTTCTTCTTCTTCTCCTTCTTGTCCTTCTTTTTCTTTTCTTTTTCTTCCTTCTTCAACTCCGGGCAATTGGCTTGATGTGCCCCTTCTTGTTGCATCCATGAAAAGTAATATTAGGATTAAAATTTGAATTATAGCTTGATTTAACTTTTGAAGATTTAAACATCTTTTTAACATCCTTCTTTGAGAGTCTTCTTGATTTGCCCGCCCACTTTTTGACAAAATGAGCTATCTCGTTCACCGACATTTCTTCATCACTACTTGATGGTTCATCCTATGATTCGAATGAGGATGATTCTTCTTTCTTCTCCTCCTCCTTCTTCTTCTCCTTCTTTCCTACAAGAAGAGCTAGACCTTTCTCCTTTGATGACATGTTAGCTTGCTCATGCAACTCAAATTTACAAAACAATTCATCTAATTTTACCCTATAAGATCTCTAGAGACCTTATAAGTATCAACAATTGATGTCCATAAGGTAGTTCTAGGAAAAGCTTGAAGGATGCATCTTACCAAATCTCGATTGTCTACCTTCTCACTGATAACGTGGAGTCCGTTGACAATCTCCTTGAATCTATTGTGCATTTGGCTCACGGTCTCATTAGTTTTCATGGTAAAAGTTTGGAGTTTGCCTATCAATAGGTCCCTCTTGACTCTCCTTGTCTCCTTGGATCCTTCATTTAGCTCAATGAGCTTCTCCCAAAGCTCTTTGGCGGAGTTGAATGATCCAACTTTACTCAATTGTTCTTTTGAAAGCCCACATTGAAGTGGTGTTATTGCTTTGGCATTTGCTTGGGCTTTCTTCTCCATTTCTCTCGTCCAATCCTTCGTAGGTAGCGACGCTCTGAATTCGTCCACCGGCTTCTCGAATCCATCTATGACACTAAATTAATTGTCAATATCATTAATAAGATAGTATTCCATCCTACCTTTCTAATAGACAAAATCATTGCCGTCGAAAAATTAATGGTGGTCATGTTGTGCTATAACCCTCTTGAAAAGCCATTTTGTTTCAGTTGATGGTTAGATCTTTCGATGTGATCCAGGCTCTGATACCACTTGTAGGATCTAGTTGAGTGCAAGAGGGGGGGTGAATGACGCTTCTTCGATTTCTATAATTTTGTTAGCGGAAGCAATACTTAAAATCGAAATCAAAGAAAACAATGCTAACACATCAATGTAACGTGGTTCGGAAATGATTCTCTTACTCCATGACAATCCGTAAGGTGGATCACTCCTCACAAGCTTTCACTAGAACGTCCTTTTGATGAGAACACCAAGGTGGAGAAGCCTTCTTTATAAGAACACTCTTCTTCTTACAAGATTTGAGATAAGATTAGGAAGAAGAGGTTTAGAAAACACTTGAAAGATTAGAGGAAGGCTAGAGAGCTTAGAATGATCGTTTAGAATGAAGGCATTAGCCCCATCCAAGATCCATCGACCTCCTTTTATATATTTTGGATGTTTTTGCCCATTGAGCCCGACACTAGTCGACTGCTGTATACCAGCAGCCGACTACTACCACTGTTGATCGGATCTAACGGCTTCTGACAAAGCCTGATTGCGGTCGTCATAGCCCAACGCCCACTTGATCAGTCGATTGTTCATACCAGTAGTCGACTGCTCAAGCCAACAGTCAATTGCTCTAAGCAATCAGTCGACTAAAAATGCTTCTGTGCTCGTGTCCACCTAAATCAGTCGACTGCCCATACATGACAGTTGTCGACTGACCATATATGACAGTCGATTGTTAAACCCTAGCAGTCGATTAATAAAGCCACAAACAATAGTCAATTTCAATTGACTGCTTGATCAATCGACTGGGCCATAACCCCAATCGACTGTTCAAGCCTTTTGGACCTTCGAGTGCTGAACACTTGAGACTAGTTGAGTGGTATAAGCCACAAGTCGACTGGTACACTTCAAGTATGACTAATTCATATTTGAACACATACCCTAAGCCTAGACTTAACCTTCTAGCATCTCTATCAGTCTTGCACCTCCAGGATCCCTCCGAGTCCATGACTCCTTAATCCTTACGCTGTAATAAATTAGATTTATTGCTTTTTATTTCTTTCATTACGCACATGTTTACGAAACATGTTCGAACACACACTCGCCGCGGTGTCGGAAACCCAACGGTGGTATCAGAGCCCAGGTTGTGTTTCGACATAATCATAAAATTATTTTGCGATAGTCATAATTATATTTATGGAAATTTTCTACTTTTGGAAAGTTAGAAGTATTTATGGAAATTTTTAATTTTGGAAAGTCTAGAAGTATTTATGAAAATCTTCTACTTTTGGAAAGTTAGAAGTATTTATGGAAATTAACATTTTCCATAAATAAAATATTTGATTAGATTTGGAAATTTGTTTCCTAATTTAATCATGATTTGATTTGGGAATCAAATCTTAAATATATTTTATTTCCATAAATAGTTTTGACAATTTTGGAAATTTGTTTTCTAAATTAAATTTGACTTTCCTTAATCAACACTTTCCACAAATAGAATATGTGATTAGATTTGGAAATTTGTTTCCTAATTTAATCATGGTTTGATTTGGAGAATCAAATCTCAAACATATTTTATTTCCATAAATAGTTATGACATATAAGAAAATTTTGTGCATGTCATAATTGTATGTCATGTAATTGCATTAGATGCATATCATTATGTCATGCGTGTCATGACATGTAGATGTATGTCATGTCATGTAGATAATAGTTATTTGCATGGAAAGAGGATGAGACATAAAAACTCTTACTCAATGCTAAAGCCTACGCCTTCCATTAATATGGTTAGAACCAGAGTTCTGTTTCTTGTTTGGATTGTTGGACTCTCTCCAAGTCCGGCTCGAACCTGAACATGTTCAAACTATGGAATAGTTTAATACTAATATGGTAAGAGTCAGAGGTCAATCGTTAGCTTTGGTTGTTGGACTCTCTCCAAGCAGGGCTAATTGGTTGAATGCACTCTAACCATATTAAAACTATTTCTCGATTAATGGGTTGGCTTTAACCTGGAGCATCGTCTTGTTGGACTCTCTCCAAGGTTGATGTGAAGGGAGGTGAAGTTGGGTGTTATGCATATGATGCATACTGGTTAATGAGTTAACAACCCGATGTATGTGTAAACATTCAATTAGTTGATAGCACATTGTGATAGTTGCATATATGTGATATGCAATCGGTATATTTGATACCTATCATCGTAGCTATGAATGGCTTGTTGGACTCTCTCCAAGGTTGTTCATATTTATGACGGATATCAGCTCATTCAGAGATGAATCTATGATCTCCCGAAGTGATTTTGGGGTTTTTGAAATTCGAAAAAATGAATGGGATTTATGAATGTATATTGATGCATTTTAAATCATCTTTCTCATATATGTTCGATTTATATTTCTAGGATAATTGATTGATCATGATGTCTTTGAATTTGCACTCTACCTTGGATTCAAATAAATTGACTGGGCCGAACTTCTTGGACTGACTTTTGGATTCAACCTGAGAATTGTTCTCAATTTTAAAAGGCTTGCGAATGTCCTCGAAGTGCCTCTTCCCGCCCATCCTAGTGACAATTCAACTCTGGATCAATTGTTGGCCTATCAGAAACATGTGATTGATTCTGAAATGACGAGTTGCATCATGCTAGCCGCGATGGTACCTGAGCTGCGGAAGCAGCATGAGCATATGGATGCTCATACCATAGTCTTTCATCTTTATGAGTTGGTTGATGAGCAAGTGAGATTCGAAAGGTTCGAAGTCTCCAAGCTCCTCTTCACCTCTGAGATGCAAGAAGGTTCATCTGTGGTACTACTCAACATGTTGAAGACTATGGAGCCTTCTGAGAAGCATGAGCAGGAGACGGTGCTGTAAGTTGATTCCTCGAAGAAAGGTTCTAAGAGAAAGTCAAAGGAATAGCAGAAGGGGAAGAAAAGGGCTAAAAAGGAAGAACTAGCTCAAAAAGGCACTTGCCATCATTATGGCAAGGAGGGCCATTGGCGAAGAAAGTACAAGATTTATCTTGAGTCCGTGAAGAAGAATAAGGCATCGGATGCCCCATCTTCTTCAGATATCTTCATTATTGATTATCATTCTATTTCCTCAAACACTTGGGTATTGGATACTGGGTGTGACTCACATATATGTAATGACATACATAGGCCAGGAATAGAAGAAGACTCGTCAAGAGAGAGCCAAATTTACGTGTTGGGAATGGAGCAAAGGTTGCTACACTCGCCATCGGAACGTATTTGTTGAAACTCCCTGCAGGACTTGTCTTAGAACTGGACAATTGCTTTTATGTTCCTTCGTTGATAAAGAACATCATTTATATTTCTTGTTTAAATAGAAATGGGTACCATTTGACTTTTAGTAATAATTGTTGTTACATAACTTTGAATGGAGTTCTTTATGAGACTGAAACTTTAAGCAAAGGTATTTATACGTTGGACATATCCAGTGACATTTTCAATATCGAAGCGAGCAACAAGCGTGCTCGGAAAGATAATCAATTAGGCTCCTATATGTGGCATTGGCGTCTTGGCCATGTGAGCAAGAAACGCATGTCCGAATTATACCGATGTGGAATTCTGGAATCGTTTGAATTAGATTCATACGATACATGTGAATCATGCTTAAAAGGCAAGATGACCAAGTTACCTTTTACTGAAAAAGGTGAACCGGTGGGTGAGTTGCTTGGTCTAATACATACTAATGTATGTGGACCTATGTCAACTCAAGCCTTAGGAGGTTATAACTACTTCATTACCTTCACCGATGATCACTCACGGTTTGGGTATATGTTCATGATGAAACACAAGTCTGAAGCCTTTGAAAGGTTCAAAGAATTCAGAAATAAAGTAGAGAAACAACTTGACAAGAGTATTAAAATACTTCGATCGAATTGAGGTGGTGAATACTTGAGTCAAGAGTTTCTAGATTATCTAAGAGACAATGGTATATTGTCTCAATGGACTCCGCCATATACACCGCAGCATAATGGTGTATCTGAGAGGCGTAACCGGACCTTGTTGGACATAGTCAGGTCAATGATGAATCATGCAAATCTTCCCAAGTCCTTTTGAGGCTATGCACTTCAGAAAGTTGTTTACTTGTTAAACAGAATGTCAATCAAGGTAATCTCTACTACTCCATATGAGATATAGAATAGTAAGAAACCTCATGTATCTTACTTGAAGATATGGGGTTGTTCTGCTTATGTGAAGCGGACTGTATCAGACAAATTAGATACTAAGTCTGATAAATGTCTATTTATTGGATACCCTAAGGAAATAAGGGGTTACCAATTCTATCATCCTGTGGAACAAAAGGTGTTTGTTTCAAGACATGCTGTATTTTTAGAGAAAGAGTTTCTCTTGCAAGAAAACAGTGGGAGTGTCATCGAGCTTGAGGAGGCTCGAGAGACTCAAATAGACATTGATGAGATACCTGGTGAAGCACAACAGCCAATAACTCATAGTGATGAGCCATCGGCTGGACCTATTATGACACCACATCTTCGTAGATCTGGTAGAACACGCGATATTCCTGAGAGATAAGGATTTCTCGTAAATGAATTGAACGACGTGTTACTCATTGATGATGAGAAGCCTACAAGTTATGAAGAAGTTCTGACAAGTTCAGAAAGGGAAAAGTGGCTTGAAGCCATGAAGTCGGAAATAGATTCCATGTATGAAAACCAAGTTTGGAACTTGGTTGACCCACCTGAAGGCATAAAGCCTATAGGGTGCAAGTGGGTTTTCAAGAAGAAAACCGACATGGATGGTAATGTGATTACCTATAAGGCTAGACTGGTGACGAAAGGATATCGTCAAAAGTAAGGTGTTGATTATGATGAAACCTATTCGCCTGTTGCTATGCTTAAATCCATTCGGATGCTCCTAGCCATAGCGGCTCATTATGATTATGAGATATGACAGATGGATGTGAAAATAGCTTTCCTTAATGGAAACCGGCTCGAGGATGTGTATATGATACAACCTGAGGGTTTCACATCGATTGATAAAACCAAGGTATGCAAATTGCAACGGTCCATATATGAATTGAAGCAAGCATCCAGGAGCTGGAATATCCATTTTGATGAGACAATCAAAAAGTTTGATTTCTCACAAAATCCAGACGAACCTTGTGTGTACAAGAAGGTTAGTGGGAGTGCAGTCGTGTTCCTAGTATTGTATATCGATGACATATTACTTATAGGAAATGTTGTTTCAGTCTTACAGTCAGTTAAGATTTGGTTGTCCAAGACATTCTCCATGAAAGACCTGGGAGAAGCAACCTACATCCTCGGGATTAAGATCTATAGAGATATATTGAAACAGTTGCTTGGTCTTTCGCAGTCTACATATATAGACCGAGTGCTAAAGAGGTTTAGCATGTCAGAATCCAAGAAAGGTTTCCTACCCATTACGCATGAGATACACCTTCGAAGTCTATGTGTCCGCGCACAGAAGACGAGAGGATTTGCATGAGTAAGATTCCCTATGCATCTGCAATAGGATCTATCATGTATGCTATGTTATGTACGAGGCCCAATGTATCGTATGCTCTAAGTGTCACCAGTAGATACCAGTCTGATCCAGGAATGGATCATTGGGTGGCTGTTAAGACAATCCTTAAGTACTTGAGAAGAACTAAGGATGTGTTCCTAATATATGGAGAAGGGGATATGGTGATACGCGGGTATACGGATGCCAGCTTCCAGACAAACAAGGATGATTTCAGGTCTCAGTCTGGATTCGTGTTCACCTTGAATGGGGGTGCAGTGAGTTGGAAAAATTCCAAACAAGACACTGTAGCGGATTCTACCACTGAGGCAGAATACATTGCAGCTTCGGAAGCAACAAAGGAAGCGGTTTAGATCAAGAAGTTCATTTATGAACTTAGTGTGGTTCCAGCCATTGTTGAAGCAATACTGGTCTACTACGACAACAATGGAAACATGTGCTTCGCCGCTATCATTTGATCAGAGAGATCATTAGTAGGAAGGAAATACAAATCGAGAAAATTTCCACTGAAAGGAACTTAGCAGATCCTTTGACTAAGGCATTACCTCAAAGTAAGTTTGAGGGTCATGTCAGAGCTTATGGTATTGGATACCGTAGCGATTGGCATTAGGCCAAGTGAAAGTTTGTTAGAAATATATGAGAGATGTCCTAAGACAATCACCTTATGTTTGAACCATTTATATGATAAATGAAGATTCACTATTTGAGTATACATGTTTTCATGTATTTGATTAGATCTTAAACTCATTTACTGAATGTCCACGGTATGATTCACAGCATGAGAGAATTTATGATTGGATCACAACTAGTGAGTATCTCTACATGTGTAATTGTGATGTATCGGAATTATCTCTAGTCGATGAATTGATGGATTTGGACACCATCAATTCTATCGAGACTAGCATGAGGTATACTCCTTGGTGTATCCAAGTAGCTGATTCTCATTGGCTGGAGACATTGTGATGTCCGGAGTTAATCGTGGATGCTAGTTATGGTAACTAGTTCATTGGAGTGACTAGCCGTAAGACTTCATATGGTTCTCTGCATATATAGATATGTCAATGAAGTTCTTACTGCAGTTTAAGTGCGATGTTCCTTTGACTTGCGGTATTCAAGTCATCTTGAACATGAAGACTTATGCATTGACATCTTAAATAAGCATCTCTGAGGAGATGTGGACCCGGGATGATTGGGTATAAGTCGAAGTGATCGAAGGTGTTTGAATAGTCTATAAAAGATTCACCACTCCTTGCGAGAAGATGTATACCCATGGCCTCTCATCGGATTGTTACTAAAGTCTTTAGCCAAAGTATTACATGTTTAGAGTAAGGTACTCTTGGATATATGTGCAGTAACTAGAATCCGTAGGACGAGGAAATGATACTTGGGCTAGGTGTGACGTAGTCAACCTAGTGGGGACTGACACTATAGACTATGTTCTGAACTAAGTGGGTATAAGATGAGTGAAAGGAATGGGGCACGATTCATTGTAGCTGCTGAAGGGTTTCAGAAATAGTTTTGGATCAACCGCTAATCTTTTCGATTAATTAGATATCATGATGTACTACTCGGTGCAACTCATGATCGTTCTATAATTAATGGTTAATTATAGACGACCAACATAAACCGAGAACCTATTTGGTCACACGCACAATGAGCGTAATCCGAATGATTTAAAACGAGCTTGAGAATGAGATTCTCAGACCGAAAGAAATTAGGTTTGGTTGGACCAAACAAGGAGCGAGTATGAAATTGTTTCAGTCACAATGGAAGCGTGGATGGCCATGTCTTATGAAGACATGATGGATGAACCAAATTGGTTTGGTTCTAATCCAATGGTGGAGAATAAACCAAAGTGGTTTGGTTTGGTTTGTTTTAAACGAATGAACCACAAGTTGGTTCGGTTCATTTTAACTTAAAATAGACCAAATCGGTTTGGTTTATTTTAACTTAAATTAATGGAGCGGGTTAACGGGTTTTGGTTATGAACCAATAATCATTAGGAGAATTTGTTCACTATAAAATAGGGCTCAAGGGTTTAATGAGAGCCCTAATCAAAAGTTACCGCCCCTCTCCCTCCTCTCCTCTTGTGGTCGGCGCTCAAACCCTAGCCGCTGCCCACCTCTTGTGCCGCCGTCCAAGTTGTTGTCGGTGTCCAAGCTTCAGCCGGCGACCCTCCGGTGATCTTCCTTGGCTCCGGTGACAAGGTGAGCATCTAGCTTCCTTATTTGTCCGGCGCTAATCCTCCACCAAAGTTGTCCAGTTTTCTAGACAGCTTGTTTACTTCGTGTCGGAGCATCGTTTGGACGACGTTTGGAGCTCCGACAGTGGCTTCCTTGCCGGGGATTCGATCTCCGGTAATCCTCATAGGTGGAGGACGAAGAATTCGTCAAACGGTGGGCGAATACCTCTCCGGAGAAGTGAGTTTTTGAGGACTCATTTTGAATCCGAATTTTGATTCGGATTGTGATCTTCTCTCGATCACATCATCTTCGACACGAGGCTAGTGACTTGTATGAAGGCGAGGCTCGTGACTTTATGAAGTCATCCTGAAGATACTTGACGTGGATACGGATAGAGGCGATTCTAGCGAGGGTCGCTCCGGTTGATGTCTTTCCCGCTACACGTGATACGTCAGGTATACGTAGAATAAATTTCCTTTTATTGCAAAATTTGAAACTACGGTTATTTCTACACATGTTGTACTATGCATGTATGTGGTGTGTGTGTTATAATAAATTAGATTTATTGCTTTTTATTTCTTTCACTCCGCACATGTTTACGAAACATGTTCAAACACACACTCGCCGCGGTGCCGGAAACCCAACATGCGCTTGCCTTCAAAAGTTTTCCTCGGTTTTATCTGTTGGATCGAGAAGCGTCGCTAGAGGGGGGTGAATAGCGATCGTAAATCTTTTCGACATTTCATTCGACTAGATATTTAAATGAGTAAGAGCAGCGGAAAATAAAGAGACATGTTTATTTTTACTTGGTTCACAATCCAGCGGTTGCTACTCCAAGGCCCTATCGGTCCTAGACCGCATACGGAGGGCAAAGCACTATAATGTCTCCTCCTCGTTGGAGGTAGGAGATAATGGTCACAAAACCGAAAGTACGAGGATGAGGCAACAAGCCTACCTCACCTCGTTACGATTAAAACAAAGAATACAATAAAAACAATTACTTGCTATCACTGCTTCTATTGGGCGTTATGACTAAGCGCTGGAGCGAATAAACTTGATGTGATTTGGAGTTGGAATCCTCCCCTCTTTTTATAGATTTTGGCCTCTAATATGTCTCCTCTTTTTTTGGAACAGATCACGAAGTTGTATAATTTTTATCGCGAAGTGGCCGCGTCAAACCTTATCCGTTTTGACCTAGCGCAAAGGTTGATTCGTCGCCATCAGTCGACTGATGACTCCCATCGATCGATGAGCATCGGGCCGATCGTCAATGTCCAAAGATGATCACACCGCCTACTTCCTGCGCAAGAAGAGGTTAGCTCGGAAAATGATAAATGCGACGATTTCTAACCGTCCGATCTCGACCTAGACCTTCCATAGGAAGTCTTAGTCGGATCGCCACCTACGGTCATCCCCGTAAAGAGGACACGACCTTACAATCTCTCACTCAAATGAGCTTTCCTCGATACTTACCTTGTAGCTCTCACTTCCGACCTTCCACTCGATTCCTTCGGCTCCCTCCGAAGTCACTCGAGTGTCGCCCGACCACCGCGGCTTCCTCCGGGTGTCGCTAGCCTTCAGCTCCAGCTTTAGTACTTTTTTGCACACTCAATTTAGCTTGTGAGATAACGATGTAAACTTAACTTTGTGTCTTTGCCATAATCAAAATACATGTTCAATTATCTGATGCCCCTGCACCAACAATCTCCCCCTTTTTGATCTATGGCAAACCAACACAAAGTTAAGGGAAATTAAAGCATAAAACAAGTATAGTAAATGATGAATGTCATTTTCAAAAACTCCCCCTTAACCAAAACTTCCCCTTAACCCTAGGTGAGTTTTGAAAGAGATACTTTAGTTTTCAAAATTAAATAAATTTTGTGTTACTCCCCCTTAACTTTCGCTCTTCTCCCCCTTTTGCCATAAATCAAAACAAATGTTGGGGTTTGTTATGTAAAATTGAAGTTTGTTATATAAAATAGGGGTTTAAAAATAATATGGTATATGCATGCATCAAGATAAATCAACTGAGTCCAAGCATGCATCTAGCAGTAATTAGATAGATTGGTTCGAGGTGTGTCCCTCTGCACCAATAATCTAAACGTTTGTAATATAACCCTTAGGGTTAGTTTGCTTTCCCCCTTAATCAAATATATGAAGTATAAGAGATGTAGGGGGCGCTAAACTTTGGCCTAAGAGTTGTTAAGTATAATAGTTGAGAAAATAAGTAGTATTTTGAAGATTGTTTTAAGTATATTTCAATTATCCTTAACATCTCACCCATTCTATGTGTCTCAGAATTTGTTCACCTTATATGTTTTGTGAGATGAATTTAAATTGATTAAAGATAGTCAACCTTGGGTTAGATTCGGATTTAACCTTTAGATCGTTAAGTAACTTTTCGAGAAACTGGCTTCTAGGTTGTGGCGAGGCACAGGGGCCTTCTTTGATCGGAACAATGACCACTTCCTTAGACAAAGTCAAATTCAAGAAAATATCACTTAAGTCACTTAGGGTTACTTCCTGGTCTAACTAGTTTAGGATACGGCGAGGTAGCTTCAGCTAGTTCCACTCGGTCAAGTGCACCAAGCTAGATACGCCTTATCTAGCTCGAATACACGAGACTTTGTTTCCCTAACGTACTATCATCTCGTCGTGTCCGGATACTATGTTGTCAAGAGTTGACTAACTATTTTCCCTATCTAGCCGTTCTACAAATTAAAGTAAAATATTCAATGGTTTTGCTAAGTAAGCCGGTATACTATTTTAGTGTTAGCTCACCCTGGACCATTGAACCAATATGGTCTATTCAAATAATGAACTTGATCCTCGGGAATCCAAAACTTATTAGTCCTTATATGTGAGTTCAATAAAACCCTTGGGACCCATGCTTGGACTCTTTGATGACTACGATTTACAATAGACATATATGACCTATTCGTAGTCGTTGACCTAAATCCGAGTCCGGCTTTGTTGTACACGGCTCTTTGGGTTCCAAGTAGTCGGTTAAGATTCTTAGATCTCAACGTGAACCTTTCCAACGTAGCCTCAACCTCTTGAACTCGGTCTTTCAAGAGAGAATTCTCCTCCTCAAGTTTTTCAATTTGGGTTGAGTTTCCCTCTTGAACTTGACTAGTTGAAGAGGTTAGAGTAGCCTCTTGCTTGAGGGTTTCAACCTCCTCAAGTAACGAGCCAACCCTAGACTCAGACTTAGTTAATTTTCTATTAAGCATTTTAATTGTATTGTAAAGCGTATGAATTAGTGAGCGGCTAACCTTAATTTTCTCTTTTGGTCCGGCTTTGAGTTGCTTCTTGAAGTAGTCCTCGAGTTCAGAGTCGGTGTTGTAATTGGATTCGGATTCGGACTCTGACTTGAACTCTTCGGGTCGTGCCATGCATGCTATGTCGCCGCCTTCTTCGTTGTCCCATGTTGCATGAAAAACCTTCTTTTGATTTGATTTGAATTGTGCCCTCTTTTGATTCTTTAGTAGCCTCCTTTCCCTCCGAACGATCTTCCGCACTACGTTCACTATTGCTTCCACCTTTTCGGATTCAGACTCTAATTCATCATCGGGTTCGAGTCCATCTTCTTGCCTGGTAGGTGGCTTGCTTCTTTGTCCTGCAAGTAGAGCAATACCTCTCTCAGCCCGGACCACGTTAGTTTTCTCGTGAAGTTCAAACTCGGAAAATAATTCATCTAACCTAAGCTTCGAAAGGTCCTTAGAGACCTTGTTGGCATCGACCATGGATGCCCACGAGGTAGTACTAGGAAATGAATTAAGAACGTACCTGAGTAGGTCACGATTTTCGACCTTGTGTCCGATGGTGTGCAGACCGTTGACAATGTCCTGGACGCGGGCGTGTAGTTGCGTCGCCGTCTCGTGTTCCTGCATCTTAAGGTTATACAACTTATTGAAAAGAAGGTCAAGTTTACATACCTTAGCATCGGACGTTCCTTCGTGTAGCTCGATTAATTTGTTCCATAGGTCCTTGGCGCTAATGAATGGTCCGATGCGGTTGAGTTCCTCCTTGGACAAGCCGCATTGCAATATTTGGGTTGCTCTTGCATCGGCTTTGATTTGCCACTTGGTTGCATTTGTCCACTTGTTGAAATCCAAGGGCTCTCCTTGATCATTGGTGGGTAGAGCAAAGCCGGTTTGGATTATTATCCAAGTCTCGACTTGTGTTTTCAAGAAACACTCCATCCGACCTTTTCAATAACGAAATCATCTCCGTTAAAGAACGGAGGTCGGGTGGTGCTATACCCCTCAATGTGAGTCATTAAGTATCTTATAAAACACAAATAAAAACCACTTGGTCTTGGATTAGTAATGCGGGAAATAAATAGGAAATAAACAGAATTAAATGAGAAAAATAAGAAACTAACAAAAACTAACAATTTACGACCTTCGATGTCCCCGAAAAGGTATTAGACGTTGGATTTTGGAGCTGAAAATAGCTTGTTACGAGGATAAACCCTTATAAGAAATTTAGATCTCTCAGAGAGCTTCGATTTGGTAGGTAGATCGTTATGTGAGTCCACTTGTGCGAAAAGTTATGGTCGTTTACCGGAGAGAGAATACTTGCAAGCACACAACCAAAAGAAACGTACCAAGACTTCGTCTTGGATTAGTAGTGCGGGAGGAAAAAGACCTAAAAAAAATACGAATCGAAAAATACGAACAGAAAACCAAAACATGCTAGATCGGTGGTTTCACCAAATCTTAGCGCCCCCGCTCTGATACCAATTGTTGGATCGAGAAGCGTCGCTAGAGGGGGGTGAATAGCGATCGTAAATCTTTTCGACATTTCGTTCGAGTAGATAATTAAATGAGTAAGAGCAGCAGAAAATAAAGAGACACATTTATTTTTACTTGGTTCACAACCCAGCGGTTGCTACTCCAAGGCCCTATCGGTCCTAGACCGCGTACGGAGGGCAAAGCACTATAACGTCTCCTCCTCGTTGGAGGTAGGAGACAAGGATCACAAAACCGAAAGTACGAGGATGAGGCAACAAGCCTACCTTACCTCGTTACGATTAAAAAAAAGAATATAATAAAAACAATTACTTGCTACTGCTGCCGACGAAGGAGATTTGAATTTGTCGTCGCGTCGGCGTTATGACGGCGTTGGAGCGTTTGCATTGTAGGAGCACTTGAGAATAAACTTGATGTGATTTGGAGTTGGAATCCTCCCCTCCTTTTATAGATTTTGGCCTCTGAATATGTCTCCTCTTTTTTTGGAACAGATCACGAAGTTGTATAATTTTTATCGCGAAGTGGTCGTGTCAAACCTTATCCATTTTGACCTAGCACAAAGGCTGATTCGTCGCCATCAGTCGACTGATGACTCCCATCAATCGACTGATGAGCATCAGTCCACTGTCCAATGTCCAGCAGTCGACTGCCAGCCTGGCCACTTCCCTGCAATAAGAGGTTAGCTCGGAAAATGATAAATGCGATGGTTTCTAACCGTCCGATCTCGACCTAGACCTTCCATAGGAAGTCTTAGTCGGATCGCCTCCTACAGTCATCCCCGTAAAGAGGACACGACCTTACAATCTCTCACTCACACGAACTTTCCTCAATACTTACCTTGTAGCTCTCGCTTCCGTCCTTCCACTCGATTCCTTCGGCTCCCTCCGAAGTCACTTGAGTGTCGCCCAACCACCGCGGCTTCCTCCGGGTGTCGCTAGCCTTCAGCTCCAGCTTTAGTACTTTTCTGCACACTCAATTTAGCTCGTGAGATAACGATGTAAACTTAACTTTGTGTCTTTGCCATAATCAAAATACATGTTTGATTATCTGGTGCCCCTGCACCAACATTATCATGCTTTAGGTTTCTCCTTTGCCAAAGTTTACTTAGACTTTATGCCGCCAAGACTATATGCTTGGACTTATGTTGCCAAGAACTTGCCTTTGGACTTCCTTTGGCAAGGTCCGCTTGGACTTTACACCGCCAAAACTACATGCTTAGACTTGTGCTGCCAAGACCTTAACCTGAACTTTCCTTGCCAAGATTCACACTTGGACTTCTCTTTTCAAGTCTTCACACTTGGATTTTCCTGCCACTTAAACATTCATGGTTAGATCACAATTAATGCCTAACTTCAAATGATTATCCAAATATCAAAATACATTAATAATTGGGACATTCTTGCATGCACCAACAGAAAGATAATAGTATAAGCATTCATATACTCAGGCTGCTTTTAAACCTCAGGAGTCATTGAGGCTAACATGATGTTGTTGGGGAATTGCTCGTCGCTAGAGGGGGTGAATAGCATTTTCGTACGTTGATGGAATTCGTTCATGTTCGTCTCTACAAAGCTTATTATGCACAGCGGAATATATATAATATCAATAATAAAATGAAGACAAACACAAATACACAAGGATGTAACGTGGTTCGGAACCTCAAGGTTCCTACTCCACGGGTTGGGCTCAAACGAGCCCTAGCAATGTCAAACACCACTATAATCACAAATACTCCTTCTCGACAATAAGTCGGAGGCAGAGAAACCTCGTACAAGAGTTTACAATAATAAACAAAAGTACAACAAGCAAATACAAATACAATACACAAAAATCCGTAAAGAAAACTTTACAAATGCGCTTTTGGATGCTTGCTTGTTTGGTTGCTTGAGCTGCACTTGGAGACCTTGAATTACACCAATAAATCACCCCAAATCGCTCTAGTAACCACTGCCAAAATCCATCTCCATGAGCTGCTTTTATAACCTACATTTGGGTTGGATTTTGCCTAGCAGTCGACTGATTGAGACCATCAGTCGACTGCTTCTGTAGTCGTTGTCTCACAACGGCCCGACCCACGTTGGATAAGTTCCAACGGATATACCATCAGTCGACTAATCATGCCCATCAATCGACTGATCGAGTCATCACTCGAATATCAAACCCTAACAGTCGACTCAGAAACTTTCTATTCTCAAAAACTCGACCATCAGTCGACTGCCAGCCATAGTAGTCGACTGCCTAAAAGGTCATTTCCCTGCAGTCGAACTCCAGTCGACTCCCATCAGTCGACTGAGAATGATATTAGTTGATTGATAACCTCATCCATGAGGTTTTAACACCAAGTATGATACCCTCATACTTGCTAGACCACCCTTAGCCTAGACCTAAGCCTTCTAGTCACCTCCGTCAGCCTCACACCTATCGGATCCCTCCAAGTCATCCATGACTTGTTCATCCATACGCTAGTCTTTAGGTGCTTCCATTGGCTATTGTCATGCTATTGTTAGTGTCAGCCCTTAGTGTCAATCATGAGATGATTGATTATGGATCATATGTATCATATTTCATTAATAACAGACAAAGATTGATTATTATATTTACTTTATGCATATGCCAACCAAATAAATATAATAATGTCATTGAATAGTAGGTTCTAATCTACAGTATATCAATTGGTAGAATTGATTATGAGAAGCTGTAGAAAACACTATACTTAAACATTCCTAGTCAAGGATTGTATTAATAGATAAAGGGATATATTGATACATTGAGACTAGCATGTAGGTCAATGGATGACTTGATCTCACAAGTCATAGATATGTAAGATCACATTGACACATGGGTATATATATTGGAGAATATATATATTGAATTGGCCCGCCATGAGAAAGTGTCATGGATCGTTATATGAGTGTCATATACTTTCTCATGTGACTATTGGTATGAATAGTCTTTAGACCTGAAGTCACTACGATTCCCTATATAAGGAGTTATGTACTTTGGTATCGTCTAACGTCACCTGTAATAGGGTGCACTATAACGGCAATTACTGGGTATGTAATAAATTATGCGGAGGAATGTGAGTGATGTAGATGAGATCTATCTCTCTCATATGACGGGAGTGATATCTTTGGCCTCTTGATAGAGTATGACCACGAAATGCATGGTCATGCTCAAATGAGTCAATATGAGATATTGAGCTCATTTGTTTGAGTGAGTCTACTTGGGGATCAAGAAACATAAAGATCGATAAGGGGATGACACGGTCTATGCCTCATTGATCGATCTAAGATATCAAAGATAGAAGGACACCATCATACATGATAATAATCACGGAAAGGTTGTTGGATCTCGACTTTCTTGTAACTTGGATAGCAATGATATATTACTAGATGTCGCTCATTGCTTATGTGTCTAAAAGAAGGTTTTAGTCACATTGTCAACATTACAAGAGCCTATTCGGTCACACACAAATGACATTCTATTTTGGAGATGGTTTCTTTTAGTTGACTAAAAGAACAATTGAGCAAATGGTCAAGACTTGAGTTAGACTCAAGCTGGTTGAACTTGAGTTAGACTCAAGTTAAACCATGGAAGATGATTATCATGCAGAAAATCCAAGGGTCATCTATCATCATGTAATTAATTGCAAGGGAATACCAAGGGTCTTGGTATTCATGATGAGGAGATGAGAGGTTTTCATACATTGATGAGAAAGAATACCAAGGGTCATGGTATTGATTAGGAGATAAGGGAGTTGATGGCTATAGGCTTGAGGAGTTCTTTGAACATGAGAGCAAGTGGTGACTTGTGCCTTTGGGCGTGAAAGCCAAGAGAGCCTTCTCCTTCTTCTCCTTCTTCTTCCAAGTGTTCTTGGCGCTTTACTAGGGTTGCTAGCACAACGTGACTCCAAAACTGCTGAGTGTCAATGTGGATACCGTGGAGATATGGTTATACTTACCTTATTGAGATCCGGGAGCGCTTAGATTAGTAGGATTGCGAAGGGCTCACATCGAAAGTATACTTCTCCTTCTAGATAAGATCTAGACAAAGTAGATTAATCAAAACGATTTATATTCTTTGCATGGATCTCTGGAGAGATCCAATTTATATTTTGTTTCTGCTACGGTTCTGCAAAGTATTCACCCGCGATATTGTGAATGTCACGATCCGGATTTTTCCCAACAAAGCTGGTATATACCACCAAGGCACATTGGGCTTACGCTGTCAAGACTACCGCTTGGACTTTACGTCGCCAACCATTGAACTTATGCTGTCAAGACCACCCTTGAACTTTACGACACCAATATCACCCCTTGGACTTCCCTTGCCAACCCATGTTGAACTTTTCATTTGCCAAGACTCAAGTTTGGACTTTCCCTTGCCAAAACCCATGCTTGGACTTTCCTTGCCAACCCATGACTTGGAATTTCCCTTACCAAGTGTCCCATTTGGACTTTTCATGCCAAGTACCTATGACTTGAACTTTCCCATCATAAGGTCAACCCCATGTCAACCATATAGTCAAACAATGGTTAAACCATCGTCAAACATCAAAATACCCCTCGAGTCAAATTCGAGTCCGGTCAAATATAACTCGGGTCGATTGCACCAGTAATCTCCTCAAAATATTATCAAACATCAAAAAACTACTCGAGTCTGGTCAATCGTGACCTGGGCCGATTGCACCAACAATCTCCCTCTTTTTGATGTTTGACAAAAACCACAAACAAAACATTGAGTTAGGCCATCTAACTTAAATCTCCTTACCAATTACCCCAAATTGGTAATCCCATAAATTCACCCTCTTTTTTACATACATCAAAAAGGTTCTCCCCAATGAGGTCAATGTCTCATATCCAATGAGATCTTACAATCTCCCCCTTGGTCCAAACACATCTAGGATGTCTTCACTCTTCCTAGTGATAAGTCTCATATCACTCAAGAGAGGCTTCCTATAAACTCTAAATTTCTAAATTGGGCATCTCACATTCTCATTTCTCCCCCTCATGAGGAAGAACACATCCATCATCCCATGATGGTACCTCCCCCTAAAGGCTTGCTCCCCCTTGACCATTGCACTAACAATGTCTTTGGAGAGTCCCTAAGCCTATAGGAATATTAACCAATCGAAATCAAGGGCAAAGATTCAACATTGAACTTTCACCTCTTTTAAAATTCGATATACACCCCAACAACTCTCCTAATTTATATCCAATGAATTTTCACCCTTTCTAATGATTTTCAAGGCATATTCTAGGGTTAGGAGAAGTTAGGGTAACTTAACATAGCTGAAACATGAGCTAAACATCCTTGTTTACCTGAAATCAACTCTGACATTCGACTCTTATAGTCACCAGTCGACTGCCCTATGCATCAGTCAACTTCCATCAAGCAGTAGTAGACTGATATCTGTAAAATGCAGAAATCAGAAATCAGAAATGGTTTTTCAAAATACATAAGTAATTATACTTAATTTGAAAAATCATGAAACTTCATAAGTATAATACTTATAACAAATACAATGGGTGAAAAATATTTAAAAATTAATTTACCCACAAAATAATGAGATTGACACAAAGTTCAAAACCATTGAAAAGTTTAATTTTTTTGGCCCTACTTTATATCAATTTCATCAATGGTGATTGCTATCAAAAGATAGACTTCACTAAGATTTTTTAAAATGATTTTAAAAATTTTTTGAAAACTTATATTGGATCATGATTAATTGGCTTAATGCACATGACTTGCAGATTAGCTTTCCCCATGCTCCACCCATGGTATAAGTTGAGTTTAAGTTCATCTAGATGCAAAAATTATGCACCTTGAACTTAACTTATTTCCTAGCATCTCACATGTGTCTAGGGTGTATCAATACACACGCATGTCAATGTGATATGAGATGTGAGTTTGGTTCATCCTAAACTAGGATTTCATGTATTTTTTAGGCAATACTACTTGATTCCCTTATACATGGGACTTCAAGTCATGTCATAGTCCTTAATGTAGGGGATCGATCGGCCGGCTAGAGGGGGGTGAATAGCCCTCTTTCGTTGGATGGTGGTATTTGCTCGTCTACAAAAGATTAGTGCAAGCGGAATATACAAATACAAATAGACAAAGCAAAAGATAAACAAACAATGCTAACACAAGATCGTAACGTGGTTCACGGCTACGCCGCTAATCCACGATCCGCGATTCGTCCTCGGTGAATCACTGCGCCAAAACCAATCCACTAATGGTCTTTCCTTTGCACCAAGCTAGGTGGAGGTAACCTTTACAATCAAGATCACTCTTCTTATAATAGAAATAAAGTAAAAGTAAGTAAGAAGAGTTTAAAGCTTGTGGGGCACTTGGATGATCATTTGGGATATGAGCATTAGCCATCCAAAAGCCCACACCCTCTCTTTTTATAGAGAGGGCTGATTTCTTCCCGTTGGCCGCCACTACCGATCACGCTCGGCGCGATCGTCGCCACTCCAATGCCTCTCGAACATGTCGGATCCCGACCGCTGTAATCCAATCCAACACTTGGCAGATCGATGGACCTCATCACGATCGCCGCCTCGTAGTCGATCGCCTGCCGCTACGAGCGCTCTGCGTCTCGCGACATCTTCTCGGCAATGCCATCGCCATTCTGATGGCGGCCGATCGGGTATAAACCCATCACCGGATACCACCGAACCCATTCAATTCAGATCGCTATTCCATGGCAGTCGACTGATGTCGAGAAAACTCATCCGACACTTAGCCATTCGGCCAAGTTCACCTAATTAGCTACTACCCCTTCCCGGGTTACATTCACTCACTCTCATCTATCAGAGTCCCTCGCCTTCGAAGTTATCTTCGTCCGCGGCCACGTCCCTCGGCAACATCAGGTGCACGACTCTGCAATGCTCCTTCGCGTCTCTTGCCTCGAAGTCTACTTCCTCCGGCTTCACTCCAAGCTCCTCGTCCGACGGTCCCTCGGATGCTCCAAGCGCACGGCTTTCGCAAAGCCATCCTTCACTGACTCAAGGACCGAGTCATGAGTTGTGAAACTCGCCTAGGCTCCATGTGCGAATTACTAAGTCCTGCAAGACTCCAATGCACATATCAAATCACACTACAACCTAACTTAAACCTTTTGCCACACACATCAAAATCATATCAAGGCAAGAGATTGCCCTAACAATCTCCCCCTTTTTGATGTGTGGCAATCCGTTTAAGTTAGGTAAAACATTTGATAAAAATTTATAAGGTAAGAAAGCATGTAAACATAAACATGGTATAGCAACATGCAACTCCCCCTTAATCCATGAAACTCCCCATACATATTTCTCCCCCTATCATAATTTACTTAAACATAATCATTTCTCCCCCTTTGACACCATCAAAAAAATATCAATTCTAAGTTATAAACTCATGGCATCAAGTTTAATAGAAGGAAAATATCAATAATTGGTTTAAAAATCTAAATTCAGCCTTTTTTACTCGATTTTACACAATGATCGCTATCAAGATGGCAAATGACTAGCACTAGAAGTCCAAATTTCGATTTTAAATGCAATTAATGCATTATAAATTCCAAAAAATTCGAAAAGTAGTAAAATTTTGGGGAACATATTTCTTGTAAGTATATCTATCAATGAAAAATAGTTTTTCATGAAAAATCATTGTATTTTTAGAGATTTGCCAAAAATCCAAAAGCTTTAAAAAACCACTAGGTTTTGATCATTCTAGTATCAAGTTTACCACCTAGTTTTGCATCCAATTGTTTCAAAACATGAATACACAGATTTTAAAGTAAGAAATTGTTTTGAAATCATATGAAATATCCAACCATGATCTTTGGGCAATATGTTTATGAATTAAACATAAGTCTTCCCCATGATTGGTCTATTATTACTATTTTGATACCTTAAATGACCATCTAAATGTCATAGGCATTAGTGGACATTTGTATCATCCTAACATCTCACTCATGCTAAGTTTTCAATCATGGTAGCCTATGGTGAGTGTGAGATGCATCCTAGAGGTATTTGTATATACTTAATCATTATATTCATGCAATTCTATCAAGGTTAAGTATCATCCTAACAATCCTCATGATCATAAAGACATATATGAATCAATTTCACATTATGATCATGAAACAAATGTATTCATCAAATAATAATCATGCATTAGGTATTTCATCATGATAATAAGCAAATATTACCTAGAGCACGATTTAAACCCTATTTCTCATGATTATGTGCCAAATATCAAAATCATAAATCATGATTGCAAACATACATAGCAATTTAATTAATTATCATGATTTAAGTATTATCTACCTATAGGCACATTATCATCTACTTATAGGCACATTATCATCACCTAATACTATTTTAAAAATATTGTCCCGCCATCCTTAGTCAACCAAAATATGATATAGGTCAAGTCCATATGGTTGACTATCCTAGGATTTTTCTAACCCTTAAGGATGGATTTTGGAACCCAAAATAAGTTCTTGCCTATGGGGTTCACTAAATACTCCTTGGGGATCTATTTTCTAGCAATTACTTTCTTTTTGTCTTGACCCCTAGCTATTAGGCATTTATAGGCCTTTTCATTTTTCTTTTCCTTATATCCTAGGCCCTTTTTGTTAAAACTTGCTCTTTGGCTCCCTATGATCATGTTCAAAGTGTTTGAGCCAATTGTGAACTTTTCTAGGGCTTTTGTCAAATAGTCTACTTTCTCTCTTAAAGTCCTATTTTCTTTTATGCATGCATCATTAACATCAAATGACATATATTCATGTGAGCATGCATCATTTAAGCTAGAAGAAATATTATCATTATCATTTAAGCATGCTTTTTCTAGCTTATTTTCTAAATCCTTAATTTGATCTATCATGCTCTTATTTTTCTTCTTTGCTCTAAATAGATCCTTAGTGAGGCTAGAAATCATATAAACTATTTTACTAGGTGAAAGATTAGTTACCATAATTTTCATGTCCTCTTCTTCGGATGAGGAGGTAGAGGAGGCTCCCCCTTCACTTGAGCTCTCTCCATTTGAACTTGATCCTTCATTTTCGGAGGAGGAGCAATCCAAGTCATCAAATGCCATCAATGCTAAGTTGGTGACAAATGCATTCTCCTCTTCCGATGATGATGAAGATGAAAAGGAGGGGTCATCCCAAGTCTTTGCTTTGAATGCCTTGGCCTTCCCTTTTTCTTTGGCCTTCTTTTCTTCTTCCTTTTTCTTCTTGCTCCCCTTTTTCTTCTTCTTTTCTTCTTTTCTTCTTTCTTCTTCCTCTCTTCTTTGCTCTTGTTTAGGAGAGGACAATTATCCCTTATGTGTCCCTCTCCTTGGCAATTGTAACAAATTACCTTTCCCCTTGGTCTTCTTCTCCTATCATTAGATTTATTAAATTGAAAACCTTTTAAAGCACGCCTTACCCTCCTTACCATATATGCTTCTTCCGTGCTATCCATGGAGGAGGATGAGGATGTTTCATCATCAGAGGAGGGGATATCCATCTTCTTCTTCCCCTTGTTGGCCAAAAATGCTACTCCTCTTGAAGGTTGGATTCTTGGCTCTTCTATTATTCCTTCAAGTCTTGTTTCGTGGAGCTCCTTGGTTGAGAAGAACTCCTCCAAAGTGCTTACCTCTAAGTTCTTGGACATATAGAAGGAGTCCACCATTGAGCTCCATTTTGATGACCGGGGAAAAGCATCAATTGCTTTCATGAGCATGTCCCGGTTGGAGAGCTTTTCTCCTACACTTGTTAGTCCAATTAAAATTTCTTTGAATCTAGAATGTAAGGAAGTTACCTTTTCTCCCTTTTCAAGCTTGATATTTGAAAGTTGGGAGCGGAGGAGGTCTCTTCATGCTAGCTTTGCCTCCGAAGTGCCTTCATGAAGCTCTATGAGCTTCTTCCACATCTCCTTTGCACTAGAACACTCCTCTATCCTATTTACTTCTTGTTGAGGGAGCACATTGTAGAGGTGGTGTTTGACCTTTGAATTTGCCAAGTATTCTTCTCTTTGCCTCTTGATCCACCTTGATTTTTCGAATGACTCCCCATCTTCATTCCTAGGCAACTCGAAACCGTTTTCCATTATTAAGAGAATTTCAAAGTCGGTTTCGAAGAATACCTCCATTCTCTTTTTCCACCAAGAGAATTCGCCTTCGAATTTCGGTGGGTGAATATTTGAGCCGGCCATTCTTGAATTTGCTTGTTGTGGCGGTTAGTCCTCGACAAGCTTTCCTTGGCTCTGATACCACTTGTAGGTGATCGATCGGGCGACTAGAGGAGGGTGAATAGCCCTCTTTCATTGGATGGTGGTATTTGCTCGTCTACAAAAGATTAGCGCAAGCGGAATATACAAATACAAATAGACAAAGCAAAAGATAAACAAACAATGCTAACACAAGATCGTAACGTGGTTCACGGCTACGCCGCTAATCCACGATCCGCAATTCATCCTCGGTGAATCACTCCGCTAAAACCAATCCACTAATGGTCTCTCCTTTGCACCAAGCTAGGTGGAGGTAACCTTTACAATCAATATCACTCTTCTTACAATAGAAATAAAGTAAAAGCAAGTAAGAAGAGTTTAAAGCTTGTGGGACACTTGGATGATCGTTTAGGATATGAGCATTAGCCATCCAAAAGCCCACACCCTCTCTTTTTATAGAGAGGGCTGATTTCTTCCCGTTGACCGCCACCAGTCGACTGCTGCCCTTGGCAGTCGACTGTCGCCACTCCAACGGCCTCCGAACACGTCGGATCCCGACCGTTGTAGTCCAACGGAACACTTGGCAGTCGACTGATGGACCTCATCAGTCGATTGCCGCCTCCGTAGTCGACTGCCCAGCCGGCTACGAGCGGTTCTGTGCCCGCGACATCTTCTGGCAGTCGACTGCTCGGCATAAACCCATCAGTCGGATACCAGTCGAACCCATTCAACTCAAAGCAGTCGACTGTCATTCCATGGTAGTCGACTGATGTCGGGAAAACTCATCTGACACTTAGTCATTCGGCCAAGTTCACCTAATTAGCTACTACCCTTTCCCGGGTTACATTCGCTCACTCTCATCTCTTGGAGTCCCTCGCCTTCGAAGTTATCTTTGTCCGTGGCCACGTCCCTCGGCAGCATCAAGCGCACGGCTCTGCAATGCTCCTTCGCGTCTCTTGCCTCGAAGTCTACTTCCTCCGGCTTCACTCCAAGCTCCTCATCCGGCGGTCCCTCGGATGCTCCAAGCGCATGGCTTTCACAAAGCCATCCTTCACCGACTCATGGACCGAGTCATGAGTTGTGAAACTCGTCTAGGCTCCATGTGCGAATTACTAAGTCCTACAAGACTCCAACGCACATATCAAATCACACTAACAACCTAACTTAAACCCTTTGCCACACACATCAAAACCATATCACGGCAAGAGATTGCCCTAACACTTAACTCAATTTTATTAATGCATGAAATATGATCATGGCATAAATGATAGCATAAATGAACATGGCCAATGATCATGATGTCATGGCATATGATTAAATCTAAATATACATGACTTAAACCTAAGCATGATCATGACATATAAATGATAAAAATATATATGATGTCATGACATGACATATGACAAATAAAACATGACAAATAAAATATAAAGGTATATAATACCTAAATTTTAGTGTTAATTGTCATTTGTTAAAATTAAACCCATTTTGCCATATTACTAATAATCCCCCAAGTGTGCCAAAAACCCAAAATGACACACCATGACCTAAGACCTAAATTGTACCAATTTGATCAATTTATCAAACTTCTTAAATAATATTGGCACATCCTAAAATCTTTTAGAATTTAAATTCAAACCTATTTCCAAGGTATTCATAACCTTGAAAATGACCTAAAGTGTCACCTTTACCATAGTTAGGTTAACTACCCATCCATTTAAAGTTGGCACACCCTAACCCATTTAACGTGAATCGATCACGCTCCTAGGAACCCAAAACATATTTGAGCTCCTTGGGTTTACTAGGTATAACTTCCCTTGATACCCTCCTAATGACCCTTTTAGGCTTGGTAGCCTTGGTCATTTGAGTCTTGCCTAGGTTAACTCTAGGGGTGACTCCCCTTGTAACCTTCTTAGTGACTTCTCTAAGTTTTTTCGAAACCCTAGCCACTAGACATTTGCCTTGGTTAACCTTAGGGATGACTTCCCTAGTAACCATGGCCTTCCTAGACTTAGGTTGTGTTCCGTAATCAAATGGAACACTATGGTAGGTCTTCTTAGGCTTAAGTTTGTGACCCAAATCTTGCTTGCCCTTGGATGAACCTTGTCTCCTAGGACCTAGATTTTGACTCTTAGACCCTAGGCTTTGATTTTATATCTTTCTAAGGGTCTTCTCCATCTTCTCAAGTTTTGATCTCAAAATTTTATTTTCTAGCTCTAATTTCTCAAATTTTGTAGACCCATTATTTCTTTGAGTATTATTGCCCTTCCTAAGCATATGTCTAGAATTCTTTGGATTAAAGCCTAGATGGTTCTCTATCTTCCTAATACTTTCCTTAGGTAAAATTATTTTAGGGACATTAGTCCCAAATTTCTCCTTATTCCTAAAATGGACATGCTTAGCTCCTAAACAATAAAGCCTATTATTTTTATCATGCTCTTTATGATAAATAGCAAGATTACTTCTAGCATGCTTTTGACTATTAATTGAAGTAGAAGCATACTTAAATGTTACCTTGGGGTTTTCCTTAGCTCCCCCTATATGTATAGCTCCTTCTTGCCCCCTTTTCTTCCCTCTAGGGCATTGACTTCTATAGTGTCCCGGTTGTTGGCATTTGAAGCAAATGACATGCTTCTTGCTCTTCTTAGCGGGGACGTCGACATCCTTGACCTTAGGCGCTGGTTGAACCTTTTTAACCTTCTTCAAACACTTGTTCTTATAGTATCCGGCTTTTCTACACTCAAAGCATATGATACGATTTTTATTTTTGATTAAAATGCTTGAGTTACCTAGAGTGGTGGTAGAGGCCCCTTGAGCTTGTTCATCACTTCTTCCGGAGGTAGAAGCTTCCTCTTGCTCTTGCCCTTGCCCCGACGCTCTAATCTCCTCCCCTCAATCCTAGAGGTGGAGGCTTCTTTCACTTCTTCCGTCTCTTCCGATCCAGATGTTGATTCCCTATCAATCTCTGAATCCTCAAGCTCTTGGGATGAAGATGTGCTTGCTTCTTATTGATCTTGAGAGGATGAACACTCCTCCTCTTCCTTTTCTTCTTGGACCGGTTGTGGGTTCTCATGGAATTTTGTCACTTGGCTCCATAGCTCCTTGGCATCCATGTAATCCCCTACCTTATACAAAATGTCATTAGGGATTAAATCAACCAAGAATTTTATTACCTTTGTATTTTTCTCAAATTCTTGAATTTGTTCCCCGATCCACTTCTTCATTTTTAGGAAACCTCCCTTAGGCCCTCTTGGAAACTTGAATCCTTCCATCAAGGTGGCCCATTTTTCAAAGTCTCTCATCATGATGAAGTCTTTAATCCTTGCCTTCCACTGATTGAAGCCTTCTCGTCCATAAAGCGCATATGGGATCGGCGTGTTGATATCCCATCCCAATGTTTCTTGGAAATCCATCTTCTTCTTCACCCTCTAGCGATGCTCCCTTAATTGTTAAACCTTGAAGAGTGGCCTCGCTCTGATAGCACTTATCGGAGAATTGATCGTCGCTAGAGGGGGGGGTGAATAGCATTTTCGTACGTTGATGGAATTCGTTCATGCTCGTCTCTACAAAGCTTGTTATACGCAGCGGAATATATATAATAGCAATAACAAAATGAAGATAAATACAAATACACAAGGATATAACGTGGTTCAGAACCTCAAGGTTCCTACTCCACGGGTTGGGCTCGAACGAGCCCTAGCGATGCCAAACACCACTATAATCACAAATACTCCTTCTCGACAATAAGTCGGAGGTGGAGAAACTCGTACAAGAGTTTACAATAACAAACGAAAGTACAACAAGAAAATACAAATACAATACACAAAAACACATAAAGAAAACATTACAAATGCATTTTTGGATGCTTGCTTATTTGGTTGCTTGAGCTGCACTTGGAGACCCTGAATTACACCAGCAAATCGCTCTAGTAACCGCTGCCAAAATCCATCCCCATGAGTTACTTTTATAACCTACATTCGGGCTAGATTTTGCCTAGTAGTCAACTGATCGAGATCATTAGTCGACTCCTCCTGTAGTCGTTATCTCACAACGGCTCGAGCCACGTTGGATAAGTTCCAACGGATAGACCATCAGTCGACTGATCGTGCCCATCAGTCGACTGATCGAGTCATCACTCGACTATCAAACCCTAACAGTCGACTCGAAAACTTTCTGTTCTAAAAAACTCAACCATCAGTTGACGGCTACCATATAGTAGTCGATCGCCGCCATCAATGACGGCCCAATTCTACATCGATTACAGGTCATTTCCCTACGATGAACTCCGGTCCATCACCGACTGAGAATGATATTAGTAGACTAATAACCTCATCCATGAGATTTTAACACCAAGTATGATGCCCTCATACTTGCTAGACCACCCTTAGCCTAGACCTAAGCATTCTAGCCATCTCCGTCAACCTCATGCCTATCAGATCCCTCCAAGTCATCCATGACTTGTTCATCCATACGCTAGCCTTCAGGCTCTTCCATCGGCTATTGTCATGCTAAGCTGGTATATACCGCCAAGGTACATTGGGCTTACGCTGCCAAAACTACCGCTTAGACTTTACATCGGCAACCATTGAACTTATGCTGCCAAGACTCCACCCTTGGACTTTACGCCGCCAATATCATCCCTTGGACTTCCCTTGCCAACCTATGTTGGACTTTCCATTTGCCAAAACTCAAGCTTGGATTTTCCTTTGCCAAGATCCATACTTGGACTTTCCTTGTCAACCCATGTTGGACTTTCCAATTGCCAAGTACCCATGACTTGGACTTTCCCTTGCCAAATGTCCCACTTAGACTTTCCATGTCAAGTACCCATGACTTGGACTTTTCCATCATATAGTCAATCCCATATCAACCATATAGTCAAACAATGGTCAAACCATCATCAAACTTCAAAATACCCCTTGAGTCAAACTCGAGTCCGATCAAATATTATTGGTGCAATCGGCCCAGGTCATGATTGACTAGGACTCGAGTTTGACTCGAGTGATATTTTGATGTTCAACAAAAACATATGACAATGTAATTGTCATAGGGAAGTCCAAGTCTTGAGTACTTGGCATGGAAAGTCCAAGTGGGACACTTGGCATTTGGGAAAGTCCAAGCATGGGTCTTGGCAAGGTAAAGTCCAAGTCTTGAGTACTTGGCATGGAAAGTCCAACATGGGTTGGCAAGGAAAGTCCAAGCATGGTCTTAGCATGGAAAGTCCAACATGGGTTGGCAAGAGAAAGTCCAAGGGGATTGATATTGGCGGCGTAAAGTCCAAGCGGGAGTCTTGGCAGCATAAGTCCAATGATTGGCGGCGTAAAGTCCAAGCGGAGTCTTGGCGGCGTAAGTCCAATGTGCCTTGGCGGTGTAGACACCGTTAGCATGACATAGCCGATGGAAGCACCTGAAGGCTAGCACGATGGATGAACAAGTCATGGATGACTTGGAGGGATCCGAGAGGCGTGAGGTTGATGGAGGTGGCTAGAAGGCTCAGGTCTAGGCTAAGGGTGGTCTAGCAAGTATGGGGGAACCATACTTGGGTTAAAACCTCATGTTTAAAGTGTGCCAGTCGACTGGTGCCATGTGGCAGTCGACTGGACCGAGTCAACTAGGGTTTGATGCGGTAGCCTAGCGCCGATCGCCGAGGTGGGTGAAGCGATCGGTGATGGCTCAGCGATCGATCGATCGTGATCGGATCGGCGGTGCTCGAGAAATCGGCCACAGAATGGAGTCGAGACTCGACTGGTCGAGTGAGGACTCCATCAGTCGACTGATGGTCACAATCAATCGACTGATGGTAGATCCGTTGGACTTATCCAACGTGGATCTAGCCGTTGTCTCACGACAACAGTGGCATCAGTCGACTGATGGTCCCGATCAGTCGACTGATCGACCTTTTCCATCACAGGTTGAAGCTTTATAAGGAGCTCGTGATGGAGGATTTTCATATCGGTTTCTTGAGGGTTTTGGAGCGATTTGCTATTGCAAATCAGGGTCTCCAAGGTGATTTCAAGCAACCAAACAATCAAGCAATCCAAAGGCAATTGTAAAATAGTTTTCTTTACTTGCATTGTATTTCATTATTGTAATTGCTTGTATTAGTATCTTATTGTTGTAAGATTACTTGTAAGGGGTTTCTCCACCTCCGACTTGTGTCGAGAAGGAGTATTTGTGATTAGTGAGTGTGTGTGTATCACTAGAGCTCTTTAGAGCTCGATCCGTGGAGTAGGAACCGTGCGGTTCCGAACCACGTTATTTCGTTGTGTTAGCATGTTGTGCATTTCGTTATCTTTATTACTTTTCTATTTCCGCTGCGCTAACGAAATTGTAGAAACAAACACGAAAGAATTCAATTGACGCTATTCACCCCCCTCTAGCTTCCAAACGATCCCTAACAAGGGTCTAATGGTCAAATTCCTGGGTCAATAAGTCAAAGTCAACATCTAGGATCTAAAAGTCAAAAGTCAACCAAGGGCAAGAAAGGTTTGGGTCACAAACCTAAGCCTAAGGTGGCTTATCATTGTGTTCCATTTGACTATGGAACACTAACTAGGTCTAGGAAGACCAAGGTCAATAGGGAAGTCATCCCTAGAGTTGACCATGGTGTGTGCCTAGTGGCTAGGGTTTCTAGGAAACCTAGGGAAGCCACTAAGAAGGTTACAAGGAGAGTCACCCCTAGAGTTAACCATGGCAAAACCAAAATGACCAAGGCTTCTAAGCCTAGAAGGGTCATTAGGAAGGTATCTAGGGAGGTTATCCCTAAGGAGTACCTAATTAACCCTAGGAGCTCAAATCGGTTTTGGGTTCCTAAGAGCGTGATTGATGCACGCTAGATGGGTTAGGGTGTGCCAACCTTAAATGGATGGGTAGTTAACTCAACTATGGCAAAGGTGGCACTTTAGGTTATTTTCAAGGTTATGAATACCTTGGAAATAGATTTGAATTATCATCCTAAAAGATTTTAGGGTGTGCCAATATTATTTGAGAAGCTTGATAAAATGGTCAAATTGGCACAATTTAGATTTAGAGGTCGTAGTGTGCCATTTTGGGTTTTTGGCACACTTGGGAAAATTTAGGTTAATATGGCAAAATATACTTAATTATATCAAATGACAATTAATATTAAAATTTAGGTATTACCATACCTATATATTTTATTTGTCATGCCTTGATTGTCATATGTCATGATATCATATTTTTTTTAATCATTTTTACATGTCATGATTATGCTTAGGTTTAAGGTTTTAAATGTCATGTGTTTTTAAATTTTATCATATGCCATGACATCATGATCATTGGCCATGTTTTAATAATGCTATTATTTCTGCCATGATCATACATTCATGCATTAACTTGATTAAAATTGATTTAAGGACTATGGCATGACTTGAAGTCCCATTTATAAGGGAATCAAGTAGAGTTGCTTTAGAAGATGCATGAAACCCTAGTTTAGGGAGAACAAAACCCACATCTCACATCTAATTGACATGTATGTATATTTATATACCATAGATACATGTGAGATGCTAGGATATGAGTTAAGTTCAAGGTGCATAGTTTTTGCATCTAGATGAACTAAAACTCATCTAATTCTATTTGTGGATCATTGGGAAAGCTTGTGTACAAGTCATGTGCATAGAGCCCAAGGAGTATGATCCAAAACAAGGTTTTGAAAACATTTTAAAATCATTTTGAAAAACCTTGGTGAAGTCTATCTTTTGATAGCAATCACCATTGATGAAGTTGATACAAAGTAGGACCAAAACATTGAAAATTTCAATGGTTTTAAACTTTGTGCAAATTTCAGTATTTTATGGGTAAAATAATTTTCAAACATTTTTCACCCATTGTATTGGTCATAGGTATTATACGTATCAAATTTCGTGATTTTTCGATATACGTATAATTATTTATGATTTTCTGAAATTCAACTCTGATAACTGAAATTCGGAAATTTGATTATCGATCGACTACCATTGGTGGCGATCGGTGATGGAGTGTCGTCGGTGATTTGAATCACTCATTGATAGTTCGATTTCGGGGTAAACAAGGTTGTTTAACCCGATTTCAGCTACGGTTATGGTCCCTAATCACACCTAACCCTAGGATATGCTTTGGGAAGCATTATAAAGGGTGAAAATCCATTGGATATGGATTAGGAGAAGTATTTAGGGTTTGTATCAATTTTAAGGTGTTGGAAAGTTCAATGTTGAATTTCTAACCTTAATTTTGATGGTTTAGAGTTCCTATTGGCTTAGGGACTTCCCAAGGACATTGTTGGTGCAATGGTCAAGGGGGAGCAAGCCTTTAGGGGGAGGTATCCATCTTGGGATGATGGATGTATTTTTCTCCTTGAAGAGGAGAAGTTATTGGGAGAATATGACATTAATTGGGAAATTGATGGGACTTTTGAGAGACTCAATTTGGAAATTGGGAGAGTAAATGGGATTGCCTCTCTTGAGTGATATTGGAAGATGATAGGCATCCTAAGTATTGTTGGACCAATAAGGAGATTGTAAGATCTCATTGGGACATGAGACATTGACCTCCTTGGAGAGGAAACCTTTTTGATGTTAGTCAAAAAGGGGGAGAATGTTTGGGGGAGAACATTTGGTGAGTGTTTACCAATTTGGGATAATTGGTAAGGGATTTGAGTTAGTGTTCTAACTCAATAATTTGTTTGGTTTTTGTCAAACATCAAAAAGGGGGAGATTGTTGGTGCAATCGACCCAGATCACGATTGACCAGGACTCGAGTTTGACTCGAGTGATGTTTTGATGTTCGACAAAAACATATGACAATGTAATTGTCATAGGGAAGTCCAAGTCTTGAGTACTTGGCATGGAAAGTCCAAGTCTTAAGTACTTGGCATGGAAAGTCCAAGTGGGACACTTGGCATTTGGGAAAGTCCAAGCATGGGTCTTGGCAAGGTAAAGTCCAAGTCTTGAGTACTTGGCATGGAAAGTCCAACATGGGTTGGCAAGGAAAGTCCAAGCATGGTCTTGGCATGGAAAGTCCAACATGGGTTGGCAAGAGAAAGTCCAAGGGGATTGATATTGGCGGCGTAAAGTCCAAGCGGGAGTCTTGGCAGCATAAGTCCAATGGTTGGCGGCGTAAAGTCCAAGCGGAGTCTTAGCGGCGTAAGTCCAATGTGCCTTGGCGGTGTAGACACCGTTAGCATGACATAGTCGATGGAAGCACCTGAAGGCTAGCACGATGGATGAACAAGTCATGGATGACTTGGAGGGATCCGAGAGGCGTGAGGCTGATGGAGGTGGCTAGAAGGCTCAGGTCTAGGCTAAGGGTGGTCTAGCAAGTATGGGGGAACCATACTTGGGTTAAAACCTCATGTTTAAGGTGTGCCAGTCGACTGGTGCCATGTGGCAGTCGACTGGACCGAGTCAACTAGGGTTTGACTGCGGGTTATGGCCTAGCAGTCGACTGCCAGAGGTGGGCAGTCGACTGATGGCTCGAGCAGTCGACTGATCGTGTGATCAGTCGACTGGTGCTCGAGAAATCGGCCACATAATGGAGTCGAGACTCGACTGGTCGAGTGAGGACTCCATCAGTCGACTGATGGTAGATCCGTTGGACTTATCCAGCGTGAATCTAGCCGTTGTCTCACGACAACAGTGGCATCAGTCGACTGATGGTCCCGATCAGTCGACTGATCAACCTTTTCCAGCACAGGTTGAAGCTTTATAAGGAGCTCGTGATGGAGGATTTTCATATCGGTTTCTTGAGGGTTTTGGAGCGATTTGCTGTTGCAAATCAGGGTCTCCAAGGTGATTTCAAGCAACCAAACAATCAAGCAATCCAAAGGCAATTGTAAAGTAGTTTTCTTCACTTGCATTGTATTTCATTATTGTAATTGCTTGTATTAGTATCTTATTGTTGTAAGATTACTTGTAAGGGGTTTCTCCACCTCCGACTTGTGTCGAGAAGGAGTATTTGTGATTAGTGAGCGCGTGTGCATCACTAGAGCTCTTTAGAGCTCGATCCGTGGAGTAGGAACCGTGCGGTTCCGAACCACGTTATATCGTTGTGTTAACGTGTTATGCATTTCGTTATCGTTATTACTTTTCTATTTCCGCTGCGCTAACAAAATTGTAGAAACAAACGCGAAAGAATTCCATTGACGCTATTCACCCCCCCCTCTAGCTTCCAAACGATCCCTAACAAATATGACCCGGGTCGATTGCACCAGTAATCTTCCCAAAACATTGTCAAACATCAAAACACTACTAAAGTCCAACTCGAGTCTGGTCAAACGTGACCTGGGCCGATTGCACCAACATATGCAACTAGCAAGCTCAGAATAAATCAAATGCTTTTTGTAGACTAACCTTTAGCCATCAGTAGCACTGTCAACAAGAGCATTGGGAAGAGACTTTTCGAGGACATAGGGTAACTTTTCATATTTGAGAAAAATCTCAAATTTCTTAGCCAATCTAAGAAGTTAGACTCAGTCAATTTGTTCGAGTCCATAATCGAACGTAGATTTAAAGACATCATAATGTGATGATTAATTTAGAAATACAAAATCGAGATAATATGAGAGAGATGATTTTTCAATGTAGTGTAAACAATTTACATACATTTTAGAATCTCATTCATTTTTCAAATTCAAGAGCCCTTACTTTGAATTTGGGAGATCATAGGTCTATCTCCAAATAGGTTGATATCCACCATAGATAAGAACAACCTTGAAATGATTCCAACAAGCCATCCTTAGCTAGAGTGGTAGTTATCACATATAACAATTATGTATCACTTATATATAACGAACTATCATATTATGTTATCAACTAATTGAATATTTGCATAAACATTAGGTTGTTAACTCATTAACAAGTATGCATTATATGTATATCACCCAACTTCACTTCTATCAATATTAACCTTGGAGTGAGTCCAATAAGCTAATGCTTCAAGTTAAAATCAACTCATTAATCATGAGATTGTATTTCAATGGTTCGATAATATCTAATTTCAAGTTCAGCTTAGAGTGAGTATAACAACCCAAACAACAACTCAGACTCTGATTCTAACCACATTAATGAAATGTGTAGACTTTAATATTTAACGTAAGGAATTTAGGTCTCATTGTTATCATGCAAATGACATCACATATGCATAACATAAATGATGATATGCATCTAATGCATCTATATGATATCATATGACATAATATTTATAATTGTCATAATATTATCTGGAAACTATTCCGATTAAGAAAATCTAATTATTAGGAAATAATTTTCCAAATTTAAATTTCCTAACTATTTAGGCAACATTTAATTAGAATTTCTCAATTAATTTAGAATTTTTCAAACTTGGAATTTTCTAAAATTATTTTAGAAACTATCCGAATTTCCTAACTTATTAGAAATCTTTCCAAAATGATTTTTCTTAATGAATTCAAAATCTTTCCAAAATGAAATTTTTTAAACTATTTTATAGAATATTTCCAAATTAAAAATTTCCAAATCATTTCAGAATTTTTCTAAAATTGGAATTTCCTAACTTATTAGAAACTTTCCAAAATTGGAAATTCTATACAAAATAGGAAAATTCCAAAAATTAATATTTATGCTTAACTATAACTCGTAAAACTTTTTTTTCATGATTATGCTGATGCACGATTGACTCTAATACCACTGTTGAGTTATCCAACCCGAGGATGCATTGTTGGTTGCATTTCACAAATGTGCGCAGGGGAAAAATACATAATAAATTCTTAATTTATCACAACACACACATCCACACATGCTAGATACAACATGTGCGGACATAATCACAAACAAAATTTTTACGAAAGAATTACACTAAGAATAACATTTATTCTATTTATACCTGTCGGATGATGCGAAACGGGAATGCCATCAATCACAAACTTGTCGGAGTTTGCCTCTACTTGTATCCACACCAAGCTCCCTCCGGATGACTTTCAAAGCTCGAGTTTCATCCTCACGAAAGTTACTAAACTTGCGTGCGAGGATGATGACATTTGTGCCCGATGACATATGCAATCAGACGACACAAATGGAGAAAGCGGTTGCCCAAGGAAGAATCTATTCGCTTATCGGTAAACTATATTTGATTATCAATTGACTATTTTTTATAAATCGTCTACCAAATTAGTTATTCTATAAACATAGATGAATGGACATATTTTGTTCACATTTTTATTTATGTAAGATGATTTACTAATTGACTCAAATTCCAATCAACTGAAAATCACATTTAGTCGCCCCTAGGAGCACGGTGCAACGACAAAAGCGGAGAGACATCCCATAGAAAAATACAATTCGATCATCTATTGTGACATCGTTCGGTGGTGAATTTAGAAAAAATCTATTTGGATGGTTTTGGGACCCAGGAGTTTGTCCGATGGACGGAGTATGACTTCGACGTTGGATCATCGTTCAGGGATGACACGACTGAGGAGTCTAGATTGAACCGTGAAAAAGCTGCGATTGCTTCTCTGATTTACCCTTAGTGGTCGATAGAGGGCACTTGAGCTCTGACCTTATCCGACTCAGCTGTTGGTGAGGCGTCTCGAAGGTCCGTGGGGCAGGGCCGCCCACTCCTAGGAATTAATTGGACCGAAAGTTCGGATACCTTGGTGTCAATAAAAAAAAGTCACATTTAGTCAATTAGATCATTGATTCAAATCACTTTTAAAGTTTAGTCTATGCCTAAGTTTAGTCATATGGATAATCTTTTATATAGGTGAATTTAACTCTTAACTGGCCTAAAATTTCATGCCAAGAGAATTCGCTTACGACTTCATATGCTAAGAAGCTATACTTTTGGGTTTTCTTTGTTTGTCAAGCATCTGATCATTTTTGATCTATTGAGATTTTAATTTGTCATTCAAGTATTATATCATCTTTTATCTGTTTGGATATTTTTGTTGCGCTTTCAATATGTATGTTATATAATTTATACTTTGCATATTTGATATATACAATCACGAAAACTAAAATTTCCAATATCTAAACATCAAAATTATTTGTTTAAGGGAGTGATAGAGCCAACACAATCCATAAAAAATGGAGATGATTAGATTGAGATCATATTTCAATCCACTCTTAATTAATTTTCAATAGTAAATTGCTAAAGTTTTCATACCTATTTTATTCTAAATAATGTATATATTCTCATTATTTTTATGATAATTGTAGAAATAATTTTACTGGAATCTATTTCTAAAATTATCATTACAATTTCTACAACCTTCTAATCATACCTTTTTTTTACTCTTATCCAGTAATTATCTTCTATTTGATTTCTAATTAATTAATTAAATTATTTTTTAAGCCCCTCAAAACTAAATGTAAAAGCTCAGATGGTAAGCTCGACTGTATCGTCAGATTGCTACCCACCTTCGGTCGTCCCCTAAAAAAAGATGCGCACGTGACAAAAAGCTGCCTACTGTCGGTGAGTCTACGAGCGAGGGGAAAACCGAAGAACTTGCATTGGTCAGGGCAGATATCTCGAAGTGACAATTCTTTTCGAGTCTTGGCTTCGGGCGGAGTAGCATCAACCTTGCCCTCTCCCTCGCCCCTTCTTTCATGGTGATGGTGAGCTACGTTTGTTGCTGTGATTGGGACATTTCCAAAGACGCTGACGAGCCAACTCCTGTCTAATTCTCTACATTTGGGGTATCTTTCTCTCCTAGTATCTTTGGCCTTGTGGAGAAGAGTAGTGATGGAATTGCACCGGTGGCCTTTGCTAATTAGATTTCAGTACTTCCACCGTTCGCAGACCAATATAGTCTTTAGTCTTTATCTATTTGCAAAAAGGGAAAACGATTCTTTGGTGCTACTCAAGTTTTTGATTGAGGTTGTTCATCACCGAAGCAATTTGCATTAAACATCGTGTTAGACTTTATAGTCCAGGAGCAGAGCAGGGAAGGAAGTCTTAATTTAAAAATACAATTCAAATTAGACTTATCCGTTGAGAGACTTGAGTTGATAATCCCAAGCTATCGACCTTGAAAGTTAGGCCGAGCTGAGCTGCTGAGTCAGAGTGCCGAGTGGCCGAGTGCCTGAGTCGTTCAACCCAAATGTCGAGTGGCCGAGTCGCTGAGCCCGAGTGGCCGAATGGTCGAGTTGTCAAGCCTGAGTGCCGAGTGGTCTAGGTTGAGTGCCGAACGACTAAGTGTTGAGTCATTGAGCCCGAGTGTCAAGTGGTCGAGGTCGAGCGTCGAGGCGCCAAGCCCGAGTTCTGAGTAGTCGAGGTCGAGTGCTGAGTCATCGAGCCCGAGTGCTTAGAAATTGAGGAGTTGAGGTCTGCGTTCAATGCTGATTCCTTAAAATGGATTTGATCCACCTCAACGGTGCTTTGAGATTTTTGTGGGTCGTTCATTTCCTAAGAAACAATAGATGACTGTAATGTCCACCAAGCATTGATGGTCGTGGCGAACTGAGAGACATTTGAGTGCTATCATTGAAGTTTTTCCGAGCGGAAATAAGTACTCAACAAAGAGAAAGAAAGAGAGAGAGGTGGACATAGATGGATAAATCTTTTTTTTTTTCTGCTCAAGACCTTGGCTCCTTTTATAGGAGTGTCCCATGGTTGGCCGAATAAAAGCTATTAATTACCTTTCATTCGCCGCAGTGAAATGTCTACCGTTTCTGATGGTAAAACAAATTCTTATTAATCACATTAATGCATCTGTTACAATTAAGCAAAAAATAACTCGGATGGTAAAATGTTGGTTCATTCGCTTGGATAAATTTTGCCTTGACTGGTCTAGTATTTGATGCACATAGGTTGAGCTCATAGATGAGTCACCTGGATTCAGTGCAATTCAGGCCCTGGATTTGTACCCCTTATAGGTGCGCATGTGAGAGAGCCTCTCCCCATGCATTTGTTCACTACATACATGCTTGTGAAACAATATAAACCAACTATTAAGTCTTGAAACTTTTAATGTGGGACTAAAGTCTCACAATGAAGTCTTTTCATCCATTCCACATTTTTTCCATTCATATTTTTTTCAACAATCCTCCACATGAATGGAAACATGGTATGTGATAGCATTTAACAGTTGAGTCCAGTATAGGATAAGTAGGTTTTACCCTTTAAACCTTTCCTTGTGAAGATATGTTTATTTACTGGCCGATAGTAGACATGTAGTCTTTGAATTGTTCTGCCATTTGTGTAAACATTGACATATCTCACTCAGGACTTTCCTGATACACCTCAGTTCTCATGGGTGTATTCTTTCTTGGCCATGAACACGTCTGGTTCTGTTAGAAGGTCTAAGAATTGTGCCTCCAATTCTCTTCGAAGCGACTCCACTTCTTTCTCACATTGGTAATCTCTCGAGAGTATTCCACATTACTCTATTGGATCATTAAAAGTCGTATGCTTATCCTTTATTCTTTTACTGTCTCATTGGGTAATGTCCCCACAACGATCTTACTTAGTCGGTGCAAGTAGGCTATTCCTTTAAACCTAGTTCTTGGGATTTTTCAATTTACATAGGTGGGTTTTCTTTGCACTAACACTCCTTATCGATATCAAGCCCATCACTCGCGATGAACTTGTAACTAATTCTTTATTTAATCCTTTAGTTAACGAATTTGCTAGGTTATCCTTTGACTTTTAGTCAACGGTGATAACTTCCGTTAAGAGTAGTTGTCTAATGGTATTATGTTTACGACGTATATATCTAGACATACTATTATATATATGGCTCCGCGTCTGACCAATCGTTGATTGACTATCGCAATTTATGCAGATTGCTGAATAAGTTTTGACCATCAAAGAGTATCTTCTAAGAATTGTTGCAACCATTCAACCTCTTCACCACATTTGTCAAGAGCTATAAATTCAGGTTCCATCGTAGATCTGGTTATTATGGTTTACTTAGAAGATTTTCACAAAATGACTACACCTCCTAAAGTGAATACATATCCACTCAGACTTCGAGTCTTTCACATCAAATATTCAACTTGTATTGTTGTATCCTTCAATCACATCAGAATATCTCGTATAGTGCAGGCCATACATGAGTATACTTTATGTACCTTAGTACTCGTGTTATTTCTTTTCAGTGCTCAACACTTGGGTTACTTGTGTATTTACTCAGTTTGCTCACTGCGTAAGTTAAGTCTGATTATATATAACTCACATCAAAATTCTAATCATCCTGACATAATCTATCTGAGAGATATTCTTTCTTCTTTTTTTGATAGATGTTGATTTGTATCTATCGGAGTCCGTACTAACACAGTATCACCCTTGGTAAATCTCTCAAGAATTTTTTTCATATAATGGGACTGACTTAGCATAAGTCCTTCTGAATTTCTAAGAATTTTAATTCTTAGAATCACATCAACAAGACCCATATCTTTTATGCCAAATCTTGAGTTCAACATATTTTTAGTGAATTTGATTATCTTATCATTGTTTCCAATGATAAATATGTCATCTTCGTAAAAACATAAGATGATAAAACCCATCTTATGTGTCTTTACCATAGACATATTTATCACTTTCGTTAATTTTAAATCCACTCTCCATCATGACATTGTAAAATTTCTCATACAACTGCTTGGGTGCTTGTTTCAAGCTGTATAATGACTTCACCAATCTACAAACCTTATTTTTCTATCCTAGGAGAGAAAATCCCTCAGGTTGTTTCATGTTGATTTCCTCTTTTAAATCTCCATTTAGAAAGACTGTCTTTACATCCATCTGATGTATTTCTAGATTTCATAGAGCGGTTATCGCCAACAACACTCTAATGGATATTATTCTTAATACCGAAGAATAAGTATCAAAGTAATCAAGACTTTCTTGTTGTTGGTAACCTTTAATCATTAATCTGACCTTATACTTATCAACGGTACCATTTAATTTCATTTTCTTCTTAAAAATCCACTTGCATTCTAATGGTCTACTTCCCTGAGAAAGATCCATAAGTTCCTAAGTATGGTTTTGCAAGATAAAGTGAATTCCAGATGCAATTGTCTCTTTCCATTGAGATCCCTCAGATAAGTTTACGACTTCTGAGTAACTTTGAAAATCACTTTCTAATATGTAAGTGATAAAATCCATTATGTAGGATTTTTCCACCTGAGCTTTTTTACTTTGTCTAAACTCACCCACAACTGATTCGTCATCATCCTTTTCTTCTTGTATTCATATGTTCATTTTGAAGAGCTAGGATCCTCTCAGAACTTATATAGAAGCACATGCTCGAAGAATGAGGTATTTCTCGATTTGATAATCGAGTTCTTGTGTATCTTTGAAATTTGATATTCATACACAAGGAACCTATAGACACTGTTGTTGTATACATATCTGATGAATATGCAATCATCAATTTTTGATCATATCTTGATCTTTTTCGGATCAAATATCAAAACTTTAGCCAAATACCCTCACACTCGCAAGTATTTGTAGGATAGTTATCTTCCATTCCACAACTTGTAAGGGCTCTTATGTATTTTTTTTCGGGGCACTTTATTCAAAAGGTAATTAGTTGTTAACACAACTTCCCCCACATGTGCTCTGGTAGTCCAGAACTCAATAGTAGATCATTTGTCATATCTTTCAGAGTATGATTTTTTCGCTCAGCAATACCATTTTGCTGAGGAGTGTAGGGAGTTGTTTCGTGTCTGATCTCATGTTTAACACACAACTCTGTGAACGGTGATACATATTCATCGCTTCGGTCACTTCGAACCACCTTAATCTTTTTATTAAGTTGGTTTTCAACCTTATTTGTATAGAGACTAAATTTCTCTATAACTTCATCCTTACTTTTGAGAAGATACACATAATAATATTTTATGTTATCATCAATAAAAGTGATTAAATATTTATTCCCACCACGTGATGACATGCCCTTTAGGGCGCATATGTCAGAATGAATTAGGTCGAATGACTCGTTGCTTCTTTCAACATGTTAAAAAGATGGCATTGCCATTATTGCTTCAACACAAGTCTCACACTTGTGTTTTAGGTCAAGATGGAATGTAAGTATGCTTTTCATATTAATCAGTCTATACAATACATTGTAGTTAACATATTCTAATCTACCATACCACAAACACGAAGACTCAAGCATATATATGGAAGAACTTTCAATTTTATTAACTTTGGACCTAATGGCCATACACTAAGCTTAAATAGCCTGTCAATTACATAACCCTTCCCTACAAACATTCCATTCTTGGACAGAACAACTCTGTCCGACTCAACAACAATGCGAAAGCCGCTTTCTTAATAGTGATTCGGACACCAAATTCTTCTAAATCTCCGAAACATACAACACATTGTTCAGAGTGAGCTCCTTGTCCGAAATTATCTTTAGCATCACTTTCCCTAGACCCATGACATTCGAGGTTACTAAGTTCCCCATGTACATCTTGACGCAGGCGGATAGAGGAATAGGCGATAATTGTGCGTAGTTAGAAAAGAGGGAGAGCGAAAGAGTCGTAGGAGGAGGAGTTTCGCTAACAAAGAGGAACACCTCTTAGTAAAACGAAAAAGAAATATTATTAATCCAAAATTACATGCCTTACAAGAGCCTAAACCTATGTTTAAATAGGCTTAGAAAAAGAGAAAGTTTCTAAAGAAATAAACAAACTTTAATAGAAAAATTCAAAACCCTATCTAGATCGAAAAATAAACAAACTTTAATAGAAAAATTCAAAACCCTATCTAGATCGAAAAAAATAAACAAAAAATTCAAAACCCTATGTAGATTGAAAAAAATAAACAAACTTTAATAGAAAAAGTCAAAACTTTATCTAGATCGAAAAAATAAACAAACTTTAATAGAAAAAGTCAAAATCCTATTTTAGTGCATCTAGATCGCATTTATTGTTAGATGCCCCTGCATCAAGCACCCCGAGTTGAGAAGAACTCGACTTCGAGTTCAAAGTTGACTTTTCTCCTTTTACATAAGGGCTTAAATATTTGACGTTGAATACATCCGATGTCTTCATGTGGCTAGGGAGGCGTAACCGGTAAATATTGTCATTGATTTTTTATAGGATTTCACAAGGACCCACCTTTCACTCTTTTAGCTTGTTATATTCTCCAATAGGGAAGCGATCACGGGTTAATACAACCCAAACAAAATCTCCAACATCGAAAAGTACCTGACGACGATGATGATCCACTTGCTCCTTGTATTTAGCGTTACTTTTATTGAGGGCTTGCTTTACTTGTTCTTGGATATTTTGAAGGTGTTTAGTCATCTCTTCTGCTTTATGGTTATGTTGTTTGATGTGAGGGATGGGAGCTAAGTCTAATATGCCAGATGGATTCTGCCCATACACTATCTCGAAAGGGGTAAGTCCGGTAGTTCTGTTCTTTGATCGGTTATAGGCAAATTCTGCTTGAGGTAGCGTCATATCCCACTATTTTGGCTTAGATCCCACTAGGCACCTTAATAGGTTGCCTAGGCTTCGATTGATGACCTCTGTTTGTCCATCTGTCTGTAGGTGATAGGCGCTACTGAAATTAAGCTTAGTCCCCATTTTACTCCATAAGTACTTCCAAAATTGACTGATGAACTTGGTGTCTTGATCTGAGATAATAGAGTGGGGAATGCTGTGTAGTCGAACCACATCTCTAAAATATAGGTGAGCAATTCGTGTTGCATCCATAGTTTTTCTGCAAGCCAAAAAGTGAGCCATCTTGGAGAACCTGTCAACCACTACCAAAATAGAATCTGACGCCCTCTGAGTACGGGGAAGTCCAAGTATAAAATCCATGCTGACGTCTATCCATGAAGCTTCGGGAATAGGCAGGGGAGTATATAGACCAGCGTGAGTGGGAGTTCCCTTAGCTTGTTGACATATGTAACATCGTGCCATAAAATGTGTTACGTCACTTCTCAATTTTGACCAATAAAAATCTGATGATATGAGGGCCAATGTCTTATCATGACCGAAATGACCCTCGTTATGTAACTCTTTCAAAATTTGCCGTCTTAGTGAACAATCCGGAATGCATAGTTGTAGTCCTCGAAATAGAAAGCCATTGAGTATTATGTAATCATGACGAAGTCCTTCCTTTACTTCTTGAAAGATTTTGCTAAAAGATGGGTCGGATACATAAAGCTCCGTAAAAGATTCAAACTCGGTAACTTTGGCTCGTATGGTGGTAAGCAAGGAAAATTGTCGACTCAAGACATCCGCTACACGATTCAGGACCCCCGCTTGGTGTCGGATAGTGAAAGTGAATTCTTGTAAAGATGCCACCCACTTAGCGTGTGGTCTGCTTAACTTGTGCTGCCCATTGATGTATTTTAAAGTTTCATGATCTGTGAAGAGGATGAATTCTCACTGTATGAGATAGTGTCGCTAATATTTCAAGGATTGGATGATGGTGTAGAATTCGATATTGTAAGTAGAGTAGTTTAGTTTAGAACTGGTCAATTTTTCACTGAAGAAGGACACGACCCGTCTGCTTTGACTAAGAACTCCACCGATGCCGGTGCCAGAAGCATCACAATGTACCTCAAATACTTTTTCAAAATCTGGAAGTGCTAAGACGGGAGCTTTGGTCATCCTTTGCTTAATCAACTGGAAGCTGTTCTCGGCCTCCTCAGACCATTTGAAAATTTTCCCTTTTAGATATTCGGTAATAGGGGCTGCCAAAGTGCTAAAGTTTCGGATAAACTGGTTATAGAAAGAAATTAATCCATGAAAACTCCGAATATCATGCAAGATCCGTGGTGTTGGCCATTTTAGGATGACGTCAATCTTTGAGGGATCCACATGAACGCCCTCCGTAGAGACAATGAATCCAAAAAAAGTTACTGATGTGGAGAAGAAAGAACACTTCTTTCGATTAAGAAATAATTGCTCTGACCTCAGTTTCTCAAAAACTGCTCGTAGGTGCTCAAAATGTAATGACCAGGTGGGGTTATAAATAAGAATGTCGTCGAAGAAAACCACAACAAATTTATTCATAAAAGATCGTAGTACCTGATGCATGAATCTCATGAAGGTGCTTGGTGCATTGGATAATCCAAAAGGCATGACCATCCACTCGTATAAGCCATGTTGCGTTTTGAACGCCGTCTTCCATTCATCACCCGGCTTGATCCAAATCTGATGATAACCGTTCTTGAGATCTAATTTGGAGAAGACTTTTGCACTTGCTAGCTAATCCAACATATCATTCAATCGTAGAATCGGAAATCGGTACTTCAAGATAATTTTGTTAATGGCCCGACTGTCCACACACATACGCCATGATCTGGCCTTCTTTGGAACAAGTAGGGCAGGGACGGCACAGGGGCTCATGCTTTCTCGGAGGTATCCTCGTTCTAAGAGCTCCACCACTCGTCGTTGTAACTCTTCGGCCTCCTTAGGACTGAGGCGATAAGCTGGCCGGTTAGGTAAATTCGATTTTGGGATAAGATCAATCTGGTGCTGAAGGTCCCTCATGGGTGGTAGTCCGGAGGGAAGGTCTATAGGCATTAGATCCAAAAATTCCTTAAGTATATGTTGTACCTCTACTGGTAAATCTGATTCAGAGTCCATCGTGTCTTTCGGGTGAGGTAATAGAGCGTAGACAACTTTTTCTTGAGCTACTTCATTTAGAAATCTAGATATAGAGAGGAGAGAAGAGCTAGGGGATACCGGTACTGGTAGAGAATCTTTTCGTTGTAGGGCTAGCATGATCTTCTTCCCTTGGAGGTGGAAGGTGTAAGTGTTCTTCCGTCCATCATGGATAGCGCTACGGTCGTATTGCTAAGGTTGTCCCAATAGTATGTGACATGCATCCATTGACACGACGTCACACCAGGCTTCATCGAAGTATTTACTGCCAATGGAAAAAAAAATAAGACATCGCTGATCAACTATTACCTCGTTCTTCTTATTGAGCCAAGATAGTTTGTACGGTTTAGGATGACGATTTGTCTTCAATTGTAACTTTTGCACAGCTCCTTTAGATACCACATTCTCGCAACTACCACTGTCGATGATCATCTTGCATACTTTATCCGCAATGGTGCATGTAGTGTGAAAAATATTTGTTCTCAACCAATTTTCCTTAGCCTCTTTCTTGGGAGTGAGAAGTGTCTTACGAACAACTAGCGTTTCTTGACCATCTCCATAGAAGATCTCATCATCGTTATCTTCACCATATGTTGGATCATTGGGTGCTTCGTCGTCTTCTTCTTCAATCAGCATGTTTTTTCCTTTGGCAAATTTCTTGCATTCAGGAGCCTTATGCCCTGGTTCACTACAACGAAAATATTTGATAGGAGTTTTAGGAAGAACCTGTGGTGTAGGTTGAGATTCTTGGGGGTGGACTGCTTGGTGGCTTTGAATCGGGGGCTTCTGAATTTGTTGCTTTTCAAGTACCAAGGCTCGTTGATGAGCTTCGGAAACCGTCAAAAAAGAGTGCAAGCTGAGGCTATCCTGGAAGTGTTGTCGTAAGCCTCCTAAATATCGTGCAACCAGTTGATCATTTGTCTCATATAGATCATTCCGAGCAATAAGTTGGTAGAATTCTTCGATATAATCATTGATAGATCGGGGACCCTGTCTCAAATTATAAAGACGCAAAAATAATGATTGGGTATAACCAAAAGGAAGGAAGTGACCTCGTAGTTGCTTCTTCATCTTGTCCCAAGTGGTAATTTTGGTCTTGCCTTGCCTCTCACGTGAGCGCTTGAGTTGTTCCCACCAAGCTGAGGCTCGATCCTTGAGCTTGAGGGTGACAAGTTTTACTTTTATACGATCAGGGACTTCTTTGTATTCAAAAATTTGTTCAATTTCATCAAGCCAATCAATAAAATTTTCCGCATGTAAAGTACAAAAAAACTCGGGGAGATCGATGCGAAAACCAAGGTCTCCATATCGTTCGACACGCCCATAGTGACCTCGATGATGTAGATTGTCAAGACTCGCGGTAGAGTGTCGATCTAGTACCTCACGGTCATCCAAATCCCATGCAGCCAACTACTGGGTTAACTCCGTGACTTGCCTCCGTAGATCTTCGATGGTCTCTGTGGGATTTTGATCTTGAGGTGCGGCTTTCTCAATCGGAACCTGCCGACCACGATCACGTCCTCATCGACCTTCCAAGGATTTAAGGCTTTAATACCAACTGACGCAGGCGGATAGAGGAATATGAGATAATTGTGCGTAGTTAGAAAAGAGGGAGAGCGAAAGAGTCGTAGGAGGAGGAGTTTCGCTAACAAAGAGGAACACCTCTTAGTAAAACGAAAAAGAAATATTATTAATCCAAAATTACATGCCTTACAAGAGCCTAAACCTATGTTTAAATAGGCTTAGAAAAAGAGAAAGTTTCTAAAGAAATAAATAAACTTTAATAGAAAAATTCAAAACCCTATCTAGATCGAAAAATAAACAAACTTTAATAGAAAAATTCAAAACCCTATCTAGATCGAAAAAAATAAACAAAAAATTCAAAACCCTATGTAGATCGAAAAAAATAAACAAACTTTAATAGAAAAAGTCAAAATTCTATCTAGATTGAAAAAAATAAACAAACTTTAATAGAAAAAGTCAAAATCCTATTTTAGTGCATCTAGATCGCGTTTATTGTTAGATGCCCCTGCATCACATCTTCTCCCCTTTGACTTTTTTAAAGTTGTGGAGCAACTCTTTGTTGTAGCACACATGTCTGGTGGTCTCAGTATCAATCTATCATTGTCGAGGGTTTGAACCCACCAGGTTCAACTCGGAGATCATAACACAGAGGTCGTCCAACTCTGACCCCTCATTCAGGTTGACCTCCTGCATTTTCTTCAGCTTTCTGCACTCCGAAGATTTGTGACTCACTCGACCACTGTTGAAGCACTCCCCAAAGAATTTCTTCTTGCTGACGCCTCCTCTGGATTCCATCTTGGAAGATTTGGGATTCTTCTATTTCGAACTTTGACTGTGTTCGACCACATTGACTTTCATAGTACTAAGAGAACATCTTTCTCTTCTGAACTCTTGTTGTCTTTCTCAATTTGAAGCCTAACAATGAGTTCCTCTACGTTCATCTCCTTCCGCTTATATTTCAGGTAGTTCTTGAAGTCCTTCCAGCCGGGAGATAACTTCTCTATGATAGCTGCCATTTGGAAGGTTTCACTCAAAATCATCCCTTCCAAGTGTATCTCATGCAAAATCACTTGAAGCTCCTGAATTTGGTTGATCACCATCTTGGAGTCAACTATCTTATAGTTTAGGAATCGACTCATGATGAACTTCTTATCCCTGTATTCTTCGTCTTGCATTTCTTGTCCACTGACTCCTATAGCTTCTTAGTTATTCTCTTCATGCTATACACAGTGTATAACGAGTCGGCAAGACAGTTGAAGATATAGTTTCGACATAAGAACTCGGAATGAGTCCACGCCTCTACTACACTGGTGGTCTGGATTTTGCATCCTCAATCGGCTTAGGAGGTTTCTTGGTCAAGAACCGAGCCAGATTCAACACGGTCAGATAGAAGAGCATCTTTTACCGCCACCGCTTGAAGTTCAACTCAGTGAACTTCTCTGGCTTTTTCCATGATTGATTGGAATATTTCCAATCAGGGCGAAGGGGGTTATCACACGTTGAGTCAGTTGCACTTCAATCTCTTTCATGATCATCTCAACAGAATTGAATATGTTTTAAGACTGTTAGACTTTGTAGTAAGAAGCAAGGAAGGAAGTCCTAATTTAAAAATACAATTCAAATTAGACTTATTTGTTGAGAGGCTTGAGCTGATAATCTTAAGCTATCGGCCTTGAAGGTTAGGCCGAGTGAAAGCTCTTTGAGTCAGTCTTGGTGGAGTGGCCAGAAGTCTTTGGTTGATGTCGAGTGCTGAGTCGGTGAGCCCAAGTGCCGAGCCGCCAAGCCCGAGTTTCGAGTAGTCGAGGTCGAGTGCCAAGCCGTTGAGCCTAAGTTTCGAGTGACTGAGGCCGAGTGCCGAGTCACTGAGCCTGAGTGCTCAAAAATTGAGGAGTCGAGGTCTGTGTTCAACCTAGATTCCTTAAAACGGATTAGGTCCATTTTCGCAGTGCTTTGAGCTTTTCGTGGGTCATTCGTTTCTAAGGATACGATGGGGGACCACGATCTCCACCAAGCACTGATGGTCATAGTAAACTGAGAGACACTTTTATGCTATCACCGAGGTTCTATCGAGTGGAACAAGTACTCGATAGAGACAAAGAAAAAGAGAGAGGGGGGACACAGGTGGATAAATCTTTTTTTCCCTGCTCAAGACCTTGACTCCTTTTATAGGAGTGTCCCATGGTTGGCCGAATAAAAACTATTAATTCACTTTTATTCGCTGTAATGAAATGTCTGCCGTTTCGGACGGTAAAACGGATTCTCTTTAATTACATTAATACATCCGTTATAATTGAGCAAAAAATAATTTGGATGGAAAAATATTGGTTCATTCGTTTGGATAAATTTTTTCTTGATCGATCCATCATTCGATGCGCACAGATTGCGCTTGCACATGAGTCACCTAGGTTTAGTGCAATTCGGATACTAGATTTGCATCCCTTGCAGGTGCATGCGTGAGAGAGAGCATGCTCCCATGCATTTGTTTACAACTACATACTTGTAAAATGATATAAACTAACTATTAAGCCTTGAAACTTCTAATGTAGAACTAAAGTCTCACAATGAAGTCTCTTCATCCAGTCCACCTTTTTCCATTCATATTTTTCCAACATTGTTCAATTCATAGCACAATTACAGATTCAAATTGTCATCCTTGGTTTTTACTTCATATTTACAATGTCATTCCACAATCATTGGTCTTTTGCTTGTGCGAGAATTATAAACTTCGTTTTGTTCATGATGAAATATAACTGGCTACATTTCTCTTGCTGGTGTCCCTTCAACAGATTGAGAAGGGAAGGCCACTAAATGCAATTTCTTGTTGGTATGGTAGGTGGTGAAAGCTAACTGTGTCAGTTGTTTATAACTGCTTGGGAGGATGACCCTTTATTCATGACAACTATTCTGGAAGTTGCTTCAATAAAATGGACAGTGGAACATATGGGGCCTTTCTTTTCTGAAATTAACTAAAGATCAAACTGATGGTTGCTATCTGCTTATGGAAAGAGAGCTTAAGAAAGAATGCCACATTGTACATATGTCTTGGGGTAATGTTGCATCCTCATCATCAACTTATGATGTTGATGACTCTGACAACTCAGATGGATTCCATTCTGATGACGAGCTTTCAACAAGGACGCAAACCCCCTTCACATCTAATTCTGTTAATTCTTCTGTAGCTGGAGCAGGTGGTAGTTATGCTCATAGTCCTCGGAGAAGCCTTCTAAATTCTGGTTTCTGGATTTTGTTTCAGCTTGTTCTCAACATGGGCCAAATCATTGCAGCTATAACTGTTCTCTCTTTATCGGGACATGAGCATCCACAATCTCCATTATTTGCATGGCTGATTGGATATGCTATTGGTTGCTGTGCTACTCTCCCTCATCTTTGTTGGCACTTTATTTATCGTAACAATCATTTTTCACATCAAGAATCAGAACTTCACCGGCAGAACTCATCTTCTATCAGCATTCCTGAGTCTATTTCATACACAACCATGTCTTTCCCCCAGGCTATAGAAGATCATGGGCAGAGTCTTGCTGCTGTCTTTCAGTTTAGACAAAACTTCGTTGTAGTTGGCTCAAGGTACCCTGCTATGTAGAAATAAAAGGATTGCTTTTCCTCGTTGTTTCATTATTGTCTATCTTCTATCTTGATCTCACCATAGCTTAATAAATGCTTCTTAGTGTGTTTAGAGCATAAATATCAGCAGTATTCATGAGTGCATTGCCAAAATGTATGACTTGATATGAACTATAGAGTGCCATCCGTGAAAGAAAATACATGGTTAAACCAATTCCATGAGTGACTGGAATTCAAACTATCTGGTTTCAGGTGGTGACTGAAAATGCTGAAGATAGGTTTATCTGGTGCTGTTTCCTTTTAATCCATTCAGAATATGATTAGTTTCTAGAAAGCTTGTGGTTTCAGAATTTTTAAAATGCCTTACATGTTAGACCTTAGTCATTCTATGCTATTGAGCTGATACAATCATACAATCATTAGACAAGCTTCTCACAAATTTCTTAAGAGGATAATGAGCAAAGTATTAGGCAAAGTTGAGTTTCAAGATCACTTTTTATACATTTTTGGTTTTCTGGAAATATGAATTTTAATTAATGTGCTAGCATTATGGGTTCATGACAAGGAGAATTTAACAAGGCAGTCTACATTGGGAAATTAGGGAGATGATGATCCATGGGATTAATAATTGAATTAGAATTCCATAACAATAAAGAGCCCAGCTTAAGGGCAAGCTAGTATAAAAGCCAAGACAGCCAGGGTTCCTCAAGGGATAAGAAAAGTACGATTTTAAATACAGACATTCCCTTGGGTTCCCCTAGAAACATATGCTTTCGAGCCACCCTCGGGGACTCGACTCTTCGCCCATGTCATATAGGGGCACACCCTAGGGTTGGGGGCTCTTTATTGTTATAGAACAATAGGGCTTACTTATGTTGGTGCAGAGAGCACTACTCTTGTGTTTTGATGTATAAACCATGATTTAAAGTTAGGAATTACTTGTGATCTAATTTGTGTTAAGTGTGTAGGCTTAATAGAAAAATCCTAGTAGGTTGTGTTGACCGGATACTAGACAAAAGTCTTGACGGATCAGGAGGACCGGACACCAGACAGAAAGTCCAGATGGGTCGAGTGAACCGAACATCTGCCAGAAGACCAGTTGGGTCAGGAAGGCCGGACAACTGGCAGGAAGATTGGCTGGGTCAGAGAGACCAGATAGCTAGCATGAAATCCTGGTGGGGTCAAATCAGACGTCAAACATGGTAAGTCCAGTTGGGTCAGCAAGACCGGACAACTGGCAAGTAAGCTCTCGAGTGAAGAGATGAGACCCGGACAAGGTGGGCGTCGATCCGACGGATGGTCCGAGTTGGACTAAGAAGTCAAGATCGACAGTATTACTACTGCCAATTCATTTTATACTCTACTTGTGCTAACTTTGTATTGCAAGTCTCCAGGCGACTAACAGGGTCCAAGCGCCTTAGACTCAGTCGACTGGACAAGGTCTAGGCGATTGGGATGCCTAGTTGGGAAGGCGAGCTGTCGTTTGACTGGAGATTGTGTGACCGAGATGGCAGGTATTCCAGTCGACTGGACCAGATCAAGGCGACTGGGATAGGAAAATTCCGAAACAGCAGCAGAGCGAATCAAATTGGTCTGGAGTCGACTGGATTGGGTCCAGGTGCCTGGGAAGGCTAGAATTCAATATCGACGGGCTGATGTGAAGGCGACTGGGAGGTAATCCAGGTGCCTGGAGAAAGTTTATAAAAGAAATGGAGAGCTAGCTCTGAAAACAGCTTTTGCTACGTCTTATCCAAGTGATGCTACTCCGTTTGCTGTCCGCAAGAGTTTCGTTGCAACACCCCGACACTTCGAGCTACATCCTCATTCTTTAAGTGTCGGTATAACTTTTATTTACTTGTATTTTTCGCTTTGATTGTACTTAAATTTTAGAGGGAAGGTAGTGTGTTATCTTACCTCTCATTCTTGTAAAAGCAAACCCCTCCGGGGTCGAAAGTTCTCGAATCGGAGGGATCTTAGTGGATTGTCCGACGAGGTAACTCTTGGAGAGTTACGAGCCTTGGAGTAGCAATTCAGCACAGATTGCGAACCAAGTAAAAAGGCTTGCTTTCTTATTTTACTTTATTTACATTTCTACTGTATTACTCAAGTCTTTTAAAAGATAAGAAAAGTTTTTTAAAAATAAAGAAAATTTTTACAACATCGAGATTCACCTCCCTCTTTCGGAGTTTCGATCCTACAATTGGCATCAGAGCGGGGACGCTCCAAGTTTGGTGCAACCACTAAAGTGAGCTAGAAAACTTGCTTTTAAATTGTCATTTGAATTAAAATCTTGTCTTAGTATAATTTTTTGCAATAGTTTACATTTCCTGCAAAAGTTTTAATTCCTTAGTTTAAATCTATAATTTTTAAGTTTCTAGTAAATTTCTAAATGTCGCATCAAGAAGGGTTTAGCACTGTCCATCCTCTTTTTAACGGAGAGGACTTTAGTTATTGGAAGAGGTGGATGGAGTGCTTCCTTAAGACCGATCTTGATGTATGGTTTAATATTAGGAAATGTTTCATTGCTCCGATCGATGATTCAGGAGAGTTGTTAGATCCGGAGAAATGAACCATTGAAATAAGGTAAGCTCAATTTGATTACAAAGCCTTAAACACCTTCCAATGAGGACTTACAAAAGAAGAGCTTAATAGAGTTGGACTGTTTGAAAATGCTAAAGAGTTATGAGAAAAGTTAATAGATTTGCATGAAGGATATAGTGACACGAAAATAGCAAAAAAGGACATGTTATTAAACAAATTTTTTGATTGTAAAATGTTAGATAGTGAAAATGCTAGTTAATTGCACACTAGGATCAAAGATATTTTAAATGGTCTTTATCTTATAGGTCACCAAGTAGAAAATCACGATATAATCCGGTATACACTTAAGGCTTTTTCCCGGAACAATTTATGGACATCGATAGTCGATGCTTATAAAGTATCTAGGGATCTTTCCTTAATTAGATTAGACGAACTCTTTTGTGAACTTGAATTGCACGAACAAACTAATTCGGATCAAGTCGAGAATGGTGTAACATTAATTGCAGGTTTAAATAAAACTAAAGAAGGAAAGAAATCCAAGTCCAAAAATGAGTCCGAAGATGAATAGGAGTCTGAATCAAATGGGGAAGAGGAGATGGTAAATATGGTAAGAAAATTATTCAACAAGAAGAAAAAGTTTACAAAGAGGGAAGCTAAAAAGGTGGTAGAGAACCAGTCGACCCGACAGAGATCCAAAGTCACATGCTATGAATGCAACGAAAAAGGTTACTATAAGTTCAAGTATGCCAATCTAAAAAAGAAAGAGAAGGTAAAGAAGGAAAAGAAAAAGAAAGCATTAAAAATGACTTGGGATGAGTAGTCATCGGAAGAATCGGACGTGGAAGAACCAAAGAAGAGCTTTATAGCATTCATAGCAGCCGACGAGTTCGAAGCTGAGCCAAGCTCAGAGTCCGAGTCTGAGTCTAACACAAGCCACGGATCTACATCTGTTTCCGAAGGTTCAAACGAGGTAACATCTCCCTTAGAAGATAGAATGTATAAAATAATTGTATGCTTAGGTAGGAAATTGGTTAAATCCGAAGATCAAGTTGAAATGCTAATTAAGGAAGTCGAAATACTGAAAGAGCAAATCAACTCAAAGTCTTCAACTTGCCAATTTCAAGATAGAGACTCAACTTAAGTTGCAAAGCTTGAGGAAGAAAACTCTAACATGAAAAGTCAAGTAGAAGATCTCACAGGAATGTTAGAAAGGTTCACTTTGGGTTCAAAGTATCTAAATATGATACTTGGGTCCCAAAGAGCCGTGTACAATAAGTTCGAACTTGGATACAAGACCAAGTCAACCAATAAGTCATATATGCTCTTACTTAGCTGAAACGTTAAAAGTCATGTTTAAGCATGGCCCCTAAGTCTTGTTTACTTAATCAAGTTGGTCCAAATCAATTTTGGATCCCCAAGGGTCAAATTCGCTTTGTGAATAAGACTCAACTAAGCTATCACCTAGGGAGAGCCAATAACTTGTATGTTTCTTTGATTAGATAAGTAACTTGTATTCTTAGTTCATTACTTGCTTAATTTAGAATGACCTAGATAGGAAGGAAAGTAGTTTAAACTTGAATAATATAGTATTAAGATGAAGTGAACTGATAGTAAGTTAGGGAAGCTCTTCAAAGCGCATGTCTAGGCTGGATGTGGTGCGTCCTACCTGGTGTACTAAGTTGAGTGAAACTAACCAAAGCTAACTTACTAAATCTTGAACTAGTTAGACCAAAACTTAGCTCGAAGGTAGTAAGCACTTGATTCCTACATCAACTTTGTCTTAGGAAGTGGTCCACTTGATATCTAAGAAGGCCTTTGCCTCGCCACTACTTGGAAGTTGATTTAGGAGACATCTATTTAATTAGTCTAAGAACTAAACTTGAATCTAACACAAGTTTAAACACTTTTAATTTTCATTAAAATTAATCATGTAAATTGAAAAATCCATCTCACACAACATATAAGGTTAACATGTATTGAAAACTTAGACCGAGTGAGATGAATTAGATTCAAACGAATTAATTAAACTAAACCACAACCTTAAGAATTTTCCAATTTATGTAGGACTCTAAAATCGATCAATGGATTATGGACAGTGATTGTTCTAGACACATGACTGGAAATCGACATAAGTTTTCAAAATTAAAACTCAAAAATTGTGGAACTGCTATATTAGCGGCCCCCTTCAGCTGCCCCTACCGGTGGAGGAGGTAAATCAGGAACCTAGGTGGCAAGTGCAAAAGAGGGGATCGGTCGATAGCCCAGAGTCATGACCTCCCCGAGAATTGACCCTTGTCCACTTAAGAGTTATCCCTTTGCACTTACCAACTAGGCTAGCCCTGGGGGCTATCAGAATTAAAACTCAAGAATCTAGGATCCTTTTCTTTTGGAAACAACGGAAAATTTAAGGTAATCGGATCAGACAATATCGAATTAAAATCAAATTTTGTAATTCAAAAGGTGTTGTTACTTGTAGAAAATTTTAATTTTAATTTACTTAGCATAAGTCAATTGTGTGATATTGGATATGAAATTAGGTTTTTATCAAATGAATAATATTTTGCTAAAAGATGTTAGGAATAACAATATTTACTCAACAAATCTACCTAGATCTACACTCAAGTGTCTTTTGACACAGCAAGAGGAAAGTTAGTTGTGACATAGGAGACTTGCTCACATTCATTTTAGGCATATAACTAAACTAAGTGAAACCAAATTAATTAGAGGATTACCTAAGTTAATAAACTTAGAAAATAAAGTGTGTAATGCTTGCCAACAAGGAGAACAAACTAAGTCTCATCATAAACTAACTAATCAAGGAAGAACACAAAATATACTTGGGTTACTACATCTAGATCTATTTGATTCACATAGGGTTAAGTCATTAAATGGAAGTATATATTGTCTAGTTATAATTGATGATTATTCTAGATACACTTGAGTAAAATTTTTAAAACATAAAGATGAAACATGTGAAATATTTAATAACTTTAGTAAACAAATAGAAAATAAAACGGAAACTAAAATAAAAAGAAAAGGAGTGATAATGGAGGAAAATTTAAAAATCAAAAGTTCACAAATTTATGTCTAGAATAATAAAACGGAAACTAAAATAAAAAGAAAAGGAGTGATAATGGAGGAAAATTTAAAAATCAAAAGTTCACAAATTTATGTCTAGAATAAGATTGTCACCGTGAATATTCATGTCCTAGAGCCCCTCAACAAAATGATATAGTAGAAAGGAAAAATCAAACCCTATAAGAAACCGCTAGTTCAATGCTTAATGAATACAACCTACCTAGTTACTTTTGGATTGAAACAATTAATATGACATGTTATGTACAAAACGGAATAATAATAAATAAACTAATTAATACAACTTCATATGAAATTTTTAATAATAAAACTTTAACAATAAAATACCTACGAGTATTTTGATATAAAGTATATATTTTAAATACCAAGGACCACTTAGAAAAATTTACATCAAAAATAGATAATGGAATTTTTCTAGGATATTCAACAACTAGTAGGGCTTATAGGATATACAATAAGAAAACATTAAAAATTGAAGAAACTATTAATGTAATATTTGATGATGAAGATTGTACCCAAAATAGAAAGTTTCAATAATGACAAAATAAAGTTTGATACAATAAGTAATGGTCAAGGGGGAGTTAACGGAACCATACAAGATGAAGAAGAACTAAACCAATGTCAGGAAAACTCAAGAACACCTAGAATAAATCCAAGTATCCAATTGAACAAGTATTAGGAGATCCAAACTTAGGGGTTCAAACTTGATCAGCTATTAGAAACATAAGTCAAATAACACTAATATCAAAGATAGAACCAAAATCAAGAGATGAGGCATTACCAAATCCTGATTTTGTAATAGCCATACAAGAAGAATTAGGTTAATTCGAAAGAAACAAAGTCTGGGATTTAGTACCCCCACCATCAAACAAATCTATTATAGATACCAAATGAGTGTTTAGGAATAAATTAGATGAAAAAAGGGAAATTGTTAGAAACAAAGCACGATTAATTGCAAAAGGATTTAATCAAGTAGAAGGACTAGATTATGATGAAACCTATGCTCCAATAGCTAGGCTCGAATCGATTAGGATGTTATTAGCTTTAAATTGTATCAGATGAATGTTAAGCCCGTATTCTTAAACAGAGTAATTAAAGAAGAAGTATACGTGAGTCAACCCTTCGGATTTGAGAGTATAGAATATCCAAACCATGTATACAAATTAAAAAGGGCATTATATGGGCTAAAACAAACACCTAGAGCTTGGTATGAACGATTATCATCATATCTAATTTCAAAAGGTTTTAAACAAGGTCGAATCGATTCAACCCTGTTTGTCAAAACCTTGAAATTAGACATTTTTATAGCTCAAGTATATGTAGATGATATAGTGTTTGGTTCAACTAATTCTAAATTTTTAAAAGAATTCATAAACCTAATGGAACACGGATTTAAATGAGCTTTGTTGGAGAGTTAATCTTTTTTTTAGGATTACAAATAAAACAAACAAGAGATAGTCATTATATATATCAAAATAAATATGCTAAAGAATTAATTAAAAAATTTGGAATGGAAAATGCAAAAGAGATAAAAACATCCATGACAACAAACATAATGTTAGATATAATACAGAAGGCAAACCTATAGATTTAAAGTATTATAAAAGTGCCATAGGAAGCCTCTTATACTTATTGCAAGTAGACTTGACATATTATATGCAGTAAGTATGTATACAAGATATCAACCTTGTGCTAAAGAATCATATTTAACACATATTAAAAGAATATTAAGGTACATTAAAGGTACAATTAATGTAGGAATATGGTATCATATGACTAACAACTTCGAATTAGTAGGTTATTCTGACTCCGATTATGTCGGGTGCAAATTAGATAAAAAAGTACAAGTGTAGGTTGTCAATTCTTAGGATCATATCTAGTAAGCTAGTTTAGTAGAAAATAATAGTGCGTTGCTCTATCCACAACTGAGGTGGAATACATAGCAATAGGGGAGTGTGTGTGACAATTATAGACTATGAACTAGAGTATAAAAATGTCAAGGCACTTGTTGATAACATAAGTTCAATAAATTTAATTAAGAATCCAATACATCATTCACAAACTAAGCACATTGATGTTAAATACCACTTTATAAGAGACCATGTTGTCAAAGGAAGTATTGAACTCAACTATATTGAGTCCAAGTCTAACTTGGTTGACATCTTTACTAAACCGCTTTCAGAAATTAAATTTAGTACACTGAGAAGACAATTAAGTTTATGTCTTGTAGAATAGGTTTCTTTATTGTTTTCATATTCAAACCTATTTTGCTATTAAAGTATTATTATTTCTCAAGAAAAATGAAAATTGAGCTAGCCTAGGTCAAATTTAGATTTCATAAACCTATAGATCTAGATAAGCCTTTGCATCTGACAAACACCTAGGATTAACTGTTTGTGCATTGAGCTACGAAGATGAGCGTGATATGTTAGAAATGCACCGAATGTTTGGTAGGATCAAGAAGACGCTAGAGGGGGGAGGGTGAATATCGTATGTTTTAAAAACTTCCTTTTCTTTTTCTTTTTCATAAAAAAAGTAAAAGCATAGCGGAAAATAGAAAGCAAGATGAAGAGACAAAAATCCTTTTTTTTACTTGGTTCACAACCAACCGACTACTAGTCCAAGACCCATAATCCTTGATCGTTTTCGAGGGGTAATCTACTAAAAATCTCTTCCTCGTTGGAGGTAAGAGATACGAGGAAATACAAGAAATGTAGAGGAAGAGGGAACAAGCCTACCTGTCATCTTAGCAAGTAATAAGCAAAGAAATAATAACAAATACCGACTTAAAAGTAGACGAAGGAAGCTTGGTCGGTGTTACGACGTCGTCGCGTGGAGAAGAAAGCCTTGGAGCAATGGAGCATTTTGGGAGCCTTAATAATAATGATAAATGGGGGATTCCTTACCCCTTTTATAGCCTTCCAAACCCTAGCTCGTTAAGATCCAGATTTGGATCAAACTTGCACTTTGTCCTTAACATCTCACCCTTTCTTTGTGATCAATCAGTTATCCTATAGGTGTTGTGAGATGGATTCAATTTTACTTAGTTAAATTTAATGTCTTAGAAATTAGTTAACCTTGGGTTAGATTCGGATTTAACCTTTAGTTAGTTAAGTGAACATTTCGAAAGAGGGCTTCTAGGTTGTGGCGAGGCACAAAGACATTCTTTGATCGAAACAACGACCACTTCCTTAGACAAAACTAACTTAAGAAATTATACACTCAATTACTTAGGATCAAATTCTGGTCTAACTAGTTTAGGATGTGGTGAGGTAGTTTCAATTAGTTCTACTTAGTCAAATGCACCAAGCTAGATACTCCTTATCTAATCCGAATGCACTTGACTTCGTTTTCCTAATGTACTATCATCTCACTGCGTCCTGATACTATGTTGTCAAGATTAATTAACTATTTCCTATTTAACCATTCTATATTAAGTAATTGAAATAAACTAGACATGCAAGGATCAAAAACTAATCAAGTTATTATGCATACAAGTTTAGTATTGACTCCCTCTGGACCATTGAATCGATACGGTCTATCCACATAGTGGATTTGATCCTTGGGAACCCAATACTGGTTTGAATCATTTTGTTGTTTAATACTAGTTTTAGGGACCCATGCTTAGACTAGTTTATGATTTCAATTGACTAATGAAACAAACGATTTGTTTAAAGGTCTATATCCGAGTTCGGTCTTGTTGTACATGGCTCTTTGAGATCCAAGGATTAGGTTAAGACCTTTAGAACCTAATGTGAACTTTTCCAACGTAACCTTAAGATCTTTAACTTGTCATTTCAAAAGAGAATTCTTTTCCTCAAGTTTTTCAGCTTGAGTTGAGTTTCCTTTTTGACCTTGACTAGTTAAAGTTATTAGGCTAGCCTTTTGCTTAAGGACTTTGACCTCCTTGAGCAAAGACTCAACCTTGGACTCAGACTTAACCAATTTTTTATCTAACAATTTTATTGCATTATATAAATTGTCGATTAATGAACGACTTATCTTGATCTTCTCCTTTGATATGACTTTGAGTCTTGACTCGAACTCATTATCGGAGTCAGGTTCAGATTCGGACTCGGAATTTGTGTCAGGCTCGGATTTGGATTGATTTGCCATAAAAGCATGGTTGTCGACTTGAACGTCTTCTTCCTCATCCGATGACTCTTCCCAAGTTACTTTGAATGCCTTCTTGGGTTGTTTTTGTTTTGGCTTCAGATTTGGCCCCTTCATGTTGCACTCATAACACTTGTAGCTTTGTGGAGGTTTTGTGTTTTTCTCGGTTTTCTTGTCCTTTGATTGCTTCGTAGACTTTCTTCATTTTCTGATCATTTTTCGAACTAGGTTGATTAGTTCGATCTCCATTTATCCCTCCGATTCTGACTCGGATTTAGACTATTCGGGCGGGGGTTTGCTCTTTCCTTTATTTTGTCTTGCAATCAAAGCTATACTTTTTTTGATTGGGGCTGAGTTAGATTCTTCATGCAATTCAAATTCAGAAAAAAGTTCATCTAACCTAACTTTTGATAAATCTCTAGAGACTTTGTAAGCATCAACCATGGATGCCCATAAAGTCGTCTTAGGAAAAGCTTTTAATGCGTACCTGATTATGTCGTGATTCTCCACCTTCTGTCCGATGGAGTGGAGTCCATTCAGAATATCTTGAATGCGAGTATGAAGTTGACTTGTATTTTCATTGTCCTGCATTTTTAGATTAAATAATTTATTCATAAGTAAATCACGCTTACATATTTTTGTGTCTGACATTCCTTCATGCAATTTTGTGGGTTTGTCCCATAGATCTTTTGTGCTAATGAAGGGACCGATGCAGTTGAGTTCTTCTTTGAATAGCCTACACTGCAGAACCTGGGTAGCCTTTACGTCAGCCTCAATCTGACACTTCATAGTATTGGTCCATCGTTCACACCCAAGAGCTTCTCCTTGGTCATTTGTGGGTAGATCGAAACCCGTTTGGATTACTATCCACATATCCACTTGAGTTTTGAAGATACACTCCATCCACCCCTTCCAATAACGGAAGTCCTCTCTGTTAAAAAACGGAGGGCGGACTGTGCTAAACCCCTCTTGGTGTGCCATTCAAATAACCTCGCAAGTAATATAATGATAAAAAAACTTCGATATCCCTGAAAAGGTATTAAATGACATTTTTTGGGGTCAAGAGCAGCGTGTTATGGGGTATACCCCTGTAAGATGTGTAGATCTTCGAGAGAGCTTCGATTCGGTGGGGTGCACGTTCCACTTATATAAAAAATTATGCTCGTTTTACCATCAACTATTTCAGGAGCGGTTAGTTTGGTTGTAGAACTTTAGATACTTGCAAAAACAAAAACAAAAACAATGTACCAAGACTTGGTCTTGGATTAGTAGTGCGGGAAGTAAAAATAACCAAAACGAAAAAAAAGAATAAAAAGCTCAACCGGTGGTTGCACCGAGTCTGAGTGCCCCTGCTTTGATACCAATTCTAGGTTCGAGAAGACACTAGATGTGAGGGGGGGGGGGTGAATAGCGTATATTTTAAAAACTTCCTTTTCCTTTTCTTTTTTGTAAAATAAAGTAAAAACACAGCGGAAAATAGAAAGCAAGATGAAGAGACAAAAATTCTTTTTACTTGATTGCGATGCTTTGCTAGTCGAGGCCGCGATCCTTGATCGTTTTAAGGTCACGATCCACTAAAAATCTCTTCCTCATTAGAGGTAAGAGATACGAGGAAATACAAGAAATGTAGAGGAAGAGGAAACAAGCCTATCTGTCCTCTTAGCAAGTAATAAGCAAAGAAATAATAACCAATACCGACTTAAACGTAGACGAAGGAAGCTTGGTCGGTGTTACGATGTCGTCGCGTGGAGAAGAAAGCCTTGGAGCACTTTGGGAGCCTTAATAATAATGATAAATGGGGGGTTCCTCACCCCTTTTATAGCCTTCCAAACCCTAGCTTGTTGAGATCCAAATCTGGATTAAACTTTATCTTTATCCCTAACTTTGTGGCTCTTATCTTGACTTCAATGTGTCCACGTTCATTACCAGTCGACTGCAATGTCCATCAGTTGACTGATGATGATCTAGTCGATTGATGTTTTCGCCAGTTGTTTGATGTCTTGAGTAGTTACCTGCATCGCATAGTTAGCACAAGAAATGTATAATGATATGCAGTGCGATAGTCTTGGACCATTCGATCTCGATTTTGGCCTTCCTCCGGAAGCCTTAGTCGGATCGTCGCCTAAGATTGTCCCTATACTGAGGACGTGACCTATTCTCTCCACACAGGGTTCTTACCTTGCTTACCCTTGGTCCTTTTGATCTGTCGCTTAGCTTTTGGTCACTCGACCATCGAGGTTTCTCGACTTCCCGAGATTCTCCTGGCGTCTTTTGACCTGGTCAACCGACCACCGAGGTTTCTCATCCCATCGAGATTCTCCTAGTGTCTTTTGAGCTGGTCAACTGACCATCGAGGTTTTTCGTCCCATCGAGATTCTCCTGGTGTCTTTGACTTTAGCAAAGTTTAACACATTACCTGTACACTCAACATAGCATATGAGATAACAAAATAACTTAACTTTGAATTTTTGCCATTATCAAAACCTAAGTTCGAGTATTTGGTGCCCCTGCACCAACAAGTTTCAAATATAGACTCAGTGCATCGACATGAACCGAAAGAGATTTAAAATAAATTGGATCACTTTGGTAATTGACTTTTAACTAAACTTGATGATGTACTTATATCATTCGAGTTTTTCAAAACAAGAGTTAGATATTTGTTTTAAGAATAATTTTTAGATGTTTATATTTAATATATTATTTTAATTGTCCAATCAAAAGTAGGGATTCATGCTTGGATATTATCTTTTTAACTTGTATTTATATGCATGAATTCTAAGAAACTTAGGGGGAGAGAATATTCATTTGAAAGAAAATTACTTTGAATTTAAAAAATGTGAAAATATTATATTTCTTTAAGGGGGAGTTCAAAAATTTGAAATTTTTTATATTTCTTTGAGTTCAAAAATTTGAAAATTTTTATATTTTTTTGAGGAGTTTCTAAAATTTGAAAATTTTGTATTTCTTTGAGGGGGAGTTTAAAAAATTTAAAAATATACTTTGTTTAGGGGGAGAGAGTACTTATTAAAAAAGGTAAAAGTTTTAAAAATTTTAAGCTTCGAGATATTTTATCAAAATAAGTTTCAAAATAGATTAAATTGTTTCGAGTACTCTTCTTTGATTTTTAAAGTTTGAACTTATTTGATGGAATTTTCAAACACTTAGATATCTTAAAAAATTTGTGCATTCAAAAGTTTGAAAACCTTATAATTTAAGTAGAACTTTACCACATTAATCTATGTATTATTTTGATGTATGCCATAGTGGGAGTGAAAGTAGGTTTAAAGTAATAAAAGAATGCATTGTAATTCATGAACTTTAGATCGTTTTTTATTTTGATATATTTCTTCTCACTTTAACCCGATGTGTTGTCATACATTAAAAAGGAGGAAATTATTGGTGCATAGAGCACCACTCCTATGTTTTGATGTATGAATCATGGTTTAAAGTTAGAAATTACTTGTGATATAATTTATGTGTTAAGTGTGCAGACTTAATAGGAAAGTCCAAGTAGGTCATGTTTATCGGATACTAGGCAAAAGTCTTGATGGATCAAGAGGACTGGACATCAAGCAAGAAGTTCAGATGGGTCGAATGGACTGAACATTTAGCAGAAGACTAGTTGGGTCAGGAAGACCGGATAATTGGCAGAAGACTAACTGGGTCAGGGAGACCGGACAGCTAGCATGAACTCCTGGTGTGTTAGATCAGATGTCAAGCATAGTAAGTCTAGTTGAGTCTGTTAGGTGGCCGCATCGGAGGCTCATTGGCTCCCATGTCCCCGGATTAAAATTTTCACTAATGAAAGGATTAATCCGGATGGGATGAGCTTCCTTAGCACAACCTATTCGTCGTCGTGCTAACAACTTGAGTGGTCGCTTGAACAAACTAGTTGTTCAAGCAACACAACTCTTTTAGTTGGTTAGCCGCGGAAGAGACAACGGATGGATCGCCGGTTTTTGTGTTTGTCTTCGGGGTCCATGATTATACAATATATATTCATACACACATGCATAATCAAAACAAATAAGAACATGCTCAGATCTGTACATAAAGTTAAAATAACTTTATACCTCACGATCTTCTACCGTATGTCCTATCCTTCTCGTGGACGACGTGTGGACGAAGATCCTCCACGAGTAGAAGCCTTCTAAATCGCTTTCTTCTCTACCTTGTCCGCTGCGAACAAAGAGAAGAACTAGCAAATACTTTTCCTATTTAGAACCGGCCACCAAATTAGGGAATTTGGTGCAACCGCCGGCCAAGGAGCAATGGATTACGCCAACCAACTTCTCCAAAGAGTCACACGCGCCACTTTTGGAGAATAGGAGGATAAGAGAACTGACCACCAATGGGAGGAGAACCACGCCAAGGAAGAAGAGAAAAGCCTTAAGGTCAAGGCGGCCATATTGATGCGAGTGTAAGTCACGCCAAGAACAACTGAAGGAAGAAGATAGTCGCCCACCACTGCTCCAAACCCTACTAGCCACCTCTCCAAGAGCCAAACCCTAAATCCAAAACCAACACTTATCTCGCACCAACCTAAGCCTCTATTTATGTGGATTAGGCTTAAGCCTCCTTTATCTCCACCGCTGGATCTAGGGATTTAATCTCCACCGCTTGGATCTAGGGTTTTATCCCAACCGGCTCGGATCTAGGGTTTAATCCCAACCATCTGGATCTAGGATTTCATCCCAACGGATCTAAGGTTTCATCCCAACCGTCTGATCTAGGGTTTTATCCCTACCGTCGGATCTAGGGATTTAATCCCAACTGTCGATTCTAGGGTTTCATTCTAACCATCTGATCTAGGGATTTAATCCCAACCGTTGGTTCTAGGGTTTCATCCTAACCATCGGATCTAGGGATTTAATCCCAACCGTTGGTTCTAGGTTTTTTTTTACATTCTTGGATCTAGACTTCACAAGGATTATATTAGGCTACGATAGGGACCATAAGGAGGAGTTGGGTTCGCCACCATGGATCTGAACCACACAAATTGATCCATCAACGATGTTCCATTCCACTGTAGGATCATCATCAACTACCTCACCAACCCCATAAATCAATATGGGCTCCATATTATTTTCAGACATTAATCTCCCCGTGTTTAAGATATCGATCGTCCAATTAATCGATTTATCGACCATCAATTAATCAACATCTAATTCCTCGAGTAGTACCACTCAACCTTATCATCATGTTGACTAAGTCAACCAGCTGGGTTTACATGATGAACCTTATGAGCTCCTCAAGGGGACATCATCAACCTAATATATAGATACGCTTTCCTCCTAATCAATCTAAGACACCACGTATAAATAATATTATTCCCAACTTAAGGCGTATTGATTTAATCCATCTAAATCTCACCCATCGTAAATCAAAGAAATAAATACTAAATACATGCGATCGCTATTATATCGGGATTAAGAGTAATGTATAATATAATATCCGAGGTCCGATTCAATTATAGTCGACTAAATCAATCACTTACGTCGGCCCTACTCAATACACCTAAGTGTACTAGTGTAACTCTATGTTCAAGACAAAACAATACCAAGCTACACTACAACCATGCCAATGGTTTGTCTAAAACCATCTTGGTTGTGAGCCTCTACTTATATTCTACAAGGAATTGATAATACGATCTTCGCGCACACCAAGCACCATGTTTTCTACATGTAAAATATTTAGCAATATACGCATATATATAATGAATATATAAATGCAAACAACGATCATATGATTCTTATTTCAAAATAAAATGTCATACAAAAAGAGCTAGGCTTTCAAGATACATTCCAACAATCTCCCACTTATACTAAAAGACTACGCCATCACTGCCATACATCCGATCCCCATGCCCTCCACATGCTATCAAACGCTACTGGAAGGGCCTTAGTGAACGGATCCGCCAGTTATCCTCTCGATGCACGATCTTGGCGATAAAGAACTTCTCCTCGCTTTACGATCTCTCGATGATGGTAGTATTTGTGCTCTATGTGTTTACTCGCCTTTACGGGCTCGTGGTTCCTTCGAAGCTCAGAATCGCACTACTATTATCACAATAAATCTGATAGTTCCGGCAAACCAGAATCACATCCGTTCCCGAGCCATACACGCCTTCGAGGCCGCCACATATTCAGCCTTCCACGGTAGAGTCCGCCACGATTTCGCTGACACTCCTCCACGCCATGGCTCCACCTCCAAAAGTAAACACAAACCCCGAGGTAGACTTACTCTTGTCCCTATCCGATTGGAAATCCGAATCAGTGTAACCCAGGGGACTAATCGATCCGCGTGAAACCAAAGATATAATCCCTAGTCCTTCTCGGTACTTCAATATACGCTTACTAGTCGATCAACGCCTCGCCCAGATTACTCGATATTCGCTAACTACGCCTACGCAGCGGATATCCGGTCTCGCACATAAGATAAGATACATAAGGCTTCCTATCCAAGCATAAGGAACCGCCTTCGTGTCCCTCTATCTCCTTTGATGTTCGGGACACATCTCTTGCATAAAGGAACTCCATGCCTAAAAGGTAGAAAATCTTTCTTGGAGTTCTGCGTGCTAAAACGAGCAAGGATAGTGTCAATGTATGAAGCGAGACAAGCACAACATCCTTTTCTTGCGATCCTTATAACTGATCCCAAGGATGTGTCCCACTTCTCCCAAGTCCTCAACCATACCCTAACGCTCGATAACACTGATATTGTTGCCAACTAACAAAATGTCATCTACGATAAGATAAGAAACACCACTACGCGCCACATCTCTTGTATACACAAGGCTCATCGGACTTCAATAAATCCATGGTGACCGATTACCTCATCAAAGCGGATGTTCCAAGATCTAGAAGCTGCTTCAATCCATAAATGGACCGATTAAGCTACATACAAGATGCTCTTTCGCCTTTTAGCAACGAATCCTCCGTCAAGCGATATAGATGTTCTCTCAAGACTTACAAGGAAAGTCGTCTTGACATCCATCCGCCAAATCTCATAATCCATACGAGCAAATTATAGATAAGAGAATCCGGATAGACTTAAGATAGCTTACGTGAAAAGGTCTCCTCATAATCGATACCCTCTTTCTGAGTATACCCTTTCGCAACAAGCCTAGCTTTGAAGGTTTCAACCTTCCCATCTACTCCTCTCTTTCTCTTGTAGATCCACTTGCATCCAATGATTTTTATACCATCGGGTGGCTCTACTAGCTCCTAGACCTGATTAGAATCCATAGATTCTATCTCGAATCATCGCTCTTTGCCAAGATACTACATCTCTATCTCGATCGCCTCGTATACGTCCAGGATCGGGTTCTACGCTCACTGTGACTAAGTCCGAAGACTCTCAAAACATTTAACTGCTGTCGGGTTGTCTAACAACCCTCCCACTACGACGAGGTGCCTCCCAGACGCTCGCGACACGCGGTGCGTGACTTGTGGTGTCTCTCTCAGACGGTGGTACGGCTGGGACTTCGCCATCTCTCAAGAACAATCTACTCGTGGGCTTGCGGGTTCATCACAGTCTTCCTCTGTAAATGCATTCGCATCACGATCACCTTCCGATCTCAGACTATAGAATAAACCACCCTTCGCTTCCTTAGTGGTAGCCAACAAACAAGCGCCTGCACGAGATTCCAACTTACCAAAGATCTCCTTCAAAGATACGTGCCGGACTACCCCAAACTGAATATGTCTTAGACTAGGCTTTACCACCCACAACTCAGAGGGTAGATCGACTTAGATGGAACCAAGTTCGACCAGAATGTGTCGCTTCCAGAGCAAACCCCGTAACGAATCAGTAACTCGAATAACTCATTATCGATCCGACCATCTCCACATTCGGTGTGCGCGACAATCGATCAATCCCACCTCGATAAGTAACTTCTAAACTCTCCCAAGAGGTACTCGCCACCACGATCGATCGTAATGTCTCGATACTTTTACCTCGACGGTTCTCCACATCACCCAATTCTTTGAACTTGTCAAAGCATTCGGACTTACAAGATCAAGTAAATGTATCCATACTCAATAATCGTCATAAAAGAGATTACATTCAAAGCCACCTCTTACTGATAGACATAGATCAAGAAATCGAACGAACCAATTCTAACACATCTGCTCTATACCCTCGCCTTAAAAGGCCTCTTGGTCATTTTACCTTCCAAGCAAGATTCGCAGGTTGGGAGATCCTCCACCACTAATGAACCCAAAGGTCCATCACCATCAACCTCAATTCTACTTAGTTAATATGACCAAGCCTTAGATGCCAAAGATATGTTTCGTTCATTTCATAAGGTTCTTTTCTCTTATTAGATTTAGAAGATGAGTTAGTTATTTACTTATTTTCAGATCGCGGGCGTTTTTGGTTCAATAGTATATAAATTGCACAACCAATGTACTGTAACAGATAATCTCCTATTCCTTTTATAACCACCTTGTCATTAAAAGAAACAGAATATCCATCCAAAAACAATTTAGAAACTGAAATTAAATTCTTTCTAAAAGTAGGTACATAAAGACAATTTCTCAAAACCAAAACTTTATTTCTATCAAAAGATAAATAAACGTCTCCCACTGCAATAGCCGCCACCTTTGAAGCATTGCCCATGAAGACGGTAATCTCTCCCTTAGCTAGTCGTCGGGTTTACATGATGAACCTTATGAGCTCCTCAAGGGGACATCATCAACCTAATATATAGGACACAGTTTCTTCCTATAATCAACGGCACACCATGTAAATAATATTATTCCCCAACTTACTGGGCATATTGATTTAATCCATCTAAATCTCACCCACTGGTAAATCAAAGAAATAAATACTAAGTACATGTGCCCGTTATTATATCGGGATTAAGAGCATGTACAATATAATATCCGAGGTCTGATTCAATTATGTAGTCAGTACTAAATTGAATCACTTCTATGTCGGTCCTACTCAATACACCTAAGTGTACCAGTGTAACTCTATGTTCAAGACAAAACAATACCAAGCTACACTACAACCATGCCAATGGTTTGTCCAAAACCATCTTGGTTGTGAGCCTCTACTTATATTTTACAAGGAATTGATAACATGATCTTCTGTGCCACACCAAGCACCATGTTATCTACAATGTAAAATATTTAGACAATATGCACACATATATAATGAATATATAAAATGCAAACAATGATCATGTGATTCTTATTTCAAAATAAAATATTCATACAAAAAGAGCTAGACTTTCAGTATACATTCCAACAGAGTCAGCAACACCGGACAACTGGCAGGTAAGCTCTCGAATGGAGAGGTGAGACCCGGACAAGGTAGGCGTTGATTCGACGGATGGTCCGAGTTGGACTCAGAAGTCGAGATCGGACAGTATTACTACTGTCAATTCATTTTATACTCTACTTGTGCTAACTTTATGTTGTTGGTCTCTAGGTGACTGGACAGGGTCCAGGCGCTTCAAACTCAGTCGACTAGACCAGGTCCAGGCGATTGAGATGCTTAGTTGGCAAGGCGAGCTATTGTTCGACCGGAGATTATGTAATCGAGATGGCAGGTATTCTAATTCACTGGACTAAGTTTATGTGACTGGGATAGGAAAATTCCGAAATAGCAGCGGAGCGGATCAAACTGGCCTAGAGTTGATTGGACTGGCTCCAGGCGCTTGGGAAGGCTAGAATTCCATATCGACGGGTTGATGTGGAGGCGACTGGGAGGTGGTCCAGGCGTCTGGAGAAAGTTTATAAAAGAAATGGAGAGCCCGCTCCGAAAACGACTTTTGCTACTTCCTATCCAAGTGCTGGTACTCCATTTGTTGTCCGCAAGAGCTTCGTTGCAACACCTCGACACTTCGAGCTACATCCTCATTCTTTAAGTGTCGGTATAACTTTTATTTACTTGTATTTTTCGCTTTGATTGTACTTACATTCTAGAAGGAAGGTAGTGTATTACCTTACCACTCATTCTTGTAAAAACGAACCCCTTCGAGGTCGAGAGTTCTCGAATTAGAGGGATCTTAGTGGATTGCTCGACGAGGTAACTCTTAGAGAGTTACGAGCCTTGGAGTAGCAATCTGGCACGGATTGCCAACCAAGCAAAAATGCTTGCTCTCTTGTTTTACTTTATTTACATTTCCGTTGCATTACTCAAGTCTTTTAAAAGATAAGAAAAGTTTTTTAAAAGTAAAGAAATTTTTTACAACACCGAAATTCTTCCCTCTCTCTCTCTCTCTCTCTCTCTCTCTCTCTCTCTCTCTGGAGTTTTGATCTTACAACTTAGTTTGGAGTATGTGCCATTATACCTTAAAAGAAAATGCACAGCAGTAGAGCCTCTCATCTTCTATTTTTGAGGTTCACCATCATCATCACATCTAGCTGTGTCTTCCCAACTCATTCGCCATTTAGATTATGCATCAAAGTCTTTGTACTGATTAGATTGGAGATTGAAATAGATGTGAGATTATTATGAATAGTTTATGCATTTCATACTCAAGAATAAAGTTAAGACAAATCTTTTGAGGTCACATCATTTTGTTCAAAACAGAATATAGATGAACCCTATTTGTTTCAATTTCATTTAGATATGATTTATAGATGAAACCATTGTGTTGAGTGCAAGGAAGCTTTATCAATACCTATTTTATAGAGATAAAGGGTCTTGATTTCACTTTGTTGAATTATTATTATTATTATTTTTAAAACTTAGTTTGGGATAAGGATCTTTTTTCCTGTCCCCATATAAGTCTACATGGCTTCTTAAAAGTTATTTTGTATAGTGCATCTATGACTAGTAGCATAGAGCAATGCCTATTTCTTGTACTTTCAAGTGAAATATATTGAAACAAACACTTTTTGAAGTATATTGGCATGTTATATTGTAAAAGCTACGAATAGTGGAGGCAATGAGTCTACTATTTTCTATCCATTGTGATATGCTTTTGTTGTTTTTGAGATATGTAATCATCCATGAACCTTTACCATGCTAGCCATCATAGAAATAAGTTCAATATTAGTAACATAGGATCTTATACCAAGGAATGTGCTTGTGGTTCTACACTAACCTTACCACTTCATTATATAATTGTTTTATCCTTGAATGGGATATTTAGAACTTCCAGTAATATTTAAGGATACTATATGTTTATAACCAATTAAACATTTTTCCTATGTTCTTTTTTTGTCACAGGTTTAATGCATTTATTGACCATTTCAAGATGGGTGTGGATTGCTTCTTTGCCGTATGGTTTGTTGTCGGTAATGTGTGGATTTTTAGTGAGCACTCCTCTGAATACAGTGCTCCCAATTTGTACAGGTAGATATAGGTTTCTAATTCTTATTAGATATGTTTATGCATGTTCATCTGAAGTATTTCTGTTGACTCTAGGTTATGTATAGTATTCCTTGTACTTAGCTGTATTGGCTATGCTATCCCATTCGTCCGGTTCACGACACTCTGCTGTGTTTTTCCATGTATAATATCTGTCTTTGGCATTAGAGATGATTGGTATCCAACAAGGGGGGCGACATCTGATGTCATTAATTCACTTCCAACCTTCAAGTTCAGGTCAAAGAGAAGAGCAGATACTCGCAATCCAGAATACCTATGTCAGGGTGGGATTTTGAGTCCTGCTGCTGAGGAGTGGATAACCTCTACAGAAGATGTGAGTCATTCGTTTCCTCACAAATGTGATTCTCTTTTACATTTCCCAACTACAGATTGTTTCTAACATTTTAAGTTGTTACTTTTGAATCTTTCTCTAAATAATGTGGTTCCTAAGGGAAAGAAAGTTTGCTGCTAATATGGTGGGTGACTTGTCCAACACCTTTTTCCTTTTTATACCCCTGTCAAAGCTTGGGATTTTTTCTTTTTTAGATAGGTGAACTAGGATAAGTTTTTCAGCATAAAAGTATTGGATGCTTAGGATACATCTTGGGCCTTTGTTTCCTTTTACATTTCTGTTCCATGCCAAAAAAAATTTCTCTAGTATTGAAATCTTTATATATAACATATTAGACTTTCTGGTAAAATATTTTGTATTTGTTTATAGTAAAAAATTGGAATTGATGCGGCTCAGATTTTTTGCTCCTCGAGATTGGATCGTCAAGGAGAGGTTCTCTCCGACCGCAGCAGTAAACTTCTTCTTTCTCTCTTCCTGCCAAAGTTAACACACGTTAAACTCCCGCCAGCCTATCCGGTGGCAGTCCTTTGATGCTTAAATTAGAGCTTATCTGAGGAAGAGAAGAAGAAGAAAAATAACAATGAATCTAAAAGACTGTAATAGAGAAAACAGTAAGTGTGAGAAGAATGAAAAATCCCTTCCCTCCCTCCTCTTCTCCTTTTATCTCTCCTCAAACATTAGGGCAAGCAATCGCATAACAAACTGTGAGGATCGCCGTTCATGTGGAAAGCCACGCGGATCAAGACGTTGATGCTGTTATGCCGTTAGAGAATGCCCTCTGTAAGGAATCTTTTGTGGGGCCTATGAAGCGTTCTCAATCTGTTACCAAAGATACTGATGTGTATGAATAAACTCTAACAAATCCTTAAGGGAATTTCATGAGGTCCTATCTCAACTGATACACTATTCCTTTCTCTGATTGGGCCCTCTGCTAATTTCCAGAGTCAACACTTCCCTGACTCGGCACCCCGTCTATTTCCTGAGCTATTTCCTTTTTAACTCCATGCCCTGCTTATTTTCCAAGTCGCTGCCCTTCCGATTCGGCTTTGCTCCCCGAATCACTATCTTCCTGACTCAGCTTTCCACCCACTTCCCGAGTTGCTCTCTTCTTGACTCGGCCCAGCTTCCCGAGTTGTTTCCTTCTTAACTCTATGCCTTGCTTATTTCCCAAGTCACTTCCCTTTCGATTTGGCTCTGCTTCCCGAATCACTATATTCCTGACTCGACTTTCCACCCACTTCCCGAGTTGCTCTCTTCTTGACTCGACCCAACTTCCCAAACTATCCTTTCCTGACTCGGCTCTCCACTAACTTCTTGAGTTGCTCTCTTCTTGACTTGACCCAAATTCCCGAGCTGTCCTTTCCCAACTCGGTTCTCCACTCCCCCCACCCCCCCCCGAGTTATTCTTCCCCGGTTCGACACTCGGTCCGCTCTCCGAGTTACTTCCCTCCCGGTTCAATACCCAGTTTGCTCTCTGAGTTATTTCCTTCCACTTAAACATATTATTGTAGTATCATTAGTCACCCTCCTAAAATAGTCAGATTAATCATTTTGTCTGCCGTTAGTAACGTGGGCATACTCCTTGGACACTGTGCTTTTCTTCCAGCTCGTCGATGACTTAGAGATTAACACCCATTCGTGGGTGTCCTTTACCCTTGGGTCGTGATAATCACACTTTCCATTTTATTTCAGCGGAACGGAATATCCCAATGTCCCATTAGTGGGCCTGGCCCATTTACCTCCTTAGATAGGGTATTTTAGTACTCGAACTCCCGATACCCCATACTTTTGTCGTGACTCTCGTCGTCTTCCCCAGTTTCAAATTTCTCACTCTACTCAATAATTTTACCTAGCAGGCGCCTTGCTTCATGGTTTCCTTTTCAGTCGCCACAAGTTTCGTTCCCTCTTTTCAGTTGTCCTTTAGATTCAAGTGGTATTCTTATTTCCTTGTCATCCTCTACATATGACTCCCATTTCTCGAAACCCAAGCAAACTTCCATGGTTCGAGACGACCTCCACCAGTATAGATGGTCGCCACTACTTTCGCAGTGTCCGAAAAATGTATATGGATAAGAGTGTTAAATATTTCTTTGCCTCACCCAACCAATGACCTCATCGTCCTCCCCCTGAACACCACTTTTTTTTCCTAGGCCAGTTAGAGAATGTCTCCGCTTTCCGATTCCCTCTATCTTGAACTTTTAGACTTTTATAAAATAACTATAAACCAGCTAGCCTCCAATGCATTCTGGATCCTGGTAGGCACAACCAATGTTTTCAAGCACCTAGGGCTTCCCCTATCCCCGCTATTGTTCCATAACTTATTTCAATTGAAGTCCTCTGATGTTGGTATATTCTACTTCGCGAGCTGCCCTGACTGTCAATTTTTCAAGAATAAGCCCTCGTCTTATTGGGATCTTTTGCGAAAATAATCATAAACGCAACGGAAAAAAAACTTGATCCCTCCAGAGATCCATGTGTATACATAAAGGAAATCGTTTCTTTTAACTACACCTTAGTCAAGAAGTTATCCTTGTTGCGTAGCCCTTCGCAATCCCGACAGCAATTCCTTGATGATGGATCTTAGCACGATCAGAATGGTCACGCCTCTACGGTATCCACATGACCACTATATTAGAGAAGGAGACAAAACCTTTGGTTGTGCTAGCAACCACACCAAGGCTCTCCACTAAAGACTAGTTTTTGGCCAAAAAGAAGGGAGAAGGAAAATGGATGCTAGGCACAAATGGGATACACGGCAAGGAAGAGATCACCCCCACTCAAGTTGAGTAGCATTCTCATATACCATTTTCATGCATTAATCCATTTGCATGCAACGTTGAGAAAACTTCTCAAATTCTAATTGCATGCATTAATCCATTTGCATGTAACGTTGAGGAGTGTCATGAAATCCCATTGCATGCAATTAATCCATTTGCATGCAACGTTGAGGAGTGTCATGAAATCCTATTGCATGCAATTAATCCCATTTCGTGCAAGATTAATCATGCTAACCTTTGGTGCCCTTTTTTTTTTTTCATTAATGCATGATTAATCTTCATCCATCATGCATGAATATTCAACCCCTTCTCATTTGCCTTCTTCAATTGGTTTCATTTGAGTGTAATTCAAATTAAATCAATTTGAGTCCGACTCAAGTTTGGCCAAGCAATGAGTCTAACTCATTCTAGTTCATTCAATTAACTAATGATTCATTTAGTCGAACTAAGATGATCCTATCTCCAAAATAACGTGTTCTTTATGTGTGACCCAATAGGTTCTTGCAACGTTAGCAATGTTTCTAAAACCCTTTTAGAAACATAAGCAATGAGTGACATCTAGCAATGCATCATTGCTACTTAAGTGGCAAGAATGTCGAGATCCGACATAACCTTACTGTGGCTACTATAATATATAACCTTGTCTTTTTATCCTCGATATCTAGATCGATCAATGAGGCATAGATCATGTCATCCTCTTATCAATTTTTGTGCTTTTTATCCCCAAGTAGACTCACTCAAACAAATGAACTTAATATCTCATATTTACTCATTTGAGTATGTCCATGCATTTCGTGGTCCTACTCTATCAAGTGGCCTAAAGGTATCACTCTCGTCATATGGAAGGGATAGATCTCATCTACATCACTCACATCCCTTCGCATAATTTGTTACATACTCAGTGATCTCCTTTATAGTCCACCCTGTTACGGGTGGACGTTTGACGATACTAAAGTACATAACTCCTTATGTAGGGAACCGTAGTGATTTCAAGTCTAAGGACTAATCATATCAATAGTCACTATGAGAAAATTTATGACACTCATATGATGATCCATGAAACTTTCTCACGGCGGGTCAATTCAGTATATATTCTCTAATATATACCCATGTATTAACATGATATCACATATCCATGACTTGTGAGATTAAGTCATCAATTAACCTAAATGCTAGTCTCAATGCATTAATATTGCTTTTGTATATTAATGCTTGACTAGGAATATTTAATAGTATTCTCTATAGCCTCTCACAATCAATTCTACAATTGATGTGCTGTAGATAAGAATCTACTTTCTAGAGCATTATTATATTTATTCGGCTGACACGAGCATGAAGTAAATATAATAACCAAACTTTGCCTTATTATTAATAGAATATCATACATAAGTCCCTATTCAATCATCACATAATTGACTCTTGGACTTACTACTAACAATCTCCCACTAGCACTAGTGTCAATCACTGTAATATCTAATACCCAGTGACCTAGTATGACCATCATACTTTCTCTGTGCTAAAGCCTTGGTCAAAGGATCTGCGATGTTAGCATCCGTCGGTACTCTGCATATCCTCACATCTCCTCTATCGATGATTTCTCGAATGAGATGGAACCACCGTAATATGTATTTGGATCGCTGATGAGAGCGAGGTTCCTTAGCCTGTGTAATAGCCCTATTGTTATCACAATAGAGGTCTATAGGGTCTGCTATGCTAGGAACCACTCCAAGTTCAGTGATGAACTTCCGGATCCAAACAATCTTCTTCACGATCGACGCAAAGAATATACTCTTCATTGTAATCCGCGATCGCGGTCTCGCTTCGAACTCTTCCACCATAAAGGCCACCATTCAGCAAAATACATACCTGATCAGCGATCTAAAATCATCCTATCGGTTCGAAGCTCAGATCACCGTAACCCTTTACAATCAACTCTTTATCGCCCAAATATCAAGAAATATTCTTTCGCCCTTCGTAAGTACTGAGATATTCTCGATTGTCCAAATGACTTTCACCGATCCGATCGTATCCGCCATCACGCCAAAGTATACGAGACATCGGGGCGAGTATAAAGCATGACGTACATGATAGACCCTATAACAGATGCATAAGGGATCTGATCTATGCGGTCTCTCTCCTCCTTAGAATAGGGACATTGAGTCTTCGAAAGACTCACACCATGTGACATTGGCAGAAATCTCTTCTTTGAATTCTGTATGGCAAAACGATTTAGCACCTTGTCAATGTATGTACTCTGATTTAGGCCAAGAAGTCTCTTAGATTTATCTCTATAGATCTTGATGCCCAATATATATGCTACTTCTCTTAAGTCTTTCATCGAGAAACAATTCCCAAGCCAAGTCTTCACAGACTGCAGTATAGGGATATCGTTTCCAATAAGAAGTATGTCATTAACATACAAGATAAGAAAGATAACTATGCTCCCACTAACCCTCTTGTAGATACAGGGTTCATCTTCATTCTTAATAAAACCAAACTCTTTGATCGCATCATTGAATCGAAAATTCCAGCTTCTAGATGCTTACTTTAAACCATAAATGGGCCTTTGCAGCTTGCATACCTTTCTAGTATGCTTTGGATCTACAAAACTCTCAGGTTGTGTCATGTACACATTCTCGAGTAGGTTTCTATTCAGAAACGCAGTTTTGACATCCATTTGGCAGATCTCATAATCATGGTAAGCTGCAATAGCAAGCATGATCCAAATAGACTTAAGCATCGCAACTGGTGAAAAAGTTTCATCATAGTCAATATCATGAATCTGCTTGAAACCTTTAGCTACCAATCGCCCTTTATAGGTATGGATAAGACCGTCCATGTCAATCTTTCTCTTAAAGACCCACTTACACCCAATGGGTTTGACCCTTTCAGGTGGATCAACCAAAGTCCATATTTGGTTAGTGTACATGGATTCCATTTCGGACCTCATGACCTCTAGTCATTTCTCAGAATCTGGGCTTATCACAGCTTCCTGATAGGATGTAGGCTCGTTCAACTCAACAAGCATAACGACATCATGGTCAGACAAAAGAAATGAATATCTCTTAGGCTGACGACGTATCCTATTAGACATGCGAAGAGCTTGGTCTACTTGAACAGGTTGTTGCTCCATAACTTCTTGTGCAACAATCTCATCCTCTACAACACTTTGTGGTGCCTGTTTAATTTCCATCGAGGTCTCAGTGCTATCCATATCTTGAACTTCTTTAAGATGGATTTTACTCTCACTAGTTCTTTTAGATATGAACTATCTTTCTAGAAATACGGCATTTCTAGTGACAAATACTTTATCTTATGTGGGATTGTAAAAGTAATATTCCTTCGTTTTCTTAGGATATCCTACAAAGTAGCATTTGTCTGATTGGAGCCTTGTTTGTCAGAAACTTGGCGTCGAACATAAGCCTTACAATTCCAAATCTTCATAAAATACATTTTGGGACTCTTCCCAGTTCATATCGTATATGGTGTCTTTATGACAGTTTTAGATGGAACGTGGTTAAGTGCAAAGGCAGCCATCTCTAGAGCGAATCCCCAGAAGGAAGTAGGTAGATCAGTCTGATTCGTCATCGATCATACCATATCTAATAAAGTACGATTTCTCCGTTCAGATACACAATTCCACTGTGGTGTTTCAGGTGGGGTGAGTTGAGATATGATCCCACACTCAATTAGATGGTCATGAAACTGTTGGCTAAGGTATTCACCACCTCGATCTGATCGAAGCATCTTAATACTTTTGCCAAGTTGGTTTTGTACTTCACTCTTGAATTCTTTGAACTTTTCAAAGGATTTCGACTTGTGTTTCATGAGATACATATAGCCGTATCTACTGACATCATCAATAAAAGTGATGAAGTACTGATAGCCTCCTCTAGCAGCGATATTGAAAGGGCTATATACATCAGTATGTATGAGCCCTAGCAAGTCTGTCGCTCTTTCGCCATGTCCACTAAATGGAGTTTTGGTCATCTTGCCTAGAAGACAGGATTCGCATGTCTCATATGATTCAAAATCAAATGAGTCCAGTAATCCATCTTTATGGAGCTGGGATATGCGACTCTCATTTACGTGACCCAGGCGACAATGCCAGAGATATGTTTGGTTTAAATCATTCGATTTTGATCGTTTGGTATTTATGTTATAGATTGAGTTTTCAAAGTCCAGAACATAGAGTCCATTCATAAGAAATGCACTGCAATAAAATATATCATTTAAATGAATAAAACAATATCTATCCTTTATCATAAACGAGAAACCTCTCTTGTCCAAACAAGAAACAGAGATAACATTCTTAATTAAAGCAGACACACAATAACACTCTTCTAGTTTCAAAATAAGCTCAGTGGGCAAAGATAAAGAGTATGTTCCTACAGCTATAGCAACAACTCTTATGCCATTGCCTACTCGTAGGTCCACTTCACACTTTGTTAATGATCTAGCCTTTCTTAGGCCCTACACATTAGTACAAATGTGTGATGCACATCCAGTATCTAATACCTATGAAGAAATAGATAAATTCACTTCTATAACATATATACCTGAAGAAGAAGTCTCACTTCTTTTCTTCTTAACTTCCTCTAGGTATAACTTGCAGTTCCTCTTCCAATGCTCGGTCTCACCGCAGTGGAAGCAGTCCCCTCCCTTATATACCCCGCCTTTAGCCTTTGATGTAGTAGAGTTGGCCTTGCCTTTGGCTTGAGTCTTACCCTTGCCTTTAAGCTTCCTTTTGCCTTTGCCCTTTTTAACCATCAGTACGTTACTAGTCTTGGTTTTCTTGAGATTAGGTTTAACATTTCTCAACATGCTGAACATATAAGGCAGAGGCTTGTCAATTTCGTTCATATTATAGTTCATGACAAATTGACTATACACTTTCGGCAGTGATTGCAAGGTAAGGTCAGTGGCCAATTCTTGACCCAGTGGAAATCCTAGTCTCTCAAAGTTCTCTATATACCCAATCATCTTGAGTACGTGAGTTCCTACAGGAGTTCCTTCTTGCATTTTGCATACAAATAGGGCCTTAGACACCTTAAACCCCTTGTGCCTAGCTTGCCCTTGATATAGTTGTTTCAGGTGCTCAACCATATCATGTGCATCCATGTTCTCATGTTGTTTCTGAAGCTCAGAGTTCATGGTGGCAAGCATTAGGCAGGATACATCTAGTGCATCATCCTGATGCTTCTTGTAAGCATCTTTCTCTGCACGAGTGATGGTAGTGGTGAGTGCTTCAGGAAGAGGTTGCTCTGGACGTACAGTTTTCGTTTTTGCTTGAGGACGATCCTCAAGTTTCTGTACTAGTCTAGAAAATTAACTCCGTTGAGCTTATCCTTTTCAAGGATAGATCGCAGAGAGAGAGTATTTGACGTGTTAGATGACATGGTGATCTACAACAGTAAAATGCAGAAATAAGTATCATATCTAAATCATTTAATTAGGTCTTTAATTAAATGATGCTCCCACTTAATCGCAGAGCTTCGGTAGGGGATAGTCATGGATGTAGGCAAATGCCTTTTGCCCACACTACTAACTCCCAGCCCAACAACTACATATTCATGTGGGACAAGATCCACATCATACCTCACCTTGAGTTAGCTTTGGCTAATCGCCCAAGATTTAGTATGATTAGGTAGACAATATTTTACCAATTACATCTTATGCAACTCTTTAGAAGAAAAAGGGTCAAGATCCACATTATACATCATCTTGAGTTAGCTTTGACTAATCACCCAAGACTTAGTATAATTGTTCTCTTACCCTATTTTCTTAACTTTTAGGACATGCCTTTAAGTTCTTAATCTAATTGAGATAACTTAGTTAAGTCTCACCCAAAGTTCGATAGCGGAATATCACAATTGTCCACTCGCACTTTACCAAGATAAAATGTGTCACTTTGCTTTGGCAAACCCAACAACAAATGATCAAGGTAGTAGTGAGTATTAAAATTTGGTAGACATATCTATATTGACTTAATTAAGATAAAATTATTATCTAACATACATCACATACACACAAAGCATATATCAATAACATATAAGCTTAAGTGTGACATGGTTATAGCCCGAATCTATGATCTCCTCAAGCCAATGAGAAGAGCGATAGGTCAACCTAGGGATAACATCTTCTCCAAGTGCGTCATTTGACTATTGTGTATTGTCGGCATCCTTCTTGTAACTTCATCCTCCGATATATTTTTCACTCCTCATTTTATACATTACAAAATAAGAATCTCGAGTTACATTCGAGTCTAAATTCAGTTTTATTTATAACTAGGAAAAATAGAGAGGAAGGCATGACAAGCAGGCCATATTATGAATTGCAACATGCACACGCAACACAACCACAATCTCATCAGAGTTAAGGCCATAACCATGCACCATGGCATTCATCATTTACAAGATCTATGATATACAGATTTTATTATGATGCTAAACACTACTTTTAAGCCTCTACGATGCAGTGGTCTCGCTAGTCGGTTAGCGGGCGGGGTCAAGGGGCAGCGCCCCTTGCGGGGTGCAAGGGCTGCGCCCCCTGAGCAAGATTTTATTTTAACAACTCTTTGAATGAGTCGCTGCCCTTAGTCCATCATAATGGACGCGAGACCCTTGCTTGCCACTGCTCGCAGCAATTTTGGGTGATAGATCCGAACGACAAACATGCTGTTTGATCAACAAATATGCTATGCACATGTTGTTGCACAAAATCACCCAAATAATCGTGCATGCCCTCATAATAAACTTCTTATTCAAATTTTATATCACATATAAAATGACATACAACGATCTTTATGCATACACAAGTGGCTCTGATACCACTGTTGTGGTCTATTGCGAAATTAATCGCAAACGAAGCGGAAAATAAAAAATTGATCCCTCCGGAGATCCATATGTATATATAAAGGAAATCATTTCTTTTAATTACACCTTAGTCGAGAAGTTATTCTTGTAACGTAGCCCTTCGCAATCCCGATAACAACTCCTTGATGACGGATCTTAGTGCGATCAGAATGACCGCACCTCTACGGTATCCACACGAACACTATCTTGGAGAAGGAGACAAAACCTTTGGTTGTGTTAGCAACCACACCAAAGCTCTCCACCAAAGACTAGTTTTTGGCCAAGAAGAAGAGAGAAGGAAAATGGATGCTAGGCACAAGTGGGATACACGACAAGGAAGAGATCACCTCCACTCACGTTGAGTAGCATTCTCATATACCATTTTCATGCATTAATCCATTTTCTTGCAATGTTGAGAAAACTTCTCAAATTCCAATTGCATGCATTAATCCATTTGCATGTAACGTTGAGGAGTGTCATGAAATCCCATTGCATGCAATTAATCCATTTACATGCAACGTTCAGGAGTGTCATGAAATCCCATTGCATGCAATAAATCCCATTTCATACAAGATTAATTATCATTAATTATGCTAACCTTTGGTGCCCCTTTTTTTTTTCATTAATGCATGATTAATCTTCATCCATCATACATGAATGTTCAACCCCTTCTCATTTTCCTTCTTCAATTGGTTTCATTTGAGTCTAACTCAAATTAAACCAATTTGAGTCCAACTCAAGTTTGGCCAAGCAATGAGTCTAACTCATTCTAGTCCATTCAATTAACTAATGATTCATTTAGTCGAACTAAGATGATCTTATCTCCAAAATAATGTATTCTTTGTGTGTGACCCAATAAGTTCTTGCAACGTTGACAATGTTTCTAAAACCCTTTTAGAAATATAAACAATGAGTGACATCTAGCAATGCATCATTACTACCCAAGTGACAAGAATGTCGAGATCCGACATAACCTTACTGTGGCTACTATAATATATAACCTTGTCCTTTTATCCTCGATATCTAGATCGATCAATGAGGCATAGATCGTGTCATCCTCTTATCAATTTTTGTGCTTTTTATCCCCAAGTAGACTCACTCAAACAAATGAACTTAATATTTCATATTGACTCATTTGAGCATGTCCATGCATTTCGTGGTCCTACTCTATCAAGAGGCATAAAAATATTACTCTCGTCATATGGGAGGGATAGATCCCATCTACATCACTCACATCCCTCTGCATAATTTGTTACATACCCAGTGATCGCCTTTATAGTCCACCCTATTACGGGTGACGTTTGACGATACCAAAGTACATAACTCCTTATGTAGGGAACCATAGTGATTTCAAGTCTAAAGACTAATCATACCAATAGTCACTATGAAAAAGTTTATGACACTCATATAACGATCTATGAAACTTTTTCATGGCGGATCAATTCAGTATATATTCTTTAATATATACCCATGTGTCAGTGTGATATCACATACCCATGACTTATGAGATCAAAACATCAATTGACCTAAATGCTAGTCTCAATGCATTAATATTGCCCTTGTATATTAATGCTTGACTAGGAATATTTAAGAATAATATTCTCTATAGTCTCTCACAATCAATTCTACCAATTGATGTGCTGTAGATAAGAATATACTTTCTAGGGCATTATTATATTTATTCGGCTGACATAAGCATGAAGTAAATATAATAACCAAACTTTGTCTTTATTATTAATAGAATATGATACATAAGTCCCTAGTCAATTATCACATAATTGACTTTAGGACTTACTATTAACACGTCACATAAAGGTTGGAGGGAACTCTATTTCCTTGTCAAGCTCCCAACTCCTCCACCCTATTCTGAAACTTGGAGAATATACCTTCTTGACCTACCCCCCTTCCAAGAGTGTCGGCTGAAATACCCTTTTTTTGAGGTCAAGAGAGTTCTCTAAGATCATCAATATAATTCCGACCTACTACTAGACGCTCACCTTCTAGGCCACTATAGATTATCCCCTTCGTTCTGGTTGACACCGTCTTGATATGTGGCGTATCATTATGAGTATTTCTGTGATATAATATGGTGTTAACAATTAACTACTTACAACCTTCTTCTGTGATGCAGATGACCTAAAGCAGAAGTAATGAGTGTGCTAGAGGCAATGGCTGAGAAGGAAAAGGGGAAATGCAAACGGGCGACATCTCCAGTCCGCCCTTCCTCTCCTCATGATTCAACCATCGGGTAGCCTCTTTACCTTCTGAAGAATATCCCGCTTCTCTACCACCTCCACAGAACCTTCCTTCTCTTCGGCCAAGGAAATCCCTCCGATTGAGAGGAGGACCTTGTATGCCTACTACTCCCCCCACAGTCTCTTTGTCTCGATCGCCTAGCCTTCCTCCTACTCGTAGTTGCCTCTGCCAATATAATCCTATCCCTCCCTATAAGAGGAGGATCCTGCTGTATCCAGAGACCCTTCTCCCAGGCATGAAGGAAACTCTCCTGCTTTATCTCCCTCTCCAATTCCCCTATCTTCTAGCTTGGAAATGGAACCTTCTGCATCCTCCCCACCCCCAGCTCCAGGCCTAGTAGAACCTCTTACCACCTCCCCTCAACTTGACTCTTCTCTTCCTGAATCCTCCTTCCCTCCGGCCGAACCTACGCCCGATGCACAGGATAGTTCTTCATTAATGAACATTCTTCCGGTTTTGGCTGCTAGTTCCTTGTACTGATTCATGTACGTTACCAGCTCCTTGGTACTTGGGCAGGCTAATCTTTCTAGGTCAAGATAAACCTGATTTTGTTCTGCTGTTGATCCTGTCGTTGGATCTTCAAGAGTGATGATTCTTCTTATTTGGGACAGCACATTCTGTGTCTCATCAGCTGCATTGATTAGTTTGTCGTATTGGTCTGGGAACATCATCATCCATTGGATGAAAGTCTTCTCTATTTCTCCCAGTAGGTTTTCAATGTATAACACCTTGGATCTTCTATCAGCCCATATTTTTGAATCAATTACGTTTGTAGTAATTGACTCCCACCTAGAAATAACATCGTTGTATAAACCAATGTTACTAGGTAAAACTAACAGTGCACCTGTTTGTTGTTGGGCCGGAGGGAGTTGCCATTGTTCAAGAGCTGGATCAAATTGATACTTTGTTAATGCTTCATGATACAGAATGGACCAATCCATTCGCGGAAGGTGGTGGAGATTCTGCTAATTCTGATGCTAATTTAAAACAAGAACAAGAAGAAGTTCAAGAAGAAATTTGGGATACTCTGGGGCAGCCAAGTGGTAAATTCGACTACTATGTCCGATATACACCACCAAAGCAATCAGAATGGGATATGAGTCTCATAACCCCATCTTGGGACTCAGACCATGAAGATGATGCTTATTTCTCCTCAAAAACAGCATTTGAAAATGAAGAAGGAGATGAGCTTCTGTCTGACACTGAAGAAGTAATATTTATACAATTAGAAGAAACGAAAATAGATTATCCATTGCTAAGGAACATCTTAGCATCATCAGGAGCTACCTCTGTGTACAATCCACCAGAAGATTCTATAATGGGCCCTCCACAATATGGACCCGCATCAAGACCAGTTGGAAGAATGAATCCTTACAACAACATGGACTTCCCAAATTCACGAACAGGAAGGTTCAAAGGAGGATTCAATGATGAACAATGGCAACTCCCTCCGGCCCAACAACAAACAGGTGCACTGTTAGTTTTACCTAGTAACATTGGTTTATACAACGATGTTATTTCTAGGTGGGAGTCAATTACTACAAACGTAATTGATTCAAAAATATGGGCTGATAGAAGATCCAAGGTGTTATACATTGAAAACCTATTGAGAGAAATAGAGAAGAAGACTTTCATCTAATGGAGGATGATGTTCCCAGACCAATACGACAAACTAATCAATGCAGCTGATGAGATTCAGAATGTGCTATCCCAAATAAGAAGACTCATCACTCTTGAAGATCCAACGACAGGATCAACAGCAGAACAAAATCAGGCTTATCTTGACCTAGAAAGATTGGCCTGCCCAAGTACCAAGGAGCTGGTAACGTACATGAATCAGTACAAGGAACTAGCAGCCAAAACCGGAAGAATGTTCATTAATGAAGAACTATCAAGTAAGTTTTACCGAAAAATGTCACCACTAATCGGTAATTATCTTGAGCAGAAGTTTCAGGAACGTTATCCAGGAAACACTATAGGGGTGCTACCCAGAATACATCATGCATACCAGGAGTTGATAGAAATGTGTAAACAAGCTTCTCTCCAAAGAAGCTTAAAAGACTTGCAGTTCTATTCACATATACCCCTACCCAGTTATTATCAAGGGCAAAAGAAGTATGGCCTAAGAAGGGCGCAGAGTTACTGAGGAAAACCCCATAAATCACACGTTCGTGTGATCAAGAAGAAATACCAACACGATAGGACAAAAGTGAAGAAATGTAAGTGTTACATATGTGATGAAGAAGGACATTTTACAAGAGAATGTCGAAACAAAACAGGTAACAAAGAAAGAGTTGCCATGTTGAATGAAATAGACTTGCCAGAAGAATTCGATGTTGTATCTGTAGATCAAGATGAGACAAAGCGATGCTATTTGTAGCATATCCGAAGGGGAAATGGATACGGAGCAGCATTGTAACCTGGTAACAAGTATTTTTCCATCAAAAGAATATTTATTTGTTTTATTTAGGGAAGATAAAGGCTGGCAGGTGCAAATCAATATCCCAGAAGAGCAGGCATACTGTGACCATACGTGGTTACACAATCAGGATGTCCAAACAATTTATGCTAGATGTAAATTCTGCGAAAGGGAAACCACGATTAGATCCAGAATTCACTGTAGTCACTGTAAGCTAATTGCTTGTGCACCTTGTGCAGATTACTATTTGAAGCAGGAAGTAGTAACAGAGCCAGCACCAGCCCCACATGATGATAAGGCACTAATCAAGGAACTACTGGAGTACGTAGATTATTTGCTAGCTGAGAATAGGCGATTAATGATGGAGATTGATCGTCTAAACAAGAAGGCAATTGATGATGACCTATATAAAGACCTGGAAAAGGACTTTGATGAACTAAACCCAGAAGACTCTGAAAAAGGAAAAGAGCAGGTTAGTTATCTTGAAGAAAGAATTATCTCTAAAGTAAATGCTGAATACCATCCGAAAAGAATGATAAATAGACTCTATAACATGATGGTCATATTAGAGATTCCTGACAATGCTCAAATCAAGATCAGTGCAATTTTAGATACAGGCGCTACAACCTGCTGTATAGACAAAAGAGCCGTTCCAGAAAGGATCCTCGAAAGGAATCCTTACACTATTGTAATCAATGGTGTTAACTCCAAGCAACTAGCAAAGTGGAAATTAAAAGGCGGACAAATGATTATAGGGGATAACAAATTCAGAATCCCCTTCACATATTCATTCGATATGGCTCTTGGGGACGGAATTCAAATGGTTATCGACTGCAACTTCATTAGGAACATGCAAGGAGGACTCCGGATTGAAGGTAATTTGATCACTATTTACAAGAATGTTACTTCAATAACAACCAATGAGGCAGCCGTTCATGCAATACAAGAATTAAGTATGGATGAGAAGGAATATCTTGACATTCAGGAGAAAGTTTGCTATACCATGAGCCCATCCAACACAAAAATTCTCAGAAGACATGAAGATTTGCTAGAAAGAATGAGGAATCAAGGATTTATAGGGGAAGATCCTTTGAAGTATTGGCTGAAAAACAAGATTCTGTGCAAGATAGATATTATCAATCCTGATATCACAATTCAGGATAAGCCTCTGTCCCATGTGACTCCCCTTATGAAGCATACATTTGATAAACACATTAAGGCCTTACTGCAACTGAAGGTTATAAGACCAAGCAAAAGCAGACATAGAACCATGGCAATGATCGTACAATCAGGAACAAGAATTGACCCAGTAACCAAGAAGGAGGTCAAAGGAAAGGAGAGAATGATCTTCAATTATAGAACGCTGAATGACAACACATACAAGGACCAATACAGTCTCCCAAGGATCAACACTATTCTGAAGAAAGTTGGAAATTCAAGAATATATTCCAAGTTTGATCTCAAATCTGATTTCCATCAGATTGCCATGGACCCTGCATCTATGGAATGGACGACTTTTATAAGCCCTTCCGGACTACATGAATGGCTAGTTATGCCATTCGGACTGAAAAATGCTCCTGCAGCATTTCAACGAAAAATGGACAACTGCTTTTAAGATACTGAAAACTTTATTGCAGTTTATATAGATGATATTTTGGTCTTTTCTTCATCAGAGCAGGAGCATGTGAAGCATTTAGAAGTGATGTTAAAGATTTGTGAGGAGAATGGATTAATACTATCTCCCACTAAGTATAAGCTGGCTGTATCAAAGATTGAATTTTTCGGAGCTGAAATCGGCGAAGGAAAGCTGAAACTTCAACCTCACATAATAAAGAAGATTGCTGAATTTAAGGAGCAGCAGCTCAAAACGAAGAGTGACCTTCGGTCTTGGCTTGACATTCTGAATTATGCCAGGACCTACATTCCCAACTTAAGCACTAAGTTGGGACCACTTTATGAGAAGACATCCTCCCATGGGGATAAGCAGATGAAGACATCAGACTGGGAAATTGTTCGCCAAATCAAGGCCCAAGTCCAGCAATTACCCGACCTTGAAATACCCCCAGAAAACGCATATATCATTTTAGAAACTGATGGTTCAATGACAGGTTGGGGAGGAGTTTGTGAAGGGTTTTGCTTATCGAGTCCATGAGGGGAAACTTCGCTTCCCATTTCACCTCGGTCGTTTGCTCATGGCGATCCTATCGATGTCCCCGGATTAAAAAAATTAATTCTAGATAAAAGGGATTGCCCAAACAACCAAGTCATCGTCGTGCTATTTGTTTAGAGAGGTCACTTGAACAAACTCGTTGTTCAAGCGACCAACCTTTATTCTACGAGTAGCCGCGGAATAGACGATGTCCGGATTGCCGATTTTTGTGTTTATGTTCGGGGTCCAAGTATATTTAACCACAAAACAGAATATATAAAGTAAACAACTTCATATATTATGCATATAATTGAGAAACAATTATAAACATAATACAAAAGAACACTAATCAAAATAAACAAGATTATACCTTTTGTTATACCTCTTGATCTTCTATTGTATGTCCTTCCTTCTTTCGGACGTCGTGTGGGCGACGATCTACCAAAAGTTGAAGCCTCCTAGATCACCAATCTTCCTTTCCTTGTTCACTCCGAACAAAGAAAGATCATCAAACAAAACTCTTCTTCCTATCTAGAACCGGCCACCAAGTCAATAAACTCGATGTTGCCGCCGGCCAAGGAAGGGAACATGGAGTATGGAAACCGGCCAAAGGAGAATCAAAGAGGGCATGGGCGCCGGCCAACACATGGAGAAGAGAAAGGAAAACAATCCTCCTCCTTGTTGCCACCCAAACCCTAAACTAAGCTCGCCTAATTTCCGGCCAAGGATGAAGGGAAGAAGACATAGGTTGAGCTCCAACCAAGGTAGAGGGAAGAAGGAAGGTTGCCGGCCAAACTATGGAAGAAGAAGAAAAGCCTTTCTCCTCATGTTGCCGCCCACAACCAACACCTAAACCCTAACCCTAGCCGCCCACTCCTATTCCTACCCCAACTAGGAATACTTGCCGCCCAAGTGAAGCAACCCTAATGCCATCCATCATTAGCCATAGATGAAGGGGAGAAGGTTGGGCGCCGGCCAAACCAAGGAGAGAAGAAGGAAGAAGGGTGCCGGCCACCAAAGGAAGAAGAAGAGAAACATCTTTCCTTATTTATGGTCACCCAAAACCCTAAGCCTCCTCGCTTCGCCGCCAAAACCCTAGCCCCTTTCCTCTAATCAGGTCTCACGCCACCCCTATTCCATCCTTTTATAGAGTTAGGATAAACCTCGTTTAATCTCCACCATTGGTTCTAGGGATTTAATCTCAACCGTCGGATTTAGAGATTTAATCTCAACCGTCGGATCTAGAGATTTAATCTCTACCTTTGGATCTAGAGTTTTGTTTCTATCCATCGGATCTAAGCTTCATGAGTTTTTAATATGCTACAATACGGACAATGAGTAGGAGTCGATCTCGCCACCCATGGATCAAGCCCACATAAAGTCCGATCCATTAACGATAATCCAATCCACTAAAGGATTATCATCGATCTACCTCACCAACCCCCATAAGTTAATACGGGTTCCATATATTATTTGTACATTTTCTCCCGTGTTTAAGATCTCGAACGTCCGCCGATTAATTAATTTAATCGACCATTAATTAATCAACATCTAACCTACGAGTAGTACCACTCAACCTTTTCATCACGCCGACCAAGTCCACCGCAGAGTTTATACGATCAACCTTACGAGCTCCTCAAGGGGACATCATCATCCTAATATATAGACACGATTTCTCCTATAATCAACTAAGACACCATATAAATAATATCATCTCCCAACTTACCGAGCCTATCGATTTAATCTATAAATCTCGCCCATTGGTAAATCAAAGAGATGAATACTAAGTATACGCTACTGCTATTATATCGGATTAAGAGTACGCATAAAATAATCCGGTCGATCACAACCGCCAGATTACAAATAAATAATCCCAACTTGGTAGCTACATGTGATTGCCACCTCGGTGGCCCGCTAATCGATTACTACCTCACGATCCGTCTCAGCGGACTCCATCTGAGCACTTCACCTATTTGCTGTTGTTTTCTCTCATTGTAGCTTTGCAGCTTGATTCTTTTTTGCTAGCTGCTAGTAATAAGCCCTAGAGCCAATTATGTGATGATTGACTAGGGACTTTTTGTATCATATTCTATTAATAATAAAGACAAAGTTTGGTTATTATATTTACTTTATACTTGTGCCAGCTGAATAAATATAATAATGTCCTAGAAAGTAGGTTCTTATCTACAACATATTAATTGGTAGAATTGATTGTGAGAAGCTGTGGAGAACACTATTCTTAAATATTCCTAGTCAAGTATTAATATACAAGAGCAATATTAATGCATTGAGACTAGCATATAGGTTAATTGATGATTTGATCTCACAGGTCATAGATATATGATATCACGTTGACACGTGAGTATATATTAGAGAATATATACTGAATTGACCCGCCATAAGAAAGTTTCATGGATCGTTATATGAGTGTCATAAACTTTCTCATGTGACTTTTAGTATGAATAGTCCTTAGATCTGAAATCACTATGGTTCCCTACATAAGGAGTTATGTACTTTGGTATCGTTAAACGTCACCCGTAACAGGGTGGACTATAAAGGTGATCACTGGGTATGTAACAAATTATACGGAGGGATGTGAGTGATGTAATTGAGATTTATCCCTCCCATATGACGGAAGTGATATTTTTAAACCTCTTGATAGAGTAGGACTACGAAATGCATGATCATGCTCAAATGAGTCAATATGAAATATTGAGCTCATTTGTTTAAGTGAGTCTACTTGGGGATCTAGAAACACAAAGATTGATAAGAGGATGACACAGTCTATGCTTCATTGATCAATCTAGATATCGAGGATAGAAGAATAAGGTTTTACAAGATAGTAGTCACAGAAATGTTTCGTCTGATCTCACATTTTCATAACTTGGGTAGCAATGATGCATTACTAGATGCCGCTCATTGCTTATGGGTCTAAAGTGGTTTAGAGACATTTCCAAACTTACGAAAACCTATAGGGTCACATATAAAAAATATGTTATTTTGGAGATAAGATTATTTTAGTTCGACTAAATGAATCATTAGTTAATTGAATAGACTATGATGAGTTAGACTCATTGCTTGGCCTAATTTGAGTTGGACTCAAATTGGTTTAATTTGAGTTAGACTCAAGTAAAACCAATTGAAGAAGGTTAGCATGATTAATGATAATTAATCATGCATGCAAATGAAAAATGGAATTTAACTCCACTCATGAACGTTGCATGCAATTGGAATTTGAGAAGCCTTTTGCATGCAATGAGATTAATTGCATGAAATGGAATTATGGGATTAATTGCATGAAATGGAATTTGAAAGGATTCCTCAACGTTGCATGAAATGGGAGTTAATTGCATGCAATAGGATTAATTGACTCCTAAACGTTGCATGAAAATAATTGGTGCATGCAATTGAATCAATGCATGAAATGCGATTTTAATGCATGGGAAAAATGGGATTTAAGCTCCTCCTCAACGTGAGCCTTGGAGGGATTGGATTTTTTGGTACCGTGCATTCTATTTTTCCCTTCTCCCTTCTTCTTGGCCAAAGTCTTATGTGGAGAGCCTTATTTTGGTTGCTAGCATAACCAAAGGTTTTGTCTTCTTTCTCCAAAAGAGTGTTCGTGTGGATGCCATAGAGGCACGAACACTTGAACGTGCAAGAGATCCGGCGAACTGTGGACGAGCGGGATAGATGAAGGGCACACATCAAAGGTATACCCTATAGGATAGGGCCTTTTTGAGCTATACTTTGTATGAGTTTTCTTTCGCATGGATCGCTCATCATTATTTATCGCATAGGATTCCCAACAGTGGTATCAGAGCCATGGTCCATGTCAAGCCATGAACCTTGAACGAAAGAAGTGGAGCTCCCATGTCCAGATCAAGAGAACCAGACAGGAAATCCAGTTGGGTTGGGAGGATCAAACAATTGGCAGGAAGTCCGGCTGAGTTAGGAGGACCGGATAATTGGCAGGAAGTCCTGGTGGGTTGAAGATCGGACATCAAGCAGAGAAAATTCTTCGAGGAGGGATAAACTTGAGGGGAGCCTAATGTGGTCCTTCATTTGAGAGGGGGGGGGTTGTTGAGAGTATTGGAAATACAATCAAAGTCCCACATTGATAAGAAATGGAAAAGATTATGTGCTTATAAGATGAAAAGATATCTCCATTGACATGAGGTCTTTTGGGTAAAACTCAAAAACAAAATAATGAGGGCTTAGGCCCAAAGTGGATAATATCATACCATTGTGGAGATATGTGGATCTTATAAATGATCGAGGTAGTTTATGAGTACATGTATGATTGTTTGGGTGAATTTGTGCAACAAGTTATGCATGATATATTTGTTGATCGAACAACATGTTTGCCGTTCGGATCTATCACCTAAAATTGCTACGAACAGTGGCAAGCAAAGGTCTCGGGTTCATTATGATGGACTAAGGGCAGCAACTCATTCGAAGAGTTGTTAAAATAAAATTTTGCTCTGGGGGCGCTGCCCCCTGCAAACCCCGCAAGGGGCGCTACCCCTTGACCCTGCCCGCTAACTGGCTAGCGGGACCGCCGTGTCGTAGCTGCTTATAAGTCGTGCATAACATTATAATAAAATCTGTATGTTATAGATCTTTATGAATGTTGTATGCCATAGTACATGGTTATGACCCTTAACTCTAATGTGATTGTGGTTGTGTTGTGTGTGCATATTGTAATTCATAATACGATCTGCGAGTCGTGTCTCCCTCTCTATTTTTCTAGTTGTAAAATAGATATAGACTCGAATGTAACTCGAGTATTTTTATTTTGTAATGTACAAAATGATGAGTGAAAAGTCCATTGGAGGATGAAGTTATAAGAAGGATGCCGACGATACATAACAACCAAAGGATGCACTTGGAGAAGATGTTATCCCTAGGTTGACCCATCGCTCTTCTCATTGGCTTGAGGAGATCGTAGATTCGGGCCATAACCATGTCACGTTTAAGCTTATATGTTGATATATGCTGTGTGTATGTGATGGATGTTAAATAATAATTTTATCTTAATTAAGTCGAATCGATATGCCTACTAAAGTTTGATACTCATAAACTACCTCGATCATTTATTGTTGAGTTTACCAAAGCAAAGTGACATATTTTATCTTGGTAGAGTGCGAGAGGACAATTGTGATGTCTCGCTATCGAACTTTGGGTGAGACTTAACTAAGTTATCTCAATTAGATTGAGAACGTAAAGGCATATCCCAAAAGTTGGGAAGATTGGGTAAGAAAACAATTATGCTAAGTCTTGGGCGATTAGCCAAAGCTAACTTAAGATGATGTGTAATGTGGATCTTAACTCTTTGTTTCTAAGAGTTACATAAGATGTAATTGGTAAAATATTGCATACCTAATCATACTAAAACCTGGGCGATTAGCCAAAGCTAACCTGGCGTGAGGGTATGATGTGGATCTCATTCCCACATGACTCAGAGTCAATGGGAGCTAGTAGTGTGGGTAAAAGGTGTTTGCCTACATCCATGACTATCCCTTATCGAAGCTCTGCGATTCAGTGGGAGCATCATTTAATTAAAAGCCTAATTAAATGATTTAAATATGATATTTATTTCTGTATTTTACTATTGTATATCACCATGTTGTCTAACACGTCAAATACTCTCTCTCTGCGATTTGTCCTTGAGAAGGACAAGTTCAACGGAGCTAATTTTCTAGACGGGTACAGAAACTTGAGAATCGTCCTCAAGCAAGAACGAAAATTATACATCCTAGAGCAACTTCTTCCTGAAGCACCTGCCACTACAACCACTTGTGCGGAGAAAGATGCTTATAAGAAGCATCAGGATAATGCATTAGATGTATCATGCCTAATGCTTGTCATCATGAATTCTAAGCTTCGTAGCGTAAAACATGGACGATATGATATGATCGAGCACCAAACAACTATGTACGAATCTAGATGAGGTGTCTAAGGCTCTATTTGCATGCAAGATGCAAGAAGGAACTCCTGTAGGAACTCACATACTCAAGATGATTGGGTATGTAAAGAACCTTGAAAGACTAGGATTTCCACTGGGTCAAGAATTGTCCACTGACCTTATCCTGCAATCATTGCCGGAAAGGTATAGTCAATTTGTCATGAACTATAACATGAATGAAATTGACAAGCTATTGCCTGAGTTGTTAAGCATGTTGAGAACTACTGAAAATAATCTTAAGAAGATCCGACCTGCTAATGTACTCATGGTTAAAAAGGGTAAAGGCAAAAAGAAGCCCAAAGGAAAGGGTAAGATCCAAGACAAGGGCAAGGCCAAAGCATTGAAACCTAAATGAGGGGTGTCTAAGGAAGGGGATTGCTTCCACTGCGGTGAGACCGGGCATTGGAAGAAAAACTGCAAGTTATACCTAGAGGAAGTTAAGAAAAAGAGAAGTGAGACTTTTGCCTCAGGTATATATATTATAGAAGTCAATTTATCTATTTCTTCTCCATGAGTATTAGATATCGGCTGTGCATCACACATTTGTACTAATGTGCAGGGCCTAAGAAAGAGTAGATTATTGACAAAGGGCGAAATGGATCTACGAGTAGGCAATAGTTCAAGAGTTACTGCCATAGCTGTAGGAACACACTCTTTATCTTTGTCCACTGAGCTTATTTTAGAACTAGAAGAGTGCTATTATATACCTGTCATAATTAAGAACATTATCTCTATTTCTTGTTTGGACAAGAGAGTTTTTTTATTTATAATAAAAGACAAGAGTTGTTCTGTTTATTTAAATAAAATGTTCTATTGCAGTGCACATCTAGTGAATAGACTCTATGTTCTAGATTTTGATAACCCAATCTGTAACATAAATACCAAACGGTTCAAATCGAATGATTTGAACCAAACATATCTTTGGCATTGTACCGACGGAGAAATCGTACTTTATTAGATATGGTACGATCAATGATGAGTCATAATGATCTACCTACTTCCTTTTGGGGATTCGCTCTAGAGACGGCTGCCTTTACACTTAACCGTATTCCATCTAAAGCTGTCATAAAGACACCATATATGATATGGACTGGGAAGAGTTCCAAAATGTCTTTTATGAAGATTTAGGATTGTGAGGCTTATGTTCGGCGTCAAGTCTCCGATAAACTAGGCTCCAAATCAGACAAATGCTACTTTGTAGGATATCTTAAGGAAACGAAGGGATATTATTTTTACAATCCCACACAAGGCAGAGTGTTTGTCGCTAGAAATGACTTATTTATAGAAAGAGAGTTCATTTCTAAAAGAACTAGTGGGAGTAAAATCCATCTTAAAGAAGTTCAAGATACAAATAACACTGAGGCCTTGATGGAAATTGAACAGGCACCACAAAGTATTGTGGATGATGAGATTGTTGCACAAGAAGTTGTGGAGAAATAACCTGTTCAAGTAGACCAAGCTCTTTGCAGGTCTAATAGGATACGTCGTCAACTTGAGAGATTCATTTCTCTTGTCTGACTATGATGATGTTATGCTTATTGAGTTGAACGAACTTACATCCTATCAGGAAACTGTGATGAGCCCAGATTCTGAGAAATGGCTAGAGGCCATGAGGTCCGAAATAGAATCCATGTACACTAACCAAGTATGGACTTTGGTTGATCCACTTGAAGGAGTCAAACCCATTGGGTGTAAGTGGGTCTTTAAGAGAAAGACTGACATGGACGGTCTTATGCATACCTATAAAGGGCGATTGATAGCTAAAGGTTTCAAGCAGATTTATGGTATTGACTATGATGAAACTTTTTCACCAGTTGCGATGCTTAACTCTATTCGGATCATGTTTGCTATTGCAGTCGACCATGATTATGAGATCTGACAAATGGATGTCAAAACTGCGTTTCTGAATGGAAAACTACTCGAGGATGTGTACATGACACAACCTGAGGGTTTTGTAGATCCAAAGCATGTTGGAAAGGTATGTAAGCTGCAAAGGTCTATGTATGGTTTAAAGCAAGCATCTAGAAGTTGGAATCTTCGATTCGATGATGCGATCAAAGAGTTTAGTTTCATCAAGAATAAAGATGAACCTTGTGTCTACGAGAGGGTTAGTAGTAGCATAGTTATTTTTCTTATCTTGTATGTTGATGACATACTTCTTATTGGAAACGATATCTCTATGTTGCAATCTATGAAGACTTGGCTTGCGAATTGTTTCTCGATGAAAGACTTAGGAGAAACAACCTATATATTGGGCATCAAGATTTATAAAGATAGATCTAAGAGACTTCTTGGCGTAAGTCAGAGTACATGCGTTGAAAAGGTGCTAAATCGTTTTGCCATGCAGAATTCCAAGAAGGGATTTCTGTCAATGTCACATGGTGTCAGTCTTTCGAAGACTCAATGTCCCTCTTCTAAGGAGGAGAGAGACCGTATGAATTAGATCCCTTATGCATCTGCTATAGGGTCTATCATGTACGTCATGCTTTGTACTTGACTCGATGTTTCGTATGCTTTGAGCATGATGAACAGATACCAGTCAGATCTAGGTGAAAGTTACTGGACAACCGTCAAGAACATTCTTAAATACTTACGAAGGACGAAAGAATATTTCTTGATATTTGGAGGCGATGAGGAGCTAGTTGTAAAGGGTTACAGTGATGTAAACTTCTAAACCAATAGGGATGATTTTAGATCGCAGTTAGGGTATGTATTTTGCCTGAATAGTGGCGTTGTGAGTTGGAAGAGTTTGAAGCAAGACACAGTCGCAGATTCTACAACAGAAGCCGATTATATTGTTGCGTCTGATGCGACAAAGAAAGTTGTTTGGATCCGGAAGTTCATCACTGAACTTAGGGTGATTCCTAGCATAGTGGACCTTATAGACCTCTATTGTGATAATAATGGGGCTCTTGCACAGGTTAAGGAACCTCGCTCTCATCAGCGGACCAAACACATACTGCGGCGCTTCCATCTCATTCTAGGGATCATCGATAGAGGAGATGTGAGGATATGCAGAGTACCGACAGATGTTAACATCGCAGATCCTTTGACCAAGGCTTTGACACAGAGAAAACATGATGGTCATACTAGGTCATTGGGTATTAGATATTACAGTGATTGACACTAGTGCTAGTGAGAGATTATTAGTAATAAGTCCTAGAGCTAATTATGTGATGATTGACTAGGGACTTTTTGTATCATATTCTATTAATAATAAAGACAAAGTTTAGTTATTATATTTACTTCATACTTGTGCCAGCTGAATAAATATAATAATGTCCTAAAAAGTAGGTTCTTATCTACAACATATCAATTAGTAGAATTGATTGTGAGAAGTTGTGGAGAACACTATTCTTAAATATTCCTAGTCAAGTATTAATATACAAGGGCAATATTAATGCATTGAGACGAGCATATAGGTCAATTGATGATTTGATCTCACAGGTCATGAATATGTGATATTACGTTGACACATGGGTATATATTAGAGAATATATACTGAATTGACCCGCTATGAGAAAGTTTCATGAATCGTTATATGAGTATCATAAACTTTCTCATGTGACTATTAGTATGAATAGTCCTTAGACCTAAAATCACTACGATTTCCTACATAAGGAGTTACACTTGAAGCATTTGAAGAAGATATTTTGAAAAGGGATAGGAAAAGCAGTTACACTTGACAGCTTGGCGAGGGTATTAGAGTAAATTCACTTCAAAGAGAAGGCGAGACAAATCATCTATAAAAGGGGCAGAGGTAGAAGGAAGGGGGGGTGGTTGTTTCTTTGTTATTCGATACCTCAAGGATCTTCTTCTCACTTCTTCTTCTTCATTGTTTCTGCATTTTTATTTTTTTCCTTCTGCTGTTTCTGACTTGAGCATCGGAGGGGCCGTGCCGGGAAGCCGGCCCATCTCTAATACTCTCTTGTGAAGTGACAGATCTAGCGTTTATTTCGAGGATACAAGGTGATCAAAGAAGCTATTCATTATTTCATTCTTAACACTCGGTGATAGATCTAGCTGGGATCTTTTGGATCTGAGGTGATTGGAAGAAATCAGCAAGAAGGGGGAGGGAGATCTTGGTAGGCCGAAGAAGTGAACACCATCAATCATTAATCATAAATAGATCACGAGTGACACTTAACAGTACATCATGACCATCAATTGACCAGAAAGTCTAAATCGACTCTAGAACGTTTTTGAACCTTTCAGCAGCTACAATTGTTTTGTGTTTTATTCCTTTTACTTATCCTATACCCACTTGGTTCAGGACTTGATCTATGTACTCGTTTCCACTAGGTTGACTACGTCACATCTAGCCTAAGTTAGTTTCTTGTCCTGTAGATTCAAGTTACTCTCTTCATGTGTTTAAGAAGACAGTCTTCTTAACATGGTTGCTCTGACCAGAGACTCATGAGTAACAATCCTAACAAGAGGCTAGGGTATACATCTCCTTTACAGGAGTGGTGAATCCTCTATGGGCTATTCAAATATCTTCGATCACTTTGACTTATACCCATTCTACTCAGAGTGACACCTCTTGTAGAGATGGTTGCGAAGAAGTCAAAGCATAAGTCGCCATGATTCAAGTTGCACTCGAGCTGCAATAAAACTTCATCGACATAAAGAACTATATGAAGTTTCATAATAGATCACTCCAATGAACTAGTTACCCTAATTAACATTCACATGTTCATTTTCAGCATTCATATGCTTCCATTCAGTGAGTACCGAATGTTTGGATAAACCAAGGAGCATAACATGTGCTAATCTCATAGAATTGTTAATGTCTAATCTCATAAATTCATCGGCTAAAGATAGTTTTAATACTTACATAATTGCACAGGATAAGATACCCACTAATTGTGATCCAATCTAATTTCTTTCCTGTTATGTTTGGTATTGTGGATTTCAGTAATGAGTTTAAGATCCAATTACATACATAGAAAATGTACACTCAAATAATAAATTTTATTAATAATTTCTAAAGCGATTGCCTTATGATACCTCTCAATTACATTATACTCCTACTTAGCCTATAACCAATCGCCTGGGTATCTAATACCATAGGTCTTTATATGCCTTTTGAATTTTTCTTGGGGAAGAGGCTTTATTAAAGGATCCGCTAGATTCCTATCAGTGGGAACTCTCTCTATTTATACATTTCTTCTACCAATGATATCTGATTAGATGATAACGTCGAAGTACGTGCTTGGATCGCTGATGAGACCGTTGTTCCTTTGCCCGTGCAATAACGCCATTGTTGTCGTAGTAAATCGGTAATGCTTCAACAATGCTCGGAATAACTCTAAGTTCATTAATAAACTTCTTGATCCAGACCATTTTTTTTGTAGCTTCAAAAGCTGCAATGTACTCTGCCTCCATGGTAGAATCAACAACGATGCCTTGTTTTAACTTTTTCAACTAATCGCTCCCTCATTCAAAGTGAATATGTATCCAAACTGAGATTTGGAATCATCCTTATCCGTCTGGAAGCTAGTATCAGTATACCTGCTTACTACCATATCACCTCATTCATATACCAAGAACAATTTCTTAGTTCTTCTCAAGTATTTAAGGATTGCCTTGACAGCCACTCAATGATCCATACCAAGATTCGACTGGTATCTACTTGTAACACTCAAAGTGTACGATCCATCGGATCTCATACATAGCATAACATACATGATAGATCCTATAGCTGACACATATGAGATCTGACTCGTGTGAATTCTTTCGTCTTCAATGCGCAAGCACATATACTTTGAAAGGTGAATTCCATACCTCATGGGAATAAAATCTCTTGGATTCATCCATACTAAACCGTTTTAACACTTTATCTATGTATGTAGATTGTGAAAGACTAAACAACCGATTCGATCTATTTCTATAAATCTTAATCCCCAAGGTATAGGTTGCTTCTCCCATATCTTGCATGGAGAATATTTTGGACAACTAAACCTTAACTGATTGAAGAACCGGGACATCATTTCCTATTAGCAGTAACCGCACTCCCACTAACCTTTCTATATACACAGGATTCGTCAGGATTTGATGAGAAATCAAACTATTTGATTGCCTCATCAAAACAAACATTCCAACTCTTGGATGCTTGCTTTAATCCATAAATAAATCTCTGAAGCTTGCATACTTTATTCTTGTCGATAGATGTGAAATTCTCAGGTTGTATCATATACACATCTTCAGATAGGTTTCCATTAAGGAAAGCTATTTTCACATCCATCTGCTATATCTCATAATCATAATAAGCTGCTATGACCAAGAGTATCCGGATGGATTTAAGTATAGCTACTGGTGAAAAGGTTTCGTCATAGTCAATATCTTGCCTTTGATGATACCCTTTGCCACTAACCTTGCTTTATAGGTAATTATATTACCATTCACGTCAAGTTTCTTCTTGAAAACCCACTTGTACACAATAGGTGTTATGCCTTTGGGTGGGTCCATCAAGTTTCAAACTTGATTTTCGTACATGGAATCCATTTCTAACTTCATGACATCTAGTCATTTATCTCTATCTGAACTTTTCAAAACTTCTTCATAACTAGTAGGTTCCATATCATATACGAGTAATACGTCATTCGATTCACTTATGAGAAATCCATATCTCTTAGGAATCTGACATATTCTACTAGATCTATGAAGAGGTGGTATATTATCAGGTTCAACAATTATTTTATCCCTATGAATAATTGGTTATGATTCTTACTTAGGTATCTCTTTAATGTCTACTGGAGTCTCTTGAACTACACTTAGTTCAACTTCATTCCTGCTGTTTTTCTGTAAAAGAAAACTCCTCTAGGAATATAACATGTCTTGAAACAAACACCTTTTGTTTCAAGGGATGATAGAATTGATAACCCCTTGTTTCCTTAGGGTAACTAATAAATAGACACTTATCAGACTTATCCTTCATTTGTCTGATACAGTCCTCTTTACATAAGCATGACAACCTCATATCTTCAAATAAGATAAATGAGGTTTCTTACTATTTCATACTTCATATGGAGTAGTTGAGACTGTTGGATCGATATGAGCGCTAGAGGGGCGAGGGGGGTGAATAGCACACTTTTTCTTTTCGCTCGTCTATTCAATAAATAAAAAGAGTAAAGTACAGCGGAAAATAAATACGAGACTCGTTTGTTTTTACTTGGTTCACAGCCTTCCGGCTGCTAATCCAAGGCCCTAACGGTCCTAGACCGTGTACAAAGGGCAAATCACTAAAATACTCCTCCTTGTTAGAGGTAGGAGTAGACGAGTACAAGAAGATAAAAACTTGAGGTAGAGGGACACTCCCCCTCTTCTCTTTACGATTAAAGCTCCGAGAAATTACGAATGGAATACAAAATTAAAGAGTACAAAACTCAAAATGATACCGACAACTTGAAAATGGATGCTTTGAGCTCGGGTTGTCGTTGTTTCGGCAACACTTCGTTGTCGTAGGAGTGTTGGAGAGTGGTAGCATTTCGGAAGCACTTTGAAGGCTCTTGAGATAATGAAATGGTGAAGAATGACCCTTCTTTTATAGCCTTGAGAAACCCTAATCGTTGAGCTCAAGCCTTATCTTCAAAAGTCACCTCACCCTAAAAAAAGGGGATGAGGTTTTGACTATCCTCGAGGCTGGAATTCAACATCACCAATCGATCAACCCTATCCCGATCGATAGAGGCAAGAAGCTGATCGCCAATCGACAATGATCGTCTAGGGTTTCCAGCTGCAATGAAGAGTTAGCTCGAAAATGCAGTTAATATAAGTAAATTTGATGGCCATTTACCATCTGATCTCGACTTAGACCTTCCATGGGAAGTCTTGATCGGATCGTCGCCTAAGGACGTCCCCGTACGGAGGACACGACCTTACTTACGCTCACTCATACGAACTTACCTCAACCTTTAAGCTTTGCCTCTGGTCTCCACCTGATTTTTTTGGCTCCCTCCGAAGTCCTCCCGATGTCGCCCGACCACCACAGTTCCCTCTGGGTGTCGTCGACCTTCAGCTTAGCTTAGTATTTCTGCACACTTGATTCAACTCGTGAAATAACAATATAGGCTTAACTTTGTGTCTTTTGCTATAATCAAAACTTAGGTTCGACTTAGATGCCTACTGCACCAACAATCTCCTCCATTTTTGATCTATAACAAATCCACACAAAGTTAAGGAAATAGATTGAATGTATTAAGTGAAATGACTATTATGAATATAAAATCTTAAAGAGTATACATGACTAAAGATGTCTTAACTCTCCCCCTTGATGTTTGCTACTTTAAGAAGAGTTTAAGTAATCGAAATTACTTAACAATGACTTTAGTGTTTAAATAAGTTCAAGTTAAGTAATCAAAAACTAATTTTTGATTTCTTAACCTTGGCCTTTCTCTCATTTTTCAATTTAAAGGTTAAGTTTAAAAAAAAATTGATCCCTTGACTTTGGACTTTTCTCCCCCTTTTGCCATAAATTGAAAAGAGTGGGGGGTTTTGAAAAACATAGTTTTTGAATTTAATTTTAAGTTCAAGCATGTTCTAAATAAATTTTGAAAATAGTAGTTTAAATATAAGTTCATTTATTTGTATGTTCAACTCTATTTGACTTTATTGATATGGAATAATTAACAAGTCCTGATTAGAGATGGTTAATTTATGTAATTATACTCCGTGGTTCATGTCGATGCACTAAATCTACATCTGGAACTAGGAGTGAGGTCCTAACATCTTACACCCATCTACGTGACAAAGTACACAAACACATTAGTCCTATGTGTTGTGAGATGTGTTGGCTCCTTAAATCTATAGATACATGATATTTAGAGTAAACCCTAAGTTAGTTCCATTAACATGAAAAGTAAATAATAGAGTATATCAAAATATAAGTTGTAAATACTACTCTATTACGCACATGCCTAGTTTACGTCTTAGTAGACTAAACTCGGCTTCGGGTAGAGGCTTGGTAAAAAGGTCGGCTAGGTTTGACTTGGATTTCACGTATTCGAGCTGTATGGTTCTGTTAGCTACATGTTCTCGAATAAAGTGATGTTTAATCTCTATATGTTTGGTCCTAGAGTGACATACGAGATTCTTGGTTAAGTTGATTGAGCTAATATTATCTATGTGAGTTTTAATATTGTTGAAGTTTAAGTTAAAGTCTTGGAGAGTGTTCTTCATCCAAAGAAGCTGAGCCACACACTCGCCCATTGCGACGTATTCGGCTTCGGTGGTAGATAAGACAACACAGTGTTGCTTCCTACTGTACCAACTCACTAGACTCGAGCCGAGAAATTGACAACAACCACTCGTGCTCTTTCTATCGAGTTTACTACTGGCATAGTTCGAGTCGGAGTAGTCGATTAGTTCGAACTCAAATACCTACGCTTAGCGTGCCCTTTAGATATATAAGGATATACTTAACTAATGTTAGGTGAGACTCCTTAGCACAAGTTTGGAACCTTGCGCACATACTTACTGCGAATAGTATGTCGGGTCGACTCGCAGTTAAGTAAAGGAGACTCCCTATTGCGCTCCTATAGTATTTTAGGTTAATAGGTTTTCCGTCTATATCATCTCCTATATTAACATTTGTTTCCATGGGTGTATTAATGATTTTAGCATTTTGCATTCCGAATCAGTTAATTAATTTCTTAGCATATTTTTGTTGATGTAAATAGATTCCTTCTTTAGTTTGTTTAATTTGTAATCTTAGAAAGAAATTTAATTCTCCTACTAAGTTCATTTCAAATTCACTTTCCATGAGTGAAATGAACTCGTTTAGTAGGATTGAATTAGTGGTTCCAAATATTATGTCATCTACGTAGATTTGGGCTATAAAAATTTCTTTGCCTATGGATTTTACGAAAAGGGTTGGGTCGATTAAGCCTTGGCTAAACTCTTTAGATTTAAGGTATACAGAAAGCCTCTCATACCAAGCTCTAGGAGCTTGTTTTAGTCCATATAAAGCTTTCTTGAGTCTAAAAACATGGTTGGGTTTGTCTAGGCTTTCGAATTCTGGGGGTTGACTAACGTATACTTTTTTTTTAATAAGTCCATTCAAAAATGCTGACTTGACATCCATTTAAAATAATTTAAATCCTCGATGTGCAGCATATGCCATCAACATTCGGATGGATTCTAATCTAGCTACGGGGGCATAGGTTTCATCGTAATCTAACCCTTTTACTTGATTAAACCCTTTCGTGACCAATCTCGTTTTGTTTCTAACTACTTCACCTTTGTCATCAAGTTTGTTTCGGAAGACCCATTTTGTTCAAATAATTGATTTATCTTTAGGTGGTGGTACTAATTCCCAAACTTTGTTACTAGTAAATTGAGCTAGCTCTTCTTGCATTGCAATAATCCAATTGAGATCAAGAGAGCTTGTTCAATTGACTTGAGTTCGATTTTCGAAATCAAGAAAATTTGACTAAGGTTTCGATATGACGCTCTAGTTCGAACCCCTAAGTTAGGATCATCTATCACTTGGTCGATAGGATGACTTGATTGAATTCTAGACTGACTTGGGTTAGGATCACCTATCACTTGGTTGATAGGATGATTTAATTGAACCCTAGACTAACTTGGGTTAGGATTAATATTGGACTCGATTTCATGGTCAGAGTCGAGTCTGGTATGAGTTGGTTCGTCAGTTGGTTATACTAAGGGTTTTATAGGTTCATGTCCTTCGTCGAATACTACATTAATGGTTTCCTCAATTTTAAGAGTGTCATTGTTATATACCCTGTAGGCTCTACTCGTAGTTGAGTATCCTTGGAAGATTCCGGTGGAGGTTTTGGATGTGAACTTTCCTAGGTAGTCCTTAGTGTTTAGAATATGTACTTTACATTCAAATACCCTAAAGTATTTAATGTTAGGTACTTTGTCATGATAGGTTTTGTATGAGGTTTTAAGATGTCTCTTAACCATTAGGATTCTATTTTGGACATAACAAGTCGTACTAATGGCTTCTGCCTAAAATATATTGGGTAGGTTGTATTCGTTCAACATGGTCCTAGCGACTTCTTTTAGGGTTCTATTTTTCCGCTCGACTAGGCCATTTTGTTGTGGGGTTCTAGGATATGAGGATTCATAGTAGTATCCGTTTAGGTTATAGAAATATGTGAACCTGTGGTTTTCGAATTCACCACCATGATCGCTTCTAAGTCTTTTAATTTTAAAGTTCTTTTGGTTTTCGATTAACTTATACAAGTTGATGAGTTGGTCTAAGGTGTCACTTTTGTGTTTAAGGAATCTAACCCAGGTAAACCTAGAATAGTCGTCAATTATGACTAAGCAAAATTGACTACCATTAAGTGACGTGGTTCCATGAGAATCGAATAGATCCAAATGTAGGAGCTCAAGCACACTTTTGGTTCGTTCTTGGTTAGTTAGTTAATATTGTGCCCTAAGTTGTTTACCTTGTTGACAAGAATTACAGATTTTATTGTCTAAGTTGTTAAGGTTGGGCAAACCTCTGACTAAGCCACTCTGACTCATCTTATGGACGAGTGACCAAGTTGTCGGTGCCACAACCAAGATTCCTCTTGTTGTGTCATAAGACACTTGGTTGAGGAGTTAGGTAGATTAATAATGTGGATGTTGCTATTCCTAGTTCCTTTAAGTATTGTTTTAGAGGTTGCATTAGTTTTAATTAAACATTTATTTTTTAGGAATATGACCTTATAGTTATTATTACACAATTGACTTACACTAAGTAAATTGTATTCAAAATCTTCGACTAATAAAATATTTTGAATTGTAAAATTTGAATTTAGCTTAATATCATCTGAACCGATGATTTTGAGCTTGCCGTTGTTTCCGAAAGCTACCGATCCTTGTCGTTTGAATCTAAGCTTTAAAAACTTCAGTTGGTCTCCGGTTATGTGTCGGGAGCACCCACTGTCCAACATCCATTGATCCTACACATATAGTAGTTGGATCGGATATTGGAATTTAAAGGTTGGTTGAAGATTATTAGTCTTAGATCATCTTACCCATTTCTACATGATCAAATACGTTATCCTTATGTGTTCTTGTGAGATGACTTCAATTTTATTTGATTAACTTTAATGAATTGAAACTAGTCAATCTTGGTTTAGATTCGGATTTAACCCTAAGCTCGTCAAGTCGCCTTTTCAAGAAATTGACTTCCAGGTCGTGGCGAGGCACAGAGGCTTTTTTTGATCGAAACAATGACCACTTCCTTAGACAAAGCCAAGTTCGAGAAAATAATAACTTGATTCACTTAAAATTATTTCTTGGTCTAACTAGTTAAGGATACGGCGAGATAGCTTCAGTTAGTTCCACTTAGTCGAGTGCACCGAGCTAGATACGCCTTATCTAACTTGGATACACGGGACTTCGTTTCCCTAGTGTACTATCATCTCATTGCGTCCTAATACTATGTTATCAAGAATTGACTAGTTATAGGTCCTATCTAACCATTCTAAAAATAAAAAGAAAGATACCTAAGCATGCAAAATCTAATTAATAACACAAATTTTGTACTAGCTCCCCCTGGACCATTAAATCGGTTCGGTCTTTCCACATAGTGGATTTGGTCCTTGGGAACCCAATACTTGTTAGATCCTAATTTAGAAATCAAAACGGTCTTAGGGACCTATGCTTGGACATGTTTTTTATTTCGACTTACAATTGACATATACGACTTGTTAGTCGTATTTGAGCTAAACCCAAGCCCGACTTTGTTGTACACGGCCCTTTGCAATCCAAGTAGAAGGTCAAGTCCCTTGGATCCCAAAGTAAACATTTCCAACGTATGCCTAAGGTTTTCGACTTGACTTTTCAAAAGTGAGTTCTCAACTTCGAGCTTTTCAACTCGAGTTGAGTCCTCCTCTTGAACTCGACTAGTCGAAGAGGTTAGGGAGACCTCATGTTTAAGGAGTTTAACCTCCTCAACTAAGGTCTCGATCTTTGACTCGGACTTAGCTAATTTTCTAGTTAAGAATTTAATTGCATTATATAATGTGCTAAGTAAAGATCGACTTACCTTAAGTGACCCTTTTGAATCGGATGCGGATCCGTGGCTTATCTTGAATAGCGACTCGTCGTCGGATCCGGACTCGGACTCTTCCTCGGGTTCAGACTATTGTTCGGGCTCGGTCGGCTTGGCCATGAAGACGAGGTCGTCGTCTTCCTCCTCCGACGATTTTTCCCAAGTAGCGTTAAGCGCTTTGTTGGACTTGGGTGCTTTGTTCTTGAGTTTCGGACACTCCGACTTGATGTGTCCGAACCTATTACATTCAAAACATCTAAAATTAGAATTAGATTTAGATTTACCTTGATTGACGGGTCGTCTTCGGCTCTTGATTATCTTCCGAACTAGATTCACTAGTTCGGTTTCCATCTCGGGGTCTACCTCTGACTCGTACTCGTCCTCTTCCTTGAGGGGTGGTTTGTTTGCGGCCTTCTTCTTCGAACCTGCAAGTAAAGCAATACCTTTCTCGGGAGCCGAATTAGACTGTTCATGAAGTTCGAATTCAGAGAATAACTTATCTAATCTAATCTTAGAGAGGTTCTTATAAACCTTGTAGGTATCGACCATGGATGCCCACAAGGTAGTCCTAGGAAAAACATTAAGTGCATACCTTATAAGGTCTCAGTTTTCGACCTTTTGTCCGATGGAGTGTAGGTTGTTGACAATGTCTTGTATACGAGCGTGTAGTTGTGTTGCCATCTCGTATTCCTGCATCTTAAGGTTATACAATTTATTGAAATGTAAGTCGCGTTTACACACCTTCGCGTCGTCGGTTCCTTCGTGTAATTCTATGAGTTTGTTCCATAGATCTTTTGCATTGATGAAGGGGCCCATGCGGTTTAGCACCTTTTTGGGTAAGCCACATTGAAGGATTTGGGTCGCCTTAGCGTCGGCTTCCACTTGTCTTTTCATGGCGTTCGTCCATTGATCGTAATCCAACGATTCACCTGCTTCATTAGTAGGAAGCGTGAATTCGGTTTGGATTACGATCCACATCTCGATTTTGATCTTTAGGAAGCACTCCATCTGACTCTTCCAGTAACGGAAGTAGTCTTCGTTGTAAAACGGAGGTCGAACGGTGCTAAACCCTTCGAGATGGGCAATTTAGACAAAAAAACAATACCTCGCAAAAACAAAAATAACCAAATGTACCAAGACTTTTCGTCTTGGATTAGTAGTGCGGGAAAACGAAATCAAACGAAACGAAAAAGTCGAAAAACCAAAAATAAACAATAAAAATCTGTAAAGAGTTGCTAGATTGGTGGTTTCACCAAATCGTAGTGCCCCTGGCTATGATACCACTTGTTGGGTCGATATGAGTGCTAGAGGAGGGGAGGGGGGGGGGGGGAGTAAATAACGCAAAATAATTTTTCTTTTCGCTCGTCAATTCGATAAATAAAAAGGGTAAAGTGCAACGGAAAATAAATACGAGATTGGTTTGTTTTTACTTGGTTCACAGCCTTCCGGCTGCTAATCCAAGACCCTAACGGTCCTAGACTGTGTACGGAGGGCAAATTACTAAAATACTCCTCGTTAGAGATAGGAGTAGACGAGTACAAGAAGATAAAAACTTGAGGTAGAGGGATACTCCCCCTCTCCTCCTTACGATTAAAGCTTCGAGAAATTACGAATGGAATACAAAATTAAAAGAGTATAAAACTCAAAATGAAACCGACAACTTGAAGATGGATGCTTTGAGCTCGGGTTATCGTTGTTTCGGCAGCGCTTCGTTGTCGTAGGAGTGTCGGAGAGTGGTAGCGTTTCGGAAGCACTTTGGAGGCTCTTGAGATGAAATGGTGAAGAATGACTCTTCCTTTATAGCCTTGAGAAACCCTAATCGTTGAGCTCAAGCCTTATCTTCAAAAGCCACCTCATCCTAAGAAAAGAGAGTGAAGTTTTGACTCTCCTCGAGGCTGGAATTTGAACATCAGTCGATTGATAGAGGCAGCAGTCGACTGTTGCTAGGGTTTCCAGCTGCAATGAAAAGTTAGCTTGAAAATGCAGTTAATATAAGTAAATTTGATGGCTATTTATCACCCGATCTCGACTTAGACATTCCACGGAAAGTCTTGGTCGGATCGTTGCCTAAGGACGTCCCCGTACGGAGGACACGACCTTATTTACGCTCACTCACACGAGCTTACCTCAACCTTGAAGCTTTGCCTCCAATCTCCGCCTGATTTCTTCGGCTCCCTCTAAAGTCCTCTCGGTGTCGCCCGACCACCACGGTTCCCTCCGGGTGTCGCCGACCTTCGGCTTAGCTTAGCATTCCTGCACACTTGATTCAGCTCGTGAAATAACAATATAAGCTTAACTTTGTGTCTTTTGCTATAATCAAAACTTAGGTTCGACTTAGGTGCATACTGCACCAACAGAGACAACCTTAGTCGGGACTCTGTTTAGCAAGTAAATAATGGTCTCGAGTGCGTAATCCCAAAAAGATTTGGGAAGACTTGCATGAAGCATTATCGACCTCACCATGTCCAACAAGGTTCGGTTTCGTCTTTCTGCTACACTATTATGATGTGATGTATAAGACGGAGTCCTTTGGGATAAGATGTCATTGTCCTTGAGACAATTTTAAAACTCTTAGCTTAGGTATTCTCTACCTCGATCAAATAGAGGTACTTTGATATTTTTCTCAAGTTGTTTCTTTGCTTCATGTCTGAATTCTTTGAACCTTTCAAAGATCTCAGATTTGTATCTCAATAAATATACATACCCAAATTTTGAGCAATCATCGATGAAGGTAATGAAGTAGCTATAACCTCCTTGTGCTTGAGTTGACATTGGTCCACACAAGGACATAGACTATTTTTCAGCTTTGAGAACAATTCTCAAGTTTCGAAGCCATTCCAAAAAGTTTAGCCCGGTCAATTTGTTTGCATCCAAAATTGAGTATAAGTTAATGGAGGTCGACATGCTATTCTATTAAGAAAATCTAGACATATAAAAAAAAAATGTATAAGAGAGATGAATTTATAATGTAAATAATCTACATTAAATAGAACCCCCACTATTTTGTTCGAATTCAAGAGCCTTAATTTTGAATTCGGAATATGGTAGGTTTTCTCCTTGTGGGTTGATATCCGCTATTGCTAAGAATAATTTTGGAGAGAGTCCAACAAATCATTCTTAGTTCTAGCAGTAGGTATCAACAGTACTAATTATATAACATTTATACAACTATTACTTTATGTTATCAACTAATTGAATGTTCACATATACATTAGGTTGTTAACTCATTAGGATATATACATCATATACATATCACCTAATTGCACCTTTGTCCACATTGATCTTGGAGAGAGTCCAACAAATTAATGCTTTCAGTTAGGGCCAACGCATTAATCATGAGATTAAAATTAAATGGTTTGAACACATCTAATTTTCTACCCAGGCTTGGATAGAGTCCAACAACCTAAACTAGAATCTTAGACTCTAGTTTTAACTATTTAATGGAATATCTAATCTCAAATGGTTTGAACATGTTTAATGTCATGATAGGTTTGGAGAGAGTCCAACTGATGTAATTGAGAGGTGTCCTAAGACAATCGCCTTAGAAGTTATTAATAAAATTCACTATTTGAGTATACTTATTTATGTATTTGATTGAATCTTCAACTCATATACTGAAGTCCACAATATGATGCATAGCATGAGAGAAATTGTGATTGGATCACAATTAGTGGGTATCTCATCATGTGTAAATATGCAAGTATTAAAACTATCCCTAGTCGATGAATTGATGAATTGTGAGACTAACACATGTTATGCTCCTTGATTTATCCAAGAATTCGGTACTCACTGAATTGAAGCATTGAGATGCTGAGAGTGAACATGTGGATGCTAGTTATGATAACTAGTTCATTCGAGTGACTTGCTATGAGACTTCATACGATTCTATATGTTGTTGAAGATCTCATTGCAGCTTGAGTGCGAGCTTCCTTAGACTTGAGGTATTCAAGTCACCTTGATCATGACGCCTTGTACTTTGACTTCTTCGCAGCCATCTACATAGTAGGTGTAACTCCGGGATGATTGGGTATAAGCCAAAGAGATCGAAGGTGTTTGAATAACCCACAGAGGATTCACCACTCATGATAAAGGAGATGTATACCCTAAGACTCTTGTTAGGATTGTTACTCAGAAATCTTTAGCCAGAGTAAGCATATTAAGAAGATGATCTTCTTAGGAACATATAGGAGTAACTTGAATCCACAGGACAAGAAAATTAACTTGGGTTAGGTGTGACGTAGTCAACCTAGTGGGGACGAACACAGAGACCATGTCCTAAACCAAGTGGGTATAGGATGAGTGAAAGAAACAAGGCATGAACAACAGAAGCTGCTGAAGGGTTCAGAAAATGTTCTGGAGTCAATTTAGACTTTCTGATCAATTGGGGGTCATGATATACTGTCAGGTGCCACTCATAATCTATTCATAATTAAGGGGTTAATTATGAATGACCAACATGACCGGGAACCTATTGGGTCACACGTACTATTGGTGATCTCGAGATGTAAAACAAGTCTGAGAATGCGATTTGAAAGAGGATATATCTGGTTGGACCAGACTAAGGGGGGTGCGAAACAGAGGCTATGAAACCTCCTATGACCTTGTTGGACTTAGCACGACCATATCACACCTAAACAAAGTCAAATGGTCTATACAGAGCCTCACACGTCGCTAACTCGCAGCCGTGCAGCTCTAGCAAAAAAATGGCAAAAATCGGGTCTTGTGCGAGAAGGACGCGACCGTAGTGTGCACGCACGACGTGCCTTTCGCACGGCCGATCAGTGTGAATCCACACGCGGAATCCACACGATGTGGATCCGTCGATTTTGGAGATTTCTCTTATGAAAATTTTCTGGGTTATTCTTACCTTAATTATGGGATAATTATGGTAAGATATGTTCCGTTTAAGCCTCTTAAGATGACCTAGTCAAGAGATCTATAAATAGATCCCTTGATAATCTTTGAAAAGAGGGTTTTGGTTTTAGGTTTTCTCTCTTGGTAGCCGTCTTTCCTCTCTCCTCTTCTCTTGTCTCCGCCAGTTGGCTAGCACCAATTGGAGACAAAGGCTTGCTGCTCTAGGAGTTGTCTCAGGTGATTTCGACGTGGATACTGATAGAGGCAAGGCCCGTTGGTCTTGTTTGTGGTTTCGACGGATTTAAAAGAATCTTGAAGGTATAACTTCTCCTTGTCCTTGTGTGTGTTTTCATGTGATTATACCAAAGTAGGTTTTATTCGCTTTATTCTGCTGCGCATGATCCCGGAATTTCCAACAAGTGATATCAGAGCCACCTTGTTCGTTTGACATAGATTGCATATTGTAGGAGAATATTTAAAGCATGTTTGATGTTTTAATATAACCTTGCCATGTTTATCTATATGATAAATTAGAGTATGTTTGATTTTACATATATGATATGTTTGTAACCTAAAAGGAAATACCGAGGATGCGTCTAGAAACACCGAAGGTGTTGGCCGTGTCGTTAGAGCCTAAGCATAGACTCGATCACGTTCACATCGGGAAATTTATTTCCTAATGTGACCTTATTTTTTTTCATATTAAGGTTTATTTCCTTTTATGGATAAGACCCATAATAACCTGAAATCTCTCGTGCAAATATTAGGGCTAACATCTTCCATTAATATGGTTGAATCAGAGTTCTTTTCGTGTTTGGGTTGTTGGACTCTCTTCAAGCTTGGCATGACATCGAACATGTTCAATTCATATGAGATTCGATGTTTATTTTAAATGGTAAGGATCAGAGGTCAATTTCAAGTTTGGGTTGTTGGACTTTCTCCAAGCCTGACTTGTAAATTGGATGTGTTCAAATTATTTAAATTCGATCTCACGATTAATGGGCTGACTCTAACTGAAAGTATTGATTTGTTGGACTCTCTCCAAGGTCAATGTGGACAAAGGTGCAATTAGGTGATATGCATTGGATGTATATATATTAATGAGTTAACAATCTAATGTATATGTGAACATTCAATTAGTTGATAGCATAAAGTGATAATTATATATTTGATATATAATGGGTACTGTTGATACCTAACATTATGACTATGAATGACTTATTGGACTCTCTTTAAGGTTGTTCTTAGTCATAATGGATATCAACCCACTAGGAGATCACCTACCATCTCTCGAATTCAAAGTGAGGGCTATTGAATTTGATAAAAATAGTGGGAGTTTTTTGTTAATGTAAATTGTTTACATTACTATAAATTCATCTCTCTTATACACCTGTTTTTGTATGTCTAGGTACTAATTAGAACAACATGTCAACCTCCATTAATTTACGTTCGATTTTAGACAACACAAATTGACTGGGCCAAATTTCTTGGACTGGCTTCGCAATTTGAGAATTGTTCTTAAGGCTGAAAAGCTAGCTAATGTCCTTAAAGAGGTTCTTCCCAAACCTCCTGTAGATAATGCATCTGGTGACCAAAAGTTGGCTTACTAGAAATATGTTGCTGACTCTGAGATAACAAGTTGCATTATACTAGCGTCGATGTCTCCTAAGTTACAGAAGCAACATGAGCATATGAATGCTAATACAATTGTCTTTTATCTTCGAGAGTTGTTCAATGAGCAGACACGATCTGAAAGGTTCGAGGTCACCCAGCTTCTCTTTCGCTCGAAGATGTAGGAGGGTTCATCTGTAGTGCAGTTTGCACTAAGGATGAATAGCTATATTGAGCGATTGAGATTATTAGGGTTTTTCATGGACCATGAATTAAGTATTGACTTGATTCTTCACAATCTGACTAGTAACTATTCACAATTTGTGATGAACTATTAGATGAATAAGATTGAGTCCACGATTTCTGAATTGATCAATATGCTCAAAACATTGGAGTCATCTGTTGCTAAAGAACAGAAGACGGTGATGTTGGTTGACTCCTCAAAGAAAGATTCTAAGAGGAAGTCAAAAACCAAAGCTAAAGGGAAGAAAAAAGCAAAGAAGGAAGAAATAACTCCCAAGGGCACCTGCCATTATTGTGGCAAGGATGGACATTGGAAGAGAAACTGCAAATAGTATCTAGAGTCATTGAAGCTGAAAAAGACATTTGATGTCCAATCTACTTCAGGTATATTTGTTATTGAATGTCATATTGTTTCTTCTAGCACTTAGGTATTGGATACCGGGTATGACTCACATATATATAATGACATACAGGGGCTTAACAACAGAAGAAGACTGGTTAAGGGAGAAGCAGATCTAAGGGTTAGCAATTGAGCAAAAGTTGTTGCAGTAGTCAAGAGTACTTATATGTTGTGACTTCCTACGAGACTAGTTTTAGAGTTGGATGATTGTTTTTATATTTCTGCATTGATAAAGAATATTGTTTCTATTTTATGTTTGAATAAGAAAGGTTATCATTTGATGTTTAATAATAATTGTTATTATATTACGTTAAATGGTGTTCTTTATGCTATTAGGATATTAAATAATTGAATCTACACATTAGATACATCCAACGAGATATTCAATATTGAATCAAATAATAAACGCGCTAAGTTTGATAATCAATTAACCTCACAATTATGACATTGTCGTCTTGGCCATATAAGCAATGAACGCATGTCCAAACTGTATAGGCTTGTCATTTTGGAGTCTTATGAATCAGATTCATTAAACACATGTGTTTCATGCTTAAAATGAAAGATAACTAAACTACCTTTCAGAGGAAAGGGTGAACGAGCAGTTGAGATATTGGGCCTTATACACACCGATGTATGCGGACCAATATCAACTCATGCCATAGGAGGTTATAACTACTTTGTTACCTTTATCGATGATTATTCACGATATGCGTATTTGTATCTGTTAAGATACAAATCTGAAGTCTTTGAAAGGTTTAAAGATTTTAGAAAGGAAGTAGAGAAATAACTTGGAAAACGTAAAGTACTTCCATCGGATCGAGATGGTGAATACTTAAGCCAAGAGTTTCAAGATTATTTAAGGGACAATGACATCTTGTCTCAAAGGACTCTACCTTACACGCCACAACATAATGGTGTGGCTGAAAGGCGAAACCGAACCTTGTTGGACATGGTTAGGTCAATGATGCAACATGCAAGTCTTCCAAAAACCTTTTGAAGTTACGCACTTGAGACCGCTGTTTACTTGTTAAATAGAGTCCCGACTAAGGCAATCTCTACTACTCTATTTGAGATGTAGAATAGTAGAAAACCTCATTTATCTTATTTGAAGATATGAGGTTGTCCTATTTATGTGAAGAGGACAATATCAGATAAGCTAGAGGCAAAGTCTGATAAGTGTCTATTTATTGATTACCCTAAGGAAATAAGGGATTATCAATTCTATCATCCCTTGGAACAAAAAGTATTTGTTTTAAGGCATGTTGTATTCTTAGAGAAGGAGTTTCTCTTATAGGAAAACAGTGGGAGTGAGATTGAACTAAGTGTAGTTCAAGAGACTCCGGTAGACACAAAAGAGATGTCTTGTCAAGAACCACAGCTAATTACTCATTCGGATGAGGTAATAGCTGAACTTGATAATACACCACCTCCTCGTAGATCTAGTAGGACACGTAGGATTCCTGCGAGATATGAATTTCTCATAAGTGAATCTAATGACGTGTTTCTCATAGATGATGAGGAACCTACTAGTTACGATGAGGCACTGAATAGTTCAGATATGGATAGATGACTAATAACTATGAAATCAGAAATGGATTTCATGTATGAAAATCAGGTTTAGAACTTGGTAGACCCACCCGAAGCCATAACGGCTATAGGGTGCAAGTGGATTTTCAAGAAGAAAACTGACATGGATGGTAATATTATTACCTATAAAGCTAGATTAGTGGCAAAAGGCTATCGTCAAAGACAAGGTGTTGACTATAACGAAGCCTTTTCACCAGTAGCTATGTTTAAATCTATTCGGATACTCCTAGCCATTGCGGCTCATTTTGATTATGAGATATGACAGATGAATATGAAAATAGCTTTCCTTAACGGAAACTTGTCTGAGGATGTATATATGATACAACTTGAGGGTTTCACATCCATTGACAAGAACAAAATATGCAAGCTTCAACGTTCCATTTATGGATTGAAGCAAACATTCAGGAGTTGAAATATCCGTTTTGATAAGACAATCAAACAGTTTGATTTCTCACAAAATCTTGAGGAGCCCTGTATGTATAAGAAAGTTAGTGGGAGTGTGGTCGTGTTCCTAATATTGTATGTTGATGACATATTAATTATAGGAAACGATATTCCTGTTTTGCAAACAGTCAAGGTTTGGTTGCCCAAAATGTTCTCCATGAAAGACATGGGAGAAGTAACGTATATTTTGGGGATTAAGATCTATAGAGATAGTTCTAATTGGTTGCTTGGTCTTTCGCAGTCTACATACATAGATAAAGTGTTAAAATGGTTTAGCATGGAAGAATCCAAGAAATGTTTTATTCTCATGAGGCATGAGATTCACCTTTCGAAGTCTACGTGCCTGCGCATTGAAGACGAGAGGATTCACATGAGTCAGATCCCATATGCGTCAGCTATAGGATCGATCATGTATGCTATGTTATGTACAAGACCTGATATATCGTATGTTTTGAGCGTTGCGAGTAGATATCAGTCGGATCCTGGTATGAACCATTGGGTTGTTGTCAAGACAATCCTTAAGTACTTGAGAAGGACTAAACATTTGTTCTTAGTATATTGAGGAGGTGATATGGTAGTGAGCGGGAATACTGATGCCAACTTCCAGACAGATAAGGATGATTTTAAATCTGTCTGGATACATATTTATCTTGAATGGAGGTGCGGTGAGTTGGAAGAGTTCCAAGCAAGACACCGTTGCTGATTCTACCATCGAGAGGCAGAGTACATGCGGCCTTTTGAAGCGAAAAGAGGCGGTGCGGATCAAGAAGTTCATTCGAACTCGAGTAGTTCGGCATCATTGAAGTATTACCAGTTTACTGCGACAACAATGACGCCATTGCACAGGCGAAGGAACCATGGTTTCATCAACGATCCAAGCACGTACTACGCCGTTACTATCTGATCAGAGAGATCATTGGTAGAAGAGATGTACAAATAGAGAAAGTTCCCACTGATAGGAATCTAGCAGATCCCTTGACAAAGCCTTTTCTCCAAGAAAAGTTCGAGAGGCATATAGAAGCCTATGCTTTTAGACATCAAGGCGATTGGTTGTAGGCCAAGTGAGAGTTTGATGTAATTGAGAGGCGTCCTAAGGCAATCGCCTTAGAAGTTATTAATAAAATTCACTAATTGAGTATACATTATCTATGTATTTGATTGGATCTTAAACTCACGATCAAGTCCACAATACGACGATAACACGAGAGAAATCATGATCGATCACACCAGTGGGTATCTCATCACGGTAAATACGCAAGTATCAAACTATCCCTAGTCGATGATGAGATCGACATCATCGGGCCATGAGACTAGCACACGTTATGCTTCGTTTATCCAAACATTCTGTGACTAACCGAATTCAAGCATAGTGGACGCCGAGAGTGAATACGGACGCTAGTTATGATAACTAGTTCATTGGAGTGACCTGCTATGAGACTTCATATGGTTCTATATATTGTTGAAGATCTCATTGCAGCTTGAGTGCGAGCTTCCTTAGACTTGAGGTATTCAAGTCACCTTGATCATGACGCCTTATACTTTGACTTCTTCGCAGTCATCTACATAGTAGGTGTAACTCCGGGATGATTGGGTATACGCCAAAGTGATCGAAGGTGTTTGAATAACTCACAGAGGATTTATCACTTTTGATAAAGGAGATGTACACTCTAGGCCTCTTGTCAGGATTGTTACTCAGAAGTTTCTGGACAGAGCAAACATGTTAAGAAGATGATCTTATTGGGAACATGTAGAAGTAACTTGAATCCACAGGACAAGGAAATTAACTTGGGCTAGGTATAACGTAGTCAGCCTAGTGGGGACGAACACAGAGACCATGTCCTGAACCTAGTGGGGACGAACACAGACTCAAGCTTGGACTTTCTCTTACCAAGACCCATGCTTGGACTTTCCATGCCAACCCATATTGGACTTTCCCTTGCCAAGACCTATACTTCTGGACTTTCCATGCCATTCTATGTTGGACTTTCCAATTGCCAAGACTCAAGCTTGGACTTTCCTTTGCCAAGACCCATGCTTGGACTTTCCATGCCAAGTACCCAAGACTTGGACTTTCCATTGCCAAGTGTCCCACTTGGATTTCTCCATCATATTGTCAATCCCATGTCAACCATATAGTCAATCCATTATCAAACAATGGTTAACTCATTATAAAACATCAATGTCAAACATCAAAACACTAAGATCAAACCACTACTCGAGTCAAACTTCAGTCTGGTCAATCATGACCTGAGTCAATTACACCAACAATCTTCCCCTTTTTGATGTTTGACAAAAATCAATACCTTTGAGTTAGAACACTAACTCAATCCATTCCTCCTAATTTTCCAAATTGGGAATTCCATTTTCTCCCCCTTTTTGACATACATAAAAAAGGCTCTCCCCAAGGGTGTCAATGTCTCATATCCCAATGAGATCTTACAATCTCCCCCTTAGTCCAAAAACATCTAGGATGCCTTCACTCTTTCTAGTGATAAGTCCCATATCACTAAAAAGAGGCAATCCTTTAAACTCTCCCAGTTTTCCCAGTTGGGCAACTCACATTTTCAAAATTCTCTCCCACATGAGGAAGAAACACATCCATCATTCCATGATGGATAACCTCCCCTTAAAGACTTGTTCCCTCTTGACCATTGCACTAACAATGTCCTTGGAGAATCCCTAAGCCTATAGGAATACTAAACCATCAAAATTAAGGTTAAAAGTTCAAACTTGAACTTTCACATACCTTAAAATTGATACATCACCCAAAAAACTCTCCTTTTCCATATCCAATGGATTTTCATCCTTTCTAATGTTTTACAAAGCATATTCTAGGGTTAGGAGCAGTTAGGGTAACCTAACATAGCTGAAATCAGACTAAACAAATCTTGTTTACTCGAAATCAGGTCTGACAGTCGACTCTGACAGTCAGCAATCGACTGCCCTTGACGCCATGACAATCGACTGATTTCTACAAATGCAGAAATCAGATTCAAAAATCGAGATTGAGAAATACACAAGTAAATATACGTATTTTGAAAAATCTTGAAAATTCATACGTATATTACTTATAACAAATACAATGAGTGAAAAATATGTGAAAATTAAATTACCCATTAAATAGTGAGTTTGACACAAAGTTCAAAACCATTGAAAAGTTTAATGTTTTGGCCGTACTTTGTACCAACTCTATCAATGGTGATTGCTATCAAAAGATAGACTTCCCCAAGGTTTTCTAAAATGATTTTAAAATATTTTTAAAACCTTATATTGAACCATGGTTTATGGGCTTAATGCACATGATTTGTACATAAGCTTTCCTCATGATTCACCTATGGTATAAGATGAATTTGAGTTCATCTAGATGTAAAAACTATGCACCTTGAACTTAACTCATTTCCTAGTATCTCACATGTGTCTAGGGTGTATCAATACACACACATGTTAATGTGATATGAGATGTGAATTTTGTTCATCATAATCTAAGTTCTCATGCATTTTCTAAAGCAACACTATTTGATTCCCTTATAAATGAGACTTCAAGTCATGTCATAGTCCTTAACTCAATTTTATTAATGCGTGAATGATGATTATGACATAAATGATAACATAAATAAGTATTGCCAAAAATCATGATGTCATGACATATGATTAAATCTAAATACACATGACATAAAAGATATGCCTTAAGCATAATCATGACATTTATATGATAAAGAATAAGAATGATGTCATGACATGTTATATGACAATCAAGGCATGACAAATAAAATATAAAGGTATAATAATATGTAAATTTTAATATTAGTTGTCATTTTTTATGATTAATTCCATTTTGCCATATTACTACTCATCCCAAAGTGTGTCAAAAATTCAAAATAACATACTATGACCTTTAGATCTAATTTGTGCCAATTTGATCAATTTTTCATAGTTCTCAAAATATATTTGCACATTCTAAAAACTTTTAGGATTAAAAATTCAAACTTATTTCCAAGGTACCCATAACTTGAAAATGTCCTAAAGTGCCACCTTTATCAAGGTTAGGTTAACTACCTATCCATTCAAGGTTGACACATCCTAACTCATTTAGCGTGAATCGATCACGCTCCTAAAAACCCAAAACCTATTGGAGCTCCTTGGGTTAATTAGGTATTTACTAGGGATAACTTCCCTAGATACCCTTCTAATGACCCTCCTAGGCTTGGTAGCCTTGGTCATTGTGGTCTTGCCTAGGTTAACTCTGGGGGTGACTTCCCTTGTAACCTTCTTAGTGGCCTCCCTAGGTTTCCTTGAAACCTTAGCCACTAGGCACACTCCATGGTTAGCCTTAGGGATGACTTCCCTAGTAACCATGACCCTCCTAGACCTAGGTTGTGTTCCATAATCGAATGGAACACTATGATGGATCTCATTGGGCTTAGGTTTGTAACCCAAACCTCTTTTACCCTTTGGTGGACCTTGCTTCATAAACCCTAGGTTTTGACTTCTAGATCCTAGAGTTTGACCACTTGACCCTTGCATTTGATTTTGCATTTTCTTAAGGGTCTTTTTTAATTTTCAAGTTTTGACCTCAAAACTTGATTTTCTAATTCTAATTTTTCTAATTTGGTGGACCCATTATTTCTTTGAGTATTTTTTCCTTTCCTAAGCATATGTCTATGATTCTTGGGATTAATGCCTAGATGGTCTTCTACTTTCCTAATAGTTTCCTAGGTAGGATTGTTTTAGGGATATTAGTCCCAAATTTCTCCTTATTTCTAAGATTGACATGTTTAGCCCCTAAGCAATAAAATCTATTATTTCTAGTATGCTTCTTATGAACAATAGCAAGGGAATTGAAAATATGCTTTTTTAACATTAAACTTAGAAGGTGCATTACTAAAATATACCTTAGGATTAACTTTAGAAGCTCTCCCTACATGTGTAGCTCCTTCTTGAATCTTTTTCTTCCCTCTAGGGCATTGAGGAGCTTCTAAAATATCCTATAATGCCTCGGTTTTTGGCACTTGAAGCACACCACGTGCTCCTTGCTCTTCCTAATTAGGGCATCGACATCCTTTGAGTTTTTATTGACTTTTGGTGCCGGATGAGTCTTTTTGACTTTTTTCGGACATTTGTTCTTGTAGTGTCCTTGTTCCCTACACTCAAAGCATATGATATGGTTTTTATTTTTAATTGAAATGCTCGAGTTATCTAGGGTGGTGGTGGAATTTTGGACTTCTTCATCTTCTCGACCGGAGGTGAATGCTTCCTCTTGATTATGCTCAGGCATTGAAGATGACCTAATCTCCTTCCCCTCAATCCTAGAGGTGGAGGCTTCTACCTCTTCCACCTCTTCTGTCGATCCGGATGTTGACTCCTCTTCAACTTCTGAATCCTCACTTGCTTGTGAGAATGAGCTTTCTTCCTTCTCCTTTTCTTCTTCTTGTGCCGAGAGAGGCTCCTCATGGAATCTTACCAACTTGCTCCATAGCTCCTTAACATCCATGTAATCCCCTAAACTACACAAAATGTCATTAGAGATTAAATCAACCAAGAATTTTATTACCTTTTTGTTTTTCTCGAATTCTTGGAGTTGTTTCTCGGTCCACTTCTTCATTTTGAAAAATCCTCCTTTTGGCCCTTTAGGATATTCAAATTCTTCCATCAATGCAGACTAATATTCGAAGTCCCTCATCAAAATGAATTCTTCAATCCTTGTCTTCCATTGATTGAAGTCTTCTCGTCCATAGAGCGCATATAGAACTGACGTGTTGATGTCCTATCCCAACTTTTCTTCAAATTCCATCTTTTTTCCTCTAGCGCTTTACTCCCGGTTGTTAATCCGTAAAAGAGCCCCGGGCTCTGATACCAATTGTAGGAACTTCGGTGAGCACTAGAGGGGGAGGTGAATAGCGCGTCTTCGTTGGCTTGACGGAATTCGATCGTGCTTGTCTATGATTGTTAGTACACAGCGGAATATAGAAATACACAACAAAATACAAGCACAATAAAACACGCGATATAACGTGGTTCGGAACCTTAGGATTCCTACTCCACGGGTTGGACTCGAATGAGCCTTAGCGATGCACAACACCACTAAACAGTAACACACTCCTTTTCGACAACAAGTCGGAGGTGGAGAAACCTCTTACAACAGATTACAAAAGTAATATACGATAAAACAAGCAAATACAAATGAAATACACAAAACAATGTAAATAAAACTTTACAACTATTGTTTTAGATGGTTGCTTGTTTGATTGCTTGAACCGCACTTGAAGACCCTGATTTACACTAGCAAATTGCTCCAAATCGCCCAAGAAATCGCTGGCGAAAACCTCCCCGTCGAGCTCCTTTTATGCCTCCGCGCGACCTGGATTTCCACTTGGCGGTCGGATCAGCGGTGTCGTTGTCATATGCACTTAATTCACGCGTCGACATTTAAGCATGGATACACCGGCGATCGCCATTATCCATCAATCGTTGTCGGCCTCGTACCAGCCTCTTGATCGATCGCTTCGAAGCGTTCAGCACCAGCGATCGGTCATCATCCATGATCGATTGCGCATCGATCAATCGCCTAATGTTGGCGATGACCGCCAAGGCTATATGCCGCAGTCAAATCCTAGTCGACTCACGACAGTCGATTGGTTATAATCCCAGTCGACTGCTACACGTCGACTCGGTTGCCAAGTGTCAAAACACTTGGCCAATCGATTGGTTCAAAGCCTCAGTCGACTGATAACCTCAATCATGAGCTTTAACCCCAAGTATGATGCCCTCATACTTGCTAGACCACCCTTAGCCTAGACCTAAGCCTTCTAGCCACCTCCATCAGCCTCACGCCTATCGGATTCCTCTAAGTCATCCACGACTTGTTCATCCATACGCTAACCTTCAGGTGCTTCCATCGGCTATTTTCATGCTAAGCTGATCTATACCGCCAAGGCACATTTGAGCTTACACTGCCAAGACTACCGCTTGGACTTTATGTCGCCAAACTATTGGACTTATGCTGCCAAGACTCCCGCTTGGACTTTACGCTGTCAATATCAACCCTTGGACTTCCCTTGCCAACCCATGTTGGACTTCCCATTTGCCAAGACTCAAGCTTGGACTTTTCCTTTTCAAGACCCATGCTTGGACTTTCCATCTCAACCCATGTTGGACTTTTCCTTGCCAAGACCCACGCTTGGACTTTTCATGCCAACCCATGTTGAACTTTTCCTTGCCAAGACCCATGCTTGGACTTTTCATGCCAACCCATGTTGGACTTTTCAATTACCAAGACCCAAGCTTGGACTTTCCCTTGCCAAGACCCATACTTGGACTTTCCATGCCAAGTACTCAAGAGTTGGACTTTCCATTGTCAAGTGTCCCACTTGGACTTCTCCATCATATGGTCAATCCTATGTCAACCATATAGTCAACCCATTGTCAAACAATGATCAACTCATTATAAAACATCAATATCAAACATTAAAACACTAAGATCAAACCACTACTCGAGTCAAACTCGAGTCTGATCAATCGTGACCTGGGTCGATTGCACCAACATAATTATGGTAAGATATGTTCCGTTTAAGCCTCCTAAGATGACCTAATCAAGAGATCTATAAATAGATTCCTTGATAATCTTTGGAAAGAGGGTTTTGGTTTTAGGTTTTTCCCGTTGGTAGCTGTCTTTCCTCTCCTCTTCTCTTGTCTCCGCCAGTTGGCTAGCATCAATTGGAGACAAAGGCTTGCTGGTCTAGGAGTTGTCTCAGGTGATCTCGGTGTGGATACTGATAGAGGCAAGGCCTGTTGGTCTTACTTGTGGTTTCGACGGATTTAAAAGAATCTCGAAGGTATAACTTCTCCTTCTCCTTGTGTGTGTTTTCATATGATTATGCTAAAGAAAATTTTCTTAGCCCCCAGGGGATGTCTGGGATGTAATAAAATTGTTTTATTCGCTTTATTCCGCTGCGCATGATCTCAGAATCTCTAACACCAACAACCCAAATATAAAAAAGAACTCTGGTTCAACTATATTAATGGAAGGTGTAAGTTCTAATATTTGCATTAGAGATTTTTGATTATTCTAGGTCTCATCTATAACAAAAATTAAATCCTAAAAAGGAAAAATCAAGGTCACATTAGGAAACTATTTCCCTATGCAAACGTGAGCGAGCACTCGACCATATGTCATTATTAGGAATTAGATACGCGAAACGCGCAACCTATTCCAATGCATGGATAGTCTATGCTACGAGCTCTAACGATGCGGTCAACACCTTCGGTGTTTCTACGCATTCTTGGTCATTTCCTCTCGGTTACTAACATTCACATCCACACATATATAATATAAAAGCATCATACACACATGAAAAATCTAAGCATGCACATCCACACATATATAATACAAAAGGATCATACATGCATGGAAAACCTAACATACACCTATGCCAAAACACGTTGGCTTTGATACCGCTCGTTGGAGATTCTAGGAAATAAAAGCAGCGGAAGAGAAAATAAAATAATTTTTATTTCATCCCAGACATCTCCGAGGGCTAGGATTTTGTGCATTGACATAAGTAATATGTAAATCTTTTCCTAAAAGATAAGTTTAGAGTTTATACTTTCGAGATTCTTTTCGAATCCGTAGAGACCAAGCAAGATTCACCAACCTTGCCTCTATCGGTATCCACGCTGGAATCCCTCGAGACAACTTCCAAAGTCCATGAGGTGTCGCCTCCGATCGGTGCTAGCCAAACCTTGACGCGACGAGGGAGGAGATGACGACACAACGATGTTTTGGTGGAAACGAGCGAACCAAGATTCGATCCCTAAACCTTTCATCTATATATCTATTGTTTATAGGAGCTTTAAATTGGATAAATTTTACCATAAATATCATGCCATTAAGGTAAGAAAATCGAAAAAAAACTACCATGCGAAACTGCATTTTGTGCCACCCCACGTTACAGCCATGACACGACCATGCTAAGCTCTAGCACGACCGTATTAAGTTATGTAAGCTCCATTTTGTCTCCAAATGAGTGGCACGACCGTGCTAAGCCCTAGCACGACCGTGGTAACCTCCGCCACTCCCATTTCATGCCGTTTTCGTCTAGTCCTACTAGACATCGCCTTTGAGAATCTTATCCTCAAACTCATTTTACGTCTCTTGAGAAATCGTAGTGCGTGTGACCCAATAGATTCTCGACTATATTGGCCATTCATGATTAATCATTAACCATGAATAGATCATGAGTGACATCTAGCAGTATATCATGACTCCCAATTGACCGAAAAGTCTATGTCGACTCCAAAACATTTATAAACCCTTCAACAACTATAGTTATTTTGTGCTTTGTTCCTTTCACTCATCCTATATTTGGTTCAGGACATGGTCTATGTGTTCGCCCCCACTAGGCTGACTACATCACACCTAGTCTAAGTTTCTTGTTATGTGGATTCAAGTTACTCTCTTCATGTGTCCAAGAAGATTGTCTTCTTAACATGCTTGTTCTGGCCAGAGACTCCTGAGTAACAATTCTGATAAGAGATCTAGGGTATACATCTCCTTTACAGGAGTGGTGAATCCTTTGTGGGCTATTCAAACATCTCCGATTACTTTAACTTATATCTAATCAACTTGGAGTGACACCTCCTGTGGAGATGACTGCGAAAAAGTCAAAGCATAAGTCGTCATGATCAAGATGACTTGAATATCATAAGTTTAAGGAAGCTCGCACTCGAGCTGCAATGAAGTTTCATCGACATAAAGAACCATATGAAATTTCATAGCCGACCACTCCAATGAACTAGTTACCTTAACTAGCATCCACCTGTTCACTCTCAGCATCCATATGCTTCCATTCAGTGAGTATAAAATATTTGGATAAATCAAGGAGCATAACATGTGCTAGTCTCATAGAATTGATGATGTTCATCAATTCATCGATTAGGGGTAGTTCAATACTTACATAATTGCACATGATGAGATACTTACTAATTGTGATCCAATCGCAATTTCTCTCATACTATGTTTCGTATTGTGGACTTTAGTAGGTGAGTTTAAGATCCAATCACATACATAGAAAATGTACACTCAAGTAGTAAATTTTTTTAATAACTTTTAAGGCGATTGTCTTAGATCACTTCTCAATTACATCACAAGTTGCCTCCCTGTCCAAAGTTTGTATGGGGTGCTAACAATGAACTTCATTGGAACACGATCAAAGGTGTAGGTTGTAGTCAATAATGTATCCCCCAATAAAAAATCGATAAATTGGCCTGTGCCATCATAAACTTTACCATATCCAATAGAGTCCTATTCTTTCTCTCAGCTACTTTGTTCCGTTGATGGTTGGAATAATTAGTTGTCTCGTAATGCCTTTATCAAAATAAAGCTATTTAAGCTGCTCAGATAGATACTCGCATCCTCGATTGGTTCTGAAAGTTTTCTCCGATTGGTTTTGAAAGTTTTCACCCTTAAATTTAGTTGGTTTTCAACTTGGCCAATAAATCTCCTGAAACACTCTAGTGCCTCAGACTTGTGGTAGATGTAACGAAAATGTGCTTATAAACGTAATGAAATACGTGGTTCCGTTTCGGGCTCTCACATTTATAGGTCCACAAATGTCGAAATGAACTAATTGTAATGAAGTCCGAGTTCTCATTGCTTTCCCAAATGGTTTTCTCGTAGTTTTGCCTGCTAGGCAAAACTCACACAAGGGCAGCTCGATTTTGGTTAGCTGGTCTAACAAGCCACTCGTTGCTAGTCGTCCCATCCTCTCTTGTCCTATATAGCCAAGCCTGCTATGTCATACAATCACATCATCTACTATACTATCATATGCAAAGGCAATAGGAGAAGAATGATAAGACTCATGAAATAAAATCAAATTCAGTACATAAAGCCCCTCATGGACTAAATCGAAACAAATTAAAGAACCATCATAAGAGATGGAAACTCTAAAGTTTCCTATTAAAATACAATATCTTAACTGGTCTTGACATCAGGTAGATACAAGATTCCACCAAATCTCTGGAGCATATAACATGTCATGGAGATATATGACTTGGTTACTTTGTGGCAAGAACTTGCTGGTACCAATACCTCTCACCTACAATAATGTTTCGTTCTCCATATATAACCTTCTTGTATAAGACTCAAACGACGAAATTCCACGTATGTACTATCACTAGCTACATGGTCTGTGCCTCCTGAGTCTATAATTCACAAAGGAGAAGAGTTAGCGAACATCACACTAGATGACCCAAAACTTAAACCATGTGAAGAAGGATATACCTTTCACTCGCTAGCATATGAAATGTCCAAGCTTACCATATATATAACATCGAATATTGCTCTTTTCGAGCTCCTTTTTGCATTTCTATCCTGTCTCGTTGGTCTTCACAAATGACTTCTTGCCATGACCTTTGGTCTTCTTTTCATGCTTGCACCACTTGTGCTTTGTACTCTGAGAGCTCTTACTCGACTCCACAAAGTAAGCATGACCTGAAATAGACCTGGTCACCTCCTGGCGCTCCTCGAGATCAAAATGCCTACTCACATATATAAAAGTACGGATACTCTCAGTGTGTGTGAGATAGGTCTTAATTATATCTCAGGAGTCAGATAAAGACTGGATCACTCTCAATACTTAAAACTCATTAAACATATGCTTCCCCATATACTTCATAGAGACAATCATAATTAACACATGCATTAAATGTTGCTTCATAGTATGATCGTGTCTTTTCTTGTATGTGATGAATTTATAGGTCAACATCCTCAACTTAGGAGCTTACGAGGCACAAAAATGCTCTTTCAAAGCAAGCCAGACCAATATAGCAGTAGGATACTGCTGATATATTGGGATCAACTCATCATGCATACTGCTAAGAAGGATTACCCTAGCTTGGCCATTCTTCTTTTTCCAAGTACGATATACCTCCTAATTCCGTCTTGTTTATGTCGTGGTACCCTCTTCAGGGTTCACCATCTCATGCTTAACAATCTCTTTGAGTTCTTGTTCTTCGAAGACAAACTGAATCTTCCGATGTTAAATGTCGTAATTGTCACTGTTCATCTTGTCTCCCTTCACGAGATCCATTACGATACTCTTTGTTGTAGTCATGTCTCTGTCACATAGAATATAAAGACATTAGTAACAATTGATGCTTAATATCTCAATTATATATACCCTACAAAACAACAAGACCCAAATGACTTGAGTACAAACCCCAACCTTTTCACAAGAAGTATTTATATGAAAGGTTTCAAGAATATGGCATAATGGGTCACTCATTATCCCCTGACCCCGTTATCCCATTTTGAATGCCCCTACGTGGGCATTAGCCAACACTTTGCTTGATAGGGATAAAAAAATGAACCATCCTATTGACTCCATGGGCCCGAGGCCTAATGGATACTGATATGACAAATTAGAGATGTAATTCTTCAGTTTTCGCTGCAATTTTTCAATTTTGATTTTAGTTGTTGTCATGATTAGACGAGTGTGTTTAATTTGAGATAAGATTGGAATTCAAATTGTAAATGAGTTGGGTCACATTTTGATTTTGTTTCAGTTGGGTTTAGTGTTGATCATGATTCAATGGTCAGTTAATCTGATTGTTTATCATGATCTGGCTTTTGGTTACAACCCTGTTTCTGTGGGTTCTAAATTAAAACTCTGAGCCTTAGATTTTATGCCGAAACCAGAAGCTGTGATTGAAAGTGCTTTCTCAAATCAAGGAAAACTCCGTTAACGTTTGTTGATTAGAAAAGGTTTGTATTGCATTTCTTATAGCGGGTGCATGAGTTTTCATTTAATTTTTGATCATTTGTTGCTTGTCATGGATCAAGCTGCAGCAAACACATTCTCATTCCTGACAGCCAATTTGTGAACCACACCAAGCATTTGATCAAATCCCAGTTCTGGTCAAATAATAGTAATCTATCTACACTAAGGATAATTATTTAATGCTTTGTTAATGTGTTGTTTTAATTTCTTGCACTATTCATTTACTTGGGCCATATTGCTTTAAAATCCTAAAAGCCATGCTTCCAGTTTTGTCACTCGTGTTATTTAGTTGGTGATGAATTACTTCAGCAGGACTGTTGCATTTGCTTGGCAAAGTACACGGGCAATGACGAGCTTCGGGAACTCCCTTGTTCTCACTTCTTTCACAAAGAATGTGTAGATAAATGGCTGAAGATCAATGCCCTCTGTCCCCTTTGCAAATCAGAGGTTGGTGACACTTCGAGCTCACTTTTAGCTTGTATAAGCCGTCTCTGCAGCTTAAGGAGACTTGCAAGTGGTGTAAGCTCTGTAAGAGTAGCAGTGTAGGCAAGTAATACTTCTAATGCCGCTCCAAGCTATTGGTTTTAGTGGAAATATTCTTTGTATTGATACATATTTTCTTTACTTCCATGTACATATGATCCTAGGAGCTTAACTGCTATTTTACCTTCTTCTCTTGCTGTCTTGTTGCTTCAATGTTATTAATTAAGTGATGCCTTTTGAGTCAATTGTGATTCTTTATTCTCAAGGTGACCCTTCGACCTCGTAGTCTATCCTAGAATCATAAGACACTAACCAAAGACTACCCAAATCCTCTAGGTCTCCATACAACAATTCAAGATGATTTCTAAGTAAAAACTCTATCTAAAAACTGGAGATCATTTTAATACATTATAACTACCTGCCCCCAAATATAACATTGTATGCACAACATATCGCTCACATTTCCTTCGGTCTTCATTCAAGCATGATGACCACCTCTGAGTTCTAAGCCACTTCAGCTCCATACTCAAGCCATGGTATTTGTCATCCAAACTTCATCTCAATTAAGGTCAACTACCCTTGCCGTTGAGTTCAATCTCCTTGATCTAATCTACTTGAATATTATTAGTAATCAAGAATGAAAATTGTGGCCTCTAAGATGATAAAATGTTGGCCACGTCTCAACCATAAACAATGCTAACCAAGGGTTAATGAACGGTATTTCGCTATTAGGACTTTATTGATTCCTTTTGAGAAATCAATCTTTCAGTTTTGAGGGGCATATGGTTGCAAGATTTAATCTTAAAGGAATTTAAGAAAGAGAAACACTAGAGTAAAACATGTACCTTAATTTTACTCAATATGGGAAAACTATAGGTTAAGTCATAATAGATATTAATTAACTGAGCATTTTATTTTTCTCTTTTTTTTTTATATCCGTAAATGTATATATAAAAGCCATTGAGCGTACACAACTTACTACAAGTCAACTACAGTTATATCCTCAATAAATAAATAAAAACAATGCCATGTGTGTATAACATCCAAGACTTTTTTTCACTCGAATATGAGCTCCAGCTATCCGTTGCTAAAATAAATATTAGACATTAAGGTATAAAATAAATATTATCTTATACGCTTGAGTCTTAATTATAGATAATACAAAACTTGGGGATTGTCATAGACTCGAAGATTACTTTGTTCCTAGCCCTCGAAAGTTGATACACGGTGCTAATGACACTCTCCTTGCTCGGTTCCTCCATGAGGTTTCTCTTGCTTCTTTATGCATCCATTTGGTAGCACCCTTCAACGTTGTCATGGCTTGAGTCATGCCCATCCATTTCTTGATGTGTTAGTTGTTGGGATTACAATCGAAGTTTTACATTGAGTCTAAGTTAAGATTAATAAGTTAATCTTATTACTTCATAAACTCGTTAGGTTAATGGGTTAATTTAATCGGATCATAAATTTATTGGATTATTGGATTTGAACATATTGAATTAATGGATTAATCCAATATGCATTTGAGTTTTTCAAACAAAATCACGGATAAAATCCCATGTTTAATAAAAAAAAAAAGTCATATTAAATATGACTTGAAGGTTAAGTAATAAATACGGTCTTATCTAATAAAATCGTGTAAGATTATATCAACCGAAAGGCTAGATCTTTTTGGTCTCTCCTTAAATAGTAGCTAGTACTATGACGTGGGGTAATGAAAAAAAAAACGTGATTCTTTAATTGTGCTTGTGAGACGAGTGACGACGACTGTGCTTATGTGGATACCAAGGAGGTGCGAACATACTGATTGCGCTCCGATAAGCTTGACTCTCCATCTTTGAAAAGTTCACGCATCAAAGGTAATATTCTAAACAACGATCAATTCGAATTGCATGGATCTTGTTGGGTTCTCTTTTCCCGCTGCGTATTTTTGATTTAATTTCGCTTAAGAATCCAACAGTGGTATTAGAACCACTTGCGAATTCTATTAAATCAGTTTTAATATTTAGTTTTATATATGATATAAACAAACATATTATTATGGTTTTATGATTTATGGGTATTTTGATTAATCGATATGAAATAGAAATAGTTTAATTGGATTAAACACTATTAGTTGTTTAAGTTGATTAAACAGTAGTGATTATAGTATGCTCATGATTATATGAGCGATATAATCTGGTTTCATTCGATTAATCTCGTAATGGAGATTTAAGATTGATATGAATAATATGTTGCGAATAGATTATGAAATATTAATCATCTAATTTAATTAATAGTCGAAGTTGTGATTTAATTATAATATCGAAACAATTTGTTGTGAATAGTTTGTACAAGTTTGACTATTAATTTCAAAGGGAAATATGACAGCAACTCATTCAACATTCGCTAACCGACTAGCAAGACCGCCACCAAGGGCTGCCCCTTGGACCCCGCTAGGGGCGCTGCCCCTTGGAACCCCGCTAGGGGCGATGCCCCTTGGAACCTTATATTGTTTCGCCACATAAATCATTAATCATAATAAAATAATGTTATAGAATCGATACATGTGATGTATAGAATGATGCATGATTATGACCTTTTACCGATATGATTGGTTATGTGTATGAATGTTATAAAAATTAATACGACCTACATATTGTGTCTTTTCTCCTTTATTTCTAGTTGTAAATTTCTCTTCTCATCTAACTCCCCTCGAATGTAACTCGAGGTTTCTTTTATTGTAATGTACAAATTAGAATAGTGCTAGTATAATACTAGTTGTTAGGAACGTTGGTGACCGTTAGAGAGGGGGGTGAATAGCGTCGTTCGTCGTATGATGAAATTCGATTGCACTTGCCTATGATTGTTAGTACACTGCGGAATATGAAAAATACAATACAAATACTCAATCACAATACGCAAGAATATAATGTGGTTCGAAACTGAATAGTTCCTACTCCACGGGTTAGACTCGTAAAAGCCCTAGCGTTGCCAAACACCACTAAACAATAAACTCTCATTCTCGGAACAATCCGGAGGTGGAGAAAATCTCTTACAACGGTTCTTAAAACAATAAGAATGAAATACAAGCAAATACAAGTAAACTACACAAATACAAGTAAGGAAAATCTTTACAAATGTGAACTTGGATGCTTGCTTGTTGATCGCTTCCATCGTGCTTGAAGACCCTAATTTGCACTAGTAAATCGCCTCAAGAATGCTCAAGAAATTGCTGCCAAAACCTCCCCTTCGAGCTGCCTTTATAACCTGCACTCAGACTATTTTCGCACCTGTCAGTCGATTGCCATAAGGCCTCAGTCGACTGCCAACACTGTTGTTGTGAGATAACGGTTCAATCTACACTGGAAAAGTTCCAACGGGACTCTCATCGTACCCAGGCCGACCGTACGGCCACGGAGCGCTTCGTGTCGCGGCCAAACCATCGATCATCATCCATGGTAGTCGATCGATTAATCACCGATCGCTTCCAATGAGCAATGACCGCCAAAGCCTTTTCAACCCTTAAACAACAGTCGAACTCTAGTCGACTCACGACAGTCGAACCGACCATAATGTCAGTCGACTGCCAACCTCAAACATGAGATTTTAACCCCCATACTTGCTAGACCACCCGTAGCCTAGACCTAAGCTGTCTAGCCACCTTCATCAGTCTCGTGCCTATCGGATCCCTCCAAGTCATCCATGACTTGTTCATCCATAGCTAGCCTTCAGGTGCTTCCATCGGTTATTGTCATGCTAATGGTGTCTACACCGCCAAGGCACATTGGAATTACGTTGCCAAGACTCCCGCTTGGACTTTACGCCGCCAACCATTGGACTTATGCTGCCAAGACTCCCGCTTGGACTTTACGCTGCCAATATTCCCCTTGGACTTTCCAAATGCCAAGACTCAAGCTTGGACTTTCTCTTGCCAACCCATGTTGGACTTTCCATGCCAAGACACATGCTTGGACTTTTCCTTACCAACCCATATTGGACTTTCCATGACAATGGTCAAATCATCGTCAAACATCAAGTATGACCTGAGTCGATTGCATCATCAATCTCCCCAACACATGTCAGACATCCATGTCAAACATCAAAATACTTACTCGAGTCAAACTCGAGTCCGGTCAATCGTGACCTGGGCTGATTGCACCAACAATATCCCCCTTTTTGATGTTTGACAAAAACACCCTTGAGTTAGACCTCTAACTCAAATTCCCTTACCAATTATCTCAAATTGATAATTTTAACATTCTCCCCCTTTTTGACATACATAAAAAAGGTTCACCCAAGGAGGTCAATGTCTCATATCCAATGAGATCTTACAATCTCCCCCTTGGTCCAAAAACCTCTAGAATGCCTACACTCTTCCTAGTGATAAGTCTCATACCACTAAAGAGAGACACTCCTATAAACTCTCCTAATTTTCAAATTGGGTATTTGAGATGCCCATTTTTTTTCCTCATGAGGAAAAATAACATCCATCATCCCATGATGGATACCTCCCCCTAAAGGCTTGCTCCCCCTTGACCATTGCACCAACAATGTCCTTGGGAAGTCCCTAAGCCAATAGGAACTCTAAACCATCAAAAATAAGATTCAAAGTTCAACATTGAACTTTCACTTACCTTAAAATTGATACATCACCCTAACAACTCTACTAATCCATATCCAATGGATTTTGACCCTTTCTAATGCTTTCCAAAGCATATCCTAGGGTTAGGAGTGGTTAGGGAACCTTACCATAGCTGAAATTGAGCTAAACAAACCTTGTTTATCGACTCATATAGTCACCGATTATTATTTTATCAGTCGTTAAGTGAATAACCAATCGATAATCAAATTGCTCATTTTCAGTTTTAGAAATTGAGTTTTGAAAAAGCGCAAGTAATTCTACGTATTTTGAAAAATAGTGAAAATTCATACGTATATTACTTATAAGCAATACAATGGGTGAAAAATATGTGAGAAATAATTCACTTATAAAATAGTGAGTTTGATACAAAGTTCAAAAATGAGAAAAAACTTCATTATTTTGAGTTCACTTTGTATCAACATTATTAATGGTGACTTCTATCAAAAGATTGACTACACCAAAGTTTTTCAAAAAAATTTTGAAATAGGTTTAAACCTTTATATTGAACCATAGTCTATGTGCTTGATGCACATGACTTGTACATAAGCACTCCTTATGATTCATCCATGGTATAACTTGAGTTTAAGTTCATCTAAATGCAAAAACTATGCACCTTGAACTTAACTCATTTCCTAACATCTCACATATGTCTAGGGTGTATCAATACACACACGTCAATGTGATGTGAGATGTGAGTTTTGTTCATCCTAAACTAGAGTTTCATGCATTCTCTAGGGCAACACTACTTGATTCTCTTAGATATGAGACTTCAAGTCAAGCCATAGTCCTTAAATCAATTTTAATTGCTTTAAATGCATAAATGATCATGACATAAATGATAGCATAAATAAACATTTCCAATGATCATGATGCCATGGTATAACGATGAAATATAAACATACATGACATTTAGGGATGAAATAGACTATAGAAATGTACCCCAAAAAACAAATTCATTTCATTAATCACTAAGTTCAAAGGCAGCGCCTTACACATGTAAAGGGAAAAAAACAAACAAAAGAAGATCAAAATACAAAATGTACGCTATCTAGAGATCGTCATCATCAACATCCATCGGTACTGACGATGAACCATTGTGAGGAGGCAGATGTCCGGGTGCAGGAGGGCGGAGAATCGCTAGAATGTCCTGCTGCTGTCGGTGCATCGTACTCACCAGGGAGAGGAGCTCCTGGTGCCCCAAACGAAGCTCCTCAAAGCGCGCATCCATCCTCTCCGCAAAGGCATTAAAGAGGGCTATGAAGGCTGAGTCTGACATAGCGGCACCGCCTGCAGCAGCATCACCCTCAGCAACTCCGAACATTCATTTGGTCGTACTTCTTGGTCATGGGTTTGATGACCCCTGGGCCACGTTGATGCGGACGAAACCCAACCACTGAGTAAGGACATTACCAAACGACATATGGATCTTCCCATTGTTCGGCCTGATGAAATGAATGATGCAGTGGAAGGTGTTGAGACCAAGATTTACATCTAAATGCTGACGGAATATATGCATAAGAAAGAAGTGAATGGGCCAGACCAAGGCCAGCCCACGGGTAACTATTGGAAGAATGCAATGAGCAATGACTTTATAAAGGATATTGTCATGAGCAGAAAGCTCTTGGGATTGGAAAAGATTAGTATTTAGAGGACGAGGGGGAATTGTAGAAGAGAGCATGAAGCGAGTCTAGAGAGATATCCTCGAAAGGAGGCGGAAGTGGCTCACTCCAAGAAGGATAAAAGATGAACTCACTCTCGGAAGGGCGACATCCGAGAAAATCCACCCAAATTTGGGGACTGAAATCCAGATTGCGTTGAGCAACACGAGTCCGATACCTCAAGCCATCCCCAGCCAATCGCAAGTTGTTGAAAAACTCAGAAAGTAGGGTAATGTTGACCGGGTGGTCACAAAATACCAAGGACTCAAGATTGTAGAATTGGACGATATGGACGATGTCAAAATAGTTATTTTTAAGGAATGTGGGGTCCAATGATCGAGGAGGGATGAGTTGAAATTTATTTTTATGGAATGCATGTTCAAGGGTCGAATTGGGAAACCTAGGATCGATCGTGGGTGGAGGGTTCGACTGGCCCTCATTGACAGGTGGTAATCAGGTACGCTTAAATGCAACGTGCTTAACTCTAAATGTGCGGATTGAAAGAAAAAAAAATACAGGTAAAAAATGCATGATGATGATGAATGCATCACAAAAACAAACAAAGACAATAGTGGTTAGTAAATCAAGAGTAGATAAACAACGAATCCAAGAGTAGGGGTGAGGTTTTACCTAGGAGGTATGGTGGAAGGCTGCTCCATGAAGCCCTAACCGAAAGAGTAGGCTATGGTGGAGACTGCGGCTTGAAACGGTGAGAGGAAAGGGTCCTTGAGTCGAAAGAGCCTTCGAGCACAAGAACCGGCCGGTAAGATCGCCGGAAAAAGAGAAAAGGAAGCGAGACGAAATGTGCGTCGAAAGAAGAAGAGGAGAGGGTTTGGGTTTTTGGCGAGTCGAACTGGTGGGATAACCCTAATACCTGCGACATCAGTCGACTACCGTTATTCGACAATAAATCAAAAAGGCTACCGAACCACCGATCGGCTACGAATAGACGTCAATCGATCGCCATAAATAGCATCGAATGACCGACAGAACTAGTCGAACCGGCCGGACTGGCGAGGCCAGATGTGGCGTTGCTCGCCATAAATAGCGGTCGACCGCCAAAGGTGAACCGGTGAACCGGCCAGTGAAAAGCGTACCAATCGAACTGGCGATAGGCTCCAGTTGACTGGTATCAGTCTGATAGGTTTTTTGGCTAGATTGGAAAATGTATAATTAATTCAATAAAGATCAAAAAATCACAAAATTTTGTGGACAACTTTGTTAAGTCATTTACTATCAAGGAAAAATAAGTTAAAAAATATATATTTTTTAGATTTTAATATTGACACAAACTTGAAACCTAGCAAAAGCTTTAAAGTTTTTCACAAATTTGTACCACTTTTGCTGATCAAGTACAAACTGTTTTTCAAAGTATGTTTAAAATAAACATGATGTCATGACATGACAAGACAAACAAAGCATGACAAGTATAAAAACTAAGGTATTAAATACCTAAGTTTTAATATCAATTGTCATTTATTATTATTTAGTCAATTTTGTCATATTATTACTTATCTCCCAAGTGTGCAAAAAATACAAAATGACACACTATGACCTCTAAATCTAATTTGTGCTAATTTGATTGATTTTTTATAATCTTCAAAGTATATTGGCACATCTTAAAATCTTTTAGGATTATAATTCAAACTTATTTCTAAGGTATCCAAAACCTTGAAAATGACTTAAAGTGCCACCTTTACTATGGTTAGGTTAACTACCTATCCATTCAAGGTTGGCACATCTAAACCCATTTAGCGTGATGGAATCATGCTCTTAGGAACCCAATACTTATTTGAGCTCCTTGGGTTAACTAGGTATTTCTTAGGAATAATCTCCCTAGATACCTTCCTAATGACTCTTCTAGGCTTGGTAGCCTTGGTCATTGTGGTCATGCCTAGGTTAACTCTAGGGGTGACTCGCCTTGTAACATTCTTAGTGACCACCCTAGATTTCTTCGAAACCCTAGCCACTAGGCACACACCTTGGTTACCCTTAGGGATGACTTCTCTAGTAACCTTGGTCTTCCTAGGTTGTGTTCCATAATCAAATGGAACACTATGGTAGATCTCCTTGGGCTTATGTTTGTGACCCAAACATTTCTTGCCATTTGATGGTTCTTGTTTCCTAGGCTTTTGACTTTGACTCATAGACCTAGATTTTTGATCACTTGACCCTTGAAATTGATTTTTCATTTTCTTAAGGGTCTTCTCTAATTTCTCAAGCCTTGACCTTAAGGCTTGATTTTCTAACTCTAATTGTCCAATTTTTTATTTTTCATCTATTCGTTGGACATTATTTTTCCTAGGCATATGCTTAGTCCATTTAGGGTTAAAACCTAGGTGATTCTCTATTTTTCTAATATTTTCCTTAGGTAAAATATTTTTAGGAACATTAGTCCCAAATTTCTCCTTATCCCTATGGTTGACATTCTTAGCACCTAGACAATAAAATCTATTATTTCTACTAGCATGCTTTTGTTCATGAGAAATAGCAAGATTATTAACATAACTCCTAGCATGCTTTTTAACATAAGTTAAAGGTGCATTATTAAAATATACCTTAGGGTTAGCCTTAGCTCCCCCTACTTGTGATACTCCCTTTTGAGTCTTCTTCTCCCCCTTTGGGCATTGACTCCGGTAGTATCCCGGTTGTCGGCATTTGAAGCAAATGATATGCTCCTTTCTTTTAGTTGTTGGGGGACCACCATCCTTGACCTTTGGCACCGGTTCCGACCTCTTGACTCGTTTAGGACACTTACTCTTGTAGTGTCCTTTCTCCCTATACTCAAAGCATATAATATGAAATTTATTATTTATTGACATGCTTGAGATACCTTCCATGGTAGGGGAGCCCCGAACTTCCTCTTCCTCTTAACTGGAGGTGGATGGTTCTTCTTGAGGTTGCTCCGGTATAGATGATCTAATCTCCTCCCCCTCAATCCTAGAGGTGGAGACTTCTTCTACTTCTATCTCTTCCACTGATTCTGATCTGGATGTTGATTCCCTATCAACTTTCGAATCCTCACTCTCTTGTGAGGAAGAGCTATCTTCTTCGACCTCCTCTTCTTGAGCTGGTGATGGGTCTTCATGGAATCTTTCCACTTGGCTCTATAGCTCCTTGACATCCATGTAGTCCCCTAAACTAGACACAATATTGTTAGGTATTAAATCAATCAAAAATTTTATTACCTTATCATTTTTCTCGAAAGCTTGGACTTGCTCTTCGGTCCATCTCTTCTTCTTGAGGTATCCACCCTTTGGTCTTCTTGGATAGTTAAATCCCTCCATCAAGATGGACCATTCTTCAAAATCCCTCATCATCAAGAAATCTTCAATTCTTGCCTTCCATTGCCTAAACCCTTCTTGTCCATAGAAGGTGTACGAGACCGACATGTTGATATCCCATCCTAGTTGTTCTTCAAACTCCATCTTGTTCCTGTAGCGGTGTTGCTCCCGGGTGTTATTCCGTAGAAGAGCTCCTAGCTCTGATACAAATTGTTAGGAACATTGGTGACCGCTAGAGGGGGGTAAATAGCGTCGTTCGTCGTATGATGGAATTCGATTGTGCTTGCCTATGATTGTTAGTACGCAGCGGAATATGGAAAATACAATACAAATACACAATCACAATATGCAAGAATATAACGCGGTTCAGAACTAAATAGTTCATACTCCATGGGTTGGGCTCGTAAGAGCCCTAGCGATGCCAAACACCACTAAACAATAAACTCTCCTTCTCGGAACAATCCGGAGGTGGAGGAAACCTCTTACAACAATAAGAATGAAATACAAGCAAATACAAGTAAACTACACAAATACAAGTAAGGAAAACCTTTACAAATGTGAACTTGGATGCTTGCTTGTTGATTGCTTGAATCGTGTTTGAAGACCCTGATTTGCACCAGCAAATCACCTCAAGAATGCTCAAGAAATCACTGCCAAAACCTCCCCTTCGAGCTGCCTTTATAACTTGCACTCGGGCTATTTTCACGCCTGTCAGTTGACTGCCATAAGACCCCAGTCGACTGCCAACACTATTATTGTGAGACAACGACTCGATCCACGCTGGAAAAGTTCCAACGGGACTCTCATCAGTCGACTGTCAGCGCCCGTAGCCGACTGCCCAGTCGGCTATGGAGCATTTTGTGCTCGTGGCTAAACCATCAGTCGACTGTCATCCATGGTAGTCGACTGATCAACCCATTAGTCGACTGCTAAAATGAGTAGTCGACTGCCAGAGCCTTTTCAACCCTTAAACGACAGTTGAGCTCTAGTCGACTCACGGCAGTCAAATCGACCATAATGTCAGTCGACTGCCAACCTCAAACATGAGGTTTTAACCCAAGTATGGTGCCCCCATACTTGCTAGACCACATGTAGCCTAGACATAAGCCTTCTAACCACCTCCTTCAGCCTCACGCCTATTGGATCCCTCCAAGTCATCAATGACTTGTTCATCCATACGCTAGCCTTCAGGTGCTTCCATCGGCTATTGTCATGCTAATGGTGTCTACACCACCAAGGCACATTGGACTTATGCTGTCAAGACTCCCGCTTGGACTTTACGCCGCCAACCATTGGACTTATGCTTCCAAGACTCCCGCTTGGACTTTACATCGTCAATATTCCCCTTGGACTTTCCCTTGCCAACCCATGTTGGAATTTCCATGCCAAGTCCCATGCTTGGACTTTTCCTTGCCAACTCATGTTGGACTTTCCATGACAATGGTCAAACCATCGTCAAACATCAACTATGACCTGGGTCGATTGCATCAACAATCTCCCCAACACATGTCAGACATCAATGTCAGACATCCATATCAAACATTAAAACACTTACTCGAGTCAAACTCAAGTCCAGTCAATCATGACCTGGGCTAATTGCACCAACACTAGTCTACATGGTTATTATTGAGGAGAAGAAGACCAACAACACATTGTAGGAGATTTGAGGCCGTTAGAGGGGGGTGAATAGCGTGTGATTTTACGTTGATGGAAATCGTTCGTGATCGTCTCTACAAAACTCGTTATGCGCAGCGGAATAGTAATAATAAAAGCAATAACGAAATGAAACAACCACGAACACAAAGATATAACGTGGTTCGGAACCGAATGGTTCCTACTCCTCGGATCGAGCTCTAAAGAGCTCTAGCGACACCAATGCAATCACTAATCACAAATACTCCTTCTCGACACAAGTCGGAGGCGGAGAAACCTCGTACAAAAGATTACAACAACAATCTAAATGGATACAAGCAAATACAATAGTGAAATACAATGCAAGTAAAGAAAACTACTTTACAAGAGCACTTTGGTTGCTTGATCTTTAGTTTCCTTGGACTAGCCTTGAAGGACTGGAAGAGCACCAACAATTCCCCTTCAAATCGCCCAAGAAAATCACTGCTTGAGCCTTCCACGAACAGCTGCTTTTATCCTCCATCGGGATGGATTTCCGCCTAGCAGTCGACTGCCATAAGATACCAGTCGACTGCCAACACTGTAGCTGTGAGATAACGGCTCAATCCACGTTGGACAAGTTCCAACGGTACTCTCACCAGTCGACTGTCAATGCCCGTAGTTGACTGCCCAGTCGACTACGGAGCATTCTGTGCTTGCAACTCAACTAGCAGTCGATTGTCATCCCTTGGCAGTCGACTGTCGTCGACATTAGTCGACTGCCAGAGCAATTTTAGCTCTTAAACAACAGTCGAACTCAAGTCGACTCACGGCAGTCGAACCGGCCATAATGCTAATCGACTGCCAACCTCAAAAATGAGGTTTTAACCCAAGTATGGTTCCCCCATACTTGCTAGGCCACTCTTAGCCTAGACCTAAGCCTTCTAGCCACCTCCATCAGCCTTACGCCTCTCGGATCCCTCCAAGTCATCCATGACTTGTTCATCCATCGCGCTAGCCTTCAGGTGCTTCCATCGGCTATGTCATGCTAACGGTGTCTACACCGCCAAGGCACATTGGACTTACGCCGCCAAGAATCCGCTTGGACTTTACGCCGCCAATATCAAACCCCTTGGACTTCTCAAATGCCAAGACTCAAGCTTGGACTTTCCCTTGCCAACCCATGTTGGACTTTGCATGCCAAGACCCATGCTTGGACTTTCCTTTGCCAACCCATGTTGGACTTGTTAGGACCTTTGTAACGCTAGAGGGGGGGTGATTAGCGTCAATGTAATTCAATCGCGGTTGTGTCTATAAATTCGTTAGCGCAGCGGAATATAGATAATACAATAACAATAATGAAAACACAACACGCTAACACGAGTATATAACGTGGTTCGGAACCGCACGGTTCCTACTCCACGGATCGGGCTCAAATGAGCCCTAGCGATGCCAATCACACACCACTATCAAATAACTCCTTCTCGGAACAATCCGGAGGTGGAGAAACCTCGTACAATATGATTACAACAATAATCAAATGAATACAAGCAATATAGTGAAATACAAAGCAATACAAGTAAAGGAAACACTTTACAAATGCTCTTTGAATGCTTGATCACTTGGTTGATCGAGTAGCACTTGGAGACCCTGAATTGCAGCAGCAACTCGCCCCAAATCGCCTCAAAGAACCATTCCTTTTTCTTCCACCACGAGCTCCATATATAGCTTCAACCTGTGCTGGAAAAAGTCGATCAGTCGACTGATCGAGACCATCAGTCGACTGATGCCACTGTTGTCGTGAGACAACGGCTAGTTCCACGTTGGATAAGTCCAACGGAACTACCATCAGTCGACTGATTGTGACCATCAGTCGACTGATGGAGTCCTCACTCGACCAGTCGAGTCTCGACTCCATTCTCGCGGCAATTCTCGAGCACCGGTCCGACCGATCGACGATCGATCGCTTATCACGATCGCCAACCTATGGCGGTCGATCGCTAGGCATAACCCGCATCAAACCCTAGTTGACTCGGTCGGTCCACCGCCGCCACATGGCACCGCCGACCGCACACCTCAAACATGAGGTTTTAACTCAAGTATGGTTCCCCCATACTTGCTAGACCACCCTTAGCCTAGACCTAAGCCTTCTAGTCACCTCCATCAGCCTCACGCCTGGATCCTCCAAGTCATCCATGACTTGTTCATCCATCGCGCTAGCCTTCAGGTGCTTCCCGGCTATGTCATGCTAACGGTGTCTACACCGCCAAGGCACATTGGACTTACGCCGCCAAGACTCCGCTTGGACTTTACGCCGCCAACCATTGGACTTATGCTGCCAAGACTACCGCTTGGACTTTACGCCGCCAATCTCAAATCCCTTGGACTTCAAATGCCAACCCATGTTGGACTTTCCATGCCAAGACCATGCTTGGACTTCTCAAATGCCAAGACCATGCTTGGACTTTCCCTTGCCAACCCATGTTGGACTTTACATTGCCAAGACCCATGCTTGGACTTTTCCCAATGCCAAGTGTCCCACTTGGACTTTCCATGCCAAGACTCATGCTTGGACTTTACCATGACAATTACATTGTCATATGTTTTTGTCGAAACATCAAAACACATCAAAAAATCACTCGAGCCAAACTCGAGTCCTGGTCAATCGTGACCTGGGCCGATTGCACCAACAATCTCCCCCTTTTTGATGTTTGACAAAAACCACACAAAACATTGAGTTAGAACACTAACTCAATTCCCTTACCAATTATCCCAAATTGGTAATCTTAAAAACATTTTCGAAAATGTTTTCTCCCAGAATGTTCTCCCCCAAACATTCTCCAAACATTCTCCCCCTTTTTGACAAAAAGCAAAAAGGTTATCTCTCCAAGGAGGTCAATGTCTCATGTCCCAATGAGATCTTACAATCTCCCCCTTGATCCAAAAATACCTAGGATGCCTACAATCTTCCTAGTGATAAGTCCCATATCACTCAAGAGAGGCAATCCTATTCACTCTCCCAATTTCCAAATTGGGTATCAAAAACTCATCAATTTGCCAATTGATGATACATTCCCATAACTTCTCCTTTTCAAGGAGAAAAACACATCCATCATCCCAAGATGGATACCTCTCCCTAAAGGTTTGCTCCCCCTTGACCATTGCACCAACAATGTCCTTGGGGAGTCCCTAAGCCAATAGGAACTCTAAATCATCAAAATTAAGGTTGGAAATTCAACATTGAACTTTCCACCACCTCAATTTGATACTTTGACCTAACACCTCTCCAAATCCATATCCAATGAATTTTCATCCTTCATAATGCTTCCCAAAGCATATCCTAGGGTTAGGAGTGGTTAGGGACCTTTACAGAGAAAACGTTAAACAAACCTTGTCCAAAATCACCTTAGGCCGATCGACTGATAATAATGATCGCATACTCATCACCGATCGCCACCCAAGGCGATCGATAACTGAAAATCCGATTTTCAGTTATCAGAAATGAATTTTAAAAAATCATAAATAATTATACGTTTATCGAAAAATCACGAAATTTGATACGTATAATACTTATGACCAATACAATGGGTGAAAAATGTTTGAAAATTATTTTACCCATTAAATAGTGACATTGGTACAAAGTTCAAGAACATTGAAATTTACAATGTTTTGGCCCTACTTTGTATCAACTTCATCAATGGTGATTGCTATCGAAAGATAGACTTCACCAAGGTTTTTCAAAATGATTTTAAAATGTTTTCAAACCTTATCTTGGACCATAATTTATTGGCTAAATATACATAGCTGGTATATTAGCTTTCCTTATGATTTTTGGTGATAATTAAAATAAGTTTGAGTTCATCTAGATGCACTACCGATGCACCTTGAACCTAACCTATTATCCTAGCATCTCACATGTATTTAGGGTGTATACATACACATACATGTCAATTAGATGTGAGATGTGGGTTTTGTTCTCCCTAATCTAGAGTTTTATGCATTTTCTAAAGCAACTCTACTTGATTCCCTTATAACTGGAACTCCAAGTCATGCCATAGTCCTTAAATCAATTTTAATCAAGTTAATGCATGAATGTATGATCATGGCATAAATAATAGTATTATTAAAAGCGTGGCCAATGATCATGATGTCATGGCATAAGATGAGATCTAAAAGACACATGACATTTATCCTTAATTCTAAAGCATAATCATGACATATAAAATGATTAAGAATAAACATGATGTCATGACATGGCATGTAGCAATACAATTATACAAATATTTATTCATACACACAAGATTTTTTGAAATAAGGATTTCATTTAAACTTAAATTTGTCTTTACAATCAAAAGAAGATTGGCTAAGCTCAATCTTACTACAAACATTGACAACCACAAAAACAATATCCTCTAATCGTCCGCAGGAGGTGGCGATGGAGGGTGCTGCTGACTCAGAGTCCAGGCCCGCATCATCTCTAGCATATCGCGCTGATGCTGCTCTATGCGGCCCTGGGTCTCCTCCATCCTATCGAGACGCGTGTGCGTTGCTCGCTCGCCAATAACTCTGTCACCGAGTCAACCGATCGCTGATACTCTCACCGGACTCAGCCACGACGAATCGATGGACTCGGCCGATGTGTTCGCCAAGATCCGGTCATCCTCATCAGAGGTGTCCGCATCCTCGTCATCCTCTCTTGCATCTGGGCGGCGAGGAGGCCGTCAGGCGCTTCGGGTGGTCGTGGGCGCCAACTCCATCTGTCCAGCGCCCATCCGTAGCTTCGCTAAGGAGAAGTTACGAACTGATATACAGTCGTACACTTCCGATAGCTGTCGCAGAGTGCCCCTATGGATGTTAATGCCTACGGAGTCGAGCCATGCTGTGATGATATGTCCAAATGGCATATGCACTTTCCTTACATGCGAAGTGAAGTGCACAATGCAATGGAAGATGTTCAATGCAAAGTTTATGTCTAACTGAAGACGCATGGCATATAGAAGAAAGAGATGGGGAGGCCGAATCTTAGCCAGACCCCGAGTGATAATGGGCAGAAAACACCCAACAATGACCTTATAAAGGACATTGTCAGGTGCAGACAACTCAGTGATAGAAAATAGGTTTTGGGCCGGTGGACGTGGATAACCAAAAATGCGCTCATGCATGGACTCCATAGTGATATGGGCAAAAGGCTCAGGTAGGGGAAAGTCCATGGTAGGGTAGAAGATAAAGGTATCATTTGACGGCCTACACTCGAGAAACTCCTGCAGATGCGCAGAGTGAACTCTAAATCGCGTTTTGCAACGCGAGTAGTGTATGTAGGGCCGTCATCTACCTTTTTAAGGTTTTGATAGAATTCCTTAATAAGGTCGTCATTGATTGGATGCGTGCACAAGACGATCTTCATCAAATTGTAGTATGCAATGAGTTCCATGACGTCACTACAATGCCTATCGAAAAAATTCCTATCTATGTACCTAACCAACATAGGTTGGTACAACCGAGATTCACTCTCGGATGGATCATTCCTACGGGCTCTCTTAGGCGCCATGTTTGTGTCAGAGGGAAGACTCAAGAGTTGCTGAGGATCGCCGGAAAAGTCGCCGGAAAGCTTCAGCCGCCGGAACCCTAAACGGAACAAAGACAATAAACCCTAAATCCCTTGAACTAGTGCTCCAAGATAGGTCAAAAACAAAGGAAGGGGAGAGACATGCTTATCAAACCTAGGACTTTGGAAGATTGACACGCCGGAAGAGCTGGTCGGAGAAGGAGACGGCGATCGGAGATTGAAGGAGGAAGAGCTTTCGTCGCGTGAAATGCCGAACCCTAGCGGTTCGCGTTTTAAAAACACGATTGATCGTGATGTGGAGCATCGATCGATCGATGCGCTTAACATTTCGGGTTTACCGTCGATAATGATCGATCCGGCAATGATTGAACCTTACGTAGCGTAACGAGCATCGATCGTGATGTTGCTCATCATCCGATGATGTGCATATCACTCGGCCGCTTTCGTCGAGCACTCGTGATGGCCTTCGGCCTCGGTGAACGATACCATCGATCGATGGACCACATCGATGATGGTGAGATGGTCGATCACGAGTCATGGAGCTAGCACTCGATGGCCGTATCGTATCGTGCTTAGATGTTATCGATCCGGTGATAACAGATCCGATCGATGTCCGATTTCGATTCAAAATCAGAAAATCTCGATTTTATCATCTTAATTGTTCCATTTTATCACGTTAGATCTTGTATCTTGAATGTATTGATGTTATACTTTTATTTATGTATTTGTTCATGTATTTTAATGTTTTATTTCATTTTTGCAAACATTAACATTCAATGATTTCCAAAACCTAACATCTCACCCTTTCTAAGTGTTGAAATACACAATCAAGGTAAAAGACTTGTTTTGTGAGATGTAATCTATCCTAGACATTCATTTCATGCAAACATATGGTAAAACATATGAAGCATGGTGAATACAAGACATCAAGTTGTGTGGCACTTGAGTATCACTCTAGATATTACCTTTACATCTTAACCACACATTTCTTGATACATGACCTTCCCAAGTGTGCCAATAATCAAAAGTACACACTATGACCTCTAAATCTAGATAGTGTCAATTTTATTGATTTTCATGTTTTCAAGATATATATTGACACAACCTAAAATTCTTTGAAATTAAAACTCAAGGATATTTCCAAAGTAATCATAACCTTAAAAGTAACCTTAAAGTGCCACCTTTATTATGGTTGAGTTAACTACCCATCCAATCAAGGTTGGCACACCCTAAACCCATCTAGCGTGAATCAATCACGCTCTTAGGAACCCAAAACCGATTTGAGCTCCTAGGGTTAATTAGGTATTCCTTAGGGATAACCTCCCTAGATACCTTCCTAATGACCCTCCTAGGCTTGTTAGCCTTGGTCATTTTGGTCTTGCCTAGGTTAACTTTAGGGATTGCCTCCCTAACAACCTTCTTAGTGGCCACCTTAGGTTTCTTCGAAACCTTAGCCACTAGGCACACACCATGGTCAACTCTAGGGATGACTTCCCTATTGACCTTGATTTTCCTAGACCTTGTTAGTGTTCCATAGTCAAATGGAACACTATGGTAAGCCACCTTAGGCTTAGGTTTGTGACCCAAACCTTTCTTGCCCTTGGTTGACTTTTGACTCTTAGGTCCTAGATGTTGACTTTGACTTCTTGACCTAAAAGTTTGACAATTAGACCCTTGAAATTGATTTTGTATCTTGTTTAGGGTCTTTTCCAATTTCTCAAGCCTTGACCTCAAGGCTTGGTTCTCTAATTCTAATTGCCCAATTTTAGAATTTTGATTTAAATCTTGGGCATTGGACTTCTTAGGCATATGCCTAGTCCATTTAGGGTTAATACCTAGATGTTCTTGTATTTTCTTAATAGATTCCCTAGGTATGGTTTTTCTAGGGACATTAGTCCCAAATTTCTCCTTATTATTAAGGTGTACCTTCTTAGCTCCTAAACAAATATGTTTGTTATTTCTAGCATGCTCTTTATGATAAATAGCAAGAGAATTAAAAGCATGCTTTTGCCTAGAAATTGAAGGTGCATTAACAAATTTTACCTTAGGGTTTGCCTTAGAGGCTCCCCCTACACGTGTTGCTCCTTCTTGCCCTTTCTTCTTTCCCCTTGGGCATTGACTCCGGAAATGTCCCGGTTGTCGACACTTGAAGCACACCACGTGCTCCTTGCTCTTTTGACTTGGGGAACCGGCATCCTTTGACTTTTCTTGACTTTTAGGTGCCGGAGGAGCTTTCTTGATCCTCTTTGGGCATTTGCTCTTATAATGCCCATACTCCCTACACTCAAAACACATTATATTATTTTTATTTTGAATTGAGGTGTTTGAGTTACCGATGGTGGTGGAGACCGGAATTGGACTTTGAGCTTCTTCATCTTGACCGGATGTTGAAGGCTCTTCTTGAGGTTGCTCCGGTATCGAGGATGGTCTCTCCTCTTCTTCTATTTCCTCTTCCGATCCGGAAGTTGACTCCTCACTTCCTCCCGATTCCTCACTTTCACTTGAGGATGAGCTCTCTTCTTCGGTCTCCTCCTCTTCCGAATCTTCTTGGACCGATTCGGGATTTTCGTGGAACTTGATCAACTTGTTCCACAATTCCTTGGCATCCCTATAGCTTCCTAATCTAGACAAAATATCGTTAGGTATCAAATCAATTAGCATTTTTGTTACCTTAACGGTTGTCTTGAATTTTTCCCGTTGCTCCTCGGTCCATCTCTTCATCTTGAGGATTTCGCCGTTTTCTCCTCTCGGAGCATCAAAACCTATAGTCACGGCAAGCCAATTTTCTATATTTGTCATTAGAAAATATTGCATTCTACCTTTCCAATACGCGAAATGTTCGTGGTTGAAGGAAGGTGGGATGTTGACGTCGTCACCCAATTTTTCTTGAAATTCCATATTCTTCCCTCTAGCTTCTTCAACTCTCGGCGGTTAGTCCGTAGAAGAGCCCCGGGCTAGCCTTCAGGTGCTTCCATCGGCTTCTTCAACTCCCCCTAAAGGCTTGCTCCCCCTTGACCATTGCATTAACAATGTCCTTGGGAAGTCCCTAAGCCAATAGGAACTCTAAACCATTAAAATTAAGGCTCAAAGTTCAAACATGAACTCTCCCCACCTTAAATTTGATACATTACCCTAACACCTCTCCTAATCCATATCCAATGGATTTTCACCCTTTCTAATACTTCCCAAAGTATATCCTAGGGTTAGGAGTGATTAGGAACCTTTACCATAGCTGAACACGGGCTAAACAACCTTGTTTTTCCCGAAATCATCTTGGCAGTCGACTAGTTACAGTAATCAGTCGACTGTCACTCACATCAGTCGACTGCCATTAGGCGACAGTCGACTGATAACTGAAATTCTCGAATTTCAGCTATCAGAATCGAGTTTTGAAAAGTCATAAGTAATTCTACGTATTTTGAAAAATCATGAAAATTCATACGTATATTACTTATGTTGGGTTTCCGGCACCGCGGCGTGTGTGTGTTCGATCACGTTTCGTAAACATGAACACAGCGGAAGCAATAAAAATAATAAATGTATATTTATTACAACACACACAACACACGCATGCATATTACAACAAGTGTAGACATAATCGTAAATTTAAATTTGCAATAAAAGGAAATTTATCTACGTTATACCTTTCGTATGACGTGTAGCGGGAACGACATCAACCGGAATGATCCTCGCTAGAATCGTCTCTCTCCGTATCCACGCCGAGTTCCTCGGGATGACTTCGCTAAGCCACGAGCTTCGTCTTCGTACGGGTTACTAGCCTCGTGTTGAAGACGACGTGATCGAGAGATGATCACGATCCGAATCCAAATTCGATCGAAGTTCTCAAAACTCGCTTCTCCGGAGAGGTATTCGTCAACCAATTGACGAATCCTTCGTCCTCCACCTCAGAGGATTACCGGAGATCGAATCCCCGGTAAGTTAGCCGCTGTCGGAGCTCTAACCGTCGTCCAAACGACGCTCTAACGAGAGGAGAACAAGCTGTCCAGAAAACTGGACAGCTTTGGTGGAGGTGATGGGCGCCGGCCAACCAAGGGAGATAGAGCTCACCTTGATGTCAAACTTGAAGGAGATCACCGGAGCACTAACCGGCAGCAGCTCGATGCCGGCGAGGGAGAAGGAAGCAGCCTTCTGGACACCGGTTGGAGGAGCTTTGGGCGGCGACAATAGGTTGGCGCCGAGAGCTCCAAGGAGGAGGTGGGCAGCAACCTTAGGGCTAGGGTTTTATGGATTAGGGATTAATTATCCCTTAAGCCCTCTTTTATAGAGAACTAATTCTCTTAATGGTTATTGGATCATAACCATTAGGCCCGTTAACCCACTCCATTAAGATAAGTTAAAAAAACCAAACCATGAAGGTTTATTTTAAGTTAAAACGAACCGAACCAACTTTTGGTTCATTCGTTTAAAATAAACCAAACCCTTTGGTTTATTCTCCTCCATTGGATTAGAACCAAACCATTTTGGTTCATCCATTATGTCTTCATAAGACACGACCCATCCACGCTTCCATTGCGACTGAAATGATTTCATGCTCGCTTTATGTTTGGTCCAACCAAACATAGTTTCTCTCGGTCTGAGAATCCCATTCTCAAGCTCGTTTTAAATCCTTTGGATTACACTCGTTGTGCGTGTGACCAAATAGGTTCTCGGTTTATGTTGGCCATCTATAATTAACCATTAATTATAGAACGATCATGAGTGGCACCTAGTAGTACATCATGATCCCCAATTAACCGAAAAGATCAACGGTTGATCCAGAACTATTTCTGAAACCCTTCAGTAGCTCGAATGAATCATGCCCCATTCCCTTCACTCATCTTATACCCACTTGGTTCAGGACATGGTCTATTGTGTCAGTCCCCACTAGGCTGACTACGTCACACCTAGCCCAAGTATCATTTCCTCGTCCTACGGATTCTAGTTACTCCACATGTATTAAAGAGTACCTTACTCTAAACATGTAATGCTTTGGCCAAAGACTTTAGTAACAATCCGATGAGAGGCCATGGGTATACATCTCCTCGTATGACATTCTCAAGCTCGTTTTAAATCCTTTGGATTACACTCGTTGTGCGTGTGACCAAATAGGTTCTCGGTTTATGTTGGCCATCTATAATTAACCATTAATTATAGAACGATCATGAGTGGCACCTAGTAGTACATCATGATCCCCAATTAACCGAAAAGATCAACGGTTGATCCAGAACTATTTCTGAAACCCTTCAGTAGCTCAAATGAATCATGCCCCATTCCCTTCACTCATCTTATACCCACTTGGTTCAGGACATGGTCTAATAGTGTCAGTCCCTACTAGGCTGACTACGTCACACCTAGCCCAAGTATCATTTCCTCGTCCTACGGATTCTAGTTACTCCACATGTATCGAAGAGTACCTTACTCTAAACATGTAATGCTTTGGCCAAAGACTTTAGTAACAATCCGACGAGAGGCCATGGGTATACATCTCCTCGCAAAGGAGTGGTGAATCCTTTATAGGCTATTCAAACACCTTGATCACGACTTATACCCAATCATCCCGGGTCCACATCTCCTTAGAGATGCTTGCTTAAGATGTCAAAGCATAAGTCTCTATGATCAAGATGACTTGAATACCGCAAGTCAAAGGAACATCGCACTTAAGCCACAGTAAGAACTTCATTGACATATCTATATATGCAGAGAACCATATGAAGTCTTACGGCTGGTCACTCCAATGAACTAGTTACCATAATTAGCATCCACGATTAACTCCGGACATCACTATGTCTCCAGCCAGTGAGAATCAGCTGCTTGGATACACCAAGGAGTATACCTCGTGCTAGTCTCGACAGAATTGATGGTGTCCAAATCCATCAATTCATCGACTAGGGATAATTCTAATACATCACAATTACACATGTAGAGATACTCACTAGTTGTGATCCAATCACAAATTCTCTCATGCTGTGAATCTTATCGTGGACATTCAGTAAATGAGTTTAAGATCTAATCAAATACATAAAACATGTATACTCAAATAGTGATTCTTCATTTATCATATAAATGGTTCATACATAAGGCGATTGCCTTAGGACATCTCTCATATATTACTAACAACTTATAGTCAATACAATGGGTGAAAAATATTTAAAAATTATTTTACCCATAAAATATCGAGATTGATACAAAATCCAAAAGTGAAGAAAAACTTCAATGTTTTAGCTTACTTTGTATCAACTTCATCATTAGTGATTGCTATCAAAAGATAGGCTTCACCAAGGTTTTCTAAATTGATTTCAAAATGTTTTTGAAAACCTATTTTGGATCATATTCCTTGGGCTCTATGTACATGACTTGTACACATGCTTTTCCAATGATCCACTATTAAAATTAGATGAGTTTTAGTTCATCTAGATACAAAAACTATGCACCTTGAACTCAACTCATATCCTAGCATCTCACATGTATCTAGAGTGTATAAATACACATACATGTCAATTGGATGTGAGATGTTGGTTTTGATTCATTTAATCTAGGGTTTCATGCATTTTCTAAGGCAACCCTACTTGATTCTCTTATGAATGGGACTCCAAGTCATGCCATAGTCCTTAAATCAATTTTCAATCAAGTTAATGCATGAAATGATCATGGCATAATAATAGCAAAAATAAAATATGGCCAATGATCATGATGTCATGACATATGATATAAAACTAAAGCACATGACACTCAATCCTAATTCCTAAACATAATCATGACATATAAATGATAAAAGATAAGTATGATGTCATGACATGACATATGACAAATCAAGGCATGGCAAATAAAAAGTATAGGTATAATAATACCTAAATTTTAATATTTGTTGCCATTTCATATAATTAATTATATTTTACCATATTTCTACTTTTCTCCCTAGTATGCTAAAAACCCAAAATGACACACTAACCTCTAAACCTAAATCGTGTCAATTTAATTGATTTTTCATAATTCCAAAAATATATTGGCACATCCTAAAATCTTTTTGGGATAAAAAACTCAAATGTATTTCCAAGGTAACCATAACCTTAAAAATATCCTAAAATGCCACCTTTACCATGGTTGAGTTAACTACCCATCCAATCAAGGTTGGCACACCCTAAACCCTTCTAGCGTGAATCTATCACGCTCCTAGGAATCCAAAATCTATTTGAGCTCATTGGGTTAATTAGGTATTCCTTAGGGATGACCTCCCTAGATACCTTCCTAATGACTCTCCTTGGCTTGGTAGCCTTGGTCATTTTGGTCTTACCTAAGTTGACTCTAGGGGTAACTCCCCTTGCAACCTTCTTAATGGCTTCCCTAGGTTTCCTTGAAACCCTAGCCACTAGGCACACACCTTGGTCAACTCTAGGGATGACTTCCCTATTGACCTTGGTCTTCCTAGACCTAGTTTGTGTTTCATAATCAAATGGAACACTATGATAAGCCACCTTAGGCTTAGGTTTGTGACCCAAACCTTGCTTGCCCTTGGTTGACTTTTGACTCTTAGGTCCTAGGTGTTGACTTTGACTTTTGCACCCTTGACTTAGACCACTAGACCCTTGAACTTGATTTTGTATATTCCTAAGGGTCTTTTCTAGTTTTTCAAGCCTTGACCTCAAGGCTTGGTTTTCCAACTCTAATTTCTCAATTTTTGATTTCTCATTTGGTCCTTGGGCATTACCATTTCCTCTAGGCATATGCCTAATCCATTTAGGATTAAGACCTATGTGTTCTCCTATTTTCTTGATAGATTCCCTAAGTAAAATATTTTTAGGGACATTAGTCCCAAATTTCTCCTTAGTTTCAAAATGGACACTCTTAGCTCCTAAACAATAATATTTATTGTTCCTAGCATGTTTTTCATGATGAATTGCAAGAGAATTAAAAGCATGCTTTTTAACATTAAACCTAGAAGAATGAGCATTATTGAAATGATATACCTTAGGGTTTGCCTTAGTAGCTCCCCTACTTGTGATGCTCCTTCTTGGGTCTTTTTGCTCCCCCTAGGACATTGATTCCTATAATGTCCTTTTGAATTGCACTTGAAGCATATGATGTGCTCCTTGCCTTTAGGTGTTGGGGAACCGACATCCTTGACTTTTGGTGCCGGTGGAGCTTTCCTAATCTTCTTTGGGCACTTGCTTTTGTAGTACCCGGTTTCTCTACACTCAAAACATATTATATGCATTTTATTATTAACATATATGCTTGAGTTACCTTGGGTGGTTGTAGGTGTCGGAATCGGATTTTGAGCTTCTTCATCTTGACCGGATGTCGAAGCTTCTTCTTGAGGTTGCTCCGGTGTAGATGTTCTAATCCCCTCCCCCTCAATCCTAGAGGTTGAGGTTTCTTCTAATTCTACCTCTTCCATCACTTCTTCCTCCTCGGATGTCGAACACTCCTCGACCTCTGAATCCTCACTTTCTTGTGAGGATGAGCTCTCTTCCTCATCCTCTTCATCTTCATGGATTGAGTGAGGCTCTTCATGAAATTTTTCCAATTTGTTCCATACCTCCTTGGCGTCTTTACAATCCCCTATCTTGATCAAAATATCATTAGAGATTATATTAAGCAAAATACCCATTACCTTATTGTTGATGTTATAGTATTGGAGTTGTTCTTGACTCCAATTCTTCTTCTTAATTTTTCTTCCTTCTTCGTCTTTTGGAGTGTCAAAACCTACTAAGACACTAATCCAATTATCAAAGTCACACATTAGAAAATGCATCATTCTACCTTTCCAATACGCGAAATCTTCGCGGTCGAAGGAAGGCGGAACGTTGATGTCGTCACCCAATCTCTCCTTAAATTCCATCTTGTTCCTCTAGCGTCTTGACTTCGTGTTGTTAATCCGTAGAAGAGCCCCGGGCTCTGATACCAATTGTAGGAGATTTGAGGCCGCTAGAGGGGGGGGGGTGAATAGCGTGTGACTTTACGTTGATGGAAATCGTTCGTGATCGTCTCTACAAAACTCGTTATGCGCAGCGGAATAGTAATAATAAAAGCAATAAAGAAATGAAACAACCACGAACACAAAGATATAACGTGGTTCGGAACCGAATGGTTCCTACTCCACGGATCGAGCTCTAAAGAGCTCTAGCGACGCCAATGCAATCACTAATCACAAATACTCCTCGACACAAGTCGGAGGCAGAGAAACCTCGTACAAAAGACTACAACAACAATATAAATGGATACAAGCAAATACAATAGTGAAATACAATGCAAGTAAAGAAAACTACTTTACAAGAGCACTTTGGTTGCTTGATCTTTGGTTGCCTTGGACTAGCCTTGAAGGACTGGAAGAGCACCAACAATTCCCCTTCAAATTGCCCAAGAAAACCACTGCTTGAGCCTTCCACGAATAGCTGCTTTTATCCTCCATCGGGTTGATCGGCGCCATAAGTCACCGATCTTGCCAACATCGAGTGAGACAACGACTCAATTCACGTTGGACAAGTTCCAACGGTACTCTCACGATCGCCAACATTGGCGTTCATCGCTAACGCCGTAATCGTCCCGATCGGATCACGAGCATTCTGTCTTGCAACTCAATGGCGCGCCGTCGACATCAGTCGATTGCTCCAATGAGCAGTCGACTGCCAGAGCAATTTCAGCTCTTAAATGGCAGTCGAACTCAAGTCGACTCACGACAGTCGAACCAGCCATAATGTCAGTCGACTGCCAACCTAAAAAATGAGGTTTTAACCCAAGTATGGTTCCCCCATACTTGCTAGACCACCCTTAGCCTAGACCTAAGCCTTCTGGCCACCTCTATCAGCCTTACGCCTCTCGGATCCCTCCATGTCATCCATGACTTGTTCATCCATCGCGCTAGCCTTCAGGTGCTTCCATCGGCTATGTCATGCTAACGGTGTCTACTCCGCCAAGGCACATTGGACTTACGTTGCCAAGACTCCGCTTGGACTTTACGCCGCCAATATCAAACCCCTTGGACTTCTCAAATGCCAAGACTCAAGCTTGGACTTTCCCTTGCCAACCCATGTTGGACTTTCCATGCCAAGACCCATGCTTGGACTTTCACTTGCCAACCCATGTTGGACTTTCCATGCCAAGCCCCATGCTTGGTCTTTCCTTGTGCCAAGTACTAAAGACTTGAACTTTCCCAAATGCCAAGTGTCCCACTTGGACTTTCCATGCCAAGTACCCATGACTTGGACTTTACCTTGCCAAGACCCATGCTTGGACTTTCCCATAATCACATGGTAAATCCCTAGTCAACCATCAAAAACTCCCTCGAGTTAAACTCGAGTCTGGTCAATTATAACCTGGGTCGATTGTATAAACAATCTCCCCAAATATTAACCGACATCAATATCAAACATCAATGTTAAACATACTATGTCAAACATTAAAACATCACTCGAGTCAAACTCGAGTCTGGTCAATCGTGACCTGGGCCGATTGCACCAACACACATGCCAACTGAGGAAGCACTTGGAGATGATGCAGATCCCTTAGGTTGACTTTTTCGATCTTCTCATTGGCTCGAGAGATTCGTAAAAGGTTGGGGTCATAACCATGTCACGTTTATTTTTGTTTTGCTATATATGTTGATATATGTCATGTATGTTGATATATGTCATGATTATATGTGTACATTATTAGGAATTGGACGTCGCTAGAGGGGGGGGGGGGTGAATGACGAGTTTTCGTCGCTTGACGGAATTTGATCATGCTTGTCTACAATCGTTATTAGCACAGTGAAAATACAAAATAGCAATAACGAAATACAATAAACAATAACACGCTGATATAACGTGGTTCGGAACCTTAGGGTTCCTACTCCACGGATTGGGCTCGAATGAGCTCTAGCGATCCAAACACCACTAATAATCAATAAACACTCATTCTCGACAACAAATCGGAGGTAGAGAAACCTTGTACAAGGATTACAAAAGTAATATAATTAAAATACAAGCAAATACAAAGATAAAATGCAATACAAGTAAAGGAAATCACTTTACAAGAGAACTTTGATTGCTTGCTTTTGGTTGCTTGAGAAGAGCCTTGAAGGTCTAAATCGCAGCAGCAAATCCCCTCCAAATCGTCTTAAAGAACCATGCCAAAATCCTTCTTCACAAGTTGCTTTTATAACCTGCATTCGAGGTGGATTTCGCTTAACAGTCGACTGATTACGACCATCAGTCGATTGCTCCTGTAGCTGTTGTGAGACAACGACTCGATCCACGTTGGATAAGTTCCAATGGATAGACCATCAGTCGACTGATCATACCCATCAGTCGACTGATCGTACCTTCACTCGACTGTCAAACCTTAGCAGTCGACTCGGAAACATTCTGTGCTCGTTTCCTCGACCATTAGTCGACTGACCTCCACGTCGATCGGTTCGCTCATCACTCATTGTCCCATCTTTGGCGATCATTGCCAAACATTTTGCCGCGATCGAACCCTAGTTGACTCATGGCGGTTGGTAGTCATAATTCGATCATGCTATAAGTCGACCACCGCTAAGTGTCAAAACACTTGACCAATCGACTGGTCCAAAGTCCCAGTCGACTGATAACCTCAACCATGAAGTTTAACTCCAAGTATGATGTCCTCATACTTGCTAGACCATCCTTAGCCTAGACCTAAGCCTTCTAGCCATCTCTGTCAGTCTTACGCCTATCGGATCCTTCCAAGTCATCCATGACTTGTTCATCCATACCCTAGCCTTCAGGTACTTTCATCGTCTATTGTTATGTTATGCTGATCTATACCGCCAAGACACATTTGGGCTTACACTGCCAAAACTACCGCTTGGACTTTACGCCGCCAATATCAACCCTTGGACTTCTCTTGTCAACCCATGTTAGACTTTCCAATTGCCAAGACTCAAGCTTAGACTTTCCCTTGCCAAGACCCATGCTTGGACTTTCCATGTCAAGTATCCAAGACTTGGACTTTCCATGCCAAGTACACAAGGCTTGGACTTTCCATTGCCAAGTGTCCTACTTGAACTTCTCCATTATATGGTTAACCCCATGTCAACCATATAGTCAACCCATTATCAAACAACGATCAACTCCTTGTCAAACATCAATGTCAAACATCAAAACACTAACATCAACCACTACTCGAGTCAAACTCGAGTCTAGTCAATCGTGACCTGGGCCGATTGCACGAACAATCTTCCCCTTTTTGATGTTTAACAAAAACCAACATCTTTGAGTTAGAACACTAACTCAATCCAATCCTCCCAATTGTCCAAATTGGGAATCTCAACTTCTCCCACATCAATTCTCCCCCTTTTTGACATACATCAAAAAGACTCTCCTCAAGGGTATCAATGTCTCATATCCCAATGAGATTTTACAATCTCCTCCTTGGTCCAAAAACATCTAGGATGCATTCACACTTACTAGTGATAAGTCTCATATCACTAAAGAGAGACAATCCTCACTTCTCTAAAAACTCTCCAAATTCTCCTCCTTATGAGGAAGAACACATCCATCATCCCATGATGGATAACCTCCCCCATAAGGCTTACTCCCCCTTGACCATTGCACAAACAATGTCCTTGGAGAGTCCCTAAGCCTATAGGATACTAAACCATCAAAATTAAGGTTAAAAGTTCAATCTTGAACTTTAACACACCTTAAAATTAATACACACTCAAACAACTCTCCTAATCCATATCCAATGGATTTTCACCCTTTCCAATGTTTTCCAAAGCATGTTCTAGGGTTAGGAGTAGTTAGAGTAGTCTAACATAGCTAAAACATAGGCTAAACATCCTTGTTTACCTGAAATTAGCGTTGGCAGTCGACTCTTATAGTCACCAGTCGATTGCCCTTGATGCCAATGATCGCTAACTATGATGATCGGTGATTTCAAATGCAAATCGATTCGAAATGGAATTCGAAAATACATAAGTAAAAATACGTATTTTGAAAAATCTTGAAAATTCATACGTACATTACTTATAACAAATACATTGGGTGAAAAATATCTGAAAAATAAAATACCCTTTAAATAATGAGATTGACACAAAGTTCAAAACCTTTGAAAAGTTGAATGTTTTGACCCTACTTTGTATCAACTCCATTAATGGTGATTGCTATCAAAAGATAGACTACACCAATGTTTTCTAAAATGATTTTAAAATATTTTTGAAGACCTATATTGGATCATGATCAACGGGCTCAATGCACATGACTTACACATTAGCTTTCCCCATGATCCACCCATGGTATAATGTGAGTTTGAGTTCATCTAGATGCAAAAACTATGCACATTGAACTTAACTCATTTCCTAGCATCTCACATGTGTCTAGGGTGTATCAATATACACACATGTTGATTTGATGTGAAATGTGAGTTTTGGTTTATCTTAAACTAAGGTCTCATGCATTTTTCTAAGGCAATATTACTTGATTCTCTTATACATGTGACTTCAAGTCATGCCATAGTCCTTAAATCAATTTTAATTACCTTAAATGCATGAATGATGATTATGACATATAATGGTAGCATAAATAAGCATGTGCCAAAATCATGATGTCATGACATAAAAATGAACCTAAGCACTCATGACATAAAAAATTAAACTAAACATGATCATGACATATTATATAATAAAAATAAATATGATGTCATGACATGACATATGACAAATAAAGTTTGACAAATAAAAGGTATAGGTATAACAATACCTAAATTTTAATATTGATTATCATTTGTTATTATTAAGTTCATTTTGCCATATAATCACTTATCCCCAAGTGTGCCAAAAACCCAAAATGACACACTATGACTCTAAGACCAAACTTGTGCCAATTTGATTAGTTTTTCAAACTTCTTAAATGATATTAACACATCCTAAAATCCTTTAGGATATAAGATCAAACTTATTTCCAAGGTATCCATAACCTTGAAAATGACCTAAAGTATCACCTTTACCATGGTTAGGTTAACTAACCATCCATTTAAAGTTGGCACAACCTAACCCATTTAGCGTGAATCAATCGCGCTCCTAGGAACCCAATACTTATTTGAGCTCCTTGGGTTTACTAGGTATTTCTTAGGGATAACTTCCCTAGATACTCTCCTAATGACCCTTCTGTTGGTGCAATCGACCTAGGTCATGATTGACCAGACTCGAGTTTGACTCAAGTAGTATTTTGATGTTTGACATTGATGTCTGACAATGTGTTGGGGAGATTGTTGGTGCAATCGACCCAGGTTATGTTTGATGATGGTTTGACCATTGTCATGGGAAAGTCCAAGAATGGGTCTTGGCATGGAAAATCCAACATGGGTTGGAAAGGGAAAGTCCAAGTTTGAGTCTTGGCAATTGGAAAGTCCAAGGGGTGATATTAGAGGCATAAAGTCCAAGGGTGGAGTCTTGGCAACATAAGTCCAATGGTTGGCGGTGTAAAGTCCAAGCGGAGTCTTGACAGCGTAAGCCCAATGTGCCTTGGCGGTATAGACCAACTTAGCATGATAATAGCCGATGGAAGCACTTGAAGGCTAGCATATGGATGAACAAGTCATGGATGACTTGGAGGGATCCGATAGGCGTGAGACTAACGGAGGTAGCTAGAAGGCTTAGGTCTAGGCTAAGGGTGGTCTAGCAAGTATGGGGGCACCATACTTGGGATGAAACCTCATGTTTACTATGATCTCAATGGGAATCGACTAGAGTGATGAGGAAATGGCCTCAGAAGTCGATCGATGCCTTAGCTGATTGATCTGGAGATTAGTCGACTAATGGTTGGGAATTTAGACACAGAAGGTTCCTGAGTCGATTGTTAGGGTTTGGCAGTCGAGTGATGACTCGATCAGTCGACTGATGGGTATGATCAGTCGACTGATGGTCTATCCGTTGGAACTTATCCAACGTGGCTCATGTCATTGTGAGACAACGACTACAGGAGCAGTAGATTGATGGTCCCGATCAGTCGACTGCTAGGCAAAAATCAGCTCGAGTTGCATGTTTAAAAGGAGAATGAAGGGAAGATTTTGGCTAAGGTTTCTTGAGGAGTTTTGGGGAAATTTGCTGCTGCAATTCAGGGTCTCCAAGGGCAACTCAAGCAACCAAACAAGCAAGCATCAAAAAGCTCATTTGTAAAGTTCTCTTTACATAGATTGTTGTATTCATACTTGTATTTGTTTGTTTTTATTGTATTACTTTATGTAATCATTTGTACGAGGTTTCTCCACCTCCGACGTGTTGTCAAGAAGGAGTTTGTTGAATTAGTTGTGTGTGTTTGCATCGCTAGGGCTTTTAGAGCCCAATCCGTGAAGTATGAACCATACGGTTCTGAACCACGTTACATCTCATGTTGTGATTGTGTTTGTACATTTTATATTGTATTATTTCTATTTCCACTGCGCTAACACGATTTGTAGACACGAACGATCAAATTCCATCATCAAACAACGAATCGCTATTCACCCCCCTCTAGCGGGCGCACATGTCCTAACAAGTGGTATCAGAGCTAGGATCTCTTCAACGGACTAACACTCGGGAGCAAGATCGCTAGAGGGAAGATGGAATTGGAAGAACAATTAGGATGAGATATCAACACTCCGATCCCATATACCTTCTATTGGCAAGAAGGTTTTGAGCAATGGAGGTCACGAATGGAGAACTTCTTCATGATGGACTTTGAAGATTGGATGATTCTAGTGAAGGAGTTCGAGTTTCCAAGAGGTCCAAAAGGTGGATATCTCAAGAAGAAAAGATGGACCGAAGAGCAAGTCCAAGCCTTCGATAGAAATGATAAGGTAATGCAATTGATATTAAATTCATTGCCTAATGATATTGTGTCTAGATTAAGTGAATTTCAAGATGCCAAGGAGCTATGGGAGAAATTAGCCAAGCTCCATGAAGATCCATCATCGGCTCAAGAAGAGGAGGAGCCCGAAGAAGAAGAAAGCTCTTCCTCACAAAAGAGTGAGGAGTCGGAAGTTGAGAGAGAGTCAACTTCCGGATCGGTGGAGGTAGAAGAAGTAGGAGAAGCCTCCACCTCTAGGATTGAGGGGGAGGAGAGACCATCCACACTGGAGCCGGAACAAAATCAAGAAGTCACTTCAACCTCTGGAAGAAGTGAAGAATCAACTCCGGCACCGACCACCACCCTAGGTAACTCAAGCATTTCGGTTAAAATTAAAAATCATATATTATGTTTTGAGTGTAAGGTGTTGGAGATCGATTGGCCGGCTAGAGGGGGGTGAATAGCCCTCATTCGTTGGATGTCGTAATTCGTCCATTCTCGTGTACTTGTCTACAATTGTCATTAATATACGCAGCGGAATAACAATAGAAATAACAACAATACAAGCACAATCAATACACAAGCATATACGTGATTCGGAACCGAATGGTTCATACTCCACGGGGTGAGCTCAACGAGCTCGTGTTATGCGCACGACACTAACAACACTCCTTATCGACTACACGTCAGAGGTGGAGAAACCTCTCACAAGCTATTACAACAAGTAATATGAAATACAACAAGAAATACAAAGACAATACAAAAGAGAACTTTTACACAATTGTTTTGATCGCTTTCTTGTTGCTTTCTTTTGCTTGCTCTTGAAGGTCTGGAATGCAACAACAATTCCCCTCCAAAGTCACCTCACAAGCCTTGGCGAAATCCTCCCTCTTGAGCTCCTTTTATAACCTGCATCGTGATTTATCCATCACGATCGATCGTGACCATCGATCGATCGTGGTCCCGTAGCCGTTGTCTCACAACGGCCAGATCCACGTTGGTTAAGTTTCAACGGATCATACATCAGTCGATTGATGGCACCCATCAGTCGACTGATCATCCATCAGTCGAGTGCTGGCGAGCTCGACTCCATTCTATGTCCGTGCACAGTGTCATCGACCGATCATTGCCATCCCTAGGCGGTTGATCGATTCTCAACGATGCCGCCCTCCCTCGGCTGATCGGGATCAAGAAGACTTCGGTTGGTTGAACACCGGTCGAACCCAAACGACCTTAGAGCAAGCGATCGGCGGTACCTATGCATCGGCCCGATGACGGCTAAAACCTCAAACACAAAGTTGTTTGAGCGTCCGACACTCAGTCTTAGCCACTTGGCCAAGTCCACCTTGTCCCTCATGGAGTTCCCCACCGAAGCTCTCTTCCCTCGGCCTACGTCCCTCGGATGCGCCAAGCGCACGGCTTCGCAACGCCATCCTTCGCGTCTCATGCCCTAGAAGTATGCTTCCCTTTGGGCTCACTCCATTCGCTCCCCGTCCGGCGGTCCCTCGGATGCACCAAGCGCACGACTTCGCAATGCCATCCTTCACCGACTCAAGGACCCGAGCCTAGTGAACTTCTGCATTTCTCACCAGCACCAAGCGTGCTTTGGACTTCGCAATGCTTGGACTTTCCCATGCCAAGGCTTCCAAGACTTCCACAAGCTCCATGCTTGGATTTTCCATGCCAACCCCATGTTGGACTTTCCCATGACAATCCCATGTCATGAGTTTTGTCTATCATCAAAATACTATCAAGGTACTGCTCGAGTCAAACTCGAGTCAACCTGGGCCGATTGCACCAACAATCTCCCCCTTTTTGATGATTGACAAAACTATCATCTCAAGTCTACCAATTCTCCCATATTGGCAATTCTCATATCCCAATGAGAATTCCAACGAACCCTAATTGGTAACTTGGTAACTTCTCCCCCTTTTTGACATTACATCAAAAAGGTCCTCCCCAAGGGTATGAATGTCTCATATCCCAATGAGATCTTACAATCTCTCCCTTGGAGGAACACATGCCTACAATCTTTCTAGTGATCCCATATCACTTAAAGAGAGGCAACCCAATTTTCCTCCCATGAGGAAATACACATCCATCTTCCCATGATGGATACCTCCCCCTAGAGGCTTGCTCCCCCTTGACCATTGCACCAACAATGTCCTTGGAGAGTCTCTAAGCCAATAGGAACATTAAACCAAACAAAATTAAGGCAAAGTTCAACAATGAACTCTCATCCACCTTAAAATTGATACTCACCCTCAACCCAACTCCTAATCCATATCCAATGGATTTCCACCCTCTCTAATGCTCTCCCAAGCATATCCTAGGGTTAGGAGTGGTTAGGGGACCAAAATATGGCTAAACATGGGCCTAACTATACGATACTAATCGATCGATTTATTATCACCGATCGCCATTACAGTGCTGATCGATAATCGATTCTCGCAGCTTTTGATTAAATGGATTTTCGAAATCCATAAGTAAATATACGTAATTTTAAAAATCTTGAAAATGCATACGTATAATACTTATTCTAAACACTATGGGTGAAAAATATTGGAAATTTATTTTACCCATTAAATTAGGAGATTGATACAAAGTTCAAAATTTAAGAAAAGCTTCAATAAAGAGCCATCTTTGTATCATCCCATTCAATGGTGATAGCTATCAAAAGATAGGCTTCACCAAGGTTTTTCAAAATGTTTTCAAAATGTTTTTCAAACCTTTATTTTCTTTTTCCTAAACATCTCACCGATATCTAGATGTGTAAAACACATACAAGTCAAATTTTTGTGAGATGTGGGTTTTGTTTTGTTTATGTTCTCATGCATATTTTTAGGCAACATTAATTTGATTCCCTTCAAGTTGTGTCATAGTCCTTAACTCCATTTTAAACTATGCATGATATGATTATAGCATAGATATGATATAAGTAAAAGCATATGCCAATATCATGATGTCATGACATGTGAATGATGTTTTAGCATACATGACATATAAGGATGAGTCTAAACATGATCATGACATTTTTAGAGATAAAAATGAAAATGATGTCATGACATGGTAAGGCAAACAAATCATGGCAACTAAAATATACTAAGGTATAGAATACCTAAGTGTAAAAATCAATTTGCCATTTTTTTTCTTTTTTTTTTAGGGATTAAATACATTTTGCCTTAATGTCATTCATCTCCCTAGTGTGCCAAAAACCCAAAATAGCACACCATGACTTCTATGACCTAATTGTGCCAATTTAAATCATTTTAAACTTCTCAAACCATATTGGCACACCCTAATGTGTCAACTCACAATGGCTAGGTTAACCACCCATCCACTTAGGGTTGACACACCCTAACCCATTTAACGTGAATCAATCACGCTCTTAGGAATCCAATATCTATTGGAGCTCCTTGGGTTAACAAGGTATTCCCTAGGGATAACTTCCCTAGATACCTTCCTAATGACCCTTTTTGGCTTTGAAGCCTTAGTCAAATGGGTCTTACTTGGGTCAAACCTAGAGGTGACTCCTCCATTGACCTTCTTAGTGGCTACATTTGATTTCTTTGAGGTGTTAGCCACTAAGCACACACCATGACTAGTCTTAGGGAAGACTTCCCTATTAGCCTTGGTTTTCCTAGACCTAAAAATAGTTCCATAATTAAATGGAACATTATGATAAGTCTTCTTGGGCTTAGGTTTGTGACCCAAACCTTCCTTGCCCTTAGACCATTTTTGAACATTAGGTTTTGACTTTTGGGCATTTGACCCTAGAATTGAATTTTCTATGATTTTAAGGGTTTTCTCCATTCTCTCAAGTCTTGACCTCAAGACTTGGTTCTCTAGCTCTAATTTTCCCATTTTTGAATTTTCTTTAGGTTTTTGGGAAAGCCTCTTCTTCTTAGGCATGTGCCTAGACTTTTTGGGATTAATACCCAAATTTTCTTCTACTCTCCTAATTGACTCCCTAGGCAAGATATTTCTAGAATTATGAGTCCTAGGTTTGTCTTTAGTCATATGAACATGCTTGGCACCTAAGCAATAAACCTTATTGTTTCTCCTAGCATGCTTTTCATTAATAATGGCAAGAGAACTAAAATAATTTTTGGCATGCTTTTTGACTTTAGGAATTGAAGGTGCATTAACTAAATGTACCTTAGGGTTAGCTTTAGAAGCTCCCCCTACATGAGTCACACCTTCTTGCCCTTTCTTTCTCCCCCTAGGGCATTGACTTCGGTAATGTCTCCGTTGGTTGCATTTAAAGCACACAATGTGCTCTTTGCTCTTGATTTTGGGAACACCGGCATCCTTTGACTTTGGGTTGACTTTTGGTGTTGATGCCTTTTCCTTAGCCAATTTAGGACATTTACTCTTGTAGTGCTCTTTCTCCCTACACTCAAAGCATATTATGTGATTTTTATTTAAAATAATAACACTTGAGTTACCTAGGGAGGTGGTGGAGGCCTCTTCCTGATCTTCACTTCTCCTGGATGTGGATGCTTCTTGTTCTTGCTTCGGGATGGAAGATTGTCTCTCCTCCCCCTCAATGCTAGAGGTGGAGGTCTCCACCAAGTCATCAACATCTTCAAATGTTGTGGGTTCTTCTTCCTCGGCATTTTCTTCTACTTGTGCCGGTTGGGAATTTTCTTGAAACTTTATTATCTTATTCCATAGTTCCCTTGCATCCCTATAATCACCCAATCTAGACCAAATAGTGTTAGGTAACAAATCACTAATCAATTTAATTACCTCGAGATTTGTCTTGAAGTTCTTGATTTGGTCTTGGGTCCACTTTGATTTTTCAATGGGCTTGTTTTCTTTGTCCCTAGGCATCTTAAAACCATTTTCTACAATTAACATAGAATCAAAATCGGTTTCAAGATTACCTCCATCCGTTTCCTCCACCAAGCAAAATCTCCATCGAATTTCAGTGGATGGATGAAGCCGGCCATTTTGTAGTGCTCTCGCGGCGGTTAGTCCTTGAAGAGCGACCTCGGCTATGATACCACTTGTTGGAGATCGATTGGCCGGCTAGAGGGGGGTGAATTGCCCTCGTTCGTTAGATGTCGTAATTCGTTCATTCTCGTATGCTTGTCTACAATTGTCGTTAATATACGCAGCGGAATAACAATAGAAATAACAACAATACAAGCACAATCAATACACAAGCATATACGTGGTTCGGAACCGAATGGTTCCTACTCCACGGGGTGAGCTCAACGAGCTCGTGTTATGCGCACGACACTAACAACACTCCTTATCGACTACACGTCGGAGGTGTAGAAACCTCTCACAAGCTATTACAACAAGTAATATGAAATACAACAAGAAATACAAAGACAATACAAAAGAGAACTTTTACACAATTGTTTTGATCGCTTTCTTGTTGCTTGCTTTTGCTTGCTCTTGAAGGTCTAGAATGCAACAGTAATTCCCCTCCAAAGTCACCTCAAAAGCCTTGGCGAAATCCTCTCTCTTGAGCTCCTTTTATAACCTGCATCAAGCTGATTTTGTGCCCATCAGTCGACTGATCGTGACCATCAGTCGACTGGTCCCATAGCCGTTGTCTCACAACGGCCAGATCCACGTTGGTTAAGTTCAAATGAATCACACATCGCCGATCGATGGCACCCATCACCGATCGTGATCATCCATCGATCGAGTCTTTGGCGAGCTCGACTCCATTCTGTACTGCAGGTGTCATCGATCATTGCCATCCCTCGGCGATCGATTCTCCCAACGATCATTGCCCTCCCTCAACATCGGTGATCGATCAAGAAGACTGGTTGATCGAACACTGGTCGAACCCATACGACCTAGAGCAGTCGACTGGCACCTATGCCAGTCGACTGATGTCGGCTAAAACCTCAAACACAAAGTTGTTTGAGCGTCCGACACTCAGTCTTAGCCACTTGGCCAAGTCCACCTTATCCCTCATGGAGTTCCCCACCGAAGCTCTCTTCCCTCGGCCTACGTCCCTCGGATGCGCTAAACGCACGACTTCGCAATGTCATCCTTCGCGTCTCATGCCCTAGAAGTATGCTTCCCTTTGGGCTCACTCCATTCGCTCCCCGTCCGACGGTCCCTCGGATGCACCAAGCGCACGGCTTCGCAATGCCATCCTTCACCGACTCAAGGACCCGAGCCTAGTGAACTTGCCAAGTTCTCAAGACTTCCCAAATGCACCAAGCGCACGGCTTCGCAATGCATTTCTCACCAAGCACCAAGCGCACGGCTTCGCAATGCTTTGGACTTTCCCATGCCAAGGCTTCCCCCTTGGACTTCCACACCAAGCTCCATGCTTGGATTTTCCATGCCAACCCCATGTTGGACTTTCCCATGACAATCCCATGTCATGAGTTTTGTCTATCATCAAAATACTATCAAGGTACTGCTCGAGTCAAACTCGGGTCAACCTGGGCCGATTGCACCAACATAAGGAATATGGACATTACAAGAGTAAGTGCCCTAAGAAAGTCAAGAAAAGTCAACTGACACCAAAACCTCAAGAAAAGTAAGGAGCATATCATTTGCTTCAAATGTCAACAAAAAGGGCATTATAGGAGTCAATGCCCTTGGGGGAGGAAGAAGACTCAAGAGGCAGCATCACATGTAGGGGGAGCCTATAAGGCAAACCCTAAGGTATATTTAAATAATGCTCATTCCTTAAGTTATAGGCAAAAGCATGCTAGAAGTAATCTTGTAATTATTCATGAAAGGCATGCTAGGAATAATAAGTTTTATTGTTTAGGAGCGAAACATGTCAACCTTAGGAATAAGGAGAAATTTGGGACTAATGTCCCTAAAACAATTTTACCTAAGGACAAACCTAGATCAAACAATTCTAGACCTATCCTTCCTAGGGAGACCATTAGGAAGATAGAGAATCACCTAGGTTTTAACCCTAAATGGACTAGGCATATGCCTAGGAAAAATAATTCTCAAAGGACATATGAAAATTCAAAATTGGGAAGATTAGAATTAGAAAATCAAGCCTTAAGGTCAAGGCTTGAGAAACTAGAAAAGACCCTTGCAAAAATGCAAAATCAAATACAATGGTCAAAGGATCAAAAATCTAGGTCTAAGAGTCAAAACCTAAGTTTTAGAAAGCAAGGTCCAACCAAGGGCAAGAAAGGTTTGGGTCACAAACCTAAGTCCAAGGAGATTTATCATAATGTTCCATTCGATTATGAAACTCAAGTTAGGTCTAGGAAAACCAAGGTCAATAGAGAAGTCATCCCTAAGGTTGACTAAGGTAGGTGCTTAGTGGCTAAGGTTTCAAGGAAACCTAGGGAAGCCATTAAGAAGGTTACAAGGGGAGTTACCCCTAGAGCTAACCTAGGCAAGACCCAAATGACCAAGGCTTCTAAGCCTAGGAGGGACATTAGGAGGGTATCTAGGGAAGTTATCCCTAACAAATACCTAGTAAACCCAAGGAGCTCCAATAGTTATTGGGTTCCTAGGAGCGTGATCGATTCACGCTAAATGGGTTTAGGTGTGCCAACTTTAAATGGATGAGTAGTTAATCTAACCATAGTAAAGGTGACACTTTAGGTCATATCCAAGGTAATGGGGTACTTTGGAAATAAGGATGATTATAATCCTAAAGGTTTTTAGGATGTGCCAATATCATTTAAGAAGCTTGATAATTTGATCAAATTGGCACAATTTAGGTTTAGAGGTTGAGATGTGCCATTTTGGGCGTTTGACACACTTGGGATAAGCTAATAATATGTAAAAATGATTTTAATTCTAATAAATAACAACTAATATTAAAATTTAGATATTATATACTTTTATATTTTATTTGTCATGTCTTGATTGTCATATACCATGTCATGACATCATATTCATTTAAATCATATAAATGTCATGATTATGCTTAGGGCTTATGTTTATGTCATGTGTATTTAAATTTAATCTTATGACATGACATCATGATTATTGGCCATGCTTATTCATGTTATCTTTTATGTCATGATCATTCATGCATTTAAAGTAATTAAAATTGATTTAAGGACTATGGCATGACTTGAAGTCCCATGTATAAGGGAATCAAGTAGAGTTGCCCTAGAAAATGCATGAAACCCTAGTTTAGGATGAACAAAACACACATCTCATATTACATTGACATATATGTGTATTTATACACCCTACATACATGTTGTAGGATATTTGAAGCCGCTAGAGGGGGGTGAATAGCGTAGAATTCGTTTCAGCGGTACATACCATGTAGTTGGAATTCGATTGTGGTCGTCTCTACAATTTTGTTAGTACGCAGCGGAAATAGAAATAATACAATAACAAAATATGACAAACACAACAAGAACACGAGTATGTAATGTGGTTCAGAACCACACGGTTCCTACTCCACGGATCGAGCTCTACGAGCTCTAGTGATGTACACACAACCACTAATAAACACTCCTTCTCGGAACAATCCGAAGGCGGAGAAACCTCGTACAAGATGATTACAACAATAATCAAATAAATACAAGCAAATACGATAATGAAATACAAATGCAAGTAAAGGAAAACACTTTACAAGAGCTTTTGATTGCTTGATCTTTGATTGCCTTGAACTAGCTTTGAAGGACTGGAAAGCACCAACTTTCCCCTTCAATTTCGCCCAAGAAAATCACTACCTTTTCCTCCATCACGAGCTCCTTTTATAGCTTCAACCTGTGCTGGAAAAGGTCAATCAGTCGACTGATCACACTGTTGCTGTGAGACAACGGTGTAATCCACGCTGGAAAAATCCAACGGCTAGGACATCAGTCGACTGATCATGAGCATCAGTCGACTGATCAAGCATCACTCGACTGCTCATCGCAGCGGTCGAGTGAGACTCCATTCTGTGCCCTGAAATCCGAGCATCAGTCGACTGATCACACGATCAGTCGACTGCTCGGCCAATCAATCGACTGCCCACCTATGGCAGTCGACTGCTAGGGCAATTCCCGCAGTCAAACCCTAGTTGACTATACCAGTCGACTGCCACATGACATCAGTCGACTGACACACCTCAAACATGAGGTTTTAACCCAAGTATGGTGTCCCCATACTTACTAGACCACCCTTAGCCTAGACCTAAGCCTTCTAGCCACCTCCATCAGCCTCACACCTCTCTGGTCCCTCCAAGTCATCCATGACTTGTTCATCCATCGCGCTAACCTTCAAGTCCTTCCATAAGCTATGTCATGCTAATGGTGTCTACACCGCCAAGGCACATTGGACTTACGCCGCCAAGACTCCGCTTGGACTTTACGCCGCCAATACCAAACCCCTTGGACTTCTCAAGTGCCAAGACTCAAGCTTGGACTTTCCCTTGCCAACCCATGTTGGACTTTTCATGCCAAGTACCCATGACTTGGACTTTCCTTGCCAAGACCCATGCTTGGACTTTTCCCAAATGCCAAGTGTCTCACTTGGACTTTCCCATGACAATCACATTGTCATATGTTTTTGTCGAGACATCAAAATATCACTTGAGTTAAACTCGAGTCCTGGTCAATCGTGACCTGGGCCGATTGCACCAACAATCTCCCCCTTTTTGATGTTTGACAAAAATCAAACAAAACATTGAGTTAGAACACTAACTCAAATCCCTTACCAATTATCCCAAATTGGTAATCTTAAATATTCTCCAAATGTTCTCCCCCAAACATTCTCCCCCTTTTTTGACTAACATCAAAAAGGTCTTCTCTCCAAGGAGGTCAATGTCTCATGTCCCAATGAGATCTTACAATCTCCCCCTTGGTCTAAAAATACCTAGGATGTCTACCATCTTCCTAGTGATAAGTCTCATATCACTCAAGAGAGACAATCCTATACACTCTCTCAATTTCCAAATTGGGTCTCTCAGAAAGCCCATCAATTTCCCAATTGATGATACTCTCCCAATAACTTCTCCTCTTCAAGGAGAAAAATACATCCATCATTCCAAGATGGATACCTCCCCCTAAAGGCTTACTCCCCCTTGACCATTGCACCAACAATGTCCTTGGGAAGTCCCTAAGCCCATAGGAACTCTAAACCATCAAAATTAAGGTTAGAAATTCAACATTGAACTTTCCAACACCTTAAATTGATATAAACCCTAAACAACTCTCCTAATCCATATCCAATGGATTTTCACCCTTTATAATGCTTCCCAAGGCATATCCTAGGGTTAGGAGTTGTTAGGGACCTTAACCGCAGCTGAACACGGGCTAAACAAACTCAGTCGGCTACGATCGACTACCACTCACATGATCATGCCACCGCGAAGCGATCGATAACTGAAAAATCCGATTTTCAGTTATCAAAAATGAATTTCAGAAAATCATAAATAATTATACGTATATCGAAAAATCATGAAATTTGATACGTATAATACCTATGACTAATACAATGGGTGAAAAATATTTGAAAAATATTTACCCATAAAATAGTGAGTTTGATATAAAACTCAAAACCATTGAAATTTTCAATGTTTTGACTCTATCTTGTATCAACTCCATCAATAGTGATTGCTATCAAAAGATAGACTTCACCAAGGTTTTTCAAAATGCTTTTAAAATGTTTTTCAAAACCTTATTTTGGATCATATTCCTTGGGCTCAATGTACAAGACTTGTACACAAGCTTTTCCAATGATCCACCATTGAAATTAGATGAGTTTTAGTTCATCTAGATGCAAAAACTATGCACCTTGAACTCAACTCATATCCTAGCATCTCACATGTATCTAGAGTGTATAAATATACATACATGTCAATGGGATGTGAGATGTGAGTTTTGTTCTCCCTAAACTAGGGTTTCATGCATTTTTCTAGGCAACCCTACTTGATTCCCTTATAAATGAGACTCCAAGTCATGCCATTGTCCTTAAATCAATTTTAATCAATTAAATGCATGAAATGATCATGGCATAATAATAGCAAAAATAAAACATGGCCAATGATCATGATGTCATGACATATGATAAAATCTAAAACACATGACATTTAATGAACTTAATCCTAAACATGATCATGACATATAAATGATACGAATAAACATAATGTCATGGCATGTTATATGGCAAATCAAGGCATGGCAAATAAAAGGTATAGGTATATGAATACCTAAAATTTAAAATTAGTTGCCATTTGTTGTGATTAAATATATTTTGCCATATTATCACTAATCTCCCTAGTGTGCCAAAAACCCAAAATGACACACTAACCTCTAAACCTAAATTGTGCCAATTTGATCATTTTATCAAACTTCTCAAATAACATTGGCACATCCAAAAATCTTTTAGGATTAAAGCTCAAATGTATTTCCAAGGTAACCATAACCTTGAAAATAACCTAAAGTGTCACCTTTACCATGGTGGAGTTAACTACCCATCCAATCATGGTTGGCACATTCTAACCCATTTAACGTGAATCAATCACGCTCTTTTGGAACCCAAAATCTATTTGAGCTCATTGAATTAATTAGGTATTCCTTAGGAATAACCTCCCTAGATACCTTTCTAATGACCCTCCTAGGCTTGTTAGCCTTGGTCATTGTGGTCTTACCTAGGTTGACTCTAGAGGTAACTCCCCTTGCAACCTTGGTCTTCCTAGACCTAGTTTGTGTTCCATAGTCAAATGGAACACAATGATAAGCCACTTTAGGCTTAGGTTTGTGACCCAAACCTTTCTTGCCCTTGGTTGACTTTTGTCTTTTGGGTACTAGATGTAGACTTTGAGATCTTGACCCTTGACTTTGACCATTAGACCCTCTAAATTGATTTTGTATCTTATTTAGGGTCTTTTCTAGTTTTTCAAGCCTCGACCTTAAGGCTTGGTTCTCTAATTCTAATTGTTGGTGCAGTAGGCACCTAAGTCGAACCTGAGTTTTGATTATAGAAAACGATACAAAGTTAAGCTCATGTCGTTATCTCACGAGCTAAATCGAGTGTGTAGAAAATTGCTATAGCTAGAGCTGAAGGCTAGCGACACCCGGAGGAAGCCGCGGTGGTCGGGCGACACTCGGGTGACTTTGGAGGGAGCCGAAGGAGTCAGGTGGAAGGCCAGAAGCGAAAGCGACACGGTAAGTATCGAGGTAAGCTCGTGTGTGTGTGAGCATAAGTGAGGTCGTATCCTCTTTACGGGGATGATCTTAAGCGTAGATCCAACCAAAGACATCCTATAGATGGTCTAGGTCGAGATCGGACGGTCGACGACTGTCAAAATTTTGTTTTTGTTGAGCTAACTTTGACTTGCAGCAAGCATCGATCATTGCCCGGCTTGGAGGACTCGCGCCATCAATCGATCCGATCGGAGGTTAGCACTTTCGGTGATCGCCATCGATTGGTGATGATGACCATCAGTCGACTGATGGTCAAAGGATCAGCTTCGAGGAGTCAAGGCTTATCACCAAATTTCAAGGGGAGTGGTGCTCAAATATGATTGGCTAGGGTTCCTCTCGAAAAGGGGCTCAAAGGCTATAAAAGGAGGTCCTAAGCTAGGGTTTCTTCATCAATTCTAAGTGCTCAAAAGCCTCCGCAACGCTGCGACTCTCTGATGACTCTACAACAATGAAGTGCTGCCAACAACCCTAGCTTAAGTTCTTTTTTTCTAGTTGTTGGTATAATCTTACTTTGTTATTGTTTTCAATATTGCAATTCTTTTTAATCAAGGTTTTCTATCGTTGCATTTTACTTAAATAGAAGAGAGGGTTTGTCTCTCTATCTTTTTGCTTCGAAGGTTTTTGTAATCGTCAAACTCCTACCTCCAACGAGGAGGAGTGTTTTAGTGAATTGCCCTCCGTACACGGTCTAGGACCGTTAGGGCCTTGGAGTAGTAGCCGAAGGCTACGAACCAAGTAAAAAAATATCTTGTCTCTTTTTGTTTCATTTATCTTTCCGCTGCACTTAATTATTTTGATACGAACTCGAAAGAAAAAAAAAGATTTTTCGCTATTCACCCCCCCTCTAGCGAATCGCTTCGATCCAACACTAATTGCCCAAATGTTTTTTGATTAGGTTTTTGGGCATTACCATTTACTTTAGACATATGTTTACCCTTATTGGGATTGATACCTAAATGGTTTCCGATTTTCTTAATTGCTTTCTTAGGAATGACATTTCTAGGGACATTAGTCCCAAATTTCTCCTTCTTTGAAATAGATCTAGAGTTATCATTCCTAGCATGCTTTGAATCATGAGTAATAGCAAAGTTATTTGAATTAATTCTAGCATGCTTTTGCTTAGAATTTAAGGAATGAGCATTATGAAAATATACCTTAGGGTTTGCCTTAGTAGCTCCCCCTACTTGTGATGCTCCTTCTTGGGTCTTCTTGCTCCCCCTAGGATATTGATTTCGGTAATGCCCCAGTTGCCGACATTTGAAGCAAATGATGTGCTCCTTGTCTTTAGGTGATGGAGAACCGACATCCTTTGACTTTTGTTGACTTTTAGGCGCCGGAGGAGTCTTCTTAACCTTCTTTGGACACTTGCTCTTGTAGTACCCATACTCCCTACACTCAAAACACAATATATGGATTTTATTTGAAATTAGAGTGTTTGAGTTACCTAGGTTAATTGAGACCGGAATTGGATCTTCTTCATCTTGACTAGATGTCGAAGCTTTCTCTTGTTGCTCCGGAGTGGAAATTCTTTCCTCCCCCTCAATCCTAGAGGTGGAGGTGTCTTCTACTTCTTCTTCCACCGATCCGGAAGTTGACTCCTCTTCAACTTCCGATTCCTCACTTGCTCTTGAGGAAGATGAACTCTCTTCATCCTCTTCTTTATCTTCTTCTACTTGTGTCAAGTGGGGCTTCTCATTGAATTTGGCTAATTTATCCCATAGCTCCTTGGCATCAAGATATTCACCTAGCCTAGACAAAACATCATTAGGTATCAAATCTTCTAAGAGTTTTGTTACCTTGGCTTCGGTTTTGAATTTTTGTCGTTGCTCTTGGGTCCATTTCTTCAACTTGAGGACTTGTCCCTTCCTATCCCGAGGAGGTTCAAAATCTTCTATGAGGATGAACCAATCCTCTATATCCATCAAAAAGAATGTCTCCATTCTTGTTCTCCATGCCGAAAAGTCTTCTTGATCATATGGCGGTGGAGTGTTGATGTCCCATCCAAGCTTGTTTTGGAATTCTATATTCCCTCTAGCCTTTTAGTTCTCGACGATTAATCCGTAGAAGAGCCCCGAGCTCTGATACCAAATGTAGGATATTTGAAGCCGCTAGAGGGGGGTGAATAGCGTAGAATTCGTTCGTAGTTGGAATTCGATCGTGGTCGTCTCTACAATTTCGTTAGTACGCAGCGGAAATAGAAATAATACAATAACGAAATACGACAAACACAACAAGAACATGAGTATGTAACGTGGTTCGGAACCGCACGGTTCCTACTCCACGGATCGAGCTCTACGAGCTCTAGTGATGCACACGCAACCACTAATAAACACTCCTTCTCGGAACAATCCGGAGGCAGAGAAACCTCGTACAAGATGATTACAACAATAATCAAATAGATACAAGCAAATACGATAATGAAATACAAATGCAAGTAAAGGAAAACACTTTACAAGAGCTTTTGATTGCTTGATCTTTGATTGCCTTGAACTAGCTTTGAAGGACTGGAAAGCACCAACTTTCCCCTTCAATTTCGCCCAAGAAAATCGCTACCTTTTCCTCCATCATGAGCTCCTTTTATAACTTCAACCTATGCTGGAAAAGGTCGATTAGTCGACTGATCACACTGTTGCTGTGAGACAACGGTGTAATCCACGCTGGAAAAATCCAACGGCTAGGACATCAGTCGACTGATCATGAGCATCAGTTGACTGATCAAGCATCACTCATTCGCCGTCGCGGCCGAGTGAGACTCCATTCGTGCCACGAAATCCGAGGCCGATCGATCACACGATTAGTCATGACGCTAATCAATCGACTGCCCACCTATGGCAGTCGACTACTAGGGCAATTCCCGCAGTCAAACCCTAATTGACTATGCTAGTCAATTGCCACATGGCATCAGTTGACTGGCACACCTCAAACATGAGGTTTTAACCCAAGTATGGTGTCCCCATACTTGCTAGACCACCCTTAGCCTAGACCTAAGCCTTCTAGCCACCTCCATCAGCCTCACGCCTCTCGGATCCCTCCAAGTTATCCATGACTTGTTCATCTATCACGCTAATCTTCAGGTGCTTCCATCAGCTATGTCATGCTAACAGTGTCTACACCGCCAAGGCACATTGGACTTACGCCGCCAAGACTCCGCTTGGACTTTACGCCGCTAATACCAAACCTCTTGGACTTCTTAAGTGCCAAGACTCAAGCTTGGACTTTTCCTTGCCAACCCATGTTAGACTTTTCATGCCAAGTACCCATGACTTGGACTTTCCTTGTCAAGACCCATGCTTGGACTTTTCCCAAATGCCAAGTGTCCCACTTGGACTTTCCCATGACAATCACATTGTCATATGTTTTTGTTGAAACATCAAAACATCACTCGAGTTAAACTCGAGTCCTGGTCAATCGTGACCTGGGCCGATTGCACCAACACATGTGAGATGCTAGGATATGAGTTGAGTTCAATGTGCATAGTTTTTGCATCTAGATGGACTCAAACTCATCTTATATTATTGATGGATCATTGGGAAAGCTTATGTTCAAGCCATGTATATTAAGCCCAAAGAACATGATCCAATATAAGGTCTTAAAAAAATTTGAAAATTATTTTGAAAAATCTTGGTGCAATCTATCTTTTGATAGAAGTCACCATTGATGATGTTGATACAAAGAGGGCTCAAACAATGAAGTTTTTCTTCACTTTTGAACTTTGTATAAATTTCACTATTTTATGGGTAAAATATTTTTCCAATATTTTTCACACATTGTATTGATTATAAGTAATGTACATATAAATTTTCACGATTTTTCAAAATACATAGAATTACTTATGTTTTTTCAAAGCTCATTTCTGATAACTGAAATTCAGATATTTGATTATCGATCATTCTACGCTTGATGACAATGATTGATGTATAAGCGATCGATTGATTCATCAAATTTAAGCGCCAGTCGATTTGTAAACATGGTTTGTTTAGCCCAATTTCAGCTATGGTAAGATTCCCTAACTGCTCCTAACTCTAGGATATGCTTTGGAAAGCATTAGAAAGGGTGAAAATCCATTGGATATGGATTAGGAGAGTCGTTAGGGTGATGTATCAATTTTAAGGTGTAGAAAAGTTCAATGTTGAACTTTTAACCTTATTTTTGATGGTTTAGTGTTCCTATTGGCTTAGGGGGAGCAATGGTCAAGGGGGAGCAAGCCTTTAGGGGGAGGTATCCATCATGGGATGATGGATGTATTTTTCCTCATGAGGGGGAGAAATGGGAATGTGAGATGCCCAATTTGGAAATTGGGAGAGTTTATAGGAGTGCCTCTCTTAAGTGATATGAGACTTATCACTAGGAAGAGTGAAGGCATCCTAGGTGTTTTTAGATCAAGGGTGAGATTGCAAGATCTCATTGGGATATGAGACATTGACCTCCTTGGGGAGAACCTTTTTGATGTATGTCAAAAAGAGGGAGAATGTACGAAATTATCAATTTGGGATAATTGGTAAGGATATTTGAGTTAGGTGGTCTAACTCAAAGGTGTTTAGTTTTTGTCAAACATCAAAAAGGGGGAGATTATTAGTGCAATTGTCTCAGGTCACGATTGACCAGACTCGAGTAGTGTTTTGATGTTTGACATTGATGTCTGACAATGTGTTGGGGAAATTGTTGGTGCAATTGACCCAGGTCATGTTTGATGATGGTTTGACCATTGTCATGGGAAAGTCCAAGCATGAGTCTTGGCATGGAAAGTCCAACATGGGTTGACAAGGGAAAGTCCAAGTGTGAGTCTTGGCAATTGGAAAGTCCAAGGGCTGATATGTTGGGATGTATACTGAAAAGTCTATCTTTTGTATGAACAATTTTATTTTTTTGAAATAAGAATCACATGATCATAGTTTGCATATTTATGGTTATGCATATTGTCTAATACATCACATTGTAGATAACATGGTGTGTAGTGTCACACGGGAGATCATGTTATCAGTTCCTTATAGAGTATAAGTAAAGGCTCACAACCGAGATAGTTTTGGACAAACCATTGGTATGGTTGTAGTGTGATTTGGTATTGGTTTGTCTTGACCATAGAATTACACTAATACACTTTGTGTGTATTGAGCAGAACCAACTTAGAGGTGATTCGATTTATTGCTGACTACATAATTGAATCGGACCTCGGATATTATGGTGTACATACTCTTAATCCCGATATAATAACGAGCACATATACTTAGTATTTATTTCTTTGATTTACCAATGGGCGAGATTTATAGAGTAAATCGATAGGCTTGGTAAGTTGGGAAATTATATTATTTATATGGTGTGTCGTTGATTATAGGAGGAAACCGTGTCATATATATTAGGATGATGATATCCCCTTGAGGAGCTCATAAGGTTCATCATGTAAACCCTGCAGGTGGACTTGGTCCGGCATGATGATAAAGTTGAGTGATACTACTTATGGAGTTAGATGTTGATTAATTAATTGTCAGTAAATTAATTAATTTACGGACATTCGAGATCTTAAACACGGGGAGATATTTGTACAATTAATATATGGAGCTCATATTTATTTATGGGGGTTGGTGAGGTAGATCAATGATAGTCCTCTAGTGGAATGGATAATCATTAATGGATCGGACTTTATGTAGGCTTGATTCATTGGGTGGCCAAGATCTAACTCCTCCTCATGGTCCCTATTGTATCCTATTAAAACCCTCATGGAGCTTAGATCCGATGGTGGAAAATGAAACTCTAGATCCAACGGTGGAGATTAAATCTCTAGATCTGACGGTAGAGATTAAATCTCTAGATCCAACGATGGAGATTAAATCTTTAGATCTGACGGTGGAGATTAAATTCTAGATCCGACGGTTGAGATTAAATTCCTAGATCCGACGGTTGAGATTAAATCCCTAGATCCGACGGTGGAGATTAAAGGAGGCTTAAGCCTAACTCTATAAATATTGCTTAAGGGGTGGGCGGCAAGGAGGACTTGGAGATTAAGGCTTTGGCTTTGGGCGGCTAGGGTTAGGGTTTTGGCTTGGGCGGCAACAAGGTGGGAGATTAGGGTTTGCTTCCTTTCTCTTCCTAAGGTGTAGCCGGCACCCACTCCATCTCCTCTCTACCTTGGTCGGCGCTCATCCTCTTCCATTATTCATCCTTGGCCAGTGGCAACTAGGGTTAGGGTTCTTCCCTTGGAGCTCTTGGTTGGCGCCCACTCCATCTTCTTCATCTATTCCTTGGCCGGCGGCAACATCAAGTCTCTTGACTTGGTGGTCGGTCCTAGATAGGAAGAGTTTCGTTTCCTTCTTCCTTTTGTTCGGAGCGAGCAAGGAAAGGAAGAAAGTGTTCTAGGAGGCTTCGACTTTTGGAAGATTGTCGCCCACACGACGTCTAAAAGGAGGAAGGACATACAATAGTAGATCAAGAGGTATAACAAGAGGTATAATGCTTGTTTATGAATCTTTTCTTATTCTATGCATGTTGTATACTTTGTTATGTGGCAAATTTACTCGAACCCCAAAAATAAATATAAAAACCGGCGATCCGTACATTGTCTATTCCGTAGCTAATCGAAGAATAGAGGTAGGTTGCTTGAATAACAAGTTTGTTCAAGTGACCACTCTAATCGAATAGCACGACAATGGAACAATTGCTTGGGTAATCCCTCTTTGTCAAGGATTATTTTTTTTTAATCCGGGGACATAGACGGGATCACCATGAACAAGCGACAGAGTCAAAGTGGGAAGCGAAGTTTCCACCCTCAAGTGGTATCAGAGCTTCAGTTTCGCAAAACCTTCAAGTGGTATCAGAGCCACAGTTTCTGGTTTTTTGTGTTTAGGATTCGGTTAATTTTATGCACTTTTCATATATTGTATGTGCCGAATGATAGTAGGATGTGCGTAGGCTAACTTTTTGGTTGCAGACATAAGATCCAACTATTATGGTCATATGTGTGTATGTGATTGCATGTGTGTAATATTATTTGAATCCTCGGGGTTGATGAGGCTAGTATTTAATTTTTGTAATTAAGTACGACATTGTTTAGCTACTCATTTATTTTAGTTTACTTTTGATCCAGATATCATGTACACTCCTTCGTGGAGTATAGGATCGATGGATATAAATTAAAATAGTTATTCTCGCCTCGGATCTCCGGATGACTTGTACATGGCGTAGGGAGGAGCGGACGAGATGGTGATACGACGGGAGGCATATTGGAGAACAAATGCCATAATAGTTGGAAAATATTTTTTTTTTCATATTTATTGCTTCTTCTTTGATATGCATGTCATGTGCTAGGAAAATTTCTCAATTTTAATTTACTAAGTGGGAGAGGGATATTTTTTTAAAAATTCATACGGCCTCCATTACGATTTGACATGTGATGTAAACAAACTTGTGCGTTGGCTCTGAGTGCCTTCCTCCCCATCGGATGAGTTTGTTTTGCGGATCACAGGGTCGAATATGGTTATAGGAAATTATTAAGGAGCGTGTGTACTTCCTGATCGGAAGGCACATAACCCGAGATAATTGCCTTGGTACCGAGTAATGGTGAACACTTAGATGCAAATAGGAGTATCCTCCCCATCAGAGTCACTGCTTTTATTTGTAGGGCCGAAGAGGAACCAACTATTAATTTTATTTGTCAAAAAGTTAGGTTGACAAGATAGTAAAATTAATGGGTAAAATCTCCTCTTACAAATGTAGAATTCGTATACGTTCACACGATCGTGGCATACGATATTCTCGGTGTTTTGAGGTGTTGGTTGATTTTAAAATTTTATTGTTTGAGGAATCAATAATTTTTTGACATCTAAAGTTTTGATCTATGTGATTCTTAGGTTTTTTTCAAAAATGACTTTCAATCCCCTTGCTGTGATACTAAAAGAGAATAAACTTACTGGACCCAATTATGTTGATTGGAAAAGGAATCTTGATATTGTCTTGACTGCTAAGGAGTACAAGTATGTACTCTTCGAGGAGTGTCCTCCTAAGCCTGCGAATGAGCTGGAAGTCCTTGGAGCTGAGATCGATGGGGAAACCCAGGTCGATATCATTCTCTAGTCTCTACCTAGAAGTTTTGAGCAGTTTCGCCTGAATTACAACATGAATAAGAGGTTGTATTCGTTGGCTGAGATTCTGACAAAACTCCAGGAGGCAGAAGGGCTTGCTTAGGCTCAGGTCATGGTTGCTTAGAAGGTTTCTACTTCTAAGCCAAAAGGCAAGAAGAAGAAGAAACAAGGTGGAGCAAAGGTGGTGGAAGGATCTCAGGGACGAGTGAAGAAGCCGAAAGGCAAGTGCTTCACTTGCAAGCAGACTGGACATTGGAAGATGGACTGTCCCAACCGGAAGCAGAACAAAGGTATATCCTTTGGTTTAGTCGTTGAAACATGTTTAGCGGTGTTATCTATCGACACCTGGTGTGTAACGACCGCCCTTCCCGTCCTCCTAACACACATCCTATAGATGGGCGACGACACTATGCGATCATACATTCATGCATATAACAGCGGAAGCATTTAAAAACTTTACAAATTTTAACTCTAATTACATTAACCCAATCAACCTAACAATTTAATCATGGCAAAAGGTCTTAGCAATTTATTTAACTAAACATGTATTAGCCATTTCAAGGTTCATAAAAATAAACATGAGTAACAACCATAGAAAGCATTAACGTCTCCTAACAGTTTACACATAAACTGAAAATCATGCATAAGTCCATATATGAAAAATGATCTCGTCCACCATGTCACTGCCACACACATCTTTGGCCCTCCTGCTGCTCCCTTTAATTTATCCATTCCTTGCCCTTTTCTACAGTACAAGGAAAGTAAACTGTAAGCACATAGACTTAGTAAGGTCCTTTCCTACTCACAAAAACATGCATCATGAATTAAACGTAAAGTAATGACATGTTCGTTTAAACAACATATGAGCACAACATTTATTTAAAGTAGAGACATGATCAATTTAGGAAAAGAACATAAACTTAGCATTTTCATCGCAACAGTACATTGTCTCTAAACATGATAATTCGATGAACATAAAATGATATATGCAGGATGCTCTTTGAAAACATATAGTTTATATACTTAAACATAATCTCAACATATTTGGCCCGACATTGTACCACATACATCATTTGCGCGCATCCTAAATAGATCCGAGGTAGCTAATCCCGAACCTACTAGGTTACTAGGTCCGTACTATGTCCGTCGACGTAGGGGCAACCTTGGAGCTCATCCCGTGGACCTTGTTAGGGTCCGGTACAAGCCATGCATAAAGTAAAATAACATACATGTTCTTTGTCCTAAAGAGTGTTCTTGTCCCCACTCTTAGGGAAACATTTCTTAGACATTTCATATACGTGAGTCATGCCTAACATGGGTGAAAACATAAGCATGTAGCATAGCATAAATCAGCATGAGTACAATTTAACATGGCATAAGGTAGTGACATAAGGAAAATTAAGCTAACATAAATAGAAATCACGTTGAAGAATTTCAACAAGAATAATTTCTCTAATCCTATTAGCCGAACCTTCTACACATAGTTCTAGATTCTTTCATTCAAAATCAAGCATACAACATTATATCGTAAGCACTGATACTGCAGGTGAGGGGATACTTACCTCCTACGCTTTTTCACCAATTTATACTGTTAGACTTCGCAAAGAGAAGACCTCCTACATGTTTCCTTGCTCTAGCGTGATCCTCTACCAAGTCCCTCTTGAAAATCCCCTCTTGAATTATCTAAAGAGAAGACAACCTTCTTCCTTGCTTCGGCGGCTTCCTTCTTTCCAATCCTCCTCTTCGTCACCGCCCTTTATTGAACTCGTTCCCTAGTCCTTGGCGGCGCACCACACAGGAACCTCTTGCTCTTGCAATCGGCGCAGCACCATGCAGATAAGGTCGGAGGGTTAGGGAAGGAGAGGGGAGAAGGCTATTCGGTAGCTGGAGGAAAAACGAGCGAGAGAGAGAGAGAGAGAGGGGGGGTCGGCGTGAGGTTTTAGAGAGAGGAAAGAAAAGAAATATATATATAAATTAGGATTTTTCTTAACCTAATTATCCCTTTAAATAATTAGCTAGATTAATCAACTTCTTTCTTTTTTTCTACCAATAGATATATTCTGTTATATCCTACTCATTGGTAATCTTATGACTTAGTGGTGGGAAGCCTATTCCCCCAAATCAACGGTTCATGGTTCAAGCCTCGACTACGAACTATTTATTCATTTTTTTATTCTTATTTCTATATATATATATATATATATTTCCTTTAAATAAAAATATAGTAACTAAAATTTGGGATGTTACATGGTGTGTAGATACGAGAGTCACTGATCATGTCTGCAATACTTTGCAGGGGTTCCAGGAAACCAGACGACTAGCTAAAGGGGAGATTACCGTTTACTTGGGCAATACCACGAAGGTGGCGGCTATTGCAGTGGGAGATTTTTATTTATCTTTTGAGAGGAATAAAACTTTGGTTCTGAAAAATTGCTTTTATGTACCTTTATTTAGAAAGAATTTGATTTCGATTTCTAAATTGTTTATGGATGGATATTCTACTTCTTTTAATGATAGAGTTGTTATTAAAAGGAATAGGGAGATTATCTATTCTGGTGCATTGATAGGAAATTTATATACCCTTGAACCAAAAGCTCCCACGATGCAAATAGATGTAAATAATTCATCTTCTAATTCTAATAAGAGAAAGGAACCTTTGAAAATGAACCAAACATATCTTTGGCATCTAAGGTTAGGTCATATTAACCTAAGTAGAATTCAAAGGTTGATAGCTGATGGACCTCTGGGTTCATTAGTGGTGGAAGATTTCCCAACCTGCGAATCTTGCTTGGAGGGTAAAATGACCAAGAGGCCTTTTAAGGCCAAGGGGTATAGAGCCAAAGATGTGTTGGAATTGGTTCATTATGATTTGTGTGATCCTATGTCTATCCAGGCAAGAGGTGGTTTTGAATATTTTGTCTGTTTTATATATGATTATTCAAGATATGGATAAGTTTACTTGATGCGCCATAATTCTGAATGCTTTGACAGGTTCGAAGAATTCAAGGCTGATGTCGAGAAATGTCATGGTAAAAGTATCAAGACACTACGATCTGATCGTGGTGGTGAGTACCTCTTGGGAGAGTTTAGGAATTACTTATCAGAGGCTGGAATTCAATCCCAATTGTTTGCACCTGGCACACCCCAGCAGAATGATGTAGCAGAGCAAAGGAATAGGACTCTTATTGAGATGGTTAGATCGATGATGAGTTATTCTGAGTTGCCAGATTCATTCTGGGGTATGCTCTGGATACGACAGTGTATATTCTGAAATTGGTATCATCTAAATCAGTGCCTTCTACTCTCACAGGTGTGGGTGGCGAAAGCCTAGTCTAGACATATATTGGTTGGGGAGTCGGCACATGTCTTTGAAGTAGATCTTTGGTAAGTTGGAACCTCGTCTGAAGTGCGCATGTTGTTGGCTATCCTAGAGGAGCGAAGGTGGTTTGTTTATAGTCCTAGAGATCGAGAGGGTGATCGTTAGCACGAGCCTTGATTTCTAGAGGAAGACTATGTGATGAACCACAAGCCCATAATAGGGTTGTTGGAGGAATTGAGAGAGTCACTACTTGATCCATGTGCCGTCTGAGAGGATATGCCACAAGTGACTGCACCACGTGTCACAGAGGATATACAGGTAATGTCTCATCGTAGTGGGAGGGTTGTTAGACAGCCTGATAGATTCATGTTCTTGGGAGAATCTTCTGATTTGGTCCCTGGCGAACATGAACCTGATCCTTAGACATATGACGAGGCAATCCAAGATAAAGATGCGGTATCTTGGCAAAGTGCAATGAATTCTGAGATAGAATCTATGGATTCAAATCAGGTCTGGGAGCGAGTAGAACCACCCAATGGTGTAAAAACTATTGGATGCAAGTGGATCTACAAAAGAAAGAGAGGAATAGACGGAAAGGTTGAGACCTTCAAAGCAAGGCTTGTTGCGAAAGGGTATACTCAGAAAGAGGGTATCGATTATGAGGAGACATTTTCGCCGGTGGTCATGCTTAAGTCTATCTAGATTCTCTTATGTATTGTTGCTCAAATGGATTATGAGGTGTGACAGATGGATGTCAAGATAGCTTTCCTTAATGGAAGTCTTGAGGAAAACATCTATATAAAGCAACCAAAGGGATTCATTGCAAAGGGCAAAGAGCATCTTGTGTGCAAGCTTAATCAGTCTATTTATGGATTGAAGCAAGCTTCGAGATTTTGGAACATCCGCTTTGATATGGTAATCCAGTCTTATGGATTTATTCAAAGTCCGGATGAGTCTTGTGTATACAAGAGATGTGACAGAAACGTAGTGGTATTTCTTGTACTATACGTAGATGACATTTTGTTAATTGACAATAATGTCAAAGTGTTATCGAACATAAGAGTATGGTTGTCCAAACAGTTTGATATGAAGGACTTGGGAGAAGTGGGACACATCCTTGGGATCAAGGTTATAAGGGAACACAGGAAAAGGATGTTGTGCTTATCTCAAGCTTCATACATAGACTTCACTTTGGCTCGTTTTAGCATGCAGAACTCCAAGAAAGGTTCTCTACCTTTCAGGCATGGAGTTCCTTTATCTAAGGAGATGTGTCCTAGAACATCTAAGGAGATAGAGGAGATGAAGGCGGTTCCTTATGCTTCGGCTGTAGGAAGCCTCATATATGTTATGCTATGTACGAGACCGGATATCTATTTTGTCGTGGGTATGATTAGCAGATATCAGAGTAATCTAGGACAAGGACATTGGACTGCGGTAAATCATATATTGAAGTACCTGAGAAGGACTAGGGACTATATGCTAGTTTACCAGGGAGACCAATTACTCCCTGTGGGTTACATAGATTCTGACTTCCAATCAGATAGGGATAACAGTAAGTTTACCTCAGGTTTTGTGTTTACCTTGGGAGGTGGAGCCATTGTATGGAGGAGTGTCAAGCAGAAATGCATGGCGGACTTCACCATGAAAGTTGAGTATGTGGCGGCCTCTGAGGCATCCAAAGAAGTTGTATGACTCAGGAACTTCTTGATGGACTTGGAAGTGATTCCTGGTTTGCCTAGAACTGTCACAATTTATTGTGATAACAATGGTGCAGTTGCAAACTCAAAGGAATCACGAGCCCATAAGGCAAGTAAACACATAGAGTGCAAGTACCACCTGATACGAGAGATCATAAAGTGGGTAGAAGTTGCTGTCGCCTAGATTGCATCAGAGGATGACCTGGTAGATCCTTTCACTAAGGCCCTTCTAGCGAGAGCTTTGATAGGCATGTGGAGGGAATAGGAATCAGATGTATGGCAGTATAAGGACAGCATAGTCTTCTAGTATAAGTGGGAGATTGTTGGGATGTATACTGAAAAGTCTAGCTTTTGTATGAACATCTTTATTTTTTTTTAAAATAAGAATCACATGATCATAGTTTGCATATTTATTGTTATGCATATTGTCTAATACATTACATTGTAGATAACATAGTGTGTAGTGTCACACGGGAGATCATGTTATCAGTTCCTTGTAAAGTATAAGTAAAGGCTCACAACCGAGATGATTTTGGACAAACCATTGGTATGGTTGTAGTGTGATTTGGTATTGGTTTGTCTTGACCATAGAATTACACTAGTACACTTTGTGTGTATTGAGCAGGACCGACTTAGAGGTGATTCGATTTATTGCTGACTACATAATTAAATTGGACCTCGGATATTATGATGTACATACTCTTAATCCCGATATAATAATGAGCACATATACTTAGTATTTATTTCTTTGATTTATCAATGGGCGAGATTTATAGAGTAAATCGATAGGCTCGGTAAGTTGGGAAATGATATTATTTATATGATGTATCGTTGATTATAGGAGGAAACCGTGTCCTATATATTAGGATGATGATGTCCCCTTGAGGAGCTCATAAGGTTCATCATGTAAACCCTGCAGGTGGACTTGGTCCGGCATGATGATAAGGTTGAGTGGTACTACTCATGGAGTTAGATGTTGATTAATTAATTATCAGTAAATTAATTAATTGATGGACATTCGAGATCTTAAACACGGGGAGTTATTTGTATAATTAATATATGGAGTCCATATTTATTTATGAGGGTTGGTGAGGTAGATCAATGATAATCCTCTAGTGGAATGGATAATCATTAATGGATCGGACTTTATGTGGGCTTGATCCATTGGGTGGCCAAGATCCAACTCATCCTCATGGTCCCTATTGTAGCCTATTAAAACCCTCATGGAGCTTAGATCCGATGGTGGAAAATGAAACTCTAGATCCAACAGTGGAGATTAAATCTCTAGATCCGACGGTAGAGATTAAATATCTGGATCCAACGGTGGAGATTAAATCTTTAGATCCGACGGTGGAGATTAAATCTCTAGATCCGACGGTTGAGATTAAATCTCTAGATCCGACGGTTGAGATTAAATCCTTAGATCCGACGGTGGAGATTAAAGGAGGCTTAAGCCTAACTCTCTAAATATGACTTAAGGGGTGGGCGGCAAGGAGGACTTGGAGATTAAGGCTTTGGCTTTGGGAGACTAGGGTTAGGGTTTTGTCTTGGGCGGCAACAAGGTGGGAGATTAGGGTTTGCTTCCTTTCTCTTCCTAAGGTGTAGCCGGCGCCCACTCCATCTTCCTCTCTACCTTGGCCGGTGCTCATCCTCTTCCATTATTCATCCTTGGCCGGAGGCAACTAGGGTTAGGGTTCTTCCCTTGGAGCTCTTGGTCGGCGCCCACTCCATCTTCTTTATCTATTCCTTGGCCGGCGGCAACATCAAGTCTCTTGACTTGGTGGCCGGTCCGAGATAGGAAGAGTTTTGTTTCATTCTTTCTTTTGTTCGGAGCGAGCAAGGAAAGGAAGAAAGTGTTCTAGGAGGCTTCGACTTTTGGAAGATCATCGCTCACACGACGTCCAAAAGGAGGAAGGACATACAATAGAAGATCAAGAGGTATAATAAGAGGTATAATGCTTGTTTATGAATCTTTTCTTATTCTATTCATGTTGTATACTTTGTTATGTGGCTAATTTATTTGGACCCCGAATATAAACACAAAAATCGACGATATGTACATCGTCTATTCCGCGGCTAATCAAAGAATAGAGGTAGGTTGCTTGAACAATAAGTTTGTTCAAGTGACCACTCTAATCGAATAGCACGACGATGGAACGGTTGCTTGGGTAATCCCGCTTTGTCAAGGATTAATTTTTTTTTTTAATCCGGGGACATAGATGGGATCGCCATGAACAAGCGACCAAGTCAAAGTGGGGAGCGAAGTTTCCACCTTCAAGTGGTATCAGAGCTTCGGTTCCGCAAAACCTTCAAGTGGTATCAGAGCCACAGTTTTCGGTTTTGTGTGTTTAAGATTCGGTTAATTTTATGCACTTTTCATATATTGTATGTGCCGAATGATAGTAAGATGTGCGTAGGCTAACTTTTTAGTTGCAGGCATAAGATCCAACTATTATAGCCATATGTGTGTATGTGATTGCATGTGTGTAATATTATTTGAATCCTCGGGGTTGACGAGACTAGTATTTAATTTTTGTAATTAAGTACGACATTGTTTAGCTACTCATTTATTTTAGTTTACTTTCGATCTAAATATCATGTACACTCCTTCTGTAGTATAGGATCGATGGATGCAAATTAAAATAGTTATTCTTGGCTTGGATCTCTGGATGACTTGTACATAGCGTAGGGAGGAGCGGACGAGATGGCGTTACGACGGGAGGCATATTGGAGAACAAAAGTCATAATAGTTGGAAAATATTTTTTTTCATATTTATTGCTTCTTGTTTGATATGCATGTCATGTGCTAGGAAAATTCCTCAATTTTAAATTACTAAGTGGGAGAGGGATATTTTTTAAAAAATTCCCATGACCTCCATTACGATTTGACATGTGATGCAAACAAACTTGCGCGTTGGCTCTGAGTGCCTTCATCTCCATCAAATGACTTTGTTTTGCGGATCACAGGGTCGAATATGGTTATAGGAAATTATTAAGGAGCGTGTGTACTTCTCTATCGGAAGGCACATAACCTGAGATAATTGTTGGTGCAATAATGCCCCAAGCATTTATATGTTTCGATGTTTGGATAATCATCTAAGTTAGGCAATACTTTATGATCTAATTGTGAATATATTTAAGTGACAGGAAAATCCAAGTATGAAGATTTGGTAAAGGCAAAGTTTAAGTATGATCTTGGCAAGAGAAGTCCAAGGAAAAGATTTGGCGGCATAAGACCAAGCATGTAGTCTTGGCGGCGTCAAGTCCAAATGGACCTTGGCAAAGGAAGTTAAAAGGCAAGTCTTGGCAGAGTAAGTCCAAGCATGTAGTCTTGGCGACATAAAATCCAAGCGCACTTTGGCAAAGGGAAACTCAAGACATGACAAAACTGAAGGAAGATCTTGGAAGCAAAGCACAAAGGATGAACAAGTCGTGGACTCGGAGGGCTCCTGGAGGCGCAAGGCTTAAGGAAGAGCTAGAAGGTTGAGTCTAGGTCCAGGGAGTCAATTCAAGTATGAATTATTCATACTTGATGAGTATCAGTTGACTGATACGATGTATCAGTCGACTGTTAAGGTGCTCGACTTAGTTAGGCTGAAAAGCTGACGAACAATTGATTTCCTAGTCGTGGCAGTCGACTGTTGTCGACATCAGTCGACTGCTAGATAGCGGCAGTCGACTGATCGAGTTAAACATGGGCACAGAATGGAGTCTCACTCGACTGCGCACCGTGATCACTCGACTGATCACTTCATCAGTCGACTGATGGATGGATCAGTCGACTAATGAGCGCGCCATTGGATGATGACGATTATAAATCCCGCGAATCCAGCTGTTCAGAAGCCGTTAACCGCGGTGGCAGTCGACTGATGTTGTACATCAGTCAACTGATTATGCCCCAACGGGAAAAATAACCCTCTCTCTATAAAAATAGGGCTTGTGGTGGTTGAAGGGGTTAATGCTTACTTTATGATAATCTTCTCAAGCCTCCACGATTTTTCCAAGCTTTCTAGTGTTTTAATTTCCCTCCTCCTCCCTAAACTTCATATTCATTCTTTGTAAGAAGAGGAGGGTTGTTTGTAAAAGAAAGCTTCATAGTGAGATTGCATAAGGTTGATCCACGTTAAGGATCGCCGTGGAGTAGGAGAATTATCTCCGAACCACGTAAAGGATTTGTGTTAGCATTGTATTTTCATTTCCTTTATTATTGTTGTTTTTGTTTGTGCTTTCGCTAATCTTTTTGTAGAAATGAAAACAAGCTATTCACCCCCCCCCTCTAGCTTCCAACGATCCCCTACAAGTGGTATCAGATCCCGGATCACATCTGAAGATCTAACAATCAACCGAAGTAAGATGGCTTTCCTAGAGGGGTATAGCACGGCGAGGCCTCCATTCTTCGACGATAATGACTTCGGCTACTGGAAAGGTAGGATGGAATACTACCTTATAAACGATATTGAAAATTGGTTTAGCGTTGTAGATGGATTCGAGAAGCTGGTCGATGAACACAGAGTGCCCATACCGACCAAGGATTGGACGAGGGACATGGCCAAGAAGGCTCAAGCCAACGCCAAAGCAACAACCCCACTTCAATGTGGGTTGTCAAAGGAGAAACTAAGCAAGGTGGGGCCTTTTGAATTGGCAAAGGAGCTTTGGGAGAAGTTAATTAAGCTCAACGAGGGATCCAAGGAAACAAGAAGAGCCAAGAGAGATCTCTTAATAGGCCAACTCCAAAGTTTTTCCATGAAGACCAATGAAACCATGAGCCAAATGCACGGTCGCTTCAAGGAAGTAGTCAACGGACTACATGTGATAGGTGAGAAGGTCGACAACCGAGACCTAGTGAGGTATGTACTCCAAGCCTTCCCTAGAACAACCTTATGGGCTTTAATGGTAGATGCCTATAAGGTCTCTAGGGATCTTTCTTTGGTTAAATTAGATGAGTTATTTTGTGAATTTGAATTGCACGAGCAAGCTAACACTTCATCCAAAGAGAAAGGTATAGCTCTTTTTGTAGGAAAGAAGGACAAGAAGAAGAAGGAGAAGAAAGAAGTGTCTTCCTCATCCGAATCCGAGGAAGATTCATCTAGTAGTGAAGAAGAGCTATCGGCAAGCGAGATGGCTTATTATGTGAAGAAGTTTGGTGGGAGGTCAAGGAAACTCACCAAGAAAGATGTGAGGAGGATGTTCCAATCCTCCAAAGGTAAAATCTCAACTAGTTCAATTCCTTCATCTAACGTAAATTGTTATGGTTGCAACAAGAAATGACACATCAAGCCAAATTGCTCGGAACTAAAGAAGAAGGAGGAGAAAGAAAAGAAGCATAAGGAGAAGGAGGAAAAGAAGGAGAAGAAGAAGAAGGAGGCAATGGTGGCTCAAACATGGGACACACTAAGCTTGGAGGACTCTTCCGATGATGAAGAAGTGTGTCATGCCACCCAGAACCTAGCTCTCATGGCCTTGGAGGAGGAAGCCGGAAGCTCAAGTGAGGAGTCTTCATCCTCTTCCTCAAGCGACAAATCATCATCAAGTGATGATGAGGTAATCAACTCCCCTAGGGTAGATTTACTTTATAAAACCATTGCATGTCTCCAAAATGCCCTAAATAGATCAAAAACTAGGATTAAGGACTTAAAAGTAGAAATTAAGTCACTTAAAAATGTAGAACCACTTTGTGATGATACATGTACACTTAGAGATGAAAATGATGAATTAAGAAAATAAATAGGTGAACTAAGAGCATGCTTAGAAAAATTTACAAATGGCTCTAAATATCTAGATATGATAATTAAGGATCAAAGAGTTATTTACAACAAGGCCGGAATAGGATATAGGCCTAAGGAAAAGGAGGTAGCCTTTACATCCCTTGTTAGTAGAAAATCAACCGTTAGGAGCAAAGTTAGAAAGGCTTGGGTCCCTAAGAAGTTTTTGATTGATGCTAGTGGTCCTAAAATTTGGGTGCCTAAGGCTTGCATTTTTTATGTTGTATAGGTAAAAGAACCAAGCTTATGGATTGTTGATAGTGGGTGCTCAAAACACATGACCGGTGATAAGAGAAAATTTTCCGCTATCAACCACACTAGCAAGGGGAAGGTGTATTTTGAAAATAGTGGCAAACGTAAGATTCTAGGAAAGGACACAATTGAGGTATCCCCCAATCTTGCCATTCATAAAGTGTTGTTAGTTAAAAATATGAAATTTAATTTACTTAGTGTAAGTCAACTATGTGATACAAATTTTGATGTTCAATTTGACTCTTCAAAATGTTTCATAAGACACAAAACTTTAAATGAGTGCATGTTAGTAGGTTTTAGGAAATCAAATATATATTATGTTGATTTATCCTATGCTACTAATGCTTCTACTAAGTGTCTTGTTGCAAAAGAAGAAGAGAGTTGACTTTGGCATAGGAGGCTAGGGCACATAAATATGAAGAACATTGTCAAAATAGCCAAAATGAAGTTAGTCAAAGGGTTGCCAAAAGTCAAATTTCTCAAGGACAAAATGTGTGATGCATGCCAAGAAGGGAAACAATCAAAAACATCACACAAAGGTAAAACTTTACTTAATACCGCTTTACCTTTAGAACTATTGCATATGGACTATTTGATTGTCATAGTACCCCTTCCATGATTGGTAGTAAATATTGCTTAGTAATAGTAGATGATTTTTCTAGATTTACTTGGGTATTTTTCATGAAAAATAAGGATGAAACCCTAGGAATAATCATAGGATTTAGCAAGAGAGTAGAGAATGAGAGAAAACTCAAAATCAACCGGATCCGTAGTGATCATGGTGGAGAATTTGAGAACTCTAACTTCTCAACCTTTTGCCTAGAACAAGGGTACAATCATGAATTTTCTTATGTAAGAACACCCCAACAAAATGGGGTTGTGGAAAGAAAAAATCGTGCCCTACAAGAAGCGGCTAGGACTATGTTTAATGCATACTCTTTACCTAGCTACTTGTGAGCGGAAGCGGTTAACACTGCTTGCTATATCCAAAATAGGGTTTTAATTCATAGGTTTTTAGGAAAAAACCCCATTTAAATTATGGAATGGTACAATTCCAACAATTCACTATTTTAAGGTCTTTGGATGCAAAGTTTATATCTTAAACACCAAAGACAACCTAGGCAAATTTGAGTCGAAAACGGATGAGGGAATCCTATTAGGGCAATCAACCCGTGATATGGTTTTGATGTGTGTGGCAAAGGATTTAAGTTAGGATGTTTGGATTTGATATGTGCGTTGGAGTCTTGCAGGACTTAGTAATTCGTACATTGAGCATTGGCGAGTTTCACCTCTCATGACTCGGTCCTTGAGTCGGTGAAAGATAGTTTTGTGGAAGTCGTGCACTTGGAGCATCCGAGGGACCGCCGGACGAGGAGATTGGAGTGAAACCGGAGGAAGTAGACTTTAGGGCGAGATACGAAGGATGGCGCTGCCGAGCCGTGCGCTTGGCGCATCCGAGGGACGTGGCCAGACGAAGACAACTTCAAAGGCGAGGGACTCCAAGGAATGAGAGTGAGCTAATGTAACCCGGGAAGGGGTAGTACGCTTAGGTGGAACTTGGCCAATTGGCTAAGTGTCGGATGGGATTTCCTGACATCAGTTGACTGCCATGTTATGGTAGTCGACTACTCTAAGTCGACTGTGACTCGACTAGTGTTCGATGCAGTTCATGTACCAGCGATCGCCATGGATTGATCGAATCGAGACCACCCGATCGGTGATGAAGGTATCGATTGACTAGTCGAGGTTTGAGCACGCGAGAATGGAGTGTTCGCTTCCGGCACTCGGTGTAAGCTCCATCGATCAACTTGGAAGAAGCCGTTAATAGGCAGCGGCTCTACGAGATCGATCGATCGGGGCATCGATCAGTCCTGTGTTAACGGGAAGAAACCCTCTTCTTCTATAAAAAGAAGGGGTGAGGGCATTTGGGAGCCTAATGCTTCAACTCATAACATCTCCCAAAGTGCTCTAAAGGTCTTCCACTCTTCTACTTGTGCTAATCTTCATTCCATTGTAAGAAGAGTGGATTCTTGTGTAAAAGGTTACCTCCACCTAGCTTGGTGCAAAGGAGAGAATAGTGAAAGCTTGAGGCGTGATTCACCTTGGATGAATCGGACCATGGATTAGCGGCGAGGTCGTGAACCACGTTACATTGTGGTGTTAGCGTTTGTGCTTCTATTCTTCCTTTGTCTTGTCTTTAATTGTTTGTATTGGTATATTCCGCTTGCGCTAATAGTGTTTGTAGACGAGCAACGAACGAACAACTTCCACTATCTACGATAAAGAGGGCTATTCATCCCACTCTAGTCGGCCACCATCGATCCCCTACAAGTGGTATCAGAGCCAGGTCGCTTGTCGAGGACTAACTGCTGCAACAAGCACTTCATCAAGAGATGGCCGGCTCTAACATTCATCCGCCGAAGTTCGAAGGGGAATTCGCTTGGTGGAAGAAGCGAATAGAGGTATTCTTTGAAACCGATTTCAATATCATGCTTATAATGGAAAACGATTTTGAGATGCCTAGGGACGGAGAGGGTGAACCAATAGAGAAGTCAAGGTGGACTAAAAAGCAAAGGGAGGAGCACCTTGCCAATTCAAAGGCCAAGCACCATCTCCTCAATGTGCTCCCTCAACAAGAGATCAACCGGATAGGGGGATGTGCAAGTGCTAAAGAGATGTAGGAGAAGCTAGTAGAGCATCATGAAGGTACCTCGGAGGCCAAGCTTGCAAGGAGAGACCTCCTCCGCTCCCAACTAACGAATATCAAACTTGAAAAGGGAGAAAAGGTAACCTCATTACATTCTCGATTTAAGGAAATTTTAATTGGGCTAACAAGTGTAGGAGAAAGACTTTCAAACCAGGATATGCTTATGAAAGCAATCGATGTCTTTCCCCGGTCATCGAAATGGAGCTCAATGGTGAACTCCTTCTACATGTCGAAGAACCTAGAAGTGAGCACCTTGGAGGAGTTCTTCTCAACCATGGAGCTCCATGAAACAAGGCTTGAAGGAATAAATGAAGAATCAAGTATCAAGCCATCAAGAGGAGTGGCACTATTAGCCAACAAGGGGAAGAAGAAGATGGAGACTCCTTCCTCCTCCGATGAAGCCTCCTCCTCCTCCATGGATAGCACGGAAGAAGCTTACATGGTAAGGAAGGTAAGATGTGCTTTGAAAAATTTTAAATTTAATAAATCTAATGATAGGAGGAGAAGACCAAGGGGGAAGGTAATTTGCTATAATTGCCAAGGAGAGGGACACATAAGAGATAATTGTCCTCTCTTGAACAAAAGCAAAGAAGAGAGGAAGAAGAAAGAAGAAAAGAAGAAGAAGGGGAGCAAAAAGAAGGAAGAAGAGAAGAAGGCCAAAGAAAAGGGCAAGGCCAAAGCACTCAAAGCAAGGACATGGGATGATCCTTCTTCTTCTTCATCATCATCATCCGAAGAAGAAGAACGTGTCTACTCAAACCTTGCCCTAATGGCAATAGACGACCTAGACTCCACCTCCTCCTTCGAGCAAGAAGAAAGAAGTACTATTGAGGAGAGCTCAAGTGAAGGGGGAGCTTCATCCTCATCATCATTGAAATCGGAAGAAGAGGACATGGAAACTATGGTAACGAATCTCTCACCCAATAAAATAGTTTCCATGATTTCTAGCCTTACTAAAGACTTATTTAGGGCAAAGAAGAAAAATAAATGCATGCTAGATCAAATTAAGGTTTTAGAAGAAAAACTAGAAAAAAACATGCTCAAATATTAATGATAATATTTCTTCTAGTCATGATAATGCATGCTCATATGATAACTATATGCCATTTGATGTTAATGATGCATACATTGAGGAAAATAGGGCTTTAAGAGAAAAGGTAGATCATTTAATCAAGGCCCTAGAAAAATTCACCATAGGCTCCAACACCCTTAACATGATCATAGGGAGCCAAAGGACAAGCTTCAATAAGAAAGGCCTAGGATATAAGGAAAATAAAAATGAAAAGACCTATAAATGTTTAATTGCTAGGGGTCAAGACAAAAAGAAGGTAATAGCTAGAAAATGGATCCCTAAGGAATTTTTAGTGAACCCCATAGAAAAGAATTTGTTTTGGGTTCCTAAATCCATCCTTAAGGGTTAGGAAAACCCTAGAATAGTCAACCATATGGAATTTACCTATATCATATTATTTGGTTGACTTAGGATGGTGGGACTTAATTTTAGAAATAGTGTTGAGTGATGATAATGCACCCATAAATAGCTTAAATCATGCTCAACACTTAGTGTTATATAGGTTGACACTCATGACCTATAAAATTTTTAGCATAGTGTTGGGTGATGATAATGTGCCCATAAATTGATAATAATACTTAAATCATGATAGTTAATGTAATTGTTATATATGTTTGCAATTATGATTTATGATCTTGACATTTGATATATAATCATGGGCAAATAAGGTTTTAAATCATGCCTTGGGTGATACCTTACTTATTATAATAATTCATACCTAATGCATGATCACAAATTGATGAATACAATTGTTTCATGATCATAATGTGAAATCAATATATATATGTCTTTATGATCATGTGGGTTGTTAGGATGATACTTAACCATGGGTAGAAATGCATGAAAATTATGGTTAAGTATATACAAATACCTTTAGGAACATCTCACACTCACTATAGGCTACCTTGATTGAAAACATAGTATGAGTGAGATGATAGGATGATACTAATGATCCACTAATGCCTATGGTATTTAGATGGTCATTTAAAGTATCAAATTAACAATAATAGATCAATCATGGGGAAGACTTATGTTTAATTCATATACATATTGACCAAAGATCATGGTTGGATATTTCAAATGTTTTCAAAACCATTTCTTGTTTCATAAACTTAACTTTCATGTTTTGAAAAGCTTCAAGGCAAAACTAGGCTTTAAAATTGATACAAACTTTAGATATTTTCTAACTTTTGAGATTTTGTCTAATTTTCGAAAATATAATGATTTTTCATGGAAAACTATTTTTCATTTATAAAGCAACTTACAAGAAATGTATTCCCCAAATTTCATGATTTTTCAAATTTTATAGAATTTTTAATGTATTTCTGAAATTCAGCCCGAAAATCAGAAAAACTTGAAATGCAAGTGCCAGTCGATTGGTAGTCTGAACCAGTCGACTGATCAGCTGATAACATGCCCAGTAACCCTCTTTTATCAGATTTTAAGGCATGTTGTGGTAATTTTTGTTCCCTAGAGTTGATGTCATGCTTGTATAAACTTTGTTTAATATTTTTTATGGTGTCAAAGGGGGAGAAATATGCATGTTTAAGTAAGGGGAGAATTGCATTTAGAGGGAGTTTCATGTATTAAGGGGGAGAGTTGATAATCTTGTTTATTTACATGCTTTCTTACCTTGATATTTTTATCAAATGTTTACCTAACTTAAACGGATTGCCACACATCAAAAAGGGGGAGATTGTTAGGGCAATCAACCCGTGATATGGTTTTGATATGTGTAGCAAAGGATTTAAGTTAGGATGTTTGGATTTGATATGTGCGTTGGAGTCTTGCAGGACTTAGTAATTCGCACATAGAGCATTGGCGAGTTTCACCTCTCATGACTCGGTCCTTGAGTCGGTGAAGGATAGCTTTGCGGAAGCCGTGCGCTTGGAGCATCCGAGGGACCGCCGGACGAGGAGATTGGAGTGAAGCCGGAGGAAGTAGACTTCAGGGTGAGACGCGAAGGATGGCGCTGCAGAGTCATGTGCTTAGCGCATCTGAGGGACATGGCCGGACGAAGACAACTTCAAAGGCGAGGGACTCCAAGGAATGAGAGTGAGCGAATGTAACCCGGGAAGGGGTAGTACGCTTAGGTGGAACTTGGCCAATTGTCTAAGTGTCGGATGGGATTTCCCGACATTAGTCGACTGCCATGTTATGGTAGTCGACTACTCTAAGTCGACTGTGACTCGACTAGTGTTCGAGTCCGATTCATGTGCCATGATCATGCCATGGATTAGCATTGTGGAGACCACGATCGATGAAGGCATCGATCGTCGTATCAAGGGTTTCAGGAACAGAATAGAGTGTTCGCTTTCGACACTCGACTGATAGCTCCATCAGTTGACTGATGATAAGATCAGTTGACTGATGTAGGAATCGTTAGATGAAATCCAACGTGGAAGAAGTCGTTAATAGGCAACGGTTACAAGATCAGTCGACTGATCGGGGCATTAGTCGACTGGTCCTGTGTTAACGGGAAGAAACCCTCTTCTTCTATAAAAAGAAGGGGTGAGGGCATTTGAGAGCCTAATGCTTCAACTCATAACATCTCCCAAAGTGCTCTAAAGGTCTTCTACTCTTCTACTTGTGCTAATCTTCATTCCATTGTAAGAAGAGTGGATTCTTGTGTAAAAGGTTACCTCCACCTAGCTTAGTGCAAAGGAGAGAATAGTGAAAGCTTGAGGCATGATTCACCTTAGATGAATCGGACCGTGGATTAGCGGCGAGACCATGAACCACGTTACATTGTGGTGTTAGCATTTGCGCTTCTATTCTTCCTTTGTCTTGTCTTTAATTATTTGTATTAGTATATTTCGCTTGCGCTAATAGTGTTTGTAGACGAGTAACGAACGAACGACTTCCACCGTCTACGATAAAGAGGGCTATTCACCCCCCTCTAGTCGGCCACCATCGATCCCCTACAAATCCTAGTTGGATACTCATCCACTAGTGTAGGGTATAGAGTTTATAATAAAAGAGCACAAAAGATTGAGGAATATTCAAATGTCCAATTTGATGAAACCTCTAATACATACCCTAGGAAATCTCTCATTGATGAAGATATCAATGACAAAAATCAAGAAATTATCCAAAAATTTCAAGATTTAACTTTAGGGGGTAATAATCAAGGGGAAGAATTAAATCAAGGGGGAATAAGAGGTGATTCCATTGATGAAAGAAGAATTGAGGATAATCATGATCAAACTCAATTTAACTCACCTCCTAGAACAATAAGAGTTCATCAAAATCACCCTCTAGATCAAATTGTAGGTGAATTATATCAAGGAGTTAGGACTAGGTCATTTCATAGGGATCCCTCTAGTCATATAGCCCTAATCTCCCAAATTGAGCTCAAAATAATCAAAGATACATTACTTGATCCGGATTGGATCCTAGCAATGCAAGATGAATTGGCTCAATTTGAAAGGAGTCAAGTATGGTAGTTAGTTCCTAGACCTAATGACAACACCATCATTACTACAAGATGGGTCTTTAGGAACAAACTAGATGACCAAGGAAATATTACTAGGAATAAGGCAAGGTTAATTGCAAGGGGCTTTAATCAAGTTGAAGGACTTTATGATGAAACATATGCCTCGGTTGCTAGATTAGAGTCTATTAGGATCCTATTAGGGTATGCCTCTTATATGGGGTTCAAACTCCATCAAATGGATGTTAAATCGGCATTCCTAAATGGATTCATTAAGGAAGAGGTATATGTAGAACAACCTCCCAGGTTTGAGAATATGGACTATCCAAACTATGTATACAAGCTTAGAAAAGCATTGTATGATTTGAAATAAGCTCCCCGGGCTTTGTATGAAAGATTATCTTCTTTCTTAATCTCTAAGAACTTTAAGAGGGGTAGTGTAGATCAAACTCTATTTATAAAGTCAACATCAAAGGATATCTTTGTAGTCCAAGTATATGTTGATGACATTATCTTTGGGTCAACAAATGATGAACTTCTTCAAGACTTTATTAAGAATATGGAAAATGAGTTTGAGATGAGTCTAGTTGGGGAACTAAATTTCTTCCTAGGATTACAAGTCAAACAAACAAGTGAAGGAATTTATATTTACCAAACCAAATATGCTAAGGAAATTATTAAGAAATTTGGTTTGTAAAATGCTAAAATAGTGTCAACCCCAATGGCAACCAATACAAAAATAGATAATAATCATGAAGGAAAACAAATTGACCTTACACTCTATAGGAGTATGATTGGTAGTCTCTTGTACCTAACCACTAGTAGACCCGACATATTATTTGTGATTGGTATGTATGCTAGGTACCAATCATGTGCCAAAGAATCTCATTTAGTTGTCGTTAAGAGAATCTTAAGATATATTAAAGGCACACTAAATGTAGGACTATGGTACCCTAGGACAAGGTCTTTTGATTTGGTTGGGTACACCGATTCCGATTATACCAGTTGCAAATTGGATCGGAAAATTACTAGTGGTGGATGCTAATTTCTTGGGTCCTCCCTAGTTAGTTGGAGTAGTATGAAGCAACCTTGTGTTGCCCTATCCACCACCAAGGCCGAGTATGTGGCTATGGATAGTTGTGTAGCTCAACTACTATGGATGAAACATACTTTAGAGGACTATGAGCTATCTTACTCCAACATGAAAGTATTTTGTGATAATGTGAGCACCATAAACTTGACCAAAAATCCGGTGCATCACTCTAGGACCAAGCACATTGAAGTGAAACATCACTTCAATAGAGATCATGTGGCTAAGGGGGACATTGAGCTTAATTACATTGAATCTAAGTCCAACCTAGCCGACATTTTTACCAAGCCTCTCTCCGAAGTAGAATTTTCATCACTAAGGAGAGAACTTGGGATGTGCTTAGTTGAATAAAGGTGTAGGTTTGCATGATCCTATGGAAATCCTAGGATTTATACCTTTAAGCATCTCACAAAACACCTAAGAAATCATGATTTTTGTATTGCGCCACTTAGACAACATGTGAGATGTTAGGAAGATGCACTTAGTTCATCATGTTTGTTATGATGCATTACTATGAACCAAAGTGTCATCTAGAGACATTAATCCTTCATTGGACCAATCATTGGGAAGGCTTATGCATAATTAATGTGCATATAGCTCTAAGAATATGATTGGAAATATCAAATAAAACATAATTTAAACTATATTTATCAAACTTTGAAAAACAATTTTCAAGTGGAATACAAGAGTGATACAAAGTTTGCAAAATACTTAGAGTTTTTGCTAGGTTTCCAAATTGTATCATTTTCGAAATATGGAAAACATATATTTTTCAAATTATTTTTACTTGATAGAAAATGGTTTCAGAAATGTGTACACAAAATTTTGTGATTTTTTGATGTTTCTAGAATTTTTGGTGCATTTCTAAAGTTGGGCTGAAAAATCAAAAAAATGGCTTTCGGGCGTATCAGTCAACTGCATCAGAAACCAGTCGACTGATACACTGTATTGTTGGTGCAATTGGCCCAGGTCACGATTGACCAGACTCGAGTTTGACTCGAGTGATGTTTTGATGTTTGACATAGGATGTTTGACAAAGTGGTTTGACATTGATGTCAGTTAATATGTTGGGGAGATTGTTGGAGTAATCGACCCAGGTTATAATTGACTGGACTCGAGTTTGACTCGAGGGAGACTTTGATGGTTGACTAGGGTTGACCATGTGATCAAGGGTAAGTCCAAGCATGGGTCTTGGCAAGGTAAAGTCCAAGTCATGGGTACTTGGCATTTGGGAAAGTCCAAGTCTTGAGTACTTGGCACAAAGGAAAGTCCAAGCATGGTCTTGGCATGGAAAGTCCAACATGGGTTGGCAAGGGAAAGTCCAAGCTTGAGTCTTGGCATTTGAGAAGTCCAAGGGGATTGATATTGGCGGCGTAAAGTCCAAGCAGAGTCTTGGCGGCGTAAGTCCAATGTACCTTGGCGGTGTAGACACCGTTAGCATGACATAGCCGAGGGAAGCACCTGGAGGCTAGCGTGATGGATAAACAAGTCATGGATGACTTGGAGGGATCCGAGAGGCGTGAGGCTGATGGAGGTGGCTAGAAGGCTTAGGTCTAGGCTAAGGGTGGTCTAGCAAGTATGGGGGCACCATACTTGGGTTAAAACCTCATTTTTTGAGGTTGGAGTTGGCGATCGGTGATGTCGGCACGATCGGCCCCAAGGAAAGCGATGGGTCGCTAGTTGGTACATGAGCACTGAGAATGCTCGCGTGGCGGGATGAAGCGATCGACTCTGGTAGCGATCGGCGCCAATGTTGGCGATCGCGCAAGAGTCCGTTGGAACTTGTCCAACGTGGATTGAGTCGTTGTCTCACAGCTACAGTGTTGGCAATCGACTGGGGACTTATGACAGTCGACTGCCAGGCGGAAATCCAGCCCGATGGAGGATAAAAGCAGCTGTTCGTGGAAGACTCGAACATCAGATTTTTGGGAGCTTACCTGAGGCGATTTGAAGGCGATTTACAGGTGCATTTCAGGGCCCTTCAACCTCATCCAAGCAACCAACAAGCAAAGCGCTCAAACCCTAGTTTTGTAAAGTGGTCTTTGCATTTCTTTGTATTTTGCTTGTATTTTTGCGTATTACTTTTGTAATCTATTGTAAGAGGTTTCTCCACCTCCGACTTGTGTCAAGAAGGAGTTTATTGTGCTTAGTGGTGTTTGTGGCATCGCTAGGGTTCGTACGAACCCAATCCGTGGAGTAGGAACTGTTCGGTTTCGAACCACGTTATATCCTTGTGTTTGTATGCTTGTTATTGTGATTGTTGTTTCATTTCTATATTCCGCTGCGTACTAACAATCATAGGCAAGTGAACGTGATCAAATTCCATCTACGTACGGTCAACGCGCTATTCACCCCCCCCTCTAGCGGGCGCACAGGTCTCGACAAGTGATATCAGAGCCCGGGGCTCTTCTACGGACTAACCGCCGGGAGCTAAGACAAAGAAGCTAGAGGGTGAAGATGGAAGAACCATTGGGATGGGAGATCAACACCCCAATTCCCTATTCCTTCTATGGACAAGAAGGATTTAGACAATGGAAGGCGAGAATTGAGGACTTCCTAATGATGAGGGATTTCGAAGAATGGTCCATTTTAATGGAAGGATATAGCTATCCAAGAGGACCAAAAGGTGGATTCCTCAAGAAAAAGAGATGGACCGAAGAACAAGTTCAAGCCTTCGAAAAAAATGAGAAGGTAATGAAGCTTTTAATTGATTTAATACCTAACAATATCTTGTGTATGTTAGGTAATTATGTAGATGCTAAAGAGTTATGGAGCCAAGTGGCAAAGCTCCATGAAAACTCATCATCGGTCCAAAAAGAAGAAGAAGAAGAGGAAGGATCACCCTCTCAAGCTCAAGCAAGCACATCCCCATCTAAAGAGCTTGAGGAGTCTGAAGTTGATAGGGAATCGACTTCCGGATCGGAGAAAGAAGAGGTGGAAGAAGTATCCACTTCTAGGATTGAGGAGGAGAGACCATCCTCAATATCGGAGCAAAATCAAGAAGAGACCTCAACTTCCGGGAGGAATGAAGAATTCATTCCGGCCACCACTACCGAACTAGGTAACTCAAGCAATTCAATTTTAAATAAAATCCATATAATTTGCTTTGAGTGTAGAGAAATCGGTCATTACAAGAGCAAATGCCCAAAGAAGGTTAGGAAAGCTCCACCGACGCTAAAGATCAAGGATGCCGGTTCCCCAAGTCAAAAGAGCAAGGAGCATATCATATGTTTCAAGTGCAACTTAAAGGGGCATTACCGGAGTCAATGTCCTAGGGGGAGCAAAAAGACCCAAGAAGGAGCTACACATGTAGGGGGAGCTTCCAAAGCTAACCCTAAGGTATTTTTGAATAAAGCTCTTTATTCAAATAATATCAAAAAGCATGCTAGAAATAATTTTAGCAATCTTTCTATTTATCAAAAAGAGCATGCTAGAAATAGAGAATATTGCTTAGGAGCTAAGAAGGTCAACCTTAGGAGTAAGGAGAAATTTGGGACTAATGTCCCTAAAAACAACTTATCTAAGGACAAACCTAGGTTAAATAACTCTAGAAAAATTTTACCTAGGGAGACCATTAGAAAGGTGCAAGAGCACCTAGGTTTCAATCCAAAATGGACTAGGCATATGCCTAAGAAGTCCAATGCCCATGATTTAAATCAAAATTCTAAAATTGGGCAATTAGAATTAGAGAACCAAGCCTTGAGGTCAAGGCTTGAGAAACTAGAAAAGACCCTTAGGAATATACAAAACCAATTTAAAGGGTCAAATGATCAAAAGTATAGGTCCAAATCTCAAAGTCAACACCTAGGACCTAAGAGCCAAAAGTCAACCAAGGGCAAGCAAGGTTTGGGTCACAAACCTAAGCCTAAGGTGGCTTACCATAGTGTTCCATTCGATTATGGAACACAATCTAGGTCTAGGAAGACCAAGGTTACTAGGGAAGTTATCCCTAAGAGTAACCAAGGTTTGTGCCTAGTGGCTAGGGTTTCTAGAAAACCTAGGGTAGCCACTAAGAAGGTTACAAGGGGAGTCACCCCTAGAGTTAACCATGGCAAGACCCAAATGACGAAGGCTTCTAAGCCTAGGAGGGTCATTAGGAAGGTATCTAGGGAGGTTATTCCTAAGGAATACCTAATTAACCCTAGGAGCTCAAATCGTTTTGGGTTCCTAAGAGCGTGATTGATTCACGCTAGGTGGGTTTAGGATGTGCCAACCTTGATTGGATGGGTAGTTAACCCAACCATCATAAAGGTGGCATTTTAGGTAGTTTTCAAAGTTATGGTTACCTTGGGAATGTGGTTTGATTTGACTCCTAAAGGCTTTTAGGATGTGCCAATATTAATTATGAATTTTGATAAAATGATCAAATTGGTACAATTTAGATTTAGTGGTTGGTGTGCCATTTTGGGTTTTTGGCACACTTGGGAGAAAAGTAGAAATATGACAAAATATGATGAATTATATCAAATGACAATTAATATTAAGATTTAGGTATTATTGTACCTATATATTTTATATGTCATGCTTTGTTTGCCATATAACATGTCATGACATCATGCTTACTTTTATTCATTGTATATGTCATGTTCATGTTTTAGGATTAAGGTTTTTAAATGTCATGTGTTTTTAGATTTTATCATATGCCATGACATCATGATCATTGGCCATGCTTAAATATTGCTATCTTTATTCCATGATCATTTCATACATTAAATTGATTAAAATTGAACTAAGGACAATGGCATGACTTGAAGTTCCATTTATAAGGGAATCAAGTAGGTGTAGGTGGATGCTTCGGAGGCTCATTGGCTCCCATGTCCCCGGATTAAAATTTTCACTAATGAAAGGATTAATCCGGATGGGATGAGCTTCCTTAGCAACACCATTTCGTCGTCATGCTAACAACTTGAGTGGTCGCTTGAACAAACTAGTTGTTCAAGCAACACAACTCTTCTAGTTGGTTAGCCGCGGAAGAGACGACGGACGGATCGCCGATTTTTGTGTTTGTCTTCGGGGTCCATGATTATACAATATATTTACTTATTCACACATGCATAATCAAAACATAAAAGAACAAGCTCAGATCTGTAAATAAAGTTAAAATAACTTTATACCTCACGATCTTCTACCGTATGTCCTATCCTTCTCGTGGACGACGTGTGGACGAAGATCCTCCACGAGTAGAAGCCTTCTAGATCGCTTTCTTCTCTACCTTGTCCGCTGCGAACAAAGAGAAGAAACAACAAATACCTTCCTATCTAGAACCGACCACCAAATTAGGGAATTTGGTGCAACCGCCGGCCAAGGAACAATTGGATGATGCGCCGGCCAACTTCAAGAAGTGTTGCCGCCGGCCACTCTAGGATGAAGGGAGGAAGATGAATGCCGGCCACCTATGGAAGGAGAACCGCCAGCCAAGGAAGAAGGGAGAGGGCTCTAGGATGGGCGCCGGCCAAGTGTTGATGGAAGGAAGATGGGCGCCGGCCAACTTCAACTAGAAGGAAGAGTTGCCGCCCACTTCTTTTGCTCCAAAACCCTAGCCGCCCATCTTTGCTCCAAACCCTAATCCCAATTCGAAAATCACTTTGTTTGCCGCCCAACCCTAAGCTTTCCTTTTATAGAGTTAGGGTTAGGACTCCTTTAATCTCCACCGTCGGATCTAGGGATTTAACCTCCACCGTCGGATCTAGGGTTTTATCCCAACCGTCGGATCTAGGGTTTCATCTCAACCGTCGGATCTAGGATTTCATCCCAACCGTCGGATCTAGGATTTCATCCCAACCGTCGGATCTAGGGTTTTATCCCAACCGTCGGATCTAGGGATTTAATCCTAACAGTCGATTCTAGGGTTTCATCCTAACCATCGGATCTTAGGGATTTAATCCCAACCGTTGGTTCTAGGGTTTCATCCTAACCATCGGATCTTAGGGATTTAATCCCAACCGTTGGTTCTAGGTTTTGTTTTACATTCTTGGATCTAGACTTCACAAGGATTATATTAGGCTACGATAGGGACCATAAGGAGGAGTTGGGTCTTGGCCACCCGATGGATCGGAACCACACTAACTTGATCCATCAATGATGTTCCATTCCACTAGAGGATCATCATTGAACTACCTCACCAACCCCCATAAATCAATATGGGCTCCATATATTATTTGTACATTAATCTCCCCGTGTTTAAGATATCGAATGTCCGTCAATTAATTGATTTACTGACCATCAATTAATTAACATCTAATTCCTCGAGTAGTACCACTCAACTTTATCATCATGTTGACTAAGTCAACCAGCTGGGTTTACATGATGAACCTTATGAGCTCCTCAAGGGGACATCATCAACCTAATATATAGGACACAATTTCCTCCTATAATCAACGACACACCATGTAAATAATATTATTTCCCAACTTACCGGGCATATTGATTTAATCCATCTAAATCTCACCCTCTGGTAAATCAAAGAAATAAATACTAAGCACATGTGCCCGTTATTATATCGGGATTAAGAGCATGCACAATATAATATCCGCGGTCCGATTAAATTATGTAGTCAGTACTAAATTGAATCACCTCTATGTCGGTCCTGCTCAATACACCTAAGTGTACTAGTGTAACTCTATGTTCAAGACAAAACAATACCAAGCAACACTACAACCATGCCAATGGTTTGTCCAAAACCATCTTGGTTGTGAGCCTCTACTTATATTTTACAAGGGACTGATAACATGATCTTCTGTGCCACACCAAGCACCATGTTATCTATAATGTAAAATATTAGACAATATGCACACATATAATAAATATATAAAGTGCAAACAATGATCATGTGATTCTTATTTCAAAATAAAATGTTCATACAAAAAGAGCTAGGCTTTCAGTATACATTCCAACAATCTCCCACTTATACTAAAAGACTATGCCGTCATCACTCTGCCATACATCTGATCCCCATGTCCTCCACATGCCTATCAAACGCTTTATTTGGAAGGGCCTTAGTGAATGGATCAGTTATCCTCTGATGCAATCTTGGCGACAGCAACTTCTCCTCGCTTTACGATCTCTCGTATGAGGTGGTACTTGCGCTCTATGTGTTTACTCGCCTTATGGGCTCGTGGTTCCTTCGAGTTTGCAACTGCACCACTATTATCACAATAAATTGTGATAGTTCTGGGCAAACCAGGAATCACATCCAAGTCCATCAAGAAGTTCCTGAGCCATCTGACTTCCTTGGTGCCTCGAGGCTGCCACATACTCCTTCCATGGTAGAGTCCGCGTGCGCATTTACGCTTGACACTCCTCCATGTACTATGGCTCCACCTCCAAAAGTAAACACAAACCCGAGGTAGACTTACTCTTGTCCCTATCGATTGGAAATCGAATCCGTGTAACCCAGGACTAATTGATCTGCCCGGTAAACCCGCCTATAATCCCTAGTCCTTCTCAGGTACTTCAATATATGCTTTACGCGATCCAATGTCACATCGTCGGGATTACTCGATGTCTCGCTAACCATGCCCACGGCAAGCGGATATCGGTCTCATACATAGCATAGCATACATAAGGCTTCCCTCGTGAAGCATAAGGAACCGCCTTCATGTCCTCTATCTCCTTTGATGTTTTGGGACACATCTCTTTAGATAAAGGAACTCCATGCCTAAAAGGTAGAAAACCTTTCTTGGAGTTCTGCATGCTAAAACGAGCAAGGATAGTGTCAATGTATGAAGCTTGAGACAAGCACAACATCCTTTTCTTGCGATCCCTTATAACTTTGATCCCAAGGATGTGTCCAACTTCTCCCAAGTCCTTCATATCAAACTGTTTGGACAACCATACCCTTATGTCTGATAACATTTTGATATTGTTGCCAACTAACAAAATGTCATCTACGTATAGTACAAGAAACACCACTACGTTTCCGTCACATCTCTTGTATACACAAGGCTCATCCGAACTTTGAATAAATCCATATGACTGGATTACCTCATCAAAGCGGATGTTCCAAGATCTAGAAGCTTGCTTCAATCCATCAATGGACCGATTAAGCTTACATACAAGATGCTCTTTGCCTTTAACAATGAATCCTTCTGGTTGTCGCATATAGATGTTCTCCTCAAGACTTCCGTTAAGGAAAGATGTCTTGACATCCATCTGCCAAATCTCATAATCCATATGAGCAGCTATAGATAAGAGAATCCGAATAGACTTAAGCATAGCTACCGGCGAAAAGGTCTCCTCATAATCGATACCCTCTTTCTGAGTATACCCTTTCGCAACAAGCCTAGCTTTGAAGGTCTCAACCTTCCCGTCTACTCCTCTCTTTCTCTTGTAGATCCACTTGCATCCAATGGTTTTTACACCATCGGGTGGTTCTACTAGCTCCCAGACCTGATTAGAATCCATAGATTCTATCTCTGAATTCATCGCTCTTTGCCAAGATACCGCATCTCTATCTTGGATTGCCTCGTCATATGTCCAGGGATCATGTTCATGTTCACGGGGACTAAGTCAGAAGACTCTCCCAAAAACATGAATCTCTCGGGTTGTCTAACAACCCTCCCACTCTGACGAGGTGCCTCGTGTATGCTCTGTGACACGCGCGGTGCGGTGACTTGTGGTGTCTCCTCTTGTATCTTGGTGGTGCTGAAGCGAGACTTCCTGTCGACTCCTTAAGAACAATCCTACTCGTGGGCTTGTGGTTCATCACATAGTCCTCCTCTAGAAATCGGCATTCGTACTCACGATCACCTTCGATCTCTAGGACTATAGAATAAACCACCCTTCGTTCCCTTAGGGTAGCCAACAAACAAGCGTGCACATGCGAGATTCCAACTTACCAAAGATCTCCCTTCAAGACATGTCTTTGGACTACCCCAAATCGAATATGTCTTAGACTAGGCTTTACCGATCCACAACTCTGTGGGAGTAGAAGTGACTTAGATGGAACCAAGTTCGAGAATGTGTCTTTGTTGTTTCCAGAGCAAACCCCGACAAATCGGGTAACTCGAATAACTCATCATCGATCGATCGACCATCTCCATAAGAGTCCTATTCCTTCGCTCCGCCACACCATTCTGCTTTGGGGTGTGCGGTCGCGAACAATTGGGATTGAATCCCGACCTTCGATAAGTAACTCCTAAACTCTCCCAAGAGGTACTCGCCACCACGATCAGATCGTAATGTCTTGATACTTTTACCTTGACGGTTCTCCACATCAACCTTGAATTCTTTGAACTTGTCAAAGCATTCAGACTTGCGGTGCATCAAGTAAATGTATCCATACCTTGAATAATCGTCTATAAAAGAGACGAAGTATTCAAAGCCACCTCTTGCCTGGATAGACATAGGACCACACAAATCAGAATGAACCAATTCTAACACATCTTTGGCTCTATATCCCTTGGCCTTAAAAGGCCTCTTGGTCATTTTACCTTCCAAGCAAGATTCGCAGGTTGGGAGATCCTCCACCACTAATGAACCCAAAGGTCCATCAGCTATCAACCTTTGAATTCTGCTTAGGTTAATATGATCAAGCCTTAGATGCCAAAGATATGTTTGGTTCATTTGCGAAGGTTCTTTTCTCTTATTAGACTTAGAAGATGAGTTATTGATTTCTATATGTATCGTGGGAGTTTTTGGTTCAAGAGTATATAAATTGCCAACCAATGCACCAGAACAGATAATCTCCCTATTCCTTTTTATAACCACTTTGTCATTAAAAGAAACAGAATATTCATCCATAAACAATTTAGAAACTGAAATTAAATTCTTTCTAAAAGTAGGTACATAAAGACAATTTCTCAAAACCAAAACTTTATTCCTATCAAAAGATAAATAAACGTCTCCCACTGCAATAGCCGCCACCTTTGAAGCATTGCCCATGAAGACGGTAATCTCTCCCTCAGCTAGTCGTTGGGTTTCCTGGAACCCCTGCAAAGTATTGCAGACATGATCAGTGGCTCCTGTATCTACACACCAGGCACTGGTAGATAACACCGCTAAACATGTTTCAACAACTAAATAAGAAGATATACCTTTGTTCTTTCGGCGGGGACAGTCCGCCTTCCAATGTCCAGTCTGCTTGCAAGTGAAGCACTTGCCTTTCGGCTTCTTCACTCCTGCTTGAGGTCCCACTGCCACCATCTTCGCTCCACCTTGTTTCTTCTTCTTCTTTCCTTTCGGTTTAGAGGAAGAAACCTTCTGAGCGACCATGGCTTGAGCACTCTGACGAAAAAGCCCCTCTGCTTTGAAGTTACATCGAAGCTCGCCAACGAATACAACCTTTTGTTCATGTTGTAGTTGGTAGGGAACGCTCAAAACTTCTAGGCGGATCGGAGAATGATATCGACACTGGGTTTCCCCATCGATCTCGGCTCGAGGACTTCCATCTCATTAAGATGAGCCATCATCTTGAGAACATGATCCTAACGGTGTTCCTCGATCATGGTGGTCGCCATCAAGTTACTCATTGCCTCTACCTAGCCCTACTCGATGTCCGAAAGTTCCTTGAGATTGAACATCATGTCATAAACGTGGCTATGGCACGATCGATGTTGCGGCACATTTGACATAGATGCCAAAATGTAACACGCGTCATCTCATCCGCCTTAACCCATTTCTTATAACGTTCTATCTCCTTTTCATCGTAGTCATGAGGGCTTAGGAGGACAGACCTCGAAGAGTACAAATTTGTACTCCTCATGATTAAGACAATATCCGTGTTTCTTTTCCAATCAATGTAGTTTGGTCCAGTAAGTTTGTTTTCTTTTAAAATCACAGCAAGTGGGTTGAAAGCCATTTGAAAATCCAAAAAATCACAATGATCAAAATATTAGATTTCAAATATTATTGATTCCTCAAAAACAATAAAATTTCGAAATCAACCAACACCTCAAAACACCGAGAATATCGCATGCCACGATAGTATGGACGCATACGAATTCTACATTTGTAAGAGGAGGTTTACCCATTAATTTTATTATCTTGTCAACCTTACTTTTTGACAAATAAAATTAATAGTTGGTTCCTCTTTGGCCCTACAAATAAAAGCAGTGACTCCGATGGGGAGGATACTTTTAATTTGCATCTAAGTGTGCACCATTACACGATACTAAGGGAATTATTTCGGATTATGTGCCTTACTGATGGGGAAGTACACACGCTCCTTAATAATTTCCTATAACCATTATTTGACCTAGTGATCCGCAAACAAACCCATCTGATGGGGAGGAAGGCACTCAGAGCCAACGCGCAAGTTTGTTGCATCACACATCAAATTGTAATGGAGGCCGCGGGAATTAATTAAAATGTCCCTCTCCCACTTAGTAAATTAAAATTGAGGAATTTTAAAACATACACAACATGCATATAAAACAAATAAGCAATAAATATGGAAAAAACAGAATTTTTCCAACTATTACGGCATTGTCCTCCAATATGCATCCCGTCGTGTCGCCACCTCGTCCGCTCCATCTTTTCTCGTGCGCAAGTCACCAAAGAGTTTCGAGCCGAGATAAATCATTTTATTTACATCCATCGATCCTATACTCCACAAAGGAGTGTACAAATAATCTAGATCGAAAGTAAACTAAAATGATCGGCTAAACAATACCGTATTTAATTACAAAAATTAAATACTAATCTAGCCTCGTCAACCACGAGGATTCAAATAATAAATTTTTTTACACACATCCATTCACATACACACACATGGCCATAATAGTAGGATCTTATGCCTGCAACCAAAGAGTTAAACTATGCATATCCTACTATTATCCGGCACATCTAATATATGAAAAATGCATAAAAAATTAACCGAATCTGAAACACACAAAACCGGAAACCTGGCTCTGATACCATTTGTAGGTGGATGCTTCGGAGGCTCATTGGCTCCCATGTCCCCGGATTAAAATTTTCACTAATGAAAGGATTAATCCGGATGGGATGAGCTTCCTTAGCAAAACCATTTCATCGTCGTGCTAACAACTTGAGTGGTCGCTTGAACAAACTAGTTGTTCAAGCAACACAACTCTTCTAGTTGGTTAGCCGCGGAAGAGACGACGGACGGATCGCCGATTTTTGTGTTTGTCTTCGGGGTCCATGATTATACAATATATTTACTTATTCACACATGCATAATCAAAACATAAAAGAACAAGCTCAGATCTGTAAATAAAGTTAAAATAACTTTATACCTCACGATCTTCTACCGTATGTCCTATCCTTCTCGTGGACGACGTGTGGACGAAGATCCTCCACGAGTAGAAGCCTTCTAGATCGCTTTCTTCTCTACCTTGTCCGCTGCGAACAAAGAGAAGAAACAACAAATACCTTCCTATCTAGAACCGACCACCAAATTAGGGAATTTGGTGCAACCGCCGGCCAAGGAACAATTGGATGATCGGCCAACTTCAAGTGTTGCCGCCGGCCACTCTAGGATGAAGGGAGGAAGATGAATGCCGGCCACCTATGGAAGGAGAACCGCCGGCCAAGGAAGAAGGGAGAGGGCTCTAGGATGGGCGCCGACCAAGTGTTGATGGAAGGAAGATGGGCGCCGGCCAACTTCAACTAGAAGGAAGAGTTGCCGCCCACTTCTTTTGCTCCAAAACCCTAGCCGCCCATCTTTGCTCCAAACCCTAATCCCAATTCGAAAATCACTTTGTTTGCCGCCCAACCCTAAGCTTTCCTTTTATAGAGTTAGGGTTAGGACTCCTTTAATCTCCACCGTCGGATCTAGGGATTTAACCTCCACCGTCGGATCTAGGGTTTTATCCCAACCGTCGGATCTAGGGTTTCATCTCAACCGTCGGATCTAGGATTTCATCCCAACCGTCGGATCTAGGATTTCATCCCAACCGTTGGATCTAGGGTTTTATCCCATCCGTCGGCTCTAGGGATTTAATCCTAACCGTCAATTCTAGGGTTTCATCCTAACCATCGGATCTTAGGGATTTAATCCCAACCGTTGGTTCTAGGGTTTCATCCTAACCATCGGATCTTAGGGATTTAATCCCAACCGTTGGTTCTAGGTTTTGTTTTACATTCTTGGATCTAGACTTCACAAGGATTATATTAGGCTACGATAGGGACCATAAGGAGGAGTTGGGTCTTGGCCACCCGATGGATCGGAACCACATAAACTTGATCCATCAATGATGTTCCATTCCACTAGAGGATCATCATTGAACTACCTCACCAACCCCCATAAATCAATATGGGCTCCATATATTATTTGTACATTAATCTCCCCGTGTTTAAGATATCGAATGTCTGTCAATTAATTGATTTACTGACCATCAATTAATTAACATCTAATTCCTCGAGTAGTACCACTCAACCTTATCATCATATTGACTAAGTCAACCAGCTGGGTTTACATGATGAACCTTATGAGCTCCTCAAGGGGACATCATCAACCTAATATATAGGACACGGTTTCCTCCTATAATCAACGACACACCATATAAATAATATTATTTCCCAACTTACCGGGCATATTGATTTAATCCATCTAAATCTCACCCTCTGGTAAATCAAAGAAATAAATACTAAGTACATGTGCCCGTTATTATATCGGGATTAAGAGCATGCACAACATAATATCCGTGGTCCGATTCAATTATGTAGTTAGTACCAAATTGAATCACCTCTATGTCGGTCCTGCTCAATACACCTAAGTGTACTAGTGTAACTCTATGTTCAAGATAAAACAATACCAAGCTACACTACAACCATGCCAATGGTTTGTCCAAAACCATCTTGGTTGTGAGCCTCTACTTATATTTTACAAGGGACTGATAACATGATCTTCTGTGCCACACCAAGCACCATGTTATCTACAATGTAAAATATTAGACAATATGCACACATATAATAAATATATAAAGTGCAAACAATGATCATGTGATTCTTATTTCAAAATAAAATGTTCATACAAAAAGAGCTAGGCCTTCAGTATACATTCCAACAGTAGGGTTGCCTAGGAAATGCATGAAACCCTAGATTAAATGAACCAAAACCCACATCTCACATCCAATTGACATGTATGTGTATTTATACACCCTAGATACATGTGAGATGCTAGGATATGAGTTAAGTTCAAAGTGCATAGTGTTTGCATCTAGTTGAACCCAAACTCATCTTAACTCAACATGTGGATCATTGGGAAAGCTTGTGTACAAGTCATGTACATAGAGCCCAAGGAATGTGATCCAAAATAGATTTTCAAAAACATTTTGAAATCATTTTGAAAAACCTTGGTGAAGTCTATCTTTTGATAGCAATCACCATTGATAGAGTTGATAAAAAATAGGGCCAAAACATTGAAAATTTCAATGGTTTTGAGTTTTGTATCAAACTCACTATTTTATGGGTAAAATAATTTTTAAATATTTTTCACCCATTGTATTGACTATAAGTAATATACGTATCAAGTTTCGTGATTTTTCAAAATACATAGAATTACTTATGACTTTTCAAAACTCAATTCTGATAGCTGAAATTCAGAAATTTATCGATCGATACCCTTTGTGGCGGTCGTGATGAGATGTGATCAGTAGTTCTTGATTGGAGTTAACAAGGTTTGTTTAGCCCATTTTCAGCCATGGTAAAGGTCCCTAACCACTTCTAACCCAAGGATATGCTTTGTGAAGCATTATAAAGGGTGAAAATCCATTGGATATGGATTAGGAGAAGTGTTAGGTCAAAGTATCAAATTTAGGGTGTGGAAAGTTCAAGTTCAAACTTTTAACCTTAATTTTGATGGTTTAGAGTTTCTATTGGTTTAGGAACTTCCCAAGGACATTGTTGGTGCAATGGTCAAGGGGGAGCAAGCCTTTAGGGAGAGTTATCCATCTTGGGATGATGGATGTGTTTCTCTTCTTGAAGGGGGAGAAGTTATTGGGAGAGTATCATCAATTGGGAAAATTGATGGGATTTTGAGAAACCCAATTTGGAAATTGGGAGAGTATAGGATTGCCTCTTTTGAGTGATATGGGACTTATCACTAGGAAGATGGTAGGCATCCTAGGTATTTTTGGATCAAGGGGGAGATTGTAAGATCTCATTGGAACATGAGACATTGACCTCCTTGGAGAGATAATCTTTTTGATGTATGTCAAAAAGGGGGAGAAGATAAAATTACCAATTTGGAAAATTGGTAAGGGAATTTGAGTTAGGGGCCTAACTCAAAGTTTGTTTTGTCAAACATCAAAAAGGGGGAGATTGTTGGTGCAATCGGCCTAGGTCACGATTGACCAGACTCGAGTTTGACTCGAGTGATGTTTTGATGTTTGACATATGATGTTTGACAAAGTGGTTTGACATTGATGTTGGACATTGATGTCGGTTAATATGTTGGGGAGATTGTTGGAGCAATCGACCCAGGTTATAATTGACCGGACTCGAGTTTTACTCGAGGGAGACTTTGATGGTTGACTAGGGTTGACCATGTGATCAAGGGTAAGTCCAAGCATGGGTCTTGGCAAGGTAAAGTCCAAGTCATTGGTTCTTGGCATGGAAAGTCCAAGTCATGGGTACTTGGCATTTGGGAAAGTCCAACATGGGTTGGCAAGGGAAAGTCCAAGCTTGAGTCTTGGCATTTGAGAAGTCCAAGAGGATTGATATTGGCGGCGTAAAGTCCAAGCGGAGTCTTGGCGACGTAAGTCCAATGTGCCTTGGTGGTGTAGACACCGTTAGCATGACATAGCCGAGGGAAGCACCTGGAGGCTAGTGCAATGGATGAACAAGTCATGGATGACTTGGAGGGATCCGAGAGGCGTGAGGCTGATGGAGGTGGCTAGAAGGCTTAGGTCTAGGCTAAGGGTGGCCTAGCAAGTATGGGGGCACCATACTTGGGTTAAAACCCCATTTTTTGAGGTTGGTAGTCGACTGACATTATGGCCGGTTCGACTGACATGAGTCGACTGCCGTGTAAGAGCTGAAATTGCTCGCGATCGCTCATTGAGCAATGATCGCTAAGGGATGGCAAAGTGGATCGCTAGTTCACCGTGAGCAGAGACGCCTCGTGGCCGATCGGGCGGATTACGCTGGCGGATCGCCAATGTTGGCAGTCGACTGCCAAGAGTCCCGTTGGAACTTGTCCAACGTGGATTGAGCCGTTGTCTCACAGCTACAGTGTTGGCAGTCGACTGGGGACTTATGGCAGTCGACTGCCAGGCGGAAATCCAGCCCGATGGAGGATAAAAGCAGTTGTTCGTGGAAGGCTCGAACATCAAATTTTTGGGAGCTTACCTGAGGCGATTTGAAGGCGATTTGCAGGTGCATTTCAGGGCCCTTCAACCTCATCCAAGCAACCAACAAGCAAAGCGCTCAAACCCTAGTTTTGTAAAGTGTTCTTTGCATTTCTTTGTATTTTGCTTGTATTTTTGTGTATTACTTTTGTAATCTGTTGTAAGAGGTTTCTCCACCTCCGACTTGTGTCGAGAAGGAGTTTATTGTGCTTAGTGGTGTTTGTGGCATCGCTAGGGTTCGTACGAACCCAATCCGTGGAGTAGGAACCGTTCGGTTCCGAACCACGTTATATCCTTGTGTTTGTATCCTTGTTATTGTGATTGTTGTTTCATTTCTATATTTCGCTGCGTACTAACAATCATAGGCAAGCGAACGCAATAAAATTCCATCTACGTACGGTCAACACGCTATTCACCCCCCCCCCTCTAGCGGGCGCACAGGTCCCAACATGTATTTTCTGATAAAAAGCTCTATTTCCTGGATTTAAGTGTATCTTTGAATGTCCTAAAACAATGGTATAATAATCTTTAGTCTAAATAAGTTTTAGGACTGTTTGATGCAATATTTTAGGGGGAGTTTCATAATATATATCTTTTCATCCCTAAACTTACATTGTTGGTGCAAAGTTAAGATTTAACCTTCAATTTTTTGTTAGGCTTTGCTCCATAAGTTTAAAAAGATATAGGGGGAGCTTAATTTCAATTTTATACCTTAGTTCAAGATTACAACAAATTAAATTCTTTCATGAAATTTATGAATCCTTCTCTTTTTGATGTATGTCAAAGGGGGAGAAGGAATGTTTAAGTTAGAATTCATAATGAAAATATGATTATGTGCATGTGTTAAAGACCTAACTTAAATGATTGCCAAATATCAAAAAAGGGGAGATTATTGGTGCAACAATGCCCCAAGCATTTATATGTTTTGATGTTTGGATAATCATCTAAGTTAGGCAATACTTTATGATCTAATTATGAACATGTTTAAGTGACAGGAAAATCCAAGTATGAAGATTTGGTAAAGGCAAAGTCCAAGTATGATCTTGGCAAGAGAAGTCCAAGGAAAAGATTTGGCGACATAAGACCAAGCATGTAGTCTTGGCGGCGTTAAGTCCAAACGGACTTTGGCAAAGGAAGTCCAAAGGCAAGTCTTGGCAGCGTAAGTCCAAGCATGTAGTCTTGGCGGCGTAAAGTCCAAGCGCACTTTGGCAAAGGGAAACCCAAGACATGATAAAACCGAAGGAAACTCTTGGAAGCAAAGCGCAAAGGATGAACAAGTCGCGGACTCGGAGGGATCCTGGAGGCGCAAGGCTTAAGGAAGAGCTAGAAGGTTGAGTCTAGGTCTAGGGAGTCAATTCAAGTATGAATTATTCATACTTGATGAGTATCAGTCGACTGTTAAGGTGCTCGACTTAGTCAGGCTGAAAAGCTGACGAACAGTCAACTGCCTAGTCGTGGTAGTCGACTGTTGTCGACATCAGTCGACTTCCAGATAGCGACAGTCGACTGATCGAGGCAAACACGGGCACAAAATGGAGTCTCACTCGACTGCACGCCGTGAACACTTGACTGATCACTCCATCAGTCGACTGATGGATGGATCAATCGACTGATGAGCGTGTCATTGGATGATGACAATTATGAATCCTGCGAATCCGACTGTTCAGAAGCCGTTAACCGCGGCGGTAGTCGACTGATGTTGTACATCAGTCGACTGATCGTGCCCCAATGGGAAAAACAACCCTCTCTCTATAAAAAGAGGGCTTGTGGTGGTTGAAGGGGTTAATGCTTACTTTCTGATCATCTTCTCAAGCCTCCACGATTTTTCCAAGCTTTCTAGTGTTTTAATTTCCCTCCTCCCTAAACTTCATATTCATTCTTTGTAAGAAGAGGAGGGTTGTTTGTAAAATAAAGCTTCATAGTGAGATTGCATAGGGTTGATCCACCTTAAGGATCGCCATGGAGTAGGAGCGTAAAGGATTTATGTTAGCATTGTGTTTTCATTTCCTTTATTATTGTTTTTTTTGTTTGTGCTTCCGCTAATCTTTTTGTAGAAACAAAAACAAGCTATTCACCCCCCCCCCTCTAGCTTCCAACGATCCCTTGCAATAATTGCTTTGGTACCGAGTAATGGTGAACACTTAGATGCAAATAGGAGTTTCCTCCCCATCGGAGTCACTGCTTTTATTTGTAGGGATGAAGAGGAACCAACTATTAATTTTATTTGTCAAAAAGTTAGGTTGACAAGACAGTAAAATTAATGGGTAAAACCTCCTCTTATAAATGTAGAATTCATATACGTCCACACGATCGTGACATACGATATTTTCGGTGTTTTGAGGTGTTGGTTGATTTTAAAATTTTATTGTTTGAGGAATCATTAATTTTTTGAAATCTAAAGTTTTGATCTATGTGATTCTTAGGTTTTTTTCAAAAATGACTTTCAATCCACTTGCTGTGATACTAAAAGAGAATAAACTTACTAGACGCAATTATGTTGATTGGAAAAGGAATCTTGATATTGTCTTGACTGTTGAGGAGTACAAGTATGTACTCTTCGAAGAGTGTCCTCCTAAGCTTGCGAATGAGCTGGAAGTCCATGGAGCTGAGATTGATGGGGAAACCCAGGTCGATATCATTCTCTAATCTCTACCTAGAAGTTTTGAGCAGTTTCGCCTGAATTACAATATGAATAAGAGGTTGTATTCGTTGGCGGAGCTTCTGACAGAACTCCAGGCGACAGAAGGGCTTGCTCAGGCTCAGGCCATGGTTGCTCAGAAGGTTTCTACTTCTAAGCCGAAAGACAAGAAGAAGAAGAAACAAGGTGGAGCAAAGGTGGTGGGAGGATCTTAGGGACGAGTGAAGAAGCTGAAAGGCAAGTGCTTTACTTGCAAGAAGACTAGACATTGGAAGAAGGACTGCCCCAACCGGAAGCAGAACAAAGGTATATCCTTTATTCTAGTCGTTGAAAAATATTTAGCGGTGTTATCTATCGGCACCTGGTGTGTAGATACGGGAGCCACTGATCATGTCTGCAATACTTTACAGGGGTTCCAGGAAACCAGACGACTAGCTAAAGGGGAGATTACCATTTACTTAGGTAATGCCACGAAGGTGGTAGCTATTGCAGTGGGAGATATTTATTTATCTTTTGAGATGAATAAAACTTTGATTCTGAAAAATTGCCTTTATGTACCTTTATTTAGAAAGAATTTGATTTCGATTTCTAAATTATTTATGGATGGATATTCAATTTCTTTTAATGATAGAGTTATTATAAAAAGGAATAGGGAGATTATCTGTTCTGGTGCATTGATAGAAAATGTATATACCCTTGAACCAAAGGCTCTCACGATGCAAATAGAAGTAAATAACTCATCTTCTAATTCTAATAAGAGAAAGGAACCTTCGAAAATGAACCAAACGTATCTTTGGCATCTAAGTTTAAGTCATATTAACCTAAGTAGAATTCAAAGGTTGATAGCTGATGGACCTCTGGGTTCATTAGTGGTGGAAGATTTCCCAACCTGCGAATCTTGCTTGGAGGGTGAAATGACCAAGAGGCCTTTTAAGGCCAAGAGGTATAGAGCCACAGATGTGTTGGAATTGGTTCATTATGATTTGTGTGGTCCTATGTCTTTCCAGGCAAGAGGTGGTTTTGAATATTTCGTCTCTTTTATAGACGATTATTCAAGATATGGATACGTTTACTTGATGCGCCGTAAATCTGAATGCTTTGACAGGTTCGAAGAATTCAAGACTGATGTGGAGAAACGTCATGGTAAAAGTATCAAGACACTACGATCTGATCGTGATGGTGAGTACCTCTTGGGAGAGTTTAGGAATTACTTATCAGAGGCTGGGATTCAATCCCAATTATCTACACCTGACACACCCCAGCAGAATGGTGTAGCGGAGCGAAGGAATATGACTCTTATGGAGATGGTTAGATTGATGATGAGTTATTCTGAGTTGCCAGATTCATTCTAGGGGTATGCTTTGGATACGACAGTGTATATTCTGAACTTGGTACCATCTAAATCAGTGCCTTCTACTCCCACAGAATTGTGGACTAGGCGAAAGCCTAGTCTGAGACATATTCAGATTTGGGGGAGTCCAGCACATGTGCTGAAGGCAGATGCTGGTAAGTTGGAACCTCATACAGAAGTGCGCATGTTCATTGGCTATCCTAGAGGAACGAAAGGTGATTTATTTTATAGTCCTAGAGATTAGAGGGTGATCATTAGCACGAACGTTAGATTTCTAGAGGAAGACTATGTGATGAACCACAAGCCCATGAGTAAGATTGTTCTAGAGGAATTGAGAGGGGAAGTCACTACTTCAGTACCACCGGTACAAGAGGATATACCATAAGTGACTCTACCGCGTGTCATAGAGGATACACAGGTAATGCCTCGTCATAGTGCGAGGGTTGTTAGACAGCCTGATAGATTCATGTTCTTGGGAGAATCTTCTGATTTGGTCCTAGGCGAACATGAACCTGATCCTTAGACATATGACGAGGCAATCCAAGATAAAGATGCAGTATCTTGACAAAGTGCAATGAATTCTGAGATAGAATCTATGGATTCAAATCAGGTCTGGGAGCTAGTAGAACCATCCAATGGTGTAAAAACCATTGGATGCAAGTGGATCTACAAAAGAAAGAGAGGAATAGACAGGAAGGTTGAGACCTTCAAAGCAAGGCTTGTTGCGAAAGGGTATACTCAGAAATAGGGTATCACTTATGAGGAGATATTTTCGTCGGCGGTCATGCTTAAGTCTATCCGGATTCTCTTATGTATTGCTGCTCATATGGATTATGAGATGTGGCAGATGGATGTCAAGACAGCTTTTCTTAATGAAAGTCTTGAGGAAAACATCTATATGAAGTAACCAGAGGGATTCATTGCTAAGGGCAAAGAGCATCTTGTGTGCGAGCTTAATCAGTCCATTTATGGATTGAAGCAAGCTTCGAGATCTTGGAACATCCGCTTTGATAAGGTAATCCAATCTTATGGATTTATTCAAAGTCCGGATGAGTCTTGTATATACAAGAGATGTGACGGAAACGTAGTGGTATTTCTTATACAATACGTAGATGACATTTTGTTAATTGACAACAATGTCAAGGTGTTATCAGACGTAAGGGTATGGTTGTCCAAACAATTTGATATGAAGGACTTGGGAGAAGTGGGACACATCTTGGGATCAAGGTTATAAGGGATCGCAGGAAAAGGATATTGTGCTTATCTCAAGCTTCATACATAGACACCATTTTGGATCGTTTTAGCATGCAGAACTCCAAGAAAGATTTTCTACCTTTCAAGCATGGAGTTCCTTTATCTAAGGAGATGTGTCCTAGAACATCTAAAGAGATAGAGGAGATGAAGGCGGTTCCTTATGCTTCGGTAGTAGGAAGCCTCATGTATGCTATGCTATGTACAAGATCGGATATCTGCTTTGTCGTGGGTATGGTTAGCAGATATCAGAGTAATCCAGGACAGGGACATTAGACTGCGGTAAAACATATATTGAAATACCTGAGAAGGACTAGGGATTATATGCTAGTTTACTAGGCATATCAATTACTCCCTGTGAGTTACACAGATTCCGACTTCAAATTAGATAGGGATAACAGTAACTCTACCTCAGGTTTTCTGTTTACCTTGGGAGGTGGAGCCATTGTATGGAGGAATGTCAAGTAGAAATGCGTGGAGGACTCCACCATGGAAGCTGAGTATGTGACGACCTCTGAGGTAGCCAAAGAAGTTGTATGGCTCAGGAACTTCTTGATGGACTTGGATGTGATTCATGGTTTTCCCAGAACTGTCACAATTTATTGTGATAACAATTGTGCAGTTGCAAACTCGAAGGAATCACGAGCCCATAAGGCAAGTAAACACATAGAGCGCAAGTACCACCTTATACGAGAGATCATAAAGTGGGTAGAAGTTGTTGTCTCCTAGATTGCATCAGAGGATGACCTGGTAGATCATTTCACTAAGGCCCTTCTAGCGAGAGCTTTGATAGACATATGGAGGGAATGAGAATCAGATGTATGACAGTATGAGGACAACATAGTCTTTTTGTATAAGTGGGAGATTATTGGGATGTATACTGAAAAGTTTATCTTTTGTATGAACATCTTTATTTTTTTTGAAATAAGAATCACATGATCATAGTTTGCATATTTATGGTTATGCATATTGTCTAATACATTACATTGTAGATAACATGGTGTGTAGTGTCACACGGGAGATCATGTTATCAGTTCCCTGTAGAGTATAAGTAAAGGCTCACAACTGAGATGGTTTTGGACAAACCATTGGTATGGTTGTAGTGTGATTTGGTATTGGTTTGTCTTGACCATAGAATTACACTAGTACACTTTGTGTGTATTGAGCAGGACCAACTTAGAGGTGATTCGATTTATTGCTGACTACATAATTGAATCAGACCTCGGATATTATGGTGTACATACTCTTAATCCCGATATAATAACGGGCACATATACTTAGTATTTATTTATTTGATTTACCAATGGGCGAGATTTATAGAGTAAATCGATAGGCTCAGTAAGTTGGGAAATGATATTATTTATATGGTGTGCTGTTGATTATAGGAGGAAACCGTGTCCTATATATTCGGATGATGATGCCCCCTTGAGGAGCTCATGAGGTTCTTCATGTAAACCCTGCAGGTGGACTTGATCCGGCATGGTGATAAGGTTAAGTGGTACTACTCATGGAGTTAGATGTTGATTAATTAATTGTCAGTAAATTAATTAATTGACGGACATTCGAGATCTTAAACACGGAGAGATATTTATACAATTAATATATGGAGCCCATATTTATTTATGGGGGTTGGTGAGGTAGATCAATGATAATCCTCTAGTGGAATGAATAATCATTAATGGATCGGACTTTATGTGAGCTTGATCCATTGGGTGGCCAAGATCCAACTCCTCCTCATGGTCCCTATTGTAGCCTATTAAAACCCTCATGGAGCTTAGATCCGATGGTGAAAAATGAAACTCTAGATCCAACGGTGGAGATTAAATCTCTAGATCCGACAGTGGAGATTAAATCTCTAGATCCAACGGTGGAGATTAAATCTTTAGATCCGACGGTGGAGATAAAATATCTAGATCCGACGATTGAGATTAAATCCCTAGATCCGACGGTTGAGATTAAATCCCTAGATCCGATGGTTGAGATTAAAGGAGGCTTAAGCCTAACTCTATAAATATGGCTTAAGGGGTGGGTAGCAATTCCTAATTATACATAGAAAATCGTGAAAGAAAGTTACCTAGGATTGTCAATTCTCGGAGACTCAAGCAATCATGGACTCAAATCTTACATAGGTTAACAAACATGGTAACTTCAATCCATTATGAATAGACTAAGAATGATTAAGCCTCACAAGGTAAGTGGTGGTTTCTCTCGCTCTCATAAGCATGTAATAGTGGAGTTCACTCAAGCTACTCATGGTTTATGAACTACCATATGCTTGCTTTTCTTCTACCTTCACCACTATATACACATAAGAATGCACAATCACTGAAGGCTTATTAAGAATGTAAGGGAAACATGAATACAAGAAAAATGACAATATATGCGAAAGGAAAGAAAGATAAAAAGTGATATAGCTAAAGAAATGCAAGAAGAAGATATGAAAATACTAGAATGCTACATAGATGAGTACAAGAAAGCATTGCCCTAAAATTTTTCTTCCAACTCAATAAACATGAAAACAACCCTCATTACATTCTTCAATACAAATCTACTCAAGATATACAATAAATCTCTCAATAACTGCAATAAGGGATGTCGTTAATAAAAATACTATCACACATAAATAAAAATGAATGACACCACATGTCAAAATTTTCACAATATTTTTTTTTATTTCATGGGCACTCAATTTATTTATTTTTTTTCAACTTTTTTTTTTCAATTTTTTTTTCGAACTTTTTTTTTTCAACATGTAGTGCACTTCCCTATGCTCCAACATCAGCTAAAAGATAAAGAGCATGACTAGCTCATAGTGATCAAGCATGCATGACTAGCTCATGGTGATCAAGCATGACTCGTCTATGCTTCCACTAAATTCTCCTGAGCTATTCTTTCTCCCACACTTAAACTTTTGTCCGTCCCGGGCAAAAAAACTCATCATGAAATTTCCAAGTATTCCACATCCAAAAATAGAAATGGACAAGAAAGTAATGGAAGGAAAGAAAAATAGAAATGATGAACGACTAGAATGTTATTCAATAAACATGTGGCGATAAAAGAAGTGAAGGAAAACAAATGTGATTGCCTTCATAATAATCATGCAAAACTATTGTTGTGTGGTCTCGAAAGAATCAAAGCAAGTTCTAGAGTTACAATAACCACAAGTGCACCACACACAAGCAATAAAATTAGGCTCAATCTTCACTAGGTAAACAAAAATAATCAACTCAGTCTATCAACATAGAATCCATCACCAAGTAGCAACCACATGCAATCAAATAATCCATTCATGACAATAAATCCCAAAATTCGACAATCAAATTTAACTAGCTTTCACGACTTCTAAGAAGATATAAAGGAATGCATAGGAAATTTATTTCAAAACAGTATAAAACAAAAACTCAACACTAAAAACTTGACAACCAAAATAACCAGCTAAAACAAGAACAACAAAAGCAAAGAAATGTATATATACAAAGAAAAAGAAAAAAGATGGGAAAAGGAATGAACTCCCCTGGGGTCTTGGCGGTTGGAGGCGGTTCAGGAGTAGTAGCCAGGCTGGGAGTGGAGTGGATCGAATGGAAGTGAGCATCTTCTTCATGTGGTATATGTCGTAAAGTCTAGCTCCCTCCATCATCATCTTCGTAAAGGTTCTTCTAGGTGGATGAGAATAATTTCAGTGTAAAATCCAACCCAGAAGTAGAACAATAAGAGCTAAGATGAACTCCACTCCTTTCACTATCATCTTCTCAAAGGATATCTCAGGCGGTCGAAGACGATTTATTTGGAGCAACCAGCCTGGAAGCTGGACTGCTATATTTGATGTTGGGGCCTAGTTAAGCAAAAATATTGGAGGTTTAGGCTGTAATAGGAGTGTCCAGTCTAGAGCTCTCCAGCTATCCATCACTCCTATAGAAATCATCTTGATATCTTCAGAGCAATTCTGGTCAGGCTTATCTGGTAGTTGCACATCTGAACATAACAATTCTGCAGACACTGTCTCCTTTACAACATCATCAACCTCAATATAAGTAACAATATCTGCTACATCTAAAATATCATGTGCAACATTAACAATATCAAGAGTACCAGTATCATCTACAATAATATCTGCACTCTTATCAACAATAACATCTACATCATCCACAGCTTCACTACCGTAGCACATAGAAATATCAAAGTCCTGTAGAGTAGTAGAATCATAAAGTCGACTATCGCGTACTCCACAATCCATCCCCTCTAGCGCATCGATATCCAGAGAAATGGTCTCTGACGAAGGTTGAATAAATCCTTGTGCTTGCATCTGCTGGGACTATTGTGGGCTATTAAATATTGAATTAATCTAAAACTTAGGAGTCAACCTCTGAAATGCTAGTGGCGGCTGATAAGAATGTTGTGAATTCACAGCCGTGACCTCAATAATTTCTCTAGCCTGAGCAGGAGTCTTGTTGACTAGGGCCCCTCCACTAGCTACATCAAGTATACACCTGTCCATAGGAAATAATCCATCATAGAAGTGCAGGATGAGTATGTGATCGCTAATCTGGTAATGGGGGCAACTAGCACACAATCTTTTGAATATTTCCCAATACTCATATAGAGTCTCTCCTATCTTTTGCTCAATACCACAAATACTCTTCTGAATTTCTACGGTCTTGGATGAAGGGAAAAACTTTTCCAAAAAGGCTTTCTTTATTTCACTCCAACATGTAATAGAGTCAGGAGGAAGATAATAGATCTAATCATTTGCCCTGTCTGTAAAGAGAATAGAAATACTCTGAGCATAATATCCTCCAGTGATATACCCCGTGGCTTCATTGCTGAGCATACCATATAAAATTCTTGCAAGTGCCTAATTGGATCTTCACTAGCATAACCATGGAATTTCGGAAGCAAATGTACAATTTCAAAAAGTTCAACATCCACATTTAATTCAGGAAACTGAATGCAAAAAGATTGACAAGCAATATCTGATGCGGTGAGTTCCCTGACGGTTCTGTTAATCCCTGAATCATAAGTTTGATGAAAGCCTCCTAATCTCTGATAATAGGGATCCATATTTAAAGAAATTTCCTGTTCTTTCCTGAAACACTAACAAACAATATCAAAAGATACATGAAGCAAACAAAATATAACACATGGATATACAAGACATAAAAGAATTAAGCCCTCAACAAAAGTTTTGAATTTTGATTTTTTTAAAAAAAATAAACAAACAATCCTAAATCTACTAAGCATCATTACACTCCCCGACAACGGCGCCAAAATTGATAACTGCGATTTGTCGTGGTACCGTTTCAAATTAATTACCGAACCTCCTAACTACACTAATATAGCATAGTGGATGGCCCAAATCGTTTTCCAACGAGTGTAATCGACAGACTAGTAAATTTAGAATTTCTAATTATTGCTTTGGGTTTTCTAATGAAGATGGGGGGTTTGGATTTTGAAATCTAACCTACAATTACAAAGTAATTAAAACTCTAAACTAGCATGCAAAAAACAAAATCAAACAATGCAGGAATTAAAGCAATAAAAACTGAAAGAGAAATAATCTAATCAACCCAAGATAGGCCCGGTGAATGACCAAGATTCTTCGGCTAAGTCCAGCTAAGCTCGATCGAGACTCCGCAAATGACAGTGGATGTGGGATGGTGCAAACTCCTGAATCCAGTAGTTTGATGGATACTCCGAACTCTCGCAGATCCGGTTGAGCTCGAAGAAGCGTAGTCGGATCGGAACTTCTCCTTGAATCCGAAAGAGAAGGTGGATGCTGTGGAGATGGAGGACGTCGCTGAAATCTCTCGATGAATCGGTTCCTCCTTGAATCCGTGGAAGAAAGTGGATGGAAGCAAGGTGGAGGCGGCTGCTAAGGCTCAAGGGAAGAAAAGATTTAACTAACAAACAATTAAAAACATGATTAAAGAAAGCAACTTAAATAAAGAATGAAACTAAATCTAACCTAATGAACTACATCCTAATTACTCTAAGAAGTATTTAACCAAACACTATGTAGGCAGGTAAGAAATCAAATAAAATGCGTACAAATCTAAACGTGGAAGTGAATTTAATTACAACCATTAACACAAACTAAACGAAGAACAATCAAACACATCCAATCCGAATGAGAATGCTGGAAAGCTAAAACAGGGCTGGAAATAGGAGCTGTGAACGAAGCTGGAAATGGTTGCTGGACATGAACTGCCGGAGCTGGAAAATGGATGAAGGCCGGAGCTGTGATGGGCTGGTCGGATGGAGATGGCTGAGGGAGCTACCGGTAGTGGATGGACGGAGCTGTGGGGGTCGCCGGCCGGATGTGGTGGTGAAGACGGCGGCGGCAGAGCTCGTTGAAGAAACGGATGGCTGCCGGAGCTGTCGGAGTGAGGAGATGATAGAGGGCTCCCACCGGTCACCGGAGAAGGAGGGGATCCCCTTCCTCTCCGGCGACCGGCGAGGAAGGCGGCGGAGAGCGCGGCGGTGGTTGCGTCGGGTGGAAATCGCGGAAGAGAGGATGAAGCCGGCTGATCGAAATGTGCGATGAAGGAGAAATTAAATGGATTTTTGTAGCCGTCCGATCCAAGCAACTTTCAATTCCAGCCGTCCATTAGACCTAGGGCTAATGAAGCTGATTAATCCAATTAAGGACTGTGCATCTAACGGCTCAGATTCTTTGGACTTTGAATCAACGGATCTTTCACATCTGAAGGGATAATCACGATCGGTTGAATCTAGAGGAAGGGTTCAGATGTACAGATCAATATGTACGGACCGGATCTCTCCATATCTGAGTAGATGGCTCAGAATCAAGCCGCTTTCATCAGACAGTCCATATCGCTCAGATCTGATCTTTTGATTAAATTGCCCTCGATCATGATAAAAGGTCCAGATTGATCCAGCTTAAAATATCCTTATGGCTCTAGATGAAGCCATATTTGATCCAAATTAAGTCTAGTCCAGTGGCTCATCTCGATCTCCTACAATTAAGATGTAAAATTTGCATATAAGTTCAAAATTCAGGAGAATTTACAATAAGGTCCAAAAATAAATCCAACTCATAAAACATATAAATAATCGAAAAAAAAATTCACGAGAGGATTAAAACAGTGATATTAAGGACCAAAATAACTCGACAAAATGGTAGTTATCAGTGGGCGACAAGGAGGACTTGGAGATTAAGGCTTTGGCTTTGGGCGGCTAGGGTTAGGGTTTTGGCTTGGGCGGCAACAAGGTGGGAGATTAGAGTTTGCTTCCTTTCTCTTCCTAAGGTGTAGCCGACGCCCACTCCATCTTCCTCTCTACCTTGGCCGGCGCTCATCCTCTTCCATTATTCATCCTTGTCCGACGGTAACTAGGGTTAGGGTTCTTCCCTTCGAGCTCTTGGTCAGTGCCCATTCCATCTTCTTCATCTATTCCTTGCCTGGTGGCAACATCAAGTCTCTTGACTTGGTGGCCGATCCTAGATAGGAAGAGTTTCGTTTCATTCTTCCTTTTGTTTGGAGCGAGCAAGGAAAGGAAGAAAGTGTTTTAGGAGGCTTTGACTTTTGGAAGATCGTCGCCCACACGACATCCAAAAGGTGGAAGGACATACAATAGAAGATCAAGAGGTATAATGCTTGTTTATGAATCTTTTCTTATTCTATGCATGTTGTATACTTTGTTATGTGGCTAATTTACTTGGATCCCGAATATAAATACAAAAATTGGCAATCCGTATATCATCTATTCTGCGGCTAATCGAACAATAGAGATAGGTTACTTGAACAATAAGTTTATTCAAGTGACCACTCTAATCGAATAACACGACGAAGGAACGGTTGCTTGGGTAATCTCTATTTGTCAAGGATTAATTTTTTTAATTCGGGGACGTAGATGGGATCACCATGAACAAGCGACCGAGTCAAAGTGGGAAGCGAAGTTTCTACCTTCAAGTGGTATCAGAGCTTCGGTTTCGCAAAACCTTCATGATAGTGGCGGCGTCAAGTCCAAGGGTGGAGTCTTGGCAGCATAAGTCTAATGGTTTGCGGTGTAAAGTCTAAGCAAAATCTTGACAGTGTATGCCCAATGTGCCTTGGCGGTATAGACCAGCTTAGAATGACAATAGCCGATGGAAACACCTGAAGGCTAGCATATGGATGAACAAGTCATGGATGACTTGGAGGGATCCGATAGGCGTGAGGTTGATGGAGGTAGCTAGAAGGTTTAGGTCTAGGATAAGGGTGGTCTAGCAAGTATGGGGGCACTATACTTGGGGTAAAACCTCATGTTTGAGGTGTATCAGTCGACTGGGACTATGGTTAGTCGACTGATGGGAGTCGACTAGAGTTCGGCTGTAGGAAATGACCTAGCAGTCGACTGCCCAATACTGGAAGTCGACTGATGGCCTTAGCAGTCGACTGATCTGAAGATCAGTCGACTAATGGTCGGGAATTCGAGCACAGAAGGTTCCCGAGTCGACTGCTAGAGTTTGGCAGTTGAGTGATGACTCGATCAGTTAACTGATGGGTATGATTAGTTGACTGATAGTCTATCCGTTGGAACTTATCCAACATGGATCATGTCGTTGTGAGACAACGACTACAAGAGTAGTCGACTGATGGTCCCGATCAGTCAACTGCTAGGCGAAAATCAGCCCGAGTCGCAGGTTTAAAAGAAGCACAAAGGGAAGATTTTAGCTAAGGTTTCTTGAGGAGTTTTGGGGAGATTTGATGCTGCAATTCAGGGTTTCCAAGTGCAACTCAAGCATCCAAACAAGCAAGCATCAAAAAGCTCATTTGTAAAGTTCTCTTTACATATATTGTTGTATTCATACTTGTATTTGCTTGTTTTTGTTGTATTATTTTGTGTAATCATTTGTACGAGGTTTCTTCACCTTCGATGTGTTGTCGAGGAGTTTATTTGATTAGTGGTGTGTGTTTGTATTGCTAGGACTTTTAGAGCCCAAGCCGTGGAGTAGGAACCATACGGTTCCGAATCACATTACATCTCGTGTTGTGATTGTGTTTGTACATTTTATATTATATTATTTCTATTTTCTCTACGCTAACACGATTTGTAGACATGAATGATCAAATTCCATCATCGAACAACGAATTGCTATTCACCCCCCTCTAGCGGGAGCACATGTCCTAACACCTTCTAGGCTTAGTAGCCTTGGTCATTTGGGTCTTGCCTAGGCTAACTCTAGGGGTGACTCCCCTTGTAACCTTCTTAGTGACCTCCCTAGGATTCATGGAAACCTTGGCCACTAGGCACTTGCCTTGGTTAACCTTAGGGATGACTTCCCTATTAACCTTGGCTTTCCTCGACCTAGTACTAGTTCTATAATTGAATGGAACGTTGTGATAGGTAGGCTTATCTACCTTAGACCTAGGTTTGTGGCTCAAGCCTCTCTTGCCCATAGATGAGTCTTGCCTCCTAGACTCTAGGTTTTGACTCCTAGACCCTTTGATTGAATTTGTCATTCTTGCAAAGGTCTTTTCAAGTTTCTCAAGCCTTGACCTTAAGGCTTGATTTTCTAATTCCAATTTTTCTATTTTGGTGGGTCCATTGTTTCTTTGATCATTTTTTCCCTTCCTAGACATATGTCTAGATTTCTTTGGATTAAATCCTAGATGGTCTTCTATTTTCCTAATACTTGCCTTAGGTAGAATTTTTTTAGGGACATTAGTCTCAAATTTCTCCTTAGTTGAAATAGGTATAGAGTCATTATTTCTATATTTGTCCTTAGACCTAAAATCAACATGTTTATCCCCTAAGTAATAAAATTTATTATTTCTAACATGTCTTTCATGAACAATAGCAAGATTACTTCTAACATACTTTTTGACATGAAAATTTGAAGGTGTGTTACTAAATTTTACCTTAGGGTTTGCTTTAGAAGCTCCCCCAACATTTGATGCTCCTTCTTTTCTCCTAGGGTATTAGCTTCTATAGTGCCTCTTTTGATGACATTTGAAGAAAATGACATGTTCCTTGCTATTTTGTCTTTGGGCACCGATTTCTTTGGTCTTTGGCATGATTTGTGCCGTCTTCTTGACCTTTTTAGGGCACTTGCTCTTATAGTGCCCGGGTTCCCTACACTCAAAGCATATGATATGGTTTTTATTTTTAATTGAAATGCACGAGTTACCTAGGGTGGTGGTGGAATTTTGGATGCCTTCAACTCTTCTGGATGTTGAAGACTCTTCTTCTTGCTCTGGCATGGAAGGTAATCTCTCCTCTCCCTCAATTCTAAAGGTGGAGGCTTCTTCCACTTCTTCTTCTTCCACTGATTTGGAAGTTGACTCCTTCTCAACTTCCGACTCCTCACTTTCTTGTGAGGATGAGCTTGTTTCTTTGGCCTCCTCCGATTGAGTCAATGAGAATTCCTCTTCTTCCTCTTCTTCTTGGATCGGTACAACGATGAAATCTTTCGTGCCCCTAAAATAGTTGTCCATTTTTCTCTGAAAGATGGTCGGGGCATTTTTGAGACTGAATGGCATGACCAACCATTCATAAAGTCCGTCAGGTACCCAAAAGATCATCCATTCCACGAAGTCTAGATGCATTGCCACCTGATGGAATCCGCTTTTGAGATCAAACTTTGAATAAATGTTGCTATTATTTTTGTTCTTCCATTTACATATCCCACCCCACCTGCTCATGCAGCTGTCGGTCTCAAGGACTATGTAACACTCTTCTGGTGGGACCTCCAGATCTGGCAGGTTCCTTAAAAGCTTCTTGATCTATTTTACCAAGGACCAATCTTGATTGTTCATCTTCTTATGCCCCGTGGGGCTGGTCTTGGCATATAATGGGCTCAGTAACTTGCCTAGATTTGGGATGTAGTTTCACGCATAATTTAGAAGTCCAAGCCATGACCGCATCCCCTTCTTATTAAGCAATTCTTGCTCTTCGAAGTCTGCTATCTTTGAGATGATGTGTGGTTGCAATCGGATCCTTCTGTTTCCCAGAATTTGCTTGTGTTCCTGTGGGAGTATTGTGTATCTTTTATTAGAAGCAAGCTCGAAGCCCGCTGCTCCTTGGATGTACTGTTTAGGCATGATTGCTGTTGGGAAAAGTCTTCGAACAAGTATTCCAGGTTCATCTTGCTCTTGCACATAAGCTGCTTCTCCTTCTAGTAGGACAACCAACGAGTGCACCCTTAGCTCCTCTTTGTCACTGGGGTTTCTTTATCCCTAGCATTGTAGCAAGGGCGTCCTGAAAGGGATGCAACTGTGTAGTGTTAGTTATAGCCCTAGAACCAATCATGTGATGGTTGAATAGGGAACATTTTGTATCATATTCTATAAAGGCAAAGGATTGGTTATTATATTTGCGTCTTGCTTGTGCCAGCTAAATTAAATATAATAATGCCTTAGAAAAGTAGGTTCTTATCTACAACACATCAATTGGCAGAATTGATTATGAGAGGCTGTAGAGAACACTTTCCTAAATGTTCCTAGTCAAGTATTAATATGCAAGGGCAATATTAATACATAAAGACTAGCATGTAGGTCAATTGATGACTTGATCTCACAAGTCATGGATATATGATATCAAGTTGACACATGGGTATATATTAGAGAATATATACTGAACTGATCCGCCATGAGAAAGTTTCATGGATCGTCATATGAGTGTCATAAACTTTCTCATGTGACTATTAGTATGAATAGTCCTCAAACCTGAAGTCACTACGGTTCCCTACATAAGGAGTTATGTACTTTGGTATCGTCAAACGTCACCCGTAATAGGGTGGACCATAAAGGCGATTACTGGGTATATAACAAATTATGCGGAGGGATGTGAGTGATGTAGATGACATCTATCCCTCCCATATGACGGGAGTGATATCTGTGGGTCGCTTGATTGAGTAGAACTACTAAAACGCATGGTCATGCTCGAATGAGTCAATATGAGATATTGAGCTCATTTGTTTGAGTTAGTTTACTCAGGGATCAAGAAACACATAGATTGATCGAGGATGACACGGTCTATGTCTCATTGGTCAATCTGATATCAAGGATAGAAGGACATGATCATACATTATAGTAGTCACGGAAAGGTTAGTCGGATCTTTACTTATTTCGTAACTTGGGTAGCAATGATGTATTTTTAGATGTCGCTCATTGCTTGTGTATCTAAAAGAGTTTAGATCCACTGCCAACGTTATGAGAGCCTATAGGGTCACACACAAAGAGCATGATGATTAGAAGAATTAGTGCATTCTAGTTTGACTAGAATAATTTGGGAATGAGCTTAAGTACAAAATGATTTTTGGACTGTAAGCTTAATGAGAATTTTAGCTTATTGATTTAATGAGATTAATTCAATATGCTAAGCTTATTAATTTAATAAGATTAAATAAATATGTTATCATGATAGCCTAAGCTTAATTGATTTAATAAGATTAATTCAATATGTTACCTTATTGATTTAATGAGATTAATTCAATATGATAACATAAGCTTATTGAATTAATAAGATTAATTCAACATGCATGAATGCCACATAAGCATGCCACATAAGCATGCCACCTAAGCTTAATGAGGTGGAAGGAGACAAAGGGTTTTGACCTTTGGAATTTCTCCATATGTGGCCGGCCAAACAAGGAGTGAATTGATTGCATTGAATGTGATAGGAGGTGAAAGGTTTTTTCAATCCTATAAAACACTCCATGGGGTGGCCGGCCAAACTTGGTGAAGCTTGAGTCTTGGAGAGAGCTTGGTGGTGAGAGGCTTTGGTTGTGTGGCTTTTGTGAGTGTAGGCTAGCAAGAAGAGTGGTCTTCTTCTTCCTTTCTCTTTTTCCCTACCTTCCTCTCCTTTAGGGACTTCTCTAGCAAGAAGTAAAGGAGAGCTCTTCTAGTTTCTTTTGTGAGACAAGAGCTTGCTCGTGTGGATATATATAGAGGCACGGACATTTGAACGTGCTAAAAGATCCAACAAACCCAAGGAGAAGCGGGATTAAAAAGGGCACGCAACAAAGGTAATATTCTCCTATAAGATAGGTTTTGAGAAATTTATTTTTTGTACGAGGTTTTCTTTCGCAAGGATCACTTGGAAGGGATCCTATTTTTCCGTTGCGCATATGCTATTTTGCATAATAAATCCCTACAGTGGTATCAGAGCCACTTGCGAAAGATCGTATAAAAAAATAGGTTTTCTCTATTTTATATATGATATAGAAGTGGGATAAATTTTATTATGTGATGATAATTGCATTAGCAATTTTTCAAACATAATAAAATATCCGATGTCTTTTAAAAGTTAAAATTGACATGGTGCATGGTTATGGCCTAATCCCAAAAAGTTTGTGAATGTGTGTGTTGTAATTCTTAATACGGCCTGCGTGTCGTGCCTTTCTCCTAAAATTCTTGTTGTAAAATTAGTTTTAGACTCGAATGTAACTCGAGTATTTCTCCTTTTGTAATATACAAAACAAAGATGGAGGGTCCATTGGAAGATGACGTTACAAGGAGAAAGTCAACAACACAAGACAACCAAAAGGAAGCACTTGGGAGAAGATGCTATCCCTAGGTTGACCAATCAATCTTTTCATTGGCTTGAGAAGATTGTAGAATAAGGGCCATAACCATGACACGCTTAGTTTAATATGTATGTGATGCATGTTAATTTAGCTTATATGTGCTGTATGCTAATATGTATGTGATGCATGTTTAAGTTTATTTCTTAATAAGTCAAAAATGATATGCCTACCAAAGTTTGGTACTCACTACTTCCTCGATCATTTGTTGTTGGGTTTGCCAAAGCAAAGCAATGCATTTTATCTTGGAAGAGTGCGAGTGGACAATCGTGATGTCCCGCTATCAAACTTGGTTAAGACTTAATTAAGTTTTTCTTAATTAATTAATAAAGTAGAGGCATATATTAGCTTTGAACATAAGTTTTAAAAATTAGTTTTGTGTGATTTCCGAACATCAGCTTTGTCTTAGAAAGTGGTCGTTGCTCCGATATCAAAGAAGGCCTCTGTGCCTCGCCACGACCTGGAAGCTGGTTTAGGAATAAGCACTAAACTAATCTAAACTTAACCAAATCTATTAAAGAGTTACATCAGATGTAATTGGCAAAAGATTGTCTACCTAATCATACTACGTCTTGGGCAGCCAAAGCTAACTCAAGACGAAGTATGATGTGGATCTTTATCCCATATAAATTTATAGCTAAATAGAAGCTAATGATGTAAGCAAAATGTGTTTACCTACATCAATGATTAGCTCATATCAAAGCTATGAGAATTTAGTGGGAGCCTCATTTAATTAAAGACCTAATTAAATGACTTAGGTATGATACTTAATTTTGCATTTTAATGTTGTAGATCACCATGTCATCTAACACGATACACCCCCTCAACTTGCGATCTGTCCTTGAGAAAGACAAGCTCAATGGAGCTAACTTTCTAGACTGGTATAGGAACTTGAGGATTATCCTCAAGCAAGAACGTAAACTGTATGTCCTAGAGCAGTCTACCCCTGAAACAACCGCCCCTGCGGCCACTCGTGCTGAAAAGGATGCTTATAAGAAGCATCAAGATGACGCATTAGATGTGTCATGTCTTATGCTTGCCACCATGAACTCTGAGCTTCAGAAGCAACATGAGAACATGGATGTCTATGGTATGGTTGAGCATTTGAAACAACTATATCAAGGACAAGCTAGGCACGAGCGTTTTGAAGTGTCTAAGGCTCTTTTTGCATGCAAGATGCAAGAAAGAACACCTGTAGGAACTCACATACTTAAAATGATAGGGTACGTTGAGAACCTTGAAAGACTAGGTTTTCCACTGAGCCAAGAATTGACAACCGATGTTATCCTACAATCATTGCCGGAAGCATATAATCAATTCGTCATGAATTATAACATGAATGAAATTGATAAGACTTTGCCTAAGATTCTCAGCATGTTAAGAACTGCTGAACCGAATCTCAAGAAGAAAGTTAGTAACGTACTAATGGTCAAGAAGGGAAAAGGTAAGCGCAAAGGCAAGGGTAAGACCCAAGCCAAAGGCAAGGCCAATTCATCCACTTCAAAGGGTAAAGGTAAAGTACCTAAGGAATGGATCGCTTCCATTCATGTGAGATCGACACTGGAAGCGGAACTGTAAAGTCTACCTTGAGGAAGTAAAGAAGAAAAGAAGTGGGACTTCTGCCTCAGGTATACATGTTATAGAAGTTAATCTATCTATTTCTTCTACATGGGTATTAGATATCGGATGTGCATCTCACATTTGTACTAATGTGCAGGGACTGAGAAATAGTAGACTAATGGCAAAAGACGAAGTGGACCTACGAGTAGGCAATGACGCAAAAGTTGCTGCTATAGCTGTAGGAACATATTCTTTGTCTTTGCCCACTGGGCTTATCTTAGAACTAGAGGAGTGCTTTTATGTACCTGCATTAACGAAGAACATAATTTTTGTATCTTGTTTAAACAAGAAAAACTTTTTTTTTATAATAAAGGACAAATGTTGTTCCATTTATTTGAATGAAATGTTCTATTGTAATGCACCACTTATGAATGGTCTCTATGTTCTAGATTTAGAAAACCCAATTTATAACGTAAACACCAAACGGTTCAAATCGAATAATTTGAACCAAACATATCTCTGGCACTGTCGCCTAGGTCACATAAATGAAAAACGCATATCCCAACTCCATAAAGATGGATTATTGGACTCATTTGATTTTGAATCATATGAGGTATGCGAATCTTGTCTTTTAGGAAAGATGACTAAAACTCCATTTAGTGGACATGGCAAGAGAGCGACGGACTTGTTAGGACTCATACATACTGATGTATGTGGCCCTTTCAATGTCGAAGCCAGAGGAGACTATAAGTACTTTATTACTTTCGCTGATGATATGAGTAGATTTGGCTACTTATATTTGATGAGACATAAGTCAGAATCCTTTGAAAAGTTCAAAGAATTCAAGAATGAAGTACAAAACCAACTTGGTAAGCGTATAAAGCTACTTCGATCAGATCGAGGTGGTGAATACCTTAGTCAAGAGTTTCGTGATCACCTGGCTAAGTATGGGATAATATCCCAACTCACTCCACCTGGAACACCACAATGGAATGGTGTATCTGAGAGGAGAAATCGTACTCTATTAGATATGGTACGATCAATGATGAGCCAGACTGATCTACCTACTTCCTTTTGGGGTTTAGCTCTAGAGACAGCCGCCACACTTAATCGCTGGCCCCATCAAAAGTCGAGAAAAGACACCATATACGCATGGATCGAAGAGTCCAAAATGTCTTTTATAAAGATTTGGGGTTGTGAAGCTTATGTTAGACGCCAAGTCTCGTATAAACTAGGACCCAAATCGATAAGTGTTATTTTGTAGGATATCCCAAGGAAACTAAGGGATATTACTTTTACAATCCCACACTTGGCAAGGTGTTTGTTGCAGAAATGCTGCCTTTTCTAGAAAGAGAATTTATTTCTAGAAAACTAGTGAGAGTAAAATTCATCTTGAAGAAATTCAAGATGAAGATAACACTAAGGCTTCGATGGAAAATGAACAGGCACCACAAAGTGTTGTGGATGAGGAAAATGTTGCCCAAAGAGTTGTGGAGCAAACACCTGTTCAAGTAGACCAACCTCTTCGTAGATCTGATAGGATCCGTCGTCAACCCGAGAGATATTCTTTTCTCTTGACTGACAACGATGTATTGCTTGTCGATCTGACGAGCCTACATCCTATCAAGAAGCTATTATGAGCCCAGATTCCGAGAAATGGCTAGAGGCCATGAGATCCGAAATGGAATCCATGTACACTAACCAAGTATGGACTTTGGTTGATCCACCTGAAGGGGTAAAACCCATTGGGTGTAAGTGGGTCTTTAAAGTAAAGACTGACATGGATGGTAATAAGCATACCTATAAAGGTAGATTGGTGGCAAAAGGATTCAAACAAATTCATGGTATTGACTATGATGAAAACTTTTAACCAGCCATGATGCTTAAATCCATTCGGATCATACTTGCTATTGCTACCTACCACGATTATGAGATCTCGTAGATGGATGTCAAAACCACTTTTTGAATGGAAAGCTACTCGAGGATGTGTACATGACACATACCGAGGGTTTTGAAGATCCAAAGCATCCCGAAAGGTATGCAACCGCAAAGGTCCATTTATGGACTAAAGCAAGCCTTCAAGCCGGAATCTTCGATTCGATGATGCAATCAAGGAGTTTGGTTTCATCAAGAATGAAGATGAACCTTGTGTCTACAAGAGAAATAGTGGGAGCACAAATTGTATTTTTATCTTGTATGTAGATGACATACTTCATCGAAATGATATTCCCTCACCCAAATGTGAAGATGTGGTTAGGAATTGTTTCGATGAAAGACTTAGGTGAAGCTGCCTATATTCTAGGCATCAAGATCTATAGAGATAGATCTATAAGATTACTTGGCCTAAGTCAGAGTACATATATTGATATAGTGCTAGATCATTTTGCTATGCTAAATTCCAATAAAGGATTTCTGCCTTATCACATGGTGTGAGTCTTTCAAGACTCAATGTCCTCTTCTAAGGAGGAGAGAGATCGCATGGATAAGATCCCTTATGCATCCGCTATAGGGTCTATCATGTACGCCATGCTTTGTACTGCTCGACGCCTCGTATGCTTTGAGCATGACGAGTAGATACTAATGATCCAGTGAAAGTCATCGATAGCACAAAAATATTCTTAAATACTTACGAAGAACGAAAGAATATTTCCTGATATTCGAGGCAATGAGGAGCTAATCAGAAGGGTTACAAGGATGCAAGCTTCCAAATGCATAAGGATGACTATAGATCGCAATCGGTACGGTTTTGCCCGAATGGTGGAGCCGTGAGTCGAAGAGTTCAAAGCAGACACTGTCGATTCTACAAATGTAGTTTAGTATATTGCTGCGTCTGATGCAACAAAGGAGGTTGTTTGGCTCCGTAAGTTCATCAGTGAACTTGGGATAGTTCCTAGCATTGCAGATCCAATAGACCTCTATTGTGACAACAATGGGGCTATTGCACAGGCTAAGGAACCTCGATCACATCAGCGGACCAAACACATACTGCGGCGCTTCCATCTCATTCGAGAGACCATCGATAGAGGAGATGTGAGGATATGCAGAGTACCGACAGAAGCTAACATCGCAGATCCATTGACCAAGGCTTTGACACAGAGGAAGCATGATGGTTACACTAGGTCACTAGGTATCAGATATTATAGTGATTGGTACTAGTGCTAGTGGGAGATTGTTAGTTATAGCCCTAGAACCAATCATGTGATGGTTGAATAGGGAACATTTTGTATCATATTCTATAAAGGCAAAGGATTGGTTATTATATTTACGTCTTGCTTGTGCCAGCTAAATTAAATATAATAATGCCCTAGAAAAGTAGATTCTTATCTACAACACATCAATTGGCAGAATTGATTATGAGAGGCTGTAGAGAACACTTTCCTAAATGTTCCTAGTCAAGTATTAATATGCAAGGGCAATATTAATACATAAAGACTAGCATGTAGGTCAATTGATGACTTGATCTCACAAGTCATGGATATATGATATCAAGTTGACACATGGGTATATATTAGAGAATATATACTGAACTGACCCGCCATGAGAAAGTTTCATGGATCGTCATATGAGTGTCATAAACTTTCTCATGTGACTATTTGTATGAATAGTCCTCAAACCTGAAGTCACTACGATTCCCTACATAAGGAGTTATGTACTTTGGTATCGTCAAACGTCACCCGTAATAGGGTGGACCATAAAGGCGATTACTGGGTATATAACAAATTATGCGGAGGGATGTGAGTGATGTAGATGGGATCTATCCCTCCCATATGATGGGAGTGATATCTGTGGGCCCCTTGATTGAGTAGAACTACTAAAACGCATGGCCATGCTCGAATGAGTCAATATGAGATATTGAGCTCATTTGTTTGAGTTAGTTTACTCAGGGATCAAGAAACACATAGATTGATCGAGGATGACACGGTCTATGCCTCATTGGTCAATCTGATATCAAGGATACACTACAACAAATATGATTTTCCGCAGCATGTTATCAACAGCGCACAATTATAGCACGCTGTTAATAATAGTTTTTACAGCGTGCCCAATTTTGTACGCTGCGGATAATATTATATTTTTGCAAACAACAGCATGCACAAATAATACGCTGTCAATATTCATTTTAACAGTGTACAGTGTACGCTGTTAATATTAAATAATAACAGCGTGCATTTTGTGTGCTGTTAAAAATCTTATTATAAAAACTTAAACTTTTCGCAATGCGCCAATCATGTGTGCTGCGGATAATATTAGGATTATTAATATGAAATACTAACCGCGTGTATTTTGCACGTTGTTAAAAGTCTCACTATAAAAATTAAATTTTTCACAGCGCGCCAATCAAGTGTGCTGCGGGTAATACAATGTTTGTTAATATGAAATAATAATGGCGTACAATTTGCACGCCGTTAAAAGTATTATTATAAAAAATTAATTTTTTTACGGCGTGCCAATCAAGCGTGCTGCGGATAATACTAAGCTTGTCAATATGAAATAATAATAGTGTACAATTTGCACGCCATTAACAGTTTCATTATAAAAAAATAAACTTTTCGCAGCGTGTCAATTAAGTGTGCTGAGGATAATATTAGAATTGTTAATATTATCTGCAGCGTGCATTTTGCACGCCGTTAAAAATATCATTATAAAAAATTATTTTTTTCATAGTGTGCCAATCTAGTACGCTGAGGATAATATTGTATTTGTATAATTACAAAAATAAATTTTTTAAAATTTAACAACACATTTGCTATTAGTATTAAACAATTTATTATTTTTTAATCTGAAAACAAAATTTTTAACAACGCATTTGCTATTATTATTCTTATTAATTATATTACTAATTAATTATATTACTTTTTTAGGTTAAATTTTTTCCTAAACGATCTATTCTCTCCGCCGCCGCTTTCTCGTGCTCGATACTTTCTCACGCTCGCCCGTCTCCGCCCATCCTCTTCACCTTCCTCATCGCTTTCTGCCCGCTCATCGCTTTCTCATGCTCGCCTCATCCCGTCTCTGTCCATTCTCTTCACCCTCCGTCGCCGCTTTCTCACGCTGGCCTGGTCTTCGTCCGTCGCTTTCTCCTCCGTTCGTTAGCCTCCATCCGTCGGCCATCGTCCACCTCTTTCTCACGCACAACCTTCGTTCTCATTTCCTCGCCCTCGTTGGCACTCATCTTGCATGTTAGTATCTAAATATTTATTGTGTTAAGTTGGAAGTTTTCTGCTGTGATTTTATCGTTGTTTATGTATTTTAATGTTTTTGTTTATTGGTCAAAGCAATGTTAATGTACATACATTGGTTCATGTGAGCATTTCAAGTTCATGTGGTCAAGACAGAAAATTTCGTTGGCTTCCAAGAGGAACAAGTGCTTTTCACGGAGAGGAATCATCCTTGGCAAGGATCATTAAAATATGTCCAACTTGTCTTATCTAGTTTTAGACACACATTATACATTCACGATTACAGGGTAAATGTCTTCTATTGTTCAAGGAATTAGTTTGAGGAACTAGCGGTGTTGATTGCAGATTTTGAGATTTAAAAATGTTTTCTATTGTTCAAGGAATAAGTTTTAGTTGGACCACAAATATCAAGATATTGACTGATTTTAAATAAGCGATTAGATTCTTAGAGCTTTAGAGTATAAAGTTAAAATTAGTTAAACTTTCTAAACATACATATTTTTGACAAACTATGGCATAAATTTAACTTTAATATATTTTTAGTTCATTTCCAAACCTTCCTATTCTAACCCCACATAGTGGGATAAGACTTGATTGTTGTTGTTCCTCCAAACTTTCCCATTCATGATTATGATTAGTGAAAATTAACCAAATTATTAATGGTATGACCGTCAATTGGATTACAGTGGCTTTAAATATTGAGATACACATACAATGCAGGATTGGTAATTGTTATTAGTTCTTTGCAAAATTGGAGTATAATGATAATTCTTGCATCCATTAGTGTGATTACTAGGATTACAAGTTCGATCATATCATGAGTTATGGTCGGCTTTACAAGAGCTTGTAATTAGATTTGGTTAATAAGAGAAAGTAGTGGGCGTAGCAAGTGGTAGCCTAGGGTTTTACGGATGATTCGATGTCATTGAGGTGGTTGACATGGATAGCTTTAATGATTGGTAAAAGGTGGAAGATGCACAAGGAATGTTTATTTGATAGTTAAAACAAAAAATAGGTCATGCTTAGATTATGGGTAGTCTGCTTTTGTTTTTTCAAAATGTATGGTTTGCTGATTAATCCTAAGCCAGAATGAACCTTCAGATTCACTTGTTCAGCTATTCCTCATCATAAAAGCTATTGATTCAAAACTTGTCATTGCTAAATTAGGAGAGGAATGTGATGATCATGAAATGTTTAAAGTTCGTTATGCTTCCTGAGAAGGCTTACCCATTTTACCAATCAATCATGTAGCTTTTATGCTTAAGTATGTCATGTTTCACCTAATAATGAGTGTTCGGTAAATTATGTAGCCTTCAAAAAAAAATTAGTGCAACATATATGAGAATGCTAAGATGGGTGAAAGGTTTCTGGGAAAATAACCAATATACTACTATTTGAGCCGAGTAATTTTGGGTAGTTCCATAATATGATAAAAAAAAAAGAGAATGGTTTGAAGATGCTTTCCTTCACTTCTAGTGTTGTTTTCATATTTTCATCGAGTCATTGCTCTCCTATCTGTTGGGTATGTTAGTCCTACTTAGCTAGTGAGTAAAGCTCCTCCTCTAGAAGGGAAAGGAGGATAAGGTTGAGGTGCTAGGCGGAGCAATGAGGTGATAGTTGGGCTCTGTAAGCAAGATCACAAAAGGTTGAGGTGCTAGGCGCTTCTATTGTATGACCATTTTCGATGACATTCTTGGGTTCGTAAAGAATTTAACATGTTATTAATACCTTTTTTTTGTGTGTGTGATATGACAGATGTCTTATTTTTGTTGAGAAAGACAATTTTGAAGTCTGATCCATGTCAGTTATTGCTTGTCGTCAAGGACTTTCCACTTATTTTTCATTCTGCTTGTCATTGTTTTCTGCTTTTCAAATAGCAAAAACAAATGTATCAAGAAGTCGAATTCATTCGCTTATGAACTTTGCTTGTTGCTTATTTCCATTTCAAAAGACTGTTTGGCATAATGCTCGAGTATTTCTGCCATCAAGTTGTGTTGCAGTTCACGGCTCTATCAAAATTTTATTTTTTTACACGATAGAATCTCTTATTACTAATATAATGTTTTGTTATAAAAATATACTTGGGAATTTTAATAATCTTTTATTATTATACAGGGAAAATTGAAGAACGTGAATTGTGGAGATGTCAGTGTTAATACTAAATGTAAGCTGCTTCATTGGTCTGGTGATGGAGTTGTTGCAGAAGGTCGAATTGCATCCACAGATTCAAAAGCAAAAGTGCATCACGTTCCTCTTGGTGGATCTTGTTGGAAAGTTTGGATTGATAGAGTTTTGTTGGAGAAGGTGGATCTGATTCGACCCAATGATGAAATGTATTTTCTTGAGGATACAATAGGAAGCATAGTCGCTTGGTTCTCTAAGTGTATAGTTTTGTGTGACTGATATAGATTTTGTGTTACTGGTTGAATTGTTTATGTGACTAAGTGAATATTTATTTTGTAGGAAATAAATTATGTAAGTGAATTTATGTTATTAGTTTGAATTGTTTTCTGTGATTAAGTGAATAATTAGTACACTAACTATTTAAGTGTGGTGGTGATGATTATTTATGGTATTATAATTGTTTTAGTTTTGATTTTATAATTGTGTATATGTGATGTTAAAAATGGGTATAGTATTTGTATGTGATATTATAATTGTGTGGTATTTGTGGGTTGGATTATAATTATTTGAGTTTTGATATTACAATACTGCACTTAACCGCAGCGCGCGATCGCGCGTTGCAAATGCACTTAATCGCAGCGCGCGACTGCGCGCTGTGAATGCACTTAACCGCAGCGTGCGATCGCGCGCTGCGAATGCACTTAACCACAGCGCGCGATCGTGCACTGCGAATGCACTTAACCGCAGCATTCGATCGCGCGCTGTGAATGCACTTAACCGCAGCGCGCGATCGTGCACTGCGAATGCACTTAACCGCAGCGCACAATCGCGCGCTGCGAATGCACTTAACCGCAGCGTGCGATCGCGCGCTGCGAATGCATTTAACCGCAGCGCGCGACCGCATGCTGCGAATGTCTTATGACTTTCAACAGCTTAGCGTTGTGCAGCATGCGATGCGCACTGCGGATAGCATATTTGCGCGCTGCGAAAAGTCAAATTTGTTGTAGTGATAGAAGGACACGGTCATACATTATAGTAGTCACGGAAAGGTTAGTCGGATCTTGACTTATTTCGTAACTTGGGTAGCAATGATGTATTGATAGATGCCACTCATTGCTTGTGTATCTAAAAGAGTTTAGATCCACTGCCAACGTTATGAGAGCCTATAGGGTCACATACAAAGAGCATGATGATTAGAAGAATTAGTGCATTCTAGTTTGACTAGAATAATTTGGGAATGAGCTTAAGTACAAAATGGTTTTTGGACTGTAAGCTTAATGAGAATTTTAGCTTATTGATTTAATGAGATTAATTCAATATGCTAAGCTTATTAATTTAATAAGATTAAATAAATATGTTATCATGATAGCCTAAGCTTAATTGATTTAATAAGATTAATTCAATATGTTACCTTATTGATTTAATGAGATTAATTCAATATGATAACATAAGCTTATTGAATTAATAAGATTAATTCAACATGCATGAATGCCACATAAGCATGCCACCTAAGCATGCCACATAAGCATGCCACCTAAGCTTGATGAGGTGGAAGGAGACAAAGGGTTTTGACCTTTGGAATTTCTCCACATGTGGCCGGCCAAATGTGATAGGAGGTGAAAGATTTTTTCAATCCTATAAAACACTCCATGGGGTGGTCGGCCAAACTTGGTGAAGCTTGAGGCTTGGAGAGAGCTTGGTGGTGAGTTGGTTGTGTGGCTTTTGTGAGTGTAGGCTAGCAAGAAGAGTGATCTTCTTCTTCCTTTCTCTTTTTCCCTACCTTCCTCTCCTTTAGGGACTTCTCTAGCAAGAAGTAAAGGAGAGCTCTTCTAGTTTTTTTTGTGAGACAAAAGCTTGCTCGTGTGGATACATATAGAGGCATGGACATTTGAACGTGCTAAAAGATCCAACAAACCCAAGGAGAAGCGGGATTAAAAAGGACACGCAACAAAGGTAATATTCTCCTATAAGATAGGTTTTGAGAAATTTATTTTTTGTACGAGGTTTTCTTTCGCAAGGATCACTTGGAAGGGATCCTATTTTTTCATTGCGCATATGCTATTTTGCATAATAAATCCCTACATGTAGTTATCAAAAGTAACTAACATCCTTCCGTCAATCAGGTTTCTGCTTGTGATTTCTCTGGGTTACAAGGGAATAGACACCTGCGTTGCTTGGATTATCCAACTCAACCCTTGTAGTGCCGAGGTTGAATATCTCCTTCCTTGTAGTGCCCGAACGTCGTGACTTACTAAATAGTCCACAACTCCTTGTATTTCATAAGAGAACCCAACATTGGGGGTATTTGATAAGCGACCAATAAGGCCCTTGTGATCAGTAAGTTTGCCTCCCCGTTTCTCCATTGTTCGTAGCCCCTTGTGAGTATGGAGACCTGAATGTTTCTGTAAAAATCTCTAACCGTTAACATTAGGTCAGGAATTATATATACCATTTGTGAACCGTGCGAGAATATACCTGCACCACAAAGACTCGGGTACACCTCCCTTAAGGACCTCACCGAAAGGATGACTAGGAATATGGCCATTCATGCCTTTTTGGAAGAGCCAAGGTTATCTTCTCCCTCAGAACGTCAGGATGGTACCCATGTAGGAGACACAAGCCCAGAGGCCACTGTACTCCGGTCCATGGACTACCCCCTTCACGATTCTGAGGAAGAGGATGATTACCTAGAACATATTCAGTACTTGGCATCTTTGGCGAATCCTAACCAAACAGAGACAATGTGGGACGTCTACCCAGATGAAGAAAATGAATGGTGCAACCCATTTGCACTAGGAAGCGAAGAACACCAAGTCCTTGTGGTAGGAATAGAAACCAATATGGAATATCCTACCCTAAGGTGCCTTGTGGAAGCCCAGCAAGAAGAACAGCAAATTTACTCCACCAGCACGGTCGTGTCCCCCTACAATCCTCCACAACACGAGGCTAATATGGGACCTCCAGGCTACCCTCCAACCAGGGCGGATCTAGGGTCATCACACGCAAGACCAGCACAAGGTAGACCTCAGTCCCACACAAGATTTAGAAGGGATGAGAACAACGAGCTATGGACACTTCCCTCTGCACAACAAAAGGGGGGCATTATTTATTATCCCTACTCAATTGGGCCTATTCGATGACGTTTTCTCAAGATGGGAATCCATCACAAAGAACTATGTCTCGACCCAAGGCTTCATAGACGTAAGAGATAAAGCAGAATACATGGAAAACCTCCTTGGCGAAATAGAGAAACTTGCCTGGATTCAGTGGAGGATGAGCTACCCTGCGGAATATGATGCACTGCTAAATACGACGGAAGGAAGAGAAGGTACCCAAAACATTTTATCCCAGATGAGAAGGGTCTTTTCATCAGAAGATCCAACGCAAGGATCCACTGCCATCCAAGATGCAACCTACAAAGATCTAGAAAGACTATCATGCGACAGTGTAAAGGACCTGATCAAATACATGAATGATTATATGCGATTAGCAGCCAAAACAGGGAGACTCTACACTGGGCCGGAGCTATCAGAAAAGTTCTAGTTCAAAATGCACGGAGACCTGGGCAACATAATAAAAGTGGTGTTTGACGAGAAGTATGCAGGCCTCACGGTTGGAGTTTTTCGTCGGATTATGTTCGCCTATAAATACCTGGAACAAGAATGCAAGGACACGACGTTCCAAAGATCCCTTAAGAATTTATCCTTTTGCAGCCAAATCCTTATACTAGGATACTACCAGGAGAAGAAGCGCCTAAGGGTTAGGTGATCCAAAATGCTACGACCCATAATCCTTTTGCTCATGCGCCTTAGAGCTTGCTGAGCATTATACAACCGCCTTTGGTTTCGTCGGTACTCCTGCACCTAGTCCTCAAAGAGTGGTGAGGATAGTTGCTCGAGTTGGGTTGTGCTTTGGGATGAAGATGGCTGTTCCTGACGGGTCATGCTTCGGGAAGCCATTTCTGTTTGAGCTTGGTTTGCTCTTCTTTCAGGATCTTGTAAGGGTCTTTGAAAACTTGGAGCTTTCCTTTTGCTTCCTTTGGGCACTTCGTAGGTCAAAGAGTGAGATTTTAAAGTTTTGTCACCAAGGCTTCAGAGAGAGGGGCTGTGTTGCTCGTACCTTTCCCTTGTTGCGAAATGACCTTAAGTTCTTCTTGGATATTTTTGAGAGACTCGGCAATCTGGACAAGGAGTTGTAACTGAGTGTTGTTTTGCTTGATAATAGCAGAGTTCCCCGAGATTGATCCTTGATGTTCGCTAGGCTTCGTGAAGCCTACTGCAGGTGCTTCGATATTTTCTGTGTTTTTTATGGCTTCTTGGTAGGATTCAGTACCTTTTGACTGGATGAAGTTGTTCATGTAGCAGTCACTGCTGTATGCACAGGAGGAGCTTTTCCACCTGGTTTAACTTCTTAGTTAAATCTTCAGCTTGTTTAAGCACCGTTTCTTCAGTAATGTGTGGTTGCTTTGAAGTCCCTGCTATTAGTTCCTTAACATCTTGCTTAGATAGAGGTCTATTTGCTAGAAGCAAAGTGGTGAGGGATGTGAGCGTTGAAGGGTTTCCTTGTCGAGTCCGTGAGGGGAAACTTCGCTTTCCACTTCACCTCGGTTACTTGACCATGGCGATCCCTTCGATGTCCCCGGATTAAAAAAATTTAATCCTAGACAAAAGGGATTGCCAAAGCAACCAAGTCATCGTCGTGCTATTCGTTTAGAGAGGTCACTTGAACAACCAAGTTGTTCAAGCGACCAACCTCTATTCTACGAGTAGCCACGGAATAGACGATGTTCAGATCGCCGGTTTTTGTGTTTATACTCGGGATCCAAGATTATTTAGCCATTTACAGAAATATAACATGCTTATATTTGGAAAAATAAATACAAGCAAGTAACCATCCACACAAAACATGCATATAATTGAAAAGCAATTATAAACATAATACAAAAGAACATTAATCAAAATAAACAAGATTGTACCTCTTGTTATACCTCTTGATCTTCTATTGTATGTCCTTCCTCTTTTTGGACGTCGTGTGGGCGACGATCTACCAAAAGTTGAAGCCTCCTAGATCACCAATCTTCTTTTCCTTGTTCACTAGGAACAAAGGAAGATCCTAAAACAAAACTCATCTTCCTTTCTAGAACCGGCCACCAAGTCAATAAACTCGATGTTGCCGCTGGCTAAGGAAGATAAAATAGAGTATGGAAACCAACCAAAGGAGAAACAACAAGGGCATGGGCGCCGACCAACACTTGGAGAAGAAGAAAGAAAACACCCCTTCTCCTTGTTGCCGCCCAAACCCTAAACTAGGCTCTCCTTAATTTCCGGCTAAGGATGAAGGGAAGTAGAATAGATTGAGCTTTGGCCAAGGTAGAGGGAAGAAGGAAGAGGGGCCGACCATCATTAGGAAGAAGAAGAAGAAGCTCCCTCTCCTTGTTGCCGCCCAACACCAACAACCAAACCCTAACCCTAGCCCCCACTCCTATTCCTATCCCAACTAGGATTGGTTGCCGCCCATAGGAAGCAACCCTAATCTCATCCACCACAAGCCATAGATCAAGAGGAAAAGCTTGGGCGCCGGCCAAACCAAGGAGGAAGGAGGAAGAAAAGGTGCCGGCCACCAAAGGAAAAAGAAGAAGAATACCTTTCCTTAATTGTGGCCACCCAAAAACCCTAGCCTCATCCTTTTTCTTGCCGCCCAAGCCAAAGCCCCTTAACCTAATCATTATCTCAATTAGGTTTTCCATCCACTTGCCGCCCAAGCCTAAGCCCATATATATAGAGTTAGGTTTAGGCCTTGGTTTAATCTCCTCCATTGGTTCTAGGGATTTAATCTCAACCGTCGGATTTAGAGATTTAATCTCAACCGTCGGATCTAGAGATTTAATCTCAACCGTCGGATCTAGAAATTTGTTTTTCATCATTGGATCTAGGCTTCATGAGGTGTTAATAGGCTACAATAGGGACCATGAGGAGGAGTTGGATCTTGACCACCCGATGGATCGGAACCACACAAACTTGATCCATCAATGATGTTCCATTCCACTAGAGGATCATCATTGAATTACCTCACCAACCCCCATATGATAATATGAGCTCTATATATTATTTGTACATCCATCTCCCCGTGTTTAAGATATCGAATGTCTGTCAATTAATTGATTTACTGACCATCAATCAATTAACATCTAACTCCTCGAGTAGTACCACTCAACCTTATCATCATGTTGACTAAGTCAACCTGCAGGGTTTACATGATGAACCTTATGAGCTCCTCGAGGGGACATCATCAACCTAATATATAGGACACGGTTTCCTCCTATAATTAACGACACACCATGTAAATAATATCATTTTTCAACTTACCAGGCATATTGATTTAATCCATATAAATCTCACCCTTTGGTAAATCAAAGAAATAAATACTAAGTACATGTGCCTGTTATTATATCGGGATTAAGAGCATGTATCTCTTAATATCCGAGGTCCGATTCAATTATGTAGTCAGCAATAAATTGAATCACCTCTATGTCGGTCCTGCTCAATACACCTAAGTGTACTAGTGTAACTCTATGTTCAAGACAAAACAATACCAAGCTACACTACAACCATGCCAACGGTTTGTCCAAAACCATCTTGGTTGTGAGCCTCTACTTATATTCTATAAGGGACTGATAACATGATCTTCTGTGCCACACCAAGCACCATGTTATCTACAATGTAAAGTATTAGACAATATGCACACATATAATAAATATAATGTGCAAACCATGATCATGTTATGTTGGATCGAGCGGATCGCTAGAGGGGGGGGTGAATAGCGATAGAAATTTTTCGTTCAAAATCGTTCGTTAAAATGCGAGTAGACACAGTGGAAGATAAAAACAAAACAAGCGAGACAATAGACACAAGGGTTTTACTTGGTTCGTAGCCGAAGGCTACTACTCCAAGGCCCTAGTGGTCCTTGACCACGTACGGAGGGCAAACTACTAAAGAACTCCTCCTCGTTGGAGGTAGGAGTTAGACGGATACACAAAATGGCAAAAGCTCGAGGTATAGGGACACTCCCCCTCTCCTCGTTATAATGAAAGCTTTACTAGAAAATAAACTGAAATACAATTTAAACTTTCGTTACCGACGACTTCAAAGGTTGGAGGTTGAAGCTCTAGTCGTCGTCTCGGCAGCACTTCATCGTAGGGATGTCGGAGAGTCGGAGCATATCGGAAGCACTTGGAAGCCTTTTTAATTGATGAAAAACCCTAAGACAAGCCCTCCTTTTATAGCCTTTGAGCCCCTCATCGAATGAGTCTTCAACCAATCACAAATGGACACAAAACCTCCTTGAAATGGGGTGATAAGCCTTGACTCCTCGAAGCTGATAATTGACCATCAGTCGACTGATGGCCATCATCAGTCGACTGATGGTAGCATCAGTCGAGTCTTGTGATAAACGATCGAATGATGAAGGCGATCAAGTCCTCCAGCCGCAATGACTGATGCTAGATGCAAGGCAAAGTTAGCTCAAAGAAAACATTATTTTGACAGCCTTCGACCGTCCGATCTCGACCTAGACCATCGATGGGATGTCTTTGGTCAGATCTATGCTTAAGACCATCCCCGTAAGGAGGATACGACCTCACTTACGCTCGCACACACGAGCTTACCTCGATACTTACCATGTCGCTTTTGCTTTCGGCCTTCCACTCGATTCCTTCGGCTCCCTCCGAAGTCACTCGAGTGTCGCCCGACCACCCGGCTTCCTCCGGGTGTCGCTAGCCTTCAAACTTTAGCAATCTTCGCACACTCGATTCATTTCGTGAGATAACGACATAAGTTTAACTTTGTATCGTTTGCTATAATCAAAACTCAGGTTCGACTTAGGTGCCTACTGCACCAACAATCTCCCCCTTTTTGATTTATGGCAAACCCACATACAAAGTTAAGTAAATAGCAAGCATGAAGAATAATGTGTATTAGAAACAAACAACAAAAAAATAAAGAAGATTAAGTTGGAGTAGTAAGGATTTTCTTCAAGCATTCCCCCTTGAGGAAACCTCCCCCTTGACCGAGGGTGAGTCTTGAGGAAAGACCTTAATCCTCCCCCTTTGAGGGTTTCTTAACATTACTTAAAGTTGGCCTTAGTAAAACGTTTAAGTTAAGAGTTCTTCTTAACTTGACCCTTTCTCCCCCTTAAGTAAAACATTAAAAATGAGTAAAACGTTGATGGCACAAATAAGTTTAAGTTAAGAATTATCTTAACTTGGTCTTAATAAGTTTTCAAAACTTAAAGTTAACTTTTGGTTTAAATATAAAGTAAGAGTTAAGTTATCAAAAAAAAATTTGACCCCTTAACTTTGGCCTTTTTCTCCCCGTTTTGCCATATATTGAAAAGAGTGAGGGTGTGTGTGGAAAACAAAAATAAGTGTTAAATTTAAAGTCCAAGCATGTTCCACATTATTTTGAAAATAATATACTGAAAATAAGTTCATCTATAAAATGTTCGACTCATATTTGGCTTGATTGATATGAAAGATCAACCAGTCCTGGTCAGAGTCGGTTAGTGTGTATGATTATACTCCGTGGTTCATAGCGATGCACTAGCTCTACATCTGGAACCAGGAGTAAGGTCCTAACATCTCATGCCCATCTACGTGGCTAAGTACACAAACACATTAGTCCTATGTGTTGTGAGATGCATTGGCTCCTTAAATCTATAGGTGCATGATATCTAAGGTATGTCCTATACTAGTTCCATAAAAAATGAAAATTAAGAAATAGTAGTAAGAAAATATAATTTGCAAGTTCCTATTCTACTACGCACATGCCCAATTTTCGTCTTAATAGACTAAATTCAGCTTTGGGTAGGGGTTTAGTAAATAGGTTTGCTAAGTTAGACTTTGATTCGACGTATTCGAGTTGTATGGCTCCGTTGGCCACATGTTCTCGAATGAAATGGTATTTGACCTCTATATGTTTGGTCCTAGAGTGACATATCAGATTCTTTGTAAGATTAATTGAACTAATGTTATCTACGTGGAGTTTTGTGTTGGTAAAGTCTAACTTAAAGTCACGGAGAGTGTGCTTCATCCAAAGAAGCTGAGTGACACACTCACCCATCGCGATGTATTCGACTGTTGTGGTAGATAAGGCAACACAGTTTTGCTTCCGACTGCACCAACTTACTAGACTCGAGCCGAGAAGTTGACAACAACCACTCGTACTCTTTCTATCGAGCTTACTACCGGCATAGTCCGAATCGGAGTAGCCGGTTAGTTTGAACTCGGTAGATCTAGGATACCAAATACCGACATTAAGTGTACCCTTTAGATATCTAAGGATACGCTTGACTAGAGTTAGGTGAGACTCCTTGGCACAGGTTTGAAACCATGCGCACATACTTACTATAAATAAGATATCAGGTCGGCTTGCAGTTAAGTAAAGGAGACTCCCTATTATGCTCCTATAGTATTTTAAATCAATTGAATTTCCGATTACATCTTCTTCTATATTCACATTAGTTGCCATTGGGGTATTAATAATTTTAGCGTCTTGCATTCTAAAGTGTTTAATTAATTCCCTAGTATATTTGTGTTGATGTAGGTATATTCCATCTTTAGTTTGTTTAATTTGTAGACCTAAAAAGAAACTTAACTCGCCTACTAAATTCATTTCAAATTCACTTTCCATAAGTGAAATGAAATCATTTAGTAAGATTGAGTTGGTGGTTCCGAAAATAATATCATCTACGTAGATTTGGGCTATGAATATGTCTTTACCTAAGGTTTTTACGAAAAGAGTTGGGTCAACTACACCTTGGTTAAAACCTTTGGACTTAAGATAAATCGAAAGTCTCTCATACCAAGCTCGAGGAGCTTGTTTAAGTCCATAAAGAGCTTTCTTTAACCTAAGGACATGATCGGGTTTTTCTAAACTTTCGAAACCGGGGGGTTGACTAACGTAAACTTCTTCTTTAATATATCCATTTAAGAATGCAGATTTCACATCCATTTGAAACAATTTAAATCTTCGATGTGCTGCATATGCTAATAGCATTCGAATGGACTCTAATCTAGCTACTGGGGCATAGGTCTCGTCGTAATCTAAACCTTCGACTTGACTAAACCCTTTAGCAACTAGTCTAGCTTTATTTCTAACTACTTCACCTTTATCATCAATTTTATTTTTAAACACCCACCTTGTTCCAATGATTGTTTTATCTTTAGGTGGTGGTACTAATTCCTATACTTCGTTCCTAGTGAATTGAGCCAACTCTTCTTGCATTGCAATAATCCAATCGGGATCAAGAAGAGCTTGGTCAATAGTTTTGGGTTCAATTTTAGAAATCAAAGATATTTGACTAAGGTTTCTGTATGAGGCTCTAGTTTGAACTCCTAGACTTGGATCACCTATCACTTGGTCGATAGGATGATTCGTTTGGGTCCTAGTTGGATTTGGGTTTGAGTCTACAACTTGATCCATAGGATGGCTTGTTTGAGTTCTAGTTTGGTTGGAGTCATCTATCACTTGGTCGATAGAGTGACTTGGTTGACTTAGGTTAGGATTAACACTAGACCTGATCTCCGGATCAGAGTTAGGTCTAGTATGAGTCGGCTCGCTAATTGGGGTTGCCGGGGGTTTTGTAGGTTTGTGTCCTTCATCAAATACTACATTGATAGTCTCCTCGACTCTAAGGGTGTCGTGGTTGTTAGTAATATATGAGAGATGTCCTAAGGCAATCGCCTTATGTATGAACAATTTATATGATAAATGAAGAATCACTATTTGAGTATACATGTTTTATGTATTTGATTGGATCTTAAACTCATTTACTGAATGTCCACGATACGATTCACAGCATGAGAGAATTTGTGATTGGATCACAACTAGTGAGTATCTCTACATGTGTAATTGTGATGTATCGAATTATCCTAGTCGATGAATTGATGGATTTGGACACCATCAATTCATCGAGACTAGCACGAGGTATACTCCTTGGTGTATCCAAGCGGTGATTCTCACCGGGTGGAGACATTGTGATGTCCGGAGTTAATCGTGGATGCTAGTTATGGTAACTAGTTCATTGGAGTGACCAGCCGTAAGACTTCATATGGTTCTCTGCATATATAGATATGTCAATGAAGTTCTTACTGTGGCTTAAGTGCGATGTTCCTTAGACTTGCGGTATTCAAGTCATCTTGATCATGGAGACTTATGCTTTGACATCTTAAGCAAACATCTCTAAGGAGATGTGGACCCGGGATGATTGGGTATAAGTCGAAGTGATCGAAGGTGTTTGAATAGCCTATAAAGGATTCACCACTCCTTGCGAGACGATGTATACCCATGGCCTCTCGTCGGATTGTTACTAAAGTCTTTGGCCAAAGCATTACATGTTTAGAGTAAGGTACTCTTCGATACATGTGGAGTAACTAGAATCCGTAGGACGAGGAAATGATACTTGGGCTAGGTGTGACGTAGTCAGCCTAGTGGGGACTGACACAATAGACCATGTCCTGAACCAAGTGGGTATAAGATGAGTGAAGGGAATGAGGCACGAATCATTCGAGCTGCTGAAGGGTTTCAGAAATAGTTCTGGATCAACCGTTGATCTTTTCGGTTAATTGGGGATCATGATGTACTACTAGGTGCCACTCATGATTGTTCTATAATTAATGGTTAATTATAGATGGCCAACATAAACCGAGAACCTATTTGGTCACACGCACAACGAGCGTAATCCGAAGGATTTAAAACGAGCTTGAGAATGAGATTCTCAGACCGAGAGAAACTAGGTTTGGTTGGACCAAACAAGAAGTGAGCATGAAATCGTTTCAGTCACAATGGAAGCGTGGATGAGCCATGTCTTATGAAGACATAATGGATGAACCAAAATGGTTTGGTTCTAATCCAATGGAGGAGAATAAACCAAAGGGTTTGGTTTATTTTAAACGAATGAACCAAAAGTTGGTTCGGTTCGTTTTAACTTAAAATAAACCATCATGGTTTGATTTATTTTAACTTATCTTAATGGAGCGGGTTAACGGGCCTAATGGTTATGATCCAATAACCGTTAAGAGAATTAGTTCTCTATAAAAGAGGGCTTAAGGGATAATTAAGCTCTAATCCAAAACCCCTAGGTTAAAGTTGCCGCCCACCTCCTTATTGGAGTTTTCGGCGCCAACCTCTTGCCGCCGCCCATAGCTCCTCCAACCGGTGTCCAGAAGGTAGCTTCCTTCCCCCTCGCCGGCGTCGAGCTGCTGTCGGTTAGTGCTCCGAAGATCTCCTTCAGGTTTGGCATCAAGGTGAGCTCTATCTTCCTTGGTTGGCCGGCGCCTATCACCTCCACCAAAGCTGTCCAGTTTTCTGGACAGCTTGTTCTCCTCTCGTCGGAGTGTCGTTTGGACGACGATTAGAGCTCTGACAACATCTAACTTACCGGAGATTCGATCTCCGGTAATCCTCTGAGGTGGAGGACGAAGGATTCATCAATCGGTTGACGAATACCTCTCCGGAGAAGTGAGTTTTGAGGACTTGTCTTGGGATCCGAATTTGGATTCGGATCGTGATCATCTCTCGATCACGTCGTCTTCAACACGAGGCTAGTAACCCGTACGAAGACAAAGCTCGTGGCTTAGCGAAGTCATCCCGAGGAACTCGGCGTGGATATGAATAGAGACGATTCTAGCGAGGATCGTTCCGGTTGATGCCGTTCCCGCTACACGTCATACGAAAGATATAACGTAGTTAAATTTCCTTTTATTGCAAATTTAAATTTACGGTTATGTATACACTTGTTGTAATATGCATGCGTGTGATGTGTGTGTTGTAATAAATGTAGATTTATTATTTTATTGCTTCCGCTGTGCTCATGTTTACGAAACGTGATCGAACACACACACGCCGCGGTGTCGAAAACCCAACAGTGGTATCAGAGCCCAGGTTGTGTTTCGACATAATCGTAAAATGGTTTTGCGATAGTCATAATGTTATTTCTGGAAATTTTCTAATTTTGGAAATTTAGAAGTATTTATGGAAATTTTTCAATTTTGGAAAGTCTAGAAGTATTTATGGAAATCTTCCACTTTTGGAAAGTTGGAAGTATTTATGGAAATTGATATTTTCCATAAATAAAATATTTGATTAGATTTTGGAAATTTGTTTCCTAATTTAATCATGATTTGATTTGGGAAATCAAATCTTAAAATATTTTATTTCCATAAGTAGTTTTAATGATTTAGGAAATTGGTTTCCTAAATAGATTTTCCTTAATCAAATAATTTCATAAATAAAATATGTGATTAGATTTGGAAATTTGTTTCCTAATTTAATCATGATTTGATTTGGAGAATCAAATCTTAAACATATTTTATTTCCATAAATAGTTATGACATATAAGGAAATTATGTACATGACATAATTGTATGTCATGTAATTGCATTAGATGCATATCATTATGTCATGCGTGTCGTGACATGTAGATGTATGTCATGTATGTCATGCCATGTAGATAATAGTTATTTGCATGCAAAGAGGATGAGACATAAAAACCTTTAAACAATATTAAAGCCTACACCTTCCATTAATATGGTTAGAACCAGAGTTCCGTTTCTTGTTTGGGTTGTTGGACTCTCTCCAAGCCCGGCTCGAACCCGAACATGTTCAAACCATGGAATAGTTTAATACTAATATGGTAAGAGTCAGAGGTCAATCGTTAGCTTTGGTTGTTGGACTCTCTCCAAGCTAGGCTAATTGGTTGAATGCGCTCTAACAATATTAAAACTATTTCTCGATTAATGGGTTGGCTTTAACCTGGAGCATCGGCTTGTTGGACTCTCTCCAAGGTCGATGTAAAGGGAGGTGAAGTTGGGTGCTATGCATATGATGCATACTTGTTAATGTGTTAACAACCCGATGTATGTGTGAACATTCAATTAGTTGATAGCACATTGTGATAGTTGCATATACGTGATATGCAATCGGTATAGTTGATACCTACCGTCGTAGTTATGAATGACTTGTTGGACTCTCTCCAAGGTTGTTCATAACTATGATGGATATCAGCCCATTCGGAGATGGACCTACGATCTCCCGAAGTGATTTTGGGGTTTTTGAAATTCGAAAAATGAATGGGATTTATAAATGTATATTGATGCATTTTAAAAATCATTTTCTCATATATGCTCGTTTGTATTTCTAAGATTGATCATGATGTCTTTGAATTTGCGTTCCATTTTGGATTCGAATAAATTGACTGGGCCGAACTTCTTGGACTGACTTAGAAACTTGAGAATTGTTCTCAAGGTGAAAAACTTGCGTATGTCCTCGAAGCGCCTCTTCCCGCCCATCCTAGTGACGATGCAACTCCGGACCAATTGTTGGTCTATCAGAAACATGTGACTGATTCTAAACTGACAAGTTGCATCATGCTAGCCGCGATGGAACCCAAGCTACGAAAGTAGCATGAGCATATGGATGCTCATATCGTAGTCCTTTATCTTTATGAGTTGTTTGATAAGCAAGTGAGATTTGAAAGGTTCGAAGTCTCCAAGCTCCTCTTCACCTCTGAGATGCAAGAAGGTTCATCTGTGGTACTGCTCAACATGCTGAAGACTGTGGAGCCTTCTGAGAAGCATGAGCAGGGGACGGTGTTGTTAGTTGATTCCTCGAAGAAAGGTTCTAAGAGGGAGTCAAAGGAACAATGTAAGGGAAGAAGAAAAAGGCTAAAAAGGCGAACTCAAGGGCACTTGCCATCATTATGGCAAGTAGGGCCATTTGCGAAGAAAGTGCAAGATTTATCTTGAGTCTGTGAAGAAGGATAAGGCATCAGATGCCCCATCTTCTTCAGAAATCTTCTTTATTAATTGTCATTCTATTTCCTCAGACACTTGGGTATTTGATACTGGGTGTGGCTCACATATATGTAATGACATACATGGGCTAAGGAATAGAAGAAGACTCGTCAAGGGAGAGTCAAATTTACGTGTTGGGAATGGAGCAACGGTTGCTGCACTCGCCATCGGAACGTATTTGTTGGAACTCCCTGTAGGACTTGTCTTAGAACTGGACAATTGCTTTTATGTTCCTTCGTTGATAAAGAACATCATTTCTATTTCTTGTTTAAATAGAAATGGGTACCATTTGATTTTTAGTAACAATTGTTGTTACATAACTTTGAATGAAGTTCTTTATGGGACTGGAACTTTAAGCAATGGTGTTTATATGTTGGACGTATCCAGTGATGTTTTCAATATCGAAGCGAGCAACAAGCATGCTCAAAAAGATAATCAATTAGACTCCTACATGTGGTATTGTCGTCTTGGCTATGTAAGCAAGAAACGCATGTCCGAATTACACCGATGTGGAATTCTGGAATCGTTTGAATTAGATTCATACGATACATGCGAATCATGCTTAAAAGGCAAGATGACTAAGTTACCTTTTACTGGAAAGGGTGAACGAGTGGGAGAGTTACTAGGTCTAATACATACTGATGTATGTGGACCTATGTCAACTCAAGCTTTAGGAGGCTATAGCTACTTCATTACCTTCACCGATGATCACTCACGGTTTGGGTATGTGTTCTTGATGAAACACGAGTCCAAGCCTTTGAAAGGTTCAAAGAATTCAGAAATGAAGTAGAGAAACAACATGACAAGAGTATTAAAATACTTCGATCGGATCGAGGTGGTGAATACTTAAGTCAAGAGTTTCTTGATTATCTAAGAGACAATGGTATATTGTCTCAATGGACTCCGCCATATACACCACAGCATAATGGTGTATCTGAGAGGCGTAACCGGACCTTGTTGGACATGGTCAGGTCAATGATGAATCATGTGACTCTTCCCAAGTCCTTTTGGGGCTATGCACTTCAGACAGCTGTTTACTTGTTAAACAGAATGCCTACCAAGGTAGTCTCAACTACTCCATATGAGATATGGAATAGTAAGAAACCTCATGTATCTTACTTGAAGATATGGGGTTGTCTTGCTTATGTGAAGCGGACTGTATCAGATAAATTGGATGCTAAGTCTGATAAATGTCTATTTATTGGATACCCTAAGGAAACAAGGGGTTACCAATTCTATCATCCTGTGGAACAAAAGGTGTTTGTTTCAAGGCATGCTGTGTTTCTAGAGAAAGAGTTTCTCTTGTAAGAAAACAATGGGAGTGTCGTCGAGCTTGAGGAGGCTCGAGAGACTCAAATAGACATTGATGAGATACCTGGTGAAGCACAACAGGCGACAACTCATAGTGATGAGCAATCAGCTGGACCTATTGTAACACCATATCTTCGTAGATCTGGTAGAACACACAATATTCCCGAGAGATATGGATTTCTCGTAAGTGAATCGAACGACGTGTTACTCATTGATGATGAGGAGCCTACCAGTTATGAAGAAGTGCTGACAAGTTCAGAAAGGGATAAGTGGCTTGGTGCCATGAAGTCAGAAATGGATTCCATGTATGAAAACCAAGTTTGGAACTTGGTTGACCCACCTGAAGGCATAAAAGCCTATAGGGTGCAAATGGGTTTTCAAGAAGAAAACCGACATGGATGGTAATGTGATTACCTATAAGGCTAGATTGGTGGCGAAAGGATATCGTCAAAAGCAAGGTGTTGATTATGACGAAACCTATTCACCTGTAGCTATGCTTAAATCCATTCGGATGCTCCTGGCCATAGCGGCTCATTATGATTATGAGATATGGCAGATGGATGTGAAAACAACTTTCCTTAATGGAAACCTGCTCGAGGACGTGTATATGATACAGCTTGAGGGTTTTACATCGGTTGATAAAACCAAGGTATGCAAATTGCGACGGTCCATTTATGGATTGAAGCAAGCATCCAGGAGCTGGAATATCCGTTTTGATGAGACAATCAAAAAGTTTGATTTCTCACAAAATTCAGACGAACCTTGTGTGTACAAGAAGGTTAGTGGGAGTGCAGTCGTGTTCCTAGTATTGTATGTCGATGACATATTACTTATAGGAAATGATGTTTCAATCTTATAGTCAGTTAAGGTTTGGTTATCCAAGACATTCTCCATGAAAGACAAAGGAGAAGCAACCTACATCCTCGGGATTAAGATCTATAGAGATAGATTGAAACGATTACTTGGTCTTTCGCAGTCTACATATATAGACCGAGTGCTAAAGAGATTTAGCATGTCGGAATCCAAGAAAGGTTTCCTACCCATCAGGCATGGGATACACCTTTCGAAGTCTATGTGTCCGCGCACAGAAGACGAGAGAATTTGCATGAGTAAGATTCCCTATGCATCCGCAATAGGATCTATCATGTATGCTATGTTATGTACGAGGCCCGATGTATCGTATGCTCTGAGTGTCACGAGAAGATACCAGTCTGATCCAGGAATGGATTATTGGGTGGCTGTTAAGACGATCCTTAAGTACTTGAGAAGAACTAAGGATGTGTTCCTAATATATGGAGAAGGGTACATGGTGATACGTGGGTATACGGATGCCAGCTCCAGACAGACAAGGATGATTCCATGTCTCAGTCTGGGTATGTATTCACCTAGAATGGAGGCGCAATAAGTTGGAAAGGTTCCAAGCTTGACGCTATAGCGGATTCTGCCACTAAGGAAGAATACATTGCAGCTTTGGAAGCAGCATAGGAAGCGGTTTGGATCAAGAAGTTCATCTCTGAACTTGATGTGGTCTCATCAATGATCCAAACATGTGCTTCGCCGCTATCATCTTATCAGAGAGATCATCAGTAGGAACGAAATACAAATCGAGAAAATTCCCACTGAAAGGAACTTAGCGGATCCTTTAACTAAGGCATTACCTCAAAATAAGTTTGAGGGTCATGTTAGAGCTTATGGTATTGGATACCGTAGCGATTGGCATTAGGCCAAGTGGGAGTCTGTTAGTAATATATGAGAGATGTCCTAAGGCAATCGCCTTATGTATGAACCATTTATATGATAAATGAAGATTCACTATTTGAGTATACATGTTTTATGTATTTGATTGGATCTTAAACTCATTATCTTGAATGTCCACGATACGATTCACGGATGAGAGAATTTGTGATTGGATCACAACTAGTGAGTATCTCTACATGTGTAATTGTGATGTATCGGAATTATCCTAGTCGATGAATTGATGGATTTGGACACCATCAATTTCGAGACTAGCACGAGGTATACTCCTTGGTGTATCCAAGCGGTGATTCTCACCGGGCCGAGACATAGTGATGTCCGGAGTTAATCGTGGATGCTAGTTATGGTAACTAGTTCATTGGAGTGACCAGCCGTAAGACTTCATATGGTTCTCTGCATATATAGATATGTCAATGAAGTTCTTACTGTGGCTTAAGTGCGATGTTCCTTAGACTTGCGGTATTCAAGTCATCTTGATCATGGAGACTTATGCTTTGACATCTTAAGCAAACATCTCTAAGGAGATGTGGACCCGGGATGATTGGGTATAAGTCGAAGTGATCGAAGGTGTTTGAATAACCTATAAAGGATTCACCACTCCTTGCGAGGAGATGTATACCCATGGCCTCTCGTCGGATTGTTACTAAAGTCTTTGGCCAAAGCATTACATGTTTAGAGTAAGGTACTCTTCGATACATGTGGAGTAACTAGAATCCGTAGGACGAGGAAATGATACTTGGGCTAGGTGTGACATAGTCAGCCTAGTGGGGACTGACACTATAGACCATGTCCTGAACCAAGTGGGTATAAGATGAGTGAAGGGAATGGGGCACGAATCATTCGAGCTGCTGAAGGGTTTCAGAAATAGTTCTGGATCAACCGTTGATCTTTTCGGTTAATTGGGGATCATGATATACTACTAGGTGCCACTCATGATTGTTCTATAATTAATGGTTAATTATAGATGGCCAACATAAACCGAGAACCTATTTGGTCATACGCACAATGAGCGTAATCCGAAGGATTTAAAACGAGCTTGAGAATGGGATTCTCAGACCGAGAGAAACTAGGTTTGGTTGGACCAAACAAGAAGCGAGCATGAAATCATTTCAGTCGCAATGGAAGCGTGGATGGGCCATGTCTTATGAAGACATAATGGATGAACCAAAATGGTTTGGTTCTAATCCAATGGAGGAGAATAAACCAAAGGGTTTGGTTTATTTTAAACGAATGAACCAAAAGTTGGTTCGGTTCGTTTTAACTTAAAATAAACCATCATGGTTTGGTTTATTTTAACTTATCTTAATGGAGCGGGTTAACGGGCCTAATGATTATGATCCAATAACCGTTAAGAGAATTAGTTCTCTATAAAAGAGGGCTTAAGGGATAATTAAGCCCTAATCCAAAACCCCTATGTTAAAGTTGTCGCCCACCTCCTTATTGGAGTTTTCGGCGCCAACCTCTTGCCGCCGCCCATAGCTCCTCCAACCGGCGTCCAGAAGGTAGCTTCCTTCCCCCTCGCCGGCGTCGAGCTACTGCCGGTTAGTTCTCCGGAGATATCCTTCAGGTTTGGCATCAAGGTGAGCTCTATCTTCCTTGGTTGGCCGGCGCCTATCACCTCCACCAAAGCTGTTCAGTTTTCTGAACAGCTTGTTCTCCTCTCGTCGGAGCGTCGTTTGGACGACGGTTAGAGCTCCGACAGCGGCTAACTTACCGGGGATTCGATCTCCGGTAATCCTCTGAGGTGGAGGACGAAGGATTCGTCAATCGGTTGACGAATACCTCTCCGGAGAAGCAAGTTTTGAGGACTCGTCTTGGGATCCGAATTTGGATTCGGATCGTGATCATCTCTCGATCACGTCGTCTTCAACACGAGGCTAGTAACCCGTACGAAGACGAAGCTCGTGGCTTAGAGAAGTCATCCCGAGGAATTCAGCGTGGATATGGATAGAGACGATTCTAGCGAGGATCGTTCCGGTTGATGTCGTTCCCGCTACACGTCATACGAAAGATATAACGTAGTTAAATTTCCTTTTATTGCAAATTTAAATTTACGGTTATGTCTACACTTGTTGTAATATGCATGCGTGTGATGTGTGTGTTGTAATAAATGTAGATTTATTATTTTATTGCTTCCGTTGTGCTCATGTTTACGAAACGTGATCGAACACACACACGCCGCGGTGCCAGAAACCCAACAGTGGTTATATACTCTATAAGCTCTGCTTGTAGTCGAGTATCCTAGAAAGATTCCGGTCGTGGTTTTGGATGTAAATTTCCCTAGGTAATCGTTAGTGTTTAGGATATGTACCTTACATCCAAATACCCTAAAGTACTTGATGTTAGGTATTTTATCGTGATAAATCTCGTATGAGGTCTTAAGGTGCCTCTTTACCATAAAGATTCTATTTTGGACATAGCATGCCGTACTCACGGCTTCCGCCCAAAACCTATCGGGTAGGTTATACTCATTTAAAATTGTCCTAGCGGCTTCTTGTAGGGTTCTATTTTTGCGTTCTACTAGGCTATTTTGTTGTGGAGTTCTAGGGCAAGAGAACTCGTGGTGGTATCCATTTAGGTTATAGAATTCTGTAAACCTATGGTTTTCGAATTCACCACCATGATCAGTCCTAAGTCTTTTGATTTTAATGCTTTGTTGATGTTGTGTCCTAGATTGTTTACCTTGTTGACAAGCATTACATATTTTATTATCCAAGTTGTTGAGGTTAGGCAAACCTCTGACTAAATCACTCTAACTCATCTTGTGGATGAGTCTTGGGTGTGAGTGACCGAGTCGTCGGTGCCACAACCACGATTCCTCTTGCCGTGTCATAAGACACTTAGTTGAGGAGTTAGTTAAGTTGATAGTGTAAATGTTGTTATTTCTAGTCCCTTTAAGAATTGTTTTAGAGGTTTCATTTGTATTAATTACGCATTCATTTTCTAGAAATATGACCTTATAGTTATTATCACACAATTGTCTTACACTAAGTAAATTATATTGAAAATTTTCTACTAATAAAACATTTTGAATAACAAAATTTGAATTGAGCTCAATATCACCTGATCCGATGATTTTGAGCTTGCCGTTATTTCCGAAGGCTACCGATCCTTGTCGTTTGAATCGAAGCTTCGAAAACTTGAGTTGATCCCCGGTCATGTGTCGGGAGCAACCACTGTCCAACATCCATTGATCCTACACGCAAGGTAGTTGGATCGGATATTGGATTTATTAAAAATTGGTTGAAGATTATTAACCTAAATCATCTCACCCATGTCTATATGATCAAACATGTTAATCCTATATGTTCTTGTGAGATGACTTCCAATTTTTTAGTTGAATTAAGTTTAATGAATTAACACTTGTCAACCTTGCGTTAGATTCGGATTTGACCTTAGGCTCATCAAGTCACCTTTTCAAGATCATGGCTTCCAGGTCGTGGCGAGGCACAGAGGCCTTCTTTGATCGGAACAACGACCACTTCCTTAGACAAAGCCATTTTCAAGAAAATAGAGACTTGACTCACCTAAGACCACTTCCTGGTCTAACTAGTCTAGGATACGACGAGGTAGCTTCAGCTAGTTCCGCTCGGTCAAGTGCACCGAACTAGATACGCCTTATCTAGCCCGAATACACAAGACTCCGCTTTCCTAGCGTACTATCATCTTGCTGCGTCCTGGTACTATGTTATTAAGTATTGACGAGTTATAGTCCTATCTAACCATTCTAAAAAGGAAAATCAAACTAAATAAAAACCTAAGCATGCAATTTCTAAGTTAAAACACAAACAAATTTCGTACTAGCTCCCCCTGGACCGTTGAATCGATTCGGTCTCTCCACATAGTGGATTTGGTCCTTGGGAACCCAGTACTGGTTTGATCCTAAGTTTGAAATCAAGGTGGTCTTAAGGACCCATGCTTGGACACGTTTTCTATGTCTACTTACGATTGACATATACGACTTATCGGTCGTGTTTGAGCTAAACCCTAGCCCGACCTTGTTGTACACGGCCCTTTGCGATCCAAGTAGGAGGTCAAGTCCTTTGGATCCCAAAGTAAACCTTTCCAACGTATTCCTAAGATGTTCGACTTGACTTTTCAAGAGTGAGTTCTCAACTTCGAGTTTTTCAACTCGAGTTGAGTCCTTCTCTTGAACTCGACTAGTCGAAGAGGTTAGGGAGACCTCTTGTTTGAGGAGTTTAACTTCCTCAACCAGGGTCTCGACCTTGGACTCGGACTTAGCTAACTTTTTATTTAAAAACTTAATTGCACTATAAAGAGTAGTAATAAGAGACCGACTTACCTTGAGTGTATCTTTTGAACCGGATGCATATCCGTGGCTTGTCTTGAATAGTGTTTCGTAGTCCGACTCGTCTTCGGTTTCTGATTCTGGTTCCGGTTCCGACTCCGTCTCCGATTCCACCGGTTTAGCCATAAGGACTCGATCGTTGTCTTCTTCCTCGGAGGCTTCTTCCCAAGTAGCGTTGAGTGCCTTTTTATGTTTTGGTGCCTTGCTCTTGAGTTTTGGGCACTCGGACTTAATGTGTCCAAACCTGTTGCATTCATAACATCTTATGTTTGAAATTTTAGGCTTACCTTCGTTGGGTCGAGTGACGGCTCATTTTCGACCCTTGACTATCCTCCGAACTAGGTTGACTAGTTCGGCTTCCATTTCCGAGTCGACCTCCGAATCCGACTCATCCTCTTCTTCCTTCGGGGGTGGCTTGCTTGCGGTTTTCTTCCTCGAACCTGCAAAAAGTGCTATACCCTTCTCGGGTTCCGAGTTAGACTGCTCATGAAGTTCGAAATCAGAAAAAAGTTCATCTAACCTAAGTTCAGAAAGATCCTTGGAGACCTTGTAGGCATCGACCATGGATGCCCACAAGGTAGTCCTCGGAAAAGAGTTTAGGACATACCTTATAAGGTCGCGGTTTTCGATCTTTTGCCCGATTGCGTGTAGGTTGTTGACTATGTCTTGGACACGGGCGTGGAGTTGCGTCGCGGACTCGTGTTCCTGCATTTTTAGGTTATATAGTTTATTGAATAGAAGATCACGCTTACATACCTTGGCTTCATCGGTCCCTTCGTGTAGCTCCACTAGTTTTGTCCAAAGATCCTTTGCGCTTATGAAGGGGCCGACGCGATTTAGCTCCTCCTTGGATAGGCCGCATTGAAGGATTTGAGTTGCCTTAGCGTCGGCTTCGACTTGTCTTTTTGTCGCAATGGTCCATTGGTCATAATCCAAAGATTCACCCACTTTGTTAGTCGAAAGTGTGAATCCCATTTGGATTATGATCCACATCTCGATTTGGGTTTTAAGAAAGTATTCCATCCGACCCTTCCAATAACGGAAGTCATCTCCGTTGTAAAACGGAGGTCGGACGGTGCTAAAACCCTCGAGATGGGTCATTTGGAAGGAAAACCTTGCACAAAAAAAATACAAAAAACACGAAAAAGGGTTCCAAGACTTCGCCTTGGATTAGTGGTGCGGGAAATAAAAAGAAACAAATGAGAAATAGAAAGTTAAGCAAAGAAATAAGAAACTAAATAAAAAGTAAGTACTCACAACCTTCGATGTCCCTGAAAGGCTACTAAACGTCGATTTTTGAGGATGAAAACAGCTTGTTACGGGGGTAAACCTCCATAAGAAGTGTAGATCTCTCAGAGAGCTTCGATTTGGTGGGTAGATCGTTTCGTGAGTCCCCTTGTAGCAAAAGTTATGCTCGTTTGATTGTGAGGTACTCCGAAGGCGATTAGTACTTGCAAAAAACACAACCAAAAACTATGTACCAAGACTTGGTCTTGGATTAGTAGTGTGGGAGAAATCTTAAAACAATAAATACGAAAAGAAAATTGCTCGATTGGTGGTTGCACCGAATCTGAGCGCCCCCGGCTCTGATACCAATTGTTGGATCGAGCGGATCGCTAGAGGGGGGGGTGAATAGCGATAGAAATTTTTCGTTCAAAATCGTTTGTTAAAATGCGAGTAGACACAGCGGAAGATAAAAACAAAACAAGCGAGACAATAGACACAAGGGTTTTACTTGGTTCAGAGTCAAGGCTACTACTCCAAGGCCCTAGTGGTCCTTGACCACGCATCTGAAGGGCAAACTACTAAAGAACTCCTCGTTGGAGGTAGGAGTTAGACGGATACACAAAATGACAAAAGCTCGAGGTAGAGGGACACTCCCCCTCTCCTCGTTATAATGAAAGCTTTACTAAAAAATAAACTGAAATACAATTTAAACTTTCGTTACCGACGACTTCAAAGGTTGGAGGTTGAAGCTCTAGTCATCGTCTCGGCAGCGCTTCGTCGTAGGGATGTCGGAGAGTCGGAGCGTATCGGAAGCACTTGGAAGCCTTTTTAATTGATGAAAAACCCTAAGACAAGCCCTCCTTTTATAGCCTTTGAGCCCCTCATCGAATGGGTCTTCAACCAATCACAAATGGACACAAAACCTCCTTGAAATGGGGTGATAAGCCTTGACTTCGATCATTGACCATATCGATGGCCATCATCGATCGATCGATGGTAGCATCGATCGATCTTGACGATGAAACGGTCGAATGATGAAGGGAAGTCGAGTCATCCAAGCTGGCAGTCGACTGATGCTAGCTGCAAGGCAAAGTTAGCTCAAAGAAAACATTATTTTGACGGCCTTCGACCGTCCGATCTCGACCTAGACCATCGATGGAATGTCTTTGGTCGGATCTACGCTTAAGACCATCCCCGTAAGGAGGATACGACCTCACTTACGCTCGCACACACGAGCTTACCTTGAAACTTACCATGTCACTTTTGCTTCCGGCCTTCCACTCGATTCCTTCGGCTCCCTCCGAAGTCACTCGAGTGTCGCCCGACCACCCGGCTTCCTCCGGGTGTCGCTAGCCTTCAGCTCCAACTTTAGCAATCTTCTGCACACTCGATTCAGCTCGTGAGATAACGACATAAGTTTAACTTTGTATCGTTTTCTATAATCAAAACTCAGGTTCGACTTAGGTGCCTACTGCACCAACATGTTATTCTTATTTCAAAATAAAAATGTTCATACAAAAAGAGCTAGGCTTTCAATATACATCCCAATAATCTCCCACTTATACTAAAAGACTATGTTGTCCTCATACTGCCATACATCTGATTCCCCTTCCCTCCACATGCCTATCAAAGCTCTCGCTAGAAGGGCCTTAGTGAAAGGTCTACCAGGTCATCCTCTGATGCAATCTAGGCGACAACAACTTCTACCTCCTTTACGATTTCTCGTATCAGGTGGTACTTGCGCTCTATGTGTTTACTAGCCTTATGGGCTCATGGTTCCTTCGAGTTTGCAACTGCACCATTATTATCACAATAAATTGTGATAGTTCTGGGCAAACCAGGAATCACATCCAAGTCCATCAGAAAGTTCCTGAGCCACACAACTTCTTTGGCCGCCACAGGGGCTGCCACATACCCAGCTTCCATGGTAGAGTCCGCCACGCATTTCTGCTTGACACTCCTCCATTCAATGGCTCCACATCCCAAAGTAAACACAAAACCTGAGGTAGACTTACTGTTATCCTTATCAGATTGGAAGTCGGAATCCGTGTAACCCACAGGGAATAATTGGTCTGCCCGGTAAACCATCATATAATCCCTAGTCCTTCTCAGGCACTACAATATATGCTTTACCGCAGTCCAATATCCTTGTCCTGGATTACTCTGATATCTACTGACCATGCCCATGGCAAAGCAGATATCTGGTCTCGTACAGAGCATTGCATACATGAGGCTTCCTACTGCCGAAGCATAAGGAACTACCTATATCTCCTCTATCTCTTCAGATGATATAGAACACATCTCCTTTGATAAAGGAACTCCATGCTTGAAAGGTAGAAAACCTTTCTTGGAGTTTTGCATGCTAAAACGCTCCATAATCGTGTCTATGTATGAAGCTTGGGATAAGCACAACATCCTTTTCCTGCGATCCCTTACAACCTTGATCCCAAGGATGTGTCTCACCTCTCCCAAGTCCTTCATATCAAACTGTTTTGACAACCATACCCTTACGTCCGATAACACTTCGATGTTGTTGCCAACCACCAAAATGTCATCTACGTATAGTACAAGAAATACCACTACGTTTCCGTCACATCTCTTGTATACACAAGACTCATCCGAACTTTGAATAAATTCATAAGACTAATTTATCTCCTCAAAGCGGATGTTCCAAGACCTCGAAGCTTGCTTCAATCCATAAATGGACCGATTAAGCTTACATACAAGATGCTCTTTGCCCTTAGCAATGAATCCCTCTGGTCGCTTCATGTAGATGTTTTCCTCAAGACTTCCATCAAGGAAAGCTGTCTTGATATCCATATGCCACACCTCATAATCCATATGAGCTGCTATGCATAAGAGCTTTCAGACCTGACTTGAATCCATAGATTCAATCTCAGTATTCATTGCACTTTGCCAAGATGCTGCATCTATATCTTGGATTGCCTTGTCGTTTGTTCAGGGATCAGGTTCATGTTCGCCAGGGACCAAATCAGAAGATTCTCCCAAGAACATGAACCTATCAGGCTGACTCACAACCCTCCCACTACGATGAGGTATCACCTGTGTATCCTCTGTGACACGCGGTGCAGTGACATGTGGTATGTCCTCTTGTACCAGTGGTACTAAAGAAGTGACTTCCCTTTTAACTCCTCCAGAACAATTTTACTCATGGGCTTGTGGCTCATCACATAGTCTTCCTCTAGAAATCTGGCGTTCGTGCTAACGATCACCCTCTGATCTCTAGGACTATAAAACAATCCACCCTTTGTTCCCCTGGGATAGCCAACGAACATGCGTACTTCTGTACGAGGTTCCAACTTACCAACATCTGCCTTCAGCACATGTGCTGGACTCCCATATCCAAATATGTCTTAGACTAGGCTTTCGCCTAGTCCACAACTCTGTGGGAGTAGAGGGTACTAATTTAGATGGAACCAAGTTCAGAATGTACACCGCCATATCTAGAGCATATCCCTAGAACGAATCTGGCAAGTCAGAATAACTCATCATCGATCTAACCATCTCTATAAGAGTCCTATTCCTTCGCTCTTCTACACCATTCTGCTGGGGTGTGCTAGGTGCAGACAATTGGGATTGAATCCCAACCTCTGATAGGTAATTCCTAAACTCTCCCAAGAGGTACTCGTCACCACGATCAGATCGTAGTGTCATCTTGAATAATTGTCTATGAAAAAGATGAAATATTCAAAACTACCTCTTGCCAGGATAGACATAGGACCATACGAATCAGAGTGAACCATTTCTAACACATCTTTGGCTCTATACCCCTTGGCCTTAAAAGGCCTCTTGGTCATCTTACCCTCCAAGCAAGATTCACAGGTTGGGAGATCCTCCACCACTAATGAACCCAAAGGTCCATCAGCTATCAACCTTTGAATTCTGCTTAGGTTAATGTGACCAAGCCTAAGATGCCAAAGATATGTTTGGTTCATTTTCGAAGGTTCTTTTCTCTTATTGGAATTAGAAGATGAGTTATTAACTTCTATTTGCATCGTGGGAGCTCTTGGTTCAACTTATAAATTTCCTATCTATGTACCTGAACAAATAATGTCTCTATTCCTTTTTATAACATCTCTGTCATTAAAAGAAATAGATTATCCATCCATAAATAATTTAGAAACCGAAATCAATTCTTTCTAATAAAGGTACATAAAGGAAATTCTTAAGAACCAAAACCTTTATTTTTCTCAAAAGATAAATAAAACATCTCCCACTGCAATAGCCGCCATCTTTATGGCATTGCCCAAGTAAATAGTAATCTCTCCCTTAGCTAATCGTCGAGTTTCCTGGAACCCCTGCAAAGTATTGCAGACATGATTAGCGGCTCCCATACCTACACACCAGGTACCGGTAGATAACACTGCTAACCATGTTTCAACGACTAGTTCAAAGGATATATCTTTGTTCTGCTTTGGATTGGGACAGTCCTTCCAATGTCCATCCTGCTTGTAAGTGAAGTACTTGCCTTTCGGCTTCTTCACTCCTCCCTGAGATCCTCCCACCACTTTTGCTCCACCTTATTTCTCCTTCTTCTTGCCTTTCGGCTTAGAAGTAGAAACCTTTTGAGCAACCATGGCTTGAGGACATTCTTCGAAGAGTGCATACTTGTACTCCTTAGCAGATAAGACAATATCTAGATTCTTTTCCAATCAACATTATTCGGGTACAGTAAGTTTATTTCCTTTAGTATCACAACAAGTGGACTAAAAGCCATTTTGAAAATCCTAAGAATCACATAGATCATTACTTTAGATTTCAAAAAATTATTGATTCCTCAAACAATAAAATTTTGATATCAACTAACACCTCAAAACACCGAGAATATCACATGCCACGATAGTGTGGACGTATACGAATTCTACATTTGTAAGAGGAGGTTTTACCCATTAATTTTACTATCTTGTCAACCTTACTTTTTGACAAATAAAATTAATAATTGGTTCCTCTTTGGCCCTACAAATAAAAGCAGTGACTCCGATGGGGAGGATACTTTTTATTTGCATCTAAGTGTGCACCATTACACAATACTAAGGGAATTATTTCGGATTATGTGCCTTACCGATGGGGAAGTACACATGCTCCTACATAATTACCTATAACCATTATTTGACCTAGTGATCCGCAAACAAACTCATCCGATGGGGAGGAAGGCACTCAGAGCCGACACGCAAGTTTGTTGCATCACACGTCAAATTGTAATGGAGGCCGCGAGAATTAATTAAAATGTCCCTCTCCCACTTAGTAAATTGACAGTGAGGAATTTTCAAGCACACACAACATGCATATAAAACAAATTAGCAATAAATATGGAAAAAATCAGAATTTTCTCAACTATTATGGCATTGTTCTCCAATATGCATCCCGTCGTGTCGCCACCTCGTCCGCTCCTCCTACGCCATGTACGAGCCACCCGGAGATCCGAGCCGAGACTAAAACCTATTTTATTTTACATCCATCGATCCTATACTCCACGAGGGAGTGTACATGAAATCTAGATCGAAAGTAAAATAAAATAAAGAGTGGCTAAACAATGCCGTATTTAATTTACATAAAACTAAATACTAGCCTCGTCAACTCCGAGGATTCAACAAAATAAATATTTACACACATACAATCACATACACACATATGGCCATAATAGTCAGATCTTATGCCTGCAATCAAAGAGTTAAACTACGCATATCCTACTATTATCCGGCACATATAATATATGAAAAAGTGCATAAAAATTAACCAAATTCTAAACACACAAAACCGAAAACCGATGCTCTGATACCAATTGAAGGGTTTCCTTGTCGAGTCCATGAGGGGAAACTTCGCTTTCCACTTCACCTCGGTTACTTGACCATGGCGATCCCTTCGATGTCCTTGGATTAAAAAAATTTAATCCTAGATAAAAGGGATTGCCAAAGCAACCAAGTCATCATCGTGCTATTCGTTTAGAGAGGTCACTTGAACAACCAAGTTGTTCAAGCGACCAACCTCTATTCTACGAGTAGCCGTGGAATAGATGATGTCCGGATCGCCAGTTTTTGTGTTTATACTCGGGATCCAAGTATTATTTAGCCATTTACAGAAATATAACATGCTTATATTTGGAAAAACAAATACAAGCAAGTAACCATCCACACAAAACATGCATATAATTGAAAAGCAATTATAAACATAATACAAAAGAACATTAATCAAAATAAACAAGATTGTACCTCTTGTTATACCTCTTGATCTTCTATTGTATGTCCTTCCTCTTTTTGGACGTTGTGTGGGCGACGATCTACCAAAAGTTGAAGCCTCCTAGATCACCAATCTTCCTTTCCTTGTTCACTAGGAACAAAGGAAGATCCTAAAACAAAACTCATCTTCCTTTCTAGAACCGACCACCAAGTCAATAAACTCGATGTTGCCGCCGGCCAAGGAAGATAAAATAGAGTATGGAAACCAACCAAAGGAGAAACAATAAGGGCATGGGCGCCAGCCAACACTTGGAGAAGAAGAAAGAAAACACCCCTTCTCCTTGTTGCCGCCCAAACCCTAAACTAGACTCTCCTTAATTTCCGGCTAAGGATGAAGGGAAGTAGAATAGATTGAGCTTTAGCCAAGGTAGAGGGAAGAAGGAAGAGGGGCCGGCCATCATTAGGAAGAAGAAGAAGAAGCTCCCTCTCCTTGTTGCCGCCCAACACCAACAACCAAACCCTAACCCTATCCCCCACTCCTATTCCTATCCCAACTAGGATTGGTAAGAGTCCTATTTCTTCAGTAAGGTGTGGTTGCTTTGAAGTCCCTGCTATTAGTTCCTTAACGTCTTGCTTAGATAGAGGTCTATTTGCTAGAAGCAAAGTGGTGAGGGATGTGAGCGCTTCCTCTATAGCGTTGATCCTTTGATCAAGCTTCTTACAAAGCTCAACAATCTATTTGAAGTTTTTAAGGTGTACTATTGCTGATAGACAGGTTCGATCGTAGATAACCGAGAGGTTATGTGCTAATTAGGTGGTGTTTACTCGAGGTTTTGAGGCTAGGTCAAGGTATTCTAGGTTAGCGGTGTGAGACACTCTATACCATTCTTGGATGGCTTCTTCCCATCTTTCAGACATAAGGATAGATTTGTTCTGCCCAGGTTACACTCATACAGGTGTGCCCTTAGTTCTTATCGGAGTCCTAGACTCTATGCTAAGTTAGGACCTGTCCTTTTGTTCACTTGAGAAGGAGTGTGATATGGGGAAGGAAGGTAGCGAGTTTGTGTCTCTCTGGTCGTTCCTAAAGTATCTTAACCTCAAAGATTTTTAAGCTAGCATCATTTACTGAGCTAGCTCTGATACCAAAATTGCACAACAAACAATAGCAAGAAATATAGAAATAAGGAGAAAATGATGAAAACTCATAGATTCTTTATTCCTTGCTAAAGAAAAGAGTTTCACAATCACACAAGACTCGACTTCAGGGCCAAAGTGAAGCTCAAGGTATGCTTGAATGCCTCGCTATGGCATTAAGCTACCCTTATATAGAGGGTAAAGGAAGAACCGAGTGTGTAAAGGGGGCCCCATTGTCATTCTTCCTTTTCCTCTAAGGGACACACTTCATACTTTACAGCGTATATAGTATGCTTTATAGCACGCAGCGCATATATGTCACACAACACATCTATATAGTACGCTTTACAGCACACAACGCATATAGTGCACTTTCTTTACAACTTGAAATATGACATTTCTCTGACAAGGTTTTGGATCGTGCTGACAGCTGTTGTCAACTTTTTATGTTGGATCGAAGCGGATCGCTAGAGGGGGGTGAATAGCGATAAAACCTTTTTTTGTTCGTTCGTTAAAACTCGAGTAGATAATTAATTTGCAGCGGAAAGATAAGCAATAAATAAAATGAGACAAATATTTTTACTTGGTTCGTAGCCTTCGGCTACTACTCCAAGGCCCTAGTGATCCTTGATCACGCACGGAGGGCAATTCACTAAAAACACTCCTCCTCTTTAGAGGTAGGAGTTTGACGATTACAAAAAAAACCTTCGAAAGAAAAGATAGAGAGACAAACCCTCTCTTCTATTAATGTAAAGTGCAATGATAGAAAACCTCGATTAATAAAAGGAATTGCAATATTTAAATAGACGACAAATTAAAATATCAACAACTAAAGAGTAGAAACTAAGTTAGGGTTGTTGACAGCACTTCGTCGTAGAGTCGTCGGAGAATCGCGGAGTTGCAAAGGTTTTTGAGCACTTAGAGATGATGAAAAACCCTAGGAGAAGCCCTCCTTTTATAGCCTTTAAGCCCCTCATTGAATGGGTCTTCAACCAATAGGAATTGGGCACAAAACTCCTTGAAAAATGGTGATAAAGCTTGACTCCTCGAGGCTGATTTTTAACCATCGGTTGAACTAATTTCTTGGCCGGTTGAACTAATGGCTCAGCAGTTGAATTGATCCTTGGCCGGTTGAACTGATGGCTCAGCAGTTGAACTGATCCTTGGCCGGTTGAACTGATTTTCAGACATTTCGACTATAATAAAGAGTTAGCTCGAAATATAAGTGAATTCGACGGCCACTTGCCATCCGATCTCAACATAGACCTTCCATGGGAAGTCTTGGTCGGATCATCGCCTAAGGATGTTCCCGTATGGAGGACTCGACCTTACTTACGCTCACTCACACGAGCTTACCTCAACATTTACCTTTGAAGCCTTGATTTTGGTCTCCACCTGATTCCTTCGGCTCCCTCCGAAGTCCTCCCGGTGTCGCCCGACCACTACGGTTCTCTCCGAGTGTCGCTGACCTTCGGCTAAGCTTAGCATTTTTACATACTTGATTCAGCTCGTGAGATAATGACATGAGCTTAACTTTGTATCGTTTGCTATAATCAAAACTCAGGTTCAACTTAGGTGCCTACTGCACCAACAATCTCTCCCTTTTTGATTTATGGCAAACCCACATACAAAGTTAAGAAAAATAAATTAAGTGCATTAAGCAAAATGAGTATGAGATATGCATGAATGAGCAGGAGTATATAAAAACTCCTTTTCAAGTGCTCTCCCTTGAGGAATCCTCCCCCTTGACCAAGGGTGAGTACTTGAGAAAGAGTTTTAACTCTCCCCCTTGATGTTTGCTACTAAAACAGAATTTAAGTAATCAAAATTAATTAATATTGGCCATAGTGTTTAAAATAAGTTTTAAGTTAAGAAATCAAAAAATTGATTTCTTGGCCTTTACTTCCATTTTGTTAACAAGTTAACTTAAAGTTAAGTAAATTATTTTTTTTTTAACAAGTTAACTAAATGTAAGTTAACTAAATGTAAGTTAACTTAAAGTTAAGTAAATTACTTTTTTGTTAACAAGTTACCTAAATGTGTTTAAGTTAAGAATTCTCTTAACTTGTTTTGTTAACTTAAAGTTAAGTAAGCCTTGGCCATAAAAAAAATTGATCCCTTAACTTTGGCCTTTTCTCCCCCTTTTGCCATATATCGAAAAGAGTGAGGGTGTGTGTGGAATAAAAAATAAGCATTAATTTTAAAGTCCAAGCATGTTCCACATTATTTTGAAAATCATATACTGAAAATAAGTTCATCTATAAAATGTTCAACTCATATTTGGCTTGATTGATATGAAAGATCAACCAGTCCTGGTCAGAGTCGGTTAATATGTATGATTATACTCCGTGGTTCATAGCGATGCACTAGCTCTACATCTGGAACCAGGAGTAAGGTCCTAACATCTCACGCCCATCTACGTGGCTAAGTACACAAACACATTAGTCCTATGTGTTGTGAGATGTACTGGCTCCTTAAATCTATAGGTGCATGATATCTAAGGTATTTCCTATGCTAGTTCCATGAAAATGAAAAGTAAGAAATAGTAGTACGAAAATATAATTTGTAAGTTCCTATTCTACTACGCACATGCCCAATTTTCGTCTTAATAGACTGAATTCGGCTTCGGGTAGGGGTTTAGTAAATAGGTCTGCCAAGTTAAACTTCGATTCGACGTATTCGAGTTGTATGGCTCCGTTGGCCACATGTTCTCGAATGAAATGGTGTTTGACCTCTATATGTTTGGTCCTAGAGTGACATATCGGATTCTTAGTAAGGTTAATTGAACTAATGTTATCTACGTGGAATTTTGTGTTCGTAAAGTCTAATTTAAAATCGCGGAGAGTGTGCTTCATCCAAAGAAGCTGAGTGACACACTCACCCATCGCGATGTATTCGGCTTCGGTGGTAGATAAGGCAACACAGTGTTACTTCCTACTGCACCAACTCACTAGACTCGAGCCGAGAAGTTGACAACAACCACTCGTACTCTTTCTATCGAGCTTACTACCGACATAGTCCGAATCGGAGTAGCCGATTAGTTCGAACTCGATAGATCTAGGGTACCAAATACCGACATTAAGTGTACCCTTTAGATATCTAAGGATACGCATGACTAGAGTTAGGTGAGACTCCTTGGCACAGGTTTGGAACCTTGTGCACATACTTACTGCAAATAAGATATCGGGTCGGTTTGCAGTTAAGTAAAGGAGACTCCCTATTACGCTTCTATAGTATTTTAAATCAATTGAATTTCCGATTACATCTTCTTCTATATTCACATTAGTTTCCATTGGGGTATTAATAATTTTAGCATCTTGCATTCCAAAGCATTTAATTAATTCCCTAGTATATTTGCGTTGATGTAGGTATATTTCATCTTTAGTTTGTTTAATTTATAGACCTAAAAAGAAGCTTAACTCGCCTACTAAATTCATTTCAAATTCACTTTCCATAAGTGAAATGAACTCATTTAGTAGGATTGAGTTGGTGGTTCCGAAAATAATATCATCTACGTAGATTTGGGCTATGAATATGTCTTTACCTAAGGTTTTTACGAAAATAGTTGGGTCAACTACACCTTGGTTAAAACCTTTGGACTTAAGATAAATCGAAAGTCTCTCGTACTAAGCCCAAGGAGCTTGTTTAAGTCCATAGAGAGCTTTCTTTAACCTAAGGACATGGTCGGATTTGTCTAAACTTTTGAAACCGGGGGGTTGACTAACATAAACTTATTCTTTAATGTATCCATTTAAGAACGCAAATTTCACATCTATTTTAAACAACTTAAATCCTCGATGTGCTGCATACGCTAATAGCATTCGAATGAACTCTAATCTAGCTACTGGGGCATAGGTCTCGTCGTAATCTAAACCTTCGACTTGACTAAACCCTTTAGCGACTAGTCTAGCTTTATTTCTAACCACTTCACCTTTATCATCAAGTTTATTTCTAAACACCCACCTTGTTCCAATGATTGTTTTATCTTTAGGTGGTGGTACTAATTCCCATACTTCGTTCCTAGTGAATTGAGCCAACTCTTCTTGCATTGCAATAATCCAATCGGGATCAAGAAGAGCTTGGTCAATAGTCTTGGGTTCAATTTTGGAAATTAAGGAGATTTGACTAAGGTTTTTGTATGAGGCTCTAGTTCGAACTTCTAGACTTGGATCACCTATCACTTGGTCGATAGGATGATTTGCTTGAGTCCTAGTTGGGTTTGGGTTTGAGTCTACAACTTGATCAATAGGATGACTCGTCTGAGTTCTAGTTTGGTTAGAGTCATCTGTCACTTGGTCGATAGAGTGACTTGGTTGACTTAGGTTAGGATTAACACTAGACCTGATCTCCGGATCAGAGTTAGGTCTAGTATGAATTGGCTCGCTAATTGGGGTTTCCGGGGGTTTTGTAGGTTCATGTCCTTCATCAAATACTACATTGATAGTCTCCTCGACTCTAAGGGTGTCATGGTTATATACTCTATAAGCTCTACTTGTAGTCGAGTATCCTAGAAAGATTCCGATCATGGTTTTGGATGTAAATTTCCCTAGGTAATCCTTAGTGTTTAGGATATGTACCTTACACCCAAATACCCTAAAGTACTTGATGTTAGGTATTTTATCTTGATAAATCTAGTATGAGGTCTTAAGGTGCCTCTTTACCATAAGGATCCTATTTTGGACATAGCATGTCGTACTCACGGCTTCCGCCCAAAACCTATCGGGTAGGTTACACTCATTTAACATTGTCCTAGCGGCTTCTTGTAGGGTTCTATTTTTGCGTTCTACTAGGCCATTTTGTTGTGGAGTTCTAGGGCAAGAGAACTCATGGTGGTATCCATTTAGGTTACAGAATTCTGTAAACCTATGGTTTTCGAATTCACCATCATGATCAGTCCTAAGTCTTTTGATTTTAATGCTTTGTTGATTTTCTATTAATTTAAATAGGTTGATTAATTGATCTAGGGTGTCACTTTTGTGTTTGATGAACCTAACCCAAGTAAATCTAGAATAGTCATCAATTATGACTAAGCAGAATTTACTTCCATTAAGTGACTTAGCTTCGTGTGAATCAAATAGATCCATGTGTAGGAGCTCAAGCACACTTTTGGTTCGTTCTTGATTAGTTAGTTGATGTTGTGTCCTAGATTATTTACCTTGTTGACACGCATTACATATTTTATTGTTCAAGTTATTGAGGTTAGGCAAGCCTCTGACTAAGTCACTCTGACTCATCTTGTGGATGAGTCTTGGGTGTGAGTGACCGAGTCGTCGGTGCCACAACCATGATTCCTCTTGACGTGTCATAAGTGTTAGGGCAATCTCTTGCCGTAATATAGTTTTGATGGTATGGCAAAGGGTTTAAGTTGGGTTGGTATGTTTATTTGATATGTGCGTTGGAGTCTTGCAGGACTTAGTAATTCGCACATGGAGCCTTGGCGGGTTCACCCTCACAACCTCGGTCCTTGAGTCGGTGAAGGATGACTTTGCGGAAGCCATGCGCTTGGAGCATCCGAGGGACCGCCGGACGAGATGACTTGAAGTGAAGCCAAGGAAGCAGACTTCGGAGGCAAGAGACGCGAAGGAGCATTGCAGAGCCGTGCGCCTGATGCTGCCAAGGGACGTGGCCGCGAACGAAGAGAGCTTCGGCGAGGGACTTCGAGTGAGATGAGAGAATGAGTGAAATGTAAGTAGCTCATTAGGTGAACTTGGCCGAATGGCTAAGTGTCGGAGACTTGACCGCAAGGGTTAAGGTTTACCCGGCCGCCGGAAGCTCAAACTTATGTTAAGTTTGAGTTTCACACGGCACCAGTCGACTGCCATGGAATGGCAGTCGACTGCTCTGAGTCGAGTGGGTTCGACTGGTATCCGACTGATGGGTTTATGCCCATCAGTCGACTTCCATGGAATGGCAGTCGACTTCCAGAGGATATCGCGGGCACAGAACCGCTCGTAGCCGACTGGGCAGTCGACTACGGGGTCAGCAGTCGACTGGTGAGGTCCAGCAGTCGACTGCCAAGTGTGCCGTTGGACTACAACGGTCGGGATCCGACGTGTTCGGAGGCCGTTGGAGTGGCGGCAGTCGACTGCCAAGGGCAGCAGTCGACTGATGGCGGCCAACGGGAAGAAATCAGCCTTCTCTATAAAAAGAGAAGGTGTGGAGCTTTGGGAGGTTAATGCTCAAGTTCTAAACGACCATCCAAGTGCTCCACAAGATTCAAACTCCTTCTTTTAGCTTTCTTTCACATCTATTGTAAAAGAGGGAGTGTGCTTGATTTGTAAAGGTTACCTCCACCTAGCTTGGTGCAAAGGAGAGACCAATATTGGATTGGCTTTGAAGGAGTGATTCACCTCGGACGAATCGGGATCGTGGATTAGCGGCGTAGCCGTGAACCACGTTATATTCTTTGTTAGCGTTTGTATTTTCATTTATTGCTTGTCTTAGTTTATTGCTTCCGCTTGCGCTAACGTTTTTGTAGACGAGCAAAATATGACGTCCATCGTAAGAGGGCTATTCACCCCCCTCTAGCCGGCCATTCGATCCCCTACAAGTGGTATCAGAGCCAGGTTAAACTTGTCGAGGACTAACCGCCACAACAAGCAACATTCAAAATGGCCGGCTCAAACATCCACCCACCGAAGTTCGACGGCGAATTCTCTTGGTGGAAAAAGAGAATGGAGGTATTCTTCGAGACCGATTTTGATATTATGCTAATAATGGAAAATGGGTTCGAGTTGCCTAGGGATGAAAAGGGTGAACCAATCGAAAAATCACGATGGACTAAGAAGCAAAGAGAGGAGCACCTTGCGAACTCAAAGGCAAAACATCATCTTTTCAATGTGCTCCCCCAACAAGAGATCAACCGGATCGGAGAATGTGCTAGCGCCAAAGAGATGTGGGAGAAGCTTATAGAACTCCATGAAGGCACATCCGAGGCCAAGCTAGCAAGGAGAGACCTCCTCCGCTCCCAACTATCCAATATAAAACTAGAAAAGGGAGAAAAGGTAACCTCACTACACTCTAGGTTTAAAGAAATTTTAATTGGGCTAACAAGTGTAGGTGAGAAGCTATCAAACCGGGACATGCTCATGAAGGCTATAGATGCCTTTCCCCGGTCCTCAAAGTGGAGCTCCATGGTGGATTCGTTCTACATCTCCAAGAACTTGGAAGTAAGTACCTTGGAGGAATTTTTCTCAACAATGGAGCTCCACGAAACTAGGCTTGAAGGAATACAAGAGGAGCCTAGAATTCAACCCTCAAGAGGAGTAGCATTGTTGGCAAATAAGGGGAAGAAGAAGATAGAGATCTCCTCCTCCTCCGATGATGAAGCGTCTTCCTCCTCCATGGATAGCACGGAAGAAGCCTACATGGTAAGGAAGGTAAGACGTGCATTTAAGAATTTTAGATTTGATAAATCTCATGATAGGAATAGAAGACTAAGGGGGAAGGTCATATGCTACAATTGCCAAGGAGAAGGGCACATAAGGGATAATTGTCCCCTCCTAAACAAAAGCAAAGAAGAAAAGAAAAAGAAGGAAGAAAAGAAGAAGAAAAAGGGGAGCAAGAAGAAAAAGGAAGAGGAGAAGAAGACAAAGGAAAAGGGAAAGGTCAAAGCCCTAAAGGCAAGGACTTGGGATGACCCATCCTCATCCTCTTCATCATCATCGGATGAGGAGAATGCCTTTGTCACCGATTTGGCCTTGATGGCCTTTGATGACTTGGATTTCTCTTCCTCCGAAAATGAAGGATCAAGCTCAAGAGGAGAGAGCTCAAGTGAAGGGGGAGCTTCTACATCCTCCTCATCCGAAGAAGAAGAAGAAGATATGGAAACTATGGTAACGAAAGCTTCTCCTAAGAAAATAGTTTCCATAATTTCTAGTTTAACTAAGGACTTATTTGGAATGAAAAATAAAAATAAAAGCATGCTTAATCAAATTAAGGCTTTGGAATATAAGCTAGAAAATGCATGTTTAAATAATAATGATACCTCTTCTTGCCATGATGATGCATGCTCACATGATTATATGCCTTTGGATGTTAATGATGCATGCATAGAGGAAAATAGGGCATTAAGGGAAAAGGTAGATTATTTAACCAAAGCCCTAGAGAAATTCACAATTGGCTCCAACACCTTAAATATGATCTTAGGGAGCCAAAGAGCTAGTTTCAACAAGAAAGGCCTAGGATACAAAAAAAAGAAAAATGAAAAGGCCTATAAATGCCTAATAGCTAGGGGACAAGATAAAAAGAAAGTAATTGCTAGGAAATGGATCCCCAAGGAGTATTTAGTGAACCCAATAGGAAAGAATTTATTTTGGGTTCCAAAATCCATCCTTAAGGGTTAGAAAACCCCTAGGGTAGTCAACCATATGAACTTGACCTATATCATATTTTGGTTGACTTAGGATGACGGGACAACATTTTTTAGATAGTGTTGGGTGATGATAACGTGCCCATAAATAGGTAATAATGCTTAAATCATGTTGATTAATGTAATTGCTATGTATATGTGTAATCATGATTTATGATATTGGGCACATCATCATGAGAAATAGGTTTAAATCATGCTTTAGGTGACAATTTGTTTATTATCATCACATAATACCTAATGCATGGTTATAAATTGATGAAAACATGCATTTCATGATCATAATGTAAAATTAAATCATATATGTCATTATGATCATGTAGGTTGTTAGGTTGATACTTAACCATGATAGAATTGCATGAATATATTGGTTAAGTATATACAAATACCCCCTAGGATGCATCTCACACTCACTATAGGCTAACTTGATTGCAAACTTAGCATGGGTGAGATATTAGGATGATACAAATGTCCACTAATGCCTATGGCATTTAGATGGCCATTTAAAGTATCAAAATAGCAATAATAGACCAATCATGGGGAAGGCTTATGTTTAATTCATAGACATATTGCCCAAAGATCATGGTTGGATATTTCATATGTTTTCAAAACAATTCCTTAATCTAAAATCTATGTATTCATGTTTTGGAACAATTCAAAGCAAGACTAGGTGTTAAAATGGATACTAACATGCTCAAAAACTAGTGGTTTTTCAAGTGTTTGGATTTTTGGCAAATCTCGGAAAATATAATGATTTTTCATGAAAAACTATTTTTCCTTGATAGATATACTTAATAGAAATATGCTCCTCAAATTTCATGATTTTTCGAATTTTCTGGAATTTTTAATGCATTTCTGAAATTCGCCCAGAAAATCAGAATTTCGGAATCAATTGTGCCAGTCGACTGCCATACTGATAGCAGTCGACTGCTCACCTGAAAATCAGCCTGCAATTTTCTGATTTCAGATTTTAATCATGTTTTTGGTATTTTCCCTCCATTATACTTGATGCCATGAGTTTATAACTTCGTGTTAATCTTTTTTGATGGTGTCAAAGGGGGAGAAATAATTATGTTTAAGTTAATTGCTTTAGGGGGAGAAATATATGATAAGGGAGAAAATTTTTATGAGAAGTTTCATGGATTAAGGGGGAGTTGCATGTTGCTATATCATGTTTATGTTTATATGCTTTCTTACCTTAGAAATTTATATCAAATGTTTTTACCTAACTTAAACGGATTGTCACACATCAAAAAGGGGGAGATTGTTAGGGCAATCTCTTGCCGTAATATAGTTTTGATGGTATGGCAAAGGGTTTAAGTTAGGTTGGTATGTTTATTTGATATGTGCGTTGGAGTCTTGCAGGACTTAGTAATTCGCACATGGAGCCTTGGCGGGTTCACCCTCACAACCTCGGTCCTTGAGTCGGTGAAGGATGACTTTGCGGAAGCCGTGCGCTTGGAGCATCCGAGGGACCGCCGGACGAGATGACTTGAAGTGAAGCCAAGGAAGCAGACTTCGGAGGCAAGAGACGCAAAGGAGCATTGCAGAGTCGTGCGCTGATCTTTGCCAAGGGGCGTGGCCTGACGAGAGCTTCGGCGAGGGACTTCGAGTGAGATGAGAGAATGAGTGAAATGTAAGTAGCTCATTAGGTGAACTTGGCCGAATGGCTAAGTGTCGGAGACTTGACAGCAAGGGTTAAGGTTTACCCGGCCGCCGAAAGCTCAAACTTATGTTAAGTTTGAGTTCTGACACTAGTCATTGCCATGGAATAACGGTCATTTGGGTTTTGGTATCCGTGATGGGTTTATGCCCGACAATCGTACCATGGAATGGCGGTCATCGCTAGAAGGATATCGTCGCGCTGAGAATCGCTCGTGGCCAGTTGAAGCGATCGACTACGGGGTTAGCGATCATTGGTGAGGTCCGGTGATCGCCAAGTGTGCGTTGGACTCTGAGCGGTCGGGATCCGGCGTGTTCGGAGTCGTTGGAGTGGCGGCGGTCATTGCCAAGGTCGTGATCGTGATGGCAGCCAACGGGAAGAAATCAGCCTTCTCTATAAAAAGAGAAGGTGTGGAGCTTTGGGAGGTTAATGCTCAAGTTCTAAACGACCATCCAAGTGCTCCACAAGATTCAAACTTCTTCTTTTAGCTTTCTTTCACATCTATTGTAAAAGAGGGAGTGTGCTTGATTTGTAAAGGTTACCTCCACCTAGCTTGGTGCAAAGGAGAGATCAATATTGGATTGGCTTTGAAGGAGTGATTCACCTCGGACGAATCGGGATCGTGGATTAGCGGCGTAGTCGTGAACCACGTTATATTCTTTGTTAGCGTTTGTATTTTCATTTATTGCTTGTCTTAGTTTATTGCTTCCGCTTGCGCTAACATTTTTGTAGACGAGCAAAATACGACGTCCATCGTAAGAGGGCTATTCACCCCCCTCTAGCCGGCCATTCGATCCCCTACAATAAGACACTTAGTTGAGGAGTTAGTTAAGTTAATAGTGTAAATGTTGTTATTTCTAGTTCCCTTAAGAATTGTTTTAGAAGTTTCAATTGTATTAATTACGCATTCATTTTCTAGAAATATGACCTTATAGTTATTATCACACAATTGGCTTACACTAAGTAAATTATATTGAAAATTTTCTACTAATAAAACATTTTGAATAACAAAATTTGAGTTGAGCTCAATATCACCTGATCCGATGATTTTGAGCTTGCCGTTATTTCCAAAGGCTACCGATCCTTGTCGTTTGAATCGAAGCTTCGAAAACTTGAGTTGATCCCCGGTCATGTGTCGGGATCAACCACTGTCCAACATCCATTGATCCTACACGCAAGGTAGTTGGATCGGATATTGGATTTATTAAAGATTGATTGAAGATTATTAACCTAAATCATCTCACCCATGTCTACATGATCAAACACGTTAACCCTATATGTTCTTGTGAGATGACTTCCAATTTTACTTGATTTAAATTTAATGACTTAAACACTTGTCAACCTTGCATTAGATTCAGATTTGACCTTAGGATCATCAAGTCACCTTTTCAAGATCATGGCTTCCAGGTCGTGGCGAGGCACAGAGGCCTTCTTTGATCGGAACAACGACCACTTCCTTAGACAAAGCCATTTTCAAGAAAATAAAGACTTGACTTACCTAAGACAACTTCCTGGTCTAACTAGTCTAGGATACGGTGAGGTAGCTTCAGCTAGTTTCGCTCGGTCAAGTGCACCAAACTAGATACGCCTTATCTAGCCTGAATACACAAGACTCCGCTTTCCTAGCGTACTATCATCTCGCCGTGTCCTGGTACTATGTTATCAAGTATTGACGAGTTATAGTCCTATCTAACCATTCTAAAAAGGAAAATCAAACTAAATAAAAAGCTTAAGCATGCAATTTCTAGGTTAAAACACAAACAAGTTTCGTACTAGCTCCCCCTGAACCGTTGAATCGATTCGGTCTCTCCACATAGTGGATTTGGTCCTTGGGAACCCAGTACTGGTTCGATCCTAAGTTTGAAATTAAGGTGGTCTTAGGGACCCATGCTTGGACATGTTTTTTATGTCGACTTACAATCGACATATATGACTTGTTGGTCGTATTTGAGCTAAACCCTAGCCCGACCTTGTTGTACACGGCCCTTTGTGATCCAAGTAGGAGGTCAAGTCCTTTGGATCCCAAAGTAAACCTTTCCAACGTATTCCTAAGATCTTCGACTTGACTCTTCAAGAGTGAGTTCTCAACTTTGAGTTTTTCAACCCGAGTTGAGTCCTCCTCTTGAACTCGACTAGTCGAAGAGGTTAGGGAGACCTCGTGTTTGAGGAGTTTAACTTCCTCAACCAGGGTCTCGACCTTGGACTCGGACTTAGCTAACTTTCTAGTTAAAAACTTAATTGTACTATAAAGCATACTAATTAGAGATCGACTTACCTTGAGTGTATCTTTTGAACCGGATGCGAATCCATGGCTTGTCTTGAATAGCGCTTCGCAGTCTGACTCGTCTTCGGTTTCCAATTCATGTTCTGGTTCCGACTCCATCTTCGATTCAACCGGTTTAGCCATGAGGACTCGATCATCGTCTTCTTCCTCGGACGCTTCTTCCCATGTAGCGTTGAGTGCATTTTTGTATTTTGGTGCTTTGTTTTTGAGCTTTGGGCATTCGGACTTGATGTGTCCAAACCTGTTGCATTCGTAACACCTAATATTAGAACTTTTAGGCTTACCTTCGTTGGGTCGAGTGATGGTTCGCTTTATCCTCGAACTAGGTTGACTAGTTCGACCTCCATTTCCGGGTCGACCTCCGAATCAGACTCATCCTCTTCTTCCTTCGGGGGTGACTTTCTTGCGGTTTTCTTCCTTGAACCTGCAAAAAGTGCTATACCCTTCTCGGGTTCCGAGTTAGACTGCTGATGAAGTTCAAAATCAGAAAATAGCTCATCTAACCTAAGTTTCGAAAGATCCTTGGAGACCTTGTAGGCATCGACCATGGATGCCCACAAGGTAGTCCTCGGAAAGGAGTTTAGGACATACCTTATAAGGTCGCGGTTTTTGACCTTTTGCCCGATCGCGTGTAGATTGTTGACTATGTCTTGGACGCGGGCGTGAAGTTACGTCGCGAACTCGTGTTCCTGCATTTTTAGATTATATAGTTTATTAAATAAAAGATCACGCTTACATACCTTGGCTTCATTGGTCCCTTCGTGTAGCTCCACTAGCTTTGTCCAAAGGTCCTTTGCGCTTATGAAGGGGCCGACGCGATTTAGCTCCTCCTTGGACACACCGCATTGGAGAATTTGAGTTGCCTTGGCATCGGCTTCGACTTGTCGTTTTGTCGCAATGGTCCATTGGTCATAACCCAAGGATTCACCCACTTCGTTAGTTGGAAGTGTGAAATCCATTTGGATTATGATCCACATCTCGATTTGGGTTTTGATAAAGCATTCCATCCGACCTTTCCAGTAACGGAAATCATCTCCGTTGTAAAACGGAGGTCGGGCGGTGCTAAAACCCTCGAGATGGGCCATTTGGAAGGGAAACCTTGCACAAAAAATACAAAAAAAAACACGAAAAAGGTTCCAAGACTTTGCCTTGGATTAGTAATGTAGGAAATGAAAAGAAACAAAAGGAATAAACGAGAAATAACCAACTAAAATAAAAGTTGAGCACTTACAACCTTTGATGTCCCAGAAATGGTATTAAACGATGGTTTTTGGGGATGAAGATGTAGGGGATCGGTATGGCCGGCTAGAGGGGGGTGAATAGCCCTCGTACGTTTGACGTCGTAAATTGCTCGTCTACAAAAGATTAGCGCAAGCGGAATATACAAATACAAAACAAAAGACAAACAATAAAACAAACGCTAACACGATGGTATAACGTGGTTCACGGCTACGCCGCTAATCCACGGTCCCTGATTCGTCCTCGGTGAATCACTCCGTTAAACCAATCCACTAAATGGTCTCTCCTTTGCACCAAGCTAGGTGGAGGTAACCTTTACAAATCAAGTACACTCTTCTTACAAATAGAATGGAGTAAGAACAGGTAAGAAGAGTTTAGAGCTTGTGGGGCACTAGGAAGATTGTTTGGAGTATGAGCATTAGCCTCTCAAAGGCTCACACCCTCTCTTTTTATAGAGAGGGCTAACTTCTTCCCGTTTGCCGCCATCGATCATGCCGCCCTTGGCGATCATTGCCGTCCTACGGCCTCCTCCGAACACGTCGGATCCGACCGCGTGTAGTCAACGGAACTCTTGGCGATCGGGATGGACCTCATCGATCGGCCGATCGCTGCCATCGTCGGCGCCCGATCGGCTACGAGCGGTCTAATGGCGAACCCTTATTGACGATCATTTTGCGCCTTCGGCGCCGATCGATGGTCTTGGCGCGCGCCACGTATGGCCGATCATGCGCCACAATCCGATCGATCGTATACGGTCGAACTCACTCGACTCGAGGCGATCGGCGCCATGACATGGCGATCGGCCCGGTGTCGAAACCCATCCGACACTTGGCGGATGGCCAAGTTTCACCTAAGACTACCCTTCACACGGGTTACAATCGCTCACTCTCATTTCTCGAGTCCTCGCCTTGAAGTTCTCTTCGTTCTCGGCCACGTCCTCGGCGACATCAGCGACGGCTCTGCAATGCTCCTTGGCGTCTCTTGCCTCAAGTCTACTTTCTCCGGCTTCACTCCAAGCTTCTCGTCCGGCGGTCCCTCGGATGCTCCAAGCGCACGGCTTCCGCAAAGCTATCCTTCACCGACTCAAGGCACGAGTCATGAGATGTGAAACTCGCCATGGCTCCATGTGCGAATTACTAAGTCCTGCACGACTTCAACGCACATATCAAATCAACATATCAAACTAACTTAAACCCTTTGCCACACCATCAAAACCATATTACGGCAAGAGATTGCCCTAACAATCTCCCCTTTGATGTGTGGCAATCCGCTTAAGTTAGGTAAAACATTTGATATAAATTCTAAGGTAAGAAAGCATGTAAAGATAAACATGATATAACAACATGCAACTCCCCCTTAATCCATGAAACTCTCTATGCAAATTTTCTCCCCCTATCATATATTTCTCCCTAAAATATATTTCTCCCCTAAAATAATTAACTTAAACATAATTATTTCTCCCCTTTGACACCATCAAAAGATTAACACTAAGTTATAAGCTCATGGCATCAAGTATAATGGAGGAAAATATGACAAGTTGATTTAAAATTGGGTACCACTTGTTGATGGCATCAAGTATATTTCTACCACTTGTTGTAGGTTTACAAACTGAATTGGCCTTCAATGTTCTGATTCAGAGCCACGCATCTATCAGTATGGCGGTTAGCACAAAGAATCAAATTTCGATTTTACGGGCGAATTTTAGAAATGCATTATAAATTCTAGAAAATTTGAAAAATCATGAAATTTGGGGAACATATTTCTATTAAGTATATCTATCAAGGAAAAATAGTTTTTCATGAAAACTCATTATATTTTCTTGTTTTTGCCAAAAATCCAAAAGCTCTAAAAACCACTAGGTTTTTGATCATTCTAGTATCAAGTTAGCTACCTAGTTTTGCATCCAATTGTTTCAAAACATGAATACATGTATTTTAAGGTAAGAAATTGTTTTGAAAACATATGAAATATCCAACCATGATCTTTGGGCAATATGTCTATGAATTAAACATAAGCCTTCCCCATGATTGGTCTATTATTGCTATTTTGATACTTTAAATGACCATCTAAATGCCATAGGCATTAGTGGACATTTGTATCATCCTAATATCTCACCCATGCTAAGTTTGCAATCAAGTTAGCCTATGGTGAGTGTGAAATGCATCCTAGGGGGTATTTGTATATACTTAACCAATATATTCATGCAATTCTATCATGGTTAAGTATCATCCTAACAATTAACATGATCATAATGACATATATGAATGAATTCTACATGATGATCATGAAACTCATGTTTTCATCAAATTATAGTCATGCATTAGGTATTATACAATGATAATAAACAAATTATCACCTAAAGCATGATTTAACCTTATTTCTCATGATAACATGCCAAATATCAAAATCATAAATCATGATTTAAAACATACATAGGAATTACATCAATCATCATGATTTAGGCATTATTACCTATTTATGGGCACGTTATCATCACCCAACACTATCTAAAAAAAATGTTGTCCCGTCATCCTAAGTCAACCAAAATATGATATAGGTCAAGTTCATATGGTTGACTACCCTAGGGTTATTCTAACCCTTAAGGATGGATTTTGGAACCCAAAATAAATTCTTTCCTATTGGGTTCACTAAATACTCCTTGGGGATCCATTTCCTAGCAATTACCTTCTTCTTATCTTGTCCCCTAGCTATAAGGCATTTGTAGGCTTTTTCATTTTTCTTTTCTTTGTATCCTAGGCCTTTCTTGTTGAAGCTAGCTCTTTGGCTCCCTAAGATCATGTTCAATGTGTTGGAGCCAATAGTGAATTTTTCTAGGGCTTTTGTTAAATAATCTACTTTTTCCCTTAAGGCCCTATTTTCATTCATACATGCATCACTAACATCTAATGGCACATAAAGGTCATGTGAGCATGCTTCATTTAAGCTAGAAGAAATACTATCATTTAAGCATGCATTTTCTAGTTTATTTTCTAGGTCCTTAATTTGATCTAGCATGCTTTTGTTTTTCTTCTTAGCTCTAAATAAATCTCTAGTTAAGCTAGAAACCATGGAAACTATTTTCTTAGGAGTTAGATTTGTTACCATAGTTTCCATGTCCTCTTCTTCTTCGGATGAGGAGGATGTGGAGGCTCCCCCTTCACTTGAGCTTTCCCCACTTGAGCTTGATCTTTCATTTTCGGATGAAGAGCAATCCAAGTCATCAAAGGCCATCAAGGCTAAATTGGTGACAAAAGCATTCTCCTCATCCGATGATGAGGAGGAGGATGAGGAAGGATCATCCCATGTCTTGGCCTTGAATGCTTTGGCCTTCCCCTTCTTCTTCTTCCTCTTCTCTTCTTTCTTTTTCTTTTCTTCCTTGCTCTTGTTTAGGAGAGGACAATTGTCCCTTATGTGCCCTTCTCCTTGGCAATTGTAGCATATGACCTTCCCCCTTGGTCTTCTATTCCTATCATTAGATTTATCAAATCTAAAATTCTTAAATGCTCGTCTTACCCTCCTTACCATGTAGGCTTCTTCGGTGCTATCCATGGAGGAGGAGGAAGATGCTTCGTCATCGGAGGAGGAGGTGATTTCCATCTTCTTCTTCCCCTTACTTGCCAATAATGCTACTCCTCTTGAGGGTTGAATTTTAGGCTCCTCTTGTATTCCCTCAAGCCTAGTTTCGTGGAGCTCCATTGTTGAGAAAAATTCCTCCAAGGTACTTACTTCCAAGTTCTTGGAGATGTAGAACGAATCCACCATGGAGCTCCACTTTGAGGACCGGGGAAAGGCATCTATGGCCTTCATTACCATATCCCGGTTTGATAGCTTCTCACCTACACTTGTTAGTCCATTTAAAATTTCTTTGAATCGAGAATGTAAGGAAATTACCTTTTCTCCCTTTTCTAATTTAATGTTGGATAATTAGGAGCGGAGGAGGTCTCTCCTTGCTAGCTTTGCCTCGGATGTGCCTTCATGAAGCTCAATTAGCTTCTCCCACATCTCCTTGGCACTTAAGCATTCTCCTATTCGGTTGATCTCTTGTTGGGGGAGCACATTGAAGAGATGATGTTTGGCTTTTGAATTTGCAAGGTGCTCTTCCCTTTGCCTTTTGGTCCACCTAGATTTCTCTATTGGCTTCCCTTCTTCATCCCTAGGCAAAACGAAACCGGATTCCATTGTAATCATTATATCAAAATCCGTTTCGAAAAATACCTCCATTCGCTTCTTCCACCAAGCGAATTCTCCTTCAAACTTCGGAGGATGGATGTTGGAGCCGGCCATTTTGAAAGTTGCTTGTTGTGGCGGTTAGTCTCGACAAGCTTTCCTCAAACTCGATACCACTTGTAGGGGATCGGTATGGCTAGAGGGGGTGAATAGCCTCGTCGTTTGACGTCGTAAATTGCCTCGTCTACAAAGATTAGCGCAAGCGAATATACAAATACAAAGCAAAAGACAAACAATAAAACAAATGCTAACACGATGGTATAACGTGGTTCACGCTGCGCTAATCCCACGGTCCCCGATTAAATCCTCGGTGAATCACTCTGTTAAACCAATCCACTAAATGGTCTCTCCTTTGCACCAAGCTAGGTGGAGGTAACCTTTACAAATCAAGCACACTCTTCTTACAAATAGAATGGAGTAAGAACAGGTAAGAAGAGTTTAGAGCTTGTGGGGCACTAGGAAGATTGTTTGGAGTATGAGCATTAGCCTCTCAAAGGCTCACACCCTCTATTTTTATAGAGAGGGCTAACTTCTTCCCATTTGCCGCCATCAGTCGACTGCCGCCCTTGGCGATTATTGCCCTCACTACGGCCTCGAACACGTCGGATCCGGCCGTAGTCAACGGAACTCTTGGATCGGATGGACCTCATCGATCATTCGCCTCGTAGTCGGCGCCCGATCGGCTTCGAGCGGTTACAATGGCGAACCCTTATTGACCCGGTCATTGCGCCTTGGCGGTGATAATCTTGCGTTCGCCCACGTATGGCGATCGGCTGGCCTAATCGATCGATCGTATACGGTCGAACTCACTCGACTCGGAAGCGATCATTGCCGACGCATGGGATCGGCGGTGTCGAAAACCCATCCGACACTTGGCCAGATGGCCAAGTTTCACCTAAGAGCTACCCTTTCCTGGGTTACAATCGCTCACTCTCATTTCTCGGAGTCCCTCGCCTTCGAAGTTCTCTTCGTTCTCGGCCACGTCCCTCGGCAGCATCAGGCGCACGGCTCTGCAATGCTCCTTCGCGTCTCTTGCCTCGAAGTCTACTTCCTCCGGCTTCACTCCAAGCTTCTCGTCCGGCGGTCCTTCGGATGCTCCAAGCGCACGGCTTTCGCAAAGCTATCCTTCACCGACTCAAGGCACGAGTCATGAGATGTGAAACTCGCCACGGCTCCATGTGCGAATTACTAAGTCCTGCACGACTTCAATGCACATATCACATCAACATATCAAACTAACTTAAACCCTTTGCCACACCATCAAAACCATATTACTGTAAGAGATTGCCCTAACAGAAGACAGCTTGTTAAGAGGGTTTACCCTCATATTAAGTGTAGATCTCTCCGAGAGCTTCGTTTTGGTAGGTAGCCCATGTCGTGCGTTAACTTGTACGAAAAGTTATGCCCGTTTGACCGTCGGCTACTCCAAAAGCGAATACTTGCAAAACAAAACCAAACGAAGAGTACCAAGACTTCGTCTTGGATTAGTAGTGCGGGAGAACAATTTAAACTAACGAAAAACAAATCTGTAAAAAATGTTAGATTGGTGGTTTCACCAAATCTAAGCGCCCCCGGCTCTGATACCAATTGTTGGATCGAAGCGGATCGCTAGAGGGGGGGGGGTGAATAGCGATAAAACCTTTTTTTGTTCGTTCGTTAAAACTCGAGTAGATAATTAATTTGCAGTGGAAAGATAAGCAATAAATAAAATGAGACAAAAATTTTTACTTGGTTCGTAGTCTTCGGCTACTACTCCAAGACCCTAGTGATCCTTGATCACGCACGGAGGGCAATTCACTAAAAACACTCCTCCTCGTTGGAGGTAGGAGTTTGACGATTACAAAAAAAACCTTCGAAAGAAAAGATAGAGAGACAAACCCTCTCTTCTATTAATGTAAAGTGCAAGAGATTGCCACACCATCAAAACCATATTACGGCAAGAGATTGCCCTAACAGAAGACAGCTTGTTAAGAGGGTTTACCCTCATATTAAGTGTAGATCTCTCCGAGAGCTTCGTTTTGGTAGGTAGCCCATGTCGTGGGTCAACTTGTACGAAAAGTTATGCCCGTTTGACCGTCGGCTACTCCAAAAGCGAATACTTGCAAAACAAAACCAAACGAAGAGTACCAAGACTTCGTCTTGGATTAGTAGTGCGGGAGAACAATTTAAACTAACGAAAAACAAATCTGTAAAAAATGTTAGATTGGTGGTTTCACCAAATCTAAGCGCCCCCGGCTCTGATACCAATTGTTGGATCGAAGCGGATCGCTAGAGGGGGGGGTGAATAGCGATAAAACCTTTTTTTGTTCGTTCGTTAAAACTCGAGTAGATAATTAATTTGCAGTGGAAAGATAAGCAATAAATAAAATGAGACAAAAATTTTTACTTGGTTCGTAGTCTTCGGCTACTACTCCAAGACCCTAGTGATCCTTGATCACGCACGGAGGGCAATTCACTAAAAACACTCCTCCTCGTTGGAGGTAGGAGTTTGACGATTACAAAAAAAACCTTCGAAAGAAAAGATAGAGAGACAAACCCTCTCTTCTATTAATGTAAAGTGCAACGATAGAAAACCTTGATTAATAAAAGGAATTACAATATTTAAAGAGACGACAAATTAAAATATCAACAATTAAAGAGTAGAAACTAAGCTAGGGTTGTTGACAGCACTTCGTCGTAGAGTCGTCGGAGAATCGTGGAGTTGCAAAGGTTTTTGAGCACTTAGAGATGATGAAAAACCCTAGGAGAAGCCCTCCTTTTATAGCCTTTAAGCCCCTCATTGAATGGGTCTTCAACCAATAGGAATTGGGCACAAAACTCCTTGAAAAATGGTGATAAAGCTTGACTCCTCGAGGCTGATTTTTAACCATCGGTTGAACTGATTTCTTGGCCGGTTGAACTGATGGCTCAGCAGTTGAACTGATCCTTGGCCGGTTGAACTGATGGCTCAGCAGTTGAACTGATCCTTGGCCGGTTGAACTGATTTTCAGACTTTTCAACTGTAATAAAGAGTTAGCTCGAAATATAAGTGAATTCGACGGCCACTTACCATCCGATCTCAACATAGACCTTCCATGGGAAGTCTTGGTCGGATCGTCGCCTAAGGATGTCCCCATATGGAGGACTCGACCTTACTTACGCTCACTCACACGAGCTTACCTCAACATTTACCTTTGAAGCCTTGCTTTCGGTCTCCACCTGATTCCTTCGGCTCCCTCCGAAGTCCTCCCGGTGTCGCCCGACCACTACGGTTCTCTCCGAGTGTCACTGACTTTCGGCTTAGCTTAGCATTTCTGCATACTTGATTCAGCTCGTGAGATAATGACATGACCTTAACTTTGTATCGTTTGCTATAATCAAAACTCAGGTTCGACTTAGGTGCCTACTGCACCAACAGTTTATCCACTTCTTTGGTAATTGGGAGCTAGTCATGACACCAATTATCGGGGGTACTCAGGATGACACATTTTTGTCGCTTCATTTAATGAAGCTTTTGAAGTTGCTGTAGTGTTGTGACTGCTTCTTGTGCTGCATGTTCTTGAAGCTGGTAAAGTTTATCGAAAGTTTATTGTTCTTCTTCCAACAAGAATCTTCCTTCATGCATTCTTCGTTGGTGGTATTGTAGTAGCTCCTCGTTCTGCTGATCGACTGACTTTGTACTTGGAGTGCACCTATCAGCAAGGCTTGTGTTCATTCGTCTGGCCTGGCCTACAGCTCCATTAGGGCCAGGTGCGCTTGTTCCAATTGTGTGAGGAAGTTGTGAGGCCATTCTGAAATGACAAGACAAGTAATTAGTCTGGATAAACTATCAGCTAATTGATTGTCCTGTCCGCTTATGTGTTCAAAGGTAATCGTCACTCATACCAATACTTGTCTCGTCGTTGTTGGATCGATGCGGTTCACTAGAGGGGGGGGTGAATAGCGAAAAAAAACTTTTTCTTTCGAATTCGTTTCAAGACAAATATACGCAGCGGAAATGTAAATAAAAACTAAAAGAGTCAAATAGTTTTTTACTTGGTTCGTAGCCTTCGGCTACTACTCCAAGGCCCTAACGGTCCTAGACCGTGTACGGAGGGAAATTCACTAAAACACTCCTCCTCGTTGGAGGTAGGAGTTTACGATTACAAAAAAAACTTTCGAAGCACAAGATAGAGAGACAAACCCTCTCTTCTATTAAAATGAAAATGCAACGATAGAAAGCCTCGATTAACAAACTAATTGCAAGATTAAAAGAAATGACAAGACAAGATTATACCAACAACTCGAAGATAGGACTTAAACTAGGGTTGTTGGCAGCACTTCGTTGTCATAGAGTTGTCAGAGAGTCGCAACGTTGCGGAGGCTTTTGAGCACTTAGAATTGATGATAAAACCCTAGGTTTGGCCCTCCTTTAATAGCCTTTGAGCCCCTTTTCGAGAGGAACCCTAGCCAATCACAATTGAGCACCACTTCCCTTGAAATTTGGTGATAAACCTTGACTCCTCGAGGCTGATCCTTTGACCATCAGTCGACTGATGGTCATCATCGATCGGCCCGATGGCGGCATCGATCAGTCGCGACCTCGATGTCGGTGATTTGCGGCGAGTCCTCAAGCGGTCGTGATGCTTGCTGCAAGTCAAAGTTAGCTCAACAAAAACATAATTTCGACGGTCGTCGACCGTCCGATCTCGACCTAGACCATCTATAGGATGTCTTTGGTCGGATCTACGCTTAAGATCATCCCCGTAACGAGGATACGACCTCACTTACGCTCGCACACACGAGCTTACCTCGATACTTACATGTTGCTTTTGCTTCCGGCCTTCCACTCGATTCCTTCAGCTCCCTACGAAGTCACTCGAGTGTCGCCCGACCACTGCGGCTTCCTCCGGGTGTCGCTAGCCTTCAGCTTCAGCTATAGCAATTTACTGCACACTCGATTCATCTCATGAGATAACAACATGAGCTTAACTTTGTATCGTTTGCTAAAATCAAAACTCAGGTTTGACTTAGGTGCCTACTGCACCAACAATCTCCCCCTTTTTTATTTATGGCAAACCCACATACAAAGTTAAGAAAGACAAATTAAGTGCATTAAGTAAAATGAGCAAGAGATATGCATGAATGTGTAGGAGTATATAATAACTCTTTTTCAAGTGCTCCCCCTTGAGGAATCCTCCCCCTTGACCGAGGGTGAGTACTTGAGAAAGAGTTTTAACTCTCCCCCTTGATATTTGCTGCTAAAAAAAATGTGTTTAAAATAAGTTTTAAGTTAAGAAATCAAAAAATTGATTTCTTAACCTTGGCCTTTACTTCCATTTTGTTAACAAGTTAACTTAGAGTTAATTACTATTTATTATTTTTTTTGTATTGTTGACGAAAACAAGTTAACTAAATGTGTTTAAGTTAAGAGTTCCCTTAACTTGTTTTGTTAACTTAAAGTTAAGTAAGCCTTGGCCATAAAAAAAAAATTGATCCCTTAACTTTGGCCTTTTTCTCGTTAACTAAAAGTTAAGTAAATTATTTTTTTGTATTGTTAATGAAAACAAGTTAACTAAATGTGTTTAAGTTAAGAGTTCCCTTAACTTGTTTTGTTAACTTAAAGTTAAGTAAGCCATAAAAAAAAATGATCCCTTAACTTTGGCCTTGATCCCTTAACTTTGGCCTTTTTCTCCCCCTTTTGCCATTTATCGAAAAGAGTGAGGGTGTGTGTGGAATAAGTTTTAATTTTAAAGTCTAAGCATGTTCCACATTATTTTGAAAATAATATACTGAAAATAAGTTCATCTATAAAATGTTCGACTCATATTTGGCTTGATTGATATGAAGGATCAACCAGTCCTGGTAGAGTCGGTTAGTATGTATGATTATACTCCGTGGTTCATAGCGATGCACTAGCTCTACATCTGGAACCAGGAGTAAGGTCCTAACATCTCACGCCCATCTACGTGGCTAAGTACACAAACACATTAGTCCTATGTGTTGTGGGATGTACTGGCTCCTTAAATCTATAGGTGCATGATATCTAAGGTATGTCCTATGCTAGTTCCATGAAATTAAAGAAATAGTAGTAAGAACATATAAATTGCAAGTTCCTATTCTACTACGCACATGCCCAATTTTCGTCTTAATAGACTAAATTCGGCTTCGGGTAGGGGTTTAGTAAATAGGTCTGCTAAGTTAGACTTCGATTCGACGTATTCGAGTTGTATGGCTCCGTTGGCCACATGTTCTCGAATGAAATGGTGTTTGACCTCTATATGTTTGGTCCTAGAGTGACATATCGGATTCTTTGTAAGATTAATTGAACTAATGTTATCTACGTGAAGTTTAGTATTCGTAAAGTCTAACTTAAAGTCGCGGAGAGTGTACTTCATCCAAAGAAGCTGCGTGACACACTCACCCATCGCGATGTATTCGGCTTCGGTGGTAGATAAAGCAACACAGTGTTGCTTCCTACTGCACCAACTCACTAGACTCGAGCCGAGAAGTTGACAACAACCACTCGTGCTCTTTCTATCGAGCTTACTACCGGCATAGTCCGAATCGGAGTAGCCGGTTAGTTCGAACTCGGTAGATCTAGGATACCAAATACCGACATTAAGTGTACCCTTTAGATATCTAAGGATATGCTTAACTAGGGTTAGGTGAGACTCCTTAACACAGGTTTGAAACCTGGCGCACATACTTACTGCGAATAGGATGTCGAATTAGGCTCATGATTAAGTATAGGAGACTTCCTATCGTGCTCCTATAGTACTTTAAGTCAATGGACTTACTTTCTAGGACTTCTCCTATGTTAACATTAATCGTCATTGGAGTGTTTATTACCTTAGCGTCTTGCATTCCAAATCTTTTAATTAACTCCTTAGTGTATTTTTGTTGATATAGGTATATACCATCCTTAGTTTGTTTAATTTGTAGACCTAAAAAGAAACTTAACTCGCCTACCAAGTTCATTTTGAACTCACTTTCCATGAGTGAAACGAACTCGTTTAGTAAGGCTGAGTTAGAGGTTCCAAAAATTATATCGTCTACGTAAATTTGAGCTATGAATATTTCTTTACCTAAGGTTTTTACGAAGAGAGTTGGGTCAACTAAGCCTTGGTTAAACCCTTTTGACTTAAGATGGATTGAAAGTCTCTCGTACCAAGCTCGAGGAGCTTGTTTAAGTCCATAGAGAGCTTTCTTAAGTTTTAGGACATGGTCGGGTTTATCTAGATTTTCGAATCCGGGGGGTTGGCTAACATAAACTTCTTCTTTAATGTATCCATTTAGTAATGTCGACTTAACATCCATTTGAAACAGCTTAAATCCTCGATGTGCAGCGTAAGCTAGCAACATTCGAATGAATTCGAGTCTAACTACTGGGGCATAGGTTTCGTCGTAATCTAAGCCTTCGACTTGACTAAACCCTTTGGCGACTAACCTAGCCTTGTTTCTAACTACTTCACCTTTATCATCAAGCTTATTTCGAAACACCCACCTTGTTCCAATTATCGTTTTGTCTTTAGGTGGTGGTACTAATTCCCACACTTCATTCCTAGTAAATTGAGCTAGCTCTTCTTGCATTGCAATAATCCAATCGAGATCAAGAAGAGCTTGTTCAATTGATTTGGGTTCTATCTTTGAAATTAAGGAAATTTGACTAAGGTTCCTATAGGATGCTCTAGTTCGAACTCCCAGATTAGGATCTCCTATTACTTGATCGATAGGGTGGTTAGTCTGAATCCTAGATTGGGTTGGGTTTGTTTCACCTAATGCTTGATCAATGGGGTGACTTGGTTGAACACTAGTTTGACTCGGATCACTTGTCACTTGATCGACAAGAGAAGTTGGTTGATGTGGATTAGACTCGATCTCAGGGTCGGAGACGAGTTTGGTATCAGTGGGCTCAACACTTGGGGTCATTAAGGGTTTTGTAGGTTCGGGTACTTCATCGAACACTACATTAATAGTCTCTTCGACTTTAAGGGTATCATGGTTATATACCCTATAGGCCCTACTCGTGGTTGAGTATCCTAAGAAGATTCCGGTGGAGGTTTTGGATTTGAATTTCCCTAGGTGGTTCTTAGTGTTTAAGATATGTATTTTACATCCAAATACCCTAAAGTACTTGATGTTGGGTACTTTATTGTGATAAATCTCGTATGAGGTCTTAAGGTGCCTCTTTACCATAAGGATCCTATTCTGAACATAGCAAGCCGTGCTAACGGCTTCTGCCCAAAACCTATCAGGTAGGTCGTATTCGTTCAACATGGTCCTAGCGGCTTCTTGTAGAGTTCAGTTTTTCTGCTCCACTAGGCCATTTTGTTGAGGGGTCCTAGGGCAAGAGAATTCATGGTGGTATCCGTTTAGGTTACAGAAGTCGGTGAACCTTTGATTTTCGAATTCACCACCATGATCGCTTCTAAGTCTTTTAACCTTAAGGTTTTTTTGATTCTTGATTAATTTAAATAGATTGATTAATTGATCTAGGGTATCATTTTTATGTTTGATGAACCTGACCCAGGTAAACCTGGAGTAGTCATCAATTATGACTAAGAAATATTGACTTCTATTGAGTGACTTGGCTCCATGTGAATCGAATAGATCCATATGCAGGAGCTCAAGTACACTTGAGATTCGTTCTTGGTTAGTTAACTTGTGTTGTGTCCTAGGTTGTTTTCCTTGTTGACAAGCATTACAGATTTTATTAACCAAATTGTTGAGGTTGGGTAAGCCTCTGACTAAGCCACTCTGACTCATCTTGTGGACGAGTCTTGGGTGCGAGTGACCGAGTCGTCGGTGCCACAACCATGATTCCTCTTCCTGTGTCATAAGATATTTGGCTGAGGATTTGATTAAGTTAATTGTATAAATGTTATTTGTCCTAGTTCCTTTGAGTATTGTTTTAGTTGTTTTATTTGTTTTAATTACACATTCATTTTCTAAAAATACGACCTTATAGTTATTGTCACATAATTGGCTTATGCTAAGCAGGTTATATTCAAAATTCTCTACAAGTAATACATTTTTAATAACAAAATTCGAGTTAAGCTCGATATCACCTGATCCGATGATTTTGAGCTTGTCGTTATTCCCAAAGGCTACCGATCCTTGTTGTTTGAATCGAAGCTTTGTGAATTTGAGTTGATCCCTGGTCATGTGTCGGGAGCAACCGCTGTCCAACATCCATTGATCCTACACACAAGGTGGTTGGATTGGATGTTAGATTTTTTATATTTTTTTTAAAAAATTGGTTGTAAGTTTTTTAAACCTAGGTCATCTCACCTGTGTCTATATGATCAAGCATATTATACTTATGTGTTTTTTGTGAGATGACTTCCAATTAAGTTGATTAAGTGTATTTAGGTTCAAGTAATTTTATGTTAGATTTGGATTTGACCCTAGGCTTGTCAAGTTTACCTTTTCAAGATCATGGCTTCCATTCTAGGTCGTGGCGAGGCACAGGGGCCTTCTTTTATCGGATCATCGATCACTTCCTTAGACAAAGCCATTTTCAAGAAAATGATGACTTGACTCACCTAAGACTATTTCCTGGTCTAACTGGTTATTTTTGAAAAGAGACTCCCTGAGGCTCAATCTTTTCGAAGGATTTTAGTTGGTTATGTATGTGTTCTAAGTGAGTTCACAAGTTAAAAAAAATTCTAAGCATGCAATTTCTAAGTTAAAGCACAAACATGTTTTGTACTGGCTCCCCCTAGACCGTTGAATCGGTTCGGTCTATCCACATAGTGGATTTGGTCCTTGGGAACCCAGTACGGGTTGGATCCTAGAGTTGAAATCAAAAAGTTCTTAGGGACCCATGCTTGGACATGTTTCCTATGTCGACTTACAATCGACATATACGACCTATTAGTCATGTTTGAGTTAAACCCTAGTCCAACCTTGTTGTACACGACCCTTTGAGATCCAAGTAGGAGGTCAAGTCCTTTGGATCCCGAAGTGAACCTTTCCAACGTGTTCCTAAGATCTTCAACTTGACTTTTCAAGAGAGAGTTCTCAACTTCGAGCTTTTCACTCGAGTTGGGTCCTTCTCGAACTTGACTAGTCGAAGATGTTAGGGAGACCTTGTGTTTGAGAGTTTGACCTCCTCAACCGTGGTCTCGACCTTGGACTCGGACTTAACTAATTTCCTAGACAAAAACTAACCGTATTATGTAAAGTATTAAATAAAGTTCGACTCACTTTAAGGGTATCTTTTGAGCGGATGCGTGTCCGTGGCTTGACTTGAAGGTAACCGTAGTCAGAGTCATCCTCGAGTTGACTCAAGTTCGAGTTCGGTCTCCATGTCGACTCAATCGATTTCGCCATGAAGGCGTGGTCTTCGTCTTCTTGGATGCGCTTCTTCCCATGTCGCGTTGAGGCCTTCTTGTGCTTAGGTGCTTGGTGGTTGAGCTTGGGGCACTCGGACTTGATATGTCCAAACTCATAACACCTAATATTAGAACTTTTAGGCTTACCTTGGTTGGGTCAGTCGTGGTTCGCTTCGTCCCTTGGCTATCCTTGAGCTAGGTTCATTAGTTGGGATCAACTCGGGTCAACTTCTTCTTGGACTCGTCTTCCTCCTCGGTTGGTGGTGGCTTGCTTGCGATTTTCTTCTTCTTTGAACACTGCAAACAAGGCTATACCCCTCTCGGGTTCGAGTTGGATTGCTCATGTAATTGAAATCGAGAATAATTCATCTATTCTAATTTAGAAAGGTCCTTGGAGACCTTGTAGGCGTCGACCATGGATGCCCATAAGGTAGTCCTCGGAAAGAGTTTAGAACATACCTTATAAGGCGCGGTTTTGACCTTTTGCCCGATTGCGTGTAGGTTGTTGACTATGTCTTGGACCGGCGTGAAGTTGCATTGCGGACTCGTGTTCCTGCATTTTTAGATTATATAATTTATTGAATAAAAGGTCGCGCTTACATATCTTGGCTTCATCGGTCCCTTTTTGTAGCTCCACTAGTTTTGTCCAAAGATCTTTTGCGCTTATGAAGGGGCCGACGCGATTTAACTCCTCCTTGGACAAGCCGCATTGGAAGATTTGTGTTGCCTTGGCATCGGCTTCGACTTGTCGTTTTGTTGCAACGGTCCATTGATCATAATCCAAGGAGTCACCCACTTCATTAGTCGGAAGTGTGAAACCCGTTTGGATTATGATCCACATCTCGATTTGGGTTTTGAGAAAGCATTCCATCCGACCTTTCCGGATGGCGAAATCATCTCCGTTGTAAAGCGGAGGTCGACGGTGCTAAAACCTCGAGATGGGCCATTAGAACAAAAAACAAGGAGACTAAAAGAAGACCTAGCAGCAAAAAAACACGAAAGTACCAAGACTTGCGTCTTGGATTAGTAGTGTGGGAAATAAAAAGAAACAAACGAAAAATAGAAAGTTAAGCAAAGAAATAAGAAACTAAATAAAAAGTAAGTACTCATAACCTTCGATGTCCCCGAAAGGATACTAAACGTCAATTTTTGAGGATGAAAACAACTTGTTACGGGGGTAAACCCCAATAATAAGTGTAGATCTCTGCGAGGGCTTCGATTTGGTAGGTAGACCGTGTCGTGGGTCAAATTGTACGAAAAGTTATGCCCGTTTGACCGTCGGCTACTCCAAAAGCGAATACTTACAAAACAAAACCAAACGAAGAGTACCAAGACTTTGTCTTGGATTAGTAGTGCGGGAGAAAAATTTAAACGAACGAAAAACAAATCTGTAAAAAAAAATGTTGGATTGGTGGTTTCACCAAATCTAAGCGCCCCCGACTCTGATACCAATTGTTGGATCGATGCGGTTCGCTAGAGAAGTGAATAAGCGAAAAAACTTTTCTTTATACATGCGGAAATGTAAATAAAAACTAAAAGAGACAAATAGTTTTTTACTTGGTTCGTAGCCTTCGGCTACTACTCCAAGGCCCTAACGGTCCTAGACCGTGTACGGAGGGAAATTCACTAAAACACTCCTCCTCGTTGGAGGTAGGAGTTTACGATTACAAAAAAAACTTTCGAAGCACAAGATAGAGAGACAAACCCTCTCTTCTATTAAAATGAAAATGCAACGATAGAAAGCCTCGATTAACAAACTAATTGCAAGATTAAAAGAAATGACAAGACAAGATTATACCAACAACTCGAAGATAGGACTTAAACTAGGGTTGTTGGCACTTATGCTGTAGAGTTGTCGGAGAGTCGCAGCGTTGCGGAGGCTTTTGAGCACTTAGAATTGATGATAAAACCCTAGGTTTGACCCTCCTTTTATAGCCTTTAAGCCCCTTTTCGAGAGGAACCCTAGCCAATCACAATTGAGCACCACTCCCCTTGAAATTTGGTGATAAATGATCCTTTGACCATCACCGACCGATGGTCATCATCGATCGATGATAGCGATCGATCCGAGTCGCGACCTCCGATCGGCCGATTGACGGCATCGAGTCCTCAAGCGATGATCGATGCTTGCTGCAAGTCAAAGTTAGCTCAACAAAAACATAATTTCGACGGTCGTCGACTGTCCGATCTCGACCTAGACCATCTATAGGATGTCTTTGGTCGGATCTACGCTTAAGATCATCCCCGTAACGAGGATACGACCTCACTTACGCTCGCACACACGAGCTTACCTCGATACTTACATGTTGCTTTTGCTTCCGGCCTTCCACTCGATTCCTTCGGCTCCCTACGAAGTCACTCGAGTGTCGCCCGACCACCGCGGCTTCCTCTGGGTGTCGCTAGCCTTCAGCTTCAGCTATAGCAATTTACTGCACACTCGATTCAGCTCGTGAGATAACAACATGAGCTTAACTTTGTATCATTTGCTAAAATCAAAACTCAGGTTTGACTTAGGTGCCTACTGCACCAACAGTCGTTTCAGAATGGCCTCACAACTTTCTCACACAATTGGAACAAGCACACCTGGTCCTAATGGAGCTGTAGGCTAGGCCAGACGAACGAACACAAACCCAGCTGATAGGTGCACTCCAAGTACTAAGTCAGTCGATCAACAGTACGAGGAGCTACTACAATACCACCAACGAAGAATTATGAAGGAAGATTCCTGTTGGAAGAAGAACGACAAATTTTCTATAAACTCCACCAGCTTCAAGAACATGTAGCACAGGAAGCAATCACAGCACTACAACAACTTCAAAAGCTTCATTTCTTCTTTTTCATCTAAGGGATACACTTCATACTTTACAGCGTATATAGTATGTTTTACAACACGCAATGCATCTATATAGTACGCTTTATAGCACACAGCGCATATAGTGCGCTTTCTTTATAGCTTGAAATATGACATTTCTCTGACAAGGTTTTGGATCGTGCTGACAGCTATTGCCAATTGTTTATCCACTTCTATGGTAATGAGCCCATTATATACCAAGATCAGTCCCATGGGAGATAAGAAGATGAACAACCAAGATTGGTCCTTGGTAAAACAAATCAAGAAGCTTGTAAGGAACCTGCCAGATCTGGAGGTCCCACCAGAAGAGTGTTACATAGTCCTTGAGACCGACGACTTCATGAGCGGGTGAGGCGGTATATGTAAATGGAAGAACAAAAAACACGACCAAAAAACCACTGAACGGATCTGCGCCTACACAAGTGGAAAGTTTAATCCCCCGAAATCCACACGTATTTATTCATCATTGTCTTTTAGTCCATTAGTGCTCCTCAAGTATTTATTCATCATTGTCTTTAGACATCTTGAAACCATATTTTAGGCATCTTGTAACCATATTTTATGGAAATCACAATATCAAAGTTAGTTTAAACAAATACCTCCATTTTGGACTTTCAAAGTGTGAACTCTCCTTCAAATTTAGGTGGTTAGGCATTGGATTTGACCATTTCTTCACTTGCAATTTGAACCTCTCAATCTAGATACTCAGTTGGCGACTCCTTCTAGGCAGTCCTGCTTCAATACCAAGTGTTAGTGTGGCACGATGCGAAAGCTAGTGTTGAGATCGCTAGAGAAGGAGGAGTGAATAGCGAACCTACAATAAAATTGTCTTTCTTTCTCTGGCTAATGTCTTAATAAGGACACACACATTAGGATAAACAAATCAACACATGCAAAGAAACACATACCGAGATGGTCACCACTATTTACTTAATTTACACCCTCCATGTTGCTATGTCCAAGATTTTCGCATCCACTATTTTTTTCCTCTTTGCTAAAGAGCCAGAGCGAGCTAGATAAATCTCTTTTATAATTGTATATTACAAGAACAATACAGTAAATGAAGAGGTAGTAATTCGTGTGTTAGTCTTGAGCCTATGATCCTCATTTTATAGCCTCCACATCAAGTTCGTCACTATGCTATATGGCACATTTGATTGACTAAAAAACCTTATCTGTTGGATTGAAAATTACTCACTCAGCTTCTTGACCTTATCCTAGAATAGGTCATCTCTTATCGCCTCTATTGACATAACAACTTTTTGGTCGATTGGACTTTCTTTTTTGTCGCTTATTCCTCAATCCAACTCAGATCTCTAAGCTAGATCACTCACCAGTCTTCTTCTGGCCGACCATGCCTCTTTTTCTAGTTGTCTTATTTTGAAATATAACTTGTTCAAAGCGATAAAATGATAGAATACTGTGCATCATGCGATGTTTTCTGGTCGATCAAAAGTTCTAATCGATTGGAGGTTCCAATCAATCGAAACTATGTTTCTGGTTGGCCAGAACTTGCTAACTCAGGTTGACTATAATCGAAATTGCCTATATCCTTCGCCATGATTATAATTTCAATTAATTCAATTTGTCACAACTTATCTTGGTTAATCTTCCTCCCAATTTTTCATCTCTTAGATGATCAAGTCATTCGACTCACTCCCCTATGCATTCTTCTCATTCTATCGATGTACCTTTTTTGTCAAACTTCTAATCCGAATTAATACACCGAATTTGTTGGCTCCTTTCCATGTTATTCTTCTCACTTGTATCTTTTGCTCCAAGTTTGACTATCTTCGATACTCTATCGAATATATCTCTCGGAAAGTTTATATAATCTTTCACTGTACATACTCGATCGAATCCTATGTCATCGAGTACTCCTTTGCATTTTTTCTTCAAATCTTTACCTATTTAAACACGTATTAAACACAACACTATAGCCTAAATTAAATTCATTTAACCTAAAGTCGACACCAATTGAAGTTTCAATAATTTCTCCCTCAACCGTTCATGATATTAACAAGTTAAACTTGAGTTTAATTGCATCATATTTTTTATTAAATTTTAATTAAGTTTGAGTTCTTGTTGTCTTTACGATTTAATTATTGAAATTGTATTATGTTTTAGTTTTAATATTATAAATAATTTAAATTATAACAAAAAATTATAAATTATATATTTCTCACCCTCAAGTGACACGGTCTCTCGTAGACAAAGAGAAGGATTGGCTGGATGCAAGGTGGCCAGGCAAAAAAGTAGCCTATGATGGAGATAAGAGTTGCAAACGAGGGACAAATCAAGCGAGCAGAGATGAAATATCAGCGTGAATGAGTGCCATAGGCAACTGAGAAGCAATGAAATACACAAAAGAAAAGATCAAAAAATGGTTTCAAGTATTAATCACCAAACCCAATGGCGAACTAGAGGGTTCGTAGGTACCATATCAACATAATATCAATGTAACATTTAATTAAGAGTATACATGGGTGAATATTCATCATGACATGAAGAGTTATTATATGCATGCTTCATTCAGCTCCATCTATTTCGTTTCACTATTCTCAAATTGGCATCATACAGACAGCCCTATTGAAAATCTACATCCACATACAGAAGAAAACTCGATCGCATCGAAACATTACTTGTGGTTTGTCACTTGTCATGGTATAGAAGAGTTCAACAGCCACCACTAGCTGGCTTAATTGAACTATGGAGGCCATTACCCCTGAGCTTCATGCAGTGCTCCTCGGCATATGCTTGAGAGCAAATAATTTCGACTGCTAGGCCATTGTGGTGGGCCTCTTGCATGATGTTTACAGCATTATCGAGCATCATTCCTAGGATCACCTTCATTAGCACTTGGACTACGTGCTCACGCTTGTTGTAATTGTCGTTGTGCAATATCACACGATAAGGAGGAGCTGTTTTCCTAGATTTCCTGAAAAACAATGAAGACGATTGATTGTCGTGTAACATATTGTACAAGTTGGCCAACAAACACGAATGTCTTATTTTCCTCCAAGAAAAGTTGTTTGGGAAGAAAAGAAAAGACCTTTGACATAATATAAAAGTCAGATACAGTTACCCGACGACATCTATAATGCGACAGTGGAGAGGTGTTGATATTCAACATGAAATCAGATCAGACGACCAAATTGCAAATTTAGGCAATTCTTAAGTTAAAATATGAACATAGTAATCATGAGAATGAATATTATGCAAAAAAAAAAAAAAAAAAAATCAAGTCACAAAAAAGTGGAGTGACTGAATTACTTTCTAGAACTGACATATGCCATATTGAACATATGCAGCAAGAAAGCAAATTTATGCAAATGACTGGCCAACAAGAACATTTCCATAACCAACTTGTCATGACTATAGAAAATGCTTTTTGACGGCCACAAGTCACCCTCTTAACCCCTTCAAAACCCATGACATTATTAATATCTGAAGAGGGAACACGTTTTGATCCGACAATAGATAACCAATGGTAGTATAAGGGATCTACAAGGGCTTGGGCACAAAGGAAATTTGTTACATTAAAGATCACTAAGACTAGTTCATTATGATAGAAGGCAAACTTTCCGAAAAATTCAACATCAGGTTAACAGGGATGAATTAGATGAGAAAATTGTCAAATGATAAATGATGGAAGAAATTGACCATGCACCTACTGATAATAAGAAGATAAATGTCATAAGATGCACTATATCAAGTGAGAAAGTGTTCAAACCAAATGGCACATGATTATTATATCAAGATTTTTGAGTTATATATTCCTGTGCATAAAGATTCTTTAATCTAAAGGAATGTAGCAGTAGCACCAAATAAGGGTGAATGAAGCTTCAACAAATATTGCCTCTTGGAGTACTAAGATTGGCATCACTTACAAGGCACCCATCTCACCTAGGGTTTGCACGAGTAGATTCAAAGTTTGTTGTGTTATTTGTGATCGTAGAGTTTAATGGTTCTCTCATCATTGGCAGAATCAACATCAAGTGTGCAGCTATTTAGATAATGCATATGGCAATCATGAAGATAGATCAAATGCAGCTCATGGAGCTTGAGAACATGACGATCAAGGATATTGTGTTCAGGAACTTAGCTTGAACCGAGTTGCTCCATTGAAGCTCAGGGAGGAGCTCAGTGGGCTCAAGAGCCAAGGCTCAGATGGGGGTTGCTTGGATTAGGTAGATTCACTCAAGCTCAGGAAGTAACTTAATGGACTCGAGCAGCTAAAGACATGAAAGCATGAGAATCAGAAGAGATTATATTGAGTGATTATAATCATTTTTTTTTTGTCTTTAGGGCATGTAACATCTTGTAATGTTGTGATTGCCTAGGTAGTGGGCGAACTACTTAGGGCTTATGGTTGTGAAGCCTTTGACTATGGGACAGTCTCCCAAGTCATATTTTGTAAAATGGCACACTTTTGTGTAGGCTCACAACGAAGTGAAGGGGCAACCTTTGAAGGGGCATGATTAGGCCCCCCAAAGATTTGAAAAGACTAAAGAAAAAAAAAAATGAAGAATCAAAAGTGTTGCCCAGTTAACAGATTGATGCTCTAGAAGACTATATCCAAAGAGGAGATAAGTCAGCCACTATAGTAGATGAAAAGGTAATGACTATCAACTAATACCAACCTTGGGGCTCGTGTTTTGTGTCAAGTACTTTGATAACTCGCGAACTTAATTAAAGGTTACTTTAACAATTTAGCAACTTAGTTAGTTTGCTCACGGATAGCATATAAAGAGGAAACTATAGATATAGAAAAATAAATAAAGAGATACAGACAATATTGGAGTGGCATGGCCAACTGAGTGAACCATCTACAAAGTAGCATAGCTAAGATGGTATTGTGTAGGCCCAGAGAAAAGGAAAATGTTACCAAATATATGCTCAAAGGCTCCTAAACCTATAATCAAGATGTTCAGTTTAGTGATATGATGCAAAGAATAGGATTAACTACAATAATAATGGATGATATAGTGTCTGCTCAGTCACTTTCGCTTCTTGTCTTAGTTTTCTTTGTGAACCACATCAACCTGAAGATGGGTTCTTGTTGCCACATCTTAAGATATTGGCTCCAAATAGTCTGGCTTCTCTTCTAGAAAGTCAAACTAAAGCCATGATCTACCCACTAGACACCATCATCCAACACATACTTCCTCGTCTTGGCCCTTGTCGATCAACAAGAGAACTCCACAGGATCACGTCCATTGGCACCGATGCTAAGGAGTGTTGAGGTTGCATTCAGGAGCTAGGGAGCCAATTGCACATAACTCCATTTAACTCCTCTGATCCTCCATATACTTCTTGCATTCACATAAAACCACCGAAAGCAATCAAGAAAGTATGTGTAGGAACCCATGCTTTCCGCTATTTAGTTGTGTCCAGTATCTCATATCTCACTTCTTTGTGCCGGTATTTCATACCGACATCTTTGAGATCTTGCATCACATGGTCCATGGTGTCTTCTCCTAGGTGTGTCCATGGTTCAGAAAAGCACCTACATGATGCTTCTGCTTCCCAGCTTCTTCCTTGAGTACTACTGGAAGTATGCTTATATCACCATTGCTTCCTCCTTTACTGCCGCCATCCCCACCATTGCTGGATTCATGAAATCATTACCATCTACCTCCATTAAATTCACAACCCACCGGTTTAAAATTTCGATCCATATCGAGATTTTGATTCGCGATCGGAACGATACGATTTCAATATCGTATCTTGACATATCGATAAATTTCAATATTTTTTAAATATAAAATACATAAATTAAAAATAAAATTTTTAACTTAAATATTAAAAATAAAAGAAATGATTAAAAATACTAAAAAATTAATTATAAAAATAAAATAAATTTAATTAATTTCAAATAAATAGGATTAAAAATAAAATAAATTTTAATAATAATAAATTTATTATTTATAATATATAAATTAATAAAATAAAATTTTAAAATAATTTTATTAAATTTTAATTGATTTTATTTAATATATAGTTAAACTATAGTTTGGGAAGTTGATTGATTTTAAAATTAATTGTGGTCCTAAGACAACCGACATCCGCCATGTCCTACGACGAGGTCGCCTGTATCGCCGCGACTCGAGTGAGCAACCCGCGACTATTATGGCTCGCCAGAGGTGCACTCGCCAATGGTAACTGTGGCCTCGTGCTAGGCCTCCAGTGGTTGCTGCTGTTGGAGCAATCGGCCCAGGTCACGATTGACCAGACTTGAGTTTGACTCGAGTAGTGTTTTGATATTTGACATTGATGTCTGACAATGTGTTGGGGAGATTGTTGGTGCAATCGACCCAGGTTATGATCTCGATATTTGACGATGGTTTGACCATTGTCATGGAAAGTCCAAGTCATGGGTACTTGACATGGAAAGTTCAAGTGGGACACTTGACATTTGAGAAAGTCCAAGTATTAGTATTGTCATGGAAAGTCCAAGTGGGACACTTGACATTTGGAAAAGTCCAAATATGAGTCTTGACAATTGAAAAGTCCAAGAGGAATATTGGCAGCGTAAAGTCTAAGAGTGGAGTCTTGGTAGCATAAGTTCAATAGTTGGCGGCGTAAAGTCCAAGCGGGAGTTTTGCTAGCGTAAGCACAATGTGCCTTGGCGGTATAGACCACATTAGCATGACAATAGCTGATGAAAGCACCTGAAGGCTAGCATATGGATGACTTGGAGGGATCCGATAGGCGTGAGGCTGATGAAGGTGGCTAGAAGGCTTAGGTCTAGGCTAAGGGTGGTCTAGCAAGTATGAGGGCATCATACTTGGGGTAAAACCTCATGTTTGAGGTGTATCAGTCGACTGGGACTATGGTCAGTCGACTGATGTGAGTCGACCGAATTTCGACTGTATGGAAATGGCCTGGTAGTCAACTGCCAACATTGGACAGTCGACTGTGTTAGTAATATATGAGAGGTGTCCTAAGGCAATCACCTTATGTTTAAACCATTTATATGATAAATGAAGATTTACTATTTGAGTATACATGTTTTTATGTATTTGATTAAATCTTAAACTCATTTATTGAATGTCCACAATACGATTCACAGCTTGAGAGAATTTGTGATTAGATCACAACTAGTGAGTATCTCTACATATGTAATTGTGATGTATTGGAATTATCTCTAGTTGATGAATTGATGGATTTGGATACCATCAATTCTGTCGAGACTAGTATGAGATATACTCTTTGGTGTATCCAAGCAGCTGATTCTCACTGGCTGGAGATATTGTGATGTCCGGAGTTAATTGTGGATGCTAGTTATGATAACTAGTTCATTGGAGTGACCAGCTGTAAGACTTCATATGGTTCTCTGCATATATGGATATGTCAATGAAGTTTTTACTGCAACTTAAGTGCGATGTTGTTGGGTTTCCGACACCGCGGCGAGTGTGTGTTCGAACATGTTTTGTAAACATGTGCACAGCGGAAGAAATAAAAATAATAAATCTAATTTATTACAACACACACACCACACACATGCATAGTACAATATGTGTAGACATAACCGCAATTTTAAATTTTGTAATAAAAGAAAATTTATACTAGGTATACCTGACGTATCACGTGTAGCGGGAAAGACATCAACCGGAGCGATCCTCGCTAGAATCGCCTCTATCTGTATCCACGCCGAGTATCTTTGGGATGACTTCACAAAGTCACGAGCCTTGTCTTCATACGAGTTACTAGCCTTGTGTTGAAGACGATGTGATCGAGAGAAGATCACGATCCGAATCAAAATTTGGATCCAAAACGAGTCCTCAAAAACTCACTTCTCCGGAGAGGTATTCGTCAACCGTTTAACGAATCCTTCATCCTCCACCTATGAGGATTACCGGAGATTGAATCTTCGGCAAAGTAGCCGCTGTTGAAGCTCCAAACGTCATCCAAACGACGCTCCGACTTAAAGAAAGCAAGCTGTCCAGAAAACTGGACAGCTTGGTGGAGGAGTTTACGCCGGCCAAAGAGAAGAGGGCCAGCAAGTCCTTGGTCACCAGAGCCAAGGAGGATCACCGGAGGGTTGCCGGAGGATAGCCGGCTGGAGCTTGGACGCCGGCAATAAGCTTGGACGGCGGCACAAGGGTGGGCGGCGGCTAGGGTTGGGCGCCGACCACAAGAGGAGAGGGAGAGGGTGGGCGGCAACTATGGGTTGCTTGGATTAGGTTTTCACAAAACCCTTAAGCCCTATTTTATAGAGAACAAATTCTCTTAATGGTTATCGGATCATAACCAAAAGCCCATTAACCCGCTCCATTAATTTAAGTTAAAATAAACCAAACTGATTTGGTCTATTTTAAGTTAAAACGAACCGAACCAACTTAGGTTCATTCGCTTAAAACAAACCAAAACCCTTTGGTTTATTCTCCACCATTGGATTATAACCAAATCAATTTGGTTCATCCATCATGTCTTCATAAGACATGGCCCATCCACACTTCCATTGCGACTGAAACGATTTCATGCTCGCTCCTTGTTTTGTCCAACCAAACCTAGTTTCTCTCAGTCTGAGAATCTCATTCTCAAGCTTATTTTAAATCCTTCGGATTACGCTCATTGTGCGTGTGACCAAATAGGTTCTCGGTTTATGTTGGATGTCTATAATTAACCATTAATTATAGAACGATCATGAGTGACACCTAGTAGTATATCATGATCCCCAATTAACTAAAAAAATCAACGGTTGATCCAAAACTATTTCTGAAACCCTTCAGCAGCTACAATGAATCGTGCCCCATTCCCTTCACTCATCTTATACCCACTTAGTTCAGGACATGGTCTATAGTATCAGTCCCCACTAGGTTGACTACGTCACACCTAGCCCAAATATCATTTCCTCGTCCTACGGATTCTAGTTACTGCACATGTATCCAAGAGTACCTTACTCTAAACATGTAATGCTTTGGCCAAAGACTTTAGTAACAATCCGACGAGAGGCCATGAGTATACATCTCCTCGTAAGGAGTGGTGAATCCTTTATAGGCTATTCAAACACCTTCGATCACTTCGACTTATACCCAATCATTCCGGGTCCATATCTCCTCAGAGATGCTTGTTTAAGATGTCAAAGCATAAGTCTTTATGATCAAGATGACTTGAATACCGTAAGTCAAAGGAACATCGCACTTAAGCCGCAGTAAGAACTTCATTGACATATCTATATATGCAGAGAACCATATGAAGTCTTACGGCTGGTCACTCCAATGAACTAGTTACCATAATTAGCATCCACGATTAACTCCGGACATCACAATGTCTTCAGCCAGTGAGAATCAGCTGCTTGAATACACCAAGGAGTATACCTCGTGCTAGTCTCGACAGAATGGATGGTGTCCAAATCCATCAATTCATCAACTAGGGATAATTCTGATACATCACAATTACACATGTAGAGATACTCACTAGTTGTGATCCAATCACAAATTCTCTCATGCTGTGAATCGTAGCGTGGACATTCAGTAAATGAGTTTAAGATCTAATCAAATACATGAAAACATGTATACTCAAATAGTGAATCTTCATTTATCATATAAATGGTTCAGACATAAGGCGATTGCCTTAAGACATCTCTCATATATTACTAACAAACTCTCACTTAGCCTAATGCCAATCGCTACGGTATCCAATACCATAAGCTCTAACATGACCCTCAAACTTACTTTGAGGTAATGCCTTAGTCAAAGGATCCGCTAAGTTCCTTTCAGTAGGGATTTTCTCGATTTGTATTTCCTTCCTACTAATGATCTCTCTGATCAGATGATAGCGGCGAATCACATGTTTAGATCGTTGATGAGACCTTGGCTCTTTCGCCTGTGCAATTGCTCCATTATTGTCACAGTAGACCTGTATTGCTTCAACAATGGCTGGAACCACACCAAGTTCATAAATGAACTTCTTGATCCAAACCGCTTCCTTTGCTGCTTCCGAAGCTGCAATGTATTCTGCCTCAGTGGTAAAATCTGCTACAGTGTCTTGTTTGGAACTTTTTCAACTCACTGCGCCCCCATTCAAGGTGAACACGTATCCAGACTGAGGCCTGGAATCATCCTTGTCTGTCTGGAAGATGACATCCGTATACCCGCATATCACCATGTCCCCTTCTCCATATATTAGGAACACATCTTAGTTCTTCTCAAGTACTTAAGGATTGTCTTAACAGCCGCCCAATGATCCATTCCTAGATCAGACTGGTATCTACTCGTGACACTCAGAGCATACGATACATCGGATCTCATACATAACATAGCATACATGATAGATCATATTATGGATGCATAGGGAATCTTACTCATGCAAATCCTCTCGTCTTCTATGCACGAACACATAGACTTTGAAAGGTGTATCCCATGCCTGATGGGTAGGAAAACTTTCTTGGATTCCGACATGCTAAACCTCTTTAGCACTCGGTCTATATATATGGACTGCGAAAGACCAAGCAACTGTTTCGATCTATCTCTATAGATCTTAATCCCGAGGATGTAGGTTGCTTCTCCCAGGTCTTTCATGGAGAATGTCTTGGACAACCAAATCTTAACTGACTGTAAGACTGAAACATCGTTTCCTATAAGTAATATGTCATCGACATACAATACTAGGAAAACGACTGCACTCCCACTAACCTTCTTGTACACATAAGGTTCGTCTAGATTTTGTGAGAAATCAAACTTTTTGATTGTCTCATCAAAACGGATATTCCAGCTCCTGGATGCTTGCTTCAATCCATATATGGACTGTCGCAATTTGCATACCTTGGTTTTATCAACCGATGTGAAACCCTCAGGCTGTATCATATACACGTCCTCGAGCAGGTTTCCATTAAGGAAAGATATTTTCACATCCATTTTCCATATCTCATAATCATAATGAGCTACTATGGCCAGGAGCATCCAAATGGATTTAAGCATAGCTACAGGCGAATAGGTCTCGTCATAATCAACACCTTGCTTTTGACAATATCCTTTCGCCACCAATCTAGCCTTATAGGTAATCACATTACCATTCATGTCGGTTTTCTTCTTGAAAACCCACTTGCACCCTAAAGGTTTTATGCCTTCAGGTGGGTCAACCAAGTTCCAAACTTAATTTTCATACATGGAATCCATTTCCGACTTTATGACTTTAAGCCACTTATCCCTTTCTGAACTTGTCAGAACTTCTTCATAACTGGTAGACTCCTCATCATCAATGAGTAACACGTCGTTCGATTCACTTACGAGAAATCCATATCTCTCAGGAATATTGTGTGTTCTACTAGATCTACGAAGATGTGGTGTTTCAATAGGTCTAGCCGATTGCTCATCACTATGAGTTATCGACTATTGTGCTTCAATAGGTATCTCATCAATGTCAATTTGAGTCTCTCGAGCCTCCTCAAGCTCGACGCACTCCCACTATTTTCTTGCAAGAGAAACTCTTTCTCTAGAAACACATCATGCCTTGAAACAAACATATTTTGTTCCACAGGATGATAGAATTGGTAACCTCTTGTTTCCTTAGGGTATCCAATAAATAGACATTTATCAGACTTAGCATCCAATTTGTCTGATACAGTCCGCTTCACGTAAGCAGGACAACCCCATATCTTCAAGTAAGATACATGAGGTTTCTTACTATTCCATATCTCATATGGAGTAGTAGAGACTACCTTGGTTGGCATTCTGTTTAACAAGTAAACAGTTGTCTGAAGTGCATAGCCCCAAAAGGACTTAGGAAGATTCGCATGATTCATCATTGACCTGACCATGTCCAACAAGGTTCGGTTACGCCTCTCAGATACACCATTATGTTGTGATGTATATGACGGAGTCCATTGAGACAATATACCATTGTCTCTTAGATAATCAAGAAACTCTTGACTTAAGTATTCACTACCTCGATCCGATCAAAGTATTTTAATACTCTTGTCATGTTGTTTCTCTACTTCATTTTTGAATTCTTTAAACCTTTCAAAGGCTTCAGACTTGTGTTTCATCAAGAACACATACCCAAACCGTGAGTGATCATCGGTGAAGGTAATGAAGTAGCTATAGCCATCTAAAGCTTGAGTTGACATAGGTCCACATACATCAGTATGTATTAGACCTAGCAACTCTCCCACTCGTTCACCTTTTCCTGTAAAAGGTAACTTAGTCATCTTGCCTTTTAAGCATGATTCGCATGTATCGTATGAATCCAATTCAAACGATTCCAGAATTCCACATCGATGTAATTCGGACATGCATTTCTTGCTTGCATGGACAAGACGACAATGTCACATGTAGGAGTCTAATTGATTATCCTTTCGAGCATGCTTGTTGCTCGCTTCGATATTGAAAATGTCACTGGATACGTCCAACATATAAATACCATTGCTCAAAGTTCCAGTTCCATAAAGTACGTCATTCAAAGTTATATACCAACAATTGTTACTAAACGTCAAATGGTAACTATTTCTATTTAAGCAGGAAATAGAAACAATGTTCTTTATTAGAGAAGGAACATAATGTTGGGAGTATGGGGAATACAATCAAAGTCCCACATTGGTAAGACATGGAAAAGATCATGTGCTTATAAGAAAAAAGATATCTCCATTGGCATGAGGCCTTTTGGGTAAAGCCCAAAAATAAAACCATGAGGGCTTAGGCCCAAAGTGGACAATATCATGTCATTGTGGAGATATGTGGAGATATGTGGACAATATCATGTGCTTATTGAACCTCGAACGAAGGAAGTTGAGCTCCCACGTCCGGATCAAGAGAACCAGACATCAGGAAGGAAGTCTAGTTGGGTCGGGGGGACCGAACAACTGACAGGAAGTCCTGGTGGGTTGAAGATCGGACATCAAGCAGAGAAAATCCTTCGAGGAGGGATAGGCTTGAGGGGGGGCCCAATGTGGTCCTTCGTTTGAGGGGGGGATTGTTGGGAGTATGTGGAATACAATCAAAGTCCCACATTGGTAAGACATGGAAAAGATCATGTGCTTATAAGAAAAAAGATATCTCCATTGGTATGAGGCCTTTTGGGTAAAGCCCAAAAATAAAACCATGAGGGCTTAGACCCAAAGTGGACAATATCATGCCATTGTGGAGATATGTGGAGCTTATAAGCACTAACAATTGGTATCAGAGTCATGGTCCATGTCAAGCCATGAACCTCGAACGAAGGAAGTTGAGCTCCCACGTCCGGATCAAGAGAACCAGACATCAGGAAGGAAGTCTAGTTGGGTCGGGGGGACCGAACAACTGTCAGGAAGTCCTGGTGGGTTGAAGATCGGACATCAAGCAGAGAAAATCCTTCGAGGAGGGATAGGCTTGAGGGGGGGCCCAATGTGGTCCTTCGTTTGAGGGGGGGGATTGTTGGGAGTATGAGGAATACAATCAAAGTCCCACATTGGTAAGACATGGAAAAGATCATGTGCTTATAAGAAAAAAGATATCTCCATTGGTATGAGGCCTTTTGGGTAAAGCCCAAAAAATAAAACCATGAGGGCTTAGACCCAAAGTGGACAATATCATGCCATTGTGGAGATATGTGGAGCTTATAAGTACTAACAATTGGCGTGAAGGCCTCCTTGAGGTGGCACAAGATGGTTGGCTCCCATGATGTGGCACAAGTTGGATGGCTTCTTCTTCTTGGCGTGAAGGCCTCCTTGAGGTGGCACAAGATGGTTGGCTCCCATGATGTGGCACAAGTTGGATGGCTTCTTCTTCTTGGCGTGAAGGCTTCCTTGAGGTGGCACAAGGTGGTTGGATGAAACACCTCATCCTTGAGTTGGGATAAGAACCTCACCTTGGACACTACCTATGTCTAAATTCATAGATCAATATCCATAAGTGGACAATATCATACCATTGTGGAGATATGTGGATCTTATAGGCACTAACAATTGGTATCAGAGCCATGGTCCATGTCAAGCCATGAACCTCGAACGAAGGAAGTTGAGCTCCCACGTCCGGATCAAGAGAACCAGACATCAGGAAGGAAGTCTAGTTGGGTCGGGGGGACCGAACAACTGATAGGAAGTCCTGGTGGGTTGAAGATCGGACATCAAGCAGAGAAAATCCTTCGAGGAGGGATAGGCTTGAGGGGGGGCCCAATGTGGTCCTTCGTTTGAGGGGGGGATTGTTGGGAGTATGGGGAATACAATCAAAGTCCCACATTGGTAAGACATGGAAAAGATCATGTGCTTATAAGAAAAAAGATATCTCCATTGGCATGAGGCCTTTTGGGTAAAGCCCAAAAATAAAACCATGAGGGCTTAGGCCCAAAGTGGACAATATCATGTCATTGTGGAGATATGTGGAGCTTATAAGCACTAACACATAATAGCAATTGTCCAGTTCCAAGACTAGTCCACTAGAGAGCTTCAGCAAATAAGTTCAATGGCGACGACAGCAACTTTTGCTCTATTGCCAACTCACAAATTTGACTCCCCTCTAACGAGTCTTCTTCTATTCCTTAGCCCCTATATGCCATTACATATATGTGAGCCACACCCAGTATCCAATACCCAAGTGTCTAAGGAAATAGAATGACAATCAATAACGAAGATACCTGAAGAGGATGGGGCATCGGATGCCTTCTTCTTCTTCACGGACTCAAGATAAATCTTGCAATTTCTTCGCCAGTGGCCTTCCTTGCCACAATGATGGCAAGTGCCCTTTTGTGTTGGTTTTGCCTTCTTAGCCTTCTTGTCCTTCCCTTTCTTCTGTTCCTTTGCCTTCCTCTTAGAACTTTTCTTTGAGGAATCAACTAACAGAATTGCCTTCTCCTCATGCTTCATAGAAGGCTCCACAGTCTTCAGCATATTGAGGAGCTCAGAAATAGTGGATTCTAATTTGTTCATCCGATAGTTCATCACAAATTGTGAGAAACTCTTGGGCAAACAATGCAGAATTAAGTCAATACGTAATTCATGATCCATCACAAACCCGAGGGTGGCCAGCCGCTCGATGTACCCATTCATCTTTAGCACAAACTGCACTACAGACGAACCTTCTTGCATCTTAGAGGTGAAGAGGCACGAGACTTCGAACCTTTCGGATCTCGCTTGCTCATCAAACAACTCATGAAGATGGAAGACTATGGTATTAGCATCCATATGCTCATGCTACTTTTGCAGCTCAGGTACCATCGCAGCTAGCATGATGCAACTCGCCAATTCAGAATCTGCCACATTTTTCTGATAGGCCAACATTTGGTCTAGAGTTGCATCGTCCCTAGGACGGTTGGGAAGAGGCTCTTCAAGGACATATGCTAGCTTTTCTGCCTTGAGAACAATTCTCAGGTTTCTAAGCCAGTCAAGGAAGTTAGGCCCAGTCAATTTGTTTGAATCCAAAATAGTGCGCAAATTCAAAGACGTCATGATCAATCAATTAACCTAGAAATACAAAACAAGCATATATGAGAAAATAATTTTAAAATGCATCAATATACATTCATAAATCCCATTCATTTTTCGAATTTCAAAAACCCCAAAATTACTTCGAGAGATCATAGGTCCATCTCCGAATGGGATGATATCCAACATAGATATGAATAACCTTGGAGAGAGTCCAACAAGCCATTCATAACTATGATGGTAGGTATCAAATATATCGATTGCGTATCACGTATATGCAACTATCACAATGTGCTATCAACTAATTGAATGTTCACACATACATCGGGTTGTTAACACATTAACAAGTATGCATCATATGCATAGCACCCAACTTCACCTCCCTTCACATCGACCTTAGAGAGAGTCCAATAAGCTGATGCTCCAGGTTAAAGCCAACCCATTAATCGAGAAATAGTTTTAATATGGTTAGAGCGCATTCAACCAATTAGCCCGGCTTGGAGAGAGTCTAACAACCAAAGCTAACGATTGACCTCTGACTCTTACCATATTAGTATTAAACTATTCAATGGTTTGAACATGTTCGGGTTCGAGCCGGGCTTAGAGAGAGTCCAACAACCCAAACAAGAGACGGAACTCTGGTTCTAACCATATTAATGGAAGGTGTAGGCTTTAATATTGAGTAAGGGTTTTTTTTATGTCTCATCATCTTTGCATGCAAATAACTATTATCTACATGACATGACATACATGACATACATCTAAATGTCACGATACGCATGACATAATGATATGCATCTAATGCAATTACATGACATACAATTATGACATGTACAAAATTTCCTTATATATCATAACTATTTATGGAAATAAAATATGTTTGAGATTTGATTCTCCAAATCAAATCATGATTAAATTAGGAAACAAATTTCCAAATCTAATCACATATTTTATTTGTGGAAAGTGTTGATTAAGGAAAGTCAATTTAGGGAATAAATTTCCTAAATAATCAAAACTACTTATGGAAATAAAATATTTTAAGATTTGATTTCCCAAATCAAATCATGATTAAATTAGGAAACAAATTTTCAAATCTAATCAAATATTTTATTTATGGAAAATATTAATTTCCATAAATACTTCTAACTTTCCAAAAGTAGAAGATTTCTATAAATACTTCTAGACTTTTTAAAATTAAAAATTTCCATAAATAATATTATGACTATCGCAAAACAATTTTACGATTATGTCGAAACACAACCTGGGCTCTGATACCATTGTTGGGTTTCCGGCATCGCGGCGAGTGTGTGTTCGAACATGTTTCGTAAACATGTGCACAGCGAAAGAAATAAAAATAATAAATCTAATTTATTACAACACACACACCACACGCATGCATAGTACAACATGTGTAGACATAATCGTAATTTCAAATTTTACAATAAAAGGAAATTTATACTACGTATACTTGACGTATCACTTGTAGCGGGAAAGACATCAATCAGAGCGATCCTCTCTAAAATCACTTCTATCCGTATCCACACCGAGTATCTTTGGGATGACTTCACAAAGTCACGAGCCTCGTCTTTGTACGAGTTACTAGCCTCGTGTTGAAGACGATGTGATCGAGAGAAGATCATGATCCGAATCAAAATTCGGATCCAAAATAAGTCCTCAAAAACTTGCTTCTCCAGAGAGGTATTCGTCAACCGTTTGACAAATCCTTCGTCCTCCACCTATGAGGATTACCGGAGATCGAATCTCCAGCAAAGTAGCCGCTGTCGGAGCTCAAACGTCGTCCAAACGACGCTCCGACTCAAAGAAAGCAAGCTGTCCAGAAAACTGGATAGCTTGGTGGAGGAGTTTGCGCTGGCCAAAGAGTAGAGGGCCAGCAAGTCCTTGGTCACCAGAGCCAAGGAGGATTGCCGGAGGATAGCCGGCTGGAGCTTGGACGCCGGCAACAAGCTTGGATAGCGACACAAGGGTGGGCAGCGGCTAGGGTTGGGCGCCGACCACAAGAGGAGAGGGAGAGGGTGGGTGACAACTATGGGTTGCTTGGATTAGGTTTTCACAAAACCCTTAAGCCCTATTTTATAGAGAACAAATTCTCCTAATGATCATTGGATCATAACCAAAAGCCCATTAACCCACTCCATTAATTTAAGTTAAAATAAACCAAACTGATTTGGTCTATTTTAAGTTAAAACGAACCGAACCAACTTTGGTTCATTCGTTTAAAACAAACCAAACCCCTTTGGTTTATTCTCCACCATTGGATTAGAACCAAACCAATTTGGTTCATCCATCATGTCTTCATAAGACACGGCTCATCCACGCTTCCATTGCGACTGAAACGATTTCATGCTCACTCCTTGTTTGGTCCAACCAAACCTAGTTTCTCTCGGTCTGAGAATCCCATTCCCAAGCTCGTTTTAAATCCTTTGGATTACGCTCGTTGTGCGTGTGACCAAATAGGTTCTCGGTTTATGTTGGCCGTCTATAATTAACCATTAATTATAGAACGATCATGAGTGGCACCTAGTAGTACATCATGATCCCCAATTAACCGAAAAGATCAATGGTTGATCCAGAACTATTTCTGAAACCCTTAAACAGCTACAATGAATTGTGACTCATTCCCTTCACTCATCTTATACCAACTTGGTTCAGTACATGGTCTATAGTATCAGTCCCCACTAGGTTGACTACGTCACACCTCGCCTAAGTATCATTTCCTCGTCCTATGGATTCTAGTTACTGCACATGTATCCAAGAGTACCTTACTCCAAACATGTAATGCTTTGGCCAAAGACTTTAGTAACAATCCGACGAGAGGCCATGGGTATACATCTCCTCGCAAGGAGTGGTGAATCCTTTATAGGCTATTCAAACACCTTCGATCACTTGGACTTATACCCAATCATCCCGGGTCCACATCTCCTCAGAGATGCTTGCTTAAGATGTCAAAGCATAAGTCTTTATGATCAAGATGACTTGAATACCGTAAGTCAAAAGAACATCGCACTTAAGCCGCAGTAAGAACTTCATTGACATATCTATATATGTAGAGAACCATATGAAGTCTTACGGCTGGTCACTCCAATGAACTAGTTACCATAACTAGCATCCACGATTAACTCCGGACATCACAATGTCTCCAGCCAGTGAGAATCAGCTGCTTGGATATGCCAAGGAATATACCTCGTGCTAGTCTCGACAGAATCGATGATGTCCAAATCCATCAATTCATCGACTAGGGATAATTCCGATACATCACAATTACACATGTAGAGATACTCACTAGTTGTGATCCAATCACAAATTTTCTCATGCTGTGAATCATAGCGTGAACATTCAGTAAATGAGTTTAAGATCTAATCAAATACATGAAAACATGTATACTCAAATAGTGAATCTTCATTTATCATATAAATGGTTCAGACATATGGCGATTGCCTTAGGACATCTCTCATATATTACTAACAGATGTTCCTTTAACTTGCGGTATTCAAGTCATCTTGGTCATGAAGACTTATGCTTTGACATCTTAAGCAAGTATCTCTGAGGATATGTGGACCCGAGATGATTGGGTATAAGTCGAAGTGGTCGAAGATGTTTGAATAACCTATAAAGGATTCACCACTCCTTGCGAGGAGATATATACCCATGGCCTCTCGTCGGATTGTTACTAAAGTCTTTGGCCAAAGCATTACATGTTTAGAGTAAGGTATTCTTGGATACATATGCAGTAACTAGAATCCGTAGGACGAGGAAACGATACTTGGGCTAGGTGTGACGTAGTCAGCCTAGTGGGGACTGACACTATAGATCATGTCCTGAACCAAGTGGGTATAAGATTAGTGAAAGGAACGGGGCACAATTCATTGTAACTGCTGAAGGGTTTTAGAAATAGTTCTGGAATCAATCGTTAATTTTTCGGTTAATTGGAGATCATGATGTACTACTAGGTACCACTCATGATCGATCTATAATTAATGGTTAATTATAGATGATCAACATAAATCAGGAACCTATTTGGTCACACGCACAACGAACGCAATCCGAAGGATTTAAAACGAGATTGAGAATGAGATTCTCAGATTAAGAGAAACTAGGTTTGGTTGGACCAAACAAGGAGGGAGCACGAAATCGTTTCAGTTGCAACGGAAGCATGGATGGGTCGAGTCTTATGAAGACATGATCGATAAACAAAATTGGTTTGGTTCTAATCCAATGGTGGACAATAAACCAAAGTGGTTTGGTTTGTTTTAAACGAATGAACCAAAGTTGGTTCGGTTCATTTTAACTTAAAATAGACCTACTTGGTTCGGTTTATTTTAACTTAAGTTATTAGAGCGGGTTAACGGGTTTTGATTATGAACCAATAACTCTAAGGAGAAGGTTTCTTGATGGTTAAGAAACACGTGCTCTATAAAAGCGCGACTAGAGGTTTGGAGAGCCTTAAGTTTATTTTTGAAAAATTCTCTTCCTCTCCTCTCCCTCTCTTCTCCTTGCCGCCGCCCAAGGGGTTCCATGCCAACCCAGCTTTTGTGTCGCCATCCACCCCAGCTTCCGACGTCCCACTGCTGCCGGCCACTCCTCTGGTGACCCTCGAGCGATCCACCTTGGCTCCGGTGACCAAGGATCGACCAACCATCTCCTTTGGCCAGCGCCAAGTCCTCCACCAAGCTGTCCAGTTTTTGGATAGCTTGTTTCCTTCTTGTCGGAGCATCATTTGGACGGCATTTGGAGCTCCAACAGTGACTTCCTTACCGGGGATTAGATCTCCAATAATCCTCATAGGTGTAGGACCAAGGATTCATCAATCGATTGACGAATACCTCTCCGAAGAAGCGAGTTTTGGGGACTCATTTTTGCATCCGAATTTTGATTCGGATTGTGATCTCCTCTCGTTCACATCGTCTTCGACACGAGGCTAGTGACTCCTACGAAGACGAGGCTCATAGCTTGGTAAAGCTATCCCGACGGTACTCGGCATGGATACGGATAGAGACAATTCTAGCGTGAGTTGCTTCGGTTGATGTCATTCCCGCTGCACGTGATACGTCAGGTATAACTAGCATAATTTCCTTTTATTACAAAATTTGAAACTGCGATTATGTCCACACATGTTGTATCTTGCATGCGTATGATGTGTGTATTGTAATAAATTAGATTTATTGCTTTTAATTCTTCCGCTGTGTACATGTTTACGAAACATGTTTGAACACACACTCGCCGCGGTGCCGGAGAAACCCAACAAGTGGTATCAGAGCCCAGGTTATGTTTCGACATAATCGTAAAATTGTTTTGCGATAGTCATAATTGTATTTATGGAAATTTTCTAATTTTGGAAAGTTTAGAAGTATTTATGGAAATCTTCTACTGTTGAAAAGTTTAGAAGTATTTATGGAAATTAACACTTTCCATAAATAAAATATGTGATTAGATTTGGAAATTTATTTCCTAATTTAAACATGATTTGATTTGGAGAATCAAATCTAAAATATATTTTATTTCCATAAATAGTTTTGACAATTTAGGAAATTTATTTCCTAAATTAAATTTGACTTTCCTTAATTAACACTTTTCATAAATAAAATATGTGATTAGATTTGGAAATTTATTTTTTAATTTAATCATGTTTTGATTTGGGGAATCAAATCTCAAATATATTTTATTTCCATAAATAGTTATGATATATAAGGAAATTTTTGTACATGTCATAATTGTATGTCATGTAATTGCATTAGATGCATATCATTATGTCATGCATGTCATGACATGTAGATGTAAACCATGTATGTCATGCCATGTAGATAATAGTTATTTGCATGCAAAGAGGATGAGACATTAAAACCCTTACACAATATTAAAGCCTACACCTTCCATTAATATGGTTAGAACCAGAGTTCTATTTCTTGTTTGGGTTGTTGGACTCTCTCCAAGCCCGGCTCGAACCTGAACATGTTCAAACTATGGAATAGTTTAATACTAATATGGTAAGAGTCAGAGGTCAATTGTTACCTTTGGTTGTTGGACTCTCTCAAAGCCAGGTTAATTGGTTGAATGCACTCTAACCATATTAAAGCTATTTCTAGATTAATGGGTTGGCTTTAAGCTGGAGCATCGACTTGTTGGATTCTCTCCAAGGTCGATGTGAAGGGAGGTGAAGTTGGGTGCTATGCATATGATGCATACTTGTTAATGAGTTAACAACCCGATGTATGTGTGAACATTCAATTAGTTAATAACACATTGTGATAGTTACATATATGTGATATGCAATCGGTATACTTGATATCTACCATTGTAGCTATGAATGACTTGTTGGACTCTCTCCAAGGTTGTTCATATCTATGTTGGATATCAGCCCATTCGGAGATGGACCTACGATCTCCCGAAGTGATTTTGGGGTTTTAAAATTCGAAAAATGAATAGGATTTGTAAATGTATGTTGATGAATTTTTCATCTTTCTCATATATGCTCGATTTTGTATTTCTAGGTTAATTGATTGATCATGACGTCTTTGAATTTGCACACTATTTTGGATTCAAACAAATTGATTGGGCCTAACTTCTTGACTGGCTTAGAAACATGAGAATTGTTCTCAAGGAAGAAAAGCTCGCGTATGTCCTCGAAGAGCCTCTTCCCAACCGTCCTAAGAACGATGCAACTCCAGATCAATTGTTGGCCTATCAGAAACATATGGGTGATTCTGAACTAGTGAGTCTCATCATGCTAGCCGCGATGGTACCCGAGTTGCGGAAGCAGCATGAGCATATGGATGCTCATGTTAGGATCGGTGACTATGCTAGAAAGGGGTGAATAGCATTTTGCAAAACAATCTAAATTTATGCAGTGGATATACTAAAACGAACAGCACAACCAAAACGAACAGAACGAAAAGAAAACAAGCACAAGTGACACAACCGATTTTTACTTGGTTCATAGCTCTCTCCTAGAGCTGCTATTCCAAGGCCTACCTCTATATTTTCTCCTTTTCGAAGAATACTTTGAAGGTGGAGAAACCTATTAAAACTTACAGATTACAGACTCTCTAGATATGAAATTAATACAGGAATCTGAAATGAACCAATAAGCAATATCTAAACAAAAACCTAGACAGATATGCAAATATAGATGATCACAAATGGAAAGCAATGGAAACCAAAAACCAACACACAAAACTCTTAACCTTCACAGCTGAGACGTGGAGGTAGCGAGATGATCGTGAGTGCAACAATGGTCTCAGCTATCCAGATTTTCAGAGCACCAGCCAAGCAGAATTCAGAGCGCCAGTAGAGACAATGGACATGACTCTTTCTCAGACGATCAATAAACCATAGGCGAGAAAGTCAAATTCAGTTGGTTGTCAATTGATTAGCAGCACCAAGAAACACCAACAAAAGGCTATTTTGCAATCACAAGAAAACTCTCAGTTTCGTTCGATCGATCCACAGTCGAAAATAGAGCCAATCCTTTTTATTTCTGCGCAACCCTAATCCCTTGACCTTTACTCCAATCTCCAATCAATTTTGTCCACGCCATTTAAAAATGTCTACAAGCCAAAAGATTAGGTCATCCACTCGAGCGGAAACCTTAAAAATCAAACACGTGGAAGAATAGATAGAATTTTTTACCAGAATCGTGAACTAGTTTCCTACCAGTCGATGCGGCAGATGAGCGCGCCTTGCATCTGTGCGATTTTTCTGAAGGCTAGTCGAGGCCTGGCTCGACTGTTCATGTTAAATGTCGAGGTTTCTTCTGCTGCAGTCGAGACACCAGTCGAAGCTCACTCGCTTCTATCCGCAGCTGCCGACTATCAGTTGAGGTACTGGCTCGACTGCCTCAATCGAAGAGCCTGTCAAGGTGCCGGCTCGTCTGCCAATTGTCCTGCAACACTCCCATTAGCTGCTACACGCATTCAGTCGAGGCACTACCTTGACTGCTCCTGGCTGTCGGCAAATTCTTAGACTGATAAATGCAGTAAGGGCAACAATTGAGGTGTCAACTCATTGTTGTCCTTATGACCCATTGTTTTAGTCAACTCTAAAACTGAAACACGCCTAATAAAGACTCTACCCAGAGACTCTTTACTTGCTAAGACTCCAGCCTCCGGCCATTCTTGGACTTTTCACCTTGCCGCTTCTACAAGGATTTTTTGCCTGCCAAGGAATTGCCCTTCTTGGACTTTTCACCAAGGTACACTATTAGATTTTTCATCTGCTAAGGAATTAACCATCTTGGACTTTTCACAAGGTCCACCCTTGGATTTTTCCAGTCGCCAAGGAATTAATCATCATGGACTTTTCACCAAGGTCCACCCTTGAATTTTTCCAATCGCTAAGGAGTTAACCATCTTGGACTTTTCACCAAGGTCCACCCTTGGATTTATCTTTCACCAAAGCACTTGGATTTCTCACACCAAGATTTACCCTTTGGATTTCTCACACCTACACTACTTAAACCTTTGTTAAACAACAAAACATAACTTAGAGCAATAGCTCCAACAGTCTCTCCCTTTTTAATGTTTGATAACCCATTTAAGTTTAGGTGATAACCCATTTAAGTTTAGGTCACTACTAGTAAAAACAATCAAAGTCACTTTAATCACAGATCTAAGATTAGGTTAAATCTAAGATATTAGTTAACTGAGATCATATATAGTAGTCACACACGCACCTAAACCACACCTAAACTATAAACTTTCTCTCCCCCTTTGGCAAACATCGAAAAAAAATTAGTTAAATCAGAGATATTGGATCAAGTCAGGGTAAATCAGGTAAATCAAGTGTTAGTCAAATTGGATATGGATCAGATCAGGGTAAATCAGAGACTTGGTCATGGCAAATCAGAGATTAGAGTTCAGGTTATGGTAAATCAGAGATTAGAGATTAGGTCATGGTAGAGATTAGAGTTCAGATCATGATGACACACCATACACCTAAGTCAGAAATTCAAGAGAGATCATAGATTCTTGCATCTAACCTATAAACATTTTCTCCTCCCCCTTTGACACCCCACTGAAGTTGGTTTTGTAAAAGTTAGATTTGGGATTTAGATATTAAACCCTTCATTAGGTCACTGATGTTGACTGATATTAGGTAAATCAAGGATATCAGTTCAGATTAGATGATAAACCAAAGATATCAACTTAGGTTAGATCAGTGTAATTAAATGTAGGTCAGATGATAGTAAATCAGAAATAAGTCAGCTAAACTCCCCTTCAAAATTATCTTCCCTCATTCTTCTCCTTCATGCACTTTAATTTTCGAAATCACCTACCTCACATATTCATATTCTATTGTAAGATCGCCCTTGTAATGCTTTTCAAACATTCTCTAGCATTAGGAGTGGTAAACCAACCTTAAATGATCAAAAACAGACAAGGTAAGATCGAATGATAGATCCAGTCGAGGCACTGGTCGAGGTCTACTTGCGTCTGGAGTTAAAAATTATGCATAGTCGAGTCCCCAGTCGAGGTCGACTCGATTATGTGAATTTTGTTTTTAAGCCACATAGGGTATCAGTCGAAGTCCTAGTCGACTCTAACTCTATTCCATTCAATAGATTTGAAATCAGTCGAGGTTGTGCCTCGACTATCATTCAGTCGAAACCGGTCTGAATTTTTAAACTAGACTGGATTTTAAAACGGTCTAGATTTTGAACCGATTTGGATTTTGAACCGGTCTGGAATTTAAACCGACCTGAAATTTGAACCAACCTGAAATTTAAACTTGTCTAAAATTTAAAACGCTTGAAATTAAACTAGTCTGGAATTTAAACCACCTAAAATTCAAAACCAGTTTGAAATGAACCAGTCTAAAATTTTAAACCACCATGAAAAACCAGTCTGAAACTTTAAACTACCCTGAAAAACTAGTCTAAAATTTTAAACACCCTGAAATTAAACCACCCTGGGCTTAAACCACCCTGGGATAAACCACCCCGGGATTAAACTGCCCTGGGCTTAAACCGCCCTGGGATTAAATCGGCTGGTCGGGATTTTGGAAAACTGGTCTGGATTTTCAAAAACTAGTCTGAATTCTGAAAAACTGGTCTGGATTTTCAAAAACTAGTCTGAATTTTGAAAAACTGGTCTGGATTTTCAAAAACTAGTCTGAATTTTAAAAAACTGGTCTGGATTTTCAAAAACTAGTCTGAATTTTGAAAAATTGGTCTGAATTTTTGAAAATTGGTCTTGATTTTCAAAATCTGGTCTGAATTTTGAAAAAACTCATTTGAATTTTTAAAAAACTAGTCTGGATTTTCTAGTTGAGGCGCAAACTCGACTGTTCACTGATAAGTGTAACTATGCAATTTTTTCAAACTGAAGTTTAGAAATCCATATTTAATTTTAGAAAATTCAATAAATCTTGAGGTTTTTAGTATACAATTCATATATCATAATCTAACAGGGAGAAATACGTATAGGCTATAATACCTAAGATTTCTCTAGATTGACACAAGTTTTAGACTTTCTAAAACATGAGTTTCTAAGAAGAAATTTGTATCAATGTTCTCTGTAATGGATCCCATTACTAGATAGAATTCACCACGGTAAAAAGCACACATTTTTTACACCAGCTAAGAGTTTATCCTTAGGTCTATAATTATTGTTTAGATTTTAAGGGATCTGACCAATTCTACTTGGTTGGAATGCGATCCAAGTTCCACTGAGTTCACTTTTTATGGTAAATTTGTCCTTACAATCTATGAGGGTTCATTACTTACTCAGTATCACATATCCCTAAGACCCTTCATTTCTAAAGGATGATCAAGTCCTCACCCCTTGTTGAAGATCTGATTTTGGGAATGACTAGAGATTTGTTCTAATGGATCTTGATGCTTGAGATGTGTCAAGTACTTGATCGTTTGATACACCTTCAAGCAATGACCCTTGTAACTAGACTTTTCTTCAACAAAATCAATCTTAACTCTCTCTACTCAGTGTTTTCATGTAATCTAGTTTTCTTCAGTCCATATTCAACTCCATGATCACTTCTAATGAAGTTTTTTTTCAATCTCAATTCTTTTACCAAAAGAAATAAAAATGTTTTAAGAACAACATCCATGAATATCTAGAGTAATCATTAAATATTACTAAACAATATTTACTATCATTCAATTGATTTAACAGTGCTACAATCAAATAGATCTAAATGTAACAAGTCTAAAGCTGTAGAGATGCTTACAAAATCCTTGCTCTTGTGTGACATTTTCATTAGCTTACCTTAGTGACAAGCATCACACTACCTGTACTTCTGAAGTTTAAGCAGTGGCAGTGCAGTCTCCTTATCAAACCTTTTTCTAGTCAACAAACACTTTGACAAATATATTAGTAGCATTATCAAAAAGCACATGATATATATATATATATATATATATATGATATATATATATATATCATGTGCTTTTTGATAATGCTACTAATATATTTCCTTCTATCTTCTAACACAGTATCATTTTAGTTATTGTGTTTGGAGTATCCACTGTTAATATATCAGACTGATGGACACTCCCCCTCGACCGTTGCCTACTTGACATGGAAAATAGAGGTTTTAGGAACCCAAATCTTGGGTCCTTTAGCTTCCAAAATATATTTCCTAGGTATCCAAGCCTTAGTTGTTTTAGTCTTCCTACCAGAATTCCTAGAGAATAATGAAATGAAGCTAATTTCTTGTTTAGGTCTATAACCTATCCCAGCTTTGTTATAAATAGCTCGTTGTGAGTTTAGTATCATGTTTAGGGTCTGAGAGCTAGAGGTGAATTTCTCAAGTGTGCACTTGAGATCTTCTACCTGTGCATTCAGAGATTTGTTCTCATCTCTGAGTTTCTCAAATTGAGGAATGCTTGCACTAATTTCTACCACATGCTCCTTAAGGTTTTTTAATTGTCCTACTTCAGTTTTCAACAATTTAACCTTAGACTTGGTTTTCTCTAACATATCAGATAAATAAGCAATTGTTTTATAAAAGTCTATAAGTTCAATAGAATTTACCTCCTCATCATCCGAAGATGATGATGTCGAATCTGAATCTCCATTTTGTTGGATCGATTTGAGTGCTAGAGGGGGGGGGGGTGAATAGCGCAAAATAAATTTTGTTCGTTCTTTCGATATGAAACAATTAAAAGAACGAGAACACAGCGGAAATATAAAAGACAAGGTTTATTTTTTACTTGGTTCACAACCTTCGGCTACTAGTCCAAGGCCCTAATGGTCTGAGACCACATACAGAGGGCAATACACTAAAACAATCTCATCCTCGTTGGAGGTAGGAGACAATGGAATACAAAAAGCTCGAAATATTAAGGTAGAGGGACACTCCCCCTTGTAGGTGTAGTAGGCACCTAAGTCGAACCTGAGTTTTGATTATAGCAAACGATACAAAGTTAAGCTCATGTCGTTATCTCACGAGCTAAATCGAGTGTGTAGAAAATTGCTATAGATGGAACTGAAGGCTAAAGACACCCGGAGGAAGCCACGGTGGTCGGGCGACACTTGAGTGACTTCGGAGGGAGCCGAAGGAATCGAGTGGAAGGCCGGAAGCGAAAGCGACACAGTAAGTATCGAGGTAAGCTCGTGTGTGTGCGAGAGTAAGTGAGGTCGTATCCTCTTTACGAGGATGATCTTAGGCATAGATCCGACCAAAGACATCCTATAGGTGGTCTAGGTTGAGATCGGATGGTCGGAGACTGTCAAATTAATGTTTTTGTTAAGCTAACTTTGCCTTGCAGCTAGCATCAGTCGACTGCTAGCTTGGAGGACTTGACTGCCGTCCAACAGTCGACTGCCTGAGGTCAGCATTCGACTGATGCTACCATCAGTCGACTGATGATGGCCATCAGTCAACTGATGGTCAAGGATCAGCCTTGAGGAGTCAAGCCTTATCACCATTTTTCAAGGAGCCATGTGCCAAAACTCTATTGGGTGAAGTTCCTCTCGAAAAGGGGCTGAAAGGCTATAAAAGGAGGGCCTCTCCTAGGGTTTTTCATCATCTCTAAGTGCTCAAAAACCTCTGTAACTCTGTGATTCTCCGACGACTCTACGACGAAGTGCTGTCAACAACCCTAGTTTAGTTTCTGTTGGGGTTTCCGAGCCACAAAAACCGCTTTTTGCATTGCGAAAACCTCGGAATCCCCGGCCACAGATCCGTGCGAAGATGTATTAGAACAAAAACATGTATGTGTTTATATAAAACCCTAGATCTACCCTAGATCTACATGATAAGGACGTTACCCTCGATGCGATGCCCTTCGTAAATCCCGCTCATCCAAATGGTTCGCCAGAACACAAGAGTGTCAAGTGCACACTCCTCTATTGGTATCCACACAAGCAATAGGTGGAGAAAACACACCCTTGAGTGTGCTAGCACTCTATGGATGGTTCGGCCAAAGAGGTTGGGAGAGGGAGAGAGCTTGAGGGAAGTTGATCCAAGGTTGAAGATGAAGTTGTGTAACCCACACAAAATGAATTACCACATGAATAACCATCAAGTGGCCGACCACTTCATGGAGAGGGGGTTACATGCATGCATGTAACTCCCATGACCCTTGGTCTCCCTCATGAGGTGGCACCACATGACAAAGTCAATGATGATGTGGAGCATCATCATTGGCCGGCCATGCCAAGTCATCATCATGACATGACATTTGGTTAAGTCAAACTTGACCTTTCATCTTCCCTCTCAAGTCAAGTCAAACTTGACCTCTTATCTCCCATGGTTGATCAAATCCAACCATTTGATTCAAGTCAATTTTAATTTAATGAATCTCTATTCATTAATTTAAATTGATTTGATGAATCAAATCTAAATTAGACTCATTCAACACTTGAATCAACTTGAGTCTAACTCAATTAGTCTAATTTGGATTACTCTTAATCCAATTTGGTTCATCCCATGAACCTAATCCTCATGGTTCATCATATGAACCTAATCTCCATCTAATTGCCCTTATGTGTGTGACCCTATAGGTTCTTGTAACATTGGCAATGTCCCTAAACCGATTTAGGAACATAAGCAATGAGCGGTATCTAGCAACACATCATTGCTACCCAAGTTACAAGAATGTTGAGCTACCTTTGTGACTCTCACAATATGTGACAATGTCCCTCTATCCTTGACATTTAGATTGACCAATCGAGGCATAGACCGTGTCATCCTCGGTACAATCTAAATCTTGAACTCCAAGTAGACTCACTCTAATCAAATGAGCTCAATATCTCATATTGATTCATTTGGGCATGGCCATGCACTTCGTGGTCTCACTCTATCAAGAATATTGATGTCTCTCCCGTCATATAGGAGGGATAGATCCCATCTACATCACTCACATCCCTCCGCATAATTTGTTACATACCCAGTAATCGCCTTTATAGTCCACCCATTTACGGGTGACGTTTGACGAAGCCAAAGTATGCAACGCCTTATGTAGGGAACCATGGTGACTTCAGGTCTAAGGACTAATAGTCATACTAATAGCCACATGAGAAAGTATATGACACTCATATAACGATCCATGATACTTTCTCATGGCGGGTCATTCAGTATACATTCTCTAATGCATACCCATGTGTCAACTTGATATCTCATATCCATGACTTGTGAGATCAAGTCATCGTGTTGATCTACATGCTAGTCTCTACGTATTAACATTGTCCCTGAATGTTAATACTCGACTAGGAATGATTAAGAATAGTGTTCTCTATATCATCTCATTATCGATTCAACCAATCGATTGATATAGATAATAACCTACTACTCAAGGACATTATTATTTTTAGTTATTTGGCACCAATACAAGTAAATATAATAACCATGCCTTTATAAATAGGAATATGATACAATAAAGTCCATACAACAATCATCACATGATTGGCTCTAGGGATTTCACTAACAGTTTCTACTCTTTTGTTGTTGATATTTTAATTTGTCGTCTCTTTAAATATTGCAATTCCTTTTATTAATCGAGGTTTTCTATCGTTGCACTTTACATTAATAGAAGAGAGGGTTTGTCTTTCTATCTTTTCTTTCGAAGGTTTTTTATAATCGTTAAACTCTTACCTCCAACGAAGAGGAGTGTTTTTAGTGAATTGCCCTCCGTGCGTGATCAAGGATCACTAGGGCCTTGGAGTAGTAGCCGAAGGCTACGAACCAAGTAAAAATATTTGTCTCCTTTTATTTATTGCTTATCTTTCCGTTGCAAATTAATTATCTACTTGAGTTTTAACAAACGAACAAAAAGAAAAGGTTTTATCGCTATTCACCCCCCTCTAGCAATCCGCTTCGATCCAACAATTGGTATCAGAGCCGGAGGTGCTTAGATTTGGTGAAACCACCAATCTAGCATTTTTTACAGATTTATTTTTCGTTCGTTTAAATTTTTCTCCCGCACTACTAATCCAAGACGAAGTCTTGGTACTCTTCTTTTGGTTTTGTTTTGCAAGTATTCGCTTTTGGAGTAGCCGATGGTAAAACGGGCATAACTTTTCGTACAAGTTGACCCACGAAACGGGCTACCTACTAAAACAAAGCTCTCGGAGAGATCTACACTTCTTACTAGGGTTTACCCTTGTAACAAGCTGTCTTCATCCCCAAAAATCAACGTTTAGTACCATTTATGGGACATCGAAAGTTGTAAGTGCTCATCTTTTATTTTAGTTGGTTATTTCTCATTTATTCCTTTTGTTTCTTTTCATTTCCTACATTACTAATCTAAGACGAAGTCTTGGAACCTTTTTCGTATTTTTTTTGGTATTTTGTGTGCAAGGTTTCCCTTCCAAATGGCCCATCTCGAGGGTTTTAGCATCGTCCGACCTCCGTTTTACAACGGAGATGATTTCCATTACTGAAAAGGTCGGATGGAGTACTTTCTTAAAACCCAAATTGAGATGTAGATCATAATCCAAATGGGATTCACACTTTCGACTAACGAAGTGGGAGAATCGTTGGATTATGACCAATGGACCAATGCGACAAAAAGACAAGTCGAAGCGACGCTAAGGCAACTCAAATCCTCCAATGCGGCTTGTCCAAGGAGGAGCTTAATCGCGTCGTCCCCTTCATCAGCGCAAAGGACCTTTGGACAAAGCTAGTGGAGCTACACGAAGGGACCGATGAAGCCAAGGTATGTAAGCGTGATCTTTTATTTAATAAACTATATAATCTAAAAATGCAGGAACACGAGTCCGAGACGCAACTTCACACCCGCGTCCAAGACATAGTCAACAATCTACACGCGATCGGGCAAAAGGTCAAAAATCGCGACCTTATAAGGTATGTTCTTAACTCCTTTCCGAGGACTACCTTGTGGGCATCCATGGTCGATGCCTACAAGGTCTCCAAGGATCTTCGAAACTTAGGTTAGATGAATTATTTTACGAGTTTGAACTTCATGAGCAGTCTAACTCAGAACCCAAGAAGGGTATAGCACTTTTTGTAGGTTCAAAGAAGAAAACCGCAAGCAAGCCACCCCCGAACGAAGAAGAGGATGAGTCTGATTCGGAGGTCGACTCGGAAATGGAGGCCGAACTAGTCAACTTAGTTCAGAGGATAGTCAAGGGCCCAAAATGAACCGTCACTCGAACCAACGAAGGTAAGCCTAAAAGTTCAAATATTAGATGCTACGAATGCAACAGGTTTGGACACATCAAGTCCGAATGCCCAAAATTCAAGAGCAAAGCACTAAAACACAAAAAGGCACTTAACGCTACTTGGGAAGAAGCATCTAAAGGAGAAGATAATGATCGTGTTCTCATGGCTAAACCGGTGGAATCGGAGACGGAGTCGGAACCAGAACATGAATCGGAAACCAAAGACGAGTCGGACTGCGAAGCACTATTCAAGACAAGCCACAGATACACATCCGGTTCAAAAGATACACTCAAGGTAAGTCGATCACTTATTAGTACACTTTACAATGCAATTAAGTTTTTAACTAGAAAATTAGCTAAGTCCGAGTCCAAGGTCGAGACCCTGGTTGAGGAAGTTAAACTCCTCAAACACGAGGTCTCCCTAGCCTCTTCGACTAGTCGAGTTCAAGAGGAGGACTCAACTCGGGTTGAAAAACTCAAAGTTGAGAAATCACTCTTGAAGAGTCAAGTCGAAGATCTTAGGAACACGTTGGAATAGTTTACTTTGGGATCCAAAGGACTTGACCTCCTACTTGGATCGCAAAGGGCCGTGTACGACAAGGTCGGACTAGGGTTTAGCTCAAACATGACCAACAAGTCATATATGTCGATTGTAAGTCAACATAAAAAACATGTCCAAGCATGGGTCCCTAAGACCACCTTGATTTCAAACTTAGGATCGAACCAGTACTGGGTTCCTAAGGACCAAATCCACTATGTGGAGAGACCGAACCGATTCAACGGTCCAAGGGGAGCTAGTACGAAACTTGTTTATATTTTAACTTAGAAAATTGCATGCTTAGGTTCTTTATTTAGTTTAATTTTTCTTTTTAGAATGGCTAGATAGGACTATAACTCATCAATACTTGATAACATAGTACCAGGATGCGGCGAGATGATAGTACGCTAAGAAAGTGGAGTCTTGTGTATTCGGGCTAGATAAAGCGTATCTAGTTCGGTGCACTTGACCGAGCGGAACTAGCTGAAGCTACCTCGTCGTATCCTAGACTAGTTAGACCAGGAAGTGGTCTTAGGTAAGTCAAGTCTCTATTTTCTTGAAAATAGGTTTGTCTAAGGAAGTGGTCGTTGTTCCGATCAAAGAAGGCCTCTGTGCCTCGCCACGACCTGGAAGCCATGATCTTGAAAAGGGGACTTGATGAGCCTAAGGTCAAATTCGAATCTAACGCAAGGTTGACAAGTGTTCAAGTCATTAAATTTAAATCACGTAAAATTGGAAGTCATCTCACAAGAACATATAGGGTTAACATGTTTGATCATGTAGACATGGGTGAGATGATTTAGGTTAATAATCTTCAACCAATCTTTAATAAATCCAATATCCGATTCAACTACCTTGTGTGTAGGATCAATGGATGTTGGACAGTGGTTGCTCCTGACACATGACCGGGGATCAACTCAAGTTTTCGAAGCTTCGATTCAAACGACAAGGATCGGTAGCCTTTGGAAATAACGACAAGCTCAAAATCATCAGATCATGTGATATTGAGCTCAACTCAAAATTTGTTATTCAAAATGTTTTATTAGTAGAAAATTTCCAATATAATTTACTTAGTGTAAGCCAATTGTGTGATAATAACTATAAGGTCATATTTCTAGAAAATGAATGTGTGATTAATACAAATGAAACTTCTAAAACAATTCTTAAGGGAAGTAGAAATAACAATATTTACACTATTAACTTAATTAACTCCTCAACTAAGTGTCTTATGACACGACAAGAGGAATCATGGTTGTGGCACCGACGACTCAGTCACTCACACCTAAGACTCATCCACAAGATGAGCCAGAGTGACTTAGTCAGAGGTTTGCCTAACCTCAATAACTTGAATAATAAAATATTTAATGCATGTCAACAAGGTAAACAATCTAGGACACAATATCAACTAACTAATCAAGAATGAACCAAAAGTGTGCTTGAGCTCCTACACATGGATCTATTTGATTCACACGGTAAGTCACTTAATGGAAGTAAATTCTGCTTAGTCATAATTGATGACTATTCTAGATTTACTTGGGTTAGGTTCATCAAACACAAAAGTGATACCCTAGATCAATTAATCAACCTATTTAAATTAATATAAAATCAACAAAGCATTAAAATCAAAAGACTTAGGACTGATCATGGTGGTGACTTCGAGAACCATAGGTTTACAGAATTCTGTAACCTAAATCGATACCACCATGAGTTCTCTTGCCCTAGAACTCCACAACTAAATGACCTAGTAGAATGCAAAAATAGAATCTTACAAGAAGCCGCTAGGACAATGTTAAATGAGTATAACCTACCCGATAGGTTTTGGGCGGAAGCCATGAGTACGACATGCTATGTCCAAAATAGGATCCTTATGGTAAAGAGGCACCTTAAGACCTCATACGAGATTTATCACGATAAAATACCAAACATCAAGTACTTTAGGGTATTTGGGTGTAAGGTACATATCCTAAACACTAAGGATTACCTAGGGAAATTTACATCCAAAACCACGACCGGAATCTTTCTAGGATACTCGACTACAAGTAGAGCTTATAGAGTATATAACCATGACACCCTTAGAGTCGAGGAGACTATCAATGTAGTATTTGATGAAGGACATGAACCTACAAAACCACCAGCAACCCCAATTAGCGAGTCGATTCATACTAGACTTAAATCTGATTCGGAGATTAGGTCTAGTGTTAATCCTAACCTAAGTCAACCAAGTCACTCTATCGACCAAGTGATAGATGACTTCAACCAAACTAGAACTCAAACAAGTCATCCTATGGATCAAGTTGTAGACTCAAACCCAAATCCAACTAGGACTCAAACGAATCATCATATCGACCAAGTGATAGGTGATCCAAGTCTAGGAGTTCGAACTAGAGCCTCATACAGAAACCTTAGTCAAATCTCCTTGATTTCTAAAATTGAACCCAAAACTATTGACCAAGCTCTTCTTGATCCCGATTGGATTATTGCAATGCAAGAATAGCTGGCTCAATTCACTAGGAACGAAGTATGGGAATTAGTACCACCACCTAAAGATAAAACAATCGTTGGAACAAGGTGGGTGTTTAGAAATAAACTTGATGATAAAGGTGAAGTAGTTAGAAATAAAGCTAGACTAGTCGCTAAAGGGTTTAGTCAAGTTGAAGGTTTAGATTACGACGAGACCTATGTGTTGGTGCAATCGGCCCAGGTAGATGATAGTATTTTGATGATAGACAAAACTTATGACAAGGGATTGTCATGGGAAAGTCCAACATGGTGTTGGCATGGGAAAGTCCAAAGCATTGCGAAGCCGTGCGCTTGGTGCTTGGCATGGGAAATGCATTGCGAAGTCGTGCACTTGGTGCATGTGGGAAGTCTTGAGGACTTGGTAAGTTCACTAGGCTCGGGTTCTTTGAGTCGGTGAAGGATGTCATTACGAAGCCGTGTGCTTGGTGCATCCGAGGGACCGCCGGACGGGGAGCGAATGGAGTGAGCCCAAAGGGAAGCATACTTCGAGGGCAAGAAACGCGAAGGATGGCGTTGCGAAGCCGTGCGCTTGGCGCATCCGAGGGACGTAGGCCGAGGGAAGAGAGCTTCGGTGGGGAACTCCATGAGGGATAAGTTGGACTTGGCCAAGTTGCTAAGACTGAGTGTTGGAGGCTCAAACTTGATGTTTGAGGGTTTACCCGACGGTCGGATGCTCAAACAACTTGGTGTTTGAGGTTTTGCCCGACATCAGTCGACTGGCATAGGTGCCGGTTCGACTGATCCAAGTCGACTAGGGTTCAACTGGTGTAAGGCTAGGGTTTTGTGCTTGGTAGTCGACTGCCATGGAGTGGCAGTCGACTGATGTCGACGGCAGTCGACTGCCGAGGGATGATAGTCAACTGATGGGAGTGTCGCGAGCACAGAACGCTCCGTAGCCAACTGAGCAGTCGACTACTAGGTCACCAGTCGACTGATGGGCATCATCAGTTGACTGGTAGGTGATCCGTTGGAACTTGTCTGAAGTGGATCTGGCCATTGTGAGACAATGACTACAGGGGCAATCGACTGGGGCCTTTTGGTAGTCGACTGCTAGGTACGAAAACAGCTCGATGCAGGTTATAAAAGGAGCTCGAGATGGAGGTTTTTGCAATGGTTTTTGTGGAGCTATTGGAGGGGAATTCCTGTTGCATTCCAGTCCTTCAAGAGCCAATCAAAGCAAGCAACAAACAAGTGATCAAAAGTAATCGATGAAAAGTGTTTCTTTTGTATTGTATTTGTATTCTTGTTTGTATTTGTATATTACTATTGTAATTTCTCGTGAGAGGTTTCTCCACCTCCAACGTGTAGTCGAGAAGGAGTTTAGTTAGTGTCGTGCGCATAACTAGAGCTCAGTGAGCTCACTCGTGGAGTAGGAACCATTTGGTTCCGAACCACGTATATCTTGTGTTGTGTGATTGTGTATTGTTGTTAGTTTCATTATTATTGTTATTCCGCTGCGCTAACAACAATCGTAGACAAGCAACGCAACGAGAACGAGCGAATTCGGCCACCAAACGATTGAGGGCTATTCACCCCCCTCTAGTCGGCCGTTTCGATCCCCAACAAGTGGTATCAGAGCCGAGGTCGCTCTTCAAGGACTAACCGCCGCGAGAGCACTACAAAATGGCCAGCTTCATCCATCCACCGAAATTCGATGGAGATTTTGCTTGGTGGAGGAAACGGATGGAGGTATATCTCGAAACCAATTTTGATTATATGATTATTGTAGAAAATGGTTTTGAGATGCCTAGGGACAAATACAACAAGCAAATTGAAAAGTCAAGGTGGACCCAAGACCAAATTAAGGACTTCAAGATAAATCTCGAGGTAATAAAATTATTTAGTGATTTGTTACCTAACAAAATTTGGTCTAGTTTGGGTGACTATAGGGATGCAAAGGAATTATGGGAGAAGATAATGAAATTTCAAGAAAACTCCCAACCGGCACATGTAGAGGATAATGCCGAAGAAAAGCACCATCTACTTTTGATGATGTTGATGATTTGGTGGAGACCTCCACCTCTAGCGTTGAGGGGGAGGAAAGGATTTCAATTCCAGAGCAAGATCAAAATGAAGCTTCTACCTCTAGAAGAAGTGAAGAGGCCTCCACCAACTCCCTAGGTAACTCAAGTGTTGTTATTTTAAATACAAATCACATAATATGCTTTGAGTGTAGGGAGAAAGGGCACTACAAGAGTAAATGCCCTAAATTGGCTAAGGAAAAGGCATCAACACCAAAAGTCAACCCAAAGTCAAAGGATACCGGTGTTCCCAAAATCAAGAGCAAAGAGCACATTGTGTGCTTTAAATGCAACCAACGGGGACATTACCGAAGCCAATGCCCTAGTGGGAGGAAGAAAGGGCAAGAAGGTGTGACTCATGTAGGGGGAACTTCTAAAGCTAACCCTAAGGTACAGTTAAATAATGCACCTTCAATTTCTAGAATTAAAAAGTATGCTAAGAATTATTTTAGTTCTCTTGCCATTATTAATGAAAAACATGCTAGGAGAAACAATAAGGTTTATTGCTTAGGTGCTAAGCATGTTAGTTTCTCTAAGGATAAACCTAGGACTCATAATTCTAGAAATATTTTGCCTAGGGAATCAATTAGGAGAGTAGAAAAAAATTTGGGTATTAATCCCAAAAAGTCTAGGCACATGCCGAAAAGGAAAAGGTCTTTCCAAAAACCTAATGAAAATTCAAAAATGAAAAAATTAGAGCTAGAGAAACAAGCCTTGAGGTCAAGGCTAGAAAAATTGGAGAAGACCCTAGCAATAATATCAAATTTGGTTAAGGGGTCTAATGTACAAAAGTCAAGACCTAGAAAACAAGAAATGTCTAAGGGCAAGAAGGGTTTGGGTCACAAACCTATGTCCTACCATAATGTTCCATTTAATTATGGAACCACATCTAGGTCTAGGAAAACAAAGGCTAATAGGGAAGCCATCCCTAAGTCTAGCCATGGTATGTGTTTAGTGGCTAACACCTCAAAGAAATCAAATGTAGCCACTAAGAAGGTTAATGGAGGAGTCACCTTTAGAGTTGACCCAAGTAAGACCCATTTGACTAAGGCTTCAAAGCCAAAAAGGGTCATTACAAAGGTATCTAGGGAAGTTATCCTTAGGGAATACCCTGTTAACCCAAGGAGCTCCAATAGGTATTGGGTTCCTAAAATCGTGATTGATTCACGCTAGATGGGTTAGGGTGTGTCAACCCTAAATGGATGGGTAGTTAACCTAACCATAGTAGAGTTGACACATTAGGATGTGTCAATGTGTTTGAGAAGTTTAGAATGATTTAAATTGGCACAATTAGGTCATAGAGGTCGTGGTGTGCTATTTTGGGTTTTTGGCACACTAGGGAAATGAATGGTTTAAGGCAAAGTGAATTTAATCCCTAGAAATGGCAAATTGATTTTAACACTTAGGTATTTTATACCTTAGTATATTTTTCTTGCCATGCTTTATTTGCCTTGCCATGTCATGACATCATTTTCATTTTTATCTCTAAAAATGTCATGATCATGTTTAGACTTATCCTTATATGTCATGTATGCTAAAACATCATTCACATGCCATGACATCATGATTTTGGCATATGCTCTTATTTATATTATATCTATGCCATAATCATATCATGCATATAAATAAAATGAAATTAAGGACTATGGCACAATTTGAAGGGAATCAAATTATGTTTCCTTAGAAATATGCATGAGAACATAAAGAACAAAAAACCCACATCTCACTAAGATTTTTGACTTGTATGTGTTTTACACATTTAGATGTTGGTGAGATGTTTAAAGAAAAGAAATTAAAGGTTTTGAAAACTTTTTGAAAATATTTTGAAAAACCTTGGTGAAGCCTATCTTTTGATAGCTATCACCATTGAATGGGATGATACAAAGAAGGCTCTTTATTGAAGCTTTTCTTAAATTTTGGACTTTGTATCAATCTCCTAATTTAATGGGTAAAATAATTTTCCAATATTTTTCACCCATAGTGTTTATGATAAGTAATATACATACCAAATTTCAAGAATTTTAAACTTATGTATATTTACTTATGGATTTCGGAAATCCATTTTTGAAATCTTGTCAAAATCGATTATCGATCGCCATGGATTTGGCGATCGACTAATCAAAGTGTGCCGTGATTTCGATTTGATCATAGTTAGGCCCATGTTCAGCTAGGTTAAGGTCCCCTAACCACTCCTAACCCTGGGATATGCTTGGGAGAGCATTAGAGAGGGTGAAAATCCATTGGACATGGATTAGGAGAAGGGTTTTAGGGAGAGTATCAACTTTAAGGTGGAAGAGAGTTCATTGTTGAACTTTGCCTTAATTTTGATTTGGTTAATGTTCCTATTGGCTTAGGGATTCTCCAAGGACATTGTTGGTGCAATGGTCAAGGGGGAGCAAGCCTCTAGGGGGAGGTATCCATCATGGGAAGATGGATGTGTATTTCCTCATGGGAGGAAAATTGGGTTGCCTCTCTTAAGTGATATGGGATCACTAGAAAGATTGAGGGCATGCCAAGGGGAAGATTGTAACATCTCATTGGGATATGAGACATTGAAACCCTTGAGGACCTTTTTGATGTAATGTCAAAAAGGGGGAGGAGTTACCAAGTTACCAATTAGGGTTTGTTGGAATTCTCATTGGGATATGAGAATTGCCAATATGGGAGGATTGGTAGACTTGAGATGGTAGTTTTGTCAATCATCAAAAAGGGAGAGATTGTTGGTGCAATCGGCCCAGGTAGATGATAGTATTTTGATGATAGACAAAACTTATGACATGGGATTGTCATGGGAAAGTCCAACATGGTGTTGGCATGGGAAAGTCCAAAGCATTGCGAAGCCGTGCGCTTGGTGCATGTGGGAAGTCTTGAGGACTTGGTAAGTTCACTAGGCTTGGGGTCTTTGAGTCGGTGAAGGATGACATTACGAAGCCATGCGCTTGGTGCATCCGAGGGACCGCCGGACGGGGAGCGAATGGAGTGAGCCTAAAGGGAAGCATACTTCGAGGGCAAGAAACGCGAAGGATGGCATTGCGAAGCCATGCGCTTGGCGCATCCGAGGGACGTAGGCCGAGGGAAGAGAGCTTCGGTGGGGAACTCCATGAGGGATAAGGTGGACTTGGCCAAGTGGCTAAGACTGAGTGTCGGAGGCTCAAACTTGATGTTTGAGGGTTTACCCGACGGTCGGATGCTCAAACAACTTGGTGTTTGAGGTTTTGCCCGACATCAGTCGACTGGCATAGGTGTCGGTTCGACTGATCCAAGTTGACTAGGGTTCGACTGGTGTAAGGCTAGGGTTTTGTGCTTGGCAGTCGACTGCCATGGATTGACAATGATCGATAGCGATGACCGATCGCCGAGGGATGGCAATCGTGATGGGAGTGTCGCGAGAATATCGCTCCGTAGCCGATCGGGCGATCGACTACTAGTCTCGATCGGCCGATGGGCATCATCGATCGTAGGTGATCCGTTGAACTTGTCTCGACATGGATCCGCCGTTGTGAGACAATAGCTACGAGGCGCGATCGGGCCTTTTGGTAGTCAATCGCTAGGCGCGAAACATTTCGTCACGAGTTATAAAGGAGCTCGAGATGGAGGTTTTGCAATGGTTTTTGTGGAGCTATTGGAGAATTGTCACGCATTCCAGTCCTTCAAGAGCCAATCAAAGCAAGCAACAAACAAGTGATCAAAAGCAATCGGTGAAAAGTGTTTCTTTTGTATTGTATTTGTATTCTTGTTTGTATTTGTATATTACTGTTGTAATTGCTTGTGAGAGGTTTCTCCACCTCCGACGTGTAGTCGAGAAGGAGTTTAGTTAGTGTCGTGCACATAACTAGAGCTCAGTGAGCTCGCCCGTGGAGTAGGAACCATTTGGTTCCGAACCACGTATATCTTGTGTTGTGTGATTGTGTATTGTTGTTAGTTTCATTATTATTGTTTTTCCGCTGCGCTAACAACAATCGTAGACAAGCAACGCAACGAGAACGAGCGAATTCTTCCACCAAACGATTGAGGGCTATTCACCCCCCTCTAGCCGGCCGTTTCGATCCCCAACACTATGCCCCAGTAGCTAGATTAGAGTCCATTCGAATGCTATTAGCATATGCTGCACATCGAGATTTAAGTTGTTTCAAATGGATGTAAAATCTGCGTTCTTGAATGGATACATTAAAGAAGAGGTTTATGTTAGTCAACCCCCCGGTTTCTAAACTTTAGACAAACCCGACCATGTCCTTAGGTTAAAGAAAGCTCTCTATGGACTTAAACAAGCTCCTCGAGCTTGGTATGAGAGACTTTCGATTTATCTCAAGTCCAAAGGATTTAACCAAGGTGTAGTTGACCCAACCCTTTTCGTAAAAACCTTACGTAAAGACATATTCATAGCCCAAATCTACGTAGATGATATTATTTTTGGAACCACCAACTCAATCCTACTAAATGAGTTCATTTCACTTATGGAAAGTGAATTTGAAATGAATTTAGTAGGCGAGTTAAGTTTCTTCTTAGGTCTACAAATTAAACAAACTAAAGATGGAATATACCTACATCAATGCAAATATACTAGGGAATTAATCAAAATCTTTGGAATGCAAGACACTAAAATTATTAATACCCCAATGGCAACTAATGTGAATATAGAAGAAGATTTAATCGGAAACTCAATTGATTTAAAATACTATAGAAGCATAATAGGGAGTCTCCTTTACTTAACTGCGAGCCGACCTGAATCCTATTTACAGTAAGTATGTGCGCAAGGTTCCAAATCTATGCCAAGGAGTCTCACCTAACTCTAGTCAAGCATATCCTTAGATATCTAAAGGGTACACTTAATATCGGTTTTGGTATCCTAGATCTACCGAGTTCGAACTAACCAGCTACTCCGATTCGGACTATGCCGGTAGTAAGCTCGATAGAAAGAGTACGAGTGGTTGTTGTCAACTTCTCAGCTCGAGTCTAGTGAGTTGGTGCAGTAGGAAGCAACACTGTGTTGCCTTATCTACCACCGAAGTCGAATACATCGCAATGGGTGAGTGTGTCACTCAGCTTCTTTGGATGAAGCACACTCTCCGCGACTTTAAGTTAGACTTTACAAATACTAAACTTCACGTAGATAACATTAGTTCAATTAATCTTACTAAGAATCTGGTATGTCACTCTAGGACCAAACATATAGAGGTCAAACACCATTTCATTCGAGAACATGTGGCCAACGGAGCCATACAACTCGAATACGTCGAATCGAAGTCTAACTTGGCAGACCTATTTACTAAACCCCTACCTGAAGCCGAATTTAGTCTATTAAGATGAAAATTGGGCATGTGCGTAGTAGAATAGGACTTTGCAAATTATATTCCTACTATTGCTTCTTTTCATTTTTCATGGAACTAGTATAGGACATACCTTAGATATCATGCACCTATAGATTTAAGGAGCCAATACATCTCACAACACATAGGACTAATGTGTTTGTGTACTTAGCCACGTAGATGGGCGTGAGATGTTAGGACCTTACTCCTGGTCGTAGATGGGCTAGTGCATCGCCATGAACCATGGAGTATAATCATATACACTAACCGACTCTGACCAGGATTGGTTAATCTTTCATATCAATCAAGCCAAATATGAGTCGAACATTTTATAGATGAGCTTATTTTTAGTATATTATTTTTCAAAATAAAGTGGAACATGCTTGGAATTTAAAATTTAATACTTTTTTTTTTATTCCACACACCCTCACTCTTTTTGATATATGACAAAAGGGGGAGAAAGAGGCCAAAGTTAAGGGATCATTTTTTTTCATATGGCCAAAGGTTAAGTAAATGTTTACTGGTTAAGTAAATGTTTACTTAACTTTAAGTTAACTTGTTGGTTAACAAAAGTAAATGATTACTGGTTAAGTAAATGTTTACTTAACTTTAAGTTAACTTGTTTGTTAACAAAAGTAAATGTTTACTGGGTAAGTAAATGTTTACTTAACTTTAAGTTAACTTGTTTTTTAACAAAAGTAAATGTTTACTGGGTAAGTAAATGTTTACTTAACTTTAAGTTAACTTGTTTTTTTTTTAACAAAACGAAGGTAAAGGCCAAGGTTAAGAAATCAATTTTTTGATTTCTTAACTTAAAACTTATTTTAAACACTATGACCAATATTAAGAAATTTCGGTTACTTAATTCCTTTTTAGTAGCAAACATCAAGGGGTAGAGATTAAAACTCTTTCTCAAGTACTCACCCTCGGTCAAGGGGGAGGATTCCTCAAGGGGGAGCACTTGAAAAAGAGTTTTTATATACTCCTACTCATTCATGCTCTTTTTGCTTAATGAACTTATTTTATTTTTCTTAACTTTGTATGTGGGTTTGCCATAAATCAAAAAGGGGGAGATTGTTGGTGCAGTAGGCACCTAAGTCGAACCTGAGTTTTGATTATAGAAAATGATACAAAGTTAAGCTCATGTCATTATCTCACGAGCTAAATCGAGTCTGAAGAAAATTGCTATAGCTGGAACTGAAGGCTAGCGACACCCGGAGGAAGCCGCGGTGGTCGGACGACACTTGAGTGACTTCGGAGGGAGCCGAAGGAATCGAGTGGAAGGCCGGAAGTGAAAGCGACACAGTAAGTATTGAGGTAAGCTCTGTTAGGGCAATCTCTTGCCATGATTAGGTTTTGATGTGTGTGGCAAAGGGTTTAAGTTAGTTTGTTATGTTGATTTGATATGTGCGTTGAAGTCGTGCAGGACTTAGTAATTCGCACATGGAGTCATGGCGAGTTTCACATCTCATGACTCGGTCCTTGAGTCGGTGAAGGATAGCTTTGTAGAAGTCGTGCGCTTGGAGCATCCGAGGGACCGCCGGACGAGGAGCTTGGAGTGAAGCCGAAGGAAGTAGACTTCGAGGCAAGAGACGCGAAGGAGCATTGCAGAGTCGTGCGCCTGATGCTGCCGAGGGACGTGGCCGTGAACGAAGAGAACTTCGAAGGCGAGGGACTCTGAGGGATGAGAGTGAGCGAATGTAACCCGGGAAGGGGTAGTAGCTCGTAGGTGAAACTTGGCCATTTGGCTAAGTGTCAGATGGGATTTCCCGACACCAGTCGACTGCCATGGAATGGCAGTCGACTGTTCTAAGTCGATTGGGTTCGACTGGTGTCTGACTCATGGGCATTTGTTTAGCGATGCCATGGACCGGATCGGTGATGTCGACATCGATCGATCGCAAAGGATGACACGATCGTGATGGCATTGTGCATGGACACAGAATGGAGTCAACCTCGTTGAGGACTCGACTGATGCTAGTGTCGTTGGATGGAATCCAACGTGGAAAGCGGCCGTTATTGGGCAACGACTACAGGACCAGTCGACTGATCGAGGGCATCAGTCGACTGCTCCTATGTCAACGGGAAGTAACCCTCTTCCTCTATAAAAAGGAAGAGGATGGGGCTTTGGGAGGCTAATGCTTGAGCTCTAAACTTCTCCCAAAGTGCCATACACGATTCTCTACTCTTCTTACTTGCTTTTACTTCAATCTTATTGTAAGAAGAGTGATCTTGATTGTAAAGGTTACCTCCACCTAGCTTGGTGCAAAGGAGAGACCAATAGTGATTGGCTTTGGCGAAGTGATTCACCGTGGACGAATCGGACCGTGGATTAGCGGCGTAGCCGTGAACCACGTTACATCTCGGTGTTTGTATTGTTTGTTTATCTTTTGCTTTGTCTTTATTTATATTTGCATATTCTGCTTGCGCTAATGTTTTGTAGACGAGCAAAATACAACATCCAACGAACGAGGGCTATTCACCCCCCTCTAGCTGGCCGTTTCGATCCCCAACAAGTGGTAACAGAGCGAGGTTGCTTGTCACCGGACTAACCGCCGTAACAAGCTCTTCATCAAAAGATGGCCGGCTCGAACATTCATTCGCCGAAGTTCGAAGGGGAATTCGCTTGGTGGAAGAAGCGAATGGAGGTATTCTTCGAAACCAACTTTGAAATATTATTAATTATGGAAAACGGTTTCGAGTTGCCTAGGAACGAAGATGGGGAGCCATTGGAGAAATCGAGATGGAGCAAAAGACAAAGAGAGGAGTATTTGGCAAATTCAAAGGCCAAGCACCACCTATACAATGTACTCCCTCAACAAGAAGTCAACCGGATAAGAGAGTGTGCTAGCGCCAAGGAAATGTGGGAGAAATTAATAGAGATCCATGAAGGCACATTCGAGGCAAAGCTAGCAAGGAGAGATGTCCTTCGCTCCCAATTGTCCAATATCAAACTCGAAAAGGGAGAGAAGGTAAAATCCCTACACTCTAGATTTAAGGAAATTTTAACCGGTTTGACCAAGTGTAGGTGAAAAGCTCTCCAACCGGGATATGATAATGAAGGCCATAGATGCCTTTCCCCGGTCCTCAAGATGGAGCTCCATGGTGGATTCGTTTTACATCTCTAAGAACTTGGAAGTAAGTACCTTGGAGGAGTTCTTCTCAACAATGGAGCTCCACGAAATGAGGCTTGAAGCTATACAAGAAGAGCCTAGAATCCAACCTTCAAGGGGAGTAGCATTGTTGGCAAACAAGGGGAAGAAGAAGATAGAGATTCCCTCCTCCTCCGATGACGAAGCTTCCTCCTCCTCCTCGATGGATAGCACGGAAGAAGTCTATATGGTAAGGAGGGTAAGGCATGCATTAAAAGGTTTTAGATTTAACAAATCAAATGATAGGAATAGAAGACCAAGGGGGAAGATCATTTGTTACAATTGCCAAGGAGAGGGACACATAAGGGACAATTGTCCCCTCCTAAACAAGAGCAAGGAAGAAAAGAAAAAGAAGGAAGAAAAGAAGAAGAAAAAGGGGAGCAAGAAGAAAGAGGAGAAGAAGGCAAAAGAAAAGGAGAAGGCTAAGGCATTCAAAGCAAAGACATGGGATGATGTTTCTTCATCTTCCTCATCTGATGAAGAAGAGCATGTCTACTCCAACCTTGCATTGATGGCTTTCAATGACTTGGATTGCTCCTCCACCGAAAATGAAGAATCAAGCTCAAGTGGAGAGAGCTCAAGTGAAGGGGGAGCCTCTACATCCTCCTCATCCGAAGAAGAAGAAGAGGACATGGAAACTATGATAACGAATCTAACTCCTAAGAAAATAGTTTCCATGGTTTCTAGCTTAACTAGGGATTTATTTAGAGCTAAGAAGAAGAACAAAAGCATGCTAGATCAAATTAAGGACTTAGAAAATAAACTATAAAAAGCATTCTTAAATGATGATAATATTTCTTCTAGCTTAAATGATGCATGCTCACATGATAACTATATGCCTTTGGATGTTAGTGATGCATGTATAGAAGAAAATAGGGCTTTAAGAGAGAAAGTAGATTATTTAACCAAAGCCCTAGAAAAGTTTACAATTGGCTCAAATACATTGAATATGATTATAGAGAGCCAAAGAGCTAGTTTTAATAAGAAAGGCCTAGGTTATAAAGAAAAGAAAAATGAAAAGGCCTACAAATGCCTAATTGCTAGGGGACAAGATAAGAAGAAAGTAATTGCTAGGAAATGAATTCCCAAGGAGTATCTTGTGAACCCCATAGGAAAGAACCTATTTTGGGTTCCAAAATCCATCCTTAAGGGTTAGAAAAACCCTAGGATAGTCAACCATATGGACTTGACCTATATAATATTTTTGGTTGACTTAGGATGGCGGGACAACATTTTGAAATAGTGTTAGGTGATGATAACATGCCTATAAATAGTTAATAATGCTTAAATCATGATAATCAATGTAATTGCTATGTATATGTGCAATCATGATTTATGATTTTGAAATTTGGCACATCATCATGAGAAATAGGGTTAAATCATGCCTTAGGTGATATTTTGCTTATAATCATTATATAATACCTAATGCATGATTACAATTTGATGAATACATGTATTTCATGATCATAATGTAGAATTAATTGATATATGCCTTAATGATCATGAGGATTGTTAGGTTGATACTTAACGTTGATAGAATTGTATGAATATAATGGTTAAGTATATACAAATACCCCCTAGGATGCATCTCACACTCACCATAGGCTACTTTGATTGAAAACTTAGCATGGGTGAGATGTTAGGATGATACAAATGTCCACTAATGCCTATGACATTTAGATGGTCATTTAAAGTATCTGTAACGCCCGCCCTTATCTGCTCTCAGGGCGGCGCTACTTTACTATTTTTTTTTAACATGTTATCATAACTTAAACCTTCTTTTGCACATGCGTCACATATCATATTCATAATCAGCATGTTAACATATCTTGTCTCATTTCTAACATGCATAACATAAAGAGTCATTCATGAGTTCTTAAGTAATTGAACAGTAACATAAATAAGCATCATCCAACATGATACTAATGATTCATAAGTCTTATAAGCGGAAGCAAAGTCTTAAGTGGTTCATTGTGCATGTAATATAAGCAGATAGTAACAGGGTCTTTCTCCACCATGCCACTATCACACACACTTGGCCCTTCCTGCTACTTTCTCTAGTTCAGGTTTCCTTTATCTGCAGTATATGGACAACATAAACTATAAGCATATAGCTTAGTAAGATTCTTGCCTACTCACAAAAGCCACAAACTTCATCGAGCAATTAGAAACATGAGCATACTAGCATAAATAGCCTAAGTGTTTCATAGCAACACTAATCAACAACATACCCACGTAATAAAACCTAAGCATGGCATAGAGTTTACATCAGCATGCTAAGCATAATTAAATCTAAGCAGGGCATAATTTAACATAAGCATTCATGACATAAGCAATCCATAACATTATAAATCTTAGACATGCATAAAGTACATAATCACAAATATTCTTAACTCAACTATAAGCATCATAACTTCATAAAATCTAACATGCATAAAGGACATAATCATAAGCATTTTTAAACTTAACCATAAGCATTCATAACATAAGTATCCGTAACATCATAAATCTGAAACATGCATAAAGTACATAGTCACAAATATTCTTAAACTTAACTATAAGCATCATAACTTCATAAAATCTAAACATGCATAAAGGGCATAATCATAAACATTTTTTTTTTTTAACTTAACCATGAGCATTCATAACATAAGTATCCGTAACATCATAAATCTTAAACATGCATAAAGGACAAGTTCATAAGCATTCATAAACTTTAACTTAAGCATGCACAATTTCATAAAAGTCCTTTCTTTTCAAAACATATACATATAGATACTTCAACATAATCATAACTTGCATGGGGAGCCCCAGGTTAAGTACCACATAATGCGCGTTCCCTAATAGGCTGGGGTAGCAAGCCACCAGACCTACTAGAGCAAGACCTCTTACGTCTTATCAGAGTAGGACCTCTTACGTCTTCTTATGTCCCTTTGGATTTGATTAACGACCACCTGACGGGTCGGGTACTTAACCTCTTACAAAGTAAAATACTTAATTCCTTTCTTTCTTGTTATATCATAAAGAATGCTCTTAATCCCTAACATAAAAAGGGAAGCATCTCAATCTTATCTTATCATAAGGAGAGCTCTTAATCCCTACTTGAAAGGGAAGCATCTCCATCTCAGACATTTCATAGCATACATGCATTCATAACATAAGAGTGCCCTAAAGAGGTCCTAAAGCATAAACATGTTCATCGCATAAGCATATTTCATAGGCATATTCATGGCATGTTAAATCATAATACATGTTCATCACATAGGCATGTTTCATGGCATATTACCTCATAAACATATTCATCACATAGGCATAATTTCATGGCATACTACATCTTAAACATGTTCATCACATAAGCATATTTCATAGCATATTGAATCATGAACATTTTCATCACATAGGCATAATTCATGACATATTAAAATCATACACATAGCATAACTACATAAGGGGGTGTTTTCATGAAACCCTAACCCTAACACCAAGGTTGGCCGAAACATGTAAGGTATCAAGCTTGGATGTTTGTTACCTAAAATTCCTTCATGAAGCTTATAACTTATCATGGTATCATTAGAAGCATTTTCATGCAACCCTAGCCCTAAATACTTTGGTTGGCCGAAACATGTAAGGGCTCAAGCTTGGGTTTTTTTGTTACCTAAAATTCCTTCATGAAGCTTATAACTTATCATGGTATCATTAGAAGCATTTTCATGCAAACCCTAACCCTAAATTCCTTGGTTGGCCGAAACATGTAAGGTATCAAGCTTGGGTTTTTATTACCTAAAATTCCTTCATGAAGCTTATAACTTATCATGGTGTCATTAGAAGCATTTTCATGCAACCCTAGCCCTAAATACTTTGGTTGGCCGAAACATGTAAGGGCTCAAGCTTGGGTTTTTATTACCTAAAATTCCTTCATGAAGCTTATAACTTATCATAGTATCATTAGAAGCATGTTCATGCAACCCTAGCCCTAAATACTTTGGTTGGCCGAAACATGTAAGGGCTCAAGCTTGGGTTTTTTTTTGTTACCTAAAATTTCTACATGAAGCATATAACATCTCCTACTTCCCTTAGAAGCCTTTTCATGCAACCCTAGCCCTCAAGACCTTGGTTGGCCGAAACATATAGGGCTATGAACTTGGGTTTTGGCACCTAAAAATTCCTACTTGAAGCCTACAATCTATGATCATATCCTTAGATTCATTTTCATGCAAACCCTAACCCTAAATTCCTTGGTTGGCCGAAACATATAAGGCTATGAACTCCATCTTTCTTTCATGTACATGACCTACAAAGCTCTACAAAGCTAATATACTGCAGGTGAGGGAATCTTACTTCCTTCGCTTTGCTTGGGAGATGACCTAATGGAAGCCACCTAGCTTTCTCCTTGCTTGAATGGGGGTTTCGGCCAAAGGATGAAGAGGGAGCTCGGTGAGGAAGAAGAAGAGAAGAGGGAAGAAGAAGAAGTGGCCAAATGGGACTTTCACTCTTCTTTATAAAGGGAGGAAGAGAAGTTTCTCTTCTCTTTTCCATGCCTCTTCATTTACCCTCATCACACTTATCTACAATTTCCCCTCTTCCCCTAATGATATAATCCTATTGGGCTTCTGGTTAGTGGGTGCATCTATAGGGCTTAGCTATCTCTAGAGGTTTGGGGTTGATTCCTGAGCCTTGCATCTCTTTTTGTATTTTTTCTTTTATTTTAAAAACCACATAAAGCCCATTATCGTAAAGCCAAAAATTCTCGTAAAATGGCTAGAAATTTTACTACGTATAATCCTCATACCTTGTAAAAGTTTCATCCTCAAACTTAAAACAATTAGTACTTCGCTTCATGTCCTCCTCTCGCTCCTGTGTATCTTCCTCATATCGCGGATTCTGCCACATGACCTTTACTAAGGGCACTTCTTTGTTCCTTAGCCTCTTGACATCTCGGTCTAGTATCTGGATAGGCCGACTTTCAATACTCAGGTCCTCTTCAACTTGTACTGTTTGTGGCTCGATCACTTGGTCCGCACTGGATATGCATTTCTTGAGCACAGAGACATGAAACACGTTGTGTATAGCCGACATCTCTTGAGGCAGCCAACCCTCTCGCAAAGATCGGATACGGTCCCACGTAGCGTGGATTCAGTTTACCCTTCCTTCCGAATCTCATCACTCCCTTCATAGGGGTCACTTTGAGGAATACCAGGTCCCCGACTTCGAATTCTAATGGTCTACGCCGCATATCTGCATAGCTCTTTTGCCGGCTCTGAGCAGTTTCGATTCTCTGATGGATATTCAGATGCCGGGTGGTATTGTCAATAATAATGGCACGAGGACCCATTTCCTCCTTTCACCACCCTCGTATCTACAGATAGGAGACTGCATCTTCTCCCGTATAGAGCTTCATATGGTGCCATTCCAATAGTAGCCTCGGTAGATGTTGTAAGAAAATTCGCAAGCACAAATATCGACACGGCTCCCTTAAAGTCTAGAGCACAAGCCCGCAACATATCTTCCAAAGACTGGTTCACTCTTTTTCTGTCAATGTCGATTACGAGGATGAAACGATCTTGAATCTCAACTTTGTGCCAAGAGCCTTCTGAACACATTCCCAAAAATGGGAGGTAAAACGGCCATCACGGTCAGAAATGATAGCCTTAGGCACTCCATGTAATCTGATAATTTCCTTGACATATAATTGAGCTAGCTGCTCAACCGAATAGGTCATCTTAATCGCCAGGAAATGGGCAGACTTTGTCAACTGGTCTATGATTACCCATATAGCATCGTAACCATTTGTTGTTCTGGGTAATCCCGAGATGAAATCCATAGAAATTTCTTCCCATTTCCACTCTGGAATCAGACGGCCGGTAATCCCCGTGCTCGGGTTCTCGCTTAACCTTTCTCGGCAGTCGCAGTGCCGACGCATCGAGCCACATCCCTTTTCATGCCGGACCACCAAAATTTATCTCTTAAGTCCTGATACATTTTATTAGATCCAGGATGCATGGTATAAGGTGTTCCATGGGATTCCTCGAGTGTCTTCTTCCGTAATTCCGGATCTTCCGGAATACATAGTCGGTCCCGGAGGTATATTAGTCCGCTATTGAAAATGCGGAATCCATTATCCCTTCCTTCCAGGACTTCCTGTTTGATTTTCTGGATGCCTGAATCACCATCTTGCTTTCCCAATATATCGTCGAACAACATCGGTGCTTTAGTCATGGTGGAAAGTTGTCCAGAAATAATCTCTATTCCGTAATTCATTATTTCCCTTTTCAGGGGATGCGATAGCATTGATAAGGACATCAAAGCGGCACCGGACTTTCTGCTCAGTGCATCTGCCACTTTGTTGGCCTTTCCGGGATGATAGAATATCTCACAATCATAATCTTTGACTAGTTTTGAGCCATCGGCGTTGCCTCATATTTAGGTCTTTCTCGAGTGAAGAAATATCTCGCACTGTGGTCTCAGATAAATCCTGCACCGAGCTCCGTATAAGTAGTGCCTCCATATTTTCAGAGCGAACACCATGGCTGCTAGTTCTAAGTCATGGGTAGGATAATTTCTTTCGTGCTCCTTGAACTGTCTAGAGGCGTAAGCGATAACCTTGCCATTTTGCATAAGTACAGCTCCGAGCCCCAGTTTAGAAGCATCACTATACATATCGAAGCTTTCATTATCTTGAGAGAGTCGAATGGGAGCGTTGTTAGTCTCCTCTTGATTCAGAAACTCCTCTCACATCCTCACCCATTTGTATTCTGGTCCTTTGGTGAGGGTCATAGGGCTTGCAATTCTAGAGAAGTCCTCTACAAATTTTCTAATAGCTTGCTGGCCCGAGAAAACTTGATTTCACTCGCATTCCTTGGCCTATTCCAGGTTCCTCACGGCTTCAATCTTTATTGGGTCTACCATGATTCCTTCTTTAGAGATGACATGACCCAAGAAGCGACACTTGATTGAGCCGAACTCACATTTGGAGAATTTCGCATATAGTTGCTCTTTCAAGAATCAGAGTAATCGGTCTTGGATGTTATGCTCTTCTTGGTCTCTCGAGTAGATAAGAATATCGCCGATGAAAACGACATTACAAATTTGTCGAGGAAGGCCGAGAATACTCGATTCATCAGTCCATGAACATCGCAGAGCATTGGTTACTCAAGGGCATAACTACGAACTCATAATGTCCGTGATCTCGTTCGAAGGTCGTCTTGAATATCGCGCTTTACTTTTACTTGATGATAGCGGACCTAAGATCGATCTTGGAAAAGACAAGAGTCTTTCGCTTGGTCGAATAGGTCGTCGATCCCGGGAAGGTACCTATTCTTGATGGTCACGCGTTGTTCAGTCTGTAGTCTATACACATTCGCATAGACCCATCTTTTTCTTTATACGAACAACACCGAGCTCCCCATGGTAAGTGATCGTGGATAAATCCCGGTCAAGTAACTCAGTGCTTCAAGTTCTTTCAACTCGGCCGGTGCCATACGGTAAGGTGCCTTGGAGATCGGATTAGTTCCGGAATCAATTCGATCTCGAACTCAATTCTCTATCGTGGTAATCCGTAGGTCATCGTGAATACCTCCGGATGGTCACATACCACTCTGACATCTTCTATCTTCTGGTTCTTTGCTGATATGGTATCCACCACATGTGCTAGAAATCCGGTGCATCCATTTTCTAACATTTTTCGGGCTTTTAGCGCCGATAAAAATTTCCTCGTTCCTTTCTTTGACTCCCCGATAAACTCAAATGAAACCTCTGCTTCAGATCGGAAGGTCACCCTCCGTTTACGGTACTCAATTGAAGCACTGTACTTGTACATAAAATCCATGCCCAATATAACATCATAGTCCCACATATCTAGGACTATCAGGTCACAATAGAGCTCCCTGTCTGCGAGTCTAATTGGTGCGGCGCGCAGAATATGGGTGGATGGCATCACTTCTCCCGAAGGTAACGTTGTTAAGAATTTATAGTCCAAGACTTGGGGATGCCTATCTATCTTTCTTGTGAAAGGCGTAGAGATGAACGAATGGGTTGCCCCAGTGTCAAATAACACAGTAGCATACTGACTGAAAATAAATATCTGACCTGTGACAACCGTCGAGGCACTCGCCACATCTTCCCTGGTGAGGGAGAACACCCTGGCATTTGTCCCAACGGGTGGGGCTTCCAGTCTCCCTTGGCTTATCTGAGGACCCTCTATCGTAGCCTGCATCTGGTGAAGCTGTGGAGGAGCTCCCGGGTATTGGACATACTGCTGAGGAGGTGCCTGAACTCGAGTAGGGCAATTCCAAGCTATGTGCCCCTCCACCACGCTAACACTTCCTCGTGCCCTCGACGACATTCCCCGGATGCTTCTTCCCACATGTAGGACAAGTAAGGATACCTGGGTCGCTCTCGGCCCCCTGGGCCATTCCACTGTTTCTTCTTGCCACTGCGGTCCCTCTTCCAGCTAGTATTCTGAGATTTTGGATCTCCGGTCCGCGCCTTACTCTGCTGACTGATGTTGTTCAGGTAGTGCTCGGTGACCAGTGCACTACTGAATAGCTCTTCGGTGGTCTGGGGTCGATTGACTCCTCCGGCCACATTCAGGGCTATCTCCTGCCGCAACATTTTCGAGAGTCCGATCCTCTCCTTTCGCATCGACTAACTCGCGTAGACGCGCTGTGAACCTTTTCATAGCTTCACTAACTGATAGATCGCCTTGTCGGAACTCGAGGAACTCATCGTAGTGCTTATTTGTGATCCGTCTCTGAAAGAACTCGAAGAACTCCGATTCAAAGTCTGTCCACCTCATTTGATTTACTTGTCTCTTTGCTTTGACTCTCTCCCACCACATCCTTGCATCTCCGGAAAGACAGAACGAGGCACATTTTATCTTTTCGTGCTCGGGCCAATCCAGCAGCTCCACGATGCTCTCAACTATTTTGAACCAGGCTTGGGCATCCCATGGTTCGCCGACATCAGAGAAATTTTCTGGTTTCAGCCTCTGCCACTGAATCAGATAGGCTTCGGGCCGGACCCCGGTGGCAGCATTGATTAGCGGTGCTTGCACCATAGTGGTCGTGTTAGGGGTTACGTTCTGCGTCCCTGGTGTGGTGCTAGGGTTCCCTTGTTGATTCGTGAGAGCATTGATAACCAGCTGTTGTTCTGCGACCTGACGCTGTAGCTCGGTAACCACATGCATCAAATCTTGTGGGGGTGCTGAGTCATTCCCTCTAGCATTACGTCTCCCGTTCATGTTATCTAAGTGATAAATAAATAATTAATTAAGGTATTATTATAATTTCTACTCATATACAGGCATCTAACATTCCATATCATAAACAAGGTAAGGTATCCTTTCTAGTGATATTTCTAGGTTAGAGACCTGTTTCCATCCTATAAGGCATGGTAAGGTATCCTTACTATCTAGGTCACAAGTACGGTCCCATTCTACTAAAACATGACGAGGTATTATTTCTATCTAAATCACGAGTGTGATTCTATTCTACTAAAACATGATGAGGTATTAATTCTAACTAGATAGAAGACATTCTTCATTATAAAAGAAATTTAGGTATGCATAAAGTTACTTACTTGGAAAAATAACAGGATGGAGGCTTGATGTGTGATAGTGGAAAGGTGAACCCGCTCTGATACCAACCTGTAACACCCGCCCTTATCTGCTCTCAGGGCGGCGCTACTTTACTGTTTTTTTTTAACATGGTATCATAACTTAAACCTTCTTTTGCACATGCGTCACATATCATATTCATAATCAGCATATTAACATATCTTGTCTCATTTCTAACATGCATAACATAAAGAGTCATTCATGAGTTCTTAAGTAATTGAATAGTAACATAAATAAGCATCATCCAACATGATACTAATGATTCATAAGTCTTATAAGCGGAAGCAAAGTCTTAAGTGGTTCATTGTGCATGTAATATAAGCAGATAGTAACAGAGTCTTTCTCCACCATGCCACTATCACACACACTTGGCCCTTCCTGCTACTTTCTCTAGTTCAGGTTTCCTTTATCTACAGTATATGGACAACATAAACTATAAGCATATAGCTTAGTAAGATTCTTGCCTACTCACAAAAGCCACAAACTTCATCGAGCAATTAGAAACATGAGCATACTAGCATAAATAGCCTAAGTGTTTCATAGCAACACTAATCAACAACATACCCACGTAATAAAACCTAAGCATGGCATAGAGTTTACATCAGCATGCTAAGCATAATTAAATCTAAGCAGGGCATAATTTAACATAAGCATTCATGACATAAGCAATCCATAACATTATAAATCTTAGACATGCATAAAGTACATAATCACAAATATTCTTAACTCAACTATAAGCATCATAACTTCATAAAATCTAACATGCATAAAGGACATAATCATAAGCATTTTTAAACTTAACCATAAGCATTCATAACATAAGTATCCGTAACATCATAAATCTGAAACATGCATAAAGTACATAGTCACAAATATTCTTAAACTTAACTATAAGCATCATAACTTCATAAAATCTAAACATGCATAAAGGGCATAATCATAAACATTTTTTTTTAACTTAACCATGAGCATTCAAAACATAAGTATCCGTAACATCATAAATCTTAAACATGCATAAAGGACAAGTTCATAAGCATTCATAAACTTTAACTTAAGAATGCACAATTTCATAAAAGTCCTTTCTTTTCAAAACATATACATATAGATACTTCAACATAATCATAACTTGCATGGGGGGCCCCAGGTTAAGTACCACATAATGCGCATTCCCTAATAGGCTGGGGTAGCGAGCCACCAGACCTACTAGAGTAAGACCTCATACGTCTTACCAGGGCAAGACCTCTTACGTTTTCTTATGTCCCTTTGGATTTGATTAACGACCACCCCGACCTCTTACAAAGTAAAATACTTAATTCCTTTCTTTCTTGTCATATCATAAAGAATGCTCTTAATCCCCAACATAAAAAGGGAAGAATCTCAATCTTATCTTATCATAAGGAGAGCTCTTAATCCCTACTTGAAGTAGGGAAGCATCTCCATCTTATCTTATCATAAGGAGAGCTCTTAATCCCTACTTGAAAGGGAAGCATCTCCATCTCAGACATTTCATAGCATACATGCATTCATAACATAAGAGTGCCCTAAAGGGGTCCTAAAGCATAAACATGTTCATCGCATAAGCATATTTCATAGGCATATTCATGGCATATTAAATCATAATACATGTTCATCACATAGGCATGTTTCATGGCATATTACCTCATAAACATATTCATCACATAGGCATAATTTCATGGCATACTACATCTTAAACATGTTCATCACATAAGCATATTTCATAGCATATTGAATCATGAACATTTTCATCACATAGGCATAATTCATGACATATTAAAATCATACACATAGCATAACTACATAAGGGGGTGTTTTCATGAAACCCTAACCCTAACACCAAGGTTGGCCGAAACATGTAAGGTATCAAGCTTGGATGTTTGTTACCTAAAATTCCTTCATGAAGCTTATAACTTATCATGGTATCATTAGAAGCATTTTCATGCAACCCTAGCCCTAAATACTTTGGTTGGCCGAAACATGTAAGGGCTCAAGCTTGGGTTTTTTTGTTACCTAAAATTCCTTCATGAAGCTTATAACTTATCATGGTATCATTAGAAGCATTTTCATGCAAACCCTAACCCTAAATTCCTTGGTTGGCCGAAACATGTAAGGTATCAAGCTTGGGTTTTTATTACCTAAAATTCCTTCATGAAGCTTATAACTTATCATGGTATCATTAGAAGCATTTTCATGCAACCCTAGCCCTAAATACTTTGGTTGGCCGAAACATGTAAGGGCTCAAGCTTGGGTTTTTATTACCTAAAATTCCTTCATGAAGCTTATAACTTATCATAGTATCATTAGAAGCATGTTCATGCAACCCTAGCCCTAAATACTTTGGTTGGCCGAAACATGTAAGGGCTCAAGCTTGGGTTTTTTTGTTACCTAAAATTTCTACATGAAGCATATAACATCTCCTACTTCCCTTAGAAGCCTTTTCATGCAACCCTAGCCCTCAAGACCTTGGTTGGTCGAAACATATAGGGCTATGAACTTGGGTTTTGGCACCTAAAAATTTCTACTTGAAGCCTACAATCTATGATCATATCCTTAGATTCATTTTCATGCAAACCCTAACCCTAAATTCCTTGGTTGGCCAAAACATATAAGGCTATGAACTCCATCTTTCTTTCATGTACATGACCTACAAAGCTCTACAAAGCTAATATACTGCAGGTGAGGGAATCTTACTTCCTTCGCTTTGCTTGGGAGATGACCTAATGGAAGCCACCTAGCTTTCTCCTTGCTTGAATGGGGGTTTCGGCCAAAGGATGAAGAGGGAGCTCGGTGAGGAAGAAGAAGAGAAGAGGGAAGAAGAAGAAGTGGCCAAATGGGACTTTCACTCTTCTTTATAAAGGGAGGAAGAGAAGTTTCTCTTCTCTTTTCCATGCCTCTTCATTTACCCTCATCACACTTATCTACAATTTCCCCTCTTCCCCTAATGATATAATCCTATTGGGCTTTTGGTTAGTGGGTGCATCTATAGGGCTTGGCTATCTCTAGAGGTTTGGGGTTCAATTCCTAGGCCTTGCATCTCTTTTTTGGCTATTTTCTTTTATTTTCGGAAAAACCCACATAAAGCCCATTATCGTAAAGCCAAAAATTCTCGTAAAATGGCTAAAAATTTTACGGGCGTTCTCGTAAAATCGAGTGTCGCCCGACCACCGCGGCTTCCTCCGGGTGTCTCCTGCCTTCAGCTCCAGCTTTAGTACTTTTCTACACACTCGATTTAGTTAGTGAGATAACGATGTAGACTTAACTTTGTATCTTTGCCATAATCAAAACATAGGTTCGATTATCTAGTGCCCCTACACCAACACTTATGACTAATACAATGGGTGAAAAATGTTTGAAAAATATTTTACCCATAAAATAGCAAAATTGATACAAAATTCAAAAGTGAAGAAAAACTTCAAAGTTTAAGCTCACTTTGTATCAACTTCATCAATGGCGATTGCTATCCAAAGATAGACTTCACCAAGATTTTCTAAAATGATTTTAAAATATTTTTAAAACCTTATATTAGATCATATTCTTTGGGCTTAGTGTACATGGCTTGAACATAAGCTTTCCCAATGATCCATCACTAATATAAGATGAGTTTGGATTCATCTAGATGCAAAAACTATCCACATTGAACTTAACTCATATCCTAGCATCTCACATGTATCTAGAGTGTATCAATACACATACATGTCAATTAGATGTAAGATGTGGGTTTTGGTTTATCTTAATTTAGGGTTTCATGCATTTTCTAAGACAAGCCTACTTGATTCCCTTATAAATGGGACTTCAAGTCATGTCATAGTCCTTAAATCAATTTTCATTATTTTAAATGCATGAATGATCATGGCATAAATGATAACATTAATTAAGCATGGACAATGATCATGATGTCATGACATATGATGGAACTTAAGCATATATGACATTTAACCTTAATCCTACACATGATCATGACATATTAAATGATTAAAAGTAGATATGATGTCATGACATGTTATATGACAAACAAAGCATGGCAAGTAGAATATAAAGGTATATAATATCTAAATTTTTGCATTAATTGTAACACCCGCCCTTATCTGCTCTCAGGGCGACGCTACTTTTTTTTTTTTATAACATAACATATATGGATCATTTCACCATTTACATACTTAAACATGTTATCATGGCTTAAACCTTCTTTTATACATGCATCCCATATCATATTCATAATTATCATGTTAACATATTTTATCTCATTTTATAACATCCATAACATAAAGATTCATTCATGAGTTCTAACATATCAAACTTTCTTAAGTAATTGAACAGTATCATAACTAAGCAACATCCAACATGGTACTAATAAATCACAAGTCTTATAAGCGGAAGCAATGTCTTAAGTTATTCATTGAGCATATAAATATAAGCAGATAGTAATAGGGTCTTTTTCCACCATGCCACTATCACACACACTTGGCCCCTCCTGCTACTTCCTCTAGTTCATGTTTCCTGATTCATGTATATGGACAACATAAACTATAAGCATATAGCTTAGTAAGATTCTTGCCTACTCACAAAAGCCACAACTTCATCAAACAATTAGAAGACATGAGCATACTAGCATAAATAGCATAAGTATTTCATAACAACACTAATCATCAACATACCCACGTAATAAAACATAAGCATGGCATGAGATTTACATAAGCATGCTAAACATAATTAAATCTAAGCATGACATAAATTAAACATAAGCATTCATGACATCATCAATCCTAAACATGCATAAAGGACATATCATAAACATTCTTAAACTTGAACATAAGCATTCATAATTTCATAAATCCTAAACATGCATCAAGGACATAATCATAAGCATTCTTAAACTTGAACATAAGCATTCATAATTTCATAAATCCTAAACATGCATAAAGGACATAATCATAAGCATTCTTAAACTTGAACATAAACATTCATAATTTCATAAATCCTAAACATGCATCAAGGACATAATCATAAGCATTCTTAATTTCATACAAGTCCTTTCTTTCCAAAACATATACATATAGGTACTTCAACATAATCATAACTTGAATGGGGGGCCCTAGGTTAAGTACTTCCTAATAGGCTGGGGTAGCGAGCCACCAGACCTACTAGAGCAAGACCTCTTACGTCTTACCAGGGCAAGACCTCTTACGTCTTCTTATGTCCCTTTGGATTTGATTAACGACCACCTGACGGGTCGGGAACTTAACCTCTTACAAAGTAAAATACTTAATTCCTTTCTTTCTTGTCATATCATAAAGAATGCTCTTAATCCCCAACATAAAAAAGGGAAGCATCTCCATCTTATCTTATCATAAGGAGAGCTCTTGATCCCTACTTAAAAAGGGAAGCATCTCCGTCTTATCTTATCATAAGGAGAGCTCTTAATCCCAACATAAAAAGGGGAAGCATCTTTTTAGACATGTCATAGTATATATGCATTCATAACTTAAGAATACCCTAAAGGGGTCTTAAAGCATAATCATGTTCATCACATAAGCATATTTCATGGCATATTAAAATCATCAACTTGTTCATCACATAGGCATATTTCATGGCATATTAAATCATAAACATATTCATCACCTAGGCATAATTCATGACATATTAAAATCATAGACATGTTCATCACATAGGCATATTAAAATCAGAAACATGGTCATCACATAGGCATAATTCATGGCATATTAAAATCATAAACATGTTCATCACATAGGCATATTTCATGACATATGAAAATCATAGACATGTTCATCACATAGGCATATTAAAATCAGAAACATGGTCATCACATAGGCATAATTCATGGCATATTAAAATCATAAACACGTTCTTCACATAGGCATATTTCATGACATATGAAAATCATAAACATGTTCATCACATAGGCATACAACATATCCTAATTTCCTAAGGGTTGTTTTCATGCAACCCTAGTCCTAAAACCATTGTTGGCCGAAACTTGGAGGGTACCAAAATTTTATTTTTGGTTACATAAATTCATACATGAAGGCATACAACATAACATAACTTCATAAGGGGTGTTTTCATGAAACCCTAGCCCTAAAACCAATGTTGGCCGAAACTTGTAGGGTACCAAAATTTCATTTTTTTTGTTACATAAATTCATACATGAAGGCATACAACATAACATAACTTCATAAGGGGTGTTTTCATGAAACCCTAGCCCTAAAACCAATGTTGGCCGAAACTTGTAGGGGCACAAAGCTTGGGTTTTTGGCACCTAAAAATTCCTATATGAAGCATACAACCTATAAAAATTTCCTTAGAAGCATTTTCATGCAACCCTAGCCCCAAAACCTTGGTTGGCCGAAACATGTAGGGGCACAAAGCTACATGAAGCATACAACCTATAAAAATTTCCTTAGAAGCATTTTCATGCAACCCTAGCCCAAAAATCTTGGTTGGCCGAAACATGTAGGGGCACAAAGCTTGGGTTTTTGGCACCTAAAAATTCCTACATGAAGCATACAACCTATAAAAAATTTCCTTAGAAGCATTTTCATGCAACCCTAGCCCAAAACCTTGGTTGGCCGAAACTTATAAGGTATCTAGCATCATATTTCTTTCATGTATCATGTCCTACAAGAACAAATATACTGCAGGTGAGGGAATCTTACTTCCTTCGCTTGGCTTTTAGTTTGAAGATGACCTAATGGAAGCCAACCCTAGCCTTCTTCTTGCTTGGATGAATTTCGGAAAATGGAAAGGGAGAAGGTGAGTTTCGGTGAGGAAGAAGAAGAGAAGAGGGAGGAAGAAGTGGCCAAATGGAACTTCCACTCCTATTTATAAAGGGAGGAAGAGAAGTGTCTCTTCTCTTTTCATGCCTCTTCATTTTACCCTCCTCACACTCATCTACAATTTCTCCTCTTTCTCCAACAGTAAGCTACTGCTGAGCACTTGGTCATCACATGCATGGTAAGAGTTAACTCTCACCAAGAGGTTTAAGGTTCAAACCCCACCTCTCCACTTTTTTGTTCTTTTATCATCATTTTCTAGGATCCCATATATAATCTACTAGACAAAAAATTAAATTCTATACCAAAAATTTTGGAGAAAAATTTTGGGGTGTTACATTAATTGCCATTTGATATTATTTTGTCCATTTTTCCATATTATTACTTATCTCCCAAAGTGTGCCAAAAACCCAAAATGGCACACTAAGACCTCTAAACCTAAATTGTGTCAATTTGATTGATTTTTTTATAATTCTAAAAATATATTGACACATCCTAAAAAATTTTAGGATATAAAACTCAAATCTATTTCCAAGGTATCCATAACCTTGAAAATAACCTAAAGTGTCATCTTTACCATGGTTAGATTAACTATCCATCCATTTAAAGTTGACACACCAAAACCCATCTAGCGTGAATCGATCACGCTCTTAGGAACCCAAAACCTATTTGAGCTCCTTGGGTTAATTAGGTATTCCTTAGGGACAACCTCCCTAGATACCCTCCTAATGACCCTCCTAGGCTTAGAAGCCTTGGTCATTTGGATTTTGACTAGGTTAACCTTAGGGATTTCCTCACTAGTAACCTTCTTAGTGATCTTCCTAGGTTTCATGGAAATCTTGGCCACTAAGCACCTACCTTGGTCAACCTTAGGGATGACTTCCCTATTGACCTTGGTCTTTCTAGACCTAAGTTTAGTTCCATAGTCAAATGGAACACTATGGTAGGTAGGCTTATCTACCTTAGACCTAGGCTTGTGGCTCAAGCATTTCTTGCCCATAGATGAGTCTTACCTCCTAGACTCTAGGTGTTGACTTTTACCATTTGACCTAGATTTTTGATCAATTGACCCTTGCATTTGGTTTTGTATAATCCTAACGGTCTTTTCCATTTTCTCAAGCCTTGACCTTAAGGCTTGATTTTCCTTTTCTAATTGCCCAATTTTTGAATTTTGATTTAATCTTTGGGCATGGTTCTTCCTAGGCATATGCCTAGTCCATTTGGGGTTAATGAAGGGGATCGATTGGCTGGCTAGAGGGGGTGAATAGCCCTCGTTCGTTTGATGTCGTATTTTTCTCGTCTACAAAACGTTAGCGCAAGCGGAATATACAAATACAAATAAAGACAACACAAAAGATAGACAAGCAATACAAACACGAGATGTAACGTAGTTCACGGCTACGCCGCTAATCCACGGTCTGATTCGTCCACGGTGAATCACTCCGCAATCTATCCACTAGATCTCTCCTTTGCACAAAGCTAGGTGGAGGTAACCTCTTTTACACAAAGATCACTCTTCTATAATAGAATGAATATTAGAGCAAGTAGAAGAGTGGGAAATCGTTTAGGGCACTTTGGGAGTAGTTGGGCGTTCAAGCATTAACCTCCCAAAGCCCCATCCCCTTCCTTTTTATAGAGGAAGAGGGTTTCTTCCCGTTGACACAGGATCAGTCGACTGATGCCCTCGATCAGTCGACTGGTCCTGTCGCCGTTGACCAATAACGGCCGCTTTCCACGTTGGATACCATCCAATGAATGCGGCATCGATCGGACCGATCCTACCATCGATCGGTCGATGCTCGATCAGTCGAGTGCTCAACTGAGTCGACTCCATTCTATGCCGTGCCGCAGTGCCATCGATCATTGTCATTCACTCGGTCATTCGTTATCGGCTATCGATCATGCCGATCCATAGCGGTCGGCGCCAAACATTAAACTGGTATTATACCAGTCGATCGACCCATCGACTCAGATCAGTCGACTGCCATTCCCTGGCAGTCGACTGGTGTCGGGAAAACCCATCTGACACTTGGCCAAATGGCCAAGTTTCACCTAAGAGCTACCCCTTCCCGGGTTACATTCGCTCACTCTCATCTCTCGGAGTCCCTCGCCTTCGAAGTTCTCTTCGTTCTCGGCCACGCCGTCCTCGGCGCATCAGCGCCGCGGCTCGCAATGCTCCTTCGCGTCTCTTGCCTCGAAGTCTACTTCCTCCGGCTTCACTCCAAGCTTCTCGTCCGGCGGTCCCTCGGATGCTTCAAGCGCACGGCTTCCGCAAAGCTATCCTTCACCGACTCAAGGCACGAGTCATGAGATGTGAAACTCGCCACGACTCCATGTGCGAATTACTAAGTCCTGCACGACTTCAACACACATATCAAATCAACATAACACACTAACTTAAACCCTTTTCCACACACATCAAAACCTTATCATGGCAAGAGATTGCCCTAACAATCTCCCCCTTTTTGATGTGTGGCAATCCGTTTAAGTTAGGTAAAAATATTTGATATAAATTTTAAAGGAAAGAAAGCATGTAAACATAAACATGATATAGCAACATGCAACTCCCCCTTAACCCATGAAACTCCTCATACAAATTTTCTCCCCCTATCACAATTTACTTAAACATAATTATTTCTCCCCCTTTGACACCATCAAAAAGATTAACACTAAGTTAAAAACACATGGCATCAAGTCTAATAGAAAAAAATACCACAAGTTGATTTAAAATCGGAATTCAGCCTTTACTGGTCTGATATTCAGGTCATCGATCGTAGTTCGGACTACTAGTCGATGACCATATTGTTTTTTGGGATTTCGATTATACGTTAAAAATTCCAAAAAATTCAAAAAATCATGAAATTTTGGGAACACATTTCTTTTAAGTATATCTATCAGTGAAAAATAGGTTTTCATGAAAAATCATTATATTTCCACGTATTTGCCAAAAATCCATAAGATTTAAAAACTACTAGGTTTTTGATCGTAAGAGTATCCATTTTAACACCTAGTCTTGCTTTGAATTGTTTCAAAACATGAATACATAGATTTTAGATTAAGAAATTGTTTTGAAAACAAATGAAATATCCAACCATGATCTTTGGGCAATATGTCTATGAATTAAACATAAGCCTTCCCCATGATTAGTCTATTATTGCTATTTTGATACTTTAAATGACCATCTAAATGCTATAGGCACTAGTGGACATTTGTATCATCCTAACATCTCACCCATGCTAAGTTTGCAATCAAGTTAGCCTATAGTGAGTGTGAGATGCATCCTAGGGGGTATTTGTATATACTTAACCCTTGTATTCATGCAATTCTATCATGGTTAAGTATCAACCCAACAACCTACATGATCATAATGACATATATGAATTAATTTCACATTATGATCATGAAATACATGTATTCATTAAGTAATAATCATGCATTAGGTATTATATGATGATAATAAACAAAGTATCACCTAATGCTTGATTCAACCCTATTTCTCATGATTACGTGCCAAATATTAAAATCATAAATCATGATTTCAAACATACATAGCAATTACATTAATCATCATGATTTAAGCATTATTATCTATTTATGGGCACGTTATCATCACCCAACACTATTCTAAAAATATTGTCCCGCCATCCTAAGTCAACCAAAATATGATATAGGTCAATTCCATATGGTTGACTACCCTAGGGTTTTCCTAACCCTTAAGGATGGATTTTGGAACCCAAAATAAGTTCTTTCCTATTGGGTTCACTAAGTATTCCTTGGGGATCCATTTCCTAGCTATTACTTTCTTCTTATCTTGTCCCCTAGCAATTAGGCATTTATAGGCATTTTCATTTTTCTTTTCTTTGTATCCTAGGCCCTTTTTGTTGAAGCTTGCCCTTTGGCTCCCTATAATCATGTTCAATGTGTTGGAGCCAATAGTGAATTTCTCTAGGGCTTTTGTCAAATAGTCTACCTTTTCCCTTAAAGCCCTATTTTCCTCTATGCATGCATCATTAACATCCAAAGGCATATAGTCATGTGAACATGCATCATTTAAGCTAGAAGAAATATCATTATTATTTAAGCATGCATTTTCTAGCTTATTTTCTAATGCCTTAATTTGATCAAGCATGCTTTTATTTTTCTTTTTCATTCCAAATAAGTCCCTAGTTAAACTAGAAATTATGGAAACTATTTTCTTAGGAGAGGCATTCGTTACCATAGTTTCCATGTCTTCTTCTTCTTCTTCGGATGAGGAGGATGTAGAAGCTCCCCCTTCACTTGAGCTTGATTCTTCATTTGAGGAGGAGGAGGAGCAATCCGAGTCATGAAGAGCCATTAGTGCTAGGTTGGAATAGACATGCTCTTCTTCTTCGGATGAGGATGAGGAAGCAAGGTCATCCCATGTCTTTGCTTTGAGAGCCATGGCTTTTCCTCTTTCCTTGGCCTTCTTTTCTTCTTCCTTTTTCTTCTTGCTCCCCTTCTTCTTCTTCTTTTCTTCCTTCTTTTTCCTTTCCTCTTTGCTCTTGTTTAGGAGGGGACAATTGTCCCTTATGTGTCCCTCCCCTTGACAATTGTAACAAATGATCTTCCCCCTTGGTCTTCTATTCCTATCATGAGATTTATCAAATCTAAAATTCTTAAATGCACGCCTTACCTTCCTTACCATGTAGGCTTCTTCCGTGCTATCCATGGAAGAGGTAGAGGCTTCATCATCGGAGGAGGAGGGGATCTCTATCTTCTTCTTCCCCTTATTTGCCATCAAGGCTACTCCTCTTGAGGGTTGAATTCTAGGCTCTTCTTGTATTCCTTCAAGCCTAGTTTCGTGGAGCTCCATTGTTGAGAAAAATTCCTCCAAGGTACTTAATTCCAAGTTCTTGGAGATGTAAAACAAATCCACCATGGAGCTCCATCTTGAGAACCGGGGAAAGGCATCTATGGCCTTCATTACCATATCCCGGTTGGAGAGCTTTTCTCCTACACTTGTTAGCCCAATTAATATTTCTTTAAATCTAGAATGTAGGGAAGTTACCTTTTCTCCCTTTTCAAGCTTAATATTTGATAGTTGGGAGCGGAGGAGATCCCTTCTTGCTAGCTTGGCTTCCAAAGTGCCTTCATGAAGTTCAACTAGCTTCTCCCACATCTCCTTAGCACTAGAACATTCCCCTATCCTATTGACTTCTTGTTGGGGGAGTACATTGTATAGGTGGTGCTTGGCCTTTGAATTTGCCAAATATTCTTCTCTTTGCCTCTTGCTCCACCTTGATTTCTCCAATGGCTCCCCATTTTCGTTCCTAGGCAACTCGAAACCGTTTTCCATTATTAATAGAATTTCAAAGTCGGTTTCGAAGAATACCTCCATTCTCTTTTTCCACCAAGAGAATTCATCGTCGAACTTCGGTGGGTGGATGTTTGAGCTGGCCATTTGAGATGTAGATCTTGTTGCGGCGGTTAGTCCGGTGACAAGCAACCTAGCTCTGATACCACTTGAAGGGGATCGATTGGCCGGCTAGAGGGGGTGAATAGCCCTCGTTCGTTTGATGTCGTATTTTTCTCGTCTACAAAACGTTAGCGCAAGCGGAATATACAAATACAAATAAAGACAACACAAAAGATAGACAAGCAATACAAACACGAGATGTAACGTGGTTCACGGCTACGCCGCTAATCCACGGTCTGATTCGTCCACGGTGAATCACTCCGCAATCTATCCACTAGATCTCTCCTTTGCACAAAGCTAGGTGGAGGTAATCTCTTTTACACAAAGATCACTCTTCTACAATGGAATGAAGATTAGAGCAAGTAGAAGAGTGGGAAATCGTTTAGGGTACTTTGGGAGTAGTTGGGCGTTCAAGCATTAACCTCCCAAAGCCCCATCCCCTTCCTTTTTATAGGGAGGGTTTCTTCCGTTGACACGAGTAAAAAGCGATCGAGCGTGCCTCGTCTTTTGATCAGATAAAGAGCTTGCTCATGTGCGGACCTTATGATAGACGGCCACCTTTCCGCGTTGGACGTACCAGTCCAGATCCAAATGCGATATCAATCGGTGATCGACCATCGATCGGCGATCATCGCAACAAAGTGATCGCCCGATCGACTCAGGTTACGTGGCCCATACCGCAGTGCATCAATACGTACCATTCACATGCGATCATTCTGTATCCACTTATCGATGCATATGCCCGATTCTGGCGTATCGGTGTAAGCACTAAACTAGTATTATACTAGAGGGGGTCGAATCAGACCGCTCGACTACGAGCTCCGATCATTGCTCGCCTACAAAATCGGCCCGGTGTCAGAAACAACCTATCGACAAGCTTGGCCATCGCCAAGTTTCACGCTAACACAATACCCTTTCCCGGGTTGCAATGCTCCCACTCATCCCATCGGAGTCCCTCTCCTTGATTATCAATTCGTTCGCGTACGTTCACCAGCGACGCTCAGGAGTGCTCTCTTGCTCTGCAATGCTCAGCCAACGTAACTCACCTCAAGATCTACGCTTCTATAAGACTTCACTCCAAGCTTCCGTCCGTGGTGGGGCAGCTCCAAGCGCCGCGACTTTAGGAGTAAGATCCTTAGCCTTCAGCTCACAGGCGGTGATGTAGATGAGACTTCATACGGCTGGCCATGTGCCACCGATTACTAAGTCTTTGATGACTTCCAGCGCACATATCCAAACGCCAATATAACACCCGAACCCGACCGCTTTACGTCCACACGGACATCACGTATTAGTCGATAGCAGGGACTGCACTGCTCGATCAACCTTCCGTAGATTGCCGCCCAGGTTAATATGACTAAGACTACGATGCAAAGATTTTTCGACTAATCGTCTTTGGAAAGGTTCTTTTTCTCTTATTAAATCGATGAGTCTCTTCAATAATTTGCCCATCATTAGGCAAAGTTTTGGTTTCGAAGTGTATAAATAATTTCCTATGTTCGACGAGCGGGGCCGACCACTATCTACTTGCCTAACAGCTACTGTCATTAAAAACTATCCGATCCATAAACAATTTAGCCAAATGCGAAACTAAGTTCTTTTCTAAATAAGAGGCCATTAACCCTTTTTCGGAACCTACAGTTTTATTTTTCTCGGAGATCCTCGCCTTCGTTCCCCCTTCATGACTCATGGCCACGTCACCTTCATGGCATCACCAAGTAAATGCAATGCTCCCCTTCATTACTTAGTTCCTCAAGTCTGCCCAGTATTGCGCCACCTAATGCTCCAGCCCCACATTCCTTAGGATAGATAACCGCTAATCTGTGTTCAGCGACAGTCGAAGGATATCATCCTTTCACCGACTTTGGATTGGGGCTGAGTTCTTTATGTCCATCACTACATGCACAAGTGCTAAGTACTACTAAGCCCTTTCGTCTTCTTCAACTCCTCCTAGAATCACTCCACCATCAAACTAACTTAAATTTTTTTGCTTACACACTTTAGAAACCTAGTAGCAAGAGGATTCTTTTTGAACCTTCATGAGCTTGAGGACATTCTTGAAAAAGAGTGCATACTTGTACTCATAGTGAATGAATAATATCTAGATTCTTGTTCCCAATCAATCATTATTTCACGCATGCAGTAGTTTCTTCCTTTAGTATCATAGTAAGCTGGACTAAAGTCATTCTGAAAAGTCTAAAATCACATGAATCATTGGCGATTTCAAAATTATTGATTCCTCAAACAATAAAATCGCTCGCCGAACACCTTTCAGAAGCTCACACGTGAATAATCGTATGCATACGATGAGTGTGGACGATATCACAATTCTACATTTATCGAGAAGTGTTCACCCATGTTTTACTCATGCATGCGTGTCAACTTCTTTTTGTACAAATGGAATTAATAGTTGAGTTCCTCTTTCCACGCCCTACAAATAAAAGCGTTGACATCAGATGGGAGGATACAATATTTGTCAATCTAAGTATTCACCATTACTCGAGTACAAAGGGTAATTATCTTGGGTTATGTACCTTCACATGAGGCAGAAATTGTTTTACACACGCTCCTTAATGATATTTCCTAGCATATTCTGACCTGTGATGTTACAAACCCATCAAGATGGGGAAATTTTTCACTCCAGGAAAGTCTATGCAGTTTGTTATGCATCCTTGTCAAAGTCAAATGAAGTAGCGGGAAATTTATTTTCCATAAATAAAATATCCTCTCCCACTTAGTAATTTAGGTGAGTGCTTCCTAGCCTAGATCATGATTTGATTAAACAAAATCAATAAATATAGAAAAATAGATTATTTTCCAACCTTATGGCTTTTGATCTTCCAATATTGACTCCGTCATGTCCTTCCTCTAAGTCGCTCCTCCTCGCCATGTATAGGTGATCAGAGATTTGGGCGAGACTAAAACCAAGTGATTTTAATTTGGAGAATCTATACTCCACGATAGTGTATTTCCATGAAATCCTAGATCGAAAGTAAAATAAAATAAAGGTCAGATGTCATGTAAGTATTTAGATTTACTATCAAAAAAACTAAATACTAGCCTAAATCAACCCGAGGATGTCAACATGTAAATAAATATTTACACACATACAGATCACATACACATATGCGTCAATGTGTCCGGATCTTATGCACCTGTGAATATGTTAGAAACCGTAGTTCCGCATATCTTGTTCTAAGCTATTGCTCCAGAGCCCTACTGTATATTAAAAATAGCTCAAATTACCTTGGAATCCTTGCACAAATACCATAAGACCTTGGCTCAATGATACCAATTTGGCAGGTTTCCAAGCTACGCGCAATTGTGGGTTGAATTGCACTCAGTACGTGAGGAAACCTATTCCCTGATCACCTCGTGTTTTTGGCCCGAGCAATCCCGGCCCGATGTCCCGGTTAAAAAATTTAATCTGAAGGGAAAAGTTGGGTTGCCCCAAACCACCAATGATGCATACGTCGTGCTAATTCGTGTTAGAACCCGATCAGCGCCAACATGACTAGTTGTTCAGCGACCATCCTCTATAGTCTCTGAGTATGTAATCAGAGATTGAATACACCTACCTTGATAGTCTATGATAAGCTTGAATTTTCCAAGGTTGTTCGATATGCTCAGGATATCCAAGTATTATCTATCCATTTACGATCTCTATAACAGTGATTATAATTGAAATTTAACAAAGCAATGCAGCAAACAAAGAATGTAAAGTAGAATAGCATACCTTTTAGATCATTTTCATATATGCTGGCCTTTTGTATTTCTGGGTCAATCGCATTGGATCAGTGGCGGCGATCCACAAAATTTGCTCCTATTTTGAATGGCAAATCTTCCTTCCGGGCCTAACTTCCGCCAAGAGGAAGGATAGAAATCAAGGTTTTTCTCCTCACTAGGTGGAAACAACCAACAAGGAACTAAAACTATCCTTGCCGCGGCCTTCTTCCTAACTAGGCCCTGAAGGAGAAGATTTAAAACAACTCCGCACTAAGGAAGCCTATATCTTGTCTATCCACCACCTAGAGGAAGAAGAGAGAAGAGGAGCTTTTAGGTTGCAAGGCTGGAAAGAGGCGAGAGAGTACCGTTGGGCCCGTTGGCCACAAGACAAAGGAAGAAGCATATGGAAACCTTTGCCTTATTCATGGGTACCATCTTCAAGGAGTTGCCTCTAAACCCTAGGATCCTAAGGTCCTATCTCACTTCAAGTCTTCACTACTTACCCAAACCTAAGCTCTCCCCAGAGGTGCGCTTTGTCACATCAAGATGAACCTTGACATCGAGCGGCCAGCCACCTCGTGTTAGGGATAAATCATGAATTAAGTATCCATTAGTTATAGGATTGCTCGCTAGTCGGATCTAGAGATTTAATCTCAACTCATGATGATCTATAAGATGAATCTCTACCTATGGATCTTAGAGTTTTGTTTCTATCCACTTATTCCCGAAGCTCTCAATATGCCGAAGACTGTGGACTTTCCATGCCAAGATTCATGCTTGGACTTTCTTTTGCCAACCCATGTTGGACTTTCCATGACAATGGTCAAACCATCGTCAAACATCAAGTATGATCTGGGTCGATTGCATCAGCAATCTCCCCAACACATGTCAGACATCAATGTTAGACATCCATGTCAAATATCAAAACACTCACTCGAGTCAAACTCGAGTCTGGTCAATCATGACCTGGATCGATTGCACTAACACCATGTTCTTTAGATATCTTCGTTATATATTGTCATTTTATTTCCTTAGACACTTGGGTATTGGATATCGGGTGTGGTTCACATATATGTAATAACATACATGGGCTAAGGAATAGAAGAAGACTCGTCAAGGGAGAGTCAAATTTAGGTGTTGGGAATGGAGCAAAGGTTGCTGCACTCGCCATCGGAACGTATTTGTTGAGACTCCCTTCAGGACTTGTCTTAGAACTGGACAATTGCTTTTATGTTCCTTCGTTGATAAAGAACATCATTTCTATTTCTTGTTTAAATAGAAATAGGTACAATTTAACTTTTAGTAACAATTGTTGTTACATAACTTTGAATGGCGTGCTTTATGGGACTAGAACATTGTGCAATGGAATATATACATTGGACGTATCTAGTGACATTTTCAATATCGAAGCAAGCAACAAGCATGCTCGAAAGGATAATCAATTAGACTCCTACATGTGGCATTGTCGTCTTGGCAATGCAAGCAAGAAACGCATGTCCGAATTACACCGATGTGAAATTCTAGAATCGTTTGAATATGATTCATTCAATACATGCGAATCATGCTTAAAAGGAAAGATGACCAAGTTACCTTTTACTGGAAAAGGTGAACCGGTGGGAGAGTTACTTGGTCTAATACATATGGATGTATGTGGACCTATGACAACTCATGCTCTAGGATGCTATAGCTACTTTATTACCTTCACCAATGATCACTCATGGTTTGGATATGTGTTCTTGATGAAACACAAGTCTGAAGCCTTTGAAAAGTTCAAAGAATTCAGAAATGAAGTAGAGAAACAACTTGGCAAGAGTATTAAAATACTTCGATCGGATCGAGGTGATGAATACTCGAGTCAAGAGTTTCTAGATTATCTAAGGGACAATGGTATATTGTCTCAATGGACTTCGCCATATACACCATAGCATAATGGTGTATCTGAGAGGCGAAACCAAACCTTGTTGGACATGGTTAGGTCGATGATGAATCACGCGAATATTCTCAAGTCCTTTTGGGGCTATACACTTCAGACTATTGTTTACTTGTTAAACAGAGTCCTGACCAAAGTAGTCTTTACTACTCCATATGAGATATGGAATAATAAGAAACCTCATTTATCTTACTTGAAGATATGGGGTTGTCCTGCTTATGTGAAGCGGACTGTATCAGACAAATTGGATGTTAAGTCAAATAAATATCTATTTATTGGATACCCTAAGGAAACGAGGGGTTACCAATTCGATCATCTTGTGGAACAAAAGGTGTTTGTTTCAAGGAATGTTGTATTTTTGCAGAAAGAGTTTCTCTTGCAAGAAAATAGTGGGAGTGTCGTTGAGCTTGAGGAGGCTCAAGAGACTCCAATAGACATTGATGAGATACCTGGTGAAGCACCACAACCGATAACTCATAGTGATAAGCCATCGGCTAGACCTATTGTGATACCACATCTTCGTAGATCTGGTAGAACACGCAACATTCTTGAGAGATATGGATTTCTCGTAAGTGAATCGAACGACGTGTTACTCATTGATGATGAGGAGCCTACCAGTTATGAAGAAGTTATGAAAAGTTCAGAAAGGGATAAATGGCTTAATGCCATGAAGTCAGAAATGGATTTCATGTATGAAAATCAAGTTTAGAACTTGGTTGACCCACCTGAAGGCATAAAGCCTATAGGGTGTAAGTGGGTTTTCAAGAAGAAAACCAACATGGATGGTAATGTGATTACCTATAAGGCTAGATTGGTGGCGAAAGGGTATCGTCAAAAGCAATGTGTTGATTATGATGAGACCTATTCACCTGTTGTTATGCTTAAATCCATTCGGATGCTCCTGACCATAGCGGCTCATTATGATTATGAGATATGATAGATGAATGTGAAAACAGTTTTCCTTAATGGAAACCTACTCGAGGACGTGTATATGATACAACCCGAGGGTTTCACATCGGTTGATAAAACCAAGGTATGCAAGCTTCGATGGTCCATATATGGATTGAAGCAAGCATCCAGGAGCTGGAATATCCATTTTGAGGAGACAATCAAAAGGATTGATTTCTCATACAATCCGGACGAACCTTGTGTGTACAAGAAGGTTAGTGGGAGTGCAGTTGTGTTCCTAGTATTGTATGTCTATGACATATTACTTATAGGAAACGATATATCTATCTTACAGTCGGTTAAAATTTAGTTATCCAAGATGTTCTCCATGAAAGACCTGGGAGAAGCAACCTACATTCTCGAGATTAAAATCTAAAGGGATAGATCGAATCGGTTGTTTGGTCTTTCACAGTCTACATATATAGACCGAGTGCTAAAGAGATTTAGCATGTTGGAATCCAAGAAAGGTTTTCTACCCATCAGGCATGGGATACACCTTTCGAAGTCTATGTGTCCGCGGACAGAAGATGAGAGGATTTGCATGAATAAGATTCCCTATGCATCCGCAATAGGATCTATCATGTAGGCTATGTTATGTACGAGGCCCGATGTATCGTATGCTCTGAGTGTCACGAGCAAATACTAGTCTGATCCAGGAATGGATCATTGGGCGGCTATTAAGACAATACTTAAGTACTTAATAAGAACTAAGGGTGTGTTCCAAATATATGGAGAAGGTGATATGGTAATACGCGGGCATATGGATGCCAGCTTCCAGATAGACAAGAATGATTCAAGGTCTCAGTATGTTTACATATTTACCTTGAATGGAGGTGCAATAAGTTGGAAAAGTTCCAAGCAAGACACTATAGCAGATTCTACCACTAAGGCAGAATACATTGCAGCTTTAGAAGCAACAAAGGAAGCAATTTGGATCGAGAAGTTCGTCTCTGAACTTGATGTGGTCTCATCAATGATCCAAACATGTGCTTTGCCACTATCATTTGATCAGAGAGATATATAAGTAGGAAGGAAATACAAATCGAGAAGATTCCCATTTAAAGGAACTTGGCGGACCCTTTAACTAAGGCCTTACCTCAAAATAAGTTTGAGGGTCATGTTAGAGCTTATGGTATTGGATATCATGGCGATTGATATTAGGTTAAGTGGGAGTTTGTTAGTAATATATGAGAGGTGTCCTAAGGCAATCACCTTATGTTTAAACTATTTATATGATAAATGAAGATTCACTATTTGAGTATACATGTTTTCATGTATTTGATTAGATCTTAAACTCATTTACTGAATGTCTACAATACGATTTACAGCATGAGAGAATTTGTAATTGGATCACAACTAGTGAGTATCTCTATATGTGTAATTGTTATGTATTGGAATTATCCCTAGTCGATGAATTGATGGATTTAGACACCATCAATTCTGTTGAGACTAGCACGAGGTATACTCTTTGGTGTATCCAAGCAGTGATTCTCATTGGCTGAAGACATTGTGATTCATTAGAGTGACCAGCTGTAAGACTTCATATGGTTCTCTGCATATATGGATATATCAATGAAGTTCTTACTGCAGCTTAAGTGCGATGTTCCTTTGACTTGCGGTATTCAAGTAATCTTGGTCATGAAGACTTATGCTTTGACATCTTAAGCAAGCATCTCTGAGGAGATGTGGACCCAGGATGAATGGGTATAAGTCGAAGTGGTCGAAGGTGTTTAAATAGTCTATAAAGGATTCACCACTCTTTATGAGGAGATGTATACCCATGACCTCTCGTCGGATTGTTAATAAAGTCTTTGGCCAAAGCATTACATGTTTAGAGTAAGGTATTCTTAGATACATGTGCAGTAACTAGAATCTGTAGGATGAGGAAATGATACTTGAGCTAGGTGTGACGTAGTCAGCCTAGTGGGGACTGACACTATAGACCATGTCCTGAACCAAGTGGGTATATGATTAGTGAAGGGAACAGGACACGATTCATTATAGCTGCTGAAGGGTTTCAGAAATGGTTCTGGAATCAACCATTGATTTTTCGATTAATTGGGGATCATGATGTACTACTAGGTGTCACTCATGATCATTCTATAATTAATGGTTAATTATAGATGACCAATATAAATCGGGAACCTATTTGGTCACACACACAATGAGCGTAATCCGAAGGATTTAAAACGAGCTTGAGAATGAGATTCTCAGATCGAGAAAAACTAGGTTTGGTTGGACCAAACAAGGAGCGAGCACGAAATCATTTCAGTCGCAACGGAAGCATGGATGGGTCGAGCCTTATGAAGACATGATGGATAAACCAAATTGGTTTGGTTCTAATCCAATGGTGGAAAATAAACCAAAGTGGTTTGGTTTGTTTTAAACGAATGAACCAAATGTAGTTTGGTTCGTTTTAATTTAAAATAGACCTACTCGGTTCGATTTATTTTAACTTAAGTTATTGGAGCGAGTTAACGGGTTTTTATTATGAACCAATAACTCTAAGGAGAAGGTTTCTTGATGGTTAAGAAACACGTGTTCTATAAAAGCGCGACTAGAGGTTTGGAGAGCCCTAAGTTTATTTTTGGAAAATTCTCTTCCTCTCCTCTCCCTCTCTTCTCCTTGCCACTGCCCAAGGGGTTCCATGCCAGCCCAGCTTTTGTGCCACCGTCCACCCTAGCTGCTGCCGGCCACTCCTTCGGCGACCCTTCAGCGATCCACCTTGGCTCCGGTGACCAAGCATCAGTCGACCATCTCCTTTGGCCGGCGCAAGTCCTCCACTAAGCTGTCTAGTTTTTGGACAGCTTGTTTACTTTTTATCGGATCGTCGTTTGGATGGCATTTGGAGCTCCAACAACGACTTCCTTATCGGGGCTTGGATCTCTGATAATCCTCATAGGTGGAGGACCAAGGATTCGTCAATCAGTTGACGGATTCTTCTCCGGTGAAGCGAGTTTTGGGGACTCATTTTTGCATTCGAATTTGTATTTGGATTGTGATATCCTCTCGATCACATCGTCTTCGACATGAGGCTAGTGACTCCTACGAAGACGAGGCTCATAGCTTGATGAAGCTATCCCGATGGTACTCGGCGTGGATACGAATAGAGGCAATTCTAGCGAGAGTTGCTCCGGTTGATGTCATTTCCACTGCACATGATATGCCAGGTATAACTAGCATAATTTACTTTTATTGTAAAATTTGAAAATGCGATTATGTCTGCACATGTTGTATCTTACATGCGTGTGATGTGTGTGTTGTAATAAATTAGATTTATTGCTTTTAATTCTTTCGCTGTGCATATGTTTACGAAACATGTTCGAACACATACTCGTCGCGGTGTTGGGGAAACCCAACAGACTGCTGGCCTGAGTAGTCGACTGATATTCAAGCACAGAAGATTCCCGAGTTGACTGTTAGGATTTGACAGTCAAGTGATGACCCGATTAGTCGACTGATGGGCACGATCAGTCGACTAATGGTCTATCCATTGGAACTTATCCAACGTGGCTCATGTTGTTGTCTCACAACGGCTACAGGAGCAGTCGACTGATGGTCCCGATCAGTCGAATGCTAGGCGAAATTTAGCCCAAATGTAGGTTATAAAAGCAGCTCGAAAGGAGAGATTTGGCATCGGTTTTTTTGGGCGATTTAGAGCGATTTGCTAGTGCAAATTAGGGTCTTCAAGGCTAGTCTAAGGCAATTAAGAAGCAAGCTTCCAAAAAATTTTTGTAAAGTGTTCTTTGTATTCTTTTGTTGTATTTGTTGGATCGAAGCGATTCGCTAGAGGGGGGGTGAATAGCGAAAAACCTTTTTTTTTCGAGTTCGTATCAAAACAATTAAGTGCAGCGGAAAGATAAATGAAACAAAAAGAGACAAGATATTTTTTTACTTGGTTCGTAGTCTTCGGCTACTACTCCAAGGCCCTAACGGTCCTAGACCGTGTACGGAGGGCAATTCACTAAAACACTCCCCCTCGTTGGAGGTAGGAGTTTGACGATTACAAAAACCTTCGAAGCAAAAAAGATAGAGAGACAAACCCTCTATTCTATTTAAGTAAAATGCAACGATAGAAAACCTTGATTAAAAAGAATTGCAATATTAAAAGCAATAACAAAGTAAGATTATACCAACAACTAGAAAAAAAGAACTTAAGCTAGGGTTGTTGGCAGCACTTCGTTGTTGTAGAGTCGTCGGAGAGTCGCAGCGTTGCGGAGGCTTTTGAGCACTTAGAATTGATGAAGAAACCCTAGGTTAGGACCTCCTTTTATAGCCTTTAAGCCCCTTTTCGAGAGGAACCCTAGCCAATCATATTTGAGCACCACTCCCCTTGAAATTTGGTGATAAGACTTGACTCCTCGAAACTGATCCTTTGACTATCAGTCGACTGATGGTAGCATCAGTCGAGTGCTAACCTCCGGCAGTCGACTGATTAACGGCAGTTGAGTCCTCCAAGCTGGCAGTCAATTGATGTTTGCTGCAAGTCAAAGTTAGCTCAACAAAAACATAATTTCGACAGTCGTCGACCGTCTGATCTCGACATAGACCATCTATAGGATGTCTTTGGTCGGATCTACGCTTAAGATCATCCCCGTAAAGAGGATACGACCTCACTTACGCTCACACACACATGAGCTTACCTCGATACTTACTGTGTCGCTTTCGCTTCCGGCCTTCCACCCGATTCCTTCGGCTCCCTCCGAAGTCACCCGAGTGTCGCCTGACCACCGTGGCTTCCTTCAGGTGTCGCTAGCCTTCAGCTCTAGCTATAGCAATTTTCTGCACACTCGATTCAGCTCGTGAGATAACGACATGAGCTTAACTTTGTATCGTTTGCTATAATCAAAACTCAGGTTCGACTTAGGTGCCTACTGCACCAACAATCTCCCCCTTTTTGATTTATGGCAAACCCACATACAAAGTTAAGAAAAATAACTTAAGTGTATTAAGCAAAATGAGTAAGAGATATGCATGAATGAGCAGGAGTATAAAAACTTTTATGCATGAATGAGCAGGAGTATATAAAAACTTTTTGTTCAAGTGCTCCCCCTTGAGGAATCCTCCCCCTTGACCGAGGGTGAGTACTTAAGAAAGAGTTTTAACTCTCCCCCTTGGTCTTGAGAAAGAGTTTTAACTCTCCCCCTTGGTGTTTGCTACTAAACAAAAGAATTTAGTAACCGAAATTACTTAATATTGGTCATAGTGTTTAAAATAAGTTTTAAGTTAAAAGATCAACCTTGGCCTTTACTTCCGTTTGTTAACAAGTTAACTTAAAGTTAAGTAAATTACTTCCATTTTGTTAACAAGAACAAGTTAACTGAATGTGTTTAAGTTAAGAATTCTCTTGACTTGTTTTGTTAACTTAAAGTTAAGTAAGCCTTTGCCATACAAAAAAAAAATGATCCCTTAACTTTGGCCTTTTTCTCCCCCTTTTGCCATATATTGAAAAGAGTGAGGGTGTGTGTGAAATAAGTATTAATTTTAAAGTCCAAGCATGTTCCACATTATTTTGAAAATAATATACTGAAAATAAGTTCATCTATAAAATGTTCGACTCATATTTAGCTTGATTGATATGAAAGATCAACCAGTCCTAGTCAGAGTCGGTTAGTATGTATGATTATACTCCATGGTTCATAGCGATGCACTAGCTCTACATCTGGAACCAGGAGTAAGGTCCTAACATCTCACGCCCATCTACGTGGCTAAGTACACAAACACATTAGTCCTATGTGTTGTGAGATGTACTGGCTCCTTAAATCTATAGATGCATGATATCTAAGGTATGTCCTATGCTAGTTCCATAAAAATGAAAATTAAGAAATAGTAGTAAGAAAATATAATTATTAAGTTCCTATTCTACTACGCACATGCCCAATTTTCATCTTAATAGACTAAATTCGGCTTCGGGTAGGGGTTTAGTAAATATGTCTACTAAGTTAGACTTTGATTCGACATATTCGAGTTATATGGCTCCGTTGGCCACATGTTCTCGAATGAAATGGTGTTTGACCTCTATATGTTTGGTCCTAGAGTGACATATCGGATTCTTTGTAAGATTAATTAAACTAATATTATCTACGTGAAGTTTAGTATTCGTAAAGTCTAACTTAAAGTTGCCGAGAGTGTGCTTCATCCAAAGATGCTGAGTGACACACTCACCCATCGCGATGTATTCGGCTTCGGTGGTAGATAAGACAACACAATGTTGCTTCCTACTGCACCAACTCACTAGACTCGAGCCGAGAAGTTGACAACAACCACTCATATTCTTTCTATCGAGCTTACTACCGACATAGTACGAATTGGAGTAGCCGGTTAGTTCGAACTCGGCAGATCTAGGATACCAAATACCAACATTAAGTGTACCCTTTAGATATCTAAGGATACGCTTGACTAGAGTTAGGTGAGACTCCTTGGCACAGGTTTGAAACCTTGCGCACATACTTACTGCAAATAAGATATCAGGTCGGCTTGCAGTTAAGTAAAGGAGACTCCCTATTACGCTCCTATAGTATTTTAAATCAATTGGGTTTCCAATTACATCTTCTTCTATATTAACATTAGTTGCCATTGGGGTATTAATAATTTTAGCGTCTTGCATTCTAAAGCATTCTAAAGCAGTTAATTTTAGCGTCTTACAAGAAGAGCTTGGTCAATAGTTTTGGGTTCAATTTTAGAAATCAAAGATATTTGACTAAGGTTTCTGTATGAGGCTCTAGTTCGAATTCCTAGACTTGGATCACCTATCACTTGTTCGATAAGATGATTCGTTTGAGTCCTAGTTGGATTTGGGTTTGAGTCTACAACTTGATCCATAGGATGACTCGTTTGAGTTCTAGTTTGGTTGGAGTCATCTATCACTTGGTCGACAGAGTGACTTGGTTGACTTAGGTTAGGATTAACACTAGACCTGATCTCCGGATTAGAGTTAGGTCTAGTATGAGTTGGCTCGCTAATTAGGGTTGCCGATGGTTTTGTAGGTTCGTGTCCTTCATCAAATACTACATTGATAGTCTCCTCGACTCTAAGGGTGTCGTGGTTATATACTCTATAAGCTCTTCTTGTAGTCGAGTATCCTAGAAAGATTTCGGTCGTGGTTTTGAATGTAAAATTTCCTAGGTAATCCTTAGTATTTAGGATATGTACCTTACACCCAAATACCCTAAAGTACTTGATGTTAAGTATTTTATCGTGATAAATCTCGTATGAGGTCTTAAGGTGCCTCTTTACCATAATGATCCTATTTTGGACATAGCATGTCATACTCACGGCTTCCGCCCAAAACTTATCGGGTAGGTTATACTTATTTAACATTGTCCTAGCGGCTTCTTGTAGTGTTCTATTTTTGCGTTCTACTAGGCCATTTTGTTGTGGAGTTCTAGGGCAAGAGAACTCATGGTGGTATCCATTTAGGTTACAAAATTCTGTAAACCTATGGTTTTCAAATTCACCACCATGATCAGTCCTAAGTCTTTTGATTTTAATATTTTGTTGATTTTCTATTAACTTAAATAGGTTGATTAATTGATCTAGGGTATCACTTTTGTGTTTGATGAACCTAACCCAAGTAAATCTAGAGTAGTCATCAATAATGACTAAACAGAATTTACTTCCATTAAGTGACTTAGCTCCGTGTGAATCAAATAGATCCATGTGTAGGAGCTCAAGCACACTTTTGGTTCGTTCTTGATTAGTTAGTTGATGTTGTGTCCTAGATTGTTTACCTTGTTGACAAGCATTACATATTTTATTATCCAAGTTATTGAGGTTAGGCAAACCTCTGACTAAGTCACTCTGTCTCATCTTGTGGATGAGTCTTGGGTGTGAGTGACCGAGTCGTCGGTGCCACAACCATGATTCCTCTTGCCGTGTCATAAGACACTTAGTTGAGGAGTTAGTTAAGTTAATAGTGTAAATGTTGTTATTTCTAGTTCCCTTAAGAATTGTTTTAAAGGTTTCGTTTGTATTAATTACGCATTCATTTTCTAGAAATATAACCTTATAGTTATTATCACACAATTGGCTTACACTAAGTAGATTATATTGAAAATTTTCTACTAATAAAACGTTTTGAATAACAAAATTTGAGTTAAGCTCAATATCACCTGATTCGATGATTTTGAGCTTGTCGTTATTTCCGAAGGCTACCGATCCTTGTCGTTTGAATCGAAGCTTCGAAAACTTGAGTTGATCCCCGGTCATGTGTCAGGAGCAACCACTGTCCAACATCCATTGATCCTACACGCAAGGTAGTTGGATCGGATATTGGATTTATTAAAGATTGGTTGAAAATTATTAACCTAAATCATCTCACCCATGTCTACATGATCAATCACGTTAACCCTATATGTTCTTGTGAGATGACTTCCAATTTTACTTGATTTAAATTTAATGACTTAAACACTTGTCAACCTTGCGTTAGATTCGAATTTGACCTTAGGCTTATCAAGTCACTTTTCAAGATCATGGCTTCCAGGTCGTGGCGAGGCACAGAGACCTTCTTTGATCGGAACAACGACCACTTCCTTAGACAAAGCTATTTTCAAGAAAATAGTAACTTGACTCACCTAAGACCACTTCCTGGTCTAACTAGTCTAGGATACGACGAGGTAGCTTCAGCTAGTTCCACTCGGTCAAGTGAACCAAACTAGATACACCTTATCTATCTCGAATACACGAGACTCCATTTTCCTAGCGTACTATCATCTCGCCGTGTCCTGGTACTATGTTATCAAGTGTTGACGAGTTATAGTCCTATCTAACCATTCTAAAAAAATCAAACTAAATAAAAACCTAAGCATGCAATTTCTAAGTTAAAACACAAACAAATTTTGTACTATCTCCCCCTAGACCGTTGAATCGATTCGGTCTCTCCACATAGTGGATTTGGTCCTTGGGAACCCAGTACTGGTTTGATCCTAAGTTTAAAATCAAGGTGGTCTTAGGGACCCATGCTTGGACACATTTTTTATGTCGACTTACAATCGACATATACGACTTATTGGTCGTGTTTGAGCTAAACCCTAGCCCGGCCTTGTTGTACACGGCCCTTTGCGATCCAAGTAAGAGGTCAAGTCCTTTGGATCCCAAAGTAAACCTTTCCAATGTATTCCTAAGATCTTCGACTTGACTCTTCAAGAGTGAGTTCTCAACTTCGAGTTTTTCAACCCGAGTTGAGTCCTTCTCTTTAACTCGACTAGTCGAAGAGGTTAGGGAGACCTCGTGTTTGAAGAGTTTAACTTCCTCAACCAGGGTCTCGACCTTGGACTCGGACTTAGCTAACTTTCTATTTAAAAACTTAATTGCACTATAAAGTATAGTAATGAGAGACCGACTTACCTTGAGTGTATCTTTTGAACCGGATGCGTATCCGTGACTTGTCTTGAATAGTGCTTCGCAGTCCGACTTGTCTTCAGTTTCCGATTCAAGTTTCGGTTTTGACTCCATCTCCGATTCCACCGGTTTATCCATGAGGACTCGATCATCGTCTTCTTCCTCGGAAGCTTCTTCCCAAGTAGTGTTGAGTGCCTTTTTGTATTTTGGTGCCTTGCTCTTGAGTTTTGGGCATTCGGACTTGATATGTCCAAACCTGTTGCATTCATAACATCTAATATTTGAACTTTTAGGCTTACCTTCGTTGGGTCGAGTGACGGTTCGTTTTCGTCTCTTGACTATCCTCCGAACTAGGTTGACTAGTTCGGCCTCCATTTCCGAGTCGACCTCCGAATCCGACTCATTCTCTTCTTCCTTCGGGGGTGGCTTGCTAGCGGTTTTCTTCTTTAAACCTGCAAATAGTGCTATACCTTTCTCGGGTTTCGAGTTAGACTGCTCATGAAGTTCGAAATCAGAAAAAAGTTCATCTAACCTAAGTTTAGAAAGATCCTTGGAGACCTTGTAGGTATTGACCATGGATGCCCACAAGGTAGTCCTCGGAAAGGAGTTTAAGACATACCTTATAAGGTCGCGGTTTTCGACCTTTTGCCCGATTGCGTGTAGATTGTTGACTATGTCCTGGACGCGGGCGTGGAGTTGCATCGCCATTTCATGTTCCTGCTTTTTTAGATTATATAATTTATTAAATAAAAGGTCGCGCTTACATACCTTGGCTTCATCGGTCCCTTCGTGTAGCTCTACTAGCTTTGTCCAAAGGTCCTTTGCACTGATGAAGGGGTCGACGCGATTTAACTCCTCCTTGGACAAGCCGCATTGGAGGATTTGTGTTGCCTTGGCGTCGGCTTCGACTTGTCGTTTTGTCGCAATGGTCCATTGGTCATAACCCAAGGATTCACCCACTTTGTTAGTCGGAAGTGTGAAACCTGTTTGGATTATGATCCACATCTCGATTTGGGTTTTGAGAAAGCATTCCATCCGACCTTTCCAGTAATGGAAATAATCTCTGTTGTAAAACGGAGGTTGGACGGTGCTAAAACCCTCGAGATGGGCAATTTGGAAGGGAAACCTTGCACAAAAAAATACCAAAAAAAATGAAAAAGTTTCCAAGACTTCGCCTTGGATTAGTAATGTAGGAAATGAAAAGAAACAAAAGGAATAAACGAGAAATAACCAACTAAAATAAAAGATGATCACTTACAACCTTCGATGTCCCCGAAATGGTACTAAATGATGGATTTTCGGGGTAAAGACAGCCTGTTATGAGGGTTTATCCTCATAAGAATGTAGATCTCTCCGAGAGCTTCATTTTGGTAGGTAGCCCGTTTCGTGAGTCAACTTATACGAAAAGTTATGCCCGTTTTACCGTTGGCTACTCCAAAAGCGAATACTTGCAAAACAAAACCAAACGAAGAATACCAAGACTTCGTCTTGGATTAATAGTGCCGGAGAAAAATTTAAACGAACGAAAAACAAATCTATAAAAAATGCTAGATTGGTGGTTTCACCAAATCTAAGCGCCCCCAGCTCTGATACCAATTGTTGGATCGAAGCGGTTCGCTAGAGGGCGGGGTGAATAGCGAAAAACCTTTTTTTTTTCGAGTTCGTATCAAAACAATTAAGTGCAGCGGAAAGATAAATGAAACAAAAAGAGACAAGATATTTTTTTACTTGGTTCGTAGCCTTCGGCTACTACTCCAAGGCCTTAACGGTCCTCGACCGTGTACGGAGGGCAATTCACTAAAACCCTCCTCCTCGTTGGAGGTAGGAGTTTGACGATTACAAAAACCTTCGAAGCAAAAAAGATAGAGAGACAAACCCTCTCTTCTATTTAAGTAAAATGCAACGATAGAAAACCTTGATTAAAAAGAATTGCAATATTGAAAGCAATAACAAAGTAAGATTATACCAACAACTAGAAAAAAATAACTTAAGCTAGGGTTGTTGGCAGCACTTCATTGTTGTAGAGTCATCGGAGAGTCACAGCGTTGCGAAGGCTTTTGAGCACTTAGAATTGATGAAGAAACCCTAGGTTAGGACCTCCTTTTATAGCCTTTGAGCCCCTTTTCGAGAGGAACCCTAGCCAATCATATTTGAGCACCACTCCCCTTGAAATTTGGTGATAAGCCTTGACTCCTCGAAGCTGATCCTTTGACCATCAATCGACTGATGGCCATCATCGGTCACGATCGATGACATCGATCGAGTGCTAACCTTTGGCGATCGGTGATTGTGGCGATTGAGTCCTCCAAGCCGGCGATCACCGATGCTTCTTTGTAAGTCAAAGTTAGCTCAACAAAAACATAGTTTCGACAGTCGTCGATCGTCTGATCTTGACCTAGACCATCTATAGGATGTCTTTGGTTGGATCTATGCTTAAGATCATTCCCATAAAAAGGATACGACCTCACTTACACTCACACACACACGAGCTTACCTCGATACTTACTGTGTCGCTTTCGCTTCCGGCCTTCCACCTGATTCCTTCGGCTCCCTCCGAAGTCACCCGAGTGTCGCCCGACCACTGCGGCTTCCTCTAGGTGTCGCTAGCCTTCAGCTCTAGCTATAGAAATTTTCTGCACACTCGATTCAGCTCGTGAGATAACGACATGAGCTTAACTTTGTATCGTTTGCTATAATCAAAACTCAGGTTTGACTTAGGTGCCTACTGCACCAACAGTATTTACTTGTATATGCTTGTTTTTCATTGTATTACTTAGAGTAATCACTTGTACGAGGTTTCTCCACCTCCGAATTGTTTCGAGAAGGAGTTATTGAGTAGTGGTGTGTGATTGGCATCGCTAGGGCTCATTCAGGCCCAATCTGTGGAGTATGAACCATACGATTCCGAACCACGTTACATCTCGTGTTGTGATTGTGTTTGTACATTTTATATTGTATTATTTCTATTTCCGCTGCGCTAACATGATTTGTATACACGAATGATCCAATTCTATCAAGCAACGTCGAATCGCTATTCGCCCTCCTTCTAGCGGGCGCACAGGTCTTAACAAGTGGTATCAAAGCTAGGGGCTCTTCAACGGATTAACAACCGAGAGCAAGTGCGCTAGATGGAAAGATGGAATTTGAAGAAAGATTAGGTCGAGACATCAACACACCACCATCTTATGGGGACTATGGATTTGAAGGCTTCAACTCATGGAAAATAGGATTGAGAACTTCCTAATGATGGTGGATATCAAACTTTGGTCTGCCTTGATAGAAGGTTGCGATTTCCCAAGAGGCAAAAAGGGTGGAATCCTCAAGGTTGAAAAATGGACCAAGGAACAACTCAAAGAGTTCAAGACAAATATTAAGGTAATCAAAATTTTGAGTGATTTAATTCCTAATAATGTCTTGTCCAAGTTAGGTGAGTACAAGGATGCCAAGGAGCTTTGGAGCGAATTGGCAAAATATCACGAAAATCCATCACCGGCCCAAGAAGAAGAAGAAGAAGAAGAAGAAGAAGAAGAAGAGTGCTCATCCTCTCAAGCTCAAGAAGAAGCAAGAACATCTTCATCCCAAGCGCTTGAAGATTCGAAGATTGATAGGGAATCAACATCTGGATTAGAAGAGGAAGAAGAGATGGAAGAAGCCTCCACCTCTAGGATTGAGGGGGAGGAGAGACCATCCACGTCGGAGATGGAACAAAATCGAGAAGTCGCTTCAACCTCCGTAAGAAGTGAAGAATCAACTCCAACACCGACCACCGCCCTAGGTAACTCAAGCATTTCAGTTAAAATTAAAAATCATATATTATGTTTTGAGTGTAGGGAGTATGGGCATTACAAGAGTAAGTGCCCTAAGAAAGTCAAGAAAAGTCAACCGACACCAAAACCTCAAGAAAAGACCAAGGATGTTGGCCCCCCAACAATTAAAAGCAAAGAACACATAATTTGCTTCAAGTGTCAACAAAAGGGGAATTATAGGAGTCAATGCCCTAGGGGAAAGAAAAAGAGCCAAGAAGGAGCATCACAAGTAGGGGAGCTTCTAAAGCAATCCCTAAGGTAAAATTTAATAATGCACCTTCTAAATTTTATAGTAAAAAGCATGCTAGAGATAATCTTAATACACTTGCTATTCATCATGAAAAGCATGCTAGTAGAAATAATAGGTTTTATTATTTAGGAGATAAGCATGTCCATTTTAGTAATAAGGAGAAATTTGTGACTATTGTCCCTAGAAAAATCCTTCCTAGAGAGACTATTAGAAAGATAGAGAACCACCTAGGCATTAATCCTAAATGGACTAGACATATGCCTAGGAAGGAGAATATCTCAAGAGTTAATGAAAAATCAAAAATTGAGATATTAGAAAAGAAAAATCAAGTCTTGAGGTCAAGACTTGAGAAAATAGAAAAGACCATTGGGAATATACAAAATCAAATTAAGGGATCAAATGGTCAAAGTCAAGGACCTAGAAGACAAGAGTCAACCAAGAGCAAGAAAGGTTTATGTCACAAACCTAAGCCCAAGGAGACCTATCATAATGTTCCATTCGATTATGGAACTCAAGTTAGGTCTAGGAAAGTCATGGTCAATAGGGAAGTCATCCCTAAGGTTGACCAAAGTAGGTGCTGTTGGATCGAAGCGGTTCTCTAGAGGGGGGGGGGGGTGAATAGCGAAAAACCTTTTTTTTTCTTTTCGAGTTCGTATCAAAACAATTAAGTGCAGCGGAAAGATAAATGAAACAAAAAGAGACAAGATATTTTTTTACTTGGTTCGTAGCCTTCGGCTACTACTCCAAGGCCCTAACGGTCCTAGACCGTGTACGGAGGGCAATTCACTAAAACACTCCTCCTCGTTGGAGGTACGAGTTTGATGATTACAAAAACCTTCGAAGCAAAAAGATAGAGAGACAAACCCTCTCTTCTATTTAAGTAAAATGCAACGATAGAAAACCTCGATTAAAAAGAATTGCAATATTGAAAGCAATAACAAAGTAAGATTATACCAACAACTAGAAAAAAAGAACTTAAGCTAGGGTTGTTGTAAATTAGTTGTAGAGTCGCAGCGTTGCGAAGGCTTTTGAGCACTTAGAATTGATGAAGAAACCCTAGGTTAAGACCTCCTTTTATAGCCTTTGAGCCCCTTTTCGAGAGGAACCCTAGCCAATCATATTTGAGCACCACTCCCCTTGAAATTTGGTGATAAGCCTTGACTCCTCGAAGCTGATCCTTTGACCATCAGTCGACTGATGGCCATCATCAGTCGACTGATGGCAGCATCAGTCGAGTGCTAACCTCTGGCAGTCGACTGATTGACGACAATTGAGTCCTCCAAGATGGTAGTCGACTGATGCTTGCTGCAAGTCAAAGTTAGCTCAACAAAAACATAATTTCGACAGTCGTGGACCGTCCGATCTCGACCTAGACCATCTATAGGATGTCTTTGGTCGGATCTACGCTTAAGATCATCCCCGTAAAGAGGATACGACCTCACTTACGCTCACACACACACGAGCTTACCTCGATACTTACTGTGTCGCTTTCACTTCTGGCCTTCCACCCGATTCCTTCGGCTCCCTCCGAAGTCACCCGAGTGTCGCCCGACCACCGCAGCTTCCTCCGGGTGTCGCTAGCCTTCAGCTCTAGCTATAGCAATTTTTTGCACACTCGATTCAGCTCGTGAGATAATGACATGAGCTTAACTTTGTATCGTTTTCTATAATCAAAACTCAGGTTCGACTTAGGTACCTATTGCACCAACAGGTGCCTCGTGGCTAGGGTTTCAAGGAAACCTAGGGAAGCCAATAAGAAGGTTACAAGGGGAGTTACCCCTAGAGTTAACCTAGGTAAGACCACAATGACCAAGGCTTCAAAGCCTAGGAGGGTCATTAGAAGGGTATCTAGGGAAGTTATCCCTAAGGAATACCTAGTAAACCCAAGGAGCTCCAATAAGTATTGGGTTCCTAAGAGCATGATCGATTCACGCTAAATGAGTTTAGGTGTGCCAACCTTAAATGGATAGGTAGTTAACCTAACCATGGTGAAGGTGACACTCTAGGTTATTTTCAAGGTTATGGATATCTTGGAAATAGGTTTTGAGTATTTAATCCTAAAGGTTTTTAGGATGTACCAATGCAATTTGTGGAATTATGAAAAATCAATCAAATTGGCACATACTAGATTTAGAGGTCATAGTGTGCCATTTTGAGTTTTTAGCACACTTGGGGGATAAGTGACATTAAGGCAAAATTGAATTTAATTCTAAAAATGACAATTTGAGCTTAACACTTAGGTATTTAATGTCTTAGTATTTTACACTTGCCATGCCTTGTTTGCCTTGCCATGTCATGACATCATGTTTATTTTAATCATTTAATATGTCATGATATTATTTAGGTTTAAGGTTAAATGTCATGTATGCTTAGATTCCATTTTATGCCATGACATCATGATTATGAGCACATGTTTATTTATATCATCATTAATGTCATAATCATTCATGCATTAATAAAAATTGAGTTAAGGACAATTGACATGACTTGAAGTCCCATGTATAAGGGAATCAAGTAGTGTTGCCCTAGAAAATACATGAAACCCTAGTTTAGGATGAACAAAACTCACATCTCACATTACATTGACATGTATGTGTATTGATACACCCTAGATACATGTGAGATGCTAGGATATGAGTTGAGTTCAAGGTGCATAGTTTTTGCATCTAGATAAACTAAAACTCAACCTATATCATGAGTGGATTATTGGGAAAGCTTATGTTCAAGCCATGTACATTGAGCCCAAAGAACATGATCTAATATAAGGTTTTAAAATAATTTGAAAATCATTTTGAAAAACCTTGGTGCAATCTACATTTTGATAGAAGTCACCATTGATGATGTTGATACAAAGTAAGCTCAAATATTGAAGTTTTTCTTCACTTTTGAACTTTGTATCAATTTCACTATTTGATGGGTAAATTATTTTTCGCATATTCTTCACCCATTGTATTGCTTATAAGTAATGTACGTATGAATTTTCACGATTTTTCAAAATACATAGAATTACTTATCAATTTCTAAAATTCATTTTTGATAACTGAAATTTGGAAATTTGATTATCGATTATCGCCCTTGATGGCGGTCGGTGATGGGTAGGTAGTCGATCATTGTGATAGAGTCATGTATCAGTTCGATTCGGGTAAACAAAGTTTGTTTAGCCTAATTTCAACTATGATAAGGTTCCCTAACCACTCATAACCCTAGGATATGATTTGGGAAGTATTAGAAAGGGTGAAAATCCATTGGATATGGATTAGGAGGGTTGTTAGGGTGTGTATCAATTTTAAGGTGTGTGAAAGTTTAATGTTGAACTTTGTACCTTATTTTTGATGGTTTAGTGTTCCTATAGACTTAGGGACTCTTCAAGGACATTGTTGGTGCAATGGTCAAGGGGGAGCAAGCCTTTAGGGGAAGGTATCCATCATGGGATGATGGATGTGTTTTTCCTCATGCGGGGAAGCATTGGGAATGTGAGATGCCTAATTTGGAAATTGAGAGAGTTTATAGGATTGTCTCTCTTAAGTGATATGTGACTTATCACTAGGAAGAGTGAAGACATTGTAGGTATTTTTGGACCACGGGAGAGATTGTAAGATCTCATTGAGATATGAGACATTGACCTCCTTGGGGAGAACCTTTTTAATGTATGTCAAAAAGGGAGAGAATGTTAGAATTACCAATTTGGAAAAATTGATAAGGGAATTTGAGTTAGGCGCCTAACTCAAGGGTGTTTTTGTCAAACATCAAAAAGGAAGAGATTGTTGGTGCAATCGGCCCAGGTCACGATTGACCAGACTCTAGTTTGACTCGAGTAGTGCTTTGATATTTGACATTGATGTCTAATAATGTATTGGTGCAATCGACCCAGGTTATGATCTTGATGTTTGATGATGGTTTGACCATTGTCATGGAAAGTCCAAGTCATGGGTACTTGACATGAAAAATCCAAGTGAGACACTTGACATTTAGGAAAGTCCAAGCATGAGTCTTGGCACGGAAAGTCCAACATGGGTTGGCAAGGGAAAGTCCAAGCTTGGGTCTTGGCAATTGGAAAGTCCAAGGGGAATATTGGCGGCATAAAGTCTAAGGGTGGAGTCTTGGCAGCATAAGTCCAATGGTTAGCGACATAAAGTCCAAGCGGGAGTCTTGGCAGTGTAAGCCCAATGTGCCTTGACGGTGTAGACCACATTAGCATGACAATAGCTGATGGAAGCACTTGAAGACTAGCGTATAGATGAACAAATCATGGATGACTTGGAGGGATCTGATAGGCGTGAGGCTGACGGAGGTGGCTAGAAGGCTTATGTCTAGATTAAGGGTGATCTAGCAAGTATGAGGGTATCATACTTGGGATAAAACCTCTTGTTTGAGGTGTATCAGTCGACTGGGACTATGGTTAGTCAACTGATGTGAGTCAATCGGAGTTATTTGTAGGAAATGGCACGACGATCATTGCCAACATAGGCGATCATTCGGCACGAGCGATGGGGATCGATCGGAGATCGATCGACTCATTCTGGTCGGGTATTCAAGCACAGAAGATTCCCGAGTTGACTGTTAGGGTTTGATAGTCGAGTGATGACTCAATCAGTTAACTGATGGACACGATCAGTCGACTGATGATCTATCCGTTGGAACTTATCCAACATGGCTCATGTCGTTGTCTCACAACGGTTACAGGAGCAGTCGACTGATAGTCCCGATCAGTCGACTGCTAGGCGAAATCTAGCCCAAATGCAGGTTATAAAAGTAGCTCGGAAGGAGGGATTTGACATCGGTTTTCTTGGGCGATTTGGAGCGATTTGCTGGTGCAAATCAGGGCCTTCAAGGCTAGTCCAAGGCAATCAACAAGCAAGCTTCCAAAAGATTTTGGTAAAGTGTTCTTTGCATTTTTTTTTGTTGTATTTACTTGTATATGATTGTTGTTCATTGTATTACTTAGAGTAATCACTTGTACGAGGTTTCTCCACCTCCGGATTGTTCCGAAAAGGAGTTATTGAGTAGTGGTGTGTGATTGATATCGCTAGGGCTCATTCGAGCTCAATCCGTAGAGTAGGAACCATACGGTTCCGAACCACATTACATCTCGTGTTGTGATTGTGTTTGTACATTTTATATTGTATTATTTCTATTTCCGCTGCGCTAACACGATTTGTAGACACAAACGATCAAATACCATCAAGCAATGCTGAATCGCTATTCACCCCCCCTCTAGCGGGCGCACAGGTCCTAACAGATGCGACCTCGTGCGAGGCCGTCGATAGCGGTTGTTCCCTTGTGCGAGGCCATCGATAGCGACCATGCACGAGGCTGCTGGCAATGGCTGCGACTCCGCGCGAGGCTACCGGCAACAGTTGAGACCTTGCACGAGGCCGCCGGTGGCCGCTGTAGCCCCGCGCAAGGCCGTTGGTGGTCGTTGTAGCCCCGTGCGAGGCCGTAGCAGCCACCACGGACTCGCACAAGGCTACTCGTGGCAGCCACGGCCCTGGGGCAAGGCCCCACTGCCCCGCGGAGGTTCGTTGTCATCGTTCCCGCATCTCGGGGGTGTGCCAATATTGGTGCCACATCGGAACTAGAAAAACTGTCCTTTCATCCGAAACGGATCGATATTTCAACCCTTGCACCCCACTTCATCTGATTATCAAATGACATCCTCTACCACCTTCCTTGTGATGCTCCTAAGAGTCTTTTCCTCAACCTCCTCATGTTACTGAACACTTCCAAGAATTATTTTTCCTCCCTTCGTTGCTTCTTTCAGCGTATATCATTATATCTAGTGAACATATGAATATAGAAAACATCTTGTTCTTATTTTGCTAGATTAAGCAGGACCCTTGAGTGTTTTTATTTTTCCTCAGTTTATTGTATGTTATCTTTAGAGAGACGTTCGCTTGAGAAATTGATTCCACTGATTTCTCTTCATTCTCATTTCATTTCATTCCTCATCTCTTTTTTCTTCTCTCTTCATCAATGTGGTTACTTGAGACAAGACATTGATGACTGCATGTTGATGTGAGTTTGAAGGGATCATTGGCTGTGTTACATTAACTTCTTAAGTTTTATTTCACTTGTGTATGCGTCAAGCTTTAAAATTTTAAAGCATGTCAGAATTGATCCAAACCATAAGATTTTAGTACTATATAATGTCATGCAGATACATTTTTATATTTAATTAAATTATTAATAATATTAACTTTTTATTATAATTAATTATTTTACTTAATAATTAATTAGATTGCTAATATATGTTTGTTCTCCTATTTATATTTGTTAATTAATTTAATCACCTTAGTCTTAGCTAAATATGCATGCAACAATTAAGATTTAATTTTTAGATTATCATTTATTAATTATATATTTCTTTCTTTTCATAATGATTTACACTTATAGTTTATTTAATTTTTGTAGTTAGAATACTATAAAGATCAATGAGAAAATGAGTCTTTCCCTGGTCCTTTATAAACCAATAGCCATTTTCTGCTTTTATTTTGTTTCATTATAATCATATAAATTTTCAAGTTCATGCATTATAAAGTTCATGTAACAAGGTTTAAATTTGAAGGGATCATTAGGCATGCACTACATTAGCTTCTTAAGTTTTGTTTCGCCTATGTGTGAGTATCATATTTTTGTTTCAATTATAATCATATCTTAGTCTGAATTTTTAAGGTTCATGTAACAGGGTTGATGTGAGTTTGAAGGAATCATTAGCTACGCACTACATTAACTTCTTATGTTTTATTTTGCCTGTCCGTGAGTATCATATTTTTATTTCATTATAGTCATATCTTAGTCTAAATTTTAAGGTTCACGTAACAAGTCTAAATTTTAAAAGTACCTGCTTCAGTTTAAAGGAGAGTGTTAGAAGTGTTAATTGGGTATTATAAATTATATGTATTGGGCTTAGCCACACATAAATACCTTAGGGTTACTCTTATGTCTAGAACCTTGTATATATGTTATGGTCTCTGATGAGTATAAGTAATACAAATTTATTTCCTCAAATTTAACACAATTATTAATGGATCCATTGACATCTCTTCCCTGTTTATTTGGGCGAGCATAAGCTGAGACTGAAATTGGCAGCAGAATTTCAAACCCAGCAAAGGAGAACTTAGTGCAACTAAATAAAAATATGAAATAATAGGAGCGGAACTGTTAAGGAGCATCTCATCTATTGCATATTAGGCTGAACAATGACCCAATTCCTTAGTTCAATTAGTTTCCATGCATGTTTAGCATCCAAATAAAAGAAATACAAGCAAGAAATTGAGTGGGATAAATCCTCCCTCCATCAAGCATTACCAACAATGATTTGCCAAGTGAGGGATCTGGTTGTGGTATTCATAGTGGAATCAGAAGTCACAAGGGCTATTGTATGAGGGTCTCAACTTTCAAAAACTTAAATTGATCAAGTTCTATTTGACTGTTAACTAATATCCTGAGACAAATGGCGCAGAAGAGATCAATTCTTGACTTTATCCACCTCGAATGCTTTAAACCTCCTAAATCATTGTGATTTTAATGAGCTAATTTTCAAACAATATTTCCTCTAAAAAATGGAGTATACAATCTGTCTAGTGGCACAAACAATACTTTCGTTAGTATTTATTTGATAAATTAGTAGTAGAAAGGTGAATTTGTAAATGTTAATTTTGCCAACAGTTAAGATTGACAAGATGATTAGGAGAGAAAATAAAAATACATTATTCAAAGATGCACACACATTACAAGGAAAAAAAATGTAAAAAACAACAGAACATGTAAGCTACAGATAACCATAAAATTTTCAGAAAAATGAATGTACAATGAACTTCCACAATAAAGAAATAGAAGCGTTTAAAGAGAAAAATAATTATGTATAAATTGTAGGATTGCTAATGGTAACATGTATTATAGTCTTGATCAGTTGGTATTAAAATAGCAGTGATTCATTGCCCATTAAAAAAAGTCATGGTTTGAAAATGACGGGGGGAAATCTCAAACATAGTTAAACCTTTGTGTCTTTGTGTTCTTAATGAATGTACAATTAACAAAGGTAATTAACAAATGATCAAGCTAGAGGAGATAGTTGAGTGTATGATGTTGAATGTGGAAGAGTGTGCGCACAATAGAAGGAACCTACATAAATAAGACCTTGTAAATCAAAGGTAATTCCTCAAAGTGCATACTTTATATCAAATTCAGATTCGCTACTAGGTGCAGTCTTCTCTATGGTTGGCTTATCCAACAAGCCACCTCCTCTTCCAGGTCCACTCATTGATATTGCCATAAGAATACCATGGTTTGCACAAGGGCCTCTATGTTGAGACAGCTTATCTCCTGCATATGAACTCATCATTAGTGCACGTGCAATGTAACATAGTAACATATACAAGGCCAGTTCTCAATCAGCATCCTTCTTGCTTTCAACTTGCGAATTTATGCCGCTGAATTGTACCACATATGTGTTTTCTTCTAGGGCCGCGGCAGGTACCGACCTTTGGTCCATGCAACAGGTTGTTGCTCCAGTGTCTAAAATGGCTATGAGTGCGAACTTCGGGAGGCCCATGGCAGCGCAAATTTCTACATCTATGATGGATTTCGGGGGATTGAACTTTCCACTTGCGTAGGCGCAGATCCGTTCAATGGTTTTTGGGTCATATTTTTTGTTCTTCCATTTACATATCTCACCCACCCGCTCATGCAGCCGTCGGTCTGAAGGACTATGTAACACTCTTCTGGTGGGACCTCCAGATCACAACGCTAGGGATGAAGAAACCCCCAGTGACGAAGAGGAGCTAAGGGTGCACTCATTGGCTGTACTACTAGAAGGAGAAGCAGCTTATGTGCAAGACCAAGATGAACCTGGAATACTTGTTCGAAGACTTTCCCCAACAGTAATTATGCCTAAACAGTACGTCCAAGGAGCAGCAGGCTTCGAGCTTGCTTCTAATGAAAGATGCACAATACTCCCACAGGAGCGCAGACAAATACCTACAGGGCTAAGCTTTGAATTCCCTTGGGGTATCTACGGGCAAATCACAGCCAGATCCCTCTCCCTTCCGGACAATCAACTAAGCATAGAAGCAAGCACGATAGACAACCATTATCAAGGGGAGGTAAAAATTTCCTTAGACAACCTCACCCACTCTGCTATTGATGTGTATCCAGGACAGATCATTGCCCAACTAATAACCCAATATAGCTACAACCACGCAATGATTGAAGTACCAATGACTGAAGAACGACCGCAAAGGAGCGTTCTCCCAGAACACCATGATCCGATGTGCGAAGAATGCCCTCTATGCTGCGATTGTCAAAACTGTGCAGATGAGGAAGGAGAACAATACTATCAGGCACCTGGACCCTCCGCATCGGACATCTTCTCTCAGCTATTGGCAAGGGAGCAATAGCAAAATGAACCTGTACCTGCACCACAAAGACCCAAGTACACCTCCCTTAAGGACTTCGTTGAAAGGATGACTAGGAATATGACCATTCATGCCTTTTTGGAAGAGCTAGGTGTTGGAGATAGAAGAAACGAGAAAGGAAAAACTAGTTGGATTTAGATCTGCTTCTCTAATACTTTGATCTTTTCCATATATTTCATAGAGATGCAGTACATTGATTTATAGTGGAATGCTTCAGAAATACATTGATTGCATAGAAAATATAAACGGCAACTAAACTTTAATTAGTCTAGGAAATAAACTTTGACCACCTGGGAAAGGATAAAGACATTGGATACTAAGCCCCGAACTTTGACCTCTAGGAAACATAAGCATAGTTAATACTTCAATTACAAATTACCATTTAACACCCCCTCTTAATTTGTAATCTTCATGATGTGTTTGAATCGTTGCAGCTTTTCCATGGATACTATTTTAGTAAGAACATCAGTTGGCTGATCTGTGGTCTTGATGAAGTCCAAATAGATTTCTTTCTTTTGAACCATATCTCGAATATAATTATGGCGCAACTCTATATGTTTTGATCTTCCATGAAATACAAGATTCTTGGTCATTGAAATTGCAGATTGGTTATCACAATAAATAAGAGTAGGATTTGTATCTTTTTGTTGTAAATCAATCAAAATTCTTCTTAACCAAACTGCTTCGCGAACAGCTTCATTTGCTGCAATATATTCAGCCTCTGCAGATGATAATGCAATCGAATTCTGTTTTCTTGAGCTCCATGAAATGATTTTAGATCCCAAACAAAACACATATGCCGAAGTGCTTTTCCTATCATCGAGACTTCCAGCCCAATCGCTATCACAAAAACCAACTAACTTGTTATCTTCTTCTTTCAGATATTTGATTCCTAAAGTTTTAATCCCTTGTAAATAACGAAGTATCCTTTTTGCTGCCATAAAATGAAGCTTGCTTGGAGCATTCATGAATCTGGATATTAAGGCAACGGGATATACAATATCAGGTCTTGTATTAGCTAAATAAATCAAAGAACCAACAAGACTTCTGTAAAGATATGGATCACACTTCTCTGCTCCATCATCTTGCTGTAATTTTTCATTGAAACACATAGGAGTTGTTGTTAGTTTGAAATTTTCCATTAGAAATTTTTTAAGGAAGTTGGCTGCATATTTTCCTTGAGAAATAAAAATCTCTCCTTTTGATTGCTTTACTTGAATTCCTAGAAAATATTTCATCAATCCAAGATCTGTCATTTCATATTCTTTCATCATTGCTTCTTTGAATGATTGTACCATTTTTGCATCAGTTCCTACATAAATCAGATCATCAACATAGAGACAAACTATCAAAAAATCACCTTCATTTTTCTTCACATAAAGAGATGGTTCAGATGGACTTTTCATAAACCCAGTTTGTAAGAAATAAGCATCAATTTTGCTATTCCATGCTCTCGGAGCTTGTTTAAGCCCATAAAGTGCTTTATGCAACTTATAGACCTTCTCTTCCTTCCCTTTGCCTTCGTATCCTTGAGGTTGTTTAACATAAATCTCTTCTTCTAACTCTCCATTTAGAAAAGCCGATTTAACATCAAGTTGGAAAACTTGCAGTTCTAGTTGAGCTGCCAAGGCAAGAACAATTCTGATAGTCTCCATACGTACTACAGGAGCAAAAGTTTCATTAAAATCCACACCAGGTTGTTGAGAATACCCTTTTGCCACCAACCTTGCCTTATGTTTTTGTACACTGCCATCTTCATTATACTTGGTCTTATAGACCCATTTTAAGCCAATTGCTTCTTTTCCTTTTGGTAGATCTAATAACTGCCACGTATGATTTTTCTCAATGCTCTTTACCTCTTCATCCATGGCTTTTCTCCAGACTTCTTCTTTGACAGCATCCTCAAAGTATTGTGGTTCACAATAAAAAATGCAACATTACAAGATTCATAGATATCTGCTAAGGAACGATACCTTCTTGGAGGAGATTCTGAATCTAAATCATCTTTATTATCATTCTTTAATGAACCAATGTCTTTAACTGATTGCTTTGTTTCAAAAGATAGATCTTCCATAGGTACTCCATCAACTTCTTCAACTTCCCATTTCCATACTGCTGGTTCATCAAAAATCACATCTCTTGAAAGAACTAATTGATCAGTTATTGGATTGTAAAGTCAATAACCTTTTGATTCATTAGCATAACCAATAAAAATAAGTTTTTCTCCTTTTTCATCAAAATTTTCTCTATCTTGAACAAGAGCATAAGCAATGCATCCAAAAACTTTAAGTTGACTTACAATTAGTTTTCTACCATGCCATGCTTCAAAAGGAGTTTTACCTCGAACTGCTTTTGTAGGAGAACAATTGAGAATATACACATCAGTATTTACAGCTTCAGCCCAAAATTTATTAGGAAGTCCTTTGCCTTTTAACATGCTTCTGGCCATTTCTACAATTGTTCTATTTTTCCTTTCGACAACACCATTTTATTGTGGTGTATATCTGATTGTAAGCTGTCTTTCAATGCCCTGTTCTTTGCAATAATTAAGAAAAGACTTGTAAATGAATTCCCCTCCATGATCTGTCCGTAGGGTCTTTAAAATGCAGCCACTTTGTTTTTCAACAAGTGCTTTAAAGTGTAAAAACTTGGTGAAAGCTTCAGATTTTTTCTCAATGATATAAACCCAGATCATTCTAGTGAAATCATCGATAAAAAGAAGAAAATACCGTTTGTTGCCGAGAGAAGGAGTTCTAGTTGGTCCACAAATATCTGCATGCACTAGTTCAAGAGGAGATTGAGCTCTCCAAGCTGTTTTTGGGAATGGAAGCCGATGCATTTTTCCATAGACGCAACCTTCACAAACTTCATGCTGCATCTTAATTTCTGGAAGTCCAACAACCATATTCTTTTGTTTTAATAACTACAGGTCTTTAAGATTTAAATGACCATATCTCAAATGCCAAAGATATGATTCATCAACACTTTCACTTCTAAAGACAGTATTTTGAAACATCTTCATATTGAAAGGAAAAAGATTATTAGAAGTCAACATCGCGACAACAATCTGTTCACCAGAGTTTTTGTCAAAAATTTCACATCTATCATCATCAAAGACTAGCTTGTAACCTTTTCTCATTATTTGTCCAATACTTAAAAGATTTTGGGAAATATTAGGAGATTAATGCACATCATGAATAAACTTTTTGTTACCTCCACTTGTATGAACTGCAATAATTCCTTTTCCTTCAATCTTCACTTGCTTTCCATCACCAAGTTCAACATGAGAAGAATAATCTGTATCTAGCTCTTCGAATGCTGATCGATTTCCAGTTAAATGATTGCTGCAACCACTATCTAAATACCATATTGCACTAGATTTTTCATCATTCATAGTAGAAAAAAATAGCTTATTGTCATCATCTTTTGCTGAAAAATTAACTGTCTTCTTCCCTTTCTGATTTTCCTCTTTTTCTTTATACCAGCAATCTCTATCAGAATGATTAGAAATTTTGCATCAAGTGCATTTGAAATAACAATTTTTTGATTCATGACCAGCTTTGTTACAAATGAGATAGTAAGAATCTGAGTTACCAGATTTTTGTTGCCATGAAGAATCACATCTACCTCTTCCTCTGCCTCTGATTTGAGAGTGCCTTCCACGACTTCTATTGTTACTCTGTCCACGAAATAAGTTTCCTTCTTTTTGTTCTGGTTTTGAATTCTTGGAGTTGTCCTTCTTTGCTTGAAAAGCATGCTCCATAGGCTGATTATTATATTTGCTTACCCTTCTCTCGTGTGCTTCTAAAGATCCCATAAGTTCATACTGTGTAAACCTTGTGAGATCCTTTGTTTCTTCAATAACAGCAACTATATGCTCAAATTTCTGAGGAAGTCCTCTCAGGATTTTTTCAACAACTTTCTTTTCAGGAATAATATCTCTACAACTCTTAATTTGATTGATGATCTCAGTCACTCTAGAGAAGAAATCTTTAACAAGTTCTCCTTCTTTCATCGACACATTATCAAATTCACTCTATAAGCTTTGTAACTTGATAGAAATCACTTTTTCTGATCCTTGAAACTCTATTTTTAGAGTTTCCCAAGCCTCTTTGGCCTTTTTGATGCCAAAAATTCTGGGATAAATAGATTTGCTTATCCCTTGTTGGATAACTCTTAATGCCATAGCATTTTTCTTCACATTCTCCTTATATTCCTTCTCTATTTCTTCTATCTGATCTTGTCCTTTCTTTGTTCCCTTTATCTGAGAAGAAGAACCCGGCTGATCTTGTCTATCTTGATAACCTTCTTCAACTATGTCCCATAGATCTTGTGAAATAAAGATGGTCTCCATTTGAGAATTCCAATAATCGTAATGCTCTCCATTGAAAACCGGAATTTGATTTGCTGTATATGAGAAAAATGAATTTGGATTTGATAGAGTCATCTTTTCTGAATCCCGGAATTGCTCTAATACCAAATTTGTTGGAGATAGAAGAAACGAGAAAGGAAAAACTGGTAGGATTTAGATCTGCTTCTCTAATACTTTGATCTTTTCCATATATTTCATAGAGATGCAGTACATTGATTTATAGTGGAATGCTTCAGAAATACATTGATTGCATAGAAAATATAAACTGCAACTAAACTTTAATTAGTTTAAGAAATAAACTTTGACCACCTGGGAAAGGATAAAGACATTGGATACTAAGCCCCAAACTTTGACCTCTAGGAAACATAAGCATAGTTAATACTTCAATTACAAATTACCATTTAACACTAGGGTTATCTTCTCCCTCGGAACATCAGGATGGTACCCATGCAGGAGATACAAGCCCAGGGGCCATTGTACTCCGATCCATGGACTACCCCCTTCACAATTTTGAGGAAGATGATGATTACCTAGAACATATTCAATACCTGGCATCTTTGGCGAATCCCAACCAAACAGAGACAATGTGGGACGTCTACCTAGATGAAGAAAATGAATGGTGCAACACATTTGCACTAGGAAGCGAAGAACACCAAGTCCTTGCAGTAGGAATAGAAACTGGTATGGAATATCCTGCCCTAAGGTGCCTTGTGGAAGCCCAGCAAGAAGAACAACGAGTCTACTCCACCAGTACGGTCGTGTCCCCCTACAATCCTCCACAACACGAGGCTAATATAGGACCTCCAGGCTACCCTCCAGCTGGGATGGATCCAGGGCCGTCACATGCAGGACCAGCACAAGGTAGACCTTAGTCCCACACAAGATTTAGAAGGGATGAGATTTATTCGAAGTTTGATCTCAAAAGCGGATTCCATCAGGTGGCAATGCACCCAGACTCCATGGAATGGATGGCCTTTTGGGTTCCTAACGAACTTTATGAATGGGTGGTCATGCCATTCGATCTCAAAAATGCCCCGACCGTCTTTCAGAGAAAAATGGACAACTGTTTTAGGGGCACGGAAGATTTCATTGTTGTATACATAGACGATATCCTAGTATTCTCGGAGGATAGAAAGAGGCACTCCCAGCATTTGACCACCATGCTAAATATTTGCAAAGAGCATAGTCTTATCCTCAACCCCACCAAGATGAAAATTGCAGTCCCTGAGATAGAATTTCTGAGCACAATTCTGGGAAACAGAAGGATCCGACTGCAACCACACATCATCTCAAAGATAGCAGACTTCGAAGATCAAGAATTGCTTAATAAGAAGGGGATGTGATCATGGCTCGGACTTCTAAATTATGCATGAAATTACATCCCAAATCTGGGCAAGTTACTGAGCACGTAACAAGTTGTTGCTCCAGTGTCTAAAATGGCTTTGAGTGCGAACTTCGGGAGGCCTTGTATCTCTATTTCCACGTTAAGGTTGTAAAGCATGTTTTTTACTAACCTTGGCTCCTTTCTCTGTTCCTGGGTAGTTGTAACATTTGCACTACTGATCAGAACATTTTTCATTTCTTCCTTTTCGTTTTCTCCCCTTGTTTCCTTCATCTGCTGGAAGTCCTGGGTAAGTTCCTTTTCAAGGAGGAGTTCCTCATACTGCCTTCTATAGAATTCTACCTCCTTCTTTATCCTTTCAATATCACTTGTGAACCAGGAAATGTAGTAATTTTGTTGTTCAATCAAGTGATTTGGGACGAATTGAGTTGGCGAGGCTGGCACTACTGGGACTTGCTTGTTGTAGTAATATGGCCCATAGAGGTTGCAAGCGGTAGTTAAGCACAACGGGCAGTGAATCTTGGCATGCTGTAATGTTGCTCGTTTGCAACAGGTGCATTTGTTTGACTGAGGAGGCGATATTACTTCATTTAGCCTCCATATGTGCTTGCAATTTAACTGTTCTTCAGTGACCTTTACTAGAGGCCTGTATCCGCCATCCACCTGCCCAAGCATGAAAAGGGATTCATTAATTTGCAAGGTTTGAAGTGACCTGTGGAGTTCTTCATCATCATCTTCCCCCTCAGAGATGGTGAATATGGTGTCGCTTTGGTCTTCTCCCTCCTAGATTGAGAGAATGTCACAATCATCTGGTATGTGTAGCTGTTCAAAGAGTGCGACCCTTTTGACATTGCGCCTATCGCTGGGGCATTCCCTAGCGAATTGTCCTTGTCCGCAGAGGTAGCATTTGCACTTCTTGTTGCGGATCAAATGCTTTCTCTTTTCTATGCGCGTATGAGAGTATGGGGCTTGCACTTGTATGTTTTGGATCGCCTAAACCCTAGGCGCTTCTTCTCCTGGTAGTATCCTGGTATAGAGATTTGGCTGCAAAAGGATAAATTCTTAAGGGATCTTTGGAACGCCACTTCCTTGCATTCTTGTTCCAGGTATTTATAGGCGAACATAATCCAGGGAAAAACTCCGACCGTGAGGCCTGCATAGTTCTCGTCAAACACCACTTTTATTCTGTTGCCCAAGTCTTAGGGCATTTTGAACCAGAACTTTTCTGATAGTGCCGGCCTGGTGTAGAGTCTCCCTGTCTTGGCTGCTAATCGCATATAATCATTCATGTATTTGATCAGGTCCTTTACACTGTCGCATGATAGTCTTTCTAGATCTTTGTAGGCTTCATCTTGGATGGCAGTGGATCCTTGTGTTGGATCTTCTGATGAAAAGACCCTTCTCATCTGGGATAAAATGTTTTGGGTACCTTCTCTTCCTTCCGTCGTATTTAGCAGTGCATCATATTCCACAGGGTAGCTCATCCTCCACTGAATCCAGGCAAGTTTCTCTATTTTGCCAAGGAGGTTTTCCATGTATTCTGCTTTATCTCTTACGTATGTGAAGCCTTGGGTCGAGACATGGCTCTTTGTGATGGATTCCCATCTTGAGAAAACGTCATCGAACAGGCCCAATTGAGTAGGGATAACAAATAATGCCCCCCCTTTTGTTGTGCTTGAATGCCTCGCTATGGAGTTAAGCTACCCTTATATAGAGGGTAAAGGAAGAACCGGGTGCACAAAAGGGCCCCATCATCATTCTTCTTTTTCCTCTAAGGGACACACTTCATACATTATAGCGTATATAGTACCCTTTACAACACGCAACACATATATGGTACACAACGCATCTATATAGTACGCTTTACAACACATAGCGCATATAGTGCACTTTCTTTATAGCTTGAAATATGACATTTCTCTGACAAGGTTTTGGATCATGCTGACAGCTGTTGTCAGTTGTTTATCCACTTCTATGGTAATTGGGAGCTAGTCATGACATCGATTATCGGGGGTACTCAGGCAAGCACATTTTTGTCGCTTTATTGAATGAAGCTTTTGAAGTTGCTGTAGTGTTGTGACTTCTTCCTGTGCTGCATGTTCTTGAAGCTGGTGGAGTTTATAGAAAATTTGTCATCTTCTTCCAATAGGAATCTTCCTTCATGCATTCTTTTTTTGATGAAAGGTAAATATATATCATCAAAGAAACACACAATCATACAATAGCCTAGGATTCATGCTCATGTCATGTCTGACGAAGTGTCAGATCTGTGATGTATCCAAGGTGCGGCGTACATGTGCTCTCATGGGCACCAACTCTCTCATGGGTACCACCGCTCTTGCTTGATTCATCCTCTCATCTCTCTCTGTCCTCCTCCATGTGTCCAACCAAGTGTACCGCGCATGTGCCCCATCCATGTCACTTGCTCCTGTATACCATCCAACTGCACTCCACCCCACGTGTGCACCTTCTAGCACCATCTTTCCTCCTATGTCCATCTAGCATCATGGTCCTCCAATATTTATCACTTTTGGCAAGTGATCAGCCAATAATGGATTTGCCATGTCTTTACCGTAGCCATTTGCTACGGACTAGATAAGCCATTCAGGTGGGCCTATTCACCTCTACTAGGCTTTTTGGCTAAGCCTCAGCCATAAATGGATTTGCGACGTCTTTACCGTAGTCATTTGCTACGGACTAGATAAGCCATTATGGGTGGCCTATTCACCCGCCCTCATCACAACAACATTTTTTTTATATTTTATATTTTTATATTTTTATATTTTTATATTTTTTATTAAACGGTTACATTGTGCTACCCTGGGGTCATTGCACCACCCTGGAACCTCTGAACCGCCCTAGAGTCACCTTGGATATGCTGAACCGCCCGAACTGTCCTGGCAAGGGCCACTAGAAGAGTTGTTGATCCGCCCTGGCCCATCCTGGAATTGATAACATCCCTGTGCTGCCCTGTAATCACTGAACCACCTTGGATCCGTTGAACCACCCTGGCGAAGGAAACCAGAAGAGTGCGGGTCCACCTTGATCTGTCCTGGCGCATCACGGAACCACCCTGGTCAGGGCGAGTAAAGGGGTGAAAGCACCTTGGTAAGTACACATAGGAGGGTCCGCCAGGGTCTCCGTGCCAAAACTACTGTCAGCGTTGACTAGTCGACCCTTGGACTAGGTGAGGATCCACCAGGCACAAAAAGACAAAGCTGCTTAGACAAGTGGAAACCACTCGAGAGGCTATACCGCCTTACGAGGAAAACCAAACCGCCTAAAGCCAGGAAAACCACCGATTTTTTTTTGGGAGGAAGATCTGAGGTAAACCACCCTGGAATAGGAAGCCTGCACTAGGGAGTTGTAGAGTAGCCTTGGGAAGTTCCGAAACTAGCCGGGAGAAGACCAGAGGTGAAGAGAATAAAGACATCTACTCTAAGACTAAGGGGAGCTGCCCTGAAAACAGTGTGACTGCTTTTGTAACGTGGAGAATTGCCCTAGGGTAGGCCTAGGGATAAAGGAAAAGAATAAAGAGAACAGAGATGCTTATAGGAAAACTTCCCTAGAGCAAGGGGGGGGGGCAAGGATTAGGAGGGATCTACCCTGGGAATGATGCCCTTCTCTCGTGGGACATGGAACACTCTCAGAAGCTGGGGTACTTGCCTGGGGGGGGGTCGATTATAATGCCTTGACATTAAGGGAGACTACCCTGGAAAGGAGAAGAACTGGCCTGGACAGAGGAAGAGGGGAAAGGCCTGCAGAAACTGGTCTGAAAGTGGTAGAGGAAACTGTGGAAACTGTGGAAACACCACGAGAAAATTGGAGCCCTGCTGCCCTGAGATAAAGAATTGCTCTGAAGAGGTGGATAACTGGCCTGGGAAGGGGTGACAATAAGTAATGACAGAAGAGGTGGATATTAGGAAGGAGGTTTGTGCTGGGAAGTAATTACAGAGAAGGGGGGGGGCACTGCCCTGCCTTCACGTGATACCTAGTGTGAAATGGAAGTTGTGATCCTCCTTTTGCCCTGAACACATGAACCTGTATTTTGCAGAAGATCAGATCTCCTTCAAGTCTTGCTCCATCAAACCTGCATGCATTTCTCATCCTCCACGTGAAATGAACTAGAGCTGACATGGCAAGGTGTCTGGCACGATTGAGCCCAGTGTTCCTCCTGTATTGAGCTCTGAAGGTTCTCAACATTTGCCGGTATGTGCCCATCTCAGCCCTCATCCATAGCCATGCTCTAACTGTCACGCCCCGAGAGCATGCCGAGCCGAAAATCAAACGGACATTATCTCTCCTGTACGTGGCAACATTTCGAGTTAATACAAGGCCCGTAGGCTCACAATAACAACATAACATAAAAATATAACCAAACCACAACAACATAACAACTATCTACAACAAATACACAGCGGAAACATGATACAATAACATCTTAACCTACACAAGCATACCGGTATGACTAACACCAGAAGATAAAGAAAACCTCGTCAAAACCCGCACCAACATGTGCGTACATCACATCACGAAAACTCCGAATACATAACAAGACATACGGAAAAATCCAAAACAAACACGAAAGCCTCGGAGGTGAGATGAGACGATGTCAGCTGGCGGTGCTCCAAATACATAATACAATGAACGGAAAGTCCAAAACAAACACGGGAGCCTCGGAGGTGAGATGAGACATCAGCCAGTGGTGCTCCAAGCCGTCACGAAGACTTCTACCTATTACCTGGGTGACAGAAAAACCCAGGGTCCGTTGGGATGGTGAGTAAAACTCAGCAGGTAATAGAAAAACATGTATATATGTAATATCACATGTATTTCAATAACATAATCTAGAGGTACAACAGGTATATCAGTATAGTATATAAATACAAGCATATACCGTCTAACCAAATGAACAATATAAAATGTAGACATACCTGAAGTCTGCTACGCTACTCTGATCCAACCTAAACATATATCCAACATATATATATATATATATATATATAACAGGAAGAGTAGATCAACTCACAATATACTCTAGCTACAGGTCAAGGTATCTAATGGTCTGTCCAACCCATACCAGTATCCGACATAATAGTATAACAAATGCAAGAAACATGCATGAATATGATGTATACCCAAATGCAGCAAGCATAGTACAATCAAATGCAACATCACAATAATCATATATATATAGACCGCATCTATATATATATATTAATCTCAACCATCCATATATATATATATATATATATATATATATATATACATGCATATATGTATATATATATATGGTAATATGCAAAAATGCCATAAGTCAGCAATGCAGCATGCATGGTCATGTCGGATCACCCTAAGCTACCACGACCCCAGTGTAGCCTCGGTGGCTCGAGCATGACAACTGTCCCAACTCAACACCAACCACTACTCTCGAGTGGTCGAGTGGGCAGTATGATCGAGTAGCATATAAGCGTAAAGAGCAAGCTACATGATGGGGGTCCCTGCTGTTGGCCACTCCGACAGTCACTACCCATGAGTGGTCGAGTGCCATACCGCAGGACTACGACACGCAAATTCAACTACCACCGTCTATAGTGGTAGAGTGCGACACCATAATGCTCTGCCCTCACACCGGTTACTCCTCCTAGTAATGCAGTAGTGGCGAGATATTGTGACACTCTCAACCACAACAAGGAGACCTCGTCGCAAATGACATGAATGCAATGTCTCACATACAGACATCCACCATAGACTCTCTATTCTATAGAGAATCATACTAACCAGATCAACGCACTCTCTATCCTGCAGAGAGTCGTACTCAACTGATCATAATACTTTCTATCCTGTAGAGAGTCATACCAATCTAATCGATGCACTCTCTATTCTGTAGAGAGTCGTACTCAACTGATGGACGCACTCTCTATCTTGTAGAGAGTCGTACTCATCTGATTATAACAAGCTAGAACCACCGGTCCGTAGTGACACACTAAGTATCATTCCCCTAACCATTTACACAATACATGGTCGGTGGTAACATGCAACCTAAGGGTACTAGAACTAACCCTAAGTTCAAGACATTATCTACCTACGGATGACCTTTTTGCCCAATGTACAATCAAGTTGTCATCCGGACTTTACTATTTGCACTTAACTTAAACAATTTCTAAGTTACTTACATCACCGATATGTATAACTCCTAATCATGGTAAAATAAACATGATAGCAGCAATGGAGTTAATAGCCAATGGTAAAGTATCAAGCATACGATAATAAGAGAAGGGTCAAGATAATATGAACATATAACATGCTCATATCTATGTCTAAATCTGAATACTATTACATCTACTGGACTAGGTAGGAAATTACCCACCTGATACGAAGCTCGAAATAGTCCTCACAGCCATGAACCTGCTTCATATCTCAAACCTGCACATAATAGCAAACTATGTTTAAGTACAAGCATACAACGAATGATTAAATCAAATTCTATATAAACTTCGTTTTCCGATCAACAAGATTGATCTAACTATCCAAGTAACCCAATCAATCCTCCCCATTAATCCTTATCAAACATTAGGCCACTTAACAACCTATTTAGGGATCTATACCCTAATTGAAACACCCACTCCATCAGTCCCATGAATAAGTTTGCACATCCTATAGGCATCTATTCACTTAATCAACACCTGAAGGTCTTACCTCCTAATCCCATAAGTTTCTATTTCCTTAATCGAATCAATCGATCAATGCAGAAATCTAAACAACACCTAACTGTGCTCTCCAACTCACTGTCACAACTCACCTTCCCCACATTTTTCAGTCAATCATCAACACTCACAGAACACACCCGATACCCAAATGTGATCAGTTGTGCTTACCTCTCGTTTCACACACCCACAGTTTATACGAATTCAAGGGCCTAACCAACCCTATTTGAACTCTTCAACTCAACTCAGCTCCATCCACTCCCTCACAGCCGCCCAATTCTCCCAAACAACACTATCCAACATGCTCCATCGAAAGAAACCCAATATCCAGATCAAATCACATTGATACACAAACACACATCAATTTACAGATGGAAAGCAAGGGTTAGATCAAGCTTACCGGCCCCAAATCTCCACCGGCAGTAGATCTCTTCCTTCCATCCCCAATTCACCGGTCAAAGACCCTGCCCAATCTCCACAGTCCATTGGAAACCAACAGAACCATCGCTGCCATAGTCCCAAACATGAAGCTCTAGGTTACAATTGGAGAAACTACAATCTAAGATGGATCTCACACGAGATCAAGGAAAAAGGATCAAGCCTCACCTTGTGCCGGCAGAACTCGCCGCTCGCAAGATCGAAGATGCGCATCGACAGTCTCTGGATCGCGGAGAAGCAAAGGGGCACTGACTTCCTTCCCAGTCGTCGTCTGCTCCGGTAGAGGTCTCAGACGGCAGAAGGTCCGATCGACGATGATCCAGAGTTGCGACGGCGCTCGATCGGAAGAAAAGAAAGGCGGCTGTGGTGCTCACGCGGCTTGCTATGGCGCCATGACCGATCGACCATCGAAGGGTCCGATGGCAAGCGGGAAGAACTAGATCCGGCGGTGATGAGCTTCAAGAAAGGGTTGCTGCCGTCGAGATTGGGATCATGAAAGAATCGGCGGATCGGGAAAGGAGAGGATTGTGGAGAATAGGATCGGGCAGAGAATAGGAATAGGGAGCGCGATGAGAAGAATAAACCGACGGGAATGAGAAGTCACGGAAGGAAATCGACTTTTTTGAGAAATTTAACACCTCATTATAGTCTAAACAGGCTTTACAAAAGCCTGTTTACTTTATCCCTATAAAATATCTATAGAACTTCCATTTAAATCCAAAAAAATTTCTGAAAATTTCTGAAAATTCTATAGGATAATTTCTTAATTAACAAGGGTATTTTCTGTTTTTTTTTCAGTATTTTACATTCTCCCCCACTTATAAAAATTTGGTCCCCAAATTTCATACTAACATATGAGAACCAACTCAGGAGATTTCTTGAACTATTACATGCCTCAAGTGAACAAATGAGGATATCGAGCTCGGATAGTATCTTCCAGCTCCCATGTAGCCTCCTTATCAGTAAGATATTGTCATCCAACCTTTACGATTCAGATGGTCTTGTTTCACAGCGGACACCCCCTTACGACCAAGAATTCGCACTGAAATCTCCTCGTAAGTCGCATTAAACTAAGGTAGATTCGGAACCTCCTTCAGAACATGATCAGCAAGCAACCCGTATTTCCATAGCATAGAAACAAGAAATACATTGTGAATACCCGCCAGTCTTAGAGGTAAAACCAACCGGTAAGCTACACCTCCCATAATCCATGACACAAGATCTGAATAGATCCTCCAACGTCTAAATGATACACTCAGGCTGTTCATCTGTCAGCGGATGAAACGTTGCACTAAGCCAAAGCTTTGTGCACATAGTCTGGTGCAGACTCTGCCGAAATCACGTGATAAATCGCAGATCTCTATCAGATATGATACTCAAAAGTACCCCATACAATTTGATAATTCCTCGACAGTACAACTCTGCCAGACGATCCAACAAGTCCATTCTACGCATAGGCAGGAAGTGAACTGATTTGGTTAGTCGATCACCCAAATCGCATCATGTCCTTTACGGGTTCTAGACAATCCTATAACGAAATTCATAGTGATATGCTCCCACTTCCAATTCGGAAATCAAAATTTCCTGGAGCAACCCAGCGGGTTTCTGATGTTCGGCCTTTACCCGTTGGCATACGGAACATCGAGCAACCAAGTCTATACTATCTCTTTTATACCATTCCACTAGTATAAACGTTTCAAGTCTCGGTACATCTGAGTACCACCAAGATATATAGCCCATCTCGAATGATGTGCTTTCTGTAGAAACTCTTCCTTAAACACTGCAACTCCGGAACCCACTATCCTTATCAGAGACGGAGAATTATTTTCTCAAAAGAGGAGTCCATCAACCATTCAAAATCCACTCTACCACATACTCTGTAAGTGTATGGAAGACTATAGCGATCAATCTCACTTGTTACAACTGTTTGCGTACCAGCAACTCTATAGTAGCTACCCAGTAGCTAGTCAAAACTCCATGAGCACTTCTACTCCATATCACTACAAATCCAAATAATAACTACTAAAGTCGCGTCATGTATATGACAGCCTATTTCGTAGTTTCACAACTAACGTAAGCTCGAGATACACCTCATTCAACTACATCAGGATCGCTCCGTTCCTTGGAATGATGCATCTGCGTCCAACATCCTTTTATCCACTCCAGAAGGATTAACTAATACTCGTGTAAAAGTTAACCGCCGTCTAGGTCCTGTAACTGGTTTCACCAGCTTCCGACTAAATGATTTTCATCATCACCTTTGTCAAACAAGTCCGTGGTATAGTAATGCTAAAACATCCTATCCATATATACTGTACTAACCAAACCATGCAAGGCAAACCACCATCTATGGTGGTCAAGTGCGCAACTCCAACTACCTCAATCAACAGTGGTCAGGTTATGCAACTCCAACAACTACCAACTGATCCAATCGTGTCCAGGATACACGATTCTCAAATCCAGTGGAGACTAAATCGTTAATTAGTCTAACAACTTAATCAAAATTCATACAATTCATAGCAAGTATGAAATTGTCGTCTTTGCACACCTGCATCCCCTTTACTCTACGCTGATGATATATATTAATCATCACAACAACAATGATAATTGTATGACACCATGTCATTACAATGTCAACGCTCCAGTCGCAAATCAACCTTAGAGTATACACAGGTGTCCTTTACTGATCTAAACAGATCATCTATCCCCAACGGAGGATATGTTAGTGAAAGCCCTAGAGCCAATCATGTGATGATTGTTGTATGGACTTTATTGTATCATATTATTATTTATAAAGGCATGGTTATTATATTTACTTGTATTGGTGCCAAATAACTAAATATAATAATGTCCTTGAGTAGTAGGTTCTTATCTATATCAATCGATTGGTTGAATCGATAATGAGATGATATAGAGAACACTACTCTTAATCATTCCTAGTCGAGTATTAACATTCAGGGACAATGTTAATGCGTAGAGACTAGCATGTAGGTCAACACGATGACTTGATCTCACAAGTCATGGATATGAGATATCAAGTTGACACATTGGTATGCATTTGAGAATGTATACTGAATGACCCGCCATGAGAAAGTATCATGGATCGTTATATGAGTGTCATATACTTTCTCATGTGGCTATTAGTATGACTATTAGTCCTTAGACCTGAAGTCACCATGGTTTCCTACATAAGGCGTTGCATACTTTGGCTTCGTCAAACGTCACCCGTAAATGGGTGGACTATAAAGGCGATTACTGGGTATGTAACAAATTATGCAGAGGGATGTGAGTGATGTAGATGGGATCTATCCCTCCTATATGACGGGGGTGACATCGATATTCTTGATAGAGTGAGACCACGAAGTGCATGGCCATGCCCAAATGAGTCAATATGAGATATTGAGCTCATTTGATTAGAGTGAGTCTACTTGGAGTTCAAGATTTAGATTGTACCGAGGATGACACGGTCTATGCCACGATTGGTCAATCTAGATGTCAAGGATAGAGGGACATTGTCACATATTGTGAGAGTCACAATTAGTAGTCACAAAGGTGATGTTGGAGCTCAACATTCTTGTAACTTGGGTAGCAATGATGTGTTGCTAGATACCGCTCATTGCTTATGTTCCTAAATCGGTTTAGGGACATTGCCAACGTTACAAGAACCTATAGGGTCACACACATAAGGGCAATTAGATGGAGATTAGGTTCATATGATGAACCATGAGGATTAAGTTCATGGGATGAACCAAATTGGATTAAGAGTAATCCAAATTAGACTAATTGAGTTAGACTCAAGTTGATTCAAGTGTTGAATGAGTCTAATTTAGATTTGATTCATCAAATCAATTTAAATTAATGAATAGAGATTCATTAAATTAAAATTGACTTGAATCAAATGGTTGGATTTGATCAACCATAGGAGATAATAGGTCAAGTTTGACTTGACTTGAGAGGGAAGATGAATGGTCAATTTTGACTTGACCAATTGCCATGTCATGGTGACTTGGCATGGGGCCGGCCAATGATGATGCTCCACATCATCATGGACACATCATGGGGTGCCACCTCATGAGGGAGACCAAGAGCCATTGGCTCTTGGAGTTACATGCATGCATGTAACCCCCTTATAGTGGGTTATGGATGATGTGAAGTTAAGTTGTGTAACTTCATCTTCTTCCTCCTCTCTTCCCTCAAGCTCTCTCTTCCTCATCTAGCCATGAACGTCCAAGGGGTGATAGCACACTCTAGGATGCTTTTCTCCACCTATTGCTTGTGTGGATACCGATAGAGGAGTGTACACTTAACACTCTCGAGTTCCGGTGAACCTTTTTGGACGAGCGGGATAAGCGAAGGGCGTCGCTACGAGGGTAACACTCTCACCTTCTAGGTCTAAGGTAGATCTAGGGTTTTTATATAAACACATACATGTTTTATTTTAATACATCTTCGCACGGATCCGTGGCCGGGGCTTCTGAGGTTTCCGCAACGCAAAAAGCGGTTTTTGCGGCTCGAAAAGTCCAATAGGATATTCATCACGACAACTACTGTATTCCATCATCGATAATCGATGCATACTTTCAAAGGTCCATCTCTCTTTCAACAAAGAGTTCCGGATCTTCTCAAGGAGGAATACTGGGATAGATAAATATCCCCTCCAACCTCTCCTATAATTGCAACTCATGTTATTCCAATTCTTTTATAGTGTTTAACAACACTGATACCAACAAAAATATCACTCGATATGTGATCTTCGATACCGGACTATTTTCGCAATCATTTCAATCGCCTACTCCACTTGCCTAAGCAATGGCAAGGCTAGGAGTTCATCCGAAATTACATCCGAATGCTCTCAGATTATACTCACATCTGAGAGACATAATCATACTATAATCTCAATAACTTGACCATCCTTAAGGATATGTCTACAGTAAAGATATGTTTATCCAAGTCTAAGGGCCCCCCTTGACTTTTTAATTGTTGGTCCACTTCTCACCTGACAGTAGAGATACCACCGACCCATAAGTCGATGTAAAGGACCCTTTTTAATCCAGACTAAGAATGTTCTAGATACAGATACCTGTAACTACAAGAATCTCTCAACATATTAACCTAGAGGGTAAACTAAAGTAATACCCTGAACGATCAATTATCTATCGATCTGATCCAAAGGCTCCCCGCAGGTCTCCGCCTTTCTCCGAAGAGAACAAGATCAGATCAACAGTCCACGACAAAGCGGTTCCTAGATCATTCCATCCCATCACTAAATTCTACGAGTTGCAACTGTAGAATACAAAATAGATACGACCATCGTCGTATACTCTCTCCTCTGTACAAATCACATCTGGAGGTAATTATTTGTTGTCTGCTGAATCTTCTAAGATGTCTTCTGCTGATGCTGCTTCTGTGTTGATCTCTGCTGAAGGGAAGTATCAAGGAACTCCAACCACGCCTGAGGTAGTAGGTTGTTGCTGATGAGATAACCCAATCTTCGGTGTTGATCTCTGCTGTCGCGACGGTGCATCATCCTCCAGGAATACCATCGATAGTATTCAATTGAGTCTTCAAAATACACCTCAAATGTACTGGTTGCTTACAATAGCAACAGATGAACTGATCCAACGGATAATCTGACTTCACGTATCTTCGTGATCTGCACTGCACACACACAACCCCTTCGAAGTCTTTGTTCTGATTGTGCTGATATCCACGAGAACATCCTGATGATCTGCGGTTGGTCTTCTATAATCGGAACATAGCTCAAGGCCCATGACCCCGATCTTGCTCCTTTATCCAATAGTCGGAGACTTCTAACTCTAATAAGTTGACCTGCAATATTTGCTTATCGGTCTCCAACTCTTAAACCCTTGTACGGAGTCATTTCTAAACTCCTGTCTCAATCCAACGTCTTTCGACAAGATCTGATAGAAGATCCCGACATCCTAATCCAACTATAAGCCAATAACTCTAGGTGGCTTTAATTATCCATTCATCTTCTTGAGCTATTAGGTGGTCGTAACCTCTACAAGTCTCACGACTCTGCACAGTACACTATCACTAACCGATCACCCTTTCGTGAAGCTAAAGAATTCCCTAAAATGTGTCACGGAAAGTGACACGGGGAAATACTCTCTTTCTACATCACTAGACCATGATAAGTGATATATTATTTCCCGAGGATTATTTTTCTGCATTTATCACCAAATACCGGCTTGATCCCGATAATGGTATGCAAACAACTCTTCTTTCTCGGTATAACATGAGTTAAGTACTCAAAAGTACTCTCAAAGTTATACATCTCAGTACGAACAACCCAGGGATAAAATCCCTATGAAACACCATAACCTAACCTTCTGCTATCTGCATCCACAATAGTCTACTTGTCTTGTCCATTACCCAACAAGTAATGCTCTGACTAGCACTATTAGTGAAAATCTTTAAGGCTAAAATCTCTGATTTCAACCAGAAATGTGACTACTTGACCCCTGTTTTTCTGACTCGGTATCAGTTGGCTCTCAAAGGTAAATCACCTTTGCGACACAGGTTCAAGACTCATAGACTCAACAGATCATTTCCCATGATCAACTCATACCACGGTTACGAACAATAACCAGTATACTATAGGTTATTCCCTGTTATTAATATTAAAAGCATAGTCAACTAAAACCGGGAGTATAAACCCTAAAGGCCACTCCGGTTGGTCGGCTCGGTGGACGAACTCTACTACAAGTCTGCACAGGTGTCATAACTCTATTGTATACACCTACTGATCAAGTTTAGAAAAATATCCACTAAACCATAAGTTTTTTTAGGAATTCTTACCTCGTGCTACTTGGAGCTCAGGCCGCTGTCCATCTCATCTCAGAAAACCAAAACCGAATAAATCGACTCCTGAGAATCCAAGACTTGACACAAAAACAACATTGTATGGCATCGCAGAACCTAGGGATCTGATACCACTAAAGTTGTCACACCCCGAGAGCATGTCGAGCCAAAAATCAAATGGACAACATCTCCCCTGTACGTGGCAACATTTCGGGTTAATACAAGGCCCGTAGGCTCACAATAACAACATAACATAAAAATATAACCAAACCACAACAACATAACAACTATCTACAACAAATACACAACGGCAACATGATACAATAACATCCCAACCTACACATGCATACCGGTATGACTAACACCAGAACATAAAGAAAACCTCGTCAAAACCCGCACCAACATGTGCGTACATCACATCACGAAAACTCCGAATACATAACAAGACATACGGAAAAATCCAAAACAAACACGGAAGCCTCGGAGGTGAGATGAGACGATGTCAGCCGGCGGTGCTCCAAATACATAATACAATGAACGGAAAGCCCAAAACAAACACGGGAGCCTCGGAGGTGAGATGAGACGTCAGCCAGTGGTGCTCCAAGCTATCACGAAGACTTCTACCTGTTACCTGGGCGACAGAAAAACCCAGGGTTCGTTGGGATGGTGAGTAAAACACAGCAGGTAATAGAAAAACATGTATATATGTAATATCACATGTATTTCAATAACATAATCTAGAGGTACAATAGGTATATCAGCATAGTATATAAATACAAGCATATACCATCTAACCAAATGAACAACATAAAATGCAGACATACCTGAAGTCTGCTGCGCTACTCTGATCCAACCTGAACATATATCCAACATATATATATATAACAGGAAGAGTAGATCAACTCATAATATACTCTAGCTACAGGTCAATGTATCTAATGGTCTATCCAACCCATACCAGTATCCGACACAATCGTATAACAAATGCAAGAAACATGCATGAATATGATGTACACCCAAATGCAAGCAAGCATAGTACAATCAAATGCAACATCACAATAATCATATATATATAGAACGCATCTATATATATATTAATCTCAACCATCCATATATATATATATACATGAATATATGTATATATATATGGTAATATACAAAAATGCCATAAGTCGGCAATGCAGCATGCATGGTCATGTCGGCTCACCCTAAAGCTACCACGACCCTAGTGTGGCCTTTGTGGCTCGAGCATGACAACTGTCCCAACTCAACACCAACCACTACTCTCGAGTGGCCGAGTGGGTAGTATGATCTAGTAGCATATAAGCGTAAAGAGCAAGCTACATGATGGGGGTCCCTGCTGTTGGCCACTCCGACAGTCACTACCCATGAGTGGTCGAGTGCCACACACGCAGGACTACGACACGCAAATCCAACTACCACCGTCTATAGTGGTAGAGTGCAGCACCATAATGCTCTGCCCTCACACCGGTTACTCCTCCTATGAGTAACTGTGGAGGCAGGATGACTGGCGACACTCTCAACCACAAGGGAGACCTCGTCACCAGCATGCATGCAAATGACATGAATGCAATGTCTCACATACAGACATCCACCATAGACTCTCTATTCTACAGAGAATCATACTAACCAGATCAACGCACTCTCTATCCTGTAGAGAGTCATACTCAACTGAGCATAATACTCTCTATCCTATAGAGAGTCATACCAATCTAATCGACGCACTCTCTATCCTGTAGAGACTCGTACTCAACTGATGGACGCACTCTCTATCCTGTAGAGAGTCGTACTCATCTGATTATAACAAGCTAGGACCACCGGTCCGTAGTGACACACTAAGTATCATTCCCCTAACCATTTACACAATACATGGTCGTTGGTAACATGCAACCTAAGGGTACTAGAACTAACCCTAAGTTCAAGACATTATCTACCTACGGATGACCTTTTTGCTCAATGTACAATCAGGTTGTCATCCGGACTTTACTATTTGCACTTAACTTAAACAATTTCTAAGTTACTTACATCACCTATATGTATAACTCCTAATCATGGTAAAATAAACATGATAGCAGCAATGGAGTTAATAACCAACGGTAAAGTATCAAGCATACGATAATAAGAGCAGGGTCAAGATAATACGAACATATAACATGCTCATATCAATGACTAAATCTGAATGCAATTACATCTACTGGACCAGGTAGGAAATTACCCACCTGATACGAAGCTCGAAATAGTCCTCACAGCCATGAACCTGCTTCGTATCTCAAACCTGCACATAATAGCAAACTATGTTTAAGTACAAGCATACAACGAATGATTAAATCGAATTCTATATCAACTTCATTTTCCGATCAACTAGATTGATCTAACTATCCAAGTAACCCAATCAATCCTCCCATTTAATCCTTATCAAACATTAGGCCACTTAACAACCTATTTAGGGATCTATACCCTAATTGAAACACCCACTCCATCAGTCCCATGAATAAGTTTGCACATCCTATAAACATCTATTTACTTAATCAACACCTGAAGGTCTTACCTCCTAATCCCATAAGTTTCTATTTCCTTAATCGAATCAACCGATCAATGCAAAAATCTAAACAACACCTAACTGTGCTCTCCAACTCACTGTCACAGCTCACCTTCCCCACATTTTTTAGTCAATCATCAATACTCACAGAACACACCCGATACCCAAATGTGATCAGTTGTGCTTACCTCTCGTTTCACACACCCACAGTTTATACGAATTCAAGGGCCTAACCAACCCTATTTGAACTCCTCAACTCAACTCAGCTCCATCCACTCCCTCACAGCCGACCAATTCTCCCAAACAACTCTATCCAACATGCTCCTTCGAAAGAAACCCAATATCCAGATCAAATCACATTGATACACAAACACACAACAATTTACAGATGGAAATCAAGGGTTAGATCAAGCTTACCAGCCTCAAATCTCCACCGGCAGTAAATCTCCTCCTTCCATTCCCAATTCACCGGTCAAAGACCCTGCCCAATCTCCACAGTCCATCGGAAACCAACAGAACCATCGCTGTCGTAGTCCCAAACACGAAGCTCTGGGTTACAATAGGAGAAACTACGACCTAAGATGGATCTCACATGAGATCAAGGAAAAAGGATCAAGCCTCGCCTTGTGCCGGTAGAACTCGCCGCTCGCGAGATCGAAGATGCGCATCGACAGTCTCTGGATCGCGGAGAAGCAAAGGGGCACCGACTTCCTTCCCAATCGTCGTCTGCTCTAGTAGAGGTCTCAGACGGCAGAAGGTCCGATCGACGGCGATCCGGAGTTGAGACAGCGCTCGATCGGAAGAAAAGAAAGGCGGCTGTGGTGCTTGCGTGGCTTGCTATGGCGCCATTATCGATCGACCATCGAAGGGTCCGACAGCAAGCGGGAAGAACCAGATCCAGCGGCGATGAGCTTCAAGAAAGGGTTGCTGCCGTCGAGATTGGGATCAGGAAAGAATCGACGGAACGGTAAAGGAGAGGATCGCGGAGAATAGGATCGGGTGGAGAATAGGAATAGGGAGCGCGATGAGTAGAAGAAACCGATGGGAATGAGAAGTCGGGGAAGGAAATCGACTTTATTGAGAAATTTAACACCTTATTATAGTCTAAACAGGCTTTACAAAAGTCTGTTTACTTTATCCCTATAAAATATCTATAGAACCTCCATTTAAATCCAGAAAAATTTCTAAAAATTTATGAAAATTCTATAAGATAATTTCTTAATTAACAAGGGTATTTTCTATTTTTTTTCATTATTTTACACTAACTCTTCCCCAAATATGTCGAATCGGCTCACACCTGAAGAAAACATGGTTCAGAGTTTCCTCCTCCTTCTTGCAAAAGGCACATCTCCTGTCCTCCAAAAACCCTTGTCTAGCTCTCACTGGTAACTTACCTTGAGCTAACATCCATAATGTGAATGCATGGCTTGGTTGTATATCTTTTTGCCACACCGTCAATGCCCATGGCCTTCGTTCCCCAACCGCTCTGAAGTGATCATATGCTTTCCTTACTCCACCCTTACATTGACTAAACCATGCAGCAAGCAACTGCTCTGCTCCTTCCGAGGAGCCTGCAGAGGATAGGATGTTGTTTTTGATAAAGATCAGCTTCTTGATTAGTGGAGAATCAGTGTGCTTGCTTTGCGACTCCCAAATTCTTCCCTGACGTATGTATGTGTGGTGCACCCATCTAATCCATAATGTGTCTTGATTGTCCTATATTCTCCATAGAACTTTTGCTAGCAGTGCTAAATTCCATGCCTTCAAATCTCGCAATCCCATCCCTCCTACTTTCGGTCTGCACATCTCAGTCTAGACTATCGACAGGTTCTTTGTTGTCCACAAAAATGCATGACAGGTGCTGTATATTCTCTCAATCACTCCCTGTGGAAGAAGAAAAATCAACATCCAATAACATTCAACACCTTGCAGGACAGATGCTAAAAGCTGGCTTTTCCCCACATATGATAGTGTGTTTTTAGGCCAAGAGATGACCTGCCTTCCCAGAGCATCCGTGAGTACATTGTAGTCTGCGATTTTTAGTTTTCTTGATGCTATGGGAACCCCTAGGTATCTAAATGGCATCTCACCTTCTTGAAAACTAGTGATGGCTAAGAGTCTTTCTTTGGTGGCCGCATCGATTCTTGCCGTGTAGATGCTTGATTTGGCCATGTTTACTGTTAATCCTGCCATTGCCGCAAACTGTGATAAGCAGTCCTTCAACACCCTGACCGTTGTTACATCTCCATTCCCTAGGAGAAGAAGATCATCTGCATAAACTAGGTGAGCTATTCTTAGTTGCATGCATTTAGGGTGGAAATGAAAATCTGATCGGCTAGTGTGCTTGGCTAGGAGTTTGGAGAGGTATTCCATGCATATTCTAAAAAGGTATGGGGATAGAGGATCTCCTTGTCTTAAACCTCTACCTCCTCTGAAGAACCCATGCATGTTGCCAATCGATCTAATCAACATCCATGATACAACCTAAATTATATAGACAATCCTGAACAATTTCACTACCTGGCCAAAGGTAGCAATACGTAAGGTCCACTTTCAAGATACATCTCGGAGAGAGCCTTTTCCTGGTGTAGCTGCGCATGATTTCCTGGGCAAGGTGGATGTTATCTGTTATGGTGCGCCCCTTCACAAAAGTGGTCTGCGCAGGGTGGAGGAGGTGGTCTGCATCTGTTGCCAATTTGCTGGCCAAAAGCTTGCCTATGATCTTGTAAATCACTGTGCAACAGGAGATGGGCCTGTAGTCTTGGACCTCTAGCATGTGAGGTCTTCGGGATTAGAGCAATAAGGGTATGGTTTCATGATTTAAGGAGTTGCTCGCTTACAAAGAATTCTTTGACCGCAGCTAAGACATCCTGCTTGACTGTAATCCATGAGTGTTTAAAGAACTTTGAGTTGTAGCCATCTGGAGCCGGAGCTTTGAGGTCTCCAATATCAAAGAGAGCATCTTTGATTTCATCCTTGGTTGGTATCCTATCAAGCTATAACTGTTGTGCCTCAGTGAGCATTCTGCCGAATTGAATATTCTCTCCTTGGAACTGTGACCGGGATCCCTGCTCTCCTAATTGGCTTTGAAAATGTGTGAGAATTTCCTTCACCACCTCCTCTGCTGAGTTAGTGAACTCTCCGTTGTTCTTCTCAATCGCTACTACCTCTCTTCTTTTGTTGTTTCTCTTTACCATTGCGTGAAAAAATGAGGTGTTTTTGTCTACCCCACGGAAGTACTCATGTTTGGCTCATTGCAAGTAGAAGAGGTATTCTGCCCTTTCAAGCATTTCTACCTTTTTCCTTGTGGCTTGATAATTGTCTTCCATTTGACCTTGTTCCAGCCCTCGCTGTTGTATTTCCTGCAGTTGCTGTTGAGATAGTTTGACTCTTTCCTGAATGTGCTGATAGTGCATACAATTAAGCTACTTGAGGTCTGTTTTAAGGAGGGTGAGTTTGTTCCTTAGTTTGTATTGTGTTGTTCCTTCAACATTTCTGAAATTACTGCTATTCCATAAACCCTCCACAAGCTGCCCGTAATTGGGATGTGATATCCACATGTTGAAAAATTTAAATGGTTTCACTTGCTTCCTCCCATTTTCCAGGACTGAGACTATACACAATGCATGATCTGAAGCTATTCCCCGTGTTCTGAATTCCATAAAGCTACTTTTATCCTACTCCATCCATGTTTTATTCACCATTTCCCTATCTAGCTTGCTCACTATGTGTCCATTTGTCCATGTATATTTACATCCAATAAAGCATAGATCTTCAAACCCTGTCGAGAGAATAAACTCCTGAAAATCTGCTGTGGCATACGTTGTAATCGGCATTCCTCCCTGTTTATCAGCTGGGGATAGAGGAGAGATAAGTCTCCTATGATCAACCATGGCATGCACATAGTAGTAGCTTTTTGTTGTAGGGAAGCCCACATGGTTCTCCTACTCACAATAGAGAGCTGGCCATACACAAATGTCATTGCATAAGTTGCTCATGTGCCCTTGCATTTGATTCTGGTGTGTATCAGCTGATCTTCCCAGGAGTCGATGCCAAGTCCAATTAGCTGGGAGTACTATATCAGCAGCATTCTGCTTATAGTAGAATTGCCTAATCTTTATTCTACTTCCCATCGCTGAAACTTCTTGCTTTTCAGGGTTTGATAGTACTGTTGGGTCAGTTTCGGCTCCAATACACATAAAATGATCAACTTCTATTTCAGGAAGAGGTCTACCACCTCCTTCTGTTTGAGACCCTTGTTCAGGCCTCTGATGTTCCATGCTCCAATCTTTATGATTGCACAGTCGACTTTCACCGTCTAGCCATAATAATCTTTCCTTTCTCTTCATGCGTCTGCCCCTTGCCTGAGTCCATTCCCTTGTCAAATTGCCTCTCTGAATTGTCCAGTGTACCTCCTTCCTCCTGCTGTCTCGAACAGTTTCCCTGATATACTTCCTCTACTGGTCTGCCTGCATCTGTTTTTATTAGTGTCTCCTCATTGCTCCATCGAGCAGCTGGTAGGGCTAGGATGATTGTTGGTATGGTGATTACATTTTTCTCTTGGATTGTTGCATCCCCACAGTTTGCCCATTTACTGGCCTTTCTCTTGTGTCCCTATGCCTTCCTTGCAAGTGTGGCTGGATTCTGATTTACTTCGTGGAGTGTGAGTTCATGTTCCTTTAGGATTCCTTCAGTGGGTTGGTGTGGCATGTTTGCCTTATTCCCATTCATATCCATTTCCCTTTTATCCTGCATCCCTGTACATGGACTCTTCCCTAGTTGTGTCTGCATCTGCAACACTGCTATTTGACCTGCTGTCACTGCCCTGCCAATTGCTATTGTGGTTATACTTATGCCCTGGTGAGTCTCTTTTTGACCATTTTTATTCTGGTCCATCCTTCTAGTGCTCCGTCTGATACTTCCTTGATTGGCATTGGTACACAATATATCAGACTGGTTTAGGGTATAACTTCCCTGGAACCCTGGCATATCTGTAATCCCTAGTTCTAGATGTGCTTGTTCCTGCTGTTGCCATTTACATTTCTCGTTACTGAGATTTCCTTTCGTTTTTTCCCTGATTATGGTTTGTGTCTCTTGTGTCATTGCAACCTGATGTCCTGTCCCCATATTTCCATTAGCGTTGTCCATCATTTCAGCTCCTCCAGTTACTTTAGTTATGACAATTTTTTCAGTTGTTTCAGTTATGTGCCTTTGCATGCCATTTCCCATGCCAGATCTATCTATTTCATCCTCTCCATTGCTTGTGTCTGCACTGGTCATGTTAGTTATCTGTGCTACCACCTGTTGACCCTGCTGATCCCTACTTCTTACTGCCTGCCACTCCTAGCCATATGGTGTATCTGTAATTTATGACCCTCATAGCATTTGCTCCTGTTGCCTTTGCTTTTGCTTCTCTCCACTTTGTATCCCTTTTTGCTTTTGCAGTACGTGGGCTGGTGTAGCACCCGATTTCCTCCTTTGCTGCTGATTTCCATGTGCCATCTTCCTTTGAGTTTCCTTCTAGCCACTTTCCTTCGTGTAGTGCAGTGTTTCATTGATTTCAGTAATGTGCCCTGGCGTGCTAGTTTGCGTGCCAGTTTTCCCTATAGCATTTCCAACGTTTCTGCCATTGTCTGTAATAATTGCATTTGATACCTTCTGTTGATCTGACTGCCCTTTAGCTGCTAATGGTTGTTTTTGCACCTGATTGACCTTTACACTATCCATTTGCCCCAGGGTGCTTACCTCCTTCACATTAGGCGTGTCTGAAATTTTCGGCCCTTGCCGTATTTGCTCCTACAACTGCTGCTATTGTTGCTGCCACCTGATCTTCACACCATTTTGTTTCCCTTTTTCCTTTTCTTTTTGCACAGTTGGGGCAGGTGTGTCGCATGACTCTTCACTTTGCTGTTGATTCTAGTCAGCCCGCTAGAAGCTCCGGCCACCCAGCGGGAGGGGGGGGGGGGGAAGAGATCTTGGCCCTCCTAACGGACAAGAACCACCATCCACTCTCTAGAGAATCTAGAGAGAAGGCAGAGCTTCTCTGTCTAGCCTTGAATGGTTTGACTTTTTTCCACTGAGAGCTCTTTCACTTCCTTCATGCATTCTTCATTGGTGGTATTGTAGTAGCTCCTCATACTGTTGATCGACTGACTTAGTACTCTGAGTGCACCTATTAGCTGGGCTTGTGTTGGTTCGTCTGGCCTGGCCTGCAGCTCCATTAGGGCTAGGTGCGCTTGGTCCAATTGTGTGAGGAAGTTGTGAGGCCATTCTGAAACAACGAGACAAGTAATTAGTCTGGATAAACTATCAGCTATTTGATTGCCCTGTCCGCTTATGTGTTCAAAGGTAACCGTCACTCCTGTGTCGGTTATGTAGTCAGTGAAGGCGAGCCATCGAACCCTGGAGGGCTTGTTGTTTGATGTCTTTTCGAAGAAACTGATTATTGCCTGACAATCAATTCGGATTGAGATTTCCTTTTTATCCAGAAAATAAATTTTGAGGGCTTCTAAAGTATTCATGATGGCGCAAATTTCTGCATCTATGGTGGATTTTGGAGGATTGAACTTTCCACTTGCGTAGGCGTAGATCCGTTCAGTGGTTTTTGGGTCATGTTTTTTGTTCTTCTATTTACATATCCTGCCCCACCCACTCATGCGACCGTTGGTCTCAAGGGCTATGTAACACTCTTCTGGTGGGACCTCCAAATCTGTCAGGTTCCTTACAAGCTTCTTGATTTGTTTTACCAAGGACCAATCTTGGTTGTTCATCTTCTTATCCCCCGTGGGGCTGGTCTTGGCATATAATGGGCTCAATAACTTGCCCAAATTTGGGATGTAGTTTTGCACATAATTTAGAAGCCTAAGCCATGACTGCATCCCCTTCTTATTAAGCAATTCTTGCTCTTCGAAGTCTACTATTTTTGAGATGATGTGTGGTTGTAGTCGGATCTTTCTGTTTCCCAGAATTGCATCCAGAAATTCTATCTCAGGGACTGAAATTTTCATCTTGGTGAGGTTGAGGATAAGGCCATGCTCTTTGCAAATATTTAGCATGGTGGTCAAATGCTGGGAGTGCCTCTTTCTGTCCATTTGTGAACCATGCGAGAGGTCCACTTCCATTGCTGCTTTAATAGCTCTGTCGCCTTGCCATCAGTTGTCTCGAAAGAGTACGAGGGCGAGTGTTCCCTGCTCTTGTCATTGTAGTGTTTGGATTCAAACCTGCAGGATCCCTAGGTGTATGGAAAATTTATCGTTCTTCTTCCAACAGGAATCTTCCTTCATGCATTCTTCGTCGGTGTTATTGTAGTAGCTCCTCTTACTGCTGATCAACTGAGTTAGTACTTGGAGTGCACCTATTAGCTGGGCTTGTGTTCGGTTGTCTAGCCTGACCTGTAGCTCCATTAGGGCCAGGTGCGCTTGTTCCAATTGTGTGAGGAAGTTGTGAGGCCATTCTGAAACGACAAGACAAGCCCACGGGGGATAAGAAGATGAACAACCAAGATTGGTCCTTGGTAAAACAGATCAAGAAGCTTGTAAGGAACCTGCCAGATATGGAGGTCCCACCAGAAGAGTGTTACATAGTCCTTGAGACCGACGACTGCATGAGTGGGTGGGGCGGGATATGTAAATGGAAGAACAAAAAACATGACCCAAAAACCACTAAATGGATCTGCGTCTACGCAAGTGGCATGTTCTTGAAGCTGGTGGAGTTTATAGAAAATTTGTCGTTATTCTTCCAACACGAATCTTCCTTCATGCATTCTTTGTTGGTGGTATTGTAGTAGCTCCTTGTACTGCTGATCGACTGACTTAGTACTTGGTGTGCACCTATCAGCTGGGCTTGTGTTCATTCGTTTGGCCTGGCCTGCAGCTCCAATAGTGCCAGGTGCGCTTGTTCCAATTGTGTGAGGAAGTTGTGAGGCCATTCTGAAATGACGAGACAAGTAATTAGTTTGGATAAACTACGTTTATCTTATGTGTTTTGTGAGATGAGGAATTCTTTTTTATCTTATTTAAGTTTAATGATCAATTTCAAAGTTTTTCAACTTGTGTTAGATTCAAGCTTAGTTTGAGCTAGTCAAGTAAGTTTTTCTAGCATTGACTTCTAGGTCATGGCGAGACACATGACATTCTTGAATATCTGAGCAATGACCACTTCCTAGACAAAAGTTAATGAAAGAATCAAGTACTTGATTCACATTGGACTTAGCCTTGGTCTAACTATTCAAAAACTTAGTGAGTTAGCTTTGGTCAGTTCTACTCAACTTAGTGCACCAGGTCGTGGCGAGGCACATGACCTTCTTGGATATCGGAGCAACGACCACTTCCTAGACATGCACTTTGAAGAGTTTCCCTAACTTACTATCAGTTCACTTCATCTTAGTACTAGGTTATTCAAGTTTAAACTACTTTATTTCCTATCTAGTCCATTCTAAATTAAGCAAGTAAAGTAAACTAAAGCATGCAAGAGTTTAACTAAACAAGGAAACAAGCAAGGTTTTAGCTCCCCCTAAGTGGTAGCTAGTTTGAGTTTTGTTCACTAAGTGAACTTGACTTTTAGGAACCCAAAATTGATTTGGTCCAACTTGGTTGACTAAGCTAGACTTAGGAACCCATGCTTGGACTCGATTCTTAGCGTTTCGGCTAAGTAATGATATGTATGATTTATATGAGGATTTAGCTTTGTATCCGAATCCAGACTTGTTGTACACGGCTCACTGAGATCCAAGCATCATGTTAAGATACTTGGAGCCCAAAGTGAACCTTTCCAACGATCCAGTTAGATCTTCTACTTGCCTTTTTAAGACCGAGTTCTCTTCCCCAAGCTTTGCAACTTGAGTTGAGTCTCTATCCTTAATTTGGAAAGTCGAAGTCTTCGAGTTGACTTGCTCCTTAAGTACTTAGACTTCCTTAATTAGTGAGTCGACTCGATTCTCGGACTTAGCTAACTTCCTATCTTGGCATGCAATTATATTGTACAACTTATCTTCTAAGGGAGAAGTTACCTCATCTAGTCCTTCAGAAACGGATGCGGATCCGTGGCTTCTCTCGGACTCAGAATTAGACTCGTACTCGAAACTTGACTTGGCTCTGGAGCTCGATTTGACCATGAATGCCACGAAACTTCTCTTCATGTCTTCTGCGTCCGACTCTTCCGATGATGACTCGTCCCAAGTTGCCTCAAGCTCTTTCTTTTTCTTTTTCTTTTTTGGTTTTTCTTCCTTTTTTAGGTTTGCGCACTCTGACTTGTAGTGTCCATTTCCGTTGCACTCGTAGCATGCCACTTCCGATCGGGGTCTTGGCTTGTTATCAATAACTTTCTTAGCGTCCTTCTTCGCAAACCTCTTTCTTCGGTTGAACATCATCCGGACCATGTTTACGATTTCATCTTCTCCATTTGACTCCGACTCCGACTCGTCTTCAGATTCACTTTTTGCTTTTCTTTCCTTTTTTGTTGAACCTACCACTAAAGTAATACCGTGTAGTTCAAGTTCACAAAATAATTTGTCTAGTCTAATTGTGGAAAAATCCCTAGAAACCTTATAGGCATCGACAATCGATGTCCATAAGATATTTCTCTGGAATGCCTTAAGTGTATACCTAATTAAGTCCCTATTTTCTATTTGGTGTCCTATTAAGTGTAATTCATTTAAAATGTCTTTTATCCTTGTATGAAGTTGACTAGCATTTTCATTTTTATTCATTTTACAATTAAATAATTTATTTAGTAACATGTCCCATTTAGCTATCCTTGTGTCATTTGTACCTTCATGCAATTCAATTAATTTATCCCATAATTCCTTAGAGTTTTCGAATGGACCCACCCTATTGAGCTCTTCTTTGGTAAGTCTGCATTGCAAGGTGTTAAGCGCCTTGTAATCGACTTGAGCCCATTTTCTAATGTCTGTAGTCTATTTTTCTGGTTCTAACGACTCACCGGAGTCATCTACCGGAGCTACGAACCCTTTACTAATCAAAAACCAAATCTCTAGGTCGGTTTTCAAGTAATACTCCATTTGCCTTTTCCAGTAGGAAAAGTCCTCTCCGTTGAAGAGAGGAGGGCGAATTGTGCTATACCCTTCTAAGTGTGATATTCCTAACTAAATATTTTAACAATAGATTTTTATTTAAATTAATTAAAGTTGAGGAATATTCCTAAAGTTGTTTAAATTAAATAATATTTTTCGAGAATTAAATTTACACTAAGTGCACAAATTAATGAAAATTTTATTCTAAGCAAAAATTATTCTAGAATAAAAATTAAACTAAGTGCAGAAAATTAATTTAATTAATTTGATATGTAGAAAATTAATTATTCTAATGCTGAATTTTTTTTAACAATTATTTTAATATAGAAAAAATATTCTAACAATTATTTTAATGTTGGAAAAATATTTTAACAATTATTTTAATAGAAGAAAAATATTTTAACAATTATTTAAATGCAGAAAAAATATTCTAATAATTATTTTATTCAGAAAAATATTCTAACAATTATTTAAATGCAGGAAAAATATTCTAACAATTATTTTATGCAGGAAAAATATTCTAACAATTATTTAAATGTAGGAAAAAAATACTCTAACAATTATTTAAATGCTGGAAAAATACTTTAATAATTATTTAAATGCTAGAAAAATACTCTAATAATTATTTAATACATGAAAAATATTTTAACAATTATTTAAATGCTAGAAAAATACTCTAACAATTATTTAATGTAGGAAAAATATTTTAACAATTATTTAAATGCTAGAAAAATATAGAAAATTAATCTAATGCTAGAAAAATATAGAAAATTAATCTAATGATAGAAAAATATAGAAAATTAATCTAATGCTAGAAAAATATAGAAAACTATCCTAATGCTCTCGATGGTGGTGTAGGTTTCGTCATAATCTAACCCCTCTACTTGACTTAAACCTTTAGCGACTAGTCTCGCTTTATTTCTAACTACTTCCCCTTTATCATCGAGTTTGTTCCGGAATACTCACCTTGTTCTAATAATCGATTTATCTTTAGGTGGTGGTACTAACTCCCAAACTTCGTTCCTAGTGAATTGAGCTAGCTTTTCTTGCATAACAATAATCCAATCGGGATCAAGAAGAGCTTGTTCAATTGATTTAGGTTCGATTTTCGAGATTAAAGAGATTTGACTAAGATTTTTGTATGATGCTCTAGTTCGAACCCTTAGGTTGGGATCACCTATCACTTGATCAATAGGATGATTCGATTGTAACCTAGACTGACTCGGGTTAGGATTTGCAGTACACTCGATTTCATGGTCAGATTCGGGTCTAGTATGAATTGGTTCATCAATTGGTTCTACTTTGGGTTTTGTGGTTTTATCTCCTTCATTGAATATTACATTAATGGTTTCTTTGATTTTTAGGGTTTCATTATTGTAGACTCTATAGGCTCTATTTGTGGTTGAGTATCTTAAGAATATTCCGGTATTTATTTTAGAGGTGAATTTGCCTAGGTAGTCTTTAGTATTTAGGATATGTACCCTACTCCCAAACATCCTAAAGTGTTTAATGTTAGGTACTTTATCATGGTAGATTTCGTATGAGGTCTTAAGGTGTCTTTTGGCTAGTAGGATTCTATTTTTGACATAACAAGCCGTACTAACGACTTCTGCCCAAAACATATCAGGTAGGTTATGTTGGACTATCCGAGCCACAAAAACTGCTTTTTTGCGTTGCGGAAACCTCGGAAGTCATCCACGGATCCGTGTGAAAATTAACAAAAAATATAATATATGTACATGTTTAGAAAACCTAGATCTACCTTAGATCTACATGAAAAGAGTGTTACCCTTGTAGCAATGCCCTTCGCTTATCCCGCTCGTCCAAATGGTTTGCCGGATCTCGTAGAGTGTAAAATGACCACTCCTCTACACGTATCCACACGGACAATAGGTGGAGAGAACCACCTTGAGTGTGCTAGCACTCTTGGAGGTCACAACAAGGAGGATGAGGGAGAGAGCTAGAGAGGAGAGGAGGAAGAAGATGATCTAATCAATTCCCACTAATTCACCTTCATGTGGCCAGCCAATACATGAAGGTTAAATACATGCATGTAATACCAAGAGCCATGGCTCTTGGTCTTCCTCATGAGGTGGCACCCCATGATGTGAGCATGATGATGTGGAACATCATCATTGGCCGGCCCCATGCCAAGTCACCGTGACGTGGAATTTGGTCAAGTCAAATTTGACCTTTCATCTTCCCTCTCAAGTTAAGTCAAACTTGGCCTCTTATCTCCCATGGTTGATCAAATCCAACCATTTGATTCAAGTCAATTTAATTTAATGAATCTCTATTCATTAGTTTAAATTGGCCCAATGAATCAAATCTAAATTAGACTCATTCAACACTTGAATCAAATTGAGTCCAACTCAATTAGTCTAATTTGGATTACTCTTAATCCAATTTGGTTCATCATATGAACCTAATCCTCTTGGTCCATCATATGAACCTAATCTCCATCTAATTGCCCTTTGTGTGTGACCCTATAGGTTCTTGTAATGTTACCAATGTTCCTAAATCGATTTATAAACATAAACAATAAGCGGTATCTAGCAACATATCATTGCTACCCAAGTTACAAGAATGTTGAGATCCAACATCACCTTTGTGACTACTAATTGTGACTCTCACAATATGTGACAATGTCCCTCTATCCATGATATCTAGATTGACCAATTGAGGCATAGACCGTGTCATTCTCTGTACAATCTATATCTTGAACTCCAAATAGACACACTCTAATCAAATAAGATCAATATCTCATATTGACTCATTTGGGCATGGCCGTGCACTTAGTGGTCTCACTCTATCAAGAATTATGATGTCACTCCCTTCATATAGGAGGGATAGATCCCATCTACATCACTCACATCCCTCCGCATAATTTGTTACATACCCAGTAATCGCCTTTATAGTCCACCCATTTACGGGTGACGTTTAACGAAGTCAAAGTATGCAAATCCTTATGTAGGGAACCATGGTGACTTCATGTCCAAGGACTAATAGTCACATGAGAAAGTATATGACACTCATATAATGATCCATGATACTTTCTCATGGCGGGTCATTCAGTATACATTTTCCAATGTATACCCATGTGTCAACTTGATATTTCATATCCATGACTTGTGAGATCAAGTGATCGAGTTGACCTACATGCTAGTCTCTTCATATTAACATTGTCCTTGAATGTTAATACTTGATTAGGAATGATTAAGAGTAGTATTCTCTATATCATCTCATTATCGATTCAACCAATCGATTGATATATATAAGAACCTTCTACTCAAGGACGTTATTATACTTAGTTATTTGGTACCAATACAAGTAAGTATAATAACCATAAAGAAATGCCTTTATCAATATATATAGGAATATGATACAACAAGTCCATACAACAATCATCACATGATTGACTCTAGGGCTTTCACTAATAATCTCCCACTAGCACTAGTGCCAATCACTATAGTATCTAATGCCCAATGACCTAGTGTGACCATCATTCTTTTTCTGTGCCAAAGCCTTGGTCAAGGGATCTGCGACGTTAGCCTCTGTGGGTACTCTACAAATCTTCACATCTCCTCTATCGATAATCTCTCGAATGAGATGGAAGTGCCATAGTATGTGTTTGGTCCGCTGATTTGAGCGAGGTTCCTTAGCCTGCGCAATCGCTCCATTGTTGTTACAATAGAGCTCTATAGGATTTGCTATGCTAAGAACCACCCCAAGCTCAGTAATGAACTTGCGGAACCAAACTGCCTCCTTTGCAACAATATACTCGGCCTCTGTTGTAGAATCAACAACTGTGTCCTGCTTCGAACTCTTCCAGCTCACAGTGCCACAATTCAAGAAAAATGCGAACCTGACTATGATCTATAATCATCCTGGTCAGTTTGGAAGTTGGCATCGCTGTAACCCTTTACAGCTAGTTCCCCATCGCCTCCAAATATCAAGAAATATTCTTTAGTCCTTCTTAAGTATTGTAGAATATTCTTGATTGCTATCCAGTGATGCTCACCTGGATCTGACTGGTATCTGCTCGTCATGCTCAAAGCATACGAGACATCAGGACGAGTACATAGCATGACGTACATGATAGATCCTATGGCAGATGAATAAGAGATCTTATCCATGTAGTCTCTCTCCTCTCTAGAAGAGGGACTTTGAGTTTTCAAAAGACTCACATCATGTGACATCGACAGAAGTCCCTTCTTGGAATTCTGCATGGAAAACTGTAGTAATACCATGTTAATATATGTACTCTAACTTAGGCCAAGCAATCTCTTAGATCTATCTCTATAGATCTTTATACCTAGAATACATGCTGCTTCACCTAAGTCCTTCATTAAGAAACACTTCTCCAGCCAAGTCTTCACAGACTGTAGTGAAGGGATGTCATTCCCAATGAGTAGTATATCATCCATATACAATACAAGGAAGACAACTGTGTTCCCATTAACCCTCTTGTAGACACAGGGTTCATCTTCATTCTTAATGAAACCAAACTGTTTGATCGCATCATCGAATCGAAGATTCTAGCTCTGAGAAGCTTGCTTTAGCCCATAAATGGACCTTTGCAGCTTGCATACTTTGCCAGTATGTTGTGGATCTATAAAACCCTCGAGCAGATTTCCATTCAGAAACATAATTTTGGCATCCATCTGCCAGATCTCATAATCATGGTACGCTGCAATAGCAAGCATGATTCGAATGGACTTAAACATTGCCACTGGAGAAAAGGTTTCATCATAGTCAATACCATGAATTTGCTTGAAACCTTTAGCTACCAATCGACCCTTATAGGTATGCGTAAGTCCATCCATGTCAGTATTTCTCTTAAAGACCCACTTACACCCAATGGGTTTGACGCCTTCAGGTGGATAAACCAAAGTCCATACTTGGTTGGTTTACATGGATTCCATCTCGGATCTCATGGCCTTTAGCCATTTCTCAGAATCTGGGCTCATCACAGTTTCTTGATAGGAGATAGGCTCATTCTCAACAAGTATAATGTCATTATGGTCAGATAAGAGAAATGAGTATCTCTCAGGCTGATGACGTACCCTATCAGACCTGCGAAGAGGTAGGTCTACCTGAACAGGTTGTTGTTCAACAACTCTTTGTGCAACAATCTCATCATCCACAATACTTTGTGGTTCCTATTCAACCTCCATCTCGGCCTTAGTGCTATGGTCCATATCTTGAATTTCTTCAAGATCGAATGTACTCCCACTAGTTTTTCTAGAAACAAAGTCCCTTTCTAGAAATACCCTAGTCTTTGCCACAAATACTTTGTGCTGACTGGGGATGTAGAAGTAATATCCCTGTATCTCCTTGGGATATCCAACAAAATAGCACTTATCGGATTTGGGTCCCAGTTTGTCTAAGGCTTGATGTCGAACGTAAGTCTCATAACCCCAAATCCTCATGAAAGATATCTTGGGATTTTTCCCTATCCATATCGTATATGGTGTCTTTATCACAGCTTTGGATGGAACACAATTAAGTGTGAAGGCTGCTGTGTCTAGAGCATATCCCCAAAAGGATATAGGAAGATCTATGTGACTCATCATAGATCGTACCATATCTAATAGGGTACGATTCCTCCTTTCGAATACACCATTCCACTGTGGTGTTCCAAGAGGAGTGAGTTGAGATAGAATCTCACACTTAACTAGATAGTCACGAAACTCATGGCTAAGGTATTTACCACCTCGATCTGATTGAAGTATCTTAATACTCTTGCCAAGCTGGTTTTGTACTTCATTCTTGAATTCTTTGAACTTTTCAAAGGATTTTGACTTATGTGTCATCAGATACACATAACCATATCTACTGAAGTCATCAGTAAATGTAATAAAGTACTTATAACCACCTCTAACAGCAACATTGAAAGGGACACATACATCACTATGTATAAGTCCTAACAAGTCTGTTGCTCTCTCGCTGTGTTCTCTAAAGGGAGTCTTGGTCATCTTGCCTAGAAGGCAAGACTCGTATGTCTTATATGATTCAAAATCAAATGAGTCCAGCAACCCATCCTTATGAAGCTAGGATAAGCGACTCTCATTTATGTGACCTAAGCGACAATGCCAGAGATAGGTTTGGTTCAACTCATTTGAGTTGAACCTTTTGGTACTTATGTTATAGATGGGGTTCTCTAAGTCTAGAATGTAGAGTCCGCTCATCAGAGGTGCACTACAATAGAATATATCATGGAGTTTTTTCATTTATTCTTTATTATAAATGAAAAATCCTTTCTTATCTAAACAAGAAACTGAAATTATGTTCTTCATAAGTGCAGAAACATAACAACATTCATCTAATTCTAGTACAAACCCAGAGGGTAGAGATAGAAGATAAGTCCCTACAACAACAACAACAACCCTTGCTCCATTGCCTAGTTGTAGGTCTACCTCGCCCTTCGTCAATGCACTGCTATTTCTCAGCACCTGCATATTAGTACAAATGTGAGAAGCACATCTGGTATCAAATACCCACGATGAAGAAATAGATAGATTGACTTCTATAACATATATACCTGAAGTAGAAGTCTCACTTCTCTTCTTCTTAAGATCTTCCAGGTATGCTTTGTAGTTACGCTTCCAGTGTCTAGCTTCCTTACAGTGGAAGCAAGTCCCTTCCTTGGCCACCCCTCCTTTCGGCTTCAGTTCCTTGCATTTTCCCTTGGCTTGGGACTTTCCCTTACCTTTAGGCTTGCCCTTGCCTTTCTTCTTTTGCACCATCAAAATGGAGTCGGGCTTTGCCTTCTTAAGGTTGAGCTCAGCAGTTCTCAACATGCTAAGCATCTCAAGCAGTAGCTTATCAATTTCATTCATGTTGAATTCATGACAAATTGATTGTAGCTTTCTGGCAAGGATTGCAAGATCAAGTCAGTGGCCAGTTCTTGGCCAAGTGGGAATCCCAACCTCTGTAGGTTCTCTATGTACCCAATCATCTTGAGTACATATGAACCTACGGGAGTCCCATCTTGCATTTTGCACTGAAACAGTGCCTTAGAGATCTCGTATCTCTCGTGCCTTGCTTGTCCTTGATACAGTTGATGAAGATGTACAACCATATCAAAAGGATTAATGAACTCGTGTTGCTTCTGAAGCTCAGAGTTCATGGTCATGAGCATGAGGCATGCCACATCTAATGCATCATCTTGATGCTTCTTGTAAGCATCTCGGTCAGCTCGTGAGGCAGTGGCAGGAGGTGCTTTCGGAATGGGTTGCTCCAGGACGTACAATTTTCTTTCTTTTTGAGAACAATTCTCAGATTCCTATACCAGTCCAGGAAATTAGCTCCATTGAGTTTGTCCTTCTCAAGGACAAAATGCAGGGAGAGAGTGTTCGTGTTTGACAACATGACAATCTACAACATAAACAATGCAGAAAGTAAATATCATATTCCATTTATCATTTAATTCGACCTTTAATTAAATGATGCTCCCACTGAATTATAGGACTTTTGTAGAATCGAGTCATGGATGTGGTCAAACCACATTACTAGATTCATACAAACCAGCTATAATTCTCTTGGGACAAGATCCACATCATACTATGCCTTGAGTTAGCTTTGGCTAAATCGCCCAAGACTTAGTATGATCGATAGGTAACAAATTACCAATTACTTCTCTATGCAACTCTTGTTTATAGGATCAAGATCCACATTTACAAAAGAACTTGAGTTATCTTTGGCTAAATCGCCCAAGATTTAGTGTAAATGTAATCTTATCCTATCTTTCCAACCATTGGAATGTGCTTATAGTTTTACCCGATCCAATTGAGTTAACTAGTTTCACTCAATCAAATTGAGCTTATTCTCACCCAAGCTTTGATAGGCGGGACCAAGATTGTCCCTCCGCACCCTACCAAGATAATATGCGTTGCTCTGCTTTGGCAGATTCAACAACAACAAATGATCGAGGTAGTGATGGGTATCAAAACCTGGTAGGCATTTCGAGTTGACTCGATTAAGATATAATCTAATCGTGAATGTGTATCATATACGCATTAAGGCATTAATTACTCTATACTAGCATGCATCACATATATACAAGCAAAATATATTACCATGCATCATATACATACAAACAAAAAACATACTAGCATGCATCACATACATACAAGAAGAAATATATATATATATATATATATATATATATATATATAATTTGTGATGAAGTCATAGCCCTACTACGATATTCTCAAGCCAATGAGAAGATCGGACGGTCAACCTAGGGTTAGCGGCTTCTCCAAGCGCCTCCTTTGATCGCCGCCATGTGTCGTCGGCACCCTCCTCGTAACTCCGTCTACTAGTGGACCTCCATCGCTTCATTTTGTACATTACAAATATGAAACTCGAGTTACATTTGAGTCTAAAATCTATTTACAACAGGAATATAAAAGGAGAGGCACGACGCGTAGGTCGCATACCATAGACACCATGCACAACACAAAAACGGCGCGCAAGCTATATTATGAATTACAACATAATTTATCCAATCACATTGGGGTTCTTTGGCCATGACCATCACAGTATCATACATAATTATAAATTATGTATTTTACATAAATTTCTATAATTTTTCCTATTTAATTTTCAATTTTATGAGTCACATCTCCGCAACGGTCCCGCTAAGCGATTTCCGGGCGCGATCGTGGGACAATACCTCTTGCGGCATTAGGGGCAATGCTCTGATGTGAGCAAAACATATAGGGTTTTAGGAGTAGTTTTCGCTTACATCTCGTTGCATTTTGTGTTAGTTTCATGCATATGTTACTCTATTTTTGCACGCATTTCCTATTTTCTAGTTCGTAGGTCTGCTCGTTGTAGTTTTGTGTGCAAGTTGGATTTTCGGGCGGAAAAGACGTGTTTTCGGAGCAAAAGAAGGACATTTCAGCTAGACGCAGAGTGGGACACGACCAGGGCATGTGGATTCATATGACTGTGTCCAATGGGTGATGATCAACACCCCAGGGCCGCACACGGCCTGGCCGTGTGGAAACACATGACCTGGCCATGTGGAAACACACGACCTGGCCGTGTGGCGGCCCGACGGATTTGCGTGACTAGGGTTTTTTTTCGGATTTTGCAGCAGTCCGAGGTAATGTCTATATAAGGATGGCTCGGTCCAAATCCTAGGGAGGAGGCACGACAGCTAGGATGGCACAATGAAGCCCTAAAAAGCTTCGGTAACTCGCAACGGGGAGGAGGAACGCTGTCAGAGGGCCACACCTTGCAATACAACGCCGGAGAGGAGATCATAAAAGTATTATATATCTGTGTTTCTACGCTTAATTGCATAAATATTCAAACTTTGATATGTTTTGTGATTCTTCCTTCGTATTTATGGAGTAGGACTTTCGATTCTAGGATTAGGGAGTAGCTTGTGGTCATAAACAATGTTTGTTCATGTTTAATTCTGGCCAAGAGTTTGATTTGACAATTGGTAGTTGCTCTTTATTATATCTACGTGTGTTTGACTTTCTTTCCGCTGTGCTTAGGTGATATGAGGTGGTGACAACCCTCGCAATCTAAAATTTAGGAGATTTGATCAAGGAACCTTAGTAACACGTGTCAATATATGTACTCAAAGACTAGAGGAGAATTCATTGCTTAGAGTTTCTTGAGATGAAGCCTATTAATTTATTAAGATGCTCAAACTCTAAACATAGATCTCAAGGTTACATACATACACATAGCAAAGTACATACGTAACTGGAACGAAGTACAATAGTAGGTAGACGTTTAGGCAACACTAATTGACAATATTGTTCTATGTTACACAAGTGAAACCGAAGTCCTAGAATCATCTTTTAAGACCCCGACACACTCTTTTCCTCCTCCGTGTGACACTGTACAAAGTAGCATCCACCAACAGTCCTCCCCAATCGAAATCTCTTAGAGACCAAGTCCGAACAATTACAACAACATAGTATATTGGTACTCGAATCCCAGTCCCTGTGGGATCTATAATCTTTATTACTTGACGACATCCGTGCATTTGCGGGCATTGAGCACAAGCGTGCACTTTGAGTCCTTAACGGTATCCATCGCGAGATTTGAGGTCGCGTCCGTGTGCATCAAGTTTTTGGTGCCGTTGCCGGGGACTGTCGATTCGATATCAAATCGAACAGTGGTAAATTGGATCAGACTTAGGATTAGAATTATTTTCTTGCTCTATTTTCTTTCTAGTTTATCTTATTTGCTTTAGTTCTATTTTTCGTATTTAGAATTAGTTTTTTACTTTTTAGTTGTAATTTCCTATTTACTTATTGCATCTTAAATTTTTATTTGCTAGATTTATTTATTTTCTATTTTTTAAGAATTAGATTAGAACTCTTACCTTAGTGGTTTGGTTCGTCGTATGCTTAGAAGACTAGGGTCGGAAGGTCTAATTCCGATCGACTTAGAGATTGAGCGAACCTTTCACCGTCGGAGAGCAGCACAACGAAAGATGGAAGATCAAGCTGCATCCGAGGTGAACATAGGTAGCTAAACTCTGCGGGACTATGCAGCTCCTAGCGCTAGAGAATTCAGGCCGAGTATAGATGGACCATATATTTTGGCAAATAACTTTGAGCCGAAGCCGACACTTATACATATGGTCCAACAGAGCCAATTCGGGGGAGCTGCAACTGAAGACCCGAACCAACATCTTGAGGCTTTTCTCGAAATCTGCTCAATGATGAAAATGAACGGAGTCCCTATTGATGCGATTCGCCTGAGCCTGTTCCCATTTTCACTGTAGGATAAGGCTAAGGCGTGACTTCACTCCCTACCTTCTGGTAGCATCACCACATAGGAGAATTGTGAGCAGCAATTTTTGAATAAATACTTCCCACCAAGTAAGACTATTCACATGTGCCATCTTATCACGAGCTTCTGCCAGAAAGAGGGGGAGTCTTTGTTCGAAGCTTGGGATCGCTAAAAGGGGCTACTTTACCAATGCCCCCCATCACGAACTGGAGAGGTGGCTGGTGATCCACATTTTCTATAATGGGATCGCTTACGGCACAAAGATGTCCCTAGATTCTGCCGCAGGTGGAGCACTAATGAACAAGACCATAGAGGAGGCAGAGGAGCTTATCGAAGAGGTGGCAAAAAATCACCATCAATGGGCTTCCAACCGTGGTCAACCCACGCCTGCAGCAGGACGATACACTATCAAGTCTATGGACCACCTTTCGGCAAGGATGGACACGCTCAACAGACGGTTTGAATCTTTGAATCCTTCATTTGCATGCACGACCATTGATTTTGGAGAGGGAGCGGCAGCGTATCGAAAGGACCACTATGGAGGGCAGGGGACCTCAGACGAGCAGATTGAGTACTGTGACGCGATTGGGGACTATGACTAAAGGCCCCACAACCCATACTCTAATACCTACAATCCCGGATGGAGAAATCACTCGAATTTCTCCTACAAAAATAACTCGGGAAACCCCCAACCATCCGGAGGGTATGGGCAGCAGTAGGGCAATGGGCAGTGACCACAGAAGTCCAGACTAGAACTGATGATGGAGGACTTTATCGCTACCCAAACTAAGGCCAATGAGCAATTTCATCGCCAACATCAGAAGTTTGAAGAAGCACTCAGAGACTTGAAGGCCACCGTTGACAGCCTTGCAAGTCATACCCGGATGTTGGAGACACAAGTGACCCAAATAGCCCAATCCGTGTCACAAAATGTGAAGAGCTCTCCGGCGAGCCAAGGAAAAGAGGAAGGAGTGGGGCAAAATAGCCAATTCGCCAAGGGGTGTGCAACCATGATTACCACCCTACTTGACCAAGCTGAGTTTGAAGAGAATATTCTAGTACAGCTTGAGGACTCTAGTGAATTTGTTATCCCCTGCTCAATTTATGGGGAGAATTTCGACGAAGCACTATGCAATTTAGGGTCATTAGTCAGTGTGATGACCTATGCATATTATCTGAAGATGGGACTGAGCGGGCTCCAACTCGCGAATCTTGGTATTCGTATGGGGGATGATTCAGTAAAGGAGCCCGTTGGCCTGCTACCACACATTCCTATGATGATTGAGGATTTTGTGATACCCATGGACTTCATCATACTGAACACATGATCGAATCCCCAGAATCCCATAATTTTGAGAAGGCCTTTTCTAGCGACCATAGGGGTGCGTATAGATGTGAAGGCACATCAGATCTCCCTGGAGGTAGACGGGGAGATCATCCTTTTCAACCTTTTGGAGCATAGAACTTCCTACCTTGATGGCTTCACATTTAGCAGAATGAAGTCAGAACCTCCACATGAAGATCTCGAGACGGATGAATGGAGGTTCACTGAACCACCAGAGCCGAGTTGATAGTAGAGTGCAATCGAGCTAAATGACCTTTAACAAAGCACTTCTTGGGAGGAAACCCAAGTTTAGTTTTAGGTTTCCCTTTTGATTTCATTGCATGCATTTGTTTGATTTTTAGTTTTGATTTTAGTCTTAATTTTCATCCCATTTAGAGTTAGGAGTAGAAAAGATCTTTGCTAGGCAAAAATGAAATCCATATTAGCCTACACGGTAAAGTGCATGAGAAAATTCAGACCGTGGTGCATAAATGGATGGAAAAAGAGGGACACACGACCTGGTCGTGTGTTTTCCCATGACCGTACCCGACTGACCAGAGGCGCACACGACCTGGCTGTGTGTTTTCACATGGCCGTGACACACGAGGTTAAAAGGGGCGAGCCGTGTGTTTTCACCCCATTTGCACTGTGTGCTTCAAAATTTCTTGCCCTAGCCGTGTGATTTCGTCTTCCCCACCATCTAGAAGCATTTTCTACCTCTAAAGAAGCCAAAAGGAGCAAAGATTGTTGGGTTTCCGACACCGCGGCGAGTGTGTGTTCGAACATGTTTCGCAAACATGTGCACAGCGGAAGGAATAAAATAATAAATCTAATTTATTACAACATACACATCACATGCATGCATAGTACAACATGTGTAGACATAACCATAAATTTTAATTTTGCAATAAAAGGATCAAACAATTTCATGCTCGCATGTTTGGTCCAACCAAACATAGTTTCTCCGAGAATCCCATTCTCAAGCTCGCTTTAAATCCTTTGGATTACGCAGCGGTGACCAAATAGGTTCTCGGTTTATGTTGGCCGCCTATAATTAACCATTAATTATAGAACGATCATGAGTGGCACCTAGTAGTACATCATGATCCCCAATTAACCGAAAAGATCAACTTGATCCGTAACTATTTCAAACCCTTCAAGAACTCGAATGAATCGTGGCCCCATTCCTTCACTCATCTTATACCCACTTGGTTCAGACATGGTCTATAGTGTCCCTCACTAGGTCGACTACGCCACACCTAGCCCAAGTATCATTTCTCGTCCCTACGGATTCTAGTTACTCCACATGTATCAAGAGTACCTTACTCTAAACATGTAATGCTTTGGCCAAAGACTTTAGTAACAATCCGACGAGAGGCCATGGGTATACATCTCCTCGCAAGGAGTGGTGAATCCTTTATAGGCTATTCAAACACCTTCGATCACTGACTTATACCCAATCATCTCGGTCCACATCTCCTCGTAGAGATGTTTGCTTAAGATGTCAAAGCATAAGTCTTTATGATCAAGATGACTCAATACCGCAAGTCAAAGGAACATCGCACTTAAGCCACAAGAAGAACTTCATTGACATATCTATATATGCAGAGAACCATATGAAGTCTTACTACCGGTCACTCCAATGAACTAGTTACCATAACTAGCATCCACGATTAACTCCGACATCACAATGTCTCCAGCCAAAGGAGAATCACCGCTTGATACACCAAGGAGTATACTCATAAGATCTCATGCACTGATGGTGTCCAAATCCATCAATTCATCGACTAGGATAATTCGATACATCACAATTACACATGTAGAGATACTCACTAGTTGTGATCCAATCACAAATTCTCTCATGCCGTGAATCGATCGTGACATTCAAGAAATGAGTTTAAGATCCAATCAAATACATAAAACATGTATACTCAAATAGTGAATCTTCATTTATCATATAAATGGTTCATACATAAGGCGCATTGCCTTAGGACATCTCTCATATATTACTAACAGACTCCCACTTGGCCTAATGCCAATCGCTACGGTATCCAATACCATAAGTCTAACATGACCTCAAACTTACTTTCGAGGTAATGCCTTAGTCAAAGGATCCGCTAAGTTCCTTTCAAAGGGGAATTTTCTCGATTTGTATTTCCTTCCTACCGATGATCTCTCCGATAAGATGATAGCGCGGCTACATGTTTGATCGCTGATGAGACCTTGGCTCTTTCGCTCGCAATTGCTCCATTGTTGTCGCAGAGACCAGATTGCTTCAACAATGGTCGAATCACACCAAGTTCATAAATGAACTTCGATCCAAACCGCGCCGCCTCGCCGCAATGTATTCTCGCCTCGTGGTAGAATCCGCTACGTCTTGTTGGAACTTTTCCAACTCATCGCGCTTCATTCAAGGTGAACACGATCCGCATCGAGACCTGAATCATCCTTGTCCGTCTCGAAGCCGCATCCGTGATACCCGCGTGATCACCATGTCCCTTCTCCATATATTAGGAACACATCCTTAGTTCTTCTTAAGTACTTAAGGATCGCCTTAATACCACCCAATGATCCATTCCTCGATCGATCGTATCCGCCGTGACACTCGTGAGCATACGATACATCGGGCCTCGTACATAACATAGCATACATGATAGATCCTATTGATGCATAGGAATCTTACTCATGCAAATCCTCCTTCTCGGCGCGGACACATAAACTTCGAAAGGTGTACCCCATTCCTGATGGGTAGGAAACCTTTCTTGGATTCCGACATGCTAAACCTCTTTAGCACTCTGTCTATATATGTAGACTACGAAAGACCAAGCAACCGTTTCGATCTATCTCTATAGATCTTAATCCCAAGGATGTAGGTTGCTTCTCCCAGGTCTTTCATGGAGAATGTCTTGGATAACCAAACCTTAACTGACTGTAAGATTGAAACATCGTTTCCTATAAGTAATATGTCATCGACATACAATACTAGGAACACGACTGCACTCCCACTAATCTTCTTGTACACACAAGGTTCGTCTGGATTTTGTGAGAAATTAAACTTTTTGATTGTCTCATCAAAACTGATATTCCAGCTCCTGGATGCTTGCTTCAATCCATATATGGACCGTCGCAACTTGCATACCTTGGTTTTATCAACCGATGTGAAACCCTCAGGCTGTATCATATACACGTCCTCGAGCAGGTTTCCATTAAGGAAAGCTATTTTCATATCCATCTATCATATCTCATAATCATAATGAGCCGCTATGGCTAGGAGCATCCGAATGGATTTAAGCATAGCTACAGGCGAATAGGTTTCGTCATAATCAACACCTTATTTTTGACGATATCCTTTCGCCACTAATCTAGCCTTATAGGTAATCACATTACCATACATGTCGGTTTTCTTCTTGAAAACCCACTTGCACCCTATAGGCTGATGCCTTCAGGTGGGTCAACCAAGTTCCAAACTTAGTTTTCATACATGGAATACATTTCCGACTTCATGGCATCAAGCCACTTATCCCTTTCTGAACATGTCAACACTTCTTCATAACTGGTAGGCTCCTCATCATCAATGAGTAACACGTCATTCGATTCACTTACGAGAAATCCATATCTCTCAGGAATGTTGTGAGTTCTACCAGATCTATGAAGATGTGGTGTTACAATAGGTCCAACCGATTGCTCATCACTATGAGTTATCGGCTGTTGTGCTTCACCAGGTATCTCATCAATGTCTATTTGAGTTTCTCGAGCCTCCTCAAGCTCGACGACACTCCCACTATTTTCTTGCAAGAGAAACTCTTTCTCTAGAAACACAGCATGCCTTGAAACAAACACCTTTTGTTCCACAGGATGATAGAATTGGTTGTTGGAATGTATACTGAAAGCCTAGCTCTTTTTGTATGAACATTTTATTTTGAAATAAGAATCACATGATCATTGTTTGCACTTTATATATTTATTATATGTGTGCATATTGTCTAATATTTTACATTGTAGATAATATGGTGCTTGGTGTGGCACAGAAGATCATGTTATCAGTCCCTTGTAAAATATAAGTAGAGGCTCACAACCAAGATGGTTTTGGACAAACCATTGGCATGGTTGTAGTGTAGCTTGGTATTATTTTGTCTTGAACATAGAGTTACACTAGTACACTTAGGTGTATTGAGCAGGACCGACATAAAGGTGATTCAATTTAGTACTGACTACATAATTGAATTGGACCGCGTATATTATGTTGTGCATGCTCTTAATCCTGATATAATAACGGGTACATGTGCTTAGTATTTATTTCTTTGATTTACTAGAGGGTGAGATTTAGATGGATTAAATCAATATGCCCGGTAAGTTGGGAAATAATATTATTTACATGGTGTGCTGTTGATTATAGGAGGAAACCGTGTCCTATATATTAGGTTGATGATGTCCCCTTGAGGAGCTCATAAGGTTCATCATGTAAACCCATCTGGTTGACTTAGTCAACATGATGATAAGGTTGAGTGGTACTACTCGAGGAATTAGATGTTAATTAATTGATGGTCAGTAAATCAATTAATTGACGGACATTCGATATCTTAAACATGGGGAGATTAATGTACAAATAATATATGGAGCCCATATTGATTTATGGGGGTTGGTGAGGTAGTTCAATGATGATCCTCTAGTGGAATGGAACATCATTGATGGATCAAGTTAGTGTGGTTCCGATCCATCGGGTGGCCAAGACCCAACTCCTCCTTATGGTCCCTATCGTAGCCTAATATAATCCTTGTGAAGTCTAGATCCAAGAATGTAAAACAAAACCTAGAACCAACAGTTGGGATTAAATCCCTAAGATCCATTGGTTAGGATGAAACCCTAGAACCAACGGTTGGGATTAAATCCCTAAGATCCGATGGTTAGGATGAAACCCTAGAATCGACGGTTAGGATTAAATCCCTAGAGCCGACGGTTGGGATAAAACCCTAGATCCGACGGTTGGGATGAAATCCTAGATCTGACGGTTGGGATGAAATACTAGATCCGACGGTTGAGATGAAACCCTAGATCCGACGGGTTAGATGAAACCCTAGATCCGACGGTTGAGGTTAAATCCCTAGATCCGACGGTGGAGATTAAAGGAGTCCTAACCCTAACTCTATAAAAGGAAAGCTTAGGGTTGGGCGACAAAAAGTGATTTTCGAATTGGGATTAGGGTTTGGAGCAAAGGTGGGCGGCTAGGGTTTTGGAGCAAAAGAAGTGGGCGGAAACTCTTCCTTCTAGTTGAAGTTGGCCGGCGCCCATCTTCCTTCCATCAACACTTGGCCGGCGCGCATCCTAGAGCCCTCTCCCTTCTTCCTTGGCTGGCGGTTCTCCTTCCATAGGTGGCTGGCATTCATCTTCCTCCCTTCATCCTAGAGTGGCCGGCGGCAACAATTCTTGAAGTTGGCCGGTGCATCATCCAATTGTTCCTTGGCTGGCGGTTGCACCAAATTCCCTAATTTGGTGGCCGGTTCTAGATAGGAAGGTATTTGTTGTTTCTTCTCTTTGTTCACAGCGGACAAGGTAGAGAAGAAAGCGATCTAGAAGGCTTCTACTCATGGAGGATCTTCGTCCACACGTCGTCCACGAGAAGGATAGGACATACGGTAGAAGATCGTGAGGTATAAAGTTATTTTAACTTTATTTACAGATCTGAGCTTGTTCTTTTATGTTTTGATTATGCATGTGTGAATAAGTAAATATATTGTATAATCATGGACCCCGAAGACAAACACAAAAATCGGCGATCCGTCCGTCGTCTCTTCCGCGGCTAACCAACTAGAAGAGTTGTGTTGCTTGAACAACTAGTTTGTTCTAGCGACCACTCAAGTTGTTAGCACGACAACGAAATGGTGTTGCTAAGGAGGCTCATCCCATCCGGATTAATCCTTTCATTATTGAAAATTTTAATCCGGGGACATGGGAGCCAATGAGCCTCCGAAGCATCCACCTACAATTGGTATCAGAGCCACGGTTTCCGGTTTTGTGTGTTTCGGATTCGGTTAATTTTTTATGTATTTTTCATATATTAGATGTGCCGGATAATAGTAGGATATGCGTAGTTTAACTCTTTGGTTGCAGGCATAAGATCCGACTATTATGGCCATGTGTGTGTATATGAATGGATGTGTGTAAAAAAAATTTATTATTTGAATCCTCGGGGTTGACGAGGCTAGATTAGTATTTAATTTTTGTAATTAAATACGACATTGTTTAGCCGATCATTTTAGTTTACTTTCGATCTAGATTATTTGTACACTCCTTCGTGGAGTATAGGATCGATGGATTTAAATAAAATGATTTATCTCGGCTCATAACTCTTTGGTGACTTGCGCACGAGAAAAGATGGAGCGGACGAGGTGGCGACACGACGGGATGCATATTGGAGGACAATGCCATAATAGTTGAAAAAATTCTGTTTTTTCCATATTTATTGTTTATTTGTTTTATATGCATGTTGTGTATGTTTTAAAATTCCTCAATTTTAATTTACTAAGTGGGAGAGGGACATTTTAATTAATTCCCGCGGCCTCCATTACAATTTGACGTGTGATGCAACAAACTTGCACGTTGGCTCTGAGTGCCTTCCTCCCCATCGGATGGGTTTGTTTGCGGATCACTAGGTCAAATAATGGTTATAGGAAATTATTAAGGAGCGTGTCTACTTCCCCATCGATAAGGCACATAATCCAAAATAATTCCCTTAGTATCGTGTAATGGTGCACACTTAGATGCAAATTAAAAGTATCCTCCCCATCGGAGTCACTGCTTTTATTTGTAGGGCCAAAGAGGAACCAACTATTAATTTTATTTGTCAAAAAGTAAGGTTGACAAGATAATAAAATTAATGGGTAAAACCTCCTCTTACAAATGCAGAATTCGTATACGTCCACACTATCGTGGCATGCGATATTCTCGGTGTTTTGAGTGTTGGTTGATTTCGGAATTTTATTGTTTTTGAGGAATCAATAATATTTGAAATCTAATATTTTGATCATTGTGATTTTTAGGATTTTCAAATGGCTTTCAACCCACTTGCTGTGATTTTAAAAGAAAACAAACTTACTGGTCCAAACTACATTGATTGGAAAAGAAACCTGGATATTGTCTTAACTGCGGAGGAGTACAAATTTGTACTCTTCGAGGTCTGTCCTCCTAAGCCCTCCGATGACTCTGATGAAAAGGAGATAGAACGTTATAAGAAATGGGTTAAGGCAGATGAGATGGCGCGGTGTTACATTTTGGCATCTATGTCAAATGTGCTGCAACATCAGCATCAGGCCATAGCCACAGCTTATGACATGATGTTCAATCTCAAGGAACTTTTCGGACATCAGAGTAGGGCGGCTAGGCAGGAGGCAATAAGAAACTTGATGATGACCACCATGATCGAGGGAACACCCGTTAGGGATCATGTTCTCAAGATGATGGCTCATCTTAATGAGATGGAATTCCTCAGAGCTGAGATCGATGGGGAAACCCAGGTCGATATCATTCTCCAGTCTCTGCCTAGGAGTTTTGAGCAGTTCCGCCTCAACTACAACATGAACAAAAGGTTGTATTCGTTGGCGGAGCTTCTGACAGAACTCCAGGCAGCAGAGGGGCTTTTTCGTCAGAGTGCTCAAGCCATGGTCGCTCAAAAGGTTTCTTCCTCTAAATCGAAAGGAAAGAAGAAGAAGAAACAAGGTGGAGTGAAGAAGGTGGCAGTGGGACCTCAAGCAGGAGTGAAGAAGCCGAAAGGCAAGTGCTTCACTTGCAAGCAGACTGGACATTGGAAGGCGGACTGTCCTCGCCGAAAGAACAAAGGTATATCTTCTTGTTTAGTTGTTGAAACATGTTTAGCGGTGTTATCTACCAGTGCCTGGTGTGTAGATACAGGAGCCACTGATCATGTCTGCAATACATTGCAGGGGTTCCAGGAAACCCGACGACTAGCTGAGGGAGAGATTACCGTCTTCATGGGCAATGCTTCAAAGGTGGCAGCTATTGCAGTGGGAGACGTTTATTTATCTTTTGATAGGAATAAAGTTTTGGTTTTGAGAAATTGTCTTTATGTACCTACTTTTAGAAAGAATTTAATTTCAGTTTCTAAATTGTTTATGGATGGATATTCTATTTCTTTTAATGACAATGTTTTTATAAAAAGGAATAGGTAGATTATCTGTTCTGGTACATTTGTTGGCAATTTATATACTCTTGAACCAAAAACTCCCACGATGCATATAGAAATCAATAACTCATCTTCTAAGTCTAATAAGAGAAAAGAACCTTCGCAAATGAACCAAACATATCTTTGGCATCTAAGGCTTGGTCATATTAACCTAAGCAGAATTCAAAGGTTGATAGCTGATGGACCTTTAGGTTCATTAGTGGTGGAGGATCTCCCAACCTGCGAATCTTGCTTGGAAGGTAAAATGACCAAGAGGCCTTTTAAGGCCAAGGGGTATAGAGCCAAAGATGTGTTAGAATTGGTTCATTCTAATTTGTGTGGTCCTATGTCTATCCAGGCAAGAGGTGGCTTTGAATACTTCGTCTCTTTTATAGACGATTATTCAAGGTATGGATACATTTACTTGATGCGCCGCAAGTCTGAATGCTTTGACAAGTTCAAAGAATTCAAGGCTGATGTGGAGAACCGTCAAGGTAAAAGTATCAAGACATTACGATCTGATCATGGTGGCGAGTACCTCTTGGGAGAGTTTAGGAGTTACTTATCAGAGACTGGGATTCAATCCCAATTGTCTGCACCTGGCACACCCCAGCAGAATGGTGTGGCGGAGCGAAGGAATAGAACTCTTATGGAGATGGTCAGATCGATGATGAGTTATTCTGAGTTACCTGATTCGTTCTGGGGGTTTGCTCTGGAAACAACAGCACACATTCTGAACTTGGTTCCATCTAAGTTAGTACCCTCTACTCCCACAGAGTTGTGGACTGGGCGAAAGCCTAGTCTAAGACATATTCAGATTTGGGGTAGTCCAGCACATGTGCTGAAGGGAGATGCTGGTAAGTTGGAATCTCGTACAGAAGTACGCTTGTTTGTTGGCTACCCTAAGGTAACGAAGGGTGGTTTATTCTATAGTCCTAGAGATCAGAAGGTGATCGTGAGTACGAATGCCAGATTTCTAGAGGAGGACTATGTGTTGAACCACAAGCCCATGAGTAGGATTGTTCTTGAGGAGTTAACAGGGGAAGTCTCGTCTTCAGTACCACCAGTACAAGAGGAGACACCATAAGTCACTGCACCGCGTGTCACAGAGCATACACAGGAGGTACCTCATCGTAGTGGGAGGGTTGTTAGACAACCCGAGAGATTCATGTTTTTCGGAGAGTCTTCGGACTTAGTCCCTGGTGAACATGAACCTGATCCCTGGACATATGACGAGGCAATCCAAGATAGAGATGCGGTATCTTGGCAAAGAGCGATGAATTCAGAGATAGAATCTATTGATTCTAATCAGGTCTGGGAGCTAGTAGAACCACCCGATGGTGTAAAAATCATTGGATGCAAGTGGATCTACAAGAGAAAGAGAGGAGTAGACGGGAAGGTTGAGACCTTCAAAGCTAGGCTTGTTGCGAAAGGGTATACTCAGAAAGAGGGTATCGATTATGAGGAGACCTTTTCGCCGGTAGCTATGCTTAAGTCTATTCGGATTATCTTATCTATAGCTGCTCATATGGATTATGAGATTTGGCAGATGGATGTCAAGACAGCTTTCCTTAACGGAAGTCTTGAGGAGAACATCTATATGCGGCAACCAGAAGGATTCATTGCTAAAGGCAAAGAGCATCTTGTATGTAAGCTTAATCGGTCCATTTATGGATTGAAGCAAGCTTCTAGATCTTGGAACATCCGCTTTGATGAGGTAATCCAGTCATATGGATTTATTCAAAGTCCGGATGAGCCTTGTGTATACAAGAGATGTGACGGAAATGTAGTGGTGTTTCTTGTACTATACGTAGATGACATTTTGTTAGTTGGCAACAATATCAAAGTGTTATTAGATGTAAGGGTATGGTTGTCCAAACAGTTTGATATGAAGGACTTGGGAGAAGTGAGACACATCCTTGGGATCAAAGTTATAAGGGATCGCAAGAAAAGGATGTTGTGCTTGTCTCAAGCTTCATACATTGACACTATCCTTGCTCGTTTTAGTATGCAGAACTCCAAGAAAGGTTTTCTACCTTTTAGGCATGGAGTTCCTTTATCTAAAGAGATGTGTCCCAAAACATCAAAGGAGATAGAGGACATGAAGGCGGTTCCTATGCAGTAGGGAAGCCTTATGTATGCCTATGTACGAAGACCGGATATCCGCTGCTGGGGCATGGTTAGCAGATATCAGAGTAATCCTGGACAGGGACATTGGACTGCGGTAAAGCATATATTGAAGTACCTGAGAAGGACTAGGGATTATATGCTGGTTTACCGGGCAGATCAATTAGTCCCTGTGGGTTACACGGATTCGGATTTCCAATCAGATAGGGACAAGAGTAAGTCTACCTCAGGGTTTGTGTTTACTTTTGGAGGTGGTGCCATAGTATGGAGGAGTGTCAAGCAGAAATGCGTGGCGGACTCTACCATGGAAGCTGAGTCTGTGGCAGCCTCTGAGGCATTCAAGGAAGCTGTATGGCTCAGGAACTTCTTGATGGACTTGGATGTGATTCCTGGTTTGCCCAGAACTATCACAATTTATTGTGATAATAGTGGTGCAGTTGCAAACTCGAAGGAACCACGAGCCCATAAGGCGAGTAAACACATAGAGCGCAAGTACCACCTCATACGAGAGATCGTAAAGCGAGAAGTTGCTGTCGCCAAGATTGCATCAGAGGATAACCTGACAGATCCATTCACTAAGGCCCTTCCAGCGAAAGTGTTTGATAGGCATGTGGAGGACATGGGGATCAGATGTATGGCAGAGTGATGACGACATAGTCTTTTAGTATAAGTGGGAGATTGTTGGAATGTATACTGAAAGCCTAGCTCTTTTTGTATGAACATTTTATTTTGAAATAAGAATCACATGATCATTGTTTGCACTTTATATATTTATTATATGTGTGCATATTGTCTAATATTTTACATTGTAGATAACATGGTGCTTTGTGTGGCATAGAAGATCATGTTATCAGTCCCTTGTAAAATATAAGTAGAGGCTCACAACCAAGATGGTTTTGGACAAACCATTGGCATGGTTGTAGTGTAGCTTGGTATTGTTTTGTCTTGAACATAGAGTAACACTAGTACACTTAGGTGTATTGAGCAGGACCGACATAGAGGTGATTCAATTTAGTACTGACTACATAATTGAATTGGACCGCGGATATTATGTTGTGCATGCTCTTAATCCCGATATAATAACGGGCACATGTGCTTAGTATTTATTTCTTTGATTTACCAGAGGGTGAGATTTAGATGGATTAAATCAATATGCCCGGTAAGTTGGGAAATAATATTATTTACATGGTGTGCCGTTGATTATAGGAGGAAACTGTATCCTATATATTAGGTTGATGATGTCCCCTTGAGGAGCTCATAAGGTTCATCATGTAAACCCAGCTGGTTGACTTAGTCAACATGATGATAAGGTTGAGTGGTACTACTCGAGGAATTAGATGTTAATTAATTGATGGTCAGTAAATCAATTAATTGACGGACATTCGATATCTTAAACACGGGGAGATTAATGTACAAATAATATATGGAGCCCATATTGATTTATGGGGGTTGGTGAGGTAGTTCAATGATGATCCTCTAGTGGAATGAAACATCATTGATGGATCAAGTTAGTGTGGTTCCGATCCATCGGGTGGCCAAGACCGAACTCCTCCTTATGGTCCCTATCGTAGACTAATATAATCCTTGTGAAGTCTAGATCCAAGAATGTAAAACAAAACCTAGAACCAATGGTTGGGATTAAATCCCTAAGATCCGATGGTTAGGATGAAACCCTAGAACCAACGGTTGGGATTAAATCACTAAGATCCGATGGTTAGGATGAAACCCTAGAATCGACGGTTAGGATTAAATCCCTAGAGCTGACGGTTGGGATAAAACCCTAGATCCGATGGTTGGGATGAAATCCTAGATCCGATGGTTGGGATGAAATACTAGATCCGACGGTTGAGATGAAACCCTAGATCCGACGGTTGAGATGAAACCCTAGATCCGACGGTTGAGGTTAAATCCCTAGATCCGACGGTGGAGATTAAAGGAGTCCTAACCCTAACTCTATAAAAGGAAAGCTTAGGGTTGGGCGGCAAAAAGTGATTTTTGAATTGGGATTAGGGTTTGGAGCAAAGGTGGGCGGCTAGGGTTTTGGAGCAAAAGAAGTGGGCGGCAACTCTTCCTTCTAGTTGAAGTTGGCCGGCGCCCATCTTTCTTCCATCAACACTTGGCCGACGCCCATCCTAGAGCCCTCTCCCTTCTTCCTTGGCCGGCGGTGTTGGGTTTCCGGCACCGCGGCGTGTGTGTGTTCGATCATGTTTCGTAAACATGAACACAGCGGAAGCAATTTAAAATAATAAATCTACATTTATTACAACACACACAACACACGCATGCATTTTACAACAAGTGTATACATAACCGTAAATTAAAATTTGCAATAAAAGGAATTTTATCTATGTTATACCTTTCGTATGACGTATAGCGGGAACGACATCAACCGGAACGATCCTCGTAAGATTCGTCTCTATCCGTATCCACGCCGAGCTCCTCGGGATGACTTCACTAAGTCACGAGCTTTGTCTTCGTACGGGTTACTAGCCTCGTGTTGAAGATGACGTGATCGAGAGATGATCACGATCCGAATCCAAATTCGGATCCTAAAATGAGTTCTCAAAACTCGCTTCTCCGGAGAGGTATTCGTCAACCAATTGACGAATCCTTCGTCCTCCACCTCAGAGGATTACCGGAGATCAAATCCCCGGTAAGTTAGCCACTGTCGGAGCACTAACCGTCGTCCAAACGACGCTCCGACAACAAAGAAACAAACTGTCCAGAAAAACTGGACAGCTTTTGGTGGAGGAATAGAGGCCGGCCAAGGAGAGATGGAAGCTCACCTTATCACCGAACCTAGAGGAGATCACCGGAGGGTCGCCGGAGGTTCACCGGCTGAAGCTTGGTCGCCGGCAAGGAGCTGGACGGCGGCACCACAAGCTGGGCGGCAACAATATGTTGGGCGGCAACAATATGTTGGGCGGCAACTATATGTTGGGCGGCAACTAGGTTTAGGGTTTTTGGATGATTAGGGTTTAACAATCCCTTAAGCCCTCTTTTATAGAGAACTAATTCTCTTAATGGTTAATGGATCATATCCATAAAGCCCGTTAACCCGCTCCATTAGGATAAGTTAAAATAAACCAAACCATGATGGTTTATTTTAAGTTAAAACGAACCGAACCAACCTTTGGTTCATTCGTTTAATATAAACCAAACCATTTGGTTTATTCTCATCCATTGGATTAGAACCAAACCATTTTGGTCCATCCATTATGTCTTCATAAGACACTGCCCATCCACGCTTCCATTGTGACTGAAACAATTTCATGCTCGCTTTATGTTTGGTCCAACCAAACATAGTTTCTCTCGGTCTGAGAATCCCATTCTCAAGCTCGTTTTAAATCCTTTGGATTACACTCGTTGTGCGTGTGACCAAATAGGTTCTCGGTTTATGTTGGCCGTCTCTAATTAACCATTAATTATAGAACGATCATGAGTGGCACCTAGTAGTACATCATGATCCCCAATTAACCGAAAAGATCAACGGTTGATCCAGAACTATTTCTGAAACCCTTCAGTAGCTCGAATGAATCGTGCCCCATTCCCTTCACTCATCTTATACCCACTTGGTTCAGGACATGGTCTATTGTGTCAGTCCCCACTAGGCTGACTACGTCACACCTAGCCAAAGTATCATTTCCTCGTCCTACGGATTCTAGTTACTCCACATGTATCGAAGAGTACTTTACTCTAAACATGTAATGCTTTGGCCAAAGACTTTAGTAACAATCCGACGAGAGGCCATGGGTATACATCTCCTCGCAAGGAGTGGTGAATCCTTTATAGGCTATTCAAACACCTTCGATCACTCGACTTATACCCAATCATCCCGGGTCCACATCTCCTTAGAGATGTTTGCTTAAGATGTCAAAGCATAAGTCTCCATGATCAAGATGACTTGAATACCGCAAGTCAAAGGAACATCGCACTTAAGCCACAGTAAGAACTTCATTGACATATCTATATATGTAGAGAACCATATGAAGTCTTACGGCTGGTCACTCCAATGAACTAGTTACCATAACTAGCATCCACGATTAACTCCGGACATCACAATGTCTCGCTGAGAATCACCGCTTGGATACACCAAGGAGTATACCTCGTGCTAGTCTCGGCGAATTGATGGTGTCCAAATCCATCAATTCATCGACTAGGGATAATTCCGATACATCACAATTACACATGTAGAGATACTCACTAGTTGTGATCCAATCACAAATTCTCTCATGCTGTGAATCGTATCGTGGACATCCAGTAAATGAGTTTAAGATCCAATCAAATACATGAAACATGTATACTCAAATAGTGAATCTTCATTTATCATATAAATGGTTCATACATAAGGCGATTGCCTTAGGACATCTCTCATATATTATGTAGGGAATTCTCGTATGCCAAATGGCATATGCGCAACGGAAAATAGGATCCCTTCCAAGTGATCCATGCGAAAGCAAACTCGTATAAAATAAATTTCTCTAAACCAAACCTATCTTATAGGAGAGGATTACCTTTGTTGCGTGCCCTTGTTAATCCCGCTTTTCCTTTCGGTTTGTTGGATCTTTAGCACGTTCAAGTGTCCGTGCCTCTATACGTATCCACACGAGCAAGCTCTTGTCTCACAAGAGAAACTAGAAGAGCTCTCCTTTACTTCTTGCTAGAGAAGTCCCTAAAGGAGAGGAATCTAGGGAAGAAGAGAAAGGAGGAAGAAGACTACTCTTCTTGCTAGCCTACACTCACAAAGCCACACAACCAAAGCTTCCACCAAGCTTCTCAAGCTCTCTCTCACAACCACACCACAATCACAATCCAAATGATACTTTGGCCGGCCACTCCATGGGCCTTTTATAGGCTGGCAAAACCCTTTCACCTCCTACAATTTAATGCAATCCATTGCATTGAGACCCCTTTGTTTTGGGCCACTTAAGGAGACAAAAACCATTTTGTCCCCTTCCACCTTATCTAGCTTAGGTGGATGCTTAGGTGGCATGCTTATGTGGCATGCTTATGTGGCATTCATGCATGTTGAATTAATCTTATTAATTCAATTAAGCTTATGTTATCATATTGAATTAATCTTATTAATTCAATTAAGCTTATGTTATCATATTGAATTAATCTTATTAAATCAATAAGGTAACATATTGAATTAATCTCATTAAATCAATTAGCTAAAATTCTCATTAAGCTTAAAGTCCAAAAACCATTTTGTACTTAAGCTTATTCCCAAATTATTCTAGTCAAACTAGATTACTGTAATTACTCTATTTTTAATGGTCTTTGTGTGTGAAACTATAGGCTCTCATAACGTTGGCAGTGGATCTAAACTCTTTTAGATACACAAGCAATGAGCGGCATCTAGCAATACATCATTGCTAACCAAGTTCTGAGATAAGTCAAGATCCGACTAACCTTTCCGTGACTACTATAATATATGACCGTGTCCTTCTATCCTTGATATCGATTGATCAATGAGGCATAGACCGTGTCATCCTCGATCAATCTATGTGTTTCTTGATCCTCGAGTAAACTAACTCAAACAAATGAGCTCAATATCTCATATTGACTCATTCATGGCCATGCGTTTAGTAGTTCTACTCAATCAAGGGGCCCACCGATATCACTCCCCCATATGGAAGGGATAGATCCCATCTACATCACTCACATCCCTCCGCATAATTTGTTACATACCCAAGAATCGCCTTTATGGTCCACCACCATTACGGGTGACGTTTGACGATACCAAAGTACATAACTCCTATGTAGGGAACCGTAGTGACTTGTGTCCGAGGACTATTCATACCAATAGTCACATGAGAAAGTTTATGACACTCATATAACGATCCATGAAACTTTCTCATGGCGGGTCAGTTCAGTATATATTCTCCAATATATACCCATGTGTCAACTTGATATCATATATTCATGACTTGTGAGATCAAGTCATCAATTGACCTACATGCTAGTCTTTATGTATTAATATTGCCCCTGCATATTAATACTCGACTAGGAACATTTAGGAAAGTGTTCTCTACAGCCTCTCATAATCAATTCTGCCAATTGATGTGCTGTAGATAAGAACCTACTTTTCTAGGGCATTATTATATTTAAATTATGGCACAAGCAAGATGTAAATATAATAACCAATCCTTTGCCTTTATAGAATATGATACAAAATGTTCCCTATTCAACCATCACATGATTGGTTCTAGGGCTTTAACTAACAATCTCCCACTAGCACTAGTACCAATCACTATATCTAATACCTAGTGACCTAGTGTGACCATCATGCTTCCTCCGTACAAAGCCTTGGTCAATGGATCTGCGATGTTAGCTTCGTCTTACTCTGCATATCCTCACATCTCCTCTATCGATGATCTCTCGAATGAGATGGAAGCGCCGCAAGATGTGTTTGGTCCAGATGTGATCGAGGTTCCTTAGCTCGTGCAATAGCCCCATTGTTGTCACAATAGAGGTCTATTGGATCTGCAATGCTAGGAACTACCCCAAGTTCACGATGAACTTATGAGCCAAACAACCTCCTCGCATCGCATCGATGTCGCAATGTACTCGGCTTCTGTTGTAGAATCAAGAATCGTGTCCTCGCCGAACTCTTCCACCACGCCTCCACCATTCGTGCAAAACACGTACCCGATTGCGATCTATAGTCATCCTTATGCATTTGGAAGCTTGCATCATGTAACCCTTTACGCTTAGCTCCTCATTGCCTCCAATATCGTGAAATATTCTTTCGTTCTTCGTAAGTACTTAAGAATATTTTTCGCTATCCAGTGACTCTCACCGGATCCGATCGGGTATCTACTCGTCATGCTCAAAGCATACGAGACACAGTACAAAGCATGGCGTACATGATGATAGACCCTATAGGCCGATGCATAAGGGATCTTATCCATGCGATCTCTCTCCTCCTTAGAAGAGGGACATTGAGTCTTTGAAAGACTCACACCATGTGATAAAGCGAAACCCTTTCTTAGAATTTTGCATAGCAAAGCGATCTAGCACTTTATCAATGTATGTACTGACATAGGCCAAGTAATCTTCTAGATCTATCTCTATAGATCTTGATGCCTAGAATATAGGCACTTCACTAAGTCCTTCATTGAGAAACAATTCCCTAACCACATCTTCACACCGAGTGAGGGAATATCATTTCGATGAGAAGTATGTCATCTACATACAAGACAAGAAATACAACTGTGCTCACTATTTCTCTTGTAGACACAAGGCTCATCTTCATTCTTGATGAAACCAAACTCTTTGATTGCATCATCGAATCGAAGATTCCCGAGAGGCTTGCTTTAGTCCATAAATGGACCTTTGCGTTTGCATACCTTTCAGAGATGCTTTGGATCTTCAAAACCCTCGGTTGTGTCATGTACACATCCTCGAGTAGCTTTCCATTCGTAAAAGCGGTTTTGACATCCATCCGCCAGATCTCATAATCATGGTAGGTGCAATAGCAAGTATGATCCGAATGGATTTAAGCATCGCAATCGGTGAAAAGGTTTCTTCATAGTCAATACCATGAATTTGTTTGAATCCTTTAGCCACCAATCTACCTTTATAGGTATGCTTATTACCATCCATGTCGGTCTTTACTTTAAAGACCCACTTACACCCAATGGGTTTTACCCTTCGTGGATCAACCAAAGTCCATACTTGGTTAGTGTACATGGATTCCATTTCGGATCTCATGGCCTCTAGCCATTTCTAACTGGGCTCATCATAGCTTCTGATAGGATGTAGGCTCACAAGATCGACAAGCAATACTTCACCGTTGTCACCAAGAGAAAAGAATATCTCTCGGGTTGACGACGGATCCTATTAGATCTACGAAGAGGTTGGTCTACTTGAGCAGTGTTTGCTCCACAACTCTTTGGGCAACAAATTCCTCATCCACAACACTTTGTGGTGCCTGCTCATTTTCCATCGAAGCCTTAGTGTTATCATCATCTTGAACTTCTTCAAGATGAATTTTACTCCACTAGTATTTCTAGAAATAAATTCTCTTCTAGAAAGACAAAGATTTCGCAACAAACACCTTGCCAAGTGTGGGATTGTAAAAGTAATATCCCTTAGTTTCCTTGGGATATCCTACAAAATAACACTTATCCGATTTGGGTCCTAGTTTATCCGAGACTTGACGCCTAACGTAAGCTTCACAACCCCAAATCTTTATAAAAGACATTTTGGGACTCTTCCGGTCCATATCGTATATGGTGTCTTTTCTCGGCTTTGATGGAACGCGATTAAGTGTGAAAGCGGTGTCTCTAGAGCTAAACCCCAAAAGGAAGTAGGTAGATCGGTCGGCTCATCATTGATCGTACCATATCTAATAGAGTACGATTTCTCCTCTCGGATACACCATTCCATTGTGGTGTTCCAGGGGAGTGAGTTGGGATATTATCCCACACTCACCAGTGATCACGAAACTCTTGACTAAGGTATTCACCACCTCGATCCGATCAAGTAGCTTAATACGCTACCAAGTTGGTTATGTACTTCATTCTTGAATTCTTTGAACTTTTCAAAGGATTGACTTATGTCTCATCAAATATAAGTAGCCAAATCTACTCACATCATCGTGAAAGTAATAAAGTACTTATAGCCTCCTCTGCCGACATTGAAAGGGCCACATACATCAAGATGTATGAGTCCTAATAAGTCCGTCGCTCTCGCCATGTCCACTAAATGGAGTTTTAGTCATCTTTCCTAAAAGACAAGACTCGCATACCTCATATGATTCAAAATCAAATGAGTCCAATAATCCATCTTTATGGAGTTGGGATATGCGTTTTTCATTTATGTGACCTAGGCAACAGTGCCAGAGATATGTCTGGTTCAAATCATTCGATTTGAACCGTTTGGTATTTACGTTATAAATTGGGTTATCTAAATCTAGAACATAGAGACCATTCATAAGTGGTGCATTACAATAGAACATTTCATTTAAATAAATGGAACAACATTTGTCCTTTATTATAAAAGAAAAGTTTTTCTTGTCTAAACAAGATACAGAAATTATGTTCTTTGTTAATGCGGGTACATAGAAGCACTCCTCTAGTTCTAAGATAAGCCCAGTGGGCAAAGACAAAGAATATGTTCCCTCTACAAGAAAGAACTTTATGCCATTGCCTACTCGTAGGTCCACTTCGCCCTTTGCCATTATTCTACTATTTCTCAGTCCCTGCACATTAGTACAAATGTGAGATGCACATCCGGTATCTAATACCCATGTAGAAGAAATAGATAGATTAACCTCTATAACATGTATACCTGAGGCAGAAGTCCCACTTCTCTTGTTCTTTACTTCCTCAAGGTAGACTTTGCAGTTCCGCTTCCAGTGTCCAGTCTCACCGCAATGGAAGCAGTCCCCTTCCTTAGGTACTTTATCTTTACCCTTTGAAGTGGATGAATTGGCCTTGCCTTTGGCTTGGGTCTTACCCTTGCCTTTGCGCTTACCTTTGTCCTTCTTGACCATTAGTACATTACTAACTTTCTTCTTGAGATTTGGTTCAGCAATTCTTAACATGCTGAGAATCTCAGGCAAAGGTTTATCAATTTCATTCATGTTATAATTCATGATGAATTGATTGTATGCTTCCGGCAATGATTGCAGGATAACATCGGTTGCCAATTCTTGGCTCAGTGGAAAACCTAGTCTTTCAAGGTTCTCAACGTACCCAATCATTTTGAGTACGTGAGTTCCTACAGGTGTTCCTTCTTGCATCTTGCATGCAAAAAGAGCCTTAGACACTTCAAAACGCTCGTGCCTAGCTTGTCCTTGATATAGTTGTTTCAAATGCTCAACCATATCATAGGCATCCATGTTCTCATGTTGCTTCTGAAGCTCAGAGTTCATGGTGGCAAGCATAAGGCATGACACATCTAATGCGTCATCTTGATGCTTCTTATAAGCATCCTTTTCAAAGACGCAGTGGCCGTAGGGGCGGGTATTTCAGGTAGCCTGCTCTAGGACATATAGTTTGCGTTCTTGCTTGAGGATAATCCTCAAGTTCCTATACCAGTCAAGAAAGTTTGCTCCATTGAGCTTGTCCTTCTCAAGGATAGATCGCAAGTTGAGGGGGTGTGTCGTGTTAGATGACATGGTGATCTACAACATTAAAATGCAAAGTTAAGTATCATACCTAAATCATTTAATTAGGCCTTTAATTAAATGAGGCTCCCACTAAATTCTCATAGCTACTATTTAGCTATAAATTTATATGGGATAAAGATCCACATCATAATTCGTCTTGAGTTAGCTTTGGCTAATCGCCCAAGACGTAGTATAATTAGGTAGGCAATCTTTTGCCAATTACATCTGATGTAACTCTTTTAATAGCTTTGGTTAAGTTTTAGATTAGTTTAGTGTTTATTCCTAAACCAGCTTCCAGGCTGTGGCGAGGCACAGGGGCCTTCTTGGATATCGGAGCAACGACCACTTCTAAGACAAAGCTGATGTTTGGAAATCACACAAAACTAATGTTAACACTTATGTTCAAAGCTAATATATGCCTCTACTTTCTTAACCAATTAAGAAAACACTTAATTAAGTCTTAACTAAGACTGATAGCGGGACATCACGATTGTCCACTCGCACTCTCCAAGATAAAATGCATTGCTTTGCTTTGGCAAACCCAATAACAAATGATCGAGGAAGTAGTGAGTACCAACTTTGGTAGGCATATCGTTTAGACTTATTAAGAAATAAACATGTATCATATACATATTAGCATACATCACATATAAGCTAAACTAATCATGCATCACATACAAGCTAAACTAACATGCATCACATACATATTAAACTAACGTGTCATGGTTATGGCCCTTATTCTACAATCTTCTCAAGCCAATGAAAAGATTGATTGGTCAACCTAGGGATAGCATCTTCTCCTAAGTGCTTCCTTTTGGTTGTCTTGTGTGTTGACTTCCTCCTTGTAACCTCATCTTCCAATGGACCCTCCATCCTTGTTTTGTACATTACAAAAGGAGAAATACTCGAGTTACATTCGAGTCTAAAACTAATTTTACAACAAGAATATTAGGAGAAAGGCCACGCAGCCGTATTAAGAATTACAACACACAATCACAAACTTTTTGGGACTAGGCCATAACCATGCACCATGTCATTTTAACTTTTAAAGAGGATATTTTATTATGTTTGAAAATTTGCTAATGCAATTATCAACTCATAATAAAATTTATCCTACTTCTATATCACATATAAAATAGAGAAACCTATTTTTATATGATCTTCGCATAAGTGGCTCTGATACTTTGTAGAAATTCTCGTATGCCAAATGGCATATCTTAACGGAAAATAGGATCCTTCCAAGTGATCCATGCAAAGCAAACTCGTATAAAATAAATTTCTCTAAACCAAACCTATCTTATAGGAGAGGATTACCTTTGTTGCGTGCCCTTGTTAATCCCGCTTTTCCTTTCGGTTTGTTGGATCTTTAGCACGTTCAAGTGTCCGTGCCTCTATACGTATCCACACGAGCAAGCTCTTGTCTCACAAGAGAAACTAGAAGAGCTCTCCTTTACTTCTTGCTAGAGAAGTCCCTAAAGGAGAGGAATCTAGGGAAGAAGAGAAAGGAGGAAGAAGACTACTCTTCTTGCTAGCCTACACTCACAAAGCCACACAACCAAAGCTTCCACCAAGCTTCTCAAGCTCTCTCTCACAACCACACCACAATCACAATCCAAATGATACTTTGGCCGGCCACTCCATGGGGCCTTTTATAGGGTTGGCAAAACCCTTTCACCTCCTACAATTTAATGCAATCCATTGCATTGAGACCCCTTTTGTTTTGGCCGGCCACTTAAGGAGACAAAAACCATTTTGTCCCCTTCCACCTTATCTAGCTTAGGTGGATGCTTAGGTGGCATGCTTATGTGGCATGCTTATGTGGCATTCATGCATGTTGAATTAATCTTATTAATTTAATTAAGCTTATGTTATCATATTGAATTAATCTTATTAATTCAATTAAGCTTATGTTATCATATTGAATTAATCTTATTAAATCAATAAGGTAACATATTGAATTAATCTCATTAAATCAATTAGCTAAAATTCTCACTAAGCTTAAAGTCCAAAAACCATTTTGTACTTAAGCTTATTCCCAAATTATTCTAGTCAAACTAGAATACTCTAATTCCTCTAATTATCATGCTCTTTGTGTGTGACCCTATAGGCTCTCATAACGTTGGCAGTGGACCTAAACTCTTTTAGATACACAAGCAATGAGCGGCATCTAGCAATACATCATTGCTACCCAAGTTACGAGATAAGTCAAGATCCGACTAACCTTTCCGTGACTACTATAATATATGACCGTGTCCTTCTATCCTTGATATCAGATTGATCAATGAGGCATAGACCGTGGTCATCCTCGATCAATCTATGTGTTTCTGATCCCCGAGTAAACTAACTCAAACAAATGAGCTCAATATCTCATATTGACTCATTCGAGCATGGCCATGCGTTTAGTAGTTCTACTCAATCAAGGCCCACCGATATCACTCTGGCCATATGGAAGGGATAGATCCCATCTACATCACTCACATCCCTCCGCATAATTTGTTATATACCCAGTAATCGCCTTTATGGTCCACCCTGTTACGGGTGACGTTTGACGATACCAAAGTACATAACTCCTTATGTAGGGAACCGTAGTGACTTCAGGTCTGAGGACTATTCATACTAATAGTCACATGAGAAAGTTTATGACACTCATATAACGATCCATGAAACTTTCTCATGGCGGGTCAGTTCAGTATATATTCTCCAATATATACCCATGTGTCAACTTGATATCATATATCCATGACTTGTGAGATCAAGTCATCAATTGACCTACATGCTAGTCTTTATGTATTAATATTGCCCTTGCATATTAATACTCGACTAGGAACATTTAGGAAAGTGTTCTCTACAGCCTCTCATAATCAATTCTGCCAATTGATGTGCTGTAGATAAGAACCTACTTTTCTAGGGCATTATTATATTTAAATTAGCTGGCACAAGCAAGATGTAAATATAATAACCAATCCTTTGCCTTTATAGAATATGATACAAAATGTTCCCTATTCAACCATCACATGATTGGTTCTAGGGCTTTAACTAACATATTACTAACAGGAGGTCCTCCTTCCATAGGTGGCCGACATTCATCTTCCTCCCTTCATCCTAGAGTGGCCGGCGGCAACAATTCTTGAAGTTGGCCGGCGCATCATCCAATTGTTCCTTGGCCGGCGGTTGCACCAAATTCCCTAATTTGGTGGCCGGTTCTAGATAGGAAGGTATTTGTTGTTTCTTCTCTTTGTTCGCAGCAGACAAGGTAGAGACGAAAGCGATCTAGAAGGCTTCTACTCGTGGAGGATCTTCGTCCACACGTCGTCCACGAGAAGGATAGGACATACGGTAGAAGATCGTGAGGTATAAAGTTATTTTAACTTTATTTATAGATCTGAGCTTGTTCTTTTATGTTTTGATTATGCATGTGTGAATAAGTAAATATATTGTATAATCATGGACCCCGAAGACAAACACAAAAACCGGCGATCCGTCCGTCGTCTCTTCCGCGGCTAACCAACTAGAAGAGTTGTGTTGCTTGAACAACTAGTTTGTTCAAGTGACCACTCAAGTTGTTAGCACGATGACGAAATGGTGTTGCTAAGGAAGCTCATCCCATCCGTATTAATCCTTTCATTAGTGAAAATTTTAATCCGGGGACATGGGAGCCAATGAGCCTCCGAAGCATCCACCTACATTGGTAACCCCTTGTTTCCTTAGGGTATCCAATAAATAGACATTTATCAGACTTAGCATCCAATTTGTCTGATACAGTCCACTTCACATAAGTAGGACAACCCCATATCTTCAAGTAAGATACATGAGGTTTCTTACTATTCCAAATCTCATATGGAGTAGTGGAGGCTACCTTGGTTGGCATTCTGTTTAACAAGTAAACAATTGTCTGAAGTGCATAGCCCCAATAGGACTTGGGAAGATTTGCATGATTCATCATTGACCTGACCATGTCCAACAAGGTCCGGTTACGCCTCTCAAATACACCATTATGTTGTGGTGTATATGGCGGAGTCCATTGAGACAATATACCATTGTCTCTTAGATAATCAAGAAACTCTTGACTTAAATATTCACCACCTCGATCCAATCAAAGTATTTTAATACTCTTGTCATGTTGTTTCTCTACTTCATTTCTGAATTCTTTGAACCTTTCAAAGGCTTCAGACTTGTGTTTCATCAAGAACACATACCCAAACCGTGAGTGATCATCGGTGAAGGTAATGAAATAGCTATAGCCTCCTAAAGCTTGAGTTGACATAGGTCCACATACATCAGTATGTATTAGACCTAGCAACTCTCCCACTCGTTCACCTTTTCCTGTAAAAGGAAACTTAGTCATCTTGCCTTTTAAGCATGATTCGCATGTATCGTATGAATCCAATTCAAACGATTCCAGAATTCCACATCGGTGTAATTCGGACATGTGTTTCTTGCTTACATGGCCAAGACGACAATGCCACATGTAGGAGTCTATTTGATTATCCTTTCGAGCACGCTTGTTGCTCGCTTCGATATTGAAAATGTCACTGGATAAGTCCAACATATAAACACCATTACTTAAAGTTCCAATCCCATAAAGAACTCCATTCAAAGTTATGTAACAACAATTGTTACTAAAAGTCAAATGATACTCATTTCTATTTAAATAAGAAATAGAAATGATGTTCTTTATCAACGAAGGAACATAAAATCAATTGTCCAGTTCTAAGACAAGTCCTGTAGGGAGTTTCAACAAATACGTTCCGATGGCGAGTGCAGCAACCTTTGCTCCATTCCCAACACATAAATTTGACTCTCTCTTGACGAGTCTTCTTCTATTCCTTAGCCAATGTATGTCATTACATATATGTGAGCCACACCCAGTATCCAATACCCAAGTGTTTGAGGAAATAGAATGACAATCAATAACGAAGATATCTAAAGAAGATGGGGCATCCGATGCCTCATTCTTCTTCACGAACTCAAGATAAATCTTGTAATTTCTTCGCCAATGGCCCTCCTTTCCATAATGATGGCAAGGGCCCTTTTGAGCTGGTTCTGCCTTTTTAGCCTTTTTTTTCTTCCCCTTCTGCTATTCCTTTGACTTCCTCTTAGAACCTTTCTTCGAGGAATCAACTTACAACATCGTCCCCTGCTCATGCTGTTGGAATGTATACTGAAAGCCTAGCTCTTTTGTATGAACATTTTTATTTTGAAATAAGAATCACATGATCATTGTTTGCACTTTATATTTATTATATGTGTGCATATTGTCTAATACTTTACATTGTAGATAACATGGTGCTTGGTGTGACACAGAAGATCATGTTATCAGTCCCTTGTAGAATATAAGTAGAGGCTCACAACCAAGATGGTTTTGGATAAACCATTGGCATGGTTGTAGTGTAGCTTGGTATTGTTTTGTCTTGAACATAGAGTTACACTAGTACACTTAGGTGTATTGAGCATGACCGACATAGAGGTGATTCAATTTATTGCTGACTACATAATTGAATCGGACCTCGGATATTATGTTGTACATGCTCTTATTCCCGATATAATAACGAGCACATGTACTTAGTATTTATTTCTTTGATTTACCAAAGGGTGAGATTTATATGGATTAAATCAATATGCCCGGTAAGTTGGGAAATGATATTATTTACATGGTGTGTCATTGATTATAGGAGGAAACCGTGTCCTATATATTAGGTTGATGATGTCCCATTGAGGAGCTCATAAGGTTCATCATGTAAACCCTGCAGGTTGACTTAGTCAACATGATGATAAGGTTGAGTGGTACTACTCGAGGAGTTAGATATTAATTGATTGATGGTCTGTAAATCAATTAATTGGCGGACATTCGATTTCTTAAACACGGGGAGATGGATGTACAAATAATGTGTGGAGCCCATATTAATTTATGGGGGTTGGTGAGGTAAATCAATGATGATCCTCTAGTGGAATGGAACATCATTGATGGATCAAGTATGTGTGATACCGATCCATCGGGTGACCAAGATCCAACTCCTCCTCATGGTCCCTATCGTAGCCTAATAAACCTCATGAAGCCTAGATCCAATGATGGAAAACAAATCTCTAGATCCGACGGTTGAGATTAAATTTCTAGATCCGACGGTTGAGATTAAATCTCTATATCCGACGATTGAGATTAAATCCCTAGAACCGACGGTGGAGATTAAATCTCTAGATCCGACGATTGAGATTAAATCTCTAGATCCGACGGTTAAGATTAAATCCCTAGATCCGACGATGGAGATTAAATCTCTAGATCCGACGGTTGAGATTAAATCTCTAGATCCGACGGTTGAGATTAAATCCCTAGAACCAACGGTGGAGATTAAAACAAGGCTTAAGCCCAACTCTATAAAAGGGGGCTTAAGGTGGGCGGCAAGAAGGGTTAGTGGATGTTTTTTGGAGATTAGGGTTTTGCCTTTCATTGGCTTGGGCGGCAAGAAACCCTAGGGAGATTAGGGTTTGGTTCCTTGGTTGGGCGGCTAGGGTTTGGAAGGAAGAGTGGGTGGCAACTATAGGAGAGGATCTCTTCTTCTTCCTAGGGTGTGGACGGCACCTATCTCTCTTCCCTCTACCTTGGTCGGCGCTCAACCTATTCCTCTTCTCCTCTTCTTTTCCTCTTGGCCGGTGACACAAAGGAGCTAGGGATTGTTCCCTTGTTCGGTTCCTTGGTTGGCCATCTTGTTCTCTCTATTCTTGGGGCCGGCGGCATCAAGCTTTTGTGGCTTGGTGGTTGGCTCAAGCAAGAAGGGAAGGAGAATTCTTCTTTCTTTTGATTGAAGAAGATCTAGGAAGCTTCAACTTGTGGAGGATCTTCACCCACACGAAGTCTACAAGGAGGTTAGGACATACGATAGAAGATCGAGAGGTATAAGAGTTTTACAAGTTTTATTATTGATCTTTGCATGTTCTTATTAATATGATTGTATGTGTTGATTATACATGTCTACATCCATATGTATTTGTATAATCATGGACCCCGAAGATAAACACAAAAACCGGCGATCCGTCCGTCGTCTATTCCGTGGCTAACCGACTTGAAGAGTTTTGTTGCTTGAACAACTAGTTTGTTCAAGTGATTGCTTGAGTCATTAGCACGACGACGAATTGGTTGAGCTTAGGAAACTCATCCCATCCGGATTAGTTTTCATTAGTGAAAATTTTAATCCGGGGACATGGGAGCCAACAAGCCTCCGAGCAATGCCATCAAAATTGGTATCAGAGCCACGGTTTCCGGTTTTGTGTGTTTGGATTCGGTTACTTTCATGCACTTATCATATATTGTGTATGCCGGATGATAGTAGGATGTGCGTAGCATAACTTTTTGGTTGCAGGCATAAGTTTCAACTATTATGGCTATATATGTGTGTATGTGATTGCATGTGTGTGTGATTGTATATTATTTGAATCCTCGGGGTTGACGAGGCTAAATTAGTATTTAATTTTTGTAATTAAATACGACATTGTTTAGCCACTCATTTTAGTTTACTTTCGATCTAGATTATTTGTGCACTCCTTTGTGGAGTATAGGATCGATGGATGTAAATTAAAATAGTTTATCTTGGCTCGGATCTCTTTGGTGACTTGCGCACGGGAAGAGGTGGAGCGGACAAGGTGGTGACACGACGGGACGCATATTGGAGAACAATGCCATAATAGTTGGGAAAATTCTGTTTTTTTATATTTATTGCTGATTTGTTTTATATGCATGTTGTGTGTGCTTGAAAATTCCTCACTGTCAATTTACTAAGTGGGAGAGGGACATTTTAATTAATTCCCGCGACCTCCATTACAATTTGACGTGTGATGCAACAAACTTGCGCGTCGGCTCTGAGTGCCTTCCTCTCCATCGGATTAGTTTGTTTATGGATCACTAGGTCAAATAATGATTATGGGAAATTATTTAGGAGCGTGTGTACTTTCCCATCGGTAAGGCACATAATCCGATATAATTCCCTTAGTATCGTGTAATGGTGCACACTTAGATGCAAATAAAAAGTATCCTCCCCATCGGAGTCACTGCTTTTATTTGTAGGGCCAAAGAGGAACCAACTATTAATTTTATTTGTCAAAATGTAAGATTGACAAGATAATAAAATTAAAGGGTTAAAGCTCCTCTTACAAATGTAGAATTCGTATACGTCCACACTATTATGGCATGCGATATTCTGGGTGTTTTGAGGTGTTGGTTGATTTTGAAATTTTATTGTTTGAGGAATCAATAATTTTTTTTGAAATCTAAAGTAATGATCTATGTGATTCTTAGTATTTTAAAAATGACTTTCAGTCCACTTACTGTAATACTAAAGGAAAATAAGTTTACTGTACCCAAATTATGTTGATTGGAAAAGAATCTAGATATTGTCTTAACTGCTGTGGAGTACAAGTATGCACTCTTCGAAGAGTGTCCTCAAGCCATGGTTGCTCAAAAAGGTTTCTACTTCTAAGCCGAAAGGCAAGAAGAAGGAGAAACAAGGTGGAGCAAAGGTGGTGGGAGGATCTTAGGGAGGAGTGAAGAAGCCGAAAGGCAAGTACTTCACTTGCAAGCAGACTAGACATTGAAAGGCGGACTGTCCTCGCCGAAAGAACAAAGGTGTATCTTCCTGTTTAGTTGTTGAAACATGATTAGCGGTGTTATCTATCGACACCTGGTGTGTAGATACGGGAGCCACTAATCATGTCTGCAATACTTTGCAGGGGTTCCAGGAAACCCGATGACTAGTTGAGGGAGAGATTACCGTCTTCATGGGCAATGCTTTAAAGACAGCGGCTATTGCAGTGGGAGACGTTTATATATCTTTTTATAGGAATAAAGTTTTGATTTTGAGAAATTGTCTTTATGTACCTACTTTTAGAAAGAATCTAATTTCAATTTCTAAATTGTTTCTGGATGGATATTCTGTTTCTTTTAATGACAAAGTTGTTATAAAAAGGAATAAAGAGATTATCTGTTCTGGTACATTGGTTGGCAATTTGTACACTCTTGAATCGAAAACTCCCACGATGCATATAGAAGTGAATAACTCATCTTCTAAGTCTAATAAGAGAAAAGAACCTTCGAAAATGAACCAGACATATCTTTGACACCTAAGACTTGGTCATATTAACCTGAGTAGAATTCAAAGGTTGATAGCTGATGGACCCTTGGGTTTATTAGTGGTGGAAGATCTCCCAACCTGCGAGTCTTGCTTGGAAGGTAAGATGACCAAGAGGCCTTTTAAGGCTAAGGGGTATAGAGCCAAAGATGTATTGGAATTGGTTCATTCTGATTTGTGCGGTCCTATGTCTATCCAGGCTAGAGGTGGCTTTGAATACTTTGTCTCTTTTATAGACGATTATTCAAGGTATGGATACATTTACTTGATGTGCCGAAAGTCTGAATGCTTTGACAGGTTCAAAGAATTCAAGGCTGATGTGGAGAACCGTCAAGGTAAAAGTATCAAGACACTACGATCTGATCGTGGTGGCGAGTACCTCTTGGGAGAGTTTAGGAGTTACTTATCAGAGGCTGGGATTCAATCCCAATTGTCCGACTGCACACCCGAGAATGGTGTGGTGGAGCGAAGGAATAGGACTCTTATGGAGATGGTCAGATCGATGATGAGTTATTCTGAGTTACCTGATTCGTTATGGGGGTTTGCTCTGGAAATGGCAGCACACATTCAGAACTTGGTTCCATCTAAGTCAGTACCCTCTACTCCCACAGAATTATGGACTGGACGAAAGCCTAGTCTAAGACATATTCGGATTTGGGGTAGTCCAACACATGTGCTGAAGGGAGATGCTGGTAAGTTGGAATCTCATCCAGAAGTACACTTGTTTGTTGGCTACCCTAAGGGAACGAAGGGTGGTTTGTTCTATAGTCCTAGAGATCAGAAGGTGATCGTGAGTACGAATGCCAGATTTCTAGAGGAGGACTATGTGATGAACCACAAGCCCACGAGTAGGATTGTTCTTGAGGAGTTGACAGGGGAAGTCCCAACTTCAGTACCACCGGTACAAGAGGAAATACCATAAGTCACTGCACCGCGTGTCACAGAGCATACACAAGAGGCACCTTGTCGTAGTGGGAGGGTTGTTAGACAACTTGAGAGATTCATGTTCTTGGGAGAGTCTTCGGACTTAGTCCCTGGTAAACATGAACCTGATCCCTGGACATATGACGAGGCACTCCAAGATAGAGATGCGGTATCTTGGCAAAGAGCGATGAATTCAGAGATAGAATCTATGGATTCTAATCATGTCTGGGAGCTAGTAGAACCACCCGATGGTGTGAAAGCCATTGGATGCAAGTGGATCTACAAGAGAAAGAGAGGAGTAGACGGGAAGGTTGAGACCTTCAAAGCTAGGCTTGTTGCGAAAGGGTATACTCAGAAAGAGGGTATCGATTATGAGGAGACCTTTTCGCCGGTAGCTATGCTTAAGTCTATCCAGATTCTCTTATCTATTGCTACTCATAAGGATTATGAGATTTGACAGATGAATGTCAAGACAGCTTTCCTTAACGGAAGTCTTGAAAAAACATCTATATGAAGCAACCAGAGGGATTCATAGCAAAGGGCAAAGAGCATCTTGTGTGTAAGCTTAATCGGTCTATTTATGGATTGAAGCAAGCTTCTAGATCTTGGAACATCTGCTTTGATGAGGTAATCCAGTCATATGGATTTATTCAAAGTCCGGATGAGCCTTGTGTATACAAGAGATGTGATGGAAACGTAGTGGTATTTCTTGTACTATACGTAGATGACATTTTGTTAGTTGGCAACAATATCAGAGTGTTATCAGACGTAAGGGTATGGTTGTCCAAACAGTTTGATATGAAAGACTTGGGAGAAGTGGGACACATCCTTGGAATCAAGGTAATAAGGGTTCGCAAGAAAAGGATGTTGTGCTTATCTCAAGCTTCATACATTGACACTATCCTTGCTCGTTTTAGCATGCAGAACTCCAAGAAAGGTTTTCTACCTTTTAGGCATGGAGTACCTTTATCTAAAGAGATGTGTCCCAAAACATCAAAGGAGATAAAGGAGATGAAGGCGGTTCCTTATGCTTCGGCAGTAGGAAGCCTCATGTATGCTATGCTATGTACGAGACCAGATATCTGCTTTGCCGTGGGCATGGTTAGTGATATCGAGTAATCCCGATGTGGACATTGGATCGCGAAAGCATATATTGAAGTACCTGAGAAGGACTAGGGATTATATGCTAGTTTACCGGGCAGATCAATTAGTACCTGTGGGTTACACAGATTTTTATTTCCAATCAGATAGGGACAACAGTAAGTCTACCTCGGGGTTTGTATTTACTTTTGGAGGTGGAGCCATAGTATGGAGGAGTGTCAAGCAGAAATGCGTGGCGGACTCTACCATGGAAGCAGAGTATGTGGCAGCCTCTGAGGTAGCCAAGGAAGTTGTATGGCTCAGGAACTTCTGATGGACTTGGATGTGATTACTGGTTTGCCCAGAACTATCACAATTTATTGTGATAACAGTGGTGCAGTTGCAAACTCGAAGGAACCACGAGCCCATAAGGCGAGTAAACACATAGAGCACCAGTACCACCTGATACGAGAAATCGTAAAGGAGGTAGAAGTTGCTGTCGCCTAGATTGCATCAGAGGATGAACTGGTAGACCCTTTCACTAAGGCCCTTCTAGCGAGAGCTTTGATAGGCATGTGGAGGGAAGCGGAATCAGATGTATGACACTATGAGGACAGCATAGTCTTTTAGTATAAGTGAGAGATTGTTGGAATGTATACTGAAAGACTAGCTCTTTTGTATGAACATTTTTATTTTGAAATAAGAATCACATGATCATTGTTTACACTTTATATTTATTATATGTGTGCATATTGTCTACTTTACATTGTAGATAACATGGTGCTTGGTGTGGCACAGAAGATCATGTTATCAGTCCATTATAGAATATAAGTAGAGGCTCACAACCAAGATGATTTTGGACAAACCATTGGCATGGTTGTAGTGTAGCTTGGTATTATTTTGTCTTGAACATAGAGTTACACTAGTACACTTAGGTGTATTGAGCAGGACCGACATAGAGGTGATTCAATTTATTGCTGACTACATAATTGAATCGGACCTCGGATATTATGTTGTACATGCTCTTATTCCCGTATTAATAACGGGCACATGTACTTAGTATTTATTTCTTTGATTTACCAAATGGTGAGATTTATATGGATTAAATCAATATGCCCGGTAAGTTGGGAAATGATATTATTTAAATGGTGTGCCGTTGATTATAGGAGGAAACCGTGTCCTATATATTGGTTGATGATGTCCCCTTGAGGAGCTCATAAGGTTCATCATGTAAACCCTGCAGGTTGACTTAGTCAACATGATGATAAGGTTGAGTGGTACTACTCGAGGAGTTAGATGTTAATTGATTGATGGTCAATAAATCTATTAATTGGCGGACATTCGATATCTTAAACACGGAGAGATGGATGTACAAATAATGTGTGGAGCCCATATTAATTTATGGGGGTTGGTGAGGTAAATCAATGATGATCCTCTAGTGGAATGGAACATCATTGATGGATCAAGTATGTGTGGTTTCGATCCATCGGGTGACCAAGATCCAACTCCTCCTCATGGTCCCTATCGTAGCCTAATATAAACCTCATGAAGCCTAGATCCAATGATGGAAAATAAATCTCTAGATCCGACGGTTGAGATTAAATCTCTAGATCCAACGGTTGAGATTAAATCCCTAGAATCGACGGTGGAGATTAAATCTCTAGATCCGACGGTTGAGATTAAATCTCTAGATCCGACAGTTGAGATTAGATCCCTAGATCCGACGGTGGAGATTAAATCTCTAGATCCGATGGTTGAGATTAAATCTCTAGATCCGACGGTTGAGATTAAATCCCTAGAACCAACGGTGGAGATTAAAACAAGGCTTAAGCCCAACTCTATAAAAGGGGGCTTAAGGTGGGCGGCAAGAAGGGTTAGTGGATGTTTTTTGGTGATTAGGGTTTTGCCTTTCATTGGCTTGGGCGGCAAGAAACCCTAGGGAGATTAGGGTTTGGTTCCTTGGTTGGGCGGCTAGGGTTTGGAAGGAAGAGTGGGCAGCAACTATAGGAGAGGATCTCTTATTCTTCCTAGGGTGTGGCCGACACCTATCTCTCTTCCCGCTACCTTGGTCGGCGCTCAACCTATTCCTCTTCTCCTCTCCTTTTCCTCTTGGCCGGCGGCACATAGGAGCTAGGGATTGTTCCCTTGTTCGGTTCCTTTGTTGGCCATCTATTTCTCTCTATTCTTGGGGCCAGCGGCATCAAGATTTTGTGGCTTGGTGGTTGGCTCAAGCAAGAAGGGAAGGAGAATTCTTCTTTCTTTTGATTGAAGAAGATCTAGGAAGCTTCATCTTGTAGAGGATCTTCGCACACACGAAGTCTACAAAGATGTTAGGACATACGATAGAAGATCGAGAGGTATAAAAGTTTTACAAGTTTTATTATTGATCTTTGCATGTTCTTATTAATATGATTGTATGTGTTGATTATACATGTCTACATCCATATGTATTTGTATAATCATGGACCCCGAAGATAAACACAAAAACCGGTGATCCGTCCGTCGTCTATTCCGCGGCTAACCGACTAGAAGAGTTTTGTTGCTTGAACAACTAGTTTGTTCAAGCGATCGCTCGAGTCGTTAGCACGACGACGAATTGGTTGAGCTTAGGAAACTCATCCCATCCGGATTAGTTTTCATTAGTGAAAATTTTAATCCGGGGACATGGGAGCCAACGAGCCTCCGAGCAATGCCATCACATGCTTCACAGAAGACTCCACAGTCTTCAGCATGTTGAGCAGTACCACAGATGAACCTTCTTGCATCTCAGAGGTGAAGAAAAGCTTGGAGACTTCGAACATTTTGAATCTCATTTGCTCATCAACAAACTCATAAAGATGAAAGACTATGGTATGAGCATCCATATGCTCATGCTGCTTCCGCAGCTTGGGTTCCATCGCGGCTAGCATGATGCAACTCGTCAGTTCAGAATTAGTCACATGTTTCTGATAGACCAACAATTGGTCTAGAGTTGCATCGTCACTAGGATGGGCGGGAAGAGGCGCTTCGAGGACATATACAAACTTTTCACCTTGAGAACAATTCTCAAGTTTCTAAGCCAGTCCAAGAAGTTTGGCACAGTCAATTTATTTGAATCCAAGATAGAGTGCAAATACAAAGACATCATGATCAATCAATTATCTTAGAAATACAACTCGAGCATATATGAGAAAGATGATTTAAAATGCATCAATATACATTTATAAATCCCATTCATTTTTTAAATTTCAAAAACCCCAAAATCACTTCGAGAGATCGTAGGTCCATCTCCGAATGGGCTGATATCCATCATAGATATGAACAATCTTGGAGAGAGTCCAACAAGCCATTCATAACTACGACGGTAGGTATCAACTATACCGATTGCATATCACGTATATGCTACTATCACAATGTGCTATCAACTAATTTAATGTTCACACATACATCGGGTTGTTAACACATTAACAAGTATGCATCATATGCATAACACCCAACTTCACCTCCCTTTACATCGACCTTGGAGAGAGTCCAACAAGCCGATGCTCCAGGTTAAAGCTAACCCATTAATCAAGAAATAGTTTTAATATGGTTAGAGCGCATTCAACCAATTAGCCCAGCTTGGAGAGAGTCCAACAACCAAAGCTAACGATTGACCTCTGACTCTTACAATATTAGTATTAAACTATTCCATAGTTGGAACATGTTCGGGTTCGAGCCGGGCTTGGAGAGAGTCCAACAACCCAAACAAGAAACGGAACTCTGGTTCTAACCATATTAATGGAAGGTGTAGGCTTTAATATTGAGTTAGGGTTTTTATGTCTCATCCTCTTTGCATGCAAATAACTATTATCTACATGGCATGACATATATGACATACATCTACATGTCACGACACGCATAGCATAATGATATGCATCTAATGCAATTACATGACATACAATTATGTCATGTACAATATTTCCTTATATGTCATAACTATTTATGAAAATAAAATATGTTTAAGATTTGATTCTCCAAATCAAATCATGATTAAATTAGGAAACAAATTTCCAAATCTAATCACATATTTTATTTGTGAAAATAGTTGATTAAGGAAAGTCAATTTAGGAAACCAATTTCCTAAATCATCAAAACTACTTATGGAAATAAAATATTTTTAAGATTTGATTTCCCAAATCAAATCATGATTAAATTAGGAAACAAATTTACAAAATCTAAACAAATATTTTATTTATGGAAAATATCAATTTCCATAAATACTTCCAACTTTCCAAAAGTGGAAGATTTCCATAAATACTTCTAGACTTTCCAAAATTAAAAAATTTCCATAAATACTTCTAACTTTCCAAAAGTAGAAAATTTCCAGAAATATCATTATGACTATAGCAAAACAATTTTATGATTATGTCAAAACACAACTTGGGCTCTGATACCACTATTGGGTTTTCGGCACCGCGGCGAGTGTGTGTTCGAACATGTTTCGCAAACATGTGCACAGTGGAAGGAATAAAATAATAAATCTAATTTATTACAACACACACATCACACGCATGCATAGTACAACATGTGTAGACATAACCGTAGATTTAAATTTTGCAATAAAAGGAAACTTAAACTACGTATACCTCGCTTCTTAAAATACGTGTAGTGGGAAAGGCATCAATCGGAACGATCCTCGCTAGAATCGTCTCTATCCGTATCCACGCCGAGTATCTTTGGGATGACTTCACCAAGTCACGAGCCTCATCTTCGTACGGGTTGCTAGCCTCGTGTTGAAGACGATGTGATCGAGAGAAGATCACGATCCGAATCCAAATTCGGATCCAAAAACGAGTCCTCAAAAACTCGCTTCTCCGGAGAGGTATTCGTCAACCGTTTGACGAATCCTTCGTCCTCCACCTATGAGGATTACCGGAGATCGAATCCCCGGTAAGTAAGGCGCTGTCGGAGCTCCAAACGTCGCCCAAACGATGCTCCGACAAGAAGGAAACAAGCTGTCCAAAAAACTGGACAGCTTTGGTGGAGGAGTAGGGGCCGGCCAAAGGAAAGGTGGGAGCTCACCTTATTACCGAACCCAAGGGAGATCACCGGAGCTCCTCCGGTAGCAGCTCGACGCCGGAAAGAGGGAAGGACAGCTCCTTCTGGATGCCGGCAAGGGAGCTTGGTGGTGGGCGGCGGCAAGGGGAGGTGTTGGCGCCGAATTCGCCAAGGAGAGGAGGGGCGGCAGCTTTTAGGTCAAGGGATTTTGATTAGGGCTTAAGAAACCCTTAAGCCCTCTTTTATAGAGAACTAATTCTCTTAATGGTTATCGGATCATAACCATAAGGCCCGTTAACCCGCTCCATTAATATAAGTTAAAATAAACCAAACCATGATGGTTTATTTTAAGTTAAAACGAACCGAACCAACTTTGGTTCATTCGTTTAAAACAAACCAAACCCTTTGGTTTTTTCTCCTCCATTGGATTAGAACAAAACCAATTTGGTTCGTCCATCATGTCTTCATAAGACACGGCCCATCCATGCTTCCATTGCGACTGAAACGATTTCATGCTCGCTCCATGTTTGGTCCAACCAAACCCAATTTCTCTCGGTCTGAGAATCTAATTCTCAAGCTCGTTTTAAATCCTTCGGATTACGCTCGTTGTGCGTGTGACCAAATAGGTTCTCGGTTTATGTTGGTTGTCTATAATTAACCATTAATTATAGAACGATCATGAGTGACACCTAGTAGTACATCATGATCCCCAATTAACCGAAAAGATCAACAGTTGATCCAGAACTATTTCTGAAACCCTTCAGCAACTCGAATGAATCGTGCCCCATTCCCTTCACTCATCTTATACCCACTTGGTTCAGGACATGGTCTATAGTGTCAATCCCCACTAGGCTGACTACGTCACACCTAGCCCAAGTATCATTTCCTCATCCTACGGATTCTAGTTACTGCACATGTATCGAAGAGTACCTTACTCTAAACATGTAATGCTTTGGCCAAAGACTTTAGTAACAATCCGACGAGAGGCCATGGGTAGACATCTCCTCGCAAGGAGTGGTGAATCTTTTATAAGCTATTCAAACACCTTCGATCACTTCGACTTATACCCAATCATCCCGGGTCCATATCTCCTCAGAGATGCTTACTTAAGATGTCAAAGCATAAGTCTTTATGATCAAGATGACTTGAATATCGCAAGTCAAAGGAACATCGCACTTAAGCTACAGTAAGAACTTCATTGACATATCTATATAGGCAGAGAACCAAATGAAGTCTTACGGTTGGTAACTCCAATGAACTAGTTACCATAACTAGCATCCACGATTAACTCCGGACATCACAATGTCTCCAGCTAGTGAGAATCAGCTGCTTGGATACACCAAGGTGTATACCTCATGCTAGTCTTGACAGAATTGATGGTGTCCAAATCCATCAATTCATCGACTAGGGATAATTCGAATACATCACAATTACACATGTAGAGATACTCACTAGTTGTGATCCAATCACAAATTCTCTCATGTTGTGAGTCGTATCGCGGACATTCAGTAAATGAGTTTAAGATCCAATCAAATACATGAAACCATGTATACTCAAATAGTGAATCTTCATTTATCTTATAAATGGTTCATACATAAGGCGATTGCCTTAGGACATCTCTCATATATTACTAACAAAGATGAGGAGGACCAAGACCGTAGCATCTCGATCCGGTGCCTCGGAGCGACGAGCAAGGAGAGCCGACACTCCTCAAGCTCCGGAGGAGGGTAACGCCCTACCCACTTTACTTTTTCACAATAATGAACATAGAGATAGGTACAATATGCTCTCTACTCATAAACTTACTGCTACTAGGTGCTTGGATGAAGATTTGTTAGAATCTCTAGGATTGTTGGGCGATATGCAAATCCTATTTGCAAAAATGGGGTGGGAAGTGATTATGGGAATAAAGCACCTAACCTACCCTAGGATAGTTTTGGAATTTTTGAGTTTCTTAGAGGCAGAAGTTTTAACCGGTAGAAAGAGCGAGGAGGGTAGGATAACTTTTAGGTTTTTTAACATTGAGCATGAGTGGACCCTCCACCAATGGAACTCATGCTTTGACTTGCCGAGTGGGGGAGAGAGAAGAACCCCTATTGGGTTCAACTCTCGGTTATGTTGGACCGAGTTGACGGGGGAGCATACTTATGACCCTTCTAGGACTAAAGCATCACGCCTCTAGAACCCCGTCTTTCGATACCTACACCGTATCATGGCCAGTGCCATATTTGGTCATGGGGAGAGTGACGGTGTAGTTAGAGCCAGCGAGCTGCTTTGCCTATGCGATATGCTACAAGAGAGGAGTAGCATCGATGTAGGGTCCCACTTCATCAGACACTTAGTGAAGATGGGCAAAGCAGCACACTGAGAGATCAATGTGGGAGGCCTACTTACCCACATTTGCCATAGGATGGGGTACGATTACGAGGAGCCTAGGATTGACCTAGGAGTATGCATGACCATGAAAATGATCGTGAGAGAAGGAGACTCCTTATGCTTTGTAAGGAAGAATCTGATGACCCTTAGGCTCCCTGACCCGGATCGTACCACCATCACTATACGCGCCAACTGGCGCTTGGACCTGATAGTGGAGTCCCCTCCACATGAGGGACCATCCACATCAGTGCCCATCTCTCCACCTTTATATCACTCTCCCTCCAGTCCACACAAGCATAGGAGCCCACCTAGTTCACGCCGACATGAACCTACACCTACACCACCACTTTTTTCTACTTTTGAGCAGGATGTAGGTGCGTCGGCCTATGATTTCTCGAAGTTTCGATCGTACCTCGATGACATTTATACTGAGCAACAGACGTAGAGGCAACGATGGGAGGAGCAGAGTGCCTACCAGTAGGCGGAGTTCCAGGGATTCCGGGAGCATTTCCAGCGGGCTGAGAAGTTTTACTATGAGGCCCAAATATACTTCCAGGAGGAGGCTGCTCATCATCAAGATGAGGCCGCCTGTCACAGGGAGATGCGGTAGCACATGCATGCCCAGCAGGCATAGTGGGCTAGGGAGGTGGAGCACAGAGCAGCCGCTGCATCCACTAACTCCCAGATCGACCACATGTATATGTGGCATCAGTGGCTCAGCAGCAGGTTCTCCCAGAATCCAGAGATGCCGAGGCTCCCAGACTTTCCACCTCATCTACCATATTAAAGGTATATTTTCGTTTAAGTCTGGGGGGAGACCCCAAGGTTTATTTTGCTTTGTTTCCTAGCAGTAGTTTCTTTTTCTGGTATATTCATTTATCCATGCATGGGTTTTTGAACTTCTTTCAGTACTTAATTTTTGTTATGTTTAAGGCTACCTCAGTAGTATTTTTAAAAGTTGCTTGCATGAGTTGTTCCCATAGGTAGCTTAACTTTATTTGTCTTGTGGTATTTTATTTTATTCGCTTTATAGAATGTTCTAGACTTACATTGGTTAACTTTGGTTTTACACTTACACATGTCGAACATTCTGAAAGGGAGAATCTAGTACATACCTAGTTAAGATTCACCTCAATAGTCTAGTACATTGGAATCCATAGGTGATCCTAGGTTTAGCATTTTAGTTACTGGAGATGCTCGGATTGTGTAAGCCCATTCGGAAGAATCAAAATTCCAGTGAGCCAAAAAAAAAGAGAAAAGAAAAAAAAAGAGAAATAAAAGAAAAAGAGAGAAAAAAAATGAGAAAAAAAAAGAGAAGAGAAAAAAAAGAGAGATTATGAGGGATAAAAAATAGTTGTCGTGGGTGGAAATGGCTAGGTGCCCCTGTTGGATCGATTTGAAACGCTAGAGGGGGGGTGAATATGTTAGTAATATATAAGAGATGTCCTAAGGCAATCGCCTTATGTATGAACCATTTATATGTTAGTTATAGCCCTAAGAACCAATCATGTGATGGTTGAATAGGGAACATTTTGTATCATATTCTATAAAGGCAAAGGATTGGTTATTATATTTAAGTCTTGCTTGTGCCAGCTAAATTAAATATAGTAATGCCCTAGAAAAGTAGGTTCTTATCTACAGCACATCAATTGGCAGAATTGATTATGAGAGGCTGTAGAGAACACTTTCTAAATGTTCCTAGTCAAGTATTAATATGCAAGGGCAATATTAATACATAAAGACTAGCATGTAGGTCAATTGATGACTTGATCTCACAAGTCATGGATATATGATATCAAGTTGACACATGGGTATATATTAGAGAATATATACTGAACTGACCCACCATGAGAAAGTTTCATGGATCGTTATATGAGTGTCATAAACTTTCTCATGTGACTATTGGTATGAATAGTCCTCAAACCTGAAGTCACTACGGTTCTCTACATAAGGAGTTATGTACTTTGGTATCGTCAAACGTCACCCGTAACAGGGTGGACCATAAAGGCGATTACTGGGTATATAACAAATTATGCGGAGGGATGTGAGTGATGTAGATGGGATCTATCCCTCTCATATGACGAGAGTGATATCGGTGGGCCCCTTGATTGAGTAGAACTACTAAAATGCATGGCCATGCTCGAATGAGTCAATATGAGATATTGAGCTCATTTGTTTGAGTTAGTTTACTCAGGGATCAAGAAACACATAGATTGATCGAGGATGACACAGTCTATGCCTCATTGATCAATCTGATATCAAGGATAGAAGGACACGGTCATATATTATAGTAGTCACGGAAAGGTTAGTCGGATCTTGACTTATCTCATAACTTGGGTAGCAATGATGTATTGTTAGATGTCGCTCATTGCTTGTGTATCTAAAAGAGTTTAGGTCCACTGCCAACGTTATGAGAGCCTATAGGGTCACACACAAAGAGCATGATGATTAGAGGAATTAGAGTATTCTAGTTTGACTAGAATAATTTGGGAATAAGCTTAAGTACAAAATGGTTTTTGGACTTTAAGCTTAATGAGAATTTTAGCTAATTGATTTAATGAGATTAATTCAATATGTTACCTTATTGATTTAATAAGATTAATTCAATATGATAACATAAGCTTAATTGAATTAATAAGATTAATTCAATATGATTGAATTAATAAGATTAATTCAACATGATAACATAAGCTTAATTGAATTAATAAGATTAATTCAACATGCATGAATGCCACATAAGAATGCCACATAAGCATACCACATAAGCATGCCACCTAAGCATCCACCTAAGCTAGATAAGGTGGAAGGAAACAAAATGGTTTTGTCTCCTTAAGTGGCCGGCCAAACTTGTGTCCCAATGCAATGGATTGCATTGAATGTGTGGAGGTGAAAGGGTTTTTCCAACCCTATAAAAGACCCCATGAAGTGGCCGGCCAAAGCAAGTGTTGTTGTGGTTGTGAGAGAGCTTGGTGGAAGCTTTGGTTGTGTGGGTTTGTGAGTGTAGGCTAGCAAGAAGAGGAGTCTTCTTCTTCCTTTCTCCTTTTCCCTCTCTTCCTCTCCTTTAGGGACTTCTCTAGCAAGAAGTAAAGGAGAGCTCCTCTAGTTTTTCTTTTGTGAGACAAGAGCGTGCTCGTGTGGATACATATAGAGGCACGGACACTTGAACGTGCTAAAGATCCAACAAACAAAAGGAAGAAGCGGGATTAACAAGGGCACGCAACAAAGGTAATCCTCTCCTATAAGATAGGTTTGGTTTAGAGAAATTTATTTTATACGAGTTTGCTTTCGCATGGATCACTTGGAAGGGATCCTATTTTCCGTTGCGCATATGCCATTTGGCATAAAGAATTTCCCTACAGTGGTATCAGAGCCACTTATGAAGATCATATAAAATAGGTTTTTTCTATTTTATATGTGATATAGAAGTAGGATATATTTTATTATGAGTTGATAATTGCATTAGCAATTGTCAAACATAATAAAATATCCAATGTCTTTTAAAAGTTAAAATGACATGGTGCATGGTTATGGCCTAGTCCCAAAAGGTTTGTGAATGTGTGTGTGTTGTAATTCTTAAATACGGCCTGCGTGTCGTGCCTTCCTCCTAAAATTCTTGTTGTAAAATTAGTTTTAGACTCGAATGTAACTCGAGTATTTCTCCTTTTGTAATGTACAAAACAAAGATGGAGGGTCCATTGGAAGATGAGGTTACAAGGAGGAAGTCAACACACAAGACAACCAAAAGGAAGCACTTAGGAGAAGATGCTATCCCTAGGTTGACCAATCAATCTTTTCATTGGCTTGAGAAGATTGTAGAATAAGGGCCATAACCATGACACGCTTAGTTTAATATGTATGTGATGCATGTTAGTTTAGCTTGTATGTGATGCATGATTAGTTTAGCTTATATGTGATGTATGCTAATATGTATATGATACATGTTTATTTCTTAATAAGTCAAAAACGATATGCCTACCAAAGCTTGGTACTCACTACTTCCTCGATCATTTGTTATTGGGTTTGCCAAAGCAAAGCAATGCATTTTATCTTGGAAGAGTGCGAGTGGACAATCGTGATGTCCCGCTATCAAACTTGGTTAAGACTTAATTAAGTTTTCTTAATTAGTTAAGAAAGTAGAGGCATATATTAGCTTTGAACATAAGTTTTAAAATTAGTTTTATGTGATTTCCGAACATCAGCTTTGTCTTAGAAGTGGTCGTTGCTCCGATATCCAAGAAGGCCCCTGTGCCTCGCCACAGCCTGGAAGCTGGTTTAGGAATAAACACTAAACTAATCTAAAACTTAACCAAAGCTATTAAAGAGTTACATCAGATGTAATTGGCAAAAGATTGCCTACCTAATTATACTACGTCTTGGGCGATTAGCCAAAGCTAACTCAAGACGAATTATAATGTGGATCTTTATCCCATATAAATTTATAGCTAAATAGTAGCTATGAGAATTTAGTGGGAGCCTCATTTAATTAAAGGCCTAATTAAATGATTTAGGTATGATACTTAACTTTGCATTTTAATGTTGTAGATCACCATGACATCTAACACGACACACCCCCTCAACTTGCGATCTGTCCTTGAGAAGGACAAGCTTAATGGAGTGAACTTTCTTGACTGGTATAGGAACTTGAGGATTATCCTCAAACAAGAACGCAAACTGTATGTCCTAGAGCAGTCTACCCTGAAAACACACCCATGCGCCACTGTCGTCTTTGAAAAGGATGCTTATAAGAAGCATCAAGATGACGCATTAGATGTGTCATGTCTTATGCTTGCCACCATGAACTCTGAGCTTCAGAAGCAACATGAGAACATGGATGCCTATGATATGGTTGAGCATTTGAAACAACTATATCAAGGACAAGCTAGGCACGAGCGTTTTGAAGTGTCTAAGGCTCTTTTTGCATGCAAGATGCAAGAAGGAACACCTGTAGGAACTCACGTACTCAAAATGATTGAGTACGTTGAGAACCTTGAAAGACTAGGTTTTCCACTGAGCCAAGAATTGGCAACCGATGTTATCCTGCAATCGTCGTTCTTGGAAGCATATAATCAATTCGTCATGAATTATAACATGAATGAAATTGATAAACCTTTGCTGAGATTCTCGGCATGTTAAGAAGCTAACTGAACCGAATCTCAAAAAGAAAGTTAGCAAAGTACTAATGGTCAAGAAGGGCAAAGGTAAGCGCAAAGGCAAGGGTAAGACCCAAGCCAAAGGCAAGGCCAATTCATCCACTTCAAAGGGTAAAGGTAAAGTACCTAAGGAAGGGGGCTTCCATTGCGGTGAGGCTGGGCCTTTGGAAGGCGCAAAGTCTACCTTGAGGAAGTAAAGAATAAAAGAAGTGGGACTTCTGCCTCAGGTATACACGTTATAGAAGTTAATCTATCTATTTCTTCTACATGGGTATTAGATACCGGATGTGCATCTCACATTTGTAATAATGTGCAGGGAGAAATAGTAGACAAATGGCAAAGCGAAGTGTAGACCTACGAGTAGGCAATGGCGCAAAAGTTCTTCTTGTATTTGTAGGAACATATTCTTTGTCTTTGCCCTTTTGGGCTTATCTTAGAACTAGAGGAGTGCTTATATGTACCGCATTGACAAAGAACATAATTTCTGTATCTTGTTTAGACAAGAAAAACTTTTCTTTTATAATAAAGGACAAATGTTGTTCCATTTATTTGAATGAAATGTTCTATTGTAATGAACCACTTATGAATGGTCTCTATGTTCTAGATTTAGAAAACCCAATTTATAACGTAAATACCAAGCGGTTCAAATCGAATGATTCGAACCAAACATATCTCCGCACTCGCCTAGGTCACATAAATGAAAAACGATATCCCAACTCCATAAAGATGGATTATTGGACTCATTTGATTTTGAATCATATGATGTATGATAATCTTGCCTTTTAGGAAAGATGACTAAAACTCCATTTAGTGGACATGGAGAGAGAGCGACAGACTTGTTAGGACTCATACATACTGATGTATGTGGGCCTTTCAATGTCGGGCGGAGGAGGCTATAAGTACTTTATTACTTTCACGATGATATGAGTAGATTTGGCTACTTATATTTGATGAGACATAAGTCAGAATCCTTTGAAAAGTTCAAAGCATTCAAGAATGAAGTACAAAACCAACTTGGTAAGCGTATTAAGCTACTTCGATCAGATCGAGGTGGTGAATACCTTAGTCAAGAGTTTCGTGATCACCTGGCTGAGTGTGGGATAATATCCCAACTCACTCTGGAACACCACAATGGAATGGTGTATCCGAGAGGAGAAATCGTACTCTATTAGATATGGTACGATCAATGATGAGCCGATCGATCTACCTACTTCCTTTTGGGGACTAGCTCTAGAGACAGTAGCTTTCACTTAATCGCGTCCCATCAAAAGTCGTAGAAAAGACACCATATCGATATGGATCGGGAAGAGTCCCAAAATGTCTTTTATAAAGATTTGGGGTTGTGAAGCTTATGTAAGACGTCAAGTCTCGGATAAACTAGGACCCAAATCGGATAAGTGTTATTTTGTCGATATCCCAAGGAAACTAAGGGATATTACTTTTACAATCCCACACTTGGCAAGGTGTTTGTTGCAAATCTTTGTCTTTCTAGAAAGAGAATTTATTTCTAGAAAAACTAGTGGGAGTAAAATTCATCTTGAAGAAGTTCAAGATGACGATAACACTAAGGCTTCGATGGAAAATGAACAGGAACCACAAAGTGTTGTGGATGAGGAAATTGTTGCCCAAAGAGTTGTGGAACAAACACCTGTTCAAGTAGACCAACCTCTTCGTAGATCTGATAGGATCCGTCGTCAACCTGAGAGATATTCTTTTCTCTTGGTAATGATGGTGATGTATTGCTTGTCGATCTTGACGAGCCTACATCCTATCAAGAAGCTATGATGAGCCCAGATTTCGAGAAATGGCTAGAGGCCATGAGATCCGAAATGGAATCCATGTACACTAACCAAGTATGGACCTTGGTTGATCCACCTGAAGGGGTAAAACCCATTGGGTGTAAGTGGGTCTTTAAAGTATAGACTGACATGGATGGTAATAAGCATACCTATAAAGGTAGATTGGTGGCTAAAGGATTCAAACAAATTCATGGTATTGACTATGATGAAACCTTTTCACCAGTTGCGATGCTTAAATCCATTCGGATCATACTTGCTATTGACCTACCACGATTATGAGATCTGGCGGATGGATGTCAAAACCGCTTTTACGAATGGAAAGCTACTCGAGGATGTGTACATGACACAACCGAGGGTTTTGAAGATCCAAAGCATTCTGAAAGGTATGCAACCGCAAAGGTCCATTTATGGACTAAAGCAAGCCTCTCGGCTGGAATCTTCGATTCGATGATGCAATCAAAGAGTTTGGTTTCATCAAGAATGAAGATGAACCTTGTGTCTACAAGAGAAATAGTAGAACACAGTTGTATTTCTTGTCTTGTATGTAGATGACATACTTCTCATGAAATGATATTCCCTCACTCGATCTGTGAAGATGTGGTTAGGAATTGTTTCTCGATGAAAGACTTAGGTGAAGCTGCCTATATTCTAGGCATCAAGATCTATAGAGATAGATCTAAAAGATTACTTGGCCTAAGTCAGAGTACATACATTGATAAAGTGCTAGATCGTTTTGCTATGCAAAATTCCAAGAAAGGATTTCTGCCTTTATCACATGGTGTGAGTCTTTCGAAGACTCACTGTCCCTCTTCTCAGGAGGAGAGAGATCGCATGGATAAGATCCCTTGCGTCTTAGGGTTCTATCATGTATGCCATGCTTTGTACTCTGACGCCTCGTATGCTTTGAGCATGACGAGTAGATACCTGATCGGATCGGTGAAAGTCCGGATAGCGATAAAATATTCTTAAATACTTACGAAGAACGAAAGAATATTTCACGATATTTGGAGGCAATGAGGAGCTAGTTTGTAAAGGGTTACGATGATGCAAGCTTCCAAGCAGACAAGGATGACTATAGATCGAATCGAGTGCGTGTTTTGCACGAATGGTGGAGTGTGTGGTGGAAGAGTTCAAAGCGAGGACACTTGATTCTACAGCGAAGTATATTCGCATCGATGCGAAAGGAGGCTGTTTGGCTCCGTAAGTTCATCAGTGAACTTGGGGTAGTTCCTAGCATTGCAGATCCAATAGACCTCTATTGTGACAACAATGGGGCTATTGCACAGGCTAAGGAACCTCGATCACATCAGCGGACCAAACACATACTGCGGCGCTTCCATCTCATTCGAGAGTTCATCGATAGAGGAGATGTGAGGATATGCAGAGTACCGACAGAAGCTAACATCGCAGATCCATTGACCAAGGCTTTGGCACAGAGGAAGCATGATGGTCACACTAGGTCACTAGGTATTAGATATCATAGTGATTGGTACAAGTGCTAGTGGGAGATTGTTAGTTATAGCCCTAAGAACCAATCATGTGATGGTTGAATAGGGAACATTTTGTATCATATTCTATAAAGGCACAGGATTGGTTATTATATTTAAGTCTTGCTTGTGCCAGCTAAATTAAATATAGTAATGCCCTAGAAAAGTAGGTTCTTATCTACAGCACATCAATTGGCAGAATTGATTATGAGAGGCTGTAGAGAACACTTTCTAAATGTTCCTAGTCAAGTATTAATATGCAAGGGCAATATTAATACATAAAGACTAGCTTGTAGGTCAATTGATGACTTGATCTCACAAGTCATGGATATATGATATCAAGTTGACACATGGGTATATATTAGAGAATATATCTTTGGCCCGACCCGCCATGAGAAAGTTTCATGGATCGTTATATGAGTGTCATAAACTTTCTCATGTGACTATTGGTATGAATAGTCCTCGGACACGAAGTCACTACGGTTCCTACATAAGGAGTTATGTACTTTGGTATCGTCAAGCGTCACACGTAAGGTGGACCATAAAAAGCGATTCGGGTATATAACAAATTATGCGGAGGGATGTGAGTGATGTAGATGGGATCTATCCCTCTCATATGACGAGAGTGATATCGGTGGGCCCCTTGATTGAGTAGAACTACTAAAACGCATGGCCATGCTCGAATGAGTCAATATGAGATATTGAGCTCATTTGTTTGAGTTAGTTTACTCGAGGATCAAGAAACACATAGATTGATCGAGGATGACACGGTCTATGCCTCATTGATCAATCGATATCAAGGATAGAAGGACACGGTCATATATTATAGTAGTCACGGAAGGTTAGTGGGATCTTGACTTATCTCGTAACTTGGGTAGCAATGATGTATTGCTAGATGCCGCTCATTGCTTGTGTATCTAAAAGAGTTTAGGTCCACTGCCAACGTTATGAGAGCCTATAGGGTCACACACAAAGAGCATGATGATTAGAGGAATTAGAGTATTCTGGTTTGACTAGAATAATTTGGGAATAAGCTTAAGTACAAAATGGTTTTTGGACTTTAAGCTTAATGAGAATTTTAGCTAATTGATTTAATGAGATTAATTCAATATGTTACCTTATTGATTTAATAAGATTAATTCAATATGATAACATAAGCTTAATTGAATTAATAAGATTAATTCAATATGATTGAATTAATAAGATTAATTCAACATGATAACATAAGCTTAATTGAATTAATAAGATTAATTCAACATGCATGAATGCCACATAAGAATGCCACATAAGCATACCACATAAGCATGCCACCTAAGCATCCACCTAAGCTAGATAAGGTGGAAGGAAACAAAATGGTTTTGTCTCCTTAAGTGGCCGGCCAAACTTGTGTCCCAATGCAATGGATTGCATTGAATGTGTGGAGGTGAAAGGGTTTTTCCAACCCTATAAAAGACCCCATGAAGTGGCCGGCCAAAGCAAGTGTTGTTGTGGTTGTGAGAGAGCTTGGTGGAAGCTTTGGTTGTGTGGGTTTGTGAGTGTAGGCTAGCAAGAAGAGGAGTCTTCTTCTTCCTTTCTCCTTTTCCCTCTCTTCCTCTCCTTTAGGGACTTCTCTAGCAAGAAGTAAAGGAGAGCTCCTCTAGTTTTTCTTTTGTGAGACAAGAGCTTGCTCGTGTGGATACATATAGAGGCACGGACACTTGAACGTGCTAAAGATCCAACAAACAAAAGGAAGAAGCGGGATTAACAAGGGCACGCAACAAAGGTAATCCTCTCCTATAAGATAGGTTTGGTTTAGAGAAATTTATTTTATACGAGTTTGCTTTCGCATGGATCACTTGGAAGGGATCCTATTTTCCATTGCGCATATGCCATTTGGCATAAAGAATTTCCCTACATTATATGATAAATGAAGATTCACTATTTGAGTATACATGTTTCATGTATTTGATTGGATCTTAAACTCATTTACTGGATGTCCACGATACGATTCACAGCATGAGAGAATTTGTGATTGGATCACAACTAGTGAGTATCTCTACATGTGTAATTGTGATGTATCGGAATTATCCCTAGTCGATGAATTGATGGATTTGGACACCATCAATTCTGTCGAGACTAGCACGAGGTATACTCCTTGGTGTATCCAAGCAGCTGATTCTAACTGGCTGGAGACATTGTGATGTCCGGAGTTAATCGTGGATGCTAGTTATGGTAACTAGTTCATTAGAGTGACCAGCCGTAAGACTTCATATGGTTCTCTACATATATAGATATGTCAATGAAGTTCTTACTGTGGCTTAAGTGCGATGTTCCTTTGACTTGCGGTATTCAAGTCATCTTGATCATGGAGACTTATGCTTTGACATCTTAAGCAAACATCTCTAAGGAGATGTGGACCCGGGATGATTGGGTATAAGTCGAAGTGATCGAAGGTGATTGAATAGCCTATAAAGGATTCACCACTCCTTGCGAGGAGATGTATACCCATGGCCTCTCGTCGGATTGTTACTAAAGTCTTTGGCCAAAGCATTACATGTTTAGAGTAAAGTACTCTTCGATACATGTGGAGTAACTAGAATCCGTAGGACGAGGAAATGATACTTGGGCTAGGTGTGACATAGTCAGCCTAGTGGGGACTGACACAATAGACCATGTCCTGAACCAAGTGGGTATAAGATGAGTGAAGGGAATGGGGCACGATTCATTCGAGCTACTGAAGGGTTTCAGAAATAGTTCTGGATCAACCGTTGATCTTTTCGGTTAATTGGGGATCATGATGTACTACTAGGTGCCACTCATGATCGTTCTATAATTAATGGTTAATTATAGACGGCCAACATAAACCGAGAACCTATTTGGTCACATGCACAACGAGTGTAATCCAAAGGATTTAAAACGAGCTTGAGAATGGGATTCTCAGACCGAGAGAAACTATGTTTGGTTGGACCAAACATAAAGCGAGCATGAAATTGTTTCAGTTGCAATGGAAGCGTGGATTGGCAGTGTCTTATGAAGACATAATGGATGGACCAAAATGGTTTGGTTCTAATCCAATGGATGAGAATAAACCAAATGGTTTGGTTTATATTAAATGAATGAACCAAAGGTTGGTTCGGTTCGTTTTAACTTAAAATAAACCATCATGGTTTGGTTTATTTTAACTTATCCTAATGGAGCGGGTTAACGGGCTTTATGGATATGATCCATTAACCATTAAGAGAATTAGTTCTCTATAAAAGAGGGCTTAAGGGATTGTTAAACCCTAATCATCCAAAACCCCTAAACCTAGTTGCCGCCCAACATATAGTTGCCGCCCAACATATTGTTGCCGCCCAACATATTGTTGCCGCCCAGCTTGTGGTGCTGCCGTCCAGCTCCTTGCCGGCGACCAAGCTTCAGCCGGTGAACCTCCGGCGACCCTCCGGTGATCTCCTCTAGGTTCGGTGATAAGGTGAGCTTCCATCTCTCCTTGGCCGGCCTCTATTCCACCACCAAAAGCTGTCCAGTTTTTCTGGACAGTTTGTTTCTTTGTTGTCGGAGCGTCGTTTGGACGACGGTTAGTGCTCCGACAGCGGCTAACTTACCGGGGATTTGATCTCCGGTAATCCTCTAAGGTGGAGGACGAAGGATTCGTCAATTGGTTGACGAATACCTCTCCGGAGAAGCGAGTTTTGAGAACTCGTTTTAGGATCCGAATTTGGATTCGGATCGTGATCATCTCTCGATCACGTCGTCTTCAACACGAGGCTAGTAACCCGTACGAAGACGAAGCTCGTGACTTAGGGAAGTCATCCCGAGGAGCTCGGCGTGGATACGGATAGAGACGATTCTTACGAGGATCGTTCCGGTTGATGCCGTTCCCGCTACACGTCATACGAAAGGTATAACGTAGATAATTTCTTTTATTGAAATTTTTAATTTACGGTTATGTCTACACTTGTTGTAATAGTATGCGTGTGTTGTGTGTGTTGTAATAAATATAGATTTATTATTTTTTAATTGCTTCCGCTGTGCTCATGTTTACGAAACATGATCGAACACACACGCCGTGGTGCCGGAAACCCAACAGTGGTATCAGAGCCCAGGTTGTGTTTCGACATAATCGTAAAATGGTTTTGCGATAGTCATAATGTATTTCTGGAAATTTTCTGAATTTTGGAAATTTAGAAGTATTTATGGAAATTTTTCAATTTTGGAAAGTCTAGAAGTATTTATGGAAATCTTCCACTTTTGGAAAGTTGGAAGTATTTATGGAAATTGATATTCTCCATAAATAAAATATTTGATTAGATTCTGGAAATTTGTTTCCTAATTTAATCATGATTTGATTTGGGAAATCAAATCTTAAAATATTTTATTTCCATAAGTAGTTTTAATGATTTAGGAAATTGGTTTCCTAAATAGATTTTCCTTAATCAAATAATTCCATGAATAAAATATGTGATTAGATTTGGAAATTTGTTTCCTAATTTAATTATGATTTGATTTGGAGAATCAAATCTTAAATATATTTTATTTCCATAAATAGTTATGACATATAAGGAAATTATATACATGACATAATTGTATGCCATGTAATTGCATTAGATGCATAACATTATGCCATGCGTGTCGTGACATGTAGATGTATGCCATGTATGCCATGCCATGTAGATAATAGTTATTTGCATGCAAAGAGGATGAGACATAAAACCCTAACTCAATATTAAAGCCTGCACCTTCCATTAATATGGTTAGAACCAGAGTTCTGTTTCCTGTTTGGGTTGTTGGACTCACTCCAAGCCCGGCTCGAACCTGAACATGTTCAAATCATTGGAATAGTTTAACTCTAATATGGTAAGAGTCAGAGGTCAATCGTTAGTTTGGGTTGTTGGACTCACTCCAAGCCTGGCTAATTGGTTGAATGCGCTCTAACCATATTAAAACTATTTCGCGATTAATGGGTCGGCTTTAACTTGGAGCATCGATTTGTTGGACTCACTCCAAGGTCGATGTGAAGAGAGGTGAAGTTGGGTGCTATGCATATGATGCATACTTGTTAATGTGTTAACAACCCAATGTATGTGTAAACATTCAATTAGTTGATAGCACATTGTGATAGTTACATATACATGATATGTAATCGGTATACTTGATACCCACCATCATAGCTAAGAATGGCTTGTTGGACTCACTCCAAGGTTGTTCTTATCTATTATGGATATCAGCCCATTCGGAGATGGACCTACGATCTCCCGAAGTGATTTTAAGGGTTTTTTGAAAATCGAAAAATGAATGGGATTTATAAATGTATATTGATGCATTTTAAAATCATCTTTCTCATATATGCTCGTTTTGTATTTCTAGGTCAATAAATTGATCATGACGTCTTTGAATTTGCGCACTATTTTGGATTCGAACAAACTGAGGGCCTAACTTCGGATAGCTTAGAAACACGAGAATTGTTCTCAAGGCGGAAAAGCTTGCATATGTCCTTGAAGAGCCTCTTCTCGATCTCTAAGGGCGATGCAACCTGCATCAAATGTTGGTCTATCGAAACATGTGGCGGACTGAGAAATGGCGAGTTGCATCATGCTAGCGGCGATGGTACCTGAGCTGCAAAAGCAGCATGAGCATATGGATGCTAATACTATGGTCTTCCATCTTCATGAGTTGTTCGATGAGCAAGCGAGATCCGAAATGTTCGAGGTCTCTAGGCTCCTCTTCACTACGAAGATGCAAGAAGGTTCGTCTGTAGTGCAGTTTGTGCTAAAGATGAACGGGTACATCGAGTGGCTAGCTACCCTCGGTTTTGTGATGGATCATGAGTTAAGTATTGACTTAATTCTGCATTGTTTGCCCAAGAGCTTCTCGCAATTTGTGATGAACTATCGGATGAACAAATTGGAATCCACCATTCCCGAGCTCCTTAATATCTTTGAAGACCTGTGGAGCCTTCTGTAAAGCATGAGGAGAAGGCGGTTCTGTTAGTTGATTCCTCAAAGAAAGGTTCTAAGAGGAAGGCAAAAGAACAGAAGAAAGGAAAGAAAAAGGCAAAGAAGGCGGAACCAGCGCAAAAGGGCACTTGCCATCACTGTGGCAAGGAAGGCCACTGGCGAAGAAACTGCAAGACTTATCTTGAGTCCATGAAGAAGAAGAAGGCATCCGATGCCCCATCCTCTTCAGGTATCTTCGTTATTGATTGTCATTCTATTTCCTTAGACACTTGGGTATTGGATACTGGGTGTAGCTCACATATATGTAATGACATACAGGGGCTAAGGAATAGAAGAAGACTTGTCAAAGGGGAGTCAAATTTGTGAGTTGGCAATGGAGCAAAGGTTGCTGCGGTCGCCATCGGAACTTATTTGCTGAAGCTCCCTAGTGGACTAGTCTTGGAACTGGACAATTGCTATTATGTTCCTTCTCTAATAAAGAACATTGTTTCTATTTCCTGCTTAAATAGAAATGGTTTCCATTTAACGTTTAGTAACAATTGTTGTTATATAACTTTGAATGGCATACTTTATGGAACTGGAACTTTGAGTAATGGCATTTATACGTTGGACGTATCCAGTGACATTTTCAATATCAAAGCGAGCAACACGCGTGCTCGAAAGGATAATCACATAGACTCCTATATGTGGCATTGTCGTCTTGGCCATATAAGCAAGAAACGCATGTCCGAATTACACCGATGTGGAATTCTGGAATCGTTTGAATTGGATTCATACGATACATGCGAATCATGCTTAAAAGGCAAGATGACTAAGTTACCTTTTACTGGAAAAGGTGAACGAGTGGGAGAGTTACTAGGTCTAGTACATACTGATGTATGTGGACCTATGTCAACTCAAGCTTTAGGAGGCTATAGCTACTTCAGTACCTTCACCGATGATCACTCACGGTTTGGGTATGTGTTCTTGATGAAACACAAGTCTGAAGCCTTTGAAAGGTTCAAAGAATTCAGAAATGAAGTAGAGAAACAACATGACAAAAGTATTAAAATACTTCGATCGGATCGAGGTGGTGAATACTTAAGTCAAGAGTTTCTTGATTATCTAAGAGACAATGACATATTGTCTCAATGGACTCCGCCCTATACACCACAGAATAATGGTGTATCTGAGAGGCGTAACCGGACCTTGTTGGACATGGTCAGGTCAATGATGAATCATGCGACTCTTCCCAAGTCCTTTTGGGGTTATGCACTTCAGACAGCTGTTTACTTGTTAAACAGAATGCCTACCAAGGTAGTCTCTACTACTCCATATGAGATATGGGCTAGTAAGAAACCTCATGTATCTTACTTGAAGATATGGGGTTGTCCTGCTTATGTGAAGCGGACTGTATCAGACAAATTGGATGCTAAGTCTGATAAATGTCTATTTATTGGATACCCTAAGGAAACAAAGGGTTACCAATTCTATCATCCTGTGGAACAAAAGGTGTTTGTTTCAAGGCATGCTGTGTTTCTAGAGAAAGAGTTTCTCTTGCAAGAAAACAGTGGGAGTGTCGTCGAGCTTGAGGAGGCTCGAGAGACTCAAATAGACATTGATGTGATACCTGGTGAAGCACAACAGTCGACAACTCATAGTGATGAGCAATCACTGGACCTATTGTAACACCACATCTTCGTAGATCTGGTAGAACACGCAATATTCCTGAGAGATATGGATTTCTCGTAAGTGAATCTAACGACGTGTTACTCATTGATGATGAGGAGCCTACCAGTTATGAAGAAGTGCTGACAAGTTCAGAAAGGGATAAGTGGCTTGGTGCCATGAAGTCGGAAATGGATTCCATGTACGAAAACCAAGTTTGGAACTTGGTTGACCCACCTGAAGGCATAAAGCCTATAGGGTGCAAGTGGGTTTTCAAGAAGAAAACCGACATGGATGGTAATGTGATTACCTATAAGGCTAGATTGGTGGCGAAAGGATATCGTCAAAAGCAAGGTGTTGATTATGACGAAACCTATTACTTTTGTAGCTATGCTTAAATCCATTCGGATGCTCCTGGCCATAGCGGCTCATTATGATTATGAGATATGGCAGATGGATGTGAAAACAGCTTTCCTTAATGGAAACCTGCTCGAGGACGTGTATATGATACAGACTGAGGGTTTCACATCGGTTGATAAAACCAAGGTATGCAAATTGCGACGATCCATTTATGGATTGAAGCAAGCATCCAGGAGCTGGAATATCCGTTTTGATGAGACAATCAAAAAGTTTGATTTCTCACAAAATCCAGACGAACCTTGTGTGTACAAGAAGGTTAGTGGGAGTGCAGTCGTGTTCCTAGTATTGTATGTCGATGACATATTACTTATAGGAAACGATGTGTCAATCTTACAGTCAGTTAAGGTTTGGTTATCCAAGACATTCTCCATGAAAGACCTGGGAGAAGCAACCTACATCCTTGGGATTAAGATCTATAGAGATAGATCGAAACGGTTGCTTGGTCTTTTCGCGGTCTACATATATAGACCGAGTGCTAAAGAGGTTTAGCATGTCGAGAATCCAAGAAAGGTTATCCGCCCATCGGGCATGGGAACACCTTCAAGTCTATGTGTCCGCGCACAGAAGACGAGAGGATTTGCATGAGTAATCTTCCCTATGCATCCGCAATAGGTTCTATCCTGTATGCTATGTTATGTACGAGGCCCGATGTATGCGCTGCCACGAGTGTCACGGCAGATACCAATCCGATCCAGAATGGATCATTAGGCGGTATTAAGACGATCCTTAAGTACTTGAGAAGAACTAAGGATGTGTTCCTAATATATGGAGAAGGGACATGGTGATACGCGGGTATACGGATGCGGCTTCCGAGACGGACAAGGATGATTCCAGTCTCTCACCGATACGTGTTCACCTTGAATGGGGCGCAGTGAGTTGGAAAAGTTCCAAACAAGAGAAGCAGCGGATTCTACCACCAGGCGAGAATATATTGCGGCTTGGAGCGAAAGGCGGTTTGGATCAAGAAGTTCGTTCATGAACTTAGTGTGATTCTGGCGATTGTTGAAGCAATACCGGTCTACTGCGACAACAATGGAGCAATTGCACAGGCGAAAGAGCCAAGGTCTCATCAACGATCCAAACATGTGCTTCGCCGCTATCATCTTATCAGAGAGATCATCAGTAGGAACGAAATACAAATCGAGAAAATTCCCACTGAAAGGAACTTAGCGGATCCCTTGACTAAGGCATTACCTCAAAATAAGTTTGAGGGTCATGTTCGAGCTTATGGTATTGGATACCGTAGCGATTGGCATTAGGCCAAGTGGGAGTCTGTTAGTAATATATAAGAGATGTCCTAAGGCAATCGCATTATGTATGAACCATTTATATGATAAATTAAGATTCACTATTTGAGTATACATGTTTCATGTATTTGATTGGATCTTAAACTCATTTACTGGATGTCCACGATACGATTCACAGCATGAGAGAATTTGTGATTGGATCACAACTAGTGAGTATCTCTACATGTGTAATTGTGATGTATCGGAATTATCCCTAGTCGATGAATTGATGGATTTGGACACCATCAATTCTGTCGAGACTAGCACGAGGTATACTCCTTGGTGTATCCAAGAAGCTGATTCTCACTGGCTGGAGACATTGTGATGTCCGGAGTAAATCGTGGATGCTAGTTATGGTAACTAGTTCATTGGAGTGACCAGCCGTAAGACTTCATATGGTTCTCTACATATATAGATATGTCAATGAAGTTCTTACTGTGGCTTAAGTGTGATGTTCCTTTGACTTGCGGTATTCAAGTCATCTTGATCATGGAGACTTATGCTTTGACATCTTAAGCAAACATCTCTAAGGAGATGTGGACCCGGAATGATTGGGTATAAGTCGAAGTGATCGAAGGTGTTTGAATAGCCTATAAAGGATTCACCACTCCTTGCGAGGAGATGTATACCCATGGCCTCTCGTCGGATTGTTACTAAAGTCTTTGGCCAAAGCATTACATGTTTAGAGTAAAGTACTCTTCGATACATGTGGAGTAACTAGAATCCGTAGGACGAGGAAATGATACTTGGGCTAGGTGTGACGTAGTCAGCCTAGTGGGGACTGACACAATAGACCATGTCCTGAACCAAGTGGGTATAAAATGAGTGAAGGGAATGGGGCACGATTCATTCGAGCTACTGAAGGGTTTCAGAAATAGTTCTGGATCAACCGTTGATCTTTTCGGTTAATTGGGGATCATGATGTACTACTAGGTGCCACTCATGATCTTTCTATAATTAATGGTTAATTATAGACGGCCAACATAAACCGAGAACCTATTTGGTCACACGCACAACGAGTGTAATCCAAAGGATTTAAAACGAGCTTGAGAATGGGATTCTCGGCCAGAGAAACTATGTTTGGTTGGACCAAACATAAAGCGAGCATGAAATTGTTTTGATGCAATGGAAGCGTGGATGGGCCGTGTCTTATGAAGACATAATGGATGGACCAAAATGGTTTGGTTCTAATCCAATGGATGAGAATAAACCAAAGGGTTTGGTTTATATTAAACGAATGCACCAAAGGTTGGTTCGGTTCGTTTTAACTTAAAATAAACCATCATGGTTTGGTTTATTTTAACTTATCCTAATGGAGCGGGTTAACGGGCTTTATGGATATGATCCATTAACCATTAAGAGAATTAGTTCTCTATAAAAGAGGGCTTAAGGGATTGTTAAACCCTAATCATCCAAAACCCCTAAACCTAGTTGCCGCCCAACATATAGTTGCCGCCCAACATATAGTTGCCGCCCAACATATTGTTGCCGCCCAGCTTGTGGTGCCGTCGTCCAGCTCCTTGCCGGCAACCAAGCTTCAGACGGTGAACCTCCGGCGACCCTCCGGTGATCTCCTCTAGGTTCGGTGATAAGGTGAGCTTCCATCTCTCCTTGGCCGGCCTCTATTCCTCCACCAAAAGCTGTCCAGTTTTTCTGGACAGTTTGTTTCTTTGTTGTCGGAGCGTCGTTTGGACGACGGTTAGTGCTCCGACAGCGGCTAACTTACCGGGGATTTGATCTCCGGTAATCCTCTGAGGTGGAGGACGAAGGATTCGTCAATTGGTTGACGAATACCTCTTCGGAGAAGCGAGTTTTGAGAACTCGTTTTAGGATCCGAATTTGGATTCGGATCGTGATCATCTCTCGATCACGTCATCTTCAACACGAGGCTAGTAACCCGTACGAAGACGAAGCTCGTGACTTAGCGAAGTCATCCCGAGGAGCTCGGCGTGGATACGGATAGAGACGATTCTTACGAGGATCGTTCCGGTTGATGCCGTTCCCGCTACACGTCATACGAAAGGTATAACGTAGATAATTTCTTTTATTGAAAATTTTAATTTACGGTTATGTCTACACTTGTTGTAATAGCATGCGTGTGTTGTGTGTGTTGTAATAAATATAGATTTATTATTTTTTAATTGCTTTCGCTGTGCTCATATTTACGAAACATGATCGAACACACACACGCCGCGGTGCCGGAAACCCAACAGAATAGTGTTAAAACTTTCTTTTTTCGTTCGTTCATTTAAAATCCGAGTAGATAATTAATTTGTAGTGGAAAAGATAAGCAATAAATAAAAGAGACAATTCTTTTTACTTGGTTCAATACCTTCGGCTACTACTCCAAGGCCCTAGTGGTCCTTGACCACATACGGAGGGCAAAAGCACTAAAGGAACTCCTCCTCGTTGGAGGTAGGAGTTAATCGATACAAGAAGGAACAAAAACTTGAGGTAGAGGGACACTCCCCCTCTCCTCGTATACGATAAAAGCTCCGAAAGATTAAAGTAATGAACTTAAAATAAAAGCTAAAACCGACATTCCAATAAGAGAGAAATTAAGACCTAGACGTCGGAGAGAAAGCACTTCATTATCGAAAAGTTGTAGCTTGGCGGAGGCTTTTGGAAGCTTTAGAATTGATGAAGAAACCCTAGGATTGACCCTCCTTTTATAGCCTTTGAGCCCCTTTTCGAGAGGAACCCTAACCAATCAAAATTGAGCACCAATCTCCTTGAAATGGGGTGATAAGCCTTGACTCCTCGAAGCTGATCATTGACCATCACCAATCGATGGCCATCATCGATCGATGATGGCGATCACATCGGTCGAATCTTCGACCTCGAGCGATCATTGTTTGGCAATGAGTCCTCCAAGTTGGAAGTCGACTGATGCTAGCTGCAAGGTAGAGTTAGCTCAAAGAAAATATTATTTCGACGACCTTCGACCGTCCGATCTCGACCTAGACCATCGATGGGATGTCTTTGGTCAGATCTACGCTTAAGACCATCCCCGTAAGGAGGATACGACCTCACTTACGCTCACACACACGAGCTTACCTCGATACTTACCATGTCGATTTTGCTTCCGGCCTTCCACTCGATTCCTTCGGCTCCCTCCGAAGTCACTCGAGTGTCGCCTGACCACCCGACTTCCTCTGGGTGTCGCTAGCCTTCATCTCCAGCTTTAGAAATCTTCTGCACACTCGATTCAGCTCGTGAGATAACGACATGAGCTTAACTTTGTATCGTTTGCTATAATCAAAACTTAGGTTCGACTTAGGTGCCTACTGCACCAACAATCTCCCCCTTTTTGATTTATGGCAAATCCACATACAAAGTTAAGTAAATAGCAAGCATGAAGAATAATGTGCATTAGAAACAAACAAAAAATAAAGAAGATTAAGTTGGAGTAGTAAGGATTTTCTTCAAGTACTCCCCCTCGAGGAAACCTCCCCCTTGACCGAGGGTGAGTCTTGAAGAAAGACCTTAATCCTCCCTTGAGGGTTGCTTTAAGTAATTAACATTACTTAAATTTGGCCTTAGTAAAATGTTTAAGTTAAGAGTTCTTCTTAACTTGGCCCTTTCTCCTCGTTAAGTAAAACATTAAGGGCATAATGTTTAAAAATAAGTAAAGTGTTGACCCCATAACTTTGGCCTTTTTCTCCCCCTTTTGCCATATATCGAAAAGAGTGAGGGTGTGTGTGGAAAACAAAAATAAGTGTTAAATTTAAAGTCCAAGCATGTTCCACATTATTTTGAAAATAATATACTGAAAATAAGTTCATCTATAAAATGTTCGACTCATATTTGGCTTGATTGATATAAAAGATCAACCAGTCCTGGTCAGAGTCGGTTAGTATGAATGATTATACTCCGTGGTTCATGGCGATGCACTAGCTCTACATCTGAAACTAGGAGTAAGGTCCTAACATCTCACGCCCATCTACGTGGCTAAGTACACAAACACATTAGTCCTATGTGTTGTGAGATGTATTGGCTCCTTAAATCTATAGGTACATGATATCTAAGGTATGTCCTATGCTAGTTACATAAAAATGAAATTAAAGAAATAGTAGTAAGAACATATAATTTGCAAGTTCCTATTCTATTACGTACATGCCCAATCTTCGTCTTAATAGACTAAATTCGGCTTCGGGTAGGGGTTTAGTAAATAGGTCTGCTAAGTTAGACTTCGATTTGACGTATTCGAGTTGTATGACTCCGTTGGCCACATGTTCTCGAATGAAATGGTGTTTGACTTCTATATGTTTGGTCCTAGAGTGACATATCGGATTCTTAGTAAGATTAATTGAACTAATGTTATCTACGTGAAGTTTAGTATTCGTAAAGTCTAACTTAAAGTCATGGAGAGTGTGCTTCATCCAAAGAAGTTGAGTGACACACTCACCCATCGCGATGTATTCGGCTTCGGTGGTAGATAAGGCAACACAATGTTGCTTCCTACTGCACCAACTCACTAGACTCGAGCCGAGAAGTTGACAACAACCACTCGTGCTCTTTCTATCGAGCTTACTACCGGCATAGTCCGAATCAGAGTAGCCGGTTAGTTCGAACTCGGTAGATCTAGAATACCAAATACCGACATTAAGTGTACCCTTTAGATATCTAAGGATACGCTTGACTAGAGTTAGGTGAGACTCCTTGGCACAGGTTTGAAACCTTGCGCACATACTCACTGCAAATAAGATATCAGGTCGGCTTGCAGTTAAGTAAAGGAGACTCCCTATTATGCTCCTATAGTATTTTAAATCAATTTGATTTCCAATTACTTCTTCTATATTAACATTAGTTGCCATTGGGGTATTAATAATTTTAGCGTCTTGCATTCCAAAGCGTTTAATTAATTTCCTAGTATATTTGCGTTGATGTAGGTATATTCCATCTTTAGTTTGTTTAATTTGTAATCCTAAGAAGAAACTTAATTCGTCTACTAAATTCATTTCAAATTCACTTTCCATAAGTGAAATAAACTCATTTAGTAGGATTGAGTTGGTGGTTCCGAAAATAATATCATCTACGTAGATTTGGGTTATGAATATGTCTTTACCTAAGGTTTTTACGAAAAGGGTTGGGCCAACTACACCTTGGTTAAAGCCTTTGGACTTAAGATAAATCGAAAGTCTCTCGTACCAAGCTCGCGGAGCTTGTTTAAGTCCATAAAGCACTTTCTTTAATCTAAGGACATGATCGGGTTTGTCTAAACTTTCGAAACTGGGGGGTTGACTAACGTAAACTTCTTCTTTAATGTATCCATTTAAGAATGCAGATTTCACATCCATTTGAAACAATTTAAATCCTCGATGTGCTGCATATGCTAATAGCATTCGAATGGACTCTAATCTAGCTACTGGGGCATAGGTCTCGTCGTAATCTAAACCTTCGACTTGACTAAACCCTTTAGCAACTAGTCTAGCTTTATTTCTAACTACTTCACCTTTATCATCAATTTTATTTCTAAACACCCACCTTGTTCCAATGATTGTTTTATCTTTAGGTGGTGGTACTAATTCTCATACTTCGTTCCTAGTGAATTGAGCCAACTCTTCTTGGATTGCAATAATCCAATCGGGATCAAGAAGAGCTTGGTCAATAGTTTTGGGTTCAATTTTAGAAATCAAAGATATTTGACTAAGGTTTCTGTATGAGGCTCTAGTTCAAACTCCTAGACTTGGATCACCTATCACTTGGTCGATAGGATGATTCGTTTGAGTCCTAGTTGGATTTGGATTTGAGTCTACAACTTGATCCATAGGATGACTTGTTTGAGTTCTAGTTTGGTTGGAGTCATCTATCACTTGATCAATAGAGTGACTTGGTTGACTTAGGTTAGGATTAACACTAGACCTGATCTCCAGATCAGAGTTAGGTCTAGTATGAATCGGCTCGCTAATTGGGGTTGCCGGGGGTTTTGTAGGTCTGTGTCCTTCATCGAATACTATATTGATAGTTTCCTCGACTCTAAGGGTGTCATGGTTATATACTCTATAAGCTCTACTTGTAGTCGAGTATCCTAGAAAGATTCCGGTCGTAGTTTTGGATGTAAATTTCCCTAGGTAATCTTTAGTGTTTAGGATATGTACCTTACACCCAAATACCCTAAAGTACTTGATGTTAGGTATTTTATCGTGATAAATCTCGTATGAGGTCTTAAGGTGCCTCTTTACCATAAGGATCCTATTCTGGATATAGCATGCCGTACTCACGGCTTCGGCCCAAAACCTATCGGGTAGGTTATACTCATTAAGCATTGTCTTAGCGGCTTCTTGTAGGGTTCTATTTTTGCGTTCTACTAGGCCATTTTGTTGTGGAGTTATAGGGCAAGAGAACTCATGGTGGTATCCATTTAGGTTACAGAATTCTGTAAACCTATGGTTTTCGAATTCACCACCATGATCAGTCCTAAGTCTTTTAATTTTAATGCTTTGTTGATTTTCTATTAACTTAAATAGGTTGATTAATTGATCTAGGGTATCACTTTTGTGTTTGATGAACCTAACCCAAGTAAATCTAGAGTAGTCATCAATAATGACTAAACAAAATTTACTTCCGTTAAGTGACTTAGCCCCGTGTGAATCAAATAGATCCATGTGTAGGAGCTCAAGCACACTTTTGGTTCGTTCTTGACTAGTTAGTTGATGTTGTGTCCTAGATTGTTTACCTTGTTGACAAACATTACATATTTTATTATCCAAGTTGTTGAGGTTAGGCAAACCTCTGACTAAATCACTCTGACTCATCTTGTGGATGAGTCTTGGGTGTGAGTGACCGAGTCGTCGGTGCCACAACCATGATTCCTCTTGCCGTGTCATAAGACACTCAGTTGAGGAGTTAATTAAGTTGATAGTGTAAATGTTGTTATTTCTAGTCCCTTTAAGAATTGTTTTAGAGGTTTCATTTGTATTAATTACGCATTCATTTTCTAGAAATATGACCTTATAGTTATTATCACACAATTGGCTTACACTGAGAAGATTATATTGAAAATTTTCTACTAATAAAATGTTTTGAATGACAAAATTTGAGTTAAGCTCAATATCACCTGATCCGATGATTTTGAGCTTGCCGTTATTTCCGAAGGCTACCAATCCTTGTCGTTTGAATCGAAGCTTCGAAAACTTGAGTTGATCCCCGGTCATGTGTCGGGAGCAACCACTGACCAACATTCATTGATCCTACACGCAAGGTAGTTGGATCGGATATTGGATTTATTAAAAATTGGTTGAAAATTATTAACCTAAATCATCTCACCCATGTCTACATGATCAAACATGTTAATCCTATATGTTCTTGTGAGATGACTTCCAATTTTAGTTGAATTAAATTTAATGACTTAAACACTTGTCAACCTTGCGTTAGATTCAGATTTGACCTTAGGCTCATCAAGTCACCTTTTCAAGATCATGGCTTCCAGGACGTGGCGAGGTACAGAGGCCTTCTTTGATCGGAAAAATGACCACTTCCTTAGACAAAGCCATTTTCAAGTAAATAGAGACTTGACTCACCTAAGACCACTTCCTGGTCTAACTAGTCTAGGATACGGCGAGGTAGCTTCAGCTAGTTCCACTCGGTCAAGTGCACCGAACTAGATACGCCTTATCTAGCCCGAATACACAAGACTCCGCTTTCCTAGCGTACTATCATCTCGCCGCGTCCTGGTACTATGTTATCAAGTATTGATGAGTTATAGTCCTCTCTAACCATTCTAAAAAGAAAAATCAAACTAAATAAAAACCTAAGCATGCAATTTCTAAGTTAAAACACAAACAAATTTCGTACTAGCTCCCCCTGGACCGTTGAATCGATTTGGTCTCTCCACATAGTGGATTTGGTCCTTGGGAACCCAGTACTAGTTTGATCCTAAGTTTGAAATCAAGGTGGTCTTAGGGACCCATGCTTGGACACGTTTTTTATGTCGACTTACGATTGACATATACGACTTATTGGTCGTGTTTGAGCTAAACCCTAGCCCGACCTTGTTGTACACGGCCCTTTGCGATCCAAGTAGGAGGTCAAGTCCTTTGGATCCCAAAGTAAACCTTTCCAACATATTCCTAAGATCTTCGACTTGACTTTTCAAGAGTGAGTTCTCAACTTCGAGTTTTTCAACCCGAGTTGAGTCCTTCTCTTGAACTCGACTAGTCGAAGAGGTTAGGGAGACCTCGACCTTGGACTCGGACTTAGCAAATTTCTATTTAAAAACATAATTGCACTATAAAGTGTAGTAATAAGAGAGCGACTTACCTTGAGTGTATCTTTTGAACCGGATGCGTATCCGTGGCTTGTCTTGAATAGTGTTTCGCAATCTAACTCGTCTTCGGTTTCCAATTCAGGTTCCGGTTCCGACTCTGCCTCCGATTCCACCGATTTAGCCATAAGGACTCGATCATTGTCTTCTTCCTCGGAAGCTTCTTCCCAAGTAGCGTTGAGTGTCTTTTTATGTTTTGGTGCCTTGCTCTTGAGTTTTGGGCATTTGGACTTAATGTGTCCAAACCTGTTGCATTCATAACATCTTATGTTTGAACTTTTAGGCTTACCTTCATTGGGTCGAGTGACGGCTCGTTTTCGGCCCTTGACTATCCTCCGAACTAGGTTGACTAGTTCGGCTTCCATTTTCGAGTCGACCTTCGAATCCGACTCATCCTCTTCTTCCTTCGAGGGTGGCTTGCTTGCGGTTTTCTTCCTCGAACCTACAAAAAGTGCTATACCCTTCTCGGGTTCTGAGTTAGACTGCTTATGAAGTTCGAAATCAGAAAATAGTTCATCTAACCTAAGTTTAGAAAGATCCTTGGAGACCTTGTAGGCATCGTGTAGGGAATTCTTTATGCCAAATGGCATATGCGCAACGGAAAAATTAGGATCCCTTCCAAGTGATCCATGCGAAAGCAAACTCGTATAAAATAAATTTCTCTAAACCAAGCCTATCTTATAGGAGAGGATTACCTTTGTTGCGTGCCCTTGTTAATCCCGCTTCTTCCTTTTGTTTGTTGGATCTTTAGCACGTTCAAGTGTCCGTGCCTCTATATGTATCCACATGAGCAAGCTCTTGTCTCACAAAAGAAAACTAGAGGAGCTCTCCTTTACTTCTTGCTAGAGAAGTCCCTAAAGGAGAGGAAGCTAGGGAAAAAGAGAAGGGAAGAAGAAGACTACTCTTCTTGCTACACTCACAAAAGCCACACAACAATAAGCTCTCAAGCTCTCTCCAAGCCTCAAGCTCCCAACAACCACACCAACAATTGCTTTGGCCGGCCACTCCATGGGGTCTTTTATAGGGTTGGAAAAACCCTTTCACCTCCACACATTCAATGCAATCCATTGCATTGGGACATGTGTTTGGCCGGCCACTTAAGGAGACAAAACCATTTTGTTTCCTTCCACCTTATCTAGCTTAGGTGGATGCTTAGGTGGCATGCTTATGTGGCATGCTTATGTGGCATTCTTATGTGGCATTCATGCATGTTGAATTAATCTTATTAATTCAATTAAGCTTATGTTATCATATTGAATTAATCTTATTAATTCAATTAAGCTTATGTTATCATATTGAATTAATCTTATTAATTCAATTAAGCTTATGTTATCATATTGAATTAATCTTATTAAATCAATGAGGTAACATATTGAATTAATCTCATTAAATCAATTAGCTAAAATTCTCATTAAGCTTAAAGTCCAAAAACCATTTTGTACTTAAGCTTATTCCCAAATTATTCTAGTCAAACTAGAATACTCTAATTCCTCTAATCATCATGCTCTTTGTGTGTGACCCTATAGGCTCTCATAACGTTGGCAGTGGACCTAAACTCTTTTAGATACACAAGCAATGAGCGGCATCTAGCAATACATCATTGCTACCCAAGTTATGAGATAAGTCAAGATCCGACTAACCTTTCCGTGACTACTATAATATATGACCGTGTCCTTCTATCCTTGATATCAGATTGATCAATGAGGCATAGACCGTGTCATCCTCGATCAATCTATGTGTTTCTTGATCCCTGAGTAAACTAACTCAAACAAATGAGCTCAATATCTCATATTGACTCATTCGAGCATGGCCATGCGTTTTAGTAGTTCTACTCAATCAAGGGGCCCACCGATATCACTCTCGTCATATGAGAGGGATAGATCCCATCTACATCACTCACATCCCTCCGCATAATTTGTTATATACCCAGTAATCGCCTTTATGGTCCACCCTGTTACGGGTGACGTTTGACGATACCAAAGTACATAACTCCTTATGTAGGGATCCGTAGTGACTTCATGTCTGTGGACTATTCATAACATTAGTCACTTGAGTTAGTTTATGACTCTCTTATAACGATCCATGAAACTTTCTCATGTCGGGTCAGTTCAGTATATATTCTCTAATATATACCCATGTGTCAACTTGATATCATATATCCATGACTTGTGAGATCAAGTCATCAATTGACCTACATGCTAGTCTTTATGTATTAATATTGCCCTTGCATATTAATACTTGACTAGGAACATTTAGAAAGTGTTCTCTACAGCCTCTCATAATCAATTCTGCCAATTGATGTGCTGTAGATAAGAACCTACTTTTCTAGGGCATTACTATATTTAATTTAGCTGGCACAAGCAAGACTTAAATATAATAACCAATCCTTTGCCTTTATAGAATATGATACAAAATGTTCCCTATTCAACCATCACATGATTGGTTCTTAGGGCTATAACTAACACATCGACCATGGATGCCCACAAGGTAGTCCTCGGAAAAGAGTTTAGGACATACCTTATAAGGTCACGGTTTTCGACCTTTTGCCCGATTGCGTGTAGGTTGTTGACTATGTCTTGGACATGGGCGTGGAGTTGCGTCGCGGACTCGTGTTCCTGTATTTTTAGGTTATATAGTTTATTGAATAGAAGATCACGCTTAAATACTTTGGCTTCATCAGTCCCTTCGTGTAGCTCCACTAGTTTTGTCCAAAGGTCCTTTGCGCTTATGAAGGGGCCGACGCGATTTAGCTCTTCCTTGGATAAGCCGCATTGAAGGATTTGAGTTGCCTTAGCGTCGGCTTCGACTTGTCTTTTTGTCGCAATGGTCCATTGGTCATAATCCAAGGATTCACCCACTTCGTTAGTCGGAAGTGTGAATCCCGTTTGGATTATAATCCACATCTCGATTTGGGTTTTGAGAAAGCATTTCATCCGACCCTTCCAATAACGGAAGTCATCTCCGTTGTAAAACGGAGGTCGGATGGTGCTAAAACCCTCGAGATGGGCCATTAGAACAAAATACACAAGGAGATGAAGACGAAAAACCTAGCAACGACAAAAACACACAAGAAGGTACCAAGACTCGCGTCTTGGATTAGTAGTGCAGGAGAAAAATTAACAAAATGAAATAAATCTGAAATAAACAGAATTAAAAAGAAAAAAAATCTGTAAAATGGCTAGATTGGTGGTTTCACCAAATCTTAGCAACCCCCGGCTCTGATACCAATTGTTGGATCGATTTGAAACGCTAGAGGGGGGGGTGAATAGCGTTAAAACTTTCTTTTTTCGTTCGTTCGTTTAAAATCTGAGTAGATAATTAATTTTCAACGGAAAAGATAAGCAATGAGTAAAAGAGACAATTCTTTTTACTTGGTTCGTAGCTTTCGGCTACTACTCCAAGGCCCTAGTGGTCCTTGACCACGTACGGAGGGCAAAAGCACTAAAGGAACTCCTCCTCGTTGGAGGTAGGAGTTAATCGATACAAGAAGGAACAAAAACTTGAGGTAGAGGGACACTCCCCCTCTCCTCGTATACGATAAAAGCTCCGAAAGATTAAAGTAATGAACTTAAAATAAAAGCTAAAAAAGACGTTACAATAAGAGAGAAATTAAGACCTAAACGTCGGAGAGAAAACACTTCGTTGTCGAAAAGTTATAGCTTGGCGGAGGCTTTTAGAAGCTTTAGAATTGATGAAGAATCCCTAGGATTGGCCCTCCTTTTATAGCCTTTGAGCCCCTTTTTGAGAGGAACCCTAGCCAATCAAAATTGAGCATGAATCTTCTTAAAATGGGGTGATAAGCCTTGACTCCTTGAAGCTGATCATTGACCATCAGTCGAATGCTGACCTCAGGCAGTCGACTGTTTGACGGCAGTCGAGTCCTCCAAGATGGCAGTCGACTGATGCTAGCTGCAAGGCAAAGTTAGCTCAAAGAAAACATTATTTTGATGGCCTTCGACCGTCCGATCTCGACCTAGACCATCGATGGGATGTCTTTGGTCGGATCTATGCTTAAGACCATCCCCGTAAGGAGGATACGACCTCACTTATGCTCGCACACACAAGCTTACCTCGATACTTACCATGTCGCTTTTGCTTCCGACCTTCCACTCGATTCCTTCAGCTCCCTCCGAAGTCACTGAGTGTCGCCCGACCACCCAGCTTCCTCCGGGTGTCGCTAGCCTTCAGCTCCAGCTTTAGCAATCTTCTGCACACTCGATTCAGCTCGTGAGATAACGACATGAGCTTAACTTTGTATCGTTTGCTATAATCAAAACTTAGGTTCGACTTAGGTGCCTACTGCACCAACAACCCCTTTGAGGCCGAGTTAGGCTACTGGGGAAACACCTACCAATTTCTCTCAATACCGAGCACACCTTTGAGACTTTATGCTAGATCTAGGGAACGACCATCATTTGGGCAAGTAAGTACCTAAGAGCCGAAAACCTTAGGAAAGCTATGGGGTGACGACTTAACTTACCATGGAACGGGCATCTGTTGGGTTTTTCCGAGCCGCAAAAACCGCTTTTTGCGTTGCGGAAACCTCGGAAGCCCCGGCCACGGATCCGTGCGAAGTATAAAAATATAAAAACATGTATGTGCTTACAAAAACCCTAGATCTACCTTAGATCTAAGAGGTTAGAACATTACCCTCGTAGCGATGCCCTTCGCTTATCCCGCTCGTCCAAAAGTTCGCCGGAACTCGAGAGTGTCAAGTGCACACTCCTCTATGGTATCCAGACAAGCGATAGGTGGAGAAAGAGACAAACTTGTGTGTGCTAGCACTCCTAGAAGATCTTGGCAAGATGAGGTTGGGAGAGGTAGAGAGCTTGAGAGAAAAATTCCAAGGAAGAAGATGAAGTTGGAATATCTCACAAAAATAAATTTCACCATCATAACCCCTAATGGTGTTGGCCAGCCACATTATGGCTTGGGAGGTTACATGCATGCATCTAACTCCCATGCCTCTTGGTCTTCCTCATGATGTGACACCAATTGACAAAGTCAATGATGATGTGGAGCATCATCATTGGCCGGCCATGCCAAGTCATCATCATGACATGGCATTTGGTCAAGTCAAACTTGACCTTTCATCTTCCCTCTCAAGTCAAGTCAAACTTGACCTCTAATCTCCCATAGTTGATCAAATCTAACCACTTGACTCAAGTCAATTTAATTTAATGAATCTCTATTCATTAATTTTAATTGATTTGATGAATCAAATATAAATTAGACTCATTCAACACTTGAATCAACTTGAGTCTAACTCAATTAGTCTAATTTGGATTACTCTTAATCCAATTTGGTTCATCCCATGAACCTAATCCTCATGGTTCATCATATGAACCTAATCTCCATCTAATTGCTCTTATGTGTGTGACCCTATAGGTTCTTGTAACGTTGGCAATGTCCCTAAACCGATTAAGGAACATAAGCAATGAGCGGTATCTAGCAACACATCATTGCTACCCAAGTTACAAGAATGTTGAGCTCCAACATCACCTTTGTGACTACTAATTGTGACTCTCACAATATGTGACAATGTCCCTCTATCCTTGACATCTAGATTGACCAATCGAGGCATAGACGTGTCATCCTCGGTACAATCTAAATCTTGAACTCCAAGTAGACTCACTCTAATCAAATGAGCTCAATATCTCATATTGACTCATTTGGGCATGGCCATGCACTTCGTGGTCTCACTCTATCAAGAATATCGATGTCACTCCCGTCATATAGGAGGGATAGATCCCATCTACATCACTCACATCCCTCCGCATAATTTTTTACATACCCAGTAATCACCTTTATAGTCCACCCATTTACGGGTGACGTTTAACGAAGCCAAAGTATGCAACTCCTTATGTAGGGAACCATGGTGACTTCAGGTCTAAGGACTAATAGTCATACTAATAGCCACATGAGAAAGTATATGACACTCATATAACGATCCACGATACTTTCTCATGGCGGGTCATTCAGTATACATTCTCCAATGCATACCCATGTGTTAACTTGATATCTCATATCTATGACTTGTGAGATCAAGTCATCTTGTTGACCTACATGCTAGTCTCTACGCATTAACATTGTCCCTGAATGTTAATACTCGACTAGGAATGATTAAGAGTAGTGTTCTCTATATCATCTCATTATCGATTCAACCAATCGATTGATAAAGATAAGAACCTACTACTCAAGGACATTATTATATTTAGTTATATGTCACCAATACAAGTAAATATAATAACCATGCCTTTATAAATAGGAATATGATACAATAAAGTCCATACAACAATCATCACATGATTGGCTCTAGGGCTTTCACTAACAATCTCCCACTAGCACTAGTGTCAATCACCGTAGTATCTAATACCCTATGACCTAGTGTGACCATCATGCTTTTTCTGTGCCAAAGCCTTGGTCAAGGGATCTGCGATGTTAGCCTCTGTGGGTACTCTGCAAATCTTCACATCTCCTCTATCGATAATCTTTCGAATGAGATGGAAGCGCCGATATACTCGGCCTCTTGTTGTAGAATCAGCAACTGTGTCCTGCCTGGAACTCTTCCAGCTCACAGCGCCACCATTCAAGCAAAACACGAACCCTGACTATGATCTATAATCATCCTGGTCAGTTTGGAAGCTGGCATCGTTGTAACCCCTTACAGCTAGCTCCTCATCGCCTCCAAATATCAAGAATTATTCTTTAGTCCTTCTCAAGTACTTAAGAATACTCTTGACTGCTATCCAGTGACGCTCATCTGGATCTGACTGGTATCTACTCGTCATGCTCAAAGCATACGAGACATCAGGATGAGTACATAGCATGACGTACATGATAGATCCTATAGCAGATGCGTAAGGGATCTTATCCATGCGGTCTCTCTCCTCTCTAGAAGAGGGACTTTGAGTCTTCGAAAGACTCACACCATGTGACATCGGCAGAAGTCCTTTCTTGGAATTCTGCATGGCAAACCGAAGTAATACCGTGTCAATGTATGTACTCTGACTTAGGCCAAGCAATCTCTTAGATCTATCTCTATAGATCTTGATGCCTAGAATACAGACTGCTTCACCTAAGTCTTTCATTGAGAAGCACGTCCCGAGCTAAGTCTTCACAGATTGTAGCGAAGGGATGTCATTCCCAATGAGCAGTATGTTATCCACATACAATACAAGGAAGACAACTGTGTTCCCATTAACCCTCTTGTAGACACAGGGTTCATCTTCATTCTTGATGAAACCAAACTGTTTGATCGCATCATCGAATCAAAGATTCCAGCTCCGAGAAGCTTGCTTTAGCCCATAAATGGACCTTTATAGCTTGCATACCTTCCCAGTATGCTGTGGATCTACAAAACCCTCAGGTTGTGTCATGTACACATCCTCGAGCAAGTTTCCATTCAGAAACTCAGTTTTGACATCCATCTGCCAGATCTCATAATCGTGGTATGCTGCAATAGCAAGCAAGATCCGAATGGACTTAAACATCGCCATTGGAGAAAAGGTTTCATCATAGTCAATACCATGAATTTGCTTGAAACCTTTAGCCACCAATCGGCCCTTATAGGTATGCGTAAGTCCATCCATGTCAGTCTTTCTCCTAAAGACCCACTTACACCCAATGGGTTTGACCCCTTCAGGTGGATCAACCAAAGTCCATACTTGGTTGGTGTACATGGATTCCATCTCGGATCTCATGGCCTCTAGCCATTTCTCAGAATCTGGGCTCATCACAGCTTCCTGATAGGAGGTAGGCTCATTCTCAATGAGCATTACGTCATCATGGTCAGACAAGAGAAATGAATATCTCTCAGGCTGACGACGTACCCTATCAGATCTGCGAAGAGGTAGGTCTACATGAACAGGTGGTTGTTCCACAACTCTTTGTGCAATAACCTCATCACCCACAACACTTTGTGGTTCCTGTTCAACCTCCATCAAGGCCTCAGTGCTATGGTCCTTATCTTGAATTTCTTCAAGATCGAAGGTACTCCCACTAGTTTTTCTAGAAACAAAATCCCTTTCTAGAAAAACTCCCGGTCTTTACCACAAACACTTTGTCTTGGTTGGGAATGTAAAGTAATATCCCTTTGTATCCTTGGGATATCAACAAAATAGCACCTATCGGATTTGGGTCCCGGTTTGTGCGAGACTTGGCGTCGAGCGTAAGCCTCACAACCCCAAATCCTCATGAAAGACATCATGGGATTTCTCTCTGTCCATATCATTATATGGTGTCTTTATCACGGCCTTGGATGGTACGGTTAAGGGTAAAGGCTGTGTCTAGAGCATATCCCCAAAGGATATAGGAAGATCTGTGTGACTCATCATAGATCGTACCATATCCAATAAGTACGATTCCTCCTTTCGGATACACCATTCCCTTTGTGGTGTTCCAGGAGGAGTGAGTTGGGATAGAATCCCACACTCAGCTAGATAGTCACGAAACTCATGGCTAAGGTATTCACCACCTCGATCTGATCGAAGTATCTTAATACTCTTGCCAAGCTAGTTTTGTACTTCATTCTTGAATTCTTTGAACTTTTAAAAGGATTCTGATTTGTGTGTCATGAGATAACCATATCTACTGAAGTCATCAGTAAATGTAATGAAGTACCTGTAACCACCTCTAGCAGCAACATTGAAAGGACCACATACATCACTATGTATAAGTCCTAACAAATCTGTTGCTCTTTCGCTGTGTCCACTAAAGGGAGTCTGGGTCATCTTGCCTAAAAGGCAAGACTCGCATGTCTCATATGATTCAAAATCAAATGAGTCTAGCAGCCCATCCTTATGGAGCTGAGATAAGCGACTCTCATTTATGTGACCTAAGAGACAATGCCAGAGATAGGTTTGGTTCAACTCATTTGACTTGAACCTCTTGGTACTTATGTTATAGATAGGGCTCTCTAAGTCTAGAAAGTAGAGTCCGTTCATTAGAGGTGCACTACAATAGAACATATCATTTAAATAAACTGAACAACATTTGTTCTTTATTATAAATGAAAAACCTTTCTTGTCCAAACAAGAAACTGAAATGATGTTCTTAGTTAAGGCAGACACATAACAACATTCATCTAATTCTAGTACAAGCCCGGAGGCGAGAGATAGATCATAAGTTCCTCTGACATGGCAGTGACCCTTGCTCCATTGCCTACTCGTAGGTCCACCTGCCCTTTGTCAATGCCCTGCTATTTCTCTGCGCCTGCACATTGGTAAAAATGTGAGATGCACATCCGGTATCTAATACCCATGATGAAGAAATAGATAGATTGACTTCTATAACATTTATACCTGAAGTAGAAGTCTCACTTCTCTTCTTCTTAAGATCTTCCAGGTATGCCTTGCGATTCGCTTCCGGTGTCACCTTCCTTGCGTAGCAAGCCCCTTCCTTAGCTACCCCTCCTTTGGGTTTAAGTTCTTTGCCTTTGCCCTTGGCTTGGGACTTTCCCTTACCTTTAGGCTTGCCCTTGCCTTTCTTCTTGCACCATCAAAATGGTGTCAGTTACCCTTCTTAAGGTTAAGCTCGTGATTCTCAACATCTTTGAGCATTTCGATGGCTTATCAATTTCATTCATGTTATAATTCATGACAAATTGATTGAAGGCTTATGCTTGGGTGCACAAGATCGGGTCGATGGCGACTCTTGGCCAAGTGGGAATCCCAGCCTTTGTAGGTTTTCTACGTACCCAATCATCTTGAGTACATATGTACCTACGGGGGTCCCTTCTTGCATCTTGGACCCAAATAATGCCTTAGAGACTTCATATCTCTCATGCCTAGCTTGTCCTTGATATAGTTGACGAAGATGTCCAACCATATCATAAGCATTCATGAACTCATGTTGCTTCTAAAGCTCAGAGTTCATGGTCGCGAGCATTAGACATGACACATCTAATGCATCATCTTGATGTTAGGGCAATCTCTTGCCGTGATATGGTTTTGATGGTGTGGCAAAGGGTTTAAGTTAGTTTGATATGTTGATGTGATATGTGCGTTGAAGTCGTGCAGGACTTAGTAATTCGCACATGGAGCCGTGGCGAGTTTCACATCTCATGACTCGTGCCTTGAGTCGGTGAAGGATAGCTTTGCGGAAGCCGTGCGCTTGGAGCATCCGAGGGACCGCCGGACGAGAAGCTTGGAGTGAAGCCGGAGGAAGTAGACTTCGAGGCAAGAGACGCGAAGGAGCATTGCGAGCCATGCGCTGATCTTCGAGGCGTGGCGAGAACGCGAAGAACTTGGCGAGGGACTCAGAAATGAGTGGCGATTGTAACCCGGGAAGGGTAGTTCTTAGGTGAAACTTGGCCATTTGGCCAAGTGTCGGATGGGTTTTCCGACACGGTCATTGCCATGTCATGTCGATCGCTCGAGTCGAGTGAGTTCGACCGTATGGTATCGATCGGATTGTGGCGGTGATCGGTGATAGATAAGGGTTGACCCGCATAACCGTTCGTAGCCGGTAGGCGGTCGACTGAGTCGTGATCGTGATGGACCTCATCGATCGCCAAGAGTTCCATTGGACTACAACGGTCGGGATCCGACATGTTCGGAGGCCGTTGTAGTGACGACGTCCGCCAAGCGTGATCGTGATGGCGCAAAGCAGAAAGAAGTTAGCCCTCTCTATAAAAAGAGAGGGTGTAAGCCTTTGAGAGGCTAATGCTCATACTCCAAACAATCTTCCTAGTGCCCCACAAGCTCTAAACTCTTCTTACTTGTCTTTACTTCAATCCTATTGTAAGAAGAGTGATCTTGGTTGTAAAGGTTACCTCCACCTAGCTTTGTGCAAAGGAGAGACCGATAGTGATTGGTTTTGGCGGAGTGATTCACCGTGGACGAATCGGACCGTGGATTAGCGGCGTAGCCGTGAACCACGTTATATCTCGGTGTTTGTATTGCTTGTTTATATTTTGCTTGTCTTTACTTATAGTTGTATATTCCGCTTGCGCTAACGATTTGTAGACGAGCAATTTACGACGTCCAACGTACGAGGGCTATTCACCACCCCCCTCTAGCGCCTATCGATCCCTACAAGTGGTATCAGAGCCAGGTTGCTTGTCACCGGACTAACCGCCGCAACAAGCCCTACATCAAAAATGGCCGGCTCCAACATCCATCCTCCGAAGTTTGAAGGAGAATTCGCTTGGTGGAAGAAGCGAATGGAGGTATTTTTCGAAACGGATTTTGATATAATGATTACAATGGAATCCGGTTTCGTTTTGCCTAGGGATGAAGAAGGGAAGCCAATAGAGAAATCTAGGTGGACCAAGAGGCAAAGAGAGGAGCACCTTGCAAACTCCAAAGCCAAGCACCATCTCTACAATGTGCTCCCTCAACAAGAGATCAACCGAATAGGAGAATGCCTAAGCGCCAAGGAGATGTGGGAGAAGCTAATTGAGCTTCATGAAGGCACATCCGAGGCAAAGCTAGCAAGGAGAGATCTCCTCCACTCCCAACTATCCAACATCAAATTAGAAAAGGGAGAAAAGGTAATTTCTTTGCATTCTAGATTCAAAGAAATTTTAAATGGACTAACAAGTGTAGGTGAGAAGCTATCAAACCGGGATATGGTAATGAAGGCCATAGATGCCTTTCCCCAGTCCTCAAAGTGGAGCTCCATGGTGGACTCATTCTATATCTCAAAGAATTTAGAAGTGAGCACCTTGGAGGAGTTCTTCTCAACAATGGAACTCCACGAAACTAGGCTTGAGGGAATACAAGAGGAGCCTAAAATTCAACCCTCAAGAGGAGTAGCACTATTGGCAAGTAAGGGGAAGAAGAAGATGGAAATCACCTCCTCCTCTGATGACGAAGCATCTTCCTCCTCCTCCATGGATAGCACCGAAGAAGCCTACATGGTAAGGAGGGTAAGACGTGCATTTAAGAATTTTAGATTTGATAAATCTAATGATAGGAATAGAAGACCAAGGGGGAAGGTCATATGCTATAATTGCCAAGGAGAGGGACACATAAGGGACAATTGTCCTCTCCTAAACAAGAGCAAGGAAGAAAGGAAAAAGAAAGAAGAAAGGAAGAAGAAGAAGGGGAGAAGAGAAAGGAAGAAGAAAAGAAGGCAAAAGAAAAGGGGAAGGCCAAAGCATTCAAGGCCAAGACATGGGATGATCCTTCCTCATCCTCCTCCTCATCATCGGATGAGGAGAATGCCTTTGTCACCAATTTGGCCTTGATGGCCTTTGATGACTTGGATTGCTCTTCATCCGAAAATGAAAGATCAAGCTCAAGTGGGGAAAGCTCAAGTGAAGGGGGAGCCTCCACATCCTCATCATCCGAAGAAGAAGAGGACATGGAAACTATGGTAACAAATCTAACCCCTAAGAAAATAGTTTCCATGGTTTCTAGCTTAACTAAGGATTTATTTAGGGCAAAGAAGAAAAATAAATGCATGCTTGAACAAATTAAGGACCTAGAAAACAAATTAGAAAAGGCATGCTTAAATGATAATATTTCTTCTAGCTTAGATGATGCATGCTCACATGATTATATGCATTTAAATGTTAATGATGCATGCATAGAGGAAAATAGGGCATTAAGGAAAAAGGTAGATTACTTAACCAAAGCCCTAGAGAAATTCACTATTGGCTCCAACACATTGAACATGATCTTAGGGAGCCAAAGAGCTAGCTTCAACAAAAAGGGCCTAGGCTACAAGGAAAAGAAAAATGAAAAAGCCTACAAATGTCTTATAGCTAGGGGACAAGATAAAAAGAAAGCAATAGCTAGAAAATGGATCCCCAAGGAGTATTTAGTGGACCCAATAGGAAAGAATCTATTTTGGGTTCCAAAATCCATCCTTAAGGGTTAGAATAACCCTAGGGTAGTCAACCATATGAACTTGACCTATATTACATTTTGGTTGACTTAGGATGACGGGACAACATTTTTTAGATAGTGTTGGGTGATGATAACGTGCCCATAAATAGGTAATAATGCTTAAATCATGATTATTGATGTAATTCCTATGTATGTCTTAAATCATGATTTATGATTTTGAAATTTGGCACGTTATCACTAGAAACAGGTTTAAATCATGCTTTAGGTGATAATTTGTTTATTATCATCATATAATACCTAATGCATGACTATAATTTGATGAAAACATGTATTTCATGATCATAATGTAGAATTAATTGATATATGTCATTATGATCATGTAGGATGTTAGGTTGATACTTAACCATGATAGAATTGCATGAATATATGGGTTAAGTATATACAAATATCCCCTAGGATACATCTCACACTCACTATAGGCTAACTTGATTGCAAACTTAGCATGGGTGAGATATTAGGATGATACAAATGTCCACTAATGCCTATGGCATTTAGATGGTCATTTAAAGTATCAAAATAGCAATAATAGACCAATCATGGGGAAGGCTTATGTTTAATTCATAGACATATTGCCCAAAGATCATGGTTGGATATTTCATATGTTTTCAAAACAATTTCTTACCTTAAAATACATGTATTCATGTTTTGAAACAATTGGATGCAAAACTAGGTAGCTAACTTGATACTAGAATGATCAAAAACCTAGTGGTTTTTAGAGCTTTTGGATTTTTGGCAAAAACAAGAAAATATAATGAGTTTTCATGAAAAACTATTTTTCCTTGATAGATATACTTAAAAGAAATATGTTCCCCAAATTTCATGATTTTTAGAATTTTCTGGAATTTATAATGCATTTCTGAAATTCGTCCAGAAAATCAGAAATTTAGATTCCTTTGTGCCAGTCGACTGCCATACTGATAGCAGTCGACTGGTGGCCTGTAAATCAGAATATTGAAGGCCGAATTCAGTTTGTAAACCTACAACAAGTGGTAGAAATATACTTAATGCCATCAACAAGTGGTACCCAACTTTAAATCAACTTGTCATATTTTTCCTCCATTATACTTGATGCCATGAGCTTATAACTTAGTGTTAATCTTTTTGATGGTGTCAAAGGGGGAGAAATAATTATGTTTAAGTTAATCACTTTAGGGGGAGAAATATATTGTAGGGGGAGAAATATATGATAAGGGGAGAAAATTTGCATGGAGAGTTTCATGGATTAAGGGGGAGTTGCATGTTGTTATATCATGTTTATCTTTACATGCTTTCTTACCTTAGAACTTATATCAAATGTTTTTACCTAACTTAAACGGATTGCCACACATCAAAAAGGGGGAGATTGTTAGGGCAATCTCTTGCCGTGATATGGTTTTGATGGTGTGGCAAAGGGTTTAAGTTAGTTTGATATGTTGATGTGATATGTGCGTTGAAGTCGTGCAGGACTTAGTAATTCGCACATGGAGCCGTGGCGAGTTTCACATCTCATGACTCGTGCCTTGAGTCGGTGAAGGATAGCTTTGCGGAAGCCGTGCGCTTGGAGCATCCGAGGGACCGTCGGACGAGAAGCTTGGAGTGAAGCCGGAGGAAGTAGACTTCGAGGCAAGAGACGCGAAGGAGCATTGCAGAGCCGTGCGCCTGATGCTGCCGAGGGACGTGGCCGAGAACGAAGAGAACTTCGAAGGCGAGGGACTCCGAGAAATGAGAGTGAGCGATTGTAACCCGGGAAGGGTAGCTCTTAGGTGAAACTTGGCCATTTGGCCAAGTGTCGGATGGGTTTTCGACACCGCCGATCATTGCCATGTCATGGCCGATCGCTCCGAGTCGAGTGAGTTCGACCGTATACGATCGGCCGGATTGTGGCGGCGATCGAAGGCAGCGATCGGTGATAGATAAGGGTTCGACCATGAACCGTTCGTAGCCGATCGGGCGATCGACTTACGAGTCGGGCCGATCGGCCCGATGGACCTCATCAGTCGACTGCCCACAGTTCCGTTGGACTACAATGGTCGGGATCCGACGTGTTCAGAGGCCGTTGTAGATGGCAATGATCGCCAAGGGCGCAATGGTCGATGGCTGCAAACGGGAAGAAGTTAGCCCTCTCTATAAAAAGAGAGGGTGTAAGCCTTTGAGAGGCTAATGCTCATACTCCAAACAATCTTCCTAGTGCCCCACAAGCTCTAAACTCTTCTTACTTGTCTTTACTTCAATACTATTGTAAGAAGAGTGATCTTGGTTGTAAAGGTTACCTCCACCTAGCTTTGTGCAAAGGAGAGACCGATAGTGATTGGTTTTGGCGGAGTGATTCACCGTGGACGAATCGGACCGTGGATTAGCGGCGTAGCCGTGAACCACGTTATATCTCGGTGTTTGTATTGCTTGTTTATATTTTGCTTGTCTTTACTTATAGTTGTATATTCCGCTTGCGCTAACGTTTTGTAGACGAGCAATTTACGACGTCCAACGTACGAGGGCTATTCACCCCCCTCTAGCCGGCCATATCGATCCCCTACAGTTGATGCTTCTTGTAAGAATCTTTGTCAGCTCGCGAGGCACTGGAAGGAGGTGCCTCCGGAATGGGCTGCTCCAGGACATACAGCTTCCTTTCTTGGGTGAGAACAATTCTCAGGTTCCTATACCAGTCCAGGAAATTCGCTCCATTGAGCTTGTCCTTCTCAAGGACAGAATGCAGAGAGAGAGTGTTCGTGTTTGTCGACATAGTTATCTACAACATACAATGCAGAGAATTAATATAATATTCCTTTTATCATTTAATTAGGCCTTTAATCAAATGATGCTCCCACTGGATTATAGGAATTTTTGTAGAATCGAGTTATGGATGTGGTCAAACCACATTACTAGATTCATACAAACTAGCTATAATTCTTGCGGGACAAGATCCACATCATACTAAGCCTTGAGTTAGCTTTGGCTAAATCGCCCAAGACTTAGTATGATCGGTGGGTAACACATTACCGATTACATCTCTATGCAACTCTTGTTTATAGGATCAAGACCCACATTTACAAAAGACCTTGAGTTAGCTTTGGCTAAATCGCCCAAGATTTAGTGTAAATGCGATCTTGACCTATCGTTCCAATGATTGGAATATGCCTATAGTTCTACTCGATCCAATTGAGTTTAACTAGTTTTGCTCAATCTAATTGAGCTTACTCTAACCCAAGCGTGATAGGCGGGACCAAGATTGTCCCTCCGCACCCTACCAAGATAATATGCGTTGCTCTGCTTTGGCAGATTCAACAACAACAAATGATCGAGGTAGTGATGGGTATCAAGGCTCGGTAGGCATTTTCGAGTTGATTCGATTATGATCTAATCTAATCGTAATGTGTATCTTATACGCATTTAGGCCTTTATTATCCTATATTAGCATGCATCATATACATACATTCATTATTCTAGCATGCATCATATACATACAAGAAAATTATCCTAGCATGCATCATATACATACAAGCATATATATATATATATATATATATACATACAAGCAATATATAATATATATATATATATATATATATATATATATATATATATATATATATATATATCAACATATATATATATATAATTAAATGTGATATAGTCATGGCCCTATTATGATCTTCTCAAGCCAATGAGAAGATCGGACGGTCAACCTAAGGCTAGCGGCTTCTCCAAGCGCTTCATTTGACCGCCATGTGTCGTCGTCACCCTTCTCGTAATCTCGTCTTCGAGTGGACTTTCCATCGCTTCATTTTGTACATTACAAATATGAAACTCGAGTTACATTCGAGTCTAAAATCTAATTACAACTAGAATATCAAAAGAAGAGGTACGACGCGCAGGTCGCATACACTATACAACACGCACAACCACAAAACGGCACACAGGCCGTATTATGAATTACAACACACATAATCCAATCAATTGGGGTCATTGGGCCATGACAATCACAGAATTATACATAATTCTAAATTATGTATTTTTACAGAAATTTCTATAATTTTTCCTAATTTTATTTTTCAAATTAATGAGTCACCTCTCCGTAACGGTCCCGCTAAGCGGTTTACGGGCGCGATTACGGGACAAAGCCCCTTTCGGGGATAGGGCAGCGCCCATACTCGCAAAATTAACTTTGCGAGTGTCCCTACTACGATCCTACAGCGACTTAAGTCACTGTCCCAAAAACCTAAAGCGAGAACTCGCCGTTTTGGAGAGTTTTTCTCGACGGTTGAAGCCTACAAGTGTCCCAACACTTGTTGCTTCGACTCTTTGAGAAAAATACCCAAAAATTCTATAAAATTAGGAAATTTACAGAAACATATAAATCTGTAATTTTTATATCTAATACAAAAATTACAAAGACGAAACACATACATGCTTCGCACGAGGCTCTGATACCACTGTTGGGTTTTTCCGAGCCGCAAAACCCGCTTTTTGCATTGCGGAAACCTCGGAAGCCCCCGCCATGGATCCGTGCGAAGTATAAAAATATAAAAACATGTATGTGCTTAAAAAAACCCTAGATCTACCTTATATCTAAGAGGTTAGAACATTACCCTCGTAGCGATGCCCTTCGCTTATCCCGCTCGTCCAAAAGTTCGCCGGAACTCGAGAGTGTCAAGTGCACACTCCTCTATGGTATCCAGACAAGAAATAGGTGGAGAAAGAGACAAACTTGAGTGTGCTAGCACTCCTAGAAGATCTTGGCAAGATGAGGTTGGGAGAGGTAGAGAGCTTGAGAGAAAAATTCCAAGGAAGAAGATGAAGTTGATATATCTCACAAAAATAAATTTCACCATCATAACCCCTAATAGTGTTGGCCAGCCACATTATGGCTTGGGAGGTTACATGCATGCATCTAACTCCCATGCCTCTTGGTCTTCCTCATGATGTGGCACCAATTGACAAAGTCAATGATGATGTGGAGCATCATCATTGGCCGGCCATGCCAAGTCATCATCATGACATGTCATTTGGTCAAGTCAAACTTGACCTTTCATCTTCCCTCTCAAGTCAAGTCAAACTTGACCTCTAATCTCCCATAGTTGATCAAATCTAACCACTTGACTCAAGTCAATTTAATTTAATGAATCTCTATTCATTAATTTAAATTGATTTGATGAATCAAATATAAATTAGACTCATTCAACACTTGAATCAACTTGAGTCTAACTCAATTAGTCTAATTTGGATTACTCTTAATCCAATTTGGTTCATCCCATGAACCTAATCCTCATGGTTCATCATATGAACCTAATCTCCATCTAATTGCTCTTATGTGTGTGACCCTATAGGTTCTTGTAACGTTGGCAATGTCCCTAAACCGATTTAGGAACATAAGCAATGAGCGGTATCTAGCAACACATCATTGCTACCCAAGTTACAAGAATGTTGAGCTCCAACATCACCTTTGTGACTACTAATTGTGACTCTCACAATATGTGACAATGTCCCTCTATCCTTGACATCTAGATTGACCAATTGAGGCATAGACCGTGTCATCCTCGGTACAATCTAAATCTTGAACTCCAAGTAGACTCACTCTAATCAAATGAGCTCAATATCTCATATTGACTCATTTGGGCATGACCATGCACTTCGTGGTCTCACTCTATCAAGAATATCGATGTCACTCCCGTCATATAGGAGGGATAGATCCCATCTACATCACTCACATCCCTCCGCATAATATTTTACATACCCAGTAATCACCTTTATAGTCCACCCATTTACGGGTGACGTTTAACGAAGCCAAAGTATGCAACTCCTTATGTAGGGAACCATGGTGACTTCAGGTCTAAGGACTAATAGTCATACTAATAGCCACATGAGAAAGTATATGACACTCATATAACGATCCAGGATACTTTCTCATGGCGGGTCATTCAGTATACATTCTCCAATGCATACCCATGTGTTAACTTGATATCTCATATCTATGACTTGTGAGATCAAGTCATCTTGTTGACCTACATGCTAGTCTCTACGCATTAACATTGTCCCTGAATGTTAATACTCGACTAGGAATGATTAAGAGTAGTGTTCTCTATATCATCTCATTATCGATTCAACCAATCGATTGATATAGATAAGAACCTACTACTCAAGGACATTATTATATTTAGTTATTTGACACCAATACAAGTAAATATAATAACCATGCCTTTATAAATAAGAATATGATACAATAAAGTCCATACAACAATCATCACATGATTGGCTCTAGGGCTTTCACTAACAGCATCCCCTAAGAATGGTTCACTTAGCACGAGCACGAGGAGCTAACTTAGTGAACTTCTAGAACATATTTGTTTTGCTTTGATTGCAAATACCACCTGATAAATTTAGTTAACATGCTAATTATGCAACATATCCTTTTTAAAATTTCATGGCACTGAGGTTTGCTTGAGGACAAGCAAAGATTTAAGTCTGGGGGAAGTGATGTGACCAAAACATATAAGGTTTTAGGAGTAGTTTTCGCTCACATTTCGTTGCATTTTGTGTTAGTTTCATGCATATATTACTCTGTTTTTGCACGCATTTCTTATTTTCTAGTTCAGAGGTCTGCTCATTGTACTTTTGTGTGCAGGTTGGCTTTTCAGGTGGAAAAGATGCGTTTTCAGAGAAAAAGAAGGACATTTCAGCTAGACACAGAGTGGGACACAGCCAAGGCATGTGGATTCACACGACCGTGTCCAATGGGCGAAGATCAACACTCCAGGGCCACACATGACCTGACCGTGTAGAAACACACGACCGTGTAGCGGCCCGGCAGATTTGCACGACTAGGGTTTTTTCCAGATTTTACAGTGGTTTGAGGTGATGTCTATATAAGGATGGCTTCGCCCAAACCCTAGGGAGGAGGCACGATGGCTAGGATGACACACCGAAGCCCTAAAAAGCTTTGGTAACTCGCAATGGGGAGGAGGAACGCCGCTGGAGGGCCACACCTTGCAATACAACCCCGGAGAGGAGATCATAAAAGTATTGTATATTTGTGTTTCTACGCTTCATTGCATAAATATTCAAGCTTAGATATGTTTTGTGATTCTTCCTTCATATTTATGGAGTAGTACTTTAGATTCTAGGATTAAGGAGTAGCTTGTGTACATAAACAATGTTGGTTCATGTTTAATTCTGGCCAATAGTTTGATTTGATAATTGGTAGTTGCTCTTTATTATATCTACATGTGTTTGGCTTTCTTTCCGCTTTGCTTAGGCGATACGAGGTGGTGACAACCCTTGCAATCTATAATTTAGGAGATTTGATCAAGGAAGCTAGGGGTAAACATGATCTCCCGTAACTGCGGGGAGAAGGGAGCGGTGGAATCGGAAATGGTCCACCAAAAGGATTGATTTGGCATTCTCGTACCCTCTATTTCATCCTTTTGGGCGGAGATAGCTCCCGGTGAATGCGGCGGCTCTGTGGGAGAGTGTATGATGTCCCTTCCCCAAGACCGTAGGTAGACGTTTAGGCAATGCCAATTGACAACATTATTCAGTGATACAAAAGTGAAACCGAAGTCCTAAAATCATCTTTTAAGACCCCGACACACTCTTTTCCTCCTTCGTGTGACACCATACAGAGTAGTGTCCACCAACAGTCCTCACCAACCGAAATATCTTAGAGACCAAGTCCAAACAATTACAACCACTTAGTATATTGGTAATCGAATCCTAGTCCCTGTGGGATCGATAATCTTTATTACTTGACAACATCAGTGCACTTGTGGGCGTTGAGCGCGAGCGCGCACTTCGAGTCCTCGACGGTATCCATCGCGAGATTTGAGGTCGCATCCGTGCACATCACGCTCCTTCTCACAAAATGAATTTCGTGAGTGTCCCATCTTGATCTTACAACGCCTTAAGTCACTGTCCCAAAAGACTAAAGCGAGACTTCACCATTTTGGAGAGATTTTCTCGGTGGTTGAAGCCTACAAGTGTCCAAACACTTGTTGCTTTGACTCTAGGAGAAAAATACTTACAAAAATCTATAAAATTAGGAAAATTATAGAAACTTATAGATCTGTAATATTTTGTATCTAATACAAAAATTACAAAACCAAACACGTACATGCTTCGCACGTGGCTCTGATACCACTGTTGGACTATCCGAGCCATAAAAACCACTTTTTTGCATTACGGAAACCTTGGAAGTCGGCCACGGATCCATGCAAAGATTAACAAAAAATATAATACATGCACATGTTTAGAAAACCTAGATCTACCTTAGATCTACATGAAAAGAGCGTTACCCTTGTAGCGACGCCCTTCGCTTATCCCGCTCGTCCAAACGATTTGTCGGATCTCGTAGAGTGTCAAATGTACACTCCTCTACACGTATCCACACGAAAAATAGGTGGAGAGAACCACCTTGAGTGTGCTAGCACTCTTGGAGGTCACGACAAGGAGGATGAGGGAGAGAGCTAGAGAGGAGAGGAGGAAGAAGATGATCTAATCAATTCCCACTAATTCACCTTCATGTGGTCGGCCACTACATGAAGGTTAAATACATGCATGTAATACCAAGAGCCATGGCTCTTGGTCTTCCTCATGAGGTGGCACCCCATGATGTGACCATGATGATGTGGAACATCATCATTGGCTGACCCCATGCCAAGTCACCGTGACATGGCATATGGTCAAGTCAAACATGACCTTTCATCTTCCCTCTCAAGTCAAGTCAAACTTGGCCTCTTATCTCCCATGGTTGATCAAATCTAACCATTTGATTCAAGTCAATTCAATTTAATGAATCTCTATTCATTAGTTTAAATGGGCCCAATGAATCAAATCTAAATTAGACTCATTCAACACTTGAATCAAATTGAGTCCAACTCAATTAGTCTAATTTGGATTACTCTTAATCCAATTTGGTTCATCACATGAACCTAATCCTCTTGGTCCATCATATGAACCTAATCTCCATCTAATTGCCCTTTGTGTGTGACCCTATAGGTTCTTGTAACGTTGACAATGTTCCTAAACCAATTTAGAAACATAAGCAATGAGCGGTATCTAACAACATATCATTCCTACCAAAGTTACAAGAATATTGAGATCCAACATCACCTTTGTGACTACTAATTATGACTCTCACAATATGTGACAATGTCCCTCTATCCATGACATCTAGATTGACCAATTGAGGCATAGGCCGTGTCAACCTCTATACAATCTATATCTTGAACTCTAAATAGACTCACTCTAATCAAATAAACTCAATATCTCATATTGACTCATTTGGGCATGGCCATGCACTTAGTGGTCTCACTCTATCAAGAATCATGATGTCACTCCCGTCATATAGGAGGGATAGATCCCATCTACATCACTCACATCCCTCCGTATAATTTGTTACATACCCAGTAATTGCCTTTATAGTCCACCCATTTACGGGTGACGTTTGAAGAAGCTAAAGTATGCAACTCCTTATGTAGGGAACCATGGTGACTTCAGGTCCAAGGACTAATAGTCATACTAATAGTTACATGAGAAAGTATATGACACTCATATAACGATCCATGATACTTTCTCATGGCGGGTCATTCAGTATACATTCTCTAATGTATACCCATGTGTCAACTTGATATCTCATATCCATGACTTGTGAGATCAAGTCATCGAGTTTACCTACATGCTAGTCTCTTTGCATTAACATTGTCCCTGAATGTTAATATTTGACTAGGAATGATTAAGAGTAGTATTCTCTATATCATCTCATTATCGATTCAACCAATCGATTGATATAGATAAGAACCTTCTACTCAAGGACGTTATTATACTTAGTTATTTTGCACCAATACAAGTGAGTATAATAATCATAAAGAAATGCCTTTATCAATATATATAGGAATATGATACAACAAGTCCATACAACAATCATCACATGATTGACTCTTGGGCTTTCACTAACAGGTTGTACTCATTTAACATGGTTCTAGTGGCTTCTTGTAAGGTTCTATTCGTTCACTTGACTAGATCATTTTGTTATGGGGTTCTAGGATAGGAGAACTCATGATGGTATTCGTTTATGTTTCAGAAGTCGGTGAACCTATGGTTTTCGAATTCACCACCATGATTGCTTCTAAGTCTTTTAATCTTAAGGTTCTTTTTGTTTTCTATTAATTTACATAAGTTGATAAGTTGGTCTAAGGTATCACTTTTGTGTTTAAGGAACCTAACCCAGGTGAACCTAGAGTAGTCCTCAATTATGACTAAGCAAAATTGACTCCCATTTAGTGACTTGGCTCCATGAGAATCGAATAGATCCAAGTGTAGGAGCTCAAGCACACTTTTGGTTCGTTCTTGGTTAGTTAGTTGATGTTGTGCCCTAGTTTGTTTACCTTGTTAACAAGCATTACAAATTTTATTATCCAAGTTGTTAAGGTTGGGCAAGCCTCTGACTAAACCACTCTAACTCACCTTGTGAATGAGTCTTGGGTGCGAGTGACCGAGTCGTCAGTGCCACAACCAGGATTCCTCTTGCTATGTCATTAGACACTTGGATGAGGAGTTGGGTAAATTAATTGTGTATATATTGCTATTACTAGTTCCTTTAAGTATTATTTTAGAGGTTTCATTAGTTTTAATTAAGCATTCATTTTCTAAGAATATAATGTTAGGAACGATGTGCCCGCTAGAGGGGGGGGTGAATAGCATTGTCGTTGCTTGATTGAATTCATTCGATCATGATTGCTACAATTGTATTAGTACGCAGTGGAAATAATAGAAATACAATACAAATAACAACAAGTACAATCCACAACACAAAGTATAACGTGGTTCGGAACCGAATGGTTCCTACTCCACGGGTTGAGCTCAAACGAGCTCTAACAATGTGTACCACACCACTAATCAAATAAACTCCTTCTTTGAACAATATGGAGGTGGAGAAACCTTGTACAAATGATTACAACAGTAATATGAAATACAACAAGAAAATGTTGGATCGATGCGGTTCGCTAGAGGGGGGGTGAATAGCGAAAAGCCTTTTTCTTTCGAATTCGTTTCAAGACAAATATACGCAGCGGAAATGTAAATGAAACAAAAAGAGACAAGTTTATTTTTTACTTGGTTCGTAGCCTTCGGCTACTACTCCAAGGCCCTAACGGTCCTAGACCGTGTACGGAGGGCAATTCACTAAAACACTCCTCGTTGGAGGTAGGAGTTTGACGATTACAAAAAAACTTTCGAAGCAAAATGATAGAGAGACAAACTCTCTCTTCTATTAAAGTAAAATGCAACGATAGAAAAACCTCGAGTAAGAGAGTTGCAATATTGAAAACAATAACAAGGATTATACCAACAACTAAAAAGAAAGACCTTAAGCTAGGGTTGTTGGCAGCACTTCGTTGTCGTAGAGTCATCGGAGAGTCGCAGCGTTGTGGAAGCTTTTGAGCACTTAGAATTATTGTCAAAACCCTAGGTTAGGACCTCTTATAGCCTTTGAGCCCCTTTTCGAGAGGAACCCTAGCCAATCATATTTGAGCACCATTCCCCTTGAAATTTGGTGATAACTGATCCTTGACCAAGAATGACCGATGGCCATCATGACGATGGCAAGATCACGAGTGCTAGCCGTAGTCACCTGACTGATGGACGACAGTCGAGTCCTTCAGGTTGGCAGTCGACTGATGTTGGCTGCAAGACAATGTTAGCTTAAAGAAAACACTATTTCGATGGTCGTCGACCGTCCGATCTCGACCTAGACCACTTATGAGATGTCTTGGGTCGGATCTACGCTTAAGTCTTTCCCCGTAACGAGGATACGACCTTACTTACACTCGCACACACGAGCTTACCTCGATACTTACGTGTTGCTTTTGCTTCCGGCCTTCCACTCAATTCCTTCGGCTCCCTCCGAAGTCACTTGAGTGTCGCCCGACCACCGCGGCTTCCTCCGGGTGTCACTAGCCTTCAGCTCCAGCTATAGCAATTTTATGCACACTCGATTCAGCTCGTGAGATAACAACATGAGCTTAACTTTGTATCGTTTGCTATAATTAAATCTCAGGTTCGACTTAGGTGCCTACTTCACCAACAATCTCCCCCTTTTTGATTTATGGCAAACCCACATACAAAGTTAAGTGCATTAAGAAAAGATATGCATGAATGAGCAGGAGTGTTAAGAGCATGAATGAACAGGAGTATAAAAACTCTTTTCAAGTGCTCCCTTGAGGAATCCTCCTCGACCGAGGGTGAGTACTTGAGAAAGGGTTTTAACTCTCCCCTTGACGCTTGCTTACTAAAAAAAGAATTAAGTAAATCAAATTACTTAATATTGGCCCGAGTATTTAAATAAGTTTAAGTTAAGAATTCTTTGGCCTTTGAATAAGTTTTAACTTTTGGTTTAAATATGAAGTAAGAGTTTAAGTTAAAAAAAAATTTGACCCCTTAACTTTGACCTTTTAACTTTGACCTTTTTCTCCCCCTTTTGCCGTATATCGAAAAGAGTAAGGGGTGTGTGGAAAACAAAATAAGTGTTAAATTTAAAGTCCAAGCATGTTCCCCATTTTTTATTTTTAAAAAAAATACGAAAATAAGCTCATCTATAAAATGTTCGACTCATATTTGGCTTGATTGATATGAGTAGTGTATGATTATACTCCATGGTTCATGGCGATGCACTAGATCTACATCTGGAACCAGGAGTAAGGTCCTAACATCTCATGCCCATCTACGTGGCTAAGTACACAAACACATTAGTCCTATGTGTTGTGAGATGTATTGGCTCCTTAAATCTATAGGTGCATGATATCTAAGGTATGTCCTATGCTAGTTCCATAAAAATGAAAATTTAAGAAATAGTAGTAAGAAAATATAATTTGCAAGTTCCTATTCTACTACGCACATGCCCAATTTTCGTCTTAATAGACTAAATTCGCCGGGTAGGGGTTTAGTAAATAGGTCCGCTAAGTTAGACTTCGACGATATTCGAGTTGTATGGCTCCGTTGGCCACATGTTCTCGAATGAAATGGTGTTTGACCTCTATATGTTTGGTCCTAGAGTGACATATCGGATTCTTAGTAAGATTAATTGAACTAATGTTGTCTACGTGAAGTTTAGTATTCGTAAAGTCTAACTTAAAGTCGCGGAGAGTGTGCTTCATCCAAAGAAGTTGAGTGACACACTCACCCATCGCGATGTATTCAGCTTCGGTGGTAGATAAAGCGACACAGTGTTGCTTCCTACTGCACCAACTTACTAGACTCGAGCCGAGAAGTTGACAACAACCACTCGTGCTCTTTCTATCGAGCTTACTACCGACATAGTCTGAATCGGAGTAGCCGATTAGTTCGAACTCCGTAGATCTAGGGTACCAAATACCAACGGTAAGTGTACCCTTAAGATATCTAAGGATACGCTTAACTAGGGTTAGGTGAGACTCCTTAGCACAGGTTTGAAACCCGCGCATATACTTATCTAATAGGATGTCGGGTCGGCTCACAGCTAAGTATAGGAGACTTCCTATCGCTCCCTATAGTACTTTAAGTCAATGGACTTACTTTCTAGGTCTTCTCCTATGTTAACATTAATCGCCATCGGGGTGTTTATTATCTTAGCGTCTTGCATTCCAAATCTTTTAATTAACTCCTTAGTGTATTTTTGTTGATATAGGTATATACCATCCTTAGTTTGTTTAATTTGTAGACCTAAAAAGAAACTTAACTCGCCTACCAAGTTCATTTCGAACTCACTTTCCATGAGTGAAACGAACTCGTTTAGTAAGGCTGAGTTAGAGGTTCCAAAAATTATATCGTCTATGTAAATTTGAGCTATGAATATTTCTTTACCTAAGGTTTTTACGAAGAGAGTTGGGTCAACTAAGCCTTGGTTAAACCCTTTTAACTTAAGATGGATTGAAAGTCTCTCGTACCAAGCTCGAGGAGCTTGTTTAAGTCCATAGAGAGCTTTCTTAAGTTTTAGAACATGGTCGGGTTTATCTAGATTTTCGAATCCGGGGGGTTGGCTAACATAAACTTCTTCTTTAATGTATCCATTTAGAAATGCCGACTTAACATCCATTTGAAACAGCTTAAATCCTCGATGTGCGGCATAAGCTAGCAACATTCGAATGGATTCGAGTCTAGCTACTGGGGCATAGGTTTCATCGTAATCTAAGCCTTCGACTTGACTAAACCCTTTGGCGACCAACCTAGCCTTGTTTCTAACTACTTCACCTTTATCATCAAGCTTATTTCGAAACACCCACTTTGTTCCAATTATCATTTTGTCTTTAGGTGGTGGTACTAATTCCCACACTTCATTCCTAGTAAATTGAGCTAGCTCTTCTTGCATTGCAATAATCCAATCGGGATCAAGAAGAGCTTGTTCAATTGATTTGGGTTCTATCTTTGAAATTAAGGAAATTTGACTAAGGTTCCTATAGGATGCTCTAGTTCAAACTCCTAGATTAGGATCTCCTATCACTTGATTGATAGGGTGGTTAGTTTGAATCCTAGATTGGGTTGGGTTTGTGTCATCTAATGCTTGATCAATGGGGTGACTTGGTTGAACACTAGTTTGACTCGGATCACTTGTCACTTGGTCGACAAGAGAAGTTGGTTGATGTGGATTAGACTCGATCTCAGGGTCGGAGACGAGTTTGGTATCAGTGGGCTCAACACTTGGGGTCATTAAGGGTTTTGTAGGTTTGGGTACTTCATCGAACACTACATTAATAGTCTCTTCGACTTTAAGGGTATCGTGGTTATATACCCTATAGGCCCTACTCGTGGTTGAGTATCCTAAGAAGATTCCGGTGGAGGTTTTGGATTAAATTTCCTAGGTGGTTCTTAGTGTTTAAGATATGTACTTTACATCCAAATACCCTAAAGTACTTGATGTTGGGTACTTTATTGTGATAAATCTCGTACGAGGTCTTAAGGTGCCTCTTTACCATAAGGATCCTATTCTGGATATAGCAAGCCGTGCTAACGGCTTCTGCCCAAAACCTATCAGGTAGGTCGTATTCGTTCAACATGATCCTAGCGGCTTCTTGTAGAGTTCGGTTTTTCCGCTCCACTAGGCCATTTTGTTGAGGGGTCCTAGGGCAAGAGAATTCATGGTGGTATCCGTTTAGGTTACAGAAGTCGGTGAACCTTTGATTTTCGAATTCACCACCATGATCGCTTCTAAGTCTTTTAACCTTAAGGTTTTTTTGATTATCGATTAATTTGAATAGATTGATTAATTGATCTAGGGTATCATTTTTATGTTTGATGAACCTAACCCAGGTAAACCTGGAGTAGTCGTCAATTATGACTAAGCAATATTGACTTCTATTGAGTGACTTGGCTCCATGTGAATCGAATAGATCCATATCACGGAGCTCAAGTACACTTGAGGTTCGTTCTTGGTTAGTTAACTTGTGTTGTGTCCTAGGTTGTTTTCCTTGTTGACAAGCATTACATTTTATTAACCAAGTTGTTGAGGTTGGGTAAGCCTCGACTAAGCCACTCGACTCGTCTTGTGGGCCGAGTCTTGGGTGTGAAAGTCGTGCCACAACCATGATTCTCTTCTGTGTCATAAGATATTTGGCTGAGGATTTGATTAAGTTAATTGTATAAATGTTATTTGTCCTAGTTCCTTTGAGTATTGTTTTAGCTGTTTTATTTGTTTTAATTACACATTCATTTTCTAAAAATACGACCTTATAGTTATTGTCACATAATTGACTTACGCTAAGCAGGTTATATTCAAAATTCTCTACAAGTAATACATTTTTGATAACAAAATTCGAGTTAAGCTCGATATCACCTAATCCGATGATTTTGAGCTTGTCGTTATTCCCAAAGGCTACCGATCCTTGTCGTTTGAATCGAAGCTTTGTGAATTTGAGTTGATCCCCGGTCATGTGTCGGGAGCAACCGCTGTCCAACATCCATTGATCCTACACACAAGGTGGTTGGATTGGATGTTAGATTTTTAAAAAATTGGTTGTGAGTTGTTAAACCTAGGTCATCTCACCTATGTCTATATGATCAAGCATGTTATACTTATGTGTTTTTTGTGAGATGACTTCCGATTAAGTTGATTAAGTGCATTTAGGTTCAAGTAATTTTATGTTAGATTTGGATTTGACCCTAGGCTTGTCAAGTTTACCTTTTCAAGATCAAGGCTTCTAGGTTGTGGCGAGGCACAGGGGCCTTCTTTTATCGGATCATCGACCACTTTCTTAGACAAAGCCATTTTCAAGAAAATGATGACTTGACTCACCTAAGATTATTTCCTAGTCTAACTGGTTATTTTTGAAAAGAGGCTTCCCGAGGCTCAATCTTTTCGAAGAATTTTAGTTGGTTATGTTTTTGAAAAGAGGCTCCCCGAGGCTCAATCTTTTCGAAGAATTTTAGTTGGTTATGTTCATGTTCTAAGTGAGTTCACAAGTTTTAAAGCACAAACTTTCTAAGTTAAAGCATGCAATTTCTAAGTTAAAGCACAAACTTTCTAAGTTAAAACATGCAATTTCTAAGTTAAAGCACAAACTTTCTAAGTTAAAGCATGCAATTTCTAAGTTAAAGCACAAACTTTCTAAGTTAAAACATGCAATTTCTAAGTTAAAGCACAAACATGTTTTGTACTGGCTCCCCCTAGACCGTTGAATCAGTTTGGTCTATCCACATAGTGGATTTGGTCCTTGGGAATCCAGTACGGGTTGGATCCTAGAGTTGAAATCAAAAGGTTCTTAGGGACCCATGCTTGGACATGTTTCCTATGTCGACATACAATCGACATATACGACCTATTAGTCGTGTTTGAGTTAAACCCTAGTCCAGCCTTGTTGTACATGGCCCTTTGAGATCCAAGTAGGAGGTCAAGTCCTTTGGATCCCGAAGTGAACCTTTCCAACGTGTTCCTAAGAGGTTAGGGAGACCTTATGTTTGAGGAGTTTGACCTCCTCAACCAGGGTCTCGACCTTGGACTCGGATTTAACTAATTTCCTAGACAAAAACCTAACCGTATTTTGTAAAGTATTAAATAAAGTTTGACTTACTTTAAGGGTATCTTTTGAACCGGATGCGTATCCGTGGCTTGACTTGAAGGTAGCTTCATAGTCCGAGTCATCCTCAGGTTCTGACTCAAGTTCAGGTTCGGTCTTCGTGTCTGACTCAATTGATTTCGCCATGAAGACGTGGTCTTCGTCTTCTTCGGATGATGCTTCTTCCCATGTCGCGTTGAGGGCCTTCTTGTGCTTAGGTGCTTTGTGGTTGAGCTTGGGGCACTCGGACTTGATATGTCCAAACCTGTTACACTCATAACACCTAATATTAGAACTTTTAGGCTTACCTTGGTTGGGTCGAGTTGTGGTTCGCTTTCGTCCCTTGTCTATCCTTCGAGCTAGGTTCATTAGCTTGGTAGTCAATTCCGAGTCAACTTCTTCTTCGGACTCGTCTTCCTCCTCGGTTGGTGGTGGCTTGCTTGCGATTTTCATTTTCTTTGAACCTGCAAACAAGGCTATACCCCTCTCGGGTTCCGAGTTGGACTGCTCATGTAATTCAAAATCGGAAAAGAGTTCATCTAATCTAAGTTTAGAGAGGTCCTTGGAGACCTTGTAAGCATCGACCATGGATGCCCACAAGGTAGTCCTCGGAAAAGAGTTTAGAACATACCTTATAAGGTCACGGTTTTCGACCTTTTGCCCGATTGCGTGTAGGTTGTTGACTATGTCTTGGATACGGGCGTGGAGTTGTGTCGCGGACTCGTGTTCCTGCATTTTTAGATTATATAATTTATTGAACAAGAGGTCGCGCTTACATACCTTGGCTTCATCGGTCCCTTCGTGTAGCTCCACTAGTTTTGTCCAAAGATCTTTTGCGCTTATGAAGGGGCCGACGCGATTTAGCTCCTCTTTGGATAGGCCGCATTGGAGGATTTGTGTTGCCTTGGCGTCGGCTTCGACTTGTCGTTTTGTCGCAATGGTCCATTGATTGTAATCCAAGGATTCACCTTCTTCATTAGTAGGAAGGGTGAACCCGGTTTGGATCACAATCCACATCTCTATTTGGATTTTTAGGAAGCATTCCATCCGACCCTTCCAATAACGGAAGTCATCTCCGTTGTAAAACGGAGGTTGGACGGTGCTAAAACCCTCGAGATGGGCCATTAGAACAAAAGACACAAGGAGACAACGACAAAGAAACTAGCAACGACAAAAACACAAAAACAAGTGCCAAGACTCGCGTCTTGGATTAGTAGTGCGGGAGAATACTTAACAAAGAAAAATAAATCCAAAAAAAAAGAAAAAAAACAGAATTAAAAGAAACAAAAAAAAATAGATCTGTAAAAATGGCTAGATTGGTAGTTTCACCAAATCTTAGCAACCCCCGGCTCTGATACCAATTGTTGGATCGATGCGGTTCACTAGAGGGGGGGGTGAATAGCGAAAGGCCTTTTTCTTTCGAATTCGTTTCAAGACAAATATACGCAGCGGAAATGTAAATGAAACAAAAAGAGACAAGTTTATTTTTTACTTGGTTCGTAGCCTTCGGCTACTACTCCAAGGCCCTAATGGTCCTAGACCGTGTACGGAGGGCAATTCACTAAAACACTCCTCCTCGTTGGAGGTAGGAGTTTGACGATTACAAAAAAACTTTCGAAGCAAAATGATAGAGAGACAAACCCTCTCTTCTATTAAAGTAAAATGCAACGATAGAAAAACCTCGAGTAAGAGAGTTGCAATATTGAAAACAATAACAATGATTATACCAACAACTAAAAAGAAAGACCTTAAGTTAGGGTTGTTGGCAGCACTTCGTTGTCATAGAGTCGTTGGAGAGTCGCAGCGTTGCGGAAGCTTTTGAGCACTTAGAATTATTGTCAAAACCCTAGGTTAGGACCTCCTTTTATAGCCTTTGAGCCCCTTTTCGAGAGGAACCCTAGCCAATCATATTTGAGCACCATTCCCCTTGAAATTTGGTGATAAACCTTAACTCCTCGAGGCTGATCCTTTGACCAGCAGTCAACTGATGGCCATCACCAGTCGACTGCTGGCAGCATCAGTCGAGTGCTAGCCGTAGTCACCCGACTGATGGCAATGAGTCCTTCAGTTGGCGATCGATGTGGGTCAAGGCAATGTTAGCTTAAAGAAAACACTATTTCAACGGTCGTCGACCGTCCGATCTCAACCTAGACCACTTATGAGATGTCTTGGGTCGGATCTACGCTTAAATCTTTCCCCGTAACGAGGATACGACCTTACTTACACTCGCACACACGAGCTTACCTCGATACTTACGTGTTGCTTTTGCTTCCGGCCTTCCACTAAATTCCTTCGGCTCCCTCCGAAGTCACTTGAGTGTTGCCCGACCACCGCGGCTTCCTCCGGGTGTCGCTAGCCTTCAGCTCCAGCTATAGACTTTTTCTGCACACTCGATTCAGCTCGTGAGATAACAACATGAGCTTAACTTTGTATCGTTTACTATAATCAAAACTCATGTTCGACTTAGGTGCCTACTGTACCAACAGAAAATGCAAGTGAATACAACAAAAGAAATGTAAAGAAAACTTTACAGTCAATCTTTTGGAAGCTTGCATGTTGATTGCCTTGGACTTGCCTTGAAGACCTTGATTTGCAACAACAAATCGCTCCAAATCGTCCAAGAAAATCGATTGCCAAATCCTCCTCCATGAACTCCATTTAAAGCTTCTGCCTGGGCTAGATTTCGCCTATCAATCGACTGCTCGGGACCATCAGTCGACTGGTGCTACTGTTATCGTGAGACAACGGCTAGATCCACGCTGGAAAAATCCAACGGATCCATCATCATTCGACTGACCTTACACATCAGTCGACTGATGTCTCAATTAGTCGAGTGGTCCGGCCGATCACTCAACTAGAGAATATTCTATGCCCGAGAATCTGGGCATAAGTCGACTGATCATCAAATTAGTTGACTGCTCTGGCCAGCAGTCGGCTGTCAAGCTCTGGCAGTCGACTGCTAGGACACTTCCCCAGTCAAACCCTAGTTGACTCCTACTAGTCGACTGACGCATGGTCCTAGTCGACTGATACACCTCAAACATGAGGTTTTAACCCAAGTATGGTGCCCCCATACTTGCTAGACCACCCATAGCCTAGACCTAAGCCTTCTAGCAACCTCCGTTAGCCTCGCGCATATCGGATCCCTCCAAGTCATCCATGACTTGTTCATCCATATGCTAGCATTCCGATGCTTCCATCAGCTATTGTCATGCTAACGATGTCTACACCACCAAGGTACATTGGACTTACGCTGCCAAGACTCTGTTTGGACTTTACGCCGCCAACCATTGGACTTATGCTGCCAAGACTCCCGCTTAGACTTTATGCTGCCAATATTCACCTTGGACTTCTCAATTGCCAAGACTTAAGCTTGGACTTTTCCTTGGCAACCCATGTTGGACTTTCCATGCCAAGACCCATGCTTGGACTTTACATGCCATGTACTCAAGACTTGGACTTTTCCCATGATAATGGTCAAACCATCATCAAACATCAAATACTAACCTGGGTCAATTGCATCAACAATCTCCCCAACACATGTCAGACATCAATGTCAGACATTCATGTCAAACATCAAAATACTTACTCGAGTCAAACTCGAGTCCGGTCAATCGTGACCTGGGTCGATTGCACCAACATATAACCTTATAGTTATTGTCACATAATTGACTTACACTAAGTAAATTATACTCAAAATTTTTGGCTAATAAAATATTTCAAATTGTAAAGTTAGAGTTTAGCTCAATATCACCTGATCCGATGATTTTGAGCTTACCATTGTTTTCGAAAGCTACCGATCCTTAACTTTTGAATCTAAGCTTCGAAAATTTCAGTCGGTCTTTGGTCATTTGTCGGGAGCACCCATTGTCCAACATCCATTGATCCTACACATATAATAGTTAGATCGGATATTCGAATTTGAGATTTGGTTGAAGTTTATTAGTCCTAGAGTCATCTCACCCTTTCTAGATGATCAAACATGTTATCCTTATGTGTTCTGTGAGATGACTTCAATTTTACTTGATTAAATTTAATGAATTGAATGGGTTAGATTTGGATTTAACCGCAAGCTAGTCAAGTAACTTTTTAGAGAAGTTGGCTTCTAGGTCATGGCGAGGCACAGAGGCCTTCTTTGATCGGAACAATGACCACTTCCTTAGATAAAGTCAAATTCAAGAAATCGATTACTTGAGTCACTTAAGATTACTTCCTAGTCTAACTAGTTAAGGATATGGTGAGGTAGCTTCAGCTAGTTCAACTTAGTCGAGTGCACCAAGCTAGATACGCCTTATCTAGTTCAGATGCACAAGACTTCATTTCCCTAGCGTACTATCATCTTGCCGCATCCTAGTACTATGTTGTCAAGATTGACGAGTTATTGATCCTATCTAGCTATTCTAAAAATTTAAAAAAAAAACTAAGCATGCAAGTCTAATTTCATGTAATAGAGAAAACAAATTTAGTACTAGCTCCCCTTGGACCATTGAATCGATTCGGTCTATCTACGTAGTGGATTTGGTCCTTGGGAACCCATTACTTATTAGATCCTAGTTGTGAAATTAAGATGGTCTTAGGGACCCATGCTTGGACTTGTTTTCTATTACGATTTACAATTGACATATATAACTTGTTGGTCGTATTTGATCTAAACCCTAGTCCAACCTTGTTGTACATGACCCTTTGCGATCCAAGTAGTAGGTTAAGTCCCTTGGATCCTAAAGTAAACCTTTCCAATGTTTGCCTAAGATCTTCGACTTGTCCTTTCAAGAGTGAGTTCTCAACTTCGAGTTTGTTAACTCGAGTTGAGTTCTCCTCTTGAACTTGACTAGTCGAAGAGGTTAGGGAGACCTCATGTTTAAGGAGTTTAACCTCCTCAACTAAGGTCTTGACCTTGGACTCAGACTTAGCTAATGATGCATGCGAACATGACCTCAAATCTCGTGATGAATACCATCATGGACTCGAAGCACGTGCTTGCGCTCAATTCCCGCAAGTGCATGGACGTCGTCAAGTAATAAAGAATATTGATCCCACAGGGACTGAGATTTCGAGTATTAGTTTGTCCAGTGGATGTGTTGTTGTTTGGATTGGTAATCCTAGGGTTCATGAATGAGAGGTCATCGGCGGTCCGAACTCAGTACGGTGTCACACGGAAGAAGAAAAGGGTTGTTACGAGGATTTGGATGGATTCTAGGACTTCGATTTCATTTGTGTGTTGTAGAACATGCTATCAATTGAATGTATCCAGATTTTCTAGCTAGGGTTTTGTAGAAAGGACATCATACACTATGGTACGAGGATAACGAATCGATCCCTGTGACGAGCCAAAAATGAGACACATTACCGACTCTATCGCATCCTTCTATCCACAATTGCAGGCGATGAGGCCAACCTCTAGGTTCCTCCTAATATCCCCTAAATCTTAGATATGAGGACTGTCACCCCTCATATCGTCTACGCACAGAAGATAGAAAACTAAAATGCAAAGCTATAGATCTAAACAATCATTCAACTGCAAATATGATTTCAAGAATGGAAACATATTTGAAATATCAATGTTCTACTCAATACAAACTACTCTCTAATCCTAGAATTGGTGAATCTACTCCATGAATACGAGAAGAGAATCACAAAACATTATGGAATTCATGAATATAATGATAAACGTGTAAGAAATATGAATTACAATGTAAATGCAGCTCTTTTTTCTGGCATTGTGGTGCAGAACTTGATCCTCAAGAGGCTCTCTTCCTCCCCGATGCGAGTTCCCGAAGCTTTTTAGGGCTTCGGAGTGCCATCCCGGCCGTCGTGCCTCCTCTCTAGGGTTTAGGTGAAGCTTTCCTTATATATACATCATGCCAGATCCTCGCAAAATCTTGAAATAACCCTGGTCGCGTCAAGTTGCCTGGCCACCACACTACCATGTGAAAACACATGGTCAGGCCGTGTGTAAGGCTGTGACAGTCATTTTTGAACCCTGGACATGACCGTGTGTAGCCACACGCCCAGGCTGTGTCCCACTCTGTGTCTAGCTGCCAAATGCCTCCTTTTTGCTCCGAAAGCGCCCATTTTCCCCATGGAATGCTATCTTGCACACAAAAGTACAAAGAGTAGATCTCCGAACCAGAAAATAGGAATTGCATGCAAAATAAAGTGGAATATGCATGAAACAAATATAAAACTAAACGAGATGTGAGCGAAAACTACTCCTAAAACCCTATATATTTTGTTCACATCAATTCCCCCAAATTTAAATCTTTGCTTGTCCTCAAGAAAACCTCAGTGCCACGAAATTTTAAAAAGGTATTGTTCCATACTTAGCATGTTAACTAGATTTATCAAGTGATATTTGCAATCAAAACAAAATAGATATGTTCTATATATTCACTAAGTTAGCTCCTCGTGCTCGTGCTAAGTGAATCTTCTTAGGGGGCACTCGTTCTATGGTAAGTTAAGTCATCATCCTATAGCTTTCCTAAGGTCTCCGGCTCTTAGGAACTTACTTGCCCAAAGCGAGGGTCGTTACCTAGATCTAGCACAAAGTCACAAAGGCGTGCTCGGTATTAAAAGAAATTGGTAGGTGTTTCCCCAGTAACCTAACTCAGTCTCAAAGGGGCACCTAACCATTTCCACCCATGATAACTGTTTTTTTATCTCTCATAATCTCTTTTTCTTATTTCTTATCTTTTTCATTTCTTTTTCTCTCTCTCTTTTTTTTTTATTTTTTGGCTCATTGGGATTTTGATTTTTCTGAATGGGCTTACACAATTCGAGCATCACCAGTAACTAAAATGCTAAACCTAGAGTCACCTGTGGATTCTAATGTACTAGACTACCGAGATGAATCATAACTAGGTATGTACTAGATTCTCCCTTTCAGAAAGTTCATCATGTGTATGTGTAAAATAAAAGCCAACCAGTGTAAGACTAGAACATTCAATAGAGAAAATAAAATAAAATACCACAAGTTAATAAAGTTAAGCTACCCATGGAAACAACTAATAAAAGAAAACTCTAAAAATACTATTGAGGTAGCTTAAAGATAGCAAAAATTAAGTACTGACGAAACTAAAAACCCTATGTATGAACAAATGAATGCTAACTAAAACAAATGCAAGTGACAGGAAAGAAACTACTGCTAGAAACAAAATAAATCAAAATTCAGGTCCCCCAGACTTAAGCGAAGCATACCTCTAGTATGGTGGACGAAGTGGAAAGTCTGGTAGCCTCGGTGTTAGTAATATATATGAGAGGTGTCCTAAGGAAATCACCTTATGGTTGTATAGTTTATTTGATAAATAAAGATTCACCATTTGAGTATACATGTTTTCATGTATTTGATTGGATCTTAAACTCATTTACTGAATGTCCGCAATACGATTCACAGTATGAGAGAATTTGTGATTGGATCACAACTAGTGAGTATCTCTACATATGTAATTATGATATATTGGAATTATCCCTAGTCGATGAATTGATGGATTTGAACGCCATCGATTCAGTTGAGACTAGCATGAGGTATACTCTTTGGTTTATCCAAACAGTTGTTTCTCACTGGCTGGTGACATTGGGATGTCTGGAGTTGATCGTGGATGCTAGTTATGGTAACTAGTTCATTGGAGTGATAAGCTGTAAGACTTCATATGGTTCTCTGCATATATGGATATGTCAATGAAGTTCTTACAGTAGCTTAAGTGCGATGTTTCTTCGACTTGCGGTATTCAAGTCATCTTGGTCATGAAAACTTATGCTTTGATATCTTAAGCAAACATCTTCGAGGAGATATGGACCCGGGATGATTGGGTATAAGTCGAAGTGGCCGAAGGTGTTTGAATAGCCTACAAAGAATTCACCACTCCTTGCGAGGATATGTATACCTTATGACCTCTCGTTGGATTGTTACTAAAGTCTTTGGCCAAAATATTACATGTTTAGAGTATGGTACTCTTGGATATATGTGTAGTAACTAGAATCCGGAGGACGAGGAAGTAATACTTGGGTTAGGTGTGATGTAGTCAACTTAGTGGGGACTAACACAATGGATCATGTCCTGAACGAAGTGGGTATAAGATGAGTGAAGGGAATGGGGCATGATTCATTATAGCTGCTGAAGGGTTTCATAAATGGTTCTGGGATAAACTGTTGATTTTCTGATTAATTGCGGATCATGATGTACTACTAGGTGCCACTCATGATCGTTCTATAATTAATGGTTAATTATAGACGACCAACATAAATTGGGAACCTATTTGGTCACATGCACAACGAGGATAATCCGAAGGTTTTAAAACGAGTTTGAGAATATGATTCTCAGATCGAGAGAGACTAGGTTTGGTTGGACCAAACAAAGAACGAGTATGAAATGGTTTCAGTCGCATCGGAAGCATGGATGGGCCGAGTCTTATGAAGACATGATGGATGAACTAAATTGGTTTGGTTCTAATCCAATGGTGGAAAATAAACCAAAGTGGTTTGGTTTGTTTTAAACGAATGAACCAAAGTTGGTTTGGTTTGTTTTAACTTAAAATAGACCAACACGGTTTGGTTTATTTTAACTTAAGTTATTGGAGTGGGTTAATGGATTTTGGTTATGAACCAATAACCATTAGGAGAATGTGTTATCTATAAAAACACGGCTTAAGGGTTTTTCAAGTAGAACTTTTTGGTTATTGGAAACCCTAGCCTCTTTTTCCTTCTCCTCTTCTTCTTCTTGCTGCCGCCCAAAAAAGGAGCTGCTACCTCTCCTCGCCGCTGGCCATCCACCAGCCGTCGGCGTCCCTTGGGCCATCCTCAGCCACCAGCCAACCTCCCTTGGTCGTCGGCGACCAAGGAGTAACAGGCCAAACCTTTGGCCAACCCCTTCTTCCTCCACAACAAGCTGTCCAGTTTTGGACAGCTTGATCTCCTTCGCATGGAGAGGCTGTTTGGTCAGTGTTTGGTGCTTTGAAAGTAGTCTACTTGCCGGGGATTGGATCTTCGGCAATCCTCATAGGTGGAGGGTTGAGTTTTCATCAATCGATTGATGAAAACTGCTTCCGAGATGCGAGTTTGCGAAACTCGATTTTGGATCCGAATTTTTTTTTGAATTGTGATATTCTCTCGGATCACATTGTCTTCGACATGAGGCTAGTAACTCCTACGAAGATGAGGCTCGTGGTTTGGTGAAGCTATCCTGACGATACTCGGCGTGGATACGGATAGAGGCAATTCTAGCGAGAGTTGCTTCGGTTGATGTCATTCCCGCTACACATGATACGTTAGGTATAACTATAGTAATTTCCTTTTATTGAAAAATTTGAAATTGCAGTTATATCTACACATGTTGTATCTTGCATGCGTGTGGTGTGTGTTGTTAGGTTTCCGGCACCGCGGCGAGTGTGTGTTCGAACATGTTTCACAAACATGTGCACAGCGGAAGAAATAAAAATAATAAATCTATATTTATTACAACACACACATCACATGCATGCATAGTACAATATGTGTAGACATAACCGTAAATTTAAATTTGCAATAAAAGGAAATTTAACTACGTATACCTTTCGTATCACGTGTAGCGGGAACGGCATCAACCGGAACGATCCTCGCTAGAATCGTCTCTATCCGTATCCACGCTGAGTATCTTGGGGATGACTTCACTAAGTCATGAGCCTCGTCTTCGTACGGGTTACTAGCCTCGTGTTGAAGACGACGTGATCAAGAGAGGATCACGATTCGAATCCAAATTCGGATCCAAAAAATGAGTCCTCAAAACTCGCTTTGCCGGAGAGGTATTCGTCAACCGTTTGACGAATCCTTGGTCCTCCACCAATGAGGATTACCGGAGATCAAATCCCCGGCAAGGATACCGCTTTCGGAGCTCCAAATGTCGTCCAAACGACGCTCCGACGAGAGGGAAACAAGCTGTCCAGAAAAACTGGACAGATTTGGTGGAGGAGTAGGGGCCGGCCAAAAGAAAGGTGGAAGCTCACCTTATTACCGAACCCAAGGGAGATCACCGGAGCACCAACCGGCAGCAGCTCGACGCCGGCAAGAGGGAAGGACAGCACCTTCTGGACGCCGGTTGGAGCTTGATGGTGGGCGGCAACTCTTAGGTTAGGCTTTTGGATTAGGGCTTAACAACACCTTAAGCCCTCTTTTATAGAGAACTAATTCTCTTAATGGTTATTGGATCATAACCATAAGGCCCGTTAACCCGCTCCATTAATATAAGTTAAAATAAACCAAACCATGATGGTTTATTTTAAGTTAAAATGAACCGAACCAACTTTTGGTTCATTCGTTTAAAATAAACCAAACCCTTTGGTTTATTCTCCTCCATTGGATTAGAACCAAACCATTTCGGTTCATCCATTATGTCTTCATAAGACACGACCCATCCACGCTTCCATTACGACTGAAACGATTTCATGCTCGCTTCTTGTTTGGTCCAACCAAACCTAGTTTATCTCGGTCTGAGAATCCCATTCTCAAGCTCGTTTTAAATCCTTCAGATTACGCTCGTTGTGCGTGTGACCAAATAGGTTCTCGGTTTATGTTGACCGTCTATAATTAACCATTAATTATAGAACGATCATGAGTGGCACCTAGTAGTACATCATGATCCCCAATTAACCGAAAAGATCAACGGTTGATCCAGAACTATGTCTGAAACCCTTCAGCAGCTCGAATGAATCGTGCCCCATTCCCTTCACTCATCTTATACCCACTTGGTTCAGAACATGGTCTATAGTGTCAGTCCCCACTAGGCTGACTACGTCACACCTAGCCCAAGTATCATTTCCTCGTCCTACGGATTCTAGTTACTGCACATGTATCGAAGAGTACCTTACTCTAAACATGTAATGCTTTGCCAAAGACTTTAGTAACAATCCGACGAGAGGCCATGGGTATACATCTCCTCACAAGGAGTGGTGAATCCTTTATAGGCTATTCAAACACCTTCGATCACTTCGACTTATACCCAATCATCCCGGGTCCACATCTCCTTAGAGATGCTTGCTTAAGATGTCAAAGCATAAGTCTCCATGATCAAGATGACTTGAATACCACAAGTCAAAGGAACATCGCACTTAAGCTACAGTAAAAAATTCATTGACATATCTATATATGCAGAGAACCATATGAAGTCTTACGGCTGGTCACTCCAATGAACTAGTTACCATAACTAGCATCCACGATCAACTCCATACATCACAATGTCTCCAGCCAGTGAGAATTAGCAGCTTGGATACACCGAGGAGTATACCTCGTGCTAGTCTCGACAGAATTGATGGTGTCCAAATCCATCAATTCATCGACTAGGGATAATTTCGATACATTACAATTACACATGTAGAGATACTCACTAGTTGTGATCTAATCACAAATTCTCTCATGCTGTGAATCGTATCGTGGACATTCAGTAAATGAGTTTAAGATCCAATCAAATACATGAAAACATGTATACTCAAATAGTGAATCTTCATTTATCATATAAATGGTTCATTCATATGGCGATTGCCTTAGGACATCTCTCATATATTACTAACAAACTCCCACATGGCCTAATGCCAATCGCTACGGTATCCAATACCATAAGCTCTAACATGACCCTCAAACTTACTTTGAGGTAATGCTTTAGTCAAAGGATCCGCTAAGTTCCTTTCAGTGGGAATTTTCTCGATTTATATTTCGTTCCTACTGATGATCTCTCTGATAAGATGATAGCGGCGAAGCACATGTTTGGATCGTTGATGAGACCTTGGCTCTTTCGCCTGTGCAATTGCTCCATTGTTGTCGCAGTAGACCGGTATTGCTTCAACAATGGCTGGAATCACACCAAGTTCATAAACGAACTTCTTGATCCAAACCGCTTCCTTTGCTGCTTCTGAAGCTGCAATGTATTCTGCCTCAGTAGTAGAATCCGCTACAGTGTCTTGTTTAGAACTTTTCTAACTCACTGCGCCCCCATTCAAGGTGAACACGTATCCAGACTGAGACCTAGAATCATCCTTGTCTGTCTGGAAGATGGCATCCGTATACCCGCGTATCACCATGTCCCCTTCTCCATATATTAGGAACACATCCTTAGTTCTTCTTAAGTACTTAAGGATCGTCTTAACAACCACCCAATGATCCATTCATGGATCAGACTGGTATCTGCTCGTGACACTCAGAGCATACGATACATCGGGCCTCGTACATAACATAGCATACATGATAGATCCTATTGCGGATGCATAGGAAATCTTACTCATGCAAATCCTCTCGTCTTCTGTGAGCGGACGCATAGACTTCGAAAGGTGTACCCCATGCCTGATGGGTAGGAAACCTTTCTTGGATTCAGACATTCTAAACCTCTTTAGCACTTGGTCTATATATGTAGACTGCGAAAGACCAAGCAACAGTTTCGATCTATCTCTATAGATCTTAATCCCGAGGATGTAGGTTGCTTCTCCCAGGTCTTTCATGGAGAATGTCTTGGATAACCAAACCTTAACTGACTGTAAGATTGAAACATCATTTCCCATAAGTAATATGTCATCGACATACAATACTAGGAACACGACTGCACTCCCACTAACCTTCTTGTACACACAAGGTTCGTCTGGATTTTGTGAGAAATCAAACTTTTTGATTGTCTCATCAAAACGGATATTCCAGCTCCTGGATGCTTTCTTCAATCCATATATGGACCGTCACAATTTGCATACCTTGGTTTTATCAACCGATGTGAAACCCTCAGGCTGTATCATATACACGTCCTCGAGCAGGTTTCCATTAAGGAAAGTTGTTTCACATCCATCTTCCGTATCTCATAATCATAATGAGCCGCTATGGCCAGGAGCATCCGAATGGATTTAAGCATAGCAACAGGCGAATAGGTTTCGTCATAATCAACACCTTGCTTTTGACGATATCCTTTCGCCACCAATCTAGCCTTATAGGTAATCACATTACCATCCATGTCGGTTTTCTTCTTGAAAACCCACTTGCACCCTATAGGCTTTATGCCTTCAGGTGGGTCAACCAAGTTCCAAACTTGGTTTTCATACATGGAATACATTTCCGACTTCATGGCTTCAAGCCACTTATCCCTTTCTGAACTTATCAGAACTTTTTCATAACTGGTAGGCTCCTCATCATCAATGAGTAACACGTCGTTCGATTCACTTACAAGAAATCCATATCTCTCAGGAATATTGCGTGTTCTACCAGATCTACGAAGATGTGGCGTTTCAATAGGTCCAGCCGATTGCTCATCACTATGAGTTATCGGCTGTTGTGCTTCACCAGGTATCTCATCAATGTCTATTTGAGTCTCTCGAGCCTCCTCAAGCTCGATGACACTCCCACTATTTTCTTGCAAGAGAAACTCTTTCTCTAGAAACACAGCATGCCTTGAAACAAACACCTTTTGTTCCACAGGATGATAGAATTGGTAACCCCTTGTTTCCTTAGGTATCCAATAAATAGACATTTATCAGACTTAGCATCCAGTTTGTCTGATATAGTCCACTTCACATAAGTAGGACAACCCCATATCTTCAAGTAAGATACATGAGGTTTCTTACCATTTCATATCTCATATGGAGTAGTAGAGACTACCTTGCTTGGCATTTTGTTTAACAAGTAAACAGCTATCTGAAGTGCATAGCCCCAAAAGGACTTGGGAAGATTCGCATGATTCACCATTGACTTGACCATGTCCAACAAGGTCAAGTTACGCCTCTCAGATACACTATTATGCTGTGGTGTATATGGCGGAGTCCATTGAGACAATATATCATTGTCTCTTAGATAATCAAGAAACTCTTGACTTAAGTATTTACCGCCTCGATCCGATCAAAGAATTTTAATACTCTTGTCATGTTGTTTCTCTACTTCATTTCTGAATTCTTTGAACCTTTCAAAGGCATCAGACTTGTGTTTCATCAAGAACACATACCCAAACCGTGAGTGATCATCGGTGAAGGTAATGAAGTAGCTATAGCCTCCTAAAGCTAGAGTTGACATAGGTCCACATACATCAGTATGTATTAGACCTAGTAACTTTCCCACTCATTCACCTTTTCCTGTAAAAGGTAACTTAGTCATCTTGCCTTTTAAGCATGATTCGCATGTATCGTATGAATCCAATTCAAACGATTCCAAAATTCCACATCAGTGTAATTCGGACATGCGTTTCTTGCTTACATGGCCAAGAAGACAATGCCACATGTAGGAGTCTAATTGATTATCCTTTCGAGCACGCTTGTTGCTCGCTTCAATATTGAAAACGTCACTGGATACGTCCAACGTATAAATACCATTGCTCAAAGTTCCAGTCCCATAAAGAACTCCATTCAAAGTTATGTAACAACAATTGTTATTAAACGTCAAATGGTACCCATTTCTATTTAAACAAGAAATAGAAATGATATTCTTTATCAACGAAGGAACATAAAAGCAATTGTCCAGTTCTAAGACATGTCCTGTAGGGAGTTTCAACATATACGTTCCGATGGCGAGTGCAGCAACCTTTTCTCCATTCCCAACACGTAAATTTGACTCTCCCTTAATGAGTCTTCTTCTATTCCTTAGCCAATGTATGTCATTACATATATGTGAGCCACACCCAGTATCCAATACCCAAGTGTCTGAGGAAATAGAATGACAATCAATAACGAAGATATCTGAAGAAGATGGGGCATCTGATGCCTTATTCTTCTTCATGAACTCAAGATAAATCTTGCAATTTCTTCGCCAATGGCCCTCCTTGCCATAATCATGGCAAGTGCTCTTTTGAGCTGGTTCTTCCTTTTAGCCTTTTTCTTCTTCCCCTTCTATTGTTCCTTTGACTCCCTCTTAGAACCTTTCTTCGAGGAATCAACTAACAACACCGTCCCCTGCTCATGCTTCTCAGAAGGCTTCACAGTCTTCAGCATGTTGAGCAATACCACAGATGAACCTTCTTGCATCTCAGAGGTGAAGAGGAGCTTGGAGACTTCGAACCTTTCGAATCTCACTTGCTTATCAAACAACTCATAAAGATAAAGGACTACGATATGAGCATCCTTATGCTCATGCTGCTTTCGTAGCTTGGGTTCCATCGCGGCTAGCATGATGCAACTTGTCAGTTCAGAATCAGTCACATGTTTCTGATAGACCAATAATTGGTCCGGAGTTGCATCGTCACTAGGATGGGCGGGAAGAGGCACTTCGAGACATACGCAAGCTTTTCACCTTGAGAACAATTATCAAGTTTCTAAGCCAGTCAAAGAAGTTCGGCCCAGTCAATTTATTCGAATCCAAAATGGAACGCAAATTCAAAGATATCATGATCAATTTTAGAAATACAAAACGAGCATATATGAGAAAATGATTTTAAAATGCATCAATATACATTTATAAATCCCATTCATTTTTCGAATTTCAAAAACTCCAAAATCACTTCGGGAGATCGTAGTTCCATCTCCGAATGGGTTGATATCCATCATAGATATGAACAACCTTGGAGAGAGTCCAACAAGTCATTCATAACTACAATGGTAGGTATCAACTATACCGATTGCATATCACATATATGCAACTATCACAATGTTTTATCAACTAATTGAATGTTCACACATACATCGGGTTGTTAACACATTAACAAATATGTATCATATGCATAGCACCCAACTTCACCTCCCTTAACATCGACCTTGGAGAGAGTCCAACAAGCCGATGCTCCAGGTTAAAGCCAACCCATTAATCGAGAAATAGTTTTAATATGGTTAGAGCGCATTCAACCAATTAGCCCAGCTTGGAGAGAGTCCAACAACCAAAGTTAACGATTGACCTCTGACTCTTACCATATTAGTATTAAACTATTCCATGGTTTGAACATGTTCGGGTTCGAGCCGAGCTTGGAGAGAGTCCAACAACCCAAACAAGAAACGGAACTCTGGTTCTAACCATATTAATGGAAGGTGTAGGCTTTAATATTGAGTAAGGGTTTTTATGTCTCATCCTCTTTGCATGCAAATAACTATTATCTACATGACATGACATACATGACATACATCTACATGTCACGACATGCATGACATTATGATATGCATCTAATGCAATTACATGACATACAATTATGTCATGTACATAATTTTCTTATATGTCATAACTATTTATAGAAATAAAAGATGTTTAAGATTTGATTCTCCAAATCAAATCATGATTAAATTAGGAAACAAATTTCTAAATCCAATCACATATTTTATTTGTGGAAATAGTTGATTAAGGAAAGTCAATTTAGGAAACCAATTTCGTAAATCATCAAAGCTACTTATGGAAATAAAATATTTTAAGATTTGATTTCCCAAATCAAATAAAGATTAAATTAGGAAACAAATTTCCAAATCTAATCAAATATTTTATTTATGGAAAATATCAATTTCCATAAATACTTCTAACTTTCCAAAAGTGGAAGATTTCCATAAATACTTCTAGACTTTCCAAAATTGAAAAATTTCCATAAATACTTCTAACTTTCCAAAAGTAGAAAATTTCCAGAAATATCATTATGACTATCGCAAAACCATTTTACGATTATGTCGAAACACACGGCTCGATACCCTTTGTCGGGTTCCTGCATGCAGTGTGTGTTGAACTTGTTTATAAACATGTGCACAGCGGAAGAAATAAAAATAATAAATCTACATTTATTACAACACACACATCACACGCATGCATAGTACAACATGTGTAGACATAACCGTAAATTTAAATTTGCAATAAAAGGAAATTTAACTACGTATACCTTTCGTATCACGTGTAGCGGGAACGACATCAACCAGAACGATCCTCGCTAGAATCGTCTCTATCCGTATCCACGCCGAGTATCTTGGGGATGACTTCACTAAGTCACGAGCCTCGTCTTCGTACGGGTTACTAGCCTCGTGTTGAAGACGACGTGATCGAGAGAGGATCACGATCCGAATCCAAATTCGGATCCAAAAAATGAGTCCTCAAAACTCGCTTCTCCGGAGAGGTATTCGTCAACCGTTTGATGAATCTTTCGTCCTCCACCTATGAGGATTACCGGAGATCGAATCCCCGGCAAGGATACCGCTGTCGGAGCTCCAAACGTCGTCCAAATGACGCTCCGACGAGAGGGAAACAAGCTGTCCAGAAAAACTGGACAGCTTTGGTGGAGGAGTAGGGGCCGGCCAAAAGAAAGGTGGAAGCTCACCTTATTACCGAACCCAAGGGAGATCACCGGAGCACCAACCGGCAGCAGCTCGACGCCGGCAAGAGGGAAGGTCAGCACCTTCTGGACGCCGGTTGGAGCTTGATGGTGGGTGGTGGCAAGTGGAGGTGTTGGCGCCGAAATCACCAAGGGGAGGTGGGCGGCAACTCTTCGGTTAGACTTTTGGATTAGGGCTTAACAACACCTTAAGCCCTCTTTTATAGAGAACTAATTCTCTTAATGGTTATTGGATCATAACCATAAGGCCCGTTAACCCGCTCCATTAATATAAGTTAAAATAAACCAAACCATGATGGTTTATTTTAAGTTAAAACGAACCGAACCAACTTTTGGTTCATTCGTTTAAAATAAACCAAACCCTTTGGTTTATTCTCCTCCATTGGATTAGAACCAAACCATTTCGGTTCATCCATTATGTCTTCATAAGACGGCCCATCCACGCTTCCATTGCGACTGAAACGATTTCATGCTCGCTTCTTGTTTGGTCCAACAAAACCTAGTTTCTCTCGGTCTGAGAATCCCATTCTTAAGCTCGTTTTAAATCCTTCGGATTACGCTCGTTGTGCATGTGACCAAATAGGTTCTCGGTTTATGTTGGCCGTCTATAATTAACCATAAATTATAGAACGGTCATGAGTGGCACCTAGTAGTACATCATGATCCCCAATTAACCGAAAAGATCAACGGTTGATCTAGAACTATTTCTGAAACCCTTCAGCAGCTCGAATGAATCGTACCTCATTCCCTTCACTCATCTTATACCCACTTGGTTCAGAACATGGTCTATAGTGTGAGTCCCCACTAGGCTGACTACGTCACACCTAGCCCAAGTATCATTTCCTCGTCCTACGGATTCTAGTTACTGCACATGTATCGAAGAGTACCTTACTCTAAACATGTAATGCTTTGGCCAAAGACTTTAGTAACAATCCGACGAGAGGCCATGGGTATACATCTCCTCACAAGGAGTGGTGAATCCTTTATAGGCTATTCAAACACCTTCGATCACTTCGACTTATTCCCAATCATCCCGGGTCCACATCTCCTTAGAGATGCTTGCTTAAGATGTCAAAGCATAAGTCTCCATGATCAAGATGACTTGAATACCGCAAGTCAAAGGAACATTACACTTAAGCTACAGTAAGAACTTCATTGACATATCTATATATGCAGAGAACCATATGAAGTCTTACGACTGGTCACTCCAATGAACTAGTTACCATAACTAGCATCCACGATCAACCCCGGACATCACAATGTCTCCAGCTAGTGAGAATCAGCTGCTTGGATACACCAAGGAGTATACCTCGTGCTAGTCTCGACAAAATTGATGGTGTCCAAATCCATCAATTCATCGACTAGGGATAATTCCGATACATCACAATTACACATGTAGAGATACTCACTAGTTGTGATCCAATCACATATTCTCTCATGCTGTGAATCGTATCGTGGACATTCAGTAAATGAGTTTAAGATCCAATCAAATACATGAAAACATGTATACTCAAATAGTGAATCTTCATTTATCATATAAATGGTTCATACATAAGGCGATTGCCTTAGGACATCTCTCATATATTACTAACATGTGTGTTGTAATAAATTATATTTATTTCTTTTATTTCTTCCATTGTGTGCATGTTTACGAAATATATTCGAACACACACCCGCCACGGTGCCGAGGAAATCCAACAGTTGTATTAGAGCCACGTTGTGTTCCGACATAATCATAAAATTATTTTGCGATAGGTATAATTGTATTTATGGAAATTTTCTAATTTTGAAAGGGTTAGAAGTATTTATGGAAATCTTCTACTTTTGGAAAGTTTAGAAGTATTTATGAAAATTAACGCTTTCTATAAATAAAATATGTGATTAGATTTCGAAATTTGTTTCCTAATTTAATCATGATTTGATTTGCGAATCAAATCTCAAACATATTTTATTTCCATAAATAGTTATGACAAATAAGGAAAAATTCAAATTGGAAATTTCTTAATATGATTATGAAATTACAATTTAGGAAATTTATTTCCTAAATTAAAATTGACTTTCCTTAATTAACACTTTCCATAAATAAAATATGTGATTATATTTGGAAATTTGTTTCCTAATTTAATCATGATTTGATTTGGGGAATGAAATCTCAAACATATTTTATTTCCATAAATAGTTATGACAAATAAGGAAATTTTATACATGTCATAATTGTATGTCATGTAATTGCATTAGATGCATATCATTATGTCATGCTTGTCGTGACATGTAGATATATGCCATGTGTGTCATGTCATGTAGATAATAGTTATTTTCATGAAAAAGAGGATGAGACTTTAAAACCTTTACACAATATTAAAGCCTACACCTTACATTAATATGATTGGAACCAGAGTTTCGTTTCTTATTTGGGTTGTTGGACTCTCTCCAAGCCCAACTCGAGCCTGAATATGTTCAAATCATTGGAATAGTTTATTACTAATATGGTAAGAGTCAGAGGCTGATCGTTAGTTTGGGTTGTTGGAATCTCTCCAAGCCTGGCTAATTAGTTAAATGCACTCTAATCATATTAAAACTATTTCTTGATTAATGGGTCGGCTTTAACTTGGAGCATCAGCTTGTTGAACTCTCTCCAAGGTCGATGTGAAGGGAGGTGAAGTTGGGTGCTATGCATATGATGCATACTTGTTAATGTGTTAACAACCCAATGTATGTGTGAACATTCAATTAGTTGATAACACATTGTGATAGTTACATATACGTGAAATGTAATTGATATACTTGATACCTACCATCCTAGCTAAGAATGACTTGTTGGACTCTCTCCAAGGTTGTTATTATCTATGTTGGATATCAACCCATTCAGAGATGGACCTATGATCTCCCGAATTAATTTTGAGGGTTTTTGAAATTCAAAAAAATTAATGGGATTTTGTAAATGTATGTTGATGTATTTTAAATCATCTTTCTCATATATGCTCGATTTGTATTTCTAGGTTAATCGATTGATCATGACATCTTTGAATTTGCACTCTATTTTGGATTCAAATAAATTGACTAGACTGAACTTCTTGGACTGGCTTAGAAACTTGAGAATTGTTCTCAAGGAGAAGAAACTTGTGTATGTCCTCGAAGCGCCTCTTCCCGCCTGTCCTAGTGATGACGCAACTCCAGATCAATTGTGTTGGTGCAATCAGCCCGGGTTGACTCGAGTTTAACTCGAGCAGTATTTTTATGATAGACAAAACTTATGACATGAGATTGTCATAGGAAAGTCCAACATGGAGTTGGCATGGAAAATCCAAGCTTGGGGCTTAGTGTGGGAAATCCAAAGCATTGCGAAGCCGTGCGCTTGGTGCTTGGTGAGAAATGCATTGCAAAGCCATGCGCTTGGTGCATTTGGGAAGTCTTGAGAACTTGACAAGTTCACTAGGCTCGGGGTCCTTGAGTCGGTGAAGGATGGCATTGTGAAGTCGTGCGCTTGGTGCATCCGAGGGGCTGCCGGACGGGGAGCGAATGGAGTGAGGCCCAAAGGGGAAGTAGACTTCGAGGGCAAGAGACGTGAAGGAGCATTGCAGAGTCATGCGCTTGATGCTGCCGAGGAATGTAGGCCAGAGGGAGAGAGCTTCATTGGGAATCTCCATGAGGGATGAGGTGGACTTGGCCAAGTGGCTAAGACTGAGTGTCGGATGCTCAAACAACTTAGTGTTTGAGGTTTTACCCGACATCAGTCGACTGACATAGGTGCCAATCGACTACTCTAAGTGGACTAGGGTTTGACTGGTGTTCGACTGACCAGGGTTTGGCTGATCAATCGACTGCCGAGGGATGACAGTCGACTGATAACACCATCAGTCGACTAATAAGGGAGATTAGTCGACTGATCGGGGTGTTTTCAGCCACAGAATAGTTTCCAGTCGAGTGCTCGTGCTAGCACTTGACTGATGGTGTTACCAGTCAACTGATGGGTATCATCAGTCGATTGATGATGGATCCGTTGGAGTTTTACCAACATGGATCAAGTCGTTGTGAGACAACGGCTACAGGACTAGTCGACTGATGGTCACGATCAGTTGACTGATGGGCGCGAAATTAGCTTGATACAGATTATAAATGGAGCTTGAGAGGGAGAATTTCACCAAGACTTTAAGGGAGACTTTGAAGGGGAATTGCTGCTGCATTCCAGTCCTTCAAGAGCCAACCAAAGCAAGCAACAAACAAGTGATTAAAAGCAATCGGTGAAAAGTGTCCTTTTGTATTGTATTTGTATTTCTATATTACTGTTGTAATTGTTTGTGAGAGGTTTCTCCACCTCCGGCGTGTTGTCGAGAAGGAGTTTAGTTAGTGACGTGCGCATAACTAGAGCTCGGTGAGCTCGCCCGTGGAGTAGGAACCATTCAGTTCCGAACCACGTATATCTTTATGTATTGCGTGTGATTGTATTGTTGTTGTTATTTCTATTGTTTCCGCTGCGTATATTAACAACAATTGTAGACAAGTATGCAAGAACGAACGAATTCTGTTCATACGACGAAAAAGGGTTATTCACCCCCCTCTACTTGGCCAACACCGATTCCCTATAAGTGGTATTAGAGCCAAGTCACTTGTAGAGGACTAACCGCCGACACAAGCACTACAAGATGACCGACTACAACATCCATCTACCGAAATTCGATGGAGACTTTTCTTGGTGGAAGAAAAGGATGGAGGTATATTTCGAAACCAATTTCGTTTTCATGTTAATTATAGAAAATAGTTTTGAAATGCCTAGGGATAAAGAAAACAAGTCCATTGAGAAGTCAAGGTGGACCCAAGACCAAATCAAGGACTTCAAGACAAATCTCAAGGTAATCGAATTACTTAGTGATTTGTTACCTAACAATATTTGGTCTAGGCTAGATAATTATAGGGATGCAAGGGAGTTATGGAATATGGTAATCAAATTCCCAGAAATTCCCGAACCGGCACAAGTAGAGGAAGATGACATGGAAGAGAGCCCATCCACATTCGATGATGTAGATGATTTGGTGGAGACCTCCACCTCTAGCATTGAGGGGGAGGAGAGGCTTTCCATCCTGGAACAAGTTCAAGAAGAAGTTTCAACATCCGGGAGAAGCAAAAATTCCATAGGTAACTCAAGCATATTGATTTTAAATAAAATCATATAATTTGCTTTGAGTGTAGGGAGAAAGGGCATTACAAGATTAAATGCCCAAAATTGGCTAAGGAAAAGACATCGACACCAAAAGTCAAAGGATGCTGGAGTCCCCACAACTAGAAGCAAAGAGCACATTGTCTGCTTCAAATACAACCAACGGGGATACTACTGAAGCCAATGCTCTAGGGGGAGGAAGAAAGGACAAGAAGGTGTATCTCATGTAGGGGGAGCTTCCTAAGCTAACCCTAAGGTAAATTTAATTAATGCACCTTCAATTCCTAAGGTTAATAAGTATGCTAAGAATTATTTTAGCTCTCTTGCAATTATTAATGAAAAGCATGCTAGTAGGAAGAAATATGTTTGTCTAGGTGCCAAGCATATTCATATATCTAAGGATAAACCTTGGACCAATAACACTAGACCTATCTTGCCTAGGGAATCAATTAGGAGAATTGAAAAAAATTTGGGTGTTAATCCCAAAAGGTCTAGACACATGCCTAAGAAGAAGAGGCCTTCCCAAAAATCTAATGATAAATCAAAATTGGCAAAATTAGAATTAGAAAACCAAGTCTTGAGGTCAAGACTTGAGAGAATGGAAAAGACCCTTAGGATTATAGAAAATTCTATTCAAGGGTCAAATGCCCAAAAGTCAAGACCTAGGGTTCAAGAACGGTCTAAGGGCAAGGAAGGTTTGAGTCACAAACCTAAGCCCAAGAGGACTTATCATAATGTTCCATTTGATTATGGAACAACATCTAGGTCTAGGAAAACCAAGGCTAATAGGGAAGTTATCCCTAAGACTAGCCATGGTGTTTGCTTAGTGGCTAAGGACTTAAGAAAAACCAAGAAAGCCACTAAGAAGGTCATTGGGGGAGTTACCTCTAGAGTTGACCTAAGAAAGACCCAAAAGACTATGATTTCAAAGCCAAAAAGGGTCATTAAGAAGGTATCTAGGGAAGTTATCTCTAGTGAATACCTTGTTAACCCAAGGAGCTCTAATAGTTATTGGGTTCTTAGAAGCGTGATCGAATCACGCTAGATGGGTTTGGGTGTGTCAACCCTAAGTGGATGGGTGGTTAACCTAGCAATGGTGAGTTGACACATTAGGATGTGTCAATATGCTTGAGAAGTTGAAAAATGATTAAATTGGCATGATTAGGTCTTAAAGGTATGGGTGTGCCATTTTGGGTTTATGGCACACTTGGGAGATAATGATATTAAGCAAAATAGAATGAATTCCTAGAAATGACAACTTCGATTTAACACTTAGGTATTTTATACCTTAGTATATTTTACTTGCCATGATTTATTTTCCTTGCCATGTCATGACATCATTTTCATTTTTATCTCTAAAAATGTCATGATCATGTTTAGACTTAGTTTTATATGTCATGTATGCTAACATTTCATTCACATGCCATGACATCATGATTTTGGCACATGCTTAGTTATATCATATATATGCCATAATCATATCATGCATAAAATAAAATTGATTTAAGGATCATTGGCATGACTTGAAGTCCCATGCATAAGGGAATCAAGTAGAGTTGCCTTAGAATATGCATGAGACCATTAAAGAACAAAAATCCACATCTCACTAGAATATTTGACTTGGATGTGTTTTGCACATTTAGATACAAGTGAGATGATTAGGAAAAAGGAATTAAAGGTTTCAAAACCATTTTGAAAAACCTTGGTGAAACCTTTCTTTTGATAGCAATAACCATTGAATGGGATGATATAAAGAGAGCTCAATATTGAAGCTTTTCTTAACTTTTGAACTTTGTATCAATCTCGCTAATTGGTGGGTAAAATAATTTTCTAATATTTTTCACTCATAATGATTGTAATAAGTAATATACATACAAAATTTCAAGATTTTTCTACTTATGTACATTTACTTATGAATTTTAGAAATTCATTTTTGAAAATCAAAATCAAATCATGATTATCGATCGACCGCCATGGAGGCCAAGACCGATGTGAAGGAGTCGATCGATATATGATTCGGCCATCGCCATCGGTCTGGGTAAACCTTGGTGGTTAGGCCCATGTTCAGCTAGGTTTTGGTCCCCTAACTACTCCTAACCCTAGGACATGCTTGGGAGAGCATTAGAAAGGGTGGAAATCCATTGGATATGGATTAGGAAAAGTGTTTAGGGAGAGTATCAATTTTAAGGTGGATGAGAGTTCATTGTTGAACTTTGCCTTAATTTTGATGGTTTTATGTTCCTATTGGCTTAGGGACTCTCCAAGGACATTGTTGGTGCAATGGTCAAGGGGGAGCAAGCCTCTAGGGGGAGGTATCCATCATGGGAAGATGAATGTGTACTTTTCTTCATGGGACGAAAATTGGGTTGCCTCTCTTTAAGTGATATGATACTTATCACTAGAAAGATTGTAGGTGTGTGTTCCTCCAAGGGAGAGAATGTAAGATCTCATTGGGATATGAGACATTCATACCCTTGGGGAGGACCTTTTGATTTATGTCAAAAAGGGGGAGAAGTTACCAAGTTATCAATTGGGTTTGGAATTCTCATTGGGATGTGGGAATTGCCAATTAGGGATAATTGGTAGACTTGAGGGATAGTTTTGTCAATCATCAAAAAGGGAGAGATTGTTTGTGCAATCGGCCTGGGTTGACTCGAGTTTGGCTCGAGCAATATTTTGACGATAGACAAAACTTATGACATGGGATTGTCATAGGAAAGTCCAACATGAACTTGGCATGGAAAATCCAAGCTTGGGGCTTGGTGTGGGAAAGTCCAAAGCATTGTGAAGCCGTGCGCTTGGTGCTTGGTGAGAAATGCATTGTGAAGCCATGCGCTTGGTGCATTTAGAAAGTCTTGAGAACTTGGCAAGTTCACTAGGCTCGGGGTCCTTGAGTCGGTGAAGGATGACATTGCGAAGCTGTGCGCTTGGTGCATCCGAGGGAACGCCGGACTGGGAGCGAATGGAGTGAGGCCCAAAGGGGAAGTAGACTTCGAGGGCAAGAGATGTGAAGGAGCATTGTAGAGCCGCGTGCTTGATGCTGCCGAGGGATGTAGGCCAAAGGGAGAGAGCTTCATTGGGAAACTTCATGAGGGATGAGGTGGACTTGGCCAAGTGGCTAAGACTGAGTGTCGAATGCTCAAACAACTTGGTGTTTGAGGTTTTACCCGACATCAGTCGACTTCTCTAAGTCGACTAGGGTTCGATTGACTAGGGTCTTCTTGCCGATCGGCGATCACGAGGGATGATACCAACCGATAACACCATTAGTCTATCGATGAGGAGATCGGCGGGATCGGGTGTTTTCGACCACAAAATAGTTTTTTGATCGAGTGCTCACAAAGACTGATCGATGGTGTTACAATGATCGATAGGTATCATCAGTCGACTGATGATGGATCCGTTGGAGTTTTGGCAATGTGGATCAAGTCATTGTGAGACAACGGCTACAGGACTACTCGACTGATGGTCGCGATCAGTCGACTGATGGGTGCGAAATCAGCTTGATACAGGTTATAAATGGAGCTTAAGAGGGAGAATTTCACCAAGACTTTAAGGGAGACTTTGAAGGGGAATTTCTGCTGTATTCCATTCCTTCAAGAGCCAACCAAAGCAAGCAACAAACAAGTGATCAAAAGCAATCGGTGAAAAGTGTTTTTTTATTATATTTGTATTCTTGTTTGTATTTCTATATTACTGTTGTAATTTCTTGTGAGAGGTTTCTACACCTCCGACGTGTTGTCGAGAAGGAGTTTAGTTAGTGTCGTACGCATAACTAGAGCTCGGTGAGCTCACCCATGGAGTATGAACCATTCAGTTCTGAACCACGTATATCTTCATGTATTGCGTGTGATTGTATTGTTGTTGTTATTTCTATTATTTCTGCTGCGTATATTAATGACAATTGTAGACAAGCATACAAGAATGAACGAATTCCATTCATACGACGAAAGAGGGCTATTCAACCCCCTCTAGCCAGCCAACACCGATTCCCTACAAATTGTTGGCCCATCAGAAACATGTGAGTAATTCTGAGCTAGTGAGTTGCATCATGCTAGCAATGATGGTACCCGAGCTGCAGAAGCAGCATGAGCATATGGATGCTCTTACCATAGTCTTTCATCTTTATGAGTTATTTGATGAGCAAGTGAGATCCTAAAGGTTCGAAGTCTCCAAGCTCCTCTTCACCTCTGAGATGCAAGAAGGTTCATCTGTGGTACTGCTCAACATGCAGAAGACTGTGGAGCCTTTTATGAAGCATGAGTAGGGGACGGTGCTGTTAGTTGATTCCTCAAAGAAAGATTCTAAGAGGAAATCAAAGGAACAACACAAGGGGAGGAAGAAGGCAGAACTAGCTTAAAATGGCACTTGCCATCATTGTGGCAAGGAGGGTCATTGGAGAAGAAACTGCAAGATTTATCTTGAGTCCGTGAAGAAGAATAAGGCATCCAATGCCCAATGTTCTTTAGATATCTTCGTTATATATTGTTATTCTATTTCTTTAGACACTTGGGTATTGGATATTGGGTGTGGTTCACATATATGTAATAACATAAATGGGCTAAGGAATAAAAGAAAACTCATCAAGGGAGAGTCAAATTTACGTGTTGGGAATGAAGCAAAGGTTGCTGCACTCGCCATCGGAAAATATTTATTGAAACTCCCTACAGGACTTGTCTTGGAACTGGACAATTGCTTTTATGTTCTTTCGTTGATAAAGAACATTATTTCTATTGTTAGTGAAAGCCCTAGAGCAAATCATGTGATGATTGTTGTATGAACTTTATTGTATCATATTCCTATTTATAAATGCATGGTTATTATATTTACTTGTATTGGTGCAAAATAACTAAGTATAATAACGTCATTGAATAGAAGGTTCTTATCTATATCAATCGATTGGTTGAATCGATAGTGAGATGATATAGAGAATACTACTCTTAATCATTCCTAGTCAAGTATTAACATTCAGGGACAATGTTAATGCGTCGAGACTAGCATGTAGGTCAACTCGATGACTTGATCTCACAAGTCATGGATATGAGATATCAAGTTGACACATGGGTATGCATTGGAGAATGTATACTGAATGACCCGCCATGAGAAAGTATCATGGATCGTTATATGAGTGTCATATACTTTCTCATGTGGCTATTAGTATGACTATTAGTCCTTAGAACTGAAGTCACCATGGTTCCCTACATAAGGAGTTGCATACTTTGGCTTCGTCAAACGTCACCCGTAAATGGGTGGACTATAAAGGCGATTACTGGGTATGTAACAAATTATGCGGAGGGATGTGAGTGATGTAGATGGGATCTATCCCTCCTATATGACGGGAGTGACATCGTTATTCTTGATAGAGTGAGACCACGAAGTGCATGGCCATGCCCAAATGAGTCAATATGAGATATTGAGCTCATTTGATTAGAGTGAGTCTACTTGGGTTTCAAGATATAGATTGTACCGAGGATGACACGGTCTATGCCTCAGTTGGTCAATCTAGATGTCAAGAATAGAGGGACATTGTCACATATTGTGAGAGTCACAATTAGTAGTCACAAAGGTGATGTTGGATCTCAACATTCTTGTAACTTGGGTAGCAATGATGTGTTGCTAGATACCGCTCATTGCTTATGTTCCTAAATCAGTTTAGGAGCATTGCCAATGTTACAAGAACCTATAGGGTCACACACAAAGGGCAATTAGATGGAGATTAGGTTCATATGATGAACCATGAGGATTAGGTTCATGGGATGAACCAAATTGGATTAAGAGTAATCCAAATTAGACTAATTGATTTAGACTCAATTTGATTCAAGTGTTGAATGAGTCTAATTTAGATTTGATTCATTGAGTCAATTTAAATTAATGAATAGAGATTCATTAAATCAAATTGACTTGAATCAAGTGGTTAGATTTGATCAACCATGGTAGATAATAGGTTAAGTTTGACTTGACTTGAGAGGGAAGATGAATGATCAATTTTGACTTTACCAATTGCCATGTCATGGTGACTTGGCATGGGGGCCGGCCAATGATGATGTTCCACATCATCATGGACTTATCATGGGGTGTCACCTCATGAGGGAGACCAAGAGCCATTGACTCTTGGAGTTACATGCATGCATGTAACCCCCAAAATAGAAGTGGTCGTCCACTTTGCATTAGTGTGTGAAGTTATTGGAATTAACATTATTTTTTTCCTTGGTTGCTCCTCTCTTGCTCTCCTAATCCTCCATTGCCGAGACTATCAAGGAGTGCTAGCACACTCAAGATTGTTTTTTCTCCACCTATTGCTTGTGTGGATACCAATAGAGGAGTGTACACTTGACACTCTCGAGTTCCGGCGATGCGTTTGGACGAGCGGGATAAGAGAAGGGCATCGCTTCAAGGGTAATTTCTTATCATGTAGATTTAGAGTAGATCTAAAGGTATTAAACACATACATGTAGTTTTTATTTGTTATTCTTTGCACGGATCCGTGGCCGGCCTTTCGAGGTTTCCGCAACGCAAAAAGCGGTTTTTGCGGCTCGGTTAGTCCAACAGTGGTATCGGAGCCATGTGCGAAGCATGTATGTGTTTGAATTTTTGTAGTTTTTGTATTAGATATAAAAATTACAGATTTTTAAGTTTCTGTAAATTTACTATTTTTATAGATTTTTTGGGTATTTTTCTCGAAGAGTCAAAGCAACAAGTGTTGGGACACTTGTAGGCTTCAACCACTGAGAAAAACTCTCCGGAACGACGAAATCTCGCTTTAGGTTTTTGGGACAGGGACTTAAGTCACTGTAAGATCAAGATGGGACACTCGTAAAGTTCATTTTGCAAGTAGGGGCGCTGCCCCTAACCCCGAAAGGGGCATTGTCCCGCGATCGCGCTCGAAAACTGCTTAGCGGGACCGTAACGGAGAGGTGACTCATAAAATTGAAAAAATAGAAAAAATTATAGAAATTTTCTATAAAATACCTAATTTAGAATTATGTATAATTCTGTGATGGTCATGGCCCAATAACCCCAATATGATTGGATGATAAATGTGTTGTAATTCATAATACGGCCTGCATGCTGTTTTTGTGGTTGTGCATGTTGTATAGGGTATGCGACTTGCGCGTCGTGCCTCTTCTTTTAAAATTCTAGTTGAAAATAGTTTTAGACTCGAATGTAACTCTAGTTTCATGTTTGTAATGTACAAAATGGAGCGGTGGAAGGTCCACTAGTAGACGGAGTTACGAGGAGGGTGCATACGACACATGGCGGTCAAAGGAGGCACTTGGAGAAGCCGCTAACCCTAGGTTGACCGTCCGATCTTCTCATTGGCTTGAGAAGATCATAGTAGGGTCATGACCACATAACAATTAATTAATTTATATATATATATATATATATATATATATATATATATATATATATATATATATATATATATATATATATTTGTTTTTGCTTGTATATATGTGATGCAAGCTAGTAAATTTTGCTTGTATATATATGATGCATGCAAGAATATTTTGCTTGTATATATATGATGCATGCTAGTATATTGCTTGTATGTATGTGATGCATGCTAGTGTAGGATAATAGAGGCCTAGATGCGTATATGATACATATTCACGATTAGATTAGATCTTAATCGAATCAACTCTAAAATGCCTACCAAGTCTTGATACCCATCACTACCTCAATCATTTGTAGTTGTTGAATCTGCCAAAGCAGAGCAATGCATATTATCTTGGTAGGGTGCGGAGGGACAATCTTGGTCCCGCCTATCATGACTTGGGTTAGAGTAAGCTCAATTAGATTGAGTAAAACTAGTTAACTCAATTGGATCGAGTAGAACTATAGGCATATTCCAACCGTTGAAAAGATAGGATAAGATCGCATTTACACTAAATCTTGGGTGATTTAGCCAAAGCTAACTCAAGGTCTTTTGTAAATGTGGGTCTTGATCCTATAAACAAGAGTTGCATATGTTGGGATGTATACTGAAAGTCTTGCTCTTTTGTATGAACATCTTTATTTTGAAATAAGAATCACATGATCATTGTTTGCATATTTTTATAGTTATGCAAAATTGTCTAATATTTTACATTGTAGATAACATGGTGCTTGGTGTGGCACAGAAGATCATGTTATCAGTCCCTTGTAAAATATAAGTAGAGGCTCACAACCAAGATGGTTTTGGACAAACCATTGGCATGGTTGTAGTGTAGCTTGGTATTTTTTTTATCTTGAACATAGAGTTACACTAGTACACCACGGTGTATTGAGCAGGACCGACATAGAGGTGATTCAATTTATTGCTGACTACATAATTGAATCGGACCTTGGATATTATGTTGTACATGTACTTAGTATTTATTTCTTTGAATTACCAAAGGGTGAGATTTCTATGGATTAAATCAATATGCCCGGTAGGTTGGGAAATAATATTATTTACACGGTGTGACGTTGATTATAGGAGGAAACCATGTCCTATATATTAGGTTGATGATGTCCCCTTGAGGAACTCATAAGGTTCATCATGTAAACCCTGCAGGTTGACTTAGTCAACATGATGATAAGGTTGAGTGGTACTACTCGAGGAGTTAGATGTTAATTGATTGATGGTCAGTAAATCAATCAATTGACGGACATTCGATATCTTAAACACGGGGAGATGGATGTACAAATAATATATGGAGCCCATATTAATTTATGGGGGTTGGTGAGGTAGTTTAATAATGATCCTCTAGTGGAATGGAACATCATTGATGGATCAAGTTTGTGTGGTTCCGATCCATCGGGTGGCCAAAACCCAACTCCTCCTCATGGTCCCTATCGTAGCCTAATATAAACCTCATGAAGTCTAGATCAAATGATGGAAAACAAATCTCTAGATCCGACGGTTGGGATTAAATCCCTAGAACCGACGGTGGAGATTAAATCTCTAGATCTGACGGTTGGGATTAATACCCTAGAACCGACGGTGGAGATTAAATCTCTAGATCCGATGGTTGGGATTAAAACCCTAGAATCGACGGTTGAGATTAAATCTCTAGATCCGAAGGTTGAGATTAAAACCCTAGAACCGATGGTGGAGATTAAACCAAGGCCTAAACCTAACTCTATATATATAGGCTTAAGGTGGGCGGCAAAGAAAAGATGATGGATGATGGAAATTAGGGTTTAGCCTCTCATTGCTTGGGCGGCAAGAAACCCTAAGGAGGAAACCCTAATTGGATTAGGGTTTGGCTCTTTGGTTTGGCGGCAAGATTTGGAAGGGAGAGTGGGCGGCAACTTGTGGAGGATCTCTTCTTCTTCCAAGATGGTGGCCGGCTCCTAGATCTCTTCCCTCCACCTTGGTTGGGCGGCAAGTAAGCCTAAGGAGGAAACCCTAACTAGGGTTTGGCTCCTATGGTTGGGCAGCTAGGGTTTGCAAGAAGGTGGGCGGCATCTATAGGAGTGGAGCTCTTCTTCTTCCTAGGGTGTGGCCGGCTCCTTCCTCTATTCCCTCCACCTTGGTCAGAGCCCAACATATTCCCTTTCACCTCTTTACTCCATCTTGGACGGCGACACTACAAGCTAGGGTTTGTCCCTAGTTTGGTTCCTTAGTGGTTTCCATTTTGTTCTCTCTATTCTTGGGGCCGGCGACATCAATCCTTTGTGGATTGGTGGTTGGCTCAAGCAAGAAGGGAAAGAGAGTTCTTCTTTCTTTGGATTGAAGAAGATCTAGGAAGCTTCAACTTGTGGAGGATCTTCGCCCACATGAAGTCTACAAGGAGGTTAGGACATACGATAGAAGATCAAGAGGTATAAAAGTTTTACAACTTTTATTATTGTTCTTTGCATGTTCTTATTGATATGCTAGCTTATGTTCTTTATGTTAGTATGTATTGATTATACTAGTTTACATTTGTATGTATTTGTATTATCATGGACCCCGAAGATAAACACAAAAACCGGTGATCCGTCCGTCGTCTCTTCCGCGAAAAACCAACTAGAAGAGTTGTGTTGCTTGAACAACTAGTTTTTTCAAGCGATCGCTCAAGTCGTTAGCACTATGACGAATTGGTTGTGCTTAGGAAACTCATCCCATCCAGATTAGTTTTCATTACTGAAAATTTTAATCCGGGGACATGGGAGCCAATGAGCCTCCGAGGAATAGCACGTTGCCAACAAATGGTATCAGAGCCATGGTTTCCGGTTTTGTGTGTTTTGGATTCGGTTACTTTCACGCACTTATCATATATTGTGTATGCCGAATAATAGTAGGATGTGCGTAGGCTAACTTTTTTGTTGCAGGCATAAGATCCAACTATTATGGCTATATATGTGTGTATGTGATTGCATGTGTGTGTGATTGTATATTATTTGAATCCTCGGGGTTGACGAGGCTAAATTAGTATTTAATTTTTGTAATTGAATACGGCATTGTTTAGCCACTCTTTATTTTATTTTACTTTCGATCTAGATTTCATGTACACTCCCTCTTGAGTATAGGATCGATGGATGTAAAATAAAATAGGTTTTATTCTCGGCTCAGATCTCCGGATGGCTCGTACATGGCGTAGGAGAAGCGGATGAGGTGGCGACACGACGGGACGCATATTGGAGAACAATGTCATAATAGTTGGAAAAAAATTTTGTTTTTTCCATATTTATTGCTGATTTGTTTTATATGCATGTTGTGTGTGCTTGAAAATTCCTCATTTTCAATTTACTAAGTGGGAGAGGGATATTTTAATTAATTCCCGCGACCTCCATTACAATTTGACGTGTGATGCAACAAACTTGCGCGTCGGCTCTGAGTGCCTTCCTCCCCATCGGATGAGTTTGTTTGCGGATTACTAGGTCAAATAATGGTTATAGGAAATTATCTAGGAGCGTATGTACTTCCACAGCGGTAAGGCACATAATCCGAAATAATTCCCTTAGTACCGTGTAATGGTGCACACTTAGATGCAAATAAAAAGTAGTTTTATTTGTAGGGCCGAAGAGAAACCAACTATTAATTTTATTTGTCAAAAAGTAAGGTTGACAAGATAATAAAATTAATGGGTTAAACCTCCTCTTACAAATGTAGAATTCGTATACATCCACACTATCGTGGCATGCGATATTCTCGGTGTTTGAGGTGTTGGTTGATTTCGAAATTTTGTTGTTTGAGGAATCAATAATTTTTATTGAAATCTACAGTAATAATAAGCATGTTGTGTGTGCTTGAAAATTCCTCATTTTCAATTTACTAAGTGGGAGAGGGATATTTTAATTAATTCCCGCGGCCTCCATTACAATTTGACGTGTGATGCAATAAACTTGCGCGTCGGCTCTGAGTGCATTGCTCCCCATCGGATGAGTTTGTTTGCGGATCACTAGGTCAAATAATGGTTATAGGAAATTATCTAGGAGTGTATGTACTTCCACAGCGGTAAGGCACATAATCCGAAATAATTCCCTTAGTACCGTGTAATGGTGCACACTTAGATGCAAATAAAAAGTAGTTTTATTTGTAGGGCCGAAGAGAAACCAACTATTAATTTTATTTGTCAAAAAGTAAGGTTAACAAGATAATAAAATTAATGGGTTAAACCTCCTCTTACAAATGTAGAATTCGTATACGTCCACACTATCGTGGCATGCGATATTCTCGGTGTTTGAGGTGTTGGTTGATTTCGAAATTTTATTGTTTGAGGAATCAATAATTTTTATTGAAATCTACAGTAATAATAAGCATGTTGTGTGTGCTTGAAAATTCCTCATTTTCAATTTACTAAGTGGGAGAGGGACATTTTAATTAATGCCCGCGGCCTCCATTACAATTTGACATGTGATGCAACAAACTTGCGCGTCGACTCTGAGTGCCTTCCTCCCCATCGAATGAGTTTGTTTGCAGATCACTAGGTCAAATAATGGTTATAGGAAATTATCTAGGAGCGTGTGTACTTCCACAGCGGTAAGGCACATAATCCGAAATAATTCCCTTAGTACCGTGTAATGGTGCACACTTAGATGCAAATAAAAAGTATCCTCTCCATCGGAGTCACTGCTTTTATTTGTAGGGCCAAAGAGGAACCAACTATTAATTTTATTTGTCAAAAAGTAAGGTTGACAAGATAATAAAATTAATGGGTAAAACCTCCTCTTACAAATGTAGAATTCGTATACGTCCACACTATCGTGGCATGCGATATTCTCGGTGTTTTGAGGTGTTGGTTGATTTCGAAATTTTATTGTTTGAGGAATCAATAATTTTTTGAAATCTAAAGTAATGATATATGTGATTCTTAGGATTTTCAAAATTGACTTTCAGTCCACTTACTGTGATATTAAAGGAAATAAACTTACTGTACCTAAATAATGTTGATTGGAAAAGATTCTAGATATTGTCTTATCTGCTAAGGAGTACAAGTATGCGCTCTTCAAATAGTGTCCTCAAGCCATCGTTGCTCAAAAATGGTTTCTACTTCTAAGACGAAAGGCAAGAAGAAGAAGAAACAAGGTGGAGCAAAGATGGTGGGAGGATCTCAGGGAAGAGTGAAGAAGCCGAAAGGCTAGTACTTCACTTGCAAGCAGGATGGACATTGGAAGAAGGACTGTCCCAATCCAAAACAGAACAAAGGTATATCTTTTGGACTAGTCATTGAAACATGATTAGTGGTGATATCTACCGGCACCGTGTGAGTTGATACGGGAGCCACTAATCATGTCTGCAACAATTTGCAGGGGTTCCAGGAAACCCGATGACTAGCTAAAGGGGAGATTACCATTTACTTGGGCAATGCCATGATGGTGGCGGCTATTGCAGTGGGAGAAGTTTTATTTATCTCTTGAGAATAATAAAACTTTGGTTCTGGAAAATTCCCTTTATGTACTTTTATTTAGAAAGAATTTAGTTTCAGTTTCTAAATTATTATGGATGGATATTCTATTTCTTTTAATGACAGAGTTGTTATAAAAGGAATAGGGAGAATATCTATTCAGATACATTGAAAGGAAATTTGAACCAAAACCTCCCACGATGCAAATTGAAGTTAATAACTCATCTTCTAATTCCAATAAGAGAAAAGAACCTTCGAAGATGAACCAAACATATCTTTGGCTTCTTAGGCTTGGTCACATTAACCTAAGAAGAATTCAAAGGTTGAAAGCTGATGGACCTTTGGGTTCATTAGTAGTGGAGGATCTCTCAACCTACGAATCTTGCTTGGAGGGTAAGATGACCAAGAGGCCTTTTTAAGGCCAAGGGGTATAGAGCCAAAGATGTGTTAGAGATGGTTCATTCTGATTTGTGTGGTCCTATGGCTATCTAGGCAAGAGGTAATCTTGAATATTTCGTCTCTTTTGTAGATGATTATTCAAGATATTGATGACACTACGATCTCTTGGGAGAGTTTAGGAACTACTTATTAGAGGTTGGGATTCAATCCCAATTGACTGCACCTGGCACACCCCAGCAGAACGGCGTAGCAGAGCGAAGGAATAGGACACTTATGGAGATGGTTAGATCGATGATGAGTTATTCTGACTTATTTTATAGTCCTAGAGATCAGAGGGTGATCGTTAACACGAACACCAGATTTCTAGAGGAAGACTATGTGATAAAGCCACAAGCCCAAGAGTAAAATTGTTCTGGAAGAGTTAAAAAGGGAAGTCACTTCTTTAGTACCACCGGTACAAGAGGATATACCACATGTCACTGCACCGTGTGTCACAAAGGATACACAGATGATACCTCGTCGTAGTGGGAGGGTTGTTAGACAGCCTCTTAGATTCATGTTTTTGGGTGAATCTTCTGATTTGGTCCCTAGCAAACATGAACCTGATCCCTAGACATACGACGAGACAATCCAAGATATAAATACGACATCTTGGCAAAGTGCAATGAATACTGAGATTGAATCTATGGATTCAAGTCAGGTCTGGGAGCTCTTATGCATAGCAGCTCATATGGATTATGAGGTGTGGCAGATGGATGTCAAGACAACTTTCCTTAATGGAAGTCTTGAGGAAAACATCTATATGAAGCAACCAGAGGGATTCATTGCTAAGGGCAAAGAGCGTATTGTATGTAAGCTTAATCAGTCCGTTTATGGACTGAAGCAAGCTTTGAGGTCTTGGAACATCCGCTTTGATGAGGTAAATCCAGACTTATGGATTTATTCAAAGTCCGGATGAGTCTTGTGTATACAAGAGATGTGACGGAAACATAGTGGTATTTCTTGTACTATATGTAGATGACATTTTGGTAGTTGGCAACAATATCAGAGTGTTATCAGACGTAAGGTTATGGTTGTCCAAACATTTTTGAAGGACTTGGGAGAAGTGGGACACATCCTTGGGATCAAGGTTAGTGTGCTAATCCCAAGTTTCATACATAGACACAATCTTGATCATTTTAGCATGCAGAACTCCAAGAAAGGTTTTCTACCTTTTTGGCATGGAGTACCTTTATATAAAGAGATGTGTCCCAACATCAAAGAAGATAGAGGAGATGAAGGCGGTTCCTTATGCTTCGGCAGTAGGAAGCCTCATGTATGCGATGCTCTGTACTAGACTAGATATCTGCTTTGTCATGGGCATGGTAAGCAGATATCAGAGTAATCCAGGACAGGGACATTGGACTGCGGTAAAGCATATATTGTAGTACCTGAGAAGGACTAGGGATTATATGCTAGTTTACCGGGCAGACCAATTACTCCCTGTGGGTTGCATGGATTGCGATTTCCAATCAGATAGGAATAACAGTAAGTCTACCTCAGGTTTTGTGTTTACTTTAGGAGGTGGAGCTATTGTATGGAGGAGTGCCCAACAGAAATGCGTGGCGGACTCCACTATGGAAGCTGAGTATGTGGCAGCCTATGAGGCGGCCAAAGAAGCTGAGTGGCTCAGCAACTTCCTGATGGACTTGGATGTGATTCCTGGTTTGCCCAGAACTATCACAATTTATTGTGATAATAATGGTGCAGTTGCAAACTCGAAGGAACCACGAGCCCATAAGGCTAGTAAACACATAGAGCGTGAGTACCACTTGATACGAGAAATCGTAAAGGGGGTAGAAGTTATTGTCGCCTAGATTGCATCAGAGGATGACCTGGTAGACTCTTTTCACTAAGGCCCTTCTAGCGAGAGCTTTAATAGGCATGTGGAGGGAAGGGGAATCAGATGTATGGCAGTGTGATGACAGCATAGTCTTTTAGTATAAGTGGGAGATTGTTGGGATGTATACTGAAAGCCTTGCTCTTTTGTATGAACATCTTTATTTTGAAATAAGAATCACATGATCATTGTTTGCATATTTTTATAGTTATGCAAAATTGTCTAATATTTTACATTGTAGATAACATGGTGCTTGGTGTGACACAGAAGATCATGTTATCAGTCCCTTGTAGAATATAAGTAGAGACTCACAACCAAGATGATTTTGGACAAACCATTGGCATGGTTGTAGTGTAGCTTGGTATTGTTTTATCTTGAACATAGAGTTACACTAGTACACCTCGGTGTATTGAGCAAGACCGACATAGAGGTGATTCAATTTATTGCTGACTACATAATTGAATCGGACCTCGGATATTATGTTGTACATGCTCTTAATCCCGATATAATAACGGGCACATGTACTTAGTATTTATTTCTTTGATTTACCAAAGGGTGAGATTTCTATGGATTAAATCAATATACCCGGTAGGTTGGGAAATAATATTATTTACATGGTGTGCCGTTGATTATAGGAGGAAACCGTGTCTTATATATTAGGTTGATGATGTCCCCTTGAGGAGCTCATAAGGTTCATCATGTAAACCCTGCAGGTTGACTTAGTCAACATGATGATAAGGTTGAGTGGTACTACTCAAGGAGTTAGATGTTAATTAATTGATGGTTAGTAAATCAATTAATTGACGGACATTCGATATCTTAAACACGGGGAGATGGATGTACAAATAATATATGGAGCCCATATTAATTTATGGGGGTTGGTGAGGTAGTTCAATGATGATCCTCTAGTGGAATGGAACATCATTGATGGATCAAGTTTGTGTGGTTCCGATCCATCGGGTGGCCAAAACCCAACTCCTCCTCATGGTCCCTATCATAGCCTAATATAAACCTCATGAAGTCTAGATCAAATGATGGAAAACAAATCTCTAGATCCGACGGTTGGGATTAAATCCCTAGAACCGACGGTGGAGATTAAATATCTAGATCCGACGGTTGGGATTAAAACCCTAGAACCGACGGTGGAGATTAAATCTCTAGATCCAACGGTTGGGATTAAAACCCTAGAACCGACGGTTGAGATTAAATCTCTAGATCCGACGGTTGAGATTAAAACCCTAGAACCGACGGTGGTGATTAAACCAAGGCCTAAACCTAACTCTATATATATAGGCTTAAGGTGGGCGGCAAAGAAAAGATGATGGATGATGGAAATTAGGGTTTAGCCTCTCATTGCTCGGGCGGCAAGAAACCCTAAGGAGGAAACCCTAATTGGATTAGGGTTTTGCTCTTTGGTTTGGCGGCAAGATTTGGAAGGGAGAGTGGGCGGCAACTTGTGGAGGATCTCTTCTTCTTCCAAGATGGTGGCCGGCTCCTAGATCTCTTCCCTCCACCTTGGTTGGGCGGCAAGTAAGCCTAAGGAGGAAACCCTAACTAGGGTTTGGCTCCTATGGTTGGGCGGCTAAGGTTTGCAAGAAGGTGGGCGGCATCTATAGGAGAGGAGCTCTTCTTCTTCCTAGGGTGTGGCCAGCTCCTTCCTCTATTCCCTCCACCTTGGTCGGAGCCCAACATATTCCCTTTCACCTCTTTACTCCATCTTGGCCGGCGACACTACAAGCTAGGGTTTGTCCCTAGTTTGGTTCCTTGGTGGTTTCCATTTTGTTCTCTCTATTCTTGGGGCCGGCGGCATCAATCCTTTGTGGATTGGTGGTTGGCTCAAGCAAGAAGGGAAAGAGAGTTCTTCTTTCTTTGGATTGAAGAAGATCTAGGAAGCTTCGACTTGTGGAGGATCTTCGGCCACACGAAGTCTACAAGGAGGTTAGGACATACAATAGAAGATCAAGAGGTATAAAAGTTTTACAACTTTTATTATTGTTCTTTGCATGTTCTTATTGATATGCTAGCTTATGTTCTTTATGTTAGTATGTATTGATTATACTAGTTTACATTTGTATGTATTTGTATAATCATGGACCCCGAAGATAAACACAAAAACCGGCGATCCGTCCGTCGTCTCTTCCGCGGCAAACCGACTAGAAGAGTTGTGTTGCTTGAACAACTAGTTTGTTCAAGCGATCGCTCAAGTCGTTAGCACGACGACGAATTGGTTGTGCTTAGGAAACTCATCCCATCCGGATTAGTTTTCATTAGTGAAAATTTTAATCTGGGGACATGGGAGCCAATGAGCCTCCGAGGAATAGCACGTTGCCAACAGCATAAAGATGTAATCGGTAATGTGTTACCTACCGATCATACTAAGTCTTGGGCGATTTAGCCAAAGCTAACTCAAGGCCTAGTATGATGTGGATCTTGTCCCATAAGAATTATAGCATGTTTGTATGAATCTAGTAATGTAGTTTGACCACATCCCTAACTTGATTTTACAAAAGTCCTATAATTTAGTGGGAGCATCATTTGATTAAAGGCCTAATTAAATGATAAATGGAATATGATATTAATTTTATGCATTGTGTATGTTGTAGATTACTATGTTGACAAACACGAATACTCTCTCCCTACGTTCTATCCTTGAGAAGGACAAGCTCAATGGAGCAAATTTCCTGGACTAGTACAGGAACCTGAGAATTATTCTCACCCAAGAAAGGAAATTGTACGTCTTGGAGTAGCCCATTCCGGAGGCACCTCCTGCCACTGTCTCGCGAACTGACAAAGATGCTTACAAGATGCATCAAGATGATGCATTAGATGTGTCATGTCTCATGCTCGCGACCATGAAATCTGAGCTTCAGAAGCAACATGAGTTCATGAATGCTTATGACATGGTTGAGCATCTTCGTCAACTATATCAAGGACAAGCAAGCCCCGAGAGATATGAGATCTCTAAGGCATTGTTTCAGTCCAAGATGCAAGATGGGACTCCCGTAGGTCCATATGTACTCAAGATGATTGGGTAAATAGAAAACTTACAGAGATTGGGATTCCCACTTGGCCAAGAGCTGGCCACTGACTTGATCTTCCAAACTTTGCCACAAACCTACAATCAATTTGTCATGAATTACAACATGAATGAAATTGATAAGCCACTGCCTGAGATGCTCAGAATGTTGAGAACTACTGATCTCAACCTTAAGAAGGGAAAATCTGACTCCATTTTGATGGTGCAAAAGAAGAAAGGCAAGGGTTGTAGGGGATCGATACGGCCGACTAGAGGGGGGTGAATAGCCCTCTTATGATGGATGTCGGAATTCTCTCGTTCTTCTTGCGTTGCTTGTCTACGATTGTCGTTAGCACAGCGGAATAACAATAATAATGAAACTAACAACAATACACAATCACACAACACAAAATATACGTGGTTCAGAACCGAATGGTTCCTACTCCATGGGCGAGCTAACCGAGCTCTAGTTATGCGCACGACACTAACTATAACACTCCTTCTCGACAACACGTCGGAGGTGGAGAAACCTCTCACAAGCAATTACAATGTAATATAGAAATACAAGCAAATACACAAATACAATACAAAAGAAAACTTTCACCGATTGCTTTGATCACTTTGCTTTTTGCTTGCTTTGATTGGCTCTTGAAGGACTGGAATGCAGCAGCAATTCCCCTCCAATAGCTCCACAAAAACCATGGCAAAAACCTCCATCTCGAGCTCCTTTTATAACCTGCATCGAGCTGTTTTCGCGCCTAGCAGTCGACTGCTAAAAGGCCCCAGTCGACTGCCCCTGTAGCCGTTGTCTCACAACGGCCAGATCCACGTCAGACAAGTTCCAACGGATCACCTACCAGTCGACTGATGATGCCCATCAGTCGACTGGTGACCTAGTAGTCGACTGCCCAGTCGGCTATGGAGCGTTCTATGCTCGCGACACTCCCATCGATCATTGCCATCCTCGGCGATCATTGCTGTCGACATCGATCGATCGCTACCCATGGCAATCGGCCGCCAAGCATAAAACCCTAGCCTTAGACGCCGAACCTAGTCAAACCGGACTGGTAGCGCACCTATGCGGTCGGCCGGACGTCGGGCAAAACCTCAAACACCAAGTTGTTTGAGCATCCGACCGTCGGGTAAACCCTCAAACATCAAGTTTGAGCCTCTGACACTCAGTCTTAGCCACTTGGCCATGTCCACCTTATCCCTCATGGAGTTCCCCACCGAAGCTCTCTTCCCTCGGCCTACGTCCCTCGGATGCACCAAGCGCACGGCTTCGCAATGCCATCCTTCGCGTCTCATACCCTAGAAGTATGCTTCCCTTTGGGCTCACTCCATTCGCTCTCCATCCGACGGTCCCTCGGATGCACCAAGCGCACGACTTCGCAATGTCATCCTTCACCGACCCAAGGACCCCGAGCCTAGTGAACTTACCAAGTCCTTAAGACTTCCCTTATGCACCAAGCGCACGGCTTCGCAATGCATTTCTCACCAAACACCAAGCGCACGGCTTCGCAATGCTTTGGATTTCCCATGCCAACCCCATGTTGGACTTTCCCACACCAAGCTCCATGCTTGGATTTCCCATGCCAACACCATGTTGGACTTTCCCATGACAATCCCATGTCATGAGTTTTGTCTATCATCAAAATACCATCAAGGTACTACTGGGTCGATTGCATCAACAATCTCCCCCTTTTTAATGATTGACAAAACTACCATCTCAAGTCTACCAATTCTCCCATATTGGCAATTCTCATATCCCAATGAGAATTCCAACGAACTCTAATTGGTAACTTCTCCCCCTTTTTGACATTACATAAAAAAGGTCCTCCCCAAAGGTATGAATGTCTCATATCCCAATGAGATCTTACAATCTCTCTCTTGGAGGAACACATGCCTACAATCTTTCTAGTGATCCCATATCACTTAAAGAGAGGCAACCCAATTTTCCTCCCATGAGGAAATACACATCCATCTTCCCATGATGGATACCTCCCCCTAGAGGCTTGCTCCCCCTTGACCATTGCACCAACAATGTCCTTGGAGAGTACCTAAGCCAATAGGAACATTAAACCAAAAAAAATTAAGGCAAAGTTTAACAATGAACTCTCATCCACCTTAAAATTGATACTCACCCTCAACCCAACTCCTAATCCATATCCAATGGATTTTCACCCTCTCTAATGCTCTCCCAAGCATATCCTAGGGTTAGGAGTGGTTAGGGGACCTTAACCTAGCTGAACATGGGCCTAACCGATCGACTAAAATCAAAATCGATTGCCATCCATCCATGGCATCGATCGATAAGCTGCATTTGCGGTTTTGACATTCGAAAATGGATTTCTGAAATCCATAAGTAAATATACATAAGTTTAAAATTCTTGAAATTTGGTATGTATATTACTTATTATAAACACTATGGGTGAAAAATATTGGAAAATTATTTTATCCATTAAATTAGGAGATTGATACAAAGTCCAAAATTTAAGAAAAGCTTCAATAAAGAGCCCTCTTTGTATCATCCCATTCAATGGTGATAGCTATCAAAAGATAGGCTTCACCAAGGTTTTTCAAAATGTTTTCAAAATGTTTTTCAAACCTTTATTTTCTTTTTCCTAAACATCTCACCAATGTCTAGATGTGTAAAACACATACAAGTCAAATTTTTGTGAGATGTGGGTTTTGTTTTGTTTATGTTCTCATGCATATTTCTAGACAATATTATTTGATTCCCATCAAATCATGCCATAGTCCTTAATTTCATTTTAATTTATGCATGATGATGAATATGGCATAGATATGATATAAGTAAAACCATATGCCAATATCATGATGTCATGGCATGTGAATGAGATCTAGGCATACATGACATCTAAATATAAATCTAAACATGATCATGACATTTTTATAGATGAAAATGAGAATGATGTCATGACATGGCAAGGCAAATAAAGCATGGCAAATAAAATATACTAAGGTATAGAATACCTAAGTGTTAAAATTAATTTGCCATTTCTAGGAATTAAATTCATTTTGCCTTAATTCCATTCATTTCCCTAGTGTGCTAAAAACTCAAAATGGCACACCAATACCTCTAAGACCTAATTGTGCCAATTTAATCATTTTTAGACTTCTCAGACACATTGGCACATCCTAATGTGTCAACTCTACCATGTTTAGGTTAACTACCCATTCATTTAGGGTTGACACACCCTAACCCATCTAGCGTGAATCAATCACGCTTTTAGGAACCCAATACCTATTGCAGCTCCTTGGGTTAACAAGGTATTCCCTAGGGATAACTTCCCTAGATACCTTTCTAATGACCCTTTTTGGCTTTGACGCCTTAGTCAAATGGGTCTTACTTGGGTCAACTCTAGAGGTGACTCCTCCATTGACCTTCTTAGTGGCTACATTTGATTTCTTTGAGGTGTTAGCCATTAAACACATACCATGGCTAGACTTAGGGATGGCTTCCCTATTAGCCTTGGTTTTCCTAGACCTAGATGTGGTTTCATAATTAAATGGAACATTATGGTAGGACATAGGTTTGTGACCCAAACCCTTCTTGCCCTTAGACATTTCTTGTTTTCTAGGTCTTGACTTTTGTACATTAGACCCTTTAACCGAATTTGATATTATTGCTAGGGTCTTCTCCAATTTTTCTAGCCTTGACCTCAAGGCTTGGTTTTCTAGCTCTAATTTTACCAATTTTGAATTTTCATTTATCTTTTGGGAAATGTTTTTCTTCTTAGGCATGTGCCTAGAATTTTTGGGATTAATACCCAAATTTTCTTCTACTCTCCTAATTGACTCCCTAGGCAAGATATTTCTAGAATTATGAGTCCTAGGTTTGTCTTTAGTCATATGAACATGCTTGACACCTAAGCAATACACCTTATTATTTCTCTTAGCATGCTTTTCATTGATAATGGCAAGAGATCTAAAATAATTTTTAGCATGCTTTTTGACTTTAAGAATTAAAGGTGCATTATTTAAATATACCTTAGGGTTAGCTTGGGAAGCTCCCCCTACATGAGTTGCACCTTCTTGCCCTTTCTTCCTCCCCCTAGGGCATTGACTTTGGTAGTGTCCCTTTTGATTGCATTTGAAGCACACAATGTGCTATTTGCTCTTGATTTTGGGAACACCAGCATCGTTTGACTTTGGGTTGACTTTTGGTGTCGATGCCTTCTTCTTAGCCAATTTAGGACATTTGCTTTTGTAATGCCCTTTCTCCCTATACTCAAAGCATATTATGTGATTTTTATTTAAAATAATAACACTTGAGTTACCTAGGCAGTTGGTGGAGGCCTCTTCACTTCTTCCGGAGGTAGATGCTTCATTTTGATCTTGCTCCGGAATTGAAATCCTTTCCTCCCCCTCAACGCTAGAGGTGGAGGTCTCCACCAAGTCATCAACATCTTCAAATGTGGATGGGCTTTCTTCTTCGGCATTCTCCTCTACTTGTGCTGATTGGGAATTTTCTTGGAATTTTATTACCTTATTCCATAATTCCCTTGCATCCCTATAATCACCCAATCTAGACCAAATAGTGTTAGGTAACAAATCACTAATCAACTTGATTACTTTGAGATTTGTCTTGAAGTCTTTGATTTGGTCTTGGGTCCATTTTGACTTCTCAATTGGCTTGTTGTACTTGTCCCTAGGCATTTCAAAACTGTTTTCTATAATAATCATAAAATCAAAATCGGTTTCTAGGTATACCTCCATTTTTCTTCTCCACCATAGTAAATCTCCTTCGAATTTTGGTGGTTGGAGGTTGTAGCCGGCCATCTTGTAGTGCTCTCACGGTGGTTAGTCCTTGAAGAGCGACCTTGGCTCTGATACCACTTGTAGGGGATCGATACGGCCGGCTAGAGGGGGGTGAATAGCCCTCTTACGATGGATGTCGGAATTCTCTAGTTCTTCTTGCGTTGCTTGTCTACGATTGTCATTAGCGCAGTGGAATAACAATAATAATGAAACTAACAACAATACACAATCACACAACACAAAATATACGTGGTTCGGAACCGAATGATTCCTACTCCACGGGCGAGCTCACCGAGCTCTAGTTATGCGCACGACACTAACTATAACACTCCTTCTCAACAACACGTCGGAGGTGGAGAAACCTCTCACAATCAATTACAATATAATATAGAAATACAAGCAAATACACAAATACAATACAAAAGAAAACTTTCACCGATTGCTTTGATCGCTTTGCTTGTTGCTTGCTTTGATTGGCTCTTGAAGGACTGGAATGCAGCAGCAATTCCCCTCCAATAGCTCCACAAAAACCATGGCAAAAACCTCCATCTCGAGCTCCTTTTATAACCTGCATCGAGCTATTTTCACGCCTAGCAGTCGACAGCCAAAAGGCCCTAGTCGACTGCCCCTGTAGCCGTTGTCTCACAACGACTAGATCCACATTAGACAAGTTCCAACGGATCACCTACCAATCGACTGATGATGTCCATCAGTTGACTGGTGACCTAGTAGTCGACTGCCCAGTCGGCTACAGAGCGTTCTGTGCTCGAGACACTCCCATCAGTCGACTGCCATCCCTCGGCAGTCGACTGCTGTCGATATCAGTCGACTGCCTGTCCATGGCAGTCGACTGCCAATCACAAAACCCTGGCCTTACACCAGTCGAACCCTAGTCGACTTAGACCAGTCGAACCGACACCTATGCCAGTCGACTGACGTCGGGCAAAACCTCAAACACCAAGTTTTTTGAGCATCCGACCGTCGGGTAAACCCTCAAACATCAAGTTTGAGCCTCCGACACTCAGTCTTAGCCACTTGGCCAAGTCCACCTTATCCCTCATGGAGTTCCCCACCGAAGCTCTCTTCCCTCGGCCTACGTCCCTCGGATGCGCCAAGCGCTAGGCTTCGCAATGGCATCCTTCGCATCTCATACCCTAGAAGTATGCTTCCCTTTGGGCTCACTCCATTCGCTCCCCGTCCGGCGGTCCCTCGGATGCACCAAGCGCACGGCTTCGCAATGCCATCCTTCACCGACTCAAGGACCCCGAGCCTAGTGAACTTACCAAGTCCTTAAGACTTCCCATATGCACCAAGCGCATGGCTTCGCAATGCATTTCTCACCAAGCACCAAGCGCACGGCTTCGCAATGCTTTGGATTTCCCATGCCAACCCCATGTTGGACTTTCCCACACCAAGCTCCATGCTTGGATTTTCCATGCCAACACCATGTTGGACTTTCCCATGACAATCCCATGTCATGAGTTTTGTCTATCATCAAAATACCATCAAGGTACTGCTGGGCCGATTGCACCAACAAGGGCAAGCCTAAAGGTATGGGAAAGTCCCAAGCCAACGGCAAAGACAAAGAACTAAAACCCAAAGGAGGGGTGGCCAAAGAAGGGACTTGCTTCCACTGCAAGGAAGCTGGACACTGGAAGTGTAACTGCATAGCATACTTGGAAGATCTTAAGAAGAAGAGAAGTGAGACTTCTACTTCAGGTATAAATGTTATAGAAGTCAATCTATCTATTTCTTCATCATGGGTATTAGATACCGGATGTGCATCTCACATTTGTACCAATGTGCAGGTGCTGAGAAATAGCAAAGCATTGACAAAGGGCGAGGTGAACCTACGAGTAGGCAATGTAGCAAGAGTTGTTGCTGTTGCTATAGGAACTTATGATCTATCTCTGCCCTCTGGGCTTGTACTAGAACTAGATGAATGTTGTTATGTGCCTGTTTTAACTAAGAACATAATTTCGATTTCTTGTTTGGACAAGAAAGGATTTACATTTATAATAAAGAACAAATGTTGTTCAGTATATTTAAATGATATGTTCTATTGTAGTGCACCTCTAATAAACGGACTCTACTTTCTAGACTTAGAGAGCCCCATCTATAACATAAGTACCAAAAGGTTCAAGTCAAATGAGTTGAACCAAACATATCTCTAGCATTGTCGCTTAGGTCACATAAATGAGAGTCGCTTATCTCAGCTCCATAAGGATGGGCTGCTAGACTCATTTGATTTTGAATCATATGAGACATACGAGTCTTGCCTTTTAGGCAAGATGACCAAGACTCCCTTTAGTGGACACAGCGAAAGAGCAACAGATTTATTATGACTTATACATAGTGATGTATGTGGCCCTTTCAATGTTGCTGCTAGAGGTGGTTACAAGTACTTCATTACATTTACTGATGACTTCAGTAGATATGGTTATGTATATCTCATGACACATAAATCATAATCCTTTGATAAGTTCAAAGAATTCAAGAATGAAGGACAAAACTAGCTTGGCAAGAGTATTAAGATACTTCGATCAGATTGAGGTGGTGAATACCTTAGCCATGAGTTTCGTGACTATCTAGCTGAGTGTAGGATTCTATCCCAACTCACTCCTCCTGAAACACCACAGTGGAATGGTGTATCTGAAAGGAGGAATCGTACCCTATTAGATATGGTACGATCTATGATGAGTCACACAGATCTTCCTATATCCTTTTTGGGATATGCTCTAGACACAACAGCCTTCACACTTAATCGTGTACCATCTAAGGTTGTGATAAAGACACCATATACAATATGGACAGGGAGAAATCCCAAGATGTCTTTCATGAGGATTTGGGGTTGTGAGGCTTACGTTCGATGTCAAGTCTCATACAAACTGGGACCCAAATCCGATAAGTGCTATTTTCTTGGATATCCCAAGGAAACGAAGGGATATTACTTCTACATTCCCAGTCAGCACAAAGTGTTTGTGGCAAAGACTGGGGTTTTTTTAGAAAGGGATTTTGCTTCTAGAAAAACTAGTGGGAGTATGTTCGATCTTGAAGAAATTCAAGATAAGGACCATAGCACTGAGGCCTTGATGGAGGTTGAATAGGAACCACAAAGTGTTGTGGATGATGAGATTGTTGCACAAAGAGTTGTGGAACAACCACCTGTTCAGGTAGACCTACCTCTTCGCAGGTCTGATAGGGTACGTCGTCAGCCTGAGAGATACTCATTTTTCTTGTCTGACTATGATGACGTTATACTCATTGAGAATGAGCCTACCTCCTATCAGGAAGCTGTGATGAGCCCAAATTCTGAGAAATGGCTAGAGGCCATGAGATCCGAGATGGAATCCATGTACACCAACCAAGTATGGACTTTGGTTGATCCACCTGAGGGCGTCAAACCCATTGGGTGTAAGTGGGTCTTTAAGAGAAAGACTGACATGGATGGACTTACGCATACCTATAAGGGCTGATTGGTGACTAAAGGTTTCATGCAAATTCATGGTATTGACTATGATGAAACCTTTTCTCCAGTGGCAATGTTTAAGTCCACTTGGATCATGTTTGCTATTGCAGCATACCACGATTATGAGATCTGGCAGATGGATGTCAAAACTATATTTCTGAATGGAAACTTGCTTGAGGATGTGTACATGACACAGCTTGAGGGTTTTGTGGATCCACAATATACTGGGAAAGTATACAAGCTGCAAAGGTCCATTTATGGGCTAAAGCAAGCTTCTCAGAGCTGGAATCTTCGATTCAATGATGCAATCAAATAGTTTGGTTTCATCAAGAATGAAGATGAACCCTGTGTCTACAAGAGGGCTAATGGAAACACAGTTGTCTTCCTTGTATTGTATGTGGATGACATACTACTCATTGGGAATGACATCCCTTCGCTACAGTCTGTGAAGACTTGGCTGGGGACGTGCTTCTCAATGAAGGACTTAGGTGAAGCAGCCTGTATTCTAGGCATCAAGATCTATAGAGATAAATCTAAGAGATTGCTTGGCCTAAGTCAGAGTACATACATTGACACGGTATTACTATGGTTTTCCATGCAAAATTCCAAGAAGGGACTTCTACCGATGTTACATGGTGTGAGTCTTTCGAAGACTCAAAGTTTCTCTTCTAGAGAGGAGAGAGACCACATGGATAAGATCTCTTATGCATCTGCTATAGGATCTATCATGTACGCCATGCTATATACTCGTCCTGATGTCTCGTATGCTTTGAGCATGACGAGTAGATACCAGTCAGATCTAGGTGAGCATCACTAGATAGCAGTTAAGAATATTCTTAAGTACTTGAGAAGGACTAAAGAATATTTCTTGATATTTGGAGGCGATGAGGAGCTAGCTGTAAAGGGTTACAGTGATGCCAGCTTCCAAACTAACCAGGATGATTATAGATCACAGTCAGAGTTCGTGTTTTGCTTGAATGGTGGCACTGTGAGCTCGAAGAGTTCAAAGCAGGGCACAGTTGCTAATTCTAAAATAGAGGCCGAGTATATTGCTGCATCAGAGGCAGCAAAGGAGGCAGTTTGGATCCGCAAGTTCATTACTGAGCTTGGGGTGGTTCCTAGCATAGCAGATCCCATAGAGCTCTATTGTGACAACAATGGAGCGATTACGCAGGCTAAGGAACCTCGCTCACACCAGCAGACTAAACACATACTACAGCGCTTCCATCTCATTCGAGAGATTATCGATAGAGGAGCCGTGAAGATTTGCAGAGTACCCATAGATGCTAACATCACAGATCTGTTAACCAAGGCTTTGACATAGAAAAAGCATGATGGTCACACTAGGTCATTGGGTATTAGATACTACAGTGATTGACACTAGTGCTAGTGGGAGATTGTTAGTGAAAACCCTAGAGCCAATCATGTGATGATTGTTATATGGACTTTATTGTATCATATTCCTATTTAGAAAGGCATGATTATTATATTTACTTGTATTAGTGCCAAATAACTAAGTATAATAACATCCTTGAGTAGAAGGTTCTTATCTATATCAATCGATTGGTTGAATCGATAATGAGATAATATAGAGAACACTACTCTTAATCATTCCTAGTCAAGTATTAACATTCAAGGACAATGTTAATGCATAGAGACTAGCGTGTAGGTCAACTCGATGACTTGATCTCACAAGTCATGGATATGAGATATCAAGTTGACACATGGGTATGCATTAGAGAATGTATACTAAATGACCCGCCATGAGAAAGTATCATGGATCATTATATGAGTGTCATATACTTTCTCATGTGACTATTAGTATGACTATTAGTCCTTGGACCTAAAGTCACCATAGTTCCCTACATAAGGAGTTGCATACTTTGGCTTCGTCAAACGTCACCTGTAAATGGGTGGACTATAAAGGCGATTACTGGGTATGTAACAAATTATACGGAGGGATGTGAGTGATGTAAATGGGATCTATCCCTCCTATATGACGGAAGTGACATCGTTATTCTTGATAGAGTGAGACCACGAAGTGCATGGCCATGCCCAAATGAGTCAATATGACATATTGAGCTTATTTGATTAGAGTGAGTCTACTTGGGTTTCAAGATATAGATTGTACTAAGGATGACACGGTCTATGCCTCAGTTGGTCAATTAGATGGAGATTAGGTTCATATGATGAACCATGAGGATTAGGTTCATGGGATGAACCAAATTGGATTAAGAGTAATCCAAATTAGACTAATTGATTTAGACTCAATTTGATTCAAGTGTTGAATGAGTCTAATTTAGATTTGATTCATTGAGTCAATTTAAATTAATGAATAGAGATTCATTAAATCAAATTGACTTGAATCAAGTGGTTAGATTTGATCAACCATGGGAGATAATAGGTCAAGTTTGACTTGACTTGAGAGGGAAGATGAATGATCAATTTTTACTTGACCAATTGCCATGTCATGGTGACTTGGCATGGGGGCCGGCCAATGATGATGTTCCACATCATCATGGACTTATCATGGGGTGCCACCTCATGAGGGAGATCAAGAGCCATTGGCTCTTGGAGTTACATGTATGCATGTAACTCCCCAAATAGAAGTGGCCGACCACTTTGCATTAGTGTGTGAAGTTATTGGAATTAATATTATCTTCTTCCTTGGTTGCTCCTCTCTTGCTCTCCAAATCCTCCATTGCCGAGACTATCAAGGAGTGCTAGCACACTCAATATTGTTTTTTCTCCACCTATTGCTTGTGTGGATACCAATAGAGGAGTGTACACTTGACACTCTTGAGTTCCGACGATCCGTTTGGACGAGTGGGATAAGAGAATGACATCGCTTCAAAGGTAATTTCTTATCATGTAGATCTAGAGTAGATCTAAAGGTATCAAACACATACATGTAGTTTTTATTTTTTATTCTTTGCACGAATCCGTGGTCGGGCTTCTGAGATTTCTGCAACGTAAAAAGCAGTTTTTGCGGCTCGGTTAGTCCAACATCTATTTCTTGTTTAAATAGAAATGGGTACCATTTAACTTTTAGTAATAATTATTGTTACATAACTTTGAATGACGTTCTTTATGGGACTAAAACTTTAAGCAATGATATTTATACGTTGGACGTATCCAGTGACATTTTCAATATTGAAGCGAGCAACAAGCGTGCTTGAAAAGATAATCAATTAGACTCTTATATGTGACATTGTTGTCTTGGCCATGTAAGCAAGAAACACATGTCCGAATTACACCGATGTGGAATTCTAGAATTGTTTGAATATGATTCATTTGATACATGCAAATCATGCTTAAAAGGCAAGATGACTAAGTTACCTTTTACTGGAAAAGGTGAATCGGTGGGAGAGTTGCTTGGTCTAATATATACTGATGTATGTGGACCTATGTCAACTCAAAGTCTAGAAGGCTATAACTACTTCATTACCTTCACTGATGATTACTCACGGTATGGATATGTGTTCTTGATGAAACACAAGTCTGAAGCCTTTGAAAGGTTCAAAGAATTCAGAAATGAAGTAGAGAAACAACTTGGCAAGAGTATTAAAGTACTTTGATCGGATCGATGTGGTGAATACTTGAGTCAAGAGTTTCTAGATTATCTGAGGGAAAATGGTATATTGTCTCAATGGACTTCGCTGTATACACCACAGCTGAATGGTGTATCTGAGAGGCAAAATCGAACCTTGTTGTCATGGTTAGGTCGATGATGAATCATGCGAATCTTCCCAAGTTCTTTTGGGGCTATGCACTTCAGACTGCCATTTACTTGCTAAATAGAGTCTCGACTAAGGTAGTCTTTACTACTCCATATGAGATATGGGCTAGTAAGAAACCTCATTTATCTTACTTGAAGATATAGGGTTGTCTTGCTTATGTGAAGCAGACTTTGTCAGACAAATTGGATGCTAAGTCTGATAAATATCTATTTATTGGATACCCTAAGGAAACGAGGGGTTACCAATTCTATCATCCCTTGGAATAAAAGGTGTTTATTTCAAGGAATGCTGTGTTTCTAGAGAAAGAGTTTCTCTTTCAAGAAAATAGTGGGAGTGCCGTTGAACTTGAGGAGATTCAAGAGACTCCAATAGACATTGAAGAGATACCTGGTCAAGCATCACAACCAATAACTCATAGTGATGAGCCATCAGTTGATCTTATTGTGACACCATATCTTCGTAGATCTGGTAGAACATGCAATATTCTTGAGAGATATGGATTTCTTGTAAGTGAATCGAACGATGTGTTACTCATTGACGATGAGGAGCCTACCAGTTATGAAGAAGTTCTGAAATATTCAGAAAGGGGTAAATGGCTTGAAGCCATGAAGTTGGAAATGAATTCCATGTATGAAAATCAAGTTTGAAACTTGGTTGACCCACCTGAAGGAATTAAGCCTATAGGGTGCAAGTGGGTTTTCAAGAAGAAAACCCACATGGATGGTAATGTGATTACCTACAAGGCTAGATTAGTGGCGAAAGGCTATCGTAAAAAAAAGGTGTTGATTATGACGAAACCTATTCGCCAGTTGCTATGCTTAAATCCATTCGTATGCTCCTGGCCATAGCGGCTCATTATGATTATGAGATATGACAGATGGATGTGAAAATGACTTTCCTCAATGGAAACCTACTTTAGGACATGTATATGATACAACTTAAGGGTTTCAGATCGATTGATAAAACCAATGTATGCAAGCTTTGACGATCCATTTATGGACTGAAGCAAGCATCTAGGAGCTGGAATATACGTTTTGATGAGACAATCAAAAGGTTTGATTTCTCACAAAATCTAGACCAACCTTGTGTGTACAAGAAGATTAGTGGGAGTGCAGTCGTGTTCCTAGTATTATATGTTGATGACATATTACTTATAGGAAACGATGTTTTTGTCTTACAGTTAGTTAAGATTTGGTTGTCCAAGACATTCTCCATAAAAGACCTAGGAGAAGCAACCTACATCCTTGGGATTAAGATCTATAGGGATAGATCGAATCAGTTTCTTGGTCTTTCACAGTCTACATATATAGACTGAGCGCTAAAGAGGTTTAGCATGTTAGAATCCAAGAAAGGTTTCCTACCCATCAGGCATGGGTTTCACCTTTCGAAGTCTATGTGTCTGCGCACAGAAGACGAGAGGATTTGCATGAGTAGGATTCCCTATGCATTCGCAATAGGATCTATCATGTATGTTATGTTATGTACGAGGCCCGATGTATCGTATGCTCTGAGTGTCACGAGCAGATACTAATCTTATCCAGGAATGGATCATTGGGCAGCTATTGAGACAATCCTTAAGTACTTGAGAAGAACTAAGGATGTGTTTCTAATATATGGAGAGGTGGTGATATGGTAATATACGGGTATACGGATGCCAGCTTCCAGATAGACAAGGATGATTTCACATCTCAGTCTGGGTACATATTTACCTTGAATGAAGACGCAATAAGCTGGAAAGTTTCCAAGCAAGACACTATAGCGGATTTTGTCATTGAGGCAGAATACATTGTAGCTTTGGAAGCAACAAAGGAAGCGGTTTGGATCAAGAAGTTCATTTATGAACTTGATGTGGTCTCATCAACGATCCAAACATGTGCTTGACCGCTATCATCTGTTTATAGAGATCATCAGTAGGAAGGAAATACAAATCGAGAAGATTCCTATTGAAAGGAACTTATCAAACCCTTTAACTAAGACCTTATCTCAGAGTAAGTTTGAGGGTCATGTTAGAGCTTATGGTATTGGATACTGTGGCGATTGGCATTAGGCCAAGTGAGAGTTTGTTAGTAATATATATGAGAGGTGTCCTAAGGTAATCACCTTATGGTTGTACAATTTATTTGATAAATGAAGATTCACTATTTGAGTATACATGTTTTCATATATTTGATTGGATCTTAAACTCATTTATTGAATGTATGCAATATGATTCACAGAATGAGAGAATTTGTGATTGGATCACAACTAGTGAGTATCTCTACATGTGTAATTATGATGTATTGGAATTATACCTAGTCGATGAATTGATGGATTCAGACGCCATCGATTTTGTTGAGACTAGCACGAGGTATACTCTTTGGTTTATCCAAGCAACTATTTCTCATTGGCTGGTGACATTGGGATGTCGGGAGTTGATCGTGGATGCTAGTTATGGTAACTAGTTCATTGGAGTGACCAGCTGTAAGACTTCATATGATTCTCTGCATATATGGATATGTTAATGAAGTTCTTACAATAGCTTAAGTGTGATGTTCCTTCGACTTGTGGTATTCAAGTCATCTTGGTCATGAAGATTTATGATTTGACATCTTAAGCAAGCATCTCCGAGGAGATGTGGACCTGGGATGATTGGGTATAAGTTGAAGTGACAGAAGGTGTTTGAATAGCCTACAGAGGATTCACCGCTCCTTGCGAGGAGATGTATACCCTATGACCTCTTGTCGGATTGTTACTAAAGTCTTTGGCCAAAACATTACATGTTTAGAGTATGGTACTCTTGGATACATGTGCAGTAATGATAACTACTATTTTGTCATGTTATTTTGGTCCTAAATATCACTGTTTTAATCCTCTTGTGTGTTTATTTATAGATTATTTATATGTTTTATGAGTTGGATATATTTTTGGACCTTATTATAAATTCTCCTAATTTTTAGACTTATATGCAAATTTTACATCTTAATCGTAGGAGATCGAGATGAGCCAATGGATTAGACTCGAGTTGAATCAAAAATGGCTTCATCTAAGGGCATAAAGGATATTTTGAGCTAGAAGAATCTGAGCCCTTCATCAAGATCAGAGGTAATTTAATCAAGGGTTCAGATCTGTTTAATTCTGACCGTCCGATGAGATCTTATTGATTTGAGCCATCCATTTGAATTTGGAGCGATCCGGTCCATACATTTAGATATGGACATCTTAGGCCTTCATCCAACTTCAGCCAATCATGATTATCCATTCAGATTGATCAGATCCATCCATTCAAAGTCAGAGAATTCTCAGCCGTTGGATTCATAGCTAGCTTAATAGATTAATCAAGACAATTAAACCCTAGCTCTATTGGGCGACTGAGATCGAAAGGAGCTTGGATCGGACGGTGGAGAAAATCCACTTAATTCTTTCATCGCCCGAAGCAACATGCAACCGACACTTCTCTTCCGTGATTTCCACCCGACGCCGACCACCGCCAGGCTCGCCATCGCCTTCCTCGCCGATCGCCGGAGAGGAAAGGGGATCCCCTTCAACCTCCGGTGACCGGTGGTAGCCCCTCTATCATCTCCTCACTCCGACAGCTCCGACAACCATCCGTTTCACCGTGAGCTCTACCACCGTTATCTTCTCCATCAAACCGCCAACATCTCCACAGCTCCGCTCCGAGCTCTATCACTGCCGACCAGTCGGAGTGGGGATTCCCCTCCGATCGGTTCCAACCAACAACTCTCCAACAACCACCTTCCTCAACCACTCCACAGTTCGGCAACTCTGTTCTAGCCACTGACAGCCAGCCTATCACAGCTCTGACCTTCATCCAATTTCAACACCATGTCCAGTTTCTTTTCCTGCAATTTTCAGTAATATTTCTTTTTAATTGTTGGTTGTTTAGTTTGTATGAATGTTTGTAGTCAAATTCAATCCTCCATGTTTAGATTGCACAAACTCAGTTGAATTTGTTTCATGCTTATATATTGTTCGATGAAATGCTTCTTAGAGTAATTTGGTTGTAGTTGGTTAGTTTAGATTTAGTTTCATGTTTTACTTTAATTGTTCTCTTTTAATCATGTTCATGCAGTAGATTTCGTTGATGCATTGCTTAATTTATTAGGTTGTTAGTTAAATCTTTTCTTCCCTTGAGCCCTAGCAGCCACCGTCACCTCCCTTCCATCCATTGTCCTCCACGGATTCGAGGAGGAACTACTTCATCGAGGGAATTCGGCGACATCCTCCATCTCCACAGCTCATCCACCTTCTCTTTCGCATTCGAGGAGGAGTTCCACCCCGACGACACTTCTTCGAGCTCAATTGAATCCGTGAGAGTTCGGAGCATCCATCAAACTACTGGATTCAATAGTTTGCACCATCCACATCCACTACTATTTGTGGAGTCTCGATCGAGCTTCACTGGACTTAGTCGGAAGATCTTATTCATTCATCGAGCCTATCTTGGGTTGATTAGACCATTTATTTCTTCTTCCAATTTTTATTGATTTAATTCCTACATTATTTGATTCAGTCATTGCATGTTAGTTTAGAGTTTTAATTTCTTTGCAATCGTAGGTTAGAGCTCAAATCCCAAACCCCCCATTCAGTAGGATTAGCAATAATTAGAAATCCTAAGTTTACTGTTCTGTCGATTACACTCGTTGGGAAACGATCCAGGCCATCCACTATGCTATATTAGTGTAGTTAAAGGGTTCGGTAATTAATTTGAAATTGTACCATGACAAATACCGGCACATCAAGTAACTAGAATCTGGAGGACGAGGAAGTAATACTTAGGCTAGGTGTGATATAGTCAACCTAGTGGGGATTGACACAATAGATCATGTCCTGAACCAAGTGGGTATAAGATGAGTGAAGGGAATGAGGCACGATTTATTATAGCTTCTGAAGGATTTCATAAATGGTTCTGGGATCAACCGTTGATTTTCCGATTAATTGGGGATCATGATGTACTACTAGGTGCTACTCATGATCGTTCTATAATTAATGGTTAATTATAGACGACCAACATAAATCGAGAACCTATTTGGTCACATGCACAATGAGCATAATTCGAAGGATTTAAAATGAGTTTGATAATATGATTCTCAGATTAAGAGAGACTTGGTTTGGTTGGACCAAACAAAGAGCGAGTATGAAATGGTTTCAGTTGCATCAGAAGCATGGATGGGCCAAGTCTTATGAAGACATGATGGATGAACTAAATTGCTTTGGTTCTAATCCAATGGTGAAAAATAAACCAAAGTGGTTTGGTTTGTTTTAAACGAATGAACCAAAGTTGGTTCGGTTCGTTTTAACTTAAAATAGACCAACGCGGTTTAGTTTATTTTAACTTAAGTTATTGGAGGGTTTAACGGATTTTGGTTATGAACCAATAACCGTTAGGAGAATGTGTTCTCTATAAAAATACGGCTTAAGGGTTTTTCAAGTAGAACTTTTTGGTTATTGGAAACCCTAGCCTCTTTTTCCTTCTCCTTTTCTTCTTCTTGCCGCCACCCAAAAAAGGAGCTGCTGCCTCTCCTCGCCGTCGGCCATCCACCAGCTGTCGGCGTCCCTTGGGCCATCCTCAGCCACCGGCCAACCTCCCTTGGCCACCGACGACCAAGGAGTAACCGGCCAAACCTTTGGCCGACCCCTTCTTCCTCCACAACAAGCTGTCCAATTTTGGACAACTTGATCTCCTTCGCGTGGAGAGGCCGTTTGGTCGGTGTTTGATGCTCCGACAGCGGTCTACTTGTCGGGGATTGGATCTTTGACAATTCTCATAGGTGGAGGGTTGAGTTTTCGTCAATCGGTTGACGAAAACCGCTTCCGAGAAGTGAGTTTGTGAAACTCGATTTTGGATTTGAATTTTTATTCGGATTGTGATCTTCTCTTGGATCACATTGTCTTCGACACGAGGCTAGTAACTCCTATGAAGATGAGGCTCATAGCTTGGTGAAGCTATCCCGACGATACTCGACGTGGATACAGGTAGAGGCAATTCTAGCGAGAGTTGCTTCGGTTGATGCCATTCCGGCTACACATGATCCGTCAAGTATAACTAGAGTAATTTCCTTTTATTGCAAAATTTGAAATTGCGGTTATGTCGGCACATGTTGTATCTTGCATGCGTGTGGTGTGTGTGTTGTAATAAATTAGATTTATTGCTTTTATTTCTTCCGTTGTATGCATATTTAGAAAATATGTTCGAACACACACCCGCCGCGGTGCTGGGGAAACCCAACACTCTGTATCTCGGGGTCCTGGGAGAACCTGTTGTTGAGCCGCTGATGCCACATGTACATGTGGTCGATTTGAGGGCTGGTGGATGCAGCGGCTACTCGGTGCTCCTCTTCCCTAGTCCACTGCGCCTGCTAGGCACACATGTGTTGCCGCTCCTCCTGGCGGTAGGTGGCTTCCTCCTGGCGACGGGAAACCACCTCTAGGAAGTAGACACGGGCCTCATCGTAGAACTCCTCGGCTCGCTGGAAGTGCTCCCGGAAGCCCTGAAACTCCACCTGTGTGTAGGTGCTCTGCTCCTCCCATCGCTGCCTTTGCATCTGTTGCTCGGTATATATGTCATCGAGGCATGATCGAAACTCCGAAAAATCATAAAAAGATGTACCTACATCATGCTCAAAAGTAGAAAAAGGTGACGGTGCAAGTGCAGGCTCATGTTGATGTGGACTAGGTGGGCTCCTATGCATGTGTGGACTGGAGGGAGAGTGATGTAAAGGGGGAGAGATGGGTGCCGATGTGGATGACCCCTCATATGGCGAGGACTCCACTATCAGGTCTAAGCGCCAGTTGGCGTGTGTGGTGATGGTGGTACAATCGGGGTCGGGGAGCCTAAGGGCCATCAAGTTTTTCCTTACAAAGCATAGAGAGTGTCCCTCTCTTACAATCATCTTCATGGTCATACACACTCCCAGGTCGATCCTAGGGCTCCCTTCTATGCTATCTAGTGCAGTGTAGTCATACCCCATCCTATGGCAAATGTGGGTAAGTAGCCCCCCCACAATGATCTCTCCTCTCGCTGCTTTGCCCATTTTCACTAGGTGTCTAATGAAATGGGACCCTACATCAATGCTACTCCTTTCTTGTAGCATGTCTCACAAACAAAGTAGCTCACTAGCTCGCACTACACTGTCACTCTCCCCACGACCAAAAATAGTACATTCTATGATTTGGTGTAGGTACAGAAAAACGGGGTTTTGGAGGTGCGATGTTTTGGCCCTAGAAGGGTCGTATGCGTGCTCTCCTGTCAATTCAGTCCAAATGATTCGAGAGTTGAACCCAATAGGGGTTCTTCTCTCTTTCCCACTAGGCAAGCCAAAGCATGTGTTCCATTGGTGTAGTGTTCATTCATGCTCAATGTTAAATAGGCTAAAGGTAATCCTACCCTCTTCGCTCTCTCTACCCATTAAAACTTCCGCTTCTAAAGAACTTAAAAACTCTAAAACTATCCTAAGGTAGGTTGGGTGCCTTATCCCCATTATCTCTCCCCACCCCATTTTTGCAAATAGGTCTTGAATGTCACCAAACAAACCTAGGGAATCTAAGTGATCTTCGTCAAGGTACCTAGTTGCGGTGATTCTTCTAGTAGAGAGCATATCAAATTTTCCCTATGCTCATTATTGCAAAAGAGAAGGGTTGGAAGAGCATTACCTTCCTACGGAGCTTAAGGGGCTTCGGTTCTCCTTGTCCTTCGCTCCGAAGCTCCGAATCGAGATGCCACTTGCTTGGTTCTCCTCAGTCTTACTTTTTTTGAGCTTCTCTGAAGGTTGGAAAGGCTTCTAGGTGGTGGGGAAGAAGGATCCACACGACTAGGGCAAGAAAAATCAAAACACACGGTGCATTTGGGGTGGAAACGGACGACGTGCCCTACTTAACCTCGCATGACACGGCCATGTGAAAACACACAGCTAGGCCGTGTATGCCTCGGGTTAGTCGGGCACGACCGTGTGAAAACACACGGCCAGGCCGTGTTACCCCCATTTTTCTCCTTTCGTGCACAATGGTCCGAATTTTCTCACACGCCTTGCCGCGTAAGCTAAAATTGATTTTTATTTTTACTTAGCAAGTTCTTTCTGGTCCTAATGCTAAACAAAATGAAAATCAAAGTTCAAACTATCCAAATGAATGAAATACAATAAAAAGAAAACCTAAAAACTAAACTTGGGTTGCCTTCCAAGAAGCGCTTTGTTTAAGGTCTTTTAGCTCGACCCCACTCCATTTTCAACTTGGCTCTGGAGGTTCTGTAAACCTCCATTCATCTTTCTCAGGATTGACATCCGATGGCCTCATCTTTACCCTACTAAAAGTGAAGCTGTCTAGGAAGGGAGTTCTACACTCTGATAGATTGAAGAGGATGATCTCCCCATTTATCTCCAGTGAGATCTTGTGCGTTTTTATGTCTATGCACGCCCCCGCAGTTGCCAGAAAGGGCCTTCCCAAGATGATTGGATTCTGGGGATGTGGTCCTGTGTCGAGTATAATAAAATCCGTATATATCATGAAGTTCTCGACAACCACGGGCACATGTTCTAGCATGCCGACGGGTTCCTTGACTGAGTCATCCCTCATACGAATACCAAGGTTTGCTGGTTGGAGCCCATTCAGTCCCATCTTCAAGTAGTATGTGTAGGTTATCACACTTACTGATGACCCCAAGTCGCACAGTGCTTCATCGAAGCTTTCTCCATAAATCAAGCAGGGGATAACAAATTCATCAGCGTCCTCAAGTTGGGGTAGAACCTTGTCCTCAATTTCGACTTGGTCAGGTAGGGTGGAAATCATGGCTGCACACCCCTTTTTGAATCTGTTTCTTTGTGCTACTTTCTCGTTGCACAGTCCTTCTTCCTTAACTTTACTTGGCTCGGGTAATGTTGGAGAGCTCTCTATAGGTTGTGACACGGTTTGGGCTATCTGGGCCACCTGTGTCTCCAACATCCTTGTGTGACTTGCAAGACCAACAACAGTGGCCTTCAAGTCTCTGAGTGACTCCTCTATTTTCTGATGTTGGCGATGGAACTCTTAATTGGCCTTCGTTTGGGTAGCAATGAAGTATTCCATCATTAATTCTAACCTAGACTTCTGTGGTTGCTGCTGCCCATTGCCCTGCTGCTGCCCATACCCTCCTGATGGTTGGAAGTTCCCCGAGTTATTCTGATAGGAAAAGTTCGGGTGGTTCTTCCATCCGGGGTTGTAGGTACTAAAGTATGGGTTGATGGGCCTTTGATTATAGTCCCCAACCACATCGACATGCTCAATCTGCTCTTCTAAGCCACCCTGCCCTCCAAAGTAGTCCTCCCGATACGCTGTTGCTCCTTCTCCAAAGTCAATGGCCGCACATGTAGATGCAGGATTTAAAGAATCGAACCATTTGCTAAGCGCATCCATCCTCACTGCTAGGTGGTCCACTGAGTTGACAGCATATCGTCCCACGACAGGAGCTGGGTGACTACGTTTGGAAGCCCATTGATAGTGGTTATGAGCCACCTCTTCTATCAGCTCCTCTGCTTCCTTGATAGTCTTGATCATAAGTGCTCCTCCTGTGGCAGAATTGAGGGACATCTTTTTGGCATACGTGATCCCATCATAGAAGATGTGGATCACCAGCCACCTTTCTAGTCCATGGTGGGGGCATTGGTAAAGTAGCCCCTTGTAGCAATCCCAAGCTTCAAATAGGGACTCCCCTTCTTTCTGATGGAAGATTGTGATTAGATGGTGCATGTGAGCAGTCTTACTTAGTGGGAAGTATTTGTTCAAGAACTGCTGCTCACATTGCTCCCATATAGTAATGCTTCCCGAAGGCAGGGAGTAAAGCCATGCCTTAGCCTTATACCGCAATGAGAACGGGAATAGGTTGAAGAGGATCGCGTCTACAGGGACTCCATTTATGTTCATTGTTGAGTAGATTTCCAAGAATGACTCCAGGTGCTAGTTCGGATCTTCAGTTGCAGCTCCCCCGAATTAACTCTGCTGGACCATGTGTATGAGTGTCGATTTCAGCTCAAAGTTGTTTGTCGAAATGGATGGTCTAGCTATACTCGGCCTAAATCCGCTAGCGCTAGGGGCTGCATAATCCCGCAAAGGTCGGCTACCTATATTCACTTCAGATGCAACTTGGTTCTCCATCCTCTTCTGTTCAGCTCTCCGATGATGATAGGTTCATTCGATTTCTAGATCGATCAGACTCATGCCTTCCGATCCTAGGCGTCTAAGCATATGAAGAATCGAGCCACAAAATTAGGAGTATTTACCTAAGGTTTAGAAACAAGAAATAAACTAATCTAGCTAACTAAATTGAAGAGAAAATAAGAAAATGTAGAACTATTGCTAAAATAAAAATTAAATCTAGATATGGAAAATCTAAAACTGAAGTAAATAAAATAAAGTAAAGCAAGTAAATAAATATTATCCTAAGTCTGATCCAATTATCCACTTCTTGATTCGATATAAAAATCAATCAGTCTCCGACAACAGTGCTAAAAACTTGATGCGCACAAATACGACCTCATATCTCACGACGAAGACCGTCAAGGACTCGAAGTGTGCGCTTGCGCTCAACGCCTGCAAGTGCCCGTATGTCGTCAAGTAATAAAGAATATCGATCCCATAGGGACTGAAATTTCGAGTATCGGTTTGTCTAGTGGATGTGTTGTTGTTCAGATTGGTAATCCTAGCGTTCACGAATGAGAAGGGTTACTACGAGGATTTGGATGGATTCTAGGACTTCGGTTTCGTTTGTATGTTGTAGAACATGCTATCAATTGAATGTATCCAGATTTTCTAGCTAGGGTTTTGTGGAAAGGACATCATACACTATGGTACGAGGATGCCGAATCGATCCCTGCGACGAGCTGAAAATGAGACACATTACCCACTCTATCACATCCTTCTATCCACAGTTGCAGGCGATGAGGGAAACCTCTAGGTTCCTCCTAATATCCCCTAAATCTTAGATATGAGAACTATCACCCCTCGTATCATCTACGCACAGAAGATAGAAAACCAAAACACAAAGCTATAGATCTAAATAATCATTCAACAGCAAATACGATTTCAAGAACGGAAACATATTTGAAATAGCAATGTTCTACTCAACACAAACTACTCCCTAATCCTAGAATCGGAGAATCTACTCCATGAATATGAGAAGAGAATCACAAAACATTATGGAATTCATGAATATAAAGATAAACGTGTTAGATATATGAATTACAATGTAAATGTAGCTCTTCCCTCTGGCGTTGTGGTGTAGAACTTGATCCTCGAGTGGCTCTCTTCCTCCCCGATGCAAGTTTCTGAAGCATTTTAGGATTTTAGAGTGCCATCCCGACCGTCGTGCCTCCTCTCTAGGGTTTGGGTGTAGCTTTCCTTATATAGACATCATGTCGGATCCTCGCAAAATCTAGAAAAAACCCTAGTTGCATCAAGTTGCCTAGCCACTACACGACCGTGTGATAACACACGACCAGGCCATGTGTAAGGCTATGGCAGCCATTTTCGAACCCTAGACATGGTGGTGTGTAGCCACACACCCAGGCCATATCCCACTCTGTGTCCAGCTGCCAAATGCCTCTTTTTTGCTCCGAAAGCGCCCGTTTTCTCCATGGAATGCTATCCTGCACACAAAAGTATAAAGAACAGATATTCGAACCAGAAAACAGGAATTGCATGCAAAATATAGTGGAATATGCATGAAACAAATATAAAACTAAACGAGATGTGAGAAAAAACTACTCCTAAAACCCTATATGTTTTGCTCACATCAGCTAAATTTCTAGTTAAAAACTTAATTGCATTATATAACATATCAATTAAAGACCGACTTACCTTGAGTGAACCTTTTAAACCAGATACGGATCTGTGGCTTGTCTTGAATAAAGGATCGTCGTCGGATCCGGAGTTAGACTCTTCCTCGGGTTCAGACTCTTCCTTGGGTTTGATCGACTTGGCCATGAAGGCGGGGTTATTGAGCTCGTCTTCCTCCTCCGACGATTCCTCCCACATAGCGTTGAGTGCTTTCTTGGACTTTTGTGCCTTGTTCTTGAGCTTTGGACATTCTGACTTGATGTGGCCCAACCTGTTACTCTCATAACATCTATAGTTGGAATTTGATTTAGACTTACCTTCCTTGGATTGATTGATGTGTCATTTTCGGATTTTGATAATCTTCTGAACTAAATTTACTAGTTTGGTCTCCATCTCATCGTCTATCTCCGACTAATTTCTTTTTCGTTTGATTCGATTAAAATAATAGTAAGAGTAAATACACAACAGAAATGTAAATGACAAAGCTTGGTTTTACTTGGTTCACAGCCTACCGACTGTTAATCCAAGGCCCTAGCAGTCCGTGACCGCATACGGAGGGCAATTCACTAAAACTTCTCCTCCTCGTTAAGGGTAGGAGATGACGATTACAAAACTTCGAGAAATCTCGAGGTAGAGAGACAAAACCCCTCTCCTCGTTACGATAAAAGCTTGATAAAAGAAATGAAATACAACAATTAGAAGTAACTAAATATGAAACTGATACCGACGACTAAGAGGATGAAGGTTGAGCTCGTGTTGTCGACATTTCGACAACGCTTCGTCATCGTAGATTCATCGTAGGAGAGTAGTGTTGCGGAGGTGTTTTGAGAGCTTAGATGATGACCTAAAGGGGTGAAATCCCCCTTCTTTCATAGCCTTCCAATCCCTTAGACTTTGAGATCAAGTTCTATCCAAAAAGGTCACCTCACCCTAAGATGAGGGTATGAAGTTTGACTCTCATCGAAGCTGAAATTTGAATGGAAGTCGACTGATCAACCCTATTAGTTGACTGATGCCACTAGCAGTCGACTACTAATATCTAGTAGTCGACTGTTGGCTAGGGTGTCCAGTTGTATCAAAGAGTTAGCTCGAAATCAAAGTAATAAGAGTGAATTCAATGACCACATACCATCCGATCTTGACCTAGACCTTCCATGGGAAGTCTTGATCGGATCGCCGCCTAAGGATGTCCCCGTACAGAGGACTCGTCCTTACTTTCACTCACACACATGAGCTTACCTTAGGTCCTTTTGTTACTTGCAGCTTTGCTTCAGGTCTCCACTTGGATTCTTTGGCTCCCTCAGAAGTTTTCCTGGTGTAGCCCGACCACCGCGATTTCTCCATATGAGATTCTCCAGGTGTCGCTGACCTTCAGCTTAGCTTAACCATTCCTGCACACTTGGTTCTGCTCGTTATACAATAATATGACCTTAACTTTGAGTCTTTACCATAATCAAAACTTAGGTTCGATTATCTGGTGCCTATTGCACCAACAAGAAGACCCTTAGGAAGATGCAAAATCAAATTCAAGGGTCAAATGATAAAAAATTAGGGCCTAGGAGACAATAACCGTCTAGGGGCAAAAAAGGTTTGGATCACAAACCTAAGTCCAAGGATACCTACCTCAATGTTCCATTTGACTATAGAACTAAATCTAGGTCTAGGAAAACCAAGGTTACTAGGGAGGTCTTCCCTAAGGTTAACCATGGTAGGTGTCTAGTGGCCAAGGTTTCCATGAAACCTAGGAAGACCACTAAGAAGGTTACTAGGGAGGCAATCCCTAAGGTTAACCTTGACAAAACCAAAATGACCAAGGCTTCCAAGTCTAAGAGGGTCATTAGGAAGGTACTAAGGGAAGATATCCCTAGTGAGTACCTAGTTAATCCAAGGAGCTCCAATAGGTATTGGGTTCCTAGGAGCATGATCCCTTCATGCTAGATGGGTTAAATTGTGTCAACCTTGAATGGATGGGTAGTTAACCTAACCATAGCAAAGTTGGCACTTTAGGACATTTTCAAGGTTATGTGATACCTTGGAAATGAGGTTTGATTTCATATCTTAAAGGATTTTAGGATGTGCCAATATAATGTGAAAAGTATGAAAAATCAATCAAATTGACACAATTAGGTTTAGAGGTCATAGTGTGTCATTTTGGATTTTTGACACACTTGGGAGATTGATCCATTGTGGCAAATATGAATGTAATTCTAGAAATGACAATTTGAGCTTAACACTTAGGTATTATATACCTTTGTATCTTATACTTACCATGCTTTGTTTGCCTTGCCATGTCATGACGTCATATTTTATTTAATCATATAAAATGCCATGATAATGTTTAGATTTATTATTTTTAATGTTGTGTGTGCTTAGGTTCATGTTTATGCCATGACATCATGATTATTGGCACATGTTTTATTTATGCTATCTTATATGCCATAATCATCATTCAGGCATATAGGATTAATTAAAATTGATTTAAGGACTATGACATGATTTGAAGTCCCATGTATAAGGGAATCAAATAGAGTTGCCAAGAATAATGCGTGAAACTCTAATAACCAAAAACCCACATCTCACTTGAACATTTGACTTGGGTGTGTATTGATATACCTAGATACATGTGAGATGTTAGAAAAGTGAGTTAAGTTCAAGGTGCATAGATATTGCATCTAGATGAACTCAAACTCATTAAATCATAGGGATGGATCATGGGGAAAGCTAATGTGCAAGTTATGTGCATTGAGCTCATAGATCATGGTCCAATATAAGGTTTTAAAATCATTTTGAAAAACTTTGGTGTAGTCTATCTTTTGATAGAAGTCACCATTGATGAAGTTTATACAAAGTAGGCTCAAAACATTGAAGTTATCTTTGTTTTTGAACTTTGTATCAATCTCACTGTTTAATGGGCATTTTATTTTTCAAATATTTTTCACCCATAATAATTGAATAATTATACATGTGAATTTTTATGATTTTTTGAATTACGTATAATTACTTATGATTTTTGAAAATAATTTTTTGATTTTTAATTTCTGCATCTGCAGAAATAAGTCGACTACCTCCTTGGGCAGTCAACTACCAAGTTTGATTTCGGATAAACAAGGTTTGTTTAGCCTAGTTTCAGTTACTTTAGGCTACCCTATCATTTCCTAACCCTAGGATATGCTTTGGAAAGCATTGGAAGGGTGAAAACCATTGGATATGGATTAGGAGAATTGTTTAGGGTGAGAATCAAATTTTAAGGTGTGTGAAAGTTCAAGTTTGAACTTTTGCCCGTAATTTTGATGGTTTAGTGTTCCTATATGCTTAGGGACTCTCCAAGGACATTGTTGGTGCAATGGTCAAAGGGGAGTAAGCCTTTAGGGGGAGGTTATCGATCATGGGATGATGGATGTGTTTTTTCCTCATAGGAGAAAAATTGATGAATGAGGATTGCCTCTCTTTTAGTGGTATGTGATTTATCACTAGGAAGAATGAAGACATCCTAAATGTTTTTGGATCAAGGGGGAGCATTTAAGATCTCATTAATATATGAGACATTGAATACCCTCGGGGTATTTTTGATGTATACCAAAGGGGGAGAAGTGAGGTTTAAGTTAGGTAAACCTTCACTATGCTTTGGCATTAGAAGTGTTTATATTTAGGTTATTGTTAGCCTATCTTAAAGATATTGTCAAATATAAAAAAGGGGGAGATTGTTGGTGTAATCGGCCTAGGTCACAGACTCGAGTTTGACTCGAGTAGTATTTTGATGTTTGACAATGGGTTGACCATTGTTTGACAATGGATTGACTATATGGTTGACATGGGGTTGCCCATATGATGGAGAAGTCCACGTGGGATACTTGGCAATGGTAAAGTCCAAGTCATGGGTACTTGGCATGGAAAGTCCAAGCATGGGTCTTGACAATGGTAAAGTCCAAGTCTTGGGTACTTGGCAATGGGAAAGTCCAAGCATGGGTCTTGGAAATTAGAAAGTCCAACATAGAGTTGGCAAGGGAAGTCCAAGAGTGTGATATTAGCAGCATAAAGTCCAAGCATGGGTCTTGGCAGCATAAGTACAATGTTTGGAGGAATAAAGTCAAACCATAGAGTCTTGGCAGCATAAGTCTGTTGGGATGTATACTGAAAAGTCTATCTTTTGCATGAACATCTTTATTTTTGAAATAAGAATCACATGATCATTGTTTGCATTTTTATGGTTATGCATATTGTCTAATACATTACATTGTAGATAACATGGTGTGTGGTGTCACACGGGAGATCATGTTATCGGCTCCTTGTAAAGTATAAGTAAAGGCTCACAACCGAGATGACTTTGGACAAACTATTGGAATGGTTGTAGTGTGATTTGGTATTGGTTTGTCTTGACCATAGAATCACACTAGTGCACTTTGTGTGTATTGAGCAGGACCAACTTAGAGGTGATTCGATTTATTGCTGACTACATAATCGAATCAGACCTCAGATATTATATTATACATGCTCTTAATCCCGATATAATAATGGGCACATATACTTAGTATTCATTTCTTTGATTTATCAATGGGCGAGATTTATAGATTAAATCGATAGTCTGGGTAAGTTGGGAAATCATATTATTTATATGGTGTGCCGTTGATTATAGGAGGAAACCGTGTCCTATATATTAGGATGATGATGTCCCCTTGAGGAGCTCATAAGGTTCATCATGTAAACCCTGGAGGTGGACTTGGTCCGGCATGATGATAAGGTTGAGTGGTACTACTCATGGAGTTAGATATTGATTAATTAATGGTCAGTAAATTAATTAATCGATGGACATTCGAGATCTTAAACATGGGGAGAAAATGTACAAATAATATATGGAGCCCATATTAACTTATGAGGGTTGGTGAGGTAGATCAATGATAATCCTCTAGTGGAATGGATAATCATTAATGGATCGGACTTTGGTGGTGGCAAGCTTCAACCTTGGAGTTTGGTGGTTGGTTGAAAGAAGGAGAAGAAGCTTGTTTCTATTCTTCCTCTTGCTTTGGAAGAGCAAGGAAGGAAGTTTGGTGATCTAGGAGCTTCAACTTTTGGTAGATCGTCGCCCACACGACGTCCAAAAGGAGGAGGCCATACAATAGAAGATCGAGAGGTATATCGATTCTCTATTTTTATTTGTTACATATTTCTTTTTGTTTTTCAATTATGAGCATGATATATTATGTTTGTGGCTAAATAATACTTGGATCACGAACATAGACACAAAAACCGGCGATCCGTACATCGTCTATTCCGCGGCTATTCGTGGAATAGAGGTTGGTCGCTTGAACAACAAGTTTGTTCAAGTGATTACTCTAAACGAATAGCACGACGATGACAAGGTTGCTTGGGTGTTCCCTTTTGTCTAGGATTAAATTTTTAATCCAAGGACATCGATGGGATCGCCATGAACAAGCGACCGAGTTGAAGTGGGAAGCAAAATTTCCCCTCACGGATCAAATCAACAATTGGTATCAGAGCTACGGTTTCCGGTTTTGTGTGTTTAGGATTCGGTTACTCTTATGTATTTTTCATATATTATATGTGCCGGATAATAGTAGGATATGCGTAGGTTAACTCTTTGGTTGCAGGCATAAGATCCGACTATTATGGTCGTATGTGTGTATGTGATTGTATGTGTGTAATAGTATATTTTGTTGAATCCTCGGGGTTGACGAGGCTAGTATTTAATTTTTTATAAATTAGATATGACATTGTTTAGCCACTCTTTTTATTTTAGTTTACTTTTGATCTAGATTTCATGTACACTCCCTCGTGGAGTATAGGATCGATGGATGTAAATTAAAATAGTTTTTAGTCTCGGCTCGGATCTCCGGATGGCTCGTACATGGCGTAGGAGGAGCGGACGAGATGGCGATGCGACGGGAGACATATTGAAGACAAAAGCCATAATAGTTGGAAAATAATTTATTTTTCATATTTATTACTTATTGTTTGATATGCATGTCGTAGGCTAGAAAATTCCTCAATTTCAAATTACTAAGTGGGAGAGGGAATTTTTTTTTAAATTCCCACGACCTCTATTACGATTTGACAAGTGATGCAAACAAACTTGCACGTTGGCTCTGAGTGTCTTCCTCCCCATCGGATGAGTTTGTTTGCAGATCACAAGGTCAAATATGGTTATAGGAAATTATTGAGCAGCGTGTGTACTTCCCCATCGTAAGACACATAACCCGAGATAATTACCTTGGTACCAAGTAATGGTGAACACTTATATACAAATATAAGTATCCTCCCCATCGGAGTCACTGCTTTTATTTGTAGGGCCAAAGAGGAACCAACTATTAATTTTACTTGTCAAAAACTTAGGTTGACAAGATAGTAAAATTAATGGGCAAAACCTCCTCTTACAAATGTAAAATTCGTATACGTCCACACTATCGTGGCATACGATATTCTCGGTGTTTTGAGGTGTTGGTTGATTTTAAAATTTTATTGTTTGAGGAATCAATAATTTTTGAAATCTAAAGTAATGATCTATGTGATTCTTAGGTTTTCTTTCAAAATGACTTTCAGTCCACTTGCTATGATACTAAAGGAAAATAAACTTACTGTACATAATTATGTTGATTGGAAAAAGGAATCTTGACATTGTCTTAACTGCTGAGGAGTACAAATATGTACTTTTCGAAGAGTATCCTCCTAAGCCTGCGATTGAGCTAGAAGTCCTTGGAGTTGAGATCAATGGGGAAACCCAGGTCGATATCATTCTCCAGTCGACAGAAAGGCTTGCTCAGGCTCAGGCCATGGTTGCTCAGAAGGTTTCTACTTCTAAGCCGAAAGGCAAGAAGAAGAAGAAACAAGGTGGAGAAAAGGTGGTGGTGGGATCTCAGGTAGGAGTGAAGAAGCTGAAAGGCAAGTACTTCACTTGCAAGTAGAATGGACATTGGAAGAAGGACTGTCCCAATCCGAAATAGAACAAAGGTATATCCTTTAGTCTAGTCGTTGAAACATGGTTAGCGGTGTTATCTACCAGCACCTGATGTGTAGATACGGGAGCCTCTGATCATGTCTGCAATACTTTGCAGGGGTTCTAGGAAACCCGACGACGAGCTGAGGGAGAGATCACCATTTACTTAGGCAATGCCATAATGGTGGTGGCTATTGCAGTGGGAGATGTTTTATTTATCTTTTGAGAAAAATAAAACTTTGGTTCTGGAAAATTCCCTTTATGTACCTTTATTTAGACAGAATTTAATTTCAGTTTCTAAATTTTTTATTGATGGATATTCTATTTCTTTTAATGACAGAGTTGTTATAAAAAGGAATAGGGATATTATCTGTTCAAGTGCATTGATAGGAAATCTATACACACTTGAACCAAACCTCCCACGATACAAATTGAAGTTAATAACTCATCTTCTAATTTTAATAAGAGAAAAGAACCGTCAAAGATGAACCAAACATATCTTTGACATCTTAGGCTTGGTCATATTAAACTAAGCAGAATTCAAAGGGTGATAGCTGATGGACCTTTGGGTTCATTAGTGGTGGAGGATTTCCCAACCTGTGAATCTTGCTTGGAGGGTAAAATGACCAAGAGGCCTTTTAAGGCCAAGGGGTATAGAGCCAAAGATGTGTTAGAATTGGTTCATTCTGATTTGTGTGGTCCTATGACTATCCAGGCTAGAGGTGGTTTTGAGTATTTTGTCTCTTTTATAGACGATTATTCGAGATATAGATACATTTACTTGATGCATCGCAAGTCTGAATGATTTGACAAGTTCAAAGAATTCAAGACTGATGTGGAGAAACGTCAAGGTAAAAGTATCAAGACACTACGATCTGATCGTGGTGGCGAGTACCTCTTGGGAGAGTTTAGGAATTACTTATCAGAGGCTGAGATTTAATCCCAATTGTCTGCACCTGACACACCCCAGCAAAATGGTGTAGAAGAGCGAAGGAATACGACTCTTATGGAGATGGTTAGATCGATGATGAGTTATTCTGAGTTGCAGTTCGTTACGGGATATGCTCTGAATCTGGGTGTACATTCGAACTTGGTTCCATCTAAATCGGGTGCCTTCTACTCCTCCACGGATGGTGTGAATTTGGGCGAAAGCCTAGTCTAAGACATATTCGGATTTGGGGGAGTCCAGCACATGTGCTGAAGGTAGATACTAGTAAGTTGGAACCTCGTATAGAAGTACGCATGTTCGTTGGCTATCCTAGAGGAACAAAGGGTTGTTTGTTTTATAGTCCTAGAGATCAGAGGGTGATCGTTAGCACGAATGTCATATTTCTAGAGGAAGACTATGTGATGAGCCACAAGCCCAAGAGTAAAATTGTTCTGGAGGAATTAAAAGGGGAAGTCACTTATTCAGTACCACCGGTACAAGAGGATATACCACAAGTCACTGCACCGCGTGTCATAGAGGATACACAGGTGATACCTTGTCGTAGTGGGAGGGTTATTAGACAACCTGATAGATTCATGTTCTTGGGAGAATCTTCTGATTTGATCCCTGGCGAACATGAACCTGATCCCTGGACATATGACGAGGCAATCCAAGATATAGATGTAGCATCAATGAATACTGAGATTGAATCTATGGACTCAAATCAAGTCTGGGAGCTAGTGGAACCATCCGATGGTGTAAAAACCATTGGATGCAAGTGGATCTACAAAAGAAAGAGAGGAATAGATGGGAAGGTTGAGACCTTCAAAGCGAGGCTTGTTGTGAAGGGGTATACTCAGAAAGAGGGTATCAATTATGAGGAGACCTTTTCGCCGGTAGCCATGCTTAAGTCTATCCGGATTCTCTTATGCATTGCAGCTCATATGGATTATGAGGTGTGGAAGATGGATGTCAAGAAATCTTTCCTTAATGGAAGTCTTGAGGAAAACATCTATATTAAGCAACTAGAGGGATTCATTGTGAAGGGAAAAGAGCATCTAGTATGTAAGTTTAATTGGTCCATTTATGGATTGAAGCAAGCTTCGAGGTCTTGGAACATCCGCTTTGATGAGGTGATCCAGTCTTATGGATTTATTCAAAGTCCGGATGAGTCTTGTGTAACAAGAGATGTGACGGAAACATAGTGGTATTTCTTGTACTATACGAAGATGACATTTTGTTGATTGGTAACAATATCAAGGTGTTATCGGACGTAAGGGTATGGTTGTCCAAACAGTTTGATATGAAGGACTTGGGAGAGGTGGGACACATCCTTGGGATCAAGGTTATAAGGGATCGCAGGAAAAGGATGTTGTGCTTATCCCAAGATTCATACATAGACACGATTATGGATCGTTTTAGCATGTAGAACTCCAAGAAGGGTTTTCTACCTTTCAGTCATGGAGTTCCTTTATCTATGGAGATGTGTCCTAGAACATCTGAGGAGATAGAGGAGATGAAGGTAGTTCCTTATGCTTCGGCAATAGGAAGCCTCATGTATGGGATGCTATGTACGAGACCAGATATCTTCTTTGCCGTAGTCATGGTCAGTAGATATCAGAGTAATCCAGGACAGGGACATTGGACTGCGGTAAAGCATATATTGAAGTACCTGAGAAGGACTAGGGATTATATGCTAGTTTACCAGGCAGACCAATTACTCCCTGTGGGTTATACAGATTCCGACTTCCAATCAAATAGGGATAACAGTAAGTCTACCTCAGGTTTTTGTGTTTACTTTGGGAGGTGGAGCCATTGTATGGAGGAGTGTCAAGCAGAAATGCGTGGCGGACTCTACCATGGAAGCTGGGTATGTGGCAGCCTTTGAGGTGGCCAAAGAAGCTATGTGGCTCAGGAACTTCCTGATGGACTTGGATGTGATTCCAGGTTTGCCAAGAACTATCACAATTTATTGTGATAATAATGGTGCAGTTGTAAACTCGAAGGAACCACGAGCCCATAAGGCAAGTAAACACATAGAGCGCAAGTACCACCTGATACGAGAAATCGTAAAGGAGGTAGAAGTTGTTGTCGCCTAGATTACATCAGAGGATGACCTGGTATACCTTTTCACTAAGGCCTTTCGGGCGAGAGCTTTTGATAGGCATGTGGAGGGAATGAGAATCAGATGTATGGCAGTATAAGGACAACATAGTCTTTTAGTATAAGTGGGAGATTGTTGGGATGTATACTGAAAAGTCTATCTTTTGTATGAACATCTTTATTTTTGAAATAAGAATCACATGATCATTGTTTGTATTTTTATGGTTATGCATATTGTCTAATACATTACATTGTAGATAACATGGTGTGTGGTGTCACACGGGAGATCATGTTATCGACTCCTTGTAAAGTATAAGTAAAGGCTCACAACCGAGATGACTTTGGACAAACCATTGGAATGGTTGTAGTGTGATTTGGTATTGGTTTGTCTTGACCATAGAATCATACTAGTGCACTTTGTGTGTATTGAGCAGGACCGACTTAGAGTTGATTCGATTTATTGCTGACTACATAATCGAATCGGACCTCAGATATTACATTGTACATGCTCTTAATCCCGATATAATAACGGACACATATACTTAGTATTCATTTCTTTTATTTACCAATGGGTGAGATTTATAGATTAAATCGATAGGCTCGGTAAGTTGGAAAATAGTATTATTTATATGGTGTGCCGTTGATTACAGGAGGAAATTGTGTCCTATATACTAGGATGATGATGTCCCCTTGAGGAGCTCATAAGGTTCATCATGTAAACCCTACAGGTAGACTTGGTCCGGTTTGATGATAAGGTTGAGTGGTACTACTCATGGAGTTAGATGTTGATTAATTAATGGTCAGTAAATTAATTAATCGACGGACATTCAAGATCTTAAACACGGGGAGAAAATATACAAATAATATATGGAGCCCATATTAACTTATGGGGGTTGGTGAGTTAGATCAATGATAATCCTCTAGTGGAATGGATAATCATTAATGGATTGGACTTTATGTGGGCATGATCCATTGGATGGCCAAGATCCAACTCCTCCTCATGGTTCCTATTGTAGCCTATTAATACCTCATGAAGCTTAGATCCAATGGATAGAAACAAAACTCTAGATCCAAAGGTAGAGATTAAATCTCTAGACCCGACGATTGAGATTAAATCTCTAGATCTGACGGTTGAGATTAAATCCCTAGAACCAATGGTGGAGATTAAAACAAGGCTTATCCCGAACTCTATAAAAGGAGGGCAAGTGGTGGGCGGCAACTGGAATCCAACTAGAGATAGGATTAGGGTTTTGGCCGGCAAGGCTTGGAGGCTAGGGTTTAGGGGTTGGCGACACCAAATAAGGAAGGTCTTTCCTTTCTTCTTCTTCCCTCAAGGTGGCTGACGACCTAGCTTCCCTTTCCAGCCCTTGGCCGGCATCCAAAGCAGCCCCTCTCCCTCTCTTTGGCCAGCAAAACCTAGGCTTAGGGTTCTCCCTTGGAGCTTTAGTTGGAATTCACCTATTCTCCTCTTCCTTCTTGGCCGACGGCAAGCTCCAACCTTGGAGTTTGGTGGTTGGTTGAAAGAAGGAGAAGAGGCTTGTTTCTATTCTTCCTCTTGCTTTGGAAGAGTAAGGAAGTTTGGTGATCTAGAAGCTTCAACTTTTAGTAGATCGTCGCCCACACGACGTCCAAAAGGAGGAAGGTCATACAATAGAAGATCGAGAGGTATATCGATTCTCTATTATTTGTTACATGTTTATATTTGTTTTTCAATTATGAGTATGATATATTCTTTTTGTGGCTAAATAATACTTGGATCACGAACATAAACACAAAAACCGGTGATCCATACATCGTCTATTCTGCGGCTATTCGTGGAATAGAGGTTGGTCGCTTGAATAACAAGTTTGTTCAAGTGACTACTCTAAACGAATAGCGCGATGATGACAAGGTTGCTTGGGTGTTCCCTTTTGTCTAGGATTAAATTTTTAATCCGGGGACATCGATGGGATCGCCATGAACAAGCGACCGAGTTGAAGTGGGAAGCGAAGTTTCCCCTCACGGATCAAACCAACAAAGTCCAAATGGATCTTGGCAATTGGGAAGTCCAAGGGTATTATATTGGTGGTGTAAAGTCTAAGTGGTAGTCTTGGCAGCATAAGTCCAATGTTTGGCAGCGTAAAGTCCAAGCGTGTATCTTGGCAGCATAATCCCAAATGTACCTTGGCAATGCAGACCTGATTAGCATGACAATAGCCGATGGAAGCACCTGAAGGCTAGCATATGGATGAACAAGTGATGGGTGACTTGGAGGGATCCAATAGGCGTGAGGTTGATGGAGGTGGCTAGAAAGCTTAGGTATAGGCTAAGGGTGGTCTAGCAAGTATGAGGGTATCATACTTGCGTTAAATCTCATGTTTGAGGTTTAACAATCGACTGGAGGATTTTCCAAGTCGACTGGTCAATGTGTGGCTCAACATTTAGACTAAGTGCTCGACACTGTGTGGCTTGGCATTCAGACTCAGTGCTGGCACTGTGAGGCTTGGTATTCAGGTTGAGTACTCAGCACTGTGTGGCTCGGCATTCAGGCTGATTGCTCGACACAGTGTGGCTCGACACAGTGCAGCTCGAGAGAGCAATCGACTGATCCATCAGTCGACTACCATGAAGGGCAATCAATTGTTGTTTGCGTTCATGAGCACAGAAAGTTCCATAGTCGACTGTGTAGTCGACTGACAGAGCATCAGTCAACTGCTAGGGGTTGGTAGTAGACTGATGAGCTATCCATTGGAGTTTTTTCTCCATGGATTAAGCCATTGTGAGACAACGACTACAGGAGCAGTCAACTGCTAGGTATGGGCAGTCGACTTTCAGGCACAAAATCATCCCGATGCAGGTTACAAAAGGAGCAGTTCATGGAGGATTTTGCCAATGGTTTCTTGATCAGTTCCTTGGGCGATTTGAGGCAAAGTGCTGGTGCATTTTAGGATCTTCAAGAGCAGTCCAAGCAACAAAACAAGCAAGCAAAAGAGTTCTTCATTGTAAATTTTTCTTTACTTGTATTTCATTATTTTTGCTTGTATCTCTTGTATTACTTTTGTAATCACTTTTACGAGGTTTCTCCACCTCTGGTGTGTCATCGAGGAGTTTTATTACTGGTGGTTTGCATCACTAGAGCTCACTTGAGCTCGACCCATGGAGTAGGAACCCTAAGGTTCCGAACCACGTTATATCTTGTCTTTTGTGTGTGTGCTTGTATTGTTGTTATCATGTTATTTGTTATTTGTATTCTGCTGCGCTAACGACAATTGTAGACAAGAAACACGAACAAATTCCATCAAGCTAACGACATTAAGCGCTATTCACCCCCCCTATAGCGATCAACGATTCCTCCACAATTAGTATCAGAGCATGGTAGGTTCTTCATTTGGACTAACCACCAATGAGCAAACATGCTAGAGGAGAAGGAGAAGATGGATTCTCAAGAAAGATCAGGGGATGACACCATGGTTTCATTTTTCTTCGATGGCGAAGATTTCATTGTTTGGAGAGGTAAAATGGAATATTTTTTTAATTAAAAATATAGATTATTGGTGTAGTATTGTAGATGGTTTTGATCCTTCCAAAGACAAAAAGGAAGAGTCCTCAAGAAGAAAATTGGACCAAGGAGCAAAACAAGAAACACGAAATCAATGAAAAGGTAATGATTATTTTGACTAATTTAATGCCTAGTAATATCTTGCATAAGGTAGGAGATTGCAAGGATGCTAAGGAGTTATGGAGCAAGTTGATCAAGCTCCACAAAGATTCCTCTTTGGTCCAAGATGACAAGGATAAATCAAAGGAGGAAGAGGAGTGTTTCTCCTCTCAAACTCAAGAAGAAGAGAGTACATTGTCATCTCAGGAGCTTGTAGAGTCGGAAGTTGAGAGGTGCTCAACGTCCGAAGGAGAAGAGGTAGAAGAAGCCTCCACCTCTAGGATTGAGGGAGAGGAGAGACCATCCTCAATGCTGGAGCAAGAAGAGGAGTCATCAATCTCCAGGATAAGTGATGAACAAGTTCAAGAGGCTTCCACTACTACTCTAGGTAACTCAAATGAAATTAATAAAAATAAAGATCACATCATATGTTTTAAGTGTAGGGAAGCCGGGCATTACAAGAGCAAGTACCCAAAAAGTGTCAAGAAGACTCAACCGGTGCCAAAAGTTCATGAAAAGTCAAAGGATGCCGCAGTCTCCACTAGGAAGAGAATGGAGCATGTGGTGTGCTTCAAATGCCAACAACGGGGGCACTATAGGATTCAATGCCCTAGGGGGAGGAAGCAAACCAAGGGCACGAGAGGAGCATCATATGTAAGGGAGTTAAGGCAAACCCTAAGGTATATTTCAATAATGCTCTTTATTTACGTAATAATCAAAAGCATGCTAGGAGTAATTTTAATTCTCTTGCAATTGTGCATAATCATAAAAGACATGCAAATAGTAATAAATATATTTGCTTAGGTGCTAATGAAGGTTGAAGCTTCGCTTTGGTCACTTGTACATGGTGATCCTATCATACGTCCCCGGATTAAAAAAAATTAATCCAGATGAAGATGGATTATCCAAGCAACCAATCCATCATCGTACTATTCGATTTGAGTGGTCGCTTGAACAAACTTGTTGTTCAAGCAACCTAACTCTTTTCCTCGATTAGCCGCAGAATAGATGATGTACGGATTGCCGGTTTTTGTGTTTATCATCGGGGTCCAACTAAATTAACCACATACATAATACAAAAGAACTAATATCAAAACAAACAAGATTATACCTCTTGTTTACCTCTTGATCTTCTATTGTATGACCTATCCCCCTCTTGGACGTTGTGTGGGCAATGATATTCCAAGAGTTGAAGCCTCCTAGATCACGTATCTTCTCTTCCTAGCTCGCTCTGAACAAAGGAAAGATGACAAAACTATTCTTCTCCTATCTAGTGCCGACCACCAAGCTTCCTAGCTTGGATGTTGCCGTCGACCAAGGAGAGGAAGAAGGAGATGTGGGCGCCGGCCAAGAGAGGAGCTCTTGTTGCCACCGGCCAAGGAGAAAGAGAAGGAGGAAGGAAGCGCCGGCAATGGAGAAGGAAGACTTGTTGTTTCCGCCGGTCAAAAGAGAAGAGAAGCTCTAGGTTGCCGCCGCCCATAAGGAGAAGCCAAACCCTAGCCACCACCTCTTGCCATCTAAGCCTTCCACGCCAACTCCAAAACCCTAGCCAACCTCAATTACTTTGCCGCCCAAGCCTCTCCCCCTTATTTATAGATCTCGCCCAAGCCTCCTTTTAATCGTGTCTGTTGGATATAGGCTTCTTGAGGGTTTTAATAGGCTACAATAGGAACCATGAGGAGGAGTTGAATCTTGGCCACCTAATGGATCCGACCTACATAAAATTTGATCCATTAATGATAATCCATTCCACTAGAGGATTATCATTGATCTACCTCACCAACCCCCATAATTAAATATGGGCTCCATATATTAATTGTACAAATATCTCCCCCTATTTAAGATATCGAATGTCCGTTAATTAATTAATTTACTACCAATTAATTAATTAACATCTAACTCCATGAGTAGTTCCACTCAACCTTATCATCATGCTGGACCAAGTCCACCTGCAGAATTTACATGATGATCCTTATGAGCTCCTCAAGGGGACATCATCATCCTAATACATAGGACATGGTTTTCTCCTATAATCAACAGCACACCATGTAAATAATATAATTTCCCAACTTACCGAGCCTATTGATTTAACCCATAAATCTCGCCCATTGGTAAATCAAAGAAATAAATATTAAGTACATGTGCCTGTTATTATATTGGGATTAAGAGCATGTACACAATAATATCCGAGGTCCGATTCAATTATGTAGTCAGCAATAAATTGAATCACTTCTATGTCGGTCCTGCTCAATACACACAAAGTGTACTAGTGTAATTCTATGGTCAAGATAAACCAATACCAAATTATACTACAACTATGCCAATGGTTTGTCCAAAACCATCTTGGTTGTGAGCCTCTACTTATACTCTACAAGGAACAGATAACATGATCCTCTATGTGACACTACACACTATGTTATCTACAATGTATAGTATTAGACAAGATGCACACATATAATAAATATAAAATACAAACAATGATCATGTGATTCTTATTTCAAAATGAAGATGTTCATACAAAGACTAGACTTTCAGTATACATCCCAACAGCTAAATCTTGCAATGTTAGGGTTAAGGATAAATCTAGAACAAATAACCATAAAATAATTTTACCTAAGAAAGCCATTAGGAAGGTAGAGAACCACTTAGGCATTAACTCTAAGTGTTAGTAATATATGAGAGATGTCCTAAGGCAATCGCCTTATGTATGAACCATTTATATGATAAATGAAGATTCACTATTTGAGTATACATATTTTATGTATTTGATTGGATCTTAAACTCATTTACTGAATGTCCACGATACGATTCACAGCATGAGAGAATTTGTGATTGGATCACAACTAGTGAGTATCTCTACATGTGTAATTGTGATGTATCGGAATTATCCCTAGTCGATGAATTGATGGATTTGGACACCATCAATTCTGTTGAGACTAGCACGAGGTATACTCCTTGGTATATCCAAGCAGCTGATTCTCACTGGCTGGAGACATAGTGATGTTCGGAGTTAATCGTGGATGCTAGTTATGGTAACTAGTTCATTGGAGTGACCAGCCGTAAGACTTCATATGGTTCTCTGCATATATAGATATGTCAATGAAGTTCTTACTGTAGCTTAAGTGCGATGTTCATTTGACTTGCGGTATTCAAGTCATCTTGATCATGAGACTTATGCTTTGACATCTTAAGCAAACATCTCTAAGGAGATGTGGACCCGGGATGATTGGGTATAAGTCGAAGTGATCGAAGGTGTTTGAATAGCCTATAAACGATTCACCACTCCTTGCGAGGAGATGTATACCTATGGCCTCTCGTCGGATTGTTACTAAAGTCTTTGGCCAAAGCATTACATGTTTAGAGTAAGGTACTCTTCGATACATGTGGAGTACCTAGAATCCGTAGGACGAGGAAATGATACTTGGGCTAGGTGTGACGTAGTCAGCCTAGTGGGGACTGACACAATAGACCATGTCCTGAACCAAGTGGGTATAAGATGAGTGAAGGGAATGGGGCACGAATCATTCGAGCCATCAAGGGTTTCGTAAATAGTTCGATCAACCGTTGATCTTTTCTTAATTGGGGATCATGATGTACTACTAGGTGCCACTCATGATCGCTCTATAATTAATGGTTAATTATAGACGGCCAACATAAACCGAGAACCTATTTGGTCACACGCACAACGAGTGTAATCCAAAGGATTTAAAACGAGCTTGAGAATGGGATTCTCAGACCGAGAGAAACTATGTTTGGTTGGACCAAACATAAAGCGAGCATGAAATTGTTTCAGTCGTAATGGAAGCGTGGATGGGCCGTGTCTTATGAAGACATAATGGATGGACCAAAATGGTTTGGTTCTAATCCAATGGATGAGAATAAACCAAAGGGTTTGGTTTATATTAAACGAATGAACCAAAGGTTGGTTCGGTTCGTTTTAACTTAAAATAAACCATCATGGTTTGGTTTATTTTAACTTATCTTAATGGAGCGGGTTAACGGGCTTTATGGATATGATCCATTAACCATTAAGAGAATTAGTTCTCTATAAAATAAAACCCTAACCCTAAAACTAATCATCCAAAACCCTAGCCTCTTAGAGTTGCCGCCACCCCAATTGTTGGAGTTTGCGCCAACCCTAAAGCTGCCGCCCCTTTGTGCCGCCGTCCAAGACCCTTGCCGGCGTCCAAGCTCCAGCCGGTGAACCTCCGGCGACCCTCCGGTGATCTCCTATAGGTTTGGCATCAAGGTGAGGCTTTTCTCTCCTTGTTTTGGCCGGCGCCTACTCCTCCACCAAGCTGTCCAGTTTTCTGGACAGCTTCTTCTCCTCTCGTCGGAGCGTCGTTTGGACGACGGTTAGTGCTCCGACAGCGGCTAACTTAACGGGGATTTGATCTCCGGTAATCCTCTGAGGTGGAGGACGAAGGATTCGTCAAACGGTTGACGAATACCTCTCCGGAGAAGCAAGTTTTGAGAACTCGTTTTAGGATCCGAATTTGGATTCGGATCGTGATCATCTCTCGATCACGTCGTCTTCAACACGAGGCTAGTAACCCGTACGAAGACGAAGCTCGTGACTTAGCGAAGTCATCCCGAGGAGCTCGGCGTGGATACGGATAGAGACGATTCTTACGAGGATCGTCCCGGTTGATGCCGTTCCCGCTACACGTCATACGAAAGGTATAACGTAGATAAATTTCCTTTTATTGCAAATTTTAATTTACGGTTATGTCTACACTTGTTGTAATATGCATGCGTGTGTTGTGTGTGTTGTAATAAATATAGATTTATTATTTTTAATTGCTTCCACTGTGCTCATGTTTACGAAACATGATCGAACACACACACGCCGCGGTGCCGGAAACCCAACAGTGGTATCAGAGCCAGGTTGTGTTTCGACATAATCGTAAAATGGTTTTGCGATAGTCATAATGTATTTCTGGAAATTTTCTAATTTTGGAAATTTAGAAGTATTTATGGAAATTTTTCAATTTTGGAAAGTCTAGAAGTATTTATGGAAATCTTCCACTTTTGGAAAGTTGGAAGTATTTATGGAAATTGATATTTTCCATAAATAAAATATTTGATTAGATTCTGGAAATTTGTTTCCTAATTTAATCTTGATTTGATTTGGGAAATCAAATCTTAAAATATTTTATTTCCATAAGTAGTTTTAATGATTTAGGAAATTGGTTTCCTAAATAGATTTTCCTTAATCAAATAATTCCATGAATAAAATATGTGATTAGATTTGGAAATTTGTTTCCTAATTTAATTATGATTTGATTTGGAGAATCAAATCTTAAACATATTTTATTTCCATAAATAGTTATGACATATAAGGAAATATATACATGACATAATTGTATGCCATGTAATTGCATTAGATGCATAACATAATGCCATGCGTGTCGTGACATGTAGATGTATGCCATGTATGCCATGCCATGTAGATAATAGTTATTTGCATGCAAAGAGGATGAGACATAAAACCCTTAAACAATATTAAAGCCTACACCTTCCATTAATATGGTTAGAACCAGAGTTCTGTTTCTTGTTTGGGTTGTTGGACTCTCTCCAAGCCCTCGAACCCGAACATGTTCAAACCATGGAATAGTTTAATACTAATATGGTAAGAGTCGAGGTCAATCGTTAGCTTTGGTTGTTGGACTCTCTCCAAGCTGGGCTAATTGGTTGAATGCGCCTAACCATATTAAAACTATTTCGATTAATGGGTTGGCTTTAACCCGAGCATCGGCTTGTTGGACTCTCTCCAAGGTCGATGTAAGGAGGTGAAGTTGGGTGCTATGCATAAGATGCATACTTGTTAATGTGTTAACAACCCAATGTATGTGTGAACATTCAATTAGTTGATAGCACATTGTGATAGTTGCATATACGTGATATGCAATCGTATAGATGATACCTACCATCGTAGTTAGAATGGCTTGTTGGACTCTCTCCAAGGTTGTTCATAACTATGATGGATATCAGCCTATTCGGAGATGGACCTACAATCTCCTGAAGTGATTTTGGGGTTTTTGAAATCCGAAAAATGAATGGGATTTATAAATGTATATTGATGCATTTTTAAAAAATCATCTTTCTCATATATGCTCATTTTGTATTTCTAAGTTAATATATTGATCATGATGTGTTTGAATTTGCATTCCATTTTGGATTCGAATAAATTGACTGGGCCGAGCTTTGGATCGCTTAGAAGCTTGAGAATTGTTCTCAAGGTTGAAAAGCTTGCAAATGTCCTCGGCGCCTCTTCCCGCCTATCCTAGTGACGATGCAACTCTGGACCAATTGTTGGCCTATCAGAAACATGTGAGTGATTCTGAACAAATGAGTTGCATCATGCTAGCCGCGATGGAACCCAAGCTACGAAAGCAGCATGAGCATATGGATGCTCATATCGCAGTCCTTCATCTCTGTGAGTTGGTTAATGAGCAAGTGAGATTTGAAAGGTTCAAAGTCTCAAAGCTCCTCTTCACCTCTGAGATGCTAGGAGGTTCATCCGTGGTACTGCTCAATATCTTTGCCAAGACTGGAGTCTTCTCGAGAAGCATGAGCAGGGACGGTGTTGTTAGTTGATTCCTCAAGAAAGGTTCTAAGAGGAAGTCAAAGGAAAGCAGAAGGGAAAGAAGAGAAAGGCTAAGAAGGTAGAACTAGCATTAAAAAAGGAAACTTGCCATCATTATGGCAAGGAGAGCCATTTGCGAAGAAAGTGCAAGATTTATCTTGAGTCCGTGAAGAAGGATAAGGCATCGGATGCCCCATCTTCTTCAGAAATCTTCTTTATTGATTGTCATTCTATTTCCTCAGACACTTGGGTATTTGATACTGGGTGTGGCTCACATATATGTAATGATATACATGGGCTAAGGAATAGAAGAAGACTCGTCAAGGGGAGAGTCAAATTTACGTGTTGGGAATGGAGCAACGGTTGCTGCACTCGCCATCAGAACGTATTTGTTGGAACTCCCTGTAGGACTTGTCTTAGAACTGGACAATTGCTTTTATGTTCCTTCGTTGATAAAGAACATCATTTCTATTTCTTGTTTAAATAGAAATGGGTACCATTTGACTTTTAGTAACAATTGTTGTTACATAACTTTGAATGGAGTTCTTTATGGGACTGAAACTTTAAGCAATGGTGTTTATACGCTGGACGATCCAGTGACATCTTCAATATCGAAGCGAGCAACACGCGTGCTCGAAAGGATAATCAAATAGACTCCTAGATGTGGCATTGTCGTCTTGGCCATATAAGCAAGAAACGCATGTCCGAATTACACCGATGTGGAATTCTGGAATCGTTTGAATTGGATTCATACGATACATGCGAATCATGCTTAAAAGGCAAGATGACTAAGTTACATTTTACTGGAAAAGGTGAACGAGTGGGAGAGTTACTAGGTCTAGTACATACTGATGTATGTGGACCTATGTCAACTCAAGCTTTAGGAGGCTATAGCTACTTCATTACCTTCACCGATGATCACTCACGGCTTGGGTATGTGTTCTTGATGAAACACAAGTCTGAAGCCTTTGAAAGGTTCAAAGAATTCAGAAATGAAGTAGAGAAACAACATGACAAAAGTATTAAAATACTTCGATCGGATCGAGGTGGTGAATACTTAAGTCAAGAGTTTCTTGATTATCTAAGAGACAATGGCATATTGTCTCAATGGACTCCGCCCTATACACCACAGCATAATGGTGTATCTGAGAGGCGTAACCGGACCTTGTTGGACATGGTCAGGTCAATGATGAATCATGCGACTCTTCCCAAGTCCTTTTGGGGTTATGCACTTCAGACAGTTGTTTACTTGTTAAACAGAATGTCTACCAAGGTAGTCTCAACTACTCCATATGAGATATGGAATAGTAAGAAACCTCATGTATCTTACTTGAAGATATGGGGTTGTCCTGCTTATGTGAAGCGGACTGTATCAGACAAATTGGATGCTAAGTCTGATAAATGTCTATTTATTGGATACCCTAAGGAAACAAGGGGTTACCAATTCTATCATCCTGTGGAACAAAAGGTGTTTGTTTCAAGGCATGCTGTGTTTCTAGAGAAAGAGTTTCTCTTGCAAGAAAACAGTGGGAGTGTCGTCGAGCTTGAGGAGGCTTGAGAGACTCAAATAGACATTAATGAGATACCTGGTGAAGCACAACAGCCGACAACTCATAGTGATGAGCAATCGGCTGGACCTATTGTAACACCACATCTTCGTAGATCTGGTAGAACACGCAATATTCCTGAGAGATATGGATTTCTCGTAAGTGAATCGAACGACGTGTTACTCATTGATGATGAGAGCCTACAGTTATAAAGAAGTCGACAAGTTCAGAAAGGGATAAGTGGCTTGGTGCCATGAAGTCGGAAATGGATTCCATGTACGAAAACCAAGTTTGGAACTTGGTTGACCCACCTGAAGGCATAAAGCCTATAGGGTGCAAGTGGGTTTTCAAGAAGAAAACCGACATGGATGGTAATGTGATTACCAATAAGGCTAGATTGGTGGCGAAAGGATATCGTCAAAAGCAAGGTGTTGATTATGATGAAACCTATTCGCCTGTAGCTATGCTTAAATCCATTCGGATGCTCCTGGCCATAGCAGCTCATTATGATTATGAGATATGGCAGATGGATGTGAAAACAGCTTTCCTTAATGGAAACTTGCTCGAGGGGCGTGTATATGATACGGACTGAGGGTTTCACATCGGTTGATAAAACCAAGGTATGCAAGTTGCGACGATCCATTTATGGATTGAAGCAAGCATCCGAAGTGGAATATCCATTTTGATGAGGCGATCAAAAGTTTGATTTCTCACAAAATCGAGAACCTTGTGTGTACAAGAAGGTTAGTGGGAGTGCGATCGTGTTCCTAGTATTGTATGTCGATGACATATTACTTATAGGAAAGCGATGTGTCAATCTTACGATCGTTAAGGTTTGGTTATCCAAGACATTCTCCATGAAAGACACAGGAGAAGCAAACTACATCCTGGGATTAAGATCTATAGAGATAGATCGAAGCGGTTGCTTGGTCTTCGCGGTCTACATATATAGACCGAGTGCTAAAGAGGTTTAGCATGTCGGAATCCAAGAAAGGTTATCGCCCATCGGGCATAGGGTACACCTTTCAAGTCTATGTGTCCGCGCCGAAGGCGAGAGGATTTGCATGAGTAAGATTCCCTATGCATCCGCATAGGATCTATCATGTATGCTATGTTATGTACGAGGCCCGATGTATCGTATGCTCGAGTGTCACGGCGGATACCGATCGATCCAGGAATGGATCATTGGCGAGCTATTAAGAGCGATCCTTAAGTACTTGAGAAGAACTAAGGATGTGTTCCTAATATATGGAGAAGGGTACATGGTGATACGTGGGTATACGGATGCGACTCGCATACAAGGATGATTCCATGTCTTAGTGCAGGTATGTATTCACACACGGAATGGGCGCAATAAGTTGGAAAGGTTCCAAGCTTGACGCTATAGCGGATTCTGCCACTAAGGCAGAAAACATTGCAGCTTTGGAAGCAGCAAAAGAAGCGGTTTGGATCAAGAAGTTCATCTCTGAACTTGATGTGGTCTCATCAATGATCCAAACATGTGCTTCGCCGCTATCATCTTATCAGAGAGATCATCAGTAGGAACGAAATACAAATCGAGAAAATTCCCACTGAAAGGAACTTAGCGGATCCCTTGACTAAAGCATTACCTCAAAGCAAGTTTGAGGGTCATGTTAGAGACTATGGTATTGGATACCGTAGCGATTGGCATTAGGCCAAGTGGGAGTCTGTTAGTAATATATGAGAGATGTCCTAAGGCAATCGCCTTATGTATGAACCATTTATATGATAAATGAAGATTCACTATTTGAGTATACATATTTTATGTATTTGATTGGATCTTAAACTCATTTACTGAATGTCCACGATACGATTCACAGCATGAGAGAATTTGTGATTGGATCACAACTAGTGAGTATCTCTACATGTGTAATTGTGATGTATCAGAATTATCCCTAGTCGATGAATTGATGGATTTGGACACCATCAATTCTGTCGAGACTAGCACGAGGTATACTCCTTGGTATATCCAAGCAGCTGATTCTCACTGGCTGGAGTCATAGTGATGTCCGGAGTTAATCGTGGATGCTAGTTATGGTAACTAGTTCATTGGAGTGACCAGCCGTAAGACTTCATATGGTTCTCTGCATATATAGATATGTCAATGAAGTTCTTACTGTGGCTTAAGTGCGATGTTCCTTTGACTTGCGGTATTCAAGTCATCTTGATCATAGAGACTTATGCTTTGACATCTTAAGCAAACATCTCTAAGGAGATGTGGACCCGGGATGATTGGGTATAAGTCGAAGTGATCGAAGGTGTTTGAATAGCCTATAAAGGATTCACCACTCCTTGCGAGGAGATGTATACCTATGGCCTCTCGTCGGATTGTTACTAAAGTCTTTGGCCAAAGCATTACATGTTTAGAGTAAGGTACTCTTCGATACATGTGGAGTAACTAGAATCCGTAGGACGAGGAAATGATACTTGGGCTAGGTGTGACGTGAGTCGACCTAGTGAGGGACCGACACAATAGACCATGTCTGAACCAAGTGGGTATAAGATGAGTGAAGGGAATGGGGCACGATTCATTCAAGCTACTCTTGAAGGGTTTGAGAAATAGTTCGGATCAAGCTGATTTTTTGGTTAATTGGGGATCATGATGTACTACTAGGTGCCACTCATGATCGTTCTATAATTAATGGTTAATTATAGGCGGCCAACATAAACCGAGAACCTATTTGGTCACACGCGAGTGTAATCCAAAGGATTTAAAGCGAGCTTGAGAATGAGATTCTCGAAAGAGAAACTATGTTTGGTTGGACCAAACATAAAGCGAGCATGAAATTGTTTCAGTCGCAATGGAAGCGTGGATGGGCCGTGTCTTATGAAGACATAATGGATGGACCAAAATGGTTTGGTCCTAATCCAATGGATGAGAATAAACCAAAGGGTTTGGTTTATATTAAACGAATGAACCAAAGGTTGGTTCGGTTCGTTTTAACTTAAAATAAACCATCATGGTTTGGTTTATTTTAACTTATCTTAATGGAGCGGGTTAACGGGCTTTATGGATATGATCCATTAACCACTAAGAGAATTAGTTCTCTATAAAATAGGGATTAAACCCTAACCCTAAAACTAATCATCCAAAACCCTAGCCTCTTAGAGTTGCCGCCCACCCCAATTGTTGGAGTTTCGGCGCCAACCCTAAAGCTGCCGCCGCCCAGCTTTGTGCCGCCGTCCAAGACCCTTGCCGGCGTCCAAGCTCCAGCCGGTGAACCTCCGGCGACCCTCCGGTGATCTCCTATAGGTTTGGCATCAAGGTGAGGCTTTTCTCTCCTTGTTTTGGCCGGCGCCTACTCCTCCACCAAGCTGTCCAGTTTTCTGGACAGCTTCTTCTCCTCTCGTCGGAGCGTCGTTTGGACGACGGTTAGTGCTCCGACAGCGGCTAACATACCGGGGATTTGATCTCCGGTAATCCTCTGAGGTGGAGGACGAAGGATTCGTCAATCGGTTGACGAATACCTCTCCGGAGAAGCAAGTCTTGAGGACTTGTTTTTAGGTCCGAATTTGGATTCGGATCGTGATCATCTCTCGATCACGTCGTCTTCAACACGAGGCTAGTAACCCGTACGAAGACGAAGCTCGTGGCTTGGCGAAGTCATCCCGAGGAGCTCGGCGTGGATACGGATAGAGACGATTCTTACGAGGATCGTTCAGGTTGATGCCGTTCCCGCTACACGTCATACGAAAGGTATAACGTAGTTTAATTTCCTTTTATTGCAATTTTAATTTACGGTTATGTCTACACTTGTTGTAATAGCATGCGTGTGTTGTGTGTGTTGTAATAAATAGGAGTATTTATTATTTTTTATTGCTTTCACTGTGCTCATGTTTACGAAACATGATCGAACACACACACGCCGCGGTGCCGGAAACCCAACACTAAGAAGGGTAGGTGATGGTGTTCACTTCTTCGGCCTACTGAGATCTCCCTCCCCCTTCTTGTGGATTGCCATATTTGTTACCAAAGAAGGTTAGAGATGAGGTAAAGAGAAATCTGCTCCTGGAATCACCTTGGATCTCGAAAGTAGAGCTAGATCTACCACTTGGAGAAGGAACGTTATATATAGGTCGGCTTCCTATTGTGACCACTCCAATGCTCAAGTCAGTAAGAGTATGAAGAAAATAACAATACGAATGGAATGAAGAAGATCTTTGAGGTACATAATATCAAAGAAACAACCATCCCCTGCTTTATCCTCCTCTGCCCCTTTTATAGATGAATCAACCTCCTCCTCTTTGGGATGAATTTACTTTAATGTCCTTTGTCAAGCTGTCCTTGTAACTATTTTTCCTGCTTCAATTCAAAATATCTCCTTATATTTTCCTGCTACATATTAATATAAAAATAAATGCAATTATATTAAACCAACCATCCTAAACTTCCCCCTACTACTTCCCATCCTTCGGCATACCCCCTTCCTCCCTATTCCGTCGTATTAAGAAAGAAACCCTGAAATCCATAAGTGGCTCGGGAAATGAATATACTACTCAGGAAATGAACATACTACTCAGGAAATGAACATACTACTCAGGAAATGAATACACTGCTCGAGAAATGAACATACTGCTCAAAAAATGAATACACTGCTCGAGAAATGAATACATTACCGGGGAAATTCCCTAACCATTCGGGACTTCATAAGGGCTATTACCATGATACTTAGTCACTGAACTATATTGCCCCACTCACCCCTATTGTGCTCGAGAATCATACATACCGCCCAGGAAATACACTGACTGTCCGAGAAACACATAGACTACTCTGCCAATGTAGATACTTAAACAACTTTGCACTGCTCTTCCTTTCTGAGACCGGGGATCCCATACACTGCTCGACAATCGCCCAAATTGCCCGGGAAACACATAGACCACTCTGCCAATGTCATACTTAATCATTGAATAATGTTGCACTGTTCTTCCTTTCTAAGACCAGAGATCCCATACACTGCTTGACAATCTCCCAAACTGCCCTGGAAACACATAGACCACTCTGCCAATGCCATACTTAGTCGCTGAACAATGCTGCATTGTTCTTTTTTTTTGAGACCGGAGATCCCATACACTTCTCGGCAATCTCCCAAACTGCCCAAGAAATAAACATACTGCTTAAGAAAAAGCTCACCCCGATCAGACAAAACTCCGACCCCATCATATGTTCTCCCTCTTTAGTAAAATAGAAGAGCGAAGTCGAGTGAAGTTTTATAAGTGTTTATAATAAAAAAATTCTTTGCCTTAGTTGAAAAATATCCCACACCCATCAAAAGTTTCCCCTCTTTAGTAAAATTGAAGAGAAAAGTCGAATGATGTTTTACAAGTGTTCATGAACACCCAAACACTATCATATCAACCTCCAATAACCACATATATCATACTGACATACTAGGCCTTAATCCTTGTATATTGTATCTTGAACACTGCATGAATCACTAAACCTCGTCTACTATATGAGATGTTTATGCCTAAAATATTGTATGAGGTGTTTATGCCTTAAATGATGTTATGAGACATTTATGCCTTAAAATGCTATAGGAAGCATTTATGCTTTAAAATACTATAGGAGACGTTTATGCCTTAAAATACTTGAGGTGTTGAGCCTTGTTAGCATGTTACCTGCCCATTATAGCTAGAGTTATAGTTCCCCATGGAGGAAAATAGCTATCTAGCCCTTATGCTTTTATAGGAGAGTTGTGAGAACATTTACATATGCCATATAGAGGCGTTATAGTTCCTTGTGGGGTACAATAGCTATCTAGCCCTTATGCTTTTATAAGAGAGCCGTGAGAACATTTACATATGTCATATAGAGACATTATAGTTCCCCGTGGGGGGAAATAGCTTATCTAGCCTTTAGGTTGTTATGGTAGGTGCAGAGCCTGAGTTAATTTCTAACACTCAGAAAAAATAAGACCAAACTTGGCATACCCTAGAAAGAATACCATTGAAATAAGGAGGAAATCCGATCAAGCAAAATAACTTTCAGCATGAATGCCATTAATAACTGCCATAGAGAATATGAGAAAATACAAAAATACCTGTATAAGAATATAAAATGATCTTGCATTATACCAGGCATATAATGCCTTAGAAAAATTTGATAACCCACCTTCAATAAAAGAATATAAGAAACCCTTCAATTTCTGTATAAAACATAGAATGCCTTAGAAAAAACCATATAACCTTCTTCCACAAACCATTAGATAGCCTGAAACCCCTTAGAAAAATTGATAACCCTCACAAGAACACCTTCATTAGCCCTTAGGCTCTGTAATATGCACAAAATTCTTTAGAATTATTGACAACGCCTCTTCCATAGACTATTAATTTGATTTCCAAGCCCTACATTAGACATAAAAAATGCCTTAGAAAAAATCATTACTCCCCCTTCAAAAGAGCACTAATTTGATCTCCAAGCTCTGCACCAGGCGTAAGAATACCTTAGAATGAATTTTGAAATACCTCTGCAAGGAAAAAAATTCTCAAGAAAACATTAGGGCTAATAGAAATGCCTTAACTTTCCTTTTTACCTTTACCGCCAACCATACTTAGTCATTATAACCCCTTTTAAAGACCCCTGCCTTCATTAGTACCTTATCATTCAACTACAATACTCGTCGAAAACCCTAGCTTCCTTCTCCGACATCTTCAACCTCTGCAGTCATCTCTTCTTCATGGCCTCATCTTCTTCCACTGCTCCCTGGTACGAAACTACACCTAGTCAACTGACCTTCAACCATTCATTCTTTCACCCTGAACCCAAATACCTTCCCAAGGATTTCACCATCATCATTCCTAATCGCTCCTAGTGCTCTCATCTTCCTCCTCCTGGCACCAACACTCTTTTCATAGGGTAGCTAGAAGGAGGCCTCCGCCTTCCCCTTCCAAAGCCTCTTTTCCATTTCCTCACCTACTACGACCTCCCGGTCAACCAACTGACCCCAAACTCCATTCACATTATTGTCGGCACCACCATCGTCTTCCAACACCTTGACATCCCCTCAATCCCCCATATATTTCACTACCTCTACTAGCTAAAGATGGTTGATTCAGGTGTTTTCTACTTTATGGCCCGTCAAGGTTATCAATTCTTAACCGACATGCCAACCTCAAATAAGGGCTAGAAAGAACTTTACTTCTTTGTCTCCATGGATTCCAACCTCCCATTTTCTTACCGCTGAAGAACCACCCTAAAAGATCTCCCCGACTTAAAAACTGCCAATGCTGCAATCAACTTCCCCTCCATTGAAGCCAAGATAAAGAATAAGCATTTCAACATTAACGAGCTTCTACGAGAACCCATTCTGTCCTATTATGGACTTTCAGAAACTCCATCACCGGATGCACACCCCATCAGTAAGTTTTCTCTTTTTTCCCCCTTTTTTTTTACTGTAATCGTCTCTATACATATATGCCATACCAATCTGGAAGCCTAAATCAAAACTTCCTCTTACATGCCTTTAAAAAATGTACTAGTTGTTGGTTTGGTTTCATTGATCCGTGAGGGAAAACTTCGCTTCCCACTTCACCTAGGTTGTTTGTTCATGGCGATCCCATCGATGTCCCTGTATAAAAAAAAATTAATCCTAGACAAAAGGGATTGCTCAAACAACCAAGTCATCGTCGTGCTATTCGTTTAGAGAGGTCACTTGAACAAACTTGTTGTTCAAGCAACCAACCTCTATTCTATGAGTAGCCGCGGAATAGACGATGTCCGGATCGCCGGCTTTCATGCTTATGTTCTATATCCAAGTATTATTTAGCCACAAACAGATTATATCATGCTCATAATTGAAAACCAAAAACAAACATGTTATAAAAGAGAATAGAGAATCGATATACCTCTCGATCTTCTAATGTATGACCTTCCTCCTTTCGGACGTCGTGTGGACGACGATCTACCAAAAGATGAAGCTCCTAGATCGCCAATCTTTCTTCTTTGCTCATTCCGAGCAAGAGGAAGAATAGAAACAAGGCTCTTTTCCTTCTTTCAACCAACCAACAACCTCCAAGGATGGAGCTTGCCGCCGGCCAAAAAGGAAGAGGAGATTAATGGTTGCCGGCTAAAAGCTTCAAGGGAGGACCCTAAGCCTTTGTTCCACCGGCCAAGGAGAAGGAGAAGAGGGGCTTTGGCCGCCGGCCCAAGTGTGGGAGGAGCTGTTTGGGTGCCGACAAGATTGAAGAAGGAGGAGATAAGGAAATAGATTCCTTATTTGGTGCCGCCAACCCTATTCTTCTGGCCGCCCAAGCCAGAAAACCCTAAGCCTCCAAACCCTAATCCAATCTCAATTAGGATTCATCAGTTGTCGCCCACCCCTTGCCCTCCTTTTATAGAGTTAGGGATAAGCCATGTTTTAATCTCCACCATTGGTTCTAGGGATTTAATATCAACCGTCTGATCTAGAGATTTAATCTCAACCGTCGAATCTAGAGATTTAATCTCTACCTTTGGATCTAGGGTTTTGTTTCTATCCATTGGATCTAAGCTTCATGAGGTGTTAATAGGCTACAATAGGGACCATGAGGAGGAGTTGGATCTTGGCCACCCATTGATCAAGCCCACATAATGTCCGATCCATTAATGATAATCCAATCCACTAAAGGAATATCATTGATCTACCTCACCAACCCCGATAAGATAATATGGGCTCCATATATTATTTGTACATCTTCTCTCCGTGTTTAAGATCTCGAATGTCTGTTGATTAATTAATTTACTGACCATTAATTAATCAACATCTAACTCCATGAGTAGTACCACTTAACTTTTTCATCATGACAGACCAAGTCCACCTGCAGGGTTTACATAATTAACCTTATGAGCTCCTCAAGGGGACATCATCATCCAAATATATAGGACACAGTTTCCTCCTATAATCAACAACACACCATATAAGTAATATCATCTCCCAACTTACCGAGCCTATTGATTTAATCTATAAATATCGCCCATTGGTAAATCAAAGAGATGAATACTAAGTATATGTGCCCGTTATTATATCGGGATTAAGAGCATGTACAAAATAATATCTGAGGTCCGATTTGATTTTGTAGTCAGCAATAAATCGAATCACCTCTAAGTCGGTCCTGCTCAATACACACAAAGTGCACTAGTGAGATTCTATGGTCAAGACAAACCAATACCAAATCACACTACGACCATTCTGATGGTTTGTCCAAAGCCATCTCGGTTGTGAGCCTTTACTTATACTTTACAAGGAGTTGATAACATGATCTCCCGTGTGACACCACACATCATGTTATCTACAATGTAATGTATTAGACAATATGCATAGTCATAAAAAATATGCAAACAATGATCATGTGATTCTTATTTAAAAATAAAGATGTTCATACAAAAGAAAGACTTTTCAGTATACATCCCAACAATCTCCCACTTATACTAAAAGACTATGATGTCCTCAAACTGCCATACATCTGATCCCCATTCCCTCCACATGCCTATCAAAAGCTCTCGCCAGAAGGGCCTTAGTGAAAGGACCTGCAAGGTTATCCTCTGATGCAATCTTGGCCACAACAACTTCTTCTCTCTTTACGATTTCTCGTATCAGGTGGTACTTGCGCTCTATGTGTTTACCAGCCTTATGGGCTCATGGTTCCTTCGAGTTTGCAACTGCACCACTATTATCACAATAAATTGTGATAGTTTTGGGCAAACCAAGAATCACATCCAAGTCCATCAAGAAGTTCCTAAGCCACACAACTTCTTTGGCCGCCTCAGAGGCTGCCACATACTCAGCTTCCATGGTGGAGTCCGCCACGCATTTATGCTTGACAATCCTCCATACAATGGCTCCACCTCCCAAAGTAAACACAAAACTTGAGGTAGACTTACTGTTATCCCAATCAGATTGGAAGTTGGAATCCGTGTAACCCACATGGAGTAATTGGTTTGCCCAGAAAACTAGCATATAATCCCTAGTCCTTCTCAGGTACTTCAATATATGCTTTACCGCAGTCCAATGTCCCTGTCCTGGATTACTCTGATATTTGCTGACCATGCCCACGACATAGCAGATATCTGGTCTCGTACATAGCATCGCATACATGAGGCTTCCTACCGCCGAAGCATAAGGAACCGCCTTTATCTCCTCTATCTCCTCAGATGTTCTAGAACACATCTCCTTAGATAATGGAACTCAATGCCTGAAGGGTAGAAACCCCTTCTTGGTGTGCTGCATGCTAAAATGATCCATAATCGTGTCTATGTATGAAGCTTGGGATAAGCACAACATCCTTTTCCTGTGATCTCTTATAACCTTGATCCCAAGGATGTGTCCCACCTCTCCCAAGTCCTTCATATCAAACTTTTTGGACAACCATACCCTTACATCCGATAACACCTTGATATTGTTTCCAATCAACAAAATGTCATCTACGTATAGTATAAGAAATACCACTATGTTTCCTACATATCTCTTGTATACAAAAGACTCATCCAGACTTTGAATAAATCCATAAGACTGGATTACCTCATCAAAGCGGATCTTCCAAGACCTCGAAGCTTGCTTCAATCCATAAATGGACCGATTAAGCTTACATACAAGATGCTCTTTGCCCTTCGCAATGAATCCATCTGGTTGCTTCATATAGATGTTTTCCTCAAGACTTCCATTAAGGAAAGTTTTCTTGACATCCATCTACCACACCTCATAATCCATATGAGCTGCTATGCATAAGAGAATCTGGATAGACTTAAGCATGGCTACTGGCGAAAAGGTCTCCTCATAATCGATACCCTCTTTCTGAGTATACCCCTTCGCAACAAGCCTCGCTTTGAAGGTCTCAACCTTCCCATCTATTCTTCTCTTTCTTTTGTAGATCCACTTGCATCCAATGGTTTTTACACCATCGGATGGTTCTACTAGCTCCCAGACCTGATTTGAATCCATATATTCAATCTCAGTATTCATTGCATTTTGCCAAGATGCTGCATCTTTATCTTGGATTGCCTCATCATATGTCCAGGGATCAGGTTCATGTTCGCCAAGGACCAAATCAGAAGATTTTCCCAAGAACATGATCTATCAGGCTATGTAACAACCCTCCCACTACGGCGAGGTATCTCCTATGTATCCTCTGTAACACGCGATACAGTCACTTGTGGTATATCCACTTGTATCGGTGGTACTGAAGAAGTGACTTCCCCTTTTAATTCCTCCAGAACAATTTTACTCTTGGGCTTGTGGCTCATCACATAGTCTTCCTCTAGAAATCTGGCGTTCGTGGTAACGATCACCCTCTGAGCTCTAGGACTATAAAACAAACCACCCTTCGTTCCTCTAGGATAGCCAACGAACATGCGTACTTCCCATATCCGAATATGTCTTAGACTAGGCTTCAGTACATGTGCTGGACTCTCCCATATCCGAATATGTCTTAGACTAGGCTTTCGCCTAGTCCACAACGCTATGGGAGTAGAAGACACTAATTTAGATGGAACCAAGTTCAATATGTACACCGCCGTATCTAGAGCATATCCCCAGAACAAATCTGGCAACTCAGAATAACTCATCATCGATCTAACCATCTCCATAAGAGTCCTATTCCTTCGCTCTATTATACTGTTCTGCTGGGGTTTGCCAGGTGCAGTCAATTGGGATTGAATCCCAGCCTCTAATAAGTAGTTCCTAAACTCTCCCAAGAGGTACTCACCACCATGATCAGATTGTAGTATCTTGATACTTTAATCTTGACGTTTCTCCACATCAGCCTTGAATTCTTTGAACTTGTCAAAGCATTCAGACTTGCGGCACATTAGGTGAATGTATCCATATCTTGAGTAATCGTCTATAAAAGAGACAAAATACTCAAAACCACCTCTAGCCTGGATAGACATAGGACCACACAAATCAGAATGAACCAATTCTAACGCATCTTTAGCTCTATACCCCTTGGCCTTAAAAGGCCTCTTGGTCATTTTACCTTCCAAGCAAGATTCGCAGGTTGGGAAATCTTCTACCACTAATGAACCCAAAGGTCCATCATCTATCAACCTTTGAATTCAGCTTCGATTAATATGACCAAGCCTAAGATGCAAAAGATATGTTTGGTTCATCTTCGAAGGTTCTTTTCTCTTATTGGAATTAGAAGATGAGTTATTAACTTCAATTTGCATCGTGGGAGGTTTTGGTTCAAGTGTGTATAAATTTCCTATCAATGCACTCGAACAGATAATATCTCTATTCCTTCTTATAACAACTCTGTCATTAAAAGAAATAGAATATCCATTCACAAACAATTTAGAAATCGAAATTAAATTCTTTCTAAATAGGAGTAAATAAAGGCAATTCTTAAGAACCAAAAGTTTATTTTTCTCAAAAGATAAATGAACATCTCCCACTACAACAGTCGCCACCTTCGTGGCATCGCTCAAGTACACGGTAATCTCCCACTCAGCCAGTAGTCTGGTTTCCTGGAACCCCTGCAAAGTATTGCAGACATGATCAGTGGCTCCCGTATCTACACACCAGGTGCCGGTAGATAACACCGCTAAATATGTTTCAACGACTAGACCAAAAGATATACCTTTGTTCTTGCGGTTGGGGCAGTCCTTCTTCTAGTGTCCAGTCTGCTTACAAGTGAAGCACTTGCCTTTCGGCTTTTTCACTCCTCCCTGAATACCTCCCACCGCCTTCGCCCCAGTTTGTTCTTCTTCTTCTTGCCTTTCGGCTTAGAAGAAGAAACCTTTTGGGTCACCATGGCATGTGCCTGAGCACTATGACGAAATAGCCCCTTTGCCACCTTGAGTTCTGTCAGAAGTTCCGTCAATGAATACAACCTCTTGTTCATGTTGTAGTTCAGGCAAAACTGCTCAAAACTCCTAGGTAGAGACTGGAGTATGATATCGACCTGGGTTTTCCCATCGATCTGAGCTCCTAGGACCTCCAGCTCATTCAAATGAGCCATCATCTTGAGAACATGATCCCTCACGGGTGTTCCCTCGATCATAGTGGTCATAATCAAGTTTCTCATGGCTTCTTGCCTTGCAGCCTGATTCTAGTGTCCGAAAAGTTCTTTGAGATTTAGCATCATTTAATAAGCTGTGGGCATGCCTTGATGCTGATGTTGCAGTACATTTGACATAGATGCCAAAATGTAACATCGCGCCATCTCATCGGCCTTTACCCACTTCTTATAACTCTCTCTCTCCTTTTCCTCAGAATCTTCTACAGGCTTAGGAGGGCACTCTTCGAGGAGTACATATTTGTATTCCTCAGCAGTCAAGACAATGTCTAGATTCCTCTTCCAATCAACATAGTTGGGGTCCAGTAAGTTTATTCCCTTTCAGTATCACAGCAAGTTGGTTGAAAGTCATTTTGAAAGAAAACCTAAGAATCACATAAATCAAAACATTAGATTTCAAAAAATTATTGATTCTTCAAACAATAAAATTTTAAAATCAACCAACACCTCAAAACACCGAGAATATCGTATGCCACGATAGTGTGGATGTATACGATTTCTACATTTGTAAGAGGAGGTTTTACCCATTAATTTTACTATCTTGTCAACCAAACTTTTTGACAAGTAAAATTAATAGTTGGTTCCTCTTTGTCCCTATAAATAAAAGCAGTGACTCCGATGGGGAGGATACTTATATTTGTATCTAAGTGTTCACCATTACTCGGTACCAAGGCAATTATCTCGGGTTATGTGCCTTCCGATGAGGAAGTCCATACACTCCTTAATAATTTCCTATAACAATATTTGATCTTGTGATCCGTACACAAACTCATCCGATGGGGAGGAAGGCACTCAGAGCTGACGCGCAAGTTTATTTGCATCACTTGTCAAATCATAATGGAGGCCGTGGGAATTTATAAAAATTTCCCTCTTCAACTTAGTAATTTGCAATTGAGGAATTTTCCTAGCCTACGACATGCATATCAAAAAAAAAGCAATAAATATGATAAATAAATTATTTTCCAACTATTATGACTTTTGTCTTCAATATGTCTCCCATCGCATCGCCTTCTCGTTCGCTCCTCCTATGGCATGTACGAGCCATTTGGAGATCTGAGCCGAGACTAAAATCTATTTTAATTTACATCCATCGATCCTATACTCCACGAGAGAGTGTACATGAAATCTAGATCGAAAGTAAACTAAAATAAAAAGAGTGGCTAAACAATGTCATATCTAATTTACAAAAAATTAAATACTAGTCATGTCAACCCCGAGGATTCAACAAAATATACACATACAATCACATACACACATATGGCCATAATAGTAAGATCTTATGCATGCAACCAAAGAGTTAACCTACACATATCCTACTATTATCTGGCACATATAATATATGAAAAGTGCATAAAAATTTATCGAATCCTAAATACACAAAACCGGAAACCTTGGCTTTGATACCAATTGCTGGTTTGGTTTCATTGATCCATGAGGGGAAACTTCGCTTCCCACTTCACCTCGGTTGTTTGTTCATGGCGATCCCATCGATGGCCCTGGATAAAATAATTTAATTCTAGACAAAAGGGATTGCTCAAACAACCAAGTCATCATCGTGCTATTCGTTTAGAGAGGTCACTTGAACAAACTTGTTGTTCAAGTGACCAACCTCTATTCTACGAGTAGCCGCAGAATAGACGATTTCCGGATCGCCGACTTTCGTGCTTATGTTCGGGATCCAAGTATTATTTAGCCACAAACAGATTATATCATGCTCATAATTGAAAAACAAAAACAAACATGTTATAAAAGAGAATAGAGAATCAATATACCTCTCGATCTTCTAATGTATGACCTTCCTCCTTTCGAACGTCGTGTGGGCGACGATCTACCAAAAGTTGAAGCTCCTAGATCGACAATCTTCCTTCCTTGCTCATTCCAAGCAAGTGGAAGAATAGAAACAAGGCTATTTTCCTTCTTTCAACCAACCAACAACCTCCAAGGATGGAGCTTGCCGCCGGCCAAGAAGGAAGAGGAGATTAATGGTTGCCGACCAAAAGCTTCAAGGGAGGACCCTAAGCCTTTGTTCCACCGGCCAAGGAGAAGGAGAAGAGGGGCTTTGGCCACTGGACAAAGTGTGGGAGGAGCTGTTTGGGCACCGACAAGATTGAAGAAGGAGGAGATAAAGAAATAGATTCCTTATTTGGTGCCGCCAACCCTATTCTTCTTGCCGCCCAAGCCTCAAAACCCTAAGCCTCCAAACCCTAATCCTATCTCAATTAGGATTCATCAGTTGCCGCCCACACCTTGCCCTCATTTTATAGAGTTAGGGATAAGCCATGTTTTAATCTCCACCATTGGTTCTAGGGATTTAATCTCAACCGTCGGATCTAGAGATTTAATCTCAACCGTCGGATCTAGAGATTTAATCTCTACCTTTGGATCTAGAGTTTTGTTTTTATCCATTTTATCTAAGCTTCATGAGGTGTTAATAGGCTACAATAGAGACCATGAGCAGGTGTTGGATCTTGGCCACCCATGGATCAAGCCCACATAAAGTCCGATCCATTAATGATAATCCAATCCACTAAAGGAATATCATTGATCTACCTCACCGACCCCATAAGATAATATGGGCTCCATATATTATTTGTACATTTTCTCCCCGTATTTAATATCTCGAATGTCCGTCGATTAATTAATTTACTGACCATTAATTAATCAACATCTAACTCCATGAGTAGTACCACTCAACCTTTTCATCATGCTGGACCAAGTCCACCTGCAGGGTTTACATGATGAATCTTATGAGCTCCTCAAGAGGACATCATCATCCAAATATATAGGACATGGTTTCCTCCTATAATCATCGCCATACCATATAAGTAATATCATCTCCCAACTTACCAAGCCTATTGATTTAATCTATAAATCTCACCCATTGGTAAATCAAAGAGATGAATACTAAGTATATGTGCCCGTTATTATATCAAGATTAAGAGCATGTACAAAAAAATATCTGAGGTCCGATTCGATTATGTAGTCAGTAATAAATCGAATCACCTCTAAGTCGGTCCTGATCAATACACACAAAGTGCACTAGTGTGATTCTATGGTCAAGACAAACCAATACCAAATCACACTACAACCATTCCGATGGTTTGTCCAAAGTCATCTCGGTTGTGAGCCTTTACTTATACTTTACAAGGAGCTGATAACATGATCTCCCGTGTGACACCACACACCATGTTATCTACAATTTAATGTATTAGATAATATGCATAGTCATAAAACATATGCAAACAATGATCATGTAATTCTTATTTCAAAATAAAGATGTTCATACAAAAGATAGACTTTTCAGTATACATCCCAACAATCTCCCACTTATACTAAAAGACTATGCTGTCCTCAAACTGCCATACATCTGATCCCCATTCCCTGCGCATGCTTATCAAAAGCTCTCGCGGGAAGGGCCTTTGTGAAAGGATCTGCCAGGTTATCCTCTGATGTAATCTTGGCCACAACAACTTCTCCTCACTTTACGATTTCTCGTATCAGGTGGTACTTGCGCTCTATGTATTTACTAGCCTTATGGGCTCTTGGTTCCTTCGAGTTTGCAACTGCACCACTATTATCACAATAAATTGTGATAGTTCTGGGCAAACCAGGAATCACATCCAAGTCCATCAAGAAGTTCCTGAGCCACACAACTTCTTCGGCCGTCTCAGAGGCTTCCACATACTCAGCTTCCATGGTGGAGTCCGCCACGCATTTCTGCTTGACACTCCTCCATACAATGGCTCCACCTCCCAAAGTAAATACAAAATACGAGGTAGACTTACATTTATCCCTATTAGATTGGAAGTCGGAATCCGTGTAACCCACAGGGAGTAATTGGTTTGTCCAGTAAACTAGCATATAATCCCTAGTCCTTCTCAGGTACTTCAATATATGTTTTACCGCAGTCCAATATCCCTATCCTGGATTACTCTGATATGACAATGCCCACGACATAGCAGATATCTGGTATCATACATAGCATCGCATACATGAGGCTTCCTACTGCCGAAGCATATGGAACCGCCTTCATCTCCACTATCTCCTCAAATGTTCTAGGACACATCTCCTTAGATAAAGGAACTCAATGCCTGAAGGGTAGAAACCCCTTCTTGGAGTTCTGCATGCTAAAACGATCCATAATCGTGTCTATGTATGAAGCTTGGGATAAGCACAACATCCTTTTCCTGTGATCCCTTATAACCTTGATCCCAAGGTGTTGGATCGAAAGTGTCGCTAGAGGGGGGGGTGAATAGCGATACGATGTCGTTAAAAAACTTTTGCAATAAGTAAAAAGCAAGTAGAGAGTGCACAGCGGAAATATAAAGTAGACAAGATATTTTTACGTGGTTCACAATCTTTCGATTGCTAATCCACGGCCCTAGTGATCCTTGATCACGTACGGAGGGCAATTCACTAAAACCACTCCTCCTCGTTGGAGGTAGGAGCAACGATTACAAAAAGAAATCAAGGCAAAGGGACACTCCCCCTTTCCTTGTTACGATTAAAGCACAAAGACAATTTAAAGAAGTAGAACTTAAATAAATATACCGACAACTCTTATAAGTAGAAGATGTAGCTTTCGTTGTCGGCGGCACTTCGTCGTAGCAAATGTGAGTAGTAGTAGCGGCTATTACGACGGGCGTGTTGAGAGCTCTTGAATTCTTGTTATTTGCTTGGCTTGAACATGTCTAGGTATGGATATTGATCTATGAATTTAGACATAGGTAGTGTCCAAGGTGAGGTTCTTATCCCCCAAGACTTGTTCATCCACATCCTTTGCGCCAACTCAAGGATGAGGTGTTTCATCCAACCACCTTGTGCCACCTCCAACCTCCTTGTGCGCCCACTCAAGGATGAGGTGTTTCATCCAACCACCTTGTGCCACCTCCAACCTCCTTGGGCTAACTTGAGGATGAGGTGTTTCATCCAACCACCTTGTGCCACCTCCAACCTCCTTGGGCGCCAACTTGAGGATGAGGTGTTTCATCCAACCACCTTGTGCCACCTCCAACCTCCTTGGGCGCCAACTTGTTGGAGCCATTCAACTTGTGCCACATCATGGGAGCCAACCATCTTGTGCCAACTCACCTTATCTTGGCCCACCACAAGGAAGCTTGGTGATGGTTTGGATGTCCACCTTGATGCCACATCACCCTTTGTACCAAAACACGAGTCAAGTCCAAATTCACCCCTTGAAATTCGAGCTCTTCTCGAGGTCGGAACTTGACTAGCAATGACTGTGAGTCAAAGGGTTTTGGACCGCATACAAGTTAGCTTAAAATATAAAGTACGATGGTTCTAACCATTTGATCTCGACCTAGACCTTCCATTCGAGGTATTGGGTCGGATCTACGCTTAACGACCTTGCTTCGCTTTCACACGAGCTTACCTTGTAGCCTCGCTTCCGGTCTTCACCCGAGTACCTCGGCTTCCTCCGAAGTCCCTCTGGCGTTGCCCGACCACCTCGGTTCCCACCGGTGTCGCACCTTCCGCTCAACTTTAGCATTTCGCACACTTAATTGAGCTCGTAAGATAACAAATATACCCTTAACTATTGAGCCTTTTGCCATAATCAAAATATCGTTCGACTTTGGTGCCCATCGCACTAACAATCTCCCTTTTGATTCATGGCAAACCGACACAAAAGTTAAGGAAAAATTAAGCATAACAAAGAAGCTAGCATAATGATTAAGCATGAATGAGCTAGCATAAAGATTAAATATGAATGAGCTAGCATAATGATTAAGCATGAATGAGCTAGCATAAAGATTAAATATGAATGAGCTAGCATAAAGATTAAATATGAATGAGCTAGCATAATGATTAAATATGAATGAGCTAGCATAATGATTAAGTATGAGTGAGAAATATTATTGTTTCAAGTTCTCCCCTTGAGGTAACCTCCCTTGACCAAGGTGAGTTCTTGAAAATAATTTTTACTCCCCTTAATAGTTGCTAAAGTAAACGTATTTACTTAATAAAAACGGTAATAATTTTGTTTACTTTCTTCCTTACTTTTGTGACTTTCTCCCCTTTTGCCTTAACTCAAAAAGTTTGTAAATATATTTTAGGGTTTGTAAGTCCAAGCAAGTTCCCAATATAAATATATTTTTTTTTTAAAATAATAATAAGCTTGAAAATATGTTCATCTAAAATGTACAACTCGGTTGGACTTGATTGATATAGAATGATCAATAAGTCTTGAAGGAGTTGATTAATTTTAAATAATTATACTCCATGGTTCATGTCGATGCACAATCTACGTCCGAACTGTGAGTAAGGTCCTAACATCTCACGCCTGCTCACGCATAAGTACACAAACACATTAGTCCTATGTGTTGTGAGATGTGTTGGCTCCTTAAATCTATAGGTATATGATTTCTAAGGTAAGACTTAGGCTAATTCATAAAAAAGAAGCAAAAGTAGAGTACATATATAGAAAAATTTAAATCCTACTCTATTACGCATACCTAACTTTCGTCTTAATAAACTAAATTCGGGGTAGTGGTTTGGTGAAGATGTCCGCTAGGTTTGATTTGGACTCAACATACTCTAGTTGTATAGTTCCATTAGTTACATGTTCCCTAATGAAGTGGTGTTTAACTTCTATATGTTTTGTCCTAGAATGACATATTGGATTTTTAGTTAAGTTAATTGAACTAATGTTATCTATGTAGGTTTTAATGTTGTTAAAGATTAATCTAAAGTCTTGGAGAGTGTGCTTCATCCACAGGAGCTGAGAGACACACTCACCCATCGCAACGTATTCGGCTTCGGTGGTAGATAAGGCAACGCAATGCTGCTTCATCGCACTAACTTACTAGACTCGAGCCGAGGATTTGACAACAACCACTCGTGCTCTTTCTATCGAGTTTACTACCGGCATAGTCGGAGTCGGAGTAGCCGATTAGATTAAACTCGGTAGATCTAGGGTACCAAATACCTACGTTTAGCGTGCCCTTTAGATATCTAAGGATACGCTTGACTAGGGTTAGGTGAGACTCCTTGGCACAGGTTTGTAACCTTGCGCATACTTACATGAATAAAATGTCGGGTCGGCTCGCGGTTAAGTATAGGAGACTTCCTATTGCGCTCCTATAGTATTTTAGGTCAACGGGTTTTCCTTCTACATCTTCGTTTATATTAACATTAGTTGCCATAGGTGTATTGATTATTTTAGCATCTTGCATTCCAAATCGATTTATTAAGTCCTTAGTATATTTTTGTTGATGTAAATATATTCCATCTTTAGTTTGTTTAATTTGTAAACCTAAGAAGAAACTTAACTCTCCACTAAATTCATTTCAAATTCACTTTCCATAAGTGAGATGAATTCGTTTAGCGAGGATCGAGTTGGTAGTTCCAAAAATTATATCATCTACATAGATTTGGGCTATAAAGATTTCTTTTCCTACGGTTTTAACGAATAAGGTTGGGTCGACTAAACCTTGGTTGAATCCTTTGGACTTAAGATAGATCGAAAGCCTTTCGTACAAAGCTCTTGGGGCTTGTTTGAGTCCATATAGGGCTTTCTTAAGTCTAAGGACATGGTCAGTTTATCTAGATTTTCGAATCCGGGAGGTTGAGCGTAAACTTCTTCCTTAATGTATCCATTCAAAAATGCTGACTTGACATCCATTTGAAACAATTTAAAACCTCGATGTGCATATGCTAACAACATTCGGATGGACTCTAGTCCGCTACGGGCGTAGGTCTCATCGTAATCTAAACCTTGCTTCGACTGACTAAACCCTTTTGCGACTAACCTAGCTTTATTTCTAACTACTTCACCTTTATCATCAAGTTTATTTGAAATACCCACCTTGTTCCAATAATTGATTTTTCTTTAGGTGGTGGTACTAATTCCCGGACTTCATTTCTAGTGAATTGAGCTAGCTCTTCTTGCATAGCAATAATCCGATCGGGATCAAGAAGTGCTTGTTCAATAGTTTTGGGTTCGATTTTGGAAATTAACAGATTTGACTAAGGTTTCGATATGAAGCTCTAGTTCGAACCCTAAATTTGGATCACCTATAACTTGATTGATAGGATGATTTGTTTGAGTCTTAGTGTGACTCGGGTTAGGGTCATCTATCACTTGGTCGATAGGATGACTTGGGTGAGTTCTAGTTTGACTTGGGTTAGAGTCATCTATCACTTGGTCGATAGGATGACTTGGGTTAGACGAGATTCAAGTTCAAGATCAGTCGGGTTCGCTATAAGTTGATTTGCTAGTTGGTTTTGTTAAGGATTGAGCGGGTTCGTGTCCTTTCGTCAAAACTATATTAATGGTTTCTTCGACTCTAAGAGTGTCGTGATTGTATACCCTATAAGCTCTACTGGTGGTTGAGTATCCTAGAAAGGTTCCAGTAGAGGTTTTGGATTTGAATTTCCCTAGGTAATCCTTAGTGTTTAAGATATGTACCTTGCATCCAAATACCCTAAAGTACTTGATGTTCGGTATTTTATCGTGATAAATCTCGTACGAGGTCTTTTGGTGCCTCTTTACCATAAGGATCCTATTTTGGACATAGCAAGCCGTACTAACGGCCTCTGCCCAAAATCTATCGGGTAGGTTATACTCGTTTAACATTGTCCTAGCGGCTTCTTGTAGGGTTCTATTTTTTCCGTTCGACTAACCCATTTTGTTGTGGGGTTCTAGGACATGAAAACTCATGGTGGTATCCGCTTAGGTTACGTAAATCAGAAACCTGTGGTTTTCGAATTCACCACCATGATCGCTTCTAAGTCTTTTAATCTTAAGGTTCTTTTTATTTTCGATTAACCTACAAAGATTGATTAGTTGGTCTAGGGTATCATTTTTATGTTTGATAAACCTAACCCAAGTAAATCTAGAATAGTCGTCAATTATGACTAAGCAAAATTGACTACCATTGAGTGACTTAGCTCCATGTGAATCAAATAGATCCATGTGTAGGAGCTCAAGAACACTTTTGGTTAGATTCTTGATTAGTTAATTGATGTTGTGTCCTAGATTGTTTACCTTGTTGACAAGCATTACATATTTTATTATCCAAGTTGTTTAGTTTAGGCAAACCTATAACTAGCCACTCGACTCATCTTGTGGACGAGTCTTGGGTGCGAGTGTCCTAGTCTTGATTGCCATAACCAAGATTCCTCTTGTGTGTCATAAGACACTTGGTTGAGGAGTTGGGTAAATTTATTGTGTAGATGTTGCTACTCCTAGTTCCTTTAAGTATTATTTTAGATGTTGCATTTATTTTGATTACGCATTCATTTTCTAGAAATATGACCTTATAATTGTTATCACACAATTGGCTTACACTAAGTAAATTATATTGAAAGTTTTCTACTAATAACACATTTTGAATTGTAAAGTTAGAGTTGAGCTCAATATCACACGATCCGATGATTTTGAGCTTGCCGTTATTTCGAAGGCTACCGATCCTTGTCGTTTGAATCGTAACCGAAAATTTGAGTTGATCCCGGTCATGTGTCGAGCAACCATTGATCCTACACATAAGGTAGTTGGATCGGATATTGGAATTACTAAAGGGTTGTTTGTAAGTTTTTAAACCTAAATCATCTCACCAATATCTACATGATCAAAACATGTTATTCCTATGTGTTATTGTGAGATGACTATCAATTTTACTTGATTAATTTTAATGAATTTAAATTAACCAACATTAGGTTAGATTCGGATTTAGTCTAAGCTCATCAAGTAATCTTTTCAAGAGATTAGCTTCCAGGTCGTGGCGAGGCACAGAGGCCTTCTTTGATCGGAACAACGACCACTTCCTTAGACAAAGCTAATTTCAATAAATTGATAACTCGACTTACTTGAGACTACGTCTTGGTCTAACTAGTTATTTTTGAAAAGAGGCTCCCCGAGGCTCAATCTTTTCGTAGGATTTTAGTTGGTTTATTTTTGAAAAGAGGCTCCCCGAGGCTCAATCTTTTGAGATTTTAGTTGGTTATGAGTCCTATCTAACCATTCTAAAAATAAAGGAAAAACTAAGCATGCAATTTCTAAGACTTAACAAAAATACATTTTGTATTGGCTCCTGGACCATTGAATCGAGTGGGTCTATTCACATAGTGAATTTGGTCCTTGGGAACCCAATACATGTTAGATCCTAAAGTTGAAATCAAAGTGGTCTTAGGGACCCATGCTTGGACATTTTTCTTATGTTGGTTTACTATAGACATATATGACTTATTGGTTGTATTTGAGTTAAACCCGAGTCCGCCTTGTTGTACCACGGCCCTTTGTGATCCAAGTAAGAGGTCAAGTCCCTTGGATCCCAAAGTGAACCTTTCCAACGTGTTCCTAAGGTCTTCGACTTGTGTTTTCAAAAGCGAGTTCTCAACTTCAAGCTTTTCAACTTGAGTCCTCCTCTTGAATACGAGTAGTCGAAGAGGTTAGGGAGACCTCATGTTTGAGGAGGTTAACCTCCTCAATTAGGGTCTCGACCTTGGACTCGGACTTAGCTAGTTTCTTATTTAAAAATTTAATTGCAACATACAAAGTATTAAGTAACGACCGACTTACCCTTAATGATTCTTTTGAACCGGATACGGATCCGTGGCTTGTCTTGAATGGAAGCTCATCATCGGATTCGGACTCAGACTCTTCTTCGGTTTCGGAGTCGTGCTCGGTCGGCTTGGCCATTAGAGCTTGGATATCGTCTTCTTCCTCCGACAACTCCTCCCAAGTAGCGTTTAGCGCTTTCTTGGTCTTTGATGCGTTATTCTTTAGCTTTGGGCACTCGGACTTGATGTGACCGAACCAGTTGCACTCATAGCATCTAAAATTAGAAGTATTTGAATTAGGAATAGGCTTACCTTGACTGGTTGCTCGATCTCGTCTCTTGATCAACTTCCGACCTAGATTGACTAGTTCGATTCTATTCGAGTCTACTTCCGATTCGGACTCGTCTTCTTCCTTCGGGGGTGGCTTGCTTGCGGGCTTCTTCTTCTTGGAACCTGCAACTAACGCAATACTCTTCTCGGCCTGGACCACGTTAGTTTGCTCATGTAATTCAAGTTCCGAAAACAATTCGTCTAACCTAATTTTAGAAAGGTCCTTGGAGACTTTGTAGGCATCGACCATGGATGCCCACAAGGTGGTCCTAGGAAACGAGTTAAGAGAATACCTGATAAGGTCGCGATTCTCGACCTTTTGTCCGATGGCATGGAGTTGGTTGACGATGTCTTGGATACGAGCATGTAGTTGAGTTGCGGTCTCGTTTTCCTGCATTTTCAAGTTATACAATTTATTTAAAAGTAAATCTCTTTTACATACCTTCGTGTCGCCTTCGTAGTTCCACTAGCTTGGTCCATAAGTCCTTTGCACTAATGAAGGGGCCGACGCGGTTGAGCTCTTCCTTGACAACCCACATTGCAAGATTTGAGTTGCCTTGGCATCGGCTTCTACTTGTTTTTCATGGAATTTGACCATTGATCGTAACCCAAAGATTCACCATCTTCATTAATAGGAAGTGTGAAACCGGTTTGGATTACGATCCACATCTCGATTTGGGTTTTAAGAAAGCATTCCATCCGACCCTTCCAATAACGAAAGTCATTACCGTTGTAAAACGGGGGTCGGGCGGTGCTAAACCCTTCGAGATGGGCCATTTAAAAACAAGAAGAAGAACGACGAAAAGAATCTTGCAAAACACACACGGAAAGAATATTCCAAGACTTTCGTCTTGGATTAGTAGTGCGGGAAGTAAAAAAGATATATAAAATGTAACTTGCAAAAAGAAATAAACAATCAAATGCGAATGTCGTTGAAGTTCCGGAGGACAACCTTACTCGGGATCTAACCCGAAGGACAACCTTATCCGGATCCTAAAGCCTCTAATGCAATTCTATATGTAGGAGAAGATAAGCAAGTGAAATAATTATACGAAAACAGAAATAAATAAATAAAAATTCTGTAAAAAAAAAGAAAAACAAAGCTAGATTGGTGGTTTCACCGAATCTTAGCGCCCCCGGCTCTGATACCAATTGTTGGATCGAAAGTGTCGCTAGAGGGGGGGGTGAATAGCGATACGGTGTCGTTAAAAAAAAACTTTTGCAATAAGTAAAAAGCAAGTAGAGAGTGCACAGCGGAAATATAAAGTAGACAAGATATTTTTACGTGGTTCACAATCTTTCGATTGCTAATCCACGGCCCTAGTGATCCTTGATCACGTACGGAGGGCAATTCACTAAAACCACTCCTCCTCGTTGGAGGTAGGAGCAACGATTACAAAAAGAAATCAAGGCAAAGGGACACTCCCCCTTTCCTTGTTACGATTAAAGCACAAAGACAATTTAAAGAAGTAGAACTTAAATAAATATACCGACAACTCTTATAAGTAGAAGATGTAGCTTTCGTTGTCTGCACTTCGTCAGAGCAAATGTGAGTAGTAGTAGCGTTACGGCGTGTTGAGAGCTCTTGAATTCTTGTTATTTGCTTGGCTTGAACATGTCTATTTATGGATATTGATCTATGAATTTAGACATAGGTAGTGTCCAAGGTGAGGTTCTTATCCCCCAAGACTTGTTCATCCACATCCTTTGCGCCAACTCAAGGATGAGGTGTTTCATCCAACCACCTTGTGCCACCTCCAACCTCCTTGTGCGCCAACTCAAGGATGAGGTGTTTCATCCAACCACCTTGTGCCACCTCCAACCTCCTTGTGCGCCAACTTGAGGATGAGGTGTTTCATCCAACCACCTTGTGCCACCTCCAACCTCCTTGGGCGCCAACTTGAGGATGAGGTGTTTCATCCAACCACCTTGTGCCACCTCCAACCTCCTTGGGCGCCAACTTGTTGGAGCCATTCAACTTGTGCCACATCATGGGAGCCAACCATCTTGTGCCAACTCACCTTATCTTGGGCGTCCACCACAAGGAAGCTTGGTGATGGTTTGGATGTCCACCTTGATGCCACATCACCCTTTGTACCAAAACACGAGTCAAGTCCAAATTCACCCCCTTGAAATTCGAGCTCTTCTCGAGGCTGGAACTTGACTAGCAGTTGACTGTAGTCAAAGGGTTTTGGACTGCAGTACAAGTTAGCTTAAAATATAAAGTACGATGGTTCTAACCATTTGATCTCGACCTAGACCTTCCATTGGAGGTATTGGGTCGGATCTACGCTTAACGACCTTGCTTCGCTTTCACACGAGCTTACCTTGTAGCCTCGCTTCCGGTCTTCACCCGAGTACCTCGGCTTCCTCCGAAGTCCCTCTGGCGTTGCCCGACCACCTCGGTTCCCACCGGGTGTCGCAGACCTTCCGCTCAACTTTAGCATTTCTGCACACTTAATTGAGCTCGTAAGATAACAAATATACCCTTAACTATTGAGCCTTTTGCCATAATCAAAATACCGGTTCGACTTTGGTGCCCACTGCACCAACACAAGGATGTGTCCCACCTCTCCGAAGTCCTTCATATGAAACTGTTTGGACAACCATACCCTTACATCCGATAACACCTTGATATTGTTGCTAATCAACAAAATGTCATCTACATTTAGTACAAGAAATACCACTACGTTTACATCACATCTCTTGTATACAAAAGACTCATCCGGACTTTGAATAAATCCATAAGACTGGATTACCTCATCAAAGCGAATCTTCCAAGACCTCGAAGCTTGCTTCAATCCATAAATGGACCGATTAAGCTTACATACAAGATACTCTTTGCCCTTCATAATGAATCCCTCTGGTTGTTTCATATAGATGTTTTCCTCAAGACTTCCATTAAGGAAAGTTGTCTTGACATCCATCTGCCACACCTCATAATCCATATGAGTTGCTATGCAAAAGAGAATCTGGATAGACTTAAGCATGGCTATCGGCGAAAAGGTCTCCTCATAATCGATACCCTCTTTCTGAGTATACCCCTTCGCAACAAGCCTCGCTTTGAAGGTCTCAACCTTCCCATCTATTCCTCTCTTTCTTTTGTAGATCCACTTGCATCCAATGGTTTTTACACCATCGGATGGTTCTACTAGCTCCCAGACCTGATTTGAATCCATAGATTCAATCTCAATATTCATTCCATTTTGTCAAGATGCTGCATCTTTATCTTGGATTGCCTCATCATATGTCTAGGGATCAGGTTCATGTTCTCTAGGGACCAAATATGAAGATTTTCAGAAGAACATGAATCTATTAGGTTGTCTAACAACCCACCCACTACGATGAGGTATCTCCTGTGTATCCTCTGTGACACGCGGTGCAGTGACTTATGGTATATCCTCTTGTACCGGTGGTACTGAAGAAGTGACTTCCCCTTTTAATTCCTCCAGAACAATTTTACTCTTGGGCTTGTGGCTCATCACATAGTCTTCCTCTAGAAATCTGACGTTCGTGCTAACGATCACCCTCTGATCTCTAGGACTATAAAACAAACCACCTTTCGTTCCTCTAGGATAGCCAACGAACATGCGTACTTCTGTACGAGGTTCCAACTTACCAGCATCTGCCTTCAGTACATGTGCTGGACTCTCCCATATCCAAATATGTCTTAGACTAGGCTTTTGCTCAGTCCACAACTCTGTGGGAGTAGAAGGCACTGATTTAGATGGAACCAAGTTCAGAATGTACACCGCCGTATCTAGAGCATATCCTCAGAACGAATCTGGCAACTCAGAATAACTCATCATCGATCTAACCATCTCCATAAGAGTCCTATTCCTTCGCTCTGCTACATTGTTCTGCTAGGGTGTGCCAGGTGCAGTCAATTGGGATTAAATCTCAGCCTCTAATAAGTAGTTCCTAAACTCTCCCAAGAGGTACTCACCACCAAGATTAGATCGTAGTATCTTGATACTTTAATCTTGACGTTTCTCCACATGAGCCTTGAATTCTTTGAATTTGTCAAAGCATTCAGACTTGCGGCACATCAGGTAAATGTATCCATATCTTAAGTAATCGTCTATAAAAGAGACGAAATACTCAAAATCACCTCTAACCTGGATAGACATAGGACCATAAAAATCAGAATGAACCAATTCTAACACATCTTTGGCTCTATACCCCTTGACCTTAAAAGGCCTCTTGGTCATTTTACCTTCCAAGCTAGATTCGCAGGTTGGGAAATCTTCCACCACTAATGAACCCAAAGGTCCATCAGCTATCAACCTTTGAATTCAGCTTAGGTTAATATGACTAAGCCTAAGATGCAAAAGATATGTTTGGTTCTCTTCGAAGGTTCTTTTCTCTTATTGGAATTAGAAGATGAGTTATTAACTTCAATTTGCATCGTGGGAGGTTTTAGTTCAAGTGTGTATAAATTTCCTATCAATGGTCCCGAACAGATAAAGTCTCTATTCCTTCTTATAACAACTCTGTCATTACAATAAATAGAATATCAATCCATAAACAATTTAGAAATCGAAATTAAATTCTTTCTAAATAAGAGTACATAAAGGCAATTCTTCAGAACCAAAAGTTTATTTTTCTCAAAAGATAAATGAACATCTCCCACTGCAACAGTCGCCACCTTCGTGGCATCGCCCAAGTACACGGTAATCTCCCCCTCGGCCAGTCGTCTGGTTTCCTGGAACCCCTGCAAAGTATTGCAGACATGATCAGTGGCTCTCGTATCTACACACCATGTGCCGGTAGATAACACCGCTAAACATGTTTCAACGACTAGACCAAAAGATATACCTTTGTTCTTGCGGTTGGGGCAGTCCTTCTTCCAGTGTTCAGTCTGCTTACAAGTGAAGCACTTGCCTTTCGGCTTTTTCACTCCTCCCTGAGTACCTCCAACCGCCTTCGCCCCTATTTGTTTCTTCTTCTTCTTGCCTTTAAGCTTAGAAGTAGAAACCTTTTGGGTCACCATGGCATGTTCCTGAGCACTATGACGAAATAGCTCCTCTGTCGCCTGGAGTTCTGTCAGAAGTTCCGCCAATGAATACAACCTCTTGTTCATGTTGTAGCTCAAGCAAAACTGCTCAAAACTCCTAGGTAGAGACTGGAGTATGATATCGACCTGGGTTTTCCCATCGATCTCAGTTCCTAGGACCTCCAGCACATTCAAATGAGCCATCATCTTGAGAACATGATCTCTCATGGGTGTTCCCACGATCATAGTGGTCGTCATCAAGTTTCTCATGGCTTCTTGCCTTGCAGCCTGATTCTAGTGTCCAAAAAGCTCTTTGAGATTGAGCATCATGTCATAAGCTGTGAGCATGGCTTGATGCTGATGTTGCAGTACATTTGACATAGATGCCAAAATGTAACACCGCGCCATCTCATCGGCCTTTACCCACTTCTTTAACTCTCTCTCTCCTTATCCCTAGAATCTTCTACAGGCTTAGGAGGGCACTCTTTGAGGAGTACATATTTATATTCCTCAGCAGTCAAGACAATGTCTAGATTCCTCTTCCAATTAACATAGTTGGGTCCAGTAAGTTTATTCTCTTTCAGTATCACAGCAAGTGGGTTGAAAGTCATTTTGAAAGAAAACCTAAGAATCACATAAATCAAAACATTAGATTTCAAAAAATTATTGATTCCTCAAACAATAAAATTTTAAAATCAACCAACACCGCAAAACACCGATAATATCGTATGCCACGATAGTGTGGATGTATACGATTTCTACATTTGTAAGAGGAGATTTTACGCATTAATTTTAATATCTTGTCAACCTAACTTTTTGACAAGTAAAATTAATAGTTGGTTCCTCTTTGCCCCTACAAATAAAAGCAGTGACTCCGATGGGGAGGATACTTATATTTGTATCTAAGTGTTCACCATTACTCGGTACCAAGTCAATTATCTCGGGTTATGTGCCTTCCGATGGGGAAGTGCACACGCTCCTTAATAATTTCTTATAACCATATTTGATCTTGTGATCCGCAAACAAACTCATCCTATGGGGAGGAAGGCACTCAGAGCTGACGTGCAAGTTTGTTTGCATCACTTATCAAATCATAATGGAGGCCGTGAGAATTTATAAAAATTTCCCTCTCCCACTTAGTAATTTGCAATTGAGGAATTTTCCTAGCCTACGACATCCATATAAAACAAAAAGAAATAAATATGAAAAATAAATTATTTTCCAACTATTATGGCTTTTGTCTTCAATATGTCTCCCTTCGCATCGCCTTCTCGTCCGCTCCTCCTATGCCATGTACGAGCCATTTGGAGATCCGAGCCGAGACTAAAATCTATTTTAATTTACATCCATCGATCCTATACTCCACGAGGGAGTGTACATGAAATCTAGATTGAAAGTAAACTAAAATAAAAAGAGTGGCTAAACAATGCCATATCTAATTTACAAAAAATTAAATACTAGCCACATCAACATCGAGGATTCAACAAAATATACACATACAATCACATACACACATATGGCCATAATAGTCAGATCTTATGCCTGCAACCAAAGAGTTAACCTACGCATATCCTACTATTATCCGAAACATATAATATATGAAAAGTGTATAAAAATTAATCGAATCCTAAACACACAAAACTGGAAACCTTGGCTCTGATACCAATTGCTGGTTTGGTTTCATTGATCCGTGAGGGGAAACTTCGCTTCCCACTTCACCTCGGTTGTTTGTTCATGGCGATCCCATCGTTGGCCCTGGATAAAAAAAATTTAATCCTAGACAAAAGGGATTGTTCAAACAACCAAGTCATCGTCGTGCTATTCGTTTAGAGAGGTCACTTGAACAAACTTGTTTTTCAAGCGACCAACCTCTATTCTACGAGTAGCCGCGGAATAGACGATTTTTGGATCGCCGGCTTTCGTGCTTATGTTTGTGATCCAAGTATTATTTAGCCACAAACAGATTATATCATGCACATAATTGAAAAACAAAAACAAACATGTTACAAAAGACAATAGAGAATCGATATACCTCTCGATCTTCTAATGTATGACCTTCCACCTTTCGGACGTCGTGTGGGCGACGATCTACCAAAAGTTGAAGCTCCTATATCGCCAATCTTCATTCCTTGCTCGTTCCAAGCAAGAGGAAGAATAGAAACAAGGCTCTTTTCCTTCTTTCAACCAACCAACAACCTCCAAGGATGGAGCTTGCCGCCGGCCAAGAAGGAAGTGGAGATTAATGGTTGCCGACCAAAAGCTTCAAGGGAGGACCCTAAGCCTTTGTTCCACCAGCCAAGGAGAAGGAGAAGAAGGGATTTGGCCCCCGGCCAAAGTGTGGGAGGAGCTGTTTGGGTGCCGCCAAGATTGAAGAAGGAGGAGATAAGGAAATAGATTCCTTATTTGGTGTCGCCAACCCTATTCTTCTTGCCGCCCAAGCCTCAAAACCCTAAGCCTCCAAACCCTAATCCTATCTCAATTAGGATTCATTAGTTGCTGCCCACACCTTGCCCTCCTTTTATAGAGTTAGGGATAAGCCATGTTATAATCTCCACCATTGGTTCTTGAAATTTAATCTCAACCGTCGGATCTAGAGATTTAATCTCAACCGTCGGATCTAGAGATTTAATCTCTACCTTTGGATCTAGAGTTTTGTTTCTATCCATTGGATCTAAGCTTCATGAGGTGTTAATAGGCTACAATAGGGACCATGAGGAGGAGTTGGATCTTGGCCACCCATGGATTAAGCTCACATAAAGTCCGATGCATTAATGATAATCCAATCCACTAAAGAAATATCATTGATCTACCTCACCAACCTTCATAAAATAATATAGGCTCCATATATTATTTATACATTTTCTCCCCGTGTTTAATATCTCGAATGTCCGTTGATTAATTAATTTACTGACCATTAATTAATCAACATCTAACTCCATGAGTAGTACCACTCAACCTTTTCATCATGCTGGACCAAGTCCACCTGCAGGGTTTACATGATGAACCTTATGAGCTCCTCATGGGGACATCATCATCCAAATATATAGGACATGGTTTCCTCCTATAATCAACGGCACACCATATAAGTAATATCATCTCCCAACTTACTGAGCCTATTGATTTAATCTATAAATCTCGCCCATTGATAAATCAAAGAGATCAATACTAAGTATATGTGCCCGTTATTATATGGGGATTAAGAGCATGTACAAAATAATATATGAGGTCCGATTCGATTATGTAGTCAGCAATAAATCGAATCACTTCTAAGTTGGTCCTGCTCAATACACACACAGTGCACTAGTGTGATTCTATGGTCAAGACAAACCTAAACCAAATCACACTACAACCATTTCGATGGTTTGTCCAAAGTCATCTCGGTTGTGAGCCTTTACTTATACTTTACAAGGAGCTGATAACATGATCTCCTGTGTGACACCACACACCATGTTATCTACAATGTAATGTATTAGACAATATGCATAGTCATAAAAAATATGCAAACAATGATCATGTGATTCTTATTTCAAAATAAAGATGTTCATACAAAAGATAGACTTTTCAGTATACATCCCAATACTCTCCCACTTATACTAAAAGACTATGCTGTCCTCAAACTGCCATACATCTGATCCCCATTCCCTCCGCATGCCTATCAAAAGCTCTCGCCAGAAGGGCCTTAGTGAAAGTATCTGCCAGGTTATCCTCTGATGTAATCTTGGCCACAACAACTTCTCCTCTCTTTACGATTTCTCGTATCAGGTGTTACTTGCGCTCTATGTGTTTACTAGCCTTATGGGCTCATGGTTCCTTCGAGTTTGCAACTGCACCACTATTATCACAATAAATTGTGATAGTTCTGGGCAAACCAGGAATCACATCCAAGTCCATCAGGAAGTTCCTGAGCCACACAACTTCTTTGGCTGCCTCAGAGGCTGCCACATACTCAGCTTCGATGGTGGAGTCCGCCATGCATTTCTGCTTGACACTCCTCCATACAATGGCTCCACCTCCCAAAGTAAACACAAAACCTGAGGTAGACTTATTGTTATCCCTATCAGATTGGAAGTCGGAATCCATGTAACCCACAGGGTGTAATTGGTTTGCCCAGTAAACTAGCATATAATCCCTACTCCTTCTCAGGTACTTCAATATATGCTTTACCGCAGTCCAATGTCCCTGTCCTGGATTACTCTGATATGACCATGCCCACGACATAGCAGATATCTGGTCTCGTACATAGCATCACATACATGAGGCTTCCTACCGCCGAAGCATAAGGAACTGCCTTCATCTCCTCTATCTCCTCATATGTTCTAGGACACATCTCCTTAGATAAAGGAACTCCATGCCTGAAGGGTAGAAACCCCTTCTTGGAGTTCTGCATGCTAAAACGATCCATAATCGTGTCTATGTATGAAGCTTGGGATAAGCACAACATCCTTTTCCTACGATCCCTTATAACCTTGATCCCAAGGATGTGTCCCACGTCTCCCAAGTCCTTCATATCAAACTGTTTGGACAACCATACCCTTACGTCCGATAACACCTTGATATTGTTGCCAATCAATAAAATGTCATCTATGTATAGTACATGAAATACCACTACGTTTCCGTCATATCTCTTGTATATAAAAGACTCATCCGGACTTTGAATAAATCTATAAGACTGGATTACCTCATCAAAGCGGATCTTCCAAGACCTCAAAGCTTGCTTCAATCCATAAATGGACCGATTAAGCTTACATACAAGATGCTCTTTGCCCTTCGCAATGAATCCCTCTGGTTGCTTCATACAGATGTTTTCCTCAACACTTCCAATAAGGAAAGTTGTCTTGACATCCATCTGCCACACCTTATAATCCATATGAGCTTCTATGCATAAAAGAATCTGGATAGACTTAAGCATGGCTACCGACAAAAAGGTCTTCTCATAATCGATACCCTCTTTCTGAGTATACCCCTTCGCAATAAGCCTCGCTTTGAAGGTCTCAAACTTTCCATCTATTCCTCTCTTTCTTTTGTATATCCACTTGCATCCAATGGTTTTTACACCATCGGATGGTTCTACTAGCTCCCATACCAGATTTGAATCCATAGATTCAATCTCAATATTCATCCCATTTTGCCAAGATGTTGCATCATTATCTTGGATTGCCTCATCATATGTCCAGGGATCTGGTTCATGTTCGCCAGGGACCAAATCTGAAGATTTTCTGAAGAACATGAATCTATCAGGCTGTCTAACAACCCTCCCACTACGATGAGGTATCTCCTGTGTATCCTCTATGACACGCGGTGCAGTGACTTGTGGTATATCCTCTTGTACCGGTGGTACTAAAGAAGTGACTTCCCCTTTTAATTCCTCCAGAACAATTTTACTCTTGGGCTTGTGGCTCATCATTTGGTCTTCCTCTAGAAATCTGGTGTTCGTGCTAACGATCACCCTCTGATCTCTAGGACTATAAAACAAACCACCCTTCGTACCTCTAGGATAGCCAACGAACATGTTTACTTCTGTACGAGGTTCCAACTTACCAGCATTTGCCTTCAGCACATGTGCTGGACTCTTCCATATCCGAATATGTCTTAAACTAGGTTTTCTCCCAGTCCACAACTCTGTGGGAGTAGAAGGCACTGATTTAGATGGAACCAAGTTTAGAATGTACACCGTTGTATCTAGAGCATATCCCCAGAACGAATCTGGCAACTCAGAATAACTCATCATCGATCTAACCATCTCCATAAGAGTCCTATTCCTTCGCTCTGCTACACTGTTCTGCTAGGGTGTGCCAGGTGCAGTCAATTGGGATTGAATCCCAGCCTCTAATAAGTAGTTCCTAAACTCTCCAAGAGGTACTCACTGTAGGGATTTTTTTATGCAAAATAGCATATGCACAACGGAAAAATAGGATCCCTTCCAAGTGATCCTTGCGAAAGAAAACCTCGTACAAAAATAAATTTCTCAAAAACCTATCTTATAGGAGAATACTACCTTTGTTGCGTGCCATTTTTAAATCCCGCTTCTCCTTAGGTTTGTTGGATCTTTTAGCACGTTCAAATGTCCGTGCCTCTATATGTATCCACACGAGCAAGCTCTTGTCTCACAAAAGAAACTAGAAGAGCTCTCCTTTACTTCTTGCTAGAGAAGTCCCTAAAGGAGAGGAAGGTAGGGAAAAAGAGAAAGGAAGAAGAAGACCACTCTTCTTGCTACACTCACTAAAGCCACACAACCAAAGCCTTTCACCACCAAGCTCTCTCCAAGCCTCTAGCTTCCAACTACTTGGCCGGCCACCCCATGGAGTGTTTTATAGGATTGAAAAAACCTTTCACCTCCTATCTTATTCAATGCAATCAATTGCATTGAAAAACAATCACTCCTTGTTTGGACGGCCACATGTGGAGGAAATCCAAAGGTCAAAACCCTTTGTCTCCTTCCACCTCATCAAGCTTATGTGGCATGCTTATGTGGCATTCATGCATGTTGAATTAATCTTATTAATTCAATAAGCTTATGTTATCATATTGAATTAATCTCATTAAATCTATAAGGTAACATATTGAATTAATCTTATTAAATCAATTTAGCTTAGGATATCATGATAACATATTTATTTAATCTTATTAAATTAATAAGCTTAGCATATTGAATTAATCTCATTAAATCAATAAGCTAAAATTCTCTTTAAGCTTAAAGTCCAAAAACCATTTTCTACTTAAGCTTATTCCCAAATTATTCTAGTCAAACTAGAATGCACTAATTCTTCTAATCATCATGCTCTTTGTGTGTGACCCTATAGGCTCTCATAACATTGGCAGTGGATCTAAACTCTTTTAGATACACAAGCAATGAGCGACATCTAGCAATACATCATTGCTACCCAAGTTACGAAATAAGTCAAGATCCGACTAACCTTTCCGTGACTACTATAATGTATGACTGTGTCCTTCTATCCTTGATATCAGATTGACCAATGAGGCATAGACTGTGTCATCCTCAATCAATCTATGTGTTTCTTGATCCCTGAGTAAACTAACTCAAACAAATGAGTTCAATATCTCATATTGACTCATTCGAGCATGGTCATGCATTTTAGTAGTTCTACTCAATCAAGGGGCCCACAGATATCACTCCCGTCATATGGGAGGGATAGATCCCATCTACATCACTCACATCCCTCCGCATAATTTGTTATATACCCAGTAATCGCCTTTATGGTTCACCCTGTTACGGGTGACGTTTGACGATACCAAAGTACATAACTCCTTATGTAGGGAACCATAGTGACTTCAGGTTTGAGGACTATTCATACCAATAGTCACATGAGAAAGTTTATGACACTCATATGACGATCCATGAAACTTTCTCATGGAGGGTCAGTTCAGTATATATTCTCTAATATATACCCATGTGTCAACTTGATATCATATATCCATGACTTGTGAGATCAAGTCATCAATGTACCTACATGCTAGTCTTTATGTATTAATATTGCCCTTGCATATTAATACTTGACTAGGAACATTTAGGAAAGTGTTCTCTACAACCTCTCATAATCAATTCTGCCAATTGATGTGCTGTAGATAAGAACCTACTTTTCTAGGGCATTATTATATTTAATTTAGCTGGCACAAGCAAGACATAAATATAATAACCAATCCTTTGCCTTTATAGAATATGATACAAAATGTTCTCTATCCAACCATCACATGATTGGTTCTAGGGCTATAACTAACAATCTCTCACTAGCACTAGTACCAATCACTATAATATCTAATACCTAGTGACCTAGTGTGACCATCATGCTTCCTCTGTGCCAAAGCCTTGGTCAATGGATCTGCGATGTTAGCTTCTGTCGGTACTCTGCATATCCTCACATCTCCTCTATCGATGATCTCTCGATTGAGATGGAAGCGCCGCAGTATGTGTTTGTTCCGCTGATGTGATCGAGGTTCCTTAGCCTGTGCAATAGCCCCATTGTTGTCACAATAGAGGTTTATTGGATCTGCAATGCTAGGAACTACCCCAAGTTCACTGATGAACTTGCGGAGCCAAACAGCCTCCTTTCGCATCGACTAGAATATACTAAACTTCATTGTAGAATCAGCAACTGTGTCCTGCTTCGAACTCTTCCAGCTCACAGCTCCACCATTCAGGCAAAACACGTACCCCGATTGCGATCTATAGTCATCCTTGTCTGTTTGGAAGCTTGCATCACTGTAACCCTTTAGAGTTAGCTCCTCATTGCCTCCAAATATCAGGAAATATTCTTTCGTTCTTCGTAAGTATTTAAGAATATTTTTGACTGCTATCTAGTGACTTTCACCTGGATCTGACTGGTATCTACTCGTCATGCTCAAAGCATACGAGACGTCAGGACGAGTACAAAGCATGGCGTACATGATAGACCCTATAGCAGATGCATAAGGGATCTTATCCATGCAATCTCTCTCCTCCTTAGAAGAGGGACATTGAGTCTTCGAAAGACTCACACCATGTGATAAAGGCAGAAATCCTTTCTTGGAATTTTGCATAGCAAAATGATCTAGCACTTTATCAATGTATGTACTCTGACTTAGGCCAAGTAATCTTTTAGATCTATCTCTATAGATCTTGATTCCTAGTATATAGGCAGCTTCACCTAAGTCTTTCATTGAGAAACAATTCCCTAACCACATCTTCACAGACTGGAGTGAGGGAATATCATTTCCGATGAGAAGTATGTCATCTACATACAAGACAAGAAATACAACTGTTCTCCCACTATTTCTCTTGTAGACACAAGGTTTATCTTCATTCTTGATGAAACCAAACTCCTTGATTGCATCATCGAATCGAAGATTCCAGCTTCGAGAGGCTTGCTTTAGTCCATAAATGGACCTTTGCAGTTTGCATACCTTTCCAGGATGCTTTGGATCTTCAAAACCCTCAGGCTGTGTCATGTACACATCCTCGAGTAGCTTTCCATTCAGAAAAGTGGTTTTGACATCCATCTGCCAGATCTCATAATAGTGGTAGGCTGCAATAGCAAGCATGATCCGAATGGATTTAAGCATCGCAACTGGTGAAAAGGTTTCATCATAGTCAATACCATGAATTTGTTTGAATCCTTTAGCCACCAATCTACCTTTATAGGTATGCTTATTACCATCCATATCAGTCTTTACTTTAAAGACCCACTTACACCCAATGGGTTTTACCCCTTCAGGTGGATCAACCAAAGTCCATACTTGGTTAGTGTACATGGATTTCATTTCGGATCTCATGGCCTCTAGCCATTTCTCGGAATCTGGGCTCATCATAGCTTTTTGATAGGATGTAGGCTCGTCAAGATCGACAAGCAATACATCACCGTTGTCAGCCAAGAGAAAAGAATATCTCTCGGGTTGACGACGGATCCTATCAGATCTACGAAGAGGTTGGTCTACTTGAACAGGTGTTTGCTCCACAACTCTTTGGGCAACAATTTCCTCATCCACAACACTTTGTGGTGCCTGTTCATTTTCCATCGAATCCTTAGTGTTATCTTCATCTTGAATTTCTTCAAGATGAATTTTACTCCCACTAGTTTATCTAGAAATAAATTCCCTTTCTAGAAAGACAACATTTCTGGCAACAAACACCTTGCCAAGTGTGGGATTGTAAAAGTAATATCCCTTAGTTTCCTTGGGATATCCTACAAAATAACACTTATCTGATTTGGGTCCTAGTTTATCTGAGACTTGACATCTAACATAAGCTTCACAACCCAAATCTTTATAAAAGACATTTTGGGACTCTTCCCAGTCCATAACGTATATGGTGTCTTTTCTACGGCTTTTGATGGGACGCGATTATGTGTGAAAGCTGCTGTCTCTAGAGCTAAACCCCAAAAGGAAGTAGGTAGATCAGTCTGGCTCGTCATTGATCGTACCATATCTAATAGAGTACGATTTCTCCTCTCAGATACACCATTCCATTGTGGTGTTCCAGGTGGAGTGAGTTGGGATATTATCCCACACTCAGCCAGGTGATCATGAAACTCTTGACTAAGGTATTCACCACCTCGATCTGATCGAAGTAGCTTAATACGCTTACCAAGTTGGTTTTGTACTTCATTCTTGAATTCTTTGAACTTTTCAAAGGATTCTGACTTATGTCTCATCAAATATAAGTAGCCAAATCTACTCATATCATCAGTGAAAGTAATAAAGTACTTATAGCCTCCTCTGGCTTCGACATTGAAAGGACCACATACATCAGTATGTATGAGTCCTAACAAGTCCGTCGCTCTCTCGCCATGTCCACTAAATGGAGTTTTAGTCATCTTTCCTAAAAGACAAGATTCGCATACCTCATATGATTCAAAATCAAATGAGTCCAATAATCCATCTTTATGGAGTTGGGATATGCGTTTTTCATTTATGTGACCTAGGCGACAGTGCCAGAGATATGTTTGGTTCAAATTATTCGATTTGAACCGTTTGGTATTTACGTTATAAATTGGGTTTTCTAAATCTAGAACATAGAGACCATTCATAAGTGGTGCATTACAATAGAACATTTCATTCAAATAAATGGAACAACATTTGTCCTTTATTATAAAAGAAAAGTTTTTCTCGTCTAAACAAGATACAGAAATTATGTTCTTCGTTAATGCAGGTACATAAAAGCACTCCTCTAGTTCTAAGATAAGCCTAGTGGGCAAAGACAAAGAATATGTTCCTACAGCTACAACAGCAACTTTTGCGCCATTGCCTACTCGTAGGTCCACTTCGCCTTTTGCCATTAGTCTACTATTTCTCAGTCCCTGCACATTAGTACAAATGTGAGATGCACATCCGGTATCTAATACCCATGTAGAAGAAATAGATAGATTAACTTCTATAACGTGTATACCTGAGGCAGAAGTCCCACTTCTTTTCTTCTTTACTTCCTCAAGGTAGACTTTGTAGTTCCGCTTCCAGTGTCCAGTCTCACCCCAATGGAAATAGTTCCCTTCCTTAGGTACTTTGCTTTTACCCTTTGAAGTGGATGAATTGGCCTTGCCTTTGGCTTGGGTCTTACCCTTGCCTTTGCGCTTACCTTTGCCCTTTTTGACCATTAGTATGTTACTAACTTTCTTCTTGAGATTCGGTTCAGCAGTTCTTAACATGCTGAGAATCTCAGGCAAAGGTTTATCAATTTCATTCATGTTATAATTCATGACGAATTGATTATATGCTTCCGGCAATGATTGCAGGATAACATCAGTTGCCAATTCTTGGCTCAGTGGAAAACCTAGTCTTTCAAGGTTCTGAACGTACCCTATCATTTTAAGTACGTGAGTTCCTACAGGTGTTCCTTCTTGCATCTTGCATGCAAAAAAAGCCTTAGACACTTCAAAACGCTCGTGCCTAGCTTGTCCTTGATATAGTTGTTTCAAATGCTCAACCATATCATAGGCATCCATGTTCTCATGTTGCTTCTGAAGCTCAGAGTTCATGGTGGCATGCATAAGACATGACATATCTAATGCGTCATCTTGATGCTTCTTATAAGCATCCTTTTCAGCACGAGTGGCCACAGGGGCGGTTGTTTCAGGGATAGACTGCTCTAGGACATACAGTTTACGTTCTTGCTTGAGGATAATCCTCAAGTTCCTATACCAGTCTAGAAAGTTAGCTCCATTGAGCTTGTCTTTCTCAAGGACAGATCGCAAGTTGAGGGGGTGTGTCGTGTTAGATGACATGGTGATCTACAACATTAAAATGCAAAATTAAGTATCATACCTAAGTCATTTAATTAGGCCTTTAATTAAATGAGGCTCCCACTAAATTCTCATAGCTTTGATATGAGCTAATCATTGATGTAGGCAAACACATTTTGCTTACATCATTAGCTTTATTTAGCTATAAATTTATATGGGATAAAGATCCACATCATACTTCATTTTGAGTTAGCTTTGGCTAATCGCCCAAGACGTAGTATGATTAGGTAGGCACTCTTTTGCCAATTACATCTGATGTAACTCTTTAATAGCTTTGGTTAAGTTTAGATTAGTTTAGTGCTTATTCCTAAACTAGCTTCCAGGCCGTGGCGAGGCACAGAGGCCTTCTTTGATATCGGAGCAACGACCACTTTCTAAGACAAAGCTGATGTTAAAATCACAAAACTAATTTTTAAAACTTATGTTCAAAGCTAATATATGCCTCTACTTTCTTAATTAAATAAGAAAAACTTAATTAAGTCTTAACCAAGTTTGATAGCGGGACATCATGATTGTCCACTCGCACTCTTCCAAGATAAAATGCATTGCTTTGCTTTGGCAAACCCAACAACAAATGATCGAGGAAGTAGTGAGTACCAAATTTTGGTAGGCATATCGTTTTTAACTTATTAAGAAATAAACATGCATCACATACATATTAGCATACATCACATATAAGCTAAATTAACATGCATCACATACATATTAAACTAAGCGTGTCATGGTTATGACCCTTATTCTACAATCTTCTCAAGCCAATGAAAAGATTGATTGGTCAACCTAGGGATAGCATCTTCTCCCAAGTGCTTCCTTTTGGTTGTCTTGTGTTGTTGACTTCCTCCTTGTAACGTCATCTTCCAAAGGACCCTCCATCTTTATTTTGTATATTACAAAAGGAGAAATACTCGAGTTACATTCGAGTTTAAAACTACTTTTACAACAAGAATTTTTGGAGAAAGGCACGACACGCAGGCCATATTAAGAATTACAACACACACATTCACAAACTTTTTGGGACTAGGCCATAACCATGCACCATGTCAATTTTAACTTTTAAAAGACATCGAATATTTTATTATGTTTGAAAAATTGCTAATGCAATTATCAACTCATAATAAAATTTATCCTACTTCTATATCATATATAAAATAGAGAAAACCTATTTTTATACGATCTTTCGCAAGTGGCTCTGATACCACTGTAGGGATTTTTTATGCAAAATAGCATATGTGCAACGGAAAAATAGGATCCCTTCCAAGTGATCCTTGTGAAAGAAAACCTCGTACAAAAATAAATTTCTCAAAAACCTATCTTATAGGAGAATATTACCTTTGTTGCGTGCCCTTTTTAAATCCCGCTTCTCCTTGGGTTTGTTGGATCTTTTAGCACATTCAAATGTTCATGCCTCTATATGTATCCACACGAGCAAGCTCTTGTGTCATAAAAGAAACTAGAAGAGCTCTCCTTTACTTCTTGCTAGAGAAGTCCCTAAAGGAGAGGAAGGTAGGGAAAAAGAGAAAGGAAGAAGAAGACCACTCTTCTTGCTACACTCACAAAAGCCACACAACCAAAGCCTCTCACCACCAAGCTCTCTCCAAGCCTCTAGCTTCCAACTACTTGGCCAGCCACCCCATGGAGTGTTTTATAGGATTAAAAAAACCTTTCACCTCCTATCACATTCAATGCAATCAATTGCATTGAAAAACAATGTTTGGCCGACCACATGTGGAGGAAATCCAAAGGTCAAAACCCTTTCTCTCCTTCCACCTCATCAAGCTTATGTGGCATGCTTATGTGGCATTCATGCATGTTGAATTAATCTTATTAATTCAATAAGCTTATGTTATCATATTGAATTAATCTCATTAAATCAATAAGGTAACATATTGAATTAATCTTATTAAATCAATTTAGCTTAGGATATCATGATAACATATTTATTTAATCTTATTAAATTAATAAGCTTAGCATATTGAATTAATCTCATTAAATCAATAAGCTAAAATTCTCTTTAAGCTTAAAGTCCAAAAACCATTTTGTACTTAAGCTTATTCCCAAATTATTCTAGTCAAACTAGAATGCACTAATTCTTCTAATCATCATGCTCTTTGTGTGTGACCCTATAGGCTCTCATAACGTTGGCAGTAGATCTAAACTCTTTTAGATAGACAAGCAATGAGCGGCATCTAGCAATACATCATTGCTACCCAAGTTACGAAATAAGTCAAGATCCGACTAACCTTTCCGTGACTACTATAATGTATGACCGTGTCCTTCTATCCTTGATATCAGATTGACCAATGAGACATAGACCGTATCATCCTCGATCAATCTATGTGTTTCTTGATCCCTGAGTAAACTAACTCAAACAAATGAGCTCAATATCTCATATTGACTCATTCGAGCATGGCCATGAGTTTTAGTAGTTCTACTCAATCAAGGGGCCCATAGATATCACTCCCTGTTGGTGCAGTGGGCACCTAAGTCGAACCTAAGTTTTGATTATAGCAAACGATACAAAGTTAAGCTTATATTGTTATCTCACGAGCTAAATCAAGTGTGCAGAAAAGTCTCAATGCTGGAGCTGAAGGCTAGCGACACCTGGAGGAAGCCGCGGTGGTCGGGCGACACTCGAGTGATTTCGGAGGGAGCCGATGGAATCGAGTGGAAGGCCGAAAGCAAAAGCAACACGTAAGTATCGAGGTAAGCTCGTGTGTGTGAGCGTAAGTGAAGTCGTATCCTCTTTACGGGGATGATCTTAAGCGTAGATCCGACCCAAGACATCTCATAGGTGGTCTAGGTCGAGATCGGACGGTCGAAGACCGTCGGAAGTATGTTTTTGTTGAGCTAACTTTGACTTGCAGTAAGCATCAGTCGACTGCCAGCTTGGAGGACTCCGACGTGTATCACCGATCGCGAGAAGGTCATCAATCGGACCGATGTCGCCATCGATCGATCGATGATGGCCATCGATCGATGGTCAATGATCAGATTCGAGGAGTCAAGGCTTATCACTCCACCTCAAAGCGGTTTGGTGTCCATTTGTGATTGGTTGAAGACCCACTCGAAAAGGGGCTCAAAGAAGGGGCTCAAAGGCTATAAAAGGAGGGCCAAACCTAGGGTTTTTACAACAATTCTAAGCTTCCAAAAAGTCTCCGCAAAGCTACCGACAACAACGTGCTTCTTCTTCTCCGACGTCTAGGTTTCATTTCCTTTATTTTTGTACGTCGGTTTTAATTTTAGTGTCGTTGCTCATTTATATTCTTCGAAGCTATTTTTCTATCGTAACGAGGAGAGGGGGAGTGTCCCTCTACCTCAAGTTTTTTTGTATCGATTAACTCCTACCTCCAACGAGGAGGAGTTTGTTTAGTGATTTGCCCTCCGTGCGTGGTCAAGGACCACTAGGGCCTTGGAGTAGTAGCCTTCGGCTACGAACCAAGTAAATATCTTATTTCTATTGTCTCCTTTACTTTTTGTTTTGCTTATCTTTCCGCTGCGCATATTTGTCTTGAAACGAATTTGAAAAAGTTTTTTTCTTTCGCTATTCACCCCCCCCCCTCTAGCGAACCACATTGATCCAACACTCCCGTCATATGGGAGGGATAGATCCCATCTACATCACTCACATCCCTCCGCATAATTTGTTATATACCCAGTAATCGCCTTTATGGTCCACCCTATTATGGGTGACGTTTGACGATACCAAAGTACATAACTCCTTATGTAGGGAACCGTAGTGACTTCAGGTTTGAGGACTATTCATTGTTAGTAATATATATGAGAGATGTCCTAAGGCAATCGCCTTATGTATGAACCATTTATATGATAAATGAAGATTCACTATTTGAGTATACATGTCTTATGTATTTGATTGGATCTTAAACTCATTTACTGAATGTCCACGATACTATTCACAGCATGAGAGAATTTGTGATTGGATCACAACTAGTGAGTATCTCTACATGTGTAATTGTGATGTATCGGAATTATCCCTAGTCGATGAATTGATGGATTTGGACACCATCAATTCTGTCGAGACTAGCACGAGGTATACTCCTTGGTGTATCCAAGCAGCTGATTCTCACTGGCTGGAGACATAGTGATGTCCGGAGTTAATCGTGGATGCTAGTTATGGTAACTAGTTCATTGGAGTGACCAGCCGTAAGACTTCATATGGTTCTCTGCATATATAGATATGTCAATGAAGTTCTTACTGTGGCTTAAGTGCGATGTTCCTTTGACTTGCGGTATTCAAGTCATCTTGATCATGGAGACTTATGCTTTGACATCTTAAGCAAACATCTCTAAGGAGATGTGGACCCGAGATGATTGGGTATAAGTCGAAGTGATCGAAGGTGTTTGAATAGCCTATAAAGGATTCACCACTCCTTGCGAGGAGATGTATACCCATGGCCTCTCGTCGGATTGTTACTAAAGTCTTTGGCCAAAGCATTACATGTTTAGAGTAAGGTAATCTTCGATACATGTGGAGTAACTAGAATCCGTAGGACGAGGAAATGATACTTGGGCTAGGTGTGACGTAGTCAGCCTAGTGGGGACTGACACTATAGACCATGTCCTGAACCAAGTGGGTATAAGATGAGTGAAGGGAATGGGGCACGATTCATTCGAACTCTTGAAGGGTTTGAAATAGTTCTGGATCAACCGTTGATCTTTTCGGTTAATTGGGGATCATGATGTACTACTAGGTGCCACTCATGATCGTTCTATAATTAATGGTTAATTATAGACGGCCAACATAAACCGAAAACCTATTTGGTCACACGCACAACGAGTGTAATCCAAAGGATTTAAAACGAGCTTGAGAATGAGATTCTCAGACCAAGAGAAACTATGTTTGGTTGGACCAAACGTAAAGCGAGCATGAAATTGTTTCAGTCGCAATGGAAGCATGGATGGGCCGTGTCTTATGAAGACATAATGGATGGACCAAAATGGTTTGGTTCTAATCCAATGGATGAGAATAAACCAAAGGGTTTGGTTTATTTTAAACGAATGAACCAAAAGTTGGTTCGGTTCGTTTTAACTTAAAATAAACCATCATGGTTTGGTTTATTTTAACTTATCTTAATGGAGCAAGGTTAACGGGCTTTATGGATATGATCCATTAACCATTAAGAGAATTAGTTCCTTATAAAATAGGGCTTAAACCCTAACCCTAAAGCTAATGAAGTTTTGGCCGCCCAACCCTAGCCTCCTTTTGTTGTTGCCGCCCAACATGGTGTTGCCGCCAACTTCATGGAGCTGCTGCCACCTCCTTGCCGCCGGCATCCAAGCTTCAGCAGCGTGCTCGGCGACCCTCCGGTGATCTCTTGTGGGTTGGTGATAAGGTGAGCTCCACATCTCCTTTGGCGGCCTCTATTCCTCCACCAAAAGCTGTCCAGTTTTTCTGGACAGCTTGTTTTGTTATGTCGGGCGTCGTTTGGGCGGCGGTTAGTGCTCGACAGCGGCTAACTACCGGGGATTTGATCTCTGGTAATCCTCTGAGTGGAGGGCGAAGGATTCGTCAAGCGGTTGTGAATACCTCTCGGAGAAGCGAGTTTGAGGACTTCGTTTTGGATCGAATTTGGATTGGATCGTGATCATCTCGATCACGTCGTCTTCAACACGAGGCTAGTAACCCGTCTGAAGACGAAGCTCGTGGCTTAGCGAAGTCATCCCGAGGAACTCGGCGTGGATACGGATAGAGACGATTCTAGCGAGGATCGTTCCGGTTGATGCCGTTCCCGCTATACGTCATACGAAAGGTATAACGTAGAAAAATTTCCTTTTATTGCAAATTTTAATTTACGGTTATGTCTACACTTGTTGTAATATGCATGCGTGTGTTGTGTGTGTTGTAATAAATATAGATTTATTAATTTTAATTGCTTCATTGTGCTCATGTTTACGAAACATGATCGAACACACACGCCTTGCGGTCGAAACCCAACCATGATGGTATCGAGCCCGAGTTGTGTTTCGACATAATCGTAAAAATGGTTTTGCGATAGTCATAATGTATTTCTGGAAATTTTCTAAATTTTGGAAATTTAGAAGTATTTATGGAAAATTTTCAATTTTGGAAAGTCTAGAAGTATTTATGGAAATCTTCCACTTTTGGAAAGTTGGAAGTATTTATGGAAATTGATATTTTCCATAAATAAAATATTTGATTAGATTCTTGAAATTTGTTTCCTAATTTAATCATGATTTGATTTGGGAAATCAAATCTTAAAATATTTTATTTCCATAAGTAGTTTTAATGATTTAGGAAATTGGTTTCCTAAATAGATTTTCCTTAATCAAATAATTCCATGAATAAAATATGTGATTAGATTTGGAAATTTGTTTCCTAATTTAATTATGATTTGATTTGGAGAATCAAATCTTAAACATATTTTATTTCCATAAATAGTTATGACATATAAGGAAATTATATAAATGACATAATTGTATGTCATGTAATTGCATTAGATGCATAACATTATGCCATGCGTGTCGTGACATGTAGATGTATGCCATGTATGTCATGCCATGTAGATAATAGTTATTTGCATGCAAAGAGGATGAGACATAAAAATCCTTAATCAATATTAAAGCCTACACCTTCCATTAATATGGTTAGAACCAGAGTTCTGTTTCTTGTTTGGGTTGTTGGACTCTCTCCAAGCCCGGCTCGAACCTGAATATGTTCAAACCATGGAATAGTTTAATACTAATATGGTAAGAGTCAGAGGTCACTCGTTAGCTTTGGTTGTTGGACTCTCTCCAAGCTGGGCTAATTGGTTGAATGCGCTCTAACCATATTAAAACTATGTCCTGATTAATGGGTTGGCTTTAACCTGGAGCATCGGCTTGTTGGACTATCTCCAAGGTCGATGTAAAGGGAGGTGAAGTTGGGTGCTATGCATATGATGCATACTTGTTAATGTGTTAACAACCCGATGTATGTGTGAACATTCAATTAGTTGATAGCACATTGTGATAGTTGCATATACGGGATATGCAATCGGTATAGATGATACCTACCGTCGTAGTTATGAATGGCTTGTTGGACTCTCTCCAAGGTTGTTCATAACTATGATGGATATCAGCCCATTCGAGATGGACCTACAATCTCGAAGTGATTTTGGGGTTTTGAAATTCGAAAAATGAATGGGATTTATAAATGTATATTGATGCATTTTAAAAATCATCTTTCTCATATATGCTCGTTTTGTATTTCTAAGATTGATCATGATGTCTTTGAATTTGCGTTCCATTTTGGATTCGAATAAATTGACTGGGCCGAACTTCTTGGACTAGCTTAGAAACTTGAGAATTGTTCTCAAGGTGGAAAAGCTTGCGAATGTCCTCGAAGCGTCTCTTCCCTCTCGTCCAAGTGACAATGCAACTCTGGACCAATTGTTGGCCTATCAGAAACATGTGAATGATTCTGAAATGGTGAGTTGCATCATGCTAGCCACGATGGAACCCAAGCTACGAAAGCAGCATGAGCATATGGATGCTCATATCGTAGTCCTTCATCTTTGTGAGTTGGTTGATGAGCAAGTGAGATTTGAAAGGTTCGAAGTCTCAAAGCTCCTCTTCACCTCTGAGATGCTAGAAGGTTCATCTGTGGTACTGCTCAATATGCTGAAGACTGTGGAGTCTTCTGAGAAGCATGAGCAGGGGACGGTGTTGTTAGTTGATTCCTCGAAGAAAGGTTCTAAGAGGAAGTCAAAGGAACATCAGAAGGGAAAGAAGAGAAGGGCTAAGAAAGTAGAACTAGCACAAAAGGAAACTTGCCATCATTATGGCAAGGAGAGCCATTTGCGAAGAAAGTGCAAGATTTATCTTGAGTCCGTGAAAAAGAATAAGGCATCGGATGCCCCATCTTCTTCAGACATCTTCGTTATTGATTGTCATTCTATTTCCTCAAACACTTGGGTATTGGATACTGGGTGTGGCTCACATATATGTAATGACATACATGGGCTAAGGAATAGAAGAAGACTCGTCAAGGGAGAGTCAAATTTGTGTGTTGGGAATGGAGCAAAGGTTGTTGCAGTCGCCATTGGAACGCATTTGTTGAAACTCCCAACAGGACTTGTCTTAGAACTGGACAATTGCTTTTATATTCCTTCATTGATAAAGAACATCATTTCTATTTCTTGTTTAAATAGAAATGGGTACCATTTGACTTTTAGTAACAATTGTTGTTACATAACTTTAAATGGAGTTCTTTATGGGACTGGAACTTTAAGCAATGGTGTTTATACGTTGGACGTATCCAGTGACATCTTCAATATCGAAGCGAGTAACACGCGTGCTCAAAAGGATAATCAAATAGACTCCTATATGTGGCATTGTCGTCTTGGCCATGTAAGCAAGAAACGCATGTCCGAATTACACCGATGTGGAATTCTGGAATCGTTTGAATTGGATTCATACGATACATGCGAATCATGCTTAAAAGGCAAGATGACTAAGTTACCTTTTACTGGAAAAGGTGAACGAGTGGGAGAGTTACTAGGTCTAATACATACTGATGTATGTGGACCTATGTCAACTCAAGCATTAGGAGGCTATAGCTACTTCATTACCTTCACCGATGATCACTCACGGTTTGGGTAAGTGTTCTTGATGAAACACAAGTCTGAAGCCTTTGAAAGGTTCAAAGAATTCAGAAATGAAGTAGAGAAACAACATGACAAAAGTATTAAAATACTTCGATCGGATTGAGGTGGTGAATACTTAAGTCAAGAATTTCTTGATTATCTAAGAGACAATGACATATTGTCTCAATGGACTCCGCCCTATACACCACAGCATAATGGTGTATCTGAGAGGCGTAACCGGACCTTGTTGGACATGGTCAGGTCAATGATGAATCATGCGACTCTTCCCAAGTCCTTTTGGGGTTATGCACTTCAGACAGCTGTTTACTTGTTAAACAGAATGCCTACCAAGGTAGTCTCAACTACTCCATATGAGATATGGAATGGTAAGAAACCTCATGTATCTTACTTGAAGATATGGGGTTGTCCTGCTTATGTGAAGCGGACTGTATCAGAAAAACTGGATGCTAAGTCTGATAAATGTCTATTTATTGGATACCCTAAGGAAACAAGGGGTTACCAATTCTATCATCCTGTGGAACAAAAGGTGTTTGTTTCAAGGCATGCTGTGTTTCTAGAGAAAGAGTTTCTCTTGCAAGAAAACAGTGGGAGTGTCGTCGAGCTTGAGGAGGCTCGAGAGACTCAAATAGACATTGATGAGATACCTGGTGAAGTACAACAGCCGACAACTCATAGTGATGAGCAATCGGCTGGACCTATTGTAACACCACATCTTCGTAGATCTGGTAGAACACGCAATATTCCTGAGATATATGGATTTCTCGTAAGTGAATCGAACGACGTGTTACTCATTGATGATGAGGAGCCTACCAATTATGAAGAAGTGCTGACAAGTTCAGAAAGGGATAAGTGTCTTGGTGCCATGAAGTCGAAAATGGATTCCATGTACGAAAACCAAGTTTGGAACTTGGTTGACCCACCTGAAGGGATAAAGCCTATAGGGTGCAAGTGGGTTTTCAAGAAGAAAACCGACATGGATGGTAATGTGATTACCTATAAGGCTAGATTGGTGGCGAAAGGATATCGTCAAAAGCAAGGTGTTGATTATGACGAAACCTATTCGCCTGTAGCTATGCTTAAATCCATTCGGATGCTCCTGGCCATAGCGGCTCATTATGATTATGAGATATGACAGATGGATGTGAAAACAGCTTTCCTTAATGGAAACCTGCTCGAGGACGTGTATATGATACAGCCTGAGGGTTTCACATCGGTTGATAAAACCAAGGTATGCAAATTACGACGGTCCATTTATGGATTGAAGCAAGCATCCAGGAGCTGGAATATCCGTTTTGATGAGACAATCAAAAAGTTTGATTTCTCACAAAATCTAGATGAACCTTGTGTGTACAAGAAGGTTAGTGGGAGTGCAGTCGTATTCCTAGTATTGTATGTCGATGACATACTACTTATAGGAAACGATGTTTCAATCTTACAGTCAGTGAAGGTTTGGTTATCCAAGACATTCTCCATGAAAGACCTGGGAGAAGCAACCTATATCCTCGGGATTAAGATCTATAGAGATAGATCGAAACGGTTGCTTGGTCTTTCGCAGTCTACATATATAGACCGAGTGCTAAAGAGGTTTAGCATGTCGGAATCCAAGAAAGGTTTCATACCCATCAGGCATGGGGTACACCTTTCGAAGTCTATGTGTCCGCGCACAGAAGACGAGAGGATTTGCATGAGTAAGATTCCCTATGCATCTGCAATAGGATCTATCATGTATGCTATGTTATGTACGAGGCCCGATGTATCGTATGCTCTGAGTGTCACGAGCAGATACCAGTCTGATCCAGGAATGGATTATTGGGTGGCTGTTAAGACGATCCTTAAGTACTTGAGAAGAACTAAGGATGTGTTCCTAATATATGGAGAAGGGTACATGGTGATACGTGGGTATACGGATGCCAGCTCCAGACAGACAAGGATGATTCCATGTCTCAGTCTGGGTATGTATTCACCTAGAATGGAGGCGCAATAAGTTGGAAAGGTTCCAAGATTGACACTATAGCGGATTCTGCCACTAAGGTAGAATACGTTGCAGCTTTGGAAGCAGCAAAGGAAGCAGTTTGGATCAAGAAGTTCATCTTTGAACTTGATGTGGTCTCATCAATGATCCAAACATGTGCTTCGCCGCTATCATCTTATCAGAGAGATCATCAGTAGGAACGAAATACAAATCGAGAAAATTCCCACTGAAAGGAACTTAGCGGATCCTTTGACTAAGGCATTACCTCAAAGTAAGTTTGAGGGTCATGTTCGAGCTTATGGTATTGGATACCGTAGCGATTGGCATTAGGCCAAGTGGGAGTCTGTTAGTAATATATATGAGAGATGTCCTAAGGCAATCGCCTTATGTATGAACCATTTATATGATAAATGAAGATTCACTATTTGAGTATACATGTCTTATGTATTTGATTGGATCTTAAACTCATTTACTGAATGTCCACGATACGATTCACAGCATGAGAGAATTTGTGATTGGATCACAACTAGTGAGTATCTCTACATGTGTAATTGTGATGTATCGGAATTATCCCTAGTCGATGAATTGATGGATTTGGACACCATCAATTCTGTCGAGACTAGCACGAGGTATACTCCTTGGAGTATCCAAGCAGCTGATTCTCACTGGCTGGAGACATAGTGATGTCCGGAGTTAATCGTGGATGCTAGTTATGGTAACTAGTTCATTGGAGTGACCAGACGTAAGACTTCATATGGTTCTCTGCATATATAGATATGTCAATGAAGTTCTTACTGTGGCTTAAGTGCGATGTTCCTTTGACTTGCGGTATTCAAGTCATCTTGATCATGGAGACTTATGCTTTGACATCTTAAGCAAACATCTCTAAGGAGATGTGGACCCGGATGATTGGGTATAAGTCAAGTGATCAAGGTGTTTGAATAGCCTATAAAGGATTCACCACTCCTTGCAGGAGATGTATACCCATGGCCTCTCGTCGGATTGTTACTAAAGTCTTTGGCCAAAGCATTACATGTTTAGAGTAAGGTACTCTTCGATACATGTGGAGTAACTAGAATCCGTGAGGACGAGGAAATGATACTTGGGCTAGGTGTGACGAGTCACCTAGTGGGATGCACAATAGACCATGTCTGAACCAAGTGGGTATAAGATGAGTGAAGGGAATGGGGCACGATTCATTCGAGCATCAAGGGTTTCTGTAAATAGTTCGATCAATGCTGATCTTTTCGGTTAATTGGGGATCATGATGTACTACTAGGTGCCACTCATGATCGTTCTATAATTAATGGTTAATTATAGACGGCCAACATAAACCGAGAACCTATTTGGTCACACGCACAACGAGTGTAATCCAAAAGATTTAAAACGAGCTTGAGAATGAGATTCTCAGACCGAGAGAAACTATGTTTGGTTGGACCAAACGTAAAGCGAGCATGAAATTATTTCAGTCGCAATGGAAGCGTGGATGGGCCGTGTCTTATGAAGACATAATGGATGGACCAAAATGGTTTGGTTCTAATCCAATGGATGAGAATAAACCAAAGGGTTTGGTTTATTTTAAACGAATGAACCAAAAGTTGGTTCGGTTCGTTTTAACTTAAAATAAACCATCATGGTTTGGTTTATTTTAACTTATCTTAATGGAGCAGGTTAACGGGCTTTATGGATATGATCCATTAACCATTAAGAGAATTAGTTCTCTATAAAATAGGGCTTAAACCCTAACCCTAAAGCTAATGAAGTTTTGGCCGCCCAACCCTGGCCTCTTGTTGTTGTTGCCGCCCAACATGGTGTTGCCGCCCACTTCATGGAGCTGCTGCCACCTCCTTGCCGCCGCATCCAAGCTTCATCCGCGATGCTTCGCGACCCTCCGGTGATCTCTTGTGGGTTGGTGATAAGGTGAGCTCCACATCTCCTTTGGCCGGCCTCTATTCCTCCACCAAAAGCTGTCCAGTTTTTCTGGACAGCTTGTTTCTTTGTTGTCGGAGCGTCGTTTGGACGACGGTTAGTGCTCCGACAGCGGCTAACTTATCGGGGATTTGATCTCCGGTAATCCTCTGAGGTGGAGGACGAAGGATTCGTCAAACGGTTGACGAATACCTCTCCGGAGAATCGAGTTTTGAGGACTCGGTTTTGGATCCGAATTTGGATTCGGATTGTGATCATCTCTCGATCACGTCGTCTTCAACACGAGGCTAGTAACCCGTACGAAGATGAAGCTCGTGGCTTAGCGAAGTCATCCCGAGGAGCTCGGCGTGGATACGGATAGAGACGATTCTTACGAGGATCGTTCCGGTTGATGCCGTTCCCGCTATACGTCATACGAAAGGTATAACGTAGATAAATTTCCTTTTATTGCAAATTTTAATTTACGGTTATGTCTACACTTGTTGTAATATGCATGCGTGTGTTGTGTGTGTTGTAATAAATATAGATTTATTAATTTTAATTGCTTCCGCTGTGCTCATGTTTACGAAACATGATCGAATACACACACGCCGCGGTGCCGGAAACCCAACATTCATACCAATAGTCACATGAGAATGTTTATGACACTCATATGACGATCCATGAAACTTTCTCATGGCGGGTCAGTTCAGTATATATTCAGTAATATATACCCATGTGTCAACTTGATATCATATATCCATGACTTTTGAGATCAAGTCATCATTTGACGTACATGCTAGTCTTTATGTATTAATATTGCCCTTGCATATTAATACTTGACTAGGAACATTTAGGAAAGTGTTCTCTACAGCCTCTCATATTCAATTCTGCCAATTGATGTGTTGTAGATAAGAACCTAGTTTTCTAGGGCATTATTATATTTAATTTAGCTGGCACAAGCAAGATGTAAATATAATAACTAATCCTTTGCCTTTATAGAATATGATACAAAATGTTCCCTATCCAACCATCACATGATTGGTTCTAGGGCTATAACTAACACTCACCACCACGATCAGATCGTAGTGTCTTGATACTTTAACCTTGACGTTTCTCCACATCAGCCTTGAATTATTTGAACTTGTCAAAGCATTTAGACTTGCGGCACATCAGGTAAATGTATCCATATCTTGAGTAATCGTCTATAAAAGAGATGAAATACTCAAAACCACCTCTAGCCTGGATAGACATAGGACCACACAAATCAGAATGAACCAATTCTAACACATCTTTGGCTCTATACCCCTTGGCCTTAAAAGGCCTCTTGGTCATTTTACCTTCCAAGCAAGATTCGTAGGTTGGGAAATCTTCCACCACTAATGAACCCAAAGGTCCATCAGCTATCAACCTTTGAATTCAGCTTAGGTAAATATGACCAAGCCTAAGATGCCAAAGATATATTTGGTTCATCTTCGAAGGTTCTTTTCTCTTTTTGGAATTAGAAGATGAGTTATTAACTTCAATTTGCATCGCGGGAGGTTTTGGTTCAAGTGTGTATAAATTTCCTATCAATGCACCCGAACAGATAATGTCTCTATTCCTTCTTATAACAACTCTGTCATTAAAAGAAATAGAATATCCATCCATAAATAATTTAGAAACCAAAATTAAATTCTTTCTAAATAAGGGTACATAAAGGAAATTCTTAAGAACCAAAAGTTTATTTTTCTCAAAAGATAAATGAACATCTCCCATCAGAATACCGCCACCTTCGTGGCATCGCCCAAGTACACTGTAATCTCCACCTCTACTACCGTCTAGTTTCGAACCCCGCAAAGTATTGCGGACATGATCGCTGGCTCTGATCTACACACCAGTGCCGTAGATAACACCGCTAAACATGTTTCAACGACTAGACCAAAAGATATACTCCTTCTTCCAGTTGTCCAGCTACATAAGTGAAGCACTTGCCTTTCGGCTTCTTCACTCCTCCCTGAGTACCTCCCACCGCCTTCGCCCCTGTTTATTTCTTCTTCTTCTTGCCTTTCAGCTTAGAAGTAGAAACCTTTTGGGTCACCATGGCATGTGCCAGAGCACTATGACGAAATAGCCCCTCTGCCGCCTGGAGTTCTGTCAGAAGTTCTGCCAATGAATACAACCTCTTGTTCACGTTGTAGTTCAGGCAAAACTGCTCAAAACTCCTAGGTAGAGACTGGAGTATGATATCGACCTGGGTTTTCCCATCGATCTCAGCTCCTAGGACCTCCATCTCATTCAAATGAGCCATCATCTTGAGAACATGATCCCTCACGGGTGTTCCCTCGATCATAGTGGTGGTCATCAAGTTTCTCATAGTTTCTTGCCTGGCAGCCTGATTCTAGTGTCCGAAAAGCTCTTTGAGATTGAGCATCATGTCATAAGCTGTGGGCATGGCATGATGTTGATGTTGCAGTACATTTGACATAGATGCCAAAATGTAACACCGCTCCATCTCATCGGCTTTTACCCACTTCTTATAACTCTCTCTCTCCTTTTCCCCAGAATCTTCTATAGTCTTAGGAGGGCACTCTTCGAGGAGTACATATTTGTATTCCTCAGCAGTCAAGACAATGTCTAGATTCCTCTTCCAATCAACATAGTTGGGTCCAGTAAGTTTATTCTCTTTCAGTATCACAGCAAGTGGGTTGAAAGTCATTTTGAAAGAAAACCTAAGAATCACAAAAATCAAAACATTAGATTTCAAAAAATTATTGATTCCTCAAACAATAAAATTTTAAAATCAACCAACACCTCAAAACACCGAGAATATCGTATGCCACGATAGTGTGGATGTATACGATTTCTACATTTGTAAGAGGAGGTTTTACCCATTAATTTTACTATATTGTCAACCTAACTTTTTGACAAGTAAAATTAATAGTTGGTTCCTCTTTGGCCCTATAAATAAAAGCAGTGACTCCGATGGGGAGGATACTTATATTTGTATCTAAGTGTTCACCATTACTCGGTACCAAGGCAATTATCTCGGGTTATGTGCCTTTGGATGGGGAAGTGCACACGCTCCTTAATAATTTCTTATAACCATATTTGATCTTGTGATCCGCAAACAAACTCATCCGATGGGGAGGAAGGCACTCAGAGCCGATGCGTAAGTTTGTTTGCATCACTTGTCAAATCATAATGGAGGTCGTGAGAATTTATAAAAATTTCCCTCTCCCACTTAGTAATTTGCAATTGAGGAATTTTCCTAGCCTACGACATGCATATCAAACAAAAAGTAATAAATATGAAAAATAAATTATTTTCCAACTATTATGGATTTTTTCTTCAATATGTCTCCCGTCGCATTGCCTTCTCGTCTGCTCCTCCTACGCCATGTATGAGCCATTTGGATATCCGAGCCGAGACTAAAATCTATTTTAATTTACATCCATCGATCCTATACTCCACGAGGGAGTGTACATGAATTCTAGATCGAAAGTAAACTAAAATAAAAAGTGTGGCTAAACAATGTCATATCTAATTTACAAAAAATTAAATACTAGCCACGTCAACCCCGAGGATTCAACAAAATATAAACATACAATCACATACACACATATGGTCATAATAGTCGGATCTTATGCCTGCAACCAAAGAGTTAACCTACGCATATCCTACTATTATCCGGCACATATAATATATGAAAAGTGCATAAAAAATAATCGAATCCTAAACACACAAAACCGGAAACCTTGGCTCTGATACCAATTGTTGGTTTGGTTTCATTGATCCGTGAGGGGAAACTTCGCTTCCCACTTCACCTCGGTTGTTTGTTCATGGCAATCCCATCGATGTCCCTGGAAAAAAAAATTTAATCCTAGACAAAAGGGATTGCTCAAACAACCAAGTCATCATCGTGCTATTTGTTTAGAGAGGTCACTTGAACAAACTTGTTGTTCAAGCGACCAACCTCTATTCTACGAGTAGCCGCGGAATAGACGATGTCCGGATCGCCAACTTTCGTGCTTATGTTCGGGATCCAAGTATTATTTAGCCACAAACAGATTATATCATGCTCATAATTGAAAAACAAAAACAAACATGTTACAAAAGAGAATATAGACTCGATATACCTCTCGATCTTCTAATGTATAACCTTCCTCCTTTCAAACATCGTGTGGGCGACGATCTACCAAAAGTTGAAGCTCCTAGATCGCCAATCTTCCTTCCTTGCTCGTTTGGAGCAAGAGGAAGAATAGAAACAAGACTCTTTTCCTTCTTTCATCCAACCAACAACCTCCAAGGATGGACCTTGCCGCCGACCAAGAAGGAAGAGGAGATTAATGGTTGCCGGCCAAAAGCTTCAAGGGAGGACCCTAAGCCTTTGTTCCACCAGCCAAGGAGAAGGAGAAGAGGGGCTTTGGCTGCCGGCTAAAGTGTGGGAGGAGTTTTTTGGGCGCCGTCAAGATTGAAGAAGGAGGAGATAAGGAAATAGATTCCTTATTTGGTGCCGCCAACCCTATTCTTCTTGCCGCCCAAGCCTCAAAACCCTAAGCCTCCAAACCCTAATCCTATCTCAATTAGGATTCATCAGTTGCCGCCCACACCTTGCCCTCCTTTTATAGAGTTAGGGATAAGCCATGTTTTAATCTCCACCATTAGTTCTAGGGATTTAATCTCAACCGTCAGATCTAGAGATTTAATCTCAACCGTCGGATCTAGAGATTTAATCTCTACCTTTGGATCTAGAGTTTTGTTTCTATCCATTGAATCTAAGCTTCATGAGGTGTTAATAGGCTACAATAGGGACCATGAGGAGGAGTTGGATCTTGGCCACCCATGGATCAAGCCCACATAAAGTCCGATCCATTAATGATAATCCAATCCACTAAAGGATTATCATTGATCTACCTCACCAACCCCCATAAGATAATATGGGCTCCATATATTATTTGTACATTTTCTCCCCGTGTTTAAGATCTCGAATGTCCGTCGATTAATTAATTTCCTGACCATTAATTAATCAACATTTAACTCCATGAGTAGTACCACTCAACCTTTTCATCATGCCGGACCAAGTCCACCTGCAGGGTTTACATGATGAACCTTATGACCTCCTCAAGGGGACATCATCATCCTAATATATAGTACACGGTTTCCTCCTATAATCAACGACACACTATATAAATAATATCATCTCCCAACTTACTGAGCCTATCGATTTAATCTATAAATCTCTCCCATTGATAAATCAAAGAGATGAATACTAAGTATATATGCCCGTTATTATATCGGGATTAAGAACATGTATAAAATAATATCTGACGTCCGATTCGATTACGTAGTCAGCAATAAATCGAATCACCTCTAAGTCAGTCCTGCTCAATACACACAAAATGCACTAGTGTGATTCTATGGTCAAGACAAACCAATACCAAATCACACTACAACCATTCCGATGGTTTGTCCAAAGTCATCTCGGTTGTGAGCCTTTACTTATACTTTACAAGAATCTGATAACATGATCTCCCGTGTGACACCACACACCATATTATCTACAATGTAATGTATTAGATAATATGCATAGTCATAAAAAATATGCAAACAATGATCATGTGATTCTTATTTCAAAATAAAGATGTTCATATAAAAGATAGACTTTTCAGTATACATCCCAACACTGGTATCCTATTTTACATATCCACAATGCCTACTATTGCATATTCCTTAATCATTCGACCTGCACATACCCTGAATTGATACTACCACCCTGTGCCAAATAACTATAATTTCTATTTTCTAATATAACTCGACACTAGTTTTTGTATATCAACTAATTTCACTTTAAAATGTTCACCCAAATTTTACTTTGTAGAAGAAATGATGAGTGTAGCTATAGCCAGGACTCTGGCTAAACAACAAAAGAAAAGGAAGAGAACCGATCCATCTGCTACCTCCTCCACCATTCCTGAGCCATCTACTTCAGTAATTAACCCCTACTCAACCTCTATTGATTATATTAAGTGTCTTGATACAATCTTTGACAGAATCACTTATTTTATCGGATGTCTCCGAAGAGACTTTGACAGAATCACTTATACTTCTATGTCATATGTCCCCCTTGAACTTTCACAAGTCTGTTGGTGCAGGGGCACCAGATAATGGAACCTAGGTTTTGATTATGGCAAAGGCCCAAAGTTAAGGTCTTATTGTTATCTCATGAGCTGAATTAAGTGTGCAGGAAATGGTTAAGCTAAGTTGAAGGTCAGTGACACTCGGAGAATCTCGGGTCAAGAAATCGCGGTGGTCAGGCGACATCGGGAGAACTTCGTGAGAGTCGAAGAACCCAAGTGGAGACTAGAAGCAAAGCGACAGGTCATAAAGGACCAGAGATAAGCACAAGTCTGAAGAGAGATGAAAAGATTGTGTCCTCTATACGGGGACAACCGTAGGTGATGATCCGACTAAGACTTCAAGTGGAAGGTCTAGGTCGAGATCGGACGGTAAGGAACCATCATATTTATCATATTATGTGATAACCTCTTATTGTAGGGAGTGACCAAGCTGGCAGTCGACTACTGGCTATTAGTAGTCGACTGATGGAGATGAATCATCCAAATATATAAAGGTAAAAAAGGATAATATTTGATGTCGCCACTTCGCGATAAGATAAGGTGCCACCTCATGATAAGGTCCACAAGTTGAGGATCTGGATTTGGACTTATTCCAAGGCACAAGTCTATAAAAGGAGGGGAGGACTCGAACCCTAAGATCATCAAGATTGCTCTAAAGTGCTCCCACAATGCTAAAGCTCTTACGCCGTAACGCCGTCATAATGCCGATGCAATGCCAAGCTCACAACCTCTTTGTCGGAAGCAGTGATGCACGCAAATGTGACCTCAAATCTAGCGACGGAGACCGTCAATGACTCGAAGTGTGCGCTCGCGCTCAACGCCCGCAAGAGCATGGCTGTCGTCAAGTAATAATATAGATTATCGATCCCACAGGGACAGAGATTCGAGTACCGATCTATTCAGTGGATGTTATTATTCGGACTTTAGTTCTAATGGTTGTGATTTAGAGGGTTGTCGGCAGTCCTAACTCTAGTAAGGTGTCACATGGAGGAAGAGAAGGGTCGCTACAAGTCTTTTAGGGAATTCTAGGATTTCGATTTCGCTTGTGTGTCGCAGAACACACTACCAATTGAGTATTATCTAGACTTCTAACTATGACATTGTGGAAGGGACATCATACACTCCCCCGATGAGCTTTCGCATCTATTGGAAGCTACCTCTACCATCCCAGGTCGACCCTTGCCTTTAGGATGGGGTAGGCGATAATCAATCCCAGCGGTGAGATAGAACATATCTTGTTCCAACTCTATCACATCCTTCTATCTACGGTTACGGGAGATGAGGCCAACCCCTTAGGTTCCTCCTTAATTCTCCTAAATCTTTGATACAAGGGTTGTCACCCCTCATATCAGCTTCACACAAGAAAAACAAAACACGTACTATTGATCTAAACAAATACCAATTTCAAATATAAACTAAAGAATCAGAAATATATTTAGAATAACATGTTCTATGCACACAAACTACTCCCTAATCCTAGAATCGGTAAATCTACTCCATGAATATAAGAGAAGAAACACAAAGCATGATCATGTTCATATATACAATGGAAATTATGCACAGAAAGTAAATTACAATGCAATGGTGCTCTTCTCCTTGGCATTGAGGTGCAGAATTTGATCCTCGAGCAGCTTCCTTCCTCCCCATTTCGAGTTCCCGAAGCCTTTTCGGGCGTCAGAGTCTTGTCCCGGCCGTCGTTCCTCCCCCCTAGGGTTTGGGCGTGATTTTCTTTATATAGACATGAGGATGACTCTTCACGAAATTTGGAAAAAGACCTAATTGCGTCAAAATGCTTGGCTGCCACACGACCGTGTGCTTCCACACAGCCAGGCCATGTGTGGCCCTGTGGTGGCTAATCTCGAGCTTCGGACACGACCGTGTGTAGCCACATGCCCTGGCCATGTGCCCTACTACATCCAGCTGCCAAATTCTCTTTTGCACTTCGAAAGTGCGCCGTTTTCTCCATGAAATACTATCCTACACACAAAAATACAAAAAGAAGATCTCCGAACTAGAAAATAGGAAATGCATGCAAAATAAAGAAAATATGCATGAAACAGACATAAAATGAAATGAGATGTGAGCGAAAACTACTCCTAAAATCCTATATGTTTTGCTCACATCAATTCCCCCCGACATGATCTTTGCTTGTCCTCAAGCAAACCTCAGTGCCATGAGATTTTAAAAAGGTGTTGTTCCATACTTAGCATATTAACTAGATTTATCGAGTGGTATTTTCAATCAAAGCAAATTAGTCATGTTCTAGAAGTTCACTAAGTTAGCTCCTCGTGCTCGGCCTAAGCGAATCTTCTTAGGGGATACCCGTTCCATGGTAAGTTAAGTCATCATCCTATAGCTTTCCTAAGGTCTCCGACTCTTAGGCACTTACCTACCCAAAGCGAGGATCGTTCCCTAGATCTAGCACAAAGTCTCAAAGGCGTGCTCCGTATTGAGAGAAATTGGTAGGTGTTTTCCCAGTAACCTAACTCGGTCCCAAAGGGGCACCTAATCATTTCCACCCACGACAACTATTTTTATCCCTCATAATCTTTTTCAATCAATTTCTTTCTCTTACTCTCAATTTCTTTCCTCTCTCTTTTTTCCCCCTATTTTCTTATTCCATTTTTTTTCTCTTGGGATTTTGATTTTTCCGAATGAGCTTCCACAATCCGAGCATCTCCAGTAACTAAAATGCTAAATCTAGAGTCACCTATGGAGTGTAAAGTACTAAACTATTGAGATGAATCATAACTAAGGATGTACTAGGTTTTCTCTTTTAGAATGTTCGTCATGTGTAGGTGTAAAAATAAAAGCTAACCAGTGTAAGTCTAGAACATTCATCAGAGCAAATAAAATAAAATACCATGAGGTAAATGAAGCTAAGCTACCCATGGAAACAACTCATGAAGAAAACCTTAAAAATACTACTGAGGCAACTTATAGATAGCAAAAACTAAGTGCTGAAAGAAACTAAACAACCTATGCAAGAACAAATGAATGCTAACTAAAATGCAAATATCAGGAAAGAAAGTATTGCAAGAAACAAAATAAATCGAAACTTGGGTCCCCTAGACTTAAGCGAAACATACCTCTAGTATGGTTGGCGAGGTGGAATGTCTGGTAGCCTTGGCATCTCGGGATCCTGGGAGAATCTGGTGTTGAGTCGCTGATGCCAAATATACATGTGGTTGATCTGAGAGATGGTGGATGCAGCAGCTGCTCGATGCTCCTCCTCCCGGGCCCCCTGTGTCTGCTGAGCACGCATATGCCGCCGCATCTCCTGGCGGTAGGTGGCCTCCTCCTGGCGACAGGAAGTCTCCTTTTGAAAGTAGATACGGGCCTCGTCGTAGAACTCTTTGGCTCGCTGAAAGTGCTCTCGGAAGCCCTGAAACTCTGCTTGCTTGTAGACACTCTGCTCCTTTCATTGCTGCCTCTGTGTCTGCTGCTCGACATATATGTCATCGAGGCATGATCGAAACTCCAAAAAATCATAGGTAGATATACCTTCATCCTGCTCAAAAGTAGAAAAAGGTAGTGGTGTAGGTGCAGGCTCATGTTGACGTGGACTAGGTTGGCTCCTATACATGTGTGGGGGGAGAGATGGGTGCCGAAGTGGATGGTCCCCCGTATGGTGGGGACTCCACTATCAGGTCTAAATGTCAGTTGGCGCACATGGTGATGGTAGTACGATCGAGGTCGGGGAGCCTAACGGCTGATAGATTTTTTCTTACAAAGCACAAGGAGTGTCCCTCTCTTACTATCATCTTCATGGCCATACACACTCCCAGATCGATCCTAGGGTTCCTCTCTATGCTATCTAGCACAGTGTAGTCGTACCCTATCCTATGGAAAATGTGGGTAAGTAGGCCTCCCAAAATAATCTCTCCTCTCGCCGCTTTGCTCATTTTCACTAAGTGTCAAATGAAATGGGACCCTACATCAATGCTACTCCTTTCTTGTAGCATGTCCCATAAGCAAAGAAGCTCACTTGCTCTCACTACACCGTCACTCTCCCCATGACAAAAAATAGTACTTGCCATAATTCGGTGTAGGTACCGGAAAATGGGATTTTGGAGGCGCGATGCTTTGGCACTAGATCCGAGAGTTAAACCCAATAGGGGTTCTTTTCTCTCCCCCACTAGGCAAGCCAAAGCATGTGTTCCATTAGTGTAGTGTCCATTCATGCTCAATGTTAAATAGCCTAAAGGTTATCCTACCCTCTTCTCTGTTAGGACCTGTGCACCCGCTAGGGTGGGGGGGGGGGGTGAATAGCGATTGTCGTCGGTTGATCAGAATTAGTTTGTTTCTACAAATCGTGTTAGCGCACAACAGAATAATAATAATAACAAAAAGCAAAATGCACAAACACAATCACAACATAAGGATGTAACATGGTTCGGAATCGTATGGTTCCTACTCCACGGATTAGGCTCTAAAAGCCCTAGCGATGTAAACCAACACCACTAATCCAATAAACTCCTTCTTGACAGCACGTCGAAGGTGGAGAAATCTTGTACAAATGATTACATAAAGTAATACAACAAAAATAAGCAAATACAAGTATGAATACAACAATCTATGTAAAGAGAACTTTACAAATGACCTTTTTGATGCTTGCTTGTTTGGTTGCTTGAGTTGCACTTGGAGACCCTAAATTGAAGTAGCAAATCGTCCCAAAACTCCTCAAGAAACCTTAGCCAAAACCTTCCCTTCGTGCTTTTTTTAAACTTGCAACTCGGGCTGGATTTTGCCTAGCAGTCAATTGATTGAGACCAACAGTCGACTACTCCTGGAGCCATTGTCTCACAATGGCATGAGCCACGTTGGATAAGTTCCAATGGATAGACCATCAGTCGACTAATCATGCCCATCAATCGACTGATCGAGTCATCACTCGACTATCTAACCCTAGCAGTCGACTCGGGAACCTTCTGTGCTCGAATACCGGACCAATGATTGGTGATATACATATCGATCATTGCTAGGCCATCGATCACGATCGCCAATGTTGGCGATCATTGCTAGGCCAGTTCCTACAGTCGAACTCTAGTCGACTCACATCAGTCGACTGGCTAGAGTCTAATCGACTGATACACCTCAAACATGAGGTTTTAACCTCAAGTATGGTGCCCCCATACTTGTTAGACCACCCTTAGCCTAGACCTAGGCCTTCTAGCCACCTCCGTCAGCCTCGTGCCTATCAGATCCCTCCAAGTCATCCATGACTTGTTCATCCATACGCTAGCCTTCAAGTGCTTCCATCGGCTATTGTCATGCTAACGGTGTCTACACTGCCAAGGCACATTGGGTTTACGCTGCCAAGACTCCGCTTGGACTTTACACTGCCAACCATTGGACTTATGCTTCCAAGACTCCACCCTTGGACTTTACGCCGCCAATATTCCCCTTGGACTTCCCAATTGCCAAGACTCAAGCTTGGACTTTCCCTTGCCAACCCATGTTGGACTTTCCATGCCAAGACACATGCTTGGACTTTCCATTGCCAAGACCCATGCTTGGAATTCTCCCATGACAATGGTCAAACCATCGTCAAACATCAAATATGACCTGGGTTGATTGTACCAACAATCTCCCCAATACATTATCAGACATTAATGTCAAATATCAAAACACTACTCGAGTCAAGCTCGAGTCTAGTCAATTGTGACATGGGTCGATTGCACCAACATTCTCTCTCTCTTCCCGTTAACATTTCCTCTTCTAAAGAGCTCAAAAATTCTAAAACAATCCTAGGGTAGGTTTGGTGTCTTATCCCCATTATCTCTTCCCACCCCATTTTTGCAAATAGAACTTGAATATCATCAAACAAACCTAGGGACTCTAAGAGGTCTTCATCAAGATACCTAGTAGCGATGATTCTTCTAGTAGAAAGCATATTAAATCTTTCCCTATGATCATTATTGTGAAAGAGAAGGGATGGAAAAGGGCTACCTTCATCCGGAGCTTGAGGGGCGTCCGTTCTCCTTGCTCTTCGCTCCGAGGTAGTAGATTAGGGCGCTACTTTCCTTGTCCTCCTCACCCTTGATTCTATTGGGCTTCTTTGAGGGTTAGAGAGGGTCCTAGGTGGTGGGGAAGATGATTCCACATGGCTAGGGCAAAAGAAATCAAAGCACACGATGCATTTAGGGTGAAAACACACGGCATGACCTCTTAAACTTTATGTGCCACGACCGTGTGAAATCACACGACTAGGCTGTATGCGCCGCTGGGGGTTGGGGGAATGACCATGTAAAAATACACAGCCAAGCCGTGTGTCCCCCATTTCCTTCTCACGGTGCACAACAGTCCGAATTCTCCTTACTCGCTCAGTCGTGTAGGTTCAAAGTGATTTTTATTTTTACTTAGTACATTCTTTCTTGTCCTAATTCATGTTCAAAAATGCTAAACGAATGGAAATCAAAGTACAAATTAACCAAATGAATGCAATAAAAAAAAAGAAAACATAAAAACTAAACTTGGGTTGCCTCCCAAGAAGCACTTTGTTTAAGGTCTTTTAGCTCGACCACACTCCATTATCTCAACTCGGCTCCGGAGGCTCCGTGAACCTCCATTCATCCGTCTCTGTGTTGTCTTCCGGTGGGCTCGACTTTACCCTGCTGAAAGTGTAGTCATCTAAGAAGGGAGCTTTACACTCTGACAGATTGAAGAGGATGATCTCCCCACCTACCTTCAAGGAGATCTTGTGCGCCTTTACGTCTATACATTCTCCTGTAGTCACCAGAAAGGGTCTTCCCAAGATGATGGGATTCTAAGGGTTTGGTCCTGTGCCAAGTATAATAAAATCTATATGTATCACGAAGTTCTCGATGACCATAGGCACATGTGCTAGCATGCCGATGGGTTCCTTAACTGAGTCATCCCCCATATGAATACAAAGGTTCATTGGTTGGATCCCATTCAGTCCCATCTTCAGATATAGTGTGTAGGGCATCACACTGATTGATAACCCTAAATCACACAATGATTCATCGAAGCTCTCCCCATAAATCGAGCAAGGTATAACAAATTCAACAGGGTCCTCAAGGTGGGGTGGAATCATATCTTCAATTTCGGCTTGATCGGGTAGGGTGGAAATCATTGCTGCACACCCCTTGGCGAATCTGTTTCTCCGTGCTACTCTCTCACTACATACTCCCTCTTCCTTGACCTGACTCGGCTGGGTAATGGTTGAGAGTTATCTATGGTTTGTGACATGGTTTGGGCTATCTGGGCCACTTGTGTTTCCAACATCCTCATGTGACTTGCAAGACCATCAATAGTGGCCTTCAAATCCTTAAGTGACTCTTCTGTTTTTTGATGTTAGCGTCGAAATTCTTCATTGGCCTTCGTTTGGGTAGCAATGAAGTCTTCCATCATCAATTCTAGCCTAGACATTTTGTGGTTGTTGTTGCCCATTGCCCTATTGTTGCCCATACCCTCCTGATGGTTGGAAGTTCCCCGAGTTATTCCGATAGGAAAAATTTGCGTGATTCCTCCATCCGAGATTATAAGTACTGGAGTATGGGTTGTTGGGCCTTTGATTATAATCTCCAACCGCATCGACATGCTCAATTTACTCTTCTAAGCCACCCTGCCTTCCACAGTAGTCCTCCCGATACGCTCCTGCTCCCTCTCCAAAGTCATTGGTTGCACATACAGAAATAGGATTTAAAGAGTCAAACCGTCTGCTAAGCACGCCCATCCTCACTGCTAGGTGGTCCACGGAGTTAACAGCATATCGTGCCACTGTAAGAGATGGGTGACTACGTTCGGAAGCCCATTGATGGTGGTTCTGAGCCACCTTATCTATCAGCTCCTCTGCTTCCTCGATAGTCTTGTTCATTAGCGCTCCTTCTGCAGCAGAATTGAGGGACATCTTTGTGGCGTACGTGATCCCATTGTAGAAGATGTGGATCACTAGCCACCTTTCCAGTCCATGGTGGGGGCATTAGTAGAGTAGCTGCTTGTAGCGATCCCAATCTTCAAATAGGGACTCCCCTTCCTTCTGACGGAAGCTCGTGATTAGATGGCACATGTGAGCAGTCTTGCTTGGTGGGAAGTGTTGGGAAATTTTGGATCATGATTTTCACAACATTGCGGGCGAATACTTCGGACAACCGCAGTGGGAAAAATATATATATCTGGATCCCAACAGAGATCCATGCAAAAACATACAAATCGTTTCGTATCCTACTTTTTCAGATCTTATCTTGAAGGAGAAGTATACCTTCGTTGTGTGCCCTTCGCAATCCCGCAAATCCAAGCGCTGTCAGATCTCAATACGGTAAGTATAACTGTATCTCCACGGTATCCACACTGACACTCAAACGTTTTGGAGTTACGTTGTGCTAGCAACCCTAGAAAAGCACCAAGACCACTTGGAAGAAGAAGGAGAGGAAGGAGAGAACTCTTCTCTTTGCTTAGAGGAAGTGGGAGAGTGAACACTTGTCTTTTCTTTGGCATACACGTTCAACAACAAAAGCTACACAATCACCTTTCACGTTAACCACCTAAAAGCCTTTTATTTCCTTCTTAAAGTCTCTTCATTAAGAAAACTTTTAATCTCCTATTGCATCCAAATGCATGAACCTCTCATCAAGAATACCTAGGTATTCCCATGCATGATTAATCACATTAATCATGCATGATGATAGATGACACTTGCATGATTATTTATCTTCCATGGTTTGACTTGAGTCTAACTCAAGTCTTGGCCATATGCTTGATTGTACTTTTAGTTAAACTAAAAGAAATCATCTCCAAAAATAGAATGCCATTTGTGTGTGACCCAATAGGCTCTTGTAACGTTGGAAATGTGTTTAAAACCCCACTTTTAGACACATAAGCAATGAACGACATCTAGCAATACATCATTGCTACACAAGTTACAAGAAGGTCGAGATCCGACAACCTTTCCGTGGCTATTATAATGTATGATGGTGTCCTTCTATCCTTGATATTATCTTAGATCGATCAATGAGGCATAGACCATGTCATGACCTTATCAATCTTTATGTTTCTTGATCCCCAAGTAGACTCACTCAAACAAATGAGCTCAATATCTCATATTGACTCATTTGAGCATGACCATGCATTTCGTGGTCATACTCTATCAAGTGGCCAAAGATATCACTCCCGTCATATGGGAGGGATAAATTCCATCTACATCACTCACATCCCTCCGCATAATTTGTTACATACCCAGTGATTGCCGTTATAGCGCACCCTGTTACGGTGTGATGTTAGACGATACCAAAGTACATAACTCCTTATATAGGGAAGTGTAGCGACTTCAAGTCCAAGGACTATTCATACCAATAGTCACATGAGAAAGTATATGACACTCATATAACGATCTATGATACTTTCTCATGGCGGGTCAATTCAGTATATATATTCTCCAATATATATATCGATGTATCAATGTGATATCACATATCCATAACTTGTGAGATCAAGTCATCCATTGACCTACATGCTAGTCTCAATGTATCAATATATCCCTTTGTCTATTAATACAATACTTGACTAGGAATGTTTAAGAATAGTGTTCTCTACAACTTCTCATAATCAATTCTACCAATTGATATACTATAGATTAGAATCTACTATTCAAGGGCATTATTATATTTATTCACTAGCACACACATAAAGTAAATATAATAATCAATCTTTATCTGTTATTAATGAAATATGATACATAATGATCTCTAATCAATCTTCTCATAATTGACACTAAGGGCTGACACTAACAGGAAGTACTTGTTCAAAAATTGATGCTCACACTGCTCCCATGTAGTAATGCTTCCCGATGGCAGGGAGTGAAGTCATGCCTTAGCCTTATCCTACAATGAGAAAGGGAATAGGCTTAGGCGAATTGCATTGGCAGGGACTCCATTGATCTTCATTATCGAGCAGATTTCCATAAATATCTCTAGGTACTGGTTCGGGTCTTCAGTCATAGCTCCCCCAAATTGACTCTGTTGGGCCATGTGTATGAGTGCCAGCTTCAGCTCAAAGTTGTTTTCCGAAATGGACGGTCCAGCTATACTCAGCCTAAATCCTCTAGCACTAGGGGTTGTGTAATCCTGCAAAGGTCGGCTACCTACGTTCACCACAAATGCAACTTGGTCCTCCATCCTCTTCTATTCAGCTCTCCAATGATGGTAGGTTCGTTTAATTTTTAGATCGATCGAAATCAGGCCTTCCAATCCTAGGCGTCTAAGCATACGAAGAACTGAGCCACAAAATTAGGAGTATTCCCTAATGCTCAGAAATAGGAAATAAACTAATCTAGCTGACTAAATAAAATGAAGAAGAGCTAATTATAAAAGAAAACATAAAATTACTGCTAAAATAAAAACTAAATCTAGATATGGAAAATCTAAAACTGAAGTAAATACAGTAAAATAAAAATAAAAGTAAAGCAAGTAAATAAATCTAACCTAAGTCCGATCCAATTATCTACTTCTTGATTGAATAACGAATTAATCAGTCCCCAACAATGGTGCCAAAAACTTGATGCACGGGAATGCGACCTCAAATCTCATGACGGAGACCGTCGAGGACTCAAAGCCCGCGCTAATGCTCAATGCCCACAAGTGCACGAGTGTTGTTAAGCAATAATATAGATTATCAATCCCACAGGGACTGAGATTCGAGTACCGATCTATTTAGTGGACGTTATTGTTCAGACTTTAGTTCTAATGGTTGTGATTTAGAGGGTTGTCGGCGGTCCTAACTCTAGTACGGTGTCACATGGAGGAAGAGAAGGGTCGCTATGAGACTTTTAGGGAATTCTAGGATTTCAGTTTTGCTTGTGTGTCGCAGAACACGCTACCAATTAAGTATTATCTAGACTTCTAACTACGGCCTTATGGAAGGGACATCATACACTCACCCGATGAGCTTTTGCATCTATTAGAAGCTACCTCTGCCATCCCAGGTCGACCCCTGGCTTTAGGACGGGGTAGGCAGTACAAGGATGCCGAATCAATCCCTACGGTGAGACGGAACGTATCTCGTTCCGACTCTACTGCATCCTTCTATCTACGGTTACGGGAGATGAGGCCAACCCCTTAGGTTCCTCCTTAATTCTCCTAAATCTTTGATACGAGGGATGTCACCCCTCGTACCGACTTCGCACAGTAGAGAGAAAACCCAAACATGTACTATTGATCTAAACAAATACCAATTGCAAATATAAACTAAAGAATCAGGAATATATTTGGAATAACATGTTCTATGCACACAAACTACTCCCTAATCCTAGAATCGGTAAATCTATTTGTTTTATGATCATGATGGGTGTTTATGGATGATACTTAACCTTGGGTAGAATTGCATGGAATATTTGTTAAGTATAATTACCTTTAGTTACATCTCACATTCACCATAAGGCTAGCTTGATTGAAAACATTGCATGGGTGAGATGTTAGGTTCATACAAGTGTTTCACTAATGCTTATGGCATTTAGATGAGTCACTAAGTGTATCATGATATAGTAATCATAGACCAACCATGGGGAAAGCTTATGTTTAATTCATGGACATATTTCCGAAAGATCATGGTTGGATATTTTTAATGATTTAAAACCATTTCATATTTCAAACACTTAGAGTTCATGCATTGAAATGTTTTAAGGCAAAACTAGGTTTCAAAGTTGATACATAATTGAGCACTTTTATAACTTTTGAGTTTTTGCCTAACTTTTTAAAATTTAATGTATTTTCATGAAAAATCATTTTTCCTTGATAAAGGTACGCATTAGAAATGTGTTCCCCAAATTTCATGATTTTTTTAATTTTTTATAATTTTTAATGCATTTTTGAAATGGGGTTCAGAAATCAAAAATTGGGTTTTACAGGTGCCGATCAAGTGATCGACTAGCTTGATCGATGTATTAAGTGGATTTAAGTCAGATTTTGGTCATTTTATTCCCTTAGACTTTGATACCTTGTTGTATAATATATGTTAGATATTTTTGATGGTGTCAAAGGGGGAGAAATGTGAGAGTTTAAGTTAATCATGCTAGGGGAATAATTAGCATGTGTTAAGGGGGAATTGCATGTATTAAGGGGGAGTGTTTTGATACTCATGTTATGTTTACATGCTTTCCTTGCCTTAGTATTTTGTTAATGTTTTCCCTAACTTAAACATTTTGCTACACATGAAAAAGGTGGAGATTGTTAGGGGAATCACCCCAAGTATGATTTAGTTTTGATGTGTGTGGCAAAGGATTTAAGTTAGGTTATTTATGTGATTTGATGTGTGTGTTTAAGTTAAGCAGGACTTAAGTGAATCACACATGTGTTGAATTGATGAAGCATTGGCGAGTTCACCATCTCATGGCTTGGGTCATTGAGTCGGTGAAGGATGACATTGCGGAAGTTGTGCGCTTGGTGCATCCAAGAGACCACCAGATGAGAAGCAAATGAAGTGAAGCTGGAGGAAGCAGACTTTGTGGCAAGATGCGAAGGATGACACTGGAGGAGTCGAGGGTTTAGTGCATCCGAGGGATGCAGGCCAAAGAGAGCTTCGAGGCGAGGGACTTCATGGGAGATGAGAGTGAGCGATTGTAACCTGGGACGGGGTAGCTCAGTTAGGTGAACTTGGCTGAATGGCTAAGTCAAGTGTCTGATGCTCAAACTTAGGTTTGAGGTTTTACCCGACAAGTCGGACGCTCAAACTTGTGTTTGAGGTTTTACCCGATGATTGGTTAAGTCGGATGCTCAAACATGAGTTTGAACTTTTACCCGATGAATGGAAGTGTCGGATGCTCAAACAAGTGGTTTAAGGTTTACCTGACCATCGGATGCTCAAATAAGTGTTTGTTTGTGGTTTTACCCAACACCAGTCGACTGCTATAGATAGCAGTATACTGATCCAAGTTGAGAGCTATCGACTGGTGTTCGAGTGAGGACTTCTAGCCCAACAGTCAACTTCTAGGGTTTGGCAGTCGACTGCTGCATCATCAGTCGACTGCCAAGGGATGGCAGTCGATTGCTCAAGGTGGTCGCGGGCACAGAAGGTTTTTTAGTCGACTGATTGCCTGGATCACTCGACTGATGGCATGATCAGTCGACTGATGGGCATGATCAATTGATTGATCAGAGTGTAATTGGATGTGATGATCACGATCTGGCATGGTCAAAAACCATTGGAATGGCGATAGTCGATTGATGCATGCAGCAATCGACTACTGCATGCCCAATGGGAAGAAAGCCCTCTTCTCTATAAAAAGAGGGCTTGGGTGGTTTTGGGAGGTTAATGCTTAACTCCAAATTGTACTCCCAAGTGTTGTGAATGATTTTCTTCCCTCTTCCTTGTTATTATTTCTATCTTATTGTAAGAGGGAGAGGATTGTGTAAGAAGGTTTACCTCCACCTTGTCTTGGGATAAAGGAGAGATTAGTGAATTTGTTTGATGGAGTGATTCACCTTACGAATCATCCGTAGACTAGCGGCAAGGGTCGTGAATCACATTACATCCTTGTGTTTGCATTTGCTTCTCTTTACTTACTTTATTTCACTTAATTATCTTTATCATTGTATTTCTGCTGCACTAATCATTATCGTACATGATTAAGAATGACCAAATTCCATCTACGACAATGAAGGCTATTCAACCTCTCTTCTAGCCAGGCCACGATCCTCTAATGAAAATAACTTTCCTTAACAGAAACTTGTTTGAGGATGTATATATGATATAACCTGAGGGTTTCACATCCATTGACAAGAAAAAAGTATGCAAGCTTCAATGATCCATTTATGGATTGAAGCAAGCATCCAGGAGTTGGAATATCCATTTTGATGAGGCAATCAAACAGTTTGATTTCACACAAAATCTTGAAGAGCCATGTGTATAAGAAGGTTAGTAGGAGTGCGATCATGTTCCTAGTATTGTATGTCGATGATATATTAATCATAGGAAACGATATTCTTATTTTGCAAACAGTCAAGGTCTGGTTGTCCAAAATATTCTCCATGAAAGACATGGGAGAATCAACCTATATTTTGGGGATTAAGATCTATAGAGATAGATAGAATTGATTGCTTGGTCTTTCGCAGTCTACATACATAGACAAAGTACTAAAATGGTTTAGCATCGAAGAACGTAAGAATGGTTTTATTCCCATGAGGCATGGGATTCACCTTTTGAAGTATATGTGCCCGCACACTAAAGACGAGAAGATTCGCATGAGTCAAATTCCATAAGCATAACTAGAGGATCGATAATGTATGTTATGTTATGTACAAGGCCTGATGTATTGTACGCTTTGAGCGTTACGAGTAGATACTAGTCGGATCCTAGTATAGACCATTGGGTGGCTTTCAAGACAATCCTTATGTACTTGAGAAGGACTAAGAATTTGTTCTTGGTATATGGAGGAGGTGATATAGTAGTAAGTGGGTATACTGATGCCAACTTCTAGACAGATAAGGATGATTCCAAATCTCAGTCTAGATACATATTCATCTTGAATGGAGGTGCGGTGAGTTGGAAAAGTTCCAAACAAGACATTGTTGCTGATTTTACTACGGAGGCAGAGTACATTGTAACTTTTGAAGCATCAAAGGAGGCGGTCTATATCAAGAAGTTCATTACTGAACTTAAAGTAGTTCCAAGAATTGTTGAAGCATTACCAGTTTACTATGACAATAATGGCGTCATTGCACAGGCGAAAGAACTATGATCTCATTAACGATCCAAGCATGCACTACACTACCATCTGATCAGAGAGATCATAGGTAGAAGAGACACACAAATAGAGAAAGTTTCCACCGATTGGAATCTAGCAGATCCCTTGACAAAGGCTCTTCCCCAAGAAAAGTTCGAGAGGCATATAAAGACCTATGGTATTAGATACCAAGGCAATTAGCTTTAGGCCAAGTTGGGGTTTGATGTCATTGAGAGGTATCCTAAGGCAATCGACTTTGAAGTTATTAACAAAATTCACTATTTGAGTATACATTATCTATGTATTTGATTGGATCTTAAACTCATGTACTGAAGTCCACAATACGATGCATGACATGAAAGAAATTATGGTTGGATCATAATTAGTGGGTATCTTATCATGTGTAATCATGTATATATTGAAACTATACCTAGTAGTGGACATCATCAATTCTATGAGACAGGCACATGTTATGCTCCTTGGTTTATTCAAGCATTCGGTACTTACTGAATGGAAGCATAGATATGCTAATTGTCAACATGTGGATTCTAGTTTTGGTTACTAGTTGATGCGCATGAACGCGACCTCAAATCTCGTGACGGAGACCGTCGAGGACTCAAAGCGCGCGCTCACGCTCAATGCCCGTAAGTGCATGGATGTCGTCAAGTAATAAAGATTGTCGATCCCACAAGGACTGAGATTCGAATAACAATATACTCAGTGGTTGTAATTGTTCGGACGTGACTCTAAGAGGTTTCAGTTGGTGAGGGCTATCGGTGAACGTTACTCTATATGGTGTCACATGGAGGAGGAAAGGAGTGTGCCGAGGTCTTCAAAGGTGATTCTAGGACTTCGGTTTCTCTTGTGCATCACAAAACAATGTTGTCAACTGGCATTATCTAGACGTTTAGCTATGGTTTTGTGGAAGGTACATCATATACTCTCCCGCAGAGCTGCCGCATCTACCGGGAGCTATCTCCACCTAAAAGGATGGCATAGACGGTACGAAGATGCCGAATCAATCCCTACGATGATCTGTTTTCGATTCCATCGTACCCTTCTATCCACAGTTACAAGGGATCAGGTTTACCCCTAGGCTCCTTATATAAAATCCCCTAAATCTTAGATACGAGGGCTGTCACCCCATATCACCTAAGCACAGCAGATAGAAAGCCAAACACACATAGATATAGTAAAGAGCAACTACCAATTGTCAAATCAAATTCAAAGGTAGAATTTAACATGAACCAACATTGCAATGTGTACACAAGCTACTCCCTAATCCTAGAATTGAAAGTACTACTCCATGTATATGAAGGAAGAATCACAAAGCATGTCTAAGTTTGTATACATAAGGAATAAAATGCAGGACAAAGAATTACAATGCTTTTGTGGTCTTCTCTCCGACATTGAAGTGCAAGGCATGGACCTCCGGCGGCGTTCCTCCTCCCCGTTGCGAGTTATCGAAGCTTTTTAGGGCTTCGGCGTGCCATCCTAGCCGTCGTGCCTCCCCCCCTAGGGTTTGGGCAGAGCCATCCTTATATAGACATCGCCTCAGACCGCTGCAAAATCCGAAAAAAGCCCTAGTCATGCAAATCTGGCGGGCCACCACACAGCCGTGTGTTTCCACATGGTCAGGATGTGTGCGGCCCTGCGGTGCTGATCTCGCCCATTGGACACGACTGTGTGAATCCACATTCCTTGGCCGTGTCCCACTCTGCATCTAGCTGCAAAATGTCCTTCTTTTGCTTTGAAAGGGCGTCTTTTTCATTTGAAATGCTAACCTACACACAAAAGTACAACGAGTAGACCTCCGAACCAAAAAATAGGAAATGCGTGCAAAATAGAGTAACATATACATGAAACTAACACAAAATGTAATGAGATGTGAGCGAAAACTACTCCTAAAACCCTATATGTTTTGCTCACATCACTTCCCCCAGACATAAATCTTTGCTTGTCCTCAAGCAAACCTCAGTGCCATGAAATTTTAAAAAGATATTGTTCCATAATTAGTATGTTAACTAAATTTATCAAGCGGTAGTTGTAATCAAAGCAAAATAAATATGTTCTAGAAATTCACTAAGTTACCTCCTCATGCTAGGCGAATCATTCTTAGGGGATACCCGTTCCATGGTGAGTTAAGTCATCATCCCATAGCTTTCCTAAGGTTTCCGGCTCTTAGGCACTTACCTGCCCAAAGCGAGGGTCATTCCCTAGATCTAGCATAAAATCTCAAAGGCGTGCTCGGTATTGAGAGAAATTGGTAGGTGTTTCCCCAGTAACCTAACTCAGTCTCAAAGGGGCACCTAGTCATTTCCACCTATGACAATTGTTTTTTTTTCCCTCATAATCTTCACTCTCTTTTTTTTCTTTGTTTTCTTTTACATTTCTCTTTTTTTCTCTCTCTCTTTTATTTATCTTTTCTTTTATTTTTCGGCTCACTGGGATTTTGATTTTTTCGAATGGGCTTACACAATCTGAGCATCTCCAGTAACTAAAATGTTAAACCTAGAGTCACCTATGGATTCCAAAGTACTAGACTACTGAGATGAATCATAACTCGTTATGTACTAGATTCTCCCTTTCAGAATGTTTGACATATGTAAGTGTAAAATTAAAGCTAACCAGTGTAGGTCTAGAACATTCAATAGAGCGAATAAAAAAAATACCACGAGATAAATGAAGTTAAGCTACCTATGGGAACAACTCATGCAAGCAACTTTCAAAAATACTACTGAGGTAGCTTTACAGATAACAAAAATTAAGTACTGAAAGAAACTTAACAACCCATGCATGAATAAATGAATGAAAATACCAGAAAAGAAACTACTGCTAGGAAACAAAACAAAATAAACTTTGGGGTCTCCCCCCAGACTTAAATGAAAATATACCTTTAGTATGGTGAACGAGGTGGAAAGTCTGGGAGCTAGGGCATCTCTGGATCCTGGGAGATCCTGCTGCTGAGCCGTTGATGCCACATATACATGTGGTCGATCTGGGAGCTGGTGGATGTAGCGGCTGCTCGGTACTCCTCCTCCCTAGCCCACTGTGCATGTTGGGCATGCATGTGCATGCTGGGCATGCATGTGCTGCCGCATCTCCCTACGGTAGGTAGCTTCATCCTGGCGACGAGCAGCCTCCTCCTGGAAGTATATGCAGGCCTCATCGTAGAAACCCTCAGCCCACTGGGAATCCTCTTGGAATCCATGGAACTCCACCTGCTGATAGGTGCTCTGCTCCTCCCATCGCTACCTCTACGTCTGCTGCTCAGTGTAAATGTCGTCGAGGCACGATCGAAACTCCAAGAAATCATAGGCCGACATACCTGCATCCTGCTCAAAAGTAGAAAAAGATGGTGGTGCAGGTGCAGGCTCATGTCGGTGTGGACTAGGTGGGCTCCTATGCACATGTGGACTGGAGGGAGAGTGATACAAAGGTGGAGAGATGGGCGCTGATGTGGATGGTCCCTCATGTGGAGGGGACTCCACTATCAGGTCCAAACGCCAGTTGGCGCGTATAGCTATGGTGGTACGATCCAGGTCGAGGAACCTAAGAACCATAAGATTTTTCCTTACAAATCATAAGGAGTCTCCTTCTCTAACAATCATTTTCATGGCCATGCATACTCCTAGGTCGATCCTAGGGCTCCCCTCTATACTCTCTAATGCAGTGTAATCGTACCCCATCCTATGGCAAATGTGGGTAAGTAGGCCTCCCACATTGATCTCTCCTCGTGCTGCTTTGCCCATCTTCACTAAGTGTCTGATGAAGTGGGACCCTACATCGATGCTACTCCTTTCTTATAGCATATCCCATAGGCAAAGCAGCTCGCTAGCTCTAACTACATCGTCACTCTCCCCACGACCAAATATAGTACTGGCCATGATGCGGTGGAGGTATCGAAAGATGGGGTTTTGGAGGCGTGACACTTTGGCCCTAAATGGGTCATAAGTGTGCTCCCCCTCAACTCAGTCCAAACTATCCGAGAGTTGTACCCATTAGGGGTTCTTCTCTCTCCCCCACTCGGCAAACCAAAGCATGAGTTCCATTGGTGAAGGGTCCACTCATGCTCAATGTTAAAAAGCCTAAAAGTTATCCTACCCTCTTCGCTTTCTCTACCTGTTAAAATTTCCACCTCTAAGGAACTCAAAAATTCTAAAACTATCCTAGGGTAGGTTAGGTGCCTAATTCCCATAATCTCTTCCCACCCCATTTTTGCAAATAGGGTTTGTATATCACCCAACAACCCTAAAGATTCTAGAAAATCTTCTAGTAGTAGTGAGTTTACGAGTAGAGAGCATATTATATCTATCTCTATGTTCATTATTGCAAAAAAGAAGAGTGGGTAGGGCATTACCCTCCTCCGGAGTTTGAGGGGTGTCGGCTCTCCTTGTTCGTCGCTTCGAGGCACCGGATCGGGGTACTACATGCTTGGTCCTCCTCATCCTTGCTTCTTTTGGCTTCCTTAGAGGTTAAAAATGCTTCTAGATGGTGGGGAAGACGAAATCACACGACTAGGGCAAGGGCTTTCGAAGCACACGACACAAATGGGGTGAAAACACACGGTTCGCCCCTTTTAACCTCGCACACCATGGCCGTGTGAAAACACATGGCCAGGCCGTGTGCACCTCAGGTTGGTCAGGCACGGCCGTGGAAAAACACATGGCCAGGCCGTGTGTCCCCATTTTTCACCCATTTATGCACCACGGTCTGAATTTTCTCATACTCTTCGCCGTATTGGCTAATATGGATTTTATTTTTGCCTAGCAAAGTTCTTCTCTAGTCCCAACCCTAAATGGGATGGAAATCAAAACTAAAATTAAACAAATGTATCCAATGAAATCAAAAAGGGAAATCTAACACTAACTTGGGTTGCTTCCCAAGAAGAGCTTTGTTTAAGGTCATTTAGCTCGACCACACTCCACTATCAACTCAGCTCTGGAGGTTCAGTTAACCTCCATTCATCCATCTCGGGATCTTCATCTGGAGGTTCCGGCTTCATTCTGCTAAATGTGAAGCCGTCGAGGTTGTTGGTGCAATCGGCCCAGGTCACGATTGACCATGACTCGAGTTTGGCTCGAGTGATGTTTTGATGTGTTTTGATGTTTCGACAAAAACATATGACAATATAATTGTCAAGGAAAGTCCAAGCATGGGTCTTGGCAAAAGGAAAGTCCAAGCATGGGTCTTGGCAAATGGAAAGTCCAACATGAGTTGGCAAGGAAAGTCCAAGCATGGTCTTGGCATGGAAAGTCCAACATGGGTTGGCATTTGAAGTCCAAGGGGATTGATATTGGTGGCGTAAAGTCCAAGCGGTAGTCTTGGCAGCATAAGTCCAATGGTTGGCGGCATAAAGTCCAAGCGGAGTCTTGGCGGCGTAAGTCCAATGTGCCTTGGCGGTGTAGACATCGTTAGCATGACATAGCCGACGGAAGCACCTGAAGGCTAGCGTGATGGATGAACAAGTCATGGATGACTTGGAGGGATCCGAGAGGCGTGAGGCTGATGGAGGTGGCTAGAAGGCTTAGGTCTAGGCTAAGGGTGGTCTAGCAAGTATGGGGGAACCATACTTGAGTTAAAACCTCATGTTTGAGGTGTGCCAGTCGACTGGACCGAGTCAACTAGGGTTTGACTGCGGGTTATGGCCTAGCAGTCGACTGCCATAGGTTGGCAGTCGACTGATGGCTCGAGCAGTCGACTGATCGTGTGATCAGTCGACTGGTGCTCGAGAATTCGGCCACAGAATGGAGTCGAGACTCGACTGGTCGAGTGAGGACTCCATCAGTCGACTGATGGTAGTTCCGTTGGACTTATCCAACGTGGAACTAGCCGTTGTCTCACGACAACAGTGGCATCAGTCGACTGATGGTCCCGATCAGTCGACTGATCGACTTTTTCCAGCACAGGTTGAAGCTATATATGGAGCTCGTGATGGAGGAAAAAGAGATCGGTTCTTGAGGGCTATTGGGGCGATTTGTTGGTGCAAATCAGGTCTCCAAGTGCAAGCAAGCAACCAAGCATTCAAGCAATCAAAACAAGTGTTGTAAAGTCTTTTCTTTACTTGTATTTCATATTTACATTGTATATTGCTTGTATTTCATTCTTACTATTGTAAGATTTATTGTAAGGGGTTTCTCCGCCTCCGACTTGTGTCGAGAAGGAGTGTTTATCATTAGTGAGTGCGTGTGCATCACTAGGGCTCTTTAGAGCTCGATCCGTGGAGTAGGAACCGTGCGGTTCCGAACCACGTTATATCATTAATGTTAGCTTGTTGTCTATTTCGTTATTGCTTTTATCATTATATATATTCCATTTGCGAATAAATTGTAGACACAAACGAGATCGAATTACATCTTCGCTATTCACCCCCTCTAGCCATTCCAAGGGTCCTAACAAGTGGTATCGAGCCAGGGCTCTTCTGGATTAACAGAGCTAAGGCAAAAGGCTAGAGGGTGAAGATGGAATTCAAGACAAGCTTGGATGGGAAATCAACACTCCACCTCCATATGATCCAGAAGATTTTCCGGCATGAAGAGCAAGAATGGAAACATTCATGATGATGAACATAGAGGATTGGTTCATCCTCATTGAAGGTCTTGAACCCCCTAGGGATAAGAAGGGGAATGTCCTAAAATTGAAAAAGTGGACCCAAGAGCAACGCCAAAAGCTCAAGACTGAAGTTAAGGTACGAAACTTTTGGAAGACTTAATCCTAATGATGTTTTGTGCGAGCTAGGGGATTACATGTATGCTAAGGAGCTATGGAGAAAATTGGCAAGATACCATGAGGAGAGTTCATCCTCAAGTGAAAGTGAGGAATCGGAAGTTGAGATGGAGTCAACTTCCGAATCGGAGAAAGAAGAAGTAGAAGAGGTGGAAGAAGCATCTATTCCTAGGATTGAGGAAGAGAGACCATCCTCTACACCGGAGCCACCTCACGAAGAGCTTTGGCGTCAGTCGAGATGAGAAGAAGCTCAAAATTCAACTCCGGCACCTACCACCACCTAGGTAACTCAAACACTTTATTTTTAAATAAAAATCATATTATGTGCTTTGAGTGTAGGGAGTATGGGCATTACAAGAGCAAAAGTCCAAAGAGGATCAAGAAACCTCCTCCGGCGCCTAAAAGTCAACAAAAGTCAACGGACGCCGCTTCTCCAAGACAAAAGAGCAAGGAGCATGTCATTTGCTTCAAATGTCGACTACCGGGTCATTACCAGAGTCAATGCCCAAAGAAGAAGAAGAAGGGGCAAAGGGGAGCATCACAAGTAGGGGGAGCCACTAAGGCAAACCTTAAGGTATATTTAAATAATGCTCCGCCTAATTTAAATATTAAGAAGCATGCTAGAACTAATTTTAGCAATTTTGTTATGTATTATAAAGAGCATGCTAGAAGTAACAAACATATTTGTTTAGGAGCTAAGAATGTTCACCTTAAGAATAAGGAGAAATTTGGGACTAATGTCCCTAAAAATATATTACCTAAGGAAAGCGAGAAAATAGGAGAACATCTAGGCTTTGATGCTAAGGAACCTAGACATATGCCTAGAAATAGAAATATCTCAAGAGAAAATCAAAAATCAAAAATTGAGATATTAGAAAAGGAAAATCAAGCCTTGAGGTCAAGGCTTGAAAAACTTGAAAAGACCCTCAACATTATGCAAAATCAAAGGCAAGGGTCAATTGGTCAAACTTTTAGGTCAAATAATCCAAGTCAACAAGTAGGATCTAAAAGACAAAAGTCAACCAAAGGCAAGAAGGGTTTGGGTCAAAAACCTAAGCCTAAGGTGGCTTACCATAGTGTTCCATTTGACTATAGAACACTAACTAGGTCTAGGAAGACCAAGGTCAATGGAAAAGTCATTCCTAGAGTTGACCAAGGTTTGTGCCTAATGGCCAAGGTTTCGGAAAAAACCTAGGATGGCCACTAATAAGGTTGTTAGGGAGGCAATCCCTAAGGTTAACCTAGGCAAGACCAAAATGACCAAGGCTAATAAGCCTAGGAGGGTCATTAGGAAGGTATCTAGGGAGGTTATCCCTAAGGAATATCTAATTAACCCTAGGAGCTCAAATCGATTTTGGGTTCCTAAGAGCGTGATTGATTCACGCTAAGATGGGTTTAGGGTGTGCCAACCTTGATTGGATGGGTAGTTAACTCAACCATGATAAAGTTGGCACTTTTGGTTACTTTCAAGGTTATGGTTACCTTGGAAATATCCTTGAGCCTTAATTTTAAAGAAGTTTAGGTTGTGTCAATATATATCTTGAAAACATGAAAATCAATAAAATTGACACGATCTAGATTTAGAGGTCATAGTGTGTATCTTTGATTATTGGCACACTTTGGAAGGTCATGTATCAAGAATTGTGTGGTTAAGATGTAAAAGTAACATCTAGAGTGATACTCAAGTGCCACACAACTTGATGTCTTGTATTCACCATGCTTCATATGTTTTACCATATGTTTGCATGGAAGGAATGTCTAGGATAGATTACATCTCACAAAACAAGTCTTTTACCTTGATTGTGTATTTCAACACTTAGAAAGGGTGAGATGTTAGGTTTTGGAAATCATTGAATGTTAATGTTTGCAAAAATGAAATAAAACATTAAAATATATTAACAAATACATGAATAAAAGTATAACATCAATACATTTGATATAAAAGATCTAACATGATAAAATGGAATAATTAAGATGACGAAATCGAGATTTTTTGATTTTGAAGCCAAATCGAATATCGATCGGCGATCTGATTATCGATCGGTAACCTTTGTAGCGCGATACGATCGACCATCGATCAGTGCTAGCTCCATGACTCGATCGAACATCGATCGGTGATGAGGTCCATCGATCGATGGATGATGCTCACCAAGGCCGAAGGCCATCGGTGAGTGCTCGGCGAGCGATGAGTGATGTGCGCCGATCGGTGATGGGCAACATCATTCGCCCGATGCTACTAGTAGCGCGTTACGAAGGATCGACACGATCGATTCGGCCGGATCGGTCGCTCGACTCATTCGGTAATAAACGCCATCGATCGGTGATGCTCCACATCGATCGGCGAATCGCTGCGTTAAAGCGAACGCTAGGGTTCAGCGTCTTCACAGAACTATTTTTCCTCCTTGGTCTCCGATCGCTGTCTCTCTCTCCGACCAACTCTTCCGGCGTACCAACCTTCCAAAGTCCTAGGTTTGATAAACAAACCTCTCCTCTTCCATCTTTGACCTATCTTGGAGCCCTAGTTCACGCGATTTAGGGTTTATTTCTCTTGTTCCGTTTAGGGTTCCGGCGTCTGAAGCTTTCCGGCGACTTTTCCGGCGATCCTCAGCAACATTTGAGTCTTCCCTCCGGCACACACATTCAAATGGCGCCTAAGTAACGATTTTTCTTTCCGAGCCCTAATTTTCATTTCCATTACAATTAAGGTTTATCTAATTGTGTATTGTTGCCATTGCATGTCATATCATCACATTGCATTCATAATAGGAGAGCCCGTAGGAACGATCCACCCGAGAGTGAATCTCGATTGTATCAACCTATGTTGGTTAGGTACATCGATAGAAACTTTTTCAATAGGCATTGTAGTGACGTTATGGAATTAATTGCATACTACAATCTGATGAAAATTGTCTTGTGCACGCATCCAATTAATGATGACCTTATTAATGAATTCTATCAAAACCTTAAAAAGGTGGATGACGGTTTTACATACACTACTCGCGTTGCAAAACACGAGTTAGAGTTCACTCCTGCGATACTGCAGGAGTTTCTTGAGTGTAGGCCTTCAGATAACACCTTTATCTTTTACCCTACCATGGACTTTCCTCTACCTGAGCCTTTTGATCATATCTCTATGGAGTCCATACATGAGCATATCTTTGGTTATCCTCGTCCACTGGCCCAGAATCTATTTCCTATCACCGAGTTATCTGCACCTCTACAAGGTCATTGTTGGGTGTTTTCTGCCCATTGTCACTCGGGGTCTGGCCAAGATTCGGCCTCCCCATCTCTTTCTTCTATATGTCATGCGTCATCAGTTAGACATAAACTTTGCATTGAACATTTTCCACTGCATTGTGCACTTCACTTCCCCTGTACAAGGGAAAGTGCATATGCCATTTGGACATATCATCACAGCATGGCTCGACTCCGTAGGCATCAACATCCATAGGGGCTCTGCAGCCTATCGGAGTGTCTGGCCAGATATCGATTCGTAACTTCTCATTAGCGAAGCTATGGATGGGCGCTGGACAGATGGAGTTGGCGCCACGACCACCACCCAGGGCGCACAGACAGCCTCCTCCGCCACGCGAGAAGGCGGCGAGAGGACCACGAGGATGTAGAGACCACGCGGAGGATGACCGGATGCGAGACACATCGTGGAGTCCATCGGATCGTCGTGGCCGGTGGAGTCCGAGAGTCGATCGGGTGGACTCTAAGTTCGAGAGATATTGGCAGCGGGCATCCTTCGGCGCCGTCTCGATAGGATGGAGGAGTCCCGAGGCGCATAGACGGCTCACCGATATGCTAGAGATGATACGAGCACGGACTCGAGTCGTGACCTCCTCGCCACCTCCTACGGACGATTAGAGGATATTAGATTTTTTTGGTTGTCAATTTTTGTAGTGAGATTGAGCATAGCCAATCTCCATTTTGAATGTACTAGACAAATTTTAAGTTAAATGAAATCTTTGTTTCTGAAAAATCTTGTGTGTATGAATGAATATTTGTATAATTGTATTGCTATCATATACCATGTCATGACATTGTTTAGGGTTACTTTAGAAGTCATGTTTTTCTTAAATTTCATCATATGTCATGACATCATGATCATTGGCCATGTTTTTAATAATGCTATTATTTATGCCATGATCATACATTCATGCATTAACTTGATTAAAATTGATTTAAGGACTATGGCATGACTTGGAGTCCCATTTATAAGGGAATCAAGTAGAGTTGCCTTAGGAAAATGCATGAAACCCTAGATTAGGGAGAACAAAACCCACATCTCACATCTAATTGACATGTATGTGTATTTATATACTATAGATACATGTGAGATGCTAGGATATGAGTTAAGTTCAAGGTGCATAGTTTTTGCATCTAGATGAACTAAAACTTATCTAATTTTAGTTGTGGATCATTGGGAGAGCTTGTGTACAAGTCACATACATAGAGCCCAAGGAATATGATCCAAGATAAGGTTTTGAAAACATTTTAAAAACATTTTGAAAAACCTTGGTGAAGTCTATCTTTTGATAGCAATCACCATTGATGAAGTTGATACAAAGTAGGGCCAAAACATTGAAAATTTCAATGGTTTTGAACTTTGTACCAATTTCACTATTTAATGGGTAAAATAATTTTCAAACATTTTTCACTCAATGTATTAGTCATAAGTATTATACGTATCAAATTTCGTGATTTTTCGATATACGTATAATTAGTTATGATTTTTCAAATATCATTTCTGATAAATGAAAATCGGGATTTTGATTATCGATCGGCCTACTGGTGGCGATCGTGATGAAATTCGATCGATTTCTGAATCACTCGACTGGTAGCCTGATTTCGGGGTAAACAAGGTTGTTTAACCCGATTTCAATTGATATGGTCCCTAATCACTCCTAATCCTAGGATATTCCATGGGAAGCATTATAAAGGGTGTAAATCCATTGGATATGGATTAGGAGAAGTATTTGGGGTTTGTATCAATTTTAAGGTGTTGGAAAGTTCAATGTTGAATTTCTAACCTTAATTTTGATGGTTTAGAGTTCCTATTGGCTTAGGGACTTCCCAAGGACATTGTTGGTGCAATGGTCAAGGGGGAGCAAGCCTTTAGGGGAAGGAATTCATCATGGGATGATGAATGGTATTTTTTTTCCTTATGGAAAGGAAAAATGAGTTTTTGTGATACCCAATTTGGAAATTGGGAGAGTGAATAGGATTGCCTCTCTTGAGTGATATGGGACTTATCACTAGGAAGATGGTAGACATCCTAGATATTTTTAGACCAAGGGGGAGATTGTAAGATCTCATTGGGACATGAGACATTGACCTCCTTGGAGAGAAGACCTTTTTGATGTTAGTCAAAAAGGGGGAGAATGTTTGGGGAGAACATTTGGAGAGTATTTACCAATTTTGGAAAATTGGTAAGGGATTTGAGTTAGTGTCCTAACTCAATAATTTGTTTGGTTTTTGTCAAACATCAAAAAGGGGGAGATTGTTGGTGCAATCGGCCCAGGTCACGATTGACCAGGACTCGAGTTTGGCTCGAGTGATGTTTTGATGTGTTTTGATGTTTCGACAAAAACATATGACAATATAATTGTCAAGGAAAGTCCAAGCATGGGTCTTGGCAAATGGAAAGTCCAAGCATGGGTCTTGGCAAATGGAAAGTCCAACATGAGTTGGCAAGGAAAGTCCAAGCATGGTCTTGGCATGGAAAGTCCAACATGGGTTGGCATTTGAAGTCCAAGGGGATTGATATTGGTGGCGTAAAGTCCAAGCGGTAGTCTTGGCAGCATAAGTCCAATGGTTGGCGGCATAAAGTCCAAGCGGAGTCTTGGCGGCGTAAGTCCAATGTGCCTTGGCGGTGTAGACATCGTTAGCATGACATAGCCGACGGAAGCACCTAAAGGCTAGCGTGATGGATGAACAAGTCATGGATGACTTGGAGGGATCCGAGAGGCGTGAGGCTGATGGAGGTGGCTAGAAGGCTTAGGTCTAGGCTAAGGGTGGTCTAGCAAGTATGGGGGAACCATACTTGAGTTAAAACCTCATGTTTGAGGTGTGCCAGTCGACTGGTGCCGTGTGGCAGTCGACTGGACCGAGTCAACTAGGGTTTGACTACGGGTTATGGCCTAGCAGTCGACTGCCATAGGTTGGCAGTCGACTGATGGATCGAGCAGTCGACTGATCGTGTGATTAGTCGACTGGTGCTCGAGAATTCGGCCACAGAATGGAGTCGAGACTCGACTGGTCGAGTGAGGACTCCATCAGTCGACTGATGGTAGTTCCGTTGGACTTATCCAACGTGGAACTAGCCGTTGTCTCACGACAACAGTGGCATCAGTCGACTGATGGTCCTGATCAGTCGACTGATAGACTTTTTCCATCACAGGTTGAAGCTATATATGGAGCTCGTGATGGAGGAAAAAGAGATCGGTTCTTGAGGGCAATTGGGGCGATTTGTTGGTGCAAATCAGGTCTCCAAGTGCAAGCAAGCAACCAAGCATTCAAGCAATCAAAACAAGTGTTGTAAAGTCGTTTCTTTACTTGTATTTCATATTTACATTGTATATTGCTTGTATTTCATTCTTACTATTGTAAGATTTATTGTAAGGGGTTTCTCCGCCTCCGACTTGTGTCGAGAAGGAGTGTTTATCATTAGTGAGTGCGTGTGCATCACTAGGGCTCCTTAGAGCTCGATCTGTGGAGTAGGAACCGTGCGGTTCCGAACCACGTTATATCATTGTGTTAGCTTGTTGTCTATTTCGTTATTGCTTTTATCATTATATATATTCCGCTGCGCTAACGAAATTGTAGACACAAACGAGATCGAATTACATCTTCGCTATTCACCCCCCCCCTCTAGCCATTCCAAGGGTCCTAACAAGTGGTATCAGAGCCCGGGGCTCTTCTATGGATTAACAACCGAGAGCTAAGGCAAAAGGCTAGAGGGTGAAGATGGAATTCCAAGACAAGCTTGGATGGGAAATCAACACTCCACCTCCATATGATCCAGAAGATTTTCCGGCATGAAGAGCAAGAATGGAAACATTCATGATGATGAACATAGAGGATTGGTTCATCCTCATTGAAGGTCTTGAACCCCCTAGGGATAAGAAGGGGAATGTCCTAAAATTGAAAAAGTGGACCCAAGAGCAACGCCAAAAGCTCAAGACTGAAGTTAAGGTAACGAAACTTTTGGAAGACTTAATCCCTAATGATGTTTTGTGCGAGCTAGGGGATTACATGTATGCTAAGGAGCTATGGAGAAAATTGGCAAGATACCATGAGGAGAGTTCATCCTCAAGTGAAAGTGAGGAATCGGAAGTTGAGATGGAGTCAACTTCCGAATCGGAGAAAGAAGAAGTAGAAGAGGTGGAAGAAGCATCTATTCCTAGGATTGAGGAAGAGAGACCATCCTCTACACCGGAGCAACCTCAAGAAGAGCTTTCAACATCCGATCAAGATGAGGAAGCTCAAAATTCAACTCCGGCACCTACCACCACCCTAGGTAACTCAAACACTTTATTTTTAAATAAAAATCATATTATGTGCTTTGAGTGTAGGGAGTATGGGCATTACAAGAGCAAAAGTCCAAAGAGGATCAAGAAACCTCCTCCGGCGCCTAAAAGTCAACAAAAGTCAACGGACGCCGCTTCTCCAAGACAAAAGAGCAAGGAGCATGTCATTTGCTTCAAATGTCGACTACCGGGTCATTACCGGAGTCAATGCCCAAAGAAGAAGAAGAAGGGGCAAAGGGGAGCATCACAAGTAGGGGGAGCCACTAAGGCAAACCTTAAGGTATATTTAAATAATGCTCCGCCTAATTTAAATATTAAGAAGCATGCTAGAACTAATTTTAGCAATTTTGTTATGTATTATAAAGAGCATGCTAGAAGTAACAAACATATTTGTTTAGGAGCTAAGAATGTTCACCTTAAGAATAAGGAGAAATTTGGGACTAATGTCCCTAAAAATATATTACCTAAGGAAAGCAGTAAGAAAATAGGAGAACATCTAGGCTTTGATGCTAAGGAACCTAGACATATGCCTAGAAATAGAAATATCTCAAGAGAAAATCAAAAATCAAAAATTGAGATATTAGAAAAGGAAAATCAAGCCTTGAGGTCAAGGCTTGAAAAACTTGAAAAGACCCTCAACATTATGCAAAATCAAAGGCAAGGGTCAATTGGTCAAACTTTTAGGTCAAATAATCCAAGTCAACAAGTAGGATCTAAAAGACAAAAGTCAACCAAAGGCAAGAAGGGTTTGGGTCAAAAACCTAAGCCTAAGGTGGCTTACCATAGTGTTCCATTTGACTATAGAACACTAACTAGGTCTAGGAAGACCAAGGTCAATGGAAAAGTCATTCCTAGAGTTGACCAAGGTTTGTGCCTAATGGCCAAGGTTTCGAAAAAACCTAGGATGGCCACTAATAAGGTTGTTAGGGAGGCAATCCCTAAGGTTAACCTAGGCAAGACCAAAATGACCAAGGCTAATAAGCCTAGGAGGGTCATTAGGAAGGTATCTAGGGAGGTTATCCCTAAGGAATATCTAATTAACCCTAGGAGTTCAAATCGATTTTGGGTTCCTAAGAGCGTGATTGATTCACGCTAAGATGGGTTTAGGGTGTGCCAACCTTGATTGGATGGGTAGTTAACTCAACCATGATAAAGTTGGCACTTTTGGTTACTTTCAAGGTTATGGTTACCTTGGAAATATCCTTGAGCCTTAATTTTAAAGAAGTTTAGGTTGTGTCAATATATATCTTGAAAACATGAAAATCAATAAAATTGACACGATCTAGATTTAGAGGTCATAGTGTGTATCTTTGATTATTGGCACACTTTGGAAGGTCATGTATCAAGAATTGTGTGGTTAAGATGTAAAAGTAACATCTAGAGTGATACTCAAGTGCCACACAACTTGATGTCTTGTATTCACCATGCTTCATATGTTTTACCATATGTTTGCATGGAAGGAATGTCTAGGATAGATTACATCTCACAAAACAAGTCTTTTACCTTGATTGTGTATTTCAACACTTAGAAAGGGTGAGATGTTAGGTTTTGGAAATCATTGAATGTTAATGTTTGCAAAAATGAAATAAAACATTAAAATATATTAACAAATACATGAATAAAAGTATAACATCAATACATTTGATATAAAAGATCTAACATGATAAAATGGAATAATTAAGATGACGAAATCGAGATTTTCTGATTTTGAAGCCGAAATCGATATCGATATCTGATTATCATCGGTGATAACACTTATAGCGTGATACGATACGACCATCAGTCGAGTGCTAGCTCCATGACTCGACTGATCGAACATCAGTCGACTGATGAGGTCCATCGTCGTGATGATGCATTCACCAAGTAGAAGGCCATCGATCAGTGCTCGACGGTCGAGTGATGTGCATCGATCGGTGATGGGCAACATCGATCGTGATGCTCAGCTCGCGCGTTCTGAAGGATCGGATCGATTATCGATTGCCGGATCGATCATCGACCGCTCGACTCGGTAAACTTCGATAAATCGCATCACCGATCGTGATGCTCCACATCAGTCGACTGAATCGCGTTTTTAAAACGCGAACCGCTAGGGTTCAGCGTCTTCACGCGACGAACTATTTTTTTCCTCCTTCGGTCTCCGATCGCTGTCTCTCTCTCCGACCAACTCTTCCGGCGTACCAACCTTCCAAAGTCCTAGGTTTGATAAACAAACCTCTCCTCTTCCATCTTTGACCTATCTTGGAGCCCTAGTTCACGCGATTTAGGGTTTATTTCTCTTGTTCCGTTTAGGGTTCCGGCGTCTGAAGCTTTCCGGCGACTTTTCCGGCGATCCTCAGCAACATTTGAGTCTTCCCTCCGGCACACACATTCAAATGGCGCCTAAGTAACGATTTTTCTTTCCGAGCCCTAATTTTCATTTCCATTACAATTAAGGTTTATCTAATTGTGTATTGTTGCCATTGCATGTCATATCATCACATTGCATTCATAATAGGAGAGCCCGTAGGAACGATCCACCCGAGAGTGAATCTCGATTGTACCAACCTATGTTGGTTAGGTACATCGATAGAAACTTTTTCAATAGGCATTGTAGTGACGTTATGGAATTAATTGCATACTACAATCTGATGAAAATTGTCTTGTGCACGCATCCAATTAATGATGACCTTATTAATGAATTCTATCAAAACCTTAAAAAGGTGGATGACGGTTTTACATACACTACTCGCGTTGCAAAACACGAGTTAGAGTTCACTCCTGCGATACTGCAGGAGTTTCTCGAGTGTAGGCCTTCAGATAACACCTTTATCTTTTACCCTACCATGGACTTTCCTCTACCTGAGCCTTTTGATCATATCTCTATGGAGTCCATACATGAGCATATCTTTGGTTATCCTCGTCCACTGGCCCAGAATCTATTTCCTATCACCGAGTTATCTGCACCTAACAATGTCCTCTACAAGGTCATTGTTGGGTGTTTTCTGCCCATTGTCACTCGGGGTCTGGCCAAGATTCGGCCTCCCCATCTCTTTCTTCTATATGCCATGCGTCATCAGTTAGACATAAACTTTGCATTGAACATTTTCCACTGCATTGTGCACTTCACTTCCCCTGTACAAGGGAAAGTGCATATGCCATTTGGACATATCATCACAGCATGGCTCGACTCCGTAGGCATCAACATCCATAGGGGCTCTGCGGCCTATCGGAGGTGTACTGTATATCGATTCACCAGAACTTCTCATTAGCGGATGGATGGCGCCGAGGAGATGGAGTTGGCGCCACGACCACCACCCAGGGCGCACAGACAGCCTCCTCCGCCACGCAGAGAGGCGACAGAGGACCACGAGGATGCAGAGACCACTGAGGAGGATGACCCGGATGCCAGCCAGACATCATCGGCCGTCCATCGATCGTCGTGGCCGGTGGAGTCCGCGATCGAGTATCGGTGTGGACTCTAGGTCAGAGAGATCTTGGCGAGCCAGCATCCTTCAACAGACGTCTCGATAGGATGGAGGAGTCCTGTGGCGCCGCATAGAGCGATCACCGATATGCTAGAGATGATACGAGCCTGGACTCGAGTCGTGACCTCCTCCACGCCACCTCCTGCGACGATTAGAGGATATTAGATTTTTTGTGGTTGTCAATTTTGTAGTGAGATTGAGCATAGCCAATCTCCATTTTGAATGTAAAGACAAATTTTAAGTTAAATGAAATCTTTGTTTCTGAAAAATCTTGTGTGTATGAATGAATATTTGTATAATTGTATTGCTATCATATACCATGTCATGACATTGTTTAGGGTTACTTTAGAAGTCATGTTTTTCTTAAATTTCATCATATGTCATGACATCATGATCATTGGCCATGTTTTTAATAATGCTATTATTTATGCCATGATCATACATTCATGCATTAACTTGATTAAAATTGATTTAAGGACTATGGCATGACTTGGAGTCCCATTTATAAGGGAATCAAGTAGAGTTGCCTTAGGAAAATGCATGAAACCCTAGATTAGGGAGAACAAAACCCACATCTCACATCTAATTGACATGTATGTGTATTTATATACTATAGATACATGTGAGATGCTAGGATATGAGTTAAGTTCAAGGTGCATAGTTTTTGCATCTAGATGAACTAAAACTTATCTAATTTTAGTTGTGGATCATTGGGAGAGCTTGTGTACAAGTCACATACATAGAGCCCAAGGAATATGATCCAAGATAAGGTTTTGAAAACATTTTAAAAACATTTTGAAAAACCTTGGTGAAGTCTATCTTTTGATAGCAATCACCATTGATGAAGTTGATACAAAGTAGGGCCAAAACATTGAAAATTTCAATGGTTTTGAACTTTGTACCAATTTCACTATTTAATGGGTAAAATAATTTTCAAACATTTTTCACTCAATGTATTAGTCATAAGTATTATACGTATCAAATTTCGTGATTTTTCGATATACGTATAATTAGTTATGATTTTTCAAATATCATTTCTGATAAATGAAAATCGGGATTATCGATCACGATCGCCTGGGTGGCGATCATCGATGGAGATTCCATGATCGATTTCTGAATCACTCGACTAGTAGCCTGATTTCGGGGTAAACAAGGTTGTTTAACCCGATTTCAGCTACGGTTATGGTCCCTAATCACTCCTAATCCTAGGATATTCCATGGGAAGCATTATAAAGGGTGTAAATCCATTGGATATGGATTAGGAGAAGTATTTGGGGTTTGTATCAATTTTAAGGTGTTGGAAAGTTCAATGTTGAATTTCTAACCTTAATTTTGATGGTTTAGAGTTCCTATTGGCTTAGGGACTTCCCAAGGACATTGTTGGTGCAATGGTCAAGGGGGAGCAAGCCTTTAGGGGAAGGAATTCATCATGGGATGATGAATGGTATTTTTTTTCCTTATGGAAAGGAAAAATGAGTTTTTGTGATACCCAATTTGGAAATTGGGAGAGTGAATAGGATTGCCTCTCTTGAGTGATATGGGACTTATCACTAGGAAGATGGTAGACATCCTAGATATTTTTAGACCAAGGGGGAGATTGTAAGATCTCATTGGGACATAAGACATTGACCTCCTTGGAGAGAAGACCTTTTTGATGTTAGTCAAAAAGGGGGAGAATGTTTGGGGAGAACATTTGGAGAGTATTTACCAATTTTGAAAATTGGTAAGGGATTTGAGTTAGTGTCCTAACTCAATAATTTGTTTGGTTTTTGTCAAACATCAAAAAGGGGGAGATTGTTGGTGCAATCGGCCCAGGTCACGATTGACCAAGACTCGAGTTTGGCTCGAGTGATGTTTTAATGTGTTTTGATGTTTCGACAAAAACATATGACAATATAATTGTCAAGGAAAGTCCAAGCATGGGTCTTGGCAAATGGAAAGTCCAAGCATGGGTCTTGGCAAATGGAAAGTCCAACATGAGTTGGCAAGGAAAGTCCAAGCATGGTCTTGGCATGGAAAGTCCAACATGGGTTGGCATTTGAAGTCCAAGGGGATTGATATTGGCGGCGTAAAGTCCAAGCGGTAGTCTTGGCAGCATAAGTCCAATGGTTGGCGGCATAAAGTCCAAGCGGAGTCTTGGCGGCGTAAGTCCAATGTGCCTTGGCGGTGTAGACATCGTTAGCATGACATAGCCGACGGAAGCACCTAAAGGCTAGCGTGATGGATGAACAAGTCATGGATGACTTGGAGGGATCCGAGAGGCGTGAGGCTGATGGAGGTGGCTAGAAGGCTTAGGTCTAGGCTAAGGGTGGTCTAGCAAGTATGGGGGAACCATACTTGAGTTAAAACCTCATGTTTGAGGTGTGCCAGTCGACTGGTGCCATGTGGCAGTCGACTGGACCGAGTCAACTAGGGTTTGACTGCGGGTTATGGCCTAGCAATCGATCGCATAGGTTGTGGCGATCGATGGATCGAGCCGATCGATCGTGTGATCGGACCGGTGCTCGAGTTTTCGGCCACAGACTGGTGTCGAGACTCGACTAGTCGAGTGAGGTCTCCATCAGTCGACTGATGGTAGGTCCGTTGGACTTATCCAACGTGTAACTAGGCGTTGTCTCACGACAACAGCGGGCATATCGACCGATGGTCCCGATCACCGATCGATAGACTTTTTCCATCACCTATATATGGAGCTCATGATGGAGGAAAAAGAGATCGGTTCTTGAGGGCTATTGGGGCGATTTGTTGGTGCAAATCAGGTCTCCAAGTGCAAGCAAGCAACCAAGCATTCAAGCAATCAAAACAAGTGTTGTAAAGTCGTTTCTTTACTTGTATTTCATATTTACATTGTATATTGCTTGTATTTCATTCTTACTATTGTAAGATTTATTGTAAGGGGTTTCTCCGCCTCCGACTTGTGTCGAGAAGGAGTGTTTATCATTAGTGAGTGCGTGTGCATCACTAGGGCTCTTTAGAGCTCGATCCGTGGAGTAGGAACCGTGCGGTTCCGAACCACATTATATCATTGTGTTAGCTTGTTGTCTATTTCGTTATTGCTTTTATCATTATATATATTCCGCTGCGCTAACGAAATTGTAGACACAAACGAGATCGAATTACATCTTCGCTATTCACCCCCCCCCCTCTAGCCATTCCAAGGGTCCTAACAAGTGGTATCAGAGCCTGGGGCTCTTCTATGGATTAACAAACCGAGCTAAGGCAAAAGGCTAGAGGGTGAAGATGGAATTCAAGACAAGCTTGGATGGGAAATCAACACTCCACCTCCATATGATCGAAGATTTTCCAAGCAAGAATGGAAACATTCTTGATGATGAACATAGAGGATTGGTTCATCCTCATTGAAGGTCTTGAACCCCCTAGGGATAAGAAGGGGAATGTCCTAAAATTGAAAAAGTGGACCCAAGAGCAACGCCAAAAGCTCAAGACCGAAGTTAAGGTAACGAAACTTTTGGAAGACTTAATCCCTAATGATGTTTTGTGCAAGCTAGGGGATTACATGTATGTATGCCAAGGAGCTATGGAGAAAATTGGCAAGATACCATGAGGAGAGTTCATCCTCAAGTGAAAGTGAGGAATCGGAAGTTGAGATGGAGTCAACTTCCGAATCGGAGAAAGAAGAAGTAGAAGAGGTGGAAGAAGCATCTATTCCTAGGGTTGAGGAAGAAAGACCATCCTCTACACCGGAGCAACCTCAAGAAGAGCTTTAACATCCGATCAAGATGAGAAGCTCAAAATTCAACTCCGGCACCTACCACCACCTAGGTAACTCAAACACTTTATTTTTAAATAAAAATCATATTATGTGCTTTGAGTGTAGGAGTATGGGCATTACAAGAGCAAATGTCCAAAGAGGATCAAGAAACCTCCTCCGCGCCTAAAAGTCAACAAAGTCAACGGACACCGGTTCTCCAAGACAAAAGAGCAAGGAGCATGTCATTTGCTTCGAATGTCGACTACCGGGTCATTACTGGAGTCAATGCCCAAAGAAGAAGAAGAAGGGGAGCATCACAAGTAGGGGGAGCCACTAAGGCAAACCTTAAGGTATATTTAAATAATGCTCCGCCTAATTTAAATATTAAGAAGCATGCTAGAACTAATTTTAGCAATTTTGTTATGTATTATAAAGAGCATGCTAGAAGTAACAAACATATTTGTTTAGGAGCTAAGAATGTTCACCTTAAGAATAAGGAGAAATTTGGGACTAATATCCCTAAAAATATATTACCTAAGGAAAGCAGTAAGAAAATAGGAGAACATCTAGGCTTTGATGCTAAGGAACCTAGACATATGCCTAGAAATAGAAATATCTCAAGAGAAAATCAAAAATAAAAAATTGAGATATTAGAAAAGGAAAATCAAGCCTTGAGGTCAAGGCTTGAAAAACTTGAAAAGACCCTCAACATTATGCAAAATCAAAGGCAAGGGTCAATTGGTCAAACTTTTAGGTCAAATAATCTAAGTCAACAAGTAGGATCTAAAAGACAAAAGTCAACCAAAGGCAAGAAGGGTTTGGGTCAAAAACCTAAGCCTAAGGTGGCTTACCATAGTGTTCCATTTGACTATAGAACAATAACTAGGTCTAGGAAGACCAAGGTCAATGGGAAAGTCATTCCTAGAGTTGACCAAGGTTTGTGCCTAATGGCCAAGGTTTCGAAAAAACCTAGGATGGCCACTAATAAGGTTGTTAGGGAGACAATCCCTAAGGTTAACCTAGGCTAGACCAAAATGACCAAGGCTAATAAGCCTAGGAGAGTCATTAGGAAGGTATCTAGGGAGGTTATCCCTAAGGAATATCTAATTAACCCTAGGAGCTCAAATCGATTTTGTGTTCCTAAGAGCGTGATTGATTCACGCTAAGATGGGTTTAGGGTGTGCCAACCTTGATTGGATGGGTAGTTAACTCAACCATGATAAAGTTGGCACTTTTGGTTACTTTCAAGGTTATGGTTACCTTGGAAATATCCTTGAGCCTTAATTTTAAAGAAGTTTAGGTTGTGTCAATATATATCTTGAAAACATGAAAATCAATAAAATTGACACGATCTAGATTTAGAGGTCATAGTGTGTATCTTTGATTATTGGCACACTTTGGAAGGTCATGTATCAAGAATTGTGTGGTTAAGATGTAAAAGTAACATCTAGAGTGATACTCAAGTGCCACACAACTTGATGTCTTGTATTCACCATGCTTCATATGTTTTACCATATGTTTGCATGGAAGGAATGTCTAGGATAGATTACATCTCACAAAACAAGTCTTTTACCTTGATTGTGTATTTCAACACTTAGAAAGGGTGAGATGTTAGGTTTTGGAAATCATTGAATGTTAATGTTTGCAAAAATGAAATAAAACATTAAAATATATTAACAAATACATGAATAAAAGTATAACATCAATACATTCGATATACAAGATCTAACGTGATAAAATGGAATAATTAAGATGACGAAATCGAGATTTTCTGATTTTGAATCGAAATCGATATCGATCGCAATCGATTATCGATCAGCGATAACATACTATAACGATACGATCGACCATCGATCAGTGCTAGCTCCATGACTCATTGATCGAACATCGATCGACTAATGATCCATCGATCGGTGATGGCTGTTCACCAAGTAGAAGGCCATCGATCAGTGCTCGGCCAGCGATCGAGTGATGTGCACATCGATCGTGATGGGCAACATCGATCGATGCTATCACGTAGCATGTTCGAAGGTTGTGATCGATTGCCGGCCGGATTATCGATTCGGCCGGCTCGGTAAACCCGGTAATAAACCGCCATCAGTCGACTGATGCTCCACATCAGTCGACTGAATCGCATTTTTAAAACGCGAACCGCTAGGGTTCGGCGTCTTCACGCGACGAACTATTTTTTTTCCTCCTTCGATCTCCGATCGCCGGCTCTCTCTCCAACCAACTCTTCCGGTGTACCAACCTTCCAAAGTCCTAGGTTTGATAAACAAACCTCTCCTCTTCCATCTTTGACCTATCTTGGAGCCCTAGTTCGCGCGATTTAGGGTTTATTTCTCTTGTTCCGTTTAGGGTTCCGGCGTCTGAAGCTTTCCGGTGACTTTTCCGGCGATCCTCAGCAACATTTGAGTCTTCCCTCCGGCACACACATTCAAATGGCGCCTAAGTAACGATTTTTCTTTCCGAGCCCTAATTTTCATTTCCATTACAATTAAGGTTTATCTAATCGTGTATTGTTGTCATTGCATGTCATATCATCACATTGCATTCATAATAGGAGAGCCCGTAGGAACGATCCACCCGAGAGTTAATCTCGATTGTACCAACCTATGTTGGTTAGGTACATCGATAGGAACTTTTTCAATAGGCATTGTAGTGACGTTATGGAATTAATTGCATACTACAATCTGATGAAAATTGTCTTGTGCACGCATCCAATTAATGATGACCTTATTAAGGAATTCTATCAAAACCTTAAAAAGGTGGATGACGGTCCTACATACACTACTCGCGTTGCAAAACGCGAGTTAGAGTTCACTCCTGCGATACTGCAGGAGTTTCTCGAGTGTAGGCCTTCAGATAACACCTTTATCTTTTACCCTACCATGGACTTTCCTCTACCTGAGCCTTTTGATCATATCTCTATGGAGTCCATGCATGAGCATATCTTTGGTTATCCTCGTCCACTGGCCCAGAATCTATTTCCTATCACCGAGTTATCTGCACCTGACAATGTCCTCTACAAGGTCATTGTTGGGTGTTTTCTGCCCATTGTCACTCGGGGTCTGGCCAAGATTCGGCCTCCCCATCTCTTTCTTCTATATGCCATGCGTCATCAGTTAGACATAAACTTTGCATTGAACATTTTCCACTGCATTGTGCACTTCACTTCCCCTGTACAAGGGAAAGTGCATATGCCATTTGGACATATCATCACAGCATGGCTCGACTCCGTAGGCATCAACATCCATAGGGGCTCTCTGCGACAGCTATCGGAGGTGTACGACTGTATATCAGTTCGTAACTTCTCATTAGCGAAGCTATGGATGGGCGCTGGACAGATGGAGTTGGCGCCACGACCACCACCCAGGGCGCACAGACAGCCTCCTCCGCCACCCAGAGAGGCGACAGAGGACCACGAGGATGCAGAGACCACTGATGAGGATGACCAGATGCCAGCAGACACATCGGTGGTAGTCCATCGATCGTCGTGGCGGTGAGTCGAACCGAGTCCGTCGGCGATCGGTGGACTCTAGGTATGCGTGAGATCTTGGCGAGGCGAGCATCCTTCAGCGCACGTCTCGATAGGATGGAGGAGTCCCAGGGCCGCATAGAGCAGCATCAGCTCGATATGCTAGAGATGATACGAGCCTGGACTCTGAGTCAGCAGCCTCCTCCGCTGCCACCTCCTGCGGACGATTAGAGGATATTAGATTTTTTTGTGGTTGTCAATTTTTGTAGTGAGATTGAGCATAGCCAATCTCCATTTTGAATGTAAAAGACAAATTTTAAGTTAAATGAAATCTTTGTTTCTGAAAAATCTTGTGTGTATGAATGAATATTTGTATAATTGTATTGCTATCATATACCATGTCATGACATTGTTTAGGGTTACTTTAGAAGTCATGTTTTTCTTAAATTTCATCATATGTCATGACATCATGATCATTGGCCATGTTTTTAATAATGCTATTATTTATGCCATGATCATACATTCATGTATTAACTTGATTAAAATTGATTTAAGGACTATGGCATGACTTGGAGTCCCATTTATAAGGGAATCAAGTAGAGTTGCCTTAGGAAAATGCATGAAACCCTAGATTAGGGAGAACAAAACCCACATCTCACATCTAATTGACATGTATGTGTATTTATATACTATAGATACATGTGAGATGCTAGGATATGAGTTAAGTTCAAGGTGCATAGTTTTTGCATCTAGATGAACTAAAACTTATCTAATTTTAGTTGTGTATCATTGGGAGAGCTTGTGTACAAGTCACATACATAGAGCCCAAGGAATATGATCCAAGATAAGGTTTTGAAAACATTTTAAAAACATTTTGAAAAACCTTGGTGAAGTCTATCTTTTGATAGCAATCACCATTGATGAAGTTGATATAAAGTAGGGCCAAAACATTGAAAATTTCAATGGTTTTGAACTTTATACCAATTTCACTATTTAATGGGTAAAATAATTTTCAAACATTTTTCACTCAATGTATTAGTCATAAGTATTATACGTATCAAATTTCGTGATTTTTTGATATACGTATAATTAGTTATGATTTTTCAAATATCATTTCTGATAATTGAAAATCGGGATTTTCAGTTATCGATCACTCTGGTGGCGATCATTGATGGAAATTCGATCGATTTCTGAATCACTCATTGGTAGCTGATTTCGGGTAAACAAGGTTGTTTAACCCGATTTTGTCTATGGTCCCTAATCACTCCTAATCCTAGGATATGCCATGGGAAGCATTATAAAGGGTGTAAATCCATTGGATATGGATTAGGAGAAGTATTTGGGGTTTGTATCAATTTTAAGGTGTTGGAAAGTTCAATGTTGAATTTCTAACCTTAATTTTGATGGTTTAGAGTTCCTATTGGCTTAGGGACTTCCCAAGGACATTGTTGGTGCAATGGTCAAGGGGGAGCAAGCCTTTAGGGGAAGGAATTCATCATGGGATGATGAATGGTATTTTTTTTCCTTATGGAAAGGAAAAATGAGTTTTTGTGATACCCAATTTGGAAATTGGGAGAGTGAATAGGATTGCCTCTCTTGAGTGATATGGGACTTATCACTAGGAAGATGGTAGACATCCTAGATATTTTTAGACCAAGGGGGAGATTGTAAGATCTCATTGGGACATGAGACATTGACCTCCTTGGAGAGAAGACCTTTTTGATGTTAGTCAAAAAGGGGGAGAATGTTTGGGGAGAACATTTGGAGAGTATTTACCAATTTTGAAAATTGGTAAGGGATTTGAGTTAGTGTCTAACTCAATTAATTTGTTTGGTTTTGTCAAACATCAAAAGGGGAGATTGTTGGTGCAATCGGCCCAGTCACGATTGACGGGACTCGAGTTTGGCTCAGTGATGTTTTGATGTGTTTTGATGTTTCGACAAAAACATATGACAATATAATTGTCATGGAAAGTCAAGCATGGGTCTTGGCAAATGGAAAGTCAAGCATGGGTCTTGGCAAATGGAAAGTCAACATGAGTTGGCAAGGAAAGTCAAGCATGGTCTTGGCATGGAAAGTCAACATGGGTTGGCATTTGAAGTCAAGTTGATATTGGCGGCGTAAAGTCAGCGGTAGTCTTGGCGGCATAAGTCAATGGTTGGCGGCGTAAAGTCAGCGGAGTCTTGGCGGCGTAAGTCAATGTGCCTTGGCGGTGTAGACAGATTAGCATGACATAGCCAGCGGAAGCACGAAGGCTAAGCGCGATGGATGAACAAGTCATGGATGACTTGGAGGATCGAGGCGTGAGGCTGATGGAGGTGGCTAGAAGGCTTAGGTCTAGGCTAAGGGTGGTCTAGCAAGTATGGGAACCATAGCTTGAGTTAAAACCTCATGTTTGAGGTGTGCGGTCGGCCCGGTGCCATGTGGCGATCATTGGACCGAAATCAACTAGGGTTTATTTGCGGGTTATGGCCTAGCGATCATTGCCATAGGTTAGCGGTCGGTGATGGCTCGGCGATCGGTGATCGTGTGATCGGTCGGTGGTGCTCGAAAAATTGCCACGAGAATGGGTCGAGACTCTCTTGGTCAGTGAGGACTCCATCGATCGGTCGTGTGACTGACAATCGATCGGTGATGGTCCGTTGGACTTATCAGCGTGGAACTAGCCGTTGTCTCCGCGACAAGATGGCATCGATCGTGATGGTCCCGATCGATCGGTATATGGAGCTCGTGATGGAGGAAAAAGAGATCGGTTCTTGAGGGCTATTGGGGCGATTTGTTGGTGCAAATCAGGTCTCCAAGTGCAAGCAAGCAACCAAGCATTCAAGCAATCAAAACAAGTGTTGTAAAGTCGTTTCTTTACTTGTATTTCATATTTACATTGTATATTGCTTGTATTTCATTCTTACTGTTGTATGATTTATTGTAAGGGGTTTCTCCGCCTCCGACTTGTGTCGAGAAGGAGTGTTTATCATTAGTGAGTGTGTGTGCATCACTAGGGCTCTTTAGAGCTCGATCCGTGGAGTAGGAACCGTGCGGTTCTGAACCATGTTATATCATTGTGTTAGCTTGTTGTCTATTTCGTTATTGCTTTTATCATTATATATATTCCGCTGCGCTAACAAAATTGTAGACACAAACAAGATCGAATTACATCTTCGCTATTCACCCCCCCCCCCTCTAGCCATTCCAAGGGTCCTAACAGAGGTAGGGATCTCTGTGCTCTGAAAGGCTGAAGAGGATGATCTCCCCATCTACCTCTAGGGAGATCTGATGTGCCTTCACATCTATGCACGCCCCTGCAGTCGCTAGAAAAGGCCTTCTCAGAATGATGGGATTCTGGGGATTTGGTCCTGTGTCCAGTATGATGAAGTCCATGGGTATCACGAAATTCTCAATCACAACAGGCACGTGCAGTAGCTGGCCAACGAGCTCCTTGATTAAATCATCCCCCATACGAATACCAAGATTCGCTGGTTGGAGCCCACTTAGTCCCATCTTCAGATAGTATGCGTAGGGCATCACACTGATTGATGATCCTAAGTCGCATAGAGCTTCGTCGAAGCTCTCCCCATAAATTGAGCAGAGGATAACAAATTCACCGGGGTCTTCAAGTTGTAATGGAATCTTCTCTTCAACATCAGCTTGGTCAGGTAGGGTGGTAATTATGGCTGCACACCCCTTGGCGAATTTTCTATTCTACCCCACTCCTTCCTCTTTACTTTGACTCACCGAAGAGCTCTTCACAGGTTGTGACACAGTTTGGGCTATCTGGGCCACTTGCATCTCCAACATCTTGGTATGACTTGCAAGGCCATCAACGGTGGCCTTCAAGTATCTGAGTGATTCTTCAGACTTATGATGTTGGTGACGAAATTCTTCATTGGCCTTAGTTTGGGTAGCGATGAAGTCCTCCATCATCAGTTCCAATCTGGACTTCTGTGGTCGCTGCCCATTGTCCTGCTACTGCCCATACCCCCCTGATAGCTGGGAGTTTCCTGAGTTATTCTTATAAGAGAAATTCAGGTGATTCCTCCATTCGGGATTATAGGTATAGGAGTATGGGTTGTTGGGCCTTTGGTCGTAGTCTCCAACCACGTCACAGTGCTCAATCTGCTCATCTAAGGTTCCCTGCCCTCCATAGTGGTCCTCTCGATATGCTGTCGCTCCCTCTCCAAAGTCAATGGCCACACATGCAGATGAAGGATTCAAAGATTCAAACCGTCTACTGAGCACGTCCATCCTTGCTACAAGGTGTTCCATGGAGTCGACAGTGTATTGTCTCGCTGCAGGTGTAGGTTGACCACGTTCGGAAGCCCATTGATTGTGGTTCTAGGCCACCTCTTTGATAAGCTAATCACATATTTTATTTGTGGAAAGTGTTAATTAAGGAAAATCAATTTAGGAAACAGATTTCCTAAATCATCAAAACTACTTATGGAAATAAAATATTTTAAGATTTGATTTCCCAAATCAAATCATGATTAAATTAAGAAACAAATTTTCAAATCTAATCAAATATTTTATTTATGGAAAATATCAATTTCCATAAATATTTCTAACTTTCCAAAAGTAGAAGATTTCCATAAATACTTCTAGACTTTCCAAAATAAAAAATTTCCAAAAATAATTCTAACTTTTCAAAAGTAGAAAATTTCCATAAATACCATTACGACTATCACAAAATAATTTTATGATTATGTCGAAACACAACCTGGGCTCTGATACCACTGTTGGGTTTCCGGCACCGTGGCGAGTGTGTGTTCGAACATGTTTCGTAAACATGTGCACAGTGGAAGAAAAAAATAATAAATCTAATTTATTACAATACACACACCACACGCATGCATAGTACAACATGTGTAGACATAACTGTAAGTTCAAATTTTGCAATAAAAGGAAATTTATACTACGTATACCTGACATATCACCTGTAGCGGGAAAGGCATCAACCGGAGCGATCCTCGCTAGAATCGCCTCTATCCGTATCCACGCCGAGTATCTTCAAGATGACTTCACAAAGTCACGAGCCTCGTCTTTGTACGAGTTACTAGCCTCGTGTCGAAGACGATGTGATCGAGAGAAGATCACAATCCGAATCAAAAAGTTCGGATTCAAAATGAGTCCTCAAAAACTCGCTTCTCCGAAGAGGTATTCGTCAACCGTTTGACGACTCCTTTGTCCTCCACCTATGAGGATTACCGGAGATCAAATCCCCGGCAAGGAACCTGCTATTGGAGATCCAAACGTCGACCAAATGATCCTCCGACACGAAATAAACAAGTTGTGCAGAAAACTGGACAGCTTTGGTGGAGGAATAGGGCTGGCCAAATAAGGAAGCTTGATGCTCACCTTGTCGCCGGACCCAAAGAAGATCACCGGAGGGTCGCCGGAGGATCACCGGCTGAAGCTTGGACGTCGGCAACTAGCTTGGACGGCGGCTAGGGTTGGGCACCGACCACTAGAGGAGAGGAGGGGTGTGCGGCAACTAGGGATTGCTTGGATTAGGGCTTAACAAAAACCTTAAGCCCTATTTTATAGAGAACAAATTCTCTTAATGGTTATCGGATCATAACCAAAAGCCCGTTAACCCGCTCCATTAATTTAAGTTAAAATAAACCAAACCATGTTGGTCTATTTTAAGTTAAAATGAACCGAACCAACTTTGGTTCATTCGTTTAAAACAAACCAAACCCCTTTGGTTTATTCTCCTCCATTGGATTAGAACCAAACCAATTTGGTTCATCCATCATGTCTTCATAAGACACGGCCCATCCACGCTTCCATTGCAACTGAAACGATTTCATGCTCGCTCCTTGTTTGGTCCAACCAAACCTAGTTTCTCTCGGTCTGAGAATCTCATTCTCAAGCTTGTTTTAAATCCTTCGGATTACGCTCATTGTGCGTGTGACAAAATAGGTTATTGGTTTATGTTGACTGTCTATAATTAACCATTAATTATAGAACGATCATGAGTGGCACCTAGTAGTACATCATGATCCCCAATTAACCAAAAAGATCAACGGTTGATCCAGAACTATTTCTGAAACCCTTCAGCAGCTACAATGAATCGTGCCCCATTCCCTTCACTCATCTTATACCCACTTGGTTCAGGACATGGTCTATAGTGTCAGTCCCCACTAGGTTGACTACGTCACACCTAGCCCAAGTATCATTTCCTCATCCTACGGATTCTAGTTACTGCACATGTATCCAAGAGTACCTTACTCTAAGCATGTCATGCTTTTGCCAAAGACTTTAGTAACAATCCAACGATAGGCCATGGGTATACATCTCCTCGCAAGGAGTGGTGAATCCTTTATAGGCTTTTCAAACACCTTCGATCACTTCGACTTATACCCAATCATCCCGAGTCCACATCTCCTCGGAGATGCTTGCTTAAGATGTCAAAGCATAAGTCTTTATGATCAAGATGACTTGAATACCGCAAGTCAAAGGAACATCGCACTTAAGCTGCAGTAAGAACTTCATTGACATATCTATATATGCAGACAACCATATGAAGTCTTACGTCTGGTCACTCCAATGAACTAGTTACCATCACTAGCATCCACAATTAACTTCGGACATCACAATGTCTCCAGCCAGTGAGAATCAGCTGCTTGGATTCACCAAGGAGTATACCTCGTGCTAGTCTCGACAGTATCAATGGTGTCCAAATCCAACAATTCATCGACTAGGGATAATTTCGATACATCACAATTACACATGTAGAGATACTCACTAGTTGTGATCCAATCACAAATTCTCACATGTTGTGAATCGTATCATGGACATTCAGTATATGAGTTTAAGATCTAATCAAATATATGAAAACATGTATACTCAAATAGTGAATCTTCATTTATCATATAAATGGTTCAAACATAAGGCGATTGCCTTAGGACATCTCTCATATATTACTAACAAACTCCCACTTGGCCTAATGCCAATCACTACGGTATCCAATACCATAAGCTCTAACATGACCCTCAAACTTACTTTTAGGTAATGCCTTAGTCAAAGGATCCGCTAAGTTCCTTTCAGTGGGGATTTTCTCGATTTATATTTCTTTCCTACTAATGATCTCTCTGATCAGATGATAGCGGCGAAGCACATGTTTGGATCGTTGATGAGACCTTGGCTCTTTCGCCTGTGCAATTGTTCCATTGTTGTCGCAGTAGACCGGTATTGCTTCAACAATGGCTGGAACCACACCAAGTTCATAAATGAACTTCTTGATCCAAACCGCTTCCTTTGCCGCTTCCGAAGCTGCAATGTATTCTGCCTCAATGGTAGAATCCACTACAGTGTCTTGTTTGGAACTTTTCCAACTCACTGCGCCCCCATTCAAGGTGAACACGTATCCAGACTAAGACCTGGAATCATCCTTGTCTGTCTGGAAGCTGGCATCCATATACCCGCGTATCACCATGTCCCCTTCTCCATATATTAGGAACACATCCTTAGTTCTTCTTAAGTACTTAAGGATTATCTTAACAGCCACCCAATGATCCATTCCTGGATTAGACTGGTATCTACTCGTGACACTCAGAGCATATGATACATCGGGCCTTGTACATAACATAACATACATGATAGATCCTATTGCGGATGCATAGGGAATCTTACTCATGCAAATCCTCTTGTCTTCTGTGCGCTGACACATAGACTTCAAAAGGTGTATCCCATGCCTGATGGGTAGGAAACCTTTCTTGGATTCTGACATGCTAAACCTCTTTAGCACTCGGTCTATATATGTAGACTGCGAAAGACCAAGCAACCGTTTCGATCTATCTCTATAGATCTTAATCCCGAGGATGTAGGTTGCTTCTCCTAGGTCTTTCATGGAGAATGTCTTGGACAACCAAATATTAACTGACTGTAAGACTGAAACATCATTTCCTATAAGTAATATGTCATCGACATACAATACTAGGAACACGACTGCACTCCCACTAACCTTCTTGTACACACAAGGTTCGTCTGGATTTTGTGAGAAATTAAACTTTTTGATTGTCTCATCAAAACGGATATTCCAGCTCCTGGATGCTTGCTTCAATCCATATATAGACCATCGCAATTTGCATACCTTGGTTTTATCAACCGATGTGAAACCCTCAGGCTATATCATATACACGTCCTCAAGTAGGTTTCCATTAAGGAAAGTTGTTTTCACATCCATCTGCTATATCTCATAATCATAATGAGCCGTTATGGCCAGGAGCATCCGAATGGATTTAAGCATAGCTATAGGCGAATATGTTTCGTCATAATCAACACCTTGCTTTTGACGATATCCTTTCGCCACTAATCTAGCCTTTATGTAATCACATTACGATCTATGTCGGGTTTCTTCTTGATAACCCACTTGCACCCTATAGGCTTGATTCATTCAGGTGGGTGAACCAAGTTCCAAACTTGGTTTTCATACATGGAATTCATTTCCGACTTCATGGCTTCAAGCCACTTATCCCTTTCTGAACTTGTCAGAACTTCTTCATAACTGGTAGGCTCCTCATCATTAATGAGTATCACATCGTTTGATTCACTTACGAGAAATCCATATCTCTCTGGAATATTGCGTGTTCTACCAGATCTACAAAGATGTGGTGTTTCAATAGGTCCAGCCGATTGCTCATCACTATGAGTTATCGGTTGTTGTGCTTCACCAGGTATCTCATTAATGTCTATTTGAGTCTCTCGAGCCTCCTCAAGCTCGACGACACTCTCACTGCTTTCTTGTAAGAGAAACTCTTTCTCTAGAAACACAGCATGCCTTGAAACAAACACCTTTTGTTCCACAGGATGATAGAATTGGTAACCCCTTGTTTCCTTAGGGTATCTAATAAATAGACATTTATCAGACTTAGCATCCAATTTGTCTGATACAGTCCACTTCACATAAGCAGGACAATCCCATATCTTCAAGTAAGATACATGAGATTTCTTACTATTCCATATCTCATATGGAGTAGTAGAGACTACCTTGGTTGACATTCTGTTTAACAAGTAAACAACTGTCTGAAGTGCATAGCCCCAAAAGGACTTGGGATGATTTGCATGATTCATCATTGACCTGACCATGCCCAACAAGGTCCGGTTACGCCTCTCAGATACACCATTATGCTGTGGTGTATATGGCAGAGTCCATTGAGATAATATACCATTGCCTCTTAGATAATCAAGAAACTCTTGACTTAAGTATTCACCACCTCGATCCGATCGAAGTATTTTAATACTCTTGTCATGTTGTTTCTCTACTTCATTTCTGAATTCTTTGAACGTTTCAAAGGCTTCAGACTTGTGTTTCATCAAGAACACATACCCAAACCGTGAGTGATCATCGGTGAAGGTAATGAAGTAGCTATAGCCTCCTAAAGCTTGAGTTGACATAGGTCCACATACATTAGTATGTATTAAACCTAGCAACTCTCCCACTCGTTCACCTTTTCATGTAAAAGGTAACTTAGTCATATTGCCTTTTAAGCATGATTCGTATGTATCGTATGAATCCAATTCAAACGATTCCAGAATTCCACATCGATGTAATTCGGACATGTGTTTCTTGCTTGCATGGCCAAGACGACAATGCCACATGTAGGAGTCTAATTGATTATCCTTTCAAGCACTCTTGTTGCTCGCTTCGTTATTGAAAATGTCACTAGATACATCCAACGTATAAATACCATTTCTTAAAGTTCCAGTCCCATAAAGAACTCCATTCAAAGTTATGTAACAACAATTGTTACTAAAAGTCAAATGATACCCATTTCTATTTAGACAAAAAATAGAAATGATGTTCTTTATCAACGAAGAAACATAAAAGCAATTGTCCAGTTCTAAGACAAGTCCTGTAGGGAGTTTCAACAAATACATTCCGATGGCGAGTGTAGCAACCTTTGCTCCATTCCCAACACGTAAATTTGACTCTCCCTTGACGAGTCTTCTTCTATTCCTTAGTCCATGTATGTCAATACATATATGTGAGCCACACCCAGTATCCAATACCCAAGTGTTTTAGGAAATAGAATGACAATCAATAACGAAGATATTTGAAGAAGATGGGGCATCCGATGCCTTATTCTTCTTCACGGACTCAAGATAAATCTTACAATTTCTTCGCCAATGGCCCTCCTTGCCATAATGATGGCAAGTGCCCTTTTGAGCTGATTCTTGCCTTTTTAGCCTTTTTCTTCCCCTTCTACTGTTCCTTTGACTTCCTTTTAGAACCTTTCTTCGAGGAATCAACTAACAGCACCACCCCTTGCTCATGCGGCTCCACAGTCTTCAGCATGTTGAGCAGTACCACAGATGAACTCTCTTGCATCTTAGAGGTGAAGAGGAGCTTGGAGACTTCGAACATTTCGAATCTCACTTACTCATCAAATAACTCATAAAGATGAAAGACTAAGGTATGAGCATCCATATACTCATGCTGCTTCCATAGCTCGGGTACCATCGCAGCTAACATTATGCAACTCACTAGTTTGAATCAATCACATGTTTCTGATAGGCCAACAATTGATCCGGAGTTGCATCATCCCTAGGACGGTTGGGAAGAGGCTCTTCAAGGACATATGCTAGCTTTTCCGCCTTGAGAACAATTCTCAAGTTTCTAAGCCAGTCCAGGAAGTTAGGCCCAGTCAATTTGTTTGAATCCAAAATAGTGCACAAATTTAAAGACGTCATGATCAATCGATTAACCTAGAAATACAAAACGAGCATATATGAGAAAATCATTTTAAAATGCATCAATATACATTCATAAATCCCATTTATTTTTCGAATTTTAAAAACCACAAAATCACTTCGGGAGATCGTAGGTCCATCTCCGAATGGGCTGATATCCAACATAGATATGAACAACCTTGGAGAGAGTCCAACAAGGCATTCATAACTACGATGGTAGGTATCAAATATACCGATTGCATATCACGTATATGCAACTATCACAATATGCTATCAACTAATTGAATGTTCACACATACATCGGGTTGTTAACACATTAACAAGTATGCATCATATGCATAGCACCCAACTTCACCTCCCTTCACATAGACCTTGGAGAGAGTCCAACAAGCCGATGCTCCAGGTTAAAGCCAACCCATTAATCGAGAAATAGTTTTTATATGGTTAGAGTGCATTCAACCAATTAGCCCGGCTTGGAGAGAGTCCAACAACCAAAGCTAATGATTGACATCTGACTCTTACCATATTAGTATTAAACTATTTCATGGTTTGAACATGTTCGGGTTCAAGCCGGGCTTGGAGAGAGTCCAACAACCCAAACAAGAAACGGAACTCTGGTTCTAACCATATTAATGGAAGGTGTAGGCTTTAATATTGAGTAAAGGTTTTTATGTCTCATCCTCTTTGCATGCAAATAACTATTATCTACATGACATGACATATATGACATACATCTACATGTCACGACACGCATGGCATAATGATATGCATCTAATGCAATTACATGACATACAATTATGACATGTAGAAAATTTCCTTATATGTCATAACTATTTATGGAAATAAAATATGTTTAAGATTTGATTCTCCAAATCAAATCATGATTAAATTAGGAAACAAATTTCCAAATCTAATCACATATTTTATTTGTGGAAAGTGTTGATTAAGGAAAGTCAATTTAGGAAAGAAATTTTCTAAATCATCAAAACTACTTATGGAAATAAAATATTTTAAGATTTGATTTCCCAAATCAAATCATGATTAAATTAGAAAATAAATTTCCAAATCTAATCAAATATTTTATTTAAGGAAAATATCAATTTCCATAAATACTTCTAACTTTCCAAAAGTAGAAGATTTCCATAAATACTTCTAGACTTTCTAAAAATACTTCTAATATTTCAAAAGTAGAAAATTTCCATAAATATCATTACGACTATCGCAAAATAATTTTACGATTATGTCGAAACACAACCTGGGCTCTGATACCCCTGTTGGGTTTTCCGCACCGCGGCGAGTGTGTATTCGAACATGTTTCGTAAACATATGCACAGCGGAAGAAAAAAAATAATAAATCTAATTTATTACAACACACACACCACACGCATGCATAGTACAACATGTGTAGACATAACTGTAAATTCAAATTTTGCAATAAAAGGAAATTTATACTACGTATACCTGACGTATCACGTGTAGCGAGAAATGCACCAACCGGAGCGATCCTCGCTAGAATCGCCTCTATCCGTATCCACGCCGAGTATCTTCAGGATGACTTCACAAAGTTACGATCCTCATCTTCGTACGAGTTACAAGCCTCCTGTCGAAGACGATGTGATCGAGAGAAGATCACAATCCGAATCAAAAAATTCGGATTCAAAATGAGTCCTCAAAAACTCGCTTCTCCGGAGAGGTATTCGTCAACCGTTTGACGAATCCTTCGTCCTCCACCTATGAGGATTACCGGAAATCTAATCCCCAGCAAGGAAACTACTGTCGGAGCTCCAAACGTCATCCAAACGATGCTCTGACACGAAATAAACAAGCTGTTCAGAAAACTGGACAACTTTGGTGGAGGAATAGTGCCGGTCAAATAAGGAAGCTTGATGCTCACCTTGTCGCCGGACCCAAAAAAGATCACCGGAGGGTCGCCGGAGGATGACCGACTGAAGCTTGGACGCCAGCAACTAGCTTGGACGGTGGCACAAAGCTGGGCGGCGGCTAGGGTTGGGCGCCGACCACTAAAGGAGAGGAGGGGTGGGCGGCAACTAGGGATTGCTTGGATTAGGGCTTAACAAAACCCTTAAGCCCTATTTTATAGAGAACAAATTCTCTTAATGGTTATCGGATCATAACCAAAAGCCCGTAAACCCGCTCCATTAATTTAAGTTAAAATAAACCAAACCATGTTGGTCTATTTTAAGTTAAAACGAACCGAACAAACTTTGGTTTATTCGTTTAAAACAAACCAAACCCCTTTGGTTTATTCTCCTTCATTGGATTAGAACCAAACCAATTTGGTTCATCCATCATGTCTTCATAAGACACGGCCCATCCATGCTTCCATTGCGACTGAAACGATTTCATGCTCGCTCCTTGTTTGGTCCAACCAAACCTAGTTTCTCTCGGTCTGAGAATCTCATTCTTAAGCTTGTTTTAAATCCTTCAGATTACGCTCGTTGTGCGTGTGACCAAATAGGTTCTCGGTTTATGTTGGCCGTCTATAATTAACCATTAATTATAGAATGATCATGAGTGGCACCTAGTAGTAAATCATAATCCTCAATTAACCGAAAAGATCAACGGTTGATCTAGAACTATTTCTAAAACCCTTCAACAGCTACAATGAATCATACCCCATTCCCTTCACTTATCTTATACCCACTTGGTTCAGGACATGGTCTATAGTGTCAGTCCCCACTAGGTTGACTACGTCACACCTAGCCCAAGTATCATTTTCTCGTCCTACGGATTCTAGTTACTACACATGTATCCAAGAGTACCTTACTCTAAACATGTAATGCTTTGGCCAAAGACTTTAGTAACAATCCGACAAGAGGCCATGGGTATACATCTCCTCATAAGGAGTGGTGAATCTATTCAAACACCTTCGATCACTTCGACTTATACCCAATCATCCTAGGTCCACATCTCCTCAGAGATGCTTGCTTAAGATGTCAAAGCATAAGTCTTTATGATCATGATGACTTGAATACCGCAAGTCAAAGGAACATCGCACTTAAGCTGCAGTAAGAACTTTATTGACATATCTATATATGCAGAGAACTATATGAAGTTTTATGGCTGGTCACTCCAATGAACTAGTTACCATAACTAGCATCCACGATTAACTCCGGACATCACAATGTCTCCAGCCAGTGAGAATCATTTGCTTGGATACACCAAGGAGTATACCTCGTGCTAGTCTCGACAGTATCAATGGTGTCCAAATCCATCAATTCATCGACTAGGGATAATTTCGATACATCACAATTACACATGTAGAGATACTCACTAGTTGTGATCCAATCACAAATTCTCTCATGCTGTGAATCGTATCGTGGACATTCAGTAAATGAGTTTAAGATCTAATCAAATACATGAAAACATGTATACTCAAATAGTGAATCTTCATTTATCATATAAATGGTTCAAACATAAGGCGATTGCCTTAGGACATCTCTCATATATTACTAACAGAAGGTAGGGAGTGAAGCCATGCCTTAGCCTTATCCCGCAGTGAAAATGGGAACATGCTCAGGTGGATCGCGTCAGTAGGGACTCTGTTCATTTTCATTGTGGAGCAAATTTCAAGAAATGCCTCAAGGTGCCGATTCGGGTCTTCAGTCGCAGCTCCCTCGAATTGGCTATGCTGGACCATATGTATAAGTGTCGTCTTCAGCTCAAAGTTATTTGCCGAAATAGATGGTCCAGCTATACTCGACTTGAATCCTCTAGCGCTAGGAGTTGCGTAGTCCCGCAGAGGTCGGCTACCTATGTTCGCCTCGGATGCAGCTTGATCCTCCATCCTTCGCTGCTCTGCTCTCCGACGATGAAAGGTTCGCTCAATTTCTAAGTCGATCAGAATTAGACCTTCCGATCCTAATCATCTAAGCATACGACGAACCAAGCCACAATGTTAGGAGTGCTAACCTAATTCTAAGAGCAGAAAATAAAACAATCTAGCAAATCAAAATCTAAGATGCAATAAGTAAACAGGAAACTACTGCTAAAAGTAAAAACTAAATCTAAATATAGAACTAAAGAAAAATATGAAAGATATAAGACTAAAGAAAATAAAGTAAACTAGAAAGAAAATAAAGTAAGTAAATAAATCTAATCCTAAGTTCGATCCAATTTACCACTGTTCGATTTGATATTGAATCGATCATTCCCTGGCAACGACGCCAAAAACTTGATGCGCACTAACGTGACCTTAAATCTCGCGACGGAGACCGTCGAGCACTCAAAGCGCGCACTCGCGCTCAACGCCCACAAGTGCACGGATGTCATCAAGTAATAAAGATTATCGATCCCACAGAGACTGGGATTCGAATACCAATATACTCAGTGGTTGTAATTGTTTGGAAGTGACTCTAAGAGGTTTCGGTTGGTGAGGGTCGTTGGTGGACGTTACTCTATACGGTGTCACATGGAGGAGGAAAGGAGTGTGCCAAGGTCTTTAAAGGTGATTCTAGGACTTCGATTTCGCTTGTGCATCACAAAATAATATTGTCAATTGGTGTTGTCTAGACATTTAACTATGGTTTTGTGGAAGGGACATCATACACTCTCCTGTAGAGCTGCCACATCTACTGGGAGCTATCTCCACCTAGAAGGATGGGAAAGACGGTACGAGGATGCCGAATCAATCCCTACAATGAACCATTTCCGATTCCATCATACCATTCTACCCACAGTTACAAGGGATCAGGTTTACCCCTAGGTTCCTTATATAAAATCTCCTAAATCTTAGATATGAGGGTTGTCACCCCTCGTATCACCTAAGCACAGCAGATAGAAAGCCAAACACGCATAGATATAGTAAAGAACAACTACCAATTATCAAATCAAATTCAAAGGCAGAATTTAACATGAACCAACATTGCAATGTGGACACAAGCTACTCCCTAATCCTAGAATCGAAAGTACTACTCCATGTATATGAAGGAAGAATCGCAAAGCATGTCTAAGTTTGTATACATAAGAAATAAAATGCAGGAACAAAGAATTACAATGCTTTCGTGGTCTTCTCTCCGGTGTTGAAGTGCAAGGTGTGGACCTCCGGCGGCATTCCTCCTCCCTGTTGTGAGTTACCGAAGCTTTTTAGGGCTTCGGCATGCCATCCTAGCCGTCGTGCCTCCCCCCTAGGGTTTGGGCAGAGCCATCCTTATATAGACATCGCCTCGGACAGCTGCAAAATCTGAAAAAAAAACCCTAGTCGCGCGAATCTGGCAGGCCGACACATGGCCATGTGTTTCCACATGGCTAGGTCATGTGCAGCCCTGGGGTGCTGATCTCACCCATTTGACATAGCCGTGTGAATCCACACGCCCTGGCCATGTCCCACTCTGCATCTAGCTGCGAAATGTCCTTCTTTTGCTCCGAAAGCACATCTTTTTCACCTGAAATGCTAACCTGCACACAAAAGTACAACGAGCAGACCTCCGAACCAGAAAATAGGAAATGTGTACAAAATAGAGTAACATATGCATGAAACTAACACAAAACGTAATGAGATGTGAGCGAAAACTACTCCTAAAATCCTATATGTTTTGCTCACATCACTAGTTCATTAGAGTAACCTTATATGGGACTTCATATGGATCTATGTGTCATCGAAGATCTCATTGTGGCTCGAGTGTGAGCTTTCTTAGACTTAAGATATTCAAGTCAGCTTGGTCATGATTCCATATACTTTAACTTCTTTGCAGCCATCTTCATAGGAGGTGTAACTCTGGGATTATTAGGTATAAGCCAAAGTGATCGAAGGTGTTTGAATAGCCCATAGAGGATTCACCACTCCTGATAAAGGAGATGTATACCCTAGGCCTCTTGTCAGGATTGTTACTCAAAAGTCTCTAGCCAAAACAAACATGTTAATAAGATGGTCTTCTTGGGAACATGTAGGAGTAACTTGAATCTACAGGACAAGGAAACTAACTTGGGCTAGGTGTGACGTAGTCAGCCTAGTGGGGATGAACACATAGACCATGTCCTGAACCAAGTGGATATAGAATGAGTGAAAGGAATAAGGCACAAACAACTATAGTTGTTGAAGGGTTCAGAAATGTTCTGGAGTCGATTTAGACTTTCCGATCAATTGGAGGTCATGATATACTACTAGGTGCCACTCATGATCTATTCATAATTAAGGGGTTAATTATGAATGGCCAACATAGCTAGAAATCTATTGGGTCACACGCAATACGGGTGATCTAAAGACGTGAAACAAGTCTGAGAATGAGATTCTCAATGAGACAAAAGATGTATCTTGTTGGACTAGGCCAAGAAGGTGCAGAACAGAGGCTATGGAACCTCCTATGGCCTTGTCGAACTTAGCATGATCATATCACACCTAAAAGAAATTAAATGGGCTGTATAGAGCCTCACATGGTCGTGCCTAATTAGCCACGGGTCGTGCCTTGCTCTGGCCGAAAATAACCAAAGTCTGGGTTGTGACTAGAAGGGGAAACGACTGCTAGGGTTTGGTAGTCGACTGATGGGCTATCCGTTGGACTTTTCCAGCGTGGATCAAGCCGTTGTCTCACAATGACTACAAGAGAAGTCGATTGATGGGCATGAGTAGTCAACTGCTAGGCGCAGAATCAGCCTGAGACAAGCATAAAAGGAGGATCTTGGGGAGGATTTCTACAATGATTTTTGGGGAGATTTTGAAGGGGAATTGCTGCTACATTCCAGACCTTCAAGAGAAAACTAAAGTAAGCAACAAGAAAATGTTCAAAGCAAAGTGTTGTAAAGTTTTTCTTTACATGTATTTCATATTGTCTTTGTATTTTGCTTGTACTTTTTGTATTGCATTTTTAATTGCTTGTACAAGGTTTCTCCACCTCCGACTTGTTGTCGAGAAGGAGTTTGAATAGTGGTGTGGGCATCATTAGAGCTCGTTGAGCTCACCTCGTGGAGTAGGAACCCTAAGGTTCTGAACCACGTATATCGTGTGTCTTGTGATTATGTATTTGTTTATGCATTTCCATTATTTCTTCTGTGCATATTAACAATCATTGTAGACAAGCACGCAAGAGCGAGTGATTTCCATCGACGACGATTTAGGCTATTCATCCCCCCTTCTAGCCGGGCCATGATCCTCCAACAAGTGGTATCAGAGCGAGGAGTTTTTCATCGAACTCGCCACCGCGATAAGCAAATCAAATGGCCGGCATCAACATTCGTCAACCTAAATTCGAAGGAGACTTTTTTTGGTGGAAGAAAAGAATGGAGGTATATTTCGAAATCGATTTTAATATGATGCTAACAATTGAAGATGGTTTTGAAATACCTAGGGATGAAGAAGGCAAGCTGATTAAAATATCAAGATGAACCGAGGAGCAATGACAACAATTCAAGACAACCGTTAAGGTAACAAAAATGTTAATAAAATTAATACCTTACGATATTTTATCCAAGCTAGGTGAATATCGGAATGCTAAGGAGTTGTGGAATAAGTTGGTAAAATTCTATGAAAATCCCAAATCGGCTCAATCGGAGAAGGAGGCTGAGGAAGAATGCTCATCCTCACAAGAAAGTGAAGACTCGGAAGTTGAGAGATGCTCAACATCTGTATCGGAGGTTAGATCACCGGAGCAAGAAGAAGCTTCAACATCCGAGGGGGATGAAGAATCAACTCCGATGCCTACCATAACTCTAGGTAACTCAAATTCAATTAATAAAAATAAGGATCACATAATTTTCTTTGAGTGTAGTGAAGTCGGGCATTATAAGAGCAAATGCCAAAAATTGGCTAAGGAGAAAGTTGTTGAAGGATCGGTGGCCGGCTAGAGGGGGTGAATAGCCCTTTTTCATATATGATGGAAATCGATCGCTCTTGCATGCTCATCTCTACAATTTGCATTAGCGCAGTGGAAATATGAATACAACACAAAATAAATATACAAGCACATACAAATAGACACCGATATACGTAATTCGGAACCTTAGGTTTCCTACTCCACGGGGCGAGCTCAACGAGCTCTTGTTATGCACACGACACTAACAAAACTACTCGACAATAAGTCAGAGGTGGAGAAACCTCGTACAAGCAATCACAAGATGTAATACAATAAGTACAAGCAAATACAAAGACAAAAATGAAATACACGTAAAGAACACTTTACAACGCTTGCTTTGAATCCTTTGTTTATTGCTTGCTTTGGTTTGCTCTTGAAGGACTGGAATGTAGCAGCAATTCCCCTCCAAAATCTCCCCAAAAACCTTGGCAAAATCCTCCATCTCAAGCTACATTTATAACCTGCATCGAGTTGATTTCATGCCTAGCAGTTGATTGCCAAAAGGCCCCAGTCGACTGCTCCTGTAGCCGTTGTCTCACAATGGTTCAATCTACACTACAAAAACCCAACGGATCCCCCATCAGTCGTCTGATGCCTTCATCAGTCGACTGCTGGCCTCATAGCCAACTGCCCAATCGACTACGGAGCGTTCTGTGCCCGCGACACTTCCATCAGTCGACTGTCATCCCTTGGCAGTCGACTGCTAGGCCATAAAATGCAGTCTAACACCAGTCGATTGCCATCGACTTGGATCAATTGAACTGACATCTATGCAAGTCGACTACTATCGGTTAAAACCTCAAACAAATACTTGTTTGAGCATCCGACCATCGAGTAAGACCTCAAATACCATGTTTGAGCATCCGACACTCAGTCGTAGCCACTTGGCCAAGTCCACCTCATCCTCTCATGGAGTTCCCCATCGAAACTCTCTTTCCTCGGCCTACGTCCCTCGGATGCACCAAGCGCATGGCTTCGCAATGTCATCCTTCGCATCTCTTGCCCTCCAAGTCTTCTTCCCTTGGGCCTCACTCCATCTGCTCCCCGTCCAGCGGTCCCTCAGATGCACCAAGCGCACGACTTCGCAATGCTATCCTTCACCGACTCAAGGACCCCGAGCCTACGAGACTAGTGACCTTGCCAAGTCCTCAAGACTTCTCATTACCAAGGCTACACACTTGGACTTACCAACACCAAGCCCCATGCTTGGATTTTCCCAATGACAATCACATGTCATACATTTTGTCTAACATCAAAATACAATTCGAGTCAACTCGAGTCCGGTCAATCATGACCTGAATCGATTGCACCAACAATCTCCCTCTTTTTGATGTTTGACAAAACCTCAAACTCAAGTCTACCAATTATCCCCAATTGGCAATTCTAACATCCCAATGAGAATTCCAACTAACCCCAATTGGTAACTTCTCCCCCTTTTTGACATAGATCAAAAAGATTCTCTCAAGGGTGTCAATGTCTCATATCCCAATGAGATCTTACAATCTTCCCCTTGGTACAAAAACATGCCTTCAAACTTTCTAGTGATAAGTCTCATATCACTTAAGAGAGGCAATACCCCAATTTTCCTCCCATGCGGAAAAATACAAATCCATCTTCCCATGATGGATACCTCCCCCTAAAGGCTTGCTCCCCCTTGACCATTTGGTTCCTTGGAGAGTCCCTAAGCCAATAGGAACACTTAAACAATCAAAATTAAGGCACAAGTTCAACATTGAACTTCCATAAACCTTAAAATTGATACTCACCCTAAACACTTCTCCTAATCCATATCCAATGGATTTCCACCCTTTCTAATGCTTTCCAAAGCATGTCCTAGGGTTTGAAGTGGTTAGGGAACCAAAAGATAGACTACACCAAGGTTTGTCAAAATGGTTTTGAAACCTTTAAATTCATTTTCCTAAATATATCACTTGTATCTAAGTGTATGAAACACATACGAGTCAAGTATTTTAGTGAGATGTGGGTTTTGGTTAATTAGGGTCTAATGCATTTTTCTAGGCAACACTATTTGATTTCCTTATGCATGGGACTTCAAATCATGCCTTAGTCCTTAACTCAATTTTATTTAATGCATGAATAATGATTATGGAATAAATGATAACATAAATAGCATGTGCCAATAATCATGATGTCATGGCATGTGATATAAACTTAAGCATACATGACATTTAAAAAGTAAACCCTAAGCATGATCATGACATTTTATATGATTAAAAATAAATATGATGTCATAACATGACAAGTATAAAATACTAAGGTTTAAGATACCTAAGTGTTAAGCCCAAATTATCATTTCTAAGATTAAATTCATTTTGCCTTAATGCTAACTATCCCCCTAGTGTGCCAAAAACCCAAAATGGCACACCATGACTTCTAAGACCTACTTGTGCTATTTTAATCAATTTTTATCTTCTCAAACCACATTGGCACATCCTAAAGTGTAAATTCTACAATGGTTAGGTTAACTACCCATCCACTTAGGGTTGACATAGCCTAACCCATCTAGCGTGAATCGAGCATGCTCCTAGGAATCCAATACCTATTGGAGCTCCTTGGGTTAACAAGGTATTCACTAGGGATAACTTCCCTAGATACCTTCCTAATGACCCTTTTTGGCTTTGAAGCCTTAGTCAAATGGGTCTTTCCTAGGTTAACTCTAGAGGTAATTCCCCCTTTTACCTTCTTAGTGGCTACCTTAGATTTTCTTGAATTTTGAGCCACTAGACACTTACCATGGTTAGTCTTAGGGATGACTTCCCTATTAACCTTGGTTTTGCTAGACCTAGATTTAATTCCATAATCAAATGGAACATTATGGTAGGACTTAGGTTTGTGACCCAAACCTTTCTTGTCCTTGGACATTTCTTGTTTCCTAGGTCTTAGATTTTGATCCTTTGACCCCATAATTGAGTTTGTCATAATTTTGAGGGTCTTTTCCAAATTTTCAAGCCTTGACCTCAAGGCTCGGTTATCTAATTTTATTTTTCCCAATTTTGATCTATCATTAGATTTTTGGGAAAGACTCTTCCACTTAGGCATGTGCCTACCCTTTTTAGGGTTAATGCCTAAATTTTCTTCTATCCTCCTAATGGACTCCTTAGGTAGGATTTTTCTAGAATTAATGTGTCTAGGTTTGTCCTTAGGTAAATCAATATGCTTGACACCTAAATAATAATATTTGTTCCTACTAACATGCTTTTCATTAATAATAGCAAGTGAATTAAAATAATTTCTAGCATGCTTGTTAGTCCTAGAGCTAGAATGTGCATTAAGATATACCTTAGGGTTTGCTTTAGAAGCTCCCCTTACTTGTGTAGCTCCTTCTTGCCCTTTCTTCCTCCCCTTAGGGCATTGACTTTGGTAATGTCCTCTTTGGTTGCATTTGAAGCACACAATGTGCTCTTTGCTCTTCTTAACAAGGACTCCGGCAACCTTTGACTTTTAGTTGACTTTTGGAGTCGGTGCATTCTCTTTAGCAAATTTTGGACACTTGCTCTTGTAATGCCCTTACAATGCCCTGCTCAGCCCAACTGGGCACGAAAATTATACTTCTCGAAAAATATATAACCTGCTCGGGAAATAAACTAATCGCTCGAGAAATATACTAACCACTCGAGATTTCACATAGACTACTTTATCGATGCAATACTAAGCACTAATCAACACTGCCCCTGCTCACCCAACTGAGCTCGGAAAATACATACACCATTCAGGAGAAGCACTTACTGCCCTGTCAACACCATACTTCACTTTTGAACAATACTGCACTATTCTTCCTTATTGGGCTTGAGAATCCCATACACTACTCAAGAAACACATACACTACTCCGTAAAAGCACTTATTGCCCTGTCAACATCATACTTCACTTCTGAACAATATTGCACTATTCTTCTTTATTCGGCTCGGGAATCCCATACACTGCTCAGGAAACACATATACTGCTCGGGAAACACATACACTGCTCGGAAAAAGCACTTACTGACCTATCAATACCATACTTCACTTATGAACAATACTGCACTACTCATGTCATACATTTTGTCTAACATAAAAATACAATTCGAGTCAACTCGAGTTCGGTCAATCATGACCTGAATCGATTGCACCAACAATCTCCCTCTTTTTGATGTTTGACAAAACCTCAAACTCAAGTCTACCAATTATCCCCAATTGGCAATTCTAACATCCCAATGAGAATTCCAACTAACCCCAATTGGTAACTTCTCCCCCTTTTTGACATAGATCAAAAAGATTCTCTCAAGGGTGTCAATGTCTCATATCCCAATGAGATCTTACAATCTTCCCCTTGGTACAAAAACATGCCTTCAAACTTTCTAGTGATAAGTCTCATATCACTTAAGAGAGGCAATCCCCCAATTTTCCTCCCATGCGGAAAAATACACATCCATCTTCCCATGATGGATACCTCCCCCTAAAGGCTTGCTCCCCCTTGACCATTTGGTTCCTTGGAGAGTCCCTAAGACAATAGAAACACTTAAACAATCAAAATTAAGGCACAAGTTCAACATTGAACTTCCATAAACCTTAAAATTGATACTCACCCTAAACACTTCTCCTAATCCATATCCAATGGATTTCCACCCTTTCTAATGCTTTCTAAAGCATGTCCTAGGGTTAGGAGTGGTTAGGGAACCAAAAGATAGACTACACCAAGGTTTGTCAAAATGATTTTGAAACCTTTAAATTCATTTTCCTAAATATATCACTTGTATCTAAGTGTATGAAACACATACAAGTCAAGTATTTTAGTGAGATGTGGGTTTTGGTTAATTAGGGTCTAATGCATTTTTCTAGTCAACACTATTTGATTTCCTTATGCATGGGACTTCAAATCATGCCTTAGTCCTTAACTCAATTTTATTTAATGCATGAATAATGATTATGGAATAAATGATAACATAAATAGCATGTGCCAATAATCATGATGTCATGGCATGTGATATAAACTTAAGCATACATGACATTTAAAAAGTAAACCCTAAGCATGATCATGACATTTTATATGATTAAAAATAAATATGATGTCATAACATGACAAGTATAAAATACTAAGGTATAAGATACCTAAGTGTTAAGCCCAAATTATCATTTCTAAGATTAAATACATTTTGCCTTAATGCTAACTATCCCCATAGTGTGCCAAAAACCCAAAATGGCACACCATGACTTCTAAGACCTACTTGTGCTATTTTAATCAATTTTTATCTTCTCAAACCACATTGGCACATCCTAAAGTATAAATTCTACAATGGTTAGGTTAACTACCCATCCACTTAGGGTTGACATAGCCTAACCCATCTAGCGTGAATCGATCATGCTCCTAGGAATCCAATACTTATTGGAGCTCCTTGGGTTAACAAGGTATTCACTAGGGATAACTTCCCTAGATACCTTCCTAATGACCCTTTTTGGCTTTGAAGCCTTAGTCAAATGGGTCTTTCCTAGGTTAACTCTAGAGGTAATTCCCCCTTTTACCTTCTTAGTGGCTACCTTAGATTTTCTTGAATTTTGAGTCACTAGACACTTACCATGGTTAGTCTTAGGGATGACTTCCCTATTAACCTTGGTTTTGCTAGACCTAGATTTAATTCCATAATCAAATGGAACATTATGGTAGGACGTAGGTTTGTGACCCAAACCTTTCTTGTCCTTGGACATTTCTTGTTTCCTAGGTCTTAGATTTTGATCCTTTGACCCCATAATTGAGTTTGTCATAATTTTGAGGGTCTTTTCCAAATTTTCAAGCCTTGACCTCAAGGCTCGGTTATCTAATTTTATTTTTCCCAATTTTGATCTATCATTAGATTTTTGGGAAAGACTCTTCCACTTAGGCATGTGCCTACCCTTTTTAGGGTTAATGCCTAAATTTTCTTCTATCCTCCTAATGGACTCCTTAGGTAGGATTTTTCTAGAATTAATGTGTCTAGGTTTGTCCTTAGGTAAATCAACATGCTTGACACCTAAACAATAATATTTGTTCCTACTAACATGCTTTTCATTAATAATAGCAAGTGAATTAAAATAATTTCTAGCATGCTTGTTAGTCCTAGAGCTAGAATGTGCATTAAGATATACCTTAGGGTTTGCTTTAGAAGCTCCCCCTACTTGTGTAGCTCCTTCTTGCCCTTTCTTCCTCCCCTTAGGGCATTGACTTTGGTAATGTCCTCTTTGGTTGCATTTGAAGCACACAATGTGCTCTTTGCTCTTCTTAACAAGGACTCCGGCAACCTTTGACTTTTAGTTGACTTTTGGTGTCGGTGCATTCTCTTTAGCTAATTTTGGACACTTGCTCTTGTAATGCCCTTACAATGCCTACCTTTCATTGTCGGGCACGAAAATTATACTGCTCAAAAAATATATAACCTGCTCGGGAAATAAACTAATCGCTCGAGAAATATACTAACCACTCGAGATTTCACATGGACTACTTTATCGATGCAATACTAAGCACTAATCAACACTTCCTCTGCTCACCCAACTGAGCTCGGAAAATACATACACCATTCAGGAGAAGCACTTACTGCCCTGTCAACACCATACTTCACTTTTGAACAATACTGCACTATTCTTCCTTATTGGGCTTGAGAATCCCATACACTACTCAAGAAACACATACACTTCTCCGTAAAAGCACTTATTGCCCTGTCAACATCATACTTCACTTCTGAACAATATTGCACTATTCTTCTTTATTCGGCTCGGGAATCCCATACACTGCTCAGGAAACACATATACTGCTCGGGAAACACATACACTGCTCGAAAAAAGCACTTACTGACCTATCAACACCATACTTCACTTCTGAACAATACTACACTACTCTTCCTTACTAGGCTTGGGAATCTCATACACTGCTCGGGAAACACATACCCCCTGCTCGGTAAAAGCACTTACTACCCTGTCAACATCATACTTCACTTCTGAACAATATTGCACTCTTCTTCCTTACTAGGCTCTGGAATCCCATACACTGCTCGAGAAATATATATACTACTAAAAAAAACATATACTGCTCAGGAAATACATACACTGCTCAGGAAAAGCACTTACTGCCCTGTCAACACCATACTTCACTTCTGAACAATACTGCACTACTCTTCCTTACTGGACTTGGGAATCCCATACACTACTCAGGAAATAAACATACTATTCGAAAATCACCAAAATTTCCCGAGAAAAGATTTAATCTAATCAGAGAAAACCCCGACCCCATCATAAGTTCCCCCTCTTTAGTAAAACTGAAGAGCAAAGTCGAGTAAAGTTTTATAAGTAAGGAAATCGGGAATTATGTAGACTACTCTGCCAAACAACATTTTTGAATACAACTACTTTGTTTACCCCTACTCTTCTCGGGTGCCCCATATTCTACTCAGAAATTACATACACTGTTCTACCAACACCCAAATTACTCCACCAACATAGTTACTCCTTAGCTATCACTTACATTGCTCAGGAACAAAAACCTCTCTGCCCTAGCCTTTAATAAGAAAAATTTTACTATTTTAGTTGCAAATACCAAAAGACTTCGCTACCTTAGTTGAAACCCCCACACCCATCATAAGTTCCCCCTCTTTAGTGAAACTGAAGAGCAAAGTCGAGTGAAGTTTCACAAGTGTTCACTAATATAAATTATGCCATAAACAACAAGGTGTCATAGTAAGCGCAAGTCCTTAACCTCTCAAGTTAGGTGCAGTTCCTTAAACTCTCATGGTAGGCGCTAGGCTTTAAACTCTCATGGTAGGCATCAAGCCTCATTAACATTTACCTGCCCATTATAGCTGGAATTATAGCTCCCCATGGGGGAAGGTATCTACATAGCCCATATGATGTTATAGGAGGCATAGGAACCTTAAGAACACTTTACATATGCCATATAGTGGTGTTATAGTTCTCCGTGAAGAAAAATAGCTATCTAGCTCATAGGTTGTTATAGTAGGCATAGGAGCCTTGAAAATTTTACATATGTCATATAGCGGCGTTATAGTTCCCCTTGGGGGAAAATAGCTATCTAGCTTATACGCTATTATAGGAACCGTAAGAGCCTATGTTAGTTTTCAACACTTAGAAAAAATACCATTAATTTTACAAGAAAATTGCAACAAACTTGTCATACCTTAGCAAGAACACCACTGCCATAAGAAAGAAGAAATTCTGATTAATCAAAGGAACCCTTAGCATAAATGTCATTAACAACTTAGAAAAATTTAATAGCTCCCCTTCCGTAAAAGAACACAAGATGTCCCTCAAATTTTGCATGAGACACAAAATGTCTTAGAAAAAATCATATAGTCATTCGCCAAAGAAGATTAGATAGCTTAAAACCCTTAGGTGCAAAATGCTTCAGAAACATTGATAACTCTGGGCTTGTGCATTAGGCACAAGATGCCTTAGAAAAATTACTTATAACCTCTGCCAAAGAAAAAATTCATTAAGAAAAAATATTTGGATTTATAAAAATTTTGAACCTCATTTTCTCATTATGAAAAAATACTTATAACCTCATTTTCTTAACCATTTCTCTCTTAAAAAACCCCTGCCATCGCTAACACACCGTTCAACCTCCTCTTGCACTCGAAACCCTAGATTCCTCCTTTTCCAACATCTTCAAACTCTCTGCAACCAACTCTTCTCCATGGCCTCCTCCTCCTCCACCGCTCCCCGGTACGAAACCACTCCCAACCAACTAACCCTCAATCATCCAGTCTTCCTTGCAAACCAAAATACATCCCTGAGGGTTTCACCGCTATCATCCCCACTCGCGACCAATTCCCCCCATCATCCTCCGTTTGGCACCAACACCCTTTTAACAGAGCAGCTAGAAGAAGGTCTTCGCCTTCCTGTCCCAAAGCCTCTCTTTCACTTTCTCACCTATTATGACCTTCCTATTAACCAGCTAACACCTAACTCCATCTGCATCCTAGTCGACACCATAATCGAATTCTAGCACTTCGACATCCCCCAAATTCCTCACATATTCCACTGGCTTTACCAACTAAAAATGGCTAACTCAGGCGTGTTCTATTTCATGGCACACCGAGGTTACCAATTCCTGACTGATATGCCCACTTCCCATAAGAGTTGGAAAGAATTATACTTCTTTATCCCCATAGACCCCATCCTTCAATTCTCCACCTCCTGGAAAACCACACTTTAAAATCTTCCTGACCTTAAGATAGTTAAAGCTACCATCAACTTTCCCTCCATCAAAGCCAAACTCAAAAAAAAAAAACACTTCAGTATCAATGAACTTCTCCAAGAACCTATCCTGTCCTACTATGGACTATCACCCAATCAATCGCCAGATGCGCATCCAATTGGTAAATTTTATTTACTGCATTTGTCTTTATACATGTAATAAAACTGCATTTTGTTTCTTGTAATCTACATAGTAACACCATACCCTGCTTATTTACCATACTATCCTGGAAACACATATTAATACTTCATTCCCTATATCTAAAAAATATGTTGATGCCTTGCTCTACATACCTACTATATTTACTTTTGCTCACCGACCAATCTTCTAACCTACACAAACAATGCACTGATACTGTCACTCTGTGCCAAACAGTTACAATTTCTACTTTCCAATATATACCAATACTAGATGTTGCATGTAGGGAAAACCGGATCATGACATTCATAATATCATGAGCGAATACTTCGCACAACCGCAGCGGAAACAAAAATAAACCGGATCCCTCCAGAGATCCATGCAAAACATATAAATCATTTTCTTTAATCTAGATCTTATCTAGAGGAAGAAATATACCTTCGATGCGATCCCTTCGCAATCCCGCTAATCCAAACGCAGTCATATCTCAATATGATAAGGACAATTGTATCTCTAAGATATCCACACGAACCGTATCTTGGATATGGAGATAACACCTTTGGTTGTGCTAGAAACCAAAACCAAGGCTCTCCACAAAAGAGGAAGAAGGGAAAATTGGGATGCAAGGCACAAATGGGATACTTGGTTAAAATGAGATCACACACTACCTCATGAGATACAACCTTCATCCACGTTGAGGAGATTTTTCAAATCCCCTCTATTTTGCATTAATTCACATTTTCATGCATTAACTCATTTGCATGAAAACGTTGAGTGGCTTCCCAAATTCCATGTTCATTAATTAATCCATATGCATGAATTAATCCATTTGCATGCATTAATTCATTTGCATGCAACATTGAGAAAACTTCTCAAATTCCATGTGCATGAATTAATCCATTTTGCATGCAACGTTTAGGAATAATTCTCATTTCATACATTAATCCCTTTGCATGCACCATTAAGCATTAAATCCCATTTCATGTATTAATCCATTTGCATGCAACAACTCCCATTCGCATGAATGATTAATCATCATTAATCATGCTAAGCTTCTTCAATTGGTTTCACTTGAGTCTAACTCAAGTTAAACCAATTTGAGTCCAACTCAAGTTTGGCCAAGCAATGAGTCTAACTCATTCTAGTCCATTCAATTAACTAATGATTAATTTAGTCAAACTAAGATGAACACTTCTCCAAAATATGTTCTTTTTGTGAGACCCTATAGGCTCTCATAGCGTTGGTAATGTATCTAAAACCATTTTAGATACATGAGCAATGAGCAACATTTAGAAATACATCATTGCTACCTAAGCTACAAGAAAGTCGAGATCTGACAACCTTTCAGTGACTATTATCATGTATGACGGTGTCCTTCTGTCCTTGATATCTTAGATCTATTAATGAGGCATAGACCATGTCATCCCCTTATTGACCTTTATGTTTCTTGATCCCCAAGTAGACTCACTCAAACAAATGAGCTCTAAATCTCATATTGACTCATTTGATCATGGGCATGCATTTCGTAGTCATATTCTATCAAGAGGCCAAAGATATCACTCCCGTCATATGGGAGGGACAGATCCCATCTACATCACTCACATCCCTCCACATAATTCATTACATACCCATCAATCGCCATTATAGTGCACCCTGTTATGGGTGACGTTAGATGATACAAAAGTACATAACTCCTTATGAAGGGAACCGTAGTGACTTCAGGTCTAAAGACTATTCATACCAATAATCACATGAGAAAGTATATGACACTCATATAACGATCCATGATACCTTCTCATGGGGGGTCAATTCAGTACATATATTCTCCAATATATATACCGATGTGTCAATTTGATATCACATATCCATGACTTGTGAGATTAAATCATCCATTGACCTACATGCTAGTCTCAATGTATCAATATATCCCTTTGTCTATTAATACAATACTTGACTAGGAATGTTTAAGTATAGTGTTCTCTACAGCTTCTCATAATCAATTCTACCAATTGATATACTGTAGATTAGAACCTACTATTCAAGGGTATTATTATATTTATTTAGTTGGCACACGCTTAAAGTAAATATAATAATCAATCTTTGCCTGTTATTAATGAAATATGATACATATGATCTCTAATTGATCATTTCATGATTGGCACTAACGGCTAACACTAACAATCTCCCACTAGCACTAGTGCGAATCACTGTAATCTCTAAGACCCAGTGACCTAGTGTGACCATCATGTTTTCTCTGTGCCAAAGCCTTGGTTAAGGGATCCACAATGTTAGCATCAGTATCTACTCTGCATATCTGCACATCTCCTCTATCGATGATCTCTCGAATAAGGTGATACCATCGTAGTATATGTTTGGAAAGCTGGTGAGAATGAGGTTCCTCAGCCTATGCTATATCCCCGTTGTTGTCACAATAAAGCTCTATAGGGCTCACGATGCTAGGAACTGTTAGTAATATATGAGAGGTGGCCTAAGGCAATCACCTTATGATTGTACCATTTATTTGATAAATGAAGATTCACTATTTGAGTATACATATTTTCATGTATTTGATTGAATCTTAAACTTATTTACTAAATGTCCGCAATATGATTCACAGATCACAACTAGTGAGTATCTCTACATGTATAATTGTGATGTATTGGAATTATCCCTAGTCGATGAATTGATGGATTTGGACACCAATTCTGTCGAGACTAGCACGAGGGATACTCCATGGTATATCCAAGCAGTTGATTTTCACTGGCTGGAGACATTGTGATATCCGGAGTTAATCGTGGATACTAGTTATGGTAACTAGTTCATTGGAGTGACCAGCTGTAAGACTTCATATGGTTCTCTGTATATATGGATATATCAATGAAGTTCTTACTGCAGTTTAAGTTTGATGTTCCTTTGACTTTCGGTATTCAAGTCATCTTGGATATGAAGACTTATGCTTTGACATCTTAAGCAATCATCTCTGAGGAGATGTGGACCCAGGATGATTGGGTATAAGTCGAAGTGACCGAAGGTCTTTGAATAGCCTATAAAGGATTCACCACTCCTTTCGAGGAGATGTATACCCATGACCTCTCATTGGATTGTTACTAAAGTCTTTGGCCAAAGCATTACATGTTTAGAGTAAGGTACTCTTGGATACAAGTGTAGTAACTAGAATCTGTAGGACGAAAAAAATGATACTTTGGCTAGGTTTGACGTAGTCAGCCTAGTGGGGACTGACACTATAGACCATGTCCTGAACCAAGTGGGTATAAGATGCGTGAAGGGAACGGGGCACGATTCCTTGTAGCTGCTGAAGGGCTTCTGAAGTGGTTCTGGATCAACCGTTGATTTTTCGGTTAATTGGGGATCATGATGTACTACTAGGTGCTAGTCATGATCATTCTATAATTAATGGTTAATTATAGACGACCAACATAAACTGAGAACCTATTTGGTCACACACACAATGAGCATAATCTGAAAGATTTAAAACGAGCTTGAGAATGAGATTCTCAGATCGAGAGAAACTAGGTTTTGTTGGACCAAACAAGGAGCCAGCATGAAACTGTTTCAGTCGCAATGAAAGCATGGATGGGTTGTGTCTTATGAAGACATGATGGATGAACCAAATTGGTTTGGTTCTAATCCAATGGTGGAGAATAAACCAAAGGGGTTTAGTTTGTTTTAAACGAATGAACCAAAGTTGGTTCGGTTCATTTTAACTTAAAATAGACCAACTTGGTTCGGTTTATTTTAACTTAAGTTATTGGAGAGGGTTAACGAGTTTTGGTTATGAACTAATAACTCTAAGGAGATGTTTTATTAATGGTTAAGAAACACGGTCTCTATAAAAACGTCTTCCACGCCTCTCCTCTCCCTCTCTTCTCCTTGCCGCCACCCAACAAGTTTGTCGCCCAACCTTGCTGCCGCCCCTTGCAGCTACTACCACCGATGCCACTAGCTACTGCCGGCCACCTTCTGCTGTCGATGACCCTCCGACGACACCCCTTGGCTCCGGTGACCAAGGTGCAGCCGGCCTTCCTCCTTTGGCCGACGCAAATCCTCCATCAAGCTGTCCAGTTTTCTGGACAACTTGTTTCCTTACGTGTCGGAGCGTCATTTGGACGATGTTTGGAGCTCCGATAGCGGCTACCTTATCGGAGATTCGATCTCCGATAATTTTCATAGGTGGAGGACCAAGGATTCATCAATCGGATGACGAATACCTCTCCGGAGAAGCGAGTTTTGGGGACTCATTTTCAAATCCGAATTTTGATTCGGATTGTGATCTTCTCTCGATCACATTGTCTTCGACACAAGGCTAGTGACTCTTACGAAGACGAGACTCGTGGATTTGTGAAGCCATCCCGATGATACTTGGCGTGGATACAAATAGAGTTGATTCTAGCAAGAGTCACTCCGGTTGATGTCATTCCCGTTGTACGTGATACGTCAGGTATAACTAGAGTAATTTCCTTTTATTGCAAAATTTGAAACTGCGATTATGTCTACACTTGTTGTACTATGCATGCGTGTGGTGTGTGTGTTGTAATAAATTAGATTTATTGCCTTTTAATTCTTCCACTGTGCACATGTTTACGAAACATGTTCGAACACACACTCGCCGCGGTGCCGAAAACCCAACAGGTGTTGGTGCAATCGGCCCAGGTTGACTCGAGTTTGACTCGAGCAGTACCTTGATGATATTTTGATGATAGACAAAACTCATGACATGGGATTATCATGGGAAAGTCCAACATGGGGTTGACATGGAAAATCCAAGCATGGAGCTTGGTATGGAAGTCCAAAGCATTGCGAAGCCGTGCGCTTGGTGCATTTGGAAAGTCTTGAGAACTTGGCAAGTTCACTAGGCTCGGGTCCTTGAGTCGGTGAAGGATGGCATTGCGAAGCCGTGCGCTTGGTGCATCCGAGGGACCACCGGACGGGGAGTGAATGGAGTGAGCCCAAAGGGAAGCATACCTCTAGGGCATGAGACGCGAAGGATGGCGTTGCGAAGCCGTGCGCTTGGCACATCCGAGGGACGTAGGCCGAAGGAAGAGAGCTTCGGTGGGGAACTCCATGAGGGATAAGGTGGACTTGGCCAAGTGGCTAAAACTAAGTGTCTGAGGCTCAAACATCGTTATGTTTGGTTCAATCAACCAAGTTCCGAGCCGATGATCGCCGAGGGAGGCCACCGATCGTTAGAGGATCACCGATCGGGATCGAGGGATGATACGATCGATGACACGCGGCACGGGCACAGAATGGAGTCGAGCTCGCCAGCACTCGACTGATGGATGATCAGTTGACTGATGGGTGCCATCAGTCGACTGATGTGTGATCCGTTGGAACTTAGCCAACGTGGATCCGCCGCAGTGAGAGAACCACGGGACCAATGATCGATGGTCATGATCACCGATCGATGGGCGCGAAACACTGATGCAAAGTTATAAAAGTAGCACGAGTTGGAGGATTTCGCCATGGTTTTTGTGGAGCTATTGGAGGGGAATTGCTGCTGCATTCCAGTCCTTCAAGAGCCATCTAAAGCAAGCAACAAGCAAAGTGATCAAAGCAATCGGTGAAAGTTTTCTTGTGTATTGTATTTGTATATTTGCTTGTATTTCTATATTACTGTTGTAATTGCTTGTGAGAGGTTTCTCCACCTCCGACGTGTAGTCGAGAAGGAGTTTGAGTATTGTCGTGTGCATCTCTAGAGCTCGAGGAGCTCGCCCGTGGAGTAGGAACCATTCGGTTTCGAACCACGTATATCGTGTGTGTTTGCGTGTGCTTATTTGTATTCGTACATCTTGTTAGTATTGTTATTGTTATTCCGCTGCACTAACGACAATCGTAGACAAGCAACGCAACGAGAACGAACGAATTATGACATCAAACGAACGAGGGCTATTCACCCCCCTCTAGCCGGCCAATCGATCTCCCAACAAGTGGTATCAAAGCCGAGGTCGCTCTTCAAGGACTAACCGCCGTGAGAGCACTACAAATGGCCGGCTTCATCCATCCACCGAAATTCGATGGAGATTTTGCTTGGTGGAGAAAACGGATGGAGGTATATCTCGAAACCGATTTTGATTATATGATTATTATAGAAAATGGTTTTGAGATGCCTAGGGACAAACACAACAAGCCCATTGAAAAATCAAAGTGGACCCAAGACCAAATCAAGAACTTCAAGACAAATCTCGAGGTAATTAAATTGATTAGTGAATTGTTACCTAACATTATTTGGTCTAGATTGGGTGATTATAGGGATGCAAGGGAACTATGGAATAAGATAATAAATTTCCAAGAAAATTCCCAACCGACACAAGTAGAAGAAAATGCCGAGGAAGAAGAACCCACAACATTTGAAGATATTGATGACTTGGTGGAGACCTCCACCTCTAGCATTGAGGGGGAGGAGAGGCAATCTTCCATCCCGGAGCAAGAACAAGAAGCATCCACATCTGGGAGAAGTGAAGATCGGGAAGAGGCCTCCACCACCTCCCTAGGTAACTCAAGTGTTGTTATTTTAAATAAAAATCACATAATATGCTTTGAGTGTAGGGAGAAAGGGCACTACAAGAGTAAATGCCCTAAATTGGCTAAGAAGAAGGCATCAACACCAAAAGTCAACTCAAAGTCAAACGATGCCGGTGTTCCCTCAATTAAGAGCAAAGAGCACATTGTGTGCTTCAAGTGCAACCAACGGGGACACTACCGAAGCCAATGCCCTAGGGGGAGGAAGAAAGGGCAAGAAGGTGCAACTCATGTAGGGGGAGCTCCTAAAGCTAACCCTAAGGTAAATTTACTTAATGCACCTTTAATTCCTAAAGTCAAAAAGCATGCTAAAAATTATTTTAGTTCTCTTGCTATTATCAATGAAAAACATGATAAGAGAAATAATAAGGTGTATTTTCTAGGTGCTAAACATGTCAGTTTTTCTAAGGACAAACCTAGGACTCAAAACACTATATCTATTTTACCTAGGGAGTCAATTAGGAGAATTGAAGAAAACTTGGGTGTTAATCCCAAGAAATCTAGGCATATGCCTAAAAGGAAAAACATTTTCCAAAAGATAAATGAAAATTCAAAATTGGGAAAATTAGAGTTAGAAAACCAAGCCTTGAGGTCAAGGCTAGAAAAATTGGAGAAGACCCTAGCAATAATATCAAATTCGGTTAAGGGGTCTAATGTACAAATGTCAAGACTTAGGAAACAAGAAACATCTAAGGGTAAGAAGGGTTTGGGTCACAAACCTATGTCCTACCATAATGTTCCATTTAATTATGGAACATCATCTAGGTCTAGACAAACCAAGGCTAATAGGGAAGCCATCCCTAAGTCTAGCCATGGTATGTGTTTAGTGGCTAACACCTCAAAGAAATCAAATGTAGCCACTAAGAAGGTCAATGAGGAGTCACCTCTAGAGTTGACCTAGGAAAGACCCAAAAGACTATGACTTCAAAGCCTAAAAGGGTCATTAGGAAGGTATCTAGGGAAGTTATCCCTAGGGAATACCTTGTTAACCCAAGGAGCTCCAATAGATATTGGGTTCCTAAAAGCGTGATTGATTCACGCTAAATGGGTTAGGGTGTGTCAACCCTAAATGGATGGGTAGTTAACCTAACCATAGTAGAGTTGACACATTAGGATGTGCCAATGTGTTTGAGAAGTCTAAAAAAAAAATGATTAAATTAGCACAATTAGGTCTTAGAGGTATTGGTGTGCCATTTTGGGTTTTTGGCACACTAGAGAAATGAATGGCATTAAGGCAAAATGAATTTAATTCCTAGAAATGACAAATTAATTTTAACACTTAGGTATTTTATACCTTAGTATATTTTTCTTGCCATGCTTTATTTACCTTGCCATGTCATGACATCATTTTCATTTTTATCTATAAAACGTCATGATCATGTTTAGAATTATTTTTAGATGTCATGTATGCTTAGTTCTCATTCACATGCCATGACACCGTGATATTGGCATATGTTTTTATCTAAATCATGTTTATGCCAAAATCATATCATGCATAGTTTAAAATGGAGTTAAGGACTATGGCACAATTTGAAGGGAATCAAATTAATGTTGCCTAGAAATATGCATGAAAACATAAACAAAACAAAACCCACATCTCACAAAAATTTGACTTGTATGTGTTTTACACATCTAGATATTGGTGAGATGTTTAGGAAAAAGAAAATAAAGGTTTGAAAAACATTTTGAAAACATTTTGAAAAACCTTAGTGAAGTCTATCTTTTGATAGCTATCACCATTGAATGGGATGATACAAAGATGGCTCTTTATTGAAGCTTTTCTTAAATTTTGAACTTTGTATCAATCTCCTAATTTAATGGGTAAAATAAATTTCCAATATTTTTCACCCATAGTGTTTAGGATAAGTATTATACGTATGAATTTTCAAGATTTTTAGAATTACGTATATTTACTTATGGATTTCAAAAATCCATTTTCTGAAACTGAAAACTACAGAATGCAGTTATCGATCATTGCTGTAATGGCGATCGGTGATGTGAAATCGATCATAGTTAGGCCCATGTTTAGCCATGTTTTGGTCCCCTAACCACTCCTAACCCTAGGATATGCTTGGGAGAGCATTAGAGAGAGGGGAAATCCATTGGATATGGATTAGGAGTTGGGTTGAGGGTGAGTATCAATTTTAAGGTGGATAAGAGTTCATTGTTGAACTTTACCTTAATTTTGATTTGGTTAATGTTCCTATTGGCTTAGGGACTCTCCAAGGACATTGTTGGTGCAATGGTCAAGGGGGAGAAAGCCTCTAGGGGGAGGTATCCATCTTGGGAAGATGGATGTGTATTTCCTCATGGGAGGAAAATTGGGTTGTCTCTCTTTAAGTGATATGGGATCACTAGAAAGATGGTAGGCATGTGTTCCTCCAAGGGAGAGATTGTAAGATCTCATTGGGATATGAGACATTCATACCCTTGGGGAGGACCTTTTTGATGTAATGTCAAAAAGGGGGAGAAGTTACCAAGTTACCAATTAGGGTTCGTTGGAATTCTCATTGGGATATGAGAATTGCCTATATGGGAGAATTGGTAGACTTGAGATGGTAGTTTTGTCAATCATCAAAAAGGGGGAGATTGTTGGTGCAATCGGCCCAGATTGACTCGAGTTTGACTCGAGCAGTACCTTGATGATATTTTGATGATAGAAAAAACTCATGACATGGGATTGTCATGAGAAAGTCCAACATGGGGTTGACATGGAAAATCCAAGCATGGAGCTTGGTGTGGAAGTCCAAAGCATTGCGAAGCCGTGCGCTTGGTCCTTGGTGAGAAATGCATTGCGAAGCCGTGCGCTTGGTGCATTTGGAAAGTCTTGAGAACTTGGCAAGTTCACTAGGCTTGGGTCCTTGAGTCGGTGAAGGATGGCATTGCGAAGCCGTGCGCTTGGTGCATCCGAGGGACCGCCGGACGGGGAGTGAATGGAGTGAGCCCAAAGGGAAGCATACCTCTAGGGCATGAGACGCGAAGGATGGCGTTGCGAAGCCGTGCGCTTGGCGCATCCGAGGGACGTAGGCCGAGGGAAGAGAGCTTCGGTGGGGAACTCCATGAGGGATAAGGTGGACTTGGCCAAGTGGCTAAGACTGAGTGTCGGAGGCTCAAACATCGTTATTTTTGAGGTTTTTGCCGACATCAGTCGACTGGCATTGGTGCCAGTCGACTGCTCTAGGTCGTATGGGTTCGACCAGTGTTCGACTGAACCAAGTCTGGCTGATCAGTCGACTGCCGAGAGAGGGTAGTCGATCGCTGGGAGGATCGATCGCCGAGGGATGGCAATCCGATCGATGACACCGCACGGGCACAGAATGAAGTCGAGCTCGCCAGTACTCGACTGATGGGTGCCATCAATCGACTGATGTGTGATCCGTTGGAACTTAGCCAACGTGGATCTGGTCGTTGTGAGACAACGGCTACGGGACCAGTCGACTAATGGTCACGATCAGTCGACTGATGGGCGCGAAAATAGCTTGATGCAGGTTATAAAAGGAGCACGAGTTGGAGGATTTCGCCATGGTTTTTGTGGAGCTATTGGAGGGGAATTGCTGCTGCATTCCAGTCCTTCAAGAGCCATCTAAAGCAAGCAACAAGCAAAGTGATCAAAGCAATCGGTGAAAGTTTTCTTCTGTATTGTATTTGTATATTTGCTTGTATTTCTATATTACTGTTGTAATTGCTTGTGAGAGGTTTCTCCACCTCCGACGTGTAGTCGAGAAGGAGTTTGAGTATTGCCGTGTGCATCTCTAGAGCTCGAGGAGCTCGCCCGTGGAGTAGGAACCATTTGGTTCCGAACCACGTATATCGTATGTATTTACGTGTGCTTATTTGTATTCGTACATCTTGTTAGTATTGTTATTGTTATTCCGCTGCACTAACGACAATCGTAGACAAGCAACGCAACGAGAACGAACGAATTACGACATCAAACGAACGAGGGCTATTCACCCCCCCTCTAGCCGGCCAATCGATCTCCCAACAATAGGAACTACACCAAGCTCAGAAACAAACTTCCTTATCCAAACAACCTCCATTGTCGCATCAGAAGCAGCAATATACTCGACCTCTGTAGTAGAATCTACGACTGTGTCTTGCTTTGAACTCTTCCAGCTCATAGGACCACCATTTAAACAAAAGATATACCCTGATTGTGATCTATAATTGTCCTTGTCCGTTTGGAAGCTAGCATCTTTGTAACCCTTTACAGCGAGCTCCTCATTGCCTCCAAATATCAAGAAATATTCTTTAGTTCTTCTCAAGTACATAAGAATATTCTTGACGGCTATCCAGTGACCGTCACCTGAATCTGACTAGTACCTACTTGTCATGCTTAAAGCATATGAGACATCAGGACGAGTGCATAGAATGGCGTACATAATAGACCCTATAGCAGATGCATAAGAGATTTGATCCATGCATTCCCTTTCTTCCTTAGAAGAAGGGTATTGAGCCTTCGAAAGGCTCACACCATGTGAAATTGGTAGAAATCCCTTCTTGGAGTTCTACATGGCAAAACGTTTAAGCATCTTGTCAATGTATGCACTCTGACTTAGGCCAAGCAATCTCTTAGATCTATCTCTATAGATCTTAATGCCTAAAATGTAGGCTGCTATACCTAAGTCTTTCATTGAGAAACAATTCCCAAGCCATGTTTTTACAGACTGCAGCGTAGGGATGTCGTTTCCCATGAGAAGTATGTCATTAACATACAAGATAAGAAAGATAACTATGCTCCCACTAACCCTCTTGTAGACACAGGGTTTATCTTCATTCTTAATGAAACCAAACTGTTTGATTGCATCATCGAATTGAAGATTCCAGCTTCTAGACGCTTGCTTTAAACCATAAATGGACCTTTGCAACTTGCATACCTTACCAGCATGCTTTAGATCTACAAAATCCTCAGGTTGTGTCATGTACACATCCTCGAGGAGATTTCCATTCAGAAATACAGTTTTGACATCCATTTGATAGATCTCATAATCGTGGTAAGCTGCAATAGCAAGCATGATCCGAATAGACTTAAGCATCTCAACTGGTGAAAAAGTTTCATCATAGTCAATACCATGAATCTGTTTGAAACCTTTAGCTACCAATCGCCTTTTATAGGTATGCATAAGACCATCCATGTTAGTCTTTCTCTTAAAGACCTACTTACACCAAATGGGGTTGACCCCTTCAGGTGGATCAACCAAAGTCCATACTTGGTTAGTGTACATGGATTCCATTTCGGATCTCATGGCTGTTGGTGATCGATTAGAAGCTAGAGGGGGGGGTGAATAGCTTGTTTTTCATCTCTACAAAAAGATTAGCAGAAGCACAACAAAAATAATAATAACACAAATGAAAAACAATGCTAACATGATTCTTTTACGTGGTTCGGAGATAGCGCTCCTACTCCACGGTGATCCTTGAGGTGGATCAACCCTAATCAATAGTTGTAACGCCCTCCCTTATCTGCTCTCAGGGCGGCGCTACTTTTTTTTTTTTATAACATAACATATATGGATCATTTCACAATCTACATAATCAAACATGTTATCATGACATAAATCTTCTTTTATAACATGCTTCACATATCATAGACCTAATTAGCATGTTAACCTATCATATCTTCTTTATAACGTGCATCACATATCATAATCATAATTAGCATGTTAACATATCATAACTTCTTTCAGAACATGCATTACATATCATAATCATAATTAGCATGTTACCATATCGTATCCCATTTATAACATGCATAACATAAAGATTAGAGAATGTAACTTATTATTAACACGATCCATTCATCAGTTCTAACATATCAAACATTCATAAGTAAGGTGAACAATAAAATAACTAAGCAACATCCAACATGGTACTAATAAATCACAAGTCATAAAAGCGGAAGCAAATGTCTTAAGTTGTTCATTGAGCATATAAATAAAAGCAGAGAGTAATAGGGTCTTTTTCCACCATGCCACTATCACACACACTTTGCCCCTCCTGCTACTTCCTCTAGTTCATGTTTCCTTTATCTGCAGTATATGGACAACATAAACTGTAAGCATATAGCTTAGTAAGATTCTTGCCTACTCACAAAAGCCACAAATTACATCAAATAATTAGAAAACACGAGCATACTAGCCTAAATAACTTAAGTACTGCATAACAACACTAAACATCAACATACTAACGTAATGAAACATAAGCATGGCATAAAATTTACATAAGCATGCTAAACATAATTAAAACTAAGCATGGCATAATTTAAACATAAGCATTCATGAAATCATCAATCCTAAACATGCATATAGAACATAATCATAAGCATTCTTAAACTTAACCATAAGCATTCTGTTGGATCGATGCGGTTCGCTAGAGGGGGGGTGAATAGCGAAAAGCCTTTTTCTTTCGAATTCGTTTCAAGACAAATATACGAAGCAGAAATGTAAATGAAAAAAAAGAGACAAGTTTATTTTTTACTTGGTTCGTAGCCTTCGGCTACTACTCCGAGGCCCTAACGGTCCTAGACCGTGTACGGAGGGCAATTCACTAAAACACTCCTCCTCGTTGGAGGTAGGAGTTTGACGATTACAAAAAAACTTTCGAAGCAAAATGATAGAGAGACAAACCCTCTCTTCTATTAAAGTAAAATGCAACGATAGAAAAACCTCGAGTAAGAGAGTTGCAATATTGAAAACAAAAACAAGGATTATACCAACAACTAAAAAGAAAGACCTTAAGCTAGGGTTGTTGGCAGCACTTCGTTGTCGTTGAGTCGTCGGAGAGTCGCAGCATTGCGGAAGCTTTTGAGCACTTAGAATTATTGTCAAAACCCTAGGTTAGGACCTCATTTTATAGCCTTTGAGCCCCTTTTTGAGAGGAACCCTAGCCAATCATATTTGAGCACCATTCCCCTTGAAATTTGGTGATAAACCTTGACTCCTCAAGGCTGATCCTTTAACGGCCGATCGTGATGGCCATCACGATCATTGCTGGCGCATCGATCGAGTGCTAGCCGTAATCACCCGTGATGGATGGCGTCGAGTCCTTGAGTTAGCGATCGCGATCTTGTTGCAAGGCAATGTTAGCTTAAAGAAAACACTATTTCGACGGTCATCGACCGTCCGATCTCGACCTAGACCACTTATGAGATGTCTTGTGTCGGATCTACGCTTAAGTCTTTCCCCGTAACGAGGATACGACCTTACTTACACTCGCACACACGAGCTTACCTCGATACTTACGTATTGCTTTTGCTTCTGGCCTTCCACTCAATTCCTTCGGCTCCCTCCGAAGTCACTTGAGTGTCGCCCGACAACCGCGGCTTCCTCCGGGTGTCGCTAGCCGTCAGCTCCAGCTATAGCAATTTTCTGCACACTTGATTCAGCTCGTGAGATAACAACATGAGCTTAACTTTGTATCGTTTGCTATAATCAAAACTCAGGTTCGACTTAGGTGGCTACTGCACCAACAATCTCCCCCTTTTTGATTTATGGCAAACCCACATACAAAGTTAAGTGCATTAAGAAAAGATATGCATGAATGAGCAGGAGTGTTAAGAGCATGAATGAACAGGAGTATAAAAACTCTTTTTCAAGTGCTCCCCCTTGAGGAATCCTCCCCCTTGACCAAGGGTGAGTACTTGAGAAAGAGTTTTAACTCTCCCCCCTTGACGTTTGCTACTAAAAAAGAATTAAGTAACCGAAATTACTTAATATTGGCCATAGTATTTAAATAAGTTTAAGTTAAGAATTATTTGGCCTTTGAATAAGTTTTAACTTTTGGTTTAAATATGAAGTAAGAGTTTAAGTTAAAAAAAAATTTGACCCCTTAACTTTGGCCTTTTTCTCCCCCTTTTGCCGTATATCGAAAAGAGTAAGGGGTGTGTGGAAAACAAAATAAGTGTTAAATTTAAAGTCCAAGCATGTTCCCCATTTTTTATTTTTAAAAAAAAATATACTGAAAATAAGCTCATCTATAAAATGTTCGACTCATATTTGGCTTGATTGATATGAAAGATCAATCAGTCCTGGTCAGAGTCGGTTAGTGTGTATACTCCATGGTTCATGGCGATGCACTAGATCTACATCTGGAACCAGGAGTAAGGTCCTAACATCTCACGCCCATCTACGTGGCTAAGTACACAAACACATTAGTCCTATGTGTTGTGAGATGTATTGGCTCCTTAAATCTATAGGTGCATGATATCTAAGGTATGTCCTATGCTAGTTCCATAAAAATGAAAATTTAAGAAATAGTAGTAAGAAAATATAATTTGCAAGTTCCTATTCTACTACGCACATGCCCAATTTTCATCTTAATAGACTAAATTCGGCTTCGGGTAGGGGTTTAGTAAATAGGTCTGCTAAGTTAGACTTCGATTCAACGTATTCGAGTTGTATTGCTCCGTTGGCCACATGTTCTCGAATGAAATGGTGTTTGACCTCTATATGTTTGGTCCTAGAGTGACATATCGGATTCTTAGTAAGATTAATTGAACTAATGTTGTCTACGTGAAGTTTAGTATTCGTAAAGTCTAACTTAAAGTCGCGGAGAGTGTGCTTCATCCAAAGAAGTTGAGTGACACACTCACCCATCGCGATGTATTCAGCTTCGGTGGTAGATAAAGCGACACAGTGTTGCTTCCTACTGCACCAACTTACTAGACTCGAGCCGAGAAGTTGACAACAACCACTCGTGCTCTTTCTATCGAGCTTACTACCGGCATAGTCCGAATCGGAGTAGCCGATTAGTTCGAACTCCGTAGATCTAGGGTACCAAATACCAACGTTAAGTGTACCCTTAAGATATCTAAGGATACGCTTAACTAGGGTTAGGTGAGACTCCTTAGCACAGGTTTGAAACCTGGCGCACATACTTACTGCGAATAGGATGTCGGGTCGGCTCGCAGTTAAGTATAGGAGACTTCCTATCGCGCTCCTATAGTACTTTAAGTCAATGGACTTACTTTCTAGGTCTTCTCCTATGTTAACATTAATCGCCATTGGGGTGTTTATTATCTTAGCGTCTTGCATTCCAAATCTTTTAATTAACTCCTTAGTGTATTTTTGTTGATATAGGTATATACCATCCTTAGTTTGTTTAATTTGTAGACCTAAAAAGAAACTTAACTCGCCTACCAAGTTCATTTCGAACTCACTTTCCATGAGTGAAACGAACTCGTTTAGTAAGGCTGAGTTAGAGGTTCCAAAAATTATATCGTCTACGTAAATTTGAGCTATGAATATTTCTTTACCTAAGGAGAGTTGGGTCAACTAAGCCTTGGTTAAACCCTTTTGACTTAAGATGGATTGAAAGTCTCTCGTACCAAGCTCGAGGAGCTTGTTTAAGTCCATAGAGAGCTTTCTTAAGTTTTAGAACATGGTCGGGTTTATCTAGATTTTCGAATCCGGGGGGTTGGCTAACATAAACTTCTTCTTTAATGTATCCATTTAGGAATGCCGACTTAATATCCATTTGAAACAACTTAAATCCTCGATGTGCGGCATAAGCTAGCAACATTCGAATGGATTCGAGTCTAGCTACTGGGGCATAGGTTTCGTCGTAATCTAAGCCTTCGACTTGACTAAACCCTTTGGCGACCAACCTAGCCTTGTTTCTAACTACTTCACCTTTATCATCAAGCTTATTTCGAAACACCCACTTTGTTCCAATTATCGTTTTGTCTTTAGGTGGTGGTACTAATTCCCACACTTCATTCCTAGTAAATTGAGCTAGCTCTTCTTGCATTGCAATAATCCAATCGGGATCAAGAAGAGCTTGTTCAATTGATTTGGGTTCTATCTTTGAAATTAAGGAAATTTGACTAAGGTTCCTATAGGATGCTCTAGTTCGAACTCCTAGATTAGGATCTCCTATCACTTGATCGATAGGGTGGTTAGTTTGAATCCTAGATTGGGTTGGGTTTGTGTCACCAAATGCTTGATCAATGGGGTGACTTGGTTGAACACTAGTTTGACTCGGATCACTTGTCACTTGGTCGACAAGAGAAGTTGGTTGATGTGGATTAGACTCGATCTCAGGGTTGGAGACGAGTTTGGTATCAGTGGGCTCAACACTTGGGGTCATTAAGGGTTTTGTAGGTTCGGGTACTTCATCGAACACTACATTAATAGTCTCTTCGACTTTAAGAGTATCGTGGTTATATACCCTATAGGCCCTACTCGTGGTTGAGTATCCTAAGAAGATTCCGGTGGAGGTTTTGGATTCGAATTTCCCTAGGTGGTTCTTAGTGTTTAAGATATGTACTTTACATCCAAATACCCTAAAGTACTTGATGTTTGGTACTTTTTTGTGATAAATCTCGAGGTCTTAAGGTGCCTCTTTACCATAAGGATCCTATTCTCGACATAGAAAGTCGTGCTAGCGCACGCAAAACCTATCGGGTAGGTCGTATTCGTTCAACATGGTCCTAGCGGCTTCTTGTAGAGTTTGGTTTTTCCGCTCCACTAGGCCATTTTGTTGAGGGGTCCTAGGGCAAGAGAATTCATGATGGTATCCGTTTAGGTTCTGTCGATGAACCTTTGATTTTCGAATTCACCACCATGATCGCTTCTAAGTCTTTTAACCTTAAGGTTTTTGATTCTCGATTAATTTGAATAGATTGATTAATTGATCTAGGGTATCATTTTTATGTTTGATGAACCTAACCGTAAACCTAGAGTAGTTCAATTATGACTAAGCAATATTGACTTCTATTGAGTGACTTGGCTCCATGTGAATCGAATAGATCCATATGCAGGAGCTCAAGTACACTTGAGGTTCGTTCTTGGTTAGTTAACTTGTGTTGTGTCCTAGGTTGTTTTCCTTGTTGACAAGCATTACAGATTTTATTAACCAAGTTGTTGAGGTTGGGTAAGCCTCTGACTAAGCCACTCTGACTCATCTTGTGGACGAGTCTTGGGTGCGAGTGACCGAGTCGTCGGTGCCACAACCATGATTCCTCTTCCTGTGTCATAAGACATTTGGCTGAGGATTTGATTAAGTTAATTGTATAAATGTTATTTTTCCTAGTTCCTTTGAGTATTGTTTTAGCTGTTTTATTTGTTTTAATTACACATTTATTTTCTAAAAATATGACCTTATAGTTATTGTCACATAATTGACTTACACTAAGCAGGTTATATTCAAAATTCTCTACAAGTAATACATTTTTGATAACAAAATTCGAGTTAAGCTCGATATCACCTGATCCGATGATTTTGAGCTTTTCGTTATTCCCAAAGGCTACCGATCCTTGTCGTTTGAATCGAAGCTTTGTGAATTTGAGTTGATCCCCGGTCATGTGTCGGGAGCAACCGCTGTCCAACATCCATTGATCCTACACACAAGGTGGTTGGATTGGATGTTAGATTTTTAAAAAATTAGTTGTGAGTTGTTAAACCTAGGTCATCTCACCTGTGTCTATATGATCAAGAATGTTATACTTATGTGTTTTTTGTGAGATGACTTCCGATTAAGTTGATTAAGTGCATTTAGGTTCAAGTAATTTTATGTTAGATTTGGATTTGACCCTAGGCTTGTCAAGTTTACCTTTTCAAGATCATGGCTTCCAGGTCGTGGCGAGGCACAGGGGCCTTCTTTTATCGGATCATCGACCACTTCCTTAGACAAAGCCATTTTCAAGAAAATGATGACTTGACTCACCTAAGATTATTTCCTAGTCTAACTGGTTATTTTTGAAAAGAGGCTCCCCGAGGCTCAATCTTTTCGAAGAATTTTAGTTGGTTATGTTCATGTTCTAAGTGAGTTCACAAGTTTTAAAGCACAAACTTTCTAAGTTAAAGCATGCAATTTCTAAGTTAAAGCACAAACTTTCTAAGTTAAAACATGCAATTTCTAAGTTAAAGCACAAACTTTCTAAGTTAAAGCATGCAATTTCTAAGTTAAAGCACAAACTTTCTAAGTTAAAACATGCAATTTCTAAGTTAAAGCACAAACATGTTTTGTACTGGCTCCCCCTAGACCGTTGAATCGGTTCGGTCTATCCACATAGTGGATTTGGTCCTTGGGAATCCAGTACGGGTTGGATCCTAGAGTTGAAATCAAAAGGTTCTTAGGGACCCATGCTTGGACATGTTTCCTATGTCAACTTACAATCGACATATACGACCTATTAGTCGTGTTTGAGTTAAACCCTAGTCCAGCCTTGTTGTACACGGCCCTTTGAGATCCAAGTAGGAGGTCAAGTCCTTTGGATTTTGAAGTGAACCTTTCCAACGTGTTCCTAAGATCTTCGACTTGACTTTTCAAGAGTGAGTTCTCAACTTCGAGTTTTTCAACCCGAGTTGAGTCCTTCTCTTGAACTCGACTAGTCGAAGAGGTTAGGGAGACCTTGTGTTTGAGGATTTTGACCTCCTCAACCAGGGTCTCGACCTTGGACTCGGATTTAACTAATTTCCTAGACAAAAACCTAACCGTATTTTGTAAAGTATTAAATAAAGTTCGACTTACTTTAAGGGTATCTTTTGAACCGGATGCGTATCTGTGGCTTGACTTGAAGGTAGCTTCATAGTCCGAGTCATCCTCAGGTTCTGACTCAAGTTCAGGTTCGGTCTCCGTGTCTAACTCAATTGATTTTGCCATGAAGACGTGGTCTTCGTCTTCTTCGGATGACGCTTCTTCCCATGTCGCGTTGAGGACCTTCTTGTGCTTAGGTGCTTTGTGGTTGAGCTTGGGGCACTCGGACTTGATATGTCCAAACCTGTTACACTCATAACACCTAATATTAGAACTTTTAGGCTTACCTTGGTTGGGTCAAGTTGTGGTTCGCTTTCGTCCCTTGGCTATCCTTCGAGCTAGGTTCATTAGCTCGGCAGTCAATTCCGGGTCAACTTCTTCTTCGGACTCGTCTTCCTCCTCGGTTGGTGGTGGCTTGCTTGCGATTTTCTTCTTCTTTGAACCTGCAAACAAGGCTATACCCCTCTCGGGTTCCGAGTTGGACTGCTCATGTAATTCAAAATCGGAAAAGAGTTCATCTAATCTAAGTTTAGAGAGGTCCTTGGAGACCTTGTAAGCATCGACCATGGATGCCCACAAGGTAGTCCTCGGAAAAGAGTTTAGAACATTCCTTATAAGGTCACGGTTTTCGACCTTTTGCCCGATTGCGTGTAGGTTGTTGACTATGTCTTGGATACGGGCGTGGAGTTGCGTCGCGGACTCGTGTTCCTGCATTTTTAGATTATATAATTTATTGAGCTCCACTAGTTTTGTCCAAAGATCTTTTGCGCTTATGAAGGGGCCGACACGATTTAGCTCCTCTTTGGATAGGCCGCATTGGAGGATTTGTGTTGCCTTGGCGTCGGCTTCGACTTGTCGTTTTGTCGCAATGCTCCATTGATTGTAATCCAAGGATTCACCTTCTTCATTAGTAGGAAGGGTGAACCCGGTTTGGATCACAATCCACATCTCTATTTGGGTTTTTAGGAAGCATTCCATCCAACCCTTCCAATAACGGAAGTCATCTCCGTTGTAAAATGGAGGTCGGACGGTGCTAAAACCCTCAAGATGGGCCATTAGAACAAAAGACACAAGGAGACGACGACGAAGAAACTAGCAACGACAAAAACACAAAAACAAGTGCCAAGACTCGAGTCTTGGATTAGTAGTGCGGGAGAATACTTAACAAAGCAAAATAAATCCAAAAAAAAAGAAAAAAAAATAGAATTAAAAGAAACAAAAAAAATAGTTCTGTTAAAATGGCTAGATTGGTGGTTTCACCAAATCTTAGCAACCCCCGACTCTGATACCAATTGTTGGATCGATGCGGTTCGCTAGAGGGGGGGTGAATAGCGAAAAGTTTTTTTCTTTCGAATTCGTTTCAAGACAAATATACGCAGCGGAAATGTAAATGAAACAAAAAGAGACAAGTTTATTTTTTACTTGGTTCGTAGCCTTTGGCTACTACTCCAAGGCCCTAACGGTCCTAGACCGTGTACGGAGGGCAATTCACTAAAACACTCCTCCTCGTTGGAGGTAGGAGTTTAACGATTACAAAAAACTTTCGAAGCAAAATGATACAGAGACAAACCCTCTCTTCTATTAAAGTAAAATGCAACGATAGAAAAACCTCGAGTAAGAGAGTTGCAATATTGAAAACAATAACAAGGATTATACCAACAACTAAAAAGAAAGACCTTAAGCTAGGTTCGCTGTCGTAGAGTCGTCGGAGAGTCGCAGCGTTGCGGAAGCTTTTGAGCACTTAGAATTATTGTCAAAACCCTAGGTTAGGACCTCCTTTTATAGCCTTTGAGCCCCTTTTCGAGAGGAACCCTAGCCAATCATATTTGAGCACCATTCCCCTTGAAATTTGGTGATAACCATCACCGATCATTCTGGCGACCGATCGATCAGTGCTAGCCATAATCACCGTCGATGGACGGCGATCAAGTCCTTCAGTTGGCGATCGTGATGTTCGCAAGGCAATGTTAGCTTAAAGAAAACACTATTTCGACGGTCGTCGACCGTCCGATCTCGACCTAGACCACTTATGAGATGTCTTGGGTCGGATCTACGCTTAAGTCTTTCCCCGTAACGAGGATACGACCTTACTTACACTCGCACACATGAGCTTACCTCGATACTTACGTGTTGCTTTTGCTTCCGGCCTTCCACTCAATTCCTTCGGCTCCCTCCGAAGTCACTTGAGTGTCGCCCGACCACCGCGGCTTCCTCCGGGTGTCACTAGCCTTCAGCTCCAGCTATAGCAATTTTCTGCACACTCGATTCAGCTCGTGAGTTAACAACATAAGCTTAACTTTGTATCGTTTGCTATAATCAAAACTCAGGTTCGACTTAGGTGCCTACTGCACCAACACATTCATGACATCATCAATCCTAAACATGCATAAAGGACATAATCATAAGCATTCTTAAACTTGAACATAAGCAGTCATGACATCATCAATCCTAAACATGCATAAAGGACATAATCATAAGCATTCTTAAACTTGAACATAAGCAGTCATGACATCATCAATCCTAAACAAGCATAAAGGACATAATCATAAGCATTCTTAAACTTGAACATAAGCATGCACAATTTCATACAAGTCCTTTCTTTTCAAAACATATACATATAGATACTTCAACATAATCATAACATGAAGGGGGGCCCCAGGCTAAGTACCACATAAAGCGCGTTCCCTAATAGGCTGGGGTAGCTAGCCACCAGACCTACTAGAGCAAGACCTCTTACGTCTTACCAGGGCAAGACCTCTTACGTCTTCTTATGTCCCTTGGATTTGATTAACGACCACCTAACGGGTCGGGTACTTAACCTCTTACAAAGTAAAATACTTAATTTTCTTTCTTTTCTTTCTTATCATATCATAAAGAATGCTCTTAATGCCCTAACATAAAAAGGGAAGCATCTCCGTCTTATCTTATCATAAAGAGAGCTCTTAATCCCAACATAAAAAGGGGAAGCATCTTCTTAGACATTTCATAGCATATATGCATTCATAACATAAGAATACCCTAAAGGGGTCTTAAAGCATAAACATGTTCATCACATAAGCATATTTCATGGCATATCAAATCATGAACATGTTCATCACATAGGCATATTTCATGGCATAATAAATCATAAACATGTTCATCACATAGGCATAATTCATGGCATATTAAATCATAAACATGTTAATCTCATAGGCATATTTCATGGCATAATAAATCATAAACATGTTCATCACATAGGCATAATTCATGGCATATTAAATCATAAACATATTCATCGCATAGGCATAATTCATGGCATATTAAATCATAAACATGTTCATCACATAGGCATATTTCATGGCATAATAAATCATAAACATGTTCATCACATAGGCATAATTCATGGCATATTAAATCATAAACATGTTCATCACATAGGCATAATTCATGGCATATTAAATCATAAACATGTTCATCACATAGGCATATTTCATGGCATAATAAATCATAAACATGTTCATCACATAGGCATATTTCATGGCATAATAAATCATAAACATGTTCATCACATAGGCATAATTCATGGCATATTAAATCATAAACATGTACATCACTTAGGCATATTTCATATCATAATTTCATAAGAAGTGTTTTCATGCAACCCTAGCCCTAAAACCCTAGTTGGCCGAAACATTAGGGGCACCAAAACTTTATTTTTGTCACATAAAATTCATACATGAAGGCATACAACATATCATAATTTCATAAGGAGTGTTTTCATGCAACCCTAGCCCTAAAACCCTAGTTGGCCGAAACATTAGGGGCACCAAAATCTTATTTTTGTCACATAAAATTCATACATGAAGGCATACAACATATCATAATTTCATAAGGGGTGTTTTCATGCAACACTAGCCCTAAAACCCTAGTTGGCCGAAACTTGCATGGTATAAAGCATCACATTTCTTTTATATATCATGTCCTACAAGAGCAAATATACTGCAGGTGAGGGAATCTTACCACTTATAATTTGGTTACCGCTTAATAAGAGTGAGACCTTGATTGGAGAGGAGACTAAAATAATAATCTTGCCCTAGAACCCTTCTTGGTGCTCTTGACCCTTAGATGGAGATTAGCCTCTTAGATGAACCCTTCTCTTTGCTTAACTCACTAGGGTGGAACCCTAGTTGGCTTTGGCCGAAACTCAAAGAAGGAGCCTTAGGGTTTCAGTGGAAGGAGGAAGAAGGAAGAAGAAGTGGTCAAGTGGAACATTCCCTCTTCTTTATAAAGGGAGGAAGAGAAGTGTCTTTTCTCTTTTCATGCCTCTTCATTTACCCTCCTCACACTCATCTAACATTTCTCCTCTTTCTACAACAGTAAGCTACTGCTGAGCACTTGGTCATCACATGCATGGTAAAAGTTAACTCTCACCAAGAGGTTTAAGGTTCAAACCTCACCACTCCACTTTTATTCTTTTATCATCATTTTCCAGGATTCCATATATAATCTACTAGACATGAAATTAAATTCTATACAAAAATTTTGGAGAAAATTTTTGCGGTGTTACAATACCACTATGAAGCTTTCCTTTACAACACTTCTCCTCTTCTTACAAAAGATGCAGATGAAGCTTAGAGAGGAGAAAAAGATTTAGAATCACTAGAAAGCTTTGAAAAATCATGGAGGCTTGAGAGTATTATCAGAGAATAAGCATTAACCCCAAAAACCTCCACCAACTCTCTTTTTATAGAGAGGAGGTTGATTTTCCCATTGGAGCATCATCAGTCGACTGATGCACATCATCAGTCGACTGTCGACGCAGTTAACGACTTCTGAAAAGCTGGATTCACGGGATTCAGAGTCATTTCTTCCAACGACACTCTCATCAGTCGATTGATCCCTCCATCAGTCGACTGATGGAGTGATCAGTCGAGTGATCACAGGTTGCAGTCGAGTAAGACTCCATTCTGAGCCCGTGTTTAACTTAATCAGTCGACTACCACTATTGGCAGTCGACTGATTGCAACATCAGTAGACTGCCACGACCAAAGCAGTCGACTGATGGTCAGGGTTTCATCCTGACTCAGTCGAGCACCTGACCAATCGATTGATATATCGTATTAGTCCACTGATACTCATTAAGTATGAATAATTCATACTTGATTACACCCCCTAGACCTAGACCCAACCTTCTAGCTCTTCCTTAAGCCTTGCGCCTCCAGGATCCCTCTGAGTTCGTGACTTGTTCATCCTTTGCGCTTTGCTTCCAAGAGCTTTGTCATGTCTTTTGGGTTTCCTTTTGCCAAAGCGTGCTTGGATTTACGCTGCCAAGACTTGCCTTTGGTCTTCCTTTGCCAAAGTCCGTTTGGACTTAATGTCTCTAAGACAACATGCTTGGTCTTATGCTGCCAAACCTTTACCTTGGACTTTTCTTGTCAAGCTCATACTTGGACTTTGCCTTTACCAAGTCTTCATACTTGGATTTCCCTGTTACTTGAACATGTTCACAATTAGATCACAAATTGTTGCCTAACTTAGATGATTATCCAAACATCAAAACACACAAATGCTTGGGGCATTGTTGCACCAACAATCTCCCCCTTTTTGATGTTTGGCAATCATTTAAGTTTGGTCTTTTAAAGATACACACATAATCATATTTCCAAATCACATAATCATATATCCAATTCTAACTTAAACATTTCTTATCCCCCTTTGACATACATCAAAAAGAGAAGAAATCATATATTTCATAAATGCATTGTAATCTTGAACTAAGGTATAGAATTGAAATTTAGCTCCCCCTTAATCCAAGATATAGTTCATGATGAGTAAAAGACATGTGGAGCAAAAGTCTATCAAACAATTTTGAAGGTTTAAATCCGAACTTTGCACCAACAATGTAAATTTGGGGATGAAGAAGATATATTTTATGAAACTCCCCCTAAAACACCGCATTAAACAGTCCTAAACGTTTGTTTATACTCAATATTATCATGCTAAAGTTTTAGGACATCAAAGATATACTAAATATCAGAAATTTGAGCTATTTTTCAGAAAACACAGTGTATTAGTTGACTGGTTTCTGACCCAGTCGACTGCTACGCCTGAAACCCGAATTTCAACTTTTTCAGCCCAAATCCAGAAATGCATTAGAAATTCCAAAAACCTCGAAAAATTACGAAATTTTGTGTACACATTTATAAAATCATACTTTATCAAGTAAAAATATTTTGAAAAATATATGTTTTCCAGATTTCATGATTGATACAAACTTGAAAAGTGACAAAAGTTCCAATGTTTTTGCAAACTTTGTATCACTTTTGTGTTTCACTTAAAAACTGTTTTTCAAAATATGAGAAACATAGTTTAAAATATGTTTTATTTGACATTTCCAATCATGTTCTTGGAGCTATATGCACATCAATTGTGTATAAGCCTTCCCAATGATTGGTCCAATGAAGGATCAATGTCTCTAGATGACACTTTGGTCCATAGTAATGCATCATAACAAATATGATAAACCAAGTGCATCTTCCTAACATCTCACATGTTGTCTAAGTGGTTCAATACAAAAATCATGGTTTCTTAGGTATTTGTGAGATGCTTAAAGGTATAAATCCTAGAATTTCTATAGGATCATGCAAACCTACACCTTTATTCAACCAAGCACATTTCAAATTCTCTCCTAAGTGATGAAAATACTACCTCAGGGAGAGCCTTGGTAAATATGTCGGCTAGGTTAGACTTGGATTCAATGTAATTAAGCTCAATGTCCCCCTTAGCCACATGATCTCTAATGAAGTGATGTTTCACCTCAATGTGTTTAGTCCTAGAGTGATGCACCGGATTTTTGGTCAAATTTATGGTGCTCACATTGTCACAAAATACTTTCATGTTGGAGTAAGATAGCTCATAATCCTCTAAGGTATGTTTCATCCATAGTAGTTGAGCTACACAACCACCCATAGCCACATACTCGGGCTCGGTGGTGGATAGGGCAACACAAGGTTGCTTCCTACTACTCCAACTAACTAGGGAGGACCCAAGGAATTGGCATCCACCACTAGTACTCTTCCGATCCAATTTGCAACCGACATATTCAGAATCGGTGTACCCAATCAAATCAAAAGACCTAGTCCTATTGTACCATAGTCCTACATTTAGTGTGCCTTTAATATATCTTAAGATTCTCTTAACGACAACTAAATGAGATTCTTTTGCACATGATTGACACCTAGCACACATACCAACCGCAAATAATATGTCGGGTCTACTAGCGGTTAAGTACAAAAGGCTACCAATCATGCTCCTATAAAGTGTAAGATCAATTTGTTTGCCTTCATTATCACTATCTATTTTTGTATTTGTTGCCATTGGAGTTAAAACTATCTTAGCATTTTCCAAACCAAATTTCTTAATCATTTCCTTAGCATATTTGGTTTGGTAAATATAAATTCCTTCACTTGTTTGTTTGACTTGCAATCCTAGGAAGAAATTTAATTCCCCAACTAAACTCATTTCAAACTCTTTTTCCATATTCTTAATAAAGTCTTGGAGAAGTTCATCATTTGTTGACCCAAAGATAATGTCATCAACATATACTTGGGCTACAAAGATGTCCGTTGATGTTGACTTTATAAATAGAGTTTGATCTACACTACCCCTCTTAAAGTCCTTAGAGATTAAGAAAGATGATAATCTTTCATACCAAGCCCGGGGAGCTTGTTTCAAACCATACAAAGCTTTCCTAAGCTTGTATACATGGTTTGGATAGTCCATATTCTCAAACCCGAGAGGTTGTTCTACATATACCTCTTCCTTAATAAACCCATTTAGGAATGCCGATTTGAGATCCATTTGATGAAGTTTGAAACCCATATAGGAGGCATACCCTAATAGTATCCTAATAGACTCTAATCTAGCAACCGGGGCATATGTTTCATCATAGTCAACTCCTTCAACTTGATTAAAGCCCCTTGCAACTAATCTAGCCTTATTCCTAGTAATATTCCCTTGGTCATCTAGTTTGTTCCTAAAGACCCATCTTGTAGTAATGATGGTGTTTTCATTAGGTCTAGGAACTAACTCCCATACTTGACTCCTTTCAAATTGAGTCAATTCATCTTGCATTGCTAAGATCCAATCCGGATCAAGTAATGCATCTTTGATTGTTTTGGGCTCAATTTGAGAAATTAGAGCTATATGACTAGTAGGATCCCTATGAAATGACCTAGTCCTAACACCTTGAGATAATTCACCCACAATTTGATCTAAAGGGTGATTTTGATGAACTCTTATGGTTCTAGAAGGTATATTAATTTGAGTTTGATCATAATTAATCTCAATCCTTTGCTCATCATCGGAATCACCTCTTACTCCCCCTTGATTCAATCCTCCCCCTTGATCATTACCCCCTAAGGTTAAATCTTGAAATTGTTGGGTAATTTCTTGATTTTCATTATTAATATCATCATCAATAGGGGATTTCCTAGGGTATGTATTGGAAGTTTCATCAAATTAGACATTTGAAGATTCCTCAATCTTTTGAGTCCTTTTATTGTAAACTCTATACCCTACACTAGTGGATGAGTATCCAACTAGGATTCCCTCATCCGCTTTGGACTCAAACTTACCTAGGTTGTCTTTGGTATTTAAAATATAGACTTTGCATCCAAAGACCTTAAAATAATGAATTATTGGAATTGTACCATTCCACAATTCAAATGGAGTTTTTCCTAAAAACCTATGAATTAATACCCTATTTTGGATATAGCAAGCGGTGTTAACTGCTTCCGCCCACAAGTAGCTAGGTAAGGAGTATGCATTAAGCATTGTCCTAGCCGCTTCTTGTAGGGCACGATTTTTCCTTTCCACAACCCCATTTTGTTGGGGTGTTCTAGGACAAGAAAACTCATGCTTGTACCCTTGTTCTAAGCAAAAGGTTGAGAAATTAGAATTCTCAAATTCTCCACCATGATCACTACGGATCCGGTTGATTTTGAGTTTTCTTTCATTTTCTACTCTTTTGCTAAATCCTATGATTATTCCTAGGGTTTCATCTTTATTTTTCAAGAAAAATACCCAAGTAAACCTAGAGAAATCATCTACTATTACTAGGCAATATCTACTACCAATCATAGAAGGGGTACTATGACAATCAAATAAGTCCATATGTAAAAGTTCTAAAGGTAAAGCGGTACTAAGTAAATTTTTACCTTTGTGTGATGTTTTTGATTGTTTCCCTTCTTGGCATGCATCACACATTTTGTCCTTGAGAAATTTTACTTTAGGCAACCCTTTGACAAACTTCATTTTTGCTATTTTGGCTATGTTCTTCATGTTTATGTGTCCTTGCCTCCTATGCCAAAGCCAACTTTCTTCCTCTTTTGCAATAAGACACTTAGTAGAAGCATTAGTAGCATAGGATAAATCAACATAATATATATTTGATTTCCTAAAACCTACTAACATGCAATCATTTAGAGTTTTGTGTCTTATAAAACATTTTGAGGAGTCAAATTTGACATCAAAGTTTGCATCACATAGTTGGCTTATACTAAGTAAATTAAATTTCATATTTTTAACTAATAACACTTTATGAATGGCAAGGTTGGGGGATACCTCAATTGTGCCCTTTCCTAGAATCTTAAGTTTGCCGCTATTACCAAAAGATACATTTCCCTTGCTAGTGTGGTTGATAGTGGAGAATTTTCTCTCATCACCGGTCATGTGTTTTGAGCACCCACTATCAACGATCCACAAGCTTGGTTCTTCTACCTATATCACATGAAAAATACAATCCTTAGGTACCCAAATCTTAGGACCACTAGCATCAATTAGAAATTTCTTAGGGACCCAAGCCTTTCTACCCTTGCTTTTAATTATGGATTTTCTACTAACAAGGGATGTAAATGCTACCTCCTTTTCCTTTGGCCTATATCCTAGTCTGGCCTTGTTGTAAATAGCCCTTTGATCCTTGATTATCATGTCTAGGTATTTAGAACCTTTAGTAAATTTTTCTAAGCATGCTCTTAAGTTACCTATTTCTTTTCTTAATTCATCATTTTCATCCCTAAGGGTACATGCATCATCATCACAAGATAATTTACCACAAGATGGTTCTAAACTCTTAAGTGATTTAATTTCTATTTTTAGGTCCTTAATCCTCATTTTTGATCTATTCAATGCATTTTGAAGACATGCAATTGTCTTGTAAAGTAAATCTTCCCTATGGGAGTTGTTTACCTCATCATCATCACTTGATGATGATTCATCGCTTGAAGAAGAAGATGAGGACTCTTCACTTGAGCTCCCGGCTTCTTCCCCCAATGCCATGAGGGCTAGATTCCAGGTGGCGTGACATACTTCTTCATCGTCGGAAGAATCCTCCATGCTTAGGGTGCCTCATGTTTGTGCCACCATTGCCTCCTCCTTCTTCTTCTCCTTCTTTTCCTTCTTTTTCTTTTCCTTCTCTTCCTTCTTCTTTAGTTCCGGGAAATTTGGCTTTATATGCCCTTTCTTGTTGCAACCAAAACAAGTTACGTTAGGTGTAGAATTTAAACTATTTGAAGACTTACCTCTTGAGGATTGGAACATCCTCCTCACATCTTTCTTGGTGAGTTTCCTTGACTTCCCACCAAACTTCTTGACATAATGAGCCACCTTGCTTGCCGATAGCTCATCTTCACTACTTGATGAGTCTTCCTCGGATTCGGATGAGGAGGACACTTCCTTCTTCTCCTTCTTCTTTTTGTCCTTTTTTCCTATAAAAAGAGCTATACCCTTCTCTTTGGATGAAGTGTTAGCTTGTTCATGTAATTGAAATTCACAAAATAACTCATATAACTTAACCAATGAGAGATCCCTAGAGACCTTATAGGCATCTACCATTGAGGTCCATAAGGTTGTTCTAGGGAAAGCTTGGAGCACATACCTTACAAGGTCTCGGTTGTCGACCTTTTCACCTATTACATGTAGTCCGTTGATTACTTCTTTGAAGCGACCGTGCATTTGGCTCATAGTCTCATTGGTCTTCATGGAGAAGCTTTGAAGTTGGCCAATTAAGAGATCTCTCTTGGCCCTTCTTGTTTCCTTGGATCCTTCGTTGAGCTCGATCAACTTCTCCCAAAGCTCCTTCGCCGATTCAAATGGCCCCACCTTGCTTAGTTGCTCTTTTGACAAACCACATTAAAGTGTGGTTGTTGCCTTGGCGTTGGCTTGAGCCTTCTTGGCCATGTCTCTCATCCAATCCTTCATCGGTATGGGTGCTCCATGTTCATCGACCTGCTTCTCGAAACCATCTACAATACTAAACCAATTTTTAACATCATTCATTAAATAATACTCCATCCTACCTTTCCAATAGCCGAAGTCATTGCCGTTGAAGAACGGAGGCCTCGCCGTGCTCTACCCCTCTTGGAAAGCCATTTTTGCTCTGGTTGATTGTTAGATCTTTCGATGCGATCCGGGCTCTGATACCACTTGTTGGTGATCGATTGGAAGCTAGAGGGGGGTGAATAGCTTGTTTTTCGTCTCTACAAAATGATTAACGGAAGCACAACAAAAATAATAATAACACAAATGAAAAACAATGCTAACACGATTCTTTTACGTGGTTCGGAGATAGTGCTCCTACTCCATGGTGATCCTTGAGGTGGATCAACCCTAATTAATACCACTATGAAGCTTTCCTTTACAACACTTCTCCTCTTCTTACAAAAGATGTAGATGAAACTTAGAAAGGAGAAAGAGATTTAGAATCACTAGAAAGCTTTGAAAAATTATGGAGGCTTGAGAGTATTATCAGAGAATAAGCATTAACCCCAAAAACCTCCACCAACCCACTTTTTATAGAGAGGAGGTTGATTTTCCCGTTGGAGCATCATCAGTCGACTGATGCACAACATCAGTCGACTGCCGGCGCGGTTAAAGGCTTCTGAATAGCCTGATTCGCGAGATTCAGAGTCGTTTCTTTCAACGTCACTCTC